>JAAVMX010000005.1:10000000-12400000 GCA_012934285.1 Ophiocordyceps sinensis
GCGACTTCCCAGGCCTTGCCTATGTGCGCGCAATCACCACGCTTCCCTACGAAAAGGCCAAGCAGTGGTTCGAGCGGCGCAAGAGCGGCGAGGAGGCGCGGCCCTTGCTCTCGTCGGCGCACGCGCGTCCGACATACTCGTCTTGGGCAATCGAGTCTGAGGAGGAAGGATACTCCAGCTCGGATGGGATTCCCCAGGAAGGCTACTCGGCCTGCTGTGCGCTCCCGAGCACGAGCGAGCAAAAGGCGACGCGCTATCGGGAAAAGATGCTGTCGCGGGGCACCGTTGGCTGCTTCTTGACGTCGTTTGTCCTGTTGACCATTGCAGGCCTGCTCATCTGGACGGGCAAGCGAAAGCTCCGTGTCGAGGTGGACGCGGGCGTGACGCTGGGCGTCATGGTCAGCCTGCTTTGCGCGTGCACCGGCCTGGGCATGACGCTGTACCGAAGAGACAGGCTCAAGACGATGCACAGAGTGGTGGTTGGGGGCGCCTTTGTCGCCTCGTGCCTGTTGAATGGCGTGCTGCTCATCATGGTGCTGGGCAGCACGCCGTGAAGGGGGCGATGATGCATCACGGCATGGCAATCCACTGACTAGCTATTGGAAAATTGGAAAAGGTCGTGCCATGGCGATGCTGGGGCCGAGATTGCATGGATACTATCTTGTCAGTTTGGCATGGGCGCACGGCGATTTGGATCGGCGAGATCTAGGGTTGCTTGCATTGGCATGGCGTTGTGTTGTCGGTTGATGGTGCTGCAGACGACGGAACAGAGATGGCCAAGGGTCCTGACTCGGTTGCCTGGCGTCTTTGCTATTTTTGATATCATCTGTCTCGGAGAACCTCGCTCTCCCCCATGCCGCCAAATCCCTAGCATTTCGCCGCCCTTGTCCCACAGTTTCCCATTTCCCGACACCCCGAGTCCGTCTATCATCAAGCGTGCGCTTGCTTTCCCGTCCCATATCATGCGTCGTCTCGTGAGCCTTGTCCGGCTCACTGCTTGCTCGTTATCCCGTCGATCCCTTGCATAATTAATGCCGCCCTTTGCTTCCGCGCGCCCGTAAACATGGAATGCCGCCGGAGCCGAAAGGAAGAAGAAAAAGGAGAGAAAAAGGAGAGAAAAGGGAGAGAAAAAGGAGAGAAAAGGGAGAGAAAAAGGAGAGAAAAAGGGTACAGCGAGAAAAGGATAAAGGAAGAAGAGAGAGCAAAAACATGCAACCAGCACATTGAGTTTGGCGTACTTGGTATCGTGTGTCGCTTCATGACCCGTCATCCATCCCGCCTGCCCGCAGCTTCGTCCACTCCGGATAAGGATACCATGGCGCGCATGCGGCCTCTTGGCGAGCAGAATTCACATCAGTAATAGTACAAGGGACATGGGTTGCCGGCCGACTTGTCCAAGGCATACCGGTCCGGCTCGACGGCTGAAGAGACGCCGTCACGGGGCCTCGCCCGGGACTCCCGTCGCCGGGCCGTTGGTTTGGTGCTTCACGCACCGTTTCCAGCCTGGTCAAAGGTCGGCGAGGTTTCCGGCATGCCGTACGACGACGACGAGCCCGAGCCCGGGCGCGGGCTCAGCGCGTCCTGACAATGGACAGGGCCGTACATGGCCGCCTGGTGGAAGACGCTTCGCTGCGGACCATAGGCCGGGCCGTAGCTGGTGACCCAGCCCGACTCTTCGTGGTATGGCTGGCCGCCCAGGTGGCCGCCGTGGAGGGTGTGCGAGCCCAGCTCATACATGGCGAGGCCGCCGTACGGCGCGGCGTGGGCACCGCTGCCGGAGCTGGAGGGGCGCGTCGAGGACGGCATGGGTCGCGTCGCCGGGGTAAAGGCGCTGGCCGACCGCTGGTGCGAGACGCGAGACGCCCCGTGTCCGCCGGGCACCGGATGCGGCACGAGGTGCGCGGCCGACATGTGACTGCTGATGGAGGGCAGCGTCAAGCGGGCGTCGGCGTAAAAGGTCTGTCCGCCGCCCAGGGGGTGGAAGCCTCGGGCGTGAGCCTGGTCGGGCTCTCGGAGCAGGCTGTACTCGAGCGGCCGCATCTTGGGCACCACCTTGGGGGCGCGCGGCGGCCCCCAGCGGCCGTCGCTGTACGTCGGAGCCGCGTAGGCGTGCATGGGGGCGCGGCCGTGGGAAAAGCCCGAGGGCTCGGGGTGCGGCGCGTCGCTCGCGCGGTCGAGGCGGGCTCGCTTGCCAAAGGGACTCACGAGCCCCGAGACGGTCTCGTCGTCCTTGGCCGCGTACTCTGGAGAGGCTGCCTCGCCGCTGAGCGAGCTCTGCCTCGACATGTGGGCGAAACCGGGCGCCTTGCGCTTGGGCATCTTGGAGCCGGCGTTGGAGCTGTTCTGCCTGCGCGGGCGGGCGGGCTTGGCCGAGGCTCCCTCGTCGTCGTCGACAATGTCGGGCAGAAACTCGATTTCCGGCACCTGGCTCAGCATGCCCTCGGCAATGTCCTTGTGGAGGCGCTCGGCGATCTCGAGCATCTTGTCCGTGGTGTAGCCGTCGCCGACGAGCTGGATGATCCAGTCCGGAACGACGCTGCCGCTCTGGGCGGCGGCGTGGTCCTCGTCACCGGCGTCCAAGGTGGCCTTGCCGCTCTCGAGGCGGTTCTGCTCGCGCTTCCGAAGAGAGAGGGTCCACTGCTTGATGTAGGGAGCCTCGCCCTTGGCCTTGTTGCTCTCGCTCCAGGTCTGCAGACGGCGAATCTGCACCTTGACCAGCTCCATCTGGTTGCTCGGATAGGTCCTGGCGTTGCGGTACCGGATCCTCTGGTAATGCTTGCGGCAGTAGTACACCCAGACCTCCTTGGGGATCTTGAGGGTGCAGGACTTGTTGCGGCCGAACAGGTGGGAAATGGCCTTGCGCAGCTGCGAGCCCGTGTCGCAGCTGGCGACGAACATGCAGCGCGGCTCTCCCTCGTCGCCCTTGAAGGCCTTGGTCTTGTCCTGGGCCGGGAGCGTCTGCAGGGACACGACGTCTGGCGACGAGTCCATCCTGCCCGCCAAAGGCTTCGAGTCCTTGGCCAGGCGAGCAGCGGCCGACACGTGTCTTGGCCCGGAAGGGCTGGTTGCAGGGACGGCCATGGCCTGGCGCCGAGGTGGGAGGAGCGCGTACGGCTGCCTTGGAACACGCAACGGGAGACAGCCGACGGCCGAGGCAAAGTCGGGAGCGGAAATGGCCCTCTTGTGCAGCTTCGGAGAGGAAAAGAGATGAGTGGCTCGGGTGAAAGGCGGACTAGAGAAGGGGAGGGTTAGCCTTTGACTTCCACCAGGACGAGGCGCGAGGACGAGGCGCGAGAAAGACAACATGAAGCTTGGAGGGAACGACAGCTGGCAAGAGCTCGGGTGCAGCCACGTGGCTCGGGGACACGGGAGACGTTGGCCTGACACGGGAGAGAAAAAGGAGAAATGGAGTGGCCTGATGTCGAAAGGCAGTCCGAATCGTCGGAGCGGGAGACGTTAAATAGCCAGCACGCCAGGGCGGGCACGAGACGGCCAGCGCACCACGAGGCCGGTGCGGCGCCCTCACCGATAGTTGACCTGGCGCTTCGTCCGAAACCCAGGCCGTCACGCTGGCCATGATTCACTTGACGGCTGACCGACAGTTTGTGTGAATAGCCAGCATTGAAAGCGTGCAGCCACGGCATTGAAAGCGTGTGGGTCACAGCGGGAGCTCGTCGAGGAACAAGACGGAAACAATAGAGACGCACGCCATCGACAATGGGAAGCCTGCTCTTACCGAGGACCATCCGGGTTCTGCCGGCTCCTGCCGGGCCCAGACATGTTCAAGACGGCGTCCGAGGGGCTCCCCGGCCGTTCGGGCTGCGCCGTCCCGAGGACAAGAGCGGCGGGCGGCAGGCGCTTCGCCATGGCGGGGAGCCTTGGCTGCTCGTGCCTTGGCTGCTCGTGCCTTGGCTGCTCGTCTCCGTAGGGGGGTTTCCGCTTCAAGTCTTGGCGCTCGACACCCTTGGACTCGAGAATCGGCAGCTCCGCCAGCGAAAGGCCCCCCGCGTGGCTCCCGCTCATCGTCGTCGCCGACGAGATGCGCGAATGGGACCTGGACTGCCATGATCCGTACGACGAGAGACTGCTGTGGCTGTCGGAAAACTTGTGCCTCGCCGCCATCGACGGCTCGCCTCGGCGCTCGTCCCATGATGGGGCCCTGGCAGTCTGGTCAGAACCCGTCGTCTTTGCCGCCTCATGATTCTGACCAGTCATGACCAGTCATGCGAGACGGGCGTCGAGACTTACCTCCTTTCTGAAGCGTCATGCCATCGAGCCATCGAGTCCAAAGTTGCCGCCCTACGCCAGCGTTAACAAGACACGTCCCCCCTCAGGACTCGCCTCTGCGCTTTACGCACCGAACAGGCTGTGGCCGCAGTACGGAGCGAGACTCTTGCGACGACGTCACGTCCGAGTCCATGGACCCGGTCCTCGAGTGCACCGTGGCTGTCCGGTACGAGGCCTCCGAGTCGACCTGCTCACTGGCCGACCGAAACGAATACGTCGACTCGGAGCGAAACTTGGAATCGCCATGGAGCGGTAGCGAGTAGCCGCCTGCGCTCCATGGCGTGCGGCCCCTGCCGTGTCTCGTCTCGCCGTCTCGCCGGGAAAAGGACCTGTCTGGGGATGGAGTCGGAAGCGCCGTCGACGGCGCCGTGGATGGGCCTCCGATGGCATACGACGGCGTCGACTCTCTGCTGGCCTCGTTGCAACCGGTCAATCCTGCCGACTGATTCAGCAACAAGGTGACGTCCATGGCGCCGTGATTCTGCGATTGTATGCCGAGGATGGTGCTATTGCATTACTTTGAACAAGTAGAGATGGCCGAGCAGCTTGGTTCCGTGTCAGGCTCGAATGACCAGATACACTTCTTCCAGTTTCGCTCAATGGAACAGGCGGCGACGACGAGATAATCAGTATAGATGTTGGATCGACGTGCCATGGGCCAATCGCACAGACAGTTGTCGGTTGAGGAGATCGAAACGCCCGAAACGCCCGTCGGCCAGTCGAGGATGGATAGGGGGAAGGCTCTCGGTGCTGTTGGAGGCCGGCAGAACGTCAGATCCTGGACGGCCCGAGCGAGAAGCAAAGAAGGCCTCGTTCTCCATACATGGGCAGCGGTGCCTTCTGAAACAAGACCAAGGAGGCTGTGTTTGACTCGGGAGACTGACGGAGCGTTTCTGTGTCTATTTACATGAGGCGGGTACTCGTTCCTGGTTGACTGGGGAAGGCTGAGGCAGACGATTGCGGCCTGCGGGGCGTCATACGAATCATGAGACAGCGTGGTGCGTCCGTGTTCCTACCCGGCAACGGCGACATGCAAATGAACAGCCAGGGCCAAGTCTATGAGCAAACAGGGGGAAACGGGCGACATGGGACGTGGGATAGCGTTCGGCACGAGCAGCGGGCCGGACCAAGGAAACACCGTCTGTGCTGGCAAGGGAACAAAGGCCTTGCCAGCTGGGTGCATTGTACGGCATCGCAAGGCATCTATGTATGTAGGCAGAGCAGAGACAGACGGAGAGAGAGAGGGAGAGAGAGAGTAGTGGCTGGCCTGTATGTAGGCCATTAGCCGGGTGGAGCGATCCGATTCGACATGCACAACCACGGCGCATGAGAGGCAGACTGCCCTACATGAGGACACGGTGTCGAGGCTCAACAAAGAGCAGTGGGCCGGTAAAGGGTCTCACGGCAAGCCCTAGTGCAATGGTTGTAACGGGCGAGGATTGAGTTCGTGTCAAACCACGCCTCCAAGGCCATGTCACAGCTTAGATTGCCATGTATAATGGCAATGTGGAGCGCCTTGTCAAGAGGAGCAGTCGGCATGGGTCGACTAAACGGCTGTGCGATGCGGTACAACACTGTGTGCCGCCGAGCTTGGGATGAGTTGGCCATCTGGCGACTCGAGAGGCCCTTGCAGGCAGGCATACGAGGAAAAGCTCCGTCCGAACCGACGGCGTCCGGGGTCGTAGGGCGGACTTGGCTTGGCTGGCCGTGTTGCGTGATGCGCCCTGTTGTTTATCAGCATGGCTGTCTGTATGAGGTGACGATCAACCTGTGGCAACTCTGAATAAAAAGAGGTAAAATAAAACAATGGACTCGCCAAGTGGCTGGCAGGGACTCGCCAAGTGGCTGGCAGGGACTCGCCAAGTGGCTGGCATCATCCATCCATCCATCCCCTTGGCTAGGATTCTGCAACAAGACGTGAAACTCTCCAGGGACAAGCTTGTTCTGTCCAGGCCAGGGGCTGCGCCTAGTACGACTCGAGACCGGATTGGCCTCTGTCCGCGACCGGACGGGCACCAGGTAGTAAGTGTCGGGAGATGCCGACGCGAAGCCATCTGGCGAGTGAGGAGTCTAGACGGATCGCCTGCCGTCAGAAATCAACAAAATAGCGGAACCCGCCGTACATTGCTTGTATGCATGTGTCTCCGTCCATGTTGTACATGCATACAGGGCACGCGACGAGAAGCCTTGGTACTGTACATACCTACTAGACATGCAAGTCATGCTTTCCAGAAGGACGACAACGACTCAGGCATCTCTGGTGTACATATGTACATATGTGCGTACAAATACGTACTGAAGCCTGCCCTCGGCCAGCATGAGAAACCTTGGACGGGCGGGCAACGGAGCGGAGAGGAGAGCGCGGCCGCGGCCATGGCTCCTCCGCCCCCCTCGCGCCATGGCTTCCCTCGCGCCACGGGAAAAGGCATCGAGTCTCGGAGATGACAAGCGTATCCGTACAGGACAGACAGTCCGGGGCGGAAAGCGTGGGTGCAGTGTAACACGAGGCAGCTTCGTGGTCTCGCCCTTGGCAGTGTTGGGCGACGGGTCGTTGCCGAAATGGCGCCACGGCCACCATCATCTGCCTAAACACGCTGGGTCGCACCACGGCTTTGACAGGATATTATCTTCCGAGCGCACGAGTGAGTAGGTACATACAGGCTCCGGCCGCCAGCACCCGAGTGAGTGAGTGAGTGTCTCGCAACCAGCCGTCCCGTGTGGCCAGCGCGTGATGGCCAGAGGGTGAGGGAGCCGGCCAATCATGGGGGCGCGGCTATCGGCGCGAGGCGGCGTCGTTGCCATGTATGTATTCGTACTTCGTACATACATACACACAAGCAGGACGTATTCGTACAAGTAGAAGATGGACGACAATAGCCATCCGCCGTGGTAGACGGCGGAGTGCTGTGTGCCGCCAGCGTCAGGGGACGGGTCCAGCCAGGCCGTGTGGCAGTGAACGGATGGTTTGTTTGTTGGTAGAGTCTTGGCCCCCGGAGTGCTTGCCCCATGTTTCATGCCCAGTGTCGCATGGCAAGGCATTTGTCAAACGGGCGGGGACGGATGGAAGCTTCTCAAGACATGGGATCGAGGCCCTCGCGTTTCAGCTCAAGGTCGACAAGGGAGAGCAACCTTGGTTCCTCGTTCCGGAGCATAGCGTTTGCGAACTCGTGCCTCGGCGCGACTGGCGGTATCCTGGCCCAAGGGTTAGTTTGGCAGGCACATGGAGACGATGAAGCCGCTGGCGGCTCTCGCCAAAGGCTAATGTCGAACGTCGCTGCTCTGACTTGCTAGCATTAGCAAGGCTTGGAGGCTTGGCCCCCCCCTCGCGGGCGTAGGATCAAGTTGTGCCGTCTCCACCGCTCCACGGCACGGAGCGCGCTGCATGGCATCAGATGCAGATGGAGTGGCAGCCCTGGTCAGGAGGATTCCAGGCAGCCGTTGCCGTGCAGGCCAGCCGGTGGAGCTGCGGGCGGCGGGTGGCGGTTGAGAGTTGAGATGTGGTCGTCCGTCGTACGCGATGCATCTATCCGGATATATATGTATGTATGATGTATGTACGAAGTATGTGGGTAACGCATGGGTGTTTATCGCGCTATTGATAACGGATAACGGCCACCTTGATTCATCCCACGCCACATCCATCACCCACATCTCGCGACGGCCTCTGCAAACTCGATGCCCGACGCGGCTGCATTGCGGAGCCATTACCACTTGTATGTACGTACATACAACATATGCTATCCGGCATGGACTCGTACAACCAACGTGCCGCAGACGTGAACCAGTCGCGACGGAGCACCACGACAACATCGGAGCAACCTGCCGCAAAGTCGAGTGACACGAGATGCCGCAGGCCACGGCCGTCCTATAACTCTAATCAGTCACTTCCGGCCCTCACCTGCCACTTGCCGACAAGTCAGTCCGTGTCACGCGGCCGGCCCAGCATGGAGGCCCGCCTCGCCTCGCCGCGCCGCGCCTGGCTTCGCCCAACGCAAAGAAAGGCCCGCGGCGTCGCAGTGTCGCACCCGCTGCTGTCAAGGACAACATGACGTGCCGTGTGGGAAGCACTTGACGGGCATACGTACATCAGACGTGTGCACTGCAGGCGGGCGATGCATGCGGTGCCGTACCGTGGGCCAGGCCACCATACCCGTCCCCTACATTGACACACGTACGAAGTACGAGTTACGAAGTACATGTATGTATACATGCATGATACAGACGGCCTTGATTGATGGTTCTGTCTCGGCAATTCCAGGCCAATGCAGGCAAGATCCCTGCGCCGATCCGGCCATCCGTCGAACAAAAGCCTAGGACAAGACGGTTTCATCCCAAGTCGACTTGGGCTGCCATCAGAGTTCTAGACCCCCACTAGCATCTCGAGCACTCACTCTGCCGCCACTCGAGGAAGGGGGGGGGAGCAAAAGCATGGGCGAAGAAGACAGCTCTGCAGGAGCAATCATGGGATGACAAGTTTCCGCCCTGCCGTGCCATCATGCGCGCCCAATAACGCCGGCCGTCACCTAGACACACGAGTTGCCCAAACGAGGGTAGGAGAGGCAAAAAGTATAAAACGCACCACTCGGCGCCCTGAGGTTGTACCGGGTGCGAGGCATCGACGTCGGCGCGTCTGTACGGGTGAATCTAGTGCGAGCGGGGCGAGGCCGTACTGTGTGTGTGTGTGTCGCGCATCACATCATGCGCGTGTAAAGGCGACTGACTCATGTGTGATAATTGCATGTATGTATGCATGTGCAGGAGGTTTGTATGTACGGACGAACATGACAAGAGTCAGTCGCGTCGAGCGAACAAGCTTTCGCATGTTCATCGCAAGATTCAGCTCTCCCTTGAGCTCTCCCTTCAGCTCGCCCCCCCCCGAAACCCCGTCGAGCTCCTCCTCGAACGCGCTCGGGGAATTACACGATCCTTTCATCTCCCACACACATGCGATTTTTCTCCTTTTCCGAGGGCCAAGTCGAGTGAGCAATAGGTTATGAATGCGGAAAAAAGGTCCGTGATTTTCTTGTCGAGGCCCACACTCCAGCTTCACCAAAGGCACCCCATGGCCATTTGTCCACGAACAGTAGGTAGACTTGCGGCACCGGCATCGGATCAGTTGGCCGTCATGCTCCCATGGCCACCTAGCCGAGCTTCGCCCGGTAAACAAAGAGTATTGTTCTCGTCGCTGGGCTGTAGCCGAGCCCCCATTTAGCTCCCATGCGACGTCAAGTCCAGGTGCGACACGAGCCCCGGATTTCCGGTCGAGCTTGGCCGTCAAAGCGAGCGATCCTTGACGAGAGACGGCTCGAAAACGAGACTGTGTTTGAAACAAGAATCTCTGTGCGCGCTTCACTACAAGAATTGGTCTCTCTAGTGGCGCTTCCTAACATTCACATAGTCACGCCTGACCGGGTCGTGCCGTTGCCGTTGACCTGATACGCATAACTTGGCTATCCGAGAGGTCAATTCGCGCTCAGTGAGAGTCTGCTGCCCTCGGACCATCTGCGCGGCAGCCGAGTTTTGTTTCCAGCCTTGGGCCAAAACTGCACGTCGAGGACCCCCGCCCGAGCTTGCCGGCCCTCGAGACCAGCTGTCTCGCAGCGCCTCGCCCCAACGGCCAGGCTCCTTGACCAGACGGCATTTCCGTTCAAGGACCAGCGGCCAACGCGCTCCGTTGAGACGAGCAGTCACACACGGCTTTGACGACTGCGTCGCGGGGCTTTTCGTGGCGCAGACAGCCGGGAACCTGCGCCGGAGGATTCTTGGCGGAATCTCTCACGAGGGCCACGCACAACGTTTCGCAGGTTCGGTGGCGCGTGGACGAGGAAGTTTGTCGCTGTGCAAAGAACAATGTGCACTCGGGGGACGGCAGTAACAGGGAGCAAGAACAGCCTGCAGATGTTTGTGCCCCGTGAGACAATTTCTCAATTCCGTCAAACCAACGGCTGGCATGTATCCGTATGTACGAATACTTTGTAAACAAGGACCCTTTGCGATGGTTTGAAGGCCGTCGGATGCTGCATCGTCCTTGGCTTCCCGGCCCGGCGCGTCTCTCGAGCCATGGCACGACGGCGAGATGGCGTGTGGCCAAGGGGGCATGAATAAACGACGGGCGCTTGCAAAGAACCGGTGATTGCGAACGGCAATCAATTCCAAACAAGGAGACGTGGCTGAGAGCATCAATCACATTCATGGCCCATGCTAGTCGCTTGACTGGGCCCTAGAACAGATCGTCCAAAGCCTTGTCGGCATCCTTTTCTATCAACTCTCTCATTCCCTTTACACACCCCTCGTCAGCTCGTGTTGTCAAGGATGCGCATCGCACAGCCGGGGAGCTGGCATTACCTGTGGCATGATTGGCTCCTTGTGCTCGTCGACGACGTAGCGAAAGGGCATCTCTGTGCTTTCGTGGTCGTTGAAGCGCAACTCGGGGAAGTCGACATAGGGTATTTGATCGAGGGCGGCTGAAGGTAGTGAGCCAGTGGGTACATACTCTGGGCCTGCTTGCTCTGGGAATGGGACGCACCTTTGTCCTGTACGACCATGCGTGTCACTCGTACGGCCGTGTCCGTCGTCATCTGCGTCGGGCCAAGCCTACGGCCCTCGAAGCCCTTTTTCCTCAGCTCAGAAGTTCGATCTGACGGAGAGTCAGTCTTGTGCGCCAGACGCCAGGCATTGACGGGCATTACCTCGAGGAGGATCGTCCCCTACTCATCCTGTCAGTCGATGCACTGCGCGGGGGCACGGGGGGATCCCAAGCCATGTACCCAGGATGCCGCCAAACAGGAAGGCCTCGAACTTGTCGCCATCGGCAGGGCTCAGGTCCACGGACGCGGCCGGGTCCAGGAGACAGACGCGGGACTTGTCGGCGGCATAGAGCTCCTCGACGCCACGGCGCTCCGCCTTGAAGGAAGGGATGATGGACAAGGCCTCGGGGACTTGGAATGAGGGTGGCAGGCTGGACAAGACGAAGCTGCTGCCGCTCATGTGCGACTCGCGTGCTATGGCCAAGTATTCGAGCGCCGACCAGGGTCCGAGCTCTTGGTCGAGATGCTCGACAAGGAAGACTTTGCCGCCCGCCATCCTTGCGTCTTGGGTGCGTTGCGATTCGTGCCGAGTCGGGGCCGCGATGCTGAAGGCGATGACTCTTTGAGGTGTAGGAAGTCGGGTCGTGGTGCAAATTATGGAGCGATGGCGGGACTTTTCCGCAGAGGCAGCAACCGGGCTTTGGCCGGCCTGTATGTACAGTACACTCGAATTGTACTTCTCTCCACGACTCCACGTCCTCGTTCACGAACCTACAAACACCCGGTTGCCATGGCGTCAATGATGCGACCGAGAAACTCCGTTTGCAAGCGACAGACATGACAGATCATGACACCCACGGGCGTAAAATCAAGGCAGATTCCCCCATCAGCGAGACTGGGGAAAACAACGACTCTCGACATCTGCCGCAACCACTCCAGAACATAAAGGCAAAAAGCACCCACAAAGACACTCGGCCCCGATCCGACGAGGGCATCAAAGAGTCTGCTACCACATCTCCGCCACCATGGACGTGACACACTCAACCACCGAGCCGCACGGGGCGCAGACCGAGAAGATCCCACGTCTCAATCGGCATCTTGGAGATGGCGTGTGGGAAATGGTGTCGGAGGGCGATGCCAGCAGTGACAGGTTACTATAGTAGCCGTCGGTGATGCGACGCAGAAAGTCGAGCAGAGCTTCTCTTGTCTCAAGTCATGCAGAGTGCAACAAGGAGTTGGAGCAATACCTATAAAAAGACAACATTATGGGACAAATATATACAACATTACACAGCAGCCCTTTTCAGCAAACACGGCCAGTCGAGACAAATGTCCGACCAAAAAATGACAGGTCCAGACGTGTTTTACACCAACTTTTTGTCACCCACGTACAAACCCTCCCAAACACAAACGACAACATCAACCATCTCCAATTTTGATCAAATCAACGGGAAACCGAACTCGTCGCTCCCGTCCACACTTGGCCACATGCAAGTGTGCACACCACCCTGGGCTCAGCTTGTAGCTTCACTGAAGCACGGTCATCGAGCAGCCCTTCGAGCCAAGAACCAGGACACAAGCTCCGAAACTCGGAACGCTCGAGTTGCGAGCGCGGACAGCGGGAGGGTCCGTCTTGGGCTCAACCTCGACCTCAAAGGGGGGGGTCACTCTTCACGTTGGACTCGCTGGCCAATCAAGCTGGCACAAGGACCGAGGGAAGCGCGGCATCCAACGACGCGAGGTCCGAGAGGACCGGACTCTGGAAGACATCTCGGACGGTAAAGCTGAAGCCCTTGTAACGCGCCATTCCGACGAGTCGCATCGCCCCGATTGAGTCGCCCCCGATCCTGAAGAAGCTGTCGTCGGCTCCAATGCTTTCTGGGTCCATGGTCAGGATCTCGGCCCACAGAGCCTGCATGGCCCGCTCCGCCTCCGTTTCAGGGGTGCGTCGCTGCTCGCCTGAGCGACCGAGCGCCTTGACGTCTTTGGCGGAGAGCGAGGAGCCCATCTCCTGAAGCCGGCGCCGGTCCGTCTTGCCTGTGGCCGACATTGGGATGGCAAGGATCGGTATGTAGAGCGAGGGGACCATGAAGACGGGCAGTGTCTTGGTCAGATGCTCCGTCACCCCAGCCGTTGCGTGGCGGACGGCATTGTCGTATTCCTCCGACGACACAGAGCCTTGAGCACATTCGAGGGCCACAAAGGCCACCAGCATCTTGCTTGAAATTCCCTTCGGTTGAACAGTCTCGGCGACGACCTGCACGTTCATCACAGGCCCGCCCGCGGTCGTCTCGATGGCCTGACCAACATGGTGCTCAATGTCGCCCAGCTCAACGCGCTGTCCCCTGATCTTGACTTGCGTATCCTTGCGTCCGACAAAGAGCAACGACCCATCTTCTCGATACCGCACCAAGTCTCCAGTGCGGTACACTCGTCCGCGTCGGCCAGGCTGCCTCCCGTCGGGCGTCCCGCTGACGAGCCACGCAGGGTCTTGGATAAAGGCCGACGCCGTCTTTTCGGGCTCGTGCAGATACCCCCTCCCCACGAGCGGCCCTTCAAGCCACAGTTCGCCGACAGCGCCGACAGGTGCTAGGGCTGCGGGATTCTCCAGGTCGACCACCCATGTGCACATCCCAACTCCGTGGCCAATGCCTGCATCCCTTGTCTTTGTCAGGTTCATGATGGAGCTGGTAGGCGTGCACTCTGCAGGACCGTAGGCAACAATAACCTGCGTCTTCTCGCCCGCCAGATCCGCATCGCTTGCGACAACGGCCTCACCACCAAGAATCAGAGTGGATAAGTTGGAAAGAGCCGACTTGGGCTCAATGGCCCGCGCAACTGAAGGCGTAAGATCGACGACGGTGACTCTATATCGGTCAAGGCATCCGCCAAGATCGTCCTCGCGCTCTGCCGCAGACGGGATACAAAGGCACGCACCGGCCGTCAAGGATTTGAGAAGACTAAGCCATGCAACATCGAAAGCGTACGACGAAAAATCAAAGACTCGGGAATCGCAATCGACTCCCAAGGCATCGCGCTGGTAAGCGATTGCGCTATAGAAGTTTTGGTGCGTGACAATGACGCCCTTTGGCTTCCCGGTGCTGCCGGAAGTGAAGACGACGTAGAGCACGTCAGAAGGCCTAACAGCAGGCAGTTCGGGATCCTGCTCGCTGACGGAGCCGAAGCACTGTTCATGCCCTGCGATAAGCACCTCATCGGCATCGAGGCGCTGAGCGAGGACTTGGTTGGCCGCCGACGAGAGAAGAATCTTTGGTCTCCCGGAGCCGTTGAAGACCTGCGTCGTGATTGTGCGAATCCGTTCTTCCGGCTGCGAGGTATCGACTGCGACCGACGCCCCGCCCGCTCTCATGACAGCAAGTGCGGCCACTGGCATCCAACATGACTTCTCGAAGCAAAGCGGCACGATGCTCCCTGGCCCGACGCCCTTGCTGACCAGCTGCTTGGCTAGCTTTGACGAAAGATTTTCGAGCTGCTCGTAGGTCAAGACTCCATCCCATGCATGGATAGCCGGGGCTGTTGGCCGCTCCTTGGCATTCTGGAGGATCGAATCGTGTACACAACCCTCGACCGATTCCGGTAGCGTGTGGTTCCAGGCCCAAACGTCGTCAAGATCCTTTTTGCTTGCTACCGTCACCTCTCGAACTCTCCGCGTGCGCTTGCCCTCGTCGAGCAACTGAAGAAGAACATGAGCAAACTCATGAACGATTCGAGAGGCTCGAGCTTGCTCGATGACCCGGGGGTCGAATTTCAGATCGACGTGCGCTGCGGTCGCCTCGAGTCCGACCAAGACCACCATGGGATGCGAGCCATGGCTCTGCCACTCCTCCCGGTCTTCATGTGGATAAACGGCGAGGAGCGTCTGGAAGCTGCAAGCCAAAGCTGCGTCATTGTTCAAGCGACGAATTCGCTCCACGCCCATCTGCTGAAATGGTGCCATCTCCAGGGTCCGGCGCTGCACTCCGAGTAGCAGGTAATCGATGCTGCGATCAGAGTCGACCACGACGCGGAAAGGAAGGCCTGCACGCTTTGACACGGCTGCTCCGAATATGCTTTCGTCAGCGCACATGATTCGGGCCGTCAGGACAGCCCACGCAGCCTTGACCATCGTGTCTGCCGAGAACTCGTCACGAGCCCAGTCGAGCCCTTCCAAACTTAATCTTGCATGACCTTCAGTCTCGGGTTGGCAAGTTGTCGTTGCCGGCGAAGGAAAGTGGGTTCCCTGTGTGTTTGCAAATTGGGCTTCCCAGAAAGTAGTCGCGGAAGCCTCATCCACCCCCATGGTGTGCTTGAAGAATCCGCTCAGGAGCATCTCTGCATCGTTGTCTTGGACTAAGACGTCCTGGGCGCTCCCAGCCGCATCGTTTGCAGCCAAGCCCACGTCGGTGAGGAGAAGATATTCAATCGCTTGGTGCAGGATCCTGCTCGCCTCCAAGGCAACCTGACGCTCGACGTATGGCTCTCGAAACTCGATTGAGAGATCCAGGTCCGCCCCACTGATTGAAGCGTTAAACTTGATGTCAAACTGTTTGCAGGTTAGCTCTGCCAATCACGAGTCGTTTCATGTCTTCTTACCTCGTGAGCATCGCCGCCAGCTCGGACGTCAAACGAAAGCCCTCTTTCCTCTTCGGCTTTCTCCTTTTCGGCAGGACGGACAGAAAGCGACGTGTTGAATAACCGCCTTCCCGAGAGGCCCAGATGGTGCTGAATTTCGGCCAATGAGACATGCTGGATGGCCATGTGCTGTTTTGATCTCTCAGATGTCGTCTCAAGAACTTGTCTGACTGGTTCTCGCAAATCAACTCGGCTGATCAGCAAGTTAGCCAAAGGGCCAACTAGGTTTTCAACGCCATTCACTGGCGCGTCGCGACCAGAAATCAGATATCCAAAACAGACATCATGCATCCCAGTCATGTGCGAGAGAACCATGGCCCAGGCTACCTGAAGAAGCGAGGATGGCATGATTCCCGCCTTCTTGCAAAAATCCGCAACATTGACCTTGAAAGTTCCGGGACATGGTATCTCGGTAAATCTCTCCCATTCGGCTTGTGCTGGGGCGACGGGCGACAAGGGGAATTCGCAAGGCTTAAGACCATCAAGTAGCGACGTCCAGGAAGCGACTGTTTGAGCTCTAGGTGTACTGTTGATGAAGCGAATCATGTCAACAAAGGCCGGAGCCGATGATAGCTCTGTGCCATCGTATATCGTCGCAAGCTCGGTGAGAATCAGGGATGCAGAGTGGGCGTCTGTCAGCGCGTGGCTCATATCCAGCCTGCAGGCAACCTCGCCGTTCGGTGCTTGGCAGATTGTGAGAGAGTGTTCGGGTTCATTCGGGGCGAATGTTGGCTCCTGTAGTCGTGCCAACGTCTCGGTAGGGCTCTCCGATCCGGCAGCAATGTGTGTCACGCGTACTGGGGGGGCGTCAAGGACAAGCTGCATGAAGCCGTTGCCTTCAGGATGCAACGCAAAGACGGTAGACAAGGCGGTGTGCCTGCCCACGACCCTCTTCCAAGCTTCTTCCAGCCGCGAAGGAGAGACGCCAGAAGTATTCCCGGCTTTCGGTACACAACGCCAGATTGTGTAGGTTATGTATGACGCCGAGCCCTTGACTGAGCTCAACAACATTCCCTCTTGGAGAGGGGAGCACGGGTACATGTTTGTAACGCTGCTCGGCTTGATGCCCATCTTCGGAAGTTGCTCCTGCAATAGCACATCCAAGCCTCGGTATGATAACTGAAGGAGGGGCAAGTCGCTCAGCGTGAAGGCGACGGGCGCTTGCGCGAGATGATGAGTGGCAGACTCCAAGTCGTCGATAAAGACCTGCGTCCATTTCTCGATGCGGTCTTGATGCTTCATGCCCTTGTGGAAGTTGAATGAGACGACGAGGACGTTGTCCGACACGACGGCGCCAATCTCAATCATGAAAAACCGACGGGCCGACTTGGACATTTCGCAAATCTTGAAGTCTGCATCATCGGCACCCTGTTGGGATGATTTGAAGAGGCCTTCCTCCCTCTCCAGTTGCTGGAATCTTCCCGTAAAGTTGAAAATGAGCTCATAAACGTCATGACCCTTGAAAGCTTGACGACCAGACTCGCTGTAATGCTGACAGGCGTAGAACGGCAGACCCATGCTCGGCACCTTTCTTCTCGTGTCCTTGACCAGCCTGACGGCGTGGGAGATGGACTGGTCGGGTGTCATGGAAACTGCAAGGGGGTACATGGTGGTAAACCACCCGACGGTGCCCGAAACGTCTGTCGGTATCTTGTCTAGCTGCTCCCTGCCGTGACCCTCGATCCAAATAGCGGGAGCGGAACGCTCGGGGAAGGTTTGAAGAAACGAGTGGGACAGAGCACCTAGAATGAGATCGAGAGCTTCAGTCCGGAGACTGCGGTTGCTGTTCCCGAAGAGAAGCTTGCTGGCGTCGGGGGGGAGGGCCACATCGAAGCTGTCGCACTGGCCGAACGTGTTCTCCTCCATGGGCAATCCCCAGAAGCCTACGTTGGGCTCGGGAATCGGGTACGGGAGCACTGCCAGAGGCGACAGATTGCTGCCCACCTTGGCCTGAACCGCGCACCAGGTGCGAAAAGACAGGGTTTTTGGTGAGCGCAGTTCCCCAAACCTGATGTACTCTTCGACGTCGTTCCAAACGATGCGCCAAGACACGAGATCAATGACCAGGTGATGGGCCGAGAGCAGAACAACCTGGTTACCATCGGGCATGTTGAAAAGATCACAGGCAAACACGGGGCCTTGACAAATATCCATGTTTTCCTGTCGCCACTGCCCGGCCCTGCCGACCTCGTCTCTGTGTGTCACGGAGTGTTCAGCAAAGACGAATGATCCTGGAACGTCTGGGGCTACACTCTGCTTCCAGATGCCACTGTCGGCGTCTCTGTGGTAGCGCGCTCGGAGCATCGCGTGGCGGCCGACGAGGGCGATCAACGCATGACTGAGCGACTCGGTCGACACGTCGTGGCCCAAGTCCAGCAGGAAGGACTGGTTGAAATGGTTGAGGCCATCGGGATAATCGTTAAAGAACGACTGCTGCATCGGCGACAGGTCGAACTCGGCCGCGGCGTCTTCGTTCTCTTCCTGTTCGGCCTCCTCCAAGAGCTTGCTCGTGGTAGTCGACATTGGCCGGCGGCGGGCTGCGAGTTTTCGGATGGTGTTTGCTTGCAGTATATCACTCACGGTGAAGACAATGTTGTGCAGTCGGCATCGGGATACCAACTGCATGGCCGAGATGGAATCACCGCCCAGGCTCGAGAATCCCGCGTCAACAGACGCCTCATCCGCCGACAAGTTCAGGACCGACATCCACACCGTTTGCAGAAGCGTCTCCGTTTCGTTGAGTGGCTGGCTCGACACGTCCTTCTTGTCGCGGCTGCTACGGTATTGCGGCCACATGGACGTCCCGAGGGCACGGAGACGGCGTCGGTCTGTCTTTCCGGCCGTCGTCACCGGCATCTCTTGGATCGGCAGGTAGGCGGCGGGGACCATGTAAGACGGCAGAACCTGTCGCAGCCGTTCAGCGAGCCCGTCTGTTGCTTGGCGCACCGCGGCGTCGTGTGCCTCGTGCGTCATTGCCTGGGCACCGGCAAGGGCAACAAAGGCCACCAAGATGGGATTGTTGGCGCCGGCCGGCTGCACGGTTTCAGCAACGACCTGGACGCCGTCCGACTCGTCAATGACTTGGCGCACGCACGACTCGACCTCGCTCAGTTCCACGCGCTGACCACGAATCTTAACCTGGGTATCTTTGCGCCCGATGAAGAAGAGTGCTCCATCGTCTCTGTACCGCACAAGATCGCCGGTGCGGTAAACACGTCCGCGGCGGGCGACGGCCTGCATGAGCCAAACGGGGTCGTCGATGAAGGCTGCCGCCGTGCGCTCAGGCTCGTCGAGGTAGCCCTGGCCGACGAGAGGTCCCTCGAGCCAGAGCTCGCCGACATCACCAACAGGGGCCAGCAGCTCCGGGTTGTCGGGCTCGACCACCCACGTGCAGAGTCCGAGGCCGTGGCCGATGCAGACATTGACGGAATCTAGCGTCGTCAAAGTGGACGTCGGGGTGCACTCTGCCGGGCCGTAGGCGTTGATGACGTGCGTCTTGGCGCCCGCCAGGGAAGCGTCGCTCGGTAGAGGCGCCTCGCCGCCCAGGATCATGGTCGTCAGCCTCGAGAGACTGTCGGAGCCAATGGCCCGGGCAACCGAGGGCGTCAAATCGGCAATGGTCACATTGTACTTGGCCAGGCACCCGGCCAAGTCGTTCTCGCGCTCCGCCGGCGATGGGATGCAGAAGCATGCTCCAGCAGTGAGTGTCAGAAAAAGGTTAGACCAGGCAACGTCAAAGGCACAGGATGCGAAGTCGAGGACCCGAGACTCCCGGCAGTAGTCTAGAGCCTGCTGCTGATGGGCAATGGCGCTGCAGAAATTGCGGTGCGTGATGAGGACTCCCTTGGGTGTGCCGGTGCTGCCCGAGGTGAAGACGACGTAGAGGAGGCTTGTGGGGTCCACGACGGGCAAATCGGACGTCGGGTGAATCGGGCCGGCGGCAGAGCTTTCGCCGACGACAAAGACCTCGGTTCCCTCTGCAGCAAGGCGACGCGCGAGGTTGCCGTTCTGGACCGACGTCAACAACACAGGCGACGTTGTCCTCGACACAATTGAATGCAGACGCTCTTCCGGCTCCTTCATCTCGAGCGCCACGAGCGCGCCGCCCGCCTTGAGCACGGCCAGCACCGTCACCGGCATCCAGAGGGACTTCTCGAACAAGACGGGCACCCGAGTGCCTGCCACGCCTCTCGCGGCCAGTCGACGCGCCAGCTCCGTCGATCGCTCATCCAGTTGCTGGTAGGTCAGCTCTCCGTCCCAGGCACACAGGGCCGGGGCCAGGGGACGTTCTCGAGCCCGTTGCTCAATCAGCCTGTGCACGCACTCGTCAACTGCCTCGGGCACCTTGGCGTTCCAGCCAAGGACCTGCTCGATGCGGCTCGATGAGGTCCGGGAGGGCAGAGCCAGGGACCCGAGCTTGTCGCGTCCTCGGCCCTGGTCAGCCAGTTGCCCAAGCACGTGCTCGAAATCCTGGGCGATGGCTTTCATCTCTCGCTCCGGTACGACTCCAGGGTCAAAATCGATGCGCAGGCAAGCTTCGTCTGAGCCCAGCTCGCACTCGACCTCGATGGCGTAGGTCGCGGGGCCTGATTCTCGCTTTCCCTGGCCAGCGTCGCTGGGCTTGCTCAGGAACGGTCTGCCGGCCGAGTCTTCTTCGCCGCCGCCGCCGGGCTGCACGACAAAAAGCGACCGAAAGGAGCACGCCATGGCCGCCTCCTCGCCCATGCGGCGGATCCGCTGCAGGCCCGTCTGCTCAAACGGAATCATGTCTGCCGCCTGCCGCTGCACCGCTTCTAGCAATCGATTCACGCTCGCCTCCCAGTCCAGCGTCACTCGGACGGGAACGGTTGCAATGGCCGGCCCAGCCATGTGCTCGATGCCAGGCACTGCCGCCTGGCGTCCCGTCACAGTCACGCCATACAAGGCCTCATTCGTGTTTCCGCAACGCGCCATGACCACGGCCCACGCGGCTCTCGCTATCGATGCCTGTGTGTAGTCACTGTGGCCCCAGCCGAGGCCCGATACGGTGAGGTTCACGTGCGAGGCCGATTGAGCATGTCGCAATGCCGCGGCATTGGCCAAGGGGAAGTGAGTCTCTTGGATGCCTTCAAATTGTGCTCGCCAGAAGGCCTTGGCAGCCGTCTCGTCGCGATCTTGTATGTATTTGATGAAGCCCGCCATGGGTTCCAAGTCCTTGCCGCATTCGTTGTAATACGCATGCTCGGCCTCGCCCATGAGGAGAGGCAGAGACCATCCGTCGAAGAGAGCGTGATGGATCTCCCACAGGAAACAAGGACGCCGGCCCGGACCAGCGTCAATCAACGCAAATTTGGACAGGGGCGTCCCGAGGCCCATGTGTTGCTCATCCCCGCTTTGTCGAGCTTGGTAGTCATCGAGGTTTGTGCCAAGTCCCCATTGTGCACCTTGCTCCAGGACGACCTGGACGAGGCCATGGCTTGGGAGGCTGACGATTCGAGTTCGCAAAATGGAGTTCATGGCCACGACTTGATCCCATGCCCGGCGTAATCTCTCGACGCTGACTCCGTCGTCAATTTCAAGGATCTGCTGTTCGACATAACTTCCAGGCTGTCTCTGGGTCAAGGCGAGCATGCCTTCCTGTAGGGGCGAGCATGGAAGAAGGTCGAGCACCTGAGACTTTTGCACACGACACAGCTGAGCAACCTGGGCCCGCATGTCGTCCACGTCGGCGAAGGATCCCAACAGCGAGAAGGGTGGGATCTCGGTGCGGGGTGTCGAGGTTGCCGGGCTTGCGAGGGCCGAGAGGTCGCAAAGGCGAGGGTTCTGGTAGATGTCGCGGACGGAGAAGTTGAGTCCTCTGTCGCGTGCAATTCTGCTGAGGTGCAATGCCTTGGAAGCGTCTCCGCCAAGCTCGAAGAAATCCTCGTCCTTGCCGATACTTGGGAGGCCAAGCTGAAATACTTGGGCCCATAGGATCAGCATGAGCTGGAGAGTGTCTGCGGAATCTCCTTGCTCAGTCTCTGGCGTGTCGAGAGCCGCTTCGCTCTCCGAACTCGACTGCAGGTTCTCGACACTTTCCCCAGACTGGTCGACGTCGGGCGACTCGGTTTCGTCAGCCTCGCGGTGAAGGGGCTGTATCTCGGTCCTAACGGTCAGCTCTTCCTGTTCCTCCAGTACGAGCTTTCCGTCATGACTGGATCGGACAAGATTTCCAATACGGACAGTCCGCCTAGTGTGGCCTGGCCATGGCGTTGACGGGTGCAGCAACGAGACGGAATTTTTGAAAATCACCGGGGCGTCGTTGTCGCCCTCGATGGGATATCTCTGGCCTACCAAGGGTCCCTCGAGCCATAGCTCGCCCGTGGCCTGAAATGGTCCCAGCGAGTCGGGCTCGGCCGATTCTGCAACCCAGGCGTCACCAGGATGGCTCAAGGCCCCCTCGACCTTTGATTTCTTGACTGTCCACTTGGTCCCAATCGAGATCGACTCTGCATATCCAGGGCTGCGCAAGGATTGTTTTCCATGCTGGCATCCGGTCTTTTGCCCGGTGATTGTCTGGGGCTCTCCGACGTAGGTGAGGTGGACACGGCCGGCGAGCTTGGAATGATGCAGCTTCTGAGCCATTGCGGGCGTCAGGTGCACGGCGTTGGCCTGCAACGCCGTCATGGCCCCTTCGGCACGGTGTTTTCGGTCATATTCTGACGGGACGCAAAGACATCCGCCAGAGGTGAGTGTGTGCAGCAAGCTGCACCAAGCCAGGTAGGAGCCCTGAGGGGCAAGATCAAAGACTCGGGAATTTGTTGTATAGCCCAGGGCTCTTTGTTGAAAGCACAGGGCGGTGCTCATGGTTCGATGTGAGATGGCAATGCCGCTGGGCGACTGGGGGAAATCGACGTCGTCGGGCGTGAAGATGACATTGAGTGTGTCGGAGGGGCTGATGACGGGCGCCTCGGGCAACGGGACCGAACGATTAATGTCTGGCACGGACAGCAGCTCATGGTCCAAGATGAGGACGTCGCAGGCCACGAGCTGGCGAGCTAGGTGGGCGTTTTCTGGCGACGACAAGAGGAAGGGACTCGGCACCTGGGCGATGATGGCTCGGAGATGGTCTTGCGATTGGGAAAAGTCCAAAGATATCGATGCACCGCCAGCCTTGGCGACACCTAGCACGGCTACTGGCGCCAACAAGGACTTTTCAAAACAGAGTATCACCATGGCGCCCGGCTTCACGCCAAGGCCGACGAGGTGAAGGGCTAGCCTGCTCGACAACAGATCGAGCTGGGCGTAGGTCAACGTCCCGTCCCACGAACAGATTGCCGGTGACAAAGGTCGCTCAATGACAACTCGCTTGAACAGACTCTGTACACAGGCCTCTATAGGCTCTGGCACCACCGCCTCGGACACGTCGGCATCGTCGATGGATCGCGGGCAGCTCTCTTTTCCGTCCTGGGACAGCCCGAGGGGCTCCCGAGGGCCATTGGCCTCCGGTTTGGAGTGGGAGTCCATGCTCTGTTGCGGGGGTGAGGCTGCTTTGCGCGGCCCCTTTCGTAAAGGGCGAGGAGAGGGGACGGATGAGGAGCTGGCCAAGTCACCCAAGGTGATAATAGAGGCAGGATCAAAAGTACGGCGTATGGTGGAAGGTCGTGGTACTCGAAGGGGGGAAGAGGGACGACGGCCAGTCAACGTGGTTCTTTATGTTGAAACCCGGGTGCGTCATGCCGGCTTTTCTTTTCCCCCCAAAAGGATGCGCCTGCAGAGTGCCACGGGCTTCTCGCATAATTCGCACATGATCATGGTCTCGCAACAGGGTATAAGAAGCGATCTACTTTTATTCCGGACGAGGTGTATGTACAGTACACTCACCGGAAGCTGACGAGCGGCTAGGCTTGGTGACATGGCGTTTGACTGGCCGCCACTTACTACATAGGCGGCCGATTCCTCGCCGGCGATATAGCTAGCGCCAATGGCATTCGCGTCAGGGTTTTTGAGTGGTGGTTCTGGCCGTTACCCGTTACCCCCGGCGACCAAGCGTCGTATCGCCACAAGGCTCGCGAGAGGCCACAAGGGCAATATTGAAGGAGGCATGGCTTGGCGCTCAATCTCGGCCAGGCCATGCTTTGCTCGTCTCGGTGTTGGCCAAAGACTCGCACCAGCTGGTTCCTGGCCCATGCAGTCTTGGTCTTGTTGGCACCTTTGACAACTACCATGCGCCACCAATGACGAATTGGGCACATCATGGTTCACTGCTACGCTTTTGAGACACACGTAGGCGCGACTCTACTTGGCCAAAAGGGGGCTAGATCTGTCGACCAGGATGCGGCATCGGCAGCTCGGTGCAGCACGACTTGATCATGAGAAGTTGCGAATACATGACTTGTCATGGATACATACATACACACGCAGGTGCGTCCAATGACGAGGGCTACGGCGGCAGCACGATGAGACAGAAGGAAAGAGATGACATTGTTGTTGTTGGGATACGAGGCCAGCAAGGCCAGGGTTCCCCTCTGACATGCATCATGAGCCTTGCCATCCATGGCTTGCTCAGCTCAGCCTCGTCGGAGCAAGGGCATGGGTGGACAAACAGTTATATCTCCTCACATACGGCACATATACTCCGTATCATGCAACTATCCGTACATACATGGGCAAAGGTCCATTGGCGAGAAGAGGGGAGCAGCAGGCATTCTTGCCGAGCCCCGAGTCGCAGGATCAGTGACATGGACTCGCGTCACAGGAAGAGGCCCCTAGAAACGGGCATACCTAGTTGGCACGGATGCCGTGAGGGGAGTCGAGAGCCCAGGCGCTCCGTGGCTAGTCCCCGTGGCTAGTCCCCGTGGCGGGTCCCGTCTGGGAGAAGAAGAAACAAGGGAAAAAGAAAGGAAGATGAAGAGAGCAGGCCTAACTCGTAGTTCAGTTCCCCCACTCGGCTTGGACGCGCAGCGGCAGTTGAGGTGGCTGGCTCTTGTTTTCGTACATGTGCATGCATATAGTACCCTCAGCACGGCCAACCTCAGCACGGCATGTGTACGAAGTATACTATATATATGCCATGCACACACAGTAAGTAGGAGGGGACTCGGTGTCTGCCGTCGAGGTTACATACCGTGTTGTACGGTTACGTACGGAGTACTCGGGCTTGTCGAACGGGGGCAACGAGCAGGGACTCGAGCAGGGACTCTCGCCACAGACTCAGCCCGTGTACTGTCCGGTACGTACAAAGTACTTCGTAGTCCGTAAATGATGGCTTGTAAACCTTGGCCTGTATTTAAACCTGCACTCCCATATGTATATGCTCCGCACGCACTCAAGCTCATGCAAGTCGATCGGTTCTTGCGCGTTCTCTTGGCCCGTCGGGATTGGCCAATGCCTCTGGCCTCGGGCGTGCGTCCCAGCACGTGAAGATCAACAATTCGTGTCCGCGTCTCAACAATGTCTCTTGTAGGTCCCCGGTCCTGCAGCACGGTCACGGGGCTGGCGACGATTCCTCGCATCGGCAACGTCTTTGCCGCCCGCAGGCCGCCATTGTGTGTATAAACTCGTAACTCGTAACTCGTACACGCTTCGGAATGCACCCCCCCCTTGCCACGCTGTGGACGTGGGTAGCCAGGCATGCGGCCTCAGCCGCGTCACACCACATGATCCAGGCTATAGGTTGTAGGGATTAGACTTACGTACTGTATACTACCATGGTCGTGCCGTACGACTAGTACTACTACGCAGTACGAATAGTATGTCATGGAATCTGGCCCAGCCGAAACATGCGCACTGTTGGGCCCAACAAATTGTCCCCAAAGGCTAGACGTGACGACCTTGTCCCGTCACGCAAACCTGAGACCTGAGCTAGTGCCTGGCCGGCCTCGGCTCACATGTTTGTGCAACGGCTGATCCCGCGTACCAAGACACACGCTTCGAGACCATGCTGCATCAGCCCGAGGTCTTGCATGTGTTTGTTTGTTGAAGCATTTGTCTTGACAGCAAAGTCAAACCTTTATCAATCTACTCTACGAATAGGTACTCGGTATGTCGCAAGTACCAAGTGCTCTTACCTGCTCAGCCATCTACTCGCTCAAACCAGATATAGTCCTTGAGGCTTTCGTCCAAGCAGATGCCCACCTTGACAGCCTTGTCGTCTTTGAAGACAAACTCGGCCTTTGTGGGGGAATCCCCCTTGACAAACTTCTCGCTCATGTAGGCGATAAACTTGGTCTGGTCGTGGACGTGCTTAAACGTCATGGTGTAGCCCATGGACCGGTCCGTGGCGTCGACATACAGCTCGCCGTCCTTTTCTCCAATCTCAATGGTCCGGTAGCCAGCATTCCGGTACTTGCCCATGTAGTCGCCGAGGGGCCTGGTTCGCGGCTGAGTCTCCTTGATGCCGGGGCACAGCTCCTGTCGCATCTCGTCTTCTGGACTCAGGCTCTCGCCCTCGCTCTCGGAGCCCGATTCCGATTCCGACTCCGACTCGGGCTCCGGCTCCACGTTCAGCACGTGGTTAATCAGCTTCTTGGTGAGGATATCCACCACCTCGGCGGCGCGGTCCGAGTTGCCGACAATGACAGCGCCAAACTGCACCTGCGGCAGGAAGAAGTGGTTTGATCGGAAGCCGTCCTCGGAGCCGTCGTGGGAAACAATGGTGTGCCCCCGGTATTCGCGGACCTCCCACCCAGCGGCATAGTACAGCGCAGACGCGGCGGGCCCCGGAGCCTCTTGGACGATTTCGTCATTCTCGTCCTGGTCCTTGGACTGGTCCTGTCGCATCCGCTTCTCCGTGAGCCCTCGGAAGACGTCTTCCGTAATGGGGCCCTCCTGCTTCATCATGGCCTTGACCCATTTGATGTAGTCGTTGACACTGGTGATGATGCAGCCAGCACCCTGCGCCTCGAAGCTGTCGTTCCATGGCGTCTCGTTGTACTTGGCATCGTCGTCGTCCCAGACGTACCCAGCGGCGATGCGGTCTCCCAGGCCCTTGTCTATGGCTCGCCTCGGGTGGAGGTTGGTCGAGTCCATGGACAGGGGCTTGAAGAAGTTTTGCTCCAGAAAGGTGGGAAAGTCAAGGCCACTCTTCTGCTCCACCAGGTAGCTGGCCACCGTGTACATCATGTTGCAGTAAATATACTTTTTCCGGTTGGGCGCCACAACCGGAAGGTTTCGAAGGTTCCTCGTGATGGACCGAGCATCGTCTGGCTGGGCCGAGCCGCAGCCGAGGTATGAGGTGTCGTGTCTGGCAGACGTCAGCCTGGATGGGGAAGTAAGGATGGACGGCACTCACGCCGCCATTCCAGTCCGATGGCTGAGGACGTCCTCGACCGTCACGTCGTTGTGGTCGTCGCCGGGCATGACAAAGTCGTCTGGCAACAGGGCCGACATGGCCGCGTCGTACTTGACGTCGGGATACTTTTCATCGTCGCTAACCAACAGCGCCACCGAGGCTGCCGTCAGAGACTTGGAGGCCGAGGCAATGTCGAAGAGCGTGTCGGCGGTGCAGTCTCGGGGGGGGTCGAGTGTCGCCTTGCCGAAGCCGGCCGAGGCAACCTCGTCGCCTTGAGCAACCGCCAGGGCGAGACCGGGCACATGGCGCTGCTCAATGAGCGCCTGTATCTCGGCTGAGAATCCGTCTGAGAAGCGAAGCGTGGGAGAGTGCACGAGCGCCATTCTTGTGGCTTGACTGAAACTTTCTTGGGCCGAGAGTTGGCATGGAAAGAAGCTTCAGATCAGTATTATATATGACGCACACCCTTTGCTGCGCGTATGAATCATCGACGCGTCATCTTGCATAAACAGGCTTAAGTCGTGGTGCCCCCTCCTTCCCTCTTTAGTCATTAGGCAGGAGTCGGGCCTTCCTGTCGGCAAGTGGCACACAAAATGTCACCTGCCCGCCGTGGCTTCACTTACCTTACAATTGTTCCGCCTCGGCTTTGGGTCTTTCCATAATCGTGCTGATTTTTTCTGCCAACTCGTAGCATGTAGGTCTCCTTGCCAGGCGTTTGTGGGGCTGCGACGGCAACATACTCGGACACGACTCATCCTAAACAACTTTCTAAACAACTAAACAAACAACTCATTCTAAACAACTCATCCTTCGCAACTCACGCTCCGACAGCAACGTCCTGCTCACTCTCCCACAAATGATATCGATCTCAAAATCTTTATATAGCTTACCATTGGCTATTCAAAACAATGGTCAAATTAATTGAAGATATTTTTCTTCAACGTCCGCCTCCAAAACAACTTGGTCAAGATGGGCCAAAAGAATAGTATCCCGGGTTGCTTCCCAAAGAATAGCCGATACTTCCAGCCGTTATCTGCCGTCCTCAACATCATGGGCAACTACCACGCGTGGGACTGTGACTGCCACCAGTCGTTTGCTTGCCCCAACGGCGAGCCTTCGATGCCCCCCAGCCTGGCCGAGTTTCTTGTTCCGCAAAAGGCAAACTTGGATTCCCCAGAGATCCTGGTCTCTCCTACGTTGCCAATGCGCCACTCCTGGGAAGGCTCGGTCTGGGAGCCATTCACCGACTGGCGCGACAATGACTTTCCCATAAATAAAGGGGATGAGGAGCAGGAGGCGGGTGGTGAGGGCGAATAAATCCCAGCTTCAATATATTAGATCTGGGTCGACGAGCGAACGAGTTTGAATTTCAACCTATGTGCTCAGCGGCGGCATTTTCAATAACATGGCTGCTCCGGCTCATCCCTGTCTGCCATGGTCTTTACTGATTTCTTCCAAGCGGCCCAGAGCGTCAGTCAACCATTCTTGCCCTTGTCCGCGGCTCCTTCACTGCCATCCGGACATTCATACATCTTGAATAGAGCCTGCGCGTTCTCCCGCCCCATCTTCTTCTTGTCTCCCAGGTTTAAAGCCATGTCATCGTACCAAGTGCAGGCATCACCAAACGACTCGAATGGATAGTCAATCGAAAACAGGATCCGGTCGGCGCCAACCTCGGCCATGCAAAACTGCAACGTCGTCGTAGAGAAGTGACCGCTGGTCGTGATCCAGAGGTTGTGCTGGAAGTACTCGCGAATGGTCTTCTTGCAGCTCAGGCCGAGTGGCTTCTTCACATCCTCGAACCAGTGGTTGATACGCCACATGTCAAACGGAATGTGCTCTCCCAGGTGGCCGAGAATGACCTGCAGCTTCGGGTGGCGGTCGAAGACACCGTTGGTGACCATGCCGAGGACGTGGAGACTGACGCCGTGGGCGAAGCTCAGGGGCGGGCCGATCAGCCACTTGCGTTTGGCCCATAGTCGCTCGTGCAGAGTGCCCGTCGGGTTGCGGGGATGGAGATAGAAGGGGACGTCGAGCGCAGTCACCGTCGACCAGAAGACGTCCCATTCCGGGCCGTCGTAGAATATGGCATCATCGCCGTCTGGACCGGCGCGCTGGGTGTCGTTGACGAGGGCGCCCTTGAAGCCGTACTCGGTCACGCATCTCTTGAGCTCGGCGGCGGCTTCGGTGGGATTGTGCATGGAAAGGGTGCTATCACTGCAGTCAGCTGCCATTAAGCTGAGGCTTGACTTGTGCAGACACACGCAAAAGCCCCCAGACGGTGCGGGTGCTCCTCGATGGCTCCCGCCACATAGTCGTTTATCTCGACAGCCAGCTTCTGTGCCTCTTGGGCGTCCCAGATGTCCTGCACGCCGGGTGCAGTATAGGAGAGAATGGTGTAGCCGACGCCATGGCGGTCCATGTACTTGATTCGCGTGTCGGTGATGTCCTGCATCTCGGCCGCATGCCTGTCGGGGTCTACGGCGAACAACGACGCCCACCACCTCGTCTTTTCGTGTAGCCGAGGCAAGGCGAATGCCTCTTCGAGAGCGATTTTCCCAAGCATGACGGGTGGGAGCGTGATTGGAAAAAAGGAAAAAGACTCGACGACACTGTATGCGTTTTATAGCACCTTGTCAACTCGACGACACTGTATGCGTTTTATAGCACCTTGTCACCTCGACGGTCAGCACTAGAGCCATTCATCCGAAACCGCCTTGCCATGGATGACAGTATCCGCCGCACTGTCAGGGGGTTGTCGTTATGCAGACGTCTGGTGTACGAAATCCTCGGCTATATTCATTCTCACAAGACGCGTATTCGTACCCCTGGGTACATTTACGTCTGTACGGACAGATATAATAGTCATGATTAATGCAGACCACTCACCCTTTCGAGAGGCCGTCGGCAAATGCCTTGACAAGCTCGCACACCTCGTCTGCCGCTTCAATACAGTGCCAGTGACCGACCCCTTGGAGCACCTCCAGACGTTTGTGTCTTCCCTCAGCCCCCCATCTGTGGCGTATTAGCGGCAGCAACAGACACGGCATCCAGGGCAATGAGCGACCTTGATAGTATATCACGAGAGCCTCGCAGGGGACTGGTCTGGTCGTGGGATCCCGCAACGATCAGCAGCGGGCAGCGAATGTCGCCATATCGCGGGCACTTGGCACTCGCAATCGTACGACACAGCGACATGTAGCCCTCGGGAGACTGGGCGAGGAGCAGGGCACGGATGAAGGCGCGGTGGGTCGACGTGGCCTTGGGCCCCGTGGCCGCGGCAGGAATTGTGCTGGCCATGGCCTCCATGCCCCCTTTTGAGGAGGCGTCAGCGCTCCATGTCGTTCCGTGTCAGGCAGGCAGCGCTCCATACCGGCCTGGACGCGCTTGATTCTCGCCGCAAATACCTGGCTCAAGGCATCCGACGGGCTGACGGGCCCGATCAAGACGACGCCGACGAGGTTGAGATGAAGAGCCAGCTCGCTCGCCACGACGGCGCCCATTGAGTGTCCCACGACGATGACGCGTCGCGAGTCGAGGTCGAGGGCGCTTATGAGGGCGCTGGCGGCGCCGCACATCATCTCGGCGTCGGAGTCGATGCCGCGATAGTTGGACAAGGCGCTGCCTAGAGGGGCGAGTCAGAGGGGCGAGTCAGAGGGGCGAGTCAGGGGCGAGTCAGAGGCTCGTCGACGTCTGACCTGGCGTGTCAAAGGCCAGGCACGAGTATCCGGCCTCGACCAGGGACGGGATAATCGGGGCGTAGAACGAGTTGGAAGAGCCGAGCCCATGGATGAAGACGAGGATCAGGCCGTCGTCGCCCGCGCGCGTCCAGTCATAGTAGAGGTCTTGGTCTTGGATCCGGAGAGAGGGCATGGCGTGGAATTTATGCTGTGACTTGCTGTGACTAAATGAGCTCCAAAAGCTGTGACTCAGAGCTGACGACAACAAGTGTCGCGTGGGGGTGAGTCTAGATGTCACGCCCTTCCCCTCCTTTCTTTGTCGGGTACGGGACGTGACCCCTAGAAGTACTATTCACAACAACGTCGTACAACATTTGGTGGCGGAAATAAAAGAAGCGAGTTCATCATGGAAAACACCAACTCGTACAGCTCTACGGCCGAGAGCTCGCGCATCTTCGGCTTGCTCTTCACACTCGTCGACGGCGTCTCTCTGCCGCCCGAGGCGCGGGCGAAAAGAGCCGACATTGACTTCACGGCATCGCGCCAGGAGCCTTACTTGCCCGTGCCGTTCAAGGAGACCGAGGTCGCCGCAGCCCTCAAGGCAGTCGAGGGCAGCGTCGCCGCGCTCTTGGCCGACCAGGCAGACGGATTCGAGACGCGTCGGAAAATCGTCGTCAACCTGGAGAAGACGACGGCTTTTCTGTTCCAGGCATATCTCGCAAAGATTGGAGGCCTGGGAAAGCTCGATGCGAATGTAAGGTCTCTGCTAAAAGGTAGCTGCCTTTATCTGTCATATGCCCTGCAGGCGAGGGGAGGAGGAGGAGAGGAGGATAGAAACCGGCTAACGCTGAAAAGACACGGATCTTCTGCAGGCTCAGTCGAATCCATACCGGCGCATGTCTGCCAACTTGTACGAAACCACGGACAAGGGAGAGTACTACCATATCCACGGCTCGCTCGAGGCTTCCACCACACTGCGCATGATCGGATTGCAGCCCTTTCGTGCCGACCTCGTCACTCACCATGACATCGTCGGTGTCATCGAGACGGCCGTCAAGAAGCGCACAGTCGCCGAGCTGGAAGCCCTGAACACGCAGCATCGACAGGCCGGTGTCAAGGCTTTCAAGCATGACGAGTTTCTACAAACGCCCCACGTATGAGCCCCCCTTGCCGTCCTGACCGGGCTCGCTGAATCCATCTCGTGCTGCTCCAGGGACGGGTCAACTGGGGGCTGCCCCCGTGGAGCGTCGAGCAGCTCGAGAGCAGCTCCCCGAAGCACGGCCTGCCGGGCCACGCCAAGGGCCGTCGACTCCTCGCCGGGGTCAAGGTGCTGGAAATGTGCCGCATCATCGCGGGACCGGTGATTGCGCGCATCTTGGCCGAGTACGGGGCCGACGTGCTCAAGATTACCAGCCCGAGCCTGAGCGACGTGCCCTTTTTCCAGGTAGATGGAAACATGGGCAAGCGGACTGCCGATCTCGACCTCAAGACTCCCGAGGGCAGAAGCGCGTTTGAGAGGCTCTTGGACGACGTCGACGTCGTCATAGACGGCTACAGGCCCGGCGCCCTGGACAGGCTGGGATACGGAGCCAAGGCTCTCTCTGAGATGGCGGCCAGGAGAGGCAAGGGCATCGTCTACGTCAACGAAAACTGCTTCGGCTACCAAGGGGAGTGGGCAGGCCGCCCCGGCTGGCAGCAGATTGCCGACTGTGTGAGTCCGGACGAAGCCTCGTTCCGGTCATGGGCTGACTCTGCGTCTGACGACAAGGTCAGCGGCGTTGCGTGGGATCAGGGCCGCTTCATGGGACTCGACGAGCCCGTCGTGCCCCCTTTTCCCATGTCCGACTACGGCACGGGATGCATGGGCGCCATCGCCGCCCTCACCGGCCTCCATCGTCGGGCCGCACGGGGAGGCTCGTGGCATGGAAAGACATCGTTGTTGCACTACGATCTCCTGCTCTACAAGGCCGGTCTCTTGCCGGCCGAGGTGCAAGACCGGCTTAGGGAGCAGGCCGGCCCGGAGTTTCTGGCCCTCGGACATGCCCACAGCGTTGATCACATTTCAGGCGCGGCTCTCCGGGCACTGAGGAGACGATATCCCGAGTTGGTCGACGAGCCTCGGCATCTAGACCACTGGTACTCGCACGGCTACAAGGCAAACGTGTCGGCCGTCTTGCCGGTGGTGGAGATTGAGGGCTTGGACATGAGCTTTGCGCGTGCGAGCAGACCAAACGGGGCCGACGAGGCGAGCTGGGACTTTGGCGAGGAGAGGGACTATAGAATCACGGCCCGAGGGGCATGAAGCGGTTCCAGGTTCCAGGGCTGGTCCCCGGACTGGTCCCAGGACTGGTCCCAGGACATGCTCCGTCTCGTCATTGGTGGCCTGACATCTGTCATACATGCGGTGGGGTGTAGAGCAGCGGCTAGTGCACCAAGTTTCATTCCTCTTACTCTTCAAGGTTGCAACCTTGTCCCGGCCGGCGGGATCCGGCTTATCAGGTGTGATATATCGAGGGCCGGCCGGTGGGATCCGGCTTATCAGGTGTGATATATCGAGGGCCGCCCCGTCGAGTCTCGCCACTCCAACGTCGTGATACCTTGGCTTTTCAGACATCCCCCGTCCCCCCCCCTATGATTGGCAACAATATGACTTCGCACAACATGGGGGCAGCCCTCGACGCAGACTTTACCAATAACGTGGTCGAGGCCATGGGCCCAAACACGTCCCCGCGACTCCGCGAGGTCATGGCCGCCCTCATCAGACATGTCCACGACTTTGCCCGCGAGGTCGAGCTCACCACCGACGAGTGGATGGCTGGCGTGCGGTTGATCAACTGGGCCGGGCAGATGAGCACCGACAAACGCAACGAGGGACAGCTGCTTTGCGACGTCATCGGCCTGGAGTCGTGAGTAAAGGCAAATCATGTTGGTGATGCCTCGGGTCAATGTGACTGATGAAGTGGCAGACTTGTCGACGACTTGACCTACGGGCGCTCCAATGGGGTCACTGCATCGGCTATCCTGGGTCCCTTTTGGAGAGCCGACACCCCGATTCGGGAGAATGGATCAAACATCAGCTTCGACACGCCTGAAGACGCCGAACCTGTCTATATGCACGGCCGGGTCGTGGACGTGGAGAGCGGCGAGCCCCTGCCAGATGCCACCGTCGAGATCTGGCAGGCATCGACCAACGGTAAGTCGGCACGGTTCAAGGTGCCGTTTCAGCATTAACCTCGTGAACCCAGGCCTCTACGAGCAGCAAGACCCGAAGCAGCAGGAGCACAACCTACGGGGCGTCTTTAGGACGGATGCCCAGGGCCAATACTCGCTTTACTGCCTACGTCCAACACCCTATCCGGTAACCATCCAGTGTCGAGCGTGATTCTGTTGTTTCGAGTGAGCTGATGCCCTTTGTCCGCAGGTCCCTCGAGACGGCCCGGCAGGCAAGCTGCTGGATCTGATGGATCGCCATGTCTTCCGACCAGCACACATGCACCTGATGGTGGGATCCAATGCCTCCTCGTGCCTCTCACGACGCTGCTGACCATGGCGCCAGGTCTGTGCCAGCGGTCACAGGACGTTGGTGACTCAAATATTTGACCAAGACAGCGAGTACCTGAGCAACGATTCCGTCTTTGCTGTCAAGGACGAGTTGAAGGTGAAATTCGAGCCCCTCGAGAACCATGTCAAAGCCGGGTTGGAGCTCGAGTACAACATTAGCCTCGCCAAGACTGCCTGAGGGGATCAACAACATGACGGATCACTATCTTGAGCCTCCAACCGTGACACCACACCATTGGGCAGCTCCAGTCCAATTGGTAACCCGCGTATAAACTGTGCAGTAAACTCGACGCCGCGCCGTGCTGCAAGCTGCTCCTCAATGTCCTTGTGCATGTCATATCTAGGGGGTAAGTCAGCCACTGCAGCATCGGGCCTCGGAGCAGGCTCACGCGTTCATTTCTTCAATGGTCAGGATCTTGTCGGGATCCTCGACCTTGTACGTCGGGACATGTTTGTTGACCGAGAAGCCTGCGTTACACGGTCAGCGGTTGTGGCTCGAAAGGGGCCGGACGGCGAACCTATCCTCTCGTTTATGTTGTAAGCTGCCTTGGCGGCGGCGGCCTGGACGCGAGTGACGCGCGGCAGCCGCACCTCGTCGTAGACGGAGAGCGCCTGGGCGACGTCCCCGTCAAAGTTGGTCTTGCTGAAGACGATGCCCAGCGCGGCCGCGTCCTCGATGGCCATGCACGCGCCCTGGCTCTGATGCGGCATCATGGGGTGGCCGGCGTCGCCGAGCAGGCAGACGCTCCCGCGGTGCAGGTACGGATACGGGTCGTGAATCCACAGGCGCCAGGGGCGAATCTCCCTCCCCATGGCCAGGTGCTGCAAGACGTGCCGGTCCAGCTCGGGATAGGGGCTCAGGAGCTCGTCGACGGGGCGGTCCTCCCCGGCCCAGGTCTGGTTGGCGTAGTCGCCCCGTTCGCGCGGGAAGAAGCAGTAGTAGGAGAGCAGCTTGCCGTCGTTGCACGGGGACAGCACGATCTTGTCCCATTTGCCCTCCTGGCCGCCCCAGTACTGCAGCGCGCTGTCCTTGGAGTAGTCGACGAGGCCGGCCCGGACGGCCTCGTCGGTGGTGACGTTTGTGTGCAGACAGCTCTGCTCGGCCGGCCTCTTCTCCGGCGTGATGCCGATGCCGGCCCGGACGGCGGACCCGATGCCGTCGGCGCCCACCAGCAGATGGTGCCGGGCGACGGCGCCGTTCTGGAAGCCGAGCTTGCCACCGTCGACGTCCACGTCCCGGAGCTTTGGACGTGTAAGCACCGTCGTTTCGTGTAAGCACCGTCATTCCGACGTGTAAGCCCCGTCACCGCGCAAAGAGCCCCTTACCTTGTGGTTGACGAGCAGCTTCGCGGGCGTCCCCTCGCCCTCGTCCTGCAGCGCGCAGTCCTTGAGCATGGCGTGCATGTGCTGACGATGGAACATGTTATAGACGTGGCCCCACCGCTCCTCGTAGTCTTCGAGGTCGTAGACGCTGACGGGCTCGCCCGTCTTCCAGTCCCGGTTGATGAGCTTCTTCAGCACCACCGGCTCGCCCTTTGCCACGTCGACGCGCCACTCGTGGAGCCAGCGGGTTCCGTTGGCCGCGCACGACACCGACGCCCCGACCTCGCCGGCAAAGTCCGACTTTTCGTACACGGTCACCGCGTGGCCGGCGCGCCGGAGGGCGATGGCCGCCGACATGCCGCCGATGCCGCCGCCGATGACGCCCACGTTCAGTCGCCTCCAGCCGGCCTTTTCCGGGGAGCCCATCTCGTGAGGATGAGGATCCATCTGCGGCTTGCTGAACAAGACTGCTCGGCTGTTGTGTCTTGTTTGCCTCTAGGGGGTAAGCCGATGCAAGGGGCCTCGTCTCTCGGCTTATATATCCCAAGGTGCCATCATGTCGTATTCAGGCTTGTCCTGAAGACACTTGGTCCCCTAACTTATAAAGGCTACTGCATTCAAAGTGCCGCAATGTTCGGGAGTGCGCTACCCGACAGAGTCGGCTGCGTCCCGCCACCCCCTGAGAGAACATGTGACGCGAACCACTTACACGACTGTTTCCAAAGTCAAACCAACGAAGCCGGTCCGTAACTCACATCAAGGAGCCCGTAATTCACATCAAGGCAGCCCGTTACTCTCCGTCCTAGGAAACAAAGGGGAAGCTATCCCAGTTCGAAATCTCCAACGTGTCCCAGCCCAGAAACGCTTCCTCTCCCGGCTCGCGGTTCCCACACAACCAACTATCCCACTGATCCATGGCGCTCGGCGCCACCTCCGCCCAAGACTCCGGAGGCAGCTCGTCCCCCTCGGCGTCGCCAGCGGGGGCGTCACCGCAGTGGAGCGTCAAGATCTTGGACACGTACCGACTCCTGCCCCTCGACGCGAATCTCTCACGCTGCTTGGCGATGGCCTTGGCCAGAAGCGTCAAGATCTCATGGTAATGCGCCGCCTGGGGACTCGCGGCCGCGAGGAAGCTCAGGATATCCCGGGCGCCGCCAAACGCCGCCTCGATGACGTGGTCGGATGACCGCTTTGCGAAAATGTCGAAGCCCAAGACGAGCCCTGCCGCAAACACGAGAGCTCTGGACGAGTGTTATGGAAGCGGCTCGGGCTCGGGTGGGTGAGGGCGGGTGTCTTACTTCATGATGCACATGTTTCCGTACAAGAGCTTCGCCTCTCGCGCCTCGACGCACGTCTGCACCAGGAACACGGCCGCGTCCAGGCAAGCCGAGGCTATGTGGGAGCGAGCCAAGCCCCCGCTGACGGGCTGGGCGACAAGACTCGACATCAGCATGGGGCGGGTGGCTAGCATGACGGCAAAGTAGTAGAGACACGACACGTGTATGCTCCCCATGGCGGCGTCGTGCCGTCTGTCTGCGCTTCGGAGACACGGGGGCAGCTCTCGCTCCCACGCTTGCACCTCGCCGAGAAGCTGCTCCACGAGGGGGTCCGTTAGTTCCTTGCGCTCGTATAGCGCGTCGACGATGCCGTTGATGATGGAGACGATCTGATGCGACGCCACGAGACGCTTCGTGTCGTCGCTTGGACTCGCCATCGACATGTCTTTGATGATGACGTCGATGTCGGAATGCAAGCCTGCCGTGGCGGCTGGACGCCCGAGGATGGAATTGGCGAGCATGTCGACGATGCGCAGGCTGATCCAGACTCGCAACCTAGGAAAAAGGTCAGTACGAGTGGTCCGGACAGTAGTCTCCTGCATCTCCCGCACCTGGTGCTGTCACGCCGGCCAGCCATGTCCGTGTACGACTCGCGGCTGTGCAGGCCAAGAGCCACGGCAGCCCTCGTGGCGATGCCAAGATACATAAAGGCTGCGTTGCGCCGGCACTCTCCCAAGAGGTAAAAGGCCATGAGGAGGAAGCAGCGCACAATGTCGACGTCGGGGTCCTCGAGCATCCCCTCAAAGGCCTGGGACCGAGCCCGGCGGAAGTAGGGCTGGCCAATGTCCCGGGCCGCCTCCGGAGACTGCACCTGCGCTCCGATGGCCATGACGAGGCCAAGCGCCGCCCTCTTCTGCGGGCTGCAGCGCGTGTCGTGGAGCAAGGCACCAACGGCCGAGGCTCGAAGCTCCGAGCTTGTAAATACATCCATGAAGCCTTCCGTCTAGACCCTGGTAAGCGGCATAGGGGCTCAGGACGACGACGGCATCGACAGACGTACCACGGCGCGGAAGCAGAGTGAGAGACCACCTATCGTCGCGACATGGAGATGCGAGGCCTCGAGGATGCGCGGGTCGCCATCAGGCAGGGGCGCCTCCTTTTCGAGCATGGTCTCGCTCTGGGCATTGTGCGAGAACTGCGAAGGGCCAATCTGCTCGGCCACGACCCGGCGAACAACCTGCAGAAACGAAAGCGACGCGGCCCCGCCTATGTAGACTGCTCGGCGCGCGTCAGCAAAGGCTGCGGCGTCATCATGGGCTGCGCCGGAGCACGACGACCAGCCTGCTTTCACCATTGCACTCACCCCGCTCGCCACGCATGTTGAGGAGCATCCGTGAGTGGAGGTTGGCCGACATTGGCGACGGGGGAGACGCCGAGTCTGACAGAGGTCGCTGCTGGGCGCCGGCGGGACTGCCGAAGACGCCGGCGCTCTGCCGAGACTCGGACGGAGACGGCGGCCGGAAGTCCTGGCCGGGCCCCACCGCGTCGGCGGCGACAACATTGACGCCTCGAACCGCGGGGGACGAGCTCGGCGGGTGCAGGACCGGACCCTGTAGAGACGGGCCGGGGGTCACCGAGGGGGCGGCGACAGGGGACGGCGCCGGGGCCGGGGCCGGGGCCGGGGCCGGGATGCCGTGTCCGGAGCCCCGGGGCCGCACGGATATGCAGCACTGGTTCCCGATGCCGCGGCGCAGGCAGTGGACGCAGGGGACCGTGCCGCTGCATCGCTTCTTCACCTCGCGGCAAAAGTCGCAGGCCTCGGCGGCCCGACGACGCTGGCTCGGCAGCACGCGAGGACGGGGCATGGCGGCGTTGGCGGCGTTGGCGGCACCACGGATGCCGGCCCGCAGGCGCTGCTAGACAAGGCACAGACTGTCGAGCAGCAGCTGCGCATCTGCATAAGCGAAGATGGCGGCGGCTGGGTGCGGGAGCTTGCAGGTTGAGAGCCCCGATGGCCATCCTGGTTTATTCACCTCCTCTTCCCCGCCCCGGCTACCGGCCTATCGGCTACGAATCGCCCGGTACGGATAGTTCCGGAGAGATGAGTGTGGATGGATTGAAAACCTAGTTTTGCTAGCCGATACACAGTGTCTTGGCGCATCGGACACCGTCACGATAACCACTACGGCGGCATTAACCGCTTGACTCGTCACTGTGTGGGTTACGCGGCGCGCACCGCCTCGTCGAATCCATCCAGACTCGGGCACCACTCGTCCTGGAGCTTGCCGTCGAGCGTCTTCTCGAACACGTCCTTGTCCCACCACTCGCCCCAGCTCGTCAGGAAAATGCGCTCCGGGTCGTCGGGAAAGTCGTCCCTCGTGAAGGCGGCCAGAATGCTCTTGGCGCCTACGGGGCACGTCAGTTTCAGGGAGAGGAGCTTGCTCTGGCGGCAGCGGCTTACCCTCGGGCACCCCCTTGGCATCGGGCATGTCCATTGTAGGCCGGAAGGCGCTCGACCGCCCGAGCCCCGTGTTGGGGATGAGGCCCGGCGAGACGGCGACGACGTGACACTGGCCGGCGAGGTCACGGCGCCACCAGTGGGCGCCTAGAAGCTGTACAAACTTGCTCTCCGAGTAGATTGGCATCGACGCCTCGCCCGAGCCGGCCTTGAGGTGTTTCTGCAGGACACCTGGTGAAGCGTGTCAGACAGCGGCGGCGGGCCTCTCCGGCTTCGAGGGGCACCTACCCGTGTCGGACACGTTGCGCACCGCCCCGGACGACACAATGACGATGCGAGACTTGGAGGAGACCAGCTTGTCCCGCAGCAAGTGGAGCAGGTGGTGCTGGGCTAGATACTCTTTAGCGACGAGGGCGAGAAGCAGGCGACAAGACGAGGGGGAAAGGCTGTCAGTCAACCGCTGGCATGACGGGGCTGCTCACCAAAGTGATTGACGACGACGGCATCGCACCACTTGTACTTGAACGGCGGCTTCTCCTCGGCGCTCTTGATGATGCCGGCATTGAGCAGCAAGTAGTCGATGTTGCCCTGGTCGACCTTGTCGAGCGCCTGCCTCGCGAAGCTCTTGACCTTTTGGGAGTCGATGAGGTCGAGATGCAGCACCGTCACGGTATGCGTGTCGCGGTTGTACTCGAGCTTGTCCAAGGCGGCCACGGTGGTCTTGACCTCGCGCGCTCCCAGGACGATTCGGTAGGGCTGGGACTGTCCGAGAAGCTGCTTGACGGCCTCGAAGCCCTGCGCGAGGAATCATCAGCCGGTTTTGGTCCCGCAAGAACCGTGGCCGCGTCCATGGTACTAAGTGATGGGGAGGACGAACCAGGCCAGACGAGGCGCCCGTGGCGACAATGGTCTTTGCGAGAGCTGCCATGGCTGACTGGCTGAAGGCTCCGTTTCTATTTGGAGTCGATGCAGAGGTTGCACCCGTCCATGTTAACGAGTCCGAAGGGAGGGGGGAGGTGCGGGGTTTTTGCGCGTGCTCGATGTCATGCTGGAACGAACGTGGTCTTGGCGATCGATCCGGTGCGGGGGACAAACGAAAGAAAGCGTACTTCGTAGATAACCTCGAGACATGCATCTTGTCATACCTATTGAAACCTCGAGATATGCATCACTTCTGGGCCACTTCAATCCCTGAGCAACGTACAACATGCCTTCGTTTATTACCGCACTGAAATGTCTACGTCGAGAATCGGAAGCCTCAAACGCCAATGCTATCCGCGCCCGGCTCTATGACGCCTTGTCGTCTTCTTTCCTCGTCCCACTCGACGGCTTCAGGTTTTCCAACTCTTCCCCATCGCTGTCGTCGCCTGTGCCGTACCTGCCCCCCCCTGGTCTCGCGGCACTCTCTCCACCAAGGTTGTCCAGACTTGTCTCGTCAAAGGCCGTGGCTTCGAGGTCGTCGGAGCTCTGCCCCTCGCGAAACGCAGCCAGCCGAGGGTTTGCTCGGCCAGGGTCCTCTTGGCCGCGCAAGGCACGGTAGATGGCGCCTTTGCGACGTTGCCGCCAGATAAAGTATCCCCACGCTGCTGCGGCAATGGCCACAATGGCGAGAACCGTCTGGCCGGACCGCTGGTACGCAGCCCACTTGGCTTCTTCAATCTTCTTCCGCGTCGCCTCTTGCGTCTGTGTGTGGTTCGAAACGCCGCCGACCGTCGTCTCGGGCCCCTTCTCGCCGTCAATGCGGCTGTCGGTCGGCTCGCCCCCGATACTGCTAATGTCGACACCCATGAACCGGTCGAGCATGTCGCGAGAGCGCCGGGGGTAGTCAAACGGGACCATGTGCGAGGCGTTGTAAAAGAGAACGTACGTCAGGTTGCGAGCCTCTTGCCAAAAGCCGGCAACCTCGCCCTCAAAAGTCCAGGTCCGGCGCGGCGCCCAATTGCCGGGCGTCACCTCGAAGCCCTTGCCGCCGCTCCACTCGAGATTGTCAATCATGAGCTCGGTTCCCATGTGGTTGCAGATGAGATCCTCGGCTCCCGAAAAGAACAGGACTGGCACTTGACTGAGCAGGGCCGGGAGCAGCTGATCTGCGGGCGTCGAGTTCCTGGACCGGAAAGCCGACCCGACGGCGCCGTTGCATTCTTGCCAACCCGTGTTGCGTTGGTCGCTGACGTGCAGGGCACGAATGACGGCAGGCCTCCTCAGGTAGGGGGTCAGGCCCTGTAGGTCCGGTGGCCAGTTCATGCCGCAGCTAGGGTATGAATCCCTCAGCCGGACGTCGTACATGTTATAACACGCCTTGTCCTCGGTACCGGTTTTGGCGATCCTCAGCATGGTTGACAAGACATCTTCACACTCTCCGTAGTTGACGTGTCCCGGATTCGTGGACAGCATCTTGTCGCAAATGCGCTGCTTGGCCTGCAGCTGGTTGGCAATGTCCGAGTTTTTGTCCACGAGGCCCCTTTGCAGGGCATATTTGAGGTAGGCCTGGTATTGGTCGTTGGGAGACACCCAGCCGTTGCCAATCAAGAGACCCTTTAAGCTCCATTCATTGCCCGGGTTCTTCTTGTTGCGGTCCAAGATGGCCTTGGCAATGTAGGGAATGTACTGTCCAGCAAAGGACTCACCGGCCATGTAGATCTGGCCCAAGTCAGAAAGGGGTGTGGTTCGGGGGGTGGCGGCGTGCTTACATGGTCTCGATCGTACTCGGGGAAGATGGCAAAGAACTTGTCCAAGAAATCGACGAATTGGTCGGCCATTGCGTCGAGCTCGCGAACAAAGCTATCCGTGTCGACGAAGCTGAAGCCCGTCCCCACCGGATTGTCGACGAAGAGAAGGTTGGCAAACTCGTTCCACGAGCCATTGTTCAAGACGAGATTCTGCTCGTCCTTGACCCTGTAGGGGCCGACTTCCATCAAGGCCCCGTCCTCGGAGCTGCAGCCCGGGCCGCCATTGACCCATATGACGGTTCGTTGGCGGTTCGCAATGTGCTTATTTTGAAAGTGCCAGAAGAATATGTTTCCATTGTGCTCGGGCATCACCTCGATGTGGCTGCGCAGGCGTCAGCTCGAGACGGGCCGTGTCGCGACGGATGGGAGCTTACCCGGCGTGCATCTTGACGGGAGGCGAGTCCTTGGGAACACCGGGAAGGTCGCGAACAAAGTAGTCGGCGGCAGGTTTGTGGGCGACGGTGGCCAGGGGCCGCGACAGGACCAGGAAGAGCAGGACCGACCACAGCCGGGCCATGATGGACCGTGACGATGCCCAGGCCATGGCTGGCGAGGCAGAGGCCGCGCGTGCCGGCGGCGCGCGGAAGCCAAAGGAGCGGCACGGGGGACGACGAGAGATGATGCCTCTCCCGACACAGCGTTGGAGATGACGTCCTGCTAGGGCGTGTTTGACGGATTAAGGTTGAAGGCTGGCAGGAGAGGTGGCTCCAATTCCCACCGCATGTATGCGCCACCTCCCCGAAAGCTCAGACCCTGTGGCGGGTGCGTGCGGCTTGTGACGTGCAGATTCTGGGCCTAGTCTAGATACGGAAATCACGGGAATTGTTGGTGTAGGGTAGGCCGCATCAGATGTTTTCCTGTCGCCAAACGTCCAACCCACATTCATGGTTGACCATTTCTGCCACCGGCCTCAGGTGCTCGCTGCCTGCCCCAAACGCCATGCCCATGGTCATGACCCGTCGGTAATTCCGTCCAGGGCTAACCTTGCCAAGCACATGTTCTGTCGGCGTCTCTACTCGCGCGGGCACGGGAACACTGCGGCCCACGAGAGCCTCCATGCCCTGCCACGCAAATGTGATGGCCTCCTTTGCGTCAGCCGGGATCCCCGCCGCGTCCAGCATCTTGACGGCCGTGCCCGGAAACGCTGCCTGCAGATACTCGGTTATGTTGGGATTCTTGGCCCCCCCTCCGCAAAGGTAAAGCTCGGCCAGCGGACCGTGCCGCGTCGGCATGTAGCGCCGGTAGTGGTCGACGATGGTCTCGGCTGTGATTCTGGTAATGGTGGCGACGATGTCGTCGGGCGACAGGCCCTTGGCGAGGCCGCGCTCCGTCAGCGAGCTTGCGAGGCCGTCGCCAAAGACCTCTCGGCCCGTCGTCTTGGGCGGGTCCAGCTTCAGGTAGGGGTGGGAGCTCAAGAAGTCGTCAACCATGTCCTGGTCCACCCTGCCAGCCTTGCCCATTGCCCCGTCCTTGTCATACTCGTGTCGCCCCTGTGTCAAGGACCGAACCGCGGCATCGATGAGGACGTTGCCGGGCCCTGTATCGAAATCAAAAAAGTCTTTGCTCGGGGTCCCCCGCTCGTCAGGCGGGATGAAGCACACATTGGCGATGCCGCCGATGTTCTGGCACGCCCGCATGTTGGAGTGATGGTGCAGGAGGAGCGAGTCGAAAAAGGCAATCAGGGGAGCGCCCTGGCGGCCGACGGCCTGGTCCGATACGCGAAAGTCTGTGACCGTCGTGATGCCTGTCCTCGATGCGATGACGGCGCCCTCGGCCATGGTGAGGACGGACTTGACCTGGCCCTTGCTGGGCATACTTTGGAACCAGATGGTCTGGCCGTGAGAGCCGATGGCGTCGATGGAAGAGAGGGGGACGTCGTGGTCATGGCAGAAGACCTGGACGGCGCTTGCGAAAGTCTCCCCGAGCAAGACGTTGATTTCCGACAGTTCCTCTGGCGTGGTCTTGTTGTCGCGAATCATGCCCATGACCCGTCTCTTGAGTGACTGCTCCAACGGCACCTCGTCGTATCTGAGCAGCTCAAAGTGCAGCGGCTCGTCTGGCGATGCTTGGCGGAACTGGCACAGGGCGCAGTCGACCCCGTCCATGGAGGTGCCAGAGTTCAACCCTAGCACGGTGAGGTTCAGGGGGGCGCATCCCCTATCGCCTCGAGGTTCGTTTCTAGAGCCCGTGACGCTCGCCATCGTCGTTTGTGTAGGTTTCGATATGTCTGACGAGAGAAAGCCGTGCCCCGAGATTATACGCGTCGGGGGTCGGGGGGCATTATCTCGGGTGGCCAAACCGACATGCATATGCAAAGAACTCGATGTAGTAGTATAGTATTATACAATGTCTCAGTAACTCGTATACGCGCTTACATGTCGTGATGCAGCTCGTCACACGTCACCTCTCAAGGAGAATATTGACGCATTATCAGCTGCGTGAACTGACACCTTGCTTGCCGGGCAATGACCGCCTCTACAACATGTATTCAGCCGATTTCGCCACATGTAACATGCAGACTTGGAAGCACATGCCCGGCAGGGTGGTGCTCTTTCTCATCAACGCCGTGGCCGCTACGGCATTGATATTCGAGGGTGAGCATGTCGGCGTGCTTCCCCAAGGTCTGAAACTGACGAGTGTTTCCACAAGGCTACAACCAGGGTGTCTTCGGGGCTGTCAGCGAGACGCCGGGCTTCATCAGCATGGCTGATATCGGCAGAGATGGAGTCGTCACCAACTCAACCAAGCAAGGAGTCCTGGCCGCGGCCTATTACTTGGGCGCCATGTGGGGATGCCCTGTCGGCGGTGAGATTTGCCCTGAACGGCGTGGTGAGCGCCAGGCTCTGGTGTCTGACCTTTCGAGGCCGGTAGGATGGGCTGCCGACAAGGTCGGACGGAAGCGCGGAGTGTTGCTGGGCACCCTGTTTGGCATCCTCGGCGCCGCCCTGCAGGCCGCCAGCCGAAACTCGGACATGTTCATCTGCGCACGGGTCGTGACTGGCATTGGCATCGGCTTCATGAATGCCGTCGTCCTGCCGTGGGTCAGCGAGCTCTCCGAGTCGCACAATCGCGGCTCCAGTTTCTCGCTCGTCTTCGCGGCCAACTACCTCGGCATCGTCATCGCTTACTGCATCAACTATGGCCTTCGGAACTCCAACGCCGACTTTCTTTGGAGGTTCCCCCTTGCTTGGATGGCGGCTCCCCTCCTCCTTGTGGCCGCCGCGCTCCCCTTCCTGCCCGAGTCCCCTCGGTATGTTGTATAGGTCAACTCCCGTTTGAGCCAACATCTGGAATTTGCTGACAGGCCGGGAGCTGGCTCATTGCCAACGGCCGGCGAGAGCAGGCACTGGAGATTCTCTGCAGGCTTCGCGGTGACTTGTCGTCGGCGGACGCTGGCATAACCAACCAAGTAGAGCGGCTCGATGCCACTGCAGAGGCAACGCACCATCGGCGCAACGACCTCATCAACATGGTGCTAGGCGGCCGCCATTCGGGAAGTCTGCACCTGGGGAGGCGTGCTGCCATGGGATTCGCCCTTCAATGGATCCAGCAATGGTCGGGGATCCTAGCCATCGTGGCTTGGGCCGGGAACTTGTTCAGCCTCGCCGGCTTCGATGCAACAAAGGCGCTTTGGCTGGCCGGTCTCGTCAATGCGGTTGGCGTGCCCGGGACCGCTGCTGCAGCTCTCGTGATAGACAGGATGGGCCGCGTCAAGTCGCTCATAACTTCCTTTGTTATACAAGCAATTGCTCTGTTCCTAGTTGCCGGACTCGTCAAATCTAGCCAAGATGCTGCGGCCACAGCCAAGGACCTGTCACTCCGGCTCGGAACAGCAGCAGCCTCTTGCGTCTTTGTATATACCTGGTGAGTGCTTGCATTCCTTCAGATCGCGTCAGTTGACTGAGCAAACACCAACCCGTGACCAGGTTCTTCACCATGTTCAACATCATCCCCTGCTGGATCTACGGGACAGAAATCTGGCCCCAGGAGATCCGAGCTAAAGGCTACAGCTTCACCATCTTCGGGTGGGCGACGGGCTGCGGCTCGACTCAGTTCCTGATCCCCATCATGTTGAGTAGACTGGGATACGGCACCTACATCTTCTTTGGAGCAGTCAACATCATTGCTGTGCCAGTCGTCTGGCTCCTGTTTCCGGAAACGGCCAACAAGTCATTGGAAGAAGTGTCGTTGCTCTTTGCCAGCGGCAGCCTGCTAGCAACGGAAAACACGAGAGAATTCCATCGGCGCGTCGATGCCGCGGGCGGTCATGTCGCCACAGCCGCCAAGTGTCTGCTCGATGAGGTCGACGGGCGGGCAGAGGCGGGCAGCACCCAAAGCGAGCATGTCGCAGGAAACGGGATAAAGCGTAAGGGCGTATTCAAGGTGTGAGTAAAAGATGGGGGTTGGGCGCCACGTCCAAGACCAGGACTATCAAGGTTGAATCCACGAGAATAGCTCTAGTTGTTGCTTAGAGGCGTCCAAGTCTGGCTTTCAAGTCTGAGACTTGATGGTCTAGGTATGCATTACACAAATCAACGCTCAAGGTCCCGCCCATGTCAAGCTCAACCCTCGTCAGTCTTGGTTCAATCATCACCAGCTCGCTTCAAGCGTTGCGCGACGCATGGTTAGAAGCCCACATGTACCCGTACACGGCAGTGACACGGACCTATGGGCTGAGACGCTGGTTGCGCTCAATCTCAAACAGCTGAGGAATCAAGTCTCCAAGGCATTCCTCGAGCCCCCTCCATCTCATGCCCAGCACACGCTCCGTCTCGGAGGCGTCGACGGCAAAGTGCTTGTGGCTCTCCCGCAGGCCGGGGCGGCCGAGCGGGAGGCGGTCCGCGTACTTTGCGGTGACGCTCCGGCCCAGATCCGCCAGCTCCTGGTTGCAGTAGACGCCCTGGGCCAGCAGGTAGCGGCGGCCGCCAGCCTCGGCCACCTCGAGCGCCTTGACGTGGGCCAGGGCGACGTCCCGGACGTCTACCCAGACGGGACCCTTTGTAGGCGGAACAGGACTGTCGCGCCCGGCAGATACAGCGGACCAGACGAGCAGGTTGCTCGTGTTGAGCGCCGCCGTCGTCTTGGGCTTCGAAGCCGGTAGAAACGGCCCAAAGACCATGGCCGGGCACAAGCTGACGAGGTCGAAGCCCAGCTTCCGCTCCTCGACAAAGTCCCACGCCGCCCGCTCAGCGGCCGTCTTGCAGGCCCGGTAGGCAGTCGGGGCATCCGGGGCACTGGCGCCGTCTCGGTAGGTCAGGGGGCTCCAGTCGCGGGCCGTGTACGTCTTGCCTGGCCAGGGCCCGGCGGCGGCGTCGTAGATGCAGGCGAAGCTGTTGGTGTGGACGACCCTCTTGACGCTTCTCATCTGGGCGGCCGCCTCGAGAACGGCCGTGGACCCGCGCACGGCCGGGACCATTAGGTCCCTCTCAAAGTCGGTGGCCTTGTAGTGGAAGGGGGCGGCCAGGTGAAGGATGGCCGCGGGTGAGTGAGAGGCGAGGGCTTTCAGGTAGCCACGGGGACAGGTGATGTCAGGGACGACGACGACGTCCAGGCGCGGATGGGAGGCGTGCGTCGTCGTCACCAGGGTGCCCTTGACGGTGGTCCTGACAGTGCCGACGACGTGGTAGCCGGTCTTGAGCAGGGCGGCGACGCAGTGTTGTGCTATGAAGCCGTTGGCCCCCGTGACGACGACGGTGGCGGGCGGCACGATGGGCGCCGCGACCTTGGACGGCATGATGGCGATGGATGGTGGATGACGGGCAAGTCTCGACAGCCAACGGCCGCCCTCGGCTGGCTACTAACTTGGTCTCCCAACGGGTATATCGTATATCTCGTCGCTTCTCTGGCTCAACTCGTGAATACGACGCTCTGGCGGACACGGGCAGGCGAGGGATTATTTGACCATGACTCGAGCTTCGACAGTCGTCACAAACAACGCTACCAATAAAGCCGCGGCGGATAAAGCAAAGGCGTCTGCATCCGTCCGCTTCGATCGTCGTCTTGTACGTTACGCCCGCTGCACCAGCAACGACGAACCTTCTCGTGACCATGGAACGACGGGGGCGCGCCGTAAATTTTGGCCCTGTCCTTTGCCATATCTCCCACTTTTTTCTAGGTGGCAACGTGGGTAGTGGCCAAGGTCCCGCCCTGCAACCGTCGCAAAAGGGGCTGAGGCATCTTGTCCGCGGGGATATGGAAAGGGGGAGAGGGAGCATCAAGCCTATGCATCCGCCCGAGTCTCCGCCTTGTCTCTCCAACGCCTTCTCGAAGCTCAACGGGCGACGGCTCCGGGGAGTCAAGGCTCGACGACAGGGCTCGGCCCGATGTGTGTGTTGCGACGCCATGGTGACATTGTGCTTTCCACTTTGTTGGATGCCTGCTGTTGTAAAGCAACCGATACGGCACAGTGCCATGCAAGGTATGCCATCGGATCAAGAAGCTTTTTACCTCTAGGAAACAAGCTTCGACGGGACTTGACCGACGGGTAGTGTCAGTGTCCCATCATGTCGGCCACGACCCTTGACTTGGCAGATTCCCATCTTGGATGAGCAGCTCGGTTCCGCAATGGCCTGCATGCACCCGCGCCTCATCTACTAGTAACTAGTGCCAGAGCACCGAGTGAGGTGAGTGCGAAGACTGCATGCATGCTGCCGCTATGCGCCCAACTGCGTCGGAAACATTCGTCTCGGCCGAGATCCGCGGGCTGTTCCATGACGACAAGCTGCCGTTGCCCTCGTCATGCATGTGCGGCAAGGTGGCGCGAACTGGACCGGACCCTTGGAAGATATTCTCGACGAACCTTGCTGCATCTCGAGTCGCAAAGGCACAGAGCAGATGCGGGGAAGGCCATGCTGTGCGACCTACGAGTTACTTCGTAGTAGTACCCCTGATGAGTCATGTCATGACGAGTTGTGCTCGACACGAGGCAGTTTGTTGCGAGCTCATCTCCTCACTCGGAGCCTTCACTCGGAGAAAAATCTACATTCTTACTTTATTCTAGGCTCCGAGTGCCGCGCCGCCTTCTCACTGCCTCACACCTCACACGCCTTCCTACCGAGCAACAGCTTCGAGGCCCTATCCCACTCTCCGCCAAGGCACACGTGTCCACGTTTGCTCTTGGTTTGCGCGCAACCGGGGCTAGGCCGTCGCACCGGTGACCGCAGTTTGCGGCGAGCTTCAGGCTGCAACGTCCGGGCCGCGGACCGCACAAAGCCCATCCAAGGCGAATGTGCCATCATGTATGCAGCAAGGGACAACGGCCAAACATGTCGAGCAGCGCGTCGCCAAATTAGAGCAGCGTGTCGCCAGAGGAAAAAAGGCAACTGGTGCAAGTCTGATGGATGATGGGCTCGACGGCTGCCAGCCCGTCGCTTACTCTTACCCCTTTGACAGGTTACCCCTGCGGAAGCCCTTCTTCGTCGTGACGGGTGCCATTTCCCGCGACAAGGCTGAACAGCGACTGCCAAGAAGAGCAGGAAGCTCCGTGTCACAGGCCGCTCTGCGATGCGGCGGCGGCCAAGCCTCCCGTTCCCTCCACAGGCCGTCGGTTCGGGCCACCCAATGACTGGCCCGGCGGCTACCTGGTGCAGACAAACCGGAAACGTCGCCGTCGCAAACAAGACCCGGTCCGGGACTCGACAGCCGCGGCCGTCGTTGTTGTGTTGTTGTACATGGTATTTATGCGCCGCGGACCCAAACGGCCCTGCATTCATTCCATGGAGAGCCGCCGCATAGACCCGTCATGAGCCGTCCAGCGAAGCCCGCGGCCGCCCACAGCTCGGACGTGGACGCTTCTCTCGTACCGTCAAGTTGGACAGACGTGGAAGGATAGGGGGTTGAGGCCATCGCCGGGTTCTTGCTCTCCTCTATTCGTCCCGGTTCCTCTTGTGCGGCATTTAAGAACAACTTGCTTGGACCACAGGTACAGACCAACTGCCAAGGTTGGCATGAAGAAGCCATAAGGCAGAGCGCATCGCCGTGGCCCCTCGACCGACACCCCTTGCTGGCCCATGTGCAATACCTACACGACCCTCACTTTACGCAAGCCGAGGCCGCCCCGGAGGTAGGCAAGGAGAAGGACCGTTTCGTGCCGACTTTTCTTGTTATTCGTACTGAATCTTGATTTTCTTGTCCACGTCTAGTTGCACGGCACAGCCATCGACCTGAGGAAGGGAAGAATAAAACATGTACTAACAATGCGCTCACAGACATTCCCGCTACACGTACGGACGGATAGTGCAACTAGCAAGAAACACGCACCCGCAAACCCGTCGTCGAACTAGTGCAACATGCTCGCAGCAATGCCGAGCCTTGACAATGCCAAGTCCCGGCAACAGCCCGTCCGACGTGGGCAACCGTGATGCTGCCGAGTCTCGTCAGGGCACGACTGGCGCACCGATCGCCAACAGACTACCGCAACTTCCGCCGCATCCATCTGGGACGGGCGCCTCAAGCATGTGGCCGTGGTCGACGAGGGCCACTAGAATGTCTCGGCTCGGCGACGGGCTCCGTTCTCGCAGACACCTTTCCTGCCTGGTGGTGACCACGACCCGTGTCCCTACTGAGCCCGTGGCCGCTCCGATATTGTTGTCGACGCGTGATGCCCGAACAGTCTCCCATCGAGGACGCCCGCGCCCTCGGCATTCTCTGCTCGCCGCGCCATGCCTCTCCGTCCATGGCCTGGAAGCTGCGCTTAGACGACGAGGTACGCAGGCCTCGGGCAACACGCTTACAAAACGCCGGCAAACGGACCAGGCCGGTCATGACAGAGGGCATCGGCTGGAGAATCGACAGCGACCGGCCAGGCAAGCTCACCATTGAAAAGGTGTGTGGCCTTGATATGCACTCCCCTAGGGCTTGTGAGCAACGCCGTCCGTGCCTCGTTTGTGAATCATGGCTAGTCTTGCAGATGCCCCTTTTCAACTCGGCCCGGACCCGGTTCCCCCGCACATCAAAACAAAACGAGTCCGTTCATCTCATAGTATCGGATGCTGGCCCAGTTCACAATGGCCCCCGTTCCCTCGGCCTGGTCCCGCCTCGACCACACCCGCTCCACCAGGTCCCTGGCATTGTAGATGTACCCGAAACCGCACGTTCTCTCCATGATCAGCAGCCGGTCCTGGATGACTACTCGGTGCTCCAGCTGCCAACACGCCCCGCCGGCCATGACGAGGGGAAACACCAGACAGGACTCCAGCGGGCTTCCGTACCGTATCCTCTGCACCGAATCTATGATGCCTTGGACGAACTGACCGACCTTGGGATCGGTGAGCTCATAGCCCTCGACCACCTGGTGCAGCCTCAGCCTGATGGCATACTTGAAAGCCATGGTGGCATGCAAGACGTCGTCGCTGGCGGGCGACACGGTCCAGGCGGCGCGTGACCTGCCGGCGTACTCATAGGACCAGTTGTCGATGCGGTCCTCGATGTCCAGGGCGTGTTCTCGAAACACGGCCTCGGACGCGGGGTCGACGCGAGTTTTCCGCAGGTCGGCGAGCGTGTTGACGCGGTCGACGAGATGGAACAATTCCTTGGGGATGCCGTACACGGCCGAGTCCTCCTCATCCGGCGACGACGTCATCCGGTCGAGCGCTGCCGCCTCGGCCTCCTCTTCGCCGATGAGCGGTGGCCGGCAGGTGGAGGTTGTGGCTGCAGAGTCGAGGAACCGGGCTAGCCGCAGGAGAAACTTGTAGTGGCCCGTCATGACGTCTCCCTGCTGCCTCTTGAGTGTCATGAGCAGGCGTTTGGCGCCCTTGAGATGCAGCTTCCAGCCCTCGCTGGTGCCGTCGAAAAGCTCCGTCATGCAGAGCAGCAGGCTGCTGACAAGGGCGAGGTCGGCGCTGGTCTTGTCCACGTGCGGCAGGAGCCTGGCCAGGGCCTGCGTGGCCTTGCTCTTGTGGAACAGACCACGGTCGCCCAGGGATGGCTGCAGCTTGCGCCAGTGGTTGGCCGACAAGGCCAGGATGCAGTGCAAGACGAGGTCGTTGCCTTGGGCCATGGGGAGGAGGTAGTGGTTGTAGGGGTTGTTGGAGGAGCAGCGTCGCGACAGGACGGCCGAGACAATGGTGGAGTAGTGGTTGAGCAGAGCCTTGTCCTGGGGCGCGTGGAGCTGAGGGAGCAACTGGGGGATGTACAGAGACAGAGACGAGACGGACGTCGAGTCGACGGACGCGGCTGGGCTGTCGTTGCTGACGGGGGTGAAGGCCTCGATCCAGCCTTGCGGGGAGGAGCTCGCCATGTCCCAGGCGAGCCGGTCCGGGCTCATCAGCTCGAGGACCATGTCGCCAGCCATGGTGGCAGGGGCAGGCGTCGTCGTCGGGGGCATGGCGGCCTGCTCGACAGCACGGGCCTTGATGCCGTCGACGAGGACGGCCATGGACTGGCGGTCCAGGGCCTGGTCTGGCAGGTGGGAAAAAGTGATGTTGTGGTGAGGAGGGTCATGGGCGAGACTGCCGGGGCTGCTGTGGCGGGCGCTGGCGGGCGTGGAGACGGGGCTCGGGGTGCTCCGGATGGGAATATCCACCAGGGTCACGTCTGGCTTGGCGGGCATGAAGCCGGCCATGACGGCGGCATGCGTCATTGGGTCGGCGGCGCCGACGACGGTGGACACGGCCCTGGCCCTGGCGTGTCGCTCGGGCGGCCACTCGCAGTCGAGGCACAGGCGGCGGCAGTCACCGCACCGCGGCTTGGTCTCGTCGCACTTCTTCTTGCGGCGCTTGCACATGAGGCACCCCGTCTGGACCCTCCGTATGCGGGCCTTGGGCACATGGCCAATGGGGGCATCGTCGCTCGAGACCGTCGACGAGTTGCGCGGACGGCACGGCAGGCTCAGGCGCACGCATCTGGCGCAGGGCAGGCTTCCATCGCAAGCCTGCTTGATCTGAGCGCAGCGATGGCAGACGGGACGCGTGTCGGAGCCCATGGGTTGATGGCTGTCGAGGGGCCTGAGTATCGCAACGGGGCGAGCCGGGGCCGGAGGAGACGGAGACGGGGGCGCAAGCGGCGGCGGCGGCGGCGGTGGTTCGGCGATGCGGCGACGATGCGGACGAGTGCGTCGTCAGTTGCAGGCGGTGGTGGTTGTTACTTCTGGGCGGACCGGGTGGATGACGAGAAGCTTGAGATGATACCAAGTGTCACATGGCCGTGATAGCTTAGGGGGAAAGGGTTCCTCTGCGGAGAAGTTGTAACTGCGAATTGGTATGTACACACTTCCGGGTGGTCCTCCCCGGAAAGGTGGGTGGGTGGGCGTTGGAGTGGTGGCGTCGGTGGGAGAGCCCTGGTGGTGGAGGTTGGAGGTGTAAACCCTGGAGATGTAGGGGGCGCCGTCAGCACTGTCGTTGTACTCGCTTGTACTCTGACGGTGCGACTCGACACGGTGCAAAACGGTATCCTGCTCGTATTATTAGCCCGGGAACCCAGCTTCCATGGGCATGGATTTGGCTGCCGATACTCGGTAGATACATGACCTCTCCCGCTTGGAAAAGCAAGCCGGGCACCGTACGGAGTACATACTACTAGCTTATGCTTGTCTTTGGCCCTGGAAGCCTGCACTGTAAGGACTGATGAATCGAATGCACGCCTTCGGCACTCGGTGCTGAGCCAGAGCGCATCTCGCCTCAACTCACTAGAGGTATTCGTAGTATCCGTACTTCGTACATATGTACTCCATACTCAAACTCCGTATATACTCTCATACTACTCTATATCCATATCCGTAGCACTCGACAACTTGGTCCAACAAGACGCGGCCTGCAAGGGACTGGAAACCTCTTGCCGGCAGCCCAGCTCGAGCAACAAGACGTGCCTCGGGCTGACGGAACAAAGTCCATCTACATGACGGAACCTGCAGCCAGTCACATGTGCGTCAACTGACTTTGCGCCTCGCATCTGACTGAGCCACGGCGGGTGAAGCCCATCTTCAGCTCCGGAAGAGGCCGGCATTCCCTTAAACCAGCTTGAGACCCAGTCATGACGACTGGCTGGAGACTGGAGAGCAGAGGGAAAAGAGGGAAAAGAGGAATCAACTTTGCTTCTGGCAAGCAAGGCAAGGTTGCACGAGCCAAGAACCCTTTTACCGAGCGGCACTGTGCGACCGTCGAGTCCGGGCCAGTCACGGTGCAGTTTCCGGAACGTGCTACTCGAGCCATGTACGAATACGAGTTACGGATACGGAGTACGGAGTACGGAGTACTACTTCATCCTTGGCATGAACAGACGCCCGCCGGGAGGCACATGAGACGAGCACAAGATTGAGACAACAACCCCCAAAGTCGCACAAGTCCCCGACTCAGGAAAAAGCAAACACGCAAGCGTGCCCCGCCCTGCTCCCGTTTTCCCGCGTTGCAAAAGAACGCTGTCGGCCTCGTGGTTGGACGCCGTTGGGGCGATGGGGGCGCGCGTCGACGGAAAATGGCGCCCAGCAGAGCAACCAAGATTTCGCGGCAGGCCAAAGGAAAATGATCTGCCCAGATGTCGCACATGGACACTTGGCTGGCAGAGTGCAGTTGAAGGACAGTAACTCGTACGGGTGCGAATGAATGGTATAGTACTTCGTACTAGTACTTACATGCAATGTGGAGCCCCTGGAAACGGTCGGGACCGTTGACGGGTGGGGCCGGGTCCGGTCAAAGACGGGGGCCATGTCTTGAAATTCACTCACATGTCCCGTCTCCTCGCTCGTCGCCATTACGTACACGGGTTTGGGGGCATCCATGTGTATGTCCCATGTGTATGTGAGAGAGTCATGTTCAGTGTCGAAACTCCCAGTCCCGGCCTGGCCGCAACAGGCCCGGCGTCACGGAAGCTCCCAGTGCGCGAGCCGGACCTCGCGGGCGGTGCCGTCGATGAACTCGCGGGCCTGCCACAGGTCCTTGTCCATGTGCATAAAGGGGTGCGGCACGCCGGGAAAGCGCCTCTGCGTCACCTCGACGCCGTTCTGGACCAGCAGCTGCGCATACCGCTCCCCTTCGTCTCGCAGGGGATCCGCGCCGGCCGTATACACGACGGTCCTGGCCAGTCCCGCGTGGCTGGGCGCCTCGAGCAGGTTGGCGAACCACCCGGCTGCCTCCCGCGCCGCCCGGTGCTGCTCCGGATGGCTCGGCAGCGACGACCACTTGAGGCGGTCGAACCACTTGAGGCGGCCCCAGTTGAGCGTCGGCGCCATTTCGTTGTCCTGCATCGACGCAAAGGGCGACTCGGCGGCCGACGCGTACTGCGACAGGTCGTCGATGACGGGCGTGCCCACCGCCACCAGCCGCAGCGGAATGGGCTCGTCGCGCGCCAGGTGAGCCAGCGCCAGCGCGATGAAGCCGCCGGCCGAGACGCCCCCCAGCGAGATGCGGTCCGGGCGGATGTTGAACCTCGACGCCCCGTGCGCATGGATGTGCCTGAGCGCGGCCAGGCTGTCCGTGATGCCCGTCGGAAAGGCAAACTCGGGCACCAGCCGGTACGCCACGTCCACCACCACCACGTTGGCCTTGTGGCAGATGTGTCTGCAGATGTGCGCCTCGGTGTCGAGGTCGCCCAGGCCCCAGCCGCCGCCGTGGAAGTCGACGTGGACGGGCCACGGCCCTCGGGACGCCGGCTCGTAGACGCGCACGGCGATGCTCGCGCCGGACCCGTCGCCCACCGGCACCTGGTCGTCGTAGACGCGGCCGACGTCCGGCGCCGGGCCCGTGCCGTAGCTGTAGAGCACCGAGTACTTGCGTCGCAGCTCGCCCAGGTCCATGGGCTTGAGCGGCGTGCTGGCCGCGTTGTCCTTGTACAGCTGCTCGAAGACGGGGTCCAGCTTGCCCGCCATGGACGGATGGATCGGCTGCAGGGCCTCGTGGCCGCCACTGTCGCGGCCTGCCATGATGGGCTCTTTGCGGGTAAAGGGCTAGAGGATCAGAGCCGGGAGCATCTGTAGAACCGGTGGTCTGCGCGGACAGCGATTTTCGACGGGCTTGCGACACCTCTTATGAATATGTACGAGTTACTTCCAACATACTGTCGAGATTGGATCCGACGGCTGCATGTCTTGGCAACTCAAGGAGTGTTACTGTCAGACGAAAAGGGGCACCATTAAGGGGGTGCCCCTATTTTGCCCAGTGGAGTGGCACATGTCAGTTCATAATTCATCTTAGTTGCCATCCACTACTGCTAATCGCCTGCCTCATCGTGTCTGCGAGCTCGCCATCATGCCCATGTCCTCGAAATATCCCCTCAGCCCTCTCAAGTCCACCACATCCAACAGGGCACCCACATATCCGTCTGGCCTCACCACCACGGTGCACCCCTTATTCCTCGCAATCTCCAGCCGCTCATACGCTCTCCCATGCCCCTCATGCGCGCTCTCTACATCCGCAAGCACTCGCCAGTAGTCGTAGCCCTCGGTCTCGCTCCAGGGCCGGAAAACACAGGGCAGGCTCAACAACTCTACCTCGTCGCGCTTGGCACAGTGGATCACGAGGACTTCGACCAGCGCAGACGAGCCCCCGGAAGTGACATGGCCGAGGCCCGAGACAGCGTCGCCGAGGAAGTTCCCCGCGACCCGGAGGCGGTCCAGGAGGTCGGGGCGGGCGATGTCGCCTGCGAAGACGAGGACGCGGAACGGGCCTGTAGCCTGCAACCGGGGATGTATGCGCGTGGTCGTTCCGTCGGCTTGGTACACGGCTTGGAAGTCCGGCAACCTCTTTCCAGGCACTAGATCCGCCTTTAGCAAGCTCGGCCCCAGCTCTACCGTCTTGCCAGCTAGTCGTGGCAGCCGCACGATACACGACTCGGCATAGCGGATCGACAGGCCCGTCGTGAATTTCATGCCGCGCAGAAAGTCCGTCTCGAATTGCGCCGAAGGCTCCTCGAAGAGCTTGAGGTAGCCGCGGTCAAAGTCTATGAGGTTCTGGGCGACGGGGCGGCGCTCCGACTCGTACGTGCCGAGGACTGCTGGGGGAAGACGCCCCTGGAGGACGAGCAGCAGCTTCCACCCAAGGTTGTAGGCGTCTTGAATCGACGTGTTCATGCCTTGACCGGCCTTGGGAGAGTGTGTGTCTGAGAGCGTTTGTCAGTGGGTGAGGCGACCTGGACCCCGGGATACGTACGGACGGCGTCGCCAACCAGGAACGCTCTGTCGTGCTTGGAGAAATGGCTGCCGACTCGCTGACCGACTCGATATGCCGACCACCACGACGTGGACCCAACCTCCAAGGTGTAGGGGAATATGATTTTACGTGCTGCGTCCATGATTCTCTCAAAGGTCACGCCCTTGGGATCAGAGAGGCTGCTGCCACTCTCTACAGGAATGTAAAGCCGGACCTCTTTGCCGCTTCGCGGTACGAGGAGGATGGTCCCGGTTGCAGCTCGTAGGTAGCATACTTTGCGGATATCGGGAAAGTTGGACTTGGGCACCATGTCAACCACTCCTGCCAAGGGGTCAGTGGCCGTCGACCTTTGCGGTACAGAGGCTTGGGCTGACCAAAGACAGAATCGGTCACGTCGCCCTCGAGGGTAACGCCAAGCTGACTTCGAAGCCAGCTATGAGCACCGTCAGAGCCGACAACGTACCTCGTGCGGAGCTCTTGAATACCGCCGTGTACATGGGCCTCCTAGCCGGTCAGAAGCTGCCGTTCTTCAGGTCAGCGGGGCTTACATTTGGATTCGGACCATGTAGCCCGTCTTCACCCGTCCTTGCCAGTGCGACGGCCACGGGGTATTCGGCCTCGCTTGTGCTTATATCGAGAGAAACGGGGGCCGTGCTCCACTGGATCTTGATATTGCTGCTCGAGGACAGGTTTTGCAGCATGTGATGCTCGACTCTTGCTAATAAGGGGCTCATTAGCGACCGTCGAACGTGGTCATGGATGTGAACCAACATTGTTGGAGCATCGTCTCGCGAGGCTTTCCAAGCTCTTCTACCTTGTCCTGCATGACCTGCTCTCTTGCAATGCCACCGGCTACTGTGTCACCGCCATTTTTTTGGCCCCAGATGGCGATTTCCTCCAGCCTCCAGGACTCCGATGCGATGTCATGGCCAATTCCGAAAGATTCCAACATCTCGACGGTGGTGCTCTTGAGGCCCTCAGCTTGGCCGCGGGCCGTAGGGCCGGGCTTCTTGTCGATGAGCAGGACATTGATGTCACAGTTGCGCAACCAATTGGCCAGCGCAAGACTGTGAGTTTGTTGTCAGTCAACCCTCAAGAGACAACCAAGAGACAACCAAGAGACGACCAAGAGACAATCAAGAGACGACCAAGAGACAACCAAGAGACGAGGCCTGGACGATGGTGTAGAACCTACCCAGATGGACCAGCGCCGATGATGAGGACGTCTACGTTGGTTGGAGCAGCAGCCATGGTCCGCGGTACCTGGGTTTTCCGAGCCGGTTCTCAGCACAGAGACTCGGGCGGTTCGGAGCTCGCCATGGCTGGAAGGGCTTGTCATGAAGCCGTAACTCGTACGAATAGGGGGTGTCGAAATACCCCACCCAGTACCAAACAGCAACCCCTGGCGGCTGAATGTCGATCCCCGAGCGGCATTATCGGAAGGCACTTCTTTCCGACGTGCCGTTCCGTGTGCGAGACAGTACCAAGTATTCGTACTAGATGGTTTTAAGGCACAGTCTCGGTGTGACATGGCTTCACAGATGGTTGGCTCGGAACTACAGTACTTTTACTACCGCGATGCGTACGAAGTAGATCGTCCCGCCCTCGCGTCTGACTGCATCCTGCAAGTGTGGACGGCCTTGCTGATACGAAATGTATGTATGTATCCGTACGTAACTTCTACACGGCGACAAACCTGCATAGCGGCACAGGCGCAGTGTGTGAGTCGTGCTTATCAAGTAACCGTACTCCGTTATCAAGCAGAGTGCAGAGTATGTCAAGCACATATAGGCACTAGCCCGTCCCCATGTTCGGTATATGATATATGAGCGAGGAATGATAGTTCTCTCTTTGCGTCATTTTGGGCCAAGGCTCACCGATAGTTTAACCTGTCTTCTCCGACTGTACGAGTACTCCGTACTGTAGTGCTCCGTACTGTAGTACTCCGTACAACTCTGACCGGGCATGGCAGTGCTTTACTCCAACAACCAGCACATGGCAGTGCTTTACCCCGACTACTACCATCTCTTCCAGGCTAATATGGTGACTTTCTTGTTTATTATATCAGAGGGTGGCATCGGTCAATCCATAGATGAACTTATCCGCAGCTGTGCTACCCGAAACCTGGTCACCAGAAAACGAACATGTCGACAATTACAACATCGTTGACCTTGGCCGAAGAGGAGCCTCGTCTGCTCAACGGGGATACCTTGGATAAATCACCCGAAGCTCGATTCGTCGCGGACACGGGAGATCTGAATTACGATCAGGCCTCCATACCGTTTGCCCTCCCGGAACCGGCTTCTTCCGGCATTGCTTCTCCTGGCACTGCTTCTCCTGGCACTGCTTCTCCTGTCACTGCTTCTCCTGGCACTGCTTCTCCTGGCACTGCTTCTCCTGGCACTGCTTCTTCTTGCACCGCTTCTGGCACTGCTTCTCCTGGCACTGCTGTCATTGACATACGTTCGACTCGCGCCTCCGTTTTAGATTTTAGATGCAAGATACTCGAGGGACTGCGTCAGCCATTTGGCTCCAAGTCTCTGCCTTCCTTGCTTCTATGGGATGAGAAGGGTCAGTCCCTGTATCATCAGATACTCGCCACCAAGCACTATTACCCCTACCACGTCGAGAATGAGCTTTTGAAGCAACGGATAATCGAAATCGCGAGCACAGTCGCCTCCGCTGCGCCGGACATGCTGATGGAGCTCGGCGCAGGCAACATGAACAAGACTGCTGTGCTCCTGAACTCCCTCGACAAGCACTTGGAGGGGCCTCTAGTCTACTACGCCCTAGATGTCGATCGAGTCGAGTTGGAGAAGTCCCTCTCATCACTCAAAGAGAGAACCAACCTGCGCCACATCGAACTTTGTGGTCTCCTAGGAACCTACGAGGACGGGGCAAAATGGCTATCGAGCCCAGAGGCAGACAACCGCCGCAAGACGTTGCTTTGGCTGGGCAACAGCATCGCCAACTTCACGCCGCACGAGGCTGGTGATTTGTTGGGGCTGTTCAACAAAACTCGAGCAAACGGGTCCCCAAACCTGACCGGCTTCGTCATAGCTGTGGATGGATGCCAAGATGAGTCCCTCATCGAGTGTGCTTATGACACGCCTGGCGGGCAATCTCGACATTGGATCAAATATGCACTCGAGTCTGCCCGGAGTCACATGCACGGTTCTGAGGCAGACGAGTTGCTCAAGGGGGACAACTGGAGGGTCGGAGGACGGTGGAACTCGCATAAGCAGCGATACGAAAGCTACCTGGTCGCCGCCGGCCACCTGGAAGGATCCATCCGCGGGGAGGCCATTCACCTCAGGAGGGGTGAACGGGTCCAGATCGTGGCGAGCGGAAAGTGGACCAAGGGGGACGTCAGCAGTATCTGCTCTCGTCAGGAGTTTGATGCGGTAAAGTGGTGGAACAGCACCGAGGTGGACTACGGTAGGTCATCGAGCCCTTGAGTTGACGCCGAGCTGATGAAAGTTTAGGCATCTACTGGCTACAACCGACCTTGCGGCAGGCAGTCTTGGCGGTGGACCACGAGCCGGGAAGCTGCGTAGAATAAAAGCCACCGCCGGGCCATCAAGGGGTTTCTGGATGCAGGTATACATTTGTATAGCATCGTGCTCCTTTTCGAGCCAACACCTGGGGCATAAAGTGGTCGGTCTAGCAGTGATTTATTGCACATTCTTGTTCCGAAAGGAGAGAAATCCTCTGAAATCATATACCTTATTTGGCGCAACATGGAGTAGTCTTCTCCCCAGAGTGTTGACGCATCCATCATTCCAGATGCTTCTAGCACCTGCGAGTACCATCCGGCATCCAGCGTATCCAACACTTATAGAGAGTCGATTCTGGGACTTCGGAAAAACATCAGTTGTAGCAGATATGGGACTAATTCGATGTTACTTTGATTCAACAAACTATACGACTTACATGGACTATATCTTGAGTTCCATCTTGCATGAACTACATTGGCTGTGCTAAGCGTTGTTTCTCTCTTCGTAATACTATACTACGGACCACGTATTAAAAGCAAGCAGTCGATGGACGGAAATAATCGAATTTGGTATTCGTACATACGTATTTCCTTTTCCCTCCCGGTGGCGGCTGTTAGCGTAGGGCTGAGAACATTACGCTCCCTTTCGGGTGGCGATATGTACGAAGTAGGTAAGATGTTGCGTGGAAAAAGGAAAACCCTCATCTTAGCACTCAAAGAGGCATAGTAGAGACCGTACTACCTGGGCGGCTGACATCTGACAACATCAACTTTGCTTATTTTACTTCCAACATGCAGAATCTTCAATCTTCAAACTCTTGGCACCTGGACGAGACCGTTCGCCTTTGAGCATCCAGCAGCGTATACATACGCCGGGTCTTGTGTCTAGCCGCTCTTGGCTGGTGCCTCCAAGTCTTGGAGAATGCCGGGCGAGCGACGGAGCGATACAGCCGGGGAGAGAGATTCTCTGCTGAGCCACGATCCCCCAACCGACTTGGAGAGTGCCGAGGATGAGGGCAGTTTCGTCGAGCGGCGAAAGAGTGACGACTCGCGCTTGGAAGTGCCATGGAGGAAGAATCTGGTCCTACTCCTGGGTACGTCTGTCGCCTGTGGTGGACTCACCTGGCTGACCCGGTCCATCATAGGAGTCTTCCTTGTCAACTCTGATAGCGCCGTTCTTCTCGCCTTGTTCCGTCAGATTGGATCCGAATTCGACGAGATGAGCTCTGCCAGCTGGATCGTCAACTCGTCCACCATTGGCCTCATCGTGACTCAACCTTTGGTACTGCGTCTCGTCATCCACTGCTACGACAAAGCTCATGATTCTTAGTACGGGAAGCTGAGTGACATTTACGGGAGAAAGCCCCTTCTTGTCATTGCCTACTCTTGCTGCTGCGTCGGCGGTCTTCTTGGGTAAGCACGCCTCGTATGGCCCATCCCCTCGGGGATTCTCTACTCATCGTCTCTAGTGGCCTCGGGTTTTCATTCTGGGGCATTCTGCTTGGAAGATTCTTTGCCGGCGTCGGGAGCGCGGGCATTGCGGTGCTTGTCTCTACGTTGATTGTCGGTGAGTGTGCAAGAACAATGATGAAAATGAATCATCTCGCTGACCTGAAGCAGACCTCGTACCCATCCGCGAGGTGGCCGTCTGGCGAAGCTATGTCTACAGCGTGAATCAGATTGGACGAGCGGTTGGGCCGCCATTAGGTGGCCTCATCGCGGACAATATCGACTGGCGATGGTAAAAGCAGGCTCAACAGAGTTGCGGACCATGTGCTGACAACAGCCCTAGGTCTTTGCTGTATCCGGTTCCTCTCAACGTTCTGGGTCTCATCTTTGTCTGGAGGCACATGACTTTCCCATCGCCAGCCCCTTTTCCATCGCCAGCCCCTTGTGCCAAGTCCGGTGACCTCGGCCAGCGTTCGAAATTCGGCAGAATCGACATATTGGGGTCAATATGCCTGGGACTCGCCAACTTGTCCCTTTTACTATTTCTGGACCAGTTGCAGCGGCAACCGGACGTCACATGGGCCTTGCATAGCGCGCTCGCAGTCATTCCACTGTCGACTTGGATGGGCTTTTTGGCCCTCTTCATTGCGGCAGAAGCCTTTTGGGCCAAGGAGCCCATTCTACCTCTCCGACTACTGGCAAAGCGTAATGTCTTTTCATCCTACAGCATTCAATTTCTGCAAACGGCGGCGCAAACAGCGGTACGGGCACCTCTCGCACGTTCCCCCTCGACCGGGCCTAACCTTGACCACAGCTCTTTACCTCGATCCCTCTGTACTTCAGGATCACCATGGGAGACTCCAGCATCACGGTGGCGGCCAGGCTTTCCGCCATCACCATGGGGACCGTGGCTGGGGGGTTAATCAGCGGGTTTGTGATCAAACGGCAAGCCATGCATCCATCCGTCCCTTGCCCAGACGAGAGAGCTGACCAAAAGCAGCACTGGCCGGTACCGCCTTGTGACCATTGTGTCAATATTCGTGTCCAACTCCAGCTTCTTGGCCATCTTCCTGCGATGGCGCGGAGCGGCAGGGTGGCTCGAGACGCTTTACGGTTTCCCCATCGGCGTGGGCTTCGGCGTGTCGCTATCGGCAGCCTTTATTGGCCTCACTTCAAGCGTCGAAGCGTCCAAGGTGGCCGTCTCGACCTCTGGCTTCTACCTGAGCCTGAATCTGGGAAGTCTGATGGGAGTTAGCAGCGCCTCTCTGCTGATTAGCTCCTTTGTCAAGCACACACTGCACCAGCGGCTGCGTGGCCTACCAGATGCCGACAAGATGATTCACAATGTGACATCCAACTTTGACACCATCCGAGATCTGCCTCGTGGAGTCAGAGACGCCGTCCTCGAGACTTACACGCAAAGTTTCACCAATGTCTGGTGTCAGTTTCCACGCGGTCATCTTGCGTGTTTAAACCACTGACTCTGAACAGTGTACTGCTTCCTGTGTGGCTGCATGGCTTTGCTCGCCAGTCTGCTTCTGCATCAAGGCCAGAGACCCAAGGGCCAGACTCAAAGCTAAATCACGGCGTTGTGAAGCGGAAGTTAGGCCGTGATGACGGGGATGTTGGGCCCGAGTAACTCGTATTTACGTGCATATATGCCGGGCTGGGGAGTCCGGGACAATACCAGTGCAGTCTGTAAGAGTATTACGTTGCAATATGCATCGAGTACTATCCGTACTGAGTAGTACTTTGTACGAAGTATGGATACGGGGTACAGAATCAAGACATAGAAACCGAGTGGAGATAATGTACAGTCCACACGTATGTAGATCCATGACGATGCTGATCACATCCCCTTCCGAAAAGACGCATCCAATAACACGGGCGGGATTTCTCTACCCGTCTGACTGCATTGCATCGCCGCATCCAAGCCTCATGCATCTCAGCCCGTCGATCCCCTGCCGTCCTTGTCGGATGGGCCCAGAACGTGAAATGCTGCGGCGAGCGTGCCGTAGGTGCAGGTGTCGAAATGACATATAACACTCATGCAAAATAGGGGCACCCCCATGATGGGAGTATTTGGTAGGTATTATCCCCTTTTACACCCCCTAGCTTGATGGCTGGATTGATCTTGGTGCTAGAAAGCTACTCGTTTCCTCTCTTCGGATCGCGTGCCATTTATCCTCGGAGGTTTTAGGTTGTTCTTTGACGAGGCTACTAGCTACCTCGTAGCGTCTTGAACCAGAGCCAAGGCAATTTTCGATGGCTTTTAGAAGCTATAGTTGGGCCTATATAGGCTCCTCCCGGGCTTATAGCTGTCGAAATGACATGTACCACTCCACCATGCAAAATAGGGGCACAGTAGGCATTATAAGCCCTTTTCCGTCTGACAGCAGGCCACAACCAGACTTCCGACAAAATCCAATCCTGCTCCCCACACAACACCACTCCTGGTGGCCTTTTGACGACCAACGCCATGGCAGTTGAGCCCATCTCATTCGACAACTCCAGAGCGTACTTGCAATGGGAGGTGGATGGAAAATATGTCCGTGGGCTCACCGCTCACTTGGGCAACTCGCTATTAACTCGAATTACATGTGCAGTTCGGAGACGGCCGTGAAGTCGCCCTGCTCGACTACATCTACAGCCATCCCGATGTTGAGCAGTTCCGCGGCAACCCAGAAAAGGTGCTTGGAGCAATCGACGCTTTCGCCCAATCCGTCACCGGGCTCATCAACATTGGAGAGACCAAGGGCGTCTTGGTCACCTCGGCCATCGGCCAGCACAAGCCCGCAGTCGTGCTTGAGCTCGGCGGGTACATTGGCTACTCGGCCATCATGTTCGGCAGCGCCATGAAGCAGGCCGGTGGCGATGTGTATTACAGCGTAGAGAAGAACCCTCTCTTCGCCGCCGTTGCCGCCTGTCTCGTTGATCTCGCTGGTCTGAGAGACACTGTCAGGGTGGTGATAGGGACGGGCGCAGAGGGAATCATGCGACTCCACGCCCAAGGCGTGACTGAAATCGGCATGGCTTTCTTCGATCACCACAAGCCCAGCTATGTTGCCGATCTCAAGTTGTGCGAGCGGCTCGGGCTCATCAAGAAGGGCACTGTGCTCGTTGCCGACAACATGATCCTCCCGGGCAACCCGCCTTATGCAGAGTGGGTGCGGGCTAGTGTTGCTGAGAAGCGCGAGATGGACAGGACTGCGGCTGAGAAGGGAAATCCCAATCTGGTGTACAAGAGTCGATTCGTCGAGAGCTTCGAGCCGAGCGGAATGGTGGATGCGCTGGAGATTACGGAATGCTTGGGCATGGATTCAGCTTCGGGCTGAGACGCTACACAGCATGTGCTGGGTTAATCTGAAGCTGAAGCTGGTTGGGGCCTGCGTCCTTGTGTATTTAGTACATACATATGCCTGAATCCGTAACTCGTATGTACGAGTGCGAGTATGTACGAATAACCCTTTACGTGTGCGAAGAGCAATCTTTGCACGAACCAGCTCTTGCACGGACCAGCTGGTTATTCTTGAACGGATTATTATAACCCCGTGCCTGTATGTATCATCTACGAAGTACCTCGTACACCCTGTACCTGTCGAGCGTCCACCCAGTGATGGCGGCGCATGGACGATTTCGTCTGCGCTCAACAGGAGCTGCGCCCCTTTCGTCTTTACAACAAAAGCATATCCGTAGGTTCCACCGCAAATGTGTGGATTTGTAGAGGAGGAGACTTTTCTTTCTGGAGTGGTTTTTGGAGGGCATTTCGGAGGTGGGCTACCACGCCTCGGGCGCGGCTCAGACGCCAAAGCAATCTTTGCAATTGGTTTCAAGACGACGTCGACGCCGAAAAAGGAAAAAGGTTTGTGAGCTCAGTCGGCCAACAAGGTACTATAGGTATACATATGCGCCAAGTCATGCACGCATGCGCTGATCCATGTCTCCGCCGTGTGGCACCCGTGGCACACACCCAACACACCCAAAAAGCTCAAAAAGCTCAAAAAGCTCAAAAAGCTCAAAAAGCTCAAAAAGCTCAAAAAAAAGCTGCGTGATGCCGCGGGCGACATGTCTTGATCGCCTCCATCCAACATCAGACTCTAGAAGCGCGGGTGGTGATGCACCGAGGAGCCTCATCCGGCATTCGAACACCGGACCAAGGGGCTTGGAGATTGGGAAAAACGAACAAAGGCCATGACCGCTCGACCAAGGGAAGAGCTGTTGAGAACTGCCGAGTGCAGCCCTCTTAGTCAGCAGCCTACGCCTATTTAAGGGCACACCTAGCTTCTTCCCCCACTAATTCACACACATGCCTTTTTGCCTCTCTTTGCTCTCGCCCTAGCCTTTCAACATTCAACAGGTTATGAGCCTTCAACAAGAGCAAAGGTACCTGCCTGTAGGTACCTTGGCTCGTAGGTACCTCGCCGGAGTCACTCAACCGATGGCAAAGTTGCAAAGTTGCAAAGTTGCCAGCCACCGCAAAGTGGTGATCTGCTGGGTACCTAAAGCTTGGAGTCCTCAGGGCGCCCACCAAAAGCTTGACCAAAAGCTTGTGCCAAAGCCATGGGGCCAAGTTTCTCTGCGAGGTTTGCTGGTTTGCGGTATAAAAGGAGCCCATCCCGTATGCTTTTCTTTTAGCATCTGGACAATTGCTCAGATCGTACTCATAATATGTCAGTCGGCTCGTCCTACCACAAAAAAGATAACATCGCTGTCACCCGGTCTGCTAACAGACAACCCTCAGTGTTGGCTTGAAAGCTTGTACGCTGCCGGAAGTTTTGGACAAATGTCCTCAGCTCGTACTCAAAAATCGTCAGTCGGCTCGTCCTACCAGCAAAAATGGGGACATCGCTGTCACCCGGTCTGCTAACAGACAACCCTCAGATGTGGACGCTTTTCCACTTTGCTTTTAGCATTAATGGACCAAGTCCTCAGCTCGTACTCGTGTTCGTCATTGGGCGTTCATTACCCAAAGGACAATTATTTTGCTCTATATACCCTTCTCTCTAGGTACGTTCCCTCTACGACGCGATGGCGAGTAATGGAAGGTGGGGGAGCTCAGTGTGCGGTTGACTCCTTCCTCCTCGAGTCGAGATGCTAACCACAGTCCATGTACTTCGTAGGGTACAGTCGCTACGGGGGAACAAAGATCGCGCTGGGGGCACAAAAAAAGGCGGGCTGCTAATACGAACTGTGATGAATCTCAAGTGCTCTAGCTAGAGAATTCTTATTCTCTACATGAAACCCGAGCCGATTTCAGAGAGACTGAGTTTGCGTGTTTTGGTGGCCCTGCCCAAGGTAGGTAAGCATCAAGTGATGAGCCCTGCCCAAGGTACATAGGTAGGCATCAAGTGATGAGCCCTGCCCAAGGTAGGTAGCCATCAAGTGATGAGCGTTCTAATAGAAAAGGCTGATGCAGCAAGCTTGTCCAACAGGCGTGAAATGGAAGGCAGTATGTACATACATGTAGAGGGCGGCGGTGGAATTCGAATTTACATGGTTCAAAGTACCGGTGAACTTGGTTAATAATTCTGTTCAAAGTACCGGTCAACTGGTTGATAATTGGCTGTGATTCTTGTGATACCTGACTCGAGCCTTCAGGGGTTTCTCGTTGTCTCAAGCCTGCATCTCGCGTGCAACAACGTTGGCTTGCATAGGATGACCAGTACCCGGCTGGTCAGCTTACTCTGTGCCCAATGCCTAACGGAGAGCTAAGAAATATGTCTCAAGGCAGGGAAAGGTGTAAGGGGCCCCTGCCAGTCAGCATATATATGGCATGGCTTCGGGACGGTGTTTGGTGTAACTCCCCTCTCCTCTCCGGACCAGAGCCTGTTTCCTTCGCAGACTTGGGCGGCTGACTGACGGCTGTCTGTGTCAATCATGCTCAAATCACTATGGGCCGGTCTGGTCCACGTCGTCAACATCATCACCTTCTCCCCCGCCCCGGATCTTGCATCATCTCAGCACCCACTCTCCAATCAACCTATCCATCATGCCAACCCTCCCGCCGCCATCACCACCTCCCATCATGACGGAGATACAGACACGTCCTACATCATGGCCGATGGAACTCCGGTCGTGGGCACGCCCAAGAGCCCCCAAGAGGGCGTGGCCGGTGGCCTGAACTGTGCTTACCCTGACATGTCGGAATGGGAGCCATGCTACCGCGTCGAGAACAGGACTTGCTGGTTGAAGAAAAAGGATGGCTCGAAATACATTGATATTGGCACCAACTATGAAGACCCTCTCGAGGTGCCCTTTGGCACTACTCGAAAGGTGAGGCATCTGGAACATGGCTTAAGAGGCGGCCGTCATCCTGACCATGACGACAGTTCCATCTCGAAGTTTCTGAGCAGCCCATCTCTCCGGATGGCGTGACCATGGAGAATGGAAAGCTTTTCAACCGCACGTATCCCGGCCCTTGGATAGGTGAGTGAATGGACACATTGCACACCTCGAAACGTCACTGACATGCAACGCAGAGGCTTGCTGGGGCGACAAGCTTGGTATGTCTCACATTTCACACCACATTACCTCGACTGACGGCAACAGAGATTACCGTCACGAATAACCTCCGGTACAACGGCACGTCGGTATGTGACAGGCAACATGTCAGCAGTCCATCATATAGCTGACCACCTGGTCATGGAAACCACAGGTGCACTGGCACGGGATGCGTCAGCTCAACAGCTTCCATCATGACGGCGTCAACGGCGTCACGGAATGTCCCATTGCCCCGGGAAGCTCCGTGACCTACAAGTTCAGGGCCCTGCAGTACGGCTCTGCCTGGTACCATAGCCATTACTCGATGCAGTACGGCGATGGGTTGTTGGGGCCAATCACCATCTATGGCCCGTCGACTGCCAACTTTGACAAAAACGCGGCATTCAGGCCTCTTCTCATGACCGACTGGAACCATCGGAGCGTCTTTCAGGACTGGCCGCTCATGCTCGCGGATGGGAGCGCTCCTGAGATGACGAACATCCTCTTCAACGGCACCGGACAGTTTGGCCGTGGCCCCAAACCGAACAAGTATTCGATTACCCTCGAGGCCACGAAGAAGTACATGCTCATCTTGATCAATACCTCGGTCGACACCACGTTTGTCTTCGCCATCGACAACCATACCCTGGAGGTGATTGAGATGGATTTCGTGCCGATTCACCCCTACACCACCAACCACGTCTTGGTAGGCATTGGTACGTGGCTCTCACTTGCTCCTTGATGAACCCCTATAGTCTCACACCAGCTCAGGACAGCGATATCATGTCATTGTGCACGGGCTAGAAAGGCCTTTTGAAGCGGAGAGATACGGCAACTACTGGATGAGGGCCATTCCGGCTCGCAAATGCTCCAAGTTTACTTACGGGCCTGACGAGCAGATGGGGGTTGTTCGTTACGACCAGAAGATGGCCGATCTACCACGTCCCCCAGACCCTCTTTCCGAACCGCCTCTCTACAGCATTTCCTGTGCCGACGAGCCATATGCGAAGCTGAAGCCGTGGGTTCCGTGGACCGTGGAAGACCCGTTCAATATCGGTATGGCTTGTCTGCTTGCTTACGCGTATGAGTTACTAACCAAGTTGAAGATCCTACATGGGGAGAGGACGAAGACCTCCCAAACGACAAAAAGTACATTTTCAACGTCGGCATGACCTCGTCCGGCGGCCCCGGCTCGGGCACTCCATACATTCCGGATGACAAGCCATACGTTGGTCTTCCCCAAGTGCCTGTGCTCGTGCCTGTGCTCCCTCGTCTAACACATACGCAGACGCGCTGGGACATGCACATCGCCCCTTTTCGCATTAATTTCTCCGATCCCACGCTCCTCGCCTTGGAACGGCTTCCGAGCCTCGTCGACCAGCCTCATCTCGACATTGTCACCGTCGACGACGAGTCCGGTGCCGAGGGCGCCTGGATCTGGATGGTCATCACCGCGCCGGACAAGGTCCCGACAAATGGAGGCCGCATCTTCTTTCCTGCCGCACACCCCATGCATTTGCACGGTCACGACTTTGCTTTACTGAGGCAGAGCAGCAAGAATTTCTACGACGATGAGAGTATTGGCCATGTCGGGGAAGGGCATCGCCTCACTCCGGATCAGCTGAACTGCAAGAATCCACTCATCAAATGCGAGAATCCGCCGAGGCGTGATGTCGTTCTTCTTCCGGCTTCGGGCTACATCGTCATTGCGTTCAAGGCTGATAATCCAGGTAGGCCCATCCCATTGTCTGTCTCTCCTGTCAACCCACTGTGTTGCTAAACTCGCATCTTTCAGGTGCATGGCTCATCCACTGCCACATCGCCTTCCACGCCTCCTCCGGCCTCGCCATGCAAATCATTGAGAATAAGCACCTGATACCGGCAATTATAAAGGATGATCTCCCTCTGATTGAAAGCAACTGTGAGAAGTGGCGCACGTGGTTTGACAACCCGATGAATCACTGGGAGTGGAACCATCCGACGCATTTTCAAGATGATTCGGGGGTCTAGACAAGGGAAGCTCAGAGGTTCTTTTGGTGATGCCCGAATCGAAAATTCGCAGCTACATATAGTGTAGCAATCGAACGTGGCTGAGAGGTATGCAGAGAGGTGTCCCTAAAAGGGGCAGGCCCGAGCCCCTTTTCGGGGTCTCGTAACTCGTGGACCCTCTCCCATTGACAAACCCAGCCGTCCCTTCGCCTTGGGATAGTCATACTCTATTTAAAGAGACTTACTTGCCCATCGTTGTTCGAGACCCGTGCTTCTAGTATAGGCGCCTGGGCAGCCAATGGCTAGCTATTTCCCCGATGGCGTGCCGCGAAGTGCGTCTCCTTGCTGCTGTCTGGGGCTACGCCGGTACTATCCCCTGGCCTTTCTCCCCTGAATCTCTGTTAAAGTCTCTTGAAGCTTCCCCTCGCGTCGCTTTCCACCACAAAGTTGCCGCGCCCAGCTCTGGAGGGCTCTCGACGTCGGTCCGACCAACTTCTGGGAAGAGTATCTGGAGGTATCTGGAGAGTATCTGAGTATCTGGGAAGAGTATCTGTGGTCATATCGGCGCAACTCAGGCACATGTACGAATATCCGTCATTACATTGGGCAAGCCACCGCAGGCGCTGCTGCAGCTGCACAAGCCCCTCTTGCCCGGTTTGGAACGAGGGTGTAGTCGAGCCGACACATCCGAGGCTCCAAGGTCCGTCTTTAGGATGACCATCAGCCAGTCAAAGGGCGCACTTGTATCAAAGAGGAAAGTCGATGTGAGTCTCTCCATGTATGGTAGCATCCAAGGGGCCACACGCTCCACCTTGGTGTGTGTGATGACGTGTCGCTGGTGGTTGAAGCCAAAGGTGAGGATATTGGGACGGGCAATTCTGATCTTCTAGGTATCACGACAGCAAATAATCATGTTGGAAGCCCCGGCAGCGAGCATCATCATCATCTCCCCAACCTCCAGTCCTTGGGGAGCATCTAGGGACTCTCAACACCATCGAATAAGAAAGGATGCCAAGACGGACCGTAGCGGCCCTCGCGTCCATTGGCCGCTCCACCCGTTCGCTCAAGGACTCGTGTTTGGTGGTGTCATCATCATGTCCTCTAATCCAGGCATGAAGATGCACATCATTTACCAACTTCCCAAAGGAGCTTTGGCTATCTTTAATCTAGCCGGATACCACCCTCCACCGCTGTTGAACACGACCTGCCCGGATCATCCAAGCGAGAAAGGCTTCCTATCGTTAGACATTAGACGTACCATGGGAACGGCTCATGGCAGACAGCATAAATGGACAGCATAAATGGCTCGCCTGGAAGCCGAGCTGGCCAGGTGACGAAGCTGTGGGATCAAGACTGCCGGCACAAGCTTCAACTCACACATCTTGCCACCAAGTATTGGACAAATATCCCTAAAAATGAAGACCTCGATCCCTTCCTTCCTCGCCACCCTCGCGGGCACTGCCCTGGCAGGTCCGACTCTAGAGGCCGTCATCGGACCGGCGGATCTCAGGGCTTACAATGCCCCCAACGCCGTGTCCATGGAGGAGAGCAAGCAGATGAAGCTTGATCAACAAGCCCGCGACCAGCAGGCCGGCGTCTTTGCCAAGGACCGCTACGTTCTACAGCCGGCCACGGCTTGCAAGGGTGGCAAGGCGGGCGAATACTCTTGCAACAAGGTCGACCTCAAGGGATTCCTCCGTCACCAGGACATGCAAAGCCGTTCACGCAGAGGCAATGACGTGTGGGGTGAGTCGACTGGACAATCGAGGACGAATGGGCTTATATGATTTGACCTCACTGACATCAAGGCTTGACCTAGGCTGGACTTCGCCTGATGGACGCGAGTTTGCCCTTGTTGGACAGGCCGACGGCACCGCCTTCGTCCAAGTGCTATCCGACGGCAGCCTCCAGTACCGCGGCCGCTTGAACACGCAGACGGAGGCTTCGACATGGCGAGACATCAAGGTGATTGGCAACCACGCGTACATTGGCTCCGAAGCCCCTGACCACGGGCTGCAAGTCTTTGACCTCGGCAAGCTGCTCACGGTGGACGCCAAGAAGCCGCCGAGCTTCAGCACCCGCAGCGACCTGGCGGCTCTCTTCAGCGGCTTCGGCAGCAGCCACAACATCGTGGCCAACGAGGAGACAAAGACCATCTTTGCCGTCGGCACCGGCCGCAACGAAAAGTGCCGGGGCGGGCTGTGGATGGTGGACGTTTCGGATCCTCGCCATCCCCAGGACAACGGCTGCGTGTCCCAGGACGGCTACGTGCACGACGCCCAGTGCGTCGTCTACCGGGGGCCGCAGCGGGACTTTCAGGGGCGCGAGATCTGCCACTGCTTCAACGAGGACTCGCTGACCATCGTCGACGTCTCCAACCGGGCCTCGCCGCGCCAGCTGTCCCGCACCACGTACAAGGGCGCGAGCTACACCCACCAGGGCTGGCTGGCCACGGCCGACCAGCGCTACCTGCTCCTCGACGACGAGCAGGACGAGCTCAAGGCGGCGGGCATGGCCAGCGATGGTCACACGACAACCTACATCGTCGACGTGTCCGACCTGGCCAGGCCCGTCTTTACCGGCATCTACAAGAGCCCGGTCAGGGCCATCGACCACAACCAGTATGTCCTCGACGGTCTCTCGTACCAAAGCAACTACGGCTCGGGCCTGCGCATCGTCAACGTCTCCACCATTGTCGAGGACGACTCTGGCTCTCTCTTCAACGAGGTCGGCTTCTTCGACGTCCACCCAGACGACGACGCGAAAGGGGGTGCCGTTACCTTTAACGGAGCCTGGTCCGTCTATCCATACTTTAAGAGTGGCTACGTGCTCGTCAATAGCATCGAGCGTGGCATCTTTTCCTTGAAGTTTACCGGGTAGAGGGCATACTCAGCCACTATATGTTCCATAATGTTCCACAATGTTATTAGTACATCAAGTTATCCTGTTCTTGTCTAGCCTTTCACGGCAGCGCCGAAGGATTAAACACATTCATGGACATGGGCACGTGCAAACATACGAAAAAGAAACAGCCAATTCCCGTCAGATCCATGTCTCAGCCCACGAACCCAATCTTGGTTGGCCTGACATGTCTATGACGTGATGGTGCCGGAAACGTCATGACTCTGGCACCGCCCAAGCACAAAACCAGGCGGAGCCCTCGACCAAGTTGAGGTTGGACAATTGCCCAAGACATGCAACATTCTGGGACGGCCTAAAAAATCACAGACTGACCAACATACCGAATCAATCGCCAAGCCGACCACTACACCATGAAGGACCAAAATACAGTCATTGAAGAGTTCAACGACATTGTCAACATGACAGCGCCGGAGCTCGAGACCTGGTTCAAGTCGGACGATTCCCAGAGCGCCGGGTGGCCCAAGGGAGATGACGGCACCGAGTCGGTCGGACACGACAGCGGTCGCAACATCATCTCGATCCTCAAGTCCAACCCGGATAAGGATCCCGACAAGTACACGGAAGACCACATCCAACACATGAGAAAGGTCGTTTCATACTGGTAAGTGTGCGCATGGATTCGCCTCTATGGAGCATCCTCCTAACGTCCATGATAGCAAGCGACACCTCGCCCAAGAAGAAAAATCCAACCGCGAAAAGTCGACCCAAGAGGTCAAGAAGACCAAGTCGTACGCGTCACTCAAGAATTGGGGCCATGACATCCTCAAGAAGAACAAGGGGGGCAAGGAGGCCACCGGAGACGACCACGAGACCGACAACGGAGACGGCGAGCAGCAGACTGGCGACAAGCGGAAAGCCGACGACAGGGGCAATGGCGCCAACAAGAAGAGGGAGACGGAAAAGGGCAGGGCGTCCGAAGACGGCAACAGCGCAAAGGCCAATGGCTCCGATGGAACCCACGACACCAGGAGCAAATCCAACGGCGCCGCAGGGAAGACTCGAGAGAGGGACGGAGGCGACAGTGCGGGTGAAGAGGACGACGATGAGGAGTTGGACGAGGTGGACGAGGCAGGTGACGAGGGCGAAGGAGAGGAAGAGGGAGAAGGAGAGGCAGAGGGAAAGGGAGAGGAAGATGGAAAGGGAGAGAAAGAGGGAAAGGGAGAGAAAAAGGGAAAAAGACAGAAAAGGGGAAAAGGACAGAACCAGGGGGCTGACGACGAGGAGCAAGAAAAGGAAAACAACAACAAAAACGACAAGGCCAGCGACAAGCTAGCCAAGGGCCCCAAGCCTGGCGAGACGGTGAGCTGGGACTGGGGCAACGGCCGACCAGAGGGCAAGGTGCTCGATGTCAAGGGCGAAAAGTAGGTCAAGCGGATCCCTTGTCCGTCCCCTGCCCGGGGAGACCCAAGTTGACCGACGACACAGGACGACTGTCGAGACCAAGAATGGCAACCAAGTGAGCCGAAAGGGAGACGCCGAGGACCCGGCCGTCGTGATAGACGCGGGCAAGTCCAAAGCCGTCAAGTTGGCCCACGAGCTGAACTGAAGGAGGTGGTTTTAGCCATCGTGTATGATGGACTGCTAGCCTCCTCGCAAAAGGGGCATCTTCCAGTGATTACTCGGCCCTCGACGGGTCGTGAGAGTCACCGGTAGCTTGTGGCGCTTCAGCACAAAGGGGCTGTAGCTGGTGCACATAGGGGTGTAGCTGGTGGCCGGGAAATTTTACAAGAAATGCCATTGTTTACCACAGAGCCCCAACTCGCCATGTAGGCAATCAAGTGGGCAAGCTGTCCTAGAGGCTCATGTCTATCTAAAATGCCATCAACTCTGCCCTGCTGTTCCGAAAAAAGGGGCTCACGTCCATCGTGCCCGATAGTTGCATTTATAGGTTAATGGCGGGTCCCGGTAGCTGGCCTTGTAAGGCACATGGGCAGGTTTGCTCTGACTCGCCCTTTCCTTGCAAGCCACGCAGGGGCCGCTTGACATGAGCCACGACGGGCGTCTTTCAGCATCATAGAAGACGAAAATCGTGTTTTCGTACTCGGCCGGAAACTTGATCTCGCGGCATTCCCTGCACTCAAATTTCCAACCCAATATCTCAAATAGCCTCATCTTGTCCACTTTGAGATGGTAGTGCAGGTCCATGGCGGTCATAAAGGCCGTCAAGACATCGTATGCAGGCTGGCCGGTCTTGGCGTCGAGAAACTCGGGACCCGAGGCATCGAGAAAGGTGTATGTCTTGTTGCCACGGTGGAACTTGCAGTCCAGCACGGCCAGGATGCCGCTGTCGATTCCTTGGCGGACAAGCTGTCGTCGCCGCTCGCCGGCGGCAGGTGGTTTGGACTCGGTGGTCGGGGTCTTTGCGTCTTCGTCCTCGGAAATGTAGGACTCTGGCTCAGCCACGTTGACGTCCGTCATGTTTCGGTCCCTTTTACTGTCTTTGTTTTTCAGGTGGTGATACTCGGTGGGTGTTTAGGAGAGAGGGTTGATGGCTCAACTTACAGACGTTGTCGTAAATCTGCCGAGGGGAAGATGTATTTGCTGCAATTTATATTCCTCGTTAAGCCCCGCTCAGCCAGGCAGTGAAAGCGTTGGTTGTCGAGGTCCGGTCATTGTTTGCAACATCAATTGACCAGAGCCATTTCACTGGGGTTCAACGATGATGGTTCCTCGGTTCCGCCGAGGCCCTGATGGTGTTCCTCCAGCGTTCACTGAACCCAGCAGCATGGATCGGAGGTGTCAGCACCATAAAGTCTGGACTGTTGGCTGGAGAGCCTTGAATCAGTCTTCAGTGCGTGAATGGATTAGCCCAACTGTGGAGTTGGTTGAAAGGCACCAGACCACTTTGTCCCGATCAAAGGCCGTTTGGTTCGAACCACGACGACAATGAATCGTAGTCTGCACAACGTCATGGATTCAAGGTTGACAGCGTTCAAGGCCGTGGCCAAAGCCTTCAGGGTGTAACCATGCTCTGAACGTCATGCAAGTCACTTTCTCAGCAACGCCAAGAACCGCAAGAACCTTGTCATCCCTGTCATACCCTTGAGGGCACGGAGGGCCGGAGGGCCGGAGGGGGCCGGATGCGGACTTCCCAAAAAGGAAACTCCGGCAGATCGAAGGGTAAGACCTCAATCACGGGCGTAACTTTTGAAAAAGTCAACTTGAATCCTTTCAGGGTTGCACACGTACTACTCTTGTCCAAGCACCATGCTGCGTCTCGGCCTGACCCGTCTGACGCGGCGCGCCAGCTCGCAGCTCTGCCGCTCGGCATCGGCCGCCGCCCACAACAAGGTTGAAGGCGACATTTCAGATGCCTTTGTCTCTCTGTCGGGAACCCATCGCGCGCCCCTGCCCGACCGGTACCGGCAGCTTAAATGTGACTTGGTACGGGGGCGGGAAGACTTGATTGTCCAGAGCTGGACTAGGCTGTTGGCCGAGCTGAAGAGGGAGAATGACACTATCGCCGCCAAAGGACCCGACATAATTCCTCAGGTCGACTTTGCCGACCTGGAGGGTGGCTGCGAGAGACTGAAGGGCGAGATTAAGAAGCGAGGGGCCTTGGTCGTTCGAGGCGTCATCCCCGAGGAAGAGGCTCGGAACTACAAGGAAGAGGTCGAGGCATATGTTGACAAGAACCCGCACACCAGATGTCAGTCTGATGCTTCTGTCGAGACCCTCTGTAATGCTGAACTGACATGTCCTTGGCACATGGAGCCTTCCCAGCCAACAATCCTCAAGTCTATGAACTCTACTGGAGCGGCCCACAACTCAAGGCACGCTCTCACCCCTCGCTCCTGCGCCTACAGAAACACCTCTTGTCCTTTCTGTGGCACACGTCGTCCCCCACGGCCCAGATATCGCTGGCCAACCCGCTCTCGTACGCCGACAGGCTTCGTATACGGCAGCCCGGCGATGCCAGCTTCGCCCTCGGTCCTCACATGGACGGCGGCAGCGTCGAGCGTTGGGAGAGAGACGGGTACGGCCGCGGCGGCGTCTACGACGGCATCTTTGAGGGTAGCTGGGAGACACACGACGCTTGGGACGCAAGCGGCCGCGTCGACGCCGTCAACAACCTCTACGACGGCCTCGGCGCCTGCTCCGTCTTTCGCATGTGGCAGGGCTGGCTGAGCATGTCGAGATCAGGGCCTCGCGAGGGAACGCTGCTCGTCAACCCACTTATGCACTTGGCCACAGCCTACGTCTTACTGCGGCCCTTTTTCAGGCCCTTGGATACAACCAAGAGCGCGCGGTTCCTCGACGAGAGCAACTGGGCCTTGACCACCATGTCCGAGATGACGAGTGAGCTCCAAGGCACCTCGCCGGGCCACGGGCAGGAACTCAGCGACGAACTCCACCCTCATCTGGAGCTGGAGCGAACAATGGTGCACGTACCAGAGATCAAGCCCGGGGATTTCGTCGCGTGGCATTGCGATGGTGAGTCCATGTTGCCCCCGTGGCGGCCACAACGTGTCCAGGACTAACACGGCCGGCAGCCATTCACTCGGTAGACAAGGTCCACAAGGGCCACTCCGACTCGAGCGTGCTCTACATCCCCGTGTGTCCCGTCACGGCACTCAATGCCGAATACTTGGCCCGGCAAAGGGATGCGTTCCGGCGCGCCACGCCGGCTCCGGATTTCCCGGGTGGACAGGGGGAGTCGCGGCACGTCGGCCGGCCGACCGAGGAGATGATGCGGGGCTGGACGACGGCCGTGGGCCGACAGGCGTTTGGGTTGGAAAAGTTTGACGTGAGGGAGGATGCGCTCCCCGGCGAGCGAGAGGTGGTTGAAAAGGCGAATGCAACTCTGGGCTTCTAGGTAGTCAAGGCGTTGACGGACGGTGAACCGAGCTTTTCTTTCTTGTTTCTCAAAGTCGCAGATGCTGACGTCTGATGGGGCGGAGCTGAGTGCAGAAGCGCCGTGCAAGTACCTACGGTGACGGAGACACCCGGACCGCAGCTCTGAATTTGTCAGCCCGGCGGAGATACAGCAGGTCCTTGCGGCTTGTCTCACTTGTTGTTGATCGGCGGGGAATTGATGATTGTAGCCAGGGGGTACGTAGCAGCCAGGGTGGCCACCTTCTCTACCTAGGTAGTGTGCCGACGACCCGAGAAGCAAAGGTGATCATTATATCCGTCGACTTGAACCGTCGACTTGAAGAAAGGAAACACCAATTGGCCCCAAGCATCGACGCTCAAGTCCCCAGTCTACAAAAAAAATAAAAAAATCATCTAGTACTAAGAAAATGTCTCCAACGTCATCGCCGATCGAGTCGGATTGGCAAGGCACGCCCGACGACCCGTTACTTTTGCTTGGCGCTGATAGTAGCGTCAATACCTCTGCGGACTTTGCTTTCAACGCTCCATGTCGGTTTGTCATCATCCGGGGAGGGAAACGAGCTTATGATTAGTCAGACAAATATCCTACCCAACTGTGACACTTGTCAGAGACGTTCCTTCCCCGCTGGGAGTTGAGGGGTCGGGCCCCGATGGCGTCGGGAGAAGCCCAGCCGTGGCATCAGCCCACCCCGTGGAATATATAAGAGACGAGCCTTGGCCCTCCTCCCGTCAGGCAACCATCGCGCCATCTTCCCACAACCCTCCAAGAAAACCAGTCTAGGTTGGTTTGCCGCAACATGATGTTCATGTTCCTGTTCATGGCATATTTACAGCCCATTCTAATGTAACTGTACATGACAGCAAGCACCCACCATGCAGTACTCGCTCTACGATGCTTCGGTCCCAGTGGCCCGGGACTCGCTCAACTCGCTAAAGGCCATCCTCGAAAAGGGCGAGGCCCAGTCCAACGCCGCCGAGCTGCCCGAGGCCAAGCTGCACGACGACATGTTTCCTCTGACGTTTCAAGTCCACTTGGCAACCGACTTGGCGCAAAAGATGCAGGCCCGCCTGACGGGCAAAGAACCCCTGGAGCTGCAGAAGGACCTCAAGACCTTCAAGGACATGTACGCGCGCATCGACATGGTCCAGGAGCTGCTGAGCAAGACGGACCGCGACACCGTCAACAAGTACACCGAGGAAAAGGTGCCTCTCCGCGTGGGCCCGACCAAGGAAGTTCAGATTACGGGCATGGGATATACCAACGGCTATGCCCTCCCCAACATCTTCTTCCATGTCATGGCAGCCTACGCCATCATGCGGAAAGAGGGCGTGCCTCTGGGCAAGATGGACTACCTCAAGCCCTACCTGTCCCAGTACGTGGAAAGCCTTTAGGCTTCTATAGCCTCCTTTAGGCTCGGGTCCAAGTTATTGGTCCATGAAGTTTACAGACAAAGTTCTTTACACTCCAATACAGTCCCTCCATTCAGTCTCATGATGAGGTGAAGCTTGCAAAATCCATCTACTCGAGCTTCATCTTCTGCACGCCCAGTAGTTAATTGTATCGTGATGAGACTGGCGACATTCTTCCAAAAGTCTTGCCAAAAAGGTTGTTGTGCATTTTCGTCACGCTTTGCCTCACTCTTGACGGTGGTGTCGCTCCAGGGTAGGCACATGCTCGGCAATAATTGTTAGCACAGCGGCCCCATCAGTCAGCAATCCGCCATGTTGTCATCCATGTTATTTGTTATTCCATCGCCAGAATCTTTGCCACCCGCTCCTTTTTCGCATACTACCCATAATGGCGCCGCAAATGTGGGTGCTGCGCGCCATCATGGCCTTCGAGGTTTGCACTCCCCATCTCTCGGTTCGCAACCTCGTGTCGCTGACCACTGCACCCATCCAGGACCGAATCATCGCATCCGTACGCGCCTCACCGCCTTCAACCATCATTCAGCTGACCTTGGCATCATAGATCCTCCGGCAGCCCGCCTTTCATCACCTAGTCCGCCGCATTCACCGAGCGATTCACGAAAAGCGGTACGGCCCGAGTCCCCACCACCCGCTTGCCCCTGGTGAGGCCACCGCCGAACCGAACCCAAGGAGCGGCTTTTTCAAGCACTTTAGAGCGGAGATTCGGAATCAGTTTCGGGCAAGGCCGACGGATCTGTCCAAGAAGCCGCCCGAGTGAATGAATATCCAGGAGCGGTACAGAGGGGCTCGGTGCCGCGCCATTATTGTCGCCTTGCCCCACCCACGAAGCCAGCGCTCGTAACCATCTTCGCTTGAGAATACACATCCGACTCCTCTCCTGAATCCCCACTCACGAGAACCGAAAGACGACCCGTGGTTCTTCAGCGTCGAGCCATGCCGCGAGTCATCACTTCAGCGATGGACTAGAGGGCGACGAAAGCAGTTGGCAGGCGTTCGGCCATTCTACGAGCAATAGCACAAGCTGGGTCAGTCGACATGGGGCACGGCGAACAACAGAGGCCATGGTGGGCACTTTGAGCCCGCCGCACCTGGAAGAGGTGGCCTGATCGGACAAGAACATTAAGGAAGGCGCCAAGGGTCCTGCCCTTCCTGGTGTATCCGCATCGTCGTAAGGACGGACATTGTTCCTCATGATACTTCATCAACCTGTGACGATTCGACAGACTATATACACACTTGGAGCACAGCAATAAAGTCAAGTCACCATCAAGGAACAGAGAGAGAGGCAAGTCCCCCCCAGGGTACAGCGGTAATGACGCAGCTAGGCCGCGGGAAGAGGGAAGGAAGAGCAGATCGACTACTGTCATGTCGACTACTGTCATGTGTGATGACAGGCACAGCTAGCTACACCGAGTTGGCTCCCGCGGACCCCAATCGCACACGACAGATGGAGACTTGCAGTCTCTATATGGCAATGGGGCCAAGGAGACCGAGGAATTAGAAGCGTCTCTCGTCGCAGAAGCCCTCGGGGCCAGGAGGGGCTACTTGCCAGTCTACTTCGTTTCGGTATTGTCGGCAGCCTCGTGGTCGTGGGCCTTGAAGCACTCGACGGCGTTCTTGTAAGTGCCAATGGCCAGCTCACGCTCCGTGTCAAAGGCTTGGCAGTATCTTTTGGTGCCGCAAGACTGGACTATGCCTTCATCCTAATATTAATCTTTATGAATATTTAACATGTTTTATTCATACTACTAGAGAGAATAACAGTAAACAACTCATCGTAAAGGACGACGCCGCAGACGTCAGAGTCCCTGCCGGGCAAGGTATACGCAAGTTTCTTGGTGGACTTGCCGGCCGGGTTGGGCTCATGGGCAGCAAAGCAGTCGTAGCTAGCAAACTTCTTGTCGCTCCGTCGAATGAGGAAGAAGGGACTGGCACGACGCAAAAGCAATGGGGGTAGGAGCCTTTCCATTCATGTATATTCTAACATGGCAAGAAACCCAGTTGTCTTACGCTCGCGAGTCAGGCGGGACAGGCGCGACATAAAGACGCGGCAGGGAACGCAATTCCGGCGTGACACGACGACGTCAAACGCCGGCCGGGAACCATCGCTCCATCGAGTTGTTTGACAGGGCGTGACTGCCCGCCGCCGAATCGACGAGACCGCTGTCCGTTGCCTGACCTGCCGAGACATGGTGGGCTGCTTGTAGACTGCAGGGACAAGTTGCTGGCCCTAGATGATATTGAGCTACCACCATGCTCAGCAACACGGCTGATCTCTTATCCACCATGCTCAGCAACACGGCTGATCTCTTATCGAAATGGAGCCATCTCCTCTCCATACATGTCAAGTCGCAAACTGGCCCCAACCCCCCCAATTGAGCGGCATTCCGAGGTCGAGATTGGCCTCCAGGGCTTCTTCCACGGCGTCGAGGTTGAAACTGGGATCGATGTGACGAAAGACATCTTGCCCCGACATTTCATCAAAGAGCATAAAGTCCACTGCATTGTTCACGCCCGGCGTTGAGTGGATTGCCGTTGAATGATTGTGAGTCGTCTCGGGGCGAGTCGCCGTGTCATTTTCTTGGCCAGCAAGAAGCGGCCGAGACTCTGCGTCTGGCGGCGACGGGCTCGCTTCCTTGGTGGCAATGAGAACGGCTCTTTCCATCTCCTTGAGCACCCGCTCGCCCAGGCCGGCAACCACGCTTGCGCTCCAGAAAAAGGCGCCAAACTCCCTGAGGAGCTCGCAGTTGCGTTTGAAGGAATTCAAGGCCCTGGCGCGGTACATTGGCAGCCGAGAATAGCGCATCTTTCTGTATTCGACGCTCAGTGTGAGCGAAACGGCATATGCCACAAAGGGCACCGGGCTGAGGTGGTCCCTCGGGACAGCACAAGCGATGCGTTCGGCGGCGAGTGAGCGCCGGGCATTCGCCGAGGGCGGGGGTAAAGTCGATGCGGCTGGCATCGTTCCCGGCCTTGGCAATCTACAAGATAGAATCACGACGGCATGGTAGAATACCTCGATGGTACTGATGAGTGAAGACGAGACTTTGAGAGCATCGGCATCGACAATGAGGGCTTCGAGAACAGGCAAGTCAATGTAAGCAATCTTGTCGACTCCTGGAACTTGGTCGCTCGGGCGATACAGCTCGATGACTCGATCCAAGTATTTTACGACTGACAAGAGCAGGCGGAAACACGGCGGGCGTTTCTTGATGCAGGCCTCGAGGTCCGTACCAATGTCTCGGTCATGTATGAGACAAGGCCGTCCGTAAACGGCGGCATTGATGCGGTCCAAGGCCCAGACGACGCAAAACAGGTTGTTGAGTTGGTCGCAGTTGGGGGCATCGTGTGACAGTATATGCAGCCCTAGGCTTTGCACGTGGTGTATCGCTCTTCCCCCTAGCTGAGCAGGGAGATCGGCGTCTTCGGCGCAAGTTGGTTGAGTGTAGAGGGACAGCATGACGAGTGCCTGGATGTGCAGGACCCTGTCGGTGATGGCGCTCGTCTCGAGGATGGCTCGGACAGCCGAGGAAAGGGATTGGGAGAATTCGTTGAAGGGCAGCGGGTCTCGTCCCCGGTTCCGAAGCCGGAGGCACGCTGACATGGCCGGATCAGTCGAGGCTGCCAGACAGACGAGCTGGCGCATGACAATGTCTGTTGGGGTTTCGAGACTATGGCTGAGAGCGGCGATTGGAAAGATGGGAAAGATGGGATGGATCTTGTTGATGAAAATAGCCTTCATCTTGAAAAAGTCTTCCTCGGGGGGCAAGCATGATAAGCAGTGCTCCCTGACAAGAGGCAGCAAGAATCGGTCCATCATGGGCGGCGGACGGGAGGTCTGCAATTGCTGGCCGTTGGCGCCCGTGGAAAGCCAGATGCCGACATGGCCTTTTTGAGACTGCCGCCGGTCGGCTGCTTCTACGAACATGGCCTCGGGATTGAGGTCACCGACGAAGCGGGAGGACTGGGGATTCATGACGGCGTCGTGAGGTGGTCTTGGGGTCCGGGTGTGGGATGAAGATACCGCCACGTCTGACGGGCTGCTGGTGTGGCCGCGCAGGCCCGGCGAGGCTGCCTGACGGATGCGAGGCGTGGAGAGCGACGGCAGAGTGGCGGGGCTGACTTGTCAACGGCCTGCACGGTGACGAAGGCGAGGCAGAGGGGACTCACGATGCCTGAGACGGGGACGAGTCGTGGCCCCGCGGGTCGTCGGCGGTGGAGGCTGGGTCGTCTGTCGCGAGAGGATTGGAGGTATGAAGACATCGCCGCTGCGCCGAATCAATGAGTTTGGCGGCGCCGTGACGAGCAAGGAGCCGCCTAGCCTCACCTTTTTGCGACGGCAAGCCTCGCATGCTTGCGAAACTTGTTTGCGCTTCACGGGCAGTCCGCCACGGCTCGGGTCCGACGCCACAAACTTGACCTGTTTGAGCGGCGCAGGCGTCGAGGTGGACATGGCGGCATCACCAGAAGCGGCTTCAACAGAGCGGACACTGTCTCATCATGTCCTCGCGGGACGAGGGAGAGGCCGTGGCTCAGCAGTCCGGGGCGGTGGCGGGAGTCGGGTCGGTGGCGGGCTCGGGGTCGGACTGGCCATGAGTCAGACTGGCCATGAAGGCGGCAGCATGAAACATGACGATGGCTTTGGAAGAACAGAAGTTCGTCAGACGGCCGGTCGACCAAAGGGGAGTGGCGTGAGAAATACGCTTCAGAGTTCAACGGCTGCGCAGAAAGTTGGAAAGCTGGAGGCGTGATGAGTCATCGCCCATCAGGGCGGGCGGATTCACGCACGGATGGCCGTTTTTCTATCCCATCATGACTCGGCGAAACAACAGACTTCGACTCCTCCCGACATCACTCAACTGCCCCCCCCCCCCCGTCCCGAATTGCATGCGCTGCGCTCGCCCCGGACGCCACGCGCGTTTCAGGAGCACCAGAGAGCTTCGAATCACAACGAGGTTGGCGTTGGCTCAGAGCGCCTCGGGAAAAATGGGCAGAAGCTGCCAAAAGGCGTCCCGTACCTGATGGCCGGGGGCTCTGCCAGCGGTGTCCCGACCTCCAAGCCTTGCCACGCCAATCTACTATCAATGCCAGGCAGGTTCTTGCAGTGCAACAAGGTCGGTCACGACACGCTGCGCAAGACACTGCCTCGAATTGCTGTTCGGGAATCACAGCACAAGCGACGTCGGTTACGCGAGTTTACGCCTTTTGTGTCATGCGTCGAATGTTTGCCTCTCACCCTGTCATGGCAAAATGCCGCGAGCAGCAAGCCCGGGACACCTCGAATGCAGATTCCTCAGCTTCCCACAGCTGACTCGTTGCCTCGCCAAAGCAAACACTTGTCCGGAAAGGCCAGGAAGCGCAACGTCAACGTTGCGGCTGGTCCTGTCACAAGACGTGCTCGACGACACTGATGAGGTGGGCCTGGGAAGAACTGCGCAAGCAAGGGATGTTGATGATAACCGTCGTGGCAGAAACGACTTTTATATCCAGTCCCCGCACTCTGAAAACTGCGCCAAGCCCGCGAGCAGAGCCAAGTGGCACCCTTGATAGCGGCAGGGAGCAGGCACGAAAGGGACTGCCGGGCAAAACCAAGAGGTCGCAGCTACACAGGAGAGGCACCGGGTTGGACTTGTTTTGCCGGCTCGAGATCAAATGTTGCCCCTGCTTGCTATGCGTTGGGTCAACACGCGTCACGTCTTCATACACTGTGACGTGCATATTCCGATGACTCAACTCCTCAGGCAAGGTGTTGCATGGCGTGGATACATCACACATTCCGCCACTCATCACCACTTGTAGGCCAGAACCGACACACAAACACTACACTGCTCGAGAAGCCCGAACGCGGCGCCGAGCGCTTGAATCACGTCGTCGCGTACCGCGTGACCCGAACTCGCCGTCGTTGGTGAAAGTCCTCATCACAGTAGCTCTGCCCCTCTATATATAATAAAAGGCTACATTCTGAGATGCATGTCGGAACCCTTGTCCTTGGCTAGTCTGGCTGCAAATATCCCTGGATGCCTCTTGATATCCCTTGGCTCCTGCGCCGAGAACAAGGCATGACCCACGGTGTCGAACCCGGTACGTGGGCGCCGTCGTCGACGCCCAACGGCGGCGGCGACACGAGCTTGCCCCAGGTCCCGGAAACGATTCACAACCACTACTACGCAGCTGACAGGACGGCCATTCCGTGGTATCGCCGGCGCAAGTTTCATTTCTGGCTCGCCGTCTTGGTGCTCGTCGTCATTGTGATTGCATCGGCTGTGGTTCTCGGCGTCGTCCTCAAGTCGGAGCTCGGCAAGCGGCGTGCTCAGAACTTCAAGGCAGAAACGGGCGGTGCCGGCGCTCCTTGGGCGAGCTTGACTCGTGACAAGACGCCACCGCTGACTTCCACGTCCTCTTCGCTGTCGAAGCTGCAGACGTCGACGATGAGCAGCAGCTCTGCCACGTCCTCGTCAACGTCGTCTGCATCCAGCTCCGTGTCTGTGTCGACTGAGTCGGCGCCGCGATTGAACGAGACTGTCGTGGGAATTGTGTCTTCTTTTCTCGCCACCTTGACCGACCATGGATGGCCCAGTTCATCCTCTTCTTGGTCGTCAACATCAAGCAGCGCCTCATCGTCCTCGTCCACGTCGACGCTCTCGCCATGGTCATCCTCCTCGACGTCGCCATGGTCATCCTCCTCGACGTCAACCAGCGCGCTACCGGTCGAGACAGCGGCCGAGATATTCACCCTCTCGGAGAGCTCCCAACTTGCCTCTGCGTACTTTAAGAGCGACACACCTGAGCTACACCGCCGAGTCCTAGTTTGGCAGGACGACAAGAGCGATCTCATTGCTACCGAGTGGTTCACTGGTCGCAGAACGCAATACCGCATTCGGGACCAAGCCGAGTCTCGCCTGCCAGAGGCGAAGCTCGGAACGCCACTGGCAGTGACGACCAGTTCCTCGGGCGTCGTTCACGTCTTCTTCCTGGATACCCAGGGCGCGCTTTCGCACATTTTCGAAGAGACCAAGGGGCAGTGGAAGCGGGGCTTGGTCGCCAAGAACAATGGCCCCATTGTTGCCTCTTCGTCCTCGCCCTTGTCGGCCGTGTGGCATCGGGCGAGCGTGGGCCGAGAACTGCTCGGCGTCGCGTATGCAAACGCCCAGAAGCTGCGCCTCGCCCTGAATGACAAGCCCGACCAGGATGGCGCCTGGCAGGTCCTCGAGGCGGCGTCCCTGCCGGACCCGGTGCCTGGCATGACGGAAAGACCCTTGTTTTCCGTGGCCGGAGAGTGGGGGAGCCCGTCTAACAAGATGCTAATGGCAGTGCTGGTCGACGAGGGGCTCTTTGCCTGGGAATGCTCCCTCGACCTTTCGTCACCGTCCAAGACCAAGTCGCCGTGCCGTCTGCTCAACGACACTTTCCAAGGTATGCCGCTGCCCTTGTTTGTGACACAGGAAATCGAGCTAGCTGACACAGGCAAAGATGAAAGAGGGCGAGAACTCGGCTTCGCGCCCCCGCCGCGGCAGTTGGGCTGGATCAGCCTTGCCGGCACCAACACCGACTATGACTTTAGCCTGGTCGGCCTCGACGCCGATGGTCGGTTCGTCGACGAGAACCACGTCAAGGCTGGTGGCAAGGGCAGACGGGCGGGGCGCGGCCTCGAGACCAAGATGACGGCGCGGGCGATTGCGACGACGGACGAGGGCATCTTGTTTGCGGCGGCGGGCGACGACGTGTACATTTACAAGTTGGACACGGAGGACTGGACGTGGCGGGCGCAGGGGTCGTTGATGCCGGCACGCGGGTGAGTCGCGGCGTCGGTGCGTGCGAGAGCGGTGGATGGCTGTCCGCTTAAGCTGGAATTTGTTAGTGGCCCTGATGAAGGATCGAGCGTTGGTCCGCGATAGTTGGAGGAGAGCAAACCAACCCATCGTGACACTTGGACGGTACATGTCTGCAGTGTCGTCCAGGGCCTAGAGCGTATGTAGCTGGACATGAGAGAGTCATAGTGGATGACGTAGATGACACCAGACTTTGCCGTGAATCTTTGACCCGAGCTGGTCCCTCCACGGCCCCACCCGACAGGGGCCAAGTCGCGTCGTACCGCGGGCCGCGAAGCCAAGAGCCGGACCCATGGCGAAACGGTTGGCTGAGGCGGCGCCCGAAAAGCGCGGGCCCGAATCCACTCTTGGCAGCGCGACGGCGGCTAAACCACAAGGGGAAGTAAGTAAACAAGGTGAGCTCCAGGAAGCTCGAGCTGCTTGTTTACCTCGCCTCGTCAAGGGTCGAGTTTCTTCATGTGCTTGTTTCGGCAGCTGCAGGCTGCACTGCACTCGCGTTGGTCCTTGGGTGTTTCTGGTCCGAGCCCAGCCAGCGCAGCTTGTCTGTTCTTCATCTGACCGCTGTCAAGATTGTCTGTCGCAACAATGTCCGACCTCGATATGCCAATCGCTCTCCGGCGGCAGCCCCGTCGCAGCCATGTCGGCGCCGCGGCGACGGCCATCAAGGCCGAGGAGCCCGCCGCCTCGCCACCAATTCGGGTCCCCAAAACGCCTCGGCGACAACCAAAGGCCGTTCGCTTCTCCGACCCGGGACCGTCGTCGAGCACCGGCTTGACGCCCAGTATCCGGCGCACCTGCATCGGCACACCGAGCAGCCGTCGGCGCCGCGCCTCGACTCCCAGCGGCCCAAGGTGCGGGCCCTCGCCTCATGCCGCCGCCACCGCCGTGTCCTCGTGGAGCGGAGCCCCCGCCGCGCCGGCTTGCCTCCACCAGACCGCCGACGGGCGCGTGGAGCGGCGGATCCGCCGGTCCAACCTACGCGACCTGCTGAACCGGCTTGAGCAGCAGAAGAAGCGCAGCGAAAGGATGGCGCAGGCCGAGATTGGCAGCCTCCAGGCCGAGATCAAGATGCGGGACCGCGACATTTACGAGCTCCAGAATGCCACCGTCGTCATCGACACGGACCGGATATGGCATCTCGAGCAGCAGGTGGAGCAGCTCAAGGAGGAGCTTCAGCGCCGCTCGGCCGCCCCCGATACTCCCCGCAGCAGCAGCCAGGCCGGCCGGACCTGCTATGACTGGACGCTGGCCGCGCGCGATCCCTTTGTCGACGACGACGAGGCCACAGAAGCGGCGCCCGACGAGGAATGCTTTGGCGACATGACCATGGCGCAACTGGCTGCAAGCACGCCGTCGAGGGCCAGGTCCTCGTTTCCCACGCCGCCCGCCACCAGCCCGGCCCTTCCCGCGACCCCGTGCTGGCGCACTCCACCGGTCGCTCCCGCTCCGTCCCACGCTGGTGTCCAGGCATGCCTTGCGGATCCAGCCAAGGAGCAGTTGGAGGAGGAGCTGGCCTCTCTGCAGCTCGAGGTGCACAAGCTAGCGACGACGCTCGAGTCGTACCAGAGCCTGGGCGAGCGCGTCGCCGATCGCCTGTCTTCTGTGATGCCGTCGGCCGTTGGAGCGGCGTCTGGCGTTGAGGCTCTGGAGCGGCAGATCGAGGGTCTGGTGCAGGCCATGTCTGACGGCACCGCGGCGCTGGCTCACCTGACGTCCTCCATCGCCGACATTGGATTCCCGGGCAGTGACGCGAGCGACATGGTCACAGCCCTGGCCGCCGGCTTCCGCGCCGCCCGGCTCGAGCTCGAGTATCTCACTCCCGGAGAGCTTGTCCTGCCGCTCAGCTCGCACGGGGCACAAGTGCTCGATCTGCTGCTCAGTCGCCTCCGTGTCCTCGCCAAAGAGGTGCAGGAAGACGAAGCCACCATCGACGAGTACCACGAGATTGAACAGTCGTTGCGCAAGCAGCTCGACGCCCGCGTCTCCGTCATTGAGGGGCTCAAGCTCGAGATGTACAAGGCCGAGGGCATCTTCAGCGAAAAGAACGCCATGATCAAGGAGCTGCGGGTGGGCAATCAACGGCTCAACGGCGCCGTGGCAGGCTACACGCGCGACATTGCTGAGCTGGAGAAGCTCATTGAGCGCATGGAGCAAGACGCCCAGGCCATCAAGGGGACGAACCAGGCCCGGCAGCAGTCGGACCGCCAGACGCTGGCGGCCAAGGAGGCGAGCATCGCCGAGCTCGAGGAGAAGCTCCAAGACGCGATGCGGCGCACCACCAGCCTCCAGCTGGAAATCAGCAACGCCCAGGACAGCAGCACGAGGCACGTCGTGGCGCTCAACAAGCAGCACGGCGCGGCCCTGGCCCTTCGTGACGCGCGGGTGCTCGAGCTGCGCTACGAAGTAGAGCGCGTCAACGACTCGCTCAAGGCTGCCCATGATGTGATACGAGAGCTGCGCGTGGACAAGGGCCACGCCGAGGCGCAGCTGCGAGGCGACGGGCAAAAGGCCAAGGCGGCCATGGGCGCCATCAAGGACGAGCTCCAGCGGGTTCTGCACATGAGCCAAAGCTTTCTCGACGAGGCTCCCGAGGCCGAGGGTTGCTCTGGAGATGCTGCCGCCGGCTATGGAGATGCTGCCGACCAGGCTCCCTCTGCCGCCGCGCCGAGGCCGGTGGTTCGTCCGGGGGGGTTCCTCGCTGCGCCCCCGGTGCGGCGAGGGAGCCGGAAGATGCCGGGGAGGTGTGACAGCGGCACGGGCGAGGACGACATGGACATTTAAGGTGAATATTCAAGGGTGCGCAGGGTACGGCGTTGGAATGCAGTGTCCAGACGTTGGAGTGGCCGGTCTCCGTTCTTTCCAGTCTTCTAGCGTCGTAGTATATGTCGTGTATAAAACCGATACCGAATGCCTGGTCGAGCCTGAAGCCATTGCTTGCGAGTCGCACAAAAAAATCATGCCGAAACACCAGGGGGTTGTCCAGTGCTGTGGGCCCCCCCCCCCTTATTGGTTTCGGCTCGATCGGCAGCGCAGTGCTCGGAAAAACCTGCATCTTCCACATCCTCGACCCAACAACACGCCATGTCGCTTACCGTCGTCGTCCGCGCCGCGCCGTCCGGGGGCATCCTCCGTGACGCCGCCCTCCAATGTCGCTTCCGCGCCTTTCTTCCACCATGCTCGGCCGCCTACTCGTCCGAGTCCGCAGCCGCCAAGACCAAGACCCAAGTCAAGCCGTCTACGCCTGCGTCTCCATCGTCACAGCCTCTCCTTCTGCCCCCGGACAAGCCCAGCGCGGCACCAAGAGTCGTCTCGGTCCACAGGCTCAATCACAAGCTCCCATGGGCCCTCGGCCCCGTGGCTTCAGCCGTTGAGGCGTACGGCCAGTCACAACGCAGGCGTCCGTACACGACGCAAATTGTCGGCGCCCTCGTCGTCTTTTTCTGTGCCGATCTGAGCGCCCAACACATTGGCGGCCGAGAATACGATGCCAGGCGGACTGCCAGGGCCCTCGTCATTGGCCTCGTCGCCGCCGTGCCCTTCTACAAGTGGTGAGCCTCTACAACCAAGTCGACTGACTCGGCATATGTACTTCGTATGTATGCTCACTTTCAACCCGCCAGGTTCGTCTTTCTCTCCAAAAACTTCAATTACGCCTCCCGCTTCCGCTCCATCTTCACCAAAGTCGCCGTCAATCAGCTCTTCTTCACTCCCACCTTCAACGTCTACTTCTTCGGCTCGCACGCCCTCCTCGCCGGCGACGGACTCGACGCCGCTCTGCAGCGAGTGCGCGACGCCGTGCCCACGAGCTGGCTCAACTCGTTCAAGGTCTGGCCCGCCACCGTCTTCGTCTGCCACGCCTTTTTGCCTCTCGAATTCCGCACCCTCTTTTCCAACTTTGTTGCCGTCGGCTGGCAGACATATCTCAGCTATCTGAACCGCCAGGCCGAGCTGCGCGACGAGGCGAGGGCCATGGCAGTAACAGCTGCTGCGCCATAGGGAGCCTCGATGGCTTCTATAATCTTCTCATACCTACCGACTCACGACGAGAATCGCCTTCACCGTATAAGGTAAACGCCTTCACCGTTGAAGGATAAGACTCACGCCGTCGAGGCCGCCAAATCACAACCTACGCGCTCAGCCAGTCGCCGCGTATTGCATGCCATTCAAAACTATCGCCTCCTGCTCATGGGGTATCCAGTGCCACGTCACCCGTCCTGTCCTCGTCTGTTCATCATGCCGGCGCATCGGGCTGCACGCTTCTCCCTCAGCCATCACAACTTTCCAAGACTGACGTAGCAGCTCTTGGGAAGATTGACCAGGCTCTCGGTAATCTCCCACCCATCCAGCGCCTCATCGATGGGTTCAAACGCAAAGTTCCACAGCAGCAGCGTCACCGTCGTTCGCAGCTGGAGATACGCCTGCTTCTTCCCAAAGCAATTCCTCGGCCCGCAGCTGAATACGAGGCTCGGCCCGGCCAGCGCGTCAAAAATTTCCACATTCTTCCCGGCCGCGTCGCGCTCGTGCTTGAGCCACCGTTCCGGCCTGTACTCGGCAATGTCATCGCTCCAAGCCGGTACACGGTCTTTGGCGTTGCGGCAGGCTTCGGAGCGGAGGGATTCGGGGATCACCAGGGCTGGCTCTGTAAAGGACGGCCCAGTCAGAGGAATTATGACATCGGTTCCCTCTGGAATCGGGTATCCTAGGATATGCGTGTCGCATGTCGCTCGTCGCACTATCAACGTGGCCAGCGATGCGCAGCGGAGCGTCTCTTCCAGCGTCGCATCCAAGAAAGGGACAGAGGCCGAGACAATCTCCGCCATGGTCGGGCAGCGGCCGTCGGCCACGGCTGCCGAATGAGCTTTGAAGAGGACGCGCCGCAGACGCTCTTGAACGTGTTGATGACGAGTCATGTGTTTCACAAACCAAGCCAATGCCGTGGCCGACGTCTCGTGGCCGCCGAGAAGATAGCCGAGAACCTAGGACACGGCTTAAGCAAGGCGGACAAGAAATATTGTTCCAGACCGGCACACAATCTCACCTCGTCTCGAATGGCATGAGACCAAAAGTCGGGGGGCCTGCCCATCTTGGCCGCCGCACGCTTCTCCCTCCGAAGGAGTTGGCCGAGGGCGCTCTCCGGCACGCTCTCGTCCCCTGTCGATGCGAGCCTCTGTAGGCTCTTTTCCGTCTGTCGGCGGAGGAGCACTCGTCTGTGCCAGTGGGCGCGGGCGTGCCTGGGCTTGAGCAAAGCCAGCCACTGAGCCAGCGTCGGAAAGGGGCTTCCCTGCGCAATGGCCATCATGTTGGCCATGTCGAGCAGGGCCTCGATCTCCGGGTCTTGAGTGGCACGGGGGAATTCGACGACTGCGCTGCTCTCGGGACCGCCTTTGATATCAAAGCTTTGCACCCGCAGCATCTCTTTGCTGAGAGCGGCCTTGGACTTTTCCATGCCAAACGCGGCGCTCGATATCATGTCCAGAGTCGCCAGGGAAAGGTCTCGGGCGGCTGCAAAAGGTCGGGCGCGGACCTTGGACTGTTTCAAGCTCCAGAGGTCGACCAGGACAGCGGCTCTGTCGTATATCCGCGGACCAGCAACCTTGAATTGACCATGAGCACATGCCGCACGCGCCTGAGATCTGGAATCCTACCTCTCTGAGAAACCACGGCGTCATCAGGTCTCGCAGCAGCTCACGATGTCGTCGCAGCCGCGGATCACTTGTTTGCATGCTGAAATGGAAGTTTGGAGCGGTCAATCCGACGCACTCGCGGTTGCGTGTCCCCCGGTCAAACTCCCTGGTTCGCCTGGAGCAGATGTCGACGGCTGTACGATAGTCGGAGACAATGACCGTCGGTCTCCGAAAGGGAAAGAGAAAGGCCTGAGAGATGGGTGCCCCATGGACGCTTGGCTGGCTCCATATCCACTGCCGGCGGTAGGTCGACTGGCGGATTTCGCTCACGTCCCCAAACAGGCGCCTGGACGAGCGCTTGTTGTATGGAATCCCGGGCAGCGGTCTCGGAAGGGCAAACAGGTAAACAAGCACCACGAGGGCGGCCATGGCGGTCAGGACAGCCGTGGGCAACAAGGCGCGCCATTGAGCCTCGAGCGGAACAGCCATGTCCAAGTCGCCCTTGTTTGGATTCATGCTCGGATCACACGACACGACGAGACAGGCGGTTAGGCGTGAGCTGGGGGCTCGAGGGCTAAAGGTGTGCTCGCCTCGACACCACGAGCCACTGCCGCCTTGCCGCAAAGGCAGGGCACCGCCATCGTTTGTGAGTTGGGCGAGGAAGACTTCGGGGGATTGGTAACAAGGGCGAATTGGGAATCCGGGCTCAACGCACCGGGTCCCAGGGGCCGTCTCGAGAGGGGTTTTTCGTTGGTTGTGCAAGGGCCGGATCCTGTCTTGCGGGTGGTGGTGGTGGTGGCATTGCAGACACCCGCCCACACTCGGACCCGCGTCCGGCCAGTGCGACGAGACGTGATGGCCGGCAGAAATGGCCAACATGGTAGCCATGGTGGTCATCCTTGACCTCTGATGCCGAATCCTATCGCAGTTGTCGAGCCACGGTGTTGGGTCAGGGGGGGCGAGGGCCTACGAGACCAAAAATAGGCCCGAGATGAGAGATGGACCTGGGTAGAATGGGATCCGGGACCAGCAACCACCCGTCGGTTCTCCAAGAGCATCGACGATGGTGAGGGGATGTAGAGCAAGCGATGACGGGCAAGCGATGACGGGCGAGCTGCGATGTGGTTGGCGGCAGTAGGGGGGGGGGCGTCCTCATGTCGTCTCGGATGGCTCTCACATATCCTGACGGGATAGGACGAAGACGAAGAGGAGAACGAGATGATATGCATTGTCACCCATGGGCAATCAGCAACGGCGGGACAAACGGTCGAACTTTTGTTCCAGGGCCTTTACCGGCATGCGTGCCCGCGAGCATGAGGGTGCCCAATCTACAGCAGAAAAGCAAAGTATGCCACAGGGCACGGGGCCGTACATGATGAAAAAGAAAAGAAGGAAAGGGACCGAAGACGCGTGAGTTTCCACCGCCGTCTTGTCTTGCCAGTCCCATCTGGGCCGGCCACCCCTGCACACGTATGTACATACATACATACATACACGGACGGAGAGACATGAAGCGTTCAGATCGAGGGGCATCAGGCAGCCGGCGGACGGCGACCCTCTCGGCTGGGACGCGGAACGGGCTTGAGGGCTTAAGGCCGATTGGCGAATCACAAGGAGCGTCCAGACAGGCTCGGCCACACAGTCTGCTTCCAGGCAATGAGCACAGAGAGTGCAGACAGTCATTCTGACGGTTCGTTGGTGCGTTGAGTCCTGGTTGCTTCATTTCTTCCTTTAGTCTTTACCGTCGAACGCCCCTATCCACTCAGGGGCACCCCCCGTGGGCGAGGACACGGACTCGGGCCTCGGACGGAAAGTCGGAAGTTGATGACGAGATGGGCGCCCTGATGAAAATGGAGGCATCCACAGACGGCCGGTTTTACGCCCGTCATGGCCGTTTGCCAAGCATGGCGCCCTCGTCCGTCGAGCTGCGGCAGGAGACGCATGTCCCGCAGAGAAAGGAGAGACAGGGAGCGTCTATTCTCCCACCTCGCACAAGAAAAAGGTCGCCGGGCAGGCCCATGCAACGCATTTGGGTTCTGCATGCATGCCGTTGCAATACAGGATGCAGCTCTGCATGCGCCTGTGACGACTCTGTTCATGTGACGAGGTTGGCTTTTTGCCTTGGCTTTCGCCTTGGCTTTCGCCTTGGGAGCCGGTCATGTCTCGTCGGCTTGGATGGGCGGCTCACGTTGGTCACAACTGGCTGCTCCCATCATTCTTTTCCTTTCTTTTTGCGCCCTCTGCCTGCTCAGCCTCAGGCGAGAGCGTAAGCAGCAGCGAGACAAAAGAGCAGTCAGTCCTGGCGTCCGTCGGCCGCTCGCCGGCCTCACAGTCGAGCTACCGTCGCTCACTGCACCCGGCCTTGAGAGAACGGCAAGGTACGCCTGATGACTTTCAGGTACGCCTGATGACTTTCAGGTACGCCTGATGACTTTCAGGTACGCCTGATGACTTTCAGGTACGCCTGATGACTTTCAGGTACGCCTGATGACTTTCAGGTACGCCTGATGACTTTCAGGTACGCCTGATGACTTTCAGGTACGCCTGATGACTTTCAGCGACGAGACGGGCCCGGAACTCGTGACAGGGCGTCGTCGAGCTGCAATGCCAGAGCCTGTGTGAGGGTACGCCGGAGAAGCCTGCAGTCTCTTCTGCACATGCTCCGTACAGAGTACCAACGGACACGGTTGCAGACGACGGCGACGCTCGGGCAGAGCCGTTGATGCGCGTCGTGTCACCATGGCATGATGCTCGTCATACCGTCCGTCGTCTCCGTCCAAGGCCAGCAGATCGATGCTTATGCCGGCTCGGATCGCGCAGAATTGACGACGACTTTTCCCCATGATTTGCCCTGCACCACACGCGCAAGCACGCGCACACGTTACTGTGTGTGCATGTCGAGAGACGTCCAAGACGGGGCCTGTTGCTCGCTAGTACTCGTCTTCATGCTCAGCTGAGAGCCGTGACACAACGCCATCATCCCGATCGAGCCGGCCGACTTAAACCCGGCTGCCGGAATACGATGCGTGAGCTTCGGCATTGGCTCTCTGGCCCGTTGGAAGCTCGGCGTTTGGTGAGGCCGAGCTCTCTTTGCCAAGACTTGGCCTCTCTTCGGCCTCTCTTCAACACATGCCATGCCCACATGCCCTCTTTGACAGCAAAGTAATCATGGCGGAAGCAACCTTGTCATGGAAAAGGCGACACCTCTCATGCAACGCAGAGCCCATTCGCTCCCCTGTGAGATTTCCCTCTCCCCCTGGACGTTGCGCCACGCGGTTCGTCATCTCACCCGAGAATGACCTGTTCTACATAGATTGGGAGACCCCAGTCGAGTGTGCGCCATGGTAAGCTCTTTTGCCATGAAGCGCCCAAGACAGGTAGTAGTAAATGAATGGCGGTGCCAATTGGGGTATGCCGAGGTCGTGACGCTCTCCAGGATTCCCCTCCTTTTCCCCCTGACCATGCTCTAATTACTACCAGTTTTATGGCGACGAGGTCCAAGGGTTCCATCCATGCAATGAGCTCGTAACGTCGTGTGAGAGGGGAGGAGTAGCAGTGGGATGGTGGCGCGTACGTATCCGCAACACCCTTCACCTATGGTACTGGACTTGATGACTTGATGACGAGTATGGCGGCAGGCCTCCCAGGCAGTCAGATTCTAACTAGTATACATAGACAAAATCCTCATTCTCACGGTCCGTCGCATCCAAAAACGCCTTGTCGTCTTTGCCATTTGCATGGCCGTTACCACGTCCGTTGGGGCCAGACTCGGACTGCGCCTCTTGCTGGAGCCTCTCCATCCGCTCTGCTTCGGCGGCCGTCTCCAGGCTCAGGTCGACAACTCGAGCGGACTTGCCTAGGGCCGCTCTGCGCAGGCCGTGTTTGCGGTTCAGCGATGCGAGGTAGAACATGGTCAAGGCCGCCATGAAGGCTATGGCGGCAAAGAAGCCCAGGTTCACACGGATGCCCTTGGAGAATGCCGGGGCCTCGTCTGGCCGGAACAAGAGAGGGCCGACGACGTTGCCGGCCGAAGCCCCAATGAAGACGAGGGCCGATGTGGTCTTGCGCTTCGTATCGCCAGCCGTGTTTTGTGATGACCAGGCGTAGATGAGAGGCGCTACAGGCGGTTAGTCTAACTGGGAGCACCCTTGCCGAGCCTAAACTCACTGATGCCGGTAAAGGTCGAGAGGAAAAAGTAGCCGGTCAAGAGCACTGCCCGGTGAGCGGCGTCGTGAGGATATACCAAGAGAATCGAGAGGCCAATAATGGGTGGGACGCAGAGCACGACGATGACGGGGCCCTTGAGCTTCCACTTCATGGAAAGATAGGCAGAGGACGAGACAGCTATTACGTGAGATATGCCAATAGGGACGTTGAAGAGGACGGTGTGAAAGGGATCGGAGACGAATGACTTGATGATGAGCGGGCCAAAGGTTGAGATGCCGTTGGAAGGGACCGAGATGCAGAACATCATGGCGAACCACAGCCACGACTTGGTATCTGTCAGGGTCTCGATGAAGTGGTCACATCTCCATTCGCGAGAGACGCCGCCCATTTGATTGTGACGAAGGCGCGAGACGGCAAGAACCTTGTCGTTTTCGGTGAGAAACCTTGCTTCGGTGGGCGAGTCGGGCATCCAATACAACATGACCAAGCCCACGAAGATGGTGATGGTGCCGAAAAAGAGGAAGATGATCTGCATTGCGCCTGGTGTCAGCAACTCATGCCATTCGGTGGCTGGCTGCTCACCTGATAGGGCTTCATCTCAGAGTCGATGCGGGCAAGACCGTAGGTGACGAGACTGCCAAACTATTCAATATCAGATCAGCACCGAGGCCGGGGCCGGCACGAGCTTCCGGAGAAACGCACCACCCAGGTAAGGCCATTCATGCAGTACCACGAGCCGACCCTCAACGTCTGCTCCCTGCGCCTCCACCACATCTGTGTCATGGCAATAAAGCTGGGCCCAATGCTGGCCTCAAAGGCACCGAGGAAGAAGCGAGCAGCCATGAGGCGACCAAAGTCGTGGGCCCACGTCATGGCGGTGAGGGCGACGCCCCAGGCGATGACCATGGCGCCGGTAAACTTGCCAATGGGCAGCTTGACGAGGGCGAGGGAGATGGGGAGCTGCATGACGAGCTGGGCCAGGAAGACGATGCTGCCGAGCCACGAGAACTGGTTGCCGACAAGGTGCGTGTCGTCGATGAGGCCAAAGAGCGACGCATACGAGAGCGTTGCCTTGTCCAGGGCCTGGAGGAAGTAGACGGTGAGCATCAGGGGCAGCAGGGCGAGGTCGATGCGCCGCAACAAGCGCGCGTCTTCGGCCGGGGAGACGTGGACGGCTTGGGTCGGGAACTGGCCGAAGCTGATGAGCGCCGATGCGGCCGCGCCATGGCTCTCGAGCCTCCGGACGCCCGCTTCCGACGCCGCCATTGTCGACGTCGTCAAGTGCCGATGTCGGGAGTGGTTGCTGTTGTCGTCGTCGTCGTCGTTGCCGCCCGTCTGAGGCAGCGGTTGGTATGTCGCGGGAGACGATGACGACAGTCGAGGCATGGCCAAGAAGGCTTTGATGGCCTGCATGGCGCAGAGTCGAGGCCGTCACCACAGCGAGCGAATCCGCAAAACAAGGTCCAGCCTTCAAGGTTGCGTTTTGGTGGCGTCGAGTGAGCGTGAGGATTGGCAGAGATGACTGAAGAGGGGAGACTTTGACGAAGCCACTCGAAACCCTCTAGACTTGTGAATGCATTAGCAGCTGCACTGTCTAATGCGAACGGCCCATTGAGGCCGTGCGGGGCGAGTCCGGGGCACGGACGGTCACATGCGGCTGCCGGGGCCGGCATCGGCCTGGTGAATGCCGGTAGTGGGGCCGTGCGGCAACGACGGGCTCCGGTTCACCATTCGGGCAACATTGGCATTATCAAACAAATTTTAACGGGGTAGGCTAACTCGGGATGTTCCGGACCTGAAGCTAAGTGCTCTCGAGTCAAAGAGTCCAGAACTAGCCGTCATGAAGTAAATAATCACATATATGACCGATCATAAATGCCCGCTGGCAATGAGCGTCATCCTAACACAAGTCTCGCTCCTTGATGCAAACAAAAACAAACGAGCGTATGAGCGGCAACGACTGCTACGGGTTTCTCTGCCTCAAGTTGACAAATTGCGGCGGCTGTTCCCAAATGAGCCAGGACTTTTGGTCCAAGAACCATTCCGACGGTGGTGAGCAGGGCTCAATATCAAAGTGAAGAAGTAATTTGCATATATAAAGTCGTATGGTTAAGTTCGCCAACCTGTCGAACAATTAGCTTCTAGGAAAAGGATCAAGGTTCGAAGCTTACTCTTGACCTATACAACTCTGGCGTCCACTGCCAAAGGGCTGGAACGCAGCCTTGCGGTCGCTTGAAAATGGTGAATTCGGACATGGCAGCCATCGCTCAGGAGCAAACTCGTCGGCGCTACGAAAGTAGGCCGGAGAGCGGAAGGAGGAGTGCAACGATATTGAAACGCGAGTGCCACCAGGAACCCAACGGTCCGCGATAGTCGTGCCGGGAGGGGGTACCTTGCGTGGAAGAGAGCCGCCCACCGGAGAGTACACCCGGAGAGACTCTCTCACGCACGCGTCGAGGTATGTCAGTCGACTGACGGTCCCAGCGTCGATGGACAGGGTCGATGCAAAGGTCCCTCGGATCTCCTCGGTCAACCGAAGCAGACAGTCCGGCCTCGACAGAAGCAAAGCTACGAGGTTATTGAGAGCCGAAGCCGTGGTTTCGACGCCTGCAGAGAGTATGAACGGAGCGTTGGCCTTGAGATCGGCCTCGGAAAGCTCGAAACGATCGTTGGACCGTAGAGCCAATCCCACAATGTCCGGCTCTGCTTTCTCGCTCTGTACCCGCTGGCTGATCTTCTGGCTGGTCAAATCAAGGTAGGAGCGCCTCTGCTTGTCGAGGAAAGTCGAGGGTACCAACGCGAATACCAGTCTGACGAGGCGGAGCTCTGACAGGCCGGCCAGGATAACGGACCCCTTGATCCAATTTTTCTGATTTTCGGCCCATCGCATCCAAGTCCTGTCCTTGGAGAGCTGCGGCGGCCCTCCAAAGCATGCTTGTGCTATCAGGTCGAATATGGCAATCGAGAACATGGCAGTCATGTCCACCGGTTTATCTGCCACTGCGCGGAGCTTTTCCACCAAGAGATCCGCATGTCTCGTAAATAGCGACTCATAAGTAGCAAGAAGGCTCCTCAGGTGGTGGAGGTAGGCGCCGCGTAGCCTGGCATACTCTTCCTCGTCGGCTGTGACAATTGACGCGATTGCTGTCTCGTCTTCAAATATCCTGAAAAACGACACGTCCCTCATCATGCCATGGGGTCGTGTCTCTTTGGCTCCATGGATATCCTTCCACGCCCTCGGATCGGTGTAGCATAGCTCGTTTGGAGCCACTCGCACGACTGGTCCGTACCTTTGGTGCAAGTTATGGACCAAACGTGATCTTGTGCCCGAATATATTGCATGGATCAATGGGAGTTTGCTGGCCGCTGAAAGTCGAGGTCCAGGGTATTTTCGCAGGGGATGTAGATAGATGTTGTATATCACAGACAAGATGAGCTTCTGTGAAACTGTCAGTCTTGATCCCCGCCATGGTGTGAAGAGTGGCAACGGACGGTGAAGAGCAAGACGAGTGCCAAAGTGACGGCGGTATATGCCGCCTCTGAAGCCTTCCATCCAAGATTCATCGCTAGTTTTCTGCTGTTTGGTGACGGAGTCGCTAGAAAGTCCCAAGGCCGAGCAAGGTCTTGGTGATTTATAGTTCATCTGGAGCGGTTGGAGGTCGTGGTCTCTTATAATGTGACGTTTCTCTCCGACAACCCATGGCCCATACATGAGATAACCCTTCCACAAACGACGCCGAGACACGTGTTTCGGTCGCAAACTCCGAAAGCAGGGTCCAATAGTACAAGAGGATCAGTTATCATCTGAAAGTATTAATCCGACAATACCACGTCGGCTTGTGTTAACTCGTATTCGTACACTGGCGAGGATTATTCGGAGCTACCCACTTACAGTCAAGGGTTTTGACGTGTGGCACTCCTGGCCAATAGGGCCATGGCAATAAGACAATGGAGCTTGACCCTTTCGGGGGGGGACTTTTGAAGCAAGCTGCTGTCGAATCGGGTGATTAATGTAAGAGTGTAAGCCCCGGAAATAACACCGAGGTGATTGGAGCAAGGATACGAGGCAACATCCAGATGTTGTGAAACCATACATTATTAGGGGGGGAGGGACAGTTCGTGTCAAGGGCCGGCTGGCGCATGTTCTTGTGGCACAATGAGCTGAGAGATTATCTCCGAAGACTCAAATTCACGGTGCTTGGAGGTTTGACGGGGAAAGGTGAAGATTTGCCTCAATTCACGATGACGGATGAGACTCGACAATCCCCGAGCATAAAGCTCGGATGTGAAGTTAGTCCCGCTTGTCCATGGCGTTGGGCTCGGCATCTCAAGTAGAGGATCATGATCGTCACCTATCGCGCCTAGGGTATTCGTTAAAGGAATATCTTAATATCGTGGACTTGTACTCACCACGTCGTTTCGATAATGAGGCAAAGGGGCAAAGGTTTCAGCACCGCTTGAAAATTGTTTTTGACTTTAATGGAAATGAGGCTATGGAGTACTTTGCATTACTCCTCTGGAAACCGAGTACGAATAGCCCACTCTTGTTCGTATGCTTGTCTTTGCTCCATCTTTAGAGGCACCAGCTGTTCGAGCTCCGCCCGAGTCGCCTCATCCAGGAAGCCGAGCCCATCACCGTCTGCTTGATCATGAAGCGCATGCCAATATACTTGGTCCATGTCAAGGCATGTTCTTGCCGCATAATTAAACCAGAAACGGCCCGTTCGCCACGAGTCCCGCATGCGATCAGAAAGACGTGGCACCTCTGCTTGGCCGTCGCTCCGAGTCACTGCCCAACGATCTTCCACCCGGTCCAGTGCTCGAAGGAACTGCTCCATTCTGGGGACATAACGTACTAAAAATTCACCCATGTTGTCACGATCAAGCCAAACGCGTGGCCCCCGCAACAGCAACCACCAAGGCGGATCGTGGGTGAATTGTGCTGGCATGCTGTTTGTGAATTCGAAGTCAAGGAAGGCAGTAATCCGAAGGGTATCTGGGTCAATAAGCATGTTGGCCGGGTGTAAGTCGTCGCAGAATATCTTAAAAGGGCCTTGGTTGTCGATACAATATTTAGATATCAGCTGCTTGAACCTCCAACGGGAAACGAAACGCCTCCGAACGTCAGACTCATCTCGAGCGAGGTTTCGCTGTGTGCGGAGATGGAGGAGGCGTTGATTGGCAATCGAGTCGAAGAAGTCACTCGCGGAGTGGAAGGGCGCAGCAGGAAGGGCTTGGGGCGGATATGCTGCTCCGGTCACCAGCTCGTTCATGTCGTATGTCAGGGGTCTTCCAGTGACAGCCCAAGTTCCTGAAGGCTCCTTGGAGACGGCGCCGATGAGAGGAAACTCGAGGCGAGAAAGTTGATGCATGTAATCGGCCACTTGATCATAAATAGTGTCGAGTGTCACATGGTCGATGTCTGGATTGAGAGTCATGTCGGCATATTCACCTTGGGTCGGCTGTTCAAGGAATCTCGACAACTTGACCCCGTTGATGAAGTCCATGATGATGAAAGGGCCTAACTGCTGTGGGCTCTCGTCGGCCAAGCCCCAGCAGCGTATGGTTGGCAGGGGTATAGTGGTATGCTGGCGGAGGTACTCAATCGCATGCACCTCGTTGGCCACCTTGTCGGCTCTCCATGGCGAGTGCATATGGCCCGGCTTGGGGAAGCGGATCACGGCGCTGGGTTTTTCATGGCCGAATCCGATGTGGAAGCTGATGTTGAAGGATCCTTTCAAGAAGCTGAGGAACTTTCCAGCACCCTGACCGCCCAACCGATCATCGACAAAGGACACGACGTCGTCTCTGGCGTCATAGAGCCTCCGGACCCAAGGCCTCAATTCATCGTCGCCGTTTGCCCGAGTAATCTCGTCGTAATCCGTCATTTTGTTGGTTGGTACTGGGCTTCGCAACGCGCGCAATCGCTGGACAGAGATGATGTGGAGGAGCTCGAGTTGGAACCGGTCGGATGTTGGAGATGGTATGTATGTAAGCGCACGAGACCAGGGAGGGAAAGAGAAATGGGTCCAGTCTGGGTGCTCGTCCACGTGACTGAGCAGGGCCCTGAACCCTGAACGGCTGTTTGGTTGGTGGTCTGTCAGCATGAAAACAAGTCGCTTGTTGTGGTGGGTTTTCCCTTTCCCCAAAGCCCTGCGCGCCTACAACTCGAAATGATTCAATCAATACATGGAACATGACCTTGAAGCAGCTTCCTTACTATCACGGTGTTGTATATTTTAAAATATATATTTTAAGAGTTCACTCCATGGTCAGGACAACCCGAAAGCGGGCTTTCGATTGCTTCACACGCTCCGCGGCTTCCTCAATCTTATCCAGTGGAAAGCTTTCCACCAAGCAGCGAATGCCGTGAAGGCGAGCGAATTCGATTGCCTCCTCGCAATCCTGGGCGTGGCCCGCATGCCAGCCGTGTACCGACGAGGCAAGGTGTACGAGGTGAGCCGAGTTGATGGTAATGTCCCCGACGGCTACGACAAGTAAGTTTCACGGCATCGATGCCACAGGGGATGACGGTGAAACTTACGGGCCAGGATCAACAGCTTGCCCTGCCAGGTCAGACAGGCCGTATACTGCCCCATCAGAGTGGGATTCGGAGCCGTGAGGACCACCAGCTTGGCTCCGCCGAGCTTGTTTATCTCCTCTGCCACGTCACACTCGCTAGAGTTGATGTAATGGTGCGCCCCGAGCTCCATGGCAAACTCCCTCTTCGCATTGCTGGTGGACACGGCGATTACCCGGAATCCCATTTTGCGAGCATACTGAATCCCGAGATGGCCCAAGCCTCCGATGCCCTGGATGACGACCGTCTCTCCCGGCCCGATGTTCTGGTGGCGTATCGAGTTGAAGACGGTCAGGCCGGCGCAGAGAAAGGACGCGGCCTGGACAGGGTCGGCATCTTTCGGCAACTTGACGGCAGCCTCGCTCCGAAGGTTGCAGTATTCGGCGACTCAAGTTTGGCATAAGTTGGCCTGACGTGAGAAACTGCGAGGAAGACACTTACAGCCGCCGGCCCTCGATACGCCATTGATGAGCTGGTTCTTGCAGCCTTGGAAGAAGCCCTGGTTGCATTGTCTGCAAGTTCCGTCGTGGCCGCCGTGCCACGTGCCGCCAACGCGGTCCCCGACGGACCACTTGGTCACCCCTGGGCCGACGTGGACAACGTCGCCGATGAATTCGTGGCCGGGAACGGTGGGCCATTTGACCCTGTTGGAGCCTTAGCCACGTTACCCCAACATCAAGGCCACAGCGAGACAAACATTGGACCCAAGGACCCCTTTTGAGTGCTGGAATCCGTGAGACAGAATCCGCAGCAAATAATCTTGACCAAAATCTCCCCTTGGCTTGGACGCTCAAGCGGGACATTGCGGAGGACCCAGCCGTCTCCCGGCTTGTCCAGAACGCAGGCGCGATACGACTCAGGGAGGGACATGTGTGCTGACACCAATCAATGGGGACGAAATTGGCACCGATGGAAAAGACTGGTGTGCCGGGGAAAGAGGGGAATGGGGAGAGAGGGGGGAGGAAGGGCATTTTGCTGTCGTAATCTTTGAGACAAAGTTTATGCCGGATTGATTGACATGTGTTGAACCGTCTCAGCCGCTGCTTACCCCTTTTCCACTGAAACGATGGTACGGAGTACGGAGGATTCGAATCGGCACGGCCATGTACGTGGAAAGTGTTACGTTTTCTTTGCATGGTGTCTGTGTCACTGCCAGAGTCAGTCGAGCAGGTGGTCAAGAGACATTTCCAAAGGGAGAGGAAGGGATAAAGAAAAGGGGTGGATGGGGCCCCGATGAAGCAGGTAACGACCTATTCCGCACACACTTGCCGCGCGGTACACACAGTATGAGATTCATCGTCACATGAGCCCAACGGCGTCTCCCTTTGCCGTCCAATGAACTACACTAGAGGATAGAGGAGGCGAGCGAGCGGGGCAACACGGCGTAGCTCCGGGCTCGTTTACTAACGGTGCTGTTGCTGACCCGAGCTTCCCCGTTGGCTTTTTAGCTATTCGTACGAAGTACCCGTTGGGGCACTAGTGTCTAAGCTGAATGCGCTGATATCCGTAGATGGATACCCGCAGATGGTGGCCGGACCAAGGATGGAGATGGAGGGGGTGAGTGCCGTCATCTCGTCAAGCAAAGCGTCTTTGATTGTCAATGTGTATTACTCAATCTGTGCATCCGAGCGCCTCTCCGAGATACTCGGAAGACGTGACGCTCCCGTCCTTTTGCTCTGATGCCGTCCGCGCTACATGATGGATGCCCGAAACGAGTGCTTGGGCACCAATGCGGCAGTTCACTCGGCATATACCATCATACATGTAAGCTTGCATGCCCAAAACTTCAAGGCCACAAGAGTCCCTGCATCACCCTCATTTCATTGGAATTTAGGGGGCCCATGTGATGTCGATGCGGCTGGAGCTATATAATGATCCTTCACGACTCATATTGTCCGATGGATGACGGAGGGCACGGTGCGTGTTGGATCGCCCCCAAGGACAAACAGGCGGAAGGATGAAGGATCCGTTGAACGGCACAGCCTCTCGTCACGTCGACCGTCATGTTTCGCCTGTTTCAGGCAGAAGACGAGTTACACGGCAAGATGTCTAGAGAGCAATTCAAGCAACGGACGCCGTTTCCGCTAACAAAGAAGCACGAGTCCTTGGAGGTCTTGTAAAGTCCGACTCTGAGTTTCCGCGTGCCTTGTCGTGACGAGCAACAGTTGTTTGGAGCTCCATTGTTACTTGCCACTTTACAGTCGAGACTCACCAACGTCATGGCAAGGTTCCGCCAAGGACGCACAGATGGACCAATTTTGTCCGAAGCGACAGGACGGCAACATAAGCAGTGCGACTCGAGCCGAGCTGAGAGACTCGCACACCACCGTCGTCAGCCGGAGCCTCTGCGACTAACCAAACAGGACTGACTGTGTCTCGGACACGTACTTGCTACATTCCAGGAAACGTCTCCTCGCATCCGTGGGAGACGTGGGCTTGCCGAATATATACTAGAAATCCATACTACGACACAGAGTGACACCTCGTCAAGGGCATGGTCCCTAGGGACTCCCGGATCGGCAATGTAAAACAATATCGTACTACGGATACTAGCACTATTGAGTGCTACGGATACTACGAGTTACTAGTACTCGAATGGTCTGGGGTATCGTGCTACTACTAGGCTGCATGTCAGGGTCTACATCCGTCCTATTTTGGTTCCGCCAACACCCTCGAGTAACACGCCACGTCGCCTTACACGTATGTAGCTCCAACTATTTATACAGTCGTGCTCCATACACCTCGCAGCCGGACCCTCCGCTCTCCGTGTCTCCCATTTTCAAGAGCCCGGAGCAAGCCCGCTACTTGCCACGGAACCCAGTCTTCAGGGGCGTGTCCATGACCTCGTCCCGTACGGATGCCGTGCCCATTACCGAGATGTGCGCAGCTCCCGAACCCGCAAACGACAGGCTCCTCGTCGACATCATCGATGGCGTGGCGCTGACGAACCCCGACGATGCGTGGCTCGAGTATCCGACGTCGGCGACGCACTACTCTGCTGGCTTCAGCACCATCACATATCGCTCCTTGGCAAATGCCACCAATGCCTTGGCCTGGCACCTTCACCGAAACATCAGCCCCGGCACAGAGTTCCAAACTCTGGCTTACATCGGCCCCAACGATGCGCGGTACGCCGTCATCTTGTATGCTTGTATCAAGGCCGGCTTCAAGGTGAGCGTCACAGACACCGCCGTCTCATCAGCTTACACGCTCATTGGTCCAGGTCTTCTTCTCGTCACCGAAAAACAGCATCTCGGCTCACGTCCACTTGTTCTCTGCCCTCGACTGCTCGACGCTGGTCACCACCGACCCCACGCCAACCGCCGTCGAAGCCCTCTTGTCCCAGCATGCCATGAAAGTGGTATACCTTCCAAGCCTCGAAGAGCTGTTACAGAGTCCCGCCGAGCCCTTTCCGTACAGCAAAACCTTTGCCGAGGCGCGAAATGATGCCTTTGTCGCTTTGCACACGTCTGGCTCTACTGGTCAGTTCCTCTTGTTCCGCCATCGAATCCCGCTCATGTCATTCTCCCAGGCAACCCCAAGCCAATCGTCTATACGCACGAGTTCATTGCGCGCAACGTCAACGCCTTTCAGCTCCCCACGCCCCCGGGGTTCGTATCCTTGAGCCAGCTGGTGGCAGGGAGCCGTTTTGTCTGCCTGCTGCCTCTTTTCCACGTAAGACACGACCATGCTTCCGAGTCGGTTGTCATCCACTCATGTTGCTCGCAGATGGCTGGTTACTTCTTCGCTTCTGTCGTCTCACATTTCCATCGAAGCACCGTCATCCTTCCGTCGCCCAGCGCTCCCCCGACAAGCGATACGCTCCATGGCGTTCTTCAGCACACGCCGGCGGCTTGGGCTGCTGTGTCGCCGTCCACCGTGGAAAGCCTGGGGCGGAATCCAGACTTGCTGCAGGTCATCTCGGAGAAAATCTCGCGAATTGCGTTTCTCGGCGGCAATCCCTCCCTGGCCATGGGCAACGAGGTTTCACGAAAGCTCAACATTTGCAACCTGATTGGCTCCAGCGAGTGCGGAGGATTCGCACAGCTGATACCAGAGCACGATGGCGGACAGCTGGAGCTTTGGTCATATGTCCACATTCATCCGCAGACTGGGCCCGTCTATCAGGAGTACTCGCCCGGCCTGTGTGAGCTCACAATCAAACACGATGCCTCGTGTGAGCCATATCAACCGCTGTTCACGCAGTTCGACACGAGTCAAGAGTTCCGGACAAGCGACCTGTTCACTGCGCATCCCACCATGCCGGGCTTTTGGCGACACACGGGAAGAGTCGACGACATCATCGTCTTCCTCAACGGCGAAAAGACAAATCCAATCAGTTTCGAATCCCACGTGGTTGGCCATCCGGACGTCGCGGGAGCCCTGGTCTTTGGCACCAACCGCATGGAAGCTGGCCTCTTGATAGAGTTCACCGAGACGGAAAAGAACAGAGGTGGAAGAGATGCAATCAATAGGATCTGGCACCGGATAGAAGAGGCCAATTCGCTTGCCCCTGCTCACGCGCGCATCGATGACAGGCTCATCTGCATCGTTTCTCCGGAAAAGCCGATGATAAGAACCCCCAAAGGCACCATCAAGCGACAAGAAACCCTTCGTGAGTACGGTCAAGAGATAGACGATGTTTACAAAGAAGCCGAGGCAGCAAACAGCCTACCCGCGGACCTGGTCGTCGACACGAGCGACATTCGCCACGTCCAGGGGGCGATACGCTCCGTTTTCAAAAGCGTCATGAAGCGCGACGCGCCCTCGGACGAGACCGACTTCTTCAGCACCGGTATGGACTCGTTGCAAGTCATGCGCATGGCTCGACAGCTTCGCGGCGCCCTCCAAAATCCGGGCATCGAGCCGGCGGCGGTGTACAGAAACGCATCTGTTGACGCACTGGCGAAGCATCTCAAGAGCAACGTTGCCGCGGCAAAAGAGGACAGCGTTACCGAGAACCTGAAGCAGAGACGACAGGTTCTCAAGCAAGTTCTGCAGGAGTACAAGGATAAGATTGAAGAGTTGGCCTTGGCAGCAACGAAAGACGCCAGTCGCAGTTTGTCAAGCTCGCGTCCGCATAGCACAATTCTTCTGACTGGCACGACGGGCTATGTGGGATCCTACGTTTTGGATCAGCTGCTGAAGCACCCTTCGTCGCCCAAGATGATCTGCGTGAATCGTTCGACGGACGCGTTGCAAGTCCAGATGGCTCGCAACAAGCGGCGTGACAGTGCCTTGGCCATAGACTTCCCCCCTGAGCGTGTCAGGTTCCTGGCTGCCGACTTTGCGGCGGACAAGACCTGGGGCCTTGGCGATGAAACGTTCCGAGAGCTGCTGCGAGAAGTGACAATGGTGATTCACAATGCTTGGCCCGTCGACTTCAACGTCCCTCTGTCGGCCTTCAGGCCTTCGCTTGACGGAGTCGTCAACATTGTGCAGTTTTGCAAAGCGGCCAAGCACGCTCCGTCTTTGCTCTTTGTGTCGTCCATCAGCGCCGTCATGGACCTGCAGTCCCAGAGGATACCCGAGACACTCATTGACAGTCTGGAAGCGCCCACGTCGTGCTACGGAGAGAGCAAGTTTGTGGCCGAGCACATGCTGTCCGAAGCCTCTCGGCGGCTTGGCGTTAGAGCAGCCGTTGTTCGCGTCGGCCAAGTGTCGGGCGCGGCCTATTCCCCGGGACTGTGGAATGGTCGCGACTGGCTTCCGCGCCTGATAGTCAGCTCGAGATACCTCGAGGCTGTTCCAGACCATCTTGGAACGCTCGAGAAGATCGATTGGATCCCGATAGATGTCCTGGCCGAGGTCCTGATAGACATCTCGATGAACCTCGGCTGGAGCTCGCAGGCCAGGTTCGAAGTCTATCATGCAATCAATCCCCAGGCGACTACCTGGACGAAGCTCCTCCCCAGTGTCGTGCACGCACTCGAGGGCCACAACTCACCTCCGAGCATGACTCGTGTTTCGCCTGCCGAGTGGGTTGAGCGATTGCGCAACAGCGCCGCCCGCTTTGACGACCACGACGAGGAAATCGACAGCCGCAACCCCGCACTGAAGCTTGTTGACTTTTTGGAGCAAGTTTTGGGGAGTGAGGGAGTCGATGGGCCAGCCTGGAGCACGGAATCCGCTGTCAAGATGAGCGCCTCCCTGCGTGGGGCCGAGTGCATACAGCCGGAATGGATGGAGCGCTGGGCGGGGGGCTTACTGTAGGGCGGGGCACGGGGCTTATCCGTACTGTAGGCTAATTACCTAGTACCTAGTCTTGCTGTGAGTGACCCCGCTACAGGCCCCGTCTCCAGCGTCTGTTGCTGAGGCAGTGCATCCGTCTTCTGTCACTGTCCTATAAAACGCCTCCATGCAAACAATCATTGCGGCGATTCGCTCCAAGCAACCACCTTTCATTCGCGTGCTTGCTCCTTGGCCGTTTCAATCCTTCTCCGCATCACATACATACGTCACCGACACAGACATGGACGGCTGCGGCTACCGATCCGTCGCCTACTTTGTCAATTGGTGAGTGCTTCCTTGGCTTGGCCACCGTGACTGAGCATCACCCAAAGGGCCATTTATGCTCGAAAGTATCGTCCCCAGGACCTCCACGTCGAGAACCTCACCCACGTTCTCTACGCATTCGCCAATGTCCGTAGCGACACGGGCGAGGTGTAAGTCTGCCACTCGAGCAAGCCGTGGCGGAAACTCACCAAGCTCTCCCCGCAGCCAATTGTCCGACACTTGGGCCGACACAGACATTCACTGGGAGGGCGACTCGTGGAACGACAAGGGCACCAACCTCTACGGCTGCCTCAAGCAGCTCAATCTCCTCAAGAAGCGCAACCGCAACCTCAAGGTTCTCCTGTCCATTGGCGGCTGGACGTATAGCTGCAACTTCAAGAATCCTGCCTGCACCCAGCAGGGCCGCGACACCTTTGCCAAGACCAGCCTCGAACTGCTCAAGAACTTGGGCTTTGACGGCATAGACATTGACTGGGAGTACCCTCAGGACCCGGCAGAAGCTAGTGACATGGTGCAGCTCCTCACTGCCGTCCGCCACGAGCTGGATGCCTACGCCCAAAAGTTAGGAAATTGCCAGCGCTTCGAGTTGACGGTGGCCTGCCCTGCTGGGGCCCAGAACTACCAAAAGATGGACATTAGCGCCATGGACAAGTTGCTGGACTTTTGGAACCTGATGGCCTACGACTATGCAGGCTCTTGGGATTCCCTTAGCGGCCATCAGGCAAACCTGTTCCCCAGCCGTGACAATCCCCCCAGCACACCCTTCTCGAGTGCTGCAGCCCTGGAATATTACGTGAGCCAAGGCGTCGCGCCCTCCAAGATTGTCCTCGGGATGCCGCTGTACGGGCGTGCGTTTGAGAACACGGACGGCCCCGGCAAGCCTTACCAGGGCGTCGGCGAAGGCACCTGGGAGCGCGGCGTGTACGACTACAAGAAGCTGCCGCTCGAGGGCGCCCAAGTATGCTACGACGGCAACATCGGCGCCGCCTTTTGCTACGACAAGCGGCAGAGGCGGTTCGTGAGCTACGACACGCCGCAGTCAACCGCCGCCAAGGTCGATTTTATCAAGCAGAGAGGGCTCGGTGGCGCCATGTGGTGGGAGACCAGCGCCGACAAAACCGGGCCGGAGAGCCTGATTGGAACGGCTGTCGCGAGTCTCGGAGGGCCGCAGATGCTCCTGAGGCAGGAGAATCACGTCGAGTACCCGGACACCAAGTACGACAACCTCCGAAACGGCTTCCCGGGTCAGTAGAGGGTCATGTTCGGGAGCAGGAGGCGAAGCGGGCATAGCGTGACGACGCAAGTCAGATGTTGCTGTGGGCTTGAATGAGTATGAGATGCTTTGGTCGTGCATATTGCCAGTCGTCGATTTCATCCGCTCTCGAGTTGCGTTGCGAGTCGCACAAGCCAAGATAGGTACTCGGTACATATGTACTCTGGCTTGGCGGCGGAAAACAACCGGTAAAGCACGTGACGCCGCCTAAATTCTCAATGGCCTGCCGAGTTCCTCTTTCGAGCCCCGCGGGTCCGTGCACGTGCTCCCGAATCGTAAAAAATTTCGTCGCCGCGCGCGCAATACTAAAAAGCAATCTCGAAAAATCCTCCCTTTGTGACTTAAGATAGAAGGCAGATAGGACTGCGGATTGAGCCCGACGCAGCATCTCCTCGTGCGTCAATACAGCCAGTGCTTCGCTGCAGTCACGGCCATGTCGCACATCGACTACGCCCTTTTCGAGGCCCCGGTCGGCTATGCCATCTTCAAGGTGGTGCATCAGACCGACGCGCTGGGCCTCAAGTTGAAGGAGGTCCAGCAGGCCGCCACCGATCTTTCCAAGTTTGGCAAGATGGTCAAGCTCGTCAGCTTCAGTCCCTTTGAGTTAGTTGCCGAGTCTCCCTGCCATTCCGGGCGCTGGAGTTTGCTGATCACCTGGACACATCCAGCGGCCACGCCGACGCCATCCACAACATCAACGAGGTTTCTGAAGGCATCTGCACCGATTTCCTCCGGTCTGTGCTCGAGCTCAACCTCCCCAAGACGAGCGGCAAGAAGACAAAGGTCGTCCTGGGCGTTGCCGAAAAAAATCTCGCCGGCGCCATCAAGGCCGAGTTCCCTGGGCTCGAGTGCGAGACGGCCGATACGTCGGAAATCGTCGCCGACATCATCCGTGGCATCCGCCTGCATGCCGAGAAGCTCATTGAGAAGCTCATGCCCGGCGATATCACCAAGGCGTGCCTGGGCATGGCCCATGCCTACTCGCGCGCCAAGGTCAAGTTCAGCTCCACTCGCAACGACAACCACATCATCCAGGCCAGCTCCATCATCACCACCCAGGACAAGAGCCTGAACCAGTTCCTAATGCGCGTCAAGGAATGGTACGGCTGGCACTTTCCCGAGCTTGTCAGGATAGTTCCCGACAACCTCACCTACGCCAAGCTCGTCCTGGCCATTGGCAACAAGAAGACTTTGTCCGACGACAAGCTTCATGATATTGCCGCCATTGTTGGTGAGGATGGCAACCAGTCACAGGCAATCATCGATGCGGCCAAGGTCTCCATGGGCACCGACATCTCCGACGAGGATATCCAGATCATGATGGGCCTCACCCGCAATGTTGTCAAGCAAGCCGAGAACCGGCGTCAGACTTCCAGCTACCTCGACCAGAAGATGTCTTCCGTCGCCCCCAACCTGCAGGCCCTCATTGGCACCACTGTCGGCGCCCGCCTGATTTCGCAGGCCGGCTCGCTCAACAGTCTGGCCAAGAGCCCTGCCTCGACCCTGCAGATCATGGGTGCCGAAAAGGCCCTGTTCCGCGCCCTCAAGAGCAAGAGCAACACGCCCAAGTACGGCATCATCTACCACAGCAGCTTCATCGGCAAAGCATCCCCTCGCGACAAGGGCCGCATCTCGAGATATTTGGCCAATAAGTGCAGCATGGCCTGCCGTATCGACAACTTTTCCACCGAGCCTTCAACGCGCTTTGGCGACGCATTCAGGGGCCAAGTCAACGATCGCTTGGAATTTTACGCGACGGGCAAGAAGCCTGCAAAGAACTCGGACATCATGGTACGTATAGCCGAACCCGCGTCAAATCCAGACTGCTAACGTTCTTGCAGAAGGCGACCCTTGCTAATCTCGGGAACGCTGCTGGACAAGACAGCGACGATGAGATGGTAGACGCCCCTGAGCCGTCGTCTGCCAAGAAGTCCAAGAAGGAGAAGAAGGAAAAGAAGGGAAAGTCAAAAGACAAGAAGCGCAAGCACGACGATGCGGCGGTTGCTGCCGATGCCGATGATTCCGAGAAGAAGAAGAAGAAGAAGAGAAAGTCAAAATCTGGCAATGACGAATAGGATCCCGGAGTGCGCCGCGATGCTCTCTTCGATCGTCTCTCTGACATACCGCAAAAGAGCGGACCAGACCGTCGAATTCTTCGGTATGCTGCGGCAGGGGGTCGAGAATTGGCGCTTGAGGAATGAGGCGGCCAAGCGCAAGGTCTGTGGCTGGCTGGTGACGGAGCTTGTCACGGATGTATCGAGGGCTCTGCGGAGGGTTCGTCACTTGGCGCTGGACCAACGATGGCCCGTTGCAAGAAGACCTACCTGACAATGGCCCTCAAAACCAACATCCACCTCTGATGGTGAATGAATGAGGCGGGGCGTTTTCTTGAGAGGCGTTGGCAGGACCGGACTGCGGCGTTTAAAGGGCATTAGGCTTGCAATTTCTGACATTGTATGTATTTTTGGCGCTTGAATGACCATTGCTGCAAAAGCTCGAGTTGCCAGCCTCCCGAAGACGTGGTGCGTGATGGTGAGACCTGAAGGGCCAATCTTTAGGCTGGGAAGGCTGCCAAGAACTCTGCCGCCACTTTGCAAACTTGCGGCGTTTGGGTATTTATTGGGCTGCTGCAAGCATCGAGCACGATGGAGGATTACGTTACAGGGAACACGCAGCGAGACTTTGACCATGGCTTTGCGTAGACAATCACGAGGTGCGGGCAGCATCACCGTCAAGAAAGGTCGCAGTCGAGTGTTCGTCATCAGAAGCCGCCGGTTGTGCTCTTTGCCACACCAACGCCGATTTTGTTGCAATTTGAAATCCATGGTTACCTAGCCGTGTAACTACAGCAACCCGTTCCCAAGCACCAGTTCCATTTCATGCAATTATTGCTTGTCAAAGACGTATGTCAGGTGGCACCGGCCGCAGTACTGGCGGTCGGGCATGGAGGCCATGAAGACGCCGGCACCGCACTGCGCGATCAAGACATGTTAGCAACCTGGCTGCCAGGCGAAGGAGCCGGGTAGTCTCACAGTGTCGCTGGGGCACTCTCGTCGCAACCGCTCAATGTTGCCATCCTTGTCCACCTTGTAATACTTGAGCACAGCCAGCTTCGTCTTCTTGCGCTTGTGCTTGATCTTCTTGGGCGTCGAGTAGACCTTCTTCTTGCGCTTCTTGCCGCCACCACGCAGGCGCAGCACGAGATGGAGGGTGCTCTCCTTCTGGATGTTGTAGTCGCTCAGGGTGCGGCCGTCCTCGAGCTGCTTGCCGGCAAAGATGAGGCGCTGCTGATCGGGGGGGATGCCCTCCTTGTCCTGGATCTTGGACTTGACATTGTCGATGGTATCGGAAGACTCCACCTCAAGGGTGATCGTCTTCCCCGTGAGGGTCTTGACGAAAATCTGCATCTTGCCTGTCGTTGGCGGTTAGACAAACCGATGCGGCGGAGCGAGAGCTTTGACGAGGCGGGCATTCTGCGACGTGGAGACAGCGAAAGTGCTCCCACGACGGCTAGAGGCGCAGTCCTCAGGAAGGGTGCCTCGACGACGACAATGCCGTCGCCATTGGGCAGGGAGTGGAGCGCAACATCTTCAGACGTACCTCGACAATAGATCTATTGCCGTCCTAAGCAATCCTCAGATGTTGACCATGTAGGGAAAAAAGGCAAGTCTGTCGGAGTGGCGGCTCGCTGAGAAATTTAGGTCGGCGTGCAGGCGATGGTGGGGTCACCTGACCTAGGGTTTTCGCGCGGGTCTGCCCTGGGTTGGTGAATTTACCGTGGTGTGGGGCCCTTTGGTTCACTCTCGCGACGCAACGCACCCTCTTTATTCTTCCAGCAGTGTCTCGATTTCCAGTACGTCCGCCCGACCTTACCCTCTTGGTACCGGACTCTAATCCTCGATCCGCCACAGACAACCGCCAAGATGGTCAAGAAGAGAAAGAACAAGTACGATCCCAATGTCCAGTCACGGCGTCGTTGAAGCATCACTACCTGCCCTCGGCCAAGAGGGTTGCGGGCGTTGACGATGACGCCTCCTGTCACGAACTGATGCTAATTGTCTCCCGCAGCGGTCGCAACAAGAAGGGCCGCGGCCACACCAAGCCCATCCGCTGCAGCAACTGCTCGCGATGCACGCCCAAGGACAAGGCGATCAAGCGCTTCACCATTCGCAACATGGTTGAGTCTGCTGCCATTCGTGCGTTTTCTCTCCATACCAGCCGTCTGGCCTCGACCTGCCCGCGTCGTTGCCTCGTGACAGGACCTAGTCGTCGACCTCGAGCCTAGACTAACAACACACGTGCAGGCGACATCTCGGATGCCTCCGTCTTCGCCGAGTATACCGTCCCCAAGATGTACCTGAAGCTGCAGTACTGCGTCTCTTGCGCCATTCATGGCAAAATTGTCCGGTACGTTGTCCTCCCTTGGAGTATGACAACTGCGCCCTCGCGGCGTATGTGCTTCGGATGAACCTTGGGTCGTACTATGGAGACACTCCCATACTACGATCTCTGATGGACTCAAGTGCCCGGTACGTAAAGGACTGTCTGCTAACAGCAAACCGCAGTGTCCGATCCCGCGTTGGCCGCCGCAACCGCGCCCCGCCGCCGCGTGTCCGCTACAACAAGGACGGCAAGAAGATTGTGCCCACAACGCCCAAGGTCTAAGGCGGACATGACGATGGGGATGGAGTCCGGTTGCGTTTACGTCTGCATGCAAAACGGGAATAGATGAATCATGGGAATGAGTATCTAGGTGGTTGCACTTCAATCGGACTACATCTTGTCGTTGACGTTGGGCCTGTCGGGCGCCGTGATGTGAGGCTGAGGCACGTTGTAGAGCCAGTTGTAAACCACGCATCCTAGCTAACGAGGGCAGAGTCGCGACATACAGTTCAGAGGGCAGAGTGGTTTGGTCTGGCTTGTGAGTTTGACGGTGTTTAGTTTACTACCTAGTTGATGTGGAACTCAAGCACGACTCGTCGGCACAAGGTTGCAATTTCCCCATTTCTCTATCCGCACCATGTCATGGACCGGAGAGATGGCCTACCTACCACTTTGGCGGGACGAAACTCACACAGCCAGCCTCTCGAGCAGGCCCGTCCCGTTGCGGGAGCACTCGTAGGGATCAATGCAGACGCCGCCGCCGCAGCAACTGCCCGTCAGGCAGAGGAAGCCCGGATGGCCCTCGGTGGCGCAGTCGGCGTCGGTGGCGCAACGGGCGACAAAGTTGTCGCACTCGGAGTACTCAAAGGCGACGGAGGCGCCGGCAGCGGTGCGGCCGCAGACGCAGCCCGAGTCGGCAATCATGGCGCTGTCCGGGTAGGCGCACGAGGCGTTGCCCGGCGTGGCCTGGCCGTAGTTGGAGACGCTGCCGCGCGAGCAGCAGGCCACCTTGGCCTGGTCCTGGATGATGAAGTTGAGGGCCGGCGGCGGGCTCGGCGGCGGGGCCGAGAGCACGGCGACGGAGGGCAGCCACGTGGCGCCGGCGCGGAGGCTCATGTTGAGGGGCGGGTCCGGGGCGTGCAGGTCGCGGCACACGTCGCCCTCGAAGCTGCCAAAGGACGAGTACGTGTCGACGTACTCCTCGATGGCGCTGGCCAGGCCGGGCGGCTGCGTGCGCGTCTTGGAAAAGGCCTGCTTGAGGATCTCCCACAGCTGCTCGTAGTAGACGACGGCCAGGTCCGCCTCGCCGCGCTGCGTCTCGTCGAGGCCCTTGTCGTAGAGCTCGGCGCGCAGCGAGGCGGGCGTGAGGAAGTCCTGGCTCGAGGCCTCGAGCGTGGTGATGACGGTCGACAGGTCGGGACACGAGCCGCCAAAGGGCGCCACGAAGAGGAACTTGACAATGTCCGTGGCCACGGCCCGCTGGCAGCGCATGGCGCCCGACTCGGGCCCCGGGAAGGCGCAGTCGAAGAGCCAGCGGCCCTGCTTGTTGTCGTCGCCGTCGACGCTCACGTCGCTGCACTCGGAGTCGCCCAGCTTGAGCTCCGGGTACTTGCGGACGGCCCGGCCGACGGGGTTGCCGCACTGGTCACGCAGGTTGACCGTCTGCCGAAAGGCCGCGTTGTCCGGCCGCTCCGGCAGCTGCTCCAGCAGCACCAGCCGGCCCTTGGAGCACACCTGGCCCGAGAGCGTGGCGAGCTGCCCGTACAGGCCGTCGATGGTCATGGACACGTCGTAGCGGCAGCTGTTTGTCGAGAAGTGGACGCCGCGCCCGTCGAGCGTCATTGCGTTGCCGAGCGAGTCGACAATCGACAGCTGGCTGCGCTTCGACACGTCAATGTAGTGCGTCCCGCGAGCCGCGTCGCGCAGCGTCAGGAACAGCGGGTCGACGCCGTCGTCGTCAAAGTTGACCGACTCAATGTACGGGAACGGGATCGTGTAGTTTTGCGCCCGCAGCTCGTCGTTGCGCAGCACGGCCCGCCGCGAGCGTCCATGCAGCGGATCCTGCGGCAGGTGGTAGCACGTCGCCTCGGAGATGGCGCCCGTCCGCTTCACCTGCGTGAAGTTGGCCGCGGGCACCGTCTGCTCAGACCCCGTTGTCGACGACGTCGTGTTGGCGGCGGGCGGCAACGTCGTCGTCATGGCCGCGCCGGCCTTGTTGCTCGCCGTCATGTTGGGAAGCGCCGACGAGGGCATCACCACAGAGGCCGAGGCCGAGCCGCCCGGCGAGGACCCGGATGACGAGGCCGAGCCGCCGGAGCCGGAGCCCGCGTCTGTCCGAGACGCTGCCGGAGACGTCGACCCAGTCTCCGAGGAAAACGGGGGCGCTCCGGTATTTGGACCACCAAGCGTGGTAGTTGTCGGAGACCCTGGGGCACCACCCGAAGTTGAAGCCTTCGGGTCATCATTGTTAGACCTCGACGACTGGACCGGAGACGGAGAGCCCGAGATTGCGGTACCGGACGAGCCCCGAGTCGACGACGAGTCAAGCGCGGTGCTGGAAGCATTCCAACGGCCACTGTCGGTGCCCGAGGAGAGGGAGCCCGTCCCCGTCGACCCCGAGGAGCCTGGTTGCCGGGGGGACGATGGCCCCGTCTGCCCCGGCGAGCCCGACATGGGAGACGAGCCGGACCCCGGGTCGGTCGTGGTGGCCGTGCTGCCGCCGCGAGTCATGTCACCGGTATCCGGGCCACGGGAGCTCCCTGCAGCGTCGCTCGTTCCCCTGCCGGCTCCCGACGAGCCGCTAGACGAGGCAGAAGGGTTGGCACGACCGGGAAAGCCATCACCACCGTCGCTCGAGGTGGACCCTGAAGTCGCCGTCGAGCCCAAGGTTGGATCACTGCTGGTGATGGGCCGCGTCGTCGACCGTGCTTCTCCCGGTCCAGAGTCGCCCGACGTCGAGCCCCGTGTCACCGTTGTGCCAAAGGTCGGATCGCTGCTAGTAATGGGCCGGGTGGTCGATTGCCCCCCCGTCACCGGCGTCCTGGTCTGCGTGAGAGTCACCGTCACAAGCGAGCCGCCTCCTCCCCCCATCACCGGCGTCAGGGTCTGCGTGAGAGTCACCGTCACAAGCGATCCGCCCCTCGTCACCGTCACCGACGTGACCTCTGCGCCGCCACGGCTCGACAGGCCCGACGTAGGCGTGGCCCTCTCCTTGCACGTGTCCGTTGTCATGATGCATTTACACTGCCGCCGAATCAGCCTCTCTGCTCTTCTGCCCGTTTCCATTCCCAGGGGTCCATCTCGAGCATGTCAAGCAGGGGAGGCTGGACAGTCGACTTACATGCTGTGAGATGACGGTCGGCTCGTACGTCGCGTACTGCGTCGGCGTCGTCTCCTGGTGGCAGCGGCCCTCGAGCACGCTGGAGCAAAAGGACCGCCCGTCGCGGGACAGCGACGTGAAGAGCGCGTCGCTGGTGCATGCGGCGTCATCACCCGGCGTGGCAGGCAGAGCGAGGGCGCCGTGGAGGCCAGCGAGAAAAAGGGCAAGAGCACGCATCGTTCAAGCCGCTTGCTCAAGGGGAGCAGTCAATGAATGTAAGAGTGGTAGGTTAAAGAGCAAAGGGGCAGAGGAGTAGGGAGAAAGTCAAGGTGTCGAGATCAAAACTCCCAGGAGCCTCTTTGCAAGAGGGCGTTTCTTCTTGCGGCGGTGGACTCGGTGCCCCTTTTATAGTGAAGATGGCCCTCTTCCGCAATGCTCTCTCGGCTCTGCAGCTGCCTTGTCGTGAGACGTCGCCTAGAAGACGACAATAATCAACAGCAGCAGACAGCCGAGGCAGCCATCACGACGGGACGAGCCCATCGACTGGCCCGCTGCCATCTTCCAATGCTGCCTCTTCATGTCCGAGAAGCATCTGCCTCGGCGAGTCTGTGATACCATCTTCCTTCGCACCTGGAGCGAGTCTGTCTCAACCGTCCTGTCTCAACCCTCCGGTCCCATGGCGCAAGGTTCTTGGCGGATCAAGAGCCGATCAAGAGCCGACCAAGGCGTTCCGTCCAAGCTGAACTCCCCAGGCTGCCTCATGCCGGGCCTTTCCCCGCCTGTACCACCACGACTCGACACTTCCCGAAGCGTCATGGCCTACACAAGGCCATCGTGTCACCACAGCACACAGGTCAGCCGACACATCAAGGGCCTCCGCCGCTTTGGCCTTGTCTAGGTCGTAAACGTGTTTGACGCAGACCTTGGCCAAGCCCAGGAGATGGGTCCGGCATGCCCCGTGAGGCATCAAGCGCGCGCAGCATCTGGGCCTGAGGCCTTGTCCTGACAGCCTGCGGCAAAGACGACACGAAACCGACTGACGGACTCGGCCGGGCTCAAATGGGGCTCAAGCGACCCGGCTGCGAGGCTGCTGCCTCTCGCGTGCCGAGGTCTCAGGGGCTTAAGCGTGCAAGTCGCTTGGGCCCGGGGGGAACACCAACATCGGTTTGCCAGCACCACGCAGCCGACCTGAAGCCTATTCCCTTCTCATTATGCATCCAAAGATGGCAAGATACACGCAAATTCCGAGTCGCCGCCACCCATCGTGAATCGTCAAACCCATCCCTCGACCGCCAAGACCAGCTCCGACCCAGGTTCATGCTGTACAGTATTCCACAACAAGTCAGCCATGCCCGCCTCACCTCAGTGGTAGCGTCGTCTGCCCCGGGCCCGCCGCCCGTTGTGCCGGTTGAGCCCGCGAGATATAGTCCCTATTCTCAATCGTCACGCTCTTGGTCATGTGGCTGACCTTGTATACGCCGACAAGGCGCGCGGCAAGCTCAAACATGTTGTTGCGTAGTGAGATGACGATGAACTGGGCGTTCTTTGTCCGCTCCTTGATGTAGTTGGCGACAATCGAGACCTGACAAGAGTAAGCATCGCCAGACATGCCGAGAGTCTGCCGAGGGGGGGGGTCACTCACGTTTTTGAAATCCAGGGCCGCGTCGATCTCGTCCATGACGTACAAGGGCGTGGGCTTGTAGTGGTGCAACGCAAACACGAGAGCCAGGCTGCTCAGTGTCTTCTCGCCGCCAGACAGATTGCTGATGTTCTTCCAGCTCTTCTTGGGTGGCATGACGCTGAACAGGATGCCCTCGCTAAACGGGTCGAGGCTGTCCACCAGCTCCAGCTCGGCGTTGCCGCCCATGGTTATCATCTGGTACATCTCCTTGAGGCGCAGCGAGATGGCGCTGAAGCCCTCCATGAACCCCTCGAGACGGAGCCGGCGGAGGTCGTCGCATCGCTTCTTGGCCGTGTCGCGCTGGCTGATAGCCGACTGCAGGTCGGACGAGCGAGTGGCGTGCTCCTCGACTCTGCGGCGGTACTCGGCCAGGACACCGAGATCTACGTTGACGTTTTGCGTCTTTTCCTCGAGCGCCGCAATCTCCCCCTTGAGCGTCTCCTTGCTCATGCCCGCCAGTTCATCGGGCGTGTGCCTGGGCAGTTCGTGTGGCTGGCTGGTGGGTTTCGCATCTGCTTCCTCTTGCTCCGAGGGGGCGTCCGTCATATCAACGTCGTCGTCGTCGTCCCGCTCAGTCGTCGAGGCACCTTCGCTGCGCTCCGCCTCATCGGCCTCGACGGGCGCGGCAGCCGAGGGGGTCGGTTCGCCGATGAGATCTTCCACGTTTTGGAGAGCGAGCTTGGAGAGCTTCTCGTCCCAGTAGCGCAGTCGTTTCTGGTTCTCGGCGAGCGCCTTGTGGTTCTCCTCGAGCTTGTTGCGCATCTCAATCTCGACGGCACGGCTCTCGTTCAGCTCCGACGTCTTTTCGTCCAGCTCCTTTTTGAACGTCGCCAGCTCCTTTTTCGTGGCTGCGAGGCCCCCTTCGGCCTCCTCGACGCGGCTTTTGAGCTCCTCGGCCTTTTCGCCTTGGTTGTTGATGTCGCCCTCGAGCTTTTCCAGGTCTGCAACGGCAGCGTCCCTTTCCTTGGTCGCCTTGGCCACGTCTTTGCCGAGCTTGACCTTTTGTTTCTCTGCCTTGGCTCGTTTGACTTCGGCATTGGACATTTCTTCGCTGTGTGACGTGATCTCCTCCTTGAGCTGGTCCACCTTGGCCCTGTGGGCTCGCAGCTTCTCGCCTCCCACCTCCATAATCTTGTCTTGCAACGCCTTGATCTCCTGCTCGACGCTGGCAGTCTCCCCGCGGAGTTGCTCAATCTCGGCATTGACCTTGGCCACCTCCTTCTGCAAGGTTTTGACGCGGCGAGAGTCCGAGGCTGAGGGCTGGTGTTCCTGGCTGACCTCCCCGATGCGTCGTTGGACATCGGCGAGGTTTCGCGTGGCACTCTCAATCTCCAGGCCGATCTTTTGCATCTTGATGTCGAGCTGCGGGATCTGCTGGTTCAGCTCCTTCAACCTCGCCTCGCACTCCCGCTGGTAGTCCTGCATCTCCTTGAACTTGGTTTCCCACGCGTCACGGTCGTCCTCGAGCTTCGCCACCTGTTCCTTGGTCGTCTCTGCCACGAGCTTGGAGGACATGAGGCCCCTCCTCGCCGTCGAGCCACCACCAGACATGGCTCCAGACTTGTCAATCAGCTCGCCGTCGAGCGTCACGACACGCCATCTTTTGGCCCCGTACGCGATGCGGTTGGCCTGAGCCAGGTCATTGGCGACCAGGGTGTCTTGCATGGCATGGTAGAAGGCCGGGCGAAACTTGTCCTCGTTGGACTTGACGAGGTCGAACAGCCGGGGCGCGTCCTCGGGCGTCTGGATGGGCGACAAGTCTCGTGCCCTGAGCTTATCTAGGCAGATAAAGTTGCCCCGGCCCAAGTTGTTCTTCCTCAGATACTCGATGCACTGCTGGCCGACCTCGACCGTCTCTGTAACAAAGTTGTCCAGCGAAGGGCAAGCGGTCGAGACGGCAATGTCGTACTTTTGGTCGATGACACCGAGATTGCCCAGTCGACCGTGGAAGCCGTCGATGCGGCCCGACTCCTTCATGCGCATGAGAGCTGTCAGGACGTTTCCTCGCGTCTGCGTGCTGGCGAGACTCGAGCGGGCCTCGTCGGCCTTTTGGCGGGCGTTTGAGATTTTGGATCGCATTTTGGGCTCCTGCTCCGAGAGCACCTTTAGTTCCGAGGTCATCTTGTTGGCCTCTTGTAGCAGCGCCTCCTTTTCAGCCTCGCAGACCCTGAGCTCTTCGGCCTTGGCGGCCTTGGCCTCGTCGATGGAAGTCGTCTTTGCCTGCAACTCCTCAAGCGCCACGGCGCCGGCATTGGCCTTTTCCTGGAGTATGTTCATCTCACTCTCCGCCACGGCAATGGCGGATTGCTTCTGGTTGATCTTCTCCACCCAGGGCTCCAACGACTTTTGCTTGGCTGCAATCTGATCAGAGAAGGCCTGCGTCTTCCCTTTAAGGCTGTCTCTGATTTTGGCAAGCTCGGCTTCTTCCGACTTGACTTGTTCCTCCAGAGCCGCGACTTCGTGGGTCCTTGTATCGATATCCAGGTTGCCTTGAGCGATGGTCTCCTCGGCTTCGGCTGTCGAGCTCTCGGCATTGCCCATCGTCTTCTCCAGCTTATTCTTCTTGTCGTCCAGAAACTTGCGCTTCTCGTCAAACTTGACACGCTCCTGCTCAAACTTGGCCATTTCCTTGACCAAGGCCTGCGTCTGCTTTTCCCGCGTCTCAAATTCTTTGCTGCCCTTGGCGTACTGCTTTTCCAGGTCCTTGATTACCTGTTTGCTGCCATGGTGCTTCTCGAGCTCCTCGTCAAGCTGGGCTTGCATCTGGCTAATGGCCTCTTCGGTGACTGAAACGTTGTTATTGCACTCGTGCAAGAACAGTTGATAAAGGGCGGATTGCTTCATGGCCAACTCGTTCTCATCTCGGATGTAGGCGAGGGCCTTGTCTTTCTTGTCCTCGAGGCTATGCTTTTCTTTTTCGACATGCTGAACACGGCCGCTCTTTTCCATGCAGACTTCGTTGAGTGCCTCGACTTGGGTGGCAGATTCCTCGATGGCAGTCTTGTACTTTGAGGTTCCGATGATGTCTTCGAGGTACTCGAGAAGGCCGTCATCGTGCTCATTGGCAGCCTTTGCCTTCATCTGTGCAATCGACTCCACCTCGCCCTGGAGAATCAGAAAACGCTTATGATCGAGATCGACGCCGCGGTCGCGAAGAAGCGTCGTGACTGTCGTGAAATTGGATTCCTTGCCATTGATGTAGTATTTGCTCGAGTTGTTGCGGAACGCCTTGCGCGAGATGATCATGGCAGAATCGGGAACAATCTCATGTCCGCCGCCAGGCTGCGGCTGTCAGTCGGGAGCGAGACTCGCGGGCCATTTCATCGGCAACATACCTGGTCAAGGACCTCTTGGAAGTGGACCTCGACCTCGCAATACCCCAAGTCGGGATGTTGAGCCGAGTTGTGAATCAAGGCCGAGATCTTGCCCTGCCGCATCTTGCTGGCGCGGAAGCCGAAAACGAATAGCAATGAATCGATGACATTGGACTTTCCGGAGCCGTTGGGGCCGACAACGGACGAGAATGATGCATGGAAAGGGCCTACCTCTTGACGGCCAGCGTAACTCTTGAAGTTGCTGAGGATGAGGTAGGTGAGCACGATACGGGGCTTTGGCGCGCTGGTCTCCTCGACAACAGGCGCGGTTACTGTCCTTTGTTTGAGCATGATATCCATGGGCTTGTCCATTAACGTATCGAAGGGCTTGACAGGCTTGATGGAGGCGGCCTGGGTATCTTCTGCAATCTGGGTATTCACACTCGCAGCGGTAATGTCGGCCAAGGGAGAGGCTTGGAGTCGCGACACTTCGGGGGACATTTTCGGCTTCGGGGTCGGCGGCGCAAGGTCCGGAACAGGGGCGATGGAGGCCCGTGGAGCCACGCTCTTGCGCTTGCGCGGCGAGGGATGCCTTGAAGTCCCCTCTGGGCTTGGCAGTGCAGTCGGCTCGGCGTTTTCGACCTGGCTGGACTCGCTCGGTTCCATGACCGGGGTCGGCGCTGGAGTCGTGACCTTTCTTGGCCGGCCGCGACCACGGGGGGCAGCGGCAGCGGCAGCAGCAGCTGGCGGCGCAATCGACCTTTTCGCACCCCTCGTTTGCCGCCGAGGGCCCTTTGCAGTCTCTGGGGAGAAGTCGTCTTGATCATCGCCGGTGGAAGCCTTGATGGCGGTGGCGTTTGCCGACAGATCGTCGTCAGAGTCGGAATCGACAATGGCCGTTCGTCTGGTGGCGGCGCGTCGCGACGGCCGCGAGGGAGTCGACGCCGACATGGCGCTTCGGTTCACCGGTCGGACGTGCTTGTCGGAGTTGAGAGAGTGGCTGGTGGCTAATCGCCCTTGTCGCGTGGGTTGTGGAGTGCGACAGTGGTCGACTCGTCCTGGGCTTGCTTGCTGAAGAAACAAGGTCGCAATGGCGACTGCGTCACATTGGAAGTCACAAATTGATTGTTTAGAATTGTCCCAAAGCGGTAGGCGGGCGGTAAACAATCGCACCCCATAATCCCACTTTTGGGTGGGGGCGATAGTGAAGGGCGCACGTGACACCGCGATCATGCCACCCACCCGCCGGAAGAACCTGCGTTCCGCGCGCGACGTAGAGCGAGGTTATCGTCTCTTCGCTGCAGCGACTCATCTGCCTCCACCTCAGCCGCCATGCTCGACTACTCCCAGTTCGACCGGGTGTTCCCCTCTGGTCAGCAATGTCCCTACGATCGCGCGCTTCAGCATGAGATTGAGCATCATCGCAAGAGCCTGCATGGCGTCCTCTTCATCGACCGCGTCATGAAGTCCCTTGGCATCTCCAAAGGTTGGCTCCGCTCAACAAGAATCGATGGCTGAGTTCCCGGACTGACTTTGATACACAGGGAAGGCGTATCCTCCCAAGTCTGATGGCGCACTGCGACAACTGCACCAGCAAATATGCGAGGCGGCCATGTCGATCCACCACAAGCAGTCTCTCCTCTACTACATGCTGCTCGACTTGGACGCGGCAGGCGGGCAAGGTTCCGCTTCGCAGGCCTTTGCATCCGAGACCGGAATGCCCACAAACTACCAAACCTTTATGAAAGGTTTGTGGCTCATGGACAGGCAGGACTATCAGGTCTGCCACCCCTCCCCCTTTGCCTTGACGGTCGTGTGCGTTCTGACGACGATGGCCTTTTTCAGCAAGCTCTGGAGTATGTAGCGCATCCGTCGCTGAGCCCCGACTTTGCCGACGACATCATGATTACGCTCATTGGCCACGCACCCGACAACGACTACAGCCTCGCCCTGTCCTACTTTTATGCGGTGCGGCCAATCCTCAAGTCGTCGTCGGCTCTCGAGCAGCTCTTTGACGCCATGGTACGCACAAACACCACCGAGGCCCTGCTCTTCTCCCGGTCGCACCCTCAGCACACTCGCGAGCAGTTGTTCCGGCGATGGGTCCGGCTAACCCTAGAGGATGGCCGAGGCCAAAACTGGCCGTGTGCACGTGACGAGCTGGCCTTTATGCCGCTTGATCCGACCGAGGAAGGATGGTTTGAAGAGTATTTGACGACGGGTGAAGGGAGAAGTCTGAAAAGGGCGAGGGACACGCTGCTCATTCGCAAGATTGCCTGCGATCGCTTCGCCGACATTGGCAAGCAGAGAGCTGGTGGACAATGGGCTGCCGTGCTCGAGGGGATCAAGAAAGGTACCGAGGGCCATGGTGACTGAAGTGCACCGAAAATATGGGCAATTCGTGCGTGGCGTCGGCGGTTGAGGAGGGACCAAGAATCCGCAGGCGACCTGTCAGATGATCAGACGCCCCGGGTCTCGTGTTCGAACCCAACATTTTCTGGCGATGGTCTTTGAAGCCGGTGGGCTGCATGAGCTGTCTGGGGGACATCAGGCAGGCCCGAATTGCTCCCGTGAAAGGCAAGAAGACGAGCTGGCAGCCAATGCAATGCTGCTCACGCCGTCGCAAGGAGGCCTTGGCACACATTTGTGAGGGTTGGTGAGTGTGATGCTCGCCATGGCGATGGGCAAAGACGCTGGGATCACCATGAAAAGGGGTGACGGGAAGGTGTGGAGGAGTCCCGTGGGCATCTGTCTCGTGTTTCCGGAATGCAAAGGATGTATCATGGACGGCACGAACTGACATTTCCAAGCAGACGCATATTTTACTGGTGACAGGTCCATCCTTTCTCGTGGCCGCCAAGATGCCATGCATCTGCAACACTCGGTTTCAATCTGGAAAGAAGGGAGTCAGTCAAAGAAGAGGAGTCGGTCAAAGAAGAGAAGTCGGTCAAAGAAGAGGAGTCAGTCAGAGGAAGTCAGTCAAAGAAGAGGGAGTCAGTCTTCCGTCCCAGCAGGAGGCTGAGGGTCCAACCGGGATGAATCGCGCCGCGTACCATGGTTGAAGAAATTGGGCGAGGACCCCAAGGCCGATTGACGGGCATGCTCCAGACAAAGTGACGGCTTGGCGCATCAAGTCGACGTGCGAGATGATGTCCAACAGCCTTGGCGTCTCGTCTCGCCGCGTCTCGTCGGCCAACCTTGTCGGTTGGCAATTGGGATGCCGAGTCTAATAGTATAAGCTAGGCGGCGAGGCTAGATAAGGACGGCAGTAGGGAGTGCCGGGTTGATGCCAAGTGTGCTGTAGGGAGTGTCCATGAGCATCACAGGATTGAGTGTCACACGAGCTAAACGTATGTACATGGACAAGTTGGCGGGAATTAAAATGCATAGTGGTCGTAGCATCGCACAGAAGGGAAACACTCACAGGCGGAATGGACATGACTGGCCGCAAGACGGTTTCTACTCGACATTTGACGTCACGCTTGGCGGGTCCGTGACTCAAAAGGGGCAGGTTTCGGCCGGTAGCCATGGCACGCCCTCTATTCTCGCGACGGCCAACTTTGTAGTATTAGAGTGGGATGGAGAGATGAGGCCCGAGGGCGGCGGGTCAGAGCTCGCCAATAAAGTCGATTGACGATGGGCGTTGCGCAGGGATCCATGTTTATCAATTCATCAACAGGACGTTGACAAGAGTACGGATACAGAGTACGACACAGTACGATACAGACAGAGTACTCGCAAGAGGCAAGAGGACGACACATGCAACCTAACTTTTACACGTACATACATGTGCTACAAATGCGGCGTCTCGCATTCTTCGAGGCGGCTGCCTCGACAACTTCTGCGAATCCTCCATCTCCTCTACCCCCCTCGACCACGACCACGCACCCTCGGCGCCATGACGCCGCTGCGCCAGTTTTCGTCGTCGTCACTGCTGAAGCCCTCGTCGACCGGAAACGAGGCCCGCGACGGGGACTCGGCGGCGATTGAGGCCGCTACCGTCGAGGACGGCACTCGCCGGCGAGACACGGCCCGGGGCGACCGGTTTGCCGGGCCGTGTGCCCGGAGCCGGGCCGTCGACCTCTATTCGCACCCATGGACTCAGATTCTGCTCATCAGCTTCATGTGCTTCTGCCTGCCGGGCGTACGTTTGCACAAACATACACACACACAAACACACACACACAAGCTGACCGCCCGTAGATGTACAATGCCCTCACCGGCCTCGGAGGCTCCGGCCAAGTCGACTCGACCGTCGCCGCCAACGCCACCGTCGCCATGCTCTCGACCACGGCCGCCACGGCCCTCTTCATCGTCGGCCCCGTCTTCTCCCGGGCCGGCCCGCGCCTCTGCTTCATGGCCGGCGCGTGGGCCTACCCGCTCTACAGCGGCAGCCTGCTCGAGTTCGACCGCTCGGGCAACGGCGCCCTCGTCATCGCCTCGGGCGCCGTGCTCGGCGTCGGCGCCTCGCTGCTGTGGATCGTCCAGGGCACCATCATGACCACGTACGTCGACGAGTCGCAAAAGGGCCGCGCCATTGCCGTCTTCTGGGTCATCTTCAACCTCGGCGGCGGCATCGGCTCTCTCGCCTCGTTTGGCCTCAACTACCGCTCCACCGCCGCCTCCGTCACCGCCTCCACCTATCTCGCCCTCTTGGCCATTATGCTCTTTGGCTGGCTGCTCGGCCTCTTCATCTGCTCGCCCGAGCGCGTCCAGGTCTCGCGGGGCAGGGGGGGGCGCCGCCGGCCCGACGCCGCCGGCCCGGCATCCGAGCCCCGCCCCGCCGAGACGGTCCGTGACGGCTTCCGGACGGCCGTCGCCACCGTGTGCACGTGGCGTGTGGCCTGCATGCTGCCTCTCTTCTTCTCGGCAAACGTCTTCTACAGCTACCAGCAAAACAACGTCAACGGCGACACTTTCAACATCCGCACCCGCTCCCTCAACGGCGCCCTCTACTGGATGGCCCAGATGCTCGGCGGCCTGCTCATCGGCCTCCTGCTGGACCTGCCCTGCCTCGACCGGCCCGCCCGCGCCCGCCTCGGCTGGGCCGTCGTCTTTGTCTCGGGCATGGTCATCTGGGGCGGCGGCTACGAGTTCCAGAAGTGGCAGGACGACCGCCTCGCCCGCGGCCTGCGCCAAGACGTCGACTTTAAGCAGAGCGCCCTCTCCGTGGGGCCCATGTTCCTCTACATCTTGTACGGCGCCTACGACGCCCTTTGGCAGAGCTACGCCTACTGGCTCATCGGCACAGAGTCCAACAGCCCTGCCCGCGCCGCCGTGCTCGTCGGCGCCTACAAGAGCCTGCAGGCCGCCGGCGGTGCCATGGCCTGGCGCATCAACGCCGTCAAGGCGAGTCCCACCAAGCAGCTCGCCATGGACTGGGGGCTCTGCATTGGCTCCCTGATGGTGGTCCTGCCCATGGTCTGGACCGTCTCCAAGAGCACGTCCGTCGAGGCCGACCAAGTCAAGTCGGGGCCCCAGGAGTCGGAAATGGGGAATCTGCAATCGACGAGGGGGACATGATTCCGCTAGCATAGCACAAGTCATGACTCGTGAGAGCCACCTTTTCCGGGGCATTGCCAAGTGTGAGGTTGATGAGAGGTGTCCGTAGGATTGAAGCTTGACTTTAGTCTGACCATCTCGCAGTCCTCCTCTCCGTCAAGGGCTCACCCAGGGGCTTCTCCACCACGAAACCCCCATGCTCGCCGCGGCCAAGCTCAAAGATCTTGCGCCCGCGCAGCCACGTCTCGCTGACGCGGCCGACAAACTCGTGGCCCTCCCACGGCGAGCAGCGGTTCTTCCACCCCATGTCGCCCTGGGCCAGCGTCCACACGGCGGCGTCGTCAAACACGCACACGTCGGCGTCCATGCCCTCTCGCAGCGCGCCCTTGCGGTCCGCCAGGCCGACCTGCTGCGCCGTGGCCTGGCAGCAGAGACGCACAATGTCGACAATGGTGAGACTGCTGCTGCTGCTGCCGCCGGCCGTGGGCTCGGAGCGGCGCTTGGCTGCCGTGTGGAGAATGGGCAGGCCGAGGCCGACCGAGGCGATGCCGCCCCATGCTCCCATAAAGTCTCCGGCCTGTGCGCCGCTGCTCCGGGGTGCGGCGGCATCACGGCTTAGATGCTCCGGTAGTAACTTCAGTTCCGGCGTGCATGGTGAATGGTCCGACACCACCGTCTTGATGCACGAGTCGTCGGCAACAAGCTCCTCCCACAGGCCGTCACGGTTCGCAGCCTCGCGGATGGGCGGACAGCACTTGTGCCTCGTGTCGCCCTGCGCAATCTCCTCGGCCGACAGGCCAAGGTAGTGGAAGCACGTCTCGGCCGTCACCTTGACGCCCCGCGCCCTCGCCGCCTTGAGCAGCGGGACGCACTGCGTGGCCGAGAGGTGAACAATGTGCAGGTGCAGCAAGGGCGCCACGTGTGCGTGCGACAGGATCTCCTCGACGGCGCACGTCTCGTAGGCCGGCGGCCGTGAGTCGAGAAACGTCTGGTATGCCGTGACGCTTCCGCTTGGGGCCGGCTGCGTCTCGGGGCCCGGCGGGGGCACCATCTCGGCGTGGAACATGAGCGTTGTTGGGCTGTCCTTGAGCGTCTCCATGGCCAGGGAAACGTCGTGTGATGAAATGGCGGGAAACTCGTCCACCTAGACGTCGTCTCGCTCGTTAGCCTCGATGACGGTCCAGGGGGGGGCAGGGAGGCTAGGCAGGCCGATGGAAAGAAGACGCCCGCCACACGTACCCCAGACTCGATCAAGAAGCCCTTGAAGCCCCTCACGCCAGCCTCGACCAGCGGCTTCAGCTCGCCGGCGTTCCCAGGCACGACGCCCCCGTAAAAGCCCACGTCGACCCAGCACTGGCCCCTGCTGGCCCGCAGCTTCTCCTCAAACCCCGCCAGCGTCGTCGTGGGTGGGATGGCGTTGAGCGGCATGTCCACGACCGTTGTCACGCCGCCGCTGGCCGCCGCCCGCGTGCCCGTCCAGAAACCCTCCCATTCCGTGCGGCCGGGCTCGTTGAGGTGGACGTGGGCGTCGACCAGGCCGGGCAGCAGCAGCCTCGGCGAGTGGTCCGCGTACACGGTCCCGGGGGGGAAGCTGCTCGCCGGCACAAGGTCGCGTACAACGGACACGATCTTGCCCGTCAGCGGCGAGACGGAGATGGTGGCGGGCGACAGGAGTAGCGAGTTGTCGGGGAGCGTGAGGACGGCGCGCGTCGAGGCGAGGACGGCGAGGGGGGGGGCCGTGCCCGATGTCATTTGGCCGATGCCGGACAACGGCGTGAGAAGGTGCTAAAAATAAACTGCTACGGTGAAACGGCCAGATACTATGCGTAGTACGAATGCTTCCAAAGCATATATTTCGGATGGTCGGGCTGCAAGAGGAGAGGTTCCCCGCGAGGGATGGACAGACGGCTTGTTGCCGAACCCCCTTTAGGGTAGGTCGTTGTGCGGGGAGCGAGCCCCCTATATCAGCCACCAGCCTCAAGGGCACTTGAGCGACTGAGCAACGTCCAAAACCCCGTCCATCAGACCAAAAGTGTGGCGGTGATTTCTCATCTGCAACGCCAGATTGCACCCATGGCCCGTCTTGCGAGCTCCATCTAATCGACACCTCTTCCTGGAACCTCCTTCTCCACCGATAACCTCTATTGGGGGGGGGCACTGATTCATCCTTTTTCGGTCTCCATCATCCCGATACACGCATCGTATCGCTTGAACCCCGATTGCCTCTCGTCGTATGCAAAATGCAGTATTCGTGGAAAGACGTGGCATATTACTCGTGGCCTCGTGACTTGCTCTCGCTGTCCGTCAATCACTTTTGCCGCCTTATCGTCTGGTGTGCCATCTCTACCAGCCCGTCCTTGGCCTCGCTGTCGGGAAAGTCGGCAATGGCGGCAATGGCCTTTTCCGAGTAGTCGTGCGCGAGGGCGCGTGTCTGCTCGATCCCGTCGCTCTGGAACACCAACTCTCGCGCCTTCACACAGAGTTGTTAGCCGGCCAAACAATCCAAGCGCAGCCTTGCTCCATGGGAAGCCTACCTTTTCAACGTCGCCCTCCCGCTCAAACTTGCGCCCGACCAGCGCGCCTAGCTCCGGCTTCTCCTTCCAGGCAAACAACAGCGGGGCCGTGGCCAGGCCCAGCTTCAGGTCGGCGCGGGCCGGCTTGCCCAGGTCCGCTCCACTCCCAGTGTAGTCTAGCATGTCGTCCACCAGCTGGAACGCCAGGCCCAGATTCCTCCCATACGAGTAGGCAGCATCGACAGTCGTGCTGTCGGCATTGCCGAGCAGTGCCGATGCGCGACACGACTTGGAGATGAGGCTGGCCGTCTTGAGATATGTCTTTTGAAGGTAGTAGCCCAGCGTCTCCTCGGACCATTTGGGACGTGGCTCGTCGCGCTCCGTGTTCTTGAGCTGCATGAATTCGCCCTCGACCAGGTTGGCAACGACGGTGGCCATCAGCTCGAGGACCTCGGCGTGCCGCAACCTCGCCAGAGCGACCGACGCCCGGCCCAGCAGAAAGTCGCCTGCGAGGACTGCCATTTTGTTGCCAAACTCGAGGTTGGCCGAAGGGGACCCGCGTCTCGAGACGGAATGGTCGATGACGTCGTCGTGTAGCAGCGACGCCGTGTGGATGAGTTCTGTAATCTCAGCTAGTCGGCGTTGGCTGGGCAGGATGTCCAAGTTTCCCTCGTCGGGCACGTCGGGCACGCCGGGCTCTCTCGCCGTTAGCGGTGCGGCCGAGGGGTTGACGTCGGCGAGGATCTGAACGGGAGACATGGGCTCGTCGATGAAGCTGTTGTGGATCAAGTCTGAGCGGGAGTTCTTGGGGCAGAGGTGGGTTGCTCGGCTCATGAGGAGAACGATGAGCGGCCGCGTATACTTTCCCTGAGCTTGCGTATAGTATTTAGCCACTCGGTCGAGCGAAGGGTGGCCGGAGCCGAGGAGCTTCCGGATGTTGCCAGTGAGAAACTTCATCTCCTTGGCGACGGCCCGCAGAGGATCAATGGCCATGCCGTCGTCTGCGGCTCGCTTGACGACATTGCCAACCAAGTTAGAGGCCACGTGGACGGCGGCGGCCCAGGCCGAGTCGCGCCGGGGAGACGAGTGTAAGCCGCTGCGCCGTGTCCTCGAGGGATCGACGCTAGATGGAGGAAGGCGACATAGCACGCAGGCCTGCGCGGCGATGCTGCTGACGGCGGCGTCGCGCAAGACGACAGCTCCCGGACGGAGCTGCATTGCTGAGGAGGAACTCTACCGCGAGCGCCAGAGGCCCGTTAGGTGGTGAGTGGGGGGGGGGGGGGGGGGGAGGGCAGTGATTTTTCGTTGGGAGACGTACTTCAGAGAAAGCAGGTGGTCGCGATGGTTGGTCGAGGCGGGCTCAATTGGAGGTTTGAAGCCTCAGGTTTGCTATTCCCGCTTACGGCTTACGGCAAGATGCACTCTCACGGCAAGATGGCGAAGAGAATTAAGATACTAGCGCCGCTAAGGTCTTAACCGTAGGACTACGAGTTACTAGTAGTACCAGTAGTACCTCGCCCCGCGCGCCCACCCCGCGCCACCTCGGTAATTTACTCCGTACGCATAAGACATTGTTGCATCCACCGGAGGGTGCGGCCCGAGGGCGCGATATCTGGGTCATATCTGGGTCTGCATATGGCTTAGCCTAAACCGGCTAATCGGCACACAAGAGAGGACCCGGTCCACACAACTCCATCGAGTCGTGCCGGATGATAGCTTCGTTCGCCGACGAATCACGCTCAAGATGGTACTCCTCACAATGACGCCGTCCATGGTCGACAGGATAAAATCCCTGGGCGACGCCAACACGACGGCAAAGTCGACCGACGACTCCCCAGACTGCGACGAAGCCAAGATGCCGCCAACCCAAGCCAGCGAGCCTTTGCTGGCCCAGCCCGCCATCGGCGAACCGATATCTCACGGCCAAGTGGTCGACCTGTGGAAGAGGCTGCAGTCGTCACACGCTTCGCCGTGCAGCCTCGAGATGCTCCTCAAGGGCTCTCGCATCTACGTCCCGCCGCCTCCCCCCAGGCCGGAGCCTGTACGTGCCGAGCCCGCACCGAAAACAGCACGAAGCTCACTGACAATGCATCCGCTGCAGTCGGATGAATACAGGGCCCTCATGGCCCGACTGCGCCGCGAAGAGGCCGAGCGCGCCTACCGACGCATGGTCGACCCACGTCCGCGCCTCGAGACGTTTGGCGACCGTTTCCCGGCGGCCGCTCATACCTTTGCCGAGGTCAATCGCCCCATGAACGCTGCCGACCTCGGCGACGACGACGTCACGTACGGCGAAGTCCGCCGCCAGGTCATGCTCATCATCAACTTCCTCGTCAGCATCGTGGGCGTGGCGGCGACGCTGTGGGTGGCTGCCCGGTGGTGGAGTCTGCCGGCGCGCGTGTTTCTCTCCCTGGGCGGCGCCATTGCCGTCGCAATCGCAGAGGTTGGCGTTTACCAGGGCTACGTGTACAGGATGGGCCAAGCCAAATCCAAGCAAAAGGCTGTCGGGGAGGTGAAGGAGGTGGTCAAGACATGGGTCGTGGGAAAGGAGGAAGGCGGCGAGAACGACTCGACAGTGCTTCTGAAGGGCGGCCAAGACGATGCAGACGAGACGGTTAGGCGGAGAAGGCCGCCAGCGACTGACTGCAGATAATAAGCCTAATAACGATGAATGAATGACGGTGCGAATGCAACATTATAGAGTTTCCGGGCGTTGCTCTTCGAAAGGTTCTTCTTAGCCTTGTCCCGTTTGAGTTGGGGGGCGCAACGAGCATGTGACTTGGTGTACATTATGGTCCCACTGCCCGTCGCGTCGCGTTCCATTATTGGCCAGTCCCGCCCTTGAAGAACCAACCTTCCACCCCAAGGCTTGCAACATTTTTGTCGCGTCTCCACGGAATCGCCAGGACGTTCTTAGAAAATCACAAGCGGCATAGGGGCTGCCATGTGTTGGTTAAGCTTTTCGGCTACCAACAGTCGTTGCCACGAGTTGTCGACATAACCTCTGCTCGAGCAGCACCCTAATGATCAAGCCTTCGACAGAATATGCCATGTACGGTGCACCCTGTTCCTCGAGTCTATTGTCCTGGGGATCTGACATGCTGTAGAACGAAGCTGGGCATGTTGCACAGCCTGTCACGGAAGCGCGACAAGCCGTTGCGCACATATGGAAAACAATCAGCCTCTGCGCCCGATGCGCATGGCGAGCCTCCATCGAAGAAGCTGCGCCTCGATGTCGATGGAACGACACAGAAATTCATCCCGTCCTTCACGGTAGCACGCACAGCCAGCCTTGAAAGCCAAGATGCTGCGAGCGGATACGCAGAACACGCGAATGTGGCACTACCGAAACCCGCTGCAGATGGTGCGCTCCATGCGTCGATCCTCGGCTACTTTAAACCCCTCGCCCTGGCTCAGAGCAGTGAATCATTGAAAGAAGTGACGACAAGGAAACCAGTTGCAGGGCCGTCTCATCCATGCCCAACCCCACATGTCGTCCATGGGAGGGGTAGGCCCCGTCTGCTCAGGCTGCGTGCCGCGTCGACTCCCTTGAGCGAGGCGCCAAAGGCTGCTTCGGACGACAAAGGTGAAGAGCAGACCAAGCAAGAGGCGGTAGAGGAGGAGGAAACACACCAGGGCACCGGCAACTGCGAAACAGGACAAGGCACCGCGACGCGTGACGCCGAGGGCCACCTCTTGAATCAGTACCAGGAAGACGGCAACCCCGACGGATCGAGCACGGCCATCAAGGTGAAGAGGTCAGGGAGGGTGCAGACGATTTTGAACATTTCGACGCGGGCGGCGTTTGCTGAATGCAAGGTGTGCAACACGGTGTGGAATCCGCTTTATCCCGACGATGTCAAATACCATGCCAAACACCATGCGACGGTGACGAGGGCAGAGAAGAGGAAGCAACACGACTTTTAGCACACGATATCCATGAAGATGGCTATCTGCCGACGTTGAGTTACCCTTTGTTTCCGTGATTCAGGCGTCGTGGCGGCTACTAGGGGAGATGGTGGCTGTTCAAAGACCCTTTGAGTGGCCATGACGAAGGGAGCTGGCGGCGAGATGAAATAGTTGCGACTTTACGAGTTGTCTCTTGACGACTTCACACGTAGTTTTCCTTGATCCGGCCTGGGCTCCCTTCTCACGCGTTAGTGGCTTGCCGCTGTCATACGAGCACGAGTAAGTGAAAGACGCACACAGAGAGATCCGACAGCTGACAGATGGTGCCGGTGGTTACAGGTGTTGACAGGTGTCTGCAGCCTACGTGCCTATCTGGCGAAGTAGGTATAATAGTACCTACTTTTTGCACACAACATCACGCGTCTCTTCTCCTCCACCCGCTTTTGCTTTCATTTCGTTGGGCAAACATCACGCCGCAACCACTGATGCATACTTGAAGGCTCTCATTCGTCATGGCAGATCCTAATTTGGAGCTGGAAGCTCGTCGACGCGCGCTGCTGTTGCGCTTGGCGGAGATGGAGACCGTGGAACGAGGCGAGAAAGCCGGTAAGCGCAAGCGAGACTCTGCCGACTCCGACCTTGCCTTGGAGATGTACCTGCAAGAGATTGAAGACTCCATTGCACTCGAACGAGACGAGGCCATGAGCCGCAGCATCGCCCAGGCTGTCGGAAGCGATGGCGATCTCGTCCAGGGGCTTTTGGCTGAACAAGACCAGAACGCGTCGGTCCTGAACCAAGACGGCCCCCCTCGGGAGAATGCCAACAAGGACGGAACCACGGCTCAGAGCGCGGCTGGAGACTCGGCCACGCATGAGCACATGGAGACACGGCGCTGTACAGCGTGTGCCGATAGTTTTGCAGCGAACAGGCTGGCCATGTGTCCCTGCTCTCACGAGTACTGCTACGGTTGCCTGAGCAGTCTATTCATGCACGCCACGGTTGACGAATCCCTCTTTCCGCCGCGCTGTTGCCAGCAGCCCATTCCCGTGGACGACCACGTCTACGCTCTTGGCTCGACCCTCATCAACAGGTTCAAGACCAAGGCCGTGGAGTTTAGCACGCCAAACCGCACATACTGCCATGACCCAAACTGCGCTACGTTTGTGCCCCCGCGTTTCATTCGAGGCCGCGTGGCAACCTGTGGCCGATGCAAGGCAGAGACGTGCGTCTCGTGCAAGGGAGCGAGCCACGACAAGGACTGCCCCCAGGACAAGTCGATGCATGACATGCTGCTCATGGCAAAGGAGAACGGGTGGCAGCGCTGCTACAACTGCCATCGGTTGGTGGAACTTGGCGTCGGATGCAATCACATGAGTACATTTGCGCCCTTTATCCCCTCTTTCAACGACCAAAAGACTGACTCTGGGTCCAGCTTGCATCTGCCGCGCTCAGTTCTGCTATGTATGCGGCATGCTATGGAAGAACTGTTCCTGCCCGGTTTGGAACGAGACAAACCTCTATAACCGAGCCGAAGCCATTGCTGATCGAGACGCCGGCAATCGAGGACTGCAGGGCGCGAGACGCGCCGAAGCCATCCGACGTGCGGCAAGAGATCTTGCCCAAAACCATGCGTGCGAGCGGCACGTGTGGTGTTGTCGACCGGCCCGACGCACTTGCGAGGAGTGCCACCAGTTCATGCCCAATTTCATCTATGAATGCGATATTTGCCGCGTCACGGTATGCAGGCGCTGCCGACTCAATCGCGTCTGAGTGTGGAGCAGGCGGGCTCTTTTTCTGACTGAATGGAAGCAACAATAGACGTGTTCACGCTCACATGGAGCATCGAGAGCCAGTCTGGCTGCTGCTGTGGGGGGCTTTCGGGGTGTTCAAGCAGCCTGATGGAACCTGTACACGCAGAGCAATCAAGATGAGAGAGAGCAACAGTACGGCTGAGTCGCAAACGGGCAAACGGGAGTTTCCCCTCCATCTCATTCTCTCCCCTCTGGGCCAACATCTAGGCTAACAGACCCTCGAGCATTGACGCATCACCACTTACTGAAGCATCTCGGCGCCCGGCTTCAAATAGCCCACGTCCCACTTCCCATCCTTGTCGCGCCGGATCACGGCCTCCAGCTCCAGTTGGACCTCGTCGGAGCATTTGCACACGTATTTATAACGTATGTTTTGTCCCGATGTGTACGGTATGACCATGATCGGGTAGCGGCGCTTCATCACGCAGACCCAGTAGCACAGCGACGCCCGCTGCCCCTGGACGCATTCTTGCCTGTGAGGCGACCCGATCTCCTCGGCAGTCGGTTCATAAAGCTCCGTGAAATCCGTGACAAAGGTTTGGAAATCTACCAGTTCCTCTCGGGGGACCGCCAACGCGTGCTCTTCCATGCAGGTGAACAGGGCCTTTGAGATCCATTCCCCGTCCTTGGGGTTGTAGTTGACGTCGCGCTCGGTGATGGGCATGGTCCGGCCCGATACACGCCAAGCCGGGGGACGGAAGTGTTGAGATGTCGAGAGTCGGAATCGAGAGCAAGTTGTCGGCGGATTTGGCTGTTGGCCTCGTCGGCAGATTTGGCTGTTGTCCTCGAAGATGACGGGAGCGACAGAAGATTGCCGTCCCCACAGAGGCCTGCCTTTATGTCCATCGAGTGAGGAGCCTCGACGATGTGTTCTCGCACCGCGCCGACACAGCCACTGAACGTGCCATGATCGACTCACGAGGGCCCAGCCCGTCCGCGACACACGTGCAACGCGAGGCACGCATGGGCGACTGCAGGAGGCGGACAGCTCACTGCGTGACGAGTGGCACCAGCCTCAGCTTAGTACTGACGGGGACGGGGTGGGATGTGACACAGCTCGCAGAGTGATCAAGGCCACGTACCACGTGCTAGGTAAACTTGCTTTCATTAACCAAGGTTGTGAGATTCAGCCCAAGCCGAGCTACTATGTATACAGAAGGCTTGCCGGACCTTGACTATCCACGGCACTATGAAACAAAACGAAATCATTGAGGTTTCGTCAATGGACACAATGTAACTCGTAGGCACCTACATACAGCGACCCGACGACATCAGGTACGGGCAAAGGGGGTATAAGTGCCCTCGTAGCCATTATACTTCAACCGAACGGAGGCGTGGCGGGCCTAGTTATGTGCCAGCTTTCCGCGCCACGCGTGCTCGCAGGGTTGTCAACGTCACGCTTCACAGCGCCTCTCTCGCTCCTCAATACTGTTTGTCGTCGTTGGAGCTCACCATGGCAAAGGGCTGGATGCTGGACGCGTGCTTGCCCGACGGCACGGCCGGGTTTTCGAATTGGTATAGCGGTCGCCTCACGGCGTTGCGTTGCATCAGGATGTGTCGCTTGAAGAACCACGGAATGGTTTCCGTGATTTGGTAGGCGGCGAACTTGCGCACGGGCACGGCAAACACATAGTCGAGTTCCTCGAGCGTGCGCTGCATGGTTTCCGGGACCCAGAGGAAGATCATGACAAAGGCGACGAGGTTGAAGCCCGCGTACAGACCGAATGCGCCGACGGTGTGGAGTTGCTTGAGGAGGAAGGGGAATGATGTGCCCAGAACAGCAGCCTGAGCAATGTTAGCGAGGCCAGGCCCGTTTAATTCCTCGAGATTTGCATACCCAGAACAAGCACGTCGCCACGGCGAAGCCCATGCCGGTCTCTCTGTGAGACAGAGGGTAGACTTCAGCGCTGTAGGTGAAGGGGACGGGACCCTCGCCGGGCGAGTAGAAGGCTGTCATTCGCAGTCAGCATCAATATGATCGAATCAAGGCATGACCGCAGTCGGGGGGGCCAACTAACCGCCGAAGAGAAAGACGAATAAGCAGACAAGAGCCGTCCTGGCGTTATTGGGGGACTCGGCAGTTCCTGTGGGCATGAGGGTGCAGAGACCAGCGGCGAGTAAAGTCCAAAACTGGTGGGAGGTGTTAGCGCTCAGTTATAAAGGCAGCAGAGTCGGTGCGACGTACCATCTGGGGAAAGGTAAAGAGAAGCAGGCTTCGTCGTCCAAACTAGAGGGTTCAGTTAGCACTAGGCCTGTGGCAGTTTGCGCTCGGGGAGCAACGTACAGTGTCGATGGTCCAGAACGCGGGAAAGGCAAAGAGCCAGTTGACCAGTCCAAAGCCAAAGGATCCAATCATGGCCTTGAACTCGCCGAGGCCAGCATCAACGAAAATGGTAGTCGAGTAGAAGGCGATGATGTTGATGCCTGAGATCAGGACATTAGCTCACAGTGTACCACGTGTATCCGAGTACGGGCCTGACTTACCGCACATCTGCTGCGCAATCATGACGGTAAAGGCAGCCAAGTTGGCTCGTCGGACACGCGGGATGGTGAAGAGCTGAGTGAATCGCGACACGTAGTTTGTCTTTCCGACGAGCTGCTTCTCAATCTCGAGCTGGGCGCTGATGTAATAGATGTCCCTGGCAACCTGAATGGGATCGTTGCGCAGCACGACAAGAGACTTCCAGGCCTCGGGGTATCGGTTCTTTTTCATCAACCAACGAGGAGACTCGGGGCAGCAGTAGATCAGAAGCACAAGAGGAATAGCCGGGAGGAAGGGGGCGCCTAAGAGACAAGATTGTCAGTTTTGACGAGCGGAACAGGCTTGGTCCGTCATCTCTCACCGAGCATGAGCCGCCAGTTGATGTCCGGGACGTAGAAGACGGCGAGGTTGAAGGCAGTCCCGAGCATGATGCCGAAAGCAGTCCACATTTCTGTAGCGGGTAGATTAGCGATGGCGATCAAGACAAGAATCGGCGCAGGCATCACATACGCCACGACATGACGAGAGCGCCTCGAATGGACGCGGGAGAGTTCTCGGCGGCGTATATAGGCACTGTCGAGGCCTTGGCACCCATTCCAATGCCCATGAGCAGACGACAGGCCAGTTGTTGTTGCCAGGTTCGGCAGAGAGCAGATCCAATGACGGGCCAGATGCAGAAGTGAGCGGAGAAGAAGATTGCGCCTTGAGAGGAGTCAGTACAGTCATAGTTGCGACAGTAATGCAAGCTCACCTCGACGTCCAAACCAGTTGTTCAGGGGGTCGGATAACCAGCACCCGAGGAATCTACAGAAGTGTTAGAGGTGGACCGCCAGGCGTGAGCAGCGACCGAGGAGGATACTTACGCGCTGCCAATATAAGGACCAGCATTCAACACACCGACGATTAATGAATCTCTGTCGCTCCCATGGGGGTCCAGACCGTATGCCGCTGGCAGGAAAACATTGGCGCCATTGCTTCCCGTCTGGTCCCAGCCCTGGACGGCGGCGCCGATGGAGCACGTGGCAATGGTGAGGAAGAGCCTCATAGGCAAGCGCCATTTGTGGTTCCTCTCCGTCTCGAGCGCATCAAACTCGGTCTGGGTGAGCTTCTCGGGGCCGTCAATGGCGGCGGCTTCGGCGGGGTTCTGGGCCACCAGGGCGCCCTTTTTCAGGAGGCCGACGTGCTCCTGCAGACCGCGAAACTGGGCAAAGGTCTCGACGTCGCGCATCAGCTGCTCACGGGAGATTCCCTCGAGGGGATTCCGGACCCTGCCACCAGTGTCAGCCTCGGAGCTTGGACATTGCCGCTGGCGGCCACGTACTTGGCCTCGAGGCTTTTGGAGACATCAACCTCTTCGGCATGAGTGACGCCCTTCTCCTCCAAGTGGTTCGTATGACGAGCCCTGGGCTCTGAGCTGTCCGAGCAACACCTGTCAGCAACCCATGTTTCGATTGGGAAAAGAGAAAAGGAGGAAAGGAGCAGGCCGGACGAACCGAATGTCCGGCATCGTGGGTAGATGTGCTTGAAGTCTGTAGTAGCCAAAATTGCTAGAGTGAGGCCGCCTTGGCAAGTGGGTTTGGGCGATCGGAGGAGAGGTGTCGGGGAGGGATGGGGATCAAGTAGTGGACGGGAAGCCAAGGAGAGACAGGCGATTCCGGAGGCGGACGAGTGTCTGGTGTGTCCAGGCATCGCGTGTGAGCAGCCACCATGATTCCGGCTGCCGGAAACACGGTAAGACCAACAAGATACTCTCGCTCACGCCCCCCGGCCGGGGAAGACCGACTGCGCTCGCTGCACGGTCGCTGCAGGACCATGACCGGAAGTGGGTAACTCGTACAGCAATGCGGGTTGAGCTGTCATGAAGGCCATGGACGATGCGTCGTTTTGCCCCCGAAAGTGCCAGGAGGCAGCTGACAACCCTAATAAAACCCCCGGGACAAGAGCAAAGTTTCTCCCCACAGTCTCCGCACCCTCCGCACCCCCTTTTCCCCCTTTTCCCCCCTTTTTCCCCGCACCCCCCCGGCCGGGCAAGGGATGGCGGCAAGAATCCAAACGTCGGCCCTTTGGATTCCTTGGCAGATGACCATTTCAACAAGACTCGAGCGTTGAGGTGCAGCAACACGGCCTTGGCCAAGCATATTGCCTTGTTGATTTCCTCGACAGCCTCGGCCTACCCCGTGGAGAAGGGCAGAGGCTAACCCAAGATCCGCGTGAGAAGCTGGAGGCGGCCAACGGGTGACACGTGGTCGACGACGGGGAATCGCAACGAAGCTTTGGCCGGCCGCTTGCGTACAACATACAGCGTGTGGCCGGGGCCACGCTGCTGGCAAAGTTAACATTAAGCTAACACCCAACATGGAGGCTTCCGGACGCATCGGTTTAGCAACAGACGCTGCGCGCATTCGAGACAGACAACAAGCCGGCGTCATGGATCGGCCTGTATGCGAGCAGGCAGCAGAATTCCTTCAACGTTGACTGGGCGGCGCGGGAGCCCCATCTCCACTCCGACAGTGGACTCGGCCCAAGGACCTTTAGACTCAGTCGACGCCGCTCTTAGCCCCCAGCCACCCCCTTCCTTGGCACGCAGCAAGCTGGGGATGGATCCGCTCGTTGCACCAGATTCTTGCCCCGAGTGTTGGAGAACGGCTCTTGACCAACATGGCTCCCTCGCGCTAGTACCGGCTTCCCCGCCCTGTTGCCTCGCAGGCGCATCGTCGGCTCTAGTGCGGCTCCCACCGCAGGGCCAAGCGCGACGCCTTCGGATGCGCGGGAAATTGATGGATATGATGGCTGATTGATGCCATGGCGATTGCCTGACGCTCGTTGCCAGAGCTCGAGGCCGGCGAGTGACGGTCGAGGGGGAAAAGGACTGAAACGTTGGAATGGCCACTGCCTGGAATGAGACGCAGAATTTTCCATCTTGCCCATTTCTGAGAGCGCTACTACTCCGTACCGAGGACCTTGAGGACCGCGAGGACCTTGCCGCGTGCGAGGACCTTGCCGCGTGTCAGAACAGATCCAGAATAGAGGGATAAATGCACGAGTGATGTAAAATAGCGTTGCAGCGTTGCAGCGGCTGTAGAGCACTGCGAATAGGGTTATATTGATGTCATGATTGTGAGGATATTTTGCGATATTTTGCGCTCTCCCGGCCGGGGTGTTGGATCCATGACATGATTGGTCACGTGTGGTTCATCATGGATACGAATACCCCTACCCCTCTTTAGGTGTCAGCATACATACGAATAGGTACATACACGTGACCGATTTTGTCATCCTCCATCTGTAATCTGATAATCTGACAGCCTACTGGAAATCCTTGCCGGCCAGGGACCTGGTGAGAGGCGTCACCGAGTCGCACTCGGCGCGGGCCTTGAGCACGGGTGCGTGCCCGTTCTTGTCCACGCCGGGATGCATGTGGCAGCCGGACGAGGCCATCCAGTTGGCCCCCTGGCAACGGTCGTCTCCGCCGCAGAGCTTGGCGCACTCGGCCAGGGATTTGACGTCGCGGCTGGACAAGATGGTCTCGACCGAGCTGGCCCAGCAGTGGCGGCATCGCAGGCGCATCTGCTCGCCGCCCGCCACCAGCAGCTGGCCGTCTTCGTCGCAGCCGACGCCGTCCGCCGGCAGCGGCTCCTTGCTGGCCTCAGACTCGCCGCCCTCGCCGCCCTCGCCGCCCTTGTTGCGCGCCGCGCAGCCGCCGCTGCAGCCGAGCGAGTGCGCGCTGACGAAGCCGCCGGCGGCCGTCGACGGCTGGTCGCCGCTGTTGCCATGGAAGCAGCGCTTGGTCCGCGCCTCGAAGTCGACGCTGCGGCATTGGGGCATGACGCTACAGGCCGTCATGCAGGCCTCCAACGACTCGCGCCCGTCGACGTGGAGGTACGTGGTGCCGTGACGCTTGTGGCAGGACATGAGGAAGTTCTGGCTTCCCATGTCGGTCAAATCACATGCCAAGTGTCCCATCAAGGCTCACTCACCTCTCCGCTGGCACCCACAAAGAGCTGGCCGTTGGCATACGGACACTCGGTCGAGCAACGCTTCGACTCGGTCAGCTCGGCCGGCTTGGTCGGAGGATACGCGACAAAGGCGTAGTGGACCCCATCCGCCTTGGTCGTCGAGAAGCCTAGGTTGCCATACAGCCTGCAGTTGTCGACTGGAGTCGTGCTGTTGTACGAGACGCTTAGGGCAAGTGCATTCCGTGTTAGCCAGGAGCTGCTTGGAGAAACGGAGAGATGGCCGTCGACAAACCTCTTGCATCGCTTATTGGACACACACTTGTCAAGGCAGGCCCTGTGGCTCATGGCGGTCCCCTGCTCGACCACAGTCGCAACTTCGGTGTCGGTGCAGCACTGTAGATAGAACCAGGTGCCGTCAGAGGCCTCCCAGGTCTTGCCGTTGTCTGTCACGGCTTCATCAGCGGCCTCCCAGGTCCTGGCATCGTCTGTCACGGCTTGTGCTCACTACCGGGCCAACGGAATGGAAACCACACGTACCCTGGGGGCACTGGAGGCTCGTGGTGACCCCGGGGTCCTTGCTGGCCTGCGTCTCTCGGGCATCGGGGCACGACACGGGATACCAGGCATCTCCCTCGGTCCAGGGCGTCGTCTCGGACGGCGTCTTTTTGAAGAAGCAAATCGCATTCTTCCGGTTATAGTCACAGCTATAACACGCGGGGTCCTTGGCGCACCGGTCCGCACACTCGGTCAAGGACGGGCAGGGCTCATCCCTCCAGTGCGTCACCCTGTGTCCCGTGTCGCACAGCAGCTCGTACCTGATGCCATTGCTGTCTCTGGAGTCAGTGCTGCGGCAGTCCCGGACATGGGGGCTCGTTGCCTTACGTGGTATATGTCTTCTTGTCGTGCGCCGGGCAGGTGTAAGTGGCCTGGCTGCCCGAGTTCCCGCCGTCCAGGGGCTTCTGCGAGCTGTCTGTTGGCTGTTCCTGCTCGCCCGGCTTTTGCTCCGGGACTGACGCCACGAAGAACCAGGTGGAAAGACCGGCGAGCTCGAAGAGAGGGCCAGTCTTCTTGAGGGCGCATTTGCCCGTCTTTTCAATCCAGGTACTGTGCAGGCAGTCTTTGTTGGCCGCGCACCTCTCGGCACACGCTGCCATGTTACTGCACTCCTTCTCCTCAACGGGCATGCCTCGGACGCCCTGGTCGCACTTCAATTCATATTGGTCGCCGCCCCTGTTGTGTCCAAGGGACCAAGTCAGCTACATTCAAGTATACGACAACACGCTCATGTTCAGGATGACTTACGAGATGAAAGTCTGTCCATTGTCTCTTGGGCAGGCATATTTGGCGTCGGTGGCACCCAAGCCGGCGTGAAGCACCGCCATGTGCACGGTCAGAAGGGAGGACAGGGCAGGCCTCATGTTGGAAGGCTGGCCGTGACAGAACGGCTGTGACAGCACTGGATTTTAGGGGCGAGGAGGCCGTTGCACCATGGCTCAAGATGGTGAGTGACGAGAGAAAATGGCCCGGCTTTAAGCTGAAAAGACAAGAGGCACGAGCCGGTCTGCAGCCTGAAAGATGTAACACTCCGGCTCCAACTGGGCTTTGCAATTGATCAAATCTCAGATGTCAGTGCTCATATCAATCCTGCCAGGGTTACAGTCCTCTCAGCCATGGCTGAGCCCACGACACGTCGCCATTGGTCCAGGTCGGGGCTGTCAAGATGCACGTCGTGGCTCGAAGCTCGCCCATCCGACTGTTGTATTGCTTCGGCTCAGGACAGTCGGCATACTGAAAAGAGACTGCGAGGATAATCCCGACGCCACCCATCCAATACGAGCCAGCATCGCATCGCCAGCTGCGTGGTTTAGCTTCGACGGGCTCAACACAACCCGCCACGTCTTTTAACACGACCAATAGTGGTCACTCTGGGTACGGCCACCCCTTGAACCCGGTATGCCGCACACTGGAATCTGCCCACGATGACTGCATACCGTGAAATGCTTTGTATGTCCCACACCACAAATCCAGCAAATCTTGGGTTTGTTCATGAGCTTGCCGCTGCATGTCTTTGCCTGTGATGGCACACAACTGCCGCCCCAATCCTTCTGACCGCTAGGACAGCACACCCGCGCATTGTCGATGCAAGAGCCGTGGCAGTCTTTCTGGCTGCTAGGACAGCACACTCTCTCCTTGTCGATACAAGAGCCGTGGCACTCCTTGAGGTTGCTGGGGCAGCACATCATGGCATTGTCGATGCAAGACCCGTGGCAGTCTTTCTGGCTGCTAGGGCAGCACACTCTCTCCTTGTCGATGCATGACCCGTGGCAGTCTTTCTGGCTGCTAGGGCAGCACACTCTCTCCTTGTCGATGCAAGAGCCGTTGCATTCCTTCTGCCCGCTGGGACAGCAAAGGTCGCCGAGGGGGATGCATCTACCGTTGCACGGCTTCTGGCCACCATCGCAATAGGTGACTTCTACCGGGCCTGCGAGAGAAACCCTAGGGTTGCCCTCCCCTATCAAGTACGCTTTGTACTTGCCCGACGCCATGGAAGCAGGGGGTTGGATGTGCACCTTTCCCCTACTGCCGGCCGCAAACGCCCATGCCAGGTCGTTGGAACTTGGAGCGCCCGTGTCGTCGGCCTTCCAGACGCCGATCCAGTTGTCATCCCGAGGCTGGGTTGCCATGAAGATGAAGGTCATCGGCGGTGCGTCCTCGACAAAGGACAGTGTGCTGCCCGCCTGCGCAGTCAGGATGGTTTGGCCATTCTTGGGGCTTGGCGACGCTGCGGCGACCTGCAGGATGCCGAGCATAAGCAGGACCGTGGTGAGCATTTTCGAGCGACTAGAGAGCAATAGCCGGCAAAGGGTCAGTTCTGGGAAACCGGCGGTCAGGATAGATGATGGGTGCAGAGTGGGTGCTCCAGACGGTGAAACAGTCGGATACTTATCCTCTTTTCCTAGGCGGGTTGAAAAGGGGGCTTCGGTCTAGAACACGAGGCAACACATAAAGCACACGGCGACATGCGGAGTACTGTGAGCGGGAAAGTCGCACCGCAGACGGTGGCTGCTTGATATTGACCGATCGTATGCCGGGACGCCAAGTTCAATACGTCGCGTAGCTGAGCTGGTGAAACTTCAACCAACTACGGATAAAGGTATCCGTACTCTGTATATGGAAGAGATAGAGTCCTGTGATAGAATGTTGACATCATACAACGGAATTATATTCGAAGTACGAATACTAGCCCCTTTGTATAAAAGGGGGCCCCTGACACGCGCATGTCCCTGTCCCTCCCGGTATAGAGTGGACTATAGGGTAGGTAGCTAGCCTACCCTATACCCCACAGCTGTTGTGTTGAAGCCTGTCACTCGAGGGACAGAGATCATCGCGGCCATCAGAATCATGGGTCAGTGAGGCCACCTTTTGCCGCCAGTTTGCCATCACCCACAGACACCATCAAACCACGACCGACGTATCTGGCTTTTGCGTTGTAAGGCACATGTCAACAACTTTTGATAGCTACCGACAGAAAGACTGCCGACGCACAACCGTCCTAGCTTAGCTACTGCGAGGACTCTACATGTGACGCATGCCTGAACCAGCATTCAGTCTGACAAACTCGCGACGCCTCGGCCGTTAATCTCGTGCACAATCTCCTCATCAGTCGTCCCACACATGTCTCTCCATGGCCCCAAACCACCCCGTGTCCCTCACCAGCCAGACCGCCAGTCGTCGTCGGCCGCCGCTCAGTCCTTGCAGAACCACAAGCACACGACTGCCGCTCAGTCCTTGCAGAACCACAAGCACACGACTGGCTTCTGGCCGTTGTTGCCCGTCCGAGTGGCGTCCCATCCAATCTCACCAATCGTCTTCTTCATGCTGTCCTTGTCGCCCCCGTTGATCTCGAGACCCCTGTACCACTTGCCGCCGCCGCCGCTGGTGATCTCGAAGACCTTGTTCTTCTTGGGGTTCGGGTTGGTGCAGCCGAAGCCCTTGAGCAGCTCCGCCAGCGTCGTGTTGCAGGGGATGTGGGACGCCGTAAAGGGGATCTGGGTCGCGGCGGGGAGCTGCCAGGGCGCCGTGTTGGACTTGAAGATGTGGGCCTTGGTGTGCTCGGGGGCGAAGAAGTAGTTGTAGCCCGGCTCGCAGCCCACGCCGCCCGTCGAGTTGGACATTTGCGCCGCGGGCATCGACGGGTCAATGTAGGGCCACACCTGGGGCTGGCGAGGGAACATGTTGGCGTTCCCGTTGGGCTGGTGCGAGAAGGTGTGCTGCGCGTAGAAGCCACCAACCGGGCCTTGCGGAGGACACATGGCAGGGTTGGGCGGCGCAGGAGTCACTGTCGGATACGCGCCGTAAGCCATGTTGGCCCAACTGCTGTACCCGGGCACGGCACCCAAGTTGTAACCAGGTCCCCCGGAATGGTACATGTACGGCTGACCTTGGCTCGGCATCGGAGCACCGTACGGTGCAAAGGGCGGACGGCTCCCCACCGAGTCGCGTCCGGTCATCGGGTTCCAGCCTCCAGACATGATGGAGGTGACGTGCTCGGAACGATGGCAGTCTTTCGGGAAACGGTGGCGACGGCGACGACGAGTTCAGCAAAGCGGCTGCCAGGTATGGACCCAACGGCGAGAGGAATGGTCGAAAGAAGCTTGCCAGTGTCCAGGGACCGGGCCTTGCTGCGCGGGGTTCCAGAAAGAGGGAGGGTTGATATAGGCAAGGTCGGTCGGCCGGGGGAAGAAGCTGTTTTGGTAGGATTGGGGTGGGCGATGTTGGGCAAAGGCTCCTGCTCCGTCGTCTTCTTCGGCGTCGGAGGAATGGGCTGTGTTGTCATGTGTCAGTCTCTGACCTGTCTCGTTTTGCCTCTGCGTGTGACAGCCACCGGAGGAGGGGAGGAGGAGACGGCATCGTCTACTCTCCTCTTGCGGTTGCGTGGCGGGAAACAAGCAAACAGCAAAGGAAAAGGAGGTATGACGAACCTGAAGATGAATCCGAAGTGTCCTGATCCTCGCTGAGCTCCGACTGTGCCTCCTCGTCGTCTGACTCCAGGTCCACGTCGAGGTGTGCCACAAAGATCTCTGTACTCCACACAGTCCGTCCGTGGCGATCCAGGAAAGCACCGACAACGATCCACGCCCAGCAGGGGGGATCTTGGCTCGCTTCCAAGTACTGAGTGACGACGAGTTTGGTTGCCGGAGACGGCAGAAAGTCCGTGTCGACTTCGGTCGTCGTGCAGTGCGTCTGTGGAAGGCTGGACATGGACGTGCACGAGATGGTCGAGACTGATCGTGGGCGGGGAGTGGTTCGGGAAGTTGTCTTGTCAAGGCCGCGACTTGTCAAGAGCGTGTCCGTCATGTTCAAGAAGAAGAACGAGTGACCAAGCACAGGTGTTTATGTAGCCATAGCTACTTGATCTTGGATATTTGATTCAGTAGTGGAAGACTGACGGTGAGCGTCGACATGCGATGCGCGACCAGTCTGTCACGATCAACCCTCAGAGCTTCATCCCATGCTTGTCATTGAATCACCAAGCTTGGCCAGTCAAGCGAGGCCTAGTCCCGACGACACAGCGAATCAAGCCGATGCACATGGCGTCGAAATTCGTCCAGGGTCTAGATGCCGACAGTGCCTGCGCCGCCTCGGCATGTTGATGAGGCTTCGCATGTCCTTGGTCAGAGCAAGTCATTTGCGGGAGCGTGTCGTGATGAGGTGTCGCTCCAGCGCCGGGCCAATGGCTGTAGCAAACCGTGGTCAGGCGCGACTGAGGTTAGTCATGGTGTGCTGGAAAGCCTAATTGCCCATCAACACACAGAGCTGCTTCTCAGTGACGGTGAATTCTGCCGTCACGGGAACCACGGTCCCGCATCCGGGTCTCGTGTCACCGACACAGACGTCATTGGACTTGATTGGACACGCAAAGAGGGTGTTGCGGAGCGATTGGAAAATATGCCTGCCTGCTGCAAGAATCCCTCCTGTGTGCATCCTTCCTCAGTCATGACCGTGGCCGTCATCTTGTACGACGCGGACGGCACCGCCCCGCTTGGACGCGTCAACCCTCTTGAGCTGCTGGCGTCTCTCAACCTCGCTAACGAGGCCCTTGAGGTAGACCTCGGCCTGGACCGTGGCGCTGTAGGCAGCCGGGGACCAGTTCCAGATGTTGCGCCTCTCGACATCGGCGCCGGCGGCGAGGAGGGTGCGGAGACCAAGGAGGTTCCCGCTGCTGCTGGCGAAGTGCAGGGCCGTGTTGCCTTCGACGTCTGCCCTCTGCACAGCCTCGTAGGGGCCGGTGGGGGCGTAGGTGAGCAGCAGCTGCAGGATGGTGTCGTGGCCGCCTATGCTGGCCTCCATGATGGCGTCGCGGCCGCGGACGTCGCGCCTGAGGATGCTGGGCCTGTCGGTTTCGCAGAGCAAGTGGACGACGTCGGTGTGTCCGGCCCTGGCGGCCAGCATGAGGGCCGTCTGGTGGTGTTCGTTGAGGGCCGGGCACGGGACCTCGTGGCCCGCGCGGAGCAGGGATTCGCAAATGTCTCGGTGGCCCAGCGACGCGGCAAGATGCAGGTTCGAGTTGGAGAGGCCCATGGGAGAGGCGTCCGGGTTGTGGAGGAGCGAGGGGTGCGACTTGAGGAGGCGCCTGACGAGGAGGGCATCCCCGACGTGGATGGCCCGTCGCAAGCGAATCGAGGGCTCAATCCTGTAGAGAAAGTCAGCGTCATGGCGGACGGGAGCGAGATGGGAGGGTCGACGGACATGGCGGGCGATGGATCATGGCTGAAGAGGAGAGAGTGAGGGCAAGATGTTTCATTTTTGCCATGCATTAGGTATGTACTCTGGTACTTGACGCTTGTTCCAAGTCGGCAAGTGGCAAGTGTGGCTGGTGCGCACATTCCCCGCGCACCCCGCGCCCTCGTTGGAGTAGAATTTGTAGAATCTGCAAAATGGTCAATTTGAAGCTATTTGCATCGCACCTTTTACTACAAGCCGCTACCGCGATGGAGTCTCTTTTGAAGCGCACCTTTCCTACTTTCCAAGAAGCCCAGGCCGCTTGTAACGAGCTCGCGAGAACGGACGGATATGCCCTCGCTGTGGCATCAAAGAAGCCCAATGCAGCCAGTCCCTCCTACATCTATCTTCGCTGCTCAAAGGGCCGGAAATACGTCGACTGCGGCAATGAAGCCATCGCCAAACGCCGTAAAACAAGCACGCAGATGACCCGGTGCCCCTTTGGCTTGGTCTTGAAGCTAAACCGGCTCCGGACCGCTTGGTCAGTCTCGCGCGCTTCTACCAACGCCCACAACCATCCCTTTATTGAGCCAATGGCCCATGCCAAGTACAAAGGAGAGGTTATTGCGAAATACTCGTCTGAGATCATTCAGCTACACAACAGCGGCTTGAGACCAGTTCTCATCACAGAGCAGCTACGGGCACGCTCCCACGAAGACCCCGACCTAGCAGCCATCACAGCCAAGCAGGTACACAATGCCATTGCTCGCCATCGTCAGCAAGAGCTTGCCGGTGTTTGAATCGTCCTCGGGTGCACTGTCCTTGATTTTTTCAAGAACGCCGTATCAAGTGTACCATCTCATCCTTGATTGTTTTAAAAACGCCGTATCAAGTGTACCATCTCAACCTATTTTATAGATGACTGTTTATAGATGACCTCATAAAACGGCTGGCGCAGAAAAGCATGACATCTTAAGCCTTGGCCTCTACCTTCTCATCCGTCTCTATAATGGCCGTCCCAGATGTCCAGTATATTGGCCTGGAAGTCTGCTTCCCATGGCATCCCTCGTCTGTCATGAACCTGGCTGATGACGTCGTCTTCGTTGTGCGTCGCCAGTGGCCCAACGCCCCTTACTTCATCGCCATGCGCCATGTCGTCGCAAGGCCCGGTGGACCGCTTCTTGGCAGAGACCCGGCGCCGTCTCCGCACCTTTACATCTTCATGGCCTACCATGTAGAGGTGCTCCTCTAGCTTCAGGTCGTTGACGACCTTGACCTCGATGTCACTCGAGCTGAGACGCATGTTTCTAGAACCTCCCATCTCGATGAAGAGGTCATGGAGCGTCTGGTATCTGTCATGCTCCATCCTCGTCCATGCTTCGCGTAGGATATCCTCCTGTTACGACCTGACTGTCAGCCTACCGTTCACATGCCAAGGAGGTAGGGATCAAACTTACATCCCGAGGTAGCCACTCAATGTACTTTGACCGTGCGCGCTTGAACTTCATCTGCAGCATCTCCCTGCCATGGTGCTTGTTGAAACGCTTCGCAAAGTCCCCCTGGATGCTGTCCCACATGTCTTGTCCTCGCTGGTGGCGGTAGCGCCAGCGAGATTCGAAGATGAAGCGCTCCTCCTCGGGACAGGTGCTCTTGAGAAGAGGTGGCACCTCCTCTCCATGACAGTTGATATGCTCCCCGGACTCTGCTGGCTTGAACTGGAGCTTGGTAGATGGTGCCCTTTTACCCTGGCTGTTGCGAAGGGGGCTGGGAGACCGGGGCCGCTTTGCCGTGTGACTGTGAAAGACGGGATTCTCTGCGCCGGTCCGGAGAGCGTGTCCGACATGATGGTGTAGGACATGGTTTGATGACGGGCCGGCAAGGTCTAGATGCCAATCATCGTCTATGGGCAGGGGCGTTTTGTCCCGAACCGTCAGGGGGCTGTCAGCACCCGTGTAATGTGTGTTGGACATGTGTTCAAGGCCTGTGATGGAGCAGTCACGTTGCTGAGAAGGCTCGGCCGTCGTAATGTCCATCGAGGTGGCCAGTCTGACGGAGCTGAGGCCAAGGCGAGCCTTGATGTCCTCGAGTGCGTCAACCATTGGGACGACATACGCACCACCAAAGGCATCCGAGGCGACAACGTAGCCGTACACCTGTAGCGTTTTCTTGTCCACCACCCACGACCCCGAGTCACCGTCTACAATCTCTATAAAGGCACGTTAGTAGGCGGACTTGAAGCCGTGCTTGTAGAGGCAGGAGGAGCACACCACTGTCGACGTTGAGAATAAAGGCGTTGATGAACTCTTGGCCGTGCCCCAGAAGCACCCTTGACGGCAGATGAGAGAGCGATCCTTGTTTCAGGCCTTTGGATCCCGTCATGACGAGGACGGGCTGCCTATTGCCAGAGCGGCCGGGTGTGGCTGCAACGAGATGCTGGAAGTTGGTCGATGACAGCTTCGGTCCAACGCGGTTCGGCTTGTAGCTGAGCATGTCGATGAGAGCCCAGTCATAGTAGGCATCATGTTGGCCGTCTTTGGGTCGCCAACTGTCCTTTGAAATACACCCTAGTTTGGTCAACTCGAGGGCCCTCGACGACGTAGTCATGTCTGGCGAGTCCCAGTCGACTCCCTCTGCCACTTGCGCAGCTCGGGTGTCGTCTTCAGACGCTGTACGAGACGACCAAGGCAAATGCTGCTTCTCCAAAACGTCGAGTGAGGCCTCGCTTTCAGAGCCGGACATGTCGGTTTCCGCGTCCTCGTCCAACAAGACATGACCAGCTGTCAGCCCGTAAAGCTTTGTGTCTCCGTTTGGCGAGACTGCCGCTAGCATGCCGCCGAATGTGCACCGTCTCTCGGCACCCGAAGGGAGGCAGATTGTGATGGGTGCTCCGCAGTACGTCTCGGTTTCGCCCCTGAGAACCGAGACGCCAACGCCTTCTTCCGCCCCCTTCATCTCCAGTGGTCGACCGACAACAAAGACGTCAAACGACGGCAGGCTACAGTCCTCGGGCCGACATAGCGTCTTGACAGTGTCTTTGTTGAAGAACTTCCTCACCGTCTTGGCCTGCTTGTCCGGACACAGGATGACGATGCACGGCTTCGCGACATGCTCGGAGCGCCCCAGAACCATCAGTCTCACGGCCATGGGGCGGTATTTCTTTGTCGAGCGCTTGCGGCGGATATAACTCAGTAGCGGGTTCTCGATCTGGGCGTGGATGTGCTGGAAGCGAGACAGAGTTGCGTCGTTGACGCTCTGGTCGAACTCGCGGAGGTTGCCGAGCCCGCGCAGTGCTGGCATGAGCCGTCCCTTGTCCCCGTCGTTACCCAGACTAGAACCTTGGGTGGACTTGCCAGACGGCTCGTCGGAGACTCCAGACTGAGAGCCATACCCCGAATCGTGCCCCTTATCGGTGGACTGGGGGTCCATGAGCCTGTGCCCGGATGCTGGCTGACATGGCACGGCGTTCATGATGATTGATGAGCTCATGGCGCCACCAAGACGGCTCGTTTGAGGAGTCGACGTGAGGAGTTGGCGTGAGGAAGATGAAAAGTGATGGAGATATTCCGCCCCATGAGCCGGGCAGTAAGCACCGCCTACCGGATGTAAGCACTGAGCCACGACGCCATGCATCCAGTTGCCGCGTCTTTATTGGCGTTACTTTCATTGCTTGTGGCAGCGCCGGGCTGAGCTGCGCATGCTTTATGCTCAAGCTGGGAGACGAGTCCGATCAAAGGCATTAATACCCCCTATCTCTCCTCTCCCCTCTCCCCTCTGCAAGCACCCCTTTCCGCTGGCCACCGGCATGCTGGACTCCCCGTTCCCGCTCCAGAGCATCACAGACTCGGAGCTGCAAAGGCTCGCCCAGGCGCTCTGGAACTGGGACATCTGCGAACCATGTCAGAGCGGCGCGCCATGTGTGCTCCCGAGCTGTTCATGGAGACGCTCGGCCAGACTGTGGCGCTTCTTCGACTTTTACAAGGCCATCACCGCGTCCTATGTCCCGGAACTGTTGCCGGGCAGCAAGCCGGCGCTGCGCGACCATGCCGATGTCCTCGACATTATCCTGCTCCTCCGAGCCAACCCAGACACGCAGCGCCATGCGCTGACCCACGACTACTTCCGCCGACGCGTCATCAAGCCACCGCCCGCCGATCAGCATCGTGCCTTCAACCTTGTCGTGCAGGTCATGACCATGGTCAAGTGCTCGGCCGAGAACCAGCCCTCTGGCCTTCTCGAGCTTGGGACCCAGCCGCTGCCATGGCACGCCCACGCTTCACTCACTGAGTTCATGTCGAGAGCCTTCCCGGAATCCGAAAGAGTCCACGTCTGCGCCCTCGACAACCAAATCAGCCATATGAAATCGGCCCTGAGGGCGAGGAGGCTGAGGAAAGTTGCCGGGTTACGATTTCGGGGGACTGATGATCTAAGAAACCATCTTCGCCTCGACACCAGCAAGGGCATCGTGGAAATCTTCCACTACACCAGTGTCTTGAAGGAGCAATTACTAGCATCACGTCCATCTCCCGACAGCCACTCGCTTCAGGGCGCCGTCTCCGAGTAGGACCTCTCCCTAACGACCTCGTTCATTGTCCGGATCGTGCTGATATGTCGCCTCAGGGAAAACATACCGAGACGAGTTGCCCTAGAAGCCCTTGATTCCGTGCAGAAGATCCTCTTCCCTTTCCACTCTGACTCAGAAGAGATCCTCCGCCATCTGGTGTCTAGGCAGTCCTTCGACCCCGACTGTCTTCGATACGACTTGGCCGGCTATCGGATGCAAGGTGAAGAAGACATATCATACTGTTACTTCGGTGGCCGGCTTATAGACCTCTTCAAGGAGCAGGAGGATCCTAAACCCCACAGCATCCTGGAGAAGTGGTTCCACCGTAAGAGCGGAGCGCGATTCATGATGATGGCTACGCTTGTTGGTGTTTTCATGGCCATTATACTGGGTGTTCTCGGGCTCGCTGTCGGGATATTCCAGGCTTGGCTGGCGTATCAGGCCTGGAAGCATCCCGTTGCCGCCACCTAGGCAACAGAAAGGGGCTTTAGATATTCTCGTTCCTCCCCCTTCTCTTCCTATGGTCCCATCATCGAGCCCTCGTCGCCGATTAGTCTGCCACGCTTTCGATCCAGCGCGTGCTCAGGTCCGGGGTCTCGTCAAACACCTTGTCAAACGGCCACATTGGCCTCCGAATCCTCTTGTGTCCCAGCCGAATCAAGTCCTGGTCCACGCCGCCCGGCGTCAAGGCAAGCATCCACCCTTTGGCCATGTCGTACAGCTCCGGCTCCAAGTAGCCAATCTTGACAATGACGACGTCGGCGCCTCGGGGGTCGAGGTCGAGGTCGGTAAAGTCCCTTTCCTTGTGGTACGGCTTCCGCAGGCGGGTGAGGATGGCGTAGACGGAGCCGACCTGCACCACGACTTCTACCTCGGCGTCCCGGTCGCCGTGCTTGATGGCATGGACTCGACCCGTCATCGTCAGTGGAGGCGCATGCGCCTTGTCGGCTTCCGCTCCCGCCGTCACCGTCACCGTTGCGCCGAGGCCTGCCGCGACTGCCGTTTCCACCGCTTTGGGACCAGGCAAGCTCGCGTATATGACGGTGTATCCAGAGTCTGGGGCCTTGAACTCGGCACGATCCAGGAGCTTGGTCAGGCCCCATGTCACATCGCCAGAGCCACCAGCAGTGGGGTTATCGCCCGAGTCGGAGATGAAGAATGGGCGCTTCTCTCGCCAAGACTTGACGGCCGCGTCCAAGCACTCGCCAAGGGACCCCGTGGGCGCCACAAACTTGAACTCGCTTCGCGCCTCCCAAAACAGCTTCGCCAGTCTCTCCGCCCCCGAGGACACGGCCTGCTTGTCCCAACCCGTGACCATGACTGCGGCTCGGTTCCTCGGCTCGTCGGCCCAGGCGTACCCAACGAATATGGCCGCGTCAATGACGCCGGGACACGCTTCAACTTCGGGTACGGCTGCGTAGATTCGCTTGGCCGGCTCCATGCGCGTCGAGGTTTGCTCGCCAGGCAGCAGAATGGGCACGGGGATCCACGCCTTGAGCGGCCTGCCGCCGGGAGAGGCTTGGATGAGGCTGACCAGGTTGCGGCATGCTCGCTCCTTGGTCTCTAGTACATCAGTGTGTGGTGCGAAGCGATAGCAGGTGATGAGGTCCGTCAAACGAGCCAGCTCAGCTGACACGTTCCCGTGCAGGTCCATGGAAGCCGATACGAGCGTCTGGGGACCAATGACTCTTCGGATTCGCCTCAGCAGCTCCGCCTCGGCATCGTCCATGTCCTCAACACACATGGCCCCGTGAATGTCGAACCAAAGTCCGTGGACCATTTCCTTGTTCACCATCTCGCCGAGGCGGGAGATGATTTCGCCCGTCAAGACTTCGAACGCGTCTCTCGTCACAATGCCTCCGGGAATGGCATGACCGACAAGCACGCCCTTCCATGTGGCATCTTGCCCCAGCGACTGGTCCTCGTGAAGGAAGGGATATCTCTTGATGATGTCGTCGCCGCGCTGGGGATGGAATGCGCTGGCCAGCGTCCTCGACGGAGAAAAGCTAGACGTCTCGCATCCGAGACCTGCGATTGCTACCACGGGACGGACAGGCATGGTGATTTCGCGTGTATACTGAAGTTGCAAGGTTGACGCGGGGCTGGGAAGCGGAGGCGTCGGTGACATTGGCGCCTTGATGAGTAACTCGCATCCATGGAGTGAACCGTTTCTATATACTATATGATAAGCTTTACACACCTTTGCCAGCTACTGTACATGAGCCAATCATATCGCATCCCTCGCACTAGCATCAGATGTGGTGAGGGATGTAGACAGACACCCACAGGGGGAGCATACGGGTACCAGAATTCATCAATGGGAATGTTCCTCCGTCGCTGAGACCTTGAGCTTCAAAAGGCGCCCATCCGGGGGCTCAGGCACGCAAGAAAAGGAGGCAAAGCTGGCATGCCGAGGCTCGACCATGAGGCCTTCGGAGCCGTTGAGGCCAGCGGCTTCTTCCCCTTTGTCGCCACATGGTGGAGTCGACTTTTCCGGTAGGCCATCGAAACGTGTTTTCCCCGATTTCTGAGCCATCAAGCCTGATGTTGCCAGAGTCCACTGTCGACGCACTGTGCCTCATGAGGCCCCAGTAAGGGAGGCGCTTGGGGGCATCGTGGTTGCCGAATCACTCAGCTTGTAAAGCTGAAGTCTGTTCGCAGCGCCGCAGTACCCGGTTCCATCGCCCGCGCAAGGGAAAGAACAGTCATTTTGGTTGATGGCTTTGACGCTTCCTTCCTGAATGCTGTTGCCGCAATAGCATTCTCGCCCATACTCTGTGGCAAAGTACGTAAAGGCATCGCAGAACTTTGCACACGCCTCCAGCGTCATCTTGTCGTCGGCGTAGCTGCTGCCAACCAGAGCGCGGCTGTTTGTAGCTTCTGTCCAGCAACCTTGGAATCTATACTTTCCAACTGTGTTCTTGACGGCCGGTGCAGTGGGTGTCGGAACGGAGGCGCTGCTGCTTGTGGACGTGGGGCCTGTCGTCGTCGTCGTCGACCCAGGGGTAGAACTGGACGTCGGTGGGGCGCCCAGCCGATAGAGGTTGAGCCTCCCAGGGCCTCCGCAGTATTCCGTCGCGTTGTCTAGGAGGAGTCAGTTCTGTTACAGAAAATCTGTGTCCCGAGAGTCCTCACCGTTACAATTCATGCCACATTCCAAGTCAGGAGCGTGAACTGAGCCAGTTGCCAACTGGCTGCCACACCAGCACTCTCCTCCATATTCCAAGCCTGCATATGAGTACATCGCTCCCTTGCAGGCATTGACGCACGCCGCCACGGTCTTCTTTTCCGTGCCAACGCCGTTTGGAAGCGCTCGAGCATTCGCCGGCTCGGTGAAGCAGCCCATGCTGGCGAAGCCCGAGACGCCGGGGTTCACAGACGGGCCGCTGACGGGGGGCTTGGTGTAGTTGCCATTCCACTGCAGCGAGTCGGCAAACAGGGACATGAAGGCCCCATCCCCTGCTCCGTTGCCACCGCAGATCTGGTTAATGTCTCCCGCACAGTTGTAGTTGCAGTTCGTGTCGTCAACCTTCTGCAGCGGAATCTGGTTGCCAGCCCAGCACTCCCGAAGGTACTGCGTACCACAGAAGACGTAGTTGCTCTTGGCGCACGTCGCAATGCACTGTGCATTCGTGAGCTTAACGCTGTCGAGAAGTTGGTTTGGCAGCTGTCTACCCGGGGTGTTGTCTTTGAAGCAACCAATGTACTGATACCGGCCTTGTCCATTCGGCAGGAGAGGAGGGGCCTGCTCGGCTACCGCGTTGCAGAAGAATTGGATGAACTGCTTGCCAAACTCGGGGTCGTTTGTATTCATCGTCCATTGCGCTGTGCTATTGTAGACGGGCATGTTCCATTGTGACTTGGGCGCGGCGCAAGTTAGAAAAGCCGTGCCGCTTTCACCGGGGCCAAAGGAGGAGCCCTCAGCCAGATCGACCTGGTTGGCCGCTCTCACGATGCTGTCCACGCCGAATGGAGGCTTTGAAACGGTCAGAGATAGCTTGACTCCGCCGGGTGGGGCCTTGTTGGTAACTCGGAACTTGAGAGACCTCGATGTGTTCTCAGTCACGTTGCCAAAGTGGAAAGGGGTGCCGGACTGATACTTGACCCAATCCTGGCCATCGGGAGTCTGAAACTCGAGAAGCGCGATGGCCGCCGGCCCAGAGGAGCCGGCAATTGAGACTGTGCCGTTGCCGCCATCGGTCACGAACTTGACGAAGCCTGTAAAGGTACCGCTGGCCGTTGAGCTGAAGGCGACGCTGACAGTCACGCCCGAGTTGGCGGGGACGGTTGTCGGGATGTTCTGGAGTGTAAATTTTCCAACGACAAGATGGCCTTGGCCATCCCATGGCTGGAATGGGCCCGTCGAGTTGTCCGCCGAGTACAGGATTGACGTGACCTTGAGCGGCGAGCTGCCCCGGTTGGAAACTACGAGACTTTCCGTCACGCCGCCGGGGTCTTGTCCGGTGACGACGCCTTTGAACGTGATGGTGCTTGGGCTCAGAGCAAGAAGAGCTCTAACACTGCGTCCCGTTCCGGTCAGTCTAGCGTGCGTGTTGGTGCTAAAGCCGGCCACACTGTTGGTGCTGTTGACAAGAAGGTCGGTGGATTGAAAGCCGACGCTTGTCGGGACGAATGTTGCATTCACGCTGAAGGACTGCCCCTGCGACAATTGAAGCGGCAGTTTAATCGAGTCAGATATGCCAAAGTGCTTCTCCTCGCCCAGCCCGACACTCGTAACAGTGAGATCGATGGTGGCCTGGCAGGTGACGGGCCTGGCGCTGCTGCTGTTGTTGATGTCGACGCTTCCAAAGTCGACGGGAGAAGAGCAGTTGAGCGGCGAGTTTACCGGGGCGCCAAAGCCATAAACATACCCGAGCGTGGTGCCGATATAAAGCATGGCATTGCCAAACACCGGTCGGCTGAACTTGGTGATGGCTGGAACGTTGAAGGAATTCAGCAAAACGAGCTTACCATCCTTTGGTACTGCATTGTAAATCTTGACACCGACACCTTGCACGTCTGTAACCCACAAGAGCCCTGTCCCCTCCTGACCGTCGAGGGAAGTGACGGTTCCGTGGGAGACGCCAAGGATATAGGCGTTGATTGTCGGCGAAACGGCCACTTTTGCAAAGGTAGGGACGCCGTTGTTGCAGGAAAACTTGAAGACGTTTGTTGGAGAGCCGATTACGTTGATGAAGACATAGCCCCCCTCGAGCGGGTAAACACCCGCCCCGGCATAGACTGAGTTTTCGTTTTGAAAGACCTGCAGGACATCGTCCTGGGTGTCTTTGCCGTTTCGATACCCCCCGAGGTTGTCCAAGTTGAGCCAGTAGGTCTTTCCCGACTTTCCCGTGACCACCCCGATTCGCTTGAAATCACCGCAGGCAAATTGGCTGGGCAAAACCTCGAGTGGTGTAGTTCCGAGATCTTGATCGCCGCCATCGAGCGCCTGCTTCTCCCACGGCATGAAGAAGTCGACGACGTTCAGGCTGCCATCGGCGTTCATCGTCAAATGCAATGCGGCTTCTTCTAGCGCAGTTGGCGGGTTGAAGCCCTTGACTGGGATTGTAGAGAGCTGGGAAGCATATCCGTTGCCAGTTGCAGCAAAGATGGAACCGGCGTCATCCGAGGACAGGCCACCGCCACTCATCCAGATGCCTGCGCCCGGAATGGTGTTGGGGATGCCCTGACCCTGTGTGGTCCAGCCTTCAACTATTTTGCCGGTGCTTTTGTCCCAACCAATGATCCAGCCCGTAAAGTTGTACTGAACGCAATGGGATGCGAAACCGGCGTAGATGTACTGACCGGTGTGCAGCAGGGCGGCTCGTTGGAGATGGATGCCCCCGGTGAACTTCCGACTGGCGCCGTTCCTAGAAGGGACACCCTCGAGGTCGACGGGAAAGTTGGGGCGCTCTGACAAGTCGTTGACGTCTAGAGCGTGAACAAAATAACGACCAGCGGGTCTGCCCTGAGGCTTGTCGCCAAACTGGCTGACGTAGGTCTTGGCAGTGAGATAGAGGGTATCTGAGCTGGCATCAATTACGCCCGTCGAGGTGACGCCGATGGTTGGCTCAATGTCTCTGCAGCCGTCCAAATCAGCGGTCAGAAAGGGGATATGCAGGGCTCTTGAAGCCACGATTTCCCCTGTTTTGGCATCCAACTTGTAGACGTTGTTTTGCGTCGTGGCAAAGTAGACGTATTGCCTTGTGCCACCGTTGGGGGTGTAGACGAGAGGCTGGGAGAAGATTTGCTCGGGCTGTCCGACGTAGGTGCCCGGAAGAAGTGTGCGAAAGACCTGGCCAAACTGGGAACTGCCGACAATGGCCGGGTCCATGCCATGGTTACTGTGGCTTGAGGATCAGCAGAGAGGCTCGAGGAGTATTGTGGACAGGACAGCTCACGTCTGAAATCCAGAACGCGAGTTATCGCCGCCCCATGTAATTGTATCGGTCGAGGCCAGAGCGCTGACCGTGGCCACCAAGGCCGAGGCGATGACTGCGCCCGAAAACTTCATGACTGCGAGAGCGACAGAATGAACGGAACAGCGGCTGGTCAAGCGAGGGTGGCTGTCGTCGTCGACGAAGGTCGGTCACTGGACAAACAGGGGCGGACGAGCAGACGGAGAGAGCGCGAGGTGGCCATCTTGTGGTTGATATTTTTCTACTCAGCAAAGGTTATACCTATTGGATCTGACCGCAGGACGGCTTCTTCTGCCTGCTCTTCCAGCTGGGCCAGGTATGTACCATTTGTACACGCCGAACAGCCGGTCTGACCTGATTGCGGGCTGCCCGGGCGAGGTAGAGCAATGCCCAGCTGTCCTGCGTCGGGCAGAAGGTGTTCTAGAAGTCGGGTGAGGAGCGGTGCTGCGCAGGGGGTCGGGCAGCCACCAGCAAACGGGTGGACAGGCCTGGGCCGGTCCATGCCTGTCCATCAAGCCAGAGTGGCGTCGAGATGAGATGGATGGATGGTACTAAGAATAGGCCGACGTTTGCTTCTTCTCGTGACACCCAGCACGTCCCACTTACTAATTATTCATCAATCGGGGCGGCGTCGTCCTGTCCCAGCGGGCAGATCCGCTAAAGACACTGGTAGCGACCCGCTGAAGAACTCGGCCGAATACTATGTCCACGACGTAACTCGTACGAAGTAGTTGACATGAACCAACATTACTCGTGCCTGCAATGACCGCCTCGCAGCTCTACCTGGCTCCTTCACAGGGCTTGTACGGTAGACCTCAGCCTCGAGTCAGATGCATAGCGTCGAGGACCGGCCTGGACTTGCTGTCACGCTTTGCTCTTTTAAATGAGCATGGCCCGTGGCTGTTCACGAACCTGCAAGCCTCTCTCTGTTCATCCTTCCTTGTCAGCTCTACAAGGGGACATGTCAATGACCGAAAGCATCTTCCGCATCCATGCCGTGTAACTTGCAGGTGCGGAATCTGGCGTCCCAGCTGCGCAGGCGTCTGTCGCCTCACAACTAAACAATGTGAAATGTCTTGAGCACAGACGGCGCACGAATGCAAGGCGTCAAGCTCTTCTTCCTCGCGTCGCCCGACACGTGGGCGAATGTAATGAAAAAGAGCAAGACGTGCCACCTGGAGGGAGTGTGATAGTACCAGGGACGCGAGTTGGACAAGCAAAAATTGTGCCTACTTCAACAGCTGGACTCCGAGGGTTAGCGGCCAGAAGCAGAAACTCGGAGATCCAGTGCCTGTCCCGATCTCTTGAGCCCCCGACCGCTGGGGCCGCCCCCGCCACAGAGGATGAGGAGAAGGGGGATGTCGTGCGGGGAGGGGGGGATTTATGATTTGGCTTGACGCTCTCGCCTCGTTCAGCAAGGAAGGAGGCGAGCGGGAGATTGCTGAAAAGGAGACGAGCTTCACGGGTCAGGTGATGACCTACTAGGTACCCAAGTACTTCGTGGGCGGTGAAGACTCGACAGGGGGTGAGACGAGGCGACCAAGCCAAAGCTGGAAGGCGATCCTTGGGTCAGCGACCATTCTAGGCAGGCGACAACCCCGACTACGACATTGGCCTCTCTCAACAAAGCGAGGGATCTTGCCGGTTTTCCGCGCACGCAATGACGGCCGAGCACCGTGTGAAGCAGCAGTCAGCAGTGGACACTCGATGCTCCTCGAGCCACGCCCTCACGATTGCCATTGGCAACCTCGTGCTTGGCCACTGATATAACCGGAGTGTGAAGTAAAGTCTAAGAACCGCGGCAGTGGGTTCAACAGAGCCCACATTCCAGTCCCGGCAGCCCCATCCAACGTTGTTGACTGGTTCAATGTTCCGTTGAGGTCGAGTGTTCATGCTGTCTGCCTCTCTTCCTTTGGTATCAGGCATCTACTTGACATTTACCGGACCATGAGGTCCAGCTTCGTTGAGAGTGCTTCGTTGAGAGTGATGCTTGATAAAGACAAAAAGCAGGGGCCCCATCCTGGATGAGGGTCCAGCAAGGACAAAAAGACTGCGGCCAGTGTGACTCGAACACACGACCTTCAGATAGGTATCCGTAGGATTAAAGTTTTACTTCAGTCTGACGATCTCCCAGCTAATCTATGGCCGCAGGGATTTGCTTGGTGAGGGCGGATGAGACTATGCCGTTGATAAAGGGAGCACGGAGAACGAACTTACTCCACATCTGACCTTTCTAATCCGTTGCCAAAGACTAGCTCCGGGACTCGTTGCCGGCTTCGCTGCTTGATGTGACTGCACCACAGCTCCTGGTGCACGCACACACACAGGCCGACGTCTACCGGCCATCCGGACCATTTTGATGGGAGACTCAGGCCCGGGAGGCCATCTCGCGAACCATTTCTGCATTTGAGTCGCTGCTGCTGCGCGGCTATCGAATCGAATATCGAATCGGTGCTGCTCTTTGAGAATGCTCGGTTCGAGAATCACGGCCACCTCGGGAATATTTCCAGGAGCAAACCGCGTCTGTACAGTCTTTGTGCTCCACGTACGAGTTACGGGCTCGTCGTACGAGAAATGGACAAGGAAATATGCCCTGTTGATGACGTGGACTCTACGCCACCCTTGCTGTTGCACACATCGTCCGCTCCGGCCTTGATGTGACTTTGCGGGTAGATGCAGCGGAGTCGTCCGGTTGGGCTCCAGGCTCTGCTCTGATACACCAAGGCCGCAACGTAGGCGATGAAGTTCGCCTGGCCCATTGTCAGTTTGCCTCTCTGATCAGACGAGGCACGACCTGTTCATCGACCACGGTCGGATGGATGACCTTTGTCCACAGCAGTCACTGTTTGCGTGGGCCCATGGCTCCGCATATAAAAGCCATCCGCCCTGCCTGATGTCTGCCTGTTTGTGCCATTACCTTTGGCAGCATCTACCTTGGACACGGATATCGTCTATTTATCGTGCCGACAGAATATCGCACACACGTCTTTGGAGCGACTTGAGCGCAAACAAAAGGCCTTGCAAAGACGCCCCGAAGCCCAGTGTCTACGCCGCGGGTGCCTGGACACTTGAGGAGAGGTATTCAAGCCACCTCGGGTCATGGATCAAAGAATACAAGGCTGAACTTTGCAAGTCGCTGCCCGTCGCAACAATGGACGCACACGAGACAGGGCACGGCAGGCACGCGAGCAGCCAGGGTGCTCGACGAGAGCTGCTCAGCAAGTTGGTCAGCACCCTGTCCCGCCTCGTCTGGACGTCGTGGACCAAGAGCACACGCACGTCGCCGGCAGTGCCCAGTCACTGGAACCCGCCAGCCACGGGGCTGAGGTGGGCGGCGATGGAGGCTCACGACGACTTGCTATGTGACGAGTCGGAATTCGAAGCGGCAGCCGCGGCGGACGTGGACACGGTCCTTGGCACCTCGCCGTGGGAGCTCGTCTTGGCGCCCGAGTCAGAAGAGCTCGATCGCTTGACGGGCTCCTTTTACCCGTCGATCCGCAACATGCCAGCACACGGCTGTCGCTTCGAGCGGCTCGGCTGGGGGAGGGAGGTGACGGGGATATAGGCTGTGCAACCGATGGCGAGCGCGGTGGGGGTGCGAATAGGGCTGGCGGCAACAAAGGCCGGTGGTGTATGGGATTGGATATTGTAGAGGTGCAGACGTTTCTTATGACGCGGCCTCTGTCCTCGAAGAACTCGAGCTCTGTCCTTGACCGAGGTCCTATGACGCGGTCCGACACTGGATAGCCTCGGCATGGCATAGAGGTCGACCAGCATCATGGCTGCTGCATGCACTGAATGCCTGTTTAGAACAGACTCGACGGGCCAGCAGAGTTCGGCAACTAGCAGCAGTCTCGTCTTACCTATCCCCGCCGGCGCATGCAAGCCAGACTCAGCTCTCATCTCCGGCATCCAATGACCCGGCCAGTATTTATTAGCCTAAATCCCCCCCCCCATCCCATCAACCTCGACCAACCTACTAGTATCTCTTAAAAGTCGCTCTAGGTTCGCGTCGGGCGTCCGTCACATCACCGAACCAAGACGAGCACAGCCCGGCCATGGCGCTCATCGAGTATGCCCTGTCCTGGTGGACCGTCGCCGTCGTCGCCGCCGTCGTCGCCGCGTCTTACGGCTACGAATACTTTGTCACTCACGCCCATCTGCGAGGCATTCCGGCGCCGTGGGGCGCCCAAGTCTCCAACCTCTGGCTGCTGGCCGCCTGCAGACGTGGAGGCCGGTACAGGATCGTCGACGAGGCTCACCACAAGCTCGGCAAGGTTGTGAGGATCCAGCCAAACCACGTCAGCATTGCCCATGACGCCGCCATCCCGGCCATCTACGGGCATGGCAACGGCTTCTTGAAATCGTAGGCACATGACCATGGCGTGATCAGCGGGGGGGGAGTCGTGCTCACCGTGTTTGACCCCAAGCGAGTTTTACGATTGCTTCGTCTCGATCCATCGCGGCCTCTTCAACACGCGCGTCCGCGCCGAGCATACCCGCAAGCGCAAGCTCGTGTCTCACACCTTTTCGGCAAAGTCGATCGCCCAGTTTGAGCCCTACATTCACGAGAACCTGCGTCTGTTTGTCCAGCAGCTCGACTCGCTCGTGGAGCAGAGCCAGGTCCGCAACAGCGTCGGACAGCGGGAGGCCCAGGTCGACTGCCTCGGCTGGTTCAACTACCTCGCCTTTGACATCATCGGCGACTTGGCCTTTGGTGCCCCGTTCGGCATGCTGCGGGCCGGCGCGGACAAGACCGAGGTGCGCCTCTCACCCGAGAGCCCCTTGATCCACGTGTCGGCCATCCAGGCTCTCAACCGCCGGGGCGAGGTTTCGGCAACCCTCGGCTGCTTGCCGTGGCTCCGGACCTATGCCCGATGGCTGCCGGACCCCTTCTTCAGGCGAGGCGTCGACGCCGTGCGCCAGGTGGCGGGAATCGCAATCGCGCGGGTACAGGGCAGGCTGGAGAGCCCTCCCAACCACCAGCGCAAGGACCTGCTCGCCCGCTTGATGGAGGGCCGCGACGAAAAGGGGGAGCCGCTGGGCCGCGACGAGCTGACGGCCGAGGCCTTGACTCACACCATCGCCGGCAGCGACACCACGTCCAACACGTCGTGCGCCCTGATGTACTACCTGGCGCGCTGTCCGTGGGCCTTGCAGAGGCTCCAGGCGGAGCTGGACGCCGCCGTGGAAAAGGACACGCGTGTTCCCTCGTACGACGCCGTCGAGCATCTCGAGTACCTCGAATGGTCCATCAACGAGGCCATGCGGCTGCATTGTACGTCCGGCATCGGCCTGCCTCGCGAGATACCTCCCGGTTCGCCCGGCGTGACGCTCCTGGGCACATACTATCCTCCGGGGACTGTCCTTTCTGTGCCGACGTACACCTTGCACCACTCCAAGGAGATTTGGGGCGACGACGCCGACGACTTCAAGCCCGAGCGCTGGAGACGGTTGACGGCGCGGCAAAGGGACGCCTTCATCCCCTATAGCCACGGGCCGCGGGCCTGTATCGGCAGAAACGTTGCCCAGAAGGAGCTCAAACTGATTGCGGCTACCTGGGCCAGGAGATATTCTGTCGAGCTGAGGCAGGGGGAGATGGAGACGAGAGAGGGGTTCTTGAGGAAGCCGACGCAGCTGCAAGTTGCCTTGTCTCGGAGATAGCAAATCTGATGGAAAAAATTGACAAGATTGGGTCGCAACGCCTTATGATGTGATTTGTTGGGAGGGATTGTTGTTCGGTAGGAGAAAAAAAGTAAGATGACAAGATTGGGATTCGAACCCAAGCGGATTGCTCCAGCAGAATGCGCGCTCTCCATGTTACGTCACGGAGTAAGGTTAAACCTTGAGTCTGCCGCCTTAACCACTCGGCCACCTTGCCGTGTCACTCAGCGCGCATAATTGTCATTAAGACTGGCTCGCGTAAAGTCTGAGCGATGTGTCAAGAGCCTCGATCTCCTGATTCGCAGCCAAAACATCATTCCCATCAAACACGTTGGGCCATCAGCTGCCACTCGGTTTGCTGACTCACGGGGCGCCTCGATTGAGGACTGCAAACGCCCAACTCGACGCTGTGGTATATTGTTGCTGCAACTGCGCCGAATTGCTCAGAGGGTTGAAAGACTTTTGGTATTCGCAGCCAGAGCTCTTCGTGAAGGCTTCTTTGGCAACGACGCGAAAATTACGGCTGGACGGCAACATGTTCCGGTGGATATTGGCCGAGTCTACGAAGTAGGCACGGCTGCAAAACGAATCTCGGCCTAGACATTTACCCATGCATCTACCTGGACATGCACCTAGACAGCATCATCTTGGAAGCAGCCGTGTGCCACCGAGACAAACGTGGTGGCATCTCGAGACGAAACGGAGCCGATGCCGGCCGACCCAGAACCGGTGCTGCGAGCCGCGTCGAGCCCTCTCTTGTTTGTTTGTGCGTGTAGCACCGGAACACAAGGTGAGCGGGAGCTTGGCTCGAAACCCTCGCAATTCACTGCCTCGAGTCGGTGAAATCTCTGCGGCGCCTGAACAGCCAACGCGCGGGCCATGGCCCTCCACAACAATGCCAACGTCTCTGACCCATCTCCGCCGACGCGAACAGTGCAACCTTAACCTCTTGCTGCGGCTTTGCACAACTCGCCTCTCTCTCCCATCACAGCACTCTGCAACATCACGAGCCATAAAAGGCCAACGCCCCGTCGCCGATACCCGTCAAGGGAGATATGCCATCGGACCAAACCCAGCGCGACCGCAGAGCACGACGCAGAAACATTGTCAAGGGCCGCCTGAGCCGAGAGGCGAAACGCACCCGACGTCCAAACTCGGCAGACGCCATGAGACGTCTTCAAGAAGTTGGTCAGAGGGACTACACGCCCGTGGTGCCGTCGCCTCTGGGGACCAAGTCCTGCTCCATCGACAGCGTGCCGACGCCGACGCCGTCCGAGGCAGCCCCGTCTCGCGACCCGACGCCGCCGCCGCCGGTTCCCACGCCGCCGGTTCCCACGCCGCCCGGGCTGCCGGCTCGTCGGGGTGTCTTTGACTGGGAAGCGTGGTACCGCGGCGACGACGGGGCGCAGCCGGGTGCCTTTGGGGACGATATCAGCCGCAGCATGCGCGAGCTGTTAGCAGACACGGAGCCCGACGACGAACCCGTCCGCCCCGTCCGCCCTGACACATGTGGCCCCCTCGTCCCCATCGGGTTGCACAGATCCGCGAGTGGATCGTCGATGAGCAACGACGCGCGTTTTGCCGAATTCGAGGCCGCGGCGGCTGCCTACGTTGCCTCCGTCAACAGCCAGGCTCCATCCATGCGTGGCACCCCGGCGTCGTCGGGCGCTCCGAGCCATGCTCCCAAGTATTCATACAATGGCATGCGCCGTAACCTGGTCCAGAAGCATGACGAGAAAAAGTACATCGACCCTCAGAAGTTGCTACTGTCCAGCTCGGTGCAGGAGCCCGAGCCGCGTAGCTCGGATGATGGGATGGATCCGCAGCAGGAGCCCAAGGGGTCGGATAGGGGGTGACGCTGGTCGGGGCTGGCCATGTATTCGGGCGTGGAACTCTGCGGACCTGCCCTTTCTCTTCATTCTGTAAAGATTCGGTTAGCGATACAGGCGAGACAAAAGACTGATTAGGACTCTTGACTAGTTGAGAGAAATCAAGGACAGAAACGATGGAATGACACTCATCCGATTCACAGAACGCCTGTGGTTTCGGCCAGAGAGCCAAGTGCTGTCGAGTCGTTTGCGGACCATGGGCTTTGTCGTCTATTGCCTGGTCAGCTGAACAGAAAACAATCCTAAACCGAAGGGGGTGCTTCTCGTGTTCCGAGGCTGTTCAACCAGCGTCTTGGACATGTATCGGGGTTCTGCTCCCGCTTGTGCTGTTTCTTGTCAGCATCTCGAACTTGTCGTGGCACATCTTGACCAAGTAGTAAGCTGTCTCTCCTCAGGCTGGTTTTCGTCGTCGGACGGGTATTGCGTCGGAAGCATCTCGCGGAAAGTGCTGGCCCTAAAGTCGGCGAGCTCGAGGTCTATATTGGCGTCAGGCAGGAAGGAGACCATGGAGGTGGAGTTTTTGGTGAAAGAATGTCCATGTGGCAAAAATTGCTCTCGCATGAACCGGTCGAGACCATGGTAGAGGGAAACCCCGGAGTAGACAAAGGGGGGGTGGGACAAGGAGAAGGACAAGTGAGGACTTGGGCAGAGAAAGGGGAGCCAAAGGGGAGCCAAAGGGGGACGTTTTATTTTTTTTGACAAAGGGGGACGGCTCTTTTTTGACTGGACGACGCCTAGTGCCCTGAAAAGCTTGGCTTTCACGGTCCCCTTTCATATCCTCTTATGCAGCAGTCGTGTGCGGGCGCTCGGCTTTGCCCACACGGCAGCTTAGCCCCCACGTGTAATGATTCACTTATCATATATTCGTAGGGAGTGTAATGATTCACTGATCATCTAGGGAGTGAGTCGATGATTTATGCTTGACCTTTTCATACACCGTTGCGGGAGTTGACATACGTAGAGAGACAGCTAGTTGGCCAGACGACACACGAGGGTAGCATCATTCTTCCGCCGAATAATGTGCTCTTTCAGTTAATGGGTTCGTGTTCCTTTCAGCAAAGCTGACCGAGTCATTGTGTCAACGGCCCAGGCGCCCGCACTGTCATGACATTCTGCCGTAGCTCGTGTTCCTTGCGTGCCCTTAACATGGCCCAACTACAAAAGGAACAAAACAAAAATATGTCGGACAAAGAATAAAAATCAATCCACATCTACATACATTCCAGCAGGTCCCACGTCTGCAGGAGTTGAGAAACTTACAAATATCATCGTCAAACCCACATGATCCCAAGGCCCCAACTTGCCGTACTGATCCAGACGAGAGCTCAGGCTTCTTTGCTCGCCTGCTTCTCCACGTGCCGCTGGGTGACGCGGTCCTCCTCGGTAGCGCGCTGCTTCTCGTCGTGGGCAATATCCTGCTGCTCGGCGTGGCGGTTGCCGTAAAGGCCGACCTTGTACCAGGGCAGCTCAAAGAGGCGGTCCATGCTCTCGAGGCTGCGGCCGCTCGTCTCGGGCACCGAAAACCAGACCCAGATGCCGCCGAGCATGGTGACGGCGGCAAAGCACCAAAAGGTGCCCTTGGGGGAGATGCCGCCCTGGGAGACGGGCAGCAGCATGTTGGGCAAGGCGCGCGAGTTGCCGTACTGGTTGGCAAAGTGCAGCGTCATGGCCCACGAGGTGGCGAGGGCGCGGATGCGCAGCGGGAACAGCTCGGCCGTCAGGATGTACTGCATCGAGTTCCAGCCCAGCGCCCACCCGCAGCCCGAGACGTAAATCATGGCAATGGCCCCGCGGCTGGCGGCCTTGTCCGACTCGGGCAGGACAAAGTCGTCGTCGACGCCGAGCTGCGGAAAGGCAGTCAAGAACGAGGCCACGTAGATCATGGCCACGGACTGGAGGACAATGCCCGTCAGGAGGGAGCGCTTGCGGCCGATGACGTCGACGAGGAAGAGGGCGCAGACGATGGCGGCGACGAGCTTGACGATGCCAAAGACTGCGGTGACGAGCAGGCCCTCTTCGCTGCCGCTGATGCCCAGGATGCGGAAGAGGTCAGGGGCGTAGAGCGTGATGGACCCCGCCCCCGACCATTGGCTGAGCAGCTGCACCATGGTGGCGAGATAGACGCGGTACAGGTTGCTCTTGTCGAGGAACATCTCGCGCAGCTTGCCCAGCCATCCAACCCCCCGCGAGGCCTCGAGCTCGTGGTCGAGGGCAGCCTGGATGGCCGACACCTCGCGCGTGACGTAGTCGCCGTCAGCCGGGAGGCGGCGCAGGTGGGCCATTACTTGGGCTGCGCGTTCCGGCTTGCCCTGCTTGACGAGGAAGCGCGGCGACTCGTACTGCAGAAAGCTGAGGATGAAGATGATGCCGGCCATGATGACGTGCAGGCTGGTGGGCACCAGCCAGCGGTTGTGGCTGCTGGGATCGAGGTTGACGGCGCAGCCATAGTTGGTAAAGTAGGCGAGGACGATTCCGAGGTAGACGAAGCCGGTGAAGATGGCCGTGCAGAGGCCCCTGATGGCCGAGGGAGCGATTTCGGAAATGTAGACGGGGCTAAGGTTGGAGGTTGGTGAGCCATTAGTCAGCGCCTGCCGAAGAGAACTTTCGAAGAGAACTCTGCCAGCAACTTTGGTTAAAGACTCACCCGACGACCGGAGTCTGCCCAACGCCCAGGCCGGCAATGAAGCGCCCGGCATAGATGGCGCCCAGGTTCCCGTTGACGCCGCCCGCCATGAAGATGACGATGCCCGTCACCCAGAGCACGCACAGGAAGCGCGTGGCCATGATGCGCCCGATGCGATCGCAGACCAGAAAGGCGCTGCAACGTTAAAACTCGCGTCAGCTGGTCGGCACCCAACAAGGCATCTCCGGTCTGAGAAATGTCCGGTTTCAAGAGATCCCCGGTTAGACATCTCCCGTTCAAGACATCTCCCGTCCAAGAGAAAAGATAAACACGCACATCAGAGCCCCCGCCACGGAGCCGATCTGGACCATGGCCGAGACGTTGGCCTTGACGTTGGCCTGGTCAACCGACGAGTACTCGTCATAGCGAATCGCCGCCTTGAAGTTGGGCGAGTTGAAGGCGCCCGAGATGAGGCCCTCGTCGATGCCGCGCGCCGCCCCGAGCAGCCCAAACGAAACGACGGCGAACCACAGCCGCCAGTTGAAGACGCCCTTGGGCTCGCCCAGGTCCTTGAGCCGGAAGATGTTGACTGGCTTCTTGATGCCACCCGCCATTGTTGCGCCTCTTGTTTCCTGTCGCTCACCGGTTTCAGGCCCTGCTCTTGGTCCCCAGTTACGAACTGCGGTGCCGCGTCTAGCGCTCCTCGTCGTTGCTGTTTGCGGATGGCGGGGTGAGATGAAGCATGCCCCCGCGCGGCCTACAGAAAGATGCGGCACAAGATGCGCGATGCGCTCGCTCTCAAGACAAGGCAAGACGTCATGTGCCGCCGAGGGGACAGGGGGGGTTGAGGTGAGTTGTGCGACCGAGCAGCGACTTGGTCTCGCCACAAGATGTTTTATGGCTTCTTGTCTTTTTTAATCTGTGCACCCACCAGCACTCCTTCAAGGCCGTTTTCGTTTTGCTGAAGGCTTCTCAGTAGCCGAGCTAGCAGGCCCGTGACTCAAAAACAACGACGCCGGCCATTGACACCAAAACCCACGTCGGCAAAGGCTGGTGCGCGCCGTCTTGGGACAAACCCGAAATCCGATTCGCTCTCTGCTCCGCGCTCCTTACTGTCTGTCGGCCTATTCTTGATTAGGCTTCTCCGCCCGGCGCGGTACTAGTTGCTTAGGTATTTGTCGTTGGAATTCGGGGGCCCGGCGGTCGGTCCGCGAGGTTGCGTTGCTTGCTCGACTCCTCGTCCAGTCTTTCTCCCGTTTCCTTCTTCGGAAAAGAACTTTCGAACAACATGAGCTCAACCTTCTTCTCTTTCTTCTTCTCGCCGTCGAGGCCTTCCATCACCCCTGCCCCCGGGGACATGTCCGGGTCAGGCCAACCCTCGGCTAACCTCCGACAGGGCGCTACTCAGGCCCTCTGTCTCCGCCATCCGGGGAAAGGCGTGGGCTCGGCCCCGGAATCCATCGCCCTCGTGACCCACAGCTGATTCGGGGGGGGGGGGGGGGGGCTTGTCCGACGACGTTCAGCTGCGCCCTCTCTCCCGCTCCAAACGGCAATCTTCAGCTGCCCAATCTTCAGATCAGATGCAATGCCGTGCAAAGTTTTATTCATTTGGCCATCATGCCAACTCCGGCCGGCGACTTGTCATCTGGTCCCCACTGTGCTCCTCCCTCGCCTCCATCCGGGTACGGTCAAAGCAATAACGGCACGACGTGGTTGGCTCTACAGTAGTTAAGCATGCAACTTTTATCATGCCTGTGTGTCGGGACGCACCACGGTCCTCGGCCGCGAGGGCGCGAGGAAAAGGGGACATGGGGCAATCCTCTCTCTCATCCGCACATGACTGCCCAATCGGACGGCACGGCAGCTCGCTCAACTGCAGGATCCTTGCCGCTTCCCTCCAGCTGGCGCCGTCATTGTCACCCGCCATGCCATTGAGTGCGACCGTGACTCCCCGGATTGCTTGCCAGCAGGCAGACCCCGCAGTCTTGAAGCCAGTCTTGGGCTCGCGCTATGTCTGCCGTGCAGGACCTTGTGCGCCCCAATCGTCCGATTCTCTAATCTCAGAGGGAGGTTTGCCAGCCCCAATGCAGTCGCAACAGACTGCATGCAGGGTCTCCTCGGGTCGGGCCATGTTGTCTTGGGATCCCGATGGGAGCCGGCTTCCCGAGTCAACGCAGAAGACTTCATTTGATGCTCCACTTTGCTCAAGGCAGCCAGCCTGCCCATTGCGGGATAGAAGCTTACTATGCATTCAAGGGGAGTGGGTGGAATCGCAGAAAGGCGTTCTCCCATTTGCGCCGAGCAGTCGTCTCAGTCGTCTCCCCGTGGCATGGATCGTCCACGTATCCAAGGGCAGGCCAGTCCTATCTTGTGCCCGGCACATGCTCAAGGCCTGCAGGGGCTCCTAGTCCTCTTCGCTTCGCTCTATCCCTCACTCACGTCCAGTATCGTCCCCATGCGCTATACTCTTCGCGTGTACCCCGAAACTTGAAGTGAATCTCGGTCACGTCTTGAAAGCCCTCTTGCACCTTGGGCTCCTTGAAGCGTGATGCAAAGCCCGTAAAGGCCAGCTTCGGTAGGCCTTGCCGCGCCTCCGGGTTGAGCACCTTGTTGTGAGCGCGGACGGCGTCGTTGTGCTCGCACAGGTGCAGCGGGGTCCTGAACCAAAGGCATCGGATCGGCAGCTTGGCCTTTTTGGCCAGATCCACCCATACCGCACGCACCTCGGTATCAGGGTTCGTATTGTCTGTTCTTCAGTCAGTCCCCAGCTCGCGACGCACAGGCTGGCATGGCAGGACGAACCGACGACTACTGAACTCCCCCCGGCCACCAGCTCTCTGGCAGCTTGGACACACTTGTCCCGACTCTTGAGCGTGTCTTGATTCACCCTTTCGTACCCCAGCGGCTTGAGATATCGCCGGTAAAACGTGCTCTTGCCAGCCCCAGGAGGACCGCAGCACAGGACAATGTCTCGCTCATTCTTCTTTTCAAACGGCGACTCCGACACTCCCGGTGACGGCTCCTCGCCGAAAGGATGATGGGCCAGGTCGAAATCGCGATGAAAGTCCCTGGGCTTTTGTCCCAGGAAGAACTCCTCGGGCGTCTTGTAGGCAATGCCAACGTTGTGAGCCAGGTTTCTGTCCGAACAACTAAAGTCCTTGGCAACGGCCGTCACGTTGCCGCTGCCAGCGCCGAGGCCCGCCATCCGGCCGCCAGCATCGCCGACGAAGAAGCTGTTGGCCAGGTCCACCTCATCTTCGGCCAGGTCGTAATCGTCGCACACTTCCTTCCACATCCCTGGCCTCGGCTTCCGGTACATGTCTTTCCCCGTGGCCGCATAAACGCTCGTGGGCAGGTCCAGATTGCCGAGAACAGCGCTGCACTTTTGCTTGAAATCGCCGACACGCTTTTGCGCAGACGCCGTGGGGCCTTTGTAGCCGGGTTCCAAGTGGAGCGTCAGCCCCCCCTGGTTGGAAAGAATGACGACTCGATAGCCTTGGTCGTGGTACAGCTCGCGAAGTCGGCCGGGCACGCAGCTATCCCACCATTTCCAGTCTGTCGCATTGCCTGCGTGTTTTTTACCAGATGATGTGGCGATCAAAGTCGAGTCGAGGTCGAATGCGGCTATCTTGCGGCGCAGGGGGCCCTCTCCATCATGCGCGTCGGGTTGGTAGCGGCCCACGAGCAGGGTGGCCGGTACGTCGTCGTTTGGGGCCCTCTGGGACCATATGGTCCGGTCTTTGGGCTTCTGCGATGTCGGCGTAAAGAAGTTGGCGACGGCGGTCTCTAGAGGCGAATCAACACCTGGGCACTGATGCGTGGACCTGCGACTCACTTGTGGTGCTGCTCTGCAATGGACGTTTGAGCGGGGGCGGAGAAACGGGGGCATCTGCAGCCTTGCGCTTGCCTGGATGACTCGGAGGTGGCATTGTGTGTCCGATTTCGTGCGGCGCCAAGCAAAGTTCGTCATGGAGAGACTGGGTTGATGTTGATGTGGAAGCGTTAGAGACACGCGAGTCTCTTGACAGAGCGCGAGGCTGAGTAACGCGAAGTCACGTGACTGTCTTAGGCCTCTTCGCCTCCCTCTTAGCCTCTTTCAGAATTCGACACTCAACAAGCAAACCAACACCTTTCTGACGCTTTTGCCTGTGATTTCTTCAACGACGCCGATGCTCTTCCCCGGCTGGACTTTCCCCACTCGACTCTGACGCGTCTTCCCGGGCTTCGGCTCCGGCGTCTCCTCGTCCTCGAGCGTCAAGTCGTCCAACGCCACCCACATCTGGCCAGCATGTACGAGCTGTTCCTCACAGCCTTGGTCGAGCAAGATGACTTGCAAGCAGCCTGTGCCGTCTTGAGCGGATTCTGCGCCATGCCGCCGTGGGAGACAGTCTGTCGCGTGCTCTACTTCCAGGGCGCTCCCCGGGCGTCGGGCATCTCCAACCAGACATCTATGGACAAGCCCATGCGCAAAGACGTAGCCTTTATATGGAAGGACCTTCACCAAAGCCTCAGCCGTCAGTCTTTTGTCCTTCAGACTCGGTACGAGATTGCCAAGGAGCGAGACATGGGCCCTCTGGGCGCCGCGGTGGACCTCGACAGCACGCCGGGCATGTTGCGTTGGACAGACTTTCCCGATCCTCCTCATGGAAGGCCGCTTCTTACTCAGCGCAAGATTGTCGAAATCTGGGAGCAAACTAAGCTGCCGTCGGTGATGCGAGACAATGACTATCAGTGCGCCGTTGCCCTGTCTCCGGCCTGGGAGGCAACCGTGACTAACGCACCCTAGGTTCAAAGCCGAAACCATTGAGGAGATGCACCGCTTCTTCCGGGATAACATGGAATTCTCTCTAACCAAGCACTACTTTGTTCAGCCCATGAATGACTACACGCCGCTAGAGACGAGAGCGCAACCGTCTGAGCCGTCGACAACGTTGCCAGCGTGGGACTCGTTGACGCCGGTGGACATACAGGGCCGATGGATCCTCCATGTCAAGTCACATGTCCTCCAGGATAACAAACCAGACGAGATCCGCAAAGCGCAGGACCAGCTCATATCTATTCGCAACGAGCTCGAAGGCATCTTTAACTTTAAAGCCATGGACCGCAAGGTGCACGATACGCGGGTGGCGATGCAGCAGCAGGGAATCCAGATGCTGCCGCAAAAGGTGATTCTGGGGAAGACGTGAGGGCTAGTTGTGACTAGAGCATCGGGCAAGGTTGATGGCCGCCTGCCCAGGAGTGTTTGTCGCGGAGGCGGCGTTGACGGTGATGGCCAAAGACGATGCAATTTCAACGCACCCAGCTTGCTCACCCCCCGTGCTGGTACCAGCCGCGATTGTCGGTCGGATTCTACCGACTTTGCACAGCAGACAGCATTTCTCGACTTTGACGACTAATGGCCGCTTGACTCGCCCTCGCCTTTACAGGGTAGCCTCGAGCATCAGGTCAGCCCGCGGTTCCTCGCTCACATGTGACGAGCAGATGGATCTCTCCGTCTCGGTCAAATTCGGGTTGCACGTAGCCGAGCGTAAGCACAAGATGACGCAGTCGGCGTCAGCCTGGAAATCTACAATGCAGAGGTAACTGATGTGCGTCTCGTATTTGCAGACGCGCGGCTTTGGGATCAGTGTTAAGATCAGTGAGAGGAGGCCAGGTGCGTTGGTCCTTTTCCGGGATCATGGACGAGGACAGCTTCTCCTTTGCCGTGTATCTAGGCCCTAACCCCTTGTTGCCCTTGTTTACAGCTTCCTCGTCGACCAGGAGCAAGGCCCCAGTCCCGTGCAAGATGGAGCAACGAGGGTCCCCCATGGTGGCGTCGCCGCAAGCCACTCCAGGACTGTCCAAGACGACGGCTCATGCATGCACGCCCGGTGAGTCGCCGCCTTGCTGGCCCGCGCAAACCCCGCGAAACGACGTCTTGGCTTCTCGTCTCTCGCCATCTGTGCATACATGTACAAGTGCCAAGCAAGTCGGAGGCGGGCGGCCACGGAGTGGAGTGGGCGTGCGGCCGATCGATCGATGAACTGGAATGACAGGAAGAGAGAGCATGGGGGTATGGAGGATGGGGCATGGGGCATGGGAGCGGGAGGGGGAGCGGAGCGGGAGAGCAAAGGAACGGATGGCCGGCTCGCAAAAAGGTGGACAAGTGAGACACGAGCCGGCATCAAGTTGCTTCTCCGCCTCTCTCTACAGTCTTGGTCATCTGGTCTCACCTCCGGGACGGACGGAGCAGGACATGACGCCCAGCCCCGGAGCGACGCCGGCGGGCCACGCGGCGGGGGAGGGTAGGTGGATGTGGATGGGTGGGGAGGAGGGGGCGGACCGTCCCGTGTTGCCCGGAATGAGGGAGGAGGAGGAGGAGAGGAACCACGGGCGCCATCACCACCCGCCATCACCACCCGACGGCGGCCAATGAGTCGAGGCACAAGGACGAGGATTGAGTACATTCTAAAAACCATTCGATTCGTACTTTGTACATCTACCAGGTATGCATGTCTGATGTCTGCATGTCTTCATGTAGGGACTTGCAGTACGAAGTAGGTAGGTAGGTATACCCACACCGGCAACACGACTCCCCAAGCCCAACAAAGGACAGGCAGCAGGCAGAAGAGGCGTGGAGCCGGCGGTGACCTATCCCACTCGTCGACGCCGACGCTCGTCGACATCCACGTCACCACTCGACACCCACGTCACCCGTTCCATGCACGCCCTCGGTTTTCCTCTCGCCTTGCCGTGTTCCCGACGACATCAGGACCCTGCACCATTTACGCCGCATCTATTCATACTTCGTACGGAAGTACTTCGTACATTTACACGTATGGTCTACAGACATGATTCATGGTTTACATACATGGCTTACACACATGGTTTATACATGCATACGAGTACATGATTGACGAGTACATGGTTTACATGCATGGTTTCCCGTCCATGCCGTGCTCCGACCCGAACCCCCCATCATCATCGATCCCCTCGGCCAAGCCCCGGCCCACCAACCAACCAGCACGGCCCCGAAGCTCTGCTCTCTCTCAGAGTCAGGCAAGGCTGAAGGAGAAATAACCGAAGCCGAGTGACAAGTGACAGATGACGATCCACGCCTTTCCTTCAATGCGGTGCGCCATCACCGGCCAGCAACCCTCGCTCTTGGCCGCCCCGGCTTTCCGGCACCACTTGTTGGTCCTTCCCCGCTCCTTCCATCTCGTTCGTCATCGTCACAACCACCGTCCCAAATCAAACAAAAGATGCTGAAACCCTCAGCACGTGCTACCGCCACGCCCCTCCCTTCCTTCGCCCGTCAAAGAGACAGAAAGAGAGACAAAGAGAGACAAAGGGAAAGCACTGTGAGACACGGGGTGCATGCGAGTTACGTGAGAAGCGTCGAGGGCATCGCACCGCCAAACGGGCAAAAGGCCAAGTGGCAGAGGGCAAAATGGAAACCTATTCCCCAGCTTTATTCCCAAAATAAATATCATCATCCGCCCCGCGCGGGGGAGCCATGCCATCCATGAATGCATCAGGTCGTGCCACCGGCCAATCGCCTCGTGCGACATCGCCTAATTGGACCGCGTGGCCGTGGCCCTCCCCGTGGCCCTCCTGCTGCCTCAACTTGCGCCCACTCGACGCCTCTCTACGGGGCAGAGGGCCGGGCAATGTCATGCCATTCACCATTCACGGGCCCAGCTTGGAAACCAAATGTCTCTTTATTCGTCCTTCCAGCCCTGCTCTTCTGCACCTGTTGCTGCTGCCCCTTGGCCATCCAACATCCAACCCCGTCCCGTCCCCCCTCCCTCCCTCGGGCTGGAGAACCCCTCCCTCCCTTGGGCTGGAGAAGCTGTGCGAGGTCATGCCCAAAGACCGCCTCCACCGCTTTCCTGCGCTGCAGCGGCGCGACTTCATCCTCCTGGCCAAGCCGTCCAATCGCGGGCAAACCATGCATGTGCCCGTGTCATTCGTAACCCCTCGGGGGGTCCCAGCTCGGCCAGCAGCCGAATAGAAAGCATGTCATTCGTGGCTCTCGACCCGAATCCACAGGATCCATTACTACCAGCCCCGACGCATCCTGTTGCGTCGCGCAATCCCCTCCCTGGTCTAAACTTTTGTCCCCTTTGCCCGTTCCTCATGGGTCCCCTCGTGCCAAAAAGGGGAGGGGCGAGGGGGGTTCTCTCTCGGGCATCTTCATCGCCGTCAACTGTGACATGTACAAGTGAGTCTAGGGCGTGAGATGAAGTAAATAGTCGTGCGGCGGCCCGCAGCCCGCAGAGATGTCTGAACGCCGTTGAGGCTTCAAAGATCCGAAATAGTACATAAAAAAGAGGAGCGACGGCGGTGAGGGGTATCTTTTCGCATTATCGGATGTAGAAAAGAATAAAAAATGTACTTTTTTGTCGAATCGTTCTGGGCAAGTCGTGCGTCCAAGTCGTGAAACCTCGTCAAGGCGGAAGCCAAGTCACCAGCGGCTCGCCGCGGCGGGAATGTGCCGTGCCGCCCAGTATTCGTCACTTGCGGAAGCCGACCTTGTCGACCAGGCTCCTCCAGAAGTGGCCCTTGCCCTCCTCGCTTCGTGCTCGAACCATGACGGCGTCGCGCTGCATGGGACCGACAATGTCCTCGTCGCCTCGGCAGGGGAACTTGCCCTGCGCGTCCAGGGACTCGAGCATGCGCGGCACGCGGCTGGGCTGGCAGTCGTCCATGCGTTGCCACTGCACGTCGTCAAAGGTGTCGTCGTGGGAATGCATGCGCCCAACGACGCCGACGGAACTGCTGGAGCGGCCGCGCCCACGGCCCCGGCTGTGGCTGCGCGAGTGGCTGGCCGAGGATGGGGCCGAGCGGCTGTTTTGCCCGGCAATGTCGCTGTATATCGTCTTCCATCGTCGCTCCGTCTCGGCCCACTTGGCCTCGGTGAGGCCGTAGATCTTGCTCGTCTGGCCGTAGTGCTCGCCTGTCCGCACAAGGTGCTTGGTGTAGTTGACGCGCGCCGCGTCCCAGTCCTTTCGGAATTTGCCCACCGTCTCGGGCGAAAGGGTGTCGAGCTCGTAGGGCAGGGGCGTTATGGTAAAGTTTGCGTGGCCCAGGCGGTCCGACCACTCGTCGTGCTCCTGCAAGATGGCGGGCAGCGGCGGCGGGAGCTCCGTGCCCGTAGGCACTTGGTGCAGAGACGTGGTAGACGGCCGGCTGCTGAGCGACGGACGCGAGTAGGGCGGCGGTGGGGGAGTGGCGGGCAGGGCCGACGTGGCCGACGAGGGCGCCACAGTCGGCGACTGGAGGGGTGACTCGGGCGGTGGCTTGCCCAGCGGATCGGTGAGAAGAGGGGGCAGAAGAGGCGTCGTGGCCAAGGAGCGGTCGCGTTCGAGGTTCGACTGCTCCTCCGGGGTCATTTCAACAATGGATGACCTGCTGAGGTCCTCGGTGCTGTCATAGTAGGAGATGGTGGAGCTGGACGCCATGCGGGGGGGCATTGTGCCTTCCTGAAGGCGCTCGGGGCTCGGCTGGTTCGAGGTCGACATGGACGAGGAGCGGCTCGACGGCCCGTACGAGGGCACGTTCTCCAGACCGAGATCGGCAGTAGGGGAAGACCTGAGTTTGGCGCGCCTGATCGACCTCCAGCGCTTGATGGTGGGCAGCCGCGAGCCGAGGCGGGACGTCAGGCCGGCAAAGGGCGAGCTGTCGCTGGGCCTCTTCTTGCTAGACAGGCGAGGGTCGGTGGAGCAGTCGCCGTCGCTGAGGAAGCCCATGTCGTAGTTAATGTCAAAGTCGCCCGTCATGTCGTCGGAGAACAAGCCCTCGGAGCTGTTGCGGTGCTGGCAGTCTGCATCGCCTGGGACAAGCCAAGGTCAGCGGGGTGGGGTCGAGGGTACACGACGTCGACTTACAAAGACAGCTGTAGAGGCCAAAGTGCTCCGACGAGGGGCTGCTGTCGTCCTCGTAGAGCTCCATGGGGTCTTCCTGGACGTCGGGCAGCTGGCGCTTCTCAGACTTGAGATATTGGGCCGTGGGCGAGGCCGGGCTCTCCTGCTGTGGCTGCGGCGGCAGTTCGAGTGACGACGAGGAGCTCGGGAAGCGTTGGTGGCCCCTGGGGGAAAAGGTTGGGGTAACGGGCGAGGCGACATCGGACGACGAGGAATTGGTCGTGTAGTAGACGTGCGACAGGTCCACGCCGTCGAGGCTGGCCTGGGAGTCGATCTTGCGGCGCTCTTCCACGAGCTGCGGCAGCAGCAACGGCTTGAGGTGCGGCGACATGCCTCACGAGGGAGGGGCGGCGACCGCACGACTGTGGCCGACAGAGGCAGTTTGTGAGCGACAGTTGGCAGACCGAGGCGACTCAAAGGGGAAAGGTGAGGTTGAGATTGAGATTGGGAAGAGGCAACAAGTGGAAAAGAAACGGGGACGAAGGTGTTGTTGTGGTGGTGGTGGTGTTGGCAGTATTAAACAAGAAAAAAAGGCGAACTACTGGGGACCTTGGCCCGTAGCTACCTGTAATGGATGGATGTGCTGGAGGTGCGGGAAAACAACAGCGCTGGATGGACACATGGTGGTGGTGGGTGGGGACAGAAAAGGACCCAGGTATCCGTACCTAGTAGTGGTACCTGGTGGTACTGGGGGGAAGGGGGGTGTGGGGGGTGTTTGTTGGAGTCTTTGCAGGTGGTGGAAGAGGCAAAAAAGACTGAACAAGGAGCCCAAGCGTACCTGTACTTTGATATGGCGGGTGCCGGACGAGTATGGGTACCTGTCGGATCCGCCAATGGCCGCGGGTGTGGTAGGGCGGCGGCAGTACCGGTACCTGAGTGGTTGTAGCGGGGCGTTTCTGCGCTGTTCTTTTTTCTGTGTTTCGTTTCGCGCCCCACCGAGGGCTGGTGGGTGCAGGCGCAGGTGCGCAGGCGGCGTGGGGCCCTGTTAGCGCCAATTGCCGTGGAAGAAGCAGCCTGACTGTATCCGACCGACCCAGCAGGCAGGCAGGGCTTCGGGAGGTACCCGGACGATGGTACCCGGATGATGGGGAGCCAGTACTGTACAGAGTTGCTGTACAGAGTGCTGCACAGAGAGGTCCGTACTCCGTGTAGAGTATTCGTACTGATTGATGATGGCTGACGAGGCACCACTTGCAAAGGTCCACACGCCCCCTGGCGCAACGGATGCAGGGTGGTGGTTATCTGTCTCTTGATGGTGATGTCTGCGGTGCGACCAAACAAAGGAACCTGCGATGGAAAAAAATGTCTGGCTGGCACTAGACGAAGCAAAGCCCGTGTCTCGGAGCCAAAGTCGACCGAAAGGGCTTTGCCTCGGTGGCTTTTCGTGGGGGCTGGCTGGCCTTTGTTTGTAATGTTACTTTTTGCCGCTTTCTTTAGCCTTTTGCCGACGACGGTTCGCGCAGCCACAGCGGGAAGGAGGGACTGGACAAGGACAAGCCGGGTACTTGTCGTATATATTCGTAGACTGATTGTTTGTAGCGGGTGCAAAGGGGATGAATCAATGGTGATAAGGCAAGGTAAAGTAGGTCGGCCGATGTCTGGTCATGTCTGGCCATGAGCAAAGGGGGCGGCCGGGGGGGGTCTTATAATATCCGACGACGCATTCAGCGGAGGCTTGTGATATGTACCCGCCGCTACTGTGTGTGTAGGGATGATGGGAGAGAGCAAGGACAGTTGTGGGCACATGTAGATATGCAGGTGCGTCGATGTGTCGTCGACCTTGAATGGATGGGCCGACGCCGCCGAGTTGAGACAGCGGGGTTTTGGGTGCGCAGGAGAGAGGAGGTTGTACCCAGGCAATAAGCCCGTGGGGAAATAACCCAGGCCAGATCGTGTACGATTGACCTTGTATGGTGGTGGCACAGACGTTGCTACCGTAGATGCAACATTCTTCCCTCGTCGACACGACGCGAGACAAACACAAGGGTACGGCAGTCGTGTGCTCGGGAATGAGTCGGCAACGGACGCTCTTGGAGTATCTGTACTGAGTAGCATCTGTATGAGTATCTGTGTGAGTATCTGTCTGTACTGAGTATCTGTACTTGTTGATCAGTGAGTCTCCGTAGTTGGGCTTGCATACTGTGTGTGCACTGCCGCACCATCTGTCGATGCAAACGCGCGCTTCTTGTCATTTGGTCGGCCTGTTGGGTACCCAGCGGCGTGCTGGACGAAATGGGTCCCACGTGTGGTTGCAGTGGGTGGTGGCTCGGCGTGCAGCAGGTTGGGCGCAAAGAGGTCGGGATTCGACAACAAACGTGACGAGGCCAGAACGAGAGGCAGCGTGTGCTGGACGTTGGACGTGCTGGACCATGCCGTGCTGTTGGGTCTTGCGCCTCGCTCTCTCTCCCTTGCCGTGCCGCCCTCGCTCGTTTGCCTGTTGATTCTGCCTCGGTCGAGGTTCCTCTCGGCAGCACACGAGTCGCGACGCAGAAGCAGGCAGAGGCAGGCAGAGGCAGGCAGAGGCAGGCAGAGGCAGGCAGAGGCAGGCAGAGGCAGGCGGCGACAAACGCTCGCCACCCCGCAGGGCTTGGCTTGGCTGCGTTGCCGCCGCGGTTCCAACGAATCTGGACTGCCGCTCGGCCACTTTTCGCCCATGGCCAGACAAACGGCCCCCGATTTGGCTGCTGACAGCCGACCAAGGGCAGATGCGACGACGCACGGCACGTGAGCTGGGGCCGAGGCTGCCAGTTCTGACGTGGTCTCGGCTGACTTGGCGGAGACGGAGACGGTACTCGGTACTCGGGGCGCCTGCCAGGTCCGCGCCTCGGGCCGGGTGCCCGATACCCCTCCGGGAAAACCTCGTCCTCTGGCGCGCGGCCGCCGAACGGCCATTGCCGCTACCACCCCACCATCCACCCGAAGCCGTCTGGCGCAGGGTCCTTGGGCGGCGGCGGCAGAAACGCCATACATTCGGGCCATTGCTGGCAACAGACAGGGCTGATTCGTCGCGGCATGTATTCGTACAGCTATGTGTGTAGGTATCGTTACAAAGATTCACAATGTTGCGTGCTTCAAGTTGCATGCATGCAGCGAGCGCGAGCAAGCCCGTTGTTTACGTTGCGTCCTCCTCGATAAGCACACGTCGGGCCGCCGTCCCACATGCTGGTCCCGAGGCAGATGAAGCGGCTTGAGAGAAACATGAGAGGATTGTTACATACATGTCTTCTTTTTCTTCCTTGAGTTCCTTTGCAGGGGCATATGGCCCACAGGCAAGGCTCTACAATGTCTGCATGCACAATCGTCACTGGTCATTTTTGAGGAGCCTCGCGCCTAAAAAGGTGCTTATGGAATAATGGAATAAACTTTACTGCGGCTAGTCATGACGGCTACTAGCTGCTACTAGCACTAGCTGCCGTGTCCAGACAAAGAAATGATACGGATACGGAGCATTCGTACGAAGTACATAGGTACCTACGAAGTACGAAGTACAGAGTACCGATGCACTGTCAGCCCTTTCACGCAGAGGGGTGGGAACAGCAAACAGGCCGTGTGTACATGTACATGGTCATGGTTGGCCAGTCGTCGTTTCCACGCTCTCATCACACCAAAGTCACACAAGTCGCCCGCCCCGCACGCCACGCTCGGTTTCCCCATGCGCCTCTTTTTTGCCTTGTTCATCATGCTTGATCAGAGGCTGCCGTTTGCCGCTGCTTCTTCCCCCCGTCCGGTTCATGCTCCCAAAAAAGAGAGAAAGGCCGTGTCAGCAAGGCCCGAGATGCAAAAGCAATGGCTCGCCAACCTCCAGCATCGTCTCCATGTTCCTCAAGGTTCCAGGCTCGGTTGCAGGCTCGGTTCCAGGCTCGGGGACCCGCAAGGGGGAGGGGGGGGCACTCGCGACTTTCTACAGACTGTCGTTTCCCTTGAAATGAAAAGACGGAGATGAAACAACGAGCCCGTGGTCGAGGATACACGGCATGGTGGCGCCGGACAAGCCTCTTTCTTTGCTCTTCTTCCTCGGTGCCATTGATGCCATCAAGTCAAGAAATTGTCGTCATGAGGCTGCCGTCACCTCTTGCCCTGCCCCATCCTTGTCGGAATGCAGACGGGATCCCCCGGGCCATCTCCAGTGACCTGACACGGGCATTTTGGGTTTTGGCACTGTCGGCTTGCGTGGGACCAACAGATGTGGCCGTCAAGGAAGGAGATGGCTTGTTTCGCCTCGCTTGCCTGGACCATGGAATTTCCGGCCTTGGCCAACACGACAAGAAGGAGACGTGACGACGACAAGGAGACGTGACGCGACCCTTGATGTTCACTTTTGGACGGATCCAACGCCTCTCTCGGCTAGACCGCACAAACCCTGACGCCTCTGCTTACTGAAGAGAGCAAGAGAGAAAAACAGGGCCACCAATTGTCCACCAATTGTCCATACCAGTCCAGTTGGCCTTGGAAGGAGCTTGTCCCTGCTTCTGTTGTTGGTCAAACAATCGACTTGTTTTCTCATCCCGACCAATAAAAGTGGCGCCGGTGACTGACAATTGATGGTGTTTGTCGAGAGAGTTGATTCATCACCCAGGCCAGACCGCTCACTCGGTTACTGTTGTCCAGCCCAACAGCCACTGCTCACGACGAGGCCCGTCACCCTGGCTGTTCGCGATAGATGACAGCAAGACCGTGGAGCTCACTGTACAGGTCATGGGCGCGGGTGCGGGTGCCTCTACCGGAAGCAAGCAAAGCAGCTTACGAGTTACTTTGACTGTGCGTTGGCACCTTTTACACGTGCCGCCAACGAATGGAATCCATGATTGCTTCTTCCATCTAGCCTCGACGTCCAACCGGCTGCTTTACCTGGGAAAAGCTGCTTGTCGTACGAAGTATTCGTACCTGGGAAAAGACAGACTCGGTCAGACGGCCATGACGTGACGTTTCTTCTTTTGATTAAACGCAAAACGGCGGGAGACAAGGGCGCCGATTGGGTTCCGTCTTCCCCGGGCTTGCACATACAGCAGTCGGGCCCAGGAAACAGGTTTTTCTCTCTCCAGGACCCCAGGAGGGACCCTGGATGACCTAGGAGGGACCCTGGATGACCTAGGAGGGACCCTGGATGACCTAGGAGGGACCCTGGATGACCCCAGGAGAGACCCTGGACCCTGGATGCTGTGGTACTTGGGTCAATGGAACGAATCCATCACGTTTGTTACATACAGCTGCGCGTTTGCTTGGTTGGCCTGTTGCTGGCCGTGTTGCTGGCCGAGACCTACCACCCCACGCTCTCCTCCACGTGTACGAGACCAGTAACGTTGGAGAGGGCTGGCGACACAAACATGCCGACTCTGTTGCTGTCGAGCAGCGGCTGGACGCTGCGCCTCTCTCGCCGCCGCGGTACGGCCCGGCAGAGCCACAGCGTCTGGTCTGGCGGGCGTCACGACAAGCATGCGGCTTGCCGGGAGGTCTGGCAGAGAATAAAGCGAGAGGCACGCACACCCCTTCACTCGCTGGTTACACGGCAGCAGGGCATAACACAAAGGCGCAACTCGGCACGCGGGAGAGGCAGAGGGAGAGACAAGGCGTGAGGCATGGTTCGTAGATGATGATTTATCTGACAGATGGATGGACAATATCCGCAGGCAGTGCGACCTGCAGGGACAGGAGCACGGCATGTCCCGTTGACGCCCGGCGTGGAAGCTGGGCTTGGGCTGAATGGGCCCCTATTCCGTCCATCTTCCCCTCTTGGTTTGCAGAGGGGGCCCAGTTGGCCGTGCCGGGCATGCCGCCGCGGCCGGACTCGTCGACGGCACGGGAACGGGCGGCACGGCGCTGCTCCATGGCCGGGAAAGACGGCATGGCACGGATGGACTAGACTCTCACCGACACTAGACTCTCACCGACACTCTCACCGACACTCTCACCGAGTTGAGCGATGATGGATTGGATCCAAGCCTTGGCATGTCCTCGTTGAGCCCAATGCGACACGATGAAAAGGGGTCTCTTGATGGGGCCTCTCTGGAGAGGCATCCCGGTGGGTAGCTCGCATACATGGGCCTTGCGTGCATGCGCCCACACACGCTGCTGAAGATGCACATAGAGCAGCTGCCTACCTTGTTTCTCGTCATGATTCAATCCTGAAAGATGCAGCAATGTCGGACCAACAGGAAGAGACGGAACTGGCAGCGAGGGATTTTCCGCCGTGTACCTTGCATGAGTGGCCCACCGTCTTCTTTCTTCTTGTCTGAAATATAGTACTTGGTAGGACTGAAAGACAGAGGACAAAGTCGTGTTGAAGGGTGGGGGGGGGCGAGGGGATTGGAGGCAGGGAGTGAGACGCCGACCCCTGGGCTTTTTAAGTGCTTCAACTGTGAGTTATCGTTTGCGTCTTGCATGTCGAATTGGCTTTCATGTTGATGAGGGCCAAGAGAGATGGGCAGCAGGGTGGCCTCATTGTATGTCGGTGCATGTGGATGCATGTAGATGGAGATCAATGGATGGACATGTACGAGTATAGCCGGCAAGACGTCAGTCATTTTGGTTTCTTTTTCTGTTTATCCTGGTTTGTTCTTGCTTTCCTGTTTACGTTTCTCTCATCAAACGGCTTGAAGAGGACAAATCATCCGTCCCAGGCCAATTGAGTTTGGCGTGCATCGTCTCGTGGACTTTTAGTTTACACGTGTATGGTTTACATTCATCCTAGGTTTTTTGCTTCACCGAGGCTGACCTGCATACAAGGTAAAGACAATGGCAAGCTCTGCCTTTGCACCCCTGGACAAAGCCAATCGATGGTCAAGCACGTTGGGTGCATGCAAACTGCTTCGGCGTCGCCCAACTCTCTTGTTGTCTGTGGCCGGAAACGTTTCTGTGCGACGAGTTTTCGGCTCAAGCCAAGTCAAGCCAAGGTTCAAACTCACTACTAGTTTGTATGTACCAGTATCCGTACTTCGTACACATACGAGGTATTCGTATGTATCATCTCTACGGCCCCGTCGCGGCTCTCGCTCGCCGTCACGGCCCAACGGAAGCATCGCCGAAGCTCCCATTCGCCGGCCCGGGCCCGCTGCCCCCAACCAGCGCCGATTCCCGTCTCTTGTTCTTGCTCCCCTTTGTCGATAGACTTTTCTTTTGTTGTCTTATTTTGGCTTTTCCAGAGCTCTGTTTTGAGTCCATTCTTGCTTTGGCCGGGACGGCGGGAGCCCCGTTGGTCGGCTCCCCGCCGAGCCGGGCAGGCCGGCCGCTGGTCTCTGCTCTTTACCGATGGCGGGCGGTGTGAGCTTCCCCATGTGCATTGCATGCTCGGCCCATGCTCCATGCATGCTATGCTGGCAAATCAGCATTCAGAGCACATATTCATGATGCGTGGATGCGGTTGTGCCGGGACCTCGGAGCCCTGTTGATGCTGTCTGGCTCACCGTGGCCTCCAAGGACGTCGGGTCAGTAATGCAATACTGTGATGCATGCCGACATGCAGCATGAGTCTGGTTGAACCTCTCATCACGGCCTCGCACATGTCAATGCCGGCAGCGGTTCCAACATGTCTCGGAATACATGCTTCAGCTTGTCCATGGCCACATGCTTTACCTCGGGAACTTGGGGTATCCTTGGCAGAAGGCCTCACCGAACATGCATGTGTATGCCAGAAAGTCGGACATTTAGAGACAGGCATGATGCGGCAGAAAGGGTTTAAGAGACAGGCATGATGCGGCAGAAAGGGTTTAGAGACAGGCATCATGCGGCCAGAAAGGGCCATGAATGGTTGGCTTTCTCCCTCCTCTCCATGTGCGTCATGGAGTACTTGGGCAGACTAGGAATCCCAAGCGCAAGACGTTGCCCGTGCTTCCTTGACACCGGCATCTTTGCTGCTCCTGCAGTCCAACGGCGACCCCTGAGGCAGCTCGTCACCATCAACTCGCAAATCCCTCGGAGAAAAGAGCATGCCGTGCTCACTGTACGCTGGCCTTGTCACTGCCATCTGATGGACGAGGATTGTGACGTCAGAGGCGCCGATTCTTGGACGAGGCAAGGTCGAGAGAACATGGACGCTCCTGACGAGAGCGAGGGCCGACGACACCGACGGGGATGAGACAAAAAAGTCGTCGTGTAAGTCAAGGGGCGTCAAGATGGGCTGCGGGCTCGGGCTGTAAGAGTTGTTGGCTAATACGCCAAAGCAGTACAATCTCAGGGGCCAAACCAATTACTTGTCAAGAGTACCGGGGTCGGCGTGTGACGTCTTGTTGATGCCGGCGCAAAGTGGCAATGACGTACGGCATCATATATACATCAGTCAGGCCATGAGGAAGCAGGACAAACGTCTTCATCTCTTGCTCAAAAACCTGCTCGCCTCCGTGGAATGGCGTGATGGGTCATGCTCGCTTTCTGGATGGCGATATGGATGGCTCGGATCCCTCCATCCCTCCGTCGGGGATAAAGGAGGCGGTCAAGTTGCTCCCGGTGTCGGCGCCGTGCACTGCCGGCTCTTCCGTCGTGTGTGTGTGTGTGTCTATTCGCGAATCACATCAAGCCACGACGACGAGGAGCCAAGCCTGAGGCTCGGATCTTTACCTCGGCTCCGGGTCATGGTGAAAAAGAAGACGCCTTGCCGGCTGACACCCATGGTCGAGATCCGAGAAAGGAGGCTAGACAAGCATCCAAGACTATCGGAACGCGCCAAGCTGACGTCGTCTTTGCTTTCTTTTGGCGGCGGCCCAGCAACCTGTTTCCCAGTCGAACCCGTGCCTACAGATGACAGGGTTGATGGGCAATGATGGACATGTTCGATGATGGACATGTTCGATGATGGACATGTTCGATGATGGACATGTTCGATGATGGACATGTTTCGTCATCAAGTGTCTTGATTCACTTGATTGTCAAAAGATAATACGGGGTATCGACACGGCCAACTGTGACGGCAAGAAAGAGAGAGAAACAAGCCGCCCCTGCGCACACCGACGCAGGAAGCAATAGTCGGGCTGGAAAACAAAACATGGGCAAAAAAAAAGAAAGAAAGAGACGCCGCCCTTCCGCCGCCCTGCCACGCAATGCCTGTCTCGTTTGTGCTGCTTCTGTAAAAAGGGGGGGGGGGGGGGGGGGGGGAGCACCAGCTCGTATTCAGTTCCATTACGCCGTGGCCCGTCCTGGTGACACATGATACGGATACGGCTTCAGTGCCTGCTCCTCCAGAACCCGCGCTTCGGCTTTGGCTCGGTCGGGCTGGGGGGCGCGGACCGGAGCAGGCAGCCGTGGAGCTTCTGCCAGCCCTCGGCGGGGAGGTCGACGACGGAGTTGTTGAGCGTGTCCATGATGAAGGGGTTGGCTGGGACGAGGCCGTGTTAGTCCATGTTAGACAAGACGGTGTAAGACGAGGCAGATGAGCATCGACATGGGATATATTCCGTCAAAACTCACGCATCAGACGCGCGCCCTCGTCGCCGGCATGCACCGCCAGGTCGATGCGCGTCGAGTTATAGCACCCGTAGCGCCGCTGCAGCTCCAGCATGCACTGCCATAGCCCGCGCGTCTCGGCGGCCGTCATGCCCTCGCAGCTGCGCCTCGGTGCCGATGCCGTGCTGTCTTGGCGGCCGCGGCCGTCGTTGTCGTGGCTCTGGCATGAGCATCTCGACGAGGCGGACGACGACGACGACGAGAGGCGGCGAAGGCGACGGAGCTGGTTGTATCTCATGTTTGTTGGTGGCGAGTGTATGTGTGGATGATGGACGATGAGCTCAAGAGATTATAGACCATCAGCGGTCGTGTAGTTGGGTCGAGGGTGGGCGTGCTTTATACACGTATTGGATGTAAGTCGCCGACGAGAACGATTAAAGGGGGGGCAGAACAGGTATAAGTAAGTAACAATGGATGATGGCACACGAGTAGCTGACGAGGCAAAAGAAACAACGAGGACGCGGCAGCTGTCCTTTAAGCAGCTCTTTTTAAGCAGCTCTTTTCAAAAGGCCCACGCGTCGACTCGCCCATTCCAGTCATTGCTTGTTCATGCCCCTAGGGGTCCTTTTTCCCTTGGCTGCTACCCTTTTGCCTTGTCGATGCCATGCTCGTCAGTCCGGGATGGAGCAAAGCATGCCACCACCTACAACAACGATGCATGGGTGTGCCGGCTTTGGGGATGGACACGCCCTCAATATTGACCAATGCTCCATCTCCGGCCTGCAAAGCTTGGTACGCGGCCAAGACGACGCTGCCACTACTTTGTACCCCCCAATCCATCTTGGCGATATCGGAGTCTACGAGGTCTTTTGTTTCGCAACCCCTTGCCTGTCCAATCAGGGGCAAGGCCGTGGTCAGGCCATTGACGAGCATCGGCAGGTGTCATATGGCAAGACAGCTGACGACAATGTGTGCTTGTCTTGTGCCTGTCTTGTGCTTGTCTTGCTCTTGGCGTGTAGAGTCGAGCCGTCTGTCCGGTTTGTGTGCAACGACAGCCAGGGGTATACTTGACTGTCTGTATTGTGAACCTTGGCTTGAAGCCATTATGCACAGCATGTAGTAGTATCTTCGCATGTAGTATTCGTACAATACTTCGTACATGGATGGGATACTTGTCTGTCCAGACCTCTATTCGGCCCCGAAACACCATTGGTCGCTGCACCATTTGCTCGACTCGGGCGGTCACGTCATCGAATCCACCGGGGCAGAGGAGTGCTTGGTTGATGCGTTGCCGACCGCATCGACATTGAGGCCAGCCATCTGACTTGTCATGTTGGGCTTGGCGGACGGCCATCGAAAGTCCCCGTGCCGTAGGGCTGGCAGATGCAGCACCGAGTCAGCCTCTACTTTATTCTTCCTGGAGAAAACGGCAGACAGCCATAAAGGGGCGGTCGAACCTCCGCTGCCCATGACTCGCTGCTGCTGGCCGGCAATGACGTCTTTGGGCTGATGATATTTCAGCACATGCAAGCTGGTCCATTCCGGGGATTTCTTCATGTGCAAAGCAAGTATATACCCTCCAATGCATCACGGTTACACTCGAGGGCCGCAACCCCGAATACAAATCCGTCAAGGTGACGTTATTGACGGCGGGAAAAGGGGCTTCGCAACTCGATGAGACAACGAGGCGTGATTCCTTCTAGCCATGTATATGACTCTTTCCCACACGTAGATGCCTCGCTTAGACCATAGGCTTTCCCTAAAGGGGCATGCATGTGCGTGAAGCGTAGCCCCTTGAAGAGTCTTGTCTCTCTTGAAACTTGATACGGCTGGTGCCATCAAACATGTGGCCAAGGCCAACAGTCGGCATGGAAATGGCCCTGGCCCCCCCCCCCCCCCCTGCCCAAACCTCGTAAGCGGCGCACGGCAAGTCCGCTGGGCAGTGCGTGCGCCGTTGCCAAGAGCGAGGCAGAGAAAAAGCCTTTCCTGTTCCCAGCACACTGTTCACGGCCGTCTTGCCTACATCCCCCTTGACCAGTTTGCCTCGTCCCCGCCGCCATAGGCTTAGTCCATACCCGTTGTTGGCACATATAGCGCGGGCAGAGACGCCGCCGTCCCCGTGTCTTCCGTTGGTTGGACGTGCCCCTGGACAGAACCTGTCTTGAGAGTGTCGCAAGTCGGGTTACGCAGCGTGGCACGTGGCGGTTTCTGCGAGACGATAAATCGCCTGTCTTGGTCCCGGACCGATCGAGAGGCTTGTAAGACGCCAGAGAACCCGACGTCTCCGCGCTCAGGGCAGAGACGGGAACCCATCTTGTGGCCTACGGTAAGTTGAGTGAGACAAGACATTAGGGAAACCGCAACTCTCATCCAGTGAAACTGACTTGAGTTGCAGGAGTTGACGCTTCAAGACAGAGACCAGCGAACAAACAGAGAGGATCCGACAACGAGACCGCCGATCGATCGAAGCGACGAGTCCCAAGAAAAAGAGCAACAATAAAAGAAACACTTGGTGGCCATGTTCGCCATGCGTGGGCGCCGCTACTTGGTGCTGGCAGCCATCGCGGCAGCCACCGTGGCCGCGCTGTTCCTCTGGCACGACGACGCCCGAGCCAGCCGCGCAAAGTCGTACGTCAACAACATGGCGGACAAGGCGGGCGTGGGCGCGAGCAAGGCAAAGCAGGCGGGCCCCAGCCGCGTGCGCTACCTCGCGGAGCCGACGTGGACGCCGCCGCCGACCCGGGACCCGTTCCCGGCGCTGTCGGCCCCGGGCGGGCGGGCCCCGGCGGTGCCGGCGTGGAACCGGCCGGCCGAGCGGGCGCACGAGCGCTACGGCCTCGACTACGCGCCGCCGCTGCTCATCGGCTTCACGCGCTCCTGGCCGGTGCTGCTGCAGGCCGTCGTGTCCTACATCGCCGCCGGGTGGCCGCCCGAGGGCATCTGGGTGGTGGAGAACACGGGCGGCGGCGCCCACCGCGCAAACGCCCGGGGCCTCCTGACGATGCAGAACCCCCTGTTCCTCGACCACGCCGCGCTGGGCCGCCTGGGCGTGCGCATCGTCGGCGCCCCCGTGCTGCTCAGCTTCGCCCAGCTGCAAAACTACTACACCTCGCTCGCCCACGAGCACCGCTGGCCCTACTACTTTTGGTCGCACATGGACGTGCTCGTGCTCTCGCTCGAGGACGGCCTCGACGGCGTCACGCCTCCCGCCCGCCGCCCGGGCTACCGGTCCGTCTACGAGCTGTGCCTGGCCGAGCTGCAGCGAAGCCGCGCCGGGCCCGAGCCCTGGTCCAACGTCTTCTTCTCCTACGACCACCTGAGCCTCGTCAACCGCGAGGCCTACGACGACGTCGGCGGCTGGGACCCCTTTATCCCCTACTACATGAACGACTGCGACATGCACTCGCGCCTGTCGATGCGCAACTGGACCCAGCGCAACGCCCGCTCCTCCATTGTCACCGACGTCAGCGCCGTCCTCGACGACCTGCGCGCCCTCTACCGCGATCCCGAGGTGGAGCCCGCCTTTAGCGATCCCAACCCGCCGCCGCCGGCCCGGGACGGGGGTCAGAACCGGGCCGGGGATCAGAACCGGGACCGGGGTCAGGAGCCGCCGCCGGCCCCGAAGCCGCCGTCTCGGCCGCGACACCGGCAAGAAGCCAGACTCGCCCCCTGCGACCCCCGAACCGCCGCGACCCCCGACGCCTGCGCCCAGGCCTACTATCTCAAGCTCAAGGGCGTGGCCGACTCCATGTTCCACCACAAGCACGGCGACCGCGGCCGCAACACGTGGCAGCTCGGCCAGCGCGGCGGCCACGGCGAGCCCTACCACTACCCGGCGCGCGGCCTGGCCGAGGCCGTCGACGTCATGACCGAGGCCGGCCGCGAGGTCTTTCGCCGCAAGTGGGGGCACCGCGACTGCGACTTGCTCTCGGGCACCCAGCTGCGCTTCGACGACCAGTGGCGCGTCGCAAAGGACTGGGAGTGACGGGCCCCTGACTCTGATCCTCGCGACTTGCGACAGCGAGCGGCCTTGGAGTCGCCATTGTCCATTCTGATGTCGACGGGCGCTGGAGAGAAGGGGGGGTTCCCTCTACTCCCATTGGGAATCTTTTCCTCCACTCGCCCTTGGAAACTTTTCCTCTACTCCCCCTTGGGAGCAAGAGAAACCCCTTGCCGCACGCTCCGGGAGCCGCTTGGCCAACACCTTGGATTACAGCACCCTCGTCCTCGGTCAGATATTCTGTTCCGGGCATCAGCGGAAGCAAAGAGGCCGAGAGGATAGAGTGCAGATTCAGGCTACAACCACGCTCATGTACCTAGAACAACAAGGCAAACACGAGCACCTAGACACAGGAAGAGGGATGGCTTGACGTACATGGTTAGCCTCGGACCGGTTCCGGCGGCCACCGCGGCTCTTGGGGGAAACAAGTCGCGTGCGCAAACATGACGACATCAAACAAGGTTCCCACACACAAGTTTCCATGGTCCGCGTTTGAGCCTTAAACATGTCAAACCTGTCTGCCTCGTGTCGCCTTGCGTCGCCCCACGTCAGCCCACCTGACCCGGAGCTCCCTCCGTCCGGCCTCCCGTCCGAGCCCTCTGTCCGCCCCCTCCATCCGGCCGTCGACTGCACCCCTGCAGTGGTCAAAATTTTCATAGCCGCTCAGTGATGCGTGCAACTCCTCTGCCCACCAACTCCAGAAACAATGATGCAATATACCCAGATGCCGGAGCGAGGGCGCACGAGCGCCGTCACAGTAATGGGCCACACGAGGGGGGGGGAGCTGCCCCAGTTAAAACGCCAACATGATGCAATGACAAGAACACGGCCGACGACGTCATGGTCAGATGACGTTGCCTGGTTATCGGGGGGGATTTGATGAGTAGTCGCGGCCCCTTGTTGGTCAGGGTCATGTATGCCGCAGTAAATAACAAGGGGAAATCAAGCAAACAAAAACACAACATCCATGTGTCTTCTGTGAGAGCACCATGCCTGTCCAAAAAGACGGTGCTGTATCATGGTATCGGGCTGTCTTGCCGAGGGAAAAGAAAGGCTCAAGAAATGGCGCATCCAGCGCGCAGTCGCAGCGGCGCTTGGTCGTGGTATAGCAGGTGATGCAAAGGAGAACAAGGAATGCGCGGTGGAGCAAGTGCGGCTCCGTCGCGCAGCGAGCAGAGCAAGGAAGCAGCGGGTCACGGTCGAGGCAAGCCTCACTTGTGGCCATGGCTCTTGCTCGAGGTGCCCTTGTGATGCCTGCGGGTGCGCTCGCGGCCCCTGCGTTCCTCGTCTTGGCTCGACTGGCTCTGGCCATCGTCGCTGCCGCCGCTGCTGAGGCGGCGACGTTCCTCCTCGTACCAGGCGCTGAGAGACTTGCCGCCAAACGTCAGATCTTCATCCTCGATGACGGTGGGCTGGACCCAGGCGTGGGCATCGAGTTCGACCTCGCGGGCGGCGGGGTCGAGGGCGCAAAGGTCAGGGACGAGATAGTAGTGGTAGGTCGCGACGTCCGACGATGCGGGCGCCATCATGGCGGCGGTGGCGCGTGAGGCGTCGTGGAGATGTGGCGATGGCGATGAGCGATGAGGCCACGGCTGCTTGATGGCGTCGACAGACAGACAAGAGGAGACGACGACGGCCGGGGCGAGAGAGACGGGCAAGGAGAGGCGGTTATTATCAAGGCGAGCTCCCGAGTCGGTGAGGGCTGGCTCGGAAATGGCTCGGAAAGAAAGAGGCTGCTTGCGAAATGGACGAAGCAGCGGTCGGGAGGCTTTTGTTGGTGGCCAAGTAGAAATGGAGAGAAAATTGGACTCTCTACCTGTAAGGTATGTATGGTATGGAGAAAGACACACAACAAGGGCGCCAGATGCCAGATCCGACAAAAGCGCAGCTGGCAAAATGACAAGGCGATTTGTTTCGGGTCACAAAGTCTCTGTGGTATCTGATGAAAGAAGTGATGAAGATGGAAATGTACGGAGTGGTAGGAAGCTGGAGAAATGGGGGGGGGGGTGCAGGAGTAATATGTACCTAATAAGGTAGGTGGGGGACAGCGGCTCTCGGTGAATTCTACACTCTCCTAGGTGACACCGGGGTGGAGCCGGGGTGACTGACGCTGCGCCGATGGGTGTGAGGCCACGCATGTACTGTGCTGTACGGCACAAGTACCTCGAGTCAGCATGAACCCAAGTAGTTAACCCGTCAGCGCAGGCAGCGCTTCGGAGCCGGGATCCATCATGGTTGGGTGGATGATGGTGGAGGGCGCCTTGTGCTGATGCCTCCCCTTTATTGCTTTTTTTGCCATCCCGCTGGTTTGCCGGGTCTGTCCCGGCAAGACATGGCCCCAACTGCATTTCCAACTGTAAAGACGGAAAAGGGGGGCAGCTGTTGTCGTGCCTAATCGGCGGCGGCGGTTGCGGCTGTCTCTCCATGTTGGTGGGTGCTGTATGTTTAGCAAGTGCCTATCTAGGGAGGTAGTACCTACGGAAAATAGGTAGGTAGGTACCTACCAGTGTTTGCTTCGGGCTGCATTAGTACCTATGCCTTATGCACGCACGGCGATAACGCATGTCGACTGCAAGGTCCAACGGAATCTCAGAGACGAGGTGCCTATTTTGGGTGTCACGGGCTGCCGAGACGGACCATCGGTCAGAGAAGAGAGGCGAAGCCCCACGAGATTATTCATACCAGTATGTACTACCAATACTACCTGACTCTCTCGGTGTGCAGATTACAGTTGGTCCCTACTTCGTACGAAGTACATACATGTAGCCGATCGTGAGGCAGGCTGGGGCTCCATCCGTCGGGCACCGACGCGCGATATCCGTCTATAACTACGAAGTAGATAACTCCATCCATCCAGCCGTCAGCAATCCGCCGTGTCCCTAGACAGACCCAGACAGGCAGCCTCGTCCGCGTCAGCGGGCTCTCTCATGTCGACGTTCACGTATGTAAATATCGAATTACCCTGGGTTTTTGTGTTAGGCGCTTAGAAACGTGGCACTTGGCATAAATATCCTTATCTAAGACGGAGGTTTTGAAACATATGTAGACATGGCCTTCCGTATGTACCTGAGTCTGGCACAAAGCCGCTCGATCAAGGCGGCGTCGCCCAAAGGGTACGGCTCCGTCCGCATCGACCGCGACTCGGGAGGTTTGAATAGCGCGGCGGCTAAAGTCTGCCGGGCGAGATGAGGTACATAAGCTGATTGATTGATCGATGGCTGATGAGTCAGCAGCCGACTTGGACCCGTGGCATGGCGGCACATGACGCCCACCATCATCGCCCACCATCACGCGCCCCTTCTACGACACGGAGACGCCACCGTTTTTCTGACCTGACAGACGACCTACGGCCTCTTCTCGATACACCAAAGAGCGCGCCGCCACCCATAATTGCCCAACCTCTTTTGTGGACCAATAAACACTCGACCTGCTCCTGTTCGGGTCCCCCAATCATGCGCCGCCCTTTGTCATGAACCTCGATAACCATTTTCCCTAGCCCAAGACCTCGTAGCCGACTACGAGGCGAGGAGCATCCTGACGGGCTCCAACAGTCCCCTGAAGGTTTTGTATGCAGTCTCTATGCCTAGGCGCGTCACTTCCCGTGGCTAACTTTGTCTGGTGTAGCAGCTACAAGTAACTCTATTTCCACCTCGGAGGTTATCGCAGCATTCGGCTCGATTGCCCCTGCTTCCGCCTCGGCCACGGGTGTGAAGGCGACCGCCGCGCTTCCTCTCGTTGCCCACCTCCATCACGCTCATATCTTTGAACTGCGGAAGAGAAAAATATTTGACCAATTCGTCCGTCGCCGACGTCAGAAGCCTGACACAAGCCTGGCTTCACTCTAGCCAGGCTTCTTAATTCAACAAGTAGAGCCAGTGGTGGTGGTCCTTGGCACGAGAGAGGAGAGAGCAGGCGTCGGGTGTCACGGTACGTCGACTATTTACAACCATCTTATTGAATTGGCTTCTCTAGGCCAGGGTCCTATTAACAACCAGGGATCGATCATATATCGCTGCAGCCTGGACAGCCCCTTGCGTATAAAGTAACGCTGGGCATGGCTGTACACGTCGGACTATAACCGGTCGCATGGAACAACAGCTGAACGTAATAAATGACAGTTGCTCGACTCCCGTGCATGGACGGTTTGTTTGGTGCAGTGGCGCCTCCATTCACAAAGCCCGTAACACGTGCCAGTCCCAGGAGCAAGCCCGCCGTCAGGGTACCACCCCTTCCCCGTCCTAGTGACCCGCCCTGCAGCCCTATCCATCCTATCGCCACATCGACTTCGTACATACCAGGTTAAAGCAGCAGACCGTCTTCGTCCGCCGACATTCCTACTGTCCTTTGCCAAAATTGCTCAAACCTCGCTATCCCAACGCCCTACATCGTCTGACATCTCCAATCGGCTTTCTGCCCAAACTCCAGACTGCTGTGGTATCTCGGAAACAGACCGGACGCCTTTTGCAATCTGCTCGCAAATGCCCGTTTCAGTCGTCGCGCTTTGATCGGCACCATGTCCGTTCAAGTCCACGAAAGTTAAAAAAGAAAAGGGGGCGTCGTAAAACAAGATTTCTTTCCTCCTTCGTCGGCTTCTTCGCCCGCCTACTCCAGCGCCCGTGCCGCGGCTCGCGTGATTCGTCCCTGCCTGCCAGGCGGTTCCTTCACCGACGCCAACTGCTTCGCCATTTGACGGACTGTGCCCTTCGGCTTCTTCCGGTCCGCAACGCCTGCCCGGGCCTGAGTGTCCCGAATCGTCATCTTCTTGGGCGACTCATCCTGGAGGGACCGCAGAGGTTCATTCCACCTGACACTCTTAGTGCATTTCGACGACTTGGTCGTCTTTCTCGGGTGTCTGGCCGGTGCATCCACATCCATCTCGTCAAGCCCCTGCCGGGCCAGCAGCTGCGCCGGGTATTCTGCGTTGCCCTTATTCCTGCGGGTATTCAATCGCGTCTGCTGGCTCGCGTCACGTTTTGATTTGGCCTTGGGTGCGTGTCCACGACCCGATCCCGACCGCTTGCTGACTGTGGCCGGGTCCGCAGTCGATGATCTTTTCGACGCCATCTGCCTCTTCAGCGTGAGCAGGCGCGACGAACGCCGCGCGAGCGGTGCATCGACCATTTCCTCATCGGATTGATGCCATGTTGCCACATTTTCTCTCGCCCTCGCGGACTTTGTGGGCTCGCCGTCTTCCATCTCATCGTCTTCATCCACCACAAACGACTGGTGATTCAGCATGGGCGCAGCTCCTCTCTTAAACGGGGACTGTGCCTGCTGCTGCTCGCCGGCCTGCGTCTTACGTCTACCCATCAGCGGGCTCTCCGTGTTGGGGTCCTTAGCCCCAAGCGGCTGTCGCTTTGCTGAAAAGGCAATGGGAGACCCAGTCTCGGTTGCCGAGAGCCTCTTGGGCTTGGAACGGCTGATGAAATCTCGCATGTAGTCACGCCCGGGGCTATCATGGTCGCGAGCCCGCACGGCGTCATCCTGCTCCTGGCGCGGCTCGTGGTCCCAGTCACATTCGTCGTCGTCTGCGGCTTGCCTGTGGATGTGATAGATGCTCGCCTTGTATTCCCGGTCCAGTCGCTGATCCGGCGCGGGCCTCTGCGTGAAGCTGGCTGTCATGCCATGCTCCTGGTCGGCAGTCTGGCCACCCGACTCGACATTCGATCGCGTCCACATCCTCTCGGGTGAGCCTTCGTATTCCGGAGCAGGCGTCATTTCTACATCCGGGGTCATTAGCTCGGTCAGGGAGCCATCGGATCGGTCCATAGCATCGGATTGAGGAGGCTGAAAGGGGGTGGCTCCGTCGTCTTGCGAATCCAGCCGCAGGCCCGAGACTTGATCCCAGGGGATAGTGGTGGAGCGGTCCTCGTAGCCGAAATTTTCCGTCGCATCGATGGAAAGCGAGAACGAGTCATTGACATCTTGGTCGACGTGTTCTCCGTGTCCAGACGCAGGGTCTGTATGAAAGCCCAAGGGCGAAGGCGCAAAGTCGTCGCACATCACGATGTTATCGTGATGGGCAGAATCGACCGCGGGCGTCTGCAGAGGTGAATGACGGGGCGATGGGACGCCGCCCTGAACCGACGGGGAGGGGCCATGGACTCTGATTCTGGGCGACGAGGATATGGAGGGCGTCGTGGTGAAGCGCGACTCATTGAAGCCCTGGTCCGGCGGAAACATGAAAGCGAACTTGGTCGGCAACTTAAACCGAACGAAGAGCCTGCCATGTTCCTGTGTGACCACGACCTTGGCTTGGCCATCGCAGTTGGCTTCCGCAATGTGGGCCAGGAGAGCAACCGCATTGTAGCGCTGCTTGGAGGGGGTGTCCTCATCTCCGCCAAAGATGTTGAGATTTCGGCGAATGTCCACACTAAAGACACTCTTCCGATCATTCACCTGGTTCGAAGTCTGAGGGGTGCTCTGCCCAACGGCGTCGGAAGCAGCACGACCGGTCATTTGTGCCCAAGAGATTGCAGGTGTCGCAGTCCCACCCAATGCAGCTGAAGGCGTTATGGTTGTTTCGGGAGTGTGCGAAACCGGCCGCTGGTGGGTATTCGCGTTGGCGGGCTCATGCTCACACGGGCGAGATCCGAGAAGGCCGGGGCTGAGGCTGTTCGTGTCGACGAAGCCATCATGAAATCTAACCTTCTTGGGCGAGGTAGACAAACCAGCGGGCACCCGGCTTTTGAAGAATGGGCGTAATGGTGGTTCGCTCTTCCTGCGATGCTTCTCTTGAGCCTCGACAGCGCGGCGAGAGTTGACCCACGAGAGCGAGGTGAGCGAGAGCGCATTGAAGGAGGGCGAAGTCCCTCCAAAATCGAAGCTTGTCCTCTTGCTCGAATCAAAGCCCTCTGGTTTCGTCACCAGCAAGCGAGGCGTACACGATGGAATAGCGTCAACGAGTCCAAGTTTCTCCCGAGGCGGACTGGGAGTGCGCAACGAAGGCATGGGGACAGAGGTGTGGGGAGTGGTACTCTCAGACTGGTGTCGCCCGGCAGGAGTCAAGGTAACGTGGCGAGTGGAATCGACTGGGGACAATTGAGCAGGCAAGGTCTGAGCCCCGGCATGCTCAGGGCCTGATCCGAAGTTGTCACCAGATGCGACTCTGAAGGCCTGTGGCGGGGTGCTGGAATTGATGCTCAAGGCAAGACGATGACCAGTCGGGATCGGAGTAGCCCCGAATGAGTTGTTGGCATCCAAGCTCAACGAAGATTCGTCGTCAGAGGGGAGCCTGCGAGCATTGCTGAAGGTGTTGTGCTTGGGAACCAACACGAGGTGGTCACCATTCTGGGCATCGGCACGCTCATGCGAGGTATTGATCCCAAAGCTCGACGAGGAGGAGGAGTCACAAGACGGGGCCATGAACACTCCAGTGGCGGTGCGGACCGTGGGAGTCAAAGTGATATCGTCGTCGGGCGAGACTTGGAACGTCTTGGTGGTGGTGTAGGTCTTTGGAGTCAAAGTGCTATCGTCGTCATCTGACGGAACCCGGAAGACCCTGGTAGCGGTGTTGGGGCGAAGAGGCGACGACGGTGCCTGCCCCGGAGCCATACGCACAGAGCTGCCAGCTGCCAACGTCTCGGGGGACATTGCCACAAGCTTCCGCGGAGCAGGCGTGTCTGCAAACGATGCGGCCAGAGGAGCCGACTTGATGGGAGACGGCTCGACGCGGGGTGTAGACGCCGGCAAGAGCTCAACCTTGGTCTCGCTCAGTCGTGCAGCCTTGTCCCGGACGGGGCTGTGGGGTTGAGCGGCTCGCTTCAGAGGCGACTTGGCGTCCGCCGTCACCATGGGAGCTCCCACGAGGGCAATGAAGCTCTCTGGCTCCGTCATGTCGGCAATGTCGGACAGGTCTGGCTGGCCATGAGCAGCGATTTGGACCCTCGGGTTTCGACGCGTCTGCTGGAGATGGGCGGCAAGCTGGGCAAAGGCTGCAGCTTGGACGTCGATCTTTCGTCCAGCCATCGCTGCTCCCTTCTCCAAGATTGGCCAGATCCTTTCGTACGTCTTCAGCCTGTAGCCACCGACGATGCCAACCTGGTCCAGGTGGTAGTGGCGGTCAATGCCGCGTTTGGTGGGAATGACCTTTGTGTGCACAGACTTGAGAAAGTGATCAAGCTCCGCCACAAAGGCATGGTCGGGGAGTTCCAAGACTCGGTTGGCAATTTCGACTACTTCCTTTGTCAGTGCAAGTTCTGGCCGCGGTGCGTGAGAAAGAAAAAACGTACCTTGGGCGGCCATGACGAGGCTGGCCATTTCGGCCTTTGACTGAGGGCAGCCGACCAGGGCCCAGTCACCATGGCAAGGTTTGAAAGCTTCCGTTCTCTGGCGTCGGGGACGCGGAAGCTCGCACCTTTCTCCTTGATCTTGAGTCTCAGTCGTCTTCTTCTTCCTCCGGAACCTGAGAGCAATGGCTCCGATTCTTGTCATGATATGGCGAACTTTGGTGCTACTCGCTCGAGCCTTGGTCTTGACTCGGGTCCAGCCCGGCTTGGCCTCCAGGTAGGGCTCGGTCAAGCTGTTGCTTGCATAGAAGCGTCAGCAGATGCACCATGGCACCACGGTTTCTGGGCTGGGGACAACACGTACGTGCTTGCCGGCTCCATACAGCCAGCACCGTTCTCTTCCGTCTCCACGTGCTGCTCCGCGACGCCGGGCCACGCGGTCGAGTTCCTAGCACACAAGGTTTGTTAGCTTTGCATGCCGTAAGATATTCAGAGCTTGCTTCCAGGATCCTTACTTGCACTCCCCAAGGGACCTCTGCCCGGTGTTTGTCGCGTCCATGGTCGACACAGACGCGACGGTGATTGTGGTGAGTGTAAACGAAGCTCAAGAGCAGAAGCCGCGATGTGTAGGTTAGAGCGTGCGGCGGCTAGTGCAAGTGGTGCGCCGGGGCGAAACGGTTGACGGACGTGGCGTGAGGAAGAGGTGGTCATCACACAGGTGTGCGGGATCTGCGAAGCTCTAAAAGTACGGGGAGTGGGGGGGCGTGCGGCAGAATCATTGTTTACGTATTGCCGTATCCGTTCACCGCCCGATGCACTAGTCTTGTTTAGGACGCGGGTCTTCACAGGAAGACTTGATTTATGTGCATACTTGAAAGCCATGCTGTGCGCTCAGTGATTTGTAGCCCTTGAATCACAACCCTGAGCCACCTGCTCGGCGATCGAGGCCCAACGGCAGTGCTGGTTGAGCTGAGAATGACAAGTGCAAACGTCTTCTGGCGCGCCATGCGACGGCCTTTGTCTAAGTATTTTTACCTACGAAGTACTTCGTACAAAGATAGGTAGGTACCTAGCATATGCACGAGTCAGTACGAAGTATGCACTTCAATAGGATTGAAGCCTCCTGAAAGAGAGGGTCATCGCTTCAATACCGTGCCGAGGCTGACTCATTAGCGGAACAGCGGCACCCTGCCGTGAGTGGCCCGCAGCAGGTGCCTAACCCGTGATTGTGGCTGTGGCTGGAGCCTTTTCTTGCGCCGCACAGCACATGCGACAGATGACAGCCCACCTTAACCCTCGACATCTCAAAGACGAAGCATCTTGGATGTCGACCCCCGAAGCCTACTGTGCCATAGCCGACACGTCTCCTCGAGTCCAGCGCAAGGTCCTTACGCCACCATGAACCGCCTCTTTGGCTCCAAGGCCGCCGCGCCCAAGCCCACACTCAACGGCGCCATCACAAACATCGACACGCGCATCGCCTCCATCGACACAAAGCTCAAGGCCCTCAACGGCGAACTCTCCGCCTACCAGGAGAAGCTGTCCCGTATGCGCGACGGCCCCGGCAAGCAGGCCCTCAAGCAAAAGGCCCTCAAGGTCCTGCAGCGCCGCAAGGCGTACGAGGCCGAAAAGGACAAGCTCGAGAGCCAGGTCTGGAACATGGAGCAGGCCCAGACCATGCAGGACAATTTAAAAAATGTCATGACCCAGGTCGATGCCATGAAGACGACCAACAAGGAGCTGCGCAAGCAGTACGGCAAAATTGACGTGGACAAGATTGAGCGCCTACAGGACGACATGGCCGACCTCATGGACGTTGGCAACGAGATTCAGGATAGCTTGGCGAGGAGCTACGATATCCCCGACGAAGTGGACGAGACGGAGCTCGATGCCGAGTTGGAGGCCCTTGGAATGGAACAGGAGCTCGAGCAGGAAATGAGCGGCCAGGTGCCTGGCTTCTTGCAAGACGAGGTTGTGCCCGACTTTATCGACGAGCCACCCCAGACTGAGGACAAGGTCAAGCAGGTGGCTGGATAACGAAGCTCTCAGGTGCTGGTCCGTCGCTTCTCTGAGAGTCGTGCTGGCAGCCACCACCGGGCGCTTCATCGGATACTCCGAACTTCATTCACCGCGTTTTTCCATTGCGAGAGGCCAGATTTCTTGGGAAATCACAAGTCATGCATGCCGTAAAGGCTGTATATAATACTTGGCCGTGACTGAAACATCCACACGCTCTGCTCATCACTGCGTTCCTGCCTTTGTGAACGCCCTAAATACTGCCGATGGACTAGGTTGTCCTTTCTATGCCTGGGCCACCTCGACTCGGCAAAATATATAATATCATGGTGAGCCAGCAAGTTACGCGCGGCAGAGCTTTAACTGGACTCCGTCCGAGGCTCTAGTCTACCGTGGCAAAGAACCGAGACGCCTCCTCCAGCTCAGCCTCTCCGTTGCAAAAATCCCAACCAACGATGACTGGCGCTTGACTGCAGCACACAATCTTTCGTGCGTCGAACTGCAACTTGAATACGCGCGCTGGGGCGTTCTCGGCTGCGGCAATGTGCGGGTGGTGGTGACCCAGTTGGCCATCATTCTGGTCGTGAGCTGCCTGCTGTTGTAGTTGCTGCTGCTGCTGCTGCTGCTGTGCCAGCGGCACATATGCTGGTTGAGGAGGAGCGGGCAATGATGGGGGGGGCGCAACTGGGGTTGCGGCGACACCGTGTGTTTGTGCGCTCTGGGCCGGTACGTCGACATGTGAGGGCGCGACTTGCGACGGCTCCGGGATCGCAGCATCAGCGTCGTGTTGATGAAAGCTTGCTCCGCTGCCGCCACCAGCCGATGCTCGCGCGTCCGACAAGCCCGCCGTGGCTGCACCGGAGCTGGCCAGGCGGCTAGAAGACCCAGCGCCACTGGCGTGACGGGAGGCGGCCATGGTGCCCAGTCGTTGCCCTGCCGACTGCCCGTCCTGAATGGCAGTCAGTGCCGATGCCACTACCTGCCGGAGCTGCGACCGAATGAACGGTGAGGATTCGCGTTCCATGGCCGACTGCAAATACGTCTGATAAGCCAGCATGACGGGATAGTTTTCCAAGGCTTGCTCTAAGGCGGCAGCTCCCAGGGGCACAACCTGGTCAATCAGCGCCATATACAGAGCGGCAGATCCGTGCGATTCGTCATGGGGATCGCGGATCGGCGGCAGTGAGCCTCCCCCACCCGGGCCGACGTTCGCCGGCATCGCTCCCCTTGGTTCGGCCCCGGGATGTGGTGAATCAGGCTGGGGCGGGCTGTGGGTGCCGGCCGGCTGAACAGCAGCAGTCATGGTTCGCTGTGCCGCGGCAGCCGCCTCTTCTTGCCGAAGGTGGTGAGCAGGCTTCCAGACACCCTCCTTGTCCCGCCTCCATATGATGATGCTCTGGTCGTATGAGCCGGACACGATCCGCCCATATTTCCTGCCTCCACCGCCCCCCGGAGGTATCTTTGCACCATATGCCTGAATCTCCGCTGGCCTCGAGCTGCCGGCGTTGACTCTCCGAGACCGACGGCTTCGGCGATCGTCGTCATGGCTAATCTCTCCCGCCTCGATTGCTCTAAAGTACTCGGCGTCGACAGCCTTTGCCTCGGCTTCGTCCTCCTCCCGACTGTAAGGCAGGTCGCCAAAGCCCGCCTGGACAGTCCGGACAAGATGGGAATGGCCCCGTAGCTGGGCCACCTTGAGCCCCGTTGGGGCGTCAAAGATGCATACCTCATTGTCGCTGCTGCCACTGACTATCCGTCGCTCGTCAAACTCGACGCACGCGATTCCCTTGTCGTGCGCGGGGATGGTTTGAGTGCAGACACATTCGGGCCAGTTCCATACCTTGATGTGCCGGTCTCCGGAGACGGAGACTATGGTGTGGTCACGAACCTGGATGGCATTGACAGCGGCCCCGTGGCCCTCGAGACAGCCAATCAAGGTAAACGGCTCCTTGACCGGCAGCTCTTGGGCAAGATCAGGTTCAAACCCGTACTGCTTCACATGTGTGCCAACCGGGTCAATTAGCGCGTCGGGGGTTCCGTAGCCTAGGTCTCCGTACCGCAGCGGTCGGCGGTTGAAGATCTTGATGGTCTTATCCTTGGACGAGGTGACGAGGATTCGCTTGTCGAACCTGACATTGAGGACCGACTCCCGGTGGGCATCGGTGATACGCTGGATGAGCCCACCGGTGGAAAATTTCCAGATAAAGACGTTGGAGTCGCTGCTACCAGACACCAATATGTCCTCGGCGGGGTCCGCGTCGAACTGCAAGCACAGCACCGAGCCATGGTGGCCGACCAGTGGAGGGCGAACTAGGCGGCGTGTGTGCATGTTCCATATGCGCATTGTCTGATCGCGGCTACCGCTTACAAGATAGTCGGCATCAAACTGCAGGGTATAGACACATTCCTGATGGCCCTCTTCCGGGTAAACAGGGTGTGGCAGTTGAAATGTGGTGCATTTCCCCAGCTCCCAGTTGGACTCGAGGCGCCGCCTCATGTTGTAGAGATACTTCCAGTTGATGCGATAGCGCAGGTTGCTCCCATCCCAAGCCCACAAGCTTGACCGCAACGGTGAGCCAAAGCTATGGCTGGATGGTAGCATCAGGGGCGGTGAGGGCTCGGGCGAGCCACCAGGCTCCTTGCGCTTGGCGCGCACCACGTGTTGTATAGATCCCCGATCCATGGCCTTACCCTTTCTCGAGGCCTCGCTGTTTGCCATTTCGATATCTGGTGCCGCGGCGAGGGCGAAGCGGTTCGGCAAGAAAGTAGAGTTGTGAGATCCAAAAATGCTGGCACCCAGGCCAGGGGCATTGTTAGCGAATGGGACAATACGGTCATTGTCGGTCATTTCCAGGTCCTCGTCGACGTTGGCGACAGCCCGGACCTTGCTTGGATGGCCCTCGGCGCCATGGGCACGATGCAGTTGACCTATTGAGCTGCTCAGCCCGACATTGACCCTCGACTCCCAGACATCGATCTCGGATGGCACAGCTTTCCACCCCTCGAGGTAGTAGAGCCTTTCCCAGAGCTTCCTATCCAGAGCCAAGCTCTGCCACGCGCGGCATGTCTTCATGACGCTTACGAGAGAGCTAGGGTCAATATACCCGAGGACTTTGAGGCATATTTCGGCCGGAAGATGTTGGACAAAGTCGATGTAAAGTCTCGGGTTCAGACGCTGTACGATCTCGGCGATGGCGGAAGTGGGAAGCTGATCCAATAGGCCCATGGTCAACTCTGAAGGGCACAGAGTCAGTATTTGCGCGGTATGGGGAGTTGGAAGTCAGCGAAAAGCCACTGACCGGTCCTGACGGCCAGTGGGAGAGCTGAGACATGGCCGGCCAGCCACGAAGGTAGATCTGCGAGAGATCTCGGAGCAGAAAGGTTTTGGGGCAAAGCTGGGTTAAGAGGGTCTTCCGAGTAGCCCTCGTCAGTCTGGTGAGCGGGTGAAAATGGATCCATTGTCGTTGGTGGGAGCTGGTCGTCCTTGGACATGTCGGACCTGGTCGATTCCAACAGTCGCCAAGACTGCGGCGCACAGGCGAGGCGAGGTCTTCAGGTCGGCGTTTCGTCGGGGGGGGCGGAAGAGACGTACGTGGCGCAGGTTGCTGCTCCGGGAGTCTGTGTACAGTGGACGACCAGGCCTGCTGGCGGGCGAGTAGTTCTGCCAACGAGCGAGAGCGTGTCGAGCCCGAGTGTACCTGGTTTGCAGCCAGGCACGGCTAGCGTCGTCTGGGGGAGCCGAGGAAGAGGTGCCGAGGAAGAAGTGCCGAGTAAGGAGTGCCGAGGAAGAAGTGCCGAGGAAGAAGTGCCGGTCGGACAAGTTATGTTATTTCAGCGCAAGCAAGGGATGTTCTGTTGGTGGCAGCGATCGTGGCGCCGAACAAGTTGAACGGAGTTAAGAGTTGATGATTAGGCGGTGATGCGGTGTGGAGTTGCCTGGGCTGACGGAGGAAAATGCGCGGCCTGCTCCGACCAATCGCGCGACCACGGCCCAGGGAATTTCCATCCCCACGTGACCTGTGCACGTGTACGGCTCACAGCGTCCCACCTACCCTATACCATCGGTGTCTCTTTCCGAGCATTGAGCATTGAGATGGCATCGTCGGCGTGGCTCTAGGCTTGTTACATCTTTCGCAAACCCGTGGCAGAGCATCTTATCGACTGCGCATTCAGGCAGCCCCTAAAACATAAAAGCTCGGGTCCGGCTGGGTCACTAACGGATGGACTTTACAGAGGACAAGTGTGAATCGCCAATCTACGTGAGCCCGGGGGACCTTATGGAATCGGCGGCCATCTGCCATCTGGCTTGCACGCTAATGCGTGTCAACAAGAAGTGCGCAGGGATCGTCTCTTATTAAGATGTCGTTAGTGCCCGAATTCGCGGACGGCTGATTATCATTCAGCTTTGCGTCTCTCAGGCTCCCAGGTTGGCCAAGATCAGTTGCTCCTCGCGACAAGTCCTGAGGGCGATGAAAAGGTGGCGCCTTGACATTGGGTGATGTGGTAATATTGCCCTCGTCGGCGTCATCACATGACGGGTTCTCGTCGAGGACAGGCAAGGGCTAGAAAAGCCTTATTGCCACAGCCCAATCAAAAACAGAGACGCCGTCATCGGAAACGTGACACGACCGTGCTCTCCGTAAATGTCGTCGCCAGAGGGACCCGTCTCGCTTAGCGGATTCGATGAGAGCTTTGACACGAGCTCGTATGGACGAGATACCCGCCGTCGTAGAACAAGCATGCAGCGCTCCGTGCGTATACAAAACGACTCCATTGTCGACTCGAGGTTGGCGTGGAGCTTTTTGCCCATGACATGGACGGCGCAACGTCCCATCCGGCTCGGCGGATTGGCCTGTCATGGGTGCGGCCTCGCTATCCCAAACAAAGGGCCACTCGAAACCGTTGACGCGGCTCTGCTCGTCATTCCATGCGGGCTCCAAAGCCTGCCCTACAGCGCGCACGCTCATGGCCAAAGCGGCCTTGGCTGAACTGGTGACACCCACCACCCACTTGTCGCCTCGGGCATGCCCGATCAGAGAGAGGGATGGATTGGCTGTCAAGGTTTGTTGGCGGCAGCGGGTGAATTATTTCCCATACCCGACCTACGAGTTACCAAGCCCAGAATACGAATAGGGGTTAGTCAAAGAGGACCTGACTTGTCGCTGACTTGTCACTGACGACGTCGGCACTCGCTGGCCCCGTGCGGCTGCGGATGCCGCCAGCAGTTGAAATGCTACCCTACCTCCCTTGACCTGCGTTTCCAGATCACCTTGGGCCCTCAGCTCCTGCTTGGCTCGGCCTCAGCTCATGCTGCACGGGTTTGCGAGGCTGTGAGCGGCGTCGATGAAGCCATCCAGCAACATGATTGATAACGGTGATGCAGCAGGATGCCATAGCACTCGTGATACCCCCCCCGGCAAAGGAACGCCTCGGCCTCGCCGGCCCAAGACTGACTAACTCGTACGTGAGGGACTACTACCCCCATTGGCAAGTCGCCTATCCTATAAATTGCATGTGGCAGATCTGAGTGGCCAAGTCAGAGACAGGAGATGAGATTAGTAGAGTCTCCTGTTGGAGGGGTATGTATTCGTACACATCCGTTTCTTGCCGAGACGTGCAAACACGAGTCCACGACCGTAAGGTGCCCACAACCCCGACAGAACAAACAGGGCGCACCTGTGCACACACGTTAATGCCATGCCCCCTTGAGCCAAACTGCTCTTTTCGTCGCGCGTGGAAGTGGATGGCCCTCCGAGGCTCTTTTATTATAGGTGGGTAGTACCAGAGACGGCTAGGCGCCCGTCTGCGCTCGACAAAATGACAAAATCCTGTTCGCCACCGCCGCCGCACAGCAGGTGAGGTAAGGAACCCAAGGAGCAGTATGCACGTGGTTTCTTACCGCCTGCCTGCTCGCCAACGTCACCAAGCAGTCAGCTTGCAGATGCTGCTGCGCTGTAGTTAGTAGGTACATACTACCGCGATTCGGGGGCAGCTGCGACGGCGACAAGGCCCGTTTGGCTCCGCCCCTGGCCCCCCCCGTCTCCGCCCCCTAAGATAAAGACACAAACACACGGCGGGCGGCAATGCGGGAAAGGGTCAAGTCGCGCAAGCCGACGAGGGAGAGGCTGCTTCCGTATCTGGGGGATTGGCAGGCACCTGGTCCCTGATGGCATGGGCAGCACCCATCTCGAGGAATCGACCGATCCGTCCGTTTCTGCGACGAGAGCTTAGACTGTGGCATAAGTCCACCGCCACCCTAGCGGCATCCTCCATGACCTAGGACCTAGCATGAAACAGCCCGGCACGCGCATGTACAGTAGGTAAGCACCTGCGTGTGAGTCTGCGCAAGTGGCGTGGAACAGTAACAGGAGGTACATACTTCGTACGTTCATCCTGGTCTCCCCCAGCTCCCCCAGCAGGCCGACCCTGTGTCGCCAGTGTCCAAGTCACTGCCGGGTCTAGGTACCGCAAGTTGCGCTTGGGAGGGAGGGTTGGGAGGGACAGGCACCCCGGGCAGGTCCCTCGCCCGCCGAGCCAGGCCGCGCCGGTACCTTTGGTTACCTGGGCACCAACTCCTCCTGCACCACCGCTTTGGCAATCCCACCATCCATCCATTCTCCATCGCCAACTGGTGTTTGCTTCTTCTCCACGCCCTCTCCTCTCTTCCCCTTTCTCCGCAGGGCCTCTTGACATCCTTTTCTCGTCCCTATTCTGCGCAAGCATCCCGTCCTGGAATCCGGCAACAAAGACCCGCATCCCTCCATCTCTCTCTCCTCTCTTTACCTCTCCTCCGCCATTCTCCTCATCCCCTGCGGCCCTGCCCCTCATCCCTTATCCGCCGCCGCCGCCGCCGCCTCGCCCGCCGCCGCCTCGCCCGCCGCCGCTGTTCGCCTACGGAACGTATAGCCTGCCTCGTCCGTCTTGCGTTGCTGAACCGACTCTCGGCCCACGTGTTCGACGCTGGTGAGCCAGCCGCCCGAGCAGCCTTGCCCTGCCAAACCGCTCCGCCCGTGAGCTGCTCGGTAAACCGCCTGCATCTGCTGCCTGCAGATTCGCCCGCCTCGACGGACGTCGCCCCCCCGACGCGCGACCACGACGATCTGGCGGAAAGCCACATCGGATCGAACTTGCGCCGCCACTCCTCATCGTCACTGCCAAATAGAGCCCATCACGCCCGCGCGACACCCGGGAGAACGACGCACACCCGCCCCGAGCCACGACAGAGATACCTTGGCTCGTCCAGCCAATAGCGAGTGTAGCAGCCCTATTCGCCGTCACCGTTGGACGACGCGAAGGTTGCCTGTCCGAGACCATCCACCCTCCCCTCGTCGAATAAAGGGACCCTCGACAAAAGACTCCTCACGCCAACACTCAAAAGCAAAGCAATTGCCCCGAGCGCCCCCCATCTCTCCGCACCGAACACCGCCCCCTCGGGCTTCGTCGCCAGCCCCCACTGTCTTTCGACGACTCTTTGTCCCCCATCGTTCGTGCTCCCCGGGGCTCTTGTTATAACCAGCCCCCCTCCCTCCCCTGACGGATGGAGTAACAGGACATGGCCCATGCCCCGTTACTCAGAAACAACACCACCCCGGTCTTCCAGTCCAGCCTGAGCCGCGCCGGAGGTCTACAACAGAACAGCATGAGCAATGCGCCGCGTACCAGCCAGCTGTCGGGCTCCACGGCCTACGCTGGCTCATCGTCGTCGCTAAATTCACTGACAAGCGGCGGAACCATTGTCCCCGGTCAAAATGGTGGCCCAGTTGTCGCCACCTCCAACATCATCAACCAAAAGGCAGATGCCTCGCGCTCGTTGTACCAAATATGCGTCTCACTCAAGCAGCGCCTCGCCCAGGTGCCCGGCTTCGATCCCTTCCTCGAGCAACTCGATCCGACCGACCCCGTCGACCCGCTCTGGAATCTCTTCCGCACGGGTTATCCCCTGTTGGCAATATACAATTCGTTGCAACCTGCCGAGCCCCTCAAGGTGGATGACCCCAACGCTTCCGAGGCCAAGAAGTCCAAAATCGCCATATTTAGGTTTGTCCAGGCGTGCATGAAGGAGCTCCGCGTTTCTCCGTCGGAAACCTTCGTCATCACGGACCTGATGGGAAACGACACGAGCGGGTTCGTCAAGGTGAGTTTCGCATCTGGATCGACGCACTGCCCAGTGCGCCCCCCCCCCCCCGAGGCAGGTTGACTGACGGGCCTTTCGCAGGTGACCCAAGTCGTCAACTACGTACTCGACCTCGCCGAAAGACGTGGCCTCTTAATGCAAAGCCAACCGTTCCCCGAAGACGAGGCTGCGACCGCCGCTGCCGGCTCCCAGATGAGCTACAGAGACCACATCGTCAAGGAACTGGTCGACACGGAGCGCAAGTATGTCCAGGACTTGGAGAACCTCCACGACTTGAAGAAGGCTCTGGAGCAAAAGGGCGCAGTGCCAGGCGACATTGTCCACCAAATCTTCCTCAACATCAATGCCATCCTCGACTTCCAGCGTCGCTTCCTCATCCGGGTCGAGACGGCAAACTCCATGCCCAAGGCGGTCCAGCGCTGGGGCGCGCCCTTTTGCTTCTACGAGGACGCCTTCGACATCTACCAGCCGTTCATCGCGAATCAGAGAAAGGCGGCGCAAATCGCGAATCAAGTGTTCGACAAGATTCAGCTTTCAGATCATCCCGTCGCCGCCGATTTCAACACTCTCGACGGATTCCTGCTCAAGCCCATGCAGCGGCTGGTCAAGTATCCGCTGCTCCTCAAGGTAAGCACGGGAGATGCGTGATCTCCGGAGACGAGATGGGCTGACCCTGCCCTTCAGGACCTACACAAGAAGACTGAGGACCCCGAGACCAAGGAGGATCTCATGCTTGGCTGCGATGCAGCCGAGCGGGTTTTGCAAAAAGCCAACGAAGCGGTGAATCGAGACCTACTCGACGAAGCCCTGGAGGAGTTGATCACCCGAGTAGATGACTGGAAGTCCCATAGAGTGGAGGCGTTCGGTAAACTACTCTTGCACGGCGTGTACGGAGTCATCACGGGCAAGAGTGAACAGGAGAAAGACGTAAGTTGGCCCCAGTTGCCGGAAGAGAGGCACTGCGGCATTTCGACGCTGACCGAGACTCCAGTACGAGATATTCCTGTTCGAGTGCATCTTGCTGTGTTGCAAGGAGGCCTCTGCGTCCAGGAGCAAGGACAAAAAGGACAAGACGCGGTCTTCGGGCCCCAGATTCCGCAACAGGAACGCAAAGCTCCAGCTCAAGGGCAGGATATTCATGAATAATGTGACTGACATTGTGTCTCTTTCCAAGCCTGGTGAGTTGTCTCTGCAAGCTCGGCGAAGTGAGCGGCCTCTGACGGCTGGCCGGGCAGGATCCTACAGCGTTCAGATATGGTGGAAGGGCGAGCCCGGCGTCGAGAACTTTACGATCAAGTTCCTTAACGAGGAGACGATGAAGAAATGGGCGGTTCGGCTCGAGACGCAGCGCAAGGACAATGCTCCACGGCAGTCAATCAGCCCGGACGGCACCGATTTTTCCTGGACGCGAGACCATGCCAGTGGGCTCGAAAACCCCTACCTGCATCAAGACGAGGACGAGGACGAGGACTTTGGCATGATGTCGGCCCCGGTGCAATACTCGACAATGTCTGCACTGCCCATGCCTCGCCGACCCTCGAGCTCCAACCTGAGGCAACGGTCGGCCACCGGCGAGAGCACGCAGTCCCTGGCCGGCATCGCGAGGGCGCCGCCGCCACGCTTCCCGATTCCCGCGCCTCCCCCGGCGCTGAGCCTCCAGACACAGGCCAACGGTTCGCTGTCGCCCAGCACCCGGGGTGGCGACAGCTACTTTTCCCCAGTGGCAGAGTCTCCGGCGTCGTCGCGGACGAGCGCAGCCAGCGGCATGTTCCCGGGTCCCCCGTACTCGTTTTCCAAGTCGGGCACGCCTCAACAGGCCTGGGACGATAGCAACCGCTACACGGCGCCAGCCATTCCTCGCGCGCCCTCTCGAGACGGCTCGTCGCCCAACCCACACTCGACCAACGCCAGGAACCCCCGCGGCCCTTCGCTTCCCGCAATGGCGACGCAAAGCCAGAGCGCTGCCCAGCAGCAGCGGAGTCGATCCTACAGCACTCCCGACGTCAACGCGACGGGCCTGCCGCGACAACGGCAGCCCAGCCAGAGTCAAATACCGGCTGTCCCCGGCATCCCGCAGCACCTCCACCCGGCGCACGACAACAACATTTCGAGATCGCAGAATGGCTCTCCGCGGGGCGACGTGCCGATTCGAATTAGCGCGCAGAGCCCTAGCGGCCAACACGGTCGGCTGCACAAACATTCTGGCAGCTTTGGCGGCACAATGCCGCACTTTCCTGCGCAGCCTGCCTACCCGCGACAGAATACACCCGGGCCTCACGGGGGGAACGGGCTTCGCGTTGACTCGACGGCTGCCAACTCGCGGACCGTCTCCCCAGGGCTGGGGACGGGCTCCATCACGCCGCAGCCCGGGAGCGCAAACTCGGAGATGGCTCTGCCCACACAACTCAAGGTTCGCGTCAACTGCGACAACGGCAACTACGTGACGCTCGTGGTCGCCTTCAACATTACCTATCAGTCTCTTATCGACCGGATCGACGCCAAGCTCGCGCGGTTCATGAGCAGTAGCATCGGCAAGGGCGTGCTGAAACTACGCTACCGCGACGAGGACGGCGATTTTGTCACGATTGAGAGCGACGACGATATCCAGATTGCCTTTATGGAGTGGCGCGACGGGGTGCGGAACATGTACTCGGGAGGCGTGGGAGAGATAGAGCTCTTCTGCGTTGGCGAAACCACGTAATATCTGCGCACCTCGCATCAGCCCTCGGTCCCTGCTGGCACCGAGGACGGCGAGACGAGACGCACGCACACTCAGGATACCACGGAGCATTCGCATACTCGGCGCACGGAGCCATTACATTACCAGTTTTCGGGTACGGTCCGACGGACGACGACATTCGAGGACACGGGCGTGGCAAGCTTCCTTGTTTTGCAGACCTGACATATAGACAAGCTCTGCCCGAGCGAGCTGTACTCGTTGAAGTCTACTCACCGGAAATATTGCCTTCCTTCACTTCTCTGGAATCGCCCATGTCCGTCCTAACTGGAGTCATTCACTTACTTTGAACTTACATACTTGTTCTACCTGGCCTTATTTTCCTCCCTTGTCCCTTTTATCTTTTCCACCCGACACAGCACTGCTCGAGCCTCACACATGGGGACTAGGCAGCAGGGTCCCGGGCGAAGCTGCAGTCATGTTGAAGCAACTATGAAGCCGCTGTGTTGATCAGGTCGGTGCGATACAACGGCGCCATTGCTGGGGTAGAAGTTGGAACAAGTGGATGAGCAGACATTTGATATCTGCAAGGCACCAACAAACATTCTTTCTCGAATTTATATCAAGACGCCCGTCGAGGGGAATCGACTTGGGCTGCTGGGTGCTCAAGCTGCATAGATAGAAGAGGACGGTGCAAACGCGGTCGAAGATGACGGGCGCGACGCTGGTGGGAGGAGCATAGTAAGAGCAACGGAAAAGACTCTTGATCAACGTGCGTGCCTTGCTGAACCCTCTCAACTGACTGCCAAAATGGGAAGCCGAGGTGGTGCATTTGGTGGATTCGGTGACGAGTCCTGGAATGAGGACTCGGCGGACGCCTGCTCTATCCCGCGGGAAGACGCTTTGGGAGATTGGTGTGAGGGTGTGCCATTGTGCCATCGTCGCTCCGCTTGCATCGCACATTGCCGCCTATGCGACGGCAGCCGGCTTTCCTTGGCCTCGTATTGTACAAGATCATATAAAAGCCCGTGAACCAACGCCTGGAATGCAATCCCTCCCAACCAGTCGTACTGCTTTCACTGGCTCGTCTGTTCTCCTTTTCCTCTCCCTCGTCTCGCTCGTCGTCGGCTTTCTCCCCCCCTCCCCCCAAGCCCGTACAAGGCCTTTCGTGCCCCGATGGCCCCGTTTCGAGGGAGGGCAAGAACCATGACACTCTTACTTTTTTTTCCCGGGACTGATGACGTATTTCTTCATACGGGAGAGGTGGTAGTTGATTGTATTCGGGGGCGCGGGGGGCGGCGGCGGGCCGTCCATGCACCTGCGCAGCTGGTTCTCGATGGCGGCGCATCCGCCGGCGTTGAAGCCGGCAGAGGCCCAGCAGGCTATTTCCCGCCTGGTTAGCGAGCAGTGGGCCAATGGACACCGCGGGCCAAAGGGAGAGGCTGTCACGCACCGAGGACGCTCGACATGATGGCGATGCACGGGTTCTCGGGCTGGCGCTTGGGGTTGTGGACGCGCAGGATCCTGACCGGCGGGAGGCGGATGGGCTTGTGGCCGGCCATGGTGGGCGGTCGAGGCAGGCGGGCGGGGAGCGAGCCAGCGGTTGGTCCAAGTTGTTGCTGCTGCTGCTGCCGTGAGCTTGCGGTTTCGATGTGAGGTTTCGCGACGTCACGTGTTGCCGGAACTGATCCGGACTGAATGGGGTCACGTGGTGACGGTGGGGACTACCTAGGTACTCTTCGCCGAAAACTTCGACCTTTGCAATGCTCTGCCAGCTTGCTTGTACAATGTCCAATCTGAATGTATTGACTGTTGAAATACAAACATGGCTCAACCGAGCAGCGCACACCGTTTCTTTGCTATCGTACAAGCAGAAAAGAGCCACTGGGCTCTCAAACCGGCATCACACACCCCGAGTCCTTACCCCGACCCGTCTTCATGCCAGCAGCCACTGAGAGGCGTCAACCCGAGGAGAAAAGTAAGGGCTGCCGTCAACAGCGGGCCGTTCACAACCCATGGTGTCGCCGTGTAGTTTGGCGAGCCAAATCAACCCCCCCCTGAGGCCTAGCGATACTAGGGGGGCCTTAAAAGTCCTCCCTGCGGGAGCAGGGAGGGGGTTGCCGACTTGAAGGCCCCCCTAGTACCAAATCCCTCATCCCGTCACGTCAAACTTTTCATCCATGTCCATGTCATCGCCATGCTGCGTGTTGCCGCCGATGGCTGCCCATCCTCGTCCAGAAGCCTCCTCCCTCACTGGTGCCTGCGCCTCCTCTTTCTTTACTCGCGGCTCCTCATCCTTGGGCTCCTTCTTCACTCGCGACTTTTCCTCTTCATCCTCTTCTTCTCCCGCTGCTCGCCCCCCCACCTCCGCACCTTCCTCGTCCTCAAGTTCGCCTTCGGCATCTTCGTCGTCGTCGTCGTCATCATCGTCGTCGTCCCCATGGCTCGATTCGCCAGACCCTTCGCTCTCGCCTTCGCTTCCAGGATCGTAGTCCTCCTCGTCCTCGTCCTCGTCATCCTGCAAGTGCTGCTCGATCTCGAGCTGGGCGCGCTCGAGCTCCGTCATCCCGTTTGCGTCGCCATTGCCGGCGTCTCCATCTTGGCCGTCCTCGGCAGGACCCCTGTTCTCGGCCAGCTGGAGCTTGCCCTTGCGCTGCTCTGCCATGCTTCGATCCTGCAGACGGTTCACCTTGATGTAGTCGTCTATGCCGCCATAGTCTTTCTGATCCAGCATGCCGAACTCGATCTCTTCCGTGCCCTCGCCCTCGCTCAAGAATACTTCGACGACTATGTTGAAGGTGATTTGCAGGATGTTGGTGTAGCTGATGGCGGCGATCCGATCGAGTGGGATGAAGATGAGGGGCTTCTTGAAGCCCCAGAGGATTCCATTTCCGAGAAAAAATAAGTAACCGTCCTTGGAGCCCCTGAACCCGTTCACGTGCACCGCCTTTTCGTTGGGTCGGTGAGCTTGCTTGATCACACTGTGAAACTTGCTGGGGTCGGCGGAGACAATCCCAATCGGATTGCCGGCGGCCTTGAAGCGCATGCCAAATGCCCAGTGGAACAAGGACTTGTAGGTGTCGGACACGGCAGCTGCTGGACCGGCCTGACTGCCGCCAATGGTCCCTTCTTTGGGTGCCGATGCGGGGACCGTGAAAACCAGCGGCTCAACCGCAGGCTGGTTGGTCTTTGAAGGAAGAGTTGCGCCGCGGGGGAGGAGCACATAGTTGTGCTGCACCTGCGCCTTTTCAGGGACGGGCAGGTAAAAGGCATATTCTGGCCCAGGTCAGTATGCATGAAACCATTTGGCCGAGGGGAAATAGACAGGCTACGGACCAATGTCCCTCCAAGAATAGGTTATTGCAGGTATAGGCGCCTGGGTTCCGGGGGCCCTGGCATATAGGAAGCTTGAGGTGAAGCACAACTCAAACTTCTTCCTCTGTGGAGCCGATACCGAAATTTCCTTGACTTCTAGAAGCACGGCCTCGTCGGCTGCGTTGCCAGACGCAGGGGAGTTTGCCACTCCATTGGGTTGCGCCACATCGACTCGTCGTCTCTTCAGGGCCGGTTCGTCGCTGCCGTCGCGGAGCTGGCTGTAGACGTGGCTCGTGATCTGGTTGAAGAGGGCAATTCTGGCCGGAGAATCTGCGAGTAGAGTCAGCCACCTGCCATGAGGGTCCGTGGTACACCCATGCCAACCCACCCGCAGCATTTTTTATGCCTTCGATGATGTCTGGGCGAGACTGGAAGACGACGCCGAGTCTCTGCGAATCGAGTGCCGCCGCGGCCATGGCTCGGGTCGGCAAGGCTTCCGAAGCGAGAGTTTCGGAAAAATCGGCTCGTACAAGATGAAGCCTTTTCGATGTCGAGGCCTAGTCAATATGGTCCATGCTGGCTTTGCAGCAGTCGGGAAAGGGGACGCTCGACGAGGCGTCTAAGCGACGCGACGTTGTGATTAGTCATCCACCCTTAGCGCCGATCCAAACCCAGACTACCGAGTAGACTTGTCGTCTCCCGAGCTCCCTCCAGAACCTCCAGAACCCATAATGACAGCGCCCTTTCCAAATCAGTACACCCATCGCAAGGTTGCCGATGCGTCGGCCAAGTCGTGCGACATCTGCTACAAGCTCAGCACCTCTGTGCTCATCACGCCCGACAACAAGGTGACAGAGACGGGCAGGACTCCAAGGCGAGGTTGCTGATGCTTCTTCATCCAGGACTTTTTCTACGTCTGCCCCATTCACTTGAAAGACGTCAACTTTTGCACTCCAAGGATTGACGAGGATGCCGTCAAAGCCAGAAGGGAAAAGGAGCTCGCAGAGGAGACGAAGAAGCTGAAGAAGGAGTACGAGGAGAGGCAGCACCGAAAGAAAGAAAACGAGTCCAAGGACAACGAGTCCAAGGAAAAGGAAAAGAAAGACACAAAGGACCAAAAAGAAGACAATGGCAAAGGCGAAGACGAGGAAAGGGTATGCCAGCAACCCCCATGACAAGACTTCGCCACTGACACTGGACAAGGATGAAGCCGTCGCAGCTCCTCAGGAGCAAGAGCCGCGAGTCTTTGAGCTCAAGAGGTTTGGACCAAACACCCTTCCTCTGAGGGCGACGTGATTAACCCGCACCAGTGCATTCTACAAGCAGCGCATACAAAGAAAACGCCATACTGAGGTTGCAAAGAGGGACCGCGAGCGAGCGTCGCAGCCCAATTACTTCCCGTCGGTCCCCACCGACTTGCCTCGCAAATGAACACCAACAGATCAAGATCCGGACTGTTACTCCCTCTCAGCGAGCCGCGTGGCCGCTTACCCGCAGCCTGGTTGGTTGCTCGGAGGCAGATGCCATGCTGGAATTTGGCCGAGGCCCGAGAGGTGCCTATAGGGATGGTTATTATAGGGATGGTTATTATTCACTCAAGAGTCTGGCTGTTGACGAGTTCAACGCTGCAGATTGCCTCTCGGCACTCGCCAAGCCTGCTGTCAAGCTTCCGCACTCGCCAAGCCTGCTGTCAAGCTTCCGCATTGCCAAGTATGGTGTCAAGCTTCCGCATCGCCAAGCCTGCTGTCAAGTCAAGCTTCCGCGTCGCCAAGCCTGCTGTCAAGCTTCCGTATCGCCAAGTCTGCTGTCAAGCTTCCGCAACTTGACCACTGCCTGAGAGTCGGTGCTCTACTCAATTCAGGCGCGTTGTGTTTCCCTTACTTGGACCACGCATGAAAGCCTTTTAACCGTCACCTCCTTTCCGGCTCACCATTGTCAAGGGTTTCAAAACTATACACAGCTTTCCCTGACAAGACCCGAGTCAACACAGCTTGCTCCAACCATCCTGCTGGCTCCCGTGACGGTTTTATATTCTCATGAAGCAAATTTTCGAGCCCGACTCCTGCCATGCCATGTCCATCAATGCCGGAGCATCTGCCTACCGCGAGCCCACGCCTGATTCTAACCTCACGCCCCCTGGCCTAGATAAGGCGTACGTATTTCACTGGTACGGTCAACGAGCACGAGTCTTTGGGTCCTGCCGGCGTGCATCCGGAGCAGCAGCAAGGCAACATCGACCCCGACGCGGCCTCGGATTACTCTCAAATACCCAGGCAAAAAGCCTTGGAGTCGAGGTCGTAATCATGACAAACCGGTTTGGGATATGCAGCGTTGTACGACGGCAGGCCTGCATTCAGCCTCTGCTGGGATCAACCTGATACAGGTTCCAGCGCCACCACGTATGCCACGCAGGCATGGTTGTGATTGCTCAGTCTTCAGGCCCAACAATTATCCTCCCGCGATGACCGCCACTCAGCCGCCGTCTTGGCCAAACCCAGCTTTGAGATTCGACCTGCCGGCGTGTTGGAAACCCAAAGAACACATTTACCATGGCTGCCCAATACTTGGAAGGCGTAAATCAGCCGCGAATGACAGCGGACTGTTGGCCAGATGCGCCTGGAGAGGCCGTCAATTCACGACGCAACCGTTTCTCAGCTCTGACAAGAACCCCCTCGTCTGACAGTGAGTCAGTCTACTGCCAATCGAGGCGAAAGACCTCAAAGAGAAACTATCGGCCTATATCCTGGGCTGTTCGTCGGGGTTTGCTTCGGCCGGGGTGAAAGGTCCCTACAGTTTCGACCCGGATGAGCAATGGCCAGCGACGCAAAAATAGATACGGATATGCCAGTGCGTCCCGGGGTGTGCATATCCCACATTGGAAACCAGGGCCGGCCGCTCGTGTACTTCAGTCTGCGGCATAATGCCATGATGCCGGAGCAATCTACAACGAGGGGCGTGTGCTTTAACCCCAGGCTCAGGATTGCTGGTACTATCCGTGCTCGAGGCCGGTGGTATCTGCTATCCTTACCCCAAATTCCCCGTAGGGGGCTCTCGCATTTGACTCCGGCGGTGTCGTGGCATACGCCCGTCATTAAAATCATCGACATCCGAGAAGTGCACATATGCCGGCTGTCCCCCGCTCGCAATGCTGATGCTTGGGGGCCGAGCAGGTGTGTCCCAGACCGGACTTGCCACGCTCTCGCAGGACGATGCGGCCCCTTATTGTCCTAGGGGAAAGCTTGTCAGAGAGATGCGACGGCGCTACATCCTTTGCATAGTTTGCGGAGGAGGATGTGGATGCCCCCCTCGTTGGCACGGCATACCATCCTGGCGACGCACGCGAGACAGGACGCCGGAGCGAAACCGCTTGAGGCAGGCGCCGGCAGAAACAGGGCTACGGTTCTTCGGATTAAGCCCGTCCTGGTGCCCGTCCTGGTGCCCGGCCTGGTGAAGCGAAAGAGTCATTTTTGTTTCGCTCCGGCAGAGACCGCGCCAGGAAACGGTCTTGGGGGCATCTGGGCTTGTTCCGCACGACCACGAGGAGGAGTCTGCCGTTGTCATCGACGACGAACACGCCTCCCAAGAGATGAGGACGCCGGCAGAGACAGACATAGGCGCCTTGTCTTGACTGACGAGCAGGAGGGGCTGGGGGCCACAGAGGGACGCCCTTCCATTGCATATGCAGTGAGATTTAAGCAGAGGAGACGACCATGAGAGAGGGAGGGGGGGGCCGCGGAGACACTCTTCTGCTGACGGGGAGACACCCCGTGCGTTCTGGAATAAGCGGGCATGGCTTCCGGATCACCGCCGGGTGGTTCCGGGGGGGCTGCTGTCGGCGAAGGATCGAGCCCGCGATGACTACCTACCGTGGGGGAAGGCTGGGTTCACGGGACGACGAGGACGGATTTCAGCGTTCGGGTCCTCTGGGTTGAATGTGGGCCAGGGGGCCTCACATAACTCCAATATCTTCCTTGAAAGGAGGCAGCCCGTGGGGGACGAGCGTAGACCGACTCAAGTCTCGAGGGACTGCGTGTCTGCCTGGTTTACATGCCAGCCAGCGACATACCGTCGTGGAGTCTGGCGCCTCAGCAGTTCCCAGGGGCAGTACTTCCCGGGCAAGAAGCATGCGTTCCTCCCTATATCTTTCCGAGCGGGCAAGCAGGTAGATGTAAAACTTGAGTTGCCCCGTGCACGACCTGCGACTGCGCCCTCGCACATCCATATCACACTCACAACAGAGACTGCGAGTGCGCAACGTCGAGACAGGCCGGAAGGCGTAGAGCGCGTCTTTAACCCCCCGTCATGTCGCCCTCCCGTCACAGATTCCCACCTCTTCCCGGCGGCATCCGTATCCCCATCTTCACCCTGCCGTCAACACCCGCCGGCGGCGCCACCAGCTCCTCGTCCACCCTCGACCGCTGGAGCGACAGGCCCGGCGTGACCCAGGCGCCGCACGCGCACCGGATGCCCTTCCAGTCGTAGCGCCCGACGCCCGCGCCGCACCGCTCGTTGGGGCAAGACAGCCGCCCGCCGAGCTCGCCCCTCTCCAGCTCGCCGCGCATCCAGCTGAGCGGCTCGACGAAGTGGTGCGGGCACGGCCGCTGCTCCGCCGGCGGCTTGGCGGGCGAGTGCGCCTGGATAAAGGGCGCCGTGGCGAGCGTGCGGCGGCACTTTTTACAGCGAAGGTTGAAGCCGGGCGGAGGGGAGGAGCCGTCGTCGGTGCCAGGCACTCGCTGTTGCTCGTCCTCGAAGCGTAAGCGGCTCGGGGCCTGGCCCACGGCAACATTCTCCTCGACCTCGCGCTTGTACACCCACCGCTGGTACAGGGGATGAGCCTCCACGTCCTCGGGGCATTCCATCTCCCACCAGAGGGCCAGCTGCTCCATGAAGCCGTCGTTGGGCTCGGCCATGGGCCGCGTGCGCCGGATGAGGTCCAGCGCGGCCTTGACGGCTTCGGGCGCCGTTTCCCTGCGCCCTCGTTTCTCCGACGACCAAGGCAACGGGGGCTGCGCGCCTCTGTCGGGCGCTGAAAGGTCGTATAAGCCGGGGGCCACAAGGTTGGGGTCGAAGCGGCCAGGGTGTCTCCAGAGCAGATACGCCACCGTCACGGCGACGGAGCGAGACTTGCCGGCGGCACAATGCACGAAGACGGCTCCGCCACCGCCCCCTTTTCTCTCGTGGCCGTGACCGGCGTCGTCGAGCTGCAGCGCGTCCATGCGGCCCCGTAGGGCTGCCCCGCCCTCCTCCTGACTGCTTGCCCCATCGGAGCCCCCCTCGCCTCGCAATGCCTCGTCGATGAAGCGGGTGGCGCGCGGCATCTCCACCAGTAAGTCGGTATCGTCGACGTCGTCGACATCGATGACGAGATGACGAAATGCCTTTCCGTACTCGGTCCACGGCTCATTCTTGAAATTCTTGAGATTGGAGTGGTTGAAGTCGACGAGGGACAAAACGTGGGTGATTCCCAACTCGCTCAACGAGTCTGACCGACGGAGAGCCCAAATCCTATGCAGCCAAAACACAATGAAGAGAGTGCGAGGAGAAAATGAGCAAAATGTCTCTCGGCCCCGCGCAACGCACAATGACAGACATGGCAGCCAGACTCACCCGCCCACGTAGAGCCCGTCGTGCCCTTGGATCCGGCTCAGAGCCATGTCAGCAGTGTTTCACCCCCGAGTGGCAACGAGCCCTTTCCCCCTCTCTCTGAGTGGCGAATCCCGATGCTCCCTGCGGCGCAGTGGCGGTAAAAGGGAGGGGGGTTGCTCGTGATGACGGTGCGGCGGCGATGTCGTCGACAGGAAGCGTAGGGCGCGGGCGGCTCGACAGGGACCAGAGAAAGCCCCGTCCAAGGATAATGCGCAAGGGTTGAAAGGAAAACAGGGCGGGCCGGGGGGAGAGAGACGTAGTGCTCGTTCGTTGCGGTGGCTTCGCGCGTCTCGCTTCTCGGCGCCTTGATGAGCCGCTGCACGGCTCGTTCTTCCGATCTTGATGCCGAGGCACAGCAACTACCAAGCTATGTCAGCCAAGACGTCGAGGTAGAGAGACGGCGGAACACGATTGCCCCTCAGCGTTGACTTGTTGGTGGGCTGACTTTGTCGAAGGCTTCAATTCTCTCTCGGACGTTTAGAGTCCCGGGCCGTGCACCGCCACATTGGTAGATGTGTTCCAGCCACAGGCCGGCCTCCCACTAGACCACTAGGTTAAACCGCCGTCACGTGGCGCTTCGTCTCAACCTGGCGCCGCCTACCTTCTACCTTGGCATATTGCGCCATCACATCGCCCAATCGCAATACAGGCGCGCATCGCGCATAGCCTCTCACAATCAAGTTCATGATGGGCTCGCTTCCGCGAGACGGAACTTGTCCGCCTGTACGTACGGATACGGATACAGAGTATGTATGTACATATGTATGTATGTATGTATTCGTATGTATGTATGTATGTATGTACTATTCGTGCTGTATGGCTTCATCCATACATGCACAGCGCCCGCCTTAATATATTCATCCATTGGGTGGACCACTCGGGACGTCGCCCTGCGGCAATCATGGCGACCGACATCCGACATACATCATACTACATGTGTACGAATATGCACCAAGTCTCAATGCACCTCTGATACAAGCATGGCTGCCAAACGTGCAAATTATTGGATAGGCTGCTTTTCTGATGCACCCGAGCCCATGTGTGTCCCTCGATATGTGCGTGCTCTTCTTCTTTTGTGTACGAGTTAAACCCGTATCCCATCCTTCTCAAAACCCCTCACTTGGCTCGGCCAACACCCACGCCCGACTCGGGACCCCTAGAAATGCAGCCTGGGTGTGACGTGGAGCACAACGGCAACGGGCGCCGGCGTGGCCTGACCGCCTAACTCGTAATCATTGTCCGTCTTTCTCCTCTCCCCCATGCCCTGCTGGCGTGCTTGTCGCAAACGAAGCATGGCAGAGGCCCATGACTTGGGCAGGGGTTGGCGGCTTCAGCCCATCCAACCGGCTCCGCCACCAGTGAGTGCATGCACCGCTTCCCAAGGGACCCAGGGGTGGGTGAATAAGCTTGACCGGAAAAAACAACCAATTTCGACGTCATGGCCAATTGGACCCTCGTCGTCCGTCGGGCAGATGGATGCTGACCATCCAAGCACCTGTTGAGAGGCTGACTTTTGCGTCCCCGTGAGGCTGGACGTGCTGCCGCTTTTCGACCTCTGCAACCGCGCCAGACCGGCCTCGCTGTTGATCCTGGGCACGGGAGCTCGACTCTTTGAGACTTTCCCGTCAGCTCTCGGGGTCCACTCGCCGAAACAGCGGCTGCGCGTCGCGAGTTGTAGGCGCTTCCCGTCTGTGGCTCGCCTCGCGCTGACTGCTTCTGCCAGAGGCCAGACTGCTTCTGCCAGAGGCCAGACTGCTTCTGCCAGAGGCCAGCCTGCTTCTGCCAGAGGCAGCTCCATCCAGGCATCCGAGCGCGCAACGACACCGTCTGAAAAGGATCTTGGCTTCAAAGTCTGTAAGCGGCAGCTGGCGTCAAGCCACCCTGCTCCATGTACCTACTTCGTACGAAGTAACGGCGACAACATCTGCGGGACATGAGTTTGCACTGCCCGCCGCACCCTGCCGGGCACGCCAAATGAGATGCCTGCGTTGCAATGCATGAGCGGCCGTCGACCAAGGCGCCATGCCCAACCACGCTCTTGCACACTGAATCATCTGTTCCACCAACACCTTTCGCTGCATCCGATGTCGTCCACCGGCGTCGTCCACGGTTTTCGCCACGCATCGAGGGGGGGCCCAACGGGTGAGTCCAGAGGGGGGAACCATAAAGACAAAAACACCGTAGGCGGCGCATGCTATTCCATGCGCGCCCATCCATGATGCCACAAACTCCGTTAATGAAATCAGAATGTCGTTCAATCGTTCCATCGGGCACCGACATGCCCTGCTACAGATCAAGCTTCTGCGCCGTGCCGTTGCGGATCCCAACAATAAAAAAGAAAAAAATAAAAAAAGAAAAAAGGAACAGCAGCGGGCTGGGGGACTGTGCCACCGAGCCCTTCATGGCCTTGCCAGTGATACAGCATGCATAGGCATGGCAAGCCCTTTGCAAGCCTCGACAGACTCTTCACTCCCAACGCCGCCTCGAGCCGCAACTCTTCACCTGGGCGAGGGGTCTTCCTCCATCATGCATGCGTTTTCCAGCATGTTGGTCCACTTGCCGCTCGTCCCGGCGTGGCTGTGCTTCAAATGCTGGCGGAAGTGGTCTGCCCGATAAAACTTCTTGGCCGCGTTGCACTCTCGGAACTTGTGCACGTCTTGCAGATGCCGGATCCGCTCGTCCCAGTCATGTTCTGTGGCGTGCCTCGGTACGATGCCGCCGCTGAGGGCACCGTTCCCGGGACTGCGGCCGGACCTGGGGAACTCGTCGCCGCAGTAGCCGCACGTATCGGCCTCGCCAGGGCGGTTCGTCGAGTCGTGAAAAGCGCGATCGTAGCCCGAAAGCGCCGAACACGACCACGAGTGGCGGCGGACGTGCAGCGAGTTTTGGTGGCGCTCGGCTTCGTTCTTGTTCTTGAAGCGGTTGCCGCAGAACAGGCATTCGTACTGCTTCTCAGCTTCGTGGGCGCTGGATGACAAGGTCAGCACTCAATTCTTGTGCAACGGCGGCGGCAAGCCAAGCGCAGGGGTCATCAACGCCCGTCGGCAGCTCAGTCACCTGTCGGTGTATCTCACCCAAGTTCCTCGGCCGTCTCAAATTTCTTGGGCTTCTTCGGGCAGCATTCGCACATGAAGAAACCTTGGAGCTTCGAGCTGCCCGGCTTCTGCACGTCCAACTTTCTCGGGCTCGCGCCGGTCGCTGCCCTGCCGTGGGTCGAAGCCCTGCCCGACAGCGACGCCCTGGGGCTGTGCGTCAGAGAGGCCGGCGTGGGGTAGGGAGAGTTGCATGAGGTTGGAGAGATGCCACCGGGGGATGTGACGCCCGGTGAGCGGCGACCGAAAGAGTTGGACGGCGTCATGCTGGCGGGGGCCATCGAGACCGTGGACATGTAGGAGCTTGAGCGCGACGCCGTGGCCGGCGGCACGCAGGAAGCAGGCGATGATTGAGAAACAGCGGCAAGTCGAGGCGTCGGAGAGCCACGAGATGCAATGTCCCTCCGGCGAAGGGCATCGCTTTGGCCAGTCATACAGTGCAGCAGGTTATCTTCGGCGGGTGGGCTCGCCGCCCTGCGCTTCTGGCCGGCCGCCGCATATGCGTCGTCGATTCGAAGTCTTCGCATCGAGGATGACTCGTCAATCTCCATGTCCTCGGCCCCGGTAAACTCGTAGCTTCCCTGCGTCGAGGTGCCATCTTCACTGTTGTTTCTCCTCGTCCGTCCCCTGGGCGAGCGGTCCAGATCCGAAACATCGTGGTGCAAGCGATAGTCCGCGGAGCCGTGGTAGAAGGGAGCTGCGGACAATGGAGACGTGGCAGAATAGACGGAAGCGTCTGACATGCGGCCGGGGGAATCCAGAATCGAGCGGATCGGGAGCTGGACGGGCACCTTGAGGGTCGGGGGGAGCCGTGGGTCGGTGTGTATCCGGGGGACATCGCTGGTGGACGAGGCGAGCAGGGAGCGTGGCGGGGACTTGTCAAAGGTGCGGATGGGGTCGAGTTTCCTCCTGATACTGTCGGTATGCAGGTCGGCAGGAGTCTGAAAGTAAAACTTTGTGCGGTGCAGGCCTATGTCGGCGGGTAGCGAGTCGCGAGATCTGTGAGGCTCGACATTAGCATGGGGAGAAAATTGGCCCTCTGGCTGACAAGAGTCGTGCATGCGGTACCTCTCCGTCGAAGCATAGCTGGCGTAGCCCTCATCGGCGCCTGTTGTGGTGCTGCCCGTGTCTCTCCTCTTGAGGTGGGGACGATCCTCGGCGTACGAGGAGCCCATGCTGCCGTAGCCGCTGGCGAGTGAAGAGGCGTGTGTACGGGGTTGGTGATGCCTCTTGAAGTCCTCTGATGGTTGCGGAGCGTCGCCTGAGGTCAAGACCCGTGGAGGGGGCAGAGGCGGGGGCACGTCATCTTTAGGCTCGAGGCCGGGTATGGAAATGGCCGGACTCCTGCCGAAATGCATTGAGTCGTGGTGAGCTCGATAACGGCTGCTGCCGGGTGCTATGATGCTCGGGAGGGTGGGAGGCGGCTCCCGATATTGTGGCGGATATGCCATGGCCCGTGTGCCTGGCCGACGATGGCCAGTCGGGCCGAGTGGTGTCGAAGCGAGATTGGGCTCAGAAGCTCGAGGCTTCTTGGCGGCGACGAGGGGGAAACGGTCCACGCAGGGATGATTTACGACACTAGTCGCGTCATCGAGGAGGACCGGCGTCGACGGGAGGGAGCAAGGCGGCTGAGTCGTCGTATTGCAGAAGCAGGCGCCTGCGTCTGACTGGAGGAAGGACGAGGCTTCGAGGTGGCGATGGCTTCGGGGAATCCGTATGGGGGGTGCTGCAATGCACGCTCACGCGTCGTCACAAAAAAGGAGGTGGTGGAAAAGAAAATGGACCAACAAGGGGAAATGGTTATAGAACAGGGATCTCGACAAGAAAGGGGGATCAAGAAGAGCCAAAGGACAGACAAGAGCGGCAGAGGGAAAGGTAGGATGGAAGTCGAGGGCTCAGCGAGGGTATATGTAAGTTGCTGAACAACAGGTAGGAGATTTTAAGGTTTGGCAGGCAGAGAGAGGGCTGACGGTTTTTGTTGTTCCTTGGGCAGTGAAGAGAGGCAGGTGTCGGTTATGGGATCCAGCGAGTCCGGGACACAAGGTACTCGAGAACTAGGCGCACGCCCCCAGAGGCCGAGGCTGCCGCGGCAAAAGTGCTTGTGGTGTGCCGACATCGGGATACGGAGTCGTCGTCGAGCCAGAGAGGTACATAGGTACCTCTTTATACGCACGACACACAACACCACCTTGACTGAGGTTGATGTAGTATGTATCCCAAACCCGGCGGATAAGGCGTGGTTGGAGTCTCTTCTTTTTGGGCGTCGTATTGCTTGATGAGTGATGCCAGTTGTCGTCGTCGGCCTCGTCTCTTGACTTGGAAGCGGAAACACGTCGACGGTAAGGCGCCGGGCCGAGACGCAGATCTGAATGGGCTTATACTCGTACGAAGTATAGAGTATAGTCTCGTACCCATCGGTTTAAAGTCAATGTCGTCTGCAGGGACAGCAGAGGATAACCCGCCTTGTCGCAATAACGGCTCCGGCCGACCCAACCCAGCCCCGGTCTCTGTCCGCAGAGGACGAAGGCGAAGAGACGAGAAGCCGAGAGGGTCCGAGGGGTGCTTCCAGACACACAGACACGCATTGCATCACAGAGGCCGTCAAGAGACACGAAGCAGGCGGCCATGTATGTAGGTATGTATGTAACTCGCACTTCGTACGTTGTACGGATATGTATGTACGGAATATGTTTGCAAGGTCTTTGTCGTGGCAGTAGTATTCGGAAGTACTATAAGATGGTAGGACAGGGGCTCCTTCAGCTGCAACTTTGGCAGGGCATTGATCCCAAGCAGCTGGGTCCGACGCGCCACTCTTTCTTTGTCCCGAGACTCGGGAGACTCGGGACCGAGAGCCCTTTGTTTGTCATGCTCTTCTTCACTCTCCGGGCGTGCGTTTGCGCGGCCATTTTCCAGAAACCACAGCGGCAGCGGTACATATGTAACAGTCACCGATGGGGAGGGGGTGCGTGCTACATGCATGTGGGCATTTGGATGGGAGGGGGCGTGAGGAACTGAAGAGAGGAGAAGGGAGAAAGGGCGTGTGCCCTGGCCCTAGCTCGCCCTACGTAGGTACTACTACTCGGGTGGGTGTGCTACTTGCAGACGCCAAGCATCCATGGACGGTCCAGCACACGAACCGAGGCATTGAAGGAACTCTCACAAGTATGTACGTACTACGAGTTACGTACCCACTACATGCTACTGCCGGTGATTACTTAGCTCCCGCTTCGGGCGCTAACAAGACTTCGTTTCGCAGCAAAACCACTGGTCCACTGGCGACTGGTGCGTAAACAGAAACCGGATGGGCGAATGCTCGAGGCCGCGCAGCTCGTGCCAAATCGAGCATCGGCGAATCGATGCAATTACTTTTACCTAACCCCAGTTTCGTACTTGGTCCTTGCAGCACTCTCGAGACAGGCAACCCAACCTGCGTGTTGGGCAACAAACATAGTGTTCAAGTCTTGAATCGTGCTCTATGCCCTGAAAGATGCCTCGGCTCGTCAGGTAAATGCCGTAAGAAGATGCCTTGGACGCTGTAGGAGGTATGTACCTATGTATCTATATACTACATGCATACTTCATACTTCGTACTCCGTACATATACTTATACGACAGATTTCGAATAAAGACGAGTGCCTTGGCGTTGCAGATTTCGGTCAGTTTCGACGTTACATGATAACATTGATACCCTAGACCCTAGGACCTTACCAACCTGTCTTGGTTTCCCAGTCGGCACCCTCCGTACATACGTATGTACATACGTACATACTACTCTGGTGCCCGGCCGTTGGAAAAGCCGGGAGGGGGGCGTGTAGGGCAAGTCGGCGGGTCAAGCCACAGCATGTACGGAGTACGAGTCGGGTACATACCTACTACCCAGGTAAGGTATCTCAACTCCAATGCCATCAAGGTTATTACATACCTTTTGGTAACTTGCATTTTCCTGCTGTAACTGAGCTGCTGCCGGAACTCGCCAACCGCACTCGCGGGGCGTGCGGTGGGGGACGACACTCTCTTCGCTGCTCGTTTCCAACCTCAGGTGCTACCGAGTACTCCGTACAGCGCGCTGCAAAGCAACAATGAGCGACGCTCCGGGTTCCCGGCGACCAAAGCTCCTTGCCCTCGTTTCGCAACGCGCTTGCCTCGCTTGCTGGTCTCGTCGCTGTGGAGACTTCTTGACGAGACCCCCTTCAGAAGGGCACCACCATCTCATGACCGACCGGCTTTGGTCGGGAATGCTTGGTGGGAATACTAAGGAGATGGGGACAAGCATCCCTCGGATCAGCCTCCGGCGGATGAGCCCTTGGGCACCTACCCCTCGCCAGGCCGCGAGTCCTTTCCCTCACGCTGGCTTTGGCCAACGCCCTCGGCCTACAGCTTCTCTGCTCTCTCGTACGCTGATCCTGCTTGGGCTTTCCATCATCAGACGGGACTGCTTTTCGAGACGAGTACTCCGGATGCCAAAATGGTCAACTGACCAGCATCGTCAGTGGTGGCGGCTTCGCTCGCAAAACGTCACCCCCGCCGCAACAGCTGGTCAAATCGCGTCTCCTTCTGGTGTCCCTGCCAGCCGCCCCTGAGACCTACGCTCTGTGGAGCCACAATGCTCCAGGCTGGGCACAAAAAAGGGAGGGTGATGGCTCGGGCCCTCGTCCTCAGCCCTCGTCCTCAGCCCTTGCCCTCTTGCTGAAGCAGGCCAAGTCAGGCAACGGCTGTCATGTTCGTCGAGGCTGGCAGGAATGCTGCTTGGCTGGCCGCTGCGCCACCGATTCTATGACATCAGCGCTTGTTGCGGCGCATCGGCCTATTCGTATGTAGGTGCGTCGTCTGTCAGATGGCCAGGCTCTATTCGTACCGTGCTTCGGTCATCAAGTACTACCTAGCACGAGTGGTTGCATCGCCTCGCTCAGGGATCATTAAGCCGATAGCTCGGGTTCGCCTCTGCTCTGCGACTCGGCAAAGCCCGAGGCCTCAAATTCCCCGGCTCCGGACCAAGGGGCATCAAAATGTCCAAGCCCCTGGATCTGTCGATTGCCAAGTATGTATGTAAGCTGAGCATCTGACATGGGCGCCAGATCCCAGTTGCTCCCGAAAAGCTTCGCGCAGTCAGCCGCGTCGAGATGCCTGCCGGCGACACAAGCAAGCACACCTGCTGGCCGTTCCGCCGGCAGCATCCGGCAGGGCCAAGAGATTGGAGCCCTGGTCACGACGGTTTCCTCGTCGGGCTGGGCCTTTGCCACGGGGGCGTCAAACTCTTCCAACGGCCAAGAGGGTGGTGCGGCGCATCCATGCATGCAAGCCCCAACGCCAAAGGCAGTGAGTGGTTGCCAACAACAAGTGTCACTCGACCCGTTTCCTTTTGGCATCACTCGGGCTGCGTCTGCTGAACACGCTAGCCACAGTCAGTACCCAGTTACCTAGTCGACGCCGGGACGGGTTTCCCTCGTGGAACCAGCCAAACGTATGTATGGCTTGACGCAAGTCAAGTAGTAAGTGCAAGCTAATCGCTCATCCCAACCAGCAGCGGAGGCCAGACTTTCCTCCTTTCGTTCAAGGGTCCCTCTTTTTATTTCGAATCACCTGGTGGGGGCATCCCTTCGGACCCGAAGCGGACGACTGCTGACGTCTGTGCAAAAGGATGCGGGCCTACGGCAGAGTTGCTGGAGGCGCTCGCTTGTTTGCTTGTTGGCAGTAGGAAGTAGTACCTAGTAGTAGTAGTTGTTGGTCAATGCTCGTCGTGTTGCCAGTGGTGGCCTTTTTCTCGTCCGTCGGGTAGGTAACTCGTAGATGGTGGTGCAAGGGCCAGAAGCCTCGGACGTGCCCACGTCCAGCTGAGGGCTTGAGGGCCAACGAGCTCGGCGAGGGCTGATTGGAGGAGGGCGAGTCGTACGACTTGGGTCTGTGAGAGATGACGCAACCAAGCAGCCAACCAAGCACCGTGCCGCAATAAGTCTCGTGTCATCAGCCCTACAGGTATAGTCTAGACGCCCAACTGCCCGATGGGGCATAGGCGTCGAGGGGCGGGCAAGCGAAAAGCGCGACGACGGGAAGTGGGGTTGAAACTGGAACAGCACGCACGGTTCGCAAGAGAGAGCCGGGCCCGTCTGGCAGGAGAGGCGTCTGCCCAGATTAGGCGTCGCTTGCACGCCGACGCCTCGGTCGACACCCAGTCTCACAAGTCTCAGCTACCGGCAAACCCGGACGCCGGTGACAGCGCAACGCGGTGGAAGCGGAGAGAGGCTGACGGCACGGCACAAGACGGGCTGAACACTGAAACTGATGCAGCACTAGGATGAGCCGGGAAGGGTGGTGGTGGGTGGGAGAGCCGTCGTGGCGTTTTGCTCCTTCTCTCCACAGCCCGCCGGCATGAGCATCGAACCACGTCGGGTGGCCTTGCCGTCAGGGGGCCAGGTCGTTTGAGCCGTCTTTTCAAAATCAGTCGTGTCTGCACGTGGCTTTACCAGAGGACCATTGCACGCCTCTCGGTCACTAGCCGTTGGTTCGTTGGGTGCTGCGTGGCGCGGTGCCATTATCGTGGAAGGCCGGGAAAGTCTCGCTCATGGACACATGTCACAACGTGTCAAGACGTGTTCTAGCGCAGGAAACATGACAGTAATCCATATGCATGTATCCATATGTATGTATGTACCGAGTGTGTATAGGTACCTACCTACTGTATTATATGTGGGGTGGGTTCTTTTTTCGTCCGGCAGATGTATCATGTAGTCACCAGTCACCGCTACAGCACGGCTGGAGGTGCAAGTTGAGGTTGCCAATTGAAGCAAGGTAAGGTGCGAAGTACGGATCCATGTGCGACTAATTTCTTTGTGTATGTACATGTGAAGCCCGGCAAGGCTTGCGATAGGGCAGCCATGACGAGTTCCCCTTATTACCCCTTGCCGCCCTACCGGGCTAAAAGTACTTCGTAGCGGCAGCCTCATGGCCCGCCCGCTCTTCTTATAAATCATCAATCTTTTCGCCACAGCCACATCCATGTTCTTGAGTGCAGGGCGGCGTGCGGCTTTTGCGACGGTCCGTCCGGGTTGCAACCTGACAGCGTCGATCGCTTCAAGTCGCGGGCGGGGCAGGCGTGGCGGGACAAGGCTCATGCGAGATCTTGATTCCGGTCCTTGCGAACCCTACTCGATACCAACAACACCTCGGTGCAGTACTACCCGGTTGTCCTGCGTGTTAACCGGGGGGGTGGGTGAGAAAGGAGCTTGGCTTGCTTCACTTTCACTTTTAACTCGGCACACCGAATAGTATGTGCATTGCTGGGCAACATATCCGCACATGATGTACAGTATGTAACTCGTACGAGGTAGACACTGGCATCATGGCAGCACACACCATCCTGTCGTGTTCCGCCTTATGCAGGCAGGCGGCGTGCAGGACGAGAATAGACAAGTCGGCGAGGAAACAGGTAGGACACGAGTGGCGGCGCGGTTTCAACCTCTGGCTTGATTGCTTGGCTCGAGGACGAGATGGAGCATGGATGAAAATGACCCTTGTAACACATGTTATAACATAATTAGCATGATACATGGATGGCGTCATAGGATCGCAAGTGACAGGCGTTGAGTCTGGTTGGCTCGCGCAAGTACGTAAGGCATTGCATCAAATTGTAGGCCGAGGGTCATTGACGAGTCAGCCTCGACTCCCTGGTGAGGCTGTCACTTGGCATGCGGCATGGCAGCCGCAGGACCACGCCATGTCCGACACCGGCCACCCAGCGGCCAGGACTAATCAAAGCATTAGTCGGGAAAGGGCCTATTTCGGGTTCGGCGTCGAATTCTATCAGGCAGGCTCTTTGCCGGCCGGCAGCATCGGCCAACCGCACCGTGGTACTTCGTACACCACTGGCGGCGGGGAGAGACCAGGCATGCGTACGAATACACAGGTGCATGTCAGTGTAATACCCATTACATCCAAGGCGTTGGTCATCTCGACTTTGGCTTCCTGTCCGGCTCCCTTGCAGGGCGAACAGCGTCTGGAGCATGCGCGTATGTACGACAAACAATTGTATGCACATGTCGTGAAGCACGGCACGGAAGCAATTCTGCAACGGACCGCCGTGCATCCAGGGGCTCGAGAGGTCAAGCAGATCTGCTGGCTAGGCTTATGGAGGATGCCGCTGCCCTGCTGGCCCCTGCTGCCCTGCCTCGGCCTGGCCGCGGGTTGCTCGGCGCCTGGCGGCGAATCGGCAGTTGACTTGCCGCTTGCCGCCTGTTCAGTCGTTGGAGGAAACGGGCAACGTGTACTCTGATTGGTCCAAATCCGACGGGAGGAACGGACCCACGCCGGGCTCCGGGGTTCGGAATACCGGGCGGGTGGGCTGGCGGGAGCCGCCAAGATACGTACCTAGGCACGTACTGACCCCCTTTTCTCCTCCTCTTCCCCGCGCCCCTTGGCTCATCATCATTCACTGCGAGTCGTGTTGGCTGATTGCTCCAGGGTTGCTGTACGGATTGGTACCTAAGTACCTATGATGTATGTACTATCAAGCACGCACATGTATAGCATTCAGAGCCGTCGCATCGGCCGAGAGGCATTAAAGGGGTCCGCGACGCTTGGCAGTCCTCGACGACCTTGCGAGGCGCCTTCAACTAACTGCCTGGCGAAAAGGTGCCTCGGCCTCTACCACCAGGCCAACCCTGCTGTTGATCGCAATGGAATCCGTATCCGTAAATCCTAAATCGTGCCCGGTGGCTAATTACCTAGCCGCGTTGCTGGTGCAATTCGCAATTCGTGGGCCAAAAAGGTGGTGAACCAGTAGTGTCTTGGTGATGCACCATCGTGGACGGAATTGAGCCGCCAGGACAACTGACATATGTACGAAGTACTTCGTATGTATGTACAATACTGGTATCACGGACATGGTCTCACGCGGACATGATCTCACGGACATGGTCTCATGGACATGGTCTCATTGACATGGTCTCATGGACATGGTCTCACGGACCAGGGATGCGTAACTGCAATCTGCAATCAACAAGTAACAGTTACATAATAGCAGGCATGGTCAACGGACACGACGATATATGACAGGTCAGTACGAAGTAGAGGCTAGTACTTCGTATGTAGATGCCTATAATAGTCAGTTGAGAGGCACACGGGGGGTTGGGACATGGGGCATACTACTACTACCCTACCCAGCCCTACGGCCGCCGAGCCCCAAGGAACACAGGGCTGAGAGTCTGAGACGGCGAGGGCTACGAAAAGGAAGAACAAAACGAGCAGAAAAAATGTTGCTTACAGGGATTGAAAGGGGGGGGGGACGGGTGTGCGACATTTTCTGGGTCACAAGTGCGGAACTATTCGTATTCGTACGAATAGGTGAATAGGTATAGGCACGCCTCATGATGTGACGGACGGGATGCCGGAAATATTTCCACGGCAACCAAAAAGCAAACACGGACAGGCGCGTGGCTTGTGCGGCTGACGCTCAACAAGTGTGTGAACAGAATGTACATACAAAGTACGAAGTATGTATGGTGTACATGGGCGCGCCGTTTCTAGGCGTCGACGGCGGGAGGGAAGAAACATGGCGGTGAGATTCTGCAGATTGTCCAGACCTCGGGCGTGCCCTTTCAGCGACCAAGGGGCTCGTATGGACGCATTGTTCTTGCTTTTACGGATACGGTATTACGCATATGCTTCCCTTGCCAGACGGCCGACCCGAGACAAAGCAGCGGCTTGAAGAAATTTCTTCATGGTTCAAGCTCGTGTCCCGTCACGTCCATTTCCCTCGTGCCTATTCGTACGAAGTACTTCGTACGAATACTCCGTATACGAATAACGTAGCGGAGGTTCCCCTTTGGGTAAGGGGCAGATCAAAAGACAGGTTTCGGACAACCTCTCCGGGGTGAAGTCGACTCGGGCCGACGGACAGAGGCTTCGCTTTGCGACGGACCATTGCTGCTTGGAAATAACTCGATCGAGAAGGAGGGCAAGACTGTCTGTCCTGCGCGTGGAAACGCCCTCTGTTCCGTTTCTTTCTCGCAAAACGTCTTTTGACGGTACTGGCGTTTCCAAAGGGCGCAGGGCGGGGGCGTGCGAGTATACGTTGTTGAGGCTATGCAAATCAACGGGAGGCCCAGCTCTAGTTGCTCAAGACTAGCAAATCAAATGGCTGGCCAAGCTGGAGTTGCATGTCCTGAATCAAGATGCGCGGATACGCGTGTTTGTTTGCCCATTCACTTCTGCTGCGCTACTCGGGCCTTTTCTGACCAGCATACGGATAGGCAAGCATGATGGGTATTTCCGGCGTCCAAGCGGTCTTCGAGGACAAGCCTTCCTCTTTGCTTCACCGGCGGCGACATGGTCGGCACAGTGTGGGCTGGTGGCTGCCAAGGCGCCGCCGTTTCGTGCAAATCAGAATGTCTCGGACATGTGCATCTTTGGACGCCGAATTCAAAGCCCGCCATTGCGCGTGCGTGCAAAGCAAAGGCAACATTACCGTCTCAACTGCCTGCAAGGACGATGATGACAGGGTGGACGAGATGAGAAATCTTCGAGAAGGCGCCGAGAAGACTTCTAGAAGCTAGACGCCCGTTGCTGCGCCGCTACGCTAGCTCCGACGCCACAGCAGGTTGGCCCAATCAGGATGATAGGTGGGCTGGAAGAGAGGGAACGCACTTGACGGTACTTGGTACATATGTACGTAGTATCCTCGTGTCGATATCGCCACCCCTTTCCCTCCCTCCATCCCGATCCATCCCGACCTCCTCTCGTCGCTCGTCGCCCTCCCAAGGTCACGTTTCTTGAACGTGGTCGGACAAGGGGGAACTAGATGCCGACGCTCGTTTCCGCATTGAGCAAAAAGTCGTCAGTCTCCACAGCCGCCAAGGCTGTCCCAGATAAATCTCTCAGCCCTCTTTTTCGGTCTTTTTCGGTGCACTGCCTGCTGACGTCGGCCCCTCCTTTTCCCAGCTTGACTTTGACAGCACTACATATGTACCTATTCGTACTGCCTTGCTTTTAACCAGGTCAGGAGAGGGTTGCACTCTGCTCGCCAGTGTCGCCAGCTGGTTGGACGGCGCATCATGCCCGCTCCCCCCCGTTGGCCGTGATGCTGCACCAAGCCTTTTGCCCCCCACGCCAGCTTGATTCGACCAAAGATGGCACGGGCTTCCACGACGAGGAACGAGTCCTTTGTTGGTGGTATTCCAAGGCGACGGATGCTGCGTCACGGCAGTTGGTTCGAGCCAAGTTTCCCCCCCCCCCCTTGTTTCCCGCCTTGTCCTCCCGACATGACTTCTCCCCCTTGCCAATGGGACCACGAGAGCGGCGACGTGGTTGAGCTGCCGTTCCATCATCAGGCTCGGGTTGGTTGCAGTCAAAGATTGGTTACTCGGCTGAATCCTTCTCGCATGCGCCCTTGTGCCCACATACACACCGTACCGCCGCCGAACTTGATGTACATCAGTCCGCGGGTACCATCGCTGGCTGCTACGCTCAAGAACCCATCGAGACGGAAAGGGCCCTTGGCCTGGCCCGCGAGAACGGACATTGCCCGATAGCTACGCTACGCCAGTGCGCCGGGCCGAGTGAGCAGCCTCGTCACAAGGGCCGCACCCCATCCACCCCGACCACGCACGACTCACGCTCCCCAGGAGCGAGTACCGAATCTCGCAAGGCCAGCTCCCACTGCATCTTCCCAACAGGTCCAGCCAGCCCGCTGCGCGAGATGGCTGTTGGCTCTAAGCGAGACTCGGCTAATCAAGCCTACGACCGATCTGCGGGCCGTCATGACCTCTTCCTTTCCCATGGCTCTGCAAAAAGCACCATGAGATCATGTTGAGGCGAAAGTGACAGGGGAAGAAACATGGAGCTCCACGTACATACTACGATGCTGCACGTCCATGTGCGTTGGCAATGCAACCACTTGGACTCTCCCCTTACGTATTTCATCGTCTCTCCTCGGATGAGTTGGAACGAATCACCGCTGATCGTGACAAGGCGCTGATCCGTGACAAGGCACTTCTCTGCCTTGCATCTCCCTGGTAAGAAGCATAGATACTTGTGCAGATACGCCGTGCATGCAACAACATGAACCCATCCTTGGGTGCGCAGCGTCTCGTTGGCCTGGCAGGGCTAGCGTGCGTCTGTATCATACATGGGCCCTCGCTCTCTCATTGGCCTCGGACATGAGGACATGCGCAAGGTTGCGGCGAGATGAGCACACAACCAACAGGGCTGGCCCTGTTGGACACTGCAGGAATCGACCCCCCCCCCCCCCTGTTCTGCTCGGGGTTGGCCGAGAGGCGGCGCTCGAGGACTCGCAGGCAGCAAGAAAGAAAAAGAGTTGACGACGACGGGTGGTGCCATGGGATCGTCAACACGCAGCCGGCCTCATCGTCGCCACCTCGGAGAGACCGGACCGCGTGTTGCAAAATGTCTTGACACCATGACTCGGGTTGCAGACGCAACAGATGTGCACTGCCCTGCGCGTTATCCAACTCCGGACCGGACCGTATTCGACCAGTCAGGCCGGTGTATGTACGAATGCATACGAGTTAAACCGCACACAAACACGTGAAGAGTGCACATGCTCGTTTCTCTGCCTCGACGCTGAATGGATGGGCCGTCAGACGCCGTCTCGAGCCGCACAAGGCGAGAGACAATGCTGCTGCTGCATCATGCCGTCCTACACACTCCCAGCTTGACAGACACGGACGACATGGTGCCACGATGCCGTCGGTGGCAGCCGGCAAAGATGCCTCTTGGCCGCCTCGCCCAGGCTTCGTGGATATGCTTCTCTCCCTCACCGGGGGCCAGGGGGAGGGAGGGGTGCCATGACACAGGCAAGAAAGGGGGGAGCAGCGGCTCTCGCACGTACGGGGACCCTCCCAAGGCCATGACACCTCTGTGCATATAGGGCTGCAGTGCGACCTGGCTGCCGACTTCGCTCCACGTTCCATGTAACTGCACCATGTACGGTGCAACGCAAATCCAGCCCTGCCTTTTTTCCCGCCAGGAGACAGCTCTGTCTTTCATGTCTGTCCGCGTGTCATACTTTCAACGCTGGCTTGTGTGGCTGGCCCTGAGAGGCTTGGTCATGATGCTGCCTGTTGCTTGCATACAACGTCAAGGGTCGTCTTTTCTCTTCTCCTCGGACCAGAGCCAACCCTTGACCGGCAAAGTAGTAGTATGCAGGTAGGTGCGGATACTTGCAGTGTGATATGGCATATAGTATCCGTCCACAGTCAGTACACCCTAGGCTATGACGATCCCCCCGGGGAGGGAGAAAAGGTCCCCGGCATTTGGCATCGTCGGCCCTGTCTGTCTGGCAAGTCGATTCCTCCAGTCTTTGTCGCCCCCGGATATCGAAACCCCTTTTTGCTCACGCTTCCTCGTGCAGGACCGTGAGAAACCACAGGCTATACGAAGCCCAGCACACCCGAGGCAGCGTCCGCGTCCCTACGAGGCACCGCACAGTGTCGTGCGTGTCGTGTAAGGCATGACCATTGCTGCCAACTTGTCACGTTGGTTCGCGGGCCTGATGAGCCTCTGTCGATCGCGCGGAAACAAAGTGTTCGTAGTACTAGTAGTAGTGATAGCCATGGCGTGGCCCAACATGCCATTGGCTTACTATCAGCTCCGGCCTCCCTGCAGGGCTCACTCATCATCGAGGTTGACTGAGCCCGTGCCCGGGGGGGGGAGGGGATCCGCGGCTCATGATGAACCTCCGGCAAGGGCCGACACAGTGGGAGATAGGACGGACTGGGCTCTCTGTTGGGACGCGTACCGTGCGTGTCATTCTGATGTCGCATGGCCAGGGAGAGTGAAGGGCGTTTCGCAACTGCCGGAATCCTCCCTCGTTGGGCATACGGGCCCGGGGCTTGAAGTCGTCCCCACGATTGGGGGCCGACCAGACTCGGTGCCCTTTTGCAAACTTGACTGCGGTGCCTGCCTGGATGGAACCTGACGCCGGGAGAGCATCAGGCGGGCAGGGACGCAGGCGGGCAGGGACGCGGGCGGGCCCAAGTCGCAGATTGATTAACCCAGCCTCGCTGCCATGAGGAAGCCTCGTCCAAGTTCCCCGGGCCGTGGAAGTACGGCAATGAGCCCCGGCGAGCTCGAGCTGATAGATGACACGGCGAATGCCCGTATTCAAGCTCCCACCCAACGACAGCCTTGGCCCATGCATGTCCTTCATTCCCTTCCAGGGGGGCCTTTTCGTTTCACGACGGCATCAGGGATCCAAGGTTCAAAAGGCCCTCTTCTATTTTCACACTCGTATGTGCCTCGTATTCGCAAATGAAAGACTCCCGGCTGCCATCACACCTTGTTCTTGCCATGGCCACCGAGTTTCGGTTTCCGGGGAGCTGTACGGAGTACGAGAGCGCTTGGCTTCGTCTGACGAGCGGGCATCGGAGGACCCGCCGACTCGGCGCCAAGTTTGAGCCCCCAAGTCTTGGAGAGTCAGGCATTACCTTGTTCTGTGGTGCAACTCGATCCGGCTGAGTGACGACGGTGACGGCGAGCCGAGCACCGTTGTTGTTGAGCGTCCATGACATGCCTTGGGTGGATTCGGCCTTCCTGATGCCTGGCGCTTGCCAAAGTGACGTGCTTCTGTCGTCACCGGAACGAAGTCGTCTCGTCAAGTCTGACCCGTCGGACCGAGTCAAAGTTGAGAAAAGTGCTTGCCCAGCGAAACACCAAGCTCAGTAGCGACGCGCGAGGCGTTCCTCGAACGCCTGTTGCGGCATTCCTCTTTTCGTAGGACTTGTGTTATCCTGAGACGTGAGAGTTGTTCTGTTGAATATGCGAAGCTTATGGCTCGTCTGTCCAATCCAAGAATGCCGTGGTCTTTCTCTTGCGTCTTGATCGACCTGTTCTGCTCTGTTGGCAGTGCCCACCGCCGCGGCTTGGAAAGGATTCGGTAATTCCAAGAGCCTGCGAGCCTAATGTGCTCTCTGCAAGCACAGCACATGGCGGCTTATGGTCTCGGATAGCTCAGACTTCACCCAGCGCTGTCAGCCATGTCGTCAGAGCCCACGCTTGAGCTCTTGCCGGACCCCCTCATCCAAAGAAGCTATTTTGCAAGTTGCTATAGGCGCATGGTTTCGGGTCGACGCCGACGGAGCCATAAACAAAATGCTTCGTAGTCATACTCTACAGGTGGCCTGATAGATCGGGGACTCGGTAGGGCAGCAGCATCGTTGCCATTCTGCCGGCTCAGGGGCGACAAGAACCGACGCCGTGTAGACCGATAGGGCCTGCCGCACATTCAGGATGATCCGGCATCCAGCTCGACAGGCAATGGGATGGCCACAACGGCATTGACGGTACCGGCAAGTTCTGAGAGCAGGGTCTCCAAAAGAGTCAATGTTGTACCGAGGCCTCTGTCTCGCACATGCTGAACATAATGACGATGCAAGGAGATGGGGGCGCAGGGGCCAAAGGAGGAAAAAGAAGTGAGGAAGCCCAAACATTGACATGGACTCAAACCATTCCGAAGAGATAGTGCCAACCGACTCACGGTTCGGCAGTCAGGCGCAGAAAATGCCAGCGGTTGGTTCCCAGTTCCCAGTCTGTCGCCGTTCCTCGTGTCTTGATACTCTGGGAGACCATGGGGCTCAGACGAGCCCGAGTCAACATGACCGACAAGTGACGAGACCAGTGGCATTTGCACTCAAAGTCCGGTGCGACCTAGGACTGAACCGGCTGCTTGGCCTCGAAGGAGCCTGGTCAGATGATGTTGAGTTTCCAGCAAGGTTCCCCAAGAGACCACACGGCAACGACATGGTAGTAGATGAAGACGCATCGTACAAATGGGCCTGGCGGGAAATGTTGGTCAGAGTCAACCGACACCTAATCGGTTGGACAAAGTCGAACGGGGACATGGAGCCCCTCAACGTCGATGCTCCGGCCTCTGATGCGAAACATATTCGCGATTGCAAGTGTGACCAAGATGGCTTCTCTTTCAGATGTTTTAAGAGTTGGCAGGATTGGAAGCCCGGCTCTTGCTCGAAGAGGTAGCTCGCTTACGAACGAGTTGTTGCGGGAGACGCGGGGATTCCCTGGATGATTGCGGACAGCCGGTTCTTGGCGCTGACGAAGTTGGGAGCTTTCCAGTTGCAGTCGCTGACGGGAGCGCAACGTGGTATGTATATACGTGGCGTGACTGGGAAGCGTCTAAAATGGATATTGCCGCACGCGGGGATCAGACAATTGTCGACTCCTGGCACATCAAAAAGACAAAAAGGAGCCTGCCCCGGCCTGCTAGACGTTGGCTGATTGAACCGGAGCCGGGCCTCTCTTCCGAATTGCTCCGAACATGAGGGTGAGTTTGTGTCTGATTGAGCTTGGAAAGATGCTCCACCCAAAGCTCTGGATCACGGTGGAACCCAGCTGCCAGGCATCCCCATGCATAAGAGCCGCGCAGCTAGTATTGCGAACGGATGTTCGGCTCGCAGCCAGCATGCCGATTTTCCGAGTCAAAACCTTGGGGCCCGTCTTATCACCCACGGACACGGCGTTAGCGTGTCTCATCGGGCGATTCAGACTCGCTCACCATGGCACAGAGTGCCACCTGGCTGGTCCGTCGGCCAAGCGAGCTCTGGATGATGATGATGGTGATGATGGTGATGATGGTGATGATGGTGATGATGGTGATGATGGTGATGATGGTGATGATGGTGATGAGTCGGACAATCTGCCGGCAAGCCCGTCCTGCACACGCTACATCTTGCCCGTTATTGGTTGCAACATCAGCCTGATGGTTGGTGTAGGCCGCCATCGTCGCAACGTCCCTTGTGCTGCGGCAAAAGTCACCGTCCCGCTCGGCAGGCAGCTCCTTTTCGACGCCGCCTCGCCTCTGCCGTTGGTCCAATGTCTCTCACGCCGCCCTTGGCTGTCTCGGCTGGAAACCTCCGTGCCGGGCAGCCGAGCAACATCCAGCGGTCAGAGGGTCCCGTCGACAGAAGCAGCCAATCGAAGGGTCCGGCCTGGCTGCAGGGCCCGCGTCTCTTCCTGTCTCTCGCTGCCGTGTGCCGAGTTGTAGCTGCCGCATGCACCTCACAAGCGTGTTCTTTGGACGTCTGGGCGGCGACTTGAGAGCGTCTGGGAGGTTTGCTTTTCGTAGGCAAAGGTGTCGTCTGCATCCGTAATAATAAACGCTGAAATGTCTGACGTCGCCCGAGTCCTGGTCCATGTTGAGGCTGAGAGAAGAGAGAGCAAGTTTGTGACGAGGCGGGGCCTAGAACGAGGTCAGGTACCACCAGGTGTAGGGTAGGTAGGTATATACATGTGACCCAAAGTTGTTTCTGCTGAGCACCCCGACGCCCCGTAAAGTTTCTCGCACAAGCACCCAGGGATGAATACAAAAGCGGACGTCCATCTCGCCCAATACTTCGTATGTACTCTGTACTACAGAAATAGAGCGGCTAAAAACCTGCCTTGGCCACTCAGGGTCGGGACGAAATCACATGTACTGCACGCGCCGTCTGCCCTTTTCACTTCGTTTGTAGGTGATGAGTGAGGCAGTACATTCGTACCTGGGTATTCGTAAGTCCCCTAGAATCTCGCAAGCGCTGTAGCCAGAAGGTCCCCACGCCGGCCCCCCGGCAAGGGCCCTCGTACCTCGTACTCTGTACGAAGTACTCCACCCCACCTCTCATATTCTGGCCCGCTTGCCTCCCCCTTCCAGTCCTCATCCTTGTCTGGCTTCTCTCTTCACCAACCTGATTCCTCCCATCGCCTGCCTTCTGCACTGCCGCATCCCCGCCTCTCGAGGCTGCCGCCCTTGCAGAATTCGACGAGCTCAGCGAGGGCGCCCATCGCCATGGCCGCCGACGACGAGAAGGCCGCCGCCACGCAGCCGCCCGGCAACAGGCCTCGTTCCTCGGTCGCCTCGACCGACAAATCCCACGAGAGCCCGGTAAGGCCGCTCGGCATCGAGTGCACTGCCACGTGCTTGCGCGCCTCCCTGTTCGCCAGAGTATCAATGGGGGGCTTGGGAAAGCCAGGCCGAGCTCGGGAGCACTGTACGATGCGTGGCAAACGGGCGCTGACCAGTCTCGCCGACCTTGACAGGAGCCCTTTTCTTACGACGAAGACGACCGCTACCTGTACACGGCTCATCAGCAAACGGCGACGGAACACGACCTCAATGTCACCGAGGACGATCTGCTCGAGGCAAAGGAGCTCGCCTCCCAGTATACGCTCGACGAGGTCCGCGACATCATGATTCGTGTCCGTCGCGTCCACGAAAAGGACCCCAACTTCCCCCTGGCCGTCATCCAGAAGATCAAGGCTTTTCTCGACAACGTTTCCGTCTTCTCCGAGCCCGAGAAACACCAGCACCTCATCCAGGAGATGAAGCTCGAGGCGGCCCTCATCACCAGCAACAGCCCTTATGCCGAAGTCCGCGCCGTCGTCAGCAACAAGGACAATGTCAAGACGCCCTGCTCCACCCTGCGCAGCTGGGCCATTGGCCTGCTCTTCTCGGTCCTCCTCGCCTTTGTCAACCAGCTCTTTGACATTCGCCAGCCTGCCATCCGCGTCATGGCAAACGTCGCACAGCTCTTGGCTTACCCCGTCGGCAAGGCGGCCGAGAACTGGCTGCCAGACAAGGGCTTCACCCTCTGCGGCGTCCGCCACTCGCTCAACCCCGGCACCTTTTCCAAGAAAGAACACATGCTCATCACAATCATGGCAAACGTCGCCTACAATACGCCTTACACAAACTACATCATCTGGGTCCAGTATCTGCCCCAGTACTTTGACCAGCCTTATGCCTCGCACTTTGCCTACCAGCTCCTCATCGCCCTCGCCACAAACTTCATCGGCTACGGTATCGCCGGCGTCTGCCGCCGCTTCCTCGTCTACCCCTCGTACTGCGTCTGGCCCGCCTCGCTCGTCACCATTGCCCTCAACTCGGCCTTTCACACCAGCGTCAACCCCCCGGTCGAGGGCCCCTTTCGCAAAATCTGGCGCATCTCGAGAATCAAGTTCTTCTACGTCATGTTCGCCGCCATGTTTGTATGGTTCTGGTTTCCCGGCTACATATGGGTCGGCTTGTCCAAGTTCAACTGGATCAGCTGGATTGCGCCGGGCCACCGCGACCTCAATGTCGTGACGGGCATCAACCACGGCTTGGGCGTCAACCCCTTCCCGACGTGGGATTGGAACGTCCTCTTGTGGGACTCGGCCGACCCGCTCATGGTGCCCTTTTTCAGCACCGTGAACCGCTTCATCGGTGTCTTTGCCTCGTTTTGGGTCGTGCTCGCCTTCTGGTACAAGAACGTCTACAACACGGGCTATCTCCCCATCAACACCAATCGCGTCTACGACCACTTTGCCCAGCTATACAACATCACCAGGGCCACCGACGACCACGGCCTCTTCAACCAGGAAAAGTACTCGGCCTACTCGCCCCCGTTTCTCGGTGCCGGCAACATCGTCATCTACATGTTCTTCTTCGGCATCTACACGTCGACGCTCACCTATGCCGCCCTCTACCACCGCCACGAGATCGTCATGGGCTTCAAGGCCCTCTTCAACAGCCTGCGCAAGAAGAAGCCGCAGCGCGAAGAGCCCGACCTGGATGTGCACAATCGCCTGATGAAGGCGTACCCGGAAGTTCCAGACTGGTGGTACCTGGCCTGCCTCGCCGTCGCCATTGCCTTTGGCATCGCCGCCATTGCGGGCTGGAACACGCACACGTCTCCCGGTGTCGTCTTTTACGGGCTCGCCCTGTGCGTCATCTTTGTCATCCCCGTCGGCATCATCAAGGCCATGACGGGCATCGAAGTCACGCTCAATGTCCTCGCCGAGTTTGTCGGCGGGTCCTGGGTCGACGGCAACGCCCTCGCCATGAACTACTTCAAGTCGTTTGGCTATGTCACATGCGCTCACGCCATCTGGTTCTGCAACGACTTGAAGCTCGCCCACTACGTCAAGGTTCCGCCCCGTCACACCTTTATGGCACAGATTGTTGCCACCTTTGTCAGCACCATGGTCTGCATCGGCGTCTTGAACTTTCAAATGATGCACATTGACGATGTCTGCACCCCCAAGGCGCCCTACAAGCTGACGTGTCCCGGCGTCAATACCTTCTTCACCGCGTCCGTCTTGTGGGGCACAGTCGGCCCCGAGAAGATATTCGGCCACCAGGGACAGTACAGCGCCACCCTGCTCGGCTTCCCGCTGGGCGTCGTCATCGTCGTCTTCTTCTGGGCGCTGGGCAAGAGGTTCTCCCACTGGACGTGGACTCGACAGATCCACCCCGTGGCCATCATGTACGGCGGCATAGTGTGGGCGCCGTACAACATGTCGTACGTGTGGCCGTCGGTGCCCATTGCCTACTTTTCCTGGATCTACCTCAAGTCCAGATTCCTCGGCCTGTGGTCAAAGGTGCGTGAAACCAACCCCCCCCCCCCGTCTGAGCGAGCGCTGTGTCGAGACTAACCACCCATCTCTGAGCAGTATAACTTCGTCCTCTCGGCGGCCTGGTCGTGCGGCATCGCCATTGCAGGCATCATCATCTTCTTCAGCCTGCAGTACACGGGGACCGACCTGGACTGGTGGGGCAACCGGGCTTCGGAAATGGGCTGCGAGGGCAACGCCTGCGCCCTCAAGACGCTCGCCCCGGGAGAGTACTTTGGGCCGCGGTTAGGCGACTTTAGCTGATGGAGAGAAGCCGCAGGGCGGCGTAAAAGAAGATAAGGGCTTGCCTGGTTGGTCGTTTGTTTGTTTGTTCAGCCGTCGGTTGAGAGTCATGTTGCCCGGAGTTGAGGGGTTTTGGTTCTACATTCTACACGGGAAAGCATGCTCCTGTCGACGCCTGTTTTGGGAGCATTGTCGTGGGAACAAAGTTATACCCTTTGGCGGATTTTGCTCTTTTCTACCTTTCAATATTTCTTTTCCTACGTCTCATATATTCCATGGTTACACCGGACAGTGTGGTTGGTCGACTGGCGGCGCATCCATCACATTTACTCTACCGTTTAGAAACCGACACGACGCGGTTTTCATGTACGACAGGGCCCGCGCAGGGGGCAGAAGCAGCGGGAGCAGGAAGGTCTGCAGCATCTTGGTCGGCGAGGCGAGGACTCGTTGCATCATCTCGGGTGGAAACGAATGATGGTTTGCCTGGTCCGAGTGAATAACAACCCTCGTCGGCATCCTCGCCTTCAAGGTCAGTTTGCTTTCCTTGCCTCGGTTGACCGCCTCGCACGAGCTACACATGTCCAACCTCGCCGCTTTTGCGACAGGGTAAACCGCAAGGCGAAGTTTATCCTGTTTTATGAGTTTAGAAGCAGGGTGTGGGCTTCTCTTTCTATACAATCTAGATGTGATTCCTATCACCTCGTACATACAGCTATCGTGACGTAGCCACTTCCCCGGGGTATCAAAAGTCATTGGCCGAGATGCTCACTCGCTAACCCTGGTGGCATAGTCGAACAAGGACGATATCCGAATCAAAGTAAGAAGAAAAAGATAAAGGGGTCGGAACAGAACCGTGTACGCGCAACTCTACCCGCAAACAGCAGCATCGTCTCATCGTCTCGTCATCATCCTGTCCTCACTTCTTCTCCGCCCCGGGCTGCTGCCGCAGAGACCACGACGGAAAGAGGCGTCTCCCCTCTCCCCAGCCGGCCGGCGCCGACGCGCCCCTCAACTCGCCCTGCGCGGCAACGGTGCTGACGTGCACTGGCTCCCCGGCCCTCTCGACGCTGCCGTCGCCCGGGCGGATCACCACCTCGCGCTTGGGGGACTGCCGGATGCTGTCCCGGCTAAGGCTGCCGCGGTGGTGCCGCGACCAGACGCGTGGCCCGTGGCTTGTCTGCGAGCCGGCGACGGGTGCCTCGAGTGTCGGTCGCGAGGAGGAGGAGGATGAGACGTCGGGGGTGCCCGTGATTTGCAGGCTGAGCCCCACGACCGTCTTGCGCCGGGTGAGCCTGGAGATGGCGTCGAAATCGTGCATTTTGCGGGCGATGACGGCCATTTGCGCCGGCACGGTCGGGTGCGCAATCACCTCCCCGGGTGTAACGTGGATGGACTCGAGGCCGGTGATGCCGAGCCTGCCGAGGCCGACGTTGATACAGCCCGCGAGGAGGTAGGCCGGCAGCACTGTCCCCGAAACGTCGTAGAAGCGCGACGCCTCGACCAGCCCGCCCTCGATGCCCGACGCCTCGGGGCACAGCACGTCCATCCACTTCTTGGTGAGGAATGTGTGCAGCGCCTTCCGGTGCTGCGAGGGTAGGCGGCCCGTCAGGGGCTCGTCTCCGGCCGCCGACACGTCACGCTTCTCGAGCAGCATTCGGGGCACCCTGCTCTCGTAGTCGCTTGCCGACGGCAGCGTCATCTGGCCGAGCGTGTCGAAACAGGCCAGTGCCTTGACTGCGCCGACAAAAAGATCCATGACTGCCGAGGCAAAGTCGGCCGGCATGCGCCCCGCCGAGAACTCGAGGGCGAGGGCGACGCGTGCAGGACCTATGGCCGTCGACGACGCCACCAGGTCCGGCACCATCCTGGCCGGCGCCTCCATCGTCTTGTAGGTCAAAGCCGTATTGTCCATGTTGAGCGTCGCGGATCCGTCGGTGGGCATCTGGCATCGATGCCGGACGACGGTGCTGAACTGAGTCCAGCCCGGCCACTCGGTGCACTCGCGAATGATGGCCTGGCCGCCGAGGGCCTCGTGGGCCAGCGAGGAGGCGCACTCGCGCTGGACGAGCTGCATAATGTGCAGCGCCGACGGACGCCTCCTCGGGAAGCGAACCCTGACGGGCACCGTGTTTTCCAGGGGCCCGACCATCAACGACGACGGCGACGACGACGGGGCATCGACCTTGGCCCCGAGTCTCGCCCGCCGCCGACGCCCCTCGACAAGCTCGCCAAAGACAACATCGGCACTCCCAGACAGCCGGGCGAGAACCATGGCCCACGCCGTCTTGAGCACCGTGTCGAAGCAGATGCCCACGTCACCCAGCGGCTCCACGTCGACCGTCTCGTGCAGCGCCTTCCGATCCGTCGCCGGTCCGCGAGGCCTCGGCTGCGGCACCACCTGCGTCATCCGAGACCCCGTGAGCCGCATCGTCCAGTGCCGCACGCTGTCCCTGCGCCGGGCGGCGGCCTGGGAGGCTTGCGCAAACTGCAGGAAGCTCGGCCGCGGCGGGACGCTGTCCGGGTCCTCGTACAGCCGGATGAGGTCCTGCACTAGGTGCGCTGCCGAGCCCTCCGTCATCTGCGCCGTGCTGAAGCGCACCAGCAGCTTGCCTTGTTTGCCGCCGCCGCCTTCGAGGTAGGTGAACTCGGTCACGGGCCGGCCCAGGCGCAGCGGGAGGCGTCGGTCCTGCTGCATCGCCATGTCCGCCTCGCCGTCGAGGCTACGAGCCGGGCAGCACCGGTATCGAAAGGGGGCCCGAAACGAGGCCACGGCGACTTGATACGCGCGACACTCGTGAATGGCAAACGCAGTGCGAAGCATTGGGTGCATCATTGTTAGGGCCTCGCAGGCCGCCTCGAGCCTTTTCGCTCGCACCGGCCCGTTGAAGTCGAGCATCAGGCACCCAATGTCACCTCGGGGCTGATATAGACTCGACTCGATGCTTTGCGACTGCTGCGACGTGGCCTCGGCCGCCTCGAGCACGTCGTGTCGCGAGATGCCCAACTGCGGCGCCAGGACCAGCTGAATGAGCCCCTCGTACAGGCCGCGATTCCCAGTCTCTCCGACTGGAAGCCCCTGGGCCGCCATGCCGCCGGCTCGGGCGTCGTCTTCGTTGTCCGAGTCGGCGACGTATGTGGAGCGACAAACGTCCGTCAGAGTTGCCCCCCCGAGCACCTGTCGTAACGAGATGTCGAATCCACCCTGGCGGCACGACACGACTAGTCGAGCTGCCAGGAGCTTGTTTCCGCCAGCGTCAGAGAAGCTATCTGATGGCCTGATGGCAGCCACCGTGGTCCCCAGGACGCCCGCCCAAATGAGCCGCATCGACTCCTCCGTCTTGGTAAGGGGCAGCGGCTTATCGACAAAAGGGGGCGTATGAGCACCAGTGTACTGTCCATCGGCCAGTCCCATCAACTGGGTATAGGTCAGTGAAGCCACCATTCTTTGCAGCTTGCGTCGGTTGACCTTGAGCGAGACAGACAAAGGAAGCCCCCGGACGGGCACAAATACGGCCGGAATACATTGCCACGGAAGCTCCTTTTCGGCCTTGATGGACTTGCCCAGGGACGTCTCGACGGCTCTCCTGGCCGCAAAGAGCTTCTGTTTCACCTCGGGGCCGAGACAGTTGAGGTCGTAGGGCTTGCGGCCTGGCCCGCGCCCCAGGTCGAGAAAAGCCCCCAGGAGGCTCATCGAGTCGCTGGTGATGATGGGCTCCACGGCCACGTCGACTCCGCGCGCGAGGCATCGTCGAACTTGGCGCTCAATATCTTTGATGAGCACAGCGGTCCCGCCGACGGAGACTTCATCCTGCCGGCTGGTGACGAGTCGCACGTGGCCGCGGTCGACATGTCGCGCGACGTGGCCGGTCCTCAGATAACGCCACTTTGGGTTGGCCTGCGGCTCGCGCAGGAATTCGGGATCCATCAGGGGCTGGCCAGGAACAAATGTGTGAGGCGTTACCAGCGGGCTGTCGATGGCGAGCTCTCCCGTGGCTCCGACGGGCACCATCCTCTTTGGGTCCTTTGGGTTGAGAACGAGAAAGCGCCCCATCAGGGGTGGACTGATGACGTCGGCCTCGTCGGGGCCATATACCTGGAGGACAGAGATGGCCAGCGGACAGACGTCGGGTGCTCCGTAGGCGACGAGGATGTCCGTCTTGGGCAGCCACGACCTGTACGTCTCCCGGTCCAGGCTTCTTGTCCTGAAGCACATCATCTCGAGGCTGGGCACCTGGGCGGGCTCTAATCTGCGCGCGAGAACGGGTGTCATGTAGGACCAGGTAACATTCATGCGAGCAATAACGCCTCCAAGATCGTCTATCCTGTCTGACTCGGAGGGAATGCAGACGCAGCCGCCGTGAAGGAGGGTACAAAAGATCTCGACGAGAGCGACGTCGACGTTGAAAGCCGACAGCTGCAAAACCCGGCTCCCCTCGCCGATCTTGAGGGCGGGCCCCTGAACCGACAAGATGGAGCAGAGCGACTGGTGAGTGAAGAAGAAGCCCATGGGCTTGGTCGTCCCCGCGGACAGGAAGGCGCACGCGGCCTGCTCCGGAATGGGCTCGTGCGGAACAAACGACACTTGAGGGGGTAGCGCGCCAAGGGCGCTCTGGTTGATGAGCACGCAGTTGTCGACGGCGGGACTGACGTGCTTCCACGCCGGCCCAGTGACGAGGACAAGGGGCGGCGCGAGCTGCTTGATGATGGACAATGCGGTGGCGAGGTCTTGACTATCGAGAGCGACGAAGCAGCCGCCCGCCTTCAAGACGGCGAGCATGGCAATGGGCGACCACAGGCACTTGTCGAGCACCAGCGGCACGAGCACGCCGGGGCCGATGCCGCGGTTGACAAGGTGCGTCGCCAGCTTGGTGACCGAGGCCTCGAGCTGCTGATACGACAGCTCGCCATCCCAGGCTGAGACGGCCATGGCCTGAGGGCGTCGCCGGGCCTGTTGTATGATGAGCTGGTGGATGCAGGCGGATACTTTGGTATCTGTCTGGCAGGGGTCCCAGTCGGGCGTCGTGATCTGCCTATAGTCACGCTCGGTGAAGAGGTCAATGTCGGACACGGGACGGGCCGGCGCGTCGAGCACAAGATGCAGGGCGCGCTCAAAGCTGTTGCCGACGTTGAGGGCTTGGTCGGCGGTGAGATGGTGGTAGGTGATGTCGCCGCGGAGCCGGTTGCCAAGGCGGGTGATGCAAAGGGACAGCTCGCAGTTTGCGTTGAGCGAAGAGGCGATGAGCTCCGGCTGCCAGGCCGACGCCTCGGGATGAACCCTGTCGGTGATTCGCAGAGCTTGGGTGGCATCCTGAAAGGAGACGCACGTGTTGAACAGAGGCTCCTCGGCGAGCCCGAGTGCGTGCTCAATCTCGGCGACTGTCGGGGAATCTCCCTTGGCTACCTCTCGCGACAGTGCTTGCAGGCCCCTTAAGACGTCAATGACGACCATGTTGGAGTTGGAAAGGTCCATCAGACAGGGAGCCATGGCGGCGAAGCTGCCAATGTTCTGAAGCCTGTGCGGTGGCAGCGTCTGCTCCCGCCCAGGAGACAGGTAGCCGAAGCTGATTTTGTCGGCACCCACAAACGTGCGCAGAACGAGGGCCCAGGAAAGCCTGACCAAGATTGACGGCTCCAAATCATGTTCCCTGCAGAACCCGAGCACCTGAGCTGGGCTGATGTTGAGGTCAAAGCCCCGTGTCTGCATGCGGCCCTTGCTCTGCAAGGCCAGCCGGGGGAAAAGACAGGGCGCTGCGACTCCTGGACTGATACCCCACGCCTCGAGCCTATAGGTGGTGTCCTGAGAGGAGATGTGTCGATGTCTCTTTGGCGAGGGGGCTCCGAGGAGGTGGACTGCCTCGCCTGCGTACATGCGGCGGAGCTGAGAGATGAGGGTGTGGATGCTCGCCGGCTAGACTTTGTGAGTTGATGAAAATGACGGGGAGGGCCTGTCTGAAGAGAACTTACGTCACAGATGACCTGGCTGGCATCCAACCTCAGATAGGTCTGGGTCGACGACGTGGATATCGATAGCCGGTGTCGTGGCTGGCAAGGGGCAAGCTCCATGGCGGGGAGGGAGGCCAGCGTTTGAAGGGGATGCGACGAGTCGACAAACGACAGGGACGGAGAGATGCTTTTGAGGATGACCCTGTCGAAGAGGCCCCGTTCGGAGATGCTCTCGATGAAGATGGTGCGCAGCGAGGCGTGCATGGCGACAAGCGACGCCCATGCCTCGCGAAGCCTGGCTCGGTCAAGGGGCTGGTGTTGTTGGCCGTCATGGAAGGCGTCGACGAGCTCATAGGTGCAGCTGACGTGAAAGGCGTCCGGGGTTTGGGCCTGGACGACGAGCATCTCCTGCTGGACAGGGTCGACGGGGCCAAGAGAGTCGACGCTTGCGACGCTGTCGAGGCCAACGGCGGCGAGTCTCGAGGCCGCAAGGCGGGCCATGGCGTCGTACGAGGTATCGAGAAGAGGCGCGTCGGCAAGGGTCAGCTGCGGCTGCATGACGCGGAGGCGGCCGACGGCCTCGAGGAGCGAGTGCTCAAAGTTGTCCATCCAGGCGGCGATGCGGTCCCGGCGGGCAGCATGGGCATTGAAGAGGAACTCGACGCGGGCACCGGCGGCGTCGATGACGACGGAGACTTCGAAGAGGGCGATGCGGCCGACGCGGGGGCCAATGTCGGAGATGAGCGACTCGAATTCGCGGTCAGGGGCGGCAATGGGCTCGAGGATGCCGCCGTCTCGGCCGAGCTGGCAGAGCGTCTCGACACAGTTGAACATGACCTCGACGGGAATGGCCGAGGGATGGGATGACGAGGGGGGCCAAGAGGAAGATGTGGAGAACTTGGACGTCGGCAGAGACGAGGTGGTGGAGGAACAGACGGAGGAGGAGGAGGAGGAGGAGGCGGCAGGGGTGGCTGCAAAGGCGGCAGAGCTCCCCCCCGGGCGGGAGGCGAGCACAGCGCAGCGCGTGTCCTTGACCAGACGGACGAGCTGGACGAGGTCCGTCTCGGCGTCGGCAGCAGCAACCGCGAGCGGACACAAGGTGGTGAACCAGCCGACCGTGGTGTCGAGAGGGCCATGGGCGTGAGCGGCGTCCCTCCCGTGGTGCTGCTTCCAGACGGTGGGCACGCGGCGATCGGGAAACGTCTGGCGAAACGAGTGCAGCAGCGAGGCAACCAGGATATCCGCCGACTCGGTGCGAAAGACGGCATTGCACTCGCCCACCAGACACGAGGCAGCATCGGGCGTGAGGCTGAAGCCCAGCTGGGCCGTGTCGGCGTAGCAGTTTCGGCGGCCCTGCAGCGCCCAGTAGGCCAGGCTGCCGCCGCCGCCGCCGCCGCCGAGCGCGGGCTGCAGCACGGGGTCGACGACGCGCTGGCTGCCCTCGAAGCTCTGTCGCTCGGCCCAGCGCGGAAAGGCCATGGACAAGGACGGCGACGAGGGCGAGGCCAGCGTCCCGTGGCGCAGCAGCGAGTCGAGGTCGTCGAGGAGCACGCGCCACGAGACGACGTCGACGACGAGGTGGTGGGCGACGAGGTACAGGAGCTGGTGGTTGCTGCGGGTGCGCATGTGCTGGGCGGCAAAGACGGGGCCCCTGAAGACGTTGAGGGAGCTCTGCGCCTGTTCCATCATGGCCAGCAGCGCCTTGTTCTTCCGTCTCCGCCGCTTCTTTTTCGTCGGCCTGCTCTTGCCCTCGTCCCCTTTTTCCGGCCTGCTCTTGCCCTCGTCCTCTTTTTTCGGCCTGCCTTTGCCGCGAGACTTGTCGCCGTCACGGTCAAGACGGTGCGCATCCTCGTGCTCATCGTCGTCGTCGTAGTCGTCGTCGTCGTCGTCGGCATACTTGTGCTCGAACCAATACGACCTCGTCGCCGCCGGCGCAATCACCTGCGCCCACCCGTCCCCCGTCAGCCGGAACCTCGCCCGCAGCATGGCATGCCGACACGCGAGCACGTCAATGGCCGCCTCGATGTCGGCCAGCTCGACGCCGCCGCCTCGCACCCGCAGCAGGATGCTCTGGCTAAAGCGGAAGCCCGCCCCGCTGACGGCCGCCGACTCGATGCTGCGCTTCATGGTGGTGCGGAAGAAGAGCTGCTGCATCAGGGAGAGCGGGAAGAATTCAGACTCGTTGCCCGGTGACTCGACGCCCGTGTCGGCGCCCGTGTCGGCGCCTATCCATACGGCGCTCTCCTTGCGCGCCGCTGCTGGCGACTCGGGCAGCGTGGGCGTCTCGTGGACCTCGTCTCGCGCGCCGCCCCGGCCCCTCCTCTTGGGCGTGTCCATCATGTCTCCTCGCCGGTGCCGGAATAGCTGCATGTCCATGATGTGCTCTTGGACCTCCTCCGGTACGTTTTGCACCCACGTCTGCAGCCGTCTCGCGTCCGGCTCGCCCTGGCCATCGAGGGCCATGGACCGAAGCACGATCCACACATCCGGCCGCGGCGTGTCGCCTCCCCATTCGAGCACCGCCGTCCGCAGCTCGTGAACCTGGCGCCGGCCCGCCTCGAGCTCCGCCGGTGGGATCAGGCCCGTGTCGCGGCAGTACGGCGGCGGCGCTGCGGCGGCAACGAGGGCCACAAATTGGCCCTCAAACGGGCCTGCGCGCGGGGTGACGAAGCAGGCCCTCCCGACCCTCGACGTGGACAGCACCAGGTTCTGGAGCCGCTGTCGCTTGCTGTCGCCCTTGATGCCGCCCTTTTTGTCGGCGCCGCCTGATGACGACGGACTGGAGCTTGCGCTCTCGACGAGATCAAACAGGGCTGCGGCCTCGTCAATGGCGGTGAAGATGTCGTCTCTGCTGCTAGTCGGCGTCGTGGGCTCCTCAGAGAGCTTGGCCTCGGATGCCGAGGCGGCAATGAGCCTGTGTGATGGCCGCGACGTGGGCGGCGGCGGAGTCGACGTGGTACAAGTGCCACAGTCGAGCCACGGACTGACGGCTCTCTCAGCCGGTGACTTGCCCATGGCCATGCTCACCGGCGGCGGCGGCCTCTGTAGATATTCGTCGAGTTCTTTGTGCTGGCTCAGGTCGGCAAACAGGTCGGGCGGTTGGCTTTGTCCCCCCGAGCTCGGCCGGCGTGCCAAGTCCAAGCTCGCTTCTCGCGCGCCCCGGACGCTTGGACAGGAAGCTCCCGACGCTGCTGCTGCGGAATCGCTCTCAGCCAGAGGCGACGGCGAGAGTCGTTGCTCCATGGCCTGAGCGGACTCGCCGCAGCCGGGTGATGCAGAGAAGCTGCCCTCTCTTTGGTGGCGTGCTTGGCTACGCTTTGTCGTTGATCAATGACGAATAATGCGAGGTGAGCGAGCCAACAGCCAACGAGGAAGAAAGAGCAAGAGAGAGGAAATAAAGATAAGCGAGAGACGGCAAGCGAGAGACTGACAGCGGACAGACGAGCAGGATGCGGCCCGTGACAATGGGCACGACTTATACACTCGTGGCCACACAATCGACGACAAGAGAGGGATCAAGCGACGGGACGGGTTTCATGTAAAATGCAAGTGCTCACCTCTCTGATGCGCATATGTAGCATCTTCCTTTGAGGAGAACCCCCAACTACGACGGATGTGCAGCGGCAGCGTGGAGGCCATGACTGCCTCCTGCGCCTACATACAAGATAATGTACGAGTTATGTACTTCGTACATACATGAATACGAAAACAAAGCCGCCGCCGGTCTGGAGCGGCCATGCGTGACGTGGGCCCGCCCGCCGCAACAACCCCTGCAGAGCGCGGCTTTCCCGTTCCTCTCTCGGCCATGTCTATTCTCGATGCTGACGGGATCATTTTTATATGATATATTTCTATATATGCATACATACGGCCGTCGCAATCGTTTTTCATAAGTCAGCCCCCAAATCGTAGGACCAGTTTCCCTCTCTCTCTCTTTCTCTCGCCTGAAACCCAAGGTTCCGAGATCCAACGGCGCCACAGACAAGCCGGCCAACTACGAATCCATGTATTCGTATAGTACATAAATGCAACATGGAACATTATTGTTGCATGCCAACCGTCCATGTAGTAGTACATGTCTAGAATCCAGCCTCCCCCAAAGTACCTAATAAAACGTCAACTTCGCCACAACAACAGCAAGAGAGCACGACGCAGCAGGTGATCCCGTCCGTTTGCCAAGGCCCGGCCCAGGAATGCCATCCCCTCTTTGGTTGGCCCATGATCCCCTCTTTTTACTCCATCCGCCTCCCCCACCCGTCAATGGAAACTGTCTGTTTGGACGACAACAACAATCGTGCCCCATCTGAGTCTCTCGTCCAAACGGAACCAAAACCCAACCACCAATTCAGAGCAAACCCTGCGTGTTAGCTGTGGGCTCCCATTCCTCTCCAACCAGGTCCACAACTCCCACCTCTTCCGGCGTTGCCTGGGGAGCAAGCCCACTTCCAAGTGCCCTCCTCTCTCCGGCCATAGGAATCTCGTCCACAACAACGCATCTCTCATTTCCCATAGACGGTATAGTAGTTTACAAGAGCGACACGCGGCCCAATGAAACAAGCACCCCTAAAAGTATATGTATATGTATACCTTGCCATCTTGTCGCAAGCATGCTGTTTCTAACCCCCGCAGCTCTTCTCCCCAACACCTACCCAGACCCTTCCGGCTCCAACCACCACCTCTTCCTCGTCAGGCTCTTCGATGCTGGTCCTGTTCGTCGCCTCCTTGACCTCCACTGCGGGCCCCTCGCCCCCCGTCTTCTCGCTCCCCGTCGGCACCGCCTCCTGCCTCCTGCCTCCCTCCCTTTCTCCCTCGTGCTTGCCCTTGTCCTTGTCGCTTCGGGACCCAAACGGCCAGAGCCCGCTGAGCCCTCTGCTGCTCTCCTTGGCTGGGTGCACGGCCAGGGGGCGCAGCAGCACATGGGAACCGCTCTCGCCCTCCCTCCCCTTGTCGTCCTCGGCCATGGCGAAGTCTCCAAACTCTTCGTCGTCGTCACCATCGTCAGAATCGTCGTCGTCGTCTTTCCTGCTTCTGCCCCTCACCATTCCCCTCCACCATGATCCGCGGCCACCTTCGGCAGCAACGTTTCCACTCAATTCGTCGTCCAGCTCGTCCTCTCCGTCCCTAAACGGGTCTGTCCCGTCCTCATCTTCGTCGTCCTCGTGGAGCGTGGCCGAGGACCCGTGTTCTGTGTAGCCGCTCTGTTGATGCATCGCCAACCGCGCCGCCAGCTGCAGCCTGGCTCTCGAGGGGGGGATGTTGAGCGGCGGCGGCGGAGGCGGCGGCGGAGGAATCGACGGCGGTGCCATTGGGTTGGCAGTGTTGTTGAGCGGATCGGTATAGGCTCGAAACTAGAATCGGTGCCGTGTCAGCAGGTAAAGCTTGTCGTCTCGCTCCCGAGAGCGAAACAAAATGAAAAAAGAGACCGTCAAATGAGCCAGCCATCGCTACAGACACGCAAAGTGACACCCGCCTCCGCGTTCCATTTCTCTCTCCCCTAACTTCGTTTGTTGCATCCCTTTTCGCGACCCCGTCATGCCCCTTGTTGACCATGCCCGGCCTCAACGGCAATGCCTCTTTCCTGATGACCCCCTGGCGCCCTAGTACATGCATCGCCGCGCGAGACTGCAAGAGCATCATGATTGCCTCAACAGTTCGCCTTGGCCAGCAGCTTTACAAGATCTTCTAGATCAAACTCCTCAATTTCCTCGGCGTCGCCATACGTTGGCGTCTCGTTTGTCTGTGTGTCATTCATGAGCCGGTGAAAGTTGGCGCTTGCCTGCCGGCCGAGCCCCCCTCGAAATGTCCCGTTCTAGGGGAGCATCGATCGCGGTGGCTCGTCCTCGTCGGATGCAACTTCACCAAGCAGACGCGACAACTTCGCCGGCCGGCCCGGACTGGCAGGTTTCTCGTCTGGGGGTAGCCCTTCTGGAGAGCCTTCCCTGAGCGCTTCAGGCGACCTCATGATGACATCCACGCACGCGTCCACCGTGCTGGCTCCTTCGGCATGTTGGGTACTCCAGACTTGAGTAAAATCGCCACTCACCTCAGAATTCACATCCTCCTCGTCCCCGTCGCCCTCGTCGTCCTCCTCGTCGCTGCTGCTGCCGAAGCCAGACATTAAAGTGCCTGCGCTTATGGCAAAGGGTCCGATTCCGTTGCCCCCGCCCTCGGTGAGCTCAATGCCCCCGTTCAGGCCGGCTTCGGCAAGTGCGTTGGACGACGGTCCCGGCTCTCCCCCGAGAGAGGAGAGGCCCACACCGGCCAATCCGTTGCCCCCGATGCTTCCTCGATGTCCGAGTGCCACCTCTGGCCGAACGCCGCCCAGGATGGCGTTGTCCCTCTCGCGGGTTTCGGCCAGCGCACCCTCGACGTAGTTGATCCAGTCCTGACTCATGACCTTGTCGAGCACAATCTCCGACAAGAGCTCGGGCGGATGTCGCTCGGTGAACTTGACCACCTCCTCGGCGATGAGGGTGAGGTGGCCCATGTATCCCATGCGGGTCTTGACCTTGGCCTGAGAAACATCGCTAGCCTGCTGTCCGTTGATAATAGCCGTCGTAATGTCTGCTGACTCGAATAGGGACACGGCCAGCGTCGGGTTGAATCCTCGATCCATGGGCCCGTTGAAAACTTGCTGTACGACGTCGTACACTACGTTGTGCAGGAAGTTATTCCACGGATAAGCAAAGAAGAAGGACTACTCGTACTGGCGTTAGAATTTGACAAGACAAGCAGCGTCTCGCCACGCAGTGAAAAGCCTACCAGTATTGCAGGGACGACGTGGTGATCCACAAATTGCATCTTTAGAAAGTCTCCCACCACGGGATTCGTGGAGCCGGCCTCCCGTCGCTGCTCCGTCGCCGGTGGGTCAAGAGCCATTTTTTCATGTCCAACGCCGGCCTCTTCTCTTGCAGCAGGGCTAGGCTGAGGCTCCGACGGTGTTTCGGCTGCCGCGTTGGCTTCAGTCTGCTGCGCAGCGGGTTGGCCAGCGCTGGAGGCCGAAAAGAGAGGCGCAGGCGTGTCCTCAGGATGAGGTGACAGGTCGCGGTTTCCTGTTGAATCCCCGGCTCCGCGGGGAGCCAGTCCGTGTGACCCGGATTCCGGGGCGGGCTCCGAAGAGGGGGCAGCCACCCCGGTCGTTTCTCGAGGCTTGTGATTTTCGTTAATCTCCTTGGCGGCAGGCTGGTCATTGGCCTGCTGAGACGGAGGGTCGAGAGAGGCCGGCGTCGGGGCGCCGCCAGTGGCGACAAGCCTGGCTTTCGAGGGAGACAGGGGAGCCACCACAAGGTCCGGATCGTCCAAAGTTTGCCGATCATCCTTCTTTCCGACACCAAAGGATAATTGAGGCGAGTTTAGCGGCTCGTCGACAAAATCGACGTCGTCCCTCTCCAGAAACGATGCCGGAGGGGGGGCAGAAGCCATGTCATCCTCGGCCTCGACGAATTCGTGCGAAGTATCCTCGCTCATTTCTTTGCTGGGCTCCACCTCTTCGAATCCGTCGTCGTCCACGTTGGTGACCTCGAGCCGCCGACTCTCGTCAGTGGTGGCCTGTGGTATCCGCATCGTCAGGTCGTCTGCGGATTGGTCTTCGTCCCTCTGCGGCCCGAGCTTGCCGTCAACCCGCAAGCGATGTCGTTCGGCATCCCGGGTTGCAATCAACTGCTCGGAGCCGGACTCGTTGAGAAGGCCCATGTTGCTGCAGTGCAAGAGTTCGGCCATGAGCTCGCAAGTTTTGAAGCGGTCGAACCCGAGTGGTTCCAGCTTCTCGCCGAAAGTCGAGGCCAGGCCATGCTTCTTCAAGGGGCCATCCATTATCAAGCTCATGAAGTTTGGCACGTTGTCCGCAAATAGGCGCAACAAAGTACCCAGATAGATGGGGTCGCGGCTGGAGGGGGTTGTGTTGGCTTCGCTGCCGACGTCGGGATCGTAGTCGGAGTTGTTTTTCCTGATGACCTCGATGACGATGCCGACGCCTACAGTCAGCGGGTTGCCGCCGCCCAGCATATAGCCGACGAGCTGTTCGGCACAGGGCTTGGACACGAGCTGCCGGGTGAGTTCGTTGGGGCCAATGCACTGCTGCTCGTTTTGGGACGCGTTGGCGGAGATGGTGATGATGGCTTTGATGAAATCGCCAGCGGCAGTTTGCACGACCCAGCTGTGGTTAGGGTCGAGGCAGGACAGGAGCATGGGGATAATGTTTTTGGAGTAGAGCCACTGTGCACGGATTGTTAGGATGACACGCAACGAGGGGACCGAGGGCACACGAACCTCGACGATGCCCTGGCCGCCTTCGGCGCGGTCCAAGGCGATAATCTTGAGAAGCAGGTCCATGACCATGGGGCATTCGACGTGCCTGAGCAACTCGGGGACGACGTCGGGCAGGCCTCGAAACAGGACCATCATTTCCTCCGTCTTCTTCTCAAAGAGCGACTCGTTGACCTTTGTAAAGTAGCTCGCCTGGAGGGGATCGAGAGGAGCGGGCCGCGAGAGGAAGACCCAAAAGCTGCGGATGAGGTCGAGATTGTCGGTGAGGGCCTCGGAGAGGGACCACGTCTCGGAGCTGAGAATCTCGCACGCGACGAGAGCATATCGGTTGCGCCGCTTCTCCTGCTCCTCGTCGTCGTTTTCCAAGGCGTCGGCGACGCGAGACGAGGCGCGGGGGCGCGAAAAGGGCAGCAGGCGGCTTCTGCCCTTGGCATCGTCGTCGGTGGGCTCGTCGGGGGTCTCGACGGGCTCGAGCTTGGGGGCGACGACATAATCGAGCAGCTTTTCGAGAATCTTGTCCTCGCGCAGGTATTCTATGAGCTTTGCATTGTGCTGCTTGAGCTCCTGGATCAGGTCGCTCTCGTCGAGCAGCTCCTCGAGAGTAAAATCGGGTTTGTCGAGGATGGTGTCGATGGTGGAGATGTTGGCGTAGCCGCCATATCTCCAAAACATGGTGGCGGGCCTATTATGTAACGGCGCCGGGCGACGAGCGGCGCCGGCGGACGAGACGAGGTCGAGGGATCACGATGGGCTCGGGCAGCCGGATCATGTAAAGCTGGGTGGGTGGTGATGGATCGAGGTGCGGTCGGGCCTGCGCGGAAACGAAACGTGCCCCAAACTGGAGGCTGCTTGTCGCACAAAAAGCCGGGGAAATCCCCACGCAAGCCAAGGATGAGAGGATGAGGTGCGTTTCCGGCCCTGTGCGACACGAGGAAGGGGAGAAGAAGGGCGGCACTGGAAAAAGAGGGGGGGGGGTGAACGATTCGAGGGAGAGAGGAGGAGGAGGATGGGCGATCAGTCGGCCATTGAGTCGCCCTATTTCAATGCCGCGGATGGCGATGTCGAGGGAAAATGAGCGAAAGCGGACGGACGGGAACTCGAAACTCGGTGTGGATGTCGAGCAACCAGGCGGTGGCCTCCACTGGGCCTCCACTGGCGGCACCCGCCTGTGGGCTGGTGGTGCTTTACAGCGGGCGAAGGTGCCTCGGGCAGGTGCAGTTGAGGTACCACTGTATGTACCTCGCCCGGCCGCCAGTAATGCCCCCGGACAGAAGCGGACGGACGAGATAGAAGCTCAACAATTCTGCCATTCACTCACTTCGTTCCGACCTTTTTTTCCAGCCCTCTGCCGCCGACGTGAGGAGGGCCTGTCTCGGCGCTGAGGGGCAGCAAATCGGAGCTGGAGCGTCAACTGCAGGAGGATGACAGGACAAGTTATGTACTGTACTGTACGAATAAGCGCTGCACATGAGCCTCGGCGACGGCCTCTCTCCGTGCTCACTCATCAGTGTTCACTCACCCGACAGCAGGTCGTTCAAGGCCCCTGAATCCCGCAAACCTTGATTCATACTTCCACGTCTCCCCAATCTCATGCGACTACCAGGTTCAAGTGGTGTAGACTGTCATCCGGCTCTCATCCAGGAGAACTTGTACATGCACGAGACTCGCAGGTGCATGTCTGTATGCAATTACGATCCTCCTCAAAGTGGTACTATGGCTAAAGTCCAAAAGTGAAGCCATCAGCAAGTCCTGCATGTGCATGTTGGTCACAACTCAGCCCCAACAATACTTTCTAAAGAGCCGACGACTTCAATTCCCGCTTAGAAGCTTATCTCCTGGCCTTATTTTTCACTCTCCCTGCAGCATAATGGAGGTAGTGAAACAACCAGTACTGGATACGACAATTCACTCCAGCTTCGACTTCCGCCAATTCGCTTCACCTCTCATGCCGTACCTCACGCCTTGTTCTGATGCCCTCCCCTATGTTGGAGCCATCCCGTCATCAATTAAGTTGGCATAAAGAGAGCCAACGGGTAGCCTTTCGCTACAGTGCTGCAATCCTGGGCCGCCACGTTTCTCGTCCCGCATCCCGCCCCTCCACAGCCGACGGCATCTCCGCCCAGAAAGTGCCTGCGCCGCCACCGCCCGACGAATGTCTCACCTCGTCCATTTGTTCCGCTTCACTCTACTACATACCTCCGAGGCACCCGTCCATCCTGGGCAGACTGTTACGGGCCTACATCTCCCTTCCATGGGCGCATGCTCGTCCCGAGTCGCGCGGGTGCACAACCTCCCGCATTGCAGTCGAGAGGCACGCATCAGACTTTGAGGAGCAGTAGACACGATTCGCTCGTAGCCCCTGAGGAATCTGGCGAGACCCCCGGAGTATCTTATCCCCATCATACCAAGTTCATCACGTGCAGACCCTTGTCCAGCTCGTCGCAGATGCTCTTGTTCTCCGCCATGTCTTTCAGCAGCGTGCCTCTCCACCAGGTATACCACTCAGCCACCTGGCCAACGTCCGCCTCCCCCAATGCGAGCCACTCTTGCAGCGACACCTTCCACTGGGGGAAAATGTTCTGCACGAGCACTTCAGCTATCATCGCACCGCCAAGCACTCGCTTCCACTCCAGGATCCCCGTCAAGACGGGCAGATAAGGCTCCTGGTCGGCAGGATCCACGCGGAAGTTTGTTCGTAGATACCGGCCCATCGACGGCAAGACATGGGACATGATTAGAGGACGCCATTGATCTCCCATGACCACTTGCCACTGCTCAAGCCCCGGCACAACTCCCCGCTCAAACTCCCAGACATCCATCAGCTGCTGATACTTTCTCTTGAGGCTGATGCCCTTGGTGTCTAGGTGATGGGCAGGCAGCACCGAGAGCCAAGGGAACAGCCAAGTGTGCGGTAGGTGATGGGTTTGACGCTTTTTCCTCGGGTTCCAGTCTGAAGCAGCTGTCTCGAGCTTGCGCGCGACATTTTCCAGGACTTGTGCACGCACAAAGGGAGGCAAAAGGTCGCTCCAGTTCTCGACGATGCTGAGCATGGGCGCAGGCGTGTGGGCGTCCCATTTCCGAATGGCGGCCAGCACTTGGGGCAGCCACACCTTGTACATCATGCTTTCGTAGGGAGTGGTCGCTTTGTGATGCAGTCGATAGGTCCCCTGAATCTGTGCCCTTGCAGAGTCCCATTTGTCGACAGGCTGACCACTAGAGCCCTGGTCCGGGCCCATGAACAGTACCGACACGGGCTTCAGCTCTGTAGCGAAGCGAGCGGGATCTTTCAGCGGATCCCAGTCGGAAACTTTCAACAAGGGATGGATTGCCGCGACGGCAATGTCGGCCGTGTGTGAGTTGATGGAGCCGAGATCAATGGCTTGACCAAGGCAGGCCATGACTTGATGCAAACCCGAGGCTGCCATGAGTCCATCGGTGACGAGGGCTGAGAAGCTTTGTAGCCGCTCGAAATCTGATTGTAGATTCTCAATCTCTTGCTCTCTCTCCTTGAGCTCCAGGTTCAGCCAGGATTTCCGTTCCTCCAGGCTCTTCCACTCCTCCGAGAAAGCCGAAAGGTCCGCCTGTGCCCGCTTCACGAGCTTCCTAGCCTCGACAACTTCACTCGGCTCGGGCACACCAGACTTGGGCGTCATTACTCCGCTCGTCGAGGTGAGTAGCCTGCCCCCTGGACCGGTCATATCCAGGATCGGCGTGAAGGCCTCTGGGATGTGTAGGCCTGGCGCCGCGGCCTTGAGCTCCTCCACCGTCAGGTACTTGGTCTTGCGTCTTCGGGGCGTGCTAGTGGCGCTATCTCCCGTGTTCCCGAGCGATTTCTTCTTGGCCTTTATCCGCCGCTTCTTTTCCTCTTCATCGGAATCAACGACCTCTTCGCCGCGCAACCGAGCCTGTCTCTTCTCTTCTTGGCGTTCCTGGGCCGACTTTTCCTTTTCGACGCCTAGACCGGCGCCTTGGCGTCGCAAGTTTGCCTCGATGATGACCTTTCGTCCTTGCCCTTCCTTGCCCAAGCCCGTGCCCTCAACGTAGCCCATCTTGGCCATCATCCGAGCACCAAAAGACTTGGCGTTGACCTTTCCCTTGGGGCCAAATGCGCTCGGCTGGGGCTTGTTCCGAGGTGGGGGAGTGCTGTCGGCCTCCGATTCATCCAACACGGGTATGTTGGCCGAGGTTGGGACGAATCCGCGGCCGAGAACGCTTTTCCCATCAAAAGTCGTCTTGACCGTAGCGAGAGATGGCTTGAAGTCGGATGCTGTTTGAGACTGTGGTTCTCCTGCCTTGACCCGGCCTGAGTCTCGTGCCGTGCTGCCAAATCCCAGACCCACGCCACCAGGGTCTTGGTCGTCGTCGTCGTCGTCGTCGTCGTCGTCTAAGCCAGCGACTCCATTGCCAAGATCGGGCCCATCTTGTGGATAATCCTCGTCACAGCCGTCTTTGTCTTCTTGCACGGTGGTCGAGACGAAGCTCAAGCCCTTCCTTCTCAGCGTTTTGCTTTTCCATCTCTGGCCAGGCCGATCCTCGTCACTGTCGGAGCCAAATATTCCCAGGGCGGCCTTTTCCTTGTTGTTTCCGCCAAGTCGCCGTCGTTTTCGAGGGTTGTAGTCACCAAACTCGTGGTCCGCGACGTCCACTCCTGGCAGGACGTAGTCGTCATCGTTGTCTTCGGAGCTCGACGAATAGTCTGCCGCGGAAGCTTTGGTGAGACGGGAGGGGTCAAACGTGTGACCCGCAGAGCCATCCATGGCTGCTATCGTTTGAGCTCGTCGCGGCACTTGAGGAAAAAGATGGGAAACTGCTGGGGGTTGATGCGGCAAATGACTGCAGCGAGCGAGGTAAAAGCATCAGGCAGCCTGTCGTGAAATCGGTTAGCCTCGCTGACCTTAGTCAGCGATCTGTCGCGATCACGTGACCGGAATCCACGTCGCCAGGCCCACTGAGCTGCGACACCGCTCCCCAACAGTCACAGCCAGAGGTCGCCGTTGAGGGGAGAGTGCAGACGAAACGGTAAGCTTTTGCCAGTGTATAATGCTTGGAGAACGGTTTAAAGCTGGCCGCTGCCGTTCCTCCACGTCTTCCGAGGCCTTTACGTGAACAGCCTCCATCAGCGGCGAATAACCAAGGTCATAACACTGTTCCGTCAAGAACTCATTTGCGAATTCAGGACTAAACCTCGGAACCGGTCAGTCCAGTCTTTTCAGTGGACCGGGAATGAATCACCTCTTGTGTTGCACGTTGGCTGACATGCATCGAAAGTCAGGTCGGCGACCCATTTTACAGCTCAAGGCTGCCATGAAACGTGTCCGGGATTTCGGTCAAGTATGCGTATGTGGATGCCTCTGTGGACAATAGGTAATGCCGGATGGGGTGCGGTGTTGGGTGGTTGCTTTATGCTGCCCCGTGCTTAAAAAAACATGCGCCATCTGTTGGCACATTGGCACATGGCCCGGGGATAGCGTACGCGTACGACACGTGCTCCCGGATGTCTTTTGTTCGTGGCCCTGCGGGGTGTGGACTCGCCGTTAGACGCTCCATGTGCGGGCTCAGCCTTTGTAGTTGCTTCCAATCAGGGGCAAATCATAATTTCCACGTCTAACAACACCTTCACCTGGCTCGGGGCATCATGGGATTTCTGCGGAGTTGCCCAGGCGGGTGCCTTGGTTCACTCAGCTGTGAAGTCTCGGCCGCTTGATCAGGCAGTGGAGCACATTGACCCTGTATAAGACATGCCTAGCACATGCGGCCAGTGAAGATCGAGTCTATCTACAGCAGCTTAGGGCGTCTTCCTGCCGTACCTGAGTGATCGCAGAGGTACCCAAGAAGGCTTCGACATTGAGACTAGCTCTCGTCGAATCACCAATACATACATCAGTCTGTAACATGAACTAGGAACTTGATTTGCATTAGCAGCCACCAGAGCGCTTCGTCTGCTTAAAGTGAGGCACCCTTCAGGACCCAATGGGAATTTTCCGGCCATGTTAGGGAACTGATAATCTGGGGACGAAAAAGACCAAGATGCCAACGATGCCGAGTGATAATATCTAGGACTCGACATGACACTTGATTATCCCGCGTCACAAGAGTGTAAATTCTGGTTCTCTCCAGACTCGCCGGCAAAAGACCCCCCACATTGCACAGCCATAGTCATGTTCGGCTACTTGTACGCGCAAGTTGGGTGTGGTTTACTCTGCCTCTAAGTCAAAACATTCATAAAGACCGACGCGACTGACACACAGCCAATGGGCTCATTCCCCGCACGAACTCACTCTTTGGAAAACCGGCAATGTCTGGATACCGGTCAGTTTTGCCATGAGTCAGCCTAGTTGGGCCCATCCTATCGCAGCCGAGATCCCTAGAGTAATATCTTCCCCTAGATTACTTTCTACTATGTTAAAGTGAAGCGTAGTTATCTTTGTCTTTCTAGTCGTTTCTGCTAGTTAACCCCTTCTAAGAAACGACCCCTTACCCCTTTTCTTTAAAGCCTATGCGGCTACTTGCTAAACGATGTGTTCGTAAACAGAAACTATATATAGTAGCGCCGGCGTGGCTGACTCGTATTCTATCCCCAAACCTTTACACTAAACCTATACAATTAGCCTACATAAAAACATGTTTTCGATACGCCGCCCAAGAGGTTTTATGCAATTCTATATACCTTATTGATCATGTGCCTCTTGCTCATCCTCGTCCCCTTCAACAAGTAATAATACTGCCTTGATATAAAGTCGACAGGACAGCCATCTTTTTATTACATCTTCTCTTTCCGGTCTTCAACTCCTGGCCTTGAGCGCCAGTCTTTCAACCTCATTCGATGCATCTCAGGGGTATTTGGACCAATCAGCAAAAGTCTCCTGGCCGAGTTTCAGCAGGCAACAGCACCAATTATCCTAGCGTGCCATCCCGGCGATATCGACAGGACAAGAGACTGCTCCGTTGAAACCCAGCCGAGAACGAGCAGAAGCCCCAGAATAATGGGACTATAGATGCCGTGGTGGCACTACTGGCGTCAGGGCAGTTGAGAGTTTCCAAGCGGACCCCGAATACAGCCATGGCCCAGAAGGTGGACGAGATGAAGCAGACGATCAAGAGAAGCGATCAGGAAACAGCCAAGGAAGTCTTGTAGACTTGCCGGATGGAAGGCCGGAGCCCTATAATAGCCACGGCCAAAAAGGGGACGCGCCATCATTGGCATTGCAAAGCTATCACCAAGTGTCAGTAATCACAACTTGGCTTCTCTGGCGAGATAGTTCCTGAGGCCAAGATCGAATCGCGTGCTTGGCTGAATCTTGCACATCCGTAGTGCTGTCAAGGATGAGCCTACTCCGCTCACTTCAATGTGATGATGGCCACGGGCCGCCGGAGAGAACAGTTTCATTGTCCGGCTTGATGCAGCAGGCCCCGTGCTTCCAACCATTGTCGTCTTCTCCGGAGCTTGGATCATCAAACGTGGTTGGTTCGGTGGCCCCGGGCCTCGAGCCAACACGCGATGGGGTGGACACTTGCATTTCAAACCCAACTGCACGAGGGACAGTAACAGTCTTACAAGGCATGGAGTACCTATGCTCTGTTTGCCCTACTCCACATACTTGGTGGGGAGATTCTGCTTGGGTCTCAAATCGGCACCTTGGCTATCCAGGACGATGACCTGACCCCTTCTAAGAACGATGACGCGGCGTCTTCCAACAACGATGACCCCCTTCTCATCGAACAGTCGCACATTACCTAAGGTCCGCAAGGTTGGCCAAAACGCATTGCCAAAGCAGATAATTAGGCTAGTCGAGCAGCCGGGCATGTAGCCGTGAGCCGGGCCGGGCATATAGCCGGACACGCAGCCGGGCACGGAGCCGGGAGCCGGGCCGGGCCGGGCATACTGCAAGGCACGCAGCTAGGCACGCAATAGAGGATATAGTAGAGCACGTAGCAGCGTAGGTTAAAGGGCATGTAGTAGAGAGCCCGGGCCGGGCATATAGTAAAGCACGTAGTAGAGCATATAGTAGAGCACAATAGAGCACGTAGCCGGGGCCGGGCACTAATAGTAAAAAACCCACCTTTTCTACGCCGACCCGGTCTTCGTAGCGCTATGGCAATTAACCCTAAGAATGAGAAGCTAATTAAGTTGGCACGCAGCACGTAGCACGGGCAACCTTGCGGACCTTAGACCTTGGCTAATGTGCCACCCTAGTACTACCAGGCGTTTGCTGCGACGGCAAACGTAAAACCGACCGATCGAACATACATTCAAGGTAAAGTTAGCCGGATGCGCCTAAATTTGTCGGTGTAATAAAGCAAGGCGTTGGTGCAGCTGACAACTTTGTCGGTGCGGAGCATAGATATATGCTTTCTAATGATTCGGACGGTAAGATGGAATTTGCAGATGGAATGGATTCCTGGGTTTAAGGAGTCGTCACCTTGTCACCAAGCCTTTCGCCATCAATCAATCGCTCCTAACATGGGCTTATAAATTCGGTGCGCTGTGCCTGCCGGCCTCGTCATGATTGATGTTTGATTTGAAAGTACTCTAGCTGCCTTTCGGGCCTAGTGCCCAACTTGGCTTGTAGTACAGGAAACAAGAGGACCCCGAGATAAACGTGCACACGCCGAATTGCGGTCGTTAGGGCGCCGGCCTCGTCATGCCATCCTCCTAGACCGGTCCGGGTCCGGCCGGCCGGCCCCCGCGTGCGAGACTATATGTATATATACAGCGTCAAAAGATGCCGAAAACCGGGCGCAAGAGCCAGTGTATGCCCCGTCCGACCTCTTGGATCCTCGGTAACCTCCTAGGGGTGTTATATGCTGCCCAACACCCACCCAGAGCCGTCTCGCGGACATTATTCCGTGTCCAACAACACGACTTACACCCCACCGGTGGAACACAGATTAGCCGGTCGACGCAGGTCGAAGCAAGGCAAAATCAGGCATGCCGATGTGTTCTTTGTTGTCGTGCACAGACCTCGTGGTGATTAGGCTTCCTTCAACGACGAAATGGATTCACCGAGCCAAGTCCTGTCGCGAGGCATGACGTGGCCGGTCTCCAGGACCTTTCTTAAAGATGCCGGCCTCGCCACAGCCTATATGCCACTGCTTCTATCTCGGCTGGCCGACCCCTTCACATTGAACCTCTCCCCTGTCAGAGAACCAGTCGAGATGAAAGTGGCGGTCATCGGAGGAGGCCCTTCGGGCATCGTGACGTTGAAGTATCTGGTAGAGGCGCATCAAAGCTTGCAATCTGAGAAGATGGAGGTGTGGCTCTTTGAGTACCAGCCCCAGATTGGGGGCGCCTTTGCTGCACGGGTGTATGAAGATGCCGAGGTGAGTGCCGACTTGGGTGACGGCCGTGACTCCATCTCCGCTGACAATAACACCAGCTTGTATCCTCGAAGCAACTCACCACCTTCTCCGACTTTAGATATGGCGGGCCCCAAGACTTCCTCAGCCCTGAACAGTACGTCCAGTACCTACACGACTACTGCACACACTTCGAGCTATGGTCCCGCATCATGCTTCAAACACGAGTATCGGCTGTTGAGCGACAGGCCGGGGGGGGGGCATCTCATCACATACGTGCCAAGCGGCAGCAAGACTCCCCTTCAGTGGCAGTGCGATGCCGTCGCCGTGTGTTCGGGCCTTCACGTGGAGCCCAACATACCACACATCGAGGGCATCGAAAACGTGCCACTGGTCATTCACTCTTCCATGTTCAAGCAGCGGAAGCAGTTTGGACATGGCAAGACTGTCATGGTTGTGGGCAGCGGCGAGACGGCTGCCGACGTGGCATACTTGGCTGTTACGGCGCCGACGAGACGCGTCGTCATGTGTCATAGAGACGGCTTCCACATGGCTCCCAAGGTATGTCTTCCACATGGCTCCCAAGTGTCCTTGCCGGAGTCTGCCAGAAGTCAGGGGCTGATGCCGAGCTCCCAGAGGAATCCTGGACCCATCCTTCTCCCGATCCTGGGTAGGAAGCAGAACTGCAAAGAGCCGGGCATACCCATCGACGTGAGCCGCGCAAACCTCTTCGACACTACCTACCTTCACCCGATACTCCGCAACTCCATGCTCCTGTGGGATTACTACCATTACTACGTCAAGTGGCTGCTTTGGGTGTCTGGTGGCACTACCATGGGAATGAATCAGTGGGTTGGCGCAATCAGCCCCGAACGTCATCATCCATCCAGGAGTAAGTGATAGTATGCCACCTACCAATGCCTCTACCCAATCCGGAGCTGACGTGAGTAGTCTTCTTCAACAAGTCGGACAAGATATGTGCCTATATCAGTCTCCCATACCGACCCAAGTATCCCGAATGGCGCCACTGGTTATACGCCTTGAGATCAGCCATTGTCCAGAAACCCGTCCCGGATACTCAAGGGAAGCAGGTCGACCTGGCACCGTGGCCGGAGAGCATAGATGGCAGCGGCATCGCCCATTTCAGAGATACCGGACGCCCAGAATCCGATCGCATGAAGAAGGAAATCGTCAAGCCTGACATGGTCATCCTCTGTACTGGCTACAAGCAGTCGTTTCCTTTCTTCCAAACTCGCCGGGAAGGGGGTCATCGGGCGTATCCGGTACCGAGTGAGGCCGATGTCCGTGGAATATGGAGATGTAACGATGCCACGATTGGCTTCATTGGCTTCCTCAGACCATCGCTGGGCGCCATCCCCCCCTTGGCTGAGATGCAAGCCCAGCTGTGGACTGTCAACTTGCTTGCACCACACAAGATACCCCGGGCTCTCGTCACTGAAGACGAAATGCACTATCGCCTCCACCCTCTCCCCGGCGCCAGGATCACCTACGGCGTCGACCACGAAAGCTACGCCTATCAACTGGCACTGGACATGGACGCAGCTCCGGGGCTCACGGACATTCTCAGACTCCAATCCTGGCGTCTCCTCTTCATCTGGGCACTGGGAGCACACTTCAACACCAAGTTTCGGTTGCAGGGTCCTTGGAAGTGGGACGGAGCGCAAGAGCTGCTCGTTTCGGACGAGTTCTGGCAGACGATAACCAGGCGGCCTCTCTTCTTCGGTAAGAAATCATTTCTCTTGCATATAACGAGGACGCCTGCTCATAGACACAGGCCATTTTGCAGTTTCAATCCTTCCCATTATAATATTCGGGCCAATAAGCGGACTTGTGTTTCTTTACGCCACCATACTGGGTCTCGGGAGACAAGCAGTCCAAGGTTGCAGGGCAGGTTTCAAGTGTAGAGCACATGACAAGTTGACGATTCATGACTTTCCCATTGACATCCCTGCAGAGCGGGCGGCAAAAGTCTGGGAAAATTCCTGCCCCTGAAAGCGAAGGAAGGGGGGGGGAAGCTGATGAGCAGTGTCAGTACTCGAGGAAGGGAACATACTTTAGATTCCTGCTAGTACAAGTCACAGCTAGCTCAGCTTAGATGAGACTAATCATAATTGTTTCGACTCTTTGAGCCAGTGTTTCATCATGACACTTGGTCCGTCCAGTTGACGCATTATTAATCGTTCTAGACTCACAGGTAGCAGGTAACCGTCGAATGGTGCCATAGCTTGCGTGCAAATTACTTAAGCTGCCGCTTTAGCAGGCGCGTCTCTCTCTTGTCACGTACTTTACCTTCTCTAGATGTACTCTCGTTGGCGTCTTCCACCTCTTGAACCATGAAGGTATGTCAGTGTCTGCAGAATCCAACCTTGTGGATCGGCCTTGGGCTTCGTGTCGCTTACCTGTGCATCTGGAACGAATAGGGGGTGGTCTGTCGCGAGCCTCCATCATGAACACCGTCGCAGCCTACCGACGTTCGACCATCCTCCTACGAGGTCAACATGACCTTGGCGATTGGGTCGTCACCCGACGACAGCATGAAGCGTTTACACCAGTCGACTGGCCAAGATACAAACAGAACTGCGAGCTAGAGCGCAATTCAGCACCAATCTTCAATGTGCCTTCTCTATCCGACTTCGGCCCAGACCCCGAATACGTTGGGTTTTTAGAGGGCCTCAGAAGAATGTGTACGGTTTTCCCGTATACCGACGCACAATGGGTGGTGGCCATCTTGTTCTCCGTCGGGAGTATATCGTTCATCGCCAGCTCCTTCTTCAAGCTGCTACCACTCGTCCTTCCCGAAACAACCTTTGAAGGCGAGCTGAGTATTGGATTTCCGGCAACAATTGTCACTGGCACAGCCACATTCCTCGCCGGCTTCAACTTGGCGCTGATCGCTTCGTTCAACGCCAAGGGTAGCGCCAATCGAGAAAACAAGTCAAGTAAGGCTGAATTTCAGCTCCCCATGGCAAAATACTCCCCGGCCTTGCTAGGGACGAAACAGTGGACTTGGTGTCCGTCTTGGGCAGAGCTCAGGTCTCTCTATTTGCCGAATCCAGCGTTTCAGGCGGGCCTCATCTCGGTAGTCGCCGGCGTCCTTTTGAATATCTCGGCGATTGCGGGGATTCCCGGTATCCTTGGCGACGCCTCTTTACCCGACTTCCCTGGCAAGCTCCAGAAAATTGTCCTTCTTCCTCATATTATTGGCGCAGCATGTCTTGCCGTGGGGGGATTACAGTTAACTCTCCTCGCCCAGTCGAACTGGTACAAGCCCGCCGTCTTGTCTATGGCATGGCATGCCGCATTCTGGAACATGGTTGGCGCGATTTCGCTGTCTTTATCTGGCGTATTTACTTTGCTGGCTCCGGGAGAGCCTATCAAGCCTGCGATTGCGTTTTCTTCCGCGACTGGGCTGTTCCTGCTTGCCTCGTTTCTTCAGTGGCATATGGTCATGGCGTTTTATCCTCGAGAGAACCAGACAGAGTCGCAGGCTGCGTCCGTGGAGAGAGACAGTTTTTTCTAGTCGTGTTTCAGAAACCCAAACCCCAGTACCGACAACTAGCTTCATGTTTTGCTTTTGAGAGAGTCTGATCTTTGCGTGCTCGACCGACATGACGCTTGAGTGGAACTTTGTAGATTCGAGGGGGTTGGCCGAGGTGTTTACTGGCCAAGGTTAGTAGAGTAGGTAGACGAGGGAGAGCAGGCCAAGACTTGCACCGCCTGCACCTTGCCCTGGTCAAGACATGCAGGCTGCATACTATCCGTAGAATCTCGTCTGATCCCCCCATCCACATGGAAAAGGCGCGTCGGGTGGCTTTCCAAGCAAAGCCACAGTGCATCATTGTTCCTAGGAGCTTGATTGCGTCGTGGGTCGTGGAGGTCGGGTTGTCACGAGTGTCACGTGCTAGTGGTGGCTGGCTGCAATCTCTGCGTGGCACAGGGGGCCGTTTCTACGGCAATGACGTGGCTGACGGCTGTAAACAACACCCGCCGCAGGCCATTGAACCCGCCTTATCTCAGCAAAGTATAGGGTACGTCGCAGCCAGTCTGGAAACGAAGGGGTCGAGTGCCATCTCTCCTGGCTTCAAGTCTCAATTTTCGGGACAAATATACTACTTGCTTCCAAGAATATGACTGCCCGTACGAGTTGCAGGTGACATATGTTAGCTCTGCTCACCATCTCTTTAAGGTGAAGACAAGCTCTGTCTCCAAGGGCGGTTCCTCCCCCCCGTGATGCGGTTGTATCGGTACTTGATGCTCCATTTATCCTGTCAATCTAGGGACAAGGCGTGACAACACAACGGACGGACGTTCGCTCGCGCCAGAATCTTACCCTCCACTTCCTCAGCTGCCCTTTTTCATAGCGTCACTATTGCACGAGAACAGCCCCTTGTTTTTGCAGGTCAGGTCCATTGCTTGAGGTCACTGGTGATTTAAACTGCTGTGCTTACCTTTTCAGGCATAGCACCGGCTCCAAACTCGAGATTAGGTACTAAATACCAAATACTAATCCCCGAGTCTTCGGCCATCATCACTGTTGACCTGCCTACCCTCATCACCTCCTTTGCCGGTTCTTGCCTGCGACCTCGCAAGCCCCCGCACAGCTACCGTCCTCGAGCAGTGTCTTGTCGCCCAGGATACCCAAGAAAGACCCCAGGGTTCCAACTCGCGGCAGGAGGACCTCAAGAGCCTTTGGGAGAGTCGCCAGTCAGGCACCCAAGGTCTTCTTGCCAGTCTCTTCGCCAGGGCCATCCATCCAACACCCCGACGCTCGGCTCGCTTGGTCTGCTTGACCTCTTCTCCGGTATGTCCATCATCCCTCCTCTTTGCGCTCAACCCCGCCTCCTCCCGCAAGGGCTCAACGTCGACGATTTCCTCGTCGTCGTCTGGGGCCCAGTGTGCGCTGCGCGCCATGGAGGAGCGCCACCGTTTTCGACCCGTGCACAAGCTGATCGGCAAGGTGGGCAGGCTAGTCGCAGTTACTTCTCCTAAAGCACGCCCAAGCTTTTGTCACCAAGGATCGAGCTCGACGACAAAGACTGATTTCGACTGCTCCGTCTTCACAATGGCCGACGAGGAAGACTTTTCCTCTTTGCCGTGGTCCGATCGCTTCTCCCACAAAGTACGTCGGCCCGCCTACCGTCGGACTAGTCGCGGATGGAATGTGCTGATACACATGTAGGTTTGGAAAGTCAGGAAGGAGGCCTACGAGGCTGCGGGCAAAGACTTCTCCGCATCTGCCAACGAGTCGCACCCGTGCTTTCGCCCCTTCGTCAACGAACCTCACTTATGGAAGTCTGCTGTGGCCGACTCCAATGTTGCCGCTCAGCAAGAGGCCGTCGTCGCCCTCTGCGCCTTTCTCAAGTTTGGCGCACAGGACTGCGCCCTGCGCACCCGCCCCTTGACCATCACCCCCATGGTAGAGAAGTGCTTGTCGTCTACGAGAGTCGTCATCAAACAGAATGCTCTCGAGGCCATACTACTATACATCGAATCCGACGTGGCCGCCCCAGTCATCGAGGAAGTCATGCCGGGTCTTTCCAACAAGGTGCCCAAGAACGTTGCCGCAACCCTGAATGCGCTGGCCGTCATCGTCCATAATTTCGGGTGCAAGGTGGTGGATCCCAAGCCCATCCTCAAGGTGCTGCCGAAAGTATTTGGTGCCGCCGACAAGAACGTGCGCGCCGAGGCGACGAACCTCACCGTTGAGCTGTACCGGTGGCTCCGCGAAGCCATGAAACCCATGTTCTGGGGAGACCTCAAGCCGACTCAGCAGTCCGACTTGGAAGCTCAGTTCGAAAAGGTCAAGGCCGAGCCACCGCCAAAGCAGGAAAGGCTGCTACGATCCCAACAGGCTGCTCCGGAAGCCGTTCCCGCCGCAGGCGACGACGACGATGTTCCAGAGGACGAGCCCGACACTGTCGCAGAGGTCGACGCCTTCTCCCTTGCCGAACCCAAAGATATTTCCAAAAAGATCCCCCCAAACTTTAGCGATATGCTTGCTTCATCAAAGTGGAAGGACCGCAAGGAGGCTGTCGAGGCGCTCGCGCAGGCGCTCAACGTGCCTCGCATCAGAGACAGCGACTTCAACGAGATCAACAGGGGTCTGGCCAAGTGCATGAAGGACGCCAACGTTGCCGTCGTCACCCAGGCTGCCCAGTGCATTGAGCTGCTGGCCAAGGGACTGCGTCAAGCCTTTGGCAAGTACCGGGCCGTCGTCATGCAGCCCATCATGGATCGGTTGAAGGAGAAGAAGGCAACCGTCGCCGATGCTCTCGGCGCGGCCCTCGATGCCGTCTTTGGGGCCACGAGCTTGACCGAGTGCTTCGAAGATATCATCGACTACCTGGGAAACAAGAATCCTCAGGTCAAAGAGGGCACCATGAAGTTTCTCATTCGCTGCCTGCGAGCAACGCGCGCCGTCCCCAGCAAACCCGAAATAGCGTCCATCTGCGAGTCTGGTAAGAAGTTGCTGTCGGAGTCGAGCCCTGCTCTACGAGACGGCGGCGCCGAGATTATTGGGACCATCATGAAGATCATTGGCGAGAGAGCCATGGGCCCACACCTGGATGGCCTCGACGACATTCGGAAGAACAAGGTCAAGGAGTACTTTGAGACGGCCGAGGTCAAGGCCAAGGAGAAGCCCAAGCCAGCGCCAAAAGCACCACCTCCTCCAGCAAAGAAAGTTTTTGGTGCCAAGAAGCCAGCCGTCAGGAAGGCTGCACCACTCGCCCCAGCTGCCGAATCGAGCCCCCTTGCCCCGCGACCAACGCCCAGATCAACGCCGGTAAAAAGCAAATTGGGGCTGCCCAAATCCTCTGGGCTTGCTGGCCTCAAGGCCCCGCACAAGAGAACCCTCGGTGCCCCTGGATTGGCCTCCCCTCGACGGGCCGCGGCTGGCCCCCCCGTGATGCCGGCCGATGACGAGCCTGCGCCACCTCCCGTGCAGCCACGTGCTGGACTGCCAAGGGGTCTCACCGGTCGCTCGTTGGCGAAACCGGCGTCGGCGTCGGCGCCGGCTCAGCCCCTGCCCGAGTCTCCCGTTGCGTCGAGCGGCTTCACTGCCGTTGAGAGAGCCGAGCTGGAAGAGCTGCGGGCCTCCAACGAGCGTCTGACTCGCCAATTGGATGACGGGCGCCAGGAGCGAAGCAAGTTCATGTCTGAGATCCAAGAGTTGAAGAACCAAAATGCAGGCCTGATTGAAGATCACACACGTGATGTCTTGAGCATCAAGGCAAAGGAGACGCAACTTGTTCGCGCGCGCAGTGATGCAGAGGCAACGGAACAGGTCAACGAGAGGCTGAGGCGGGAACTGGAGCGCTTGAAGAGAGCGCTGAGCCGCGCCGAAGGAATCAGTGTCTCGTCTGGGATGGCAAGTCCAGGTAAGCTCGTAGTCCAAGATGACAGTCGCTGCGGTTACTGACGCTCGTCAGCAGTCGTCATGTCACCCACGCACGACGATGCGGGCATCTACCGAGATCCCGGATCCGCGTCGGCCAACCGCAACCGCGTCAGCTTCACGAGCAATTTGTCTGAGGAGAAGGAAAACGGGGAGATGGTTCACCCAAGAAACAAACTGAGTCCAGAGGTCAGGTACACCGGGAGCGCTGCGTCATCGGGGGGGGGGTCTCCTGCCAGGGGCTTCCGGAGCGTACCGTTACCGCATGGAGAAGGCGGCGACTCGGGGACCGGCATGACGAGAGAGCGTCCTACCTCGTCCCTTCCACGGTCCTCTGGCAGCGGGGGAGTGGAGAGCTGGAAGAGAGCGGCCGAAGTGACGAGTCAATTGAAGGCTCGAATCGAGCAGATGAAGGTACGCAATCCCCACCATGGCCAAAGGGTCACAGAGTGGGTGTCTTGGAGCCATTGAGACTGACAAGGGGCATCAAGGCTAAGCAGGGCTTCGTTCGGCCATGACATCTGGCTTATGAGGCGAAGAAGAGAGGAGCGACGGCGAAAGATGTTGAGATTGTTTCGAAACCTCGGTTTGCTTGATGATGGTATATGGACTTGCTCGGCGCGACACGACTCGGGAAGCTATCGAGGATTGATATCAGTGCATTTGCTAGGGCGTTGGGAAACATACCCCCCGTTACTTCCGCGCGTGCTTGTGGGAACGTTAAGGGTGAGGCAAAGGGGATGAATGGTCGGTCTGGACTGATGGCACGGTTGGGCTACTTGTAACTCGTGCGAGATGGACGATGGACAGGAGGCAACTCGCGTCAGGACAGTCTACCAGGCTGCGATGTTGGGGCTCTCGGCGCGAGGGCACGACGTAGTCTCGGTAAACGCAATTAATCACTTTGAGCTTCACCAGAACGCCAGAGGTCGAACTTTAACAGGCGGGGACGGGTAACGATATACTCACGTCAAATGAAAACTCACATCTGCCTAAGCAAGGCTTAACAAGCCAAAGTGGCGTCAAAGATGGCATAAAGAGTCGCTTGCGGGCCGTCGAGAAAAAAGATTGGCCCTACTCAAACACCATTCACCCCGAGCAACTCTTCGCGATGTTGATGTCCGTGTTTGTTGGCGTGGCTCTGCTTCCCTTCACCCTCGTCCTATTTCCCGTCGCCGTCCTTCTTATCTTGGCTCTGCTTCCCTTCACCCTCGTCCTATTTCCCGTCGCCGTCCTTCTTATCTTGGCTCTGCTTCCCTTCATCCTCTTCCTGCTTCCCGTCGCCGTCCTTCTTATCTTGGCTCTGCTTCCCTTCATCCTCTTCCTGCTTCCCGTCGCCGTCCTTCTTATCTTGGCTCTGCTTCCCTTCATCCTCGTCCTGTTTCCAGTCGCCGTCGCCGGCCTTCTTGCCATTCTCTCCGATCCTTTTGTTCTTGCCCTCCGTGGCCTCAGCCTCTTCGACCTTGTCCGCTTCGGCCTTGCCCCCCGTGGCCTTACCCTCTTCGGCCTTGGCCCTCTTACTCGTGGCACCCTTGTTGCCCTTTATCTTCTCGACCTTCTTCCTTGCCGCCTCCTCCTTCTCTGCCTTCTTCGCCGCCGCCTCCTTCTCCATTAGGATTCTCTCCTTTTCCTCGGCCTCGAGCTTGGCCCAGTCCGTGTCGTGGTCCGCAATGCCTGGGTCCGTCATGCGAGAGCTCAGGCCCTGCGAGGTGAGGCGGCCATGCGTGCTAATTGTGGCGCGTCCGACGAGGGAGACGAGGATGGCGAGGCCGACCATGGCCGTAAGCAGGAAGCGGTAGATGCCGTACCAATGGGGCGCCCAGCCACGGACGGCGGCCCGCGAGTCGACAAAGTACAGGGCGACAAAAGCCATGAATTGGGTCGTCAGGGCGTACTCGACGGGCATGAATAGGGTGGGCCATGCGACGACGGAGGCTAAAACTCCGACGCCGTAACGGAAGCGGGTGCGTTCGATCAGAGGCTCCTTCTCGGCATATTCCAGTCCCTACGAAAAGCCATGTCAGTCTGGCCGTTGAGCCAATTCAGCATTCATCCCTACCCAGTGGATTGCGCCGAGGAAAGAGATGATGACGGCCCCGTAGCCGAGCTGCAGGGGCTCGATGACGCTGAGGAGATATTGCGCAGTCTCGTGGTTGACAAAGATGGCGTCGTAAAAGGCGTTTCCCGTTGGCAATTCCTTGTTGAGATCCCAGGCCAAGAAGACAGTCGAGAGCGACGTTGCCAGGTACGGCAGGGTGCCCGCAAGGCCGAGGATGTGGGATTCTCGGGGAACTCGTGAGAGGCGGAACGTGTCGCGAACGATGTTCTGTGGCACGGTCAGTCTCGCAGCCGCCGCAATAATTGGAAGGCGGTGGATGGGCTCTCTACAATGTCATGCTTGAGTCCTTGGCCCAGGTCGGCGTCGTCTTTGCCTTGCGAGCCCTCTATTACATGTCGCACTGAGCTTTCACCCGACACCTCACCGGGACGGGCCTCGATGATCCTTTGGCCCCGTTTCTTTTCAAGCTCGCGATCAATTGGATGTTTGGGCGGAGGGGGATCAGACTTGTCGCTGTTGCCGCTGCTGCTGGCGAAGCGAGCTACGGAGACGGCCCATGGCAAAGGTCGCGAGGCAGTCGTGGTCGGCAAAGCTGGAGGACGTGGTCTGGATGATGTGGGCAGCAAGCGAGAGGGCAACGGAGAGGCGCGCGACACGAGGCGAACGAGGGAACGCGAGGCTCGAAACATGGCGGACTCGAGGCCGGATCACCGATGCGCCAACATGACCTTGAGGGGAGGGGAGTGGGCTTTGGTTAGGCGATGGGAGAGCCGATCCAATTCAGGTCCTGGTTGACGTTCAGGCAGAGAGGGGGGGTTGGGAGAGCAAAAGGAGGGAGCGTGCAACACTGTCCAGGAACCGGGCAGGAGATACCTAGGTATGGCATCATCGCGCATCGCGGCGACGGCACTAGCCGGCTTCTGTGCACAATTGCGGACTGGGGTGGCGGGTCACGCAACAGCACATACGAAGTACCATACGAAGTACATACAAACATATGTATTCGTACACACACACCTACTTGTGATGCTTCAGCTGCCATGTCAAGTTGGCGGCTGGCTCAGTCGCAATAGGTAGATCGATCTATCAATCGCAAGTCGCCAAGCTTGGAAACGAGCCGAGGTGAGTGGTGGCCTGGACAACGTCATGGGGCGCCATGGACGCTGGGGATCGAGCTTGGCCGTTCCCGTCCCGCAACATGGAAACAAACGCCTCGACTACTACTTCGTACGGATAGTACGGATAGTATTAGTATACGAATACTACCTAGGCCTCACCCCTCCGTCACATCTCTTTAGCTGCATCATCATGTCCAACAAGCCCATCTGCGACTGCGATACCCCAGATCCCTGGATCGTCGCCGCCAACGGCCAGTTCTACTTTACCTTTACCCTCGGCAATCGAGTCGAGATCTGGGCATCGCCGCACCTAGAAAACTTTCACGACTGCCGCAAGTCGGTCATCTGGCAGCCTGCCCCGGGCTCGCCCTGGTCCGCAGACATCTGGGCGCCCGAGCTTCACTACCTCAACGGAAAATGGTACATCTACACCTGCGGCGCTCCGCCTGACGTCGGAAATCCCGGTCACCGAACTCTGGTGCTCGAATGCTCCAAGCCGGACCCCATGGACCCGAGCGGCTGGCAGTTCCTCGGCCCTCTAAAGGGAATGCCCCATCACTGGCAAATCGACGCCACCGTCTTTAGCACAAACGGCCACGATCTCTACTGCTGCTGGAGTGGCTGGCCGCCCGGCGATGACAGTGATACGCAGCAGGACTTGTTCCTAATCAAGATGGCCGGCCCTACCGAGGCCGTCGAGGGCTCCATGGTCTGCATCTGCCGCGCCGAGCAGCTGTGGGAACGGCCCGACGGCGGAAAGCGCGGCGTCGCCGAAGGACCGACGTGGGTCGACTTCCCCGGCTTTCGAGGCATCGTCTACTCAGCCCACGGCAGCTGGACGAGCGATTATACTCTGGGCCTGCTGGCTCTGGCCGGCCAGGATCCCTTGCGCGCCGAGTCATGGTCCAAGCGGCCGGCGCCCTTGCTCAAGAGCAACCAGGAACACGGAGGACCCTTTGGACCCGGGCACGCGAGTTTCCTGTCTAGTCCGCAAAATGACGGGCGCATCTTTTGCGTCTACCACGCGACGGCAAACTATGGCCAAGGATGGGACAACAGAAAGGCACGCGTGTTGAGTATGGATCCAAGCATGTTTGCCCCGCACTGCGCGTCCATATGTTGCCATTGCGGGAGTGCTCCGACTGCTGGCCATTCTGGACATGGTACGAACACTAGCGGTCAGACGAAGCAAAAGTTGGGTCAGATGCTGAGCAAGGCCCCGCCACAAGTTCAGGGCCTCCTTGGCAAAGTCAAGAAGTTTCTCTAATGAAGCCTTTACACTGTGTGAAAGCCAAGGAATTATATATTTGTTTAACAACACGCGTACGGAGTACCAAAAGCACAACCCATTCGTGATGTATATATACCTTTACCAGGTACTAGGTTGAGAAGTGATCTTTGTATCTGGTAGTCCTTGCTTCCACAAATCCTGGGTCAACTCAATTGGCAAGTCTAGGGTAGCGCGTCTCCTGTCGCCTCGCTGCTGTCCTTGCATATTTGCTTGCTGCCTTACGTCACAAATTTGCCCTGCCCGCCCACATGATAGGTAGGCAGGTACGTCACTCTATGCGAAGGTACGGTATGCCCTCCGCAGAGCTGGTAATCAATCCAGGCCTTCCTTCTTTCAAGACTCATTTGTACTTGCATCCAGCAATCAGGCACAGAAAGCGTCGGGGTTTGCTCGTCCTCGGCTCTCTACTCACGTCGCTTGCCTGTGATTCCCGTGCGCCGGGCTCCTCCACCCGTCGGCTCCCTTTCTCGCCCTTACCCCTCCCGCCTCCACCCTCTGACGCGACAACTACAATACTCAGATCACCCGAGACCCTCATCCGACGCAGCGTTGACGACCAGCGTCAAATACACCCTCTTCCCACGACTGTGACACGCGGCGCGCCCGCCCGCTGACCGATGTTGCCCCTCTGAGCACCGAACCGCACCCTCGAACCCCGTCTCTCCCGGCCCGGGTCACGGCACCACCGCCGTCGCCATGTTGGAAGGCCTCGCGGCCGGCCTGCTCAACCGCTTCCTGGGTATGTATGTCCAGAACTTCGACCCAACACAGCTCAAGGTCGGCATCTGGTCCGGCGATGTCAAGCTTCGCAACCTCGAGCTCCGCCGCGAGGCCCTCGACCAGCTTAAGCTACCAATCAATGTCGTCGCGGGCCATCTCGGCGAGCTCACCCTCGCTATTCCCTGGTCCAACTTGCGCGGTGCCCCGGTAAAGGTCCTCATCGAAGATGTCTTCCTGCTCGCCAGCCCCAAAGAAGAGGCCGAATACGACGAGGACGAAGAGGAACGAAGGAGACAGCGGCTCAAGATGGAAAAGCTTGACAGCGCCGAGCTGCTCAAGGAGAGGAACAGAGAAGGCATGAGCCAGGAGGAGCAACAAAAGAACCAAAGCTTCACCCAAAGCCTCGTCACAAAAATCGCCGACAACCTTCAAGTAACGGTCAAGAACATCCATATCCGATACGAAGACTCCATCTCGGCCCCCGGGCACCCCTTCGCCTTGGGCCTGACACTCGAGGAATTCTCTGCCGTCAGCACCGACGGTCAATGGAAGCCGACTTTCATCCAGCACTCAACTTCTGTCACGCACAAGCTGGCAACCTTGGGCGCGCTGGCCGTGTACTGGAATACAGATACCGAACTCTTCGGGAGCGGCCGCGAGTCTGCGCCCCCCTCCGAGAATCTCATGTCTCATCAAGACATGGTGACCAAGTTCAGAAGTCTTATCAGCAGGACCAGCGCCTCCTCCTCCAACCACCAGTTCATCCTGAAACCCGTCAGTGGTCAGGCCAAGATCGAGCTCAGCAAGTCCGGCGACATTCGCGTACCAAGGTTCAAGGCAAACCTCTTGTTTGAGGAAATCGGCTTGGTGCTCGACGATGACCAGTACCGCGATGCCCTGATGATGGTAGACTTGTTTCACTACTTTATCCGGCACCAGGAATACAAGGCGCTCAAGCCCAAGGGCGTCCGCCCGGACCAAGACCCCCGCGCTTGGTTCCAGTTTGCAGGCAACGCCGTGCTAGGCGAGATTCATGAGAGGAACCAAAAGTGGACTTGGGACTACTTTAGGGAGCGGCGCGACGACCGGGTTCGATACACTCAACTCTTCAAGAAGCAAAAGCAGCAGCAACAGCTGTCTGCGACTGAGAACGAGGACCTCGCAAGGCTCGAGTGGAAGCTCAACTACGAAGACTTGCGGTTCTGGCGATCTCTGGCTCGAAACCAGCTCAAAAAGGAAAATGCCGAAGCGTTGAAGAAGCAGACGCAGCAGCACGAGGAGCAGGGCTGGCTGGCGTGGATGTGGGGCTCCAAGCCTCAGGGCAAGATTGAGAAGAATGAAGAGAATACGCAGATGACAGAGGAACAACGAAAAGAGCTCTACGACATGATTGACTGGGATGAGAAGTCGGCCATGGCGGAGTCGGTCGATGTTCCTCGCGAAGCCGTCAAGCTGTGCGTCGAGGCCTCTCTGGGCACCGGAAGCTTCACGCTCAAGCAGGGCCCCCATGAAACGGCAAGGGACCTCCTGAGCTTGCACTTTGACGTCTTCAAGGCCAAGGCTCTGCAGCGAAAGGATTCGTTGCTCGCCAACGTGAGCCTTGGAGGGTTACGGGTCAACGACGGCACCACTCCCAACAGTCTCTATCCCGAGATTGTGCGGGTCAAGGACGCACCGGGGAAAGAAAAGCGCAAACGATTGTCCTTGCTCGAGCTGGAAAGCAGCAGCGATGAACCGTTTTTCCAGTTCGAGGTCGAGAAGAACCCAATCGAGCGCGAGGGTGACATTGCAGTCGTCGGCAAGCTCAAACCTCTTGAAATCATCTGGAACCCAAACTTCGTCGTTGGCATCGTCGACTTTTTCAGGCCGCCCGAGAGACACATGGAGTCCATTACGGCATTGATGGAGAGTGCCGGTGCCACCGTCGAAGGCTTCCGGGAGCAGACTCGCGCTGGGCTTGAGTTTGCGCTGGAGGAGCACAGGACTGTCAATGCCGAGCTGGATCTGCAGGCGCCACTCATCATTATTCCCGTTAGCATCACCACCAAGGAATCGACTTGCGTCATCGTCGACGCTGGCCATATCCACGTGAACAGTCAGCTAGTGGACCAGGGCACCATGAAGGAGATTCAGTCGAAGCAACGACAGGCCTACAGCGAGGAGGACTTCAAGCGGCTGGAGTCGGTCATGTACGACAAGTTCATCGTCAAGCTCACCTCTACCCAAGTCCTTATTGGGCCGTCCATCGAGGAGACAAAGGCGCAGCTGACCGTCAAGGGCGAGGGCTCTTCGCTGCACGTTGTCGAGCAGATCAACGTCGACTTTGTCGTCGAGACTTCAATATTGCCCAAGGCCCCCAATCTGACCAAGTTCCGAGTATCGGGCCATCTGCCGATGCTGCACGCCACGGTCTCGGACTCCAAATACAAGAATCTGATGAGCATTATCGACGTGGCCATACCCAAGATAGGACAAGATGAACTGCCTGAAGTTGCGCCTCAGGACCTGTCTAGGCTGTCCCCGCGGCCACGCCTCGCTAGCAGCGCGTCGAATAGGTCACGGCGGAAATCTCAGCGCGAGCGCCGGCAGTCCTCGGCTTTCCCTTTCCTGCAGCCACATACCGCTGTTATTCTCGATGACATGGATGACGACGACGACGACGACTTTGAGGATGCCACGGACGGAGTGGACGCGCAGCAGCTCAAGATACAGCAGCGGAGCTTCGAGTTCAAGTTCAAGGTGGATACCCTCAAGGGCTCGCTCTACCGCAGCGATCCGGACAGGAATAAGCCAGACGCCTTGCTGGTCGAACTGGTGGCTGAGCGATTCGATCTTGAGTTCTACACGAGACCCTACGACATGGTTGCCGAAGTGTCTCTGGGGTCCGTATTCGTAGAGGATTTTGTCGACAACCCCCCGGGCGAATTCAAATCAATCGTCTCGTCGGAAGACAGCGACGACCTGCAAGCGGAACGAAGCCTTGTTCACATAAAGTACATGAAGGTCAAGCGGCAGTCTCCGGAATTCATGCCCGTGTACGAGGGGGTGGAAACAAACATCGGCGCCTCCGTATCCACCATCAACCTCGTTGTCACCAGAAAGACTCTCCTGACACTTCTTGACTTCATTCTCACCACCTTCACCGACGGCAACAATGACCAAGACCAAGCACAACAAGCGCTTCCTGAGCCAGACGGCAACGATCAGATCGAGGGCGAAATTGCCGTCTCGCCACCAGCGAACCAGCCTGCCAACGCAGGCTCCATCAGGGTCAAGGTGGACCTCAAGGGCATCCGACTCATCTTGAACAATGACGGCATACGATTGGCGACGCTCTCATTTAGTCAAGCCAACGCTGGGATCTTCTTGCGCGGAGGCACTATGCGGATTTCCGCCAAACTCGGCGATTTGTCTCTCGTTGACGACGTGAACCTCGGGGTTCCTAGGGACTCGAGTCTACGCAAGCTCATCACGATCCAAGGCCACGAGCTTGCCGACTTCCGGTACGAGACGTTTGACGCGAACAACAAAAAGGCATACCCCGGCTATGACAGCTCGATATTCCTTCGGGCTGGATCCGTCAAGGTCAACTTTGTGGAAGAGCCATTCCGCAAAATCATCGACTTCTTGGTCAAGTTTGGCAAGATGCAGGCTCTGTACAATGCGGCCCGCCAGGCGGCCGTGACTCGCGCGAACCAGATGCAGCAGAGTCCGAGCAGAATCAAGTTTGATGTCGTCGTCAAGACGCCCATTGTTGTATTTCCACGTCTCATGACCCCTGGTCGACTGAAGCGTGACCTCGTCACAGCCTACCTCGGCGAGATTTACGTGCAAAACAGGTTCGCTCCACTGGACGACGCGAAGAATGCTGAAATTGCCATGAAAATATCAGCTGGCATACGGAACGTTCGACTCACATCAGACTTTTGCTATGAGGATGATCGGTCCGAAGAGCTGGAGATGATTGATCACGTGGACCTCGGCTTCAACATCACCTATGCGGAACACAAAAAAGGCGCAAAACGCCCCGACATGGAAATCGAGGGGTCTTTGTCGGACATCAAGCTCAGACTGACGCAGCATCAGCTCAAGTTCCTGATGGAAGTCTCCAAGTCCGTCCCCGCTGCATTCGCTCGCGAGGGCGATGGCGGTGATGAAGAAGCCGCTCGGCTCGTTGGCGAGGACACTCTGCAGCGTGCGAGAAGCATTCCAGCAGATGATGGGTCTGGCGATGCTCAGCTAGTCAACCTCTCTCCAGAATTGGTAGCCGCGGAAAACACATGGACGAAACTCGACCTGCTGTTTCGTGTCAACACTGTGGGCCTCGAGCTCGTCATGGCAAAAGACGATGGGCCGGTCGGTGACTTGGCCGCGTCAAGCCTGTCGCGATTTTCACTCGACGACACCAGGATCAAGACTCGCATGCTGTCCGACGGCTCACTCGAAGCAGAGCTACTCATCCGCGCCTTCACCATCTACGACAGCCGTCCGAGAGAGACAAACAAGTTCCGCCGCATCATGACCTCCTCCAACAAGGAAGCCCAGCAGCTGATGGCCAGCGTCACAATGTCAGGCGGAAAAGATCGCAGTGTGATTGCCATGGCCACAATCGATAGTCCGCGCGTCATATTCGCGCTGGACTACTTGTTTGCCATCCAGAAATATGCCACGGAGGGGTTGACGGTGGAAGATGTCAGTCCGATGGATGATGAGAGCGTCGATGAGACACCAGACGACTCTGACGCCGACTCGATGCAGGTCTCGTACACACATGCCAGGGTTGAGCGGTCGAAGTCTCAATCTCGGCAGCGAGATGAATCAGGGTCCGACGGGACTCGGAACCAGGAAGATGAGCCTGCGATGAGCATTGCCTACAGGGTGAACCTCGTTGACGCGCAAGTCATTCTCATTGCCGACCCCCTGAGCACAAACTCCGAAGCGGTTGTCCTGGGCATTCGACAGGTGCTTCTTTCTCAGCAGCACGCGCTTACGTTCCAAGTCTCTGAAATTGGCATGTTTTTGTGCGTCATGGACAGGTTTGAGACGTCACGCCTCAGGATCATAGACGACTTTTCGATTCAGTTGAACATGGACAGCTCCCGGCCCTCTTTGACGAACATCCACATCGAGCTTGAGCCGCTGGTGCTGAGGCTCTCCTTGAGAGACATCCTGCTGATACTCCAGATCGTCAGCAGAGCAAGCGAGCTTTCGGGCAAAGGGGCAGAGGGGGTGGGAGAGACGGCTGCAGAGCAAAAGGCGAAGCAGTTGGGTAATGCCGGTATGAAGACCAGAACTGTCAGCGGCCGCGCCCAATCTGCCGCCGCAAGAACCAAGGCGACGAACAACACGGCTGCCAGAGCTGCCGCGACACCGGCGCAAAGCCTGCCTGCAGCCTTGCACAAGCACGAAGAGCTCTCTGCGACTTTGCAGGGCATGCGAATCGTCCTGATTGGCGACCTGCACGAACTGCCAATTCTCGACATTGGGGTCAAGGGATTCACCGCCACCTCGGAGAACTGGTCGTCGAACCTGAAAGCGGAGGCGGCCATCGACCTGTACTCGAATGTCTATAATTTTTCAAAGTCGAGCTGGGAACCTCTTCTGGAACCCTGGCAAGTGGGCTTTGGCGTGGCGAAGGAGCCGACTTCTGGGCTAATGTCGGTCGACGTCGCCTCGAAAAAAACACTCGACGTGACGATTACCACGGCAACGATTGCGCTGGCATCCAAGTCGTTCGACTTCTTGATGACCAAGGAGGACATCCTGGACAAGCCGCGCGGGGTCGACGCCCCGTACCGCATCAAGAACCACACGGGCTTCGTGGCCATACTACAGTCAAAGAGCCCGACCAGCGAAGAGCCCATTGCCATTCGTCTTGAAGACGGGGAAGAAGAGCCGTGGAGCTTCGAGGACTGGGAGAAGATGCGAGAGAATATCATGGCCGAGTCCAGCCAGAACGACGTGGCAATCAGGTTGGATGGTAGCGGCTTTGATGTCGTCAAGCACGTGCGGCTGAACCGCGAAGGCGAGTCACTATACAGCCTCCGGCCCAAGACTGACAATGTGTTGCACCGACTGTGCGTGGATGTCCGCCTCGGCCCTGACAACGTCAAAGAAGTCACGTTGCGGTCGCCTTTGCTTGTCGAGAATGCAACCCAGATTCCCATCGAGCTCGGCATCTACGATGCTCAAGAAGGCCACCTCCTCAAGATTGAAAAGATTGCACCAGGCGACTCACGACCAGCGCCCGTGGGCGCCGTTTTCGAAAAGGGGGCGCTCGTGCGTCCGGACGGGGGCTTTGGCTACTCGTGGAGCGAGGAACAGCTTTGGTGGAGAGATTTGCTCAAGCGACCGACGAAGCAGCTTATGTGCAAAGGGGACGTCAGCGACCCATTCTACTTTCAGGCTCATGCCGAGTTTGACAAGTCTGATCCGTTGTTCAAGTATGTCTCGACCCGGGCATCAGGCTGCATCATAAACTAACGAATCCAGGGTCTATCCTTGCATGAAGATCAAGCTCTCAGCCCCGGTCACTCTCGAGAACCTTCTGCCGTACGACTTTAAGTACAGAATCTACGATAAGAACACGAAGAAGGACTGGTCGAACTTTCTGCGCAAGGGCGGCGTGAGCCCTGTTCATGTGGTGGAACTCTCCCACCTCTTGCTGCTGAGCATCGACATGCAAGACACCGTGTTCAAGCCGAGTGACTTTTCGATCATCAATCCCGGCAACGGCGAAGACTTCCGCAAGGAGAGCCGTCTGGTTCTGAAAGACAACCAAGGGCTGACGTTGAACCTGAGCCTTCATTACTTCAAGGTCCCCAACAGCGGCGGCGCTTTCAAGATCACCGTGTACAGCCCCTACGTCGTCCTGAACAAGACCGGACTCGACATGAGGATTCGGGCCAAGAGCTTCCTTCAGCAGGCCAAGGCGGCTGCAGGCCAGTTCCCCCCGGTCCACACCTCGGAACAAGAGCGACCCAAGGCTCTGCCCCTTATGTTTTCCTTTGGAAACTACGATCACCGCAACCGAGCCCTGCTGAGAGTGGACGAGTCGGAGTGGAGCAAGCCCCAGAGCTTCGACGCGATTGGGAGCACCTCAGAGGTCGTGCTAAATTCCTCCTCGAAGCAGAGAGAGATCCACCTCGGCATCACGGTCAAGTCTGGAGACGGCAAGTACAAGATGACCAAGGTGGTCACGCTCGCTCCGCGATTCGTCTTGGAGAACAAGCTGGGCGAGGAGATTCTTGTACGCGAGTCTAGTTCCTCGGGATACATGACTCTCAAGCCCGGAGCGCTCCAGCCGCTGCATTTCATGCAAAAGTCTGCGGTCAAGCAGCTTTGCCTGTGCTACCCAGGCGTCGACAACCATTGGACGTCGCCGTTCAACATTGCCGATGTTGGAACGACGCACGTCAAGATGGCCAAGGCCGGTCAGCGCCAGTGCCTCGTGAGGGTGGAAATCCTCGTAGAAGAGTCGACCATCTTTTTGCACATGAGCGTGGAAACCAAGAATTGGCCCTACTCGATGCGCAACGAGAGCGACACCGAGTTTACATTCTATCAGGCCAACCCGAACATTGAAGACGACGATGTCGAAGACCGCAGCGGATGGAGGCCCATTCGCTATCGCCTGCCCCCGAGGAGCATCATGCCCTACGCGTGGGACTTTCCAGCTGCAAAGTTCCGCGAGGTAGTCATCGCCACGAACAACAGGGAACGGCACGTCCAGCTGGCAGAGATTGGCAACCAGATTCCCATGAAGTTTGTGACGCAGGGTGGCGGGCAAAAGATCATCGACATCAACATTGCCGCTGACGGCCCAACGCAGACGCTCATTCTCAGCAACTTTCGTGCAAGCAAGAGCATGTACAAGCCCAAGACCTTGTCCAGGACAAGCACCGGCCTAGAGGCGTTTGAGGTCAAGGAGCAGGAGACAGGAGCGACGTTCCGAGCGCAACTCAAGCTGTCTGGCATCGGCATTTCGCTGATCAACGCTCAGCTCAAGGAACTGGCTTACATCACCTTTCGAGACGTGCAGCTGCGGTTCAGCGACTCACCCATGATCCAGACGGTGTCTCTGGCGGTGAAGTGGATGCAGATTGACAATCAGCTGTACGGGGGCATCTTTCCCATGATCTTGTACCCGAGTGTGGTGCCAAAGAGGGCAAACGAGGTCGACGCACACCCCTCGCTGCATGCCATGGTCAGCAGGGTCAAGGATGACTCGTACGGGGTGCTCTACATCAAGTATGCGACGATTTTACTGCAGCAAATGACGGTTGACCTGGACGAGGACTTTGTCTTTGCCCTACTGGACTTTTCGGACATTCCCGGGGCCAGCTGGACGACAGTGGAGGTGGAGGGCAGGCTGTGCGAAGAGGACTTGGACATTCCCGAGCCGTCGCAGCAGCAGTCTGGCCAAGACATTTACTTTGAGGTGCTAAACATCCAGCCTATGCAGCTGGACCTGAGCTTCATGAGGACCGAGCGCGTCAATGCCGAGGACAAGACGTCGACACGAAATCCCATCATGTTCTTCCTCAATGTCATGACGATGGCGATTGGCAACGTCAACGATGCGCCCATACGGTTCAACGCCCTCATGCTGGATAATGTGCGAGTCTCGACTCCGGTGCTGATCCAGAACATCTCGAACCACTACAGCCAGGAGGTCATGTACCAAATCCACAAGATTCTGGGATCCGCCGACTTCCTGGGCAACCCGGTCGGTCTCTTTGGCAACATTTCCTCTGGCGTGACGGACATTTTCTACGAGCCATACCAGGGACTCATTCTCTCGGACAAGCCGGAGGAGTTTGGCATCGGCATCGCCCGAGGCGCGGCCTCGTTTGCCAAGAAGACCGTCTTTGGCTTCAGCGACAGTTTTTCCAAGTTCACTGGCAGTCTGGGCAAGGGACTGGCGGCGGCTTCGCTGGATAAGCAGTTTCAAGACAGGCGACGCATCACGAGGGCGCGAAACAGGCCGAAGCACGCGCTCTACGGAGTCACGGCGGGCGCCAATTCACTGTTTACGAGCGTGGCCTCTGGCGTGGGAGGTCTGGCACGCAAGCCGCTGGAGGGCGCCGAGCAGGAGGGAGCTCTCGGATTCTTCAAGGGGGTAGGCAAAGGCGTGCTAGGGCTGGCGACGAAGCCGGCCGTGGGCGTGCTCGACATGGCAAGCAACGTCAGCGAGGGCATCCGCAACACGACGACGGTATTTGACGGATCGGAGCTCGACCGCAGCAGGTTTCCGCGATTCATTCCCTCGGACGGAATCGTGCGGCCTTTTAACCCGCGGGAAGCGCTGGGGCAGTACTGGCTGAAGCAGGTGGACAATGGCAAGTACTTTGACGAGCAGTACATTGGCCACCTGGAGCTCCCCAAGGAAGACATGGTGGTCATGGTGACGTTTGCGCGGATCCTGCTGATTCGGTCCAAGCGGCTGACTAGCGAGTGGGACGTGCCGCTCAAGGACGTGCAAACGATTGCCAAGGAACGGACGGGCATGAGCCTGACGCTCAGAGGAGGGACGAATGGGCCGTTTATCCCGGTTGGGGGAGGCAGCGAGAGGGGCTTTCTTTACAAGATGATTGGGGTGGCGGTGGAGGAGTTTAACCGGCGGTACCGAGGCGGAGACTGATGCGTGGCATGAGACTGCAAAGACGTGTGGTGAGTCTTGATATGAGGAGATGGAGAGGCGCAAACAACGATAAGGCACAACGCCATGGGATTGGTGGGTGGTTGTCCAGGGCCAAGGCCTCGAAGCCCGCTGCTGCAAGACGTTGCATACTTATTCGTAGCATGTGTATCTTGGAGGCAAGAATGATGGAGGCAAGAATGATAAGTGCAAGTGTCTAAAGTGTCTAAACGGGTCGATGAGACACTAAAAGTTGCAGCCTAAGAAAAGGTCCGACTACGGCTCGGGGTCTACAGGGCATGCAAGAGTAACGATAGGCTGGCAAGGCTGGATGCTTTCTTTACTTTTGTACGAAGTACTCGTATGTATGTGCAGACGCACATGGAAATCAGGAGTTGCCTGTCGGTTGGCTCTCTGGCCTGCAAACCCCGGTCCAGCCTCTTCTAGAATGCTGCACGAACAACAGACATGTGGGTACGAAGTACATACTCGTATTCGTACAAGATACCTACCACACGGGGCGGGGGGGACTTTTGCCTCTGTGATTGCTGTGTTTGCAGCGAGACGACCACGTGCCGGTTTTCCGTCTTGAGACTCTGCTCCAATGAATCTGCTCCAAACTCTGTTATGAGGTACGAGTTGTAGACTGCTTCTCTCTTCTCTCTTGAATATTTTCATGAGTAGGTAGGTGTTCTCTCTTTTGTCTCCCGATATCAAGTAGTAGTAACTCGTACTTGGTACGAAATAGGTACATGTAAGCTGGTCTGTCGGCCGATAGGTCCGGTCCCGAGTTCCACATCGACCAACATGAAGCATGGCCACGTCTCCACCCCTCATTTCCCCGCACGAGGCCTCCATCCCGATGGCCTCCATCTCATCATGTCGTACAAACTATTCATACTTTGTAGGTACTAGTACTCCGTATCCGTGCATACCTAGCACAGATACGGGAATCGTTTGCTTTCCCGTCCGTCAACTCGGTTTCTCAGACATTGTGACGTTGCGAGCGGCTCTCCCCGAGGTTCTGTATGTATGTAGCCATGTACTTTGGCGGTGCGTTATCTGTGCCTGGGGCTCTTCTCCCTCGCTTTTGCTCAAAGCCTCCTCGAATCTTGGACTTGTATTCGTAGTCGTAGATGTCAGCTTCTTGCCGAGGCAATGCCGGGTACTATCTTGCCAAGGTACAGGACACGATAAGTACATGTGTACAAGCCAACCCCGCTGAAGAAGAAAAAGCATCGCATGTAAAGCCCCGCCCTCTCCCCATGGATGGCCCCACTTTATTTCCCCCTTGGGCCTCATCGTGCTTCTCTTCTTCTCCACAGATTTGGTCGAACGCTTTTCCACAACGGCCTGCCCGGGGGCGCGCCCTCGTCGCATACAAAAGGTCCCTCGGTTGGCTTCGCGTCGGTCGCACCGCTTCATGGGGGAGGGAGGGGGGTGCGTCCCCTTCCTTGCACTCATCATCATCGTCATCGTCCTCGTCCTCGTCCTCGTCCTCTTCTCTCTTCCCTCGCGCCTTCATACGAGTTGCCCCCAGGACAAAAGGGCCTCCCTCGTCTTCTTCATTGAACCCTGACGCGTCGCTCTGTCTCTCTGTCTCTCCTTGTTCGCCGATTGTCTCATTCGGGAGACACTGACCCGCCCGGACGGACCTAAACCCACGTCATTGCCCCCGACTGGACCAAAACACCATAGACATTCGTCGCGTCCACAACGTCACCTCCCATCGCTAATCAACCACCATGGCCCGCCACGGCCTCGCTCACGACACGCCCACCGACGGGCCGGCCCCGGCGTTTGACTCTGTTGCTGCTGCTTCTGCTGTTCCTCCTCATCCTAATCCTAATCACTCCCCCGCTGCTGCTCCGCTCAATCAGCAACACCACGGCCAACAAAATGACCACTACGATGGACCACGCATCGACGACGGCGCATACACCAGAGATGCCCTCGGCCACCCTCACGGCCACCCTCACGGCCACCCTCACGGCCACCCTCACGGCGTCGAAAAGGCCCCCGTCGGCACGCCCCCCGACTACAGCGACCATGAAAAGGCAGAGCCCGGCTATGGCTCGAGGGATCTGACGACGGCCCGCCATGGGCCCCTGCTGATGCGCATCCTCCGCCGCCATGGCCGCGTCCTCATCCACCTCTTCACCTTCCTCCTCTTTACCGGCTGGTGGATTGCCTCGCTCATCCTCCACCGCCGTGACAAGAACTGGGTCGTTCCCTTTCTGCTGTGGCTCGCCATCTCCCTCCGTCTCCTCTTCTTCCACGTCTCGATTCGTCATGTCTCGGGCCCCATCCGCTGGGTCTGGCAACACTCGGCCGTCGTCATCCACGACGCCGTTCCCTCCCGATTCCGATCGCTCGCCGGCGGTGCTGCGGCCATTGCCGTCATCCTCGTCGGCTCCTTTGTCTCGGAGGAGAGCGCCGACAACACGCGCGCCAACCGCGCCATCAGCCTCTTTGGCATGGCCGTCATCATCTTTGTTTTTTACATCACCAGCGCCGCCCGCAGCCGCATCAACTGGCGCACTGTCATCGTCGGCATGCTCAGCCAGTACGTCATTGGCCTCTTTGTCCTGCGCACTACTGTCGGCTACGACATGTTCAAGTTCATCGCCGACCGCGCCGGCGACCTCCTCGGCTTCTCAAAGGAAGGCGTCACCTTCCTCACCACTCGCGACGTGGCCGAGTTGCACTGGTTCTTAATAGGCGTCATTCCCGCCATCATCTTCTTCATATCCCTGGTCCAGGTCCTCTACTTCATCGGCTTCCTCCAGTGGTTTATTCGCAAGTTTGCCACGTTTGTCTTCTGGGCCCTCGGCGTCTCGGGCGCAGAGGCCGTCGTCGCCGCCGCCACCCCCTTCATCGGCCAGGGCGAGTCGGCCATGCTCGTCCGCCCCTTTGTCCCGCACATGACAAAGGCCGAGATCCACCAGATCCTAACCTGTGGCTTCGCCACCATCTCGGGCTCCGTCCTCGTCGGCTACATCGGCCTCGGCCTCAACCCAGAGGCCCTCGTCTCGTCGTGCATCATGTCCATCCCCGCCTCGCTGGCCATATCCAAGCTGCGGTACCCCGAGACGGAGGAGACGCTGACGGCCGGCAGCGTCGTCATCCCCGACGACGACGAGAACAAGGCCGAAAACGCCCTCCACGCCTTTGCCAACGGCGCCTGGCTTGGCATCAAGATTGGCGGCACCATCATTGCCTCGCTCCTCTGCACCCTCGCCGCCGTCGGCCTCGTCAACGGCCTCCTGGCCTGGTGGGGCCGCTACCTCAACATCAACGACCCCCAGCTGACGCTGCAGACCATTTTGTCGTACGTCTTGTACCCGGTGGCCTTTTTGCTGGGTGTTCCGCGCGGCGACCTTCTCAAGGTTGCCAAGCTCATTGCCGAAAAGATCGTGAGGGTAAGTCGATCCGGCCCGGTTCAGCCTTGTCTAGTACGACTTGGATGGACCAAGACGCTCATTTCTACAGAACGAATACACTGCCTTTGACCAGCTTGCTCACGACCCGTACTACGCCGACTTGTCGGCCCGCTCCCAGCTTATTGCCACCTACGCCGTCTGCGGCTTCGGCAACATTGGTTCCCTGGGTGTTCAGATTGGCATCCTCGGCCAGCTCGCCCCGTCTCGAGGCGGTGACGTGTCTAGGCTCGCCGTGTCGGCCCTCATCTCGGGCATCATGTCGACGCTGACCTCGGCCACTGTTGCCGGCCTCGTCGTCACCACGCAGCTGTCCAATTTCACGAGGAAGGCAGCGTCGTAGCCTGGAGTCGGCGCCAGAGGAGAGTGAAGCATTGGATGAAGCGCAAAGGAGACATTGAGCGTGTTGGAAACCGTAATTGTTGATTTATGTGGAAAGTAGCACTTGTCCTACATGGCGGTGACGAGAGAATAGATACCCCTGTCTGGTGGAGGGTGGAGCAAGCTCTGTCTACCCAGTACTACCGCCTTTCCTCGTCTAAATGTTGTCAGTACGAAGTAGCTGCTTTTTCCGGCCGCTATACTTTGCATTTTATATGTCGTAGAGTCTGCTTTAAGCCTCGAATGGGGGTTGGTGATGGTCTTGGCATGTGGGGGTGGCGGGATTCCGAAACGGTGGTTTTGCTGTGCATGCATGACGGATATGCACCTTTGAAGCCAAAGCTGTCCCGGTCTTCTACATGTATATATACATGTGTACTATTCGTAACCTGTGTTCGAAGATGAGTCGCGATTTTCGCCTTGGGCTTGAAAGGGAGGAGACGTTGCGGTTAACTTTGGCGAGTCTTCCCCGGCTTGGCGGGTGGCATTTTCATCGTGCATGTGCGGAGTGACGGCACATGCCACGATCTGGACTACAGCATTGGACAATGGGTCGTTGGCGGACGTGTTTGGTATGACGGTAAGTTACAGACGACTTTCCGCTGGCAATTTGATGGGAGAGTGCAGACAAAGCCCTGTCTCGGGTCGGCCGCTGGCTTTTGGAGCAGGCGCTAAAAAAAGAAAAAAGCTTGAATCAGCAACCAGCCCCTCCGGAAAGGTTGTTTACGTTTCGGGAGCCTGGCACGTGACTACGCGCCGGGCAGCGGGGTCGCCACGACCCGCCGCGTTAAGCACGTTTGACTTTCATCATCGCTGCCTCTTGCGCGACCAGACCCCGTCAAGACGCGCTCTTCTTTCGGTACATACATACGTACCCTGCACTGATTGGCCTGTTGGCCCGTCTTGGAAAGAGGATACGCGATCCGCCCACCCTCGGCTCATGCCCAGACCACCAGCAACTGGCATCGCGGCCGGAAACATGCTCTCATTCGCGCCGGCGCCTCAGCCATCATTCTCGTCGAAATCTCCGCCGCAGCCCATCTTCTCCGGCGCATGGGACCACCGCCCCGCCGTCCCCTCGCCGCTCTCCTCGTCGCCAATCCGCGCCTCGTCCCCCATCTCGCCCATTGGCCGCAACACGCGCCAGACGCAGTCATCCCCGATCCAGCCGCCGCCAAGCGAGGCCTCGCCGTCGTGCTTCTCCGTCCCCTCGAGATATGCCTCGCGCCAGACGCGTCTTAATCCCGTGATGCGCGGCCGCGAAGACGCGCGCCTGTCGCGGCGGCACAACTTCCTCCAGCGGGTGCGGCAGGGCTCCGACGACAAGGCGTGGCAGAGGAGGGATATCGAGGGCCAGGTACGGTTCTCTTCCGCCGCCGGGGCGCCCCGCGAAGTCGTGTCCGTCGCCTCTCACCGCCCATCTGCTCACACAGTCTCCGCGGCAGTTTCTCAAGACGAGCTGGCTGGCTAGTATAGGCCGGCTGTCGCACGATGCGCCAGCTATTTCCGACGCCGACATCGAAGACGCCGCCACTGCGTCGTTCCGGCCCGAGACGGCGCAGCCTACTGATCGGGACGAGATGATGGTCGATGGCGATCGGGAGGACGAAGAGCTCGAGGCCTTGCTCGCCACCCACGAGGAGCACTCTGCCTTTCGCCAACGCCAGCCCTCGCCGGCATCGCTGTCCGACGACGAGTACGACGAAATATTTGCAGAGTTGATATCTCAGGAGCAGCAATCACTACTACAGAGTCAGTCGCAACACTCGGCAGAGCTCATGGACACGAGCGACGACTGCTGAACCGTCTGTTGGCTACGTGCGGCTTGAGGTCACGGCGTTCGGCGGGCAGGCCAAAGGGGGCCACTGGCGTTCAATATTTGGGGCAGTGCATTAGGATACTATCGCTCAGGGCATCGACATGTCCGTGTACATGTTGGTTCGTGAAGTGTAGGTAGGGACGCAAAAAAAGTCCAACTGACAGATGGTCCGGGTATATTTTCGAACACATGGTGTCCAGACCAAAGGGGACCAGATCTACTGTGGATTGCATTGATCGTCGGCGGCGTTAAAGGCCTCCTGCGCCGACGCCATGTCCCCCACCAGGTCGGCCGGCGGCGACCCAGCCGCTTGCATCTGAAGCATCTCGTGTCAGTGCCAGTGCCTGCGAGTAGCCTGCCAGCGCGCGGACCCCGACGACGACTCACCTTTTGCATCCTCTCCACAATGTACTCCCGGTCGGCGACGTTGGCGTCCGAGTAGGTGTTTTGTTCAAACTTGGCCACAATCTCGCCCACAAGCATCTGCTGCTCCTCGTACCGCTTCAGGTCCCCGGCCGACGTTGAGCCCTTGTTCTTGTCAAACCACCCTGGGAACTTGTCGTGCAGCTCCTTCATGGGCTCAAAAAGTATATCCTTGTTGGTCAGCTGCTCCATCATACCCATGAGCATCTTGGAAAAGTCGTCGTCGCTGCCCTCGGCGCCCACAGTGCCCTCGGAGAGCTGCTTGAGCATTTCGGACATGAAGTCCTCGCCGCCCTCCGAGGCTGCCGCGGCCGTCGCCTGCTCGCCCGACATCTGCATGCGCTCCATGGTGCGGCGGATCGTGTCTTGAAACGAGGCATCGGCGCCAGCATCGCTTGGGGGAGACTTGGCTGAGCTCGAGGCCTTGGCGCTCTTCTCGGGCCGAGGGCCGGCCGCCTCCCTGGGTGCTGCCGGCGTCTGTTTCTCTGTCTCGGCTGCGGCCTTGTCTACATCCTTTTCCTCTTGCAACATCTGGTTGAACACCTTCTCGAGCTGGTCCGGCCCCTCTGCATCGGCCACCAACATCTTCTTGAGCATTTCCTCAAACTGCTCCTGCAGCTCAGGCTGTGGGTAAAGGCATGGTCAGTGACCGATTAGGCCGAGTAAATGGGGAAACTGCCTCACCGATTGCTTCAACTCGCCGATCATGTCATCCACGCCGGCTTGCAGCTGCATGGTCAGCTCTTCTCCGTCCATGTCATTGTATGGCGATTTTTGCGTCCCGCTGCTGCTAGGTTGCGGTGCGTTGGCTTTGGAGGCCGCTGATGGCTCTACCGGCCTCGAAACGTTGTTTGCGCTTAGTTTGGCGGCCGAGAAGTCGTCCAGCATGTCTGGGGAAAGGGCCGACAGTCAGTCTCCTGGCGACTCGTAGGTACGGTGGCCAGCCTCACCATCCAGATCATCCAGATCATCCTCGTCGGGATCAGGCACGTCCTCGTCCACGACGTCTAACGGCACGGCGGGCTGGGCGGCAACTGCAGGGTTGGTGTTGGCATGTGCATTCGTCCCCTTGGACCCCGTCTCGTGCTTGGGCTCAGCCGTCGCGCCCGGATTGGGATCCATGGTGGCTCACGAGATGGCAAGGTAGAGAAATCCGGGTCCGATAAGTCGAGAGTGAAACCACAAGACCACGTGCAAGCACACTTGCGAAGAGCCGCGGGGCTAAATCCTTTGTGTCTTGCCGCTATTGGCTGGGTTGAGGAGACGCCTGACCTGGCGCTACGCAATGCGTTGTCGAGTCCAGCTTGTGCTGCTTTGGAGCAGCAGGGCTTGCCCAAGGCGACAAGAGAAGAGCTGGGCCGAGATGCCGAGACGACCGAGGTGGGTTGATGAATAAGGTCGGGGTGCGAGAGGAGGCATCGCATAGACCGTGGGTTAGGTATTCGAAGGTAGTACTAGAGGAATTTAGTGGACGGCCGGGCCAGAGGGCTTCTTTTGGGAGACGGTGCGTGCCGGCCCCACGTAGGACACCGGCCATGCCCGATCGAGGCGCCCGTGCAGCTCGCTTGAGGTGCAGAAGTGATTGCTCGGCCAGTAATAACTCGTCCGTCGGCGCGGTGTCGCAGCGCTGAACGATCGACCACGGCAGCTCCATGGCAGTGTGCGTGAGAGGCTGGAGCACTGGGGACTGGGGGCGTTACGGTGGCTATGGCGGGCCTCCAGGCGGCCGTCGCAAGCATCTACAGTACGTACCCGCACCCCCCCCACTACCTGGTAGGCACCCACCGCTCCTCAGCCTGTCGTCGTGCCATGTCGGATCCAACAACCGCCTTGCAATCTCACCTCACAACGACAAAACGATCGTCGTGACCGCATTCCACAGCCCGGGGCTCCCTTCGTACCGGGCCCAACGTCGACCTTTCTCTTCGCCTCCTCCCTCGAGCCTTGATATTTATTCCCTTTTACTACCCACAAAGCCCGTCTCTCTCGCGCCCGCCGCCACCCCACGCAGATACTGCCCGTCAGCTGCGCGTGCACTCTCAGCTCCATACACCTCGGTGGCCCGGATCCGCTTCGGTTCCCTACCATGGCGCTGTGCCAAAACAGGCTACAGGAGGAACGGTGAGTCGCATGACTGTCGTGACTCGGCCGCAGTGCTGACGCCTGTGATTCTACAGGAAGCAGTGGCGACGGGATCACCCGTTCGGCTTCTTTGCGAAACCCGCCCGAACCAAGGAGGGCGTCCTGGACCTCAAGAACTGGGAGTGCGGCATACCGGGCAAGGAAAAGACAATCTGGGAGGGCGGCATCTTCAAGCTGACGATTGCATTTCCCGACGGTGAGCTTCGTCCAGGTCCTCTCGCATGATCGACTTCTGACCGGCTAAAACCACAACCTAGAATACCCCACGAAGCCACCCAAATGTGAGTCCTGGGCCTTGCTCCCAGTGCTGACCGCGACCTCTAACCTGTGCTTCCAGGCAAGTTTGTTCCGCCGCTGTTCCATCCCAACGTCTACCCGTCTGGCACCGTGTGTCTGTCGATTCTCAACGAAGAGGAGGCGTGGAAGCCGGCCATCACGGTCAAGCAGATTCTCCTCGGCATCCAAGACCTCCTCAACGACCCCAATCCCGAGTCGCCCGCCCAGGCCGAGGCATACAATCTGTTCAAGCGAGACCGAGTCGAGTACGAGAAGAGGGTCAAGCGCGTGGTGCGCGAGAACCCGGCCCCGTGAAGAATCGTGCGCCCGCCGTACCCATGTCATTTGCATATCAGATGCAAGCGGCAGAAGGAAAAGAAACACAGTCTTGCTTCGGCGTTGAAGGGAGGATACCACGATCAACACAGCAGCATGGCCGTGGAGCCGGGGAATTGGGCATTGTCGACAAAGAGTTCAGCGCCAGGGTCATTTGAGGCTGGCCAGGGTGCCGAGCAGGGGCGGGTTTTGATGTCTAGCAGGCGGAGTTCGCTGCTGTCTCCCCGTCCTCCATCACAGGTTTCGGGCATGTCCAACTCAGTTTCCGATGTGTGTCCAAAAAGCTCGCGGGACTTTCTGGCCATTCTTGTTTCCTCCCGGATTGCCTTGGTTCGTTCTTGTGCGCTTTGCGCAAGCTGCCTCGCAACATAGCCATTTGTGAAGAGGCGCGAGGGCTAAACTGAAGTGGCTTGCTTGCTTGCAACAGGACGGTCCAGCGCATCGTCCCTCGGCAGGTGCTCGGCGGAGGATGTCTGGTGGCACTTTGCCGTTGCACGAGTCGTTGGCCAGTCGTACCACGTATGTATGACGGGGCGGTGGCACGACAGCCATTCTTTTTCGAGGCGAGGGGAGTCTCTGGCCCGGACAGGGCTGAAGTCCCGCCAGTGACCGGCGGCCATGCACAACTCGTGCACGTAGCCGGCGCAACCTCCGATTGGGATGTGCTCTACGGTAGGTAACTCGTATTTGTGTACGAGTCGTACTTCGTAACAACATGCACAGATGGCCGAAGTCGGCGCCACCTCAGCCTTGTTGCAGAATACAGTAGTGGAGCGGGCTCTTTCTGTAACTGTTATCTTGTCTCGGCCCCAGTTATTTCGTAATCGGCCACAACCACCACCGCTGTCGTCTGCTGTTGACTCATGGGCGGCAGCTTGTCAACTTCACTACCTTTTTTATCCCGCATTACGCGCAGTGCCATCACGAGCGCTGCTTTGTTTCTGAGCAACTGCAGCAGCCATGTGTGGAATTTTCGCCTGCTACCGGTAAGTGCAGTGGCGGCGCTGACCTGGGGTAATGGGGCAGCTTTGATAAGCAGCGACGTCGCTAGAGAGAACCCCAGGCTGACGTGCTCCAAGTCATCCCGACGTCCAAAAGTTCAAGCCAACCGCGCTTCGACTTGCAAAGCAGTATGTCCTTCCAATTCATTAAGGCACGGACACGGACAAGCATTGACCGGGCCGTCTCAGAATCCGCCATCGCGGCCCGGACTGGAGTGAGTTCTGACCTTCGGAATCACACACGAGACGCCCCGGCCACAGATATTAACCCCCTTTTCTCCCATCAGGCGGAAACGTCATTTCCAACAGCACGAGTAAGTCCATTGGCGCTTCGTGGCAGGTCAAAGGGATAGTCCCAGCTGACATGTTGTCGCAGTCCTTTGCCATGAGCGACTGAGTATTGTTGGTGTTGGTAGGCCTGGACCCTTCAGTGTCGTTACGGCTGCCCGGCGCTGACCCATCTACAGAGTCGGGTGCTCAGCCTCTGACCAATGCCGACGAGTCACTCGTCCTCGCTGTCAATGGCGAAATCTACAATCACCGTCTGATCCGGAAGCACCTCAGGGAGGTGTACCACTTCAAGACGCACTCGGACTGCGAGGTCATCATCCCATTGGTTCGCCTCCCCTTCTCGTCGTCTACGTGGGTAGCTCCAAGGCTGACGGTGTCTCCAGTACATGGAATACGGCCTTGATGCCCCCTGCCACCTGGACGGCATGTTCTCCTTTGTCCTCTATGACAAGAAGCATGATCGCATCATCGCCGCCAGAGATCCCATCGGCATCACAACCTTTTACCAGGGCCGGTCGTCCAAGGAGCCAGGCACCGTTTACTTTGCCTCCGAGCTCAAGAGCCTGCATACCGTCTGCGACAATATCGTAGCCTTCCCCCCCGGCCACATCTACGATTCCATGACGGGCGAGACCACTCGGTACTTCAAGCCGTCGTGGTGGGATCCTTCCAAGATCCCCTCAACCCCGGTCGACTACAAGTCCCTTCGAGGCGCATTGGAGAAGGCTGTCAAGAAGAGGCTCATGGCCGAGGTCCCGTATGGTGTGCTGCTGTCTGGTGGGCTGGATTCGAGCCTGGTTGCTTCTATTGCCCAGCGCGAGACTCTACGATTGAAGAGAAAGGCCCTCGAAGCCAACGGCGGTGTCCAGCAGGAGGGCAACGCCGACCTGGGCGAAGGACTCGTTGGCATCGACGACGACAACAATCTCGAAACCGTCACCTACCTCCCGCAGCTCAACTCCTTCTCCATTGGTCTCCCGGGCTCTCCCGACAACAAGGCCGCCATGGAAGTTGCCAAGTTTCTCGGCACCAAGCACCACGTCATGACCTTTACCATTGACGACGGCCTCAATGCGCTCGCAGACGTCATCTACCACCTCGAGACTTACGACGTGACCACCATCCGCGCGTCTACCCCCATGTACCTGCTGTCGCGCAAGATCAAGGCCATGGGCATCAAGATGGTTCTGAGCGGAGAGGGCAGCGATGAGATCTTTGGCGGCTATCTGTACTTTCACGCCGCGCCCGACAAGGAATCTTTCCACGACGAGACGGTTCGTCGCATCAAGAACCTCCACCTGGCTGACTGTCTGCGCGCCAACAAGTCGACTTCGGCTTGGGGTCTCGAGGCCCGAGTGCCGTTCCTGGACAAGGAGGTGCGTTGAAGAGCAAGGAGCCTTGTCCGCGACACAGCGCTAACATGGCCTGCCTAGTTCCTCGAGACGTCAATGAACATTGACCCCCAGGACAAGATGATCACAAAGAACAAGATGGAGAAGTACATTATCCGCAAGGCTTTTGACACGAGCGACGAGCCGGATAACGAGCCGTATCTCCCGGAATCGATCCTGTGGAGGCAGAAGGAGCAGTTCTCGGACGGAGTCGGATACGGATGGATTGATGCTCTCAAGGACAACGCTCAATTGCACGTCACGGACGAGATGATGAAGAACCCGAAGCCGGAGTGGGGCAGCGATATCCCCGATACCAAGGAGGCGTACTGGTATCGAACCATGTTTGACGAGCACTTCCCCCCTCATTGCGCATCGACGGTGATGCGCTGGACGCCGACGTGGTCCAAACAGACGGACCCCAGTGGCAGGTCGGTGCCGCCCATGACTCTGCTCGGGAGTCTCTACAGTGTTGGATAAGTGCTGACCATGTGCGATATAGAGCCATCTCGACTCACGCTGAGAAGTATGACAACGCCGTTTAACGGACAAAGACTCTGCCGGAGTCTGCTCGTGTTTCTGAAAGTGTAAGGAACTGTTTGCAGCATAATCTGATTTATACGGCTGAGATGGGGTGTCTGGACTTGGAAAGGATACGAGTTAGATTTAAGGCATAGAGATGGCGGCGAATAGGAAGGCAGCTTCTCCTACGGTGGCGTTTGTTCGCGTGTGAGCGCAAGCTCAGGTTACCGTGTCAAGGTTCAGGCGTGGGCGGATAGGCGGCGGCGGAACGAACTTGAAGCTGGCTGCCCCGGCAACGACGACGCTGTTCAACAGCCGTTTCACCCTTGGGCAAGGGCCAACGTCGACGGCGCGTGTGTTATAAGCCATGATTAATTGGCCCACCTTCACAACCCAGCTGTGGCTTGGCCGAGCGGCTACGAAGGAGATAAGCTGCCCCCTTTGTGCTTAGAGGGCTTGGAGCTCTCAGCCTCTGGGGTTCGAGCCTTTCCCTAGTACGGGAGCGCGCCCCCGCAACCCATTTTTTTGCCGCTTTTCGAGCAGATCATATCTATGCTCTATTATTCTCATCCATTACGCCCTTTTTTTTTCTTTTTTTTAGGCGTTGTTGATGGCAATGGCGCGCGCTCACTGTGCCACCTCGATGAGGAATCGAACTGCGGCTCGATTGGTGAAGCATGGCGAGATGGGGGTCGACCCGGATAAACAGGATAGCCCGGGCCCGAGACTGGAGCGCAATGTGCATTGGCCGGCTGATGAAGATGCATGTTCGCGCAAGGCTGTGAGCTCATGCGCTTGCGAGGCGAGCAGGGATGGAGAGTGATTGTTCCCTCTGTTCTTAGGCCATGGTGGCCGTTGTGGACGAATGAGATTCTCCTGAGGGCGAGTGATGCCTGGAGTTGTCATGCTCTTGCGGACATGCAATCTTTCTGATGATATGAATGCCTCTCTTCGTTCGAATACTTCGTACGGAGTAGTACCTGAATGGCACGTGGCCACGGACCCCTGTCTTAGCATGCTCTTTGGCATGATGGGCCAATACTACCTACTAACCCGCAGGACGCGAGGCGCACGCGAGGAAGGCACGTAATAAGACGATCATGGAAGGGGACACTGTGCTCGAGGTGATTGAGAGACTGGGCAAAGCACAGTGCCAAGGATCCAGGGAGACAAAGTACTACATAGGTACCTTATCCGTACTCCGTAAATAAGTACGAAGTACAAAGTATCTGCACCTATGTGGCACGGCCAAAAACATTTTCCCCGAGAGAGCTTTCCGCCTCGCTTTTTCTTCCATACACACTCAGTCTCGTCAGAATAACCTCACTCCCGCAAGCCGAATCTCTGCTGCCCGCCCGCTCTCATCCTCTGATCCTTGCCGCCAACATGTCTGTCCCCGCCTTCTCTGACGTTGCCAAGCCGGCAAACGATGTACGTTCGCCCGTCGCCCGCCCAGCTTCTTGCTACGAGCGGGTCGAGTGCGCCGCAAGGGACCTGGGCCACGATGGAGCGCCTGCTGACACTGTCTGCCTCTCGCCTTTCTCGACTACAGCTCCTCAACAAGGACTTTTACCACTTGTCCGCCACCACCTTTGAGTTCAAGGACACGGCCCCCAATGGCGTTGCCTTCAAGGTGACGGGCAAGTCGAGCCACGAGAAGGCCACGTCCGCTGCCGTCAGTCTGCCCGCCTGCTTTGCCTGCATCTTGGACTCCATTGACGATGCCCCGGCTGCAGATTGAGGGAAAATACACCGACAAGCCCACCGGTACTTCCCCCTGTCCAAAGGCTCCCCGTGCCCCGGGTCACCGCCCGGACAACCAACGAGTCTCCATTGCCGTCGCGCGAATCCTCGGCCGCAGCGCCGGATGGCCGTTCGAGCTCGCTGCGATTGTCCAACCCGGCGGCCACGCACATCTGCTAATGATTCACGCGCGCACAGGCCTGACCCTGACCCAGACGTGGAACACGGCAAACGTCCTCGACACCAAGCTTGAGGTCAGCGACTCGCTGGCAAAGGGACTCAAGCTCGAGGGTCTCTTCAACTTCCTGCCCGCCACGGCCGCAAAGGGCGCAAAGTTCAACCTCATGTTCAAGCAGCCCAACTTCCATGGCCGCGCCTTCTTTGACCTGCTCCGGGGCCCCACGGCCAACGTCGACGCCGTTATCGGCCACGAGGGCTTCCTCGCCGGTGCCAGCGCTGGCTACGACGTCAACAAGGCCGCCGTCACCGCCTACAGCGCCGCCGTCGGGTACTCGGCGCCCCAGTACAGCGCCGCCGTCACCGCCACCGACAACCTGAGTGTCTTCGCCGCCTCGTACTATCACAAGGTCAACAGTCAGGTTGAGGCCGGCGCCAAGGCCACCTGGAACTCCAAGACGGGCAACACTGTCGGCCTCGAGGTCGCCAGCAAGTACCGCATCGACCCCGTCTCCTTTGCCAAGGTGGGTTTCCTCTGAGCACTCCACGTCTGCTCCTGGTTGCGCAAGTCCCCCGCTGACATGACAAATCCCCCGTCTACAGGTCAAGATCAACGACCGTGGAATCGCTGCTCTTGCCTACAACGTGCTTCTCCGCGAGGGCGTCACTCTGGGTCTCGGTGGCTCTTTCGACACCCAGAAGCTCGACCAGGCCACCCACAAGGTACGCGGCGTTGAAGTCAATGAGCTGCGACTGAAGTCGTCTTTGCTAACACGACATTGTGCAGCTCGGTGCCAGCTTCACCTTTGAAGGTTAAACGGCTCGGATACCCCTCTTTAGGCTATTGCCTTGACCTCTGCGTCGCCTCAATTCCCCCCTTTTTGATATCAGGCGCGCCCCGCTCGCGGCTGTTGTACTGAAATAGACGTCTTGTATCTTACCATGTACATAGATGTATGAACAAGGAGCATGAGAAGCCAAGAACTCCCAAGGGGTCGCCTTGCATTTGTAGATGCATGCCCCGCGCCGTGACGCTTGTCGCTGACCATGAGATATCCCCTTTCCCCAATTGAAGTTGAATGATTCCTGTAACGCCGTTTATCCTCGACACATGGATGCAACCCCGTCAGAAACTCGATGTCGATACGGTTTCGGCCCTTCCCCCCGCGCACCCTATCCCTGCTCCCGCCTCCGGCCGAGGCGCCTAAACTGCAGGTAGACGACGGGGGCGAGAAAGGTGGCGCCGAGGATGCCGGCGACGATAAGGAAGTGGCCGGCGATGCTAGTCTGGGGCTCAAACTCGACGTCGTCGTCGCCGACGGCGCGGCGGGAGCGCTGCCAGCGGCGGCGGTCCTGGTTCTCGTGGGTGCGGGCGTGGGCGCGGGGGTCAAAGTGGGGAGGCGGCCCGTGGTCGGCGTGACCAAAGGGCGAGGAGCCGGGGCCCATGCCGGGGTGGCGCGGGCCGGCGGCGCCCGTCGACTCCTCGTGGGCGCGGCGTCGGGCGTCTGCGTGGGCGCCCCAGCCGCCGTTGCGGTAGAAGCTGGGTGCGGGGCCGCGAAAGGAGCCGCGGCGACGGCTGAGGCCCGAGGGGGAGCGGCCGCCGGCGGGGTTGGCGGCGGCGGTGCTCGAGTAGGAGCCGGTGCGCGCGTGGCGCTCGAGGCCGAGGAGGCGGTCGTAGGCGGCGCGGCGCGAGGGGTCCGAGAGGACCGTGTACGACTCGGAGAGGAGAGAAAAGGAGCGGGCGGCGTGAGGGTTCGAGGGGTTGACGTCTGGGTGGTGGATCTTGCAGAGGGCGTAAAAGGACCTGTCGAGGGCCGTGAGCTCTTCATCTCTCGTTGCGCGCTGCGGACCACCATGTCCGAGATCCGCCTCCAAGCAGAGATGCAGCACCGGAGAGGGGAGCGGGCAGCGTCCGCGGCGTACCTTTTGATCTCGGCGGGCGAAGCATCGCGCCTCACCCCCAGCCTCGCATAGTAGTCGGCCGCCGCGCCGCCCTCGTGGCCATGCTGTTGCTGTTGCTGCTGCTGCTGCTGCTGCTGCTGCCGCCACGGGCGCGACGCATGGAGCTGGCGACGCAGGCACACGGGCAGCGGGCTCAGCGGCGGCGCGGCGGCGCGGCGAGCCGCCATGGCCAGGGACGACGAGGGAGGGAGTCGGGGAGCGGGCGGCATGCCTTGCTGCTGTGCCTCATCACGGGAGGACAAGACGGACGCCAACTCGTTTCTTGCTTGCTTGCTTGCTTGCTTGCTTTTCCAGAACCCCTCCCCGGCGCGCTCACGACAGACACTGAAAAGGCGGAGAAGCGAAGAGGAAAGGTGAGGTTGCAGGTGGGTATGAAGCTAAGGAGATGTGGTATTCAGTGGCTGGATGATGTAATGCCCGAAGCGGGTCACTGTACGAATACGAATACCCGACCTCACGTATACTATTACTACTCCGTATATGCGGTTCTATCTACGAGTTACGAATACAGTGTATTATCCCATGTAATGTACGAAGTATGTACCCGTTGGGCACTAAGTAAGTGTCTTCGTCACTTATTAGTGCCCCAATGGCTATGTCCGGGCCGTCCAGTCTCGACATCTACAGGCCATGCAGTCTCGTCGGCATCACGTCCTCTTGCCGGGAGCCACAATGGCGCGTCCTCTCTCGAGCAGCTTGTGCGAGACCACGCGTCACCTCGCGGCCGGTCGTCTAAATGGGTGCGCCTCCGTGTTGAGCACCCACTCGTCCAGGTCAATGACGGCCTCGTCGTCAAATATCAGGTAGAAATACTTTAGCGTTTCCGATAGCCAAAACGTCTGCGACAGTTTCAGTCTTGGTAGTCACGTCTCGCCACCAAGTCGGTAGTGGCAAGGGGGGACGAGAATCGGGGACAAACCTCCATCGAGTCCACCTTGGCACTCGCGTGCACCCTCACATCCTCCACCGACGCAAACGCTAGCTCCGTCTCCGTCTCGCGCACGATGCCCTGCCACATCCTCCACGCCGCGTCGCGCCACGCCTGGTCGCCCGTGATGCGCCACATGTAAAAGACGCTCTCCACCGCCTCGGGCCGGAGGAGGTAGCGAGGGTCCCGCACTCGCACGAATCCGCCAGGCAAGAGGTCATGGTCCATGCCGGTAGCTCCTCCGGGGCGCGGGGCCGAATTGGAGTTGGCGGTTGAGGGGGGGCACGGCCCGTCGAGCGTCTCGCACGCCACCAGCTCGGCAATCTCGGGCATCATGTTTGTGGGGAACGAGTCGTAGGCCCAGACGCATCCGGCCGCCAGCCGTGACGCCAGGTCCACGTAGTGTCTGCGCCCGAGGAGCCGCCCCGCGAGGCCGTAGGTGCCGCCGGCAAAACACGTCAGGTGCTGCATCTCGGGCGTCAGCGCCGTCGCGCCGTCGCTCCAGTGAACATTGCCGGCCATGAGAATCCTGTCGTTGTTGGGCGTCACCGGGCGGAAGAGCAGCGTGTCGCGGGCCGCATCCAGTGCTCGGATCGTCATGTCCTCGTACTGCGAGTCGAGCCCCCCCAGCAGCGCATGCATCTTGGGCAGGTACTCGTACAGCGAGTCGGAGCCGGCGCCGAGCGAAAAGACTTGGGCGTCGACCGTCTCGTTGCGGTAGTTGATGACGCGCGGCCACAGCCCGGGAATCTTGGTCTTGGACTGGGTGCGGCCAAAGAAGTGCTTGATGCGCTCCGTGGCGTCGTAGTACTTGTCGTCGCCCGTAATTTGGCTTAGGCGGGTAAACTCGAGGCTCAGCGACCCGAGGGCGGCCGCCGACATGCTCAGATCGGCCTCTTGGCCGCCCGTCTTGACCTTTTCCAGGCTCAGCCACTGCGTGGGCAGCCTGTTGGGCGTGTCAAAGGCGGCGTAGAGGGTGTCACCCAACTCGACGGCCTTGGCCCTCAGGACAGGCTCTTGGGAAAGGTCGTAGGCGGAGAGCAGGCCGCCGAGATAGCGAATCGTCACTTCAAAGAGGTTGATGGGCTTGCCGTCGCGCGTCTTGGACCAGTCGGTGACGGCCACCTCCTTGACAGCCAGGTAAAAGTCATGCTGCAGGCCCATGATCCACAAGGTGTCGAGGGCATCCACCAGCTGGGCTGCCCATCCAGAGAAGCTGTGGCGACCCTTGGCTGACAGGGGCATGAGTTCGTCGCGAGTCCAGGCATGCTTCTTATAGGCCTCCCAACTCTTGACAAAGGCCTTGCGGACCGCCTCCTTGCGAGCCTTGGCAATGTCGTCGTGGCGCTCGGCGCGGTCCCTGGCCTGGATCCGGGGAAAGGCCCTGGGCTTGCCGGCCGGGAGGGACATGGGATCGACGACGGGGTAGAAGGGCGTTGCCGTGCCCCAGTTGAAGCTGCTGGGCACGTAGCGAACCTCTCCCATAGTCGTGGCGGCGGCATTGGGCGGCTCGCGCAGGTTGCGCCACAGCACCACGGCGACGAGGGCGAAGACGGCCACCGCAACCAGGCGGCGGGAGGAACGGCCCTGTAGCTGGTTCATCATGACGGGCGGCGGCGGCGGCGCATCGTCTGCAGCAGTTGAAACTTGGAAGCAGAGGAGGAAGCCTAGCAAGGAGGTGGTGCAAGGTTAGAGAGAAGAGAGACGAGTGGGAGTGGGGAATCATCAAGCTCGTTGTACGAAGTACGAAGTATACATATGTTATTGGCCACCTTTATTGAGGCTGACAAATAGCGGCGGGCCCAAGCCCGCGTGTGTACTTCGTACGACCGTATAAAGTTGGCAGGAAACGATGAAAAGGGGGACAACGGATGAAATGCATCATCATCCAAGCGCTTTCCAGTCCACCCACAACCGACCAACCAACCGTCTTGCGTAAATGTTGTTAGATCGTACCTTACATACATACAGCTACCCGTTGACTAGGTAAGTTGGCATAAAGAGAGCCAACGGGTAGTACTACCAGTCCTAAACTCCTACCGAGGGGCGCCCCTTTCAAGGTCACCAAGTTGCTTCGTACGAATAGCCTCTTCTTGAATAATTTGTGATTCGGTTGTTCATCGCCCACTATTCGTACTTCGTACTCATCGATGCAGGCAATGCCCAATCACAGACGCACCACCGGCGAACCCCCCGTGTCAAAAAGAATGTCGGCCTTTGGCAATTTTCTCTCCTCCTATATCGGTACGGCAATGAGCGTCTTCAGACTCAAGTCCAATCAATCAGCAATATCAACTCCCGCAGCGGGTGAGACATGGCCGTCCTCTCCGCCCCTTTCGCCATTCCCATCGCCACCTGCCAGCCATCGACACCATGGCCACCACCTAAAGGGCCGCCCATCGGTTAACCACCTGCTGCTGCGTCTCTTCCACCATCCATTCGTCAGGCCTCTCCACGGTCCATACAACGTGCTAGTCGCAACGTCCAAAAATGCTTTGATATCGGCGCAGTCCTGGGTCCTGAGCCAGGCAGGGCTATGCATCTGACTAGTGCATCGCCCTTGTCCACCCAGTCATGGGCTCGCTTACTCCTGACTGGCAGCCATAGTCGAGACAAGTCCTTCGTGTGCAGAGGCGTGTGCAGCGCCCGTCACGACCACATGTTCGGTCGTGCGCCCGGCTCCTGCTCTGGCCCGGCTTCCTTCACGGCCTTGTTCCGCCAACAGTTGCCGCAGCCATTGCGCAAAGTCGCCTCGGCAACGGGCTGTTGCTTCGGCCACAGTAGATTCCCGAGTGGCAAGTTTCGTCACCTGCTCGTCGGCTCCTTTTGGCAACTTGTCCATCGCCTCAGTCATAGCCCCCGCCAACCTGGCTATGGAACGCGGTGCCGATGCTCTTTTCGTCGTCGTCGTATCGCCGGGCGAACCCGCTGCTGTGTGCCATTCGCCCGTTGCTCTCCACGTAGTGCTTCAGCCGATCGCTCTGCGTGTACGAGACGGGCCGCAGCCCCGTCACGGCGTCGTGGAGCCCGGCACCGAGGCTGACTCCGCCTTGGCCGACGCCCTTTCCGCCGATAATGCTCGTAGTTGCCGTCGTTTCCATCAGTTCAGAGTTGGCGACACTCTCGCCCGCCACGCTCTCCGTTGCACGACCACGAGTCTTGTTGCCGCGTCCGGGGCCGCCCACTCCAGGGAGGCCCGGCCAATGCTCGGGCGTGAAGCTCGAGAACATTGGCGGAAACGCCGTGTTGAGCGCCGCGCCGCCGAATGCGGACCCTTGGATCGACGACACGTCGTCGGGAATGTACGACATCATCGAAGCCGCGTCCACGTCGCGCCCCGGCGGCGCCCCGTTGTGCCTGCCATTGGCATACCCGCTAGCCATGTACTGCGACTGGTAGTTGTTCTTTTGCCGGTAGCTCACCTTCGGTCGACTAAACTGAAGCAGGCAGGCCTGGAGATTGGTCAGAGGACCCTCGACGAAGCACTTGCGGTCTTTGAAATGGACAAGCAGGTTGTGCCAGAGCTCATGCTTTGACAGCACCTTCGGGTTGCCCAGGATGACCAGACCGTACTTAGCACGGGTCAGCGCGACGTTGAGGCGGCGCGGATCCGACAGGAAGCCAATGCCCTGATTCTCGTTGGAACGCACACAGGACAAGACGATAAAGTCCTTTTCACGACCCTGGAAGGCGTCGACAGACGCCACTTCGACCTCCTTGTAGAGTTCCTTCTTGTACTGTCCAGAGTTTTGCATCGTCGTCACAATGTAGCTGCGCTGGCCCTCGTACGGCGTAATGACGCCAATCTCGCTGGGCTTCACGCCGGCCCGGAAGAAGCGCGTCACAGTCTTCTCCACGTTGGATGCTTCCGTGCGGTTCAGATACGACGTTCCCGATGTCGAGATTTCCTCGCCGCCGAGGTTGGACCAAAACATCATGGGCATTTCAGCGACGGGCCAGGGGAAATCGACGTCCTTTCTGAGACGTTGCTCGTGCGTGATGCCGTTCTGCAGAGCTCCCTCGTAAAACATGTTGGACGGGAACTCGGAGAGGCAGGGGTGCATGCGGTACTGGGTGTTGAGACGAATCGGAGACAGCTGCAGATGAATCAGGCGTTCAAACAAGGACTGGTTGAGCCCAGCCTTGGCCGCCTTCTTGTTCATGATGACGGGCCCGAGCTGTTTGTGGTCACCAACCAGCACTACCTGCTTGCAACCCAGGATAAGAGGAATCAGACATTCGGGCTCGGCAGATTGGGTCGATTCGTCAATCAAAACGTTGCGGAATTTCATCTTTGACAGACGAGGGTCGCCGGCGCCAACGCAAGTGCAGCACACGACGTCGGCATTCTGGAGAATTTCACGCTCGGCGAGCTTGGTGAGCTGCTTGAACTTTTTCTCGTCTTGGCTGGAAAGCTCGCCGACATCGGTCTTGAGCTGCGACAGCTTGACGAGCTCCGTGTTGTGCTCCGCCATGCGGACTTGTTCATGCAGGGCCAAGAAGCTGACCGACGACTCAACGTCCTCGCGCGACTTGGCCGTGAGACGCACCACCTTGAGGCCAGTCCGATGAACACGCTCGCAGAGCTGGTCCACGGCAACGTTGGAGGGCGCACAGACAAGGACTTGATTGCCAGTGGTTTTGGCAAGATGAAAGATGATGGTCGCCGATGTTACCGTCTTGCCTGTGCCGGGGGGGCCTTGAATCAGACTGATGGGCTTCTGCAAGACGGACTTGATGGCGTCCACCTGGCTCTGGTTCAGATCTGGAAGACCAGGGGCAGACCACTTCTTGGGTTGGTTTGCCTTCATGGGCTGCAGCTGAACCTCATGGCCTAGCAAAACGTAGTAGATGTAGCCCGAGACGCTGAGCTCGTCGACTGCAAAGGTCTTCATGGCAAGCTGCATGCGGTCGTACGACGTGGCCTTCCATACATAGTCGGCCGAAAAGTTGTGCGACAGATCCGTGGGCACCGACTTATCGTTACCATTCTTGCGCAGCTCCAAGCACACCTCATCCGACTGGCTGTTGGGGATCTTGATGACGTATCCTACGCCTTCCCACGGATCGCGAAGTTCACCGTTATAGCGCAGCCGCATCTCGTCTCCTACCGCAAGTTTGACGTCGCCAGACTCAATCTTGTGCAGGTTGAAGCTGACAAGGTGCTTATTGTTGAGGCCGTAATCCCAACGGACCGTGAGCCCATCCTCGGACTGTGCCTCCTTGAGCTTCTTGTCGTAATCCGACTCCATCTTGACAAGGGGACCAAAGATATTCTGATAATGGTACGGGTCCTCGTAGCGCAGAAGAACCGGATCAGGGTCGTCGTCAATGTTGGCCGCCTTGTCGAGGTCAACGGCAGTGGCGTTTGGGTCCACCTTCCACATCTCCTCGAGCCTGGAGATGGTATTGGCCGACACGTGGCGAGACCTCAGCTGCTCGCTGTCGGACGGCGGGCTGACAAGCCAGCCCAAAAAGGCACGTTCCTCGATCAAAGGCTCCCATCGCGAAATGTCCCAGTTCATGTCCTTATTGGAGGTGCTGGCCGCGCATGGCTGGCGGCACAGCAAGACCACAACCGTGTCCGACTTGGCGGGGATGAAGCCAAGCAGGAAAGCATTCTTTGTTCCACAGTTGTAACACTCGAGCACGGTGTCTCCCAGCGTTGACTCGGGATGCAGCTGGACCTCTTTGTGTCTTGCTCGAACAAGGTGGTTGACAATGTGGGTGGACGAGCCGTTTCCCCGGGCGCCGCAGAACCACTTGTTGCAAGTCAAACACTTGACGACGGATGCTGGAGAGTGAAGGCCGCAGTAGCTAAAGCATCACGTCAGTTCAGTACGACCAGACCAGACTTTGACGGTGCCACTTACGCGCAGGCATGAGCCGGAAGCTGCTTTTCCTCGTCCGAGTTTTTCAGCTTCATTCCAATCATTCCGTCAACGGGGACGCTGTTGAGACTATCATTGTCGTCCTCCTCGAAAGCCTCGGTCTGGTTGTCGTCGTCGTCTGCGCGGCGTCGGCCGCTCGTGGCAGGGAATTTGCCGTAGAGCAGACTCTCGTCGGGGTCGAGGGCGGATAGATCGTCGGCACCGGCATTGATCGCAGCAGCCGAGTCGGAAATGAGATGGTTGCCGACATGAGTAAAGGCACCTTCCATGATGCACTATGCTCGTGGGCCAGATGCGGTGGCGGCGTTTTTTCTGTTCTTTGTCGCAGTCAGCAGATGAGCAACCGCGCAGGGCAGGTTCAAGGCCGCAGGTTCAAGGCCTGCAAGTGCCTGCGCACCAATAATCGTGGGACGCTCACCTCTGGGTAGTGAATAGAGCCCGACGTGGCAGCTCGGGGAATCGGACGGAATGAGTAGTAGTAAGATTCCGAAGTTCAGTCGTGGATGCGTTTCACATCATCGCGGTAAAGAATGCGTCGCAGGACAGTTGCTCGGGGGACGCGCGATGTTCTTTTGCGCAGGCAGCTGCGAAAAAAAGCAGAATACCGAAAGCAGGAGGGAGTCAGAATTTGCCGGTCCAGCGACTTGGGATTTGTTGACGGCGAAAGCGAGCCAGCCGGACCCTCATCGAGCGGAGTTTGGTGGGACACTTTGACTCCACGTGATAAACGTCGGGGCCCATCTTATCGATAGCGGCGGAATATCGGCAACTGACGACGATTAGGCCAACATATTTTTTTCCCTGCGCGCTGTATTAACCAAAGTTTTCAACTTATTTATTAACTAGCAAAGATGATTGTAAGTGCTTCGAAGCCCGGCCGCTGCATTTGATGCAGATATCTAACAAACGCAAAGCGCAAACAAGCGCGCCAACGGCGGGATTACCTGTACCGAAGGGCTCTGCTTCTACGAGACGCCGAGATTAGCGAAAAGCGAGCCAAGCTGCGAGCCTCGTTGGCATCAGGAAAGCCCCTGGATCCGGAAATTGCAAACGACAAGTCTCTGCGGAAAGACTATGCGTACGATGAATCTGCCCCCGATCTGAAGACCAACGAGCAGCTCGATCTGGATGACGAATATGCCCAGCTTTCTGGCATCGTAGATCCTCGAGTGATGGTGACGACTTCGCGCGACCCTTCGACTAGGCTGTCTGCATTTTCCAAGGAAATCAGACTCTTGCTGCCTACGTCGATTCGGTTGAACCGAGGAAACCTCATCCTCCCAAACTTGGTCCAGTCTGCGCAGTCTGCAGGGTTAACCGACATTATTGTCCTCCACGAACATCGTGGTACGCCCACGGCCCTGACACTTACGCACTTTCCTCACGGCCCCACGGTGTCTTTTTCTCTTCACAACGTGGTTTTGCGTCACGACATTCCCGGAAGCGTTCGGGGAACAGTGAGCGAGTCGTATCCTCACCTCATCTTTGACGGATTCACGACGCCGTTGGGACTGCGGCTTGTCAAGATCCTGAAGCACACTTTCCCTCCGCGGGAGGCTCTCACCAGCAAGAACAAAATGGGTAGCAGAGTCGTGACGTTTAAGAACCTTGAGGACAGCATCGAAGTCAGGCATCATGTCTTTGTGCGGACGGGGTATGATAGCGTGGAGCTGTCCGAGGTGGGCCCGAGAATGACGATGAGGCCATTTGAGATCCGAGGCGGCACGCTTGAGAACAAGGACGGCGACGTCGAATGGCACCTCAGCCAGTACACGCGAACGGCCAAGAAGAAGAACTATCTGTGAACTCGAGCTCGGGACGGCTATCAAAACCAACCAAGACGGCCGGACGAGCTCGTGGACAGGTGGAGCCGAGCCGCGCAGTTGGCGGCATAGGGCAGTTGATGGCGACTGGTGCGCGTTTACCTTGTGATGCGGCGCCTGCAGCGCCCTTGATCAACTTCAAGCTCGCAGCGACTGACATTATACGGGCAACTGCAACTGGCAGCCTTCAGAAGCAGGCATGGCAACAGGCGTCTGAAGGCAAAGCCGCGCAGGGCCGGACCGGGCGCAGCGGCACGACGTCTTTAGAATGGGACAAGGCGGAAAGTTTATTGGTTCATGGCGGCCAAGAGCACAGGCGACAACTTGTGTTGGGAAGTTATTTTGACACGCCGGTGCAAGAGCTTGGGCATGAGCAGATGCGTCTGGATGAGGACTGCTCAGCCACAGCCCCAGGAGTTCAGCCTCAATGTGACGACGAATGAGTTGCTACTACCTAGTACTTCGTAACGTAATCAACCAGGGGTCCGCCACCCCTAAGGTCCGCCACGTAATTGAGGAGAATAACACGAAGCTTTAACAACCTATTGCGCAGCTAAAATAAGCCTAATTCAATTTAATCTAGCTAAAACGTATGCATTATGTCTTCCTGATTAAGACGAGCTACATTAAGTGTATCCTCCTCGAGATTTAAGCCGTGGCTGCGACGATAACGCTCGGCAGCTTGCTTAGCCTCTACCTTAGCCTTTATAATGTCTAGCACCTTAGCAAAAGCGTTATTCGGGTTAATCTTAACGGTCTTACGGCCGGTAGGCCTAGAGGCTTCGAGCTTAGCCTTAAGATAGTTATTCTCGGCCTTTAGAGACGCCGTAAGACTATTCTTTTAGTTAAGGCTATGCCTAGCCTTAAAGGCTATAACTCTATAGCCGCGATTAACGCCGGATAAGTTAACGCGCAATACATTAAGCTAGGCCCGAACCTCCTTACTATCCTTAGGAGTCTACTACTCCTTAGTTTTCTTAATCTTATGCCTTTCGAGCTTCTTAAGCGTTAATAGAACGTTATCTAAGGCTCGTAGCTTAACTATAGCCTTAAGGGCGCGGTTAATATTCGTAGGATAGATCTTAGTAGCTTTAAAGCCGGCCTTAATATTGTCTTTAGTAAAGGCTAGCGAGGATATAACGTTATATGCCCTAACAAAGCGCTATTTCTAACGAGGCGCTATAATTATAAAGTCGACGAGGCTAGCGAGCTAGGTGCGGTAAAACTCCTTAAGAAGGGTAAAGACGCCGATATTAAGAGGCTACGTAATATATAACGAATGCGTAAGGAGGAAGAGAAGCTAGATGCGATGTTTAAAGGCCGTATATATAAAGTTAAGGCCTATATGCGATATAGCCCCGTCGAGTACTAAGATCTTTTATAGCGAGGCTATTTAAGGCTTTATTTCCGGGATAAATACGTTATTAAGCTACTTAAGAGCCGTATAGCTATTCGACTAGCCCGACTTACTATAATCCTAGGCCTATTCGGGGAATTACTTAGGAAACCACTGCCCTTAAAGGTTTATACCTGTAAAGAGGATTATAGGCTTAATATAGCGCCCGTCGGCACTTATATACTCGAGAATAAAGGCCTATTCGCTAATGCTTCCCTTAGTCCTTATATAGTGCTTCGTTAAGCAGCTGCTAATAACCTTCTTAGCCTTAGTTTCCCCTTCTACGACGCCGGTCTCGTCTATATTATAAATACGGCTCGAGCCGACGCACTTATTCTTAATCTCTCTGTCTAAGAGGTCCTAGAATACGTGGAATTTCTCCTCCGAGGAGCTCTAGGTGTAGAGGGTCTCGATGCCTTATGCGAGCTTTATTTTAACGTTAGGGTTACGCTAGATAAAGCGGTCGACCTAAGTTAGCCTAATAGGTCGGTCGTCGCTACTAAGGCCCGCAATAAGCTACGCAAAGCTCTAAAGCTTACGCCTTAAGGGCGGCCGCCCGGCAGCTTCTTCCGCGAGGATCTACTATATAAGCTCTTGCTCTTGCCTTAGAGATAAGCGTTAACTGCTTTCTATAGCGTTGCGAATAGGCTACGCGCCGTTAAGCCGCTCTCGTAGGGTAGTCCGAGGTATAGCATACTCGCGGCTTATAAGCGCGATAGAGGACCCGCGTTCTACGTCTTTACGTACGTTATTAATATTAATCTTACGGCGAGCGTTAGAAGTATCTATAATGAAAATTTAACGCGTAAATAGCTTTAATTAATATTATTGTAATGATTTGTGTTTGTGTTAATACTATAAGTCGCGATTAAGATTATGTGGCGGACCTTAGGGGTGGCGGACCCCTGGTTGCTTACGTTACTACCTAGTAGTATACCGAAGAGGTTCTGCAGGCGCTCTATTTTTGGCATCAGGCGCTGCACAATTGGCGCAGACACGCAAGCCGTCACGCAGACACGCGCGGCGACGGGGCTGAGGGATGATAGATACAGTGGTGTACCTAGCCTTGTCGGTCATGCGCCTGGGATGATGACCCTTGAAGGCTGTGCGCTGACGAGCAATTGTTTGGCCCGGGCTGTTGCTACTACTACTACCTTATTAGTACAAAGTACGAAGTACTCGTAGTACTACCTAGGTAGTACCACTACTATCATGCATGCACAAGATTCCCAAGCGCGCACCAGTGACCCTCCCGGCCTCGGCAGCGTCTGCAGAGGGTTATTCCTGGAGCGCGTTTCTCCGGAGACGTTGTGAATACCTCTCGTTTGGTGAATGGTGACGTAAGGCTTCCCACCTAATCTTAGGTAAGGCCCCATGTGGAGCCCCAAGTCATTTCTGTGAGTTCGTGCCATTTGTCCCCGCCCGAGAGTGGATGAACGGGCTGGAATTGACTCCTGTCCTATCCTGTCCTGTCGGCTTTCGCACAGAAGCTCCCAGGAACATGCCACGGTGGGAGATAAAGGCTTGTCGCATACATACTCCACCAGCAACAGTCAACATCTGCTACTAGACCAAATCCGCGACCGACATTTCGCATACCCCAAGGCCCTGTAAGTCTCACGCCGCTCCGACCATCCGCCAAGGCTCTCTGAGCTTGCTTGCTAACTACGGATACCTAGGTGCACTCTTCTCATCCCAGCCCTCCCCCCCCCCCCCTCTCTCGCTTTCTTTCTCTCTTCCTCTCCAGCATCCTTTCACTCTTTGCAGCTGCTTCAAGTCGCGGCCGCCCCCCCCCCCCCCCTCCCCCCCTCTTCCTCCTCTCAGCCCGGCGACAACAAACACAGAGCGCAACAATGTCGTACGGGCAGCAGAGTCAGAATCCGTACCATCAAGGTCCGGCTCAAGAGGTCGGCCAAGGCTATGGCCAGGTGAGCAAGCCAGCCGCGACTCGGTTGGAGCCATCTAACCCACTCTCGCTCCCTCAGGCCAACCCCTACGGCCAGGACCAGTACGAGATGCAAGACTACAACGACCAGCAACAACATCAGCAGCCTTCGGCCCTGACGCAGCAAGACTTTCTCAATCGCGTCCAGAACCTCCGCAACGACATCAAGAGCCTCACAAACGACATTGACTACATCGCCCAGCTACACCAGCGCACCCTCAGCAGCACCGACGGCCAGGCCACGCAGCAGCTTGAGCAGTACGTTTCCCACACGCAGATTCACAACACGGCCATCAAGGACGGCATCAAGGGCCTCGAGCGCGACCTCGGCCGCACCACCGACTCGTCCCGCACTACAAAGAGCACGCAGCTGCAGTCCCTCAAGACATTTTTTAAGTCGGAGCTCGACAAGTACCAGAGCATCGAGCGCGACTACCAGCACAAGTACCGAGAGCAGATTGCCAGGCAATACCGCATCGTCAACCCGGACGCCACCGATCAAGAGGTCCAACAGGCTGCCGAGGCCGACTGGGGCAATGAGGGCGTCTTTCAAACTGCGGCATGTCTCTCTTGTTGTTCTTGGCCTGAATTTTCAAACCCTCGCGTCTTGTTGGCTCCCCGTTGCCCAGGTCCTCGCTAACGCATGTACCCTGCCACGCAGCTTCGTACAAACCGCACCGGCCATGCCAGCTCCGTCCTCGGCAACGTGCGCGCGCGTCACAACGAGCTGCAGCGCATCGAGCACACCCTCTCCGATCTCGCTATCCTCTACCAGGAGCTCGCCACCCTCGTCGAGCAGCAAGATCCCGTCGTCCAGGCCGCCGAGACCAACGCCCAAAACACCGTCGAGAATATCGAAAAGGGCAACGAGCAGGTCAAGCAGGCCAACGAGCACGCCCGTCGCCGCCGCAAGCTCAAGTGGTGGTGCTTCCTCGTCGTTGTCCTCATCATCCTGGCCATTGCTCTGGGCGTTGGCCTTGGCATCTGTCTCGGCACCAACAGGTGTAATAAGCAGGCCTGATCCATGGCCGCGAGAGAGGGGGAGACTTTGCCGCTCAGAAATACCAAGAAGGGGGGGGGGGGGGGGGGCGGCGAGGGCGTGAGAGCGAAATACAGCGAAATATTGCGGGGGTAATTAATTCGCCGGGGTTTCCTGGGGGACGACGGTACATTCTCAAACCCTCTATCTGGTCTTTACAGGTCGAGCCGGCGCAGACATCTTGGCCTTTTCACCCGACGACTTGCTCGATTTATTCCACGACCCACGTTTCTACTAATCACTCGGGTCCAACGAATGCCCATGGTGTGCGGTGTGCATGGCATAATCCGGAAATGGGGGCCGGTCTCTTTGAGCCAAGGCTGAGAGGCAGGTCTTGAAAAGGCCTTGGGAGGCGCGGAGGGGTTCATCTTTTATTATCTCTCACCCTTCTTCACGAAGAGAATGGGCAACGAAACGAGTCTACGATGAAAGGAAGGGGGGGGGCTCCGGGGCTCCGGAGAGTTGTAATTATCGCACCTTGGTGGCCTGGTCTTGTGTATTTGGATTCCCCCATTCGAGGCTCACTTTGTACCTGGTGTATTCTTTCTCCTGTTCATCTTTCCTTTTCGTTTTCACTCTTACGGATTTTCGACGTGCAGGGAAGAAATGTGTTTCGAGATCGCAACAGTGACGTCGTGTGTCGAGCCAACTTCATCCAAACACTGGCAGAAGCGGAACAGACAGTTATGGCCAAGCATGGGGCTACGTACGCACCACAGTAGTTGGTTTTCTTTGCGTTGCTTCACCATCTGCCATCTTCACCTCCACGACACACCTTGCGCTTCCACGGCGCTGCCAAAAGTCCATCCTCAAATCGAAAAAGAGGTGAGCAGCGCGGGAGGGGATGGGTTGGGAGAGAGGGGTGTGTGCCATTCAGGAGCCAGGTAAAAGACGGGCAACGGAAAATATGAGAATAAATGTACAAGGCTGCTTGGGCGAATGTCTTGCTTCATGTATCGCCATCGCACAGCATCCCCGACTCCCCCCCCAGAAGGGACCAAACATCCGCTGGCCGGGCCGACGAGCCCTTCACTTCCCGAGTGAACACCCCGCGGGCTGCCAGCTCTTTTCGACGAATCAACCAACAGACTGTCCTTTCGCCCAAATGCTGGATGAGGCGGGCACACCTGCGTCGTCCTGTACACGTTCTTTCGACCAGTTGCCACGCTCCTTAACATGCCATCGTGTCGGCACAACTGTTGGAAGACCAAGGCAAGCTCCGTTGCTCAGGGGCCCATTCGGAGTCCGGGAGCCCCCGGAGCGGCCCCGGCAGCCAGCTTGGCAGCCAGTTTCGGATACTTCTGCGTCACCTGCACCTGCGTCCGCGTCGCCTCAGCGTAGGAAAGGGCGTTAACAATCTCTCCTTCAGTCCGGGCAAGCTCCGCGGCGCGCTCAAAGTACTTGAGGGCCTCGGTCACGTTGTTCTGCTGCAGGAGGAGCTGCGCCATGGTAGCCACGGCAATGTCACACTCGGGGTCAACTGCAAGCACTGTTAGCCATCGCACCGTCCATATGACCCTCACCAGGGCCTGGGAGAAGGGCGGAACTCACTGATCAGAGCCTTTTGGCACAGCTTCTCCGCCTCCTTAAAGTCCTGCTTCCACTGAAACATGGCGAGGGCCTTGTTGATGAGGGGTAGCACGTTGATGGTCATGGGTTTGGTCTGCTTCTCCATCTCCATGGCCGTGTCAAACTTCTCGATGGCCTCGGCAAAATTGCTCTGGTCGAGCAACAGTTCGCCATAATAGTTGTAGACGTCGGGCACCTTGGGAAAGTTCTTGATACATCGCCTGAAGGTCGCCATGGACGAGGCAATCGAGCCCAGCTTGTACTGCGTCACGCCCAGCTGGATGTGGGAGAAGATGAAGTTCTTGTCCAGGTCGATGGACTTTTGATAGTCCTTTTGGGCCTCGGGGAGGTTGCCTTTAATAAAGTTTGCTTGAGCCCGGTGATAGTAGACGTCGGGGTCGTCCTGGCTGTGCTCAAGCGCCTTGAGAAATTCAGCGTCGGCCTTGTCAGGCTTACCCAGCTCCAGATTGACGCTGGCGCGCTTGATGTAGGCCTGAATCATGGCAGGGTCGAGCTCGGTGCTCTTGTCAAAGTCCTTCATGGCATCGGCGTGGTTGCCGAGGAGAGTCCGCATAGTGCCCCTCCAGTTGTAGGCCAGGGCCTCGTACTCGCCCAAGCCGCCCAGTTCGACGGCCTTTTCGAACGCCAGCCTGGCGTCCTCGTACCCCTCGGCCGTCTTCCTTTCGAGAGCCTGGAGGCCCAGCTGCAGCTGACCCTGGCCCGTCTGCGAATTGAACTCGACCGAGTCATCGAGGCCTGCGGGGCGGGGCTTTGACCGGAAGCTTTGGAGGTAGTTGCCGACGTAAACGGGGCTGGGCAGCTTGAGAGGCCTCGAGGCGGCCAATTCCTTTGCCCTGTGCTCGGCAAAGACCCTGAGCAGCCTCTCGACGGACTCGGCGGTTGAGCTGTTCTTGAAGTTGTCGATGATGCACGAGGCGGTAAAGTCGAGGAGGGCCTCGGCGTACATTTTTTGATGCTCGTAGGCGGTGGCGCGGCGGTTCATGGCCTTGACGTAGTCGGAATCCATGTTTATGGCGGCCGTGGTGTCCTCGACGACCTTGCCCCAATCGCTCATGGCGCTATAGCAGGCGGCTCGATTGGCGTAGAAGACGGGATCGGGCTTGCACAGGATGGCCTTTGAGTAGAGATGGATGGCCTGGTTGTAGGCCTTGTCGCCGTAGGCGCTGTTGCCGACCTGCTTGAGCTTCGCGGCATATTCCTCGCGCTGCTCCTGGGTAAAGGTGGCGACCGACGTCTCGTTGATGTCGGGGAGGTCCGACGACTCGCTCTGGACCGAGGCAGCCTTTGACTGAGAGGGGGCGGGAGTGTCCTTGGACTCGGCGGCCTTGCGCTCGGCTTCTTTCCGCTTCCGCCTCTCCTTTTTGCTGAGCTTGGGAGTGGAATCTGCCTTTGGTTTCTGGGGGGGCGTGTTAGCTCCCAGAGTTGCCGAGCAAGAGTATTGCGAGCCTGGGAACGGGGAACGCGCGGGAGGGGATAGACGGGACTTACCGAATCGGAATTCAGGTAGTAGACGACACCTGCCCCAGTGACGACGACGGCAACTCCGGCAATGGTATAGACGACGGCCTTGTTGTCCGAGACCCACGAGGTTATTCGGTCCCAGGTCGAGGATGGAGCGTCGACGGGAATGGCAGTAGGGCGGCCCGGAGGCATTGACAGCGGGTTGGACATTGTGGATCGCCTAAGACGTGCGCAGGCGGATATGACGGGGTAGAGAGAGGGGAAATACGCCGCTCAGAGGGCAAGGAGGAGGCGGCGCGTTGGGGCGCGAGATGTTGCAGGTGGTAGATGATGATGAACAAGAAAAAGTTGCTTGTGCCGATACCTCAGATAAGGTACATGCTGCCGCCCAAGGAAGCTTCCCCGAAATTTGCAGCCCCGCTAAAAGCTCGGCTCAATTGCGGAGTTTGGCCAGACAGACTTGGTTGGGGTGACGATGCAAATTCGGGTATAGTTTCTTTTCATGGGGAGTGATATTGATAAGTAAAAGATGAAATCAAACCATGAATGAGGTGTTTCACGTTTTGAGTGATGAAACCCACCGCCCCTTCCGGCTTCCGGGTCCGGGCCCCGACAGCGGACATTCACACGGACTTGTTCAGGGGTCCCTTTGGTTGAGTCATCCGAGAGGGGCCAGGTCTTCAGTCCGCTTATCCGCTTGAGATACCACCAGACAGGTCAACTACATCCCAAGCTTCCTATGCGCAATCGAGACCCAATGTCTGATTCCTCATTTTCCCTCTTCACTTCGCTGCGTTACGACGTCTCCCTGCAACAGGTCCCCGACAGCCGCTTGCATTATGCCGGATGGAACTACCACAACCAGTCGCCTCTTTACATGCTCGACCTCCATCGCGACCGCATCCTCAAGGCTGCCACCCACTGGCAATGGAAGGGAGCTGTGGAAAAGCTCTCTGGCGACGTGGCTCTCGACCAGCTGGCCCGAATGGCCCAGGAAGCCGTCGGCAGCAGCCCCGAGCCCAAGCCACTGCGGCTGCGCATCGTCGTCAACAGCAAAGGCGACATGACCTTTCAACACTTTGACACGCCGCCCTTGCCACTCGAGAACCTGCTCCCTCAACGGCTGCCAGAGCCAGGCGCGCCACCAGGCCCCAACGAGCCCAAGGTACCCCCTCGCTTTACCCTGGCTGTCGATGACGACCCGACCCCCAGGTCTGAGTTTACGCACTTCAAGACGACGAAGCGGGCCATGTACGACGCTGCCCGCCAGAGAGCCGGCATCGGCCCGCAGGACCAGAAGGAGGTGCTCATTGTCAACGCACACGACAAGTCGGTCATGGAGGGCAGCACCACGACGCCCTACTTTTGGCGTAACGGCAGATGGGTCACGCCGCCTGTTTCTCCCACGTTTAGCTGGGAGGATGGCTGCGGCGGACAGGATGGTACTTCTAGGCGCTGGGCGCTACAAAGGTGCGTGTTGTTCTCATTTTACTGTCACGCCCGGCCTGCTTGCTAACCCTGCATCATCACAACCCACAGAGGGCTGGCGGTTGAACAAGCCGTTCCTGTCGACTCTCTCGTCGACGGCGAGGAATGCTGGATCAGTAGCGGCGTCAGCGGGTTTCGCCTGGCAGTCGTCAGCCTGAAACGGCCTGCTCAGGCTTCCGTGGGGTGAGCACGAGACGCCCAAGCAACGCAGTGAATCGGTCCGTCTTGCGAATCGACTCGGAGGAAACTGCCCGTCAACCGTGCGGCGAGGTGGCGTAGGTATCCATGGATCTCTACAGCTAGGGGAGAGAGGCAGTAGAGAGGTTCCATGCACACTCCAATCGCCTGAGCCCCGTCGTGCCGGGTGTCGCTGACGACACGACGTCTTCAGGTATAACCATGGCATGTAGTGTGTTTAGCTCTTTCCACTGATGCGACCGAAATGTAATGCCTTGAGGCCGATTTCAACGAGCAGAAGCAAGCCTTTTCTTTACAACCAGGTATACGATGCCGTACAGCAAAGGAGGCTGCTGCCTTTGGGCTTGTTGATATCAACGTGGGTACGAAGTAGATAGTACGGATACTGCTACACCACCACCTGCATTTGGCTCACCAACAGCCCGGAGCAGTTGTCGGACAAGGCCTCGGTTCATGACCAACATGACTTGTCGGGAATAACGTCCTCTTTTGGATTCGAATGACCGAGAACAGCCCAATATGTACTCATTTGATGTCAAGGGGGTTCGATTGCATCATCGAAACCTGCCTGCTTCATCATGTACTCGAATATCTCCATCCTTCTGGTGCCTCCAAGGCATCCGTGTCGAGTCGCGGTACTGACCTCCCATGTTCCAAGTAAAGCAAACAACAAGTCGTCGCAGCGGCGAGCACGCGGTACGAAAGAGACACCAAGCAACAACTAGAACAACAACCTGGCTCAAAGGTTCCAGTACGGATCCCACTCGCCGTCATCGAAGCCGTCGGGCAGGTCAAACTGTGGGCTCGCCGGCGCCGGCTTCGGCTCTGGCTCGGGCTCGTCGCGGAAGAGGTGGTAGAACTCGGTCTCGGGGACGGGCTCGAGGCCGCGCACGGCGCGGTTCGCGTTGACGGTCCTCTGGACGCGGCCGAGGAACTTGAGGTCGTCGATGGAGGCCGTTGCAATGTCACGACACGAGGTGCGCATGAAGCGCGGGTCGGCGCACCAGTGGTTGCTGGCGCCGTTGGCGTCGTAGCCGCAGTAGTAGGTGCGCAGCCGGCAGAGGTCGCCCAGGCGAGCCATCTCGCAGAGCACCCAGGCCCATTTGCCCTCGTTGAGCAGCACCTGGTCCAGATGCACCGTCTGCAGCGTGCGCCGGCTGCCCGCCACGATGCGCAGCAGCGCCAGGCCCTCGACCTTGACGCGCGAGAGGTGCAGCGACCGCAGGCTGACAAGGTTCTGCAGTCCGAGCCCGTCGAGGCTGACGAGGCTGCTGTGCGAGTCGATGGACAGGCTCTCGAGGTGGCGGTTGGGCGTGGTGCTCATGACGCCCAGCATCAGCGCCGAGTACTTGTTCCGAAAAAAGGGCGGCGGCTGTAGAGGCACTTTGTCCGGCTGAATCCACGGACCCGTGTCCTTCTCGACGCAGTCCCAGATGCCAATGTCCAAGTGGCGCAGATGTCGCATCGCCGTCTCCATGGACTGCTGCGCGGGCCCGTCGGCCACCAGTCGCGCCAGCTCCACCGAGGCGGGCATATAGAGGCTGAGTCTCTTGAGGTGCGGCAGCGGCACGTAGCGCAGCCCCTTGATGACCGACTCGGACACCATGCGAGACTTGGCCATGCAGACGCTCCATTCCGGGACGGGCTTGCTCGCGAGCTCGGCGTATCCCACCACGTTGCGCACCGCCAGCGTCTCCAGACGACGCACCTTTGCCATGAAGACGGGCAGCACCACGATGAGGGCGGCGAGCCAGTCGCTCATCTTGTCGAGTTGCTGCGAGTTGGCCGGCACGTCAAAGTTGACCCGAAGGTGGCGGATGCTGTTGTAGTAGATGCCGTCGCCCAGGGAAAGCAGCTTCCTGAGCCTCGCGGCGTTGGCCTCGTCCGACTTGTCCACGTCATACGACAGCTCGATGTGCGAGAAGAGGACATTGGTGGCCAAGACGCAAAACTGGCGGTTCACGAGGCGCAGGTTGGCCAGGTCTCGCTTGTTGTGGGCGCCGTTGAGCGTGAGCTCCTTCCAGACGCGGTGTCCGAGGCCCTGAAACTGCGTGTCATGACGGCCACCATGGCCAACCTGGACGACAATCTATTCGTGTGAGCCAGGCGTTTTCCTCGCCGAGAGGTGCTGGGGATAGGAAGAGGGGAAGATGGCCCTAAACAGGCTCCTCGGAAAACGAGAAAGTCGCCTGGGGACATGGAAAGGGAGCAAAGAGAAAAATGGCATACAAGCCGGAGAAGCTCTGGCGCCGCGTTGTCGAGTTGCATCCCGTCGAGTTGGCCGAGGCTTCGGCCTGTTTGTCAGAGAAAACGAGGAACAAAGGTGAGCTGAGCGGGGACGTGAACAAGTTGTCGATGCAAACGAGTTGGCCGTTTTCATGTTGCAGACGAAAAGGGCTTTTTGCTCGGTTGCCCACGCAACACACAGGCACTCGGCCAATCACATCGAGTGCTGGCAACAGACGCGGCTGGCAACAGACGCGACAGCTGCCCCCCCTGATAGGCAGCTGGCCATGTGTTTGCCTGGATGCCTGAGCATCTTGGAAGCCCTGTTCATCACGGGACTGGCCGGCCGAGCTGTCCTGCCCAGACTGCGAGAGAAATCAAGGCACATGTTTCAAACGCAATTACTCCCTGACACCCTCTCAGACAGACGTATAGAGCCAAGCCATGTGCAGGAACCCTAGACATGCAGAAGCCGTACGCAACCATGCAAATCACCCAACGATGCCTCCTACGCCCTTCCCAATGCCCCCGGCCGGCCGGCTAATCCTGAGCACTGCTGGCGCCGCTCCTCACCCCGATGCTCTCCTCGTACTCGGTCCACCGCAGCGCCTCCTCGACGTCCATGACAAAGTGCGACTCGCCGCCGCACAGCGCCACGATGCCGCTGCGCTCCATGAGGTGCCACACCGGGTGGTCGCGTCGAGCCGGCCCGCGAGAGAAGAAGATGCGCACTCCGCGCTGCCGGTACGTCCGCACAATCTCCTCGAGCACCTGCGTCCCCGACCCGTCCATCGAAGTCACCCCGTGAATGTCGAATATGACGTTGCGGTTCGACTCTTGGCTGCGTATCCGCGGCAGCCCCGGGTGGGCCCTCGACGTCCCGTACAGCTCTAGCCGCCGCAGCCGCGCCTTGAGCTCCCCCGTGTTGGCAAACGTCAGCGGCTCGGGGATCTTGACGATGAGGCACCCTTCGATAAACTCCAGGCTCGGGTTGTCCGCCTCGGCGTTTTCGAACCGGTTGGTGCCCGGGATGCGGCCCAAGATCTGGATCCGGGGCCTCGTGCTGTGCTTGATGACGAGCAGGATCGAGATGCCCACTCCGAGAGCGATGCCCAGGGCGAGCGAGTAGAATATGGTGGACAGGAAGATGATGGCCATGAGCGACAGCTCCTTCCAGCCACGGATACGCACAAAGAAGGAAATGTCGTGGGGCGCTTCCTCCATCAGCGACCACGCCACCACAGAAATCATGGCTGAGAGCACGGGCTTCTGCGCCTTGTGTCAGCATCGGGCATGGGAGTGCATCACCAACTGTGGCACACGAACCGGTAAGTAGTAGAACTGCGGAAGCAGAAACAAAATGGACAAGAGGGAAATCAAGCTGAGGAAAATGGAGCTCATCGGACTCTTGCCGCCCGTCGACTTGTTCACTTTGCTGCGCCCGTAGCCTCCAAAGGCAGGCAGGCTCATGAAGCTGGCGCCCACCAGATTGGCAACGCCCAGCGCAATCATCTCGCGGTTGGCACTCAGCTCCATGCCCTGGATCGTGTCGCTCCCCCCCAGACTCTTGGCCGCCACCGACGACTCGAAGAAGCCGAGCAAGGCGATGAGAAACGACGTCGACATGGCGTCGCGGATGTGGCGCATGTGCGAGAGCTGAAAGGGCCAGCGAAAGACAAAGAGGTTGCCGGTGGCCGCCCTGACGGTGCCGAGAACGTCGACTCCCTGCTCGTCCCATCGGAAGTGGGCACAGAGTAGGGCAGAAGCAACAACAATGATGAATCGGTCGGGGATGAAGACGACCGAGGGGAACCGCGGTTCAAGCCGCTTCTTGAGTTCACTCGAGGGAGTTAGCGTCGCCGATTCAATTCCTGCAAGATAGCCGGAACGCCTTACCGACAGGTCATGATGACGAGAAAGCTGATGCCGGCAATGGCAAACGTCAAGTTGTGCACCTCGCCGGCGTTTTGGACGATGAAGCGTATCTTGTCAACGCTACTGCCGTGGCTGACTTTGATATTGTCCCCGATATCGTTGAGCCCCAGCTCGGGAATCAGTTGGTCCACGGCAATGACAAAGCCAATGGCGCTGATGAAGCCTCGCAGAAACGGCCTGCTAAGCACGCTATCCAGGAAGCCCAGCCTGGCCAGACCGGCGATGAGAATAGTGGCCCCGGCCATGCCGGCGACTACACCGCAGACCTGGGAGTGGAGCAGGGCGTCGTCTTCGGACCCGTGGCCCGAGTCGACGCTGTGCTGGATGACGCTGCCGACAAGGAGGGACCCTGCCGCTTCCGGGCCGACGACCATCTGCGGACACGAGCCCAAGAGGGCGTAGACGAAGGGGTTGAAGACAAAGGAGTAGAGCCCGTGGATGGGTGGGACATGGGCAAGGTTGGAGGCGAGAGAGAGGCCCATGGGAAGGTAAAACGAGGCCATGGTCAAGGCGGCGATGAGGTCGCCCTTGAGAAAGGCCATTTTGTACTGCCCGATCCAGTTGAAGAAGGGAACATAGTAGGCCAGGTACCTGCCAAGGTCTGTCAGCGATTCTCTCATCTGGCGCCCGGTCGACTGGCCACACTCACATCAAGGGCGTGAAGCGAAAGCCGGCCTGCTGGGCGAGCTGGCTGCTCTGGTCCATCTTCTTGGTCCGCATCCTGGCCTTGAGCCACCTCTTCCAGTCGTCTGTGCCGCCCAGCTGGGAGACTGCACTGTCGAGCGAGACGACGGAAGCGCTGGAGCCCATGGCATCGCCGTGGCCACTGGGGCCGAGGCCATTCGTCGGGCTGGACGGGCGGGGACTAAAGGTGCCGTGGTTGCAGAGGCCGGCATGAGCGGCAGCGGCATGGACGCCGCACCGCTGCTGGCTCTCCTTGGCCACGAGCGGCGTAGACACGGCGGCGGGCCCGTCGACCATGGGACGGCGCGAGGCGGCTTCGCTGCCCTGGCTGTGGGCGCGACGGGCGACGGGAGGCGTGTGGCTCTGGCGCAGCGCGCTCGGCTGCAGCGGACGATGGCCATTGGAGGCCGAGTTCTCGCGGCTGTGCGCGGGCCGACTTCCTGTCATGTTGCCGTCGTCGTCGTCACAGGCATCGGAAGGGGGCGGCGCGCGTATGTATGTGTGTGTGTGTGTGTGCGATGTCGGAAGCCGTCGATGTTTTCGCTTTGCTTCCGGCGGCAACGAGGCGGCGCCCTATTTACAGCACGGAGGATCCGCACTGAGTATTCGTACACTACCTAATACTACTACTCCCTCGTAAATGTTGGCTTTGGCAGAGAAGCACGACCCAACAAGATTCACAGAGTCGGGCCGCAGAGCAGCGGAGTCGTCGGCAGTTTGATGCAGTACTGGCCAAGCAATTTTCGACGTCACATTGCCCGATCTCTTGACCTTCGGAACGAGGCCGAGGCGCATCCTGGAGGGGTTCGCAGCAGCGGCTGTGCCATTTGTGTGCCAGGGGGTGGGTATGTACATATGTACATATTTGTCAGAACATAACAACAGGTGCACGGGTCACGTGCGATAGGGACAGATGGCGAACTTAATCCCTCCCCCTCCCTCCCCGCTTCCTACGATCGAGACCCCTTGGAGCCGGCTTCCTATGACGCCGGGCCTCCCCATCTGAATACCCCCGCGGCGGACCCGGTGGCAGCTCTTCCGCCGCGATCCCGCAGCCTTCCTCGCCCGCCGCCTCCATCGTCTTAGGCCGCCCCTCGCCGCGGCCGATCCGTCCAACCCCATCGCCATCGTCTGCATCTTCCGACACTCACCAGACGCAGCCCCTCGTTCCCGACGGCGACCTCCTCCTCCACGCCGGTGACCTCACAAACCACGGCTCCTTCGCCGAGCTCCAGGCCCAGCTAGACTGGCTGGCCTCCCTGCCGCACCGCTTCAAGGTCGTCATCGCCGGCAACCACGATAGGCTCCTCGACCCGGACTACGTGGCCCGCTTTCCCGACAGGATCCAAGAAGTCGAGGGCGAATCGCGCGCTGAACTTGACTGGCACGACCTGGTCTATCTCAGCAATTCGTCAAAGGTCCTTGAGTTCGCTCACGGGCGACGGCTGGCCATTTTCGGATCCCCGTCGACGCCACAGTTTGGCACCGATTTGCCTTTCAGTATCCGCCCATTCGGGATGTTTGGACCGGCGCCGTGCCGGACGGGACAGATGTCCTGCTTACCCATGGGCCCGCGAGGCTACCTGGATCTCGACGGCAAGGGTTGTCCCAGCTTGACGAGGGAGGTGGCCAGGACGCGGGTGCCACTCGGGAAGAGAGACGAGGACGACCATGGTCAATGCCGCCGTCACTAATGGACCCCCGGTCATCGTGCTCCAGTGAAGCCCAGGAGCACATCAAAAACCCTCTTCTCCGGCCAAAGTACCGCCCGCATATGATCAGATCGTCGGCCTCGGCCTCCTTGATGGCCGCCAGCGCCCCCCCTCGGCCATTTCTCACGGCCGATCCGGATCTCGAGATGAAACGCAGGGCTCAAGAACCAGGACGTCTCTCGCTAGGCGTATGCTTCGGTACGTGCACGAGAGAAGACCAGTTAACTCGGAAGTTGAACCAATCACATAGGGACCGAAGTATCGAGCATCGAGGTTAGCGAGGGGCCAACGACACAATTATCCACACAAAATTTGTCAGATACCGCATGCCACCTTACGCATAGTTTGACTAGTCGAGTGCAACGAGAATCTTCTGGGCTGATACGCCTCGAAGGCGCAGGCCAAATGCCTTTTGAATACTCTCGAGTTCCGCTGCCCACGATCCTCGGCTCTGGCTCGGGGACGAGCTGGCCTGATGCAAGAGCTTAGGGCACAAAGTCGCGAAAGACGTTGGTGACAGTGCCTTTAGGCTAGGCAAGGTCGCTAGTCTCAATGAACTTTGATCTGATGTCCTCCGGGTATCCATAAGGGGGCGGCGGACCAGCGTCGGCGATGAGCCTAACGCCGCCCTGAGCACGTCGGCACAAATGTCAAGGCCGCCCGGGTTCACGGCCAACGCTCCTGCCAGCTCCTTTCGCTTGAGTGCTGAGGCAATGGCAGCGGCGTATCGCTGGAACGCGCCCTCGGCCGGGCGATTGCCAAACGGCAGAGTGCCGGCGGCGTAAGGAATGACGCGGTCGCCTACGGCGAAGCGAGACCCGGCGCTGCCGACGTGGACGACCTCGCCAGCCAGGTCGGATCCCGGGACGTGTGGCCACGCGACGTAGGGAAGAAGCGCTTCCCCGAGGAGTTGCTTGTAAGCATCAACCGGGTTGATGGCCACGAAGCGGTTCTTGACCACGAGCTCTTGCGGGCCCGGGAGTGTCAGCGGGCGCTCCTTGATCTCTAGGGGGCAATTGGGCGTTCCATTTGCTAGGAAAATCGCTTTGTTGCTAGACGCCATGTATAAAATTGCAGTCTGATGGCGCGAGGATTCGATAGACGGCGACGAGCTTTAGTCTCGGATCGACTGTTTAATGTGACGCCTGTCGAGCGACAAGCTGCCTAATAAAGAGGTCACTGCAGGACGGTTCAGCAGTAAGCGGCATAGACTGCCACACCCCCTCTTACGCCGACGACAATAACCCGTGTCCCGTCGTCGTGCATGCCGCGTGGATAGCGGCATGGCCGAGTAGGAGTACGCCTGAAGGAACGAAAGGCGAAAGGCTCTTGTCGCATCGGAGCGGCGCCCATAATGCCGTGTTAGATACGGTGTACTATATTCTCATCTACAGCCACTACATCTCGTTGACCAGCAACCCTGCCATGCCCTGCCCGGTCCCGATGCACATGCTAACGAGCAGCATCTTCTTCTGCGACCGCCGCAGCTCGCTCAGGCCCGTGACAATCTGCCTCGCCCCCGTTGCCCCCAGCGGATGGCCCAGCGCAATCGCCCCGCCGCGCGGGTTCATCTTGTCCCACTCCAGGCCCAGCTTGTCCCGGCAGTAGACGGCCATGGAGGCAAAGGCCTCGTTGACCTCAATCACGTCCATGTCGGCCAGCCTGACGTTGTAAATGGACAGCAGCTTGGGGATGGCCACGCTGGGGCCGATGCCCATGATGCGCGGCGCCAAGCCGGCGACTGTGGACCCGACGTATTTTGCCAGAATGGGCTGGCCCAGCCGGATGGCCGTCGACCGCTTCATCATGAGGAGAGCCGCGGCTAGCATCACCTTGTTAGCAAATCGTACCTCCTGGGGAGCAAAACACTCACCTCCGTCGGTAACTTGGCTGGCGTTGCCGCCCGTCGTGGTAGGTCCCCACTGTGGAAAGGCCGGTCGAATCTTGGACAAGCTCTCCGGCGTAGTTCCAGGCCGGATGCCCTCGTCTCTTGACAGCGTCACCGACTTCCACTCGCCGTCGGGGCCCTTGATCTTGGTTGTGATTGGCACAATCTCGTCGTCAAACAGACCAGCCGTTTGGGCCTTTTCGGCCCTTGAGAAGCTCTCGGCCGCGTACTTGTCCATCTCCTCCCGGGCAATGTTGAAGTCGCGACTGACATTCTCGCTCGTCCAGCCCATGGGCTGCATGCAGTCGGCCGCCTCTTGGCTCAGGTTCAGGACCGTCTCGTCAAAGGGCTTCTCGAGGCGGTCGCCGCCCTCGGACATGGTCTCGGCGCCGCAGGCGATGCCGACCTGGATCGAGTTGTGGGCGATGGCGTGCGCAATGTCGGCCGTCGCCTTGAGCCCCGAGGAGCAGAATCGGTTCACCGAGTAGGCGCCGGCGGTGTTGGGGAAGCCGGCGGCCAAGGCGGCGGCGCGGAGCTTGTACGCGGCTTTGCCATCCGACACCTGCAAGTCGCGAGAATGGTGAGCAACGGCGTAGGTCTAAAAGGAAAGAGTGCGACTTGCGTTTCCGAGGGCAATGTCCTCGACCAGTGCGGGGTCCAGGCCGCTGCGGTTCTTGACCTCGTTGAGGAGAGCATACACCATGTACTCGAGGCTCGTGTCCTTGAAGCCGCCTTTCTTGGCCTTTGTCAAGGGCGTGCGGATCGCCAGGGTAATGACAATGTCATCAGCATTCTTGGATTGGCTGCAGCAGAGAGCAGTCCCGGTCAGCAGGCAGGGACGTTCAAGCCTGATATGAAGGCATACATCTTGCTCAGTGACGACCCAGGCGTCAGGTGTTTGATGATGGAGCCGATGCGCTCGACAGCCATGGCGAAGGCGTTTTCCGGGGCTCGTGGTCAAGGTATGAGGCTGGAAGGGGAGCAGCACGCACACTTGACACGGGAAGAGTTGCTATAGGCGTGTCGATGGAAGTTGGTCGTCCAACGTTGGATGCGGTCTAGTGTTCATGAGCCGAGGCAAAGGACGAAGTTGCGCTGACTAATTAGTGAGAGGGGGTGACTCAATACTAGTATCGGGAAAACGCTGTCGAGTCCGTTCGATCTTGAAGCAGCTTCCTTTATGCTTACTGTGCATCGGCGTCTCCGCGGATGGCCACCAATTGCCTGGGGTCAGCTGCGGATTAAGCATCCTTGAAGCGTACGAAGTACCAAGGTAGTAAGAGATACGGGGTAGACCCGGTAGACCCTGCAGACCACGAACCCCGCCACGGCGCCTCGACCCCGACCCCGAACCCCTGGACAGGACAGTGACAGCGCTGCGCTGCTGCACTGACTGGAAGGAAGTACGGAGTAGGTAGTTACTTTGTATGTATGTATGTACATACGAATAAGCCGTCCCCGGTTCCTATTTCGAACCTGCACCACCTGCCAAGCAAGGAAGGAAGTGGATCGAGGGCCATGAACCGCCTCCCACCCCTGGCCATGTGGCTGCAGCGAGACGCAGCCTTCAAGTCGCGCCCAAGTTCCCATTTTCAGGACGTCTCCTGCGTCTCCTGCGTCTTCCCTCCTCCTCCTCGCTCGCTCATCCCGCCGTGTCCTCTCGTTTTCGCTCGTTAGCCCTTGGATGCGCCATCGTTCGTCAAGTAGAGACACCGTTGCTTCAGAACCATTGCGAGTGCGGCCAACAGCGACGACGCCTAGCTGCCACTCGAAGCCTGCCCAAGTCGTCGTTCAATTTTCCCAACTCTTGCTCTCTGTCACAATGACTACGATTTGAACCTCGACCTTTAGCTCGACCGGTTTCCCACATCGAAGCCCACCGCGCCTGGTTCCTCATCCCGCCGGCGCCTACCCTGGGGAACCCGTCGCGTGTCTCCCCGACCCGTCCTTTCTTGGACGTCGCTCCTTTTGCAGTCGAATTAACCCAATCTCCGTCACCGAAACAAGCATCATCACCATGTGGCTTGTCGCCGGGCTATTCGCCGCTTCCGCCCTCGGGCAGGCGGCCTCGTCCAAGCGCGGACTCTGCTTCACGCCAGACGAGAATCACCCCGAGGACAACCAAATCTGGGTCAAGACTGGTAGCGACCTGAAATGGTATTACAACTACCAGAGCCTCCCATCCCCCGCCTACGCCAGCCTCAGTCAAGAGGAGCTTGAGTATATTCCCATGATGTGGGGGCTTAGTTCCAATCCCAATGACACAACCTTTTACAACCAGGTCAAGAAGCTCGTGGACGAGGGGAGGAAGATCCAGCGCGTGCTGGCTTTCAACGAGCCGGATGCCGATTCGAGCGTTGGCGGAAGCAATGTCAAACCCCAAGACGCCGCCCAGGCCTGGGTCGCCAACTTTGAGCCCCTCGGCAGGATTGGCATCAAGCTGGGCCTGCCGGCCTGCACCGGCGGTCGCGGAGGTCTGCCTTGGCTGAAGCAGTTTCTGGGAAATTGTTCAGACTTGGTGAGCACGGCCAGTGAAACAAGAAATTGCACCTGGGACTTTCTCCCGGTTCATTGGTACGACAACTTTGCCGGGCTTGCCTCTCACATTGGCGAGCGCAAGGCTACGTAAGTCGCCGACTCCAGGTCAAGGCCTCGGCGACAGCTCGAGACTAACTAACCCTGCCATGACAGATGGCCTGATGCAGAAATATGGGTGACCGAGTACGCCTACGCGCACCAAGACCTCGGCCCGACTCAGGACTTCTTCAAGCAGACCGTCGACTATTTCGACAAGCTCGACTACATCGGCCGCTACTCGTACTTTGGCGCCTTTAGGGCAAACAAGGCAAACGTCGGGCCCAACGCTGCCTTTCTCAGCAACGGGGGCCAGCTGACCGACATTGGATCATGGTATCTGGGCTTCGGCGCCACTGGCTTGAGCCCCCAAACCGGCAAATCCTCGACAGCTGCGCCCAGCGCGAAGCTGATGGGGGCTTCCCTCTTCATGGCGCTCGTTGCCGGCTGGTTATCATGATGTGGCGGCGGTGTGTTGAATCGAAGCATGCATATGGAAACTGGTTGAACTTGTGATGGAGACGGTGAACTTGCAGGATGGCTTCATCAGATATACCAAGAACATGTATACTATACGGAGATTGAAAAGTCGTCATTGAGACGACAGGTTAGGGATGGTCTAATAGAAAGCAATTGGTCTGGATGACGTATGAAGTGTCCCAGGCCTGACGGTAACGGGCGAGGGTCACGATGCGATGGTGACCCCGGGAAGGTTGTCGCACTCGCCGCGAGGGGACGCAAAGCGCAAACGCAAGAAAGACGGTGCAAGATGGACCATGCCCTGCAGCTCATGAAATGCCATTCTTTATAGATGCTTGATGGCCACGTGCCCAGGACAGTCGATTGCGAAGACTGACGACTACTGATAAGAGTGTGACGCCCGCGGACCCGTGGGCCGGGCTTAATGGCGACGGGGCTTGGAGACGGACGGGCCGACTCTTCCTTCATGATTCATCGATTGCGTGCTGAGAGGAACGACTGGGGCAAGGGAACGTGCAAGAAAACGTGCTCTCAACCATTCGAAAAGGGGCCCTGATTGGACCACCTACAGGTAGGCCGTCGCTTATCCCACGTGACGCTGACGCCACGCCGCCGCGGACCAGCTCTCTCTCCGTTCTCTCTCGCACTCGCATGCCAAGAAAGTGCCAAGACGCCCGGAAACGCGCGGCCTCGGACTGCTTGGCCAACAGAGGCTGGCCCCGGCGCGCATGCCCCGGCGCGCACATGGCGCGTCGATGTCCGTCGATGCAATCCCAGGCGGCTGCCCGATGCCCTGTCGATGACTGGCAGCATGTACAGGCGCAATAAGCTTATCTATGCCGTGCCCAATAGCCACGCAACGAGGGTTAGTCCTCCGCGGACATATGGACATATGGCGGACCGAGGGTTGCGTCACCGCAAGGAGAAAAAAGAGAAAAAAGGGAAGCTTCAGCCATTTGTAGTCCAATATCCCAAACAGGCCTAGACCGTCGCCAAGCCAAGCCGTGCGAAAAGTACATACGAATACCTGAGAAAACCTTCTCGACGCCTTCCCATCCCATCCGTGTTTCCGCCAAGACCCCGTCGTCGCCAGGGCTCTCCGTTTTTCGTATATTTTCGTGATTTTGCTCTGCTCCAGACTCCATCGCCCCCGGTCATGGGCATCGACAGTCTTCAGCCGTATGCAGCAGACGGCCGACGACGGACCTGGATGCATGCTCTCTCTCGCCAAGCCTCGCGGCCGCATCTCATCGAGCCACCAGCGCGGTTTCCTGACGTCACGCCACAGACGTGATGGCTTGCCGTGGGGAAACGAGGTTGACTCGCCGGGCGCATTGATAATTGTGGATATAGAGGCGTCGCCAAGAGTTCCAAGTTGCCTATCGCCCCATGGGCCCGAATTTCAAAATGGCTCGGCAAAGAGTTTGGACAGCCGCCTCCGAATATTTATACCGGCCCATGCCCGCATTTGTCCCCTGCGAACCTTGATACTCGATATAACCATAGCAAAGGTCGACTCCAACGCCCCCCCCCCCCCCCACTCCCACAGTCCCGTCGACCGGACTCTGAAATCTCCAACAAGAAACATACAAGACTCTCAAGGTCGACGACACAAAGGACGTCGTCTCAGTCTTCCACCCCGTCAAAGTTCGCGTAGCTTCGCGTAGCTGAGCACCCAGGGACGCCGTCTCACATCCTCGTCCCCCTTCCTCGTCGAGCCTCTCTCTGGCCATCAAACGTCGCACCCACTGTCTATGAATCAACTCCGGACCTTGACGAACCTGTGGCCCGCATCCGAGCACGGATTCTTCTGTTACCTGCCGCCTTGCGACAATGGCTGAATTCCCAAAGCACCCGTTCCTCCTCTCCGTCGAGGAGACGGCCCATGCCCTCTCCACCGACATCGACAAGGGCCTCACTTCGGCACAAGTTGCCCAACTGCAGGAAAAATACCCAAAGAATGAGCTCAACGTGGGACAGGGAATCCCCTGGTACAGCATCCTGACCAAGCAGCTCCTCAATGCCATGATTCTTGTAGGTCAAAGCCCCCGCCGTCATTTGGGTCTGTGTCGCGCATTCGGCCAATCATCTAACACGGAATCTATAGGTCCTGGTGTTTGCCATGGCCCTAAGCTTTGGCATCAAAGATTACATCGAGGGGGGCGTGCTCGCCTTTGTCATTGTGCTCAACGTCACCATTGGCTTCTGGCAAGAGTACCGCGCCGAGAAGCGCATGGATGCCCTCCGGGCTCTGTCGTCCCCCAGCGCCATGGTCTTGCGCGACGGCAAGACCCAAGTCATCTCCAAGTCAGTTGCCCCATGCCTGGCTTTCCAGTCTCGAGACAGCACCGACTGACCGTCTCGCAGTCCCGAAGTAGTTCCCGGAGACATTGTGCTGCTAAAGATGGGTGACACCGTCCCGGCAGATTTGCGAGTCTTTGAAGCCATGAACCTTGCCTGCGAGGAGGGCCAGCTCACCGGCGAGTCCATTCCCGTCGAGAAAATCTCCGACAACGGCATCATGGTTCCGGGCACCGAGACACAGGCCACGTCTGAAGAGGACATTGGCATCGGCGACCGGGTCAACATGGCCTATGCCACCACGGTTGTCCGAAAGGGCCGAGGCCGTGGCGTCGTCACGGCCACGGGCATGGCCACAGAGGTTGGCAAGATTGCTGCCTCTTCTTCCAAGAAGCGACGCAAGGCTGGCCGCTCCATGAACTGGCGCAAGTATGGCAAGAGGCAGCCCGTCGTTGGACTGTCCAAGCGCGTCTACGACATCATCGGAAAGTTCTTGGGCCTGACCACGGGGACGCCTCTGCAGCGAAAGCTGTCTGCGCTGGCCTACATTCTCTTTGGCGTCGCCATCATTCTCGCCATGATTGTCTTTGGCGTCAATCATTTCAACCTGCGCAACGAAGTCATTATTTACGCCATCTCCGTCGGCATTGCCATCATCCCCGAGTCCCTTGTCGCGTGAGTCTCGGCCCAACTACAGCAGCACATGAGACAGAAAAGCTAACACCCGCGGTAGTGTCCTTACCATCACCATGGTCGTTGCCGTCACCGTCATGCGCAAGGCCAATGTGGTTGTGCGAGATCTTTCTGCACTCGAGGCGCTCGGCGGTGTCACCAACATCTGCTCCGACAAGACTGGCACTTTGACGGAAGGCGCCATGATTGTTCGAAAGGTGTGGATCCCCTCTTCTCACCTCTACACTGTCCGCGAGTCACAAAGCCCCAACGATCCCACCAAGGGCCGTGTGACGTACTCGCAGAGCAGAGACGAGGCGACGCCGGAAAAGGAAGAGCCCAAGCGCGATTACGACCAGGAGCGAAGTGCTGCGGGCATCAAGTTTGATATTCCAGACGAAAAGCTCAGCCCAAAGCCCAGGGAGCCAGAGCCAGAGAGTGAGACGGAAATGACGGACGAGCTTCAGGCGTTCCTGCTCTCGACCTCTCTGTGCAATCTTGCTACTGTTCGGTACGACAAGGAGGAGGAAAAGTGGCAGACGACTGGCGAACCAACCGAGATTGCCCTCCAGGTGTTTGCCCACCGCTTCAAGCAGGGCAAGAAGACTCTTGAAGCCAAGGGCTGGAAGCAGCGCGCCGAGTTTCCCTTTGACAGCTCCATCAAGCGCATGTCGGTCATTTACGACGCCCCCGAGGGCGAAAGCGGCTCCATCATTGAGACGCAGCAGAGCATGGTCTTCACCAAGGGCGCCGTGGAGCGCGTCCTCGACCTCTGCTCGCACATTGGCACGGGCGCCCAGCAACAGGCCGTGACGGAGGAGCTCAAGGAGGCTGTTCTCAACCAGATGAACGAGCTCGCCTCGCAGGGCCAGCGAGTCCTTGCCATTGCTTACCGCCCATGGACCGGTCGTTTCACGGTCAAGCAGTCGACGTCTGCGGATGAAGACGAGAAGCTGCGGTCCGAGGTGGAAACGAATCTGGTGCTCCTCGGCCTTGCAGGCATCTACGACCCCCCACGCCGCGAGACGAAGCCTTCGATTGGAGAGTGCGCGCAGGCTGGCATCAAGGTGCACATGCTGACGGGCGATCACCCGGAAACCGCAAAGGCCATTGCAAAGGAAGTGGGCATCATCCCCAAGAACCTTGGCATCCTCCCGGACAAGGTGGCCCGGGCCATTGTCCAAAAGGCCACGGACTTTGACAAGATGACGGACGAGGAGATTGACGCCCTCGAGGAACTGCCGCTCGTGGTTGCCCGGTGTGCCCCCGACACAAAGACTCGCATGATTGAGGCTCTACGCCGCCGAGGCGCCTTCATGGCCATGACGGGCGACGGCGTCAACGATGCGCCCTCGCTGTCGCGGGCTGACGTGGGCATCGCCATGGGGTCGGGCTCTGACGTGGCAAAGTCGGCGTCCAAGATTGTGCTCGCCGACGACAAGTTCAACTCCATCGTGGCCGCCATCCGCGAGGGTCGCCGCATGTTTGACAATATCCAAAAGTTTGTGCTGCACCTGCTCACCTCCAACGTCGGCGAGGTCATTCTCCTGATTGCCGGGCTCGGCTTCGTGGACCGGACTGGCTTCTCCGTCTTCCCCGTGTCGCCGCTGCAGATCATCTGGATCAACATGGTGACGTCTTCGTTTCCTGCCTTTGGCCTGGGCCGCGAGCAGGCGGCGACGGACGTGATGCGCAAGCCGCCGCAGGACAAGAAGCGCGGCGTCTTCACCAACCAGGTCATTGTCGACATGGTCGTGTACGGCATCATCATGGGCGTCTGCACCATGTGCACCTTTGTCATCATCATCTACGGCGCCAACAACGGCGACTTGGGCTTTGACTGCAACACCAACTTTTCCGAAGCCTGCATCCCCGTCTTCAGGGCGCGAGCTGCCACGTTTGCCGAGCTGACTTGGCTGATTCTCATCTCGGCGTGGGAGTTTAAGAGCCTGCGGCGGTCCATGTTCCGGCTCAACCCCGACGACGACAGCACGTTTCCCGTCTTCAAGGACCTCTACGCCAACAAGTTCTTGTTCTGGTCCGTCATCCTGGGTGGTCTGTCCGTGTTCCCGGTCGTGTACATTCCCTTTCTCAACACAACGTTCTTCAAGCACACGGGTATCTCGTGGGAATGGGCGCTGGCCGTGGGCTTCACCATTGTCTTTGTGGCGGGCATCGAGCTCTGGAAGCTGTGCAAGCGAACGTTCCGCCTTCTCGAGGACCGTCCTGTGCAGCGCGGCGTCTGGGGCCAGGGCGGGCCCGACGACCAGGGGCCCAAGTTCCGCAAGACGTTTTCCGTGTCGAGCTTCAAGACGTGGGCTTCGTTTTCGCGCAAGGACACGACCGACTCCATGTCGAAGCGAGTCCCCTCGCGAAGCACTTTTCAGGTGGCGTTGTCCGAGGTTTGAGTATTGCAGATGCGAGGACGAGTGCCATTTCATTTGTTGGTTCACGGAAATTGGAGAACCACGGTGTAAGGCGAGGGGGATGTTTGATTGAGCCATGTTGAAGGAGGCTAGGCCAGTTGTCTGCATGTCTGGAGTGTTTCGGTTGAGATGGCACGATGAGCGTCGGAGCCTCCTTCATACCTAGCTTTTAATGAGATGAGGATATCTTTTGCAAATGTTTGTCCACGAGACTGGCTGTATGTGTGTGAAGCACGCGGACGATGCGTCCCGGCGACACGGACCATGGCATGGGTGGACACGTTTCCGAGGACATGAGCTTCAGAGGGTCTCTACTCGACGCCGTGGGCTGCCGAGCAAGCGAGGCTGTGTCTATGTGTAGAGGTCTATTGTCTATTTGCCCAAGATACAAAACCAGGACAAGCAACACGACCACTGGCCGAGTGCGCCCCCGGTGCGCCAAGCACCAAGTCTCCGTAGTGCGGGGAGAATCGAGGCAGTAGCCATTCGAGAGGGCAGACGGGCTCCGAGGTTGGCGTGGTGAGGAGGGCTCAGTCGGTGAGGTTGTAAATCTTTTGGACGTTGCGCAGCATCGACTTGAAGTCAATCTTGAGGTCCTTGAGCAGGCCGTCGTGGAAGCCAAAGACCCAGCCGTGGACGATGGGGTACTGGTTGCGGGCATACGACTGCTGGAGGGCGGCCGTCTTGACAATGTTGCGGCACTGCTCCACGACGTTGAGCTCGACGAGGCGGTCGTAGCGACGGGCCTCGCCGTCAATGGCGTCGAGCTCGGCCTCGTGAAGACGGTAGACGTCGCGGATGTTGCGGAGCCAGGGGTTGAGAAGGCCGAGGTCCTTGGGCGTCATGGCGGCCTTTACGCCGCCGCAGCCGTAGTGGCCGCAGACGATGATGTGCTTGACGCCGAGGTGGCGGACGGCGTAGTTGATGACGCTCATAACGTTGAGGTCGCCGTTGCAGACCAGATTGGCGATGTTGCGGTGGATAAAGGCCTCGCCGGGCTCGAGGCCCGTGATCTGCTCGGCGGGGATGCGCGAGTCGCTGCAGCCGATCCAGAGGTACTCGGGCGACTGGCCGGCCGAGAGGCGGGCAAAGTAGCCCGGGTCGCGCTGCTGCTTGTCGGCGGCCCAGGCGCGGTTGTGGTCGAAGATGCGGTCGTGGGACTGGCCGAGGTAGCGCGTGAGGTCTTGCTGGGCGGCCGGGTCGTCGACCGAGGACGAGGACGGGGGCGGGGGCGGGTTGGGGGGGGCCATTTCGGTGGGCGTGGTGGGCGTGGTGGGCGTGGTGGAGGGCGAGACGGCGGCGGCCGAGGCTTTAAAGGGCGGCGAGGAGCGGTGTCGAGTCGGAGGGCTGCTCCTGCTGCTTGCCCGACGACTCGTCATGAGGCAATCGGTGCCACAAGCGCCAAACAGCCGGGGGGCCAAGCGGGCGGCGCCCGACCACGAGCCGAGGAGGCCGCGGACAGGAAGGAGCATCGGGATTGAGTTTGAGCTAGTTTGAGGAAAGAGAGGACGCTGCAATTATGTACCAATCGGGGGTGGTGGGGCTTCTTTTTGCAGGAAAGGGCAATGAGGAACCAAAGTTGCCCTGTTCGTTTCTGGTCGTGTCTTGTCCCAAGACGTCATTCTCGAGGAAGCCAAAGGCTGTACACTTGAAATGTCACTTTCCCCTTGCCCACGCGTACCGCATCCGTACGAGCACTCACCTTGATCCCAGCTCTAGGCGCAGGTGTTCGTGTTCCGTCAAAGATGAAGAATGAAACGTGAAATGAAAAGAAGGGTACGACATGAAGTCGAGTCCCTCAAGACGTTGCCACCGCCCGTCCTGCCGCCTGTCTCTCTCTCTGTCCGCCCGCCCGCCCATACACAGCATCTCTGAGCGTCAAGAGTCAAGAGTCAAGACACCTTCTTTTTAGTGCTTCTCCCCAAACAACGCCTCGCAAGACACGCCGTCAAGAGTCGCTCCACACCCCAATCTACGCTTCCAGCCTTATACCCGAAACACCATCCGTCCGTCCCCTCCCCTTCAGACGTCTTCGACGGGACCCTTGTCATGTGAGTCAAGACATGGCTTCTCGCCCCGACCAACCACCCCGGATCAATCAATCGAGCAAGTCGACACGAAAAGCGCATTCAGACAAGGAACCGGCCCGGCTAGCCTTCATCATGGAGAGATATTATCAATTACCGTCCTATCTTCATTGCCCTTCCGTCCCACACTTTTCCTGCTCTCTGGCGATGCCACCATCAACAAAATATGCACGCGACGCCCCCAGCCCGTCCATGTCCTTCTCACACGCAACACCGCGCAGCAAACAACACTCGCTCGACACTCCAGCTCAACAAATATTAATAATAAACTAACGCCTCCGGGGACAGCTAACAGAGCTCATGGGAAAGGGCCGGAAAGGTTGTGCTGCTCCAGTAAAGCCTAGGGCTTTCCATCAAACGCGCAAAAGGGTATAAATGCCTTATAGAATCTTGCCACCTCGAATCTCCGTCACGACTGGGCCGATGACCCAAGAAAAAAGCTTCACAATTCGAACATGGTTCCGTCGTCTATAAATCGATGCCCAACAAGGCCTGGAAAGCAGGCGAGACAGCGGTGCCAAAATGTTGGGGGAGGCAACACTCCAGGTTGCCCTGATGCTTGTGTCCAAACCGACCAAGCATGCACAGGGGCGCGGGAAAACAAGAGAACCCCCGACGCTGTCTCGACATGCGGAGGAGCACAACGAGTCGACGGCTACAAGAGGTCGGGGATGCCATGTCGAATGAATGGTCGAGGGATGCCGCACCTCCCAAATGCCTCGCAGAAGACATCCCCTGATGTGCATCCGCAATGCAAAAGACGAACGCCTCCATGACGCACCTCCCCCCCCGCGACGGTATTGGCTGGCGGTAGCGCATGCAGTGCGGCACGCTTCGGAGTCGTGACGCCTAGGCCCGCCTTCAAGGTGGCTGCCGGCGTAGTGGTGTGTTGGCAGCGACCTTGATTGGCCTGCGTCAACTCCGCCTGACTCTCCCGTCCCTCCTCTCGGCGCTCACGAGGAAACTCCATGCCCATCATTCCATGACCCTCGCGGACGGCATGGCGGAGAGACGGCGAGGACTTGGAGTAGGGGGACTGGACGGGACAAGGCAAGACGCAGCCCCTGCTTAAAAGTGCCTCGCTAGATCCCAACTCCCCACGCCGCGCGGCGACCATGGCTCCTGTCGGCTGGAGCGGGACGCCAACTATCCTGTCGGATAGCTCATGCGCGCGGTGCGCCATCTCCGTACGTCGTCGTACCGTAAACTGATTGACTCGTCGACGGGTGATGGGACGCCAGGCTGGGGTAGCTGTCAGGATAGCTTGCGGCGGTCGTGTCCCACCGAGGCGGTGTCGCCGTGGATGGATGATGGCTGATGGGCGTGTGCAGAGCCGAGCCGCCATACCCTCCGGTGGAGACGGTGCGCGTGTCGTACGTTGTCACGGCCGGAAGCGGCGCCGTGTTGATTCGCATGGGTGGCGCCGGCGGCTGCTGTTGCGGACTGGCGTTGCGAATGTTGGGGCTGAGAGTGCGCGTGGCAGCCGCCGAATACGTTGGGCCAGTTGTGTAGGGGGTCCAGGACGCTTGCGAGCCCGACAGCGACCGTGGCGATGGAATGGATTCGTGCTGGCTCGAGTGCACCGAATACTGACTCTGCGCATCGCCGTGATGAGACGAGAGGCCGTGGTGGGATCCCATGGCCTGGCCAGGCGGTGTCGGCAGCGGTGCATAGGGAGCCGTGTTCACCGTCGTCATCATGTTGGCTGGAGGCAACGTGCTGCTTGGGCTGGCACTGTACTTGCCGATGATCTTCTTGAGAGCAGGCTCGAGTATCTTCCAGGGGAAAACCTTGACGTCCTTCTCGATGTTGCGGGGCTTTGGGTTGGGGAACCCCATGATGATCTTGAAGAATTCTTCGCTGTCGGCCTTGGCCTTGGACACCGTCATCGGGTGAAAGCCCTCGAGGTTGCGGCGGATGCGGTTCTTCTCTTCGACGCTGAAACGGTTGGGCGCCGCCACGAGCTGTTCGAGTAGGTGGATCGTGTCAACCGATGTGACGAAGCACTCCTGCTTCTCGGCCCACCAGATACACGAGATGCAGATACTGTTGGGGGGGCGATCATTAACAGGAACGGCGCGGAAAGAGGCTGTGAGGGTCGAGCCCGACTGCGTCTTGCGGAACATGACAATGCGACGACGGTTGTCCCATTCCTCCTGCGTCCAGTTTTCGGCCATGGTGTCCAGCTTCCCATTGATCTTTAGAACGGCCTTGCTCGAGTAGAGCGAGATGGGATGATACGGCCCGTTGCTCCCGGCACCGTTGGCGATTGTGCTGGTGCGGATGAGCTGGGGGGTTCCACTGCCCGTCGAAGAGGGCATCGGTAGTGGCGTCAAGTTGGGCCGGCCTGATCCCAACCCCGCGTGATCCAACACACTGGGTCGGCCGGTGCTACCCAGCGTAGCCCCGAACCCGCTCCATCCCGGTGCCGGCCGACGGTGGTGGTAGTGGGGGTCGGTGAAACTCGTGCTGCGGTAAGTCGAAATCATGTCTCCGTTGCCCTGATGAAATTCGGGTGCGTATTGGGATTGTTGTGACGGGTAGTCGTAGCTATTTGTAGCCGCGTCCGATGAGAGATGGCCGTCGACTGCCTTGGGCGAGGCGCTCGGCTGATCGACCTGCGGTCCAGGTGCCGAGGTCTCATGCTTGACCATCTTTGATGTCCGCGTGATTTCGTCCCCCGACCCCTCGAGATACTGAAAAGACCCGACCACCGTCCGCGAGATCTCTTCCACTGACGGGCCCTCAATAACCAGTGACAGCGGCACCGTGTTGCTGCTGCAGCCCGTGACCATGAGCTGAGGTGCGTCGGCGCTGCACGAGTACACAAAGCCAGAGCTGTCCTGAGCCTCTCGGGTCATGTCCTGAATCGCACACTTTTCCGAGCCAAAGGAGAGGTAGAAGTAGGGCATTGGTGACGACATGGAAAACAAGTCGTACTGGGACGAGAACTTGAGATAGACCTTGGTCCCAAACGTGCCTGACGTCGGGTGGCAGGAGAGCACCGTCGGCCCCGTGGGCATGTACTGAGCAACGGCATTATTCGAGGCAAAGGACTGCTGGTTGAGCTGGGCGAACTTGTCCGACTGTTGCGCGGCGAACGATGGCGCGGGGTACTGATCATAGCCCGCATCCTGGTATCGTGTTGAATCGTAGCCTACTCATCCTCGAAAGACCACTTGATTAGCTTGTTCCAGTCTTTCCCACGATACGTTAGAAACTGCCGCCCGATATGCATCTCCCTCAAGGCATGGAGACGCCTATGCTTGGAAAACCAGCCGGTCGTCGGATCCCCTGGGAGCGGCGCATTCGATCCCATCACTCTTTCGACCCTCGACCTGCAAAAAGCATCCATCCAGTCAACCACTTACCATGCATGGAGGGCAGCTGCGCCTTGCCGTAGGTGGCCATATCGAGGACCGTGGGAGGAGAGTCCCCGCGTGGATCTCCTCCGTTGGCTGCTCGAGCGGCTTCTTCGTACCTGAGCGTGAGAGTGTCGGGGGATTCGAGCCTGTTGTCGACGCCAACGATTATCGGCTTTTGCGTTTGGTATATCGGCTGCGAAAAGTTAGTCCACAAAGGCCTTCTTCCCCTCCGGAAGAGACAAGTCAGAGGCGTCGTCCTTCCAGACCAGAAAGATTGAGCAAACAGGGTTATGGGAATACAGCGAGAAAGATATTGAAACCGGTTGAACAACACAGCCGTGTTGGAACAAGGTCTAGGCCATGAACTCACCTCGAAAAGTTTGTAAGATGGGGTCTGGAACTTGACAGCAGACATGAAGCTGTCAGGGAAGGGATATAGACCGCCTGGAGCGAGCAAGGAAGTCCCAAGGAGAAGATGAAGAATGCCAAAGACTGTCTTGAGTAGGGAAGGTGATAGCGGGCAACCGTTAAAACCAGGTCTCGTCGAGGTCTTATTCGATGGGGGAGCACTCTGGCAAAGAAGGGGTTCCCTTCCGTCAAAAAGGCTTGACCTGTCGGAGATTTGATATGCTGTGGGCCAAGATGCCACCAAGCTCCAAAAGGTAGATGGCTCTATTATGTTGCGGGAGACCTGTCAGTACAACAAGTCTCCCCCGATATTACTTTTTTTGGACCCGGGAGAGAAGGGGGTGGGGGGTGGGACGCGGGTGAGACAGGCGCTGGGATATGGGCCATCTTACTGGTGCGATGGGAGATCCTGGCAGTGGCGGAGGACGGTCCCGATCCTGGGCAGAGACAGTCGCATTCCAAAAGGGACGATCCCCTCTCTCGAATAAGGCAGGATACCTTGCCCTTCTTGACTCGACTTTCTCGAATCGGTGAGCTGTGTGACTCGGATAACGTACAGAGATAGGCTAGGTGGGCTGCCAGGAATGCCGGGTCATTGGTGTTGGGGGTTATGACGAGGCGACCAAGATTCCTCAGGAATCAGGAAGCTGAACCTGGCTGAGGAACGCGACGAACACTCGACGGGGCGTGCTACCGAGCACGGGGTGGCTGAATTCTTCCCAACCTCAATGGATTAGCAGCCTCTCGATTAGCCCAGCAACTTGGTATCAAACAGACAAGTTACTTGGGAGCTGGTCCCTCGGGGACGGCATAGAAGGGGATACGGGCATCAGCATAGGGAGCCACACTTACATGGCTTTAAAGGCCTGGCCGAGGCAGCAGCTAAGCAAAGGCGAGATGCTAAGAGGCCCAGAAGAGTCGTCCTTGCTTGCGAGCAGTGGAGCTGCGAATAATTGCGCTATGCAAGAATCCCGAACTGTTCGCAGGGAGGGAAATGATGGTCAGCACGCGGGACGAGCGGAGCCTGAAGGCGTGCAAGAGTGAAGGCACAAGCGGTACTTTGTCAACAGGGTAAAGAAAAAAAGAAGAAAGGCAGGCAATGCTGAAGTCGATGGAGAGGAGCCGGCGAAGCGGAGGGGGTGAGGTGATGGGATGGCATACGGTACGAAGCACAGGAGGGCCGACAGCCTGGTTCAAAGGTTGGTAGGATTGGGGAAAAGTCACAATCTTTGTTTTCTCCGGGGGGAGGGGGAGGGGGGGGGCAGATAGCAGGCGAGGGACGAGGAGCGAGCGGTAGGCATTTCTTTTGGAGACTGGCATGGCGTATGCAAGCCGTTTTTGCCCTGCGTCGAGCCGTCGACGGTCGGACCAGGCCGCGGCGGAATACCTGGGGGAGGTCAAGGGAGGGAAAAGGCGCGGGTGTGTAATATGATATGGGCCATGGAGTAGCCAATGAGGGGGTAAGCGGAGAAAGAGGCACGAAGGATAAGATGATGGGAGCCAGATGGGCAGCTTTCCTTTTTTCCCTTTGCCAGCTTCAACGATAGGCTTTCCCACTGGGAGCCCAGCACGTCAGCTTGGACGGTAAGCTTGAGCAAAAGACCAGGCACGGTCAGCGGCACGGCGTTGGTCGCTTTCTTTTTTGCTTTGCAAAGCTCAGATGGAAAGCAACCCGAAAGAGCCGAGGACAAGGACCCTGTGACAACAAAGACCCCCACTGTCGCTGCTCTGGGCGAGGGGGAGGGGGGGGGGGGCGGCAGCGATAGGAAGCATCAGGGAGGAGGAGCTCAAGAGTGGCCGAGAGAGTATCCCGGTGCCTGGGACTGCCAGACGACGCGGCGGCTGGTCTGCCGCGCGGGTCAGGACGGCGACCAGACGTTCGAGTGGCGCCGGAGTGCATCTGGAGCATGGGATGGAGAGCAAGACTCAGTCCCCGGCCGTTGAGATGCGAGATTCCCAGTGTCTTGGTGGGATACTGCAAGGGTGAAGAGAGACAGGCGAGCTTGATGGAGGGTGGTTGGTGTGGACATTTGGATTGGGGAGGGGGCGTGGACAAGTGAGCATGTGCGGAGGCTCTCAGGGGCGTGCGTATCTAGGGAGACAACAGTGGCGTATCCTTGTGCTTGGGGAGTGACGTGAGAGAGATGGAAGTTGGTCGGCGACTATGGGACGAATCGACTGGGGTCCTTTTCCATGTGTCGGTACATGCACCTCTGGTAGGTGCTGGCCGCAATGTCAGACATGAGGGAACCGGGGGCAGAGTATCATCATCATCATCATCATCATCACGCAGGTGACGTCTGCCAGCCGAGCCAGCGGGCAACGAGCCTCGACATATGTGCAGTCGTCCTCATCAAGATAGACCCAAAGAAGACGAGGGACGGCTTCGCAGACTGGGCGAGAGAGGGAGCCCAAAAGAAAATTCGACACGAAAAAAAAGAAAGTGAGGCACCACGTACGACTGCGTTGTGTCCGGTTGAAGAGGTGCGGCGTGTAAGTCGAGCAGAGAATGCCGCTGGGCCTGTCTGTGAGTGAGTGTGTCTACAGCAGATCAGTTAGCGCATGGTTGATTGGTCCACTGGAGCGGTCCACCGTAAGTAGCAGTTGGAGCAATCAGCGGCAAACTGACAGAGCCGGGGAGGGGGAACCCTTGAGAGATGGGATGCATGCTTGTGGCCAGAAGCCGACTTTTGGGGGCGGAGGCCACCGGTAGTGGACGGGACCGTGCCACTACACTGCAGTGCATCGCCGCGCCTCGCTGCGCGGTGCCCAGAGAGAGCAGCGCCCACTGGAAGTGCAGGAGATCAGCAGCAACCCCACTGGCTTGCTGTCACCTCCACCCCTTCGTTACCTCGAGCTAGGGGCCTCTCGGTGCAGTCTGTTGCTGCCTGGAGCGAAGGTGGATTAAGGGATCACTTGATCGCTCGGCGTCGCAAGCATGGACGACTTTTTCCATTGCTGTGTTGAAGAGCCATTGCACGCAGGGTCCTCGTCTTATCCCGACTCGTACCAGCAGCTCCGTCGAACAAGCTCATTGCTTTTTTGGGGAAAAGAGGGGGATATGGAGCTGGGGAAAAAAAGGGGCGTGGGGGGTGTCGAGGGCTCGGGTTCAAAGGGAGGCCAGAAGTCGCACAGCCGGTGCCAGCCGCGTCCATCTGCCCTGCCCGTCCCGTGCTGGTGCCTCGAAAGAGGTGCTTCGGGGTCCGTACCTAACGTAAGGGGACAGGCAGGTTAGATGAGCAAGTGACCGATACGAGACGAGTGCAGTCGAGAGTTGGAGAGATGATGAGATGCATGATGAACAACAAACAAACAACATATCGAGAAGTACAAGGAAAAAGAAAAACAATGGTCAGCTCGCATCACCCTTGTTGTTACCGGGCAAGAATGGCCAAAGCTCCCTCCCTCCCGTATCCGTACACAGGGAAAGATACAAGAGTCGAGCTTGGGGATCAAAGGCGGGAAGCTTCGTTCATGTCGCGCTTGCACGCTCGGCAAGGTCGACTGTGCCGAGTAGAAAGGACATGCGACGTGCTGCTACATGCGGATGCGCCCATTCACAAGCGCGGCAGCAGTCGGGCCACGATCGAGCCGTGGATCTGGTAGGATCAGCAGACCAAGCAGGCAGGCGCACCACGAGGCTCTGCCGGCAGCCAGGCCTGCCATCTGTCGCCTCCGTTTCCGTCGGTCGACTTGCCGCTGTTCTCTTTGGCTGGTGCTGTGGCCTGCTTGGCCTCGTCCCAGGTCCGGGTTGCTTTCCATAGCTTTTGTCCCGACAGATTGCGCGCCACCCGGCATGTGACGAAAAAAGAAACTCGACACGTTCAAATGGAAGGCCGGGTCTGATGGCGTGTGTACGGCAGGCCAAGCATGGCCAGCCAAACCGCCGTTTCGCGTGCCGTCCAGGCATCGGGAGTTCCGGTCGCTGGGTTTCTTGTCTCAACCCCCGCACCGCACCAAGGCAGACGGGGAATCGGGGCAGCTCGCCTCGCCACCCTGGGGGCGTCTTCACCGAGGCAGACGTATCGGTGAGCTTCACAGCCATGTCCACGGTCCCAGGCAAAGCCTCCCGACGCCCGTACCTGTCAGTACACTAGCACTACTAGCACTTGCCCCGGGCTGCCTGAGCGACCTGCTTGGGGTCCAAAGACACGCTTGCCAGTCATTCCCCGGTCGAGATTTGGATGTGCTCGCTGCTCATCCGTACACTGGTATGGCTTACAGAACGACGATGGATGTACATTGACGAGGGCTCATCTCAGGCACTTGGGCGTGAGCAGCTGGCGCCGACTCGGGCGGACGAGATAGCAACCAGGTGCGAAGAGAGAAAGAAAATGAGCGGCAGAAAAAATGAAAAAAAAAATTGACTGGTCCATACCTGGCAAACTGCCGCCTCTGTTTGGAGAGCAAGGCTGACCTGTTGCAACTTTTGCGGCGTAGCTGTCAGTGATGGACCTGAAGCCATACTGGTGTCTCACCTTTTTTGACTTGTCTTTGCTTTTTTCCTCTTTAAACGTACTCTTTTTGCTCACGTTCTCGGCCGTCTCGGGACTCTTTCCCTGTTGGTGTTGGGAGGTCGAGGCCTGTCACCGAGCCGATCTAAACGTCACCGTCGGTCGGCGGGGAAGGGAAACAATTGTGACTTGTTTTGCAGGAGCTAGACCCGACTAGTCGTGTTGGCTGGCGGGAGCAGCCGATATTGCATGTGTTAATGGTATGGATGAACGGCTATGCCGCGTGTGGTGCGGTCGAGATGATGAGACACGTTTGATGCGACAGCAACGACGAGATTTGGGAGACAGGCTTGGACGAGATGGAGAGGATTCCACAGACTCAGACTCATCCGGGACCACATTTCATCTTATAGAGGACGCCGAGATGGGAGGCTCTCTCTCTGTGAGCGCCGCGGCCAGGAAGCCCTGGCGACGTTGCTGGTCTTGGTAGCACAGCGTGGACAAAGAGTACAAAGCACTGCCGACGAGAGCTTCACGAGGAAGGCCCGAGGGCTTCGGTGCCTGTGCCCCGGATCCTGGGGATCCTGGTCCCCCGGTCGTCCCACCGTCCGCTGTACCGGGAGAGCAGCGCTCTGCATATGTGCATGCCCACGACACATGGTGCGCCGAAGTGCGAGGCTTGGCCTCGCTAGCCAGGACCGTCGGCGAAGAGAGCGCGAGAAGACGCCGTACAGGGGGGCCCGTGGCTGGGCGGCAGCAGCGATAGTAGTAGCGAGCTCGCTTCATCCCAAGATGCCGTCGGAGGCGTGCGTGTGCACAAGCGCGTGTCGAGCCTAATCAAATGGGCAGAAGAAGGCTGTCGATGCACACACAGTCCCAATGGGGGGCGGGCGAGCGAGCAAGCGAGAGGGGAGAATTGGGCCAACGGAGCGAGGCGACGTGAGTAAATGGGGGGGGGTGTGTGTGCGCGCGGGTCTGAGGGGAGGGGTAGATGGATTAGGGCACCGAGGGCAAGGTACTTGCGGGCATGTACGGATACATGGGCACCTGACTTGCGAGCATGTACTTCGTATGTACCTGGGCACAGCACCATCCGAGTCATACCGTAGCGGCTCAGCTGGGGAAGGATTTGTTGTTGATGCTGCCTTGATGGGGAGAGCATCGTCGTGGAAAAGGACAACTCGTAGCATCTTGCCCCCGTCTCCATCGAGCAGCGGCGCGGGAGCACAGGGCGCCCGCCTCTCACGCAGGTACCACGACGCTTGTCTTTCCTCTGCCCTACGCCAGGCGCGCGAGCTCGACGGGCGAAATGGATGCAAGCATAGCGCAAGCATAGCGCAAGCAAGCATCGTTGGGTCTTGCGCCCCCATCGCGCAGTGCAATCTGCTGCTGCTGCAACTTGATGTATCCCGTGCAGTCGATGGGTTCAGTCCCTTCTGCCGGGTCGCGCGGGCGAGTCGGAGCAATCGACGGCCACAAGAGAGAGGGCCGAAGCGGGATCGACACAAGGGAGAGGCGAGCGGGCCAGGGGCGTGGTTCGCCCCAGCTCTGGCCTTTGTGCGACTGGGCGTGTGACGGGGCGATTTTGGCTGTATGTAGTATCCGTATAGTATGGAGAGAGTGCAAAGCAAAAAGAAGAGAAAAGAAACGAGGCGTGAATGCAGGGCGAAGAGCTGGCCTCGGCATTACAACGGGTTAATTTCCAAGGTACATACGCATGCAGTAGTTGCCTCTAGGTTCTCGAAGAAGAGGCCTCGAATTTTGAGAATGGAGACTCACGGAGTACTCCGTATCCGTACTCGTACCTTCCCTGGAGGCCAAGTATCTAATGTGTCCGATTCCCCAAAGACGCATCATCCACCCCCCTCTGATGTTCCTGCATCCCGTCAGGCCCTGGACTTTGTCCTCCCGTCGTCCACTTTGCACTTCCACATGGAAGTGACGCTGACGAACTCCCTCTCATGCAAGGTACGGGAGATTTGACATGGCGTATTCCCGACGCGCCGTCGCCCAAAGGGTAGGCAGGGAGAGAGCCCGACTGTGCTGCGTGCATGCACTCTCTGCGGGCACTGCTGCATGCCTGATGCGGGACTCATGTTCAATCGAGGCCCCCTCATGCGAGCCACCGAGCGTGGGAAATTCGCGACCTGGGGGGGGGCGGGTGACCAGTTTCCCTCCTCCCAATCAGGCATGACGATGCCAGACGACATGCCTCGAGATCATGACCAAACATTTTCCCTTGTTCATCCTCTCTCGCTCACCCTCCTACATAGTACCATCAAAGGCAACCCCCAAAGGCAGCCCCCCCCCCCCCCCCCCCCCCCCCCTTCATGGAATTCCCCGCCTCCAAAAAGAAAGGATCCAAAGCCCACCACCTCACGCTGGCGGCGTCGTTTCCCGCTCGCTACACCTAACAAACGTGGCGTTTTGCCTGGCCCGGCCGGTGCGGCTTCGTGGACGTGTCACGGGCCAGGGATCTGGTCCAACCGACGCCACCGCCTGCTTGCCTCGCGGCCTCTGAGCCCTTGTGAGAGCTGCTCGAGAGTCACTCAGCTTTCCTTTGATTGCTTTGGGCCCTTTTCCTCGTGCTTGCATCCCATGTGCCTGCCGTGGTGCCGCCAGTAACGATCCAGCAGATACCCGAGTCACGATGCACCACGAGTCGAGAGGCCGTGGCGATACCGTATGACCGGATCTTGCTCCCGGGCTGACACACCTGCTTGCTACCAGAAGCCGGTTTACTGTTTCTACACGTCTCTCCGTCCTTTGAAGAAACGAGTCGAGGTCAACGGCCAGAGAGCATGGAAGCTGTTGCTCCCCCAAGCAGTCCGGCCCTCATCAACCAGGCAGGATATCGAATGAAATTGACAATCGTCAGCCCTCAGGCTCAGCTCGGTCGGTACGGGCTCGAGCAAAGAGAGGCTTGGGTCAAGCGAGCCTCGGCCACTTTTCTCGTGTGCGCTCTGTTTCACGGCATCAGAAATGCTAGGCGCCCTCAGCAAGGCTTCCTTCTTTTGTCCAGCCGCTCCGTGATCCCCGAGCCAATGGAGCGACCGGCATGGCGACGGCTGCACACGGTACTTGGTACTGCACTTGTCTCTGCTGCACCGTCGCCGCGGCGTCAGAACAAGGCAGCTCACGTCCATCGGGAGTCTTTTCCGTGAAGCCGTTGAGTATCCAAGGGCCTTCTGCGTCGGTCCTTTGAATGAGACAGTCAGTCGCCTTGTTCCCCACCGAATTCTCGGGTGCAACACACCTCCAGCGGCCAGCCAAACCTTGCTTCATCTGGACAGCACGCCTGCCAATGACGGCTTAGAGCGCCGGCGATGGCTCTGGGTACCAAGCAGGCCCGGCGGCTGGATCCTTGCCTGGGCTTACTGCTTATCCGTCTGCTGTCCGCCGGGGGACGGGCACCGCTCCCCAGCCGTGTTCGAGACTGCTTCTGCTCAGCAGGTAGGCCTACTCGGTTCGAGCCGAGCAGCCTCGTCGGCCCGTCTCACCAATCCCTTGACGCTCCGGGTCAATCAATGTGGCGTTTCGTCACTGTCGGTTGCATGGGATGGTAAGGGGGCTGATGACGTTGGCAGCCCACGCTACCGGGTGTCTGGAGAGGGCTGGAAGGCACAGCAACTCCACCAGTCGGCGCGCGCCGGGATGCGGCGTCCCCGTCTTGGATTGGAGGGAAGACGGGAGGACGAGTGCCAATCTAGACCCCGCACCAGCGAGGGAGCCTCAGGTCCTCATGAGACATGTCGAGACGAACGTGTCGCAAGCGAGCCATTGACGCTGCTGGAGAAGCTTAACTGTGTCTCTGTGCGCTGGGCTGACGCATGCCGGAGCCTGGGGGCGCACCGAGTACGAATACAGAGTAGTAATGAGAAGGACGACTGTAACTATGTTGCCTGACACGGTGTCGCCATGGTCTTGGACACGGTATGTGGCCGCCACGACGAGGTGCCGCAGCGACGGGTCGAGGATCCGCCGTACCTAGGCGTGGAGTGCATACATGTACATACATTATGCATTGGTACGATATTGGTGCTGTCTTTGAGTTGCTCGTCGTCGAAACTGGTCTTACACGCATGTATTCGTAGGTACTACGAGTTACTAGTAGTGTGTGTGTGTGTACATGCACAGTCCGACGCCACCTGCTCCCAGGCGGGTACGGATACTGGCATGTACAGTGTTGTGTTCCGTACCGAGGAGAGCGGCACGAATGAGTGCATGGTGAGAGAAGCCCCATGCGTGGTCGGCGCCGTGGCACACCCGGCGGCCAGCCGAGGACCATGTGCAAGGAAAGCATGGCACCAAGACAAGTTGTAGAGAGAAGAGAGGCGGAATCGGCAAGGCTGGGGCTTGTTCGGCTCGAGGGGGAAAAAGGGAAAAAGGGGAAAAGTATTCGTACGAAGTACCTAGGTACTTCGTATGAGAAAATGCAAGCAAAATTCCCCACTGTGCTCGGCTGCCATGTCCTGGCGGCCGGGGAAGTGGATAGACCCACGGTGCGGGGTGCGTCCCGTCCCGTCCCGTCCGTCCCGTCCGTCCCGTCCCCAGCCCGCACCGGTACGGAGTACTACGTACTTCGTACATACGGAAGACTGAAGACTGACGAGTGCCACAAACGAGCGAGCCGTTTACACAATCTGCCAGTGTCCGGTACGGAGGACCTCATGATTGAATATTGCCCATGTATAAGCGTCCGTCTACCTGTTGGGAACAACCTGTGCCATCCTTGACCTTGGTCTTCGTGTTTGGAGGCTTGCATGTGGCAGCTCCCTTCCTTTTCCAAGTCAACGTTGCCCTCTGGCACTGGCGGTGTCTGCGCATACATGGACGTATGTCTCCCTTGCCGTTGTCTGTGCATACATGGACCCAAGTCTCCCTTGCCGTTGAGATTACTACTGGCCGCCCCCAAGCGCCGGCACGGGTCAAGCACAATGCAGTTTGAAGAGCAGCGAGCCCGATCGGGTTGACGACGCGCCTATCTGCCTGGTCATCTGCATGGAGGCTGTGTGCCACCCACGTCGTTGACGATGCCAGACCCGGGAACTGGCACTTCCGCCCTGAGCCTGCCTGTCTGTCTGAACTAGGTATAAGCGTGAAACGTGTACTCGGCACATACATCAGTAAAACGCACCCGCATCGCGGACCATAAAGGGGAAACTTGGGGTCGTGTCTGATGTCTCCCCGGCCGTCGATGGCTTCCACACGCCAGCGACAGCCGTCTCTCTCTCGATTTCTTCGACGCCGCCGCCTCAGGTTGCTTCACACGATCCTGCAGGAAAGCCTCTGCCAACGAACCGGTAGCACAGCCTGCCCCGAGGTCTCGGTATAACTGGTGCCCTGTCTACAGTCTTGAGGAGTCGCCGGTATGTACCAAGTACACTGCGCATGTACATACAGCACGCAGGAGACACGAGCCCGCTTACTTCTGTGATTAGCCGCGGGGCCGAGAGTGAGTAAGGAGTGACGAGCCGGGACTTGAACCGTCAGCGAGACAGACTTGTAAAGGAGGTGAATCACGTCCCAAAATGGCCTTGGGCAAGGCGGGCATATGTACATACATAGTAACGCGCGTAGCTCTAGGCAGCCTCATGCCTACTTCCCACAATCTATCCGTATTGCATGCACAAGTGACATGGCTCGACTCCTCAGGTGGCCCCCAAGGCAACGACGGCCTGTTCGATGGCTGCTCGACGTGGTAGTAGTACGTGTCACGTCGTCGTCAGCAGGCGAAATCTTAGACAACCATGGGGCCGAGTGTCAGATCCCCGAGATCCTTAGACTGTGCATTCTCCTCGATTAGAAGATGCGCATTTCATCTATTCTTCTTCCTTTGTCTCCTCCCATCTTTCGCAGAATCATGTCTCGTTCCCGACGGAAGGGTATGCACGCGGCACATGCACGCCGGAGTTGGTGCACGACCACGCCCTGTTTTGGACGGTATCTTTTCGTTTCTGTACGAATATGTATGTATGTACTTCGTATGTAGGTAGTAGAATGATCGTGGTAGGGAGGAGGAGGGGGGTGCGGCCTAGGTAGGAACAGGGGCAACGTGCTTACTCTTGTGAAAGCCCCCCCCCCCCCTTTCGGAGAGTCGCAGGGCGTGTCTGCAGTTCGGCGACACCGTTCACTACCCGCCCGGGACCTGCTTTTTGACTCGGGGCCACGGACAAAGGGTGCTTATGCTTAGGACATACGCGTGCGGGTAAAAATGGCGACGGACCTGGCCGGCAAGGGCTCTCGACACGGACGCGGTTATCCACGTGGGCTCGGCGGCATGTACAAGCTTAGAAGGCGTTTCTTATTAGCCGGCGGGTTGCAACGTGAGCGATGGGCGTAGGCGATGGCACGGACGGATTCCATGCTCATCCCTGAATGCCGGCATCCCAAGACCCAAGACCCAAGACCCAGGCTTCTTAATTCAACCCTCCGGGTCTCCGTTGGAGGCTGCAGCGCGGTACATGTATGCACATGTAGGGGAAGATGCACAACCACAGATCTGGAAAGGTTGCCTGGAGCACCCCGGCCTGAATATGCAGGTCATGGGCCGGCTGACGGTGAGGACAGCTCTGAGGACTGATGATTCGCTCTTTACTCCTCCGTATACGACTCGTACGTGTAAGGCTCTGGAATCGGCGGTGCCTTGACAGAAGCTCTGCCTGGTTGACCAAGGGCATAACCTTGTGTACGGATACGGATACCCGTGCGAGGGCTTGTCTTTCGAGCTGCGCTTATGCAACAGAGCAAGTCGAGCAACGCGGCATCTTCAGTCGGCCTTGAACCGTCTCGGGCTAAATGCCGTCTTCCCTTTCATCCTCGGGCTCCGTCATGTCGGCATATTCGCTTAAGTCAGAGCCGAAATCACCCCAACGCCGAACGTCGGATACCTGCAAGCAAGGATCATCCCAGCGTGGTTTGAACGTTGTGAATATTCGACTCGAGTGTTTTGTCAAGCGAGTATGTTCCTCGACTTTGCGGATGCTTGATTCCTTGCGCGTGTTAGCCGGACGGAGTAGGTTGCCGTCTTTTGCTGTCTACAGGTCCGTCTACGGATCCGTGTTCATCCCAGCCGAGCTCATGGCCGAGTCTGGTTAGATGAGTATCGGGCGGATCCCGATTGTTTCCTTCTTCTTTGCTACATATGCTGCTTTCTTTTTCCAGCTTCGTCCACATCTCAGCAACGTCATCAAGCATTGGTCGAAAACATGAGCAGCCCCTCCCCATGCTGAGCTGCGCCTGATGGGTCATGCTAGTGGTATACTGACTGTTCTGGTGGTTTGGCCATGTGCGTCTAGCGTGCGGTAAACAAAACGGACGACCGGATGAGCTCGTCTCTAACCGTACATGCCTAACTCCTGCCGCACGCACTGACGTCGGTTAGTGTGGTGAGCAACGTCGATCAATCTCGTCGAGGTTGCCAGGCCTTGCTTGGTCCAGTTGCCAGGCCTTGCTTGGTCCATCAGCATGCTATGCCTACTGCATCTGTACGAGCAAGCACAGGGCCGCATGCACAGCTGGTAGTGCCCCTTTTGACACTTGCGACCTGTCACAATGCGCAATGCGTGCTTTTGCCCTCTTTCATAAATGTATGTATGTATGTACGAGTTACTGCAGCTCGATCGAGTCTTCCGTCTTACGACCCAATTATTCGGCAAGCTGGCCAGGTCAGCCGCTGACCCGACAGCCACCATACGGCGCGCTGGGATGAGGGGGTCATGGATGGGTCATGGATGGGTCATGGATGGAGGTCATGGATGAAGATGATGGATGGAGAAGTAATGGGCAGGCAACAGGGCAGGGGGCGTCCCATGACCCAACTCGTCTCTTCCCTGGCCCGATTAGTAGCAGCTGAAGCGTCCCTTCCAGTGTAGGCGAGACGGCCATTGCCGCGGCTCAACTGCCGTTCCGTTTTGGCAGGCTCGGACAAACCCAATCGGCGCTCTCGAGGCCATGGGCTCTGGAGACGGCCATGCTGGTACCCAAGGCTGCAAGGATCGACCATGTCCCCGGCCTTGCGACTTCTCGACAGTGCTGACGGCCGACCGCTGGCGTTGCAACACCACTCAAGGCTTCAACTGAATTTCCGAATTTCCCGTCACCGTTTCTCCCTCGCCCTTGTCGTCTACCATGGCGCGTATACGGCGCAGGTCCGGTCGTTATGATTATTCCCACGGACCTTTCTTCTGAGCGTGCTTTAAAACTCTCTCGACTAACACTGATGACGTCTACAGGGTAGGCCGTGTGTGCTAGACGTGTCCAAGGCCAAAACGGGGGTCAATGTTTCAAACCGGGTCCAGCTGCCGACGGTGATAAATCGCGACTCCCATTAACCTTGACGATACAAGGAGTCAAAGAAGCAGTTCATCGACGTGCGGATGCGGCGTCCGAGGAAATCTCGCGCCGGGAACCGTGATTAAGAGTGACGACAGAAACGGCTGCTCCTTCGTGCCATCAGGGAGACAGTGAGACATACCACGAAGCGACACCGGCAGTCCCTGCTCTTCCCTGGCGGCCATCTGTTCCATCATCTCATTAATGTCGCGTCGCGGTGAAGCATCTATCCCATAGACATGATCTACTAGACGCTGACGCGCCAGGCCCCTTGCTCAACCTGCCAACGTCCAATCCTTCCTGGAAAACCAGTCAAGAGCCCGGTGGCAGTCCAAGGTGCTACTGACATCTAAAAGACCCTACTGGTGAGCTGTATTTCTCAAAGGCTTGTTAGCTCCACGCCAGAATTTCAAATCGGCTCACATGGCGCCTCCCCCAGGGCGACTTGCGCAAGCGTTGGCTTCGTTTCTTTTCTCTGGCTGGAATAAGCATTCTGCGACGGAGCCGACGTCTCTTCCTGCATGTCACGACGGTGAAAAGAGCCACGCGTTCCAGCTGTCTGGGGCCTGACTGCATGTGGCCTGGCCAGCCGTGCTGCCATATAACACGGGAGGAGCTAGTTGCAGCTGGGCGGACGCGCGAGAAGACGAGTCGATCAATCTCTGGATATGCTTCTTCCCGCGAGTCATGACGAGGAATAACTCGTACTGGCTGTGACTTCACCCCTGGGTGGTGTGGATTTGGGCACCGCCATTGTCGTCGAGTTCGTCCGGTTGAATTCCTCCAGAACATGGGAATGCCCAAGACAGCGTCGACATGAATGCAAAACATCGGAGCAATACATGTGGACCATCTTTGCGTGAGACTGTTTGCGCATGCCGTCAACCATGCACTGGTTGCGGGTATCATCTCAATCGGACCAGAACAAGCGACCTATGGTGTGTATAGAAGCCTTGACCAGGCATCTAGCTCGAGAACCATCTACGAATATACGCAGAGGCAAAAGCTACAAGGCAAGTTCGGCAGCTTTCAACAGTTGACCATGTTCATGCACCTGCCTGGAAGGGACAAGCCGTCATGAATGGCGCAGCCGACGTATACAAAACGAATAAGAATGCACAGCTGAGAGGGTCATGAAAAGCCTCAACACTCCAAAGCTTCCCAAAGGCGTAGGATATGACGGTCTGTTGTGCGACATGCTCAACTGCAGCTCGACATTGTGGGTGGAGTGGCCGCGGCAGGTTCCCATTGATGCTCATTGCCTTGATTGCTTCCACGCGGTGAGCCTCTTGGACAGCCAGCTGATGGCCGAGGAGCCCGCAGTGGTCTTGGACGCTTCTCCCTAGCTTCACACCTTACCGTCCAGGCGGATGTGCGGCGTGATACCCCGGTCACGACAGACTGTACTTCGTACGAGTTACGAATAGGACTCTGCTTGGTCATGGCTGAAAACAGGCCGTCCTCTCGGGGCATTCCCAGTAGGGCGACTCCTGAACCCAGTAGGGCGACTCCTGAACCCAGTAGGGCGACTCCTGAACCCAGTAGGGCCACTCTTGAACCGTGAAAAGCAAAGGAAAAAGAAAGCAGGCGGAACTCACAAAGCCCGCATCGCCAGGATCACGACGCCTCCTGATAACACATCACTTGCATGACCCCAGGCCGGATCCGTCTGCAACGCCGTTTCCGACGAGGCTCGGGTATGTATGCACATACAAGCCCTGTATCGAGTACTATTTCGAGGGCATCATTGGACGCGGCATGCATTTCGGGGACTCGTCACTCGACGAGTCCGTGTGCGCTCATCACCAGCCAGGGGCCCCCTGACCATGACGGTCCCCATCGTGCGAGTCCTGTCCTGTCGACTTTGCAGATCGATCCCGTGTTTACGTACATGCGGCACAGAGTATACATAAAATACGAGTACGTATGGGACCACGCAATTGACGGACTAATCGCCGATGGGTCAGTCTCCTTCGCTCTCGAGTCTTGCTCTGGAGCGCGCCTGGAGCCGTCATGGCGGTCCCTTGTGGCCGGCCAGTCAGGCCTTTGCGGTGAGGCGTCGCCGGTGGGAAAAAGGATGGCCAAAACTCGACCATGATAACTCACCGGAGCCAGAGGCCCGGACTGACGAATATGGCTTTGCTGTGTTGCCCAGCCTCCTCCCGCCCCCTCTCTCTCCCCCCCCTTTTCCCTTGGCCCCCGCCTCTTTCTTCTTCCCTCCCTCTCCCGCCCCCCAGAGGGATTGGTCCCCTCCAAGAGGGATTGGGCATCCCAACCATTCAGCCAGAGGGATTGGGCATCTTCAACCACTCAGCAGTGGCCAGCCCAGGCGGTCCGGAGAAGGGATTTCCGTTGGGGTTGTTGGATCGTTCGGGGGCTTATTCGGGGCTTGCAGCATGGGCAGACGCCCGGCCTGCTCGGACGAGAGACATGGGACCTGTCGACGAGCCAGGGGTGCTTCCTTGTTCCTTGTCGCTCTGGATTCTGGACTCTGGTGTCTCAGACAGCCGGCCATTTCGAGAAGGAGCAGGAGCTGCATCTTCCCCAGATGGACTTGTCACCCCGGCCGGCCGGCGAGCCGTCGCAGACTTTTTTCTCCCCCCCCCCAAAAGAAGGCTCTGAGACGGGGGGGGGTGACGTGCGCTTGTCTTACAACTTCCCTCGTCACCGCAGCCCCGGAGCTGCACGGTACTCTTCGTACATGAACAGATGATTGAAGACATGGACGCCAAGCTGCTAGTAGTACTATTCGCGTGTGAGTCCCGAGTTGAACAGTTGCCGGACCATCAGCCGAGTAGATCGAGGGCGTGCTAACACGACGCGTAAAGAGAAAAGGACGCAAGTCAGCTGCGTCGGTCGCCAAGTTGCTCGTTGCATTGGGCCGCCATCTGCACACTTTGTCCATGTGCTTCTCCATGATGCTCGACCTTGACAGCGAGTCTTGGCCTGCATCCATGCCGAGCGTTTTGATTCATTGCGCCAGGGGGGGGGGCCAAGATGCCCTCGTCGACCGGCCCTCTGTGAGGACCAGCACCGCTGCAGGAGGCCAGGAGGCATCTCCCCGGGCCACCTCGTACGACTGCGTCCAAGAGTCTTCTTGATTTGATGGCGGTACATTTGAATAAAGGTGCGACAGAAGGGGCACGGGATGTAACATGAGGTCCGGTCCTCGCACCGCCAAGTCGTGCACGAAATCGCCTGTCCAGCCTTCTGCGACGCGAGACAGATGTTGCCGTCTCATTTGCTATGCATCATGCTGTGCTCTACGAGTACGTGTGGCCTTGGGCAGCTCGAAGGCGAGCTGTGGCCGAGCCTCGGCTGCGGGCTGCATGGCCACGCCAGCATGATGCATTATAGAAATCATGGTTCTGCCACGCCAGTATCGTATCGGCCTGGAAACCCCATCTTCATGCCCTGCCGGCATTGGTCATATACTGCCAACTGTCCATGCACTCAGGAGAGGAGTGGTTTTTGGACTGCCCCCCCTTTCCATCGTCACTCGTCTGCTGTCGCCCTCGGCCGTCTCGATCCAACATGAAGAGATGCGTGGCCAGTGTCGGTCAAGAGCGTTTAAACACGCGGCGTCACACTGGAATGGGCTTGGCTGCCTAGAGGGACTTGCCTCGTTCGACGTGGGGGATCCTGGCTATTTGCAGTTGGGCACTCATTCCAAGCAGAAGACGTTATCGCAACTCAACTCGTGGAGTCGAAACCGCCCCGCGCAGCCCCAAGGTTAGTCCCTCACTCGTCCAAAAGTGTTGGAAGGGGAACTAAACCAAGAGACAAGGCTGTTGGGCCGTTCTTCACCAACGACGGCGGCCCCCCTGAAACCCCGTGGAATTCCAGTCAACCTCGATCGGGCTGACACATTTCCTCCAACATGTCTTTGGACGAGGCGGGTTGGTTTTCAGATGGCTCCCCGCGCTCATCCATTCACGCCGCCAGCTGTTGGGAGGTGACGCCTGATCAATAATCCGTGGGGCCATCGACGGCTGAATGACCAGCGGGCTCGGGGCAAGGTCGAGCCCACGGCTGAGCAAGAGAGGCTCCTGCCCTCGAGCAGGAGCACGGACAGTGAGTGGAAGGGCGTGTCAACGATGCCGGCTGACATGGCAAGATGGCCATACGACGAACAAGAAATCCAAGCATCTCGGCCAGAGCCATGGCCCGCCACCGACAGCACACCATGGAAGCGGCGCGAAATGGTTCTTCGAGACGAAAGCGAGGAGCGCGCACGGGTTCGAGCTTGTCCGCCACGTCGTCTCCCGCCTCCCCGCCATCGACGTCGCTGGAGGGGACTCCTGACTCAGAGGCAGCTCAAAGGGCGGGCCAAGGGAGGGGCGTATCGTGCCCTCGAGCACCGTTCCTGCTGACGTCTTAGCACGGGCGGACCAAGACATGGACCCTCTGCGCTGGCGCTACCATGGAATGTCTTGGGCGCGCTCGACGTACGTGCTAATTCCATGCCGCCCGCCGCCTGCCACCAGCACTTGGCCGTATCGAGGACGCCATCGAGCACGTCGGATTGGAGACAACTCGAGTATGGGGGTGGGGGCGCGGTGCTTGGACCCTGCCGGGCGAGTTGGCTCCAGGCAGGACCGTGACGGTAGGGGGGTGTTGGGTGTAGGCTGTTCCGTGGGGGGCGCCGCTGGCGACGATTCACGCAATGGTGAGTGAGGTCTGCGATGGCCTCTCTGCGCGGGGACGGGTAGACACGTTGTTGAGTCTTGCCTTGTGAACCGAACCGGGGAAATGTAGTATTGAGGGTCTTGGTCCTCGTACATGTAATCAGGGTCCAAAGCAACATGAGATCAATCCATGTCTTTCCCGCCATTCCGGCTTACCCTCGTCGGTAAACTCACATGCTCATTGCCATGCTCTCCTTCAGGTCCTCCTTCTCCTCCTTCGGGCTTGCCGGATCCCCTAGAGGCCACTCTGCAGCCCGCGGATAACCACCATGGCCCCCCAGGCACCAGGGTCAGGGGGGAGCTCCTGATGGCCGCTCGATGCTGCCCCGACGTACGTCGCCCGGCCCAGCTTGGGCACCATCTTCCTGGTCGCCTCGGCTCCCTGCACAGCCGCGCGGACGCCGTCGTCGAAGCCAGCCTTGCTCATGGTCTCGGCGAGGGGGATGAGCGTGTCCATGACGGTTCGGTCTCCGACCTTGGCGGGTGTGTATCGTCGCAGGCTCTCGAGGGCAGTCGAGAGAGCCGCTGCCCACAGCGCCACGGGGCCCCTGGAAGAGGCGAGCTCGATGTTCTTCTCGACGGCGGCGCGGAGGGAGACGAAGAAGATGCCCAAGATGCCGCCCAGTGTCCCTCCCATGCTGCTCTCCACAATCTCCTCCAGCTCCAGGAGCACCGTGACGACCGAGCCCGACTTGGCGAGACCCCTGTCCAGGGCGGCGAGCAGGCTGGTCGCCCCCGTCTTGAGCGTCTCGCCGCAGTCGCCGTCTCCCATGATCGTGTCCCACTTGGTGAGGTCGGGCTCGGCCTCGACGAGCCGGTTGCAGGCGTTGCGCAGCATCTTATCCAGCACTCCCGCGGCCACCTTGAGGTCGCGCTTGTCGTCCACGATCCTGCGTTCTTCCCGACGAGGCCGAACCAGCTGCTGCTGCCGAGTGCGACGCCTGGTCTGCGAGCCGGCCACCGACTCCCAGCTCGTGTTGGTCTTGACATCGAAAAAGGCCTTGATCTCGTCGACCGAGTACCGGCAGTTGCTGGCGGCAGCAGTGACGTTGATGACGGACAGGGAAAAGGCGAGGGCGTTGAGCGACGTCTCGAGAAAGCCTGCGCAGATGCGCGCGGGCTCCATGTTCCAGTCGCGCGCGAGTTGCTCGAGGACCTCGTCGACGAGGGCGCCCGTCTCGAGCTGCGACATGCCGCCAAAGTTGTTGATGAGAACCATGGTCTCGTCGCCGGGGCTGAAGCTGACGTAGCCGCGCTCCGGGTCCTTTTCGTCGAGGCAATGCTGCAGCATCTGGCGCACGAGCTCCGCCGGCGTCGGGACAGGAGACAGCTTCTTGTAGCCGGGCTCGTTGTGCGGACCCGTGCCCATCTCCATCTCGTTGTCGGCCAGCATGGCGTGCTCGGTCCGGCCGGGGACGTGGCAGTGGTCGAGCGTCGCGGCCATGGACACAATCTGCTGGGAAAAGGCCACGCCCAGGTTGTAGACGTCGTCGAGCGAGCCGAGGGCGCCGGCGGCTCCGCCCATGACCTTGAGGACGCCGATCTGGCCCGCCAGGCCTCTCCGGCCCACCATACTCCCCTTTCTGCCGACGGAGACGTCGTCGCCGCAGATGATGAAGCGCGACTTGTGTCCCTTGGCGGTTGCCTTTTCGTTGGCCAGGCCAAAGTGCAGACAGTCGCCCGTGTAGTTTGTCACGACGAGAATCGTGCCCCTGTCACTGGGCACGGCCTCGATGGCGGCCAGGATCTGCTTGGTGCTCGGGCTGGCAAAGATGTCGCCCTGGACGGCCGCGGCGAGCAAGTTTCTGCCGACGTAGCCCGACCATGCTGGCTCGTGGCCCGAGCCCCCTCCGCTGATGAGGCTGACGGCCGACCTGTCGTAGGTGGTGTCGTAGACGACGCGGTTGGCCTCATCGAGGCTGAGGGAGGGGTTGTACGAGACGATGCCCCTCAGAGCTTTGTTGACGAGGCCGTCGGGCGAGTTGAAGAAGTGACGCTTCGACATGGTTGAGGCCACAAAGGCTCTGGAGGGAGGGTTTGGTGCCTTGTGGGTTGCTGTCGGGACCAGCTCGCCGAGAGAGATGCGACTGGTGGCCAAGGAGGAGAGCTCAATGGACCTTGGATGTCAACTACGTCTCCTCAAGAGGCGCTCCAGCCCGTAAAAGGTCAACTTTCCAAAAGTAGGGGGCCTGTGTCAGTAGGCGGCGGTCAATTGCCATCACGGAGCATCGACAGTCTGGCCCGGGACCTCGGCCACTGGTAGTATTGGGCTACGTTCCCCCGCCGCGAGCCGAACAGGCAACTCCTCGCTCGCTCGGAGGTCATCAAACGCGGCAACGTGGAGAAGAGCCTCGCACCCGTCGCGCGCCCGGGTTGCCCCATCCGGAAACCCGAAGCAACAACCCCACACAATATTGAAACAGACAGCTCCATGCAGGCCTTCTCTAATGCACGATGGACTGCTAGAGTGGAGTCATATCCCTGAGGCCGGATGTTGGCGGGCCTGGGCGGTGGCGACCCGGGTTTCGGGGGAGAATTCAACGAAACTGCTTCTGTCTCAAAGCTTGGAGTCGGTCCTACAAACTCTCACAACATTGCGTCTTGGATCATCAGCCTGAGTCTGAACATGGCGCCATCGTGGAGAATTGCCATGGGCTGCGATGTAAGCCGCGACCCCCTCATGACACGAAGTTGAAGCTAAGAAGCAACGGCAGGAAGCCGGAATTTCATACAAGGACACCATCAAGCGCGACTTCGAGTCCGACAGCCGCGTGGCCACCGTCATCGACGTGGGCTCGCACGAGGGCACCGACAAGACGGCCTACCCAACGCGGGCGGCGGCGGCAGCGCGGCTCGTGGCCGAGGGCAAGGCGGACCGGGCGCTGCTCATCTGCGGGACGGGGCTGGGCGTCGCCATCTCGGCCAACAAGATCAAGGGCATCCGGGCGGTGACGGCGCACGACAGCTTCAGCGTCGAGCGGAGCGTGCTGAGCAACAATGCCCAGGTGCTGTGCATGGGCGAGCGCGTCGTCGGGGTCGAGCTGGCGCGGAGGCTGGCCAAGGAGTGGCTTGGCTACGAGTTTGATACTGGGAGCGCGAGTGCGAACAAGGTCGACGAGATTTCCCGGCTCGAGGCCTGAGAGAGATGGCTGGGAAATGTGTGATTAGTGAGCAGCGCGAATAGGGGTAAATCGATGTGGCTTTGAAGGCCCATGGCCTTGACAAAACAATGGCAAAACACTGGCCTCGCAGAAGCGACGCGGTCGAGACAAGACTGTTATTGGACCTTTTTCGGGCGCCGGGGATTCGGGCTTGTCCGGCATGCCCGATGCGGTAGGGCTGCTCTCCGGCCCCGCCGCCCGTGCGTATCCGGTGCGTATCCGGACTTGCTTCATCATTCGACACTCTTCCTAGGCTTCCTCGACAACTGATCTGACCCCAAGCGCCTTCAGGACCATGGGCTTCGACGGGCCAGCGTCACCGCCGCGGCGTCGGCTCATCGGGCTGTCGACCAAAATGTACTTTTCTCTGTCGCGCACCCGCGACTTTGTCAGTCAGTTCCTGCAGCATCTGTCGGCCATCCCGGCAGACAAACTCTCCCAGGTCGACGTCTTGGTCATCCCCGACTTTGTCTCTCTCGCGGCGACGGCCGAGCAGCTCAAGGCCTGTCCGGTGCCCATCTGGCTCGGCGCTCAGGACTGCCAGTGGGAGGACCGGGGCGCCTATACAGGCCAAGTCAGCCCCATGGTCCTGAGCGAGGCAGGCGTGCGCGTCGTCGAAGTCGGCCACGCGGAGCGGCGGCGCATGTTTGGCGAAGACGACGCGACGGTGGCGCTCAAGGCGGCGGCCGTGAGTCGCAACTCCATGGTGCCGCTCGTGTGCATCGGGGAGCAGACGCGCGGGGCCGTGGCCGTTGCCGTCGACGAGTGCCGCGGGCAGGTCGAGGCCGTGGTCGGCGCCCTGGGCGAGACGCCAGACGTGGTGCTCGCCTACGAGCCCGTCTGGGCCATTGGCGCGAGCCAGCCTGCGGGCGAGGAGCACGTGCTCGGCGTCGTCGACGGCATCCGCGCGCTTGAATGCCTGCGGGAGAGGAAGGGATCCACGAGGGTCGTGTACGGGGGCAGTGCAGGGCCGGGCCTGTATCGGCGCCTGAGCAAAGGCTTGGACGGCCTGTTTCTCGGCAGGTTTGGACACGACCCGGAGCGGTTTGTGCAGACGATTCACGAAGTCATCGAGGCTTGAGTTGGGAAAACGAAAAACGTGTCGCGTCGGAACGGAGTTTGGATAACGCGGTGGATGGGTGTACGTAGTCGACACGGTGTCCTCTGCCACGCCTCACCAAGCCCCGCACAACACAATGGAGTTTTCACACCTTCCGCCATCTGCCGCATTCCTTTCATTGGAGAAAATGAACGAGACGCGAAGCCGTTGAGAATGCAAACAGACGACCAAATCTGATCAGACTCGACAGAGAGTCTAGCCTTCAGACGCAGGTTTATATCACCAAGTTTAATAGTAAGAAGATAACCGGTTCAATGCTGTAATGCTCTCACGAAGGTGTTCAGGACTCATCAGGATTCATGTGTTGAACAAATCATGAATCATGAATCATGCACCTTTCTGCGACGCCGGACACATCATCGCCAAGCGCGCTGGCAGGTTTCACTCGGTCTCCGCAGCACTCGGTGATTTCGGGCTAATTGCCATTGCATGGAGCAGGCCCTGGCTCGCAAACGTCAAGGAGGCGATGAGCACTCCGCAAACGGGGTTTGGGGACAAGCTTGTCTTATGCATACAAATCTTTGGCATATTCACTAAAGGGATCTTGAGAGGTGTGGCAGATGAGCGGCGTTCAAGCTTGTCTGCGCGAGGTAGAGGACTGGTTTTCTACACGCCTACCCCGGGGACTGACCCCGGGGACTGGAACCCAACTCGAAGAATATCGTTGACGACTTGGAATCAGTTGGCTGTGATTTTGCCTCGATAACAGCGCTTGCTATTAGTGACTGATGGAACATGGGTGCTCCACCTTCAAACCACCCTATAGACCGTTCACGAGGATCTACATTCATTGGTCAAATCATGATGCTCAACCCGGGGAACCTTGGCCTTGAGGTCTAAACCGTGGGGCTGATGTCGTCCGATGTTGACAGCATTGACCCAAAACACCAGCCTAAACAACGGTGTCCGTAGAGTTGAATGAAGGGTCCACGGCTTGAAATTCATGCTCCCCCTACCCCCCTGTGCGTGTGGAATCATGATCCCCCCGCCTCCTCACCTTGGATTCATGCTGCAGGTCTTGGCACCGCCTCCATCTGGAATCATGATTCGACGCTTCATGCCCGAGGCCCAAGCCTTGATTCCGACATGAACCAAGCATGGACCAGACCCTGGTATGAGACGACTCTGGATGACTTTGGCCTTTTGTCTGTAGTTGAGATGAACAATCTCAGCGGCAGCTACTCCGCTAGGGGAATGAAATGGAGCAAGCGCAGGGCTGAGCATCTGTTAGTCGTCATCCTGACCCATGTTCATGGGGCCTCATGGCATTGAGCACGACGACACTCCCACGATGAATATAAAGGACTGGTCTTGATCATCTGAGAGTCTAAGTCGTCTTCATCATCCTCCTCACACAACTCGTTTCTCCATCGTCGTCCCCGGCGTCGCTCGTTTCCCTAGATAAACGCCGATCGCGTTTGAATATTCAGCCAGCATGAAGTTTGTCAACCTCGCCGTCTTTGCTGCCACGGCGGCTCTCGCGGCGCCTCAAGAGGGCACTCAACAGGACGGCCCGGAGGACGGCCCAGAGGCGGGCTCCAAGCGCGCCCTCTACTTTCTCGACAGCAACCCGAACAACGCCTCCATTGTGTCGATACTGATTGGGGAAGATGGCCTCTTGCAGGGCGTGAACGCATCGGGCGGCGCGGTGCGGACGCCCACGGGCGGGATCGGAGGGATTGGCATTGACTCCAACGGAACTGCTGTCGGCGCCGGTAAGTTGCGTCTCGGGTCCTTCGTATCCCAACAGCAATATGGTCACCCATACTGACAGATGAACAGACCCTCTCTTCTCCCAAGACTCGGTCGTGGTAAAGGGCAACCGACTCTTCACCGTAAACGCCGGCAGCAACACCCTTTCGTATTTCCACATCACCCCGACAGATCCCCTGAACCCGAAGCCCATGGGCGAGCCCGTGTCGACGGGCGGTGAGTTCCCCAACTCGGTGGCCTACTCGGAAGAGAATCAACTTGCATGCGTTGCCAACACGGGCAAAAAGGCAGGCGTGCAATGCTTCCACGTTCCGGACTGCGGCCCGCTCGAGCCGCGCGGCAGCTTCATGGAGCTGCCCATGATCAACCAGACGAGCCCGCCCACAATTTCGGGAACCACAGTGTCCGACATTGTATTCAACCCTTCCGGGACGGCCCTGTTTGTGAGCATCAAGGGTGCCGGCATGAGCATGGGGTACTTGTACGCCTATCCGGTGAAAAAGGACAAGCTTGAAGCTGCCGTTGAAAAGGCCGAGCTTGAAGCTGCCGTTGAATCGCGTCCCGAGGGGCTGCGTCGCGCCTTTTCCCTATCCTTCTTGTCCGACGAGGCCGCCGTCATCACAGATCCGACATACGGAGCGTCGCTCCTGTCCATTGACTCGACCTTTTCCGTCTCCATCGCCAAAAACGTCACGATCCCGGGACAGAGAGCCACGTGCTGGTCCGTCTACTCGGCCGAATTCAAATCCGTCTACGTATTCGATGGTATGTCGCCCAACGTGACGGCGCTCGAGCCCACTGGCGACATCAAGGCTGTCATTCCGGGAGAGCCGCGCGGCATGGGCTCCTTTGATGCCGCGGTAGACCGCTCGTGGTTGTACGTCCTCCAGGGAAGCCCTGCCATTGCCGTGTTTGATCTCAAGGCCTCTGAGCCCAAAGACGCCATGTCCGGCGTGGCGCAGTATCTCGACCTAGCCTCTCTCGGGAAAAGGTCATCGTGGATTGGAATGGCGGTATACGGGTCTTGAAATAGTGATATTAGGTGACATGTACATAGTGAAAGTAGATACTAAAAAGGTTGTCAGAACAGAGAGGTCCTGCGGCCCTGACCTAATGAGCATATAATAGAGGATACACAGCATGATGGTTGCAATGGCTAACTGACGGCTGTAAGGGTTGTTTATTGATGTGATGTGTTGACTCAGCCCGCTGGAGGTTTATACCCAACGGAAAAGACAGTCCCGGAGAAAGTCACACAATCGGACAAGAGGGCATTCCCATAATGACTGTCGGACAGACGTGATACAAAACCTTCAAACAGGAAACAGACCTCACATCGAGGACAAGTCCAGGACCCGCGCTGTTCAAGGCAACTCACTCTCTCGTGTCGTCAACTAGCCGACCACTCACCAGAGGTTCGCGTGGCAGCGATGCAAAAAGTCCCAAACTTCAAGCGCAGGTAATGCGGCCAAACTCGTTCTTCGTGGCTCTCCACCATGCAGTATCGACGAATCCTCCATCGCAGTTCTGTCCAGCATTGAACTGCCAGTGGAGGTAACCATTCCTGTCGTCACAACTGGTGGCCGACGCAACACATGACTTGAAAGGCCTAAGGTGATCCCAGAGACCTCCACAGTAGCCTGGGATGTCGTCTACATCACTAGCCATGATGATGTAGGTGTACATGCCATTATTGTTGTTATGACGGATGCACTGGGCTGCAGAGGCTGTCGTCACCACACCAGCCAGTGCGGCCAGGGAGGCAGTGCTGAGTGCCGTCAACTTCATATTAATCGATCGAGCGACCTCGAGAGGCAAGATGCTAGATCAAAGTTAGGGATCGAGCATGGCAAGTCCAAGTCTGCACCAACAGATTGAAACGGACACAAAAGGGCCTGAGGAGGCTTTCAAAAAGAAGCTTGGAGAGTTTTGGGTTCGTTTTGTAAACAGGAAGACTATAGATGAGCGGATGTTTGCATTTATACCATTTCACTACGAGCCGGTCGTCTTGTCTTCTGTATTCATCCGGCCTGATCTTGTTGGACTAATGACTGATGTGTCACATGATGTCACCAGATGTCCTGATTCTGATAGATCTGCATAGGCCTTTTCGATCTGGTTGAACAAGCTCCCTTGATATAGCCAGAAGACCTGGCGCAGGCTGTGAGCGCCGTGATCATGACCAACGTGTGGAATCTACCCACAGAGAAGGCAACGCCGTGCTGGTTGGTCCCCGAATGGAACAGATGGGCGAAGCTCGTCATCACTCCCCGCAGGAGCAGCCGCTTCGGGAGGCTACTCGACAACGGTTGGTGCAATCCAAGGGAAGTTACTCTCAAAATCAGGATGTCAGGTATGTCAGGTGACATGCGATGGTCTCAGTGAAAGTCAAGTAAAAAGGGGCCCTTGGTAGAGTCGAGATAAATCTTAGGCCAGCAGTACATGTATGTCAAATGATTCCTGCCTACACTTGTTCGCACAATTTGGATATGAAGACCCTTTTGAATATGGACAGTCCGACTGGTGATTCTTGGGAAGTTTTGTTCTCCTAGGGCGTGCCACTTCTGTCGTGGGTCAACGACTTCGTCCGATCTTGACTTTCCCAGGAGTTCAGAGTCTCCCACACTGTATGTAGTATGTAGTACTAGATTTGTGCATGACTTGTTGATGGTTTGTGTCCCACTCTGCAAGGGCTCAGGGCCAAACACGGTTTAGCATTGCAGATTGTGACGGGACCTGTGTCCGGTTTATTGGCTCGGGGCCCATATGTTAAAGCTTTCGTATTCGTAAAGTACTTAAAGGTTCGTACTATCTACTATCTGCTAGGTCACAGTGCTGCCCGGCTAGAGCGACTGTGTCTAGACCTAATTGGGTTAGGCAGGCCGAGACGTCGGGCCCGGACGCGCGGCCCTCCTAGCTAACCTGATTTACTACGAAGTACTAAGGCCTTTTAAAGGTCGGATCGGGCATACAATAGAGAGTCTCGGGGCTTCCTGCTAGGGGAAGCTTCGTTAAGACTATATTCTATATATAGTTGATTGATTATCTAGAGTTATAGGCGCGCAAGGCTTTAGGGAAACCCCTACAGCGGGGCGCTAACTAATACGCCTACCTAATAGGATCCTTAATACCCCTTTGCTTAAACAAGCAGTCCCCTACTTGCTAAAGCAATTAATAGAACCTAAATAGGAAATAGTACATCGGTATATACGATACAAAATAAATAATAAAAATACCCCTAATCCTCTATTATATAGCAGCAGCGGCTCTTAAGCGCTTATAATCCTTCTCTAATATCGTACGGCTTACGTACTATAAGCTATAGACCGGGTATCCGTCGCGACTATATACGGGGAATAGATTTATTCTATTATACCTGCTAGGAAGGCCGAATCCTCCCGGGGATATAAGAGAGTAGGCATTGCCCGGATAGGCGGCCGTAATAGCCTAAGGACCGTCGTAGTAGGGTTCGTGCTTTTAGGTACGCTAACGCACTCGTAAGACCTAATCTCCTAGCGCGTATATACGGATTAGTCCCTTACGTTCCTATAAGTAAGCTTATATATAGGCGCGAGCGGCTTTAAGGCTTATAATATATCTACGTACGATAGGAGTAAGATGTTATTACACGAGTTCTTAGGCCTCCGCGATATCTTCCTCTACTATAGGATCGCGGGTATAGGCTACGTATATAGCTTTGTAGTGCTACTTTAGAGGCTACGTTCTATATAATAAGAAGAATAAGCTATAGCCGTACGGGCCTTCCTAACGGTTGTATAGGTAGACGGCTCGTATTAAACGCTATACTAACGGTATAGAGGGATTATTAAGGTAAAGGCGATAGATAATAGCTTTAAGCACGCTGTTTACTTACTCGACTTTACCGTTCCTACGAGGTCTCGTAGGCGTGACTAGCTTAATAAGTATTTTATAACGCTTATAATAGTCTTAAGCTTATTGCCTAGTAAAGCAACCTATATTATCGCTAATAATCTCGTAGGGTAGGCCGAATCACGTGGTAATAGTCTATAGGACTAGGATTATTCCCTCGAAGTCTATAGACTGCGTAATAGTAGAGATAAGCCACCCGGTCGCGTACTCTACGACGTTAAGCAGCTATTGCCCTTTACACCCGGTATAGCCGATAGCCTACCTTATTAAGGGCGGTACGGGTGCTAAAGGCATTAGGTTATAAAGAGCGTTAGGTCCAGCGGCTTTATTAGTTAGTAGGACTAGCAACGGCGAATAGCTTTATAAGCTGCGAGCGGAAGCTTAAGGTGCTAGTATCTTATAGATAGATATCGCATAACGTAGCTAACGGTGCTATACCTTAAGGCCTTATATGCTTACTTAGCTATATCTACGAGAGCGTTATATTCTAGTACTAGTAGTAGTATAATTGCTCCGGTAGGGTTTAGCGGCTCGCTAAGGGGAAAGGAACGCTTATTCTAGCGAATACGGTATAGACTGCCCTTTAACTCGTAGAAGTATATATTCGCTTAATACAGCGTAATATTCGGCGGTAGAGCTTTTTTAGACGTAAGGAATTCGAAGATCGCTTATAAATTAATTCGTGCTAACTATTCTAGTTAAGTAACGAGCTCTATAGCGTTAGGAGCGGCGTTATCGGCTTTAAGCGTAGGTTTAAGCGCTATATCGTTATTATACGCGGGATCGTCTTTTAGGATCGTTATAAGCTCGTCGTTATCGTTAATCGTAGCTATCCTCCCTTCGTCGGCGTTATAAGCAGTATCCTTATCGTATAGTAGGCGAGAGAGATAATTAGCGAGCATGTTTGCTTTACCGCTACTATATACGATCTTAATATTATAGTATTCGATAATATTAAGGAACCGAATAATTCGCATAGGTTAATCTATCTTAGTGCGAAGAGTCTTAAGAGATTTATAGTCTATAATAATAGTAATGTCTATGCCTTTAACCTAATGCTTTTAATATTATAAGGCTATTATAATTCCTAAAAGCTTTCGTTCTTATATAGAATAACGCTACTACGTCTTAGTAAGCTTCTTAGAAAAGTAAGCTATTAGGTAAAGGTAGGAACGCTCTTTACCACCCGTTAGGTATATATACGGCTATAGAAGAGCTACGCCTATATATTTCCTAGACGCGTCGCTTTTAATAATTACGGGAAGCATTTAGCTAAACTTAACGAGGATTAGTATTATTATAATAGTATTACGGATCCGTTTTTAAGCAGCTTTAGCTTCCGTAGTTAAGGTAATAAGGACGTTCTTACCACCGAGGGACTATTTAATTAACGGGATAGATAGGTCCGAAAAGTTCGGGATTAGCATATATAGGTATCCGGCTATATAAACAAAAGCGCGGATTTCCGTAGTAATCGTAGGCATCGGGCGGTTGTAAATAGCGGTAATCTTAAGAGGATCTACCTAAATGCCTTTAAAATAGACGATAAAGCCTAAGAATATACCTATATCGACGAAGAGCTTTATCTTCTTAGCGTTTAAGAGTAGGCCGTACTTAACGACGTGGGTAAAGAAGGCAAGCAGGCGTTTATAAAGCTGCTCGACTATATCGGCCTAAAGGCATATATCGTTAAGGAGACTAGCGGCGAACTCGCGTAGCGGCTATAAAACTTCCTTTATAAAAGCTTAGAAAGTAGCCGGGGCGTTCGTAAGGCCTATAAGTATAACTTCCTATTCGTATAGGCCGAAAGGCGTAATAAAAGCAGTCTTCTCGTAGTCTTTTAAAGCGATACGGATATGCTAAAACCCGTCTTATAGGTCGATAAAAGCATAGTAATAGTAGCCGGCTACGCGCTAGATTTTATCTATAGTATTTAAGAGAGGGTGCGTATACTTCTTCGTTAAGGTATTAAGTATATAGTAGTCGGCGTAAATACGCTAAATCACCTACCTATAGGTATTATACTATAGGCTTATAAGTGCCTTCTTTAGCGTTAATAGTAGAGGAGACGACTATAGGCTAATAGACTTTCGAATAATACTCCCTTTATATTTCTTAATAAAGTCCTTAATAGCTTAGGCCTACGAGGGACTATAGCGTCGGGGAGCCTACTATATAAGCGTACTATTGCCTGTATTAATTCGATAGACTATCTATACTAATTTTTCTATACGTTAAAGCGATATATCGAAGAGCTTTAGGAATTTAGCGAAATAAACGTTTATAAAACATTTCGCTTATTCCGGCGTATTAGCGTAAAAGCGGATAGTACGTATAAGAGTAGGTTAAACGTCGGTCGAATTAGCGAAGATAGCTATAGTAAAAACGTTCGACGGCCGCGGCTATAATAGAGGCTTGCCCTTAAGATTGCGAAGTTATATAGCGCCGTTGCCTTTATAAGCGACTCTAAGGGCGTAAAAGACAGATTGTCTAAAGGTTAAAACACCGGGGAAAGTCCCGTTAGGGACGATACTATAAGAGAGGGCAACCGAACTAGTCTAATCGTCGTTGCTTTACTATTATATAACGATAACGATATCGTCTTAAACGCTTAGTCTAGGAATCCCTCCTATCCCCTTTATAATAGAGGCGACTTAAGACGGGTATAGGGCTAGCTTAAGTATAAGTAAAGAAGAAACGTAATAAAATATAGAACTATAGTCGAAGAAAGAAGAAAGAGTAAAGGATAAAAAAGTCGTTAATTAGTAAAGGAAAATACTATAACGATCGCTAAAGCCTTTATAGAAAGGCTTTTAGCTAATATTAATACCGCTATCTATAGTTATAAAGTAGATAGCGTCGTATCCCTATTAGAAATACCTTAATTCTATCCCTTCTTATATAGCTATAAGGATAGCTTTTATTTCCACGTTATCTTCCTTAAGTTAGTACGTTAGATCTTAGTCTTTATCGGTATTATCTATAACCTTATCGTCGAAGTATATATAAAGGCGGTTAGCGTAGTTGCGATAATTTCCTTATGTGCCTTTACGTATGCTTTTGCCTTAGTTACCTCTACCGCGATTACTACCGCGGCTACGGCTACTCCCTCTAAAGCGCTAGTAGGAACCGAATGCTTTAGCAGCTTTATATATCTTCCCTTTTATCGTAACGTCTTAAGGCGGGCTAAACGGTAAGGATAACGTAGTAGTAGGTGCCGGCAAAGATAATAGACGATAGTCTTATGCCTAATATCTAGCCTTACTATAGTTAAAGTAGGTATTCGCCTTAGATAAGGCCGCGAAAGTCGAAGCGGCGATAGCTTTATCGTCGGCGGCGTAGACGAAAGTGTCGGTCGTACGCGGATCGGCTATAACGATGCCTAAAGGGCCTAAATAAAAGGAGGCGGATAATAAGCTAGGATTAGGCTTAACGACTTCTATTATCGCCGGTTTATTACTAATAACCTTGTTTATCTTCTATATTTAGTATAGTTAGCCCTCTTATATATAAATAGAAGTAGCTAGCTTACTATAGATGTCTTTTATAAGCTAACGCGTTTGCTTACTAGCTAATAGCACTAAACGCTATATAAGGGCTATACTATATAGCGTAGTAATATCCGAACCGATCTATAACTAAATACGTAGGAGGTTATTCCGAATATACTAGAGGGTAATAGTATAGATACTAGGGCTATATTTCTTAATATCGGGAAGGTTTAAGAACGCGTCGCGAATACGCTAGGCAAAGTTAACGAGGGCCTCGTCCTTAACTAGCGCTAGCTAGGCGTAAATAGCTAACGGCGCGTCTAAAATACTATAGTCCCTTAAGACTATAAAAATGCCCTTAAGGAGTAATATCTAGTCTAAGTGCCTAACGTTAACCTAATACGCGATAGGGCCGAAGTCCTTAGACAACTCGTTAGCTATCTAAGTAGGCTAAAGGTTATATAGTATCTGCTTAATAAGAAACGCGGATTATATCTATTAAAGCTTCTAAAGGACGGTATAGTCCGCCTAGTATAACTTCTATTTAGGCTTTATAGTAATCTTATTTCGGTTGTTAGTTACTATATCGTTAACGTCTTTAATAGCTTTCGCTTAAGGCTAAACGCTTTTTATAAGAGTCTTAGTAGCTCGATCGTAAGTAGTATTATATAGGATATATATAGGATAGTCGAAGTTTAAACGTATATTAGGACCTCGTTCTATAAATGCGTACTAGTCGACGGCTCTATCGTCGTAGTATAGGAAAGGCTTTACTAGTAGCTAGTGCTATTACGGTAGAACCGGTTGCTAAGAGGGTTGCCTTTACTACGGCTAAGCTACCTGCCCTTACTACTGCTAATTCAAACGAGCAAATCGCTGCTCGCTTATAAGGTTAGTAGTAGGCGTTATAGTAATACTCTCCGGATCTACGGAAGGAGTAGGAGGTAATAAGTAGTCCGGCACGGGAGGCGCGGGAGGAACGGGAATAAGCCCTAAAGCTAAGGAGCTAGCAGTAGGTAGTAGTACTAGAAGAGGAGGTGCTTATGCTCGATAGAGACTAGCTAAGCGCTCCTCTATGCGCTTTATTTAGGCAGCTTAGCTCGCTTAGTAACGCTTTATTTAGGTAGCTTAGCTCGCTTAGTAACGCTCTATCTAAGTAGCTTAACGCTCCTCGAAACGCTTTATCTAGGTGATTTAGTTATCCTCTAGCTGTTTAAGCTAGTTGGCTTACTATTAAGACTACTAACGCATTTTACCGCGAAGTTCTTTACGTAAGTCGTTAAGGTAAGTGTTAAAGACTTCGTTTTAGCGGGTTATCTTCTAGTCTACCTATCTTCCTAGGCTAGCGATTAAACTCGTCCTATTCGGCTTAGGGCTAATAGCAGAGCTTGCTATAAAGCCCCGGCGAGAGCCTCGGTCGGCTCCGAGCTCGTCTTTAGACGGCGAATTCGGCGGCTGCGACGCTAATATACTATGCAACGTTAAAGAAAACTAAGGTAGAACGTATGTTTTAAGGTAATACGATAGATCTGCGTGGCGTAAACGCTAGGATGCGTGATTCGTCCGATTTCTAAAGAGGCTGAGTTTTGCTCTTTAAAAATACGTATTTTTAAGGCCTTTTAAAGGTCGGATCGGGCATACAACAGAGAGTCTCGGGGCTTCCTGCTAGGGGAAGCTTCGTTAAGACTATGTTCTGTGTGTGGTTGATTGATTATCTAGAGTTATAGGCGCGCAGGGCTTTAGGGAAAACCCTGCAGCGGGGCGCTGACTAATGCGCCCACCCAATGGGATCCTCAGTACAAAGGTGGGCGGAACCTTCGTAGCTGTCGCGCCATGACCATATAGCCTGCCACGCCCGTACACGGCATTGATTAAAGCTATCGCGGGGGTTGACAGTAAATAAGTTATAGCGTTCCTTAGCCAGGCGCTTAAGAGCCCTAGGGCGGCTGCTATGGGAAAAAGAGGGCACGCAGCAGAGCACGCAGCAGAGCACGCAAGCACGCAGCAGTTATTGCTCGCCCGCTGATTGCGTCTTCGAGAGATTCGAATAGGCCTAGCCTAGGTCGGGAGGGGCTTCGAGCATCGTGGCGACGGTAGGTAGGCTGGTGGCTTTGGCGAGAGCTTCACTTTTTTTGTGCGGGCGCGTTTTAGGTAGCAGGCTACGATACGAAGTAGTAAAGGCGCGATAGCTACTTCTTGATAGCAAAATTTAGTGTGGCCCCTGGGGGCGCGCGTCCGGGCCCCACGACGTCCTCCGGCTATTGCCCAAATTAGGTCTAGACATAGTCGCTCTAGGCAGCACAGTCGCAGCAGTGTGGGCCTATCTGCTCAACGTTCAATAACATACAAGTTCCACCTCCGAAGTGTTGGTAACAAGTACTACTACCAAGAGCACCTCTCTTGGGGGCGCCCCTGTTTTGCATGGTGGAGCGATACCTAGTATATAGTACTGTGACATTGATAAGTCACGTATTATAGAAAGGCAGCAGGGTACGAAGTATGTGTGGACAAGAAGTCAGGGTCTTCCCGTCGGATGCTCGCCGAGCGCCCGCAGCCTTTCCGGTTTTGCAATCCGTGTTAAGCACGGGAAACGACCGGTTACTAGACATGATCTTGCATCGTTTCTTCACCAGCTGATTTCAATCCAATATGTTTCTTCCCTCACGCTGGCGTCGGACCTCCCTTTACCTGCTTGTAACCATCGTGATCCTGCTTGGATTCCTTTACGTCAACGCCGAACTACGCGACAATACACTGAACTACATCCGTCCCGCCTGGTTCTACATCAACGGTCTAACACGTTACGACTTTAAGCCAACGCCAGACGAGCAGGCATGCCTTGATGGCAACGCAACTCGCATCAACGCACTGGGTATGCTAGTAGATATCCCAAAGGTGGTCCATTTCGTCATAGGTGTAGACAAGCCGAACCCGATCACCTTGATGCTCTGGCTAGCCATACGTGCCGCCGCGGCTAACCTCCAGGACTGCGAGATCCGCCTACACTACGTTTATTTAAGCGAGCAAGGGTCTTGGTGGAAAGACGTGCGAGAACTCGTTACCCTTACGCGGCATGGGCCGGAATTTCTCGACGACTTCTTGCACATAAACCCGCCGCCCTCTCAATGGAATCCCGCACATAAAGCCGATATTCTACGACTGCAGATTCTTCGCGCCCACGGCGGTATCTATCTCGACACTGACGCCATCGTCCTACGACCGCTCGATAAGTTATTGAGTGGACGCCGCGACGTGTTTCTGGGCCACGAGGGCGGCCATCGCAGAGGCATGACCAACGCCGTTATCCTCGCAAAGCCAGGCGCCGCCTTTATTGAAAGGTGGTACAAGGCATACCAAAACTTCGACCCAAAGCGCTGGAACCATCACTCTGTGATACTACCGGCAAAGCTCGCGGATCAGCACCCCGATGAAATCTGCCAGCTACCGCCTGCAGTCTTCTTTTGGCCGCTCTGGCCGCAACATCATGTCGACTGGATGCACATGCCGCTAAGTCGGCAAGAGAGCGCAGCCGTGGCTGCCGATATAGAACGCACAAACGGGTCGCTGTTCGACGAGCAACTGGTGTACCATGCGTGGAACCACCCGGCGCAGAGATGGATGAAGGACTTGACGCTGGAGCGTATTCGGACCGAGGATACGAGATTCAATATGCTTGTTCGGAGGTTTATCGACGCGAAAAGAGGATGATGTACGAATACGAATACGAATGTGTAATAATGTGTGAGGGGCGGGGAAAGCCGGGAATAATTAGCGCGAAATAATTAGCGCACGTGGATCGGAAGACGGGCAAACCCTGCCGTGAATGGTCGGAAACTGAGGCCGGAGCCTTCCATCTTTACCCATGCGTCGTCGTGCAGAATCAAGCGGAAAATGAGCCCAATCACTGGTCTTTATTATCCTTTCGATGGACCTTTACAAGTCATGGGGATCGACCACGTCGGCCATTCCCACAGGCGCCGGATGCTACTGCCGGCGGAACCTCTTGCGACGCACTTTCTCATCAATCCGATTACCTCTGAACGAGGCCGCAGCAAGAATCGATGACCGAGGACCGAATGTGCCGGACCAAATTGCGCCACGGAGCTTCCAGATGGGAACTACCAAGGCGAAGAACAGCATGCCAATGGGCCTCCACGCGCCAGGGAGTCTGGAGGGCGGTACATCAATTGTTTCCAGAGGTCTCTGATGAAGATCAAGACCATGGCCGAAATTGCTCCAAAGGTTGCGCGCCAGTTTGTCCAAGGGAAAAAAACATATGGCGGCGAGGCATGGAGTCTACGAAGACGAAGGACATGGTGTTCGACGAAGAGGATCAAGTCGACGAGGACATGAGTTCCGATGAGGATCTCGACGCGATTCCCTTCCCCAGTCCCGTGGGGCTCGTTACCCCCCCTTGAAGGACCAGCCGTCGAGTACTGAGCGGCACTGGTACGCTGCGCCCAAGGCGGGCTACCGGAACGTACATCAGCTTTTGAAGAAATCCGAAAAGGACCGATGGCTCCTCTACGCCAAGGGACGCCTGGTCGAGGGAAAGACCAGAGGGACGCCATACCAGCACCACAACAGCACTATCACGTCTAGCGGCAGATATACCCCCCGCCACCTCCGCGATGCTTGGGACGATACGTGGTCGCCTGAGAATGGTATCCTGCTACTAAGCCATCTCCACGAGCTCTTCGACACTCGGCTATTCTCTATTCATCCCGATATATTGCGGATCCGTGCCTTCGTGCCATACGATGTCATCTCCGAACACCACGGCTCCATCGCCCAGCATGAGCTGGGGGGCGGGCAGGCTCGACGGAACGGTGACCTTGTCGCCTTGTCGATGGTCTCATGTGGCCTCACGAGCTAGATATCTACTCGCCCGCCCGCCTGTCTCGCTCGCTAACTTCTCGACTGGACATTTGATTGACCGCCTGCCCATGTACTTGACTGCCCGTGTACTCGACTGTCTACTTGCCCGACTCCTGACTGACTGTTTAATGGCTTAAACGTGCTACACTTGGCGACGAAGCGCGTAATGAAGAGACAATGTCCACTATGGAGGAACTTCTGCCCCCGGACACGCTCAAGCACCTCGATCCGGACAGTTAAACGTGTATTGTTATATTATACCATTCAGGGCTAACTGGCCAATCGAAGGACAGTTCAACAGCAGCATCGTTAAGGAAAGCCGGCCGTTACTCTAAATCTCTAACTTGGACTTGATCCTTGGCCTTAATCTTCAGACTCAAACTCGTCGGTAGTTTCAGACTTGGACTCGTCGGTAGATTCAGACTTGGACTGGTCGGTAGATTCAGACTTGGACGCGTCGGTAGATCCAGATTTGGACGCGTCGGTAGATTCAATCTCAGTCTCGTCGGTAGATTCAATCTCAGACTCGTCGGTAGATTCAATCTCAGACTCGTCGGTAGATTCAATCTCAGACTCGTCGGTAGATTCAGTCTCAGACTCGTCGGTAGATTCCTTCTCGACATTATGCTCCGTCGATTCCGTCTCCGCAGACTTATCGGCCTCAACATCAGGGCTGGTTTCCATGGAAGGGGTGGCAGACTTTGGCACCAACATTCTTAACAATACTCTTGGCGTCAAACTCCATCGAGCGGAGGGGGGAAGACCTACGACTTTATCGGCAAGATCCACGACAGGCTTCTTCTTCAACTCCATCGAGCGGCGGATGTGAGGCGAGCCTTTATGACCCCTGACCTTCTTGGCGTCGTACTCCACCGAGCGTCGGGTAGACTTGAGGGCCTTGGCAAGGTCCCCGACGGGCTGCATGGCATCAGAGTCCATATCGCGTTGACGTAGCGTATTTCTAAGATGCTTCCCGGCATGTATCTTCTTCGCGTCGAGCTCCATGTCGCGTTGGTCAAAGTGTTTGACTCTGTGGGTGGGCAACTTCTTGGCGTTGACTCTGTGGGTGGGCAACTTCTTGGCGTCCAAATCGGCATACTTCTGGCCGCTGACAGCACCCGTCATGCCGGAGAGAGTCTTGCCGATACCTCCAGCTCTCGAATCCTGCAGGGATTAACTTTATGAAACAGGCAACTCGTCGTGGCATTGTCACTTACATCAGCAATGATCTTGACGTTGCCCGCAGGCTTCTCGCCAGTGGGAGCGGCAAAGGTGCCAGTGGCCAGGCACATGGCAATCAGAGCTCCAGTGCTGTACTTCATATTGGCGGCTTTTGGAAAGATTGACCGGCAAATGGGTGTGAATGTTCTGAGAGTTTGTGTCTGTTGCTGTTGTCGGAGATGAGTGGACGAGGAATATTAGACGTCTGTGGCGGCTCGAGCTCGTTCTTATACTCGGGAAACTCTGTGCGCTTATTGTGGTTTAAGCAGTGGCTTCCGACTTGACGTTAGAGGTATTGTGTCGCGTCATAGCCCAACCAAGCAAAGCCTTGTGAGTCCGACCATTAATCTTGGCCGGTATGGGAGCAGACCCGGAAGCAAGGCTGGCCATGATTGCCAGAGCGCATCGAGAATAGCCCATGTGTAACGAGCATTTGAGTTGGAGGGCTAAGACGAAGATCAACTCGTTTAGGAATGTTGAGGCGGGAAAGCTGCTTAGCAATAGGCAAAGAACGACATGGAGCCAGCAATCTCGTAGCATTGGAAGCAGGCAGAAATGGGGAGACACGTGTTCTAGTCGATCCTAGTGCGATAGGCAACTCTGCTGTGTCCCGGATCAGTCGCTACCCGCCGTCACGCGGTGCATGGCAGTGTTGCGAGTTTCTTCCTTGTGGTTCGTCCAAGGTCGCGGATTCAGAGCTGCCCGACACGACTGGGAGCTATCTTGAGCGCCACAGTCAGGCCGTGACGCCACCAGTAAGGCATGGCATGCCTCGTAGCATTCCGAGCGGCCCAAGTGGCCAAAGGCTGAGGTCGCAGAAGCTCCGTTATGGACATATCTCGATGATGGCCGCTGTGAACGTCCTCGATTGCGTCATGGCTTGCTTACTCGGAGACTCCCCGTCGATTCATGTAATGGTCGTGGCGCAACGTCTCCATGCTCCGAGCCCTCCAGTCGTCCAGTAACCGGCATTCCGGGAGACAGATAGGCTAAGTCGGCTAGTCCGCCACTCCCGCTGGGTCATGTCTGTCCATGACGAAAGGGACAGGAATGCGGCACCGTCGGATATGCACCTGCGGCTCTTCGGCAACCGGGCACAGCAGCCGCCTGAAATCATGGAGCCATGACTCGGTGTGGTAAGTTTTCAGCCGACATGCGCAGTGTTTAGGATTGCTAGCATCGGCCTTGTGGAATCTATGACCTCACCCTGAATCAAAGAGCCCCATTGGAGATACAGTCTCAGGTCCCGAGATAGACTCATTCACGATGCCCCCCAGACACCAAGTACCTCTGCTCGAACAATGCGGCCTTGCTTTTCTACGCCTTGCTGCAGCTTCTTGACTCGTCGGACTAGCAAGCCCACGGCTGGTGGGCCTATGATTGTGCAAACCACAATCGCCCATGTCACGACAAGGAAGACGTCGGAGCTGGAGTTTCTGTCCCCGTTGGATGCAAAGATCTTGTTGCTCTCTGCCATGGACGAGATCAAGAAACCAATCTCCCCCCGCGCGGTCATGGCACAGCCGAGAATCGAGGCTGGGTAAAGCGAACGGGGCTTGCCTGCGTCCGGGGTCGACCGAGCATCATTCGTCGCTGATGCATTCGTGGGCAACGATTCTAGGCCAGAGGTGCTTGTCGCCCGATTAAACGCCGATGGGCTTGGGACAGAAGTGACCCGGTTAGAAGCAGGCCGTTTGGCTTGCGCAGTTGAAGTATTGTCCGCGTTTGCGGACCTCTTTCCCCAGAAATAATTCATCCTTGGCCTGGGTAGCTTGCGCAAATGAGTCTCGACGATGGCAGGCAGACGCAGACGCAGAAGCCAAACTCCGCACGCAACCTTGCCGAGAGTCATCAAGACGGCGTATACCAAGCCCTTCCATACAATCTCACCAGAAAACATTTCGGTGATTGGAATCGAGAATCCTATCGAGGCCTGGGGGCAGCCGTTGGTGAGTCAGTATATAAAAGATGACCCGGCATCGAGAGGAGGCGGCGTACGAAGAAGAAAGGCCTCAGAACCCGGTCAACTGGTGCAGCATAAAACTTATCGTAGATTTCCAGACCCGAGTTCCTTGACACCGTCTCTGTCTTGGCTTCGCTGGGACAGCGTGGAGCGGTCGTATCGCCGCCGCCGACGTCTTGCTTCTCAGGGAGACATCCACTTGTATTTCTTAAGGCTGTTTCTGTGCTAGGGGACGTCGCGGGCCGGGTCGCAGGCTGCGTCGGTGGAGATGCGCTATGAGGACCCGAGAGCGAGGCGTCCGAGTCCCACCAATTGATGGCGGCACCTGCGGCAAAGGCGGCGAGTAAGTTGGATGTGCCCGCATAGGTCGCGCCGGCGATGCAGCCTAGTAGGACCAGAGTCTGAATTACAAACGCCGCTCCGGTTGTCCGCAATGTCACATTCAAAAGACCGGAGGGCTTCTTTGCGCGCCGAGAAATGAGCCAAAGTGTGACGGGCTTGGCAACGAAGACGCAAACCAAGGGTGTGAAAACGGTAAAGGCCAGAGATGCCATGAGAGGCCTGACAACTGTCGCTGCGCTGAACGAGGTGTCGGATTGGCCAAGGTTCGAGATGACCTGGACCATGACCAGGCCGACAACATCGTCCATGATGGCAGCGCTGGAGAGAACAACACCAAGCCTGGACTTGATCAGGCCGCTTGTGCCGAGGACGGTCAAGGTTGTCCCCAAGCTTGTGGAACACAGAGCGGCGCCCGCAGCAAAACACTGAATGTACGTGGCGTCGATGAGGCGGCCAAGAACGAAGGACAGGGCCATCGGGAGGCCGACTCCTGTAATGGCGATGCCGGCAGATAGGAATATGTTTGCCTTGAAGGGCTCCAGAGAGGTCGACAAGCCACCTAGAGATGGGGTCAGCGGGATATCATAGGGCGTGAGTACGTCATGGACCTTGGTAGACAATGAGCAGCAGGCCAAGGTAGCCAAGCTGGACCATGACAGCTTCAGCGTTGGCGTCGAGCCATTTTGCTCCTGGGGTTCCCCAGGCGATGCCAAGGAAGACCTGGCCAACAAGGCCGCAGTAAAGGGCCCTGTCCAAGGCAAAGTCGGCAATGTTGAGAAGCAACAGGAACGAGGACTGGACGAGTAACGTCACGACACCGGGCTCCTGATATGGCAGTGAGGCGGGCGACTGCATCATGCGAAGCTGGCAAAATGAAGCGATTGGAGACGGATTCGTCATCTCGCCAGAGGGTCACGTGCTTTGATCGCAGCCGGTCTCGACCCCGCTTCCTTCCCGCGCGGGCTCCACAGATATAATTGAGGCGTTGCCCCCCCGACTTGCGACGTCTTCCAACCACCACCACCACCTTTACAAATTCCAGCTCGTCTACAATCAGCAAGTTCGTTGAGCTCAGCTACTGTATGTAAACTTTGGTTCCTTGACAAGAACAGCCCTGACATGATCCAGATCACCCACCTCGCCTCCGGCTAAATCGGTACATCCGATCCCATCTCCCCTCACACAATGACGAGAATCATGCCGCCTTGCTCTGCTGGTACTCTGTCCAGACGCGGTCGTTCACCTTCAGGTACTGTCTGTTGCGTGAGCCGGTGCTCGCCCTTCTACCCTTGCCTGCAGGACTCTTCAACTCTCCATCTTCTGCTCTCACGAGTCGGGTGGTCGGTCCGTTGAGCACCCTGAAGGGAGGGGAGGGGGGCGTGGCTGAGATTATACGGCCCAACTACTTGACCTGGATAATACCAGCGAAAGGATCATGCATTCCCTGCCCTCCATCGTCCTGGGATGTACTCGGGTCCTCTAACAACTCGCAGACCCGTCATGACCGCCGTCTCGCCCCCCCAGAAAGTCGCTCAGATGGCGACACCATCGTCCAAGTTGGCCGTTGGCGGCATCAAGACCGAGACCTTCGCGGACATGATCGGTCACCGGGACGACTTTCGCTTCGCTCCTATCCGTGAGAGCCAGGTCTCGAGGGCCGTGACCCGCCGCTACTTTGTCGACCTCGACCGCTACGCCGAGCCGGACATTGTCATCGTTGGCACCGGCTCCTGTGGCCTCAGCACCGCCTACGTTATCGGCAAGAAGCGCCCGGACCTCAAGATTGCCATCATCGAGGCCTCCGTCTCGCCTAGCGGCGGTGCTTGGCTTGGCGGTCAGCTCTTCTCCGCCATGGTAATGCGCAAGCCCGCCGATGCCTTTCTGCGCGAGATTGGCGTCCCCTTTGAGGACGAGGGCAACTTTGTCGTTGTCAAGCACGCCGCCCTCTTCACCTCGACCATCATGTCCAGGGTACTCCAGCTGCCCAATGTCAAGCTCTTCAACGCCACGTGCGTCGAGGACCTCGTCACCAATTGCACTCTCGTGTCTATGCACCACGATGACCAGTCCTGCATGGACCCCAACACCATCAATGCACCACTCGTCATTTCCACCACCGGTCACGACGGCCCCATGGGTGCGTTTTGCGTCGAGCCCCTCGTCAGCATGGGGCGTATCGAGGAGCTTGGCGGCATGCGAGGCCTCAACATGAACACAGCCGAGGACACCATTATCAAGAATACTCGCGAGATTGTTCCGGGACTCATTGTCGACGGCATGGAGCTGTCCGAAGTCGATGGGGCTAATCGAATGGGTATGAAGACGGAATCCGGCAAAACCCCCATCGCAACTTGTGCCTGCGCAGAGCTCCATGGCTAACGGAGCACTGACAGGCCCGACATTTGGCGCCATGGTTCTGAGTGGTCTCAAGGCAGCCGAGGAGGCTCTCAAGGTCTTTGACTCGCGCTGCAAGCAGAATGCTCCGTGGGGGGAGTGGGAGAAAGTCGTCAAAACCCCCCCCGGGATTTGTATACGTGCAGCGCCACAGGGCATACTATCCTTTCTTTGTCAGAAGCCAACTACGAAACAATCGCTTCGCCGGGATGGAGCTTTGATTGTCAGATTCGTTGATGTCATGAAGCAGAAATACAAAAAGCGCCGTGACGTTACCAAAGAAACGCATGTTACCACTGCGGATGACATCCGGCACAACACAAGTCCCGGTATTGACCTCAACAACAGAGGATTGGCAGCAAGTTGTTTCCGCTCCGAACAAGAGCAGGATGCAACCGGCGTGACGAAAGCACGCACAAATTCTGAGGAAAGGCGTCGTATTAACCAAAAGGTAAGTTGACTGGCTCGGCTCTAATCATTACTTGCTATTCCTCCCCAACCCCCTTTATCGTTTCAGTCCCATATCTGCTGTCCGTCCATCAAGCCCCAAACTCGTCAATGACGCTTCTGGCTTCCGTAAAGTCGTTGTCGACGCCAACCTCTGCCATCTTCAGCCCAAACCCATCCGGCCCGCCCACCTTGAGCGCCTCCGGGGTCCGCCACAGCGGGTGAGCCGGCAGGGCAATGACGTTGACACGCAGCCCGTACCGAAGATCCTGGGATCCGATGGCCTCGCCGTCCTGGCCCAGGATGGAGATGAGGTTGGGGACGGTGCATACGACCTGCTGCGAAGCCTCAGATCCTTCCTGGTCGCAGTACGCCGCGTACAGGAACTCGTTCTGGAACGGGATGATCATGTACTTGTCCATGGGCACCTGCTGTCGGCTGGCGTTGATGGGCGATTCTCGCTCCTCGTGGCTCAGGGGGGCCAGCATGACGGCGCCCATGGTGTAGCCGCCGCCAATGTATCGGCGTACGTCTGTGATTTTACCCGAAAAGAGGAGCTTGCCTGCGCAGACATCAAACTAATACGAGACGGGACAGAGTCAGCGGGTGATTTCGCGTTACAAGTCATGGCCTGCCGTCCCCCCCTTTCTTCCAGGGCTTGGAACGCTTCAAGAACAAGGGGGGAAACTCACAATGGCATCCACGTAGCTGCCCTTGGTGCGCTTGGCCAGGTGCACAGCTCGGCCCAGGTACCAGGCCTGGGACAGCGTGTTGGGCACGCCGTGGGCCTTGATGGCCGAGCCCGGAAGCGGGTTCGTGCTTGAGGCGCACGTCAGGCCCAGCTCGACGGCCGTTGTCCGAATGAGTTTCTCGAGGCGTACGGGCGTGTCGGTGCTCTATTTTTCACCCGTCTCGTCAGCTCGCCATTCTCCTTTACGTTTGAAAGCTCAAAAGTTGACAAACTTACCAGGGCCACGGAAACGTTGCCGGCGGCATCACTGATGGCACAGGGGACGAGTGGATATCCATAGACGCTGAAGGTGGCTATCGATCCCATCTCGTCAGCATATGACATGGAAACGAAAGATGCCCGACTCACTGTGGTAAAGTGTTGGATAGGCTCGGCCCATGGAGTCTCCATCCACGATGGGGAGATCATAATGGACGCTGTTCGGAAAGGCGCTCATGCCGTTGCCGCCGCCGCTACAGCCTCTAGTCAGCGGATCCGAGAACGACCATGGCAATCTAGAAGCGTCTGCACGTTGCGTATGGCCGAATCAAACTCACATCTCGTCGAGGAAAAGGGCAGAAAAGGCCTCGATGCCGCGAATCCTGTTGACGGCATCGATGGAGTCGATGATCTCGTTCCCTCCCGACGTCCGCTCGTTGATGACGCTCGGGCTGCCATACCAGGCGCCAGAGCAGACAATGTCATTGTCCTTGAGCGCCTTGGGCGAAATCACCCTCATCTTGCCCTTGCCGCCGGCCCGAAGAGCGTTGAGGCCCTTGAGATACTCGTAGTAGGTCGGACCGCCGCCGCCGGTGCCCAGGACGCCGCAGCCCGTGGCCATGAGCTCCAGGTCGACCTCGGAGACGTACCAGACGCCGTGACGGACGTCTGGGCGATACGAGGACAGGTCGATGCCCAAGGTGGGCTTGGTTGTAGGTTCCAGGGCGTTGGGGACGCTGACCTTGATGGCTTCAACGCCGTCATCCGCCTCCTGGCCGCCGTCGCCGTCGACCGATGCGGCCCTCGGGCAAGGCACCAGGGCTTCGGGGACGGCAAGCTTGCCCACGGCTCGCACCTGGACGCGGATCGTCTCCTGGGACATGTACTGCAGCGGCATCTTGTTGATCTCTACGATGCTGACGTCGTCGCGCGAGGCGCCCTTCTCGACGGCAAGATCAATGGCCCGCTTGCAGGCGGCGTTGATGACGTCCTTTTCCTGTTTCCTCTCCAGCACCTCGAGCGTGTCGACCTCGCCCGAGACCTTGGCAATGGCCGCACCGACGGCGTTGGCCGCGCCTTGGTGGACGGGATGGATGCACTTGTCGACTCCGGCCAGCTTCTCCGGCACGAGGATGGCGCCGCCGCCGACGAGAAGGACATGGACCGGGGCCGCCGAGACCTTCATCTTGTCGATGAGCGTCTCGAGCTTGGCCTTGATCTCGCCGCGGGCGAGGTCGACCGTCGTCCGGGGCACGCCGTCGATGAGCTTGGCGTCTCCGAGCGAGGCCATGCCGGCCGCAACAGCCACATCCGTCGCCGTCAGCGTCGGCCCGCCAAAGACCCTGGACTGCTCGCCAAGCAAGTGGCCGACGGAGCCCGGGCCGACGGAGACGGAGTCCGGCCGGGCCGCATCCACCGTCACCTTGCTGCCGCCCCCTAGCCCGACGGTGACGACCTCGGGCATGGAAAAGGCGGTGCGAACACCCCCCAGCTCGACGAACCCGGGGGCTTGACGAGGGAAGCCCGAGGGCAGCAGCGCGCAGACGTCGGTCGTGGTGCCTCCAATGTCGACGACCAGGATCTGGGGCTCTCCCGCGGCCGATGCATCCGAAGCCGCCTCGGGCCTCTGGTCGATGCCGGCCAAGAATGCCGCGCCCGTCATGCTATTGGTCGGCCCGCTAGCAAAGGTCTTTATGGGAAACTCGGCTGCGGTATCGGCGTCGATCAGGGTGCCGTCGTTCTGCGACAGGTACAGGGGGCAGGTGAGTCGGAGACGGGCCATGGCGCGTCTGAATCCCCTCTTGACCCGGTGGCCGGTGCGCAGGATGGCGGCGTTGAGAATGGTGGCGTTTTCTCGCTCGAGGAAGCCCGTGGGCCCAATGTCGTGAGAACAGACGACACTGAGCTCGGGCGCCTCTTGGACCATCAGCCTCTTGCACCGCTCCTCGTGGATGCCGTCGTGGTCCAGCGGGGAGAAGACACCGACGAGCGCCACGGCCTTGACGCCCGAGGCGACAATGTCTCTGGCCGCCCTGGCTATCTGCCGCGGGTCCAGCGCGGCGATCTCGCGTCCGTCCATCTCCAGGCCGCCGTCGAGATAGTAGACGCCTCCATCGAGGATGCCGTGCAGGCCGACGGGGAAGCCGGAGAGGGGGGGCAGCTGCCTGGTAAAGGGGCCGCAAAGCCGCACGACGGCGACGCGCTCCAGCCGCCTGGCGTCTGCCTCGACGAGGGCATTGATGAAGTGGGTGGTGCCGATGGTGACGCTGAGGACCCGGTTCTGGTCGACTGCCGAGCTGGCGAGCACGGCCCGGATGGCAGCCTCGATCCCGCTGGTGATGTCGGGCGTCGTGGGCGCCTTGTGGGAAGCGAGAACGCCGCGGCCGGGACTGTCGAGAGCCTTGATGTCGAGAATGGCCGCGTCCGTGTTGGTCCCCCCGACATCAACCCCTATACGATACAAGGACATGTCGCGGTTGAGACGTCAAGCGAGAGGCCAGTGTTGTTTTGGACGAATCACGCACCGTGTTGAGGAGGAAAAACAACAACTCGGCCGAGGTCCAGCTATCAACTTCAGTTTGGAGGATATAAGCGGCAAGGAGAACAGGCCGTGACTGACGCGTTTCCCTACCTCTTGCTGCGTCTTCAACAAAGCCACCTTGGCCTTGCTATCGCCAACAGTATATGTTGGTGAGTCGTAACACGGGTCGGCAAACCAATTTAGTATCGGTTGCGAGCGGCGGCAGTTTGTTCAGGGATTTTGAGTTTGGAGACGGTGATTGCAGGATATTCAATGGCCGATCACATGACGGGTCGGAAAGGATATTTTTGCATGCGAGCGGTAAGAAATTAGCCTGTATGTATGTATGTATGTAGTAGTTTGTAGGCGTGTTCTTCATGCGGGGAGCCACCTTGAACAGACAAGGCTCGGGAAGGTGGCAGGTGGAGAGAGGTTGACCGATGCCCAGGGCTTGGGAGGAGGCCTCGGTGAGAGTTGGCCGATGCCAAACAGCGAATGCGTTGAAGAGGACATGTCTGGAGAGACGTGGATGCAGAATCGATGCCACGAAGCAGACAGAGGACGCTCGGCGAAGACGTGATGTGATGGTGATGGGGGTTCATGTTACACGAGCCGACCGAGTAGTACGAGTACGAGTTGAGGCACATTGATAGACCAAGGTGTCACAGACACGGCACTTCCGAAGACCAGCGATGAACTACATCTCCCCCTTTGTCCTGTTGCACAACCGAGGTACGAATACGAAGTAGACCTTGCTAGCACGAAGTACTATAAGTTGCGCGTGCGTATTACTACGGAGTACGAATACTACCTACTATATCCGTAAAGTAGTACATATACCCTCGGTTGCCGGGCGATGCCGGGGAGATAAGAAATGTTGCTGTCTGACGGCCAGAAAGTGGAGCGCAGACATTGTCGCCTTTTTCATTGTTAACCTTTCTGTTTACATATGCGTCCGAGAGGTGCGGTCGAAAGTCAAATCCCGGGATATGAAGCAGGGCATGATGGGACGTAGCGGATCCGTCATGAGCGCCATGCCCCGTGGACGAGCGGTAATGAGCAAGAAGTATTCGTAAGATACAGTCTCTCCACCCCTGGAAATTGGTACATACCTTGGTTTACTGTACGAATACCTGGTACGAATACATGCTATATGTACGAATAAGACATGCTTGAAATAGTCCCGCACTCGCACGTGGCATACAAGACAGACAAGATAGCATAACCATCGGTGATTGAAAAACTTTGCATGCCAAACCTCTGCCTAATGTAGGTAATGAGCGGTGGACGTTGTCATGATTAATAAAAGAGAGAGAGGGCCGGACCGGCCACGGCCAATGGTATCACGTTTCATTAGTCTGCTCTTTATGCAGACCGGCTTACGTTGTGGGATGTCTCACGGTCCCTTGGCCGGCATAGAGAGAGTACTATTCGTCTTGATGAGCAACAAATGCGACCTTGATCCTGTTTGTGAGCAACTCATGCGACCTTCCCATGGCATACAGACAGACGCCTTCTCCCGCACCCACCCAGAGCCAGACCGCCGGCCGGAGCCGGGGCTCGTTACGTTGTACGCGTTGCTTCAGCAGCGAACTCAAGCCTGAAGCATGAAGTCTCTTCCCTGTCAGTGAGATGCCGACCTATGCCCGTGCGTGCCCAACTGGTGCTTTGTAGCCTGGACTCGCCGAAAGCTGTCAGATGAGAGGCTGGGCGCGTCCTTGGCCTCTTTTCCCATCGTTGATGATTGTCGTTGAATAAATACATGGTAATGCTCAGCCCCTGATTTGTATCAGCAGGACGTTGTCGGACAGGATATCCATCATTACACCCCAAGAACTCACGGGCCCGTGCCGCGAAACCTTGAGCAGCAGCAATGGGACCCGTACAGCTGCTCCGGCGCCTAGTTCTAGAAGAAGACGCCTCGTCGTTGATGGTTGGTGGACCCTGGCCTGGCAAATGGAGAATACTGACGGAACCCGACCAGAACAAAGATGTTCGACCTTGTGATGCATCGCGGCGGACGTGGACGCGGCTGGCCTTTCACAACTACTGTGCGTGGCCCCGTATGAGGACGACATGTAACGGAGCCTGACCTGCGTCTTATAGGGCTGTTGATCAACTGCACCATTGCGACGTTTCTGGCGGGCAGTTCGCTCATCCCCCTCGGCCTGACCTGGTGGCAGGCAATCATCAGTACGCTTGACGACCAGGACGCGCTGCTCTGGCTCTAATCGGTCGCTGTAGGCATCTCCATCGGCAACCTGCTCGTCACGGCGGCCATTCTCCTGAGTTCTCTGCAGGGAGCCAACTATCACAGTGCGTCTCCCTCCACTCTCTGCGAATCAAGGTCGGCAATGGCGAGGGAGAATTGCAGCTAATAGCGCTGACGCGGATCCAACTTCAAGTCGGCTTCTCCGTCTACAGCCGCTCGATTTGGGGCATATGGGGATCTCAGTTTGCGATATGGAACCGCATCTTTTTGTCTTTCGGTAGGTTTACCCAGTTTACCCATCACCGACATGAAGGAAGCTGACGGCTCATGGTCAGTGTGGTAAGTCGACGTGAGACTGGAACGACCATGACAGACACGTCAGTCTCACGGCTAATCGCTATAGGTACGGGTTCCAAGCCTGGGTCGGCGGGGAGTGCGTCTACCTCATGCTCCTCTCCTGGGACCCCCGGTATGAGTCCCGCATCACCAACACCATCCCGGCCGAGACGGGCATGACGTCGGCTCGCCTCGTCTGCTACGTGCTCTTCTCCGTCGCCAGCCTGCCCTTTATCTGGATCCGGCCGCACCGGCTGCAGAGCTTCTTCAACGTCACCAGCTCCGTCGCCTTGGCCTTTTTCGTCGTGCTGCTCATCTGGGCGCTGGCGACCATGGGCGGCGACGGCTTCGGCGAGACGCTCGCCGGCCCGGCCCGGGCGGAGGCGGCCCCTCCGGCGAGCGGGTCCCGGAGCACGGCCTGGCTGATGGTCTACGGCGCCATGTCCACCATGGGCTCCATCGCGGCCGGCATCCTCAACCAGAGCGACTTTTCCCGCCTCGCCAAGAAGCCTCGAGACGCCATCTGGGGGCAGGTGTTTTCGTACCCCGTCTACGCCATCTGCGCCTCGGTGCTCGGCATCCTGGTGGTGGCGGCAACGCAGAACCGGTTCGGGGGCGAGGCCGTCTGGAACCCGCCGACGTTGTTTGAGCGGCTGCTCGAACGGGACGCCGGCGCCGGGACCCGGGCCGCCGTCTTCTTCGCCGGCCTCGCCCTGTGCGTGTCGCAGCTCGGCAGCAGCATCCCCGGCAACGCCCTGGCCGGCGGCATCGACCTGGCCTCGCTCTTTCCGCGCTACATCAACATCCGCAGGGGCGCCTACATGACGGCCCTCGTCAGCCCCGTCGTCAACCCCTGGCGGCTCGTCAGCACGGCCCCGACCTTTCTCACCGTCGTGTCCAGCTACGGCGTGTTTCTGGCGCCCATGACGGGCATGATGACGGCCCACTACCACGTCATCTGCAAGAGGAAGCTCAAGATCGAAGACCTCTATCGTGGCGATGCAGGGGGCATCTACTGGTACTGGCACGGCTTCAACTGGCGTGCTGGCGCGGCGGTAGGTTTTGTCGTCATTCTTTCCTCTTTCTCGGTCGAGTGGAAGCATCAGCAATATCAGCAAGGGGCTGACCAAGGGGCTCACCCTCGCAGTGGATCGTCGGAGTTGCCCCCTGTCTCCCGGGCTTCATCGCGAGCGTCAACGGCGCAGTCCAGGTGAGCGACGCGGCGACTCAGCTCTACTACCTCAACTACCTGTACGGCTACTTTTCGAGCGGCATCGTCTACGCGGCGCTGCACCGGCTCTTCCCCGCCAGGGCCATTGACGATTTCGTGAGGCAGCCGATGAGTGCCGACGACCTTCAGAAGTACTATAGGGATCTTTGGGACTCGGACCCGTCCGAATCGGGCGGCCTCGGCCAGAATCTGCCAAGGTGCATACAGACGGAAAAGGCAAAGGCCAAGGAGCGGGTGCCGACGGCAGCCTCGTCGATGGCGTAAGGGATGGAGTCTGCCTGGCCACAGGAGGGAAACAGTTCAAGATTGTGACGAGCCGAGGGAGAAAGGGGGAGCCAGGCGGCAACCACTTGCTCTAAGGCGCAAAGGCTAAAGAGCGTTTTCTGCCTGTCTCGTGAGCAAGATTTAATAGGACCTTGACACGTGAAAGACGTTGGCCATGATGCGTGAGGACAAAATGTGAGCAGAAAGACAAAATGGCGCCAAGAAGAAACTCGTCCCTCGCAGCGCCCACTTCCGACTTGAGAGGGAGGTGATCCACAAAGAGCTCGTAAAGGGACAAGGTGGGAGGAGAATGCCCAGGACGCCCACGACGGAGCTCTGGGTTCGGCTGTTGGTCGTTTTCCTTGTCCGAAAACGAGGTCCGGGCCGCCCTTGTTCTCGGACCCCCCCCCTACGGGCGACTACCCCCCGGGCCGCCGGCGGACCGGGCGAGGCGGGAACGGCGACTAGAGCGGACCCAACGGCTATCCATGAATGATGAATGTAGTACTACTACTATTACTACTACGAGTTACGTATGTACGTATGTACGTATGTATGTATGTACGGATACTTGTAGTAGTAGTACTAGTAGCGCTCTCTTCGGCTTCATCCCTGCATCCCTGGCCCTCTCCACCTATATCACACGCGTCGTCTGCGTGAACTTTCCTGGAATGGTGCAATGTAACCCTTGTTCTTGCTTGGATGTAACCATTCGTGCAAATATACACATGTGGTGGATATAGCAAGGCATTATTACCTCCCCCTCCTCCTCCTTATTCGTGTCATGGCATTGTGTGTACATACGTGTCCATGTATATATGTAACAAGGTGCGGACAAAGCCGCTACCCGTCTGTCATAATAAATCTCGTAAGATGATCTAGGGCTCGGTGCTTTCTCATCTCTCGCCAGCTCCCGCCTTGCCCCCGTCGGCGCGCACACGGATGCGTCTAAACGTGTGCGCCCTCGTCGATACGCAGCATCTTGGACTCGCAAGACTGGACCCGGACCCATTTACGACGGACGGCAGGGCAGTCGACGGGACGGCCGAGGAGACGAGGTCGAAAGGGGACTGAGCGGACGGTAAAGTTAAGTTGGCAGCTCGCCGATCATCGCCGACACGACGAACACCTTCGGTCAACTTCAAGACCGGACACACACCCCCCCCCCCCCCCCCCCGATCCATCTTCTTGACCGATCGCTCGTTGGCCGACTCACCTCCCATTCCGGCACCAAACACCATCGCATCGCGTCGTCTCGTGGCCTTGCAGCCGCGCCCATGTCGGTTCGGGCCGGGTCAGGTCGTACCACGCACGCATCACCTCGCTGGCCGCGGCGCCCCTGCAGCCGAGAGAGAGCATGGATGGCGACGGCCAAGCACCGGCGGCAGCCCACGGCCCTCCCCGGCCTCGTAAGTTTGTCATTCAGAGCAGCTTTGGCAACCCGAGGGAACGGAGGAGCCGCAAGAACCGGCCGTGTGACGCCTGCCGCCGACGCAAGACGGCCTGTATCATTACGCTGGAGCCGCCGTGTAAGTGCCGACTTTTGTCTTTTTCATGTCTTTCATGTCTTATGTCTTTCATGTCTTTCATGTCTTTCATGTCTTTCATGTCTTTCATGTCTTTCAGACTGCTTCCATGTCTTTCATGTCTTGTCGACTGCTTCCATGTCTCGGCTCCATGTCTTGGCTCCATGTCTTGGCTCCATGTCTTGGCTCCATGTCTTTCATGTCTTTCATGTCCTGCTGCCTTGTCCATGATGCGTAACGGACCACACACATCCGTACGCAGCTTCAGCAGACACACACCCGTATGTTCGCTTTATTGATGGTCTGCAATCAGGTCTCTTTTGCCAAAGCCGAGGCATCGTCTGTCAGTCCTCGCCCGCGTCCACGCCTCAAGACGCGGAGCTTCATCAGCATTCTCCGCCTCGCCACCATGAGGCTTCCCGACCGCCGTCTCAGTCTGGCCAGCATGAAGCCGGAATCGTCAACTACGCGCCGCCACAACCGGGGTCCTCGTCCATGCCCACGGCCCCGTCCATGCCCACGGCTCCGCGCATCGACGTCAACGAGCTGCCAACACCCAGCACCACCCAGGACAGCCCGGGACACACGGTTGCCTCGCCCTTTGGTCCGCTTCACGGGCCCGAGTCCGGCGCCCGCCCCAAGGCCTACGGGCCGGCGGCCGTCGTGCATCAGAAGCTCGTCTATCATGCCAGCCCGGCCGCCGAGGACTCGGAGCCCCCGCAGCCGGCCGATGCCCAGTCGCCGCCGCTGACGTCGCCCGCTGTTGACCGTCGGGCGCCCAGTCTCGAGGACATTGTCGGCCGCACCGCCTATCACATGGGACCGACGTCGGAGCAGGACACGTTTCTGCTCGACGCCTTCCGCTACGGCATCCTCAGCGAGCGGTATAATCTCGACGCCAACATCGTCCAGGTGCATCCGGGGAGCTCCCTGCCCGACGACCGCCCCATCCACTTCCTGTGCCTCGAGATCGGCCACCCGGACCACGTCCACCGCGCGCGGCAGGCGGCCTCGGACGCCATCGAGGCCAAGGTGTGGCCCTACGGCGAGAACCTGGTGCGGCTCTACTTCCGCCACGTCCATCCGGTGCTCCCCATCGTCTCAAAGGTCCGCTTCCTCGGCCGCTACCACGCCGACAAGAAGAGCGTGCCGGCCTGCCTGCGAGGCGCCCTCTACGCTCTCGCCTCCGTCTTCTGGAAGTTCGACTCGGCCATCCGCGGCACCCCCTGTCCCGTCCAGCAGCACGAGCTGGTCAGCCACGCCCACTCGGCCCTCCGCCGCGAGATCGAGAACCCGAACCTCTTCATTCTGCAGGCCTGCCTGCTGCTGATCCACGCCACGCCCCCGGCCATTGACAGCATGGAGGCGCCGACGACGTGGACCTTTGCCGCCCAGGCCACCGCCTGTGCCCAGATGATCGGCCTCCACCAGGATCCGGGCCAGTGGGACATTGCGCCGCTGGAGAAGAAGCTGCGTCGGAAGCTGTGGTGGGCGACGTTTGTCACGGACTGCTGGTCGTCCATCTGCCACGGAAACCCTCCGCACATCAGTGCCAGCTCCTTCAACACGTGTCCGCTGACGATAGACGACGTCCGGGCAGACGAGGCCGTGCCCGAGGAGCTGCGCCATCTCGTCGAGCCGCCCGACGCCGTCTTTGAGGTCTCGGCCGGCGCACGCTTCATGGAGATGGTCAGCATCGCCCGCCACTTACGGGCAGTCCTGGATTGCAGCTAGTGAGTTTACGTGTTTTCCGTTTGTCCGTGACCATCATGGCTGTTGCCCCTTTGTCCGTGACCATATGGCTGTTGCCCCTTTATCCGTGACCATATGGCTGTTGCCCCTTTATCCGTGACCATATGGCTGTTGCCCCTTTATCCGTGACCATATGGCTGTTGCCCCTTTACCATGTGCTCACCCGACTCCTACGCAGTCAAGTCAACAAGAGAGCCATGACCAACAACGACAGAGTCCAGGCTCAGGCCGAACTCGTTGCGGTACAGGCAAAGCTCCAGGACTGGCCGAGCCTCCTTCCGTCGTGTCTCGTCATTCAGCGCGAGGAGCGCCGCCGATCGCCCGTCACATCCCACAACTGTACGTTGCACACCTGGCAATGATTGCTGGAGATTCGACTTCTAACCTCGGAATGCTACAAGGTCCCCTCCACCTGTCTTTCTATGCCGCCCAGGTCCTCCTCTATCGAGCCCTCATGTACCCTCCAACGCGGGCAGCCAAGACGACGCCCGGATCGAATCTTCGGAAATGGTTCCCGGCGGCACTCTTGGAATTCGAGTCGTTTGCCGAGTTCCTCACCTGCATCAACAAGCACGACCTGATTGGGTTTTGGGGACGACGTACGTGATTCCCCCGTCTCCCCTTTAGTCGTCCACATGTATCGACCTAACGCGTCGATGCTTAGATGCCCGATCCCAGCTCATTCTCTGCGGAAACTTTCTCGTCTATCTCTTTCTACTCGCCTGGGAGCGTCGAGACATTGAAAGGGCGTACCGCATGCTCGAGTGTTTCCACCAGACGACCCACGAGCTGGGCGAGGGCAACAACCTCCAGGCGAAAACCCTTCTCCGTGCAGCCATGTTGCGCATCGACTCCTTTTTCACACAGGCGGCCCAGATCATGAGGCACGGGGGCGACGGCACCGTCACATCCATGTTGAATCACTCTCCCTGACTACAGTCATCCTTGTGGACGGTTTTGGGCGCATAATGAACGGTAATAGAGATGACTTTATAGATGATGGCAGGCTATGCCGATATGTATATTAATGACAGGTGCTTCGCGGTCAGACTTGCTGCGGTGGAACAAGAGCGCGCAGTTCCCATTTGATGCATTGACAATTGACCAGTTGTCAGGCATCGTTGTCCATTCAAGTCCATCCGGACGAGTCCATCCCTGCGACGCAGACGGCCCGCACCCCGTCCCCTCAGCACCCTCATTGCCCATCGAGGCCATCGTAGGAGACTCAGCAGCTTCTTCGCACTTGGGACGACTCCTCGCCGGCCTTGGGCTCTGCTTTTGGCGGAAACTTCATCCCGCGGTCGGGCCCGCTCGGCTCCGCGCCGGGGCCCCAGCCTCCGTACCCCGCCCCGGCCGCGGTGCCGGCGAGCCCCGGAGCGCCGCCCACGGCCAGCTTGCCCGCGAGTTGGTTCTTGCCGACGCCCGGCTGGTTCCCGGCCCAGGCGTTGAGCTCGTCGCGTGACTTGCCCGTGTATTTCTTAATGTCCTCGTCGCTGAGCGGCGGCCCGCGCTTCTTTTCCTGCATGCGCTGGTAGAGCGACTTGTCGGCAGGAGACGAGGGTTCGGAGCTGGGAGCAGCTCGGCTGGATTGTGATGAGCCCATGCTTTTGCATGTGATGAGTGTGTTCAACGAGATGCTACCAATAATGTGTGTAGGTAGGGCAGTGGTCTTCTTTTATTATGTATCTGATGTGACTGGATGCATGGAGCGGCTGAATCGAGCCATCATGTGAACAAATATCCTTGAAATGGACATGGGAGGCAATAACGCGAGAGTGGCTCCTCGCACACCATCACGACTGGACCTGAGCCGAACCTCGTCGATCAACAAGCACCTGGTTGGCTGCTCCGCGGCACACCACCCGATCCGACCCTTGTTCGACGCAAGCCCATCAGCGAAGCTGCGCCCCCTCCAGGATGAAAGAAATCAGGCAGCAGAGGTTCTGGCCCGTCTACCTAGTCTGCTGCCGGAAGCAACCCCCCATTTTGGCATCGCTGATGCTGATGCTATTAAATAGAATGTCCATGTACAACCGACACGGCCAGCCACGCGCCTTTGGTGAATCTACGCGTGAGGCGCCATTCCCAGCGTGTTGTTGCCGCCGTCAAAGACGACAAACTGCGACTTGAAGAAGATGTCGCCGTAGATGCCCATGGCACCGGCGGGCGAGGCCTGGAGGCCACCGAAGCATTCTGCCCACGATATCGCGTCAGCAGTCGGAATCCAGGGGGGACAACTCAGGGCCAAGAGGACAACTCATGGCCAAGGGGACAACTCATGGCCAAGGGGACAACTCATGGCCAAGGGGACAACTCAGGGCCAAGGGGACAACTCATGGCCAAGGGGACAACTCATGGCCAAGGGGACAACTCATGGCCAAGGGGATAACTCATGGCCAAGGGGACAACTCATGGCCAAGGGGACAACTCAGGGCCAAGGGGACAGAAACTCGGACAAAAACTCACGGCCGTTCCCGAGAGGGGCAAAATTTATGTCGTCGCCGGAAATGCGCGCCATGTAGGAGCCGCCGACGTCGAGGTCCAGGTCCGGCAGCTTGGCGTTGCAGGGCACCGTGATGCCGCCCATGCGCTCGTTCTGCTGGGCGCCCTGGACCTGCTGGTAGTAGCCCTCGACGATCCTGGCGTCGGCGAGGATGAGCGTGGTGCCCGTGTCGGCGATGGCCTGGCCGCCGCGCGTGGCCTCCCGCTGCTCCCCGCCGGCGACGGCAAACTTGTCGCTGGAAAACTGCCAGAAGCCCATGGTGGTGTTGACGGGGATGGAGGCGAGCTGGCCCTGGAACTTGGACCGGTCCACGCTGCCAAACGTGTAAGAGCCCGTGGCGTTCCTGCGCAGGTCGGCGGTGAAGACGGGCTCGGCGAGCGAGGCCTTGACGTTGTCGAAAAAGGTCATTTGCTTCTGCGGCTTGACCGTGTTGAGCTTGGAAAAGGCCAGGCCCATGAGCCCGTCGTTGTTCTGGTCCTTGACGAACTGGCCCGTCACGGCGCTGGCCAGCTGCACCGGCTGTTGCGCCACCGACACGCCGCCGACGCTGACCACGTCCGTGCCGACGCTGCCCTTGGCCCCGGAGCCGTCGCCGTAGCGGATCAGGAACTCGGACCCCGGCATCTCGGTGAAGGACTGGCTCTTGGCCGGGTCGTACAGCCGGTGGTTGGTCGTCGACTCTGCCGGGAGCAGCGTGCTGAAGACCCACGTGTCTGCCGAGCCCGTGTCGAAGTCGAGGTTGACCATTTGCCCGCCGATGTCGACGGGGGACAGGAACTCTGTGTCGTTTTCCTCGGGCACGGCGGCCACGGTTCCGCTCTGGTTCTGGTTGGTGGCTCGCCCGCCGCCGCCCCTTTGGTTGCAGTTGCCGGTCTGGTTCACGCGAGGAGCCTGTTGCTGACCCTGTTGCTGGCCCTGTTGCTGGCCCTGCTGGCCCCCTTGAAGGCCTTGTTGGCCTTGCTGACCTTGCTGGCCCCCTTGAAGGCCTTGCTGGCCTTGCTGGCCTTGCTGGCCCTGCTGGACTTGCTGGCCCCCTTGCTGGCCTTGCTGGCCTTGCTGGCCTTGCTGGCTTTGCTGGCCCCCTAGCTGACCCCCTTTCTGGCCTTGCTGACCCCCTTTCTGCCCCCCTTTCTGGCCCCCTTGTTGCTGGCCTTGACCAGTCTGTTGCTGCTGCCCTCGCCCGCCCTGCTGCTTCGCCCCCTGGCCCGTCTGTTGCCCTCCCTGCCCGTCACCGCCCGCCTGCTTCCCTCCCGGCTTCGTCGCCCCCGTCAGCGCGTCCAACAGACCCCTCTTCTGCATCTTGCCGTCCCGCATCGTCCCGGCCAGGGAAACTCTGACGCCCATGTCGCCCATCACGTCACGCTTCTCCTCGACCGACTCATCCCCGCCCACGAGCTCCTGCTCCTGCCGCTGCTGCCCCGCCAGGGACCGCTTCTGAAAGTCCTGGAACTCGAGGGCGTTGACCAGGTCGCGAGGCATCGGCATGCCGTACTTGCGGTACACCTTGGCCAGCGCTCTGGGTCCGTTGCGGCCCGTGTAGCCCGGGTTGGCCACACGCTCGATGGTGAAGGAGCGCTTCTGGATGGTCGAGGACGACACCACCGTGAGGAGCCCGGCCATGAGAAAGGTGAGGGACAAGCTGAGCTGCATCTTCAAGGAAAAGTAAAAGAGCAGCACGAGGCCGACTCCTTGTCTTGATAATAAAAAATATAATAAAATACCACACAGCCCACGCCAGGTGGGAGTAGGGAGTCAAGGTTGGGGAGAATAATACCCAACGATGGTGGGCTCGCACCAAAGCCCTCGTAAGTGCGGTGTAGTAGACAACACCACACGTGAAAGAAGGGAATTAAGAAAATAAATGGAATAAAAAAGGACCAGATAGGGGAAGGGAAGGGGGGGATCGGCGTTGGGAGGAGTGAGGGTCAAGACAGAAACCAGGCACAGGAGCCGGGGACGATCAAATAGATATCAAGGCAATCGTCAGGAGCCTCTCCTGAGCATGTTCCTAGCCGTATCAAGCCGCTGCCGAAAACATGGCTTGTTCCCGTTGGGAGGAGGGGGCCTGCCGCGTAGGCCGTGCATGGGCTGCCGACACGGAGTGATCCGCATGGCTCCCGACACGGAGTGAGCCGGTCGTTTGTCGCTGGGCCGTACGTGGCGGCTCTTGATGCAAGTGCAACAGTCGACGACTGCTAAAACAGTGCTTGTTTCTGGACGAGGAGGGTGCGTCGTCCTTGACCACGAGGGGGGCCGTTGAACCCCCCAAGGTCATCTCCCCCTATCATACATCAAGTCGGACAGGGGCCATCTCCCTTGATCCCTCCTCGCAAGCACAGAAGCATCCATACGACAAGGTCAAGTTGAACCCGAAGAAGCCCTCCCCCTCCATCGAGGTCGAAACCTCTCGGAAATAATACCCGTCTGTTTCAGCCGCCAGACCGTGCGCGCCCCAATCTGTTGGCGCTATGATCGCCCGCGCCTAGCTACAGTACGCGTTCGCTGCTCTGCTGAGACGCCCGCTTCGATTTTGTGCTGAAACGCCCCCTGCTGGCGAATCGACGTGTCTCTGCGGCGCCGGCATTCGTACGCACATACACACAGCCTCCCTTGGTCCAGCTACAACGGGGCCGGCCTGCTGGCCCGGAGTGCTTTTGCTCGCCCGAAATAGAAACGGATAACATGACTTACCTTGCGAGGTGAAGATGGAGGATGGAAACAAGTCCGAGGAGAGAAACGGCCTGCAGAAGGATGCCCGTGTAAGCCACTCCACGCTGTTGCGCAGCGCAGACACAGCAATCTTGTCTTCATCATTCGTCTTGCTCACTCATACGACGACTTTCTGAACAAAGACTTCAACAGAGAGCCGTTGCGTCTCTGGACGGAACGCGATGCTCCAAGGAGAATGTAGCAAGAGTGCAATTCCGAACCCTCTAAATCCTGCCTCCCCCCCCCCTTTCAAGCCCCTTGCCAAGAAGCATCAAGCCAAGCCGCCAATGGAGAAAAGGCGCGGGAAGCAAGCGACGGAAGGGGTGAGGCCAGAGGACAATGTTTGCTTGTATCCAGTGTTGATGCAGCCTAGGCTGGACAAGGTGTCGAGCCAGTGTCCGCTCTCTCAACTACCCATTTCCTTGATGACCACCTCACATCCCGAGTCGAATCATTCACAAACCGTCCCGCACTAAATATAGTTATTCCAGCATCATCCCCCGTGCGCAAATACCACCCATCCGTGTATCAAGGCAATGGACGCACAGAGCCGCTGATACAATCGGTTCAAACAGCTAGGTCCCTTCATATGCAAGCGCGTTGAATGTCTCCTTTCTTATTTTGCAAATGCCCTTTAATGATTCCTGTCGCGGCTTGAGTCTCATCGGTAATGGACCCAGGAGTACCACGCCAGAGTATCAATCTGAGTTTCGGCATTTTTAGATTCCACGGCCGTGCATCCAAATGCGGAAGCACTCCCCACGGGTAGGGGAATGGACGTGGCCGGTGATTCGAAGCTCCTCGGCGGTCGACAACCTTGTCACTTGACAAGAGAAGAGATGTGTTGTTGGATGCGTTGACTGCTCTGGGCCGTTCGGAGATTCCGCCTCGTTTCGCTGGTGTATATGCTCGACTTCCCTGCCCCCCTTTTCCAACCAGTCTCGACAAGCGCCAGTCCCCGACGGCAGTGCCACTCTAACTTACTGCCAATCAAACCAAGACCATGATTGTGTGACCTTGGCTTGATCTTCTAACCCCATTTCGCGCCAACTCTTGCCGACAGTTCCTTGAGGACGCGTGCGGCAACCTCGTAATCCCCCATGTCCAGGTACACTTGGGCGCTAATCCTCACCCAGAACCGGTTCTTCAACACAAATAGAGATATAAAGGTCCTGTAATCGTCCACCATTGTCTTGGCCATCCACTGAAAGGCTGTGCCCGCGTCCTTTTCGGCCACGACGACGTCGCTGTCACGGGCCTTTTCCCCCCTTTCACCAATCCAAATGGGCAGTGCCACGTTGCCCATGCTGCAGTTGGTCAAGGTGCCCTTGCTGTTCTCCAAAATCTCCGTGCCCAGGGCGTCGGCGACATGCAGGCTGCCTCTCTTGTTGAGGTCCCAAAGGTACGCCAAGATTCTGTCCTCGCCGCCGAGAAGGTCCCGTCTCCAGGCAATGGCGTCCTTGACGCATAGATACGGGCTGTTGTCCTTGGTGCCCACAAACTCGAAATTGGTAATAAAGGCACCCTTGTTGCTCGGGGGGAGCGGCGAGGCGCGCGGCGACGACTTGGCAATGTATCCGTTGCTGGTGGCGAGCGTCGTGGGCAGCAGATGTTGGTTGCGCAGGGGCACGTAAAAGACGGCACACCCTCGGGGGGCATGCAGCCACTTGTGGCAATTGGAGACAAAGTAGTCTGGGTCGGCAGCCGTCAGGTCGAGAGGCACCATGCCAATGCCCTGGGCGCCGTCGACCATGCTGATGACGCCCAACTCCTTGCAGGCCTTTGTCATGTCGACCCAGGGGAAGAGAACGCCGGGCCGGGAGGAGACGACGTCAAAGACGCAGACGCGGGCTCTCTTGCCGTCAGCCTCGACGCCCCTGACGGCTTCCCGAAAGGCGTCGAGGATGTCGTCGTCTTCAAGCGGGTAGGAAATAGGGATGGGTCGGTGCTCGACCTTGCCGTTGTGGTAGTCGACGGTGAAGTCGGCCAAGTTACCGCAGGCCTCGTAGACGGTGGAAAAGGTCAGGATGACATCCTTGGCGTCGTCTGCCCAGGTCAGGTTGCGGAAGACGGTGTTGACGCCATCGGTAGCGTTGGTGACCAAGACAACGGTCTCGACGGGGGCATTCACCACGGCTGCAACGGCGGCGCGCGATTCGTCCAGCAGACTGGGATAGTCGTAGCGGATAAACTTGTCAGGGCAGGCCTCGGTCGCGTCCTGGTAGTGGCGTAGCTTGGCGCTCACGACATTGGGGATGCTGCCAAAGGAACCTAGGGAGAGCAAGGGGTTCAGCAGGGGCCAGGCGCGGCGCGACGAGACGGGCGTCTGGACATGGACGAGGCCCTCACCATGGTTGAGATTGAGCCACTCGGGGTCAAAGGGAAAGTCCTTCTTCAGCGCACCGCCGAGCTGCTTCACATGCGACTGCTTTGGCGGGCCATTGAGGATGGGCAGGCGATGGCTCATTGCCGCAATGGCGTCGTTCGAGAGGCTTGATGGAGAGCCCAAGGTGACGGGAGAAGAGGGGAGTGAAAGGGAAGGAAGTGAAAAGGAAGGAAGTGAAGAGGGTTCAAGTGCCTACAATCTGCCGCCGGCCTGCTCGGCATGTATATCCGTATCCGTCCGCAACTCGTTAACGAGTTCTTCGTACGAGTACATATGTACATACATACATACTCCCCTGGCAGAGCAGGAGCGAGTACGAATATGTACTTCGTACATAAGTACATACTGCCCCGGATGAGGTCATTGAGTCCCTGTAATCTCAGTGTGACCACGCGACACCACGCGACACCGGTGGCGGGAACGAATTACGCCCGTCAGACACCGTTCGTCGCGCGCAGCGACCTTGCTTCATATGTACCCGTGCGGAGTAAATCTCCAGCGACATGGCGTGGCTTAGGGTTTAGCTAAAAGAAAAGAAGCACAGAAAAGACTCTATACGCTGGTTAACCCATAATACCTAGTATACTTCGTAAGCACTTCTACCACCCTCAAGTCTCACTCCCCGTCACCGCTTGCAGCTTCAGTTGACACCCCAGTCCTCGAGCTTCCAAGACCCCCTCGACAGCCCGGCCGCGGACCTGTTCCCAACATTTTGGAGCCGTCCGCCCCCATGTCTTTGAGCTCGGATGCACTACTCGCCTCTCGTTACCGTCGCCACGCAGCAGCAGCCCCCCCCTCGCCGTGTCCCCAGATCGATGAACAGCGACGTGTCGAGTCAACAAGATGCACCATCGAGCCTTCCAAGTAAAGCGGCTTGGCCCGGAACATCTTCGTGTTGCGCAGGTTTGGCGACAGGGACGCCAGGGGGCCAGACGGCGGACTTCGCGGCTCCAGCGGCTCCGGCCTCCCAAAAAGGTACGGCAGCGTCGACTGTGGTGCCGGGGGGGATCGCAGAGGAGGGAGCTTGAGGTGGCTCGCATCGCGCTCGCGCCTCCTTGGCACTTCAGGAGCCGCCACTTCCTCCCCGTCAATGACCTTTCTCTTGCGTATCCTCGGGTTCTCCTTGACCGAATTCAGGATAGAGCTGATGGCGGCTTTGTTGTCGACAGTCGCACCAGCCGCTCCCGCCGCCTCTCCGGATTTCTTCTTGGACCTGCCATGCTTGGGGTTGAGCATCGAAGGCGCTTGTGTGGATTTCTTCAGCGCCCCCGATGCCGATTTCCTCGACGGCCTTGGCTTCGCCTTGATCTTTTTTCGCCGTGGCTTTGACGAGTGTTCGCCGGGGCGCTGTAGGGGCTGCCCAATCGTCTCGCCCGCCCCCATTGAGGCCCTGCGTGCGGGTAGAGTCTTTCCTGTTATCCTGGCAAGTTCCTGGAGCACCTTTGCCGTCCAGTATGCACCCGTGGCTCTTGTGTCGCGCAAAGCAACAGGGTTCGCCACCGGCTGTCGCCTCTTCTCTTCCCTCTGCTCGCTCTCGATTGCTCCACAAGAGTCGCGCTTCTTCTTGGGTCGCGGCAGGTCGGGGTCCTGCCAGAGTTTCGGTATCCTGCTTTGCAGATCCGCAACCCAGGCGTCGCAATCCCACTGAACCCAATAGTCAATGACGTCCCCCCACGAGCTCTCTGGCGGCTTCGTCAAGTTGACAAACACCACCTTGCCGCCCTTGCTGTGTACAGCCTTGGCAAACTCCTTGACCATGACTTTGAGGCCGTGTACTCGCAAGCTCGTGCCCAGAATGAGCAGCATGTCGGGGTGCAGAGCAAGGTCATGGGTGACGATTGGGCTGATGAGATGCGAGCTGGGATGTTCCTCGCCGTAGAGCACAATGTCTGGCCGCAACTTGCCGACACCCAAAGCCCGTTTCCCCATTTCCTCGCGAGCCGCTGTTGCACCTACGCAGTGCGGGCATTCCGGTTGTTGACCCGTCAGCGTCTCCGCCTCGCGCTCGTCGTCGTCCCATGAGCAGACCTTTGCGCAGAGGAAGCATCTCAAGAGCTCGAGAGAGCCGTGAAGAAAGACACACTCGACCCCGGAGTGCGGTGGGTCCCGTTTCTGAGGCCGAGTTGGAGGCTTTTGCTGGTCAGCGTTGGTGCTTTCCCCTCCGGGACCAGACACACCACTCCTGTCTGAGGATTCCCATGGCTGGCTCGCATCGCATCCGGATGCATCGTCAGAATGGTTCTGCTTCTCAGACTTGGCCGGCTCGTCGGCAGCGGCTTCGTCGACCATTTTGTTGAGCTGATTTGCCGTTGCAGTGGTACGACGGGAAAAACGTCCCCGACTGCCAGGGCCGTCGTGCAGGCGAGTGGAAAGTCCGACCTTTTCCTCAATCTGGTCAATGTTTTGCGTGTAACAGCGAACAAGCTTCCCACGATCTCTCAGGTGGCTGATGAATCGATGGGAGCTCGATGGCTCGGCAGTCTTGATCTTCTGCCGCAAAGACGTTGCAAACGTGTAAAACACCGACGTCCTGATAGGGTCCGACCATATGGTGGCATCAAAGAGGTCCCTGCCCTTCATGTTTGGAAGCGTACTTTTACTCGAATTGGACGTTTGCCAGGAAGTGACGAGGTTCGAAGTGGACAAATATCCATCCATCTCGGATATAGAGGTACTACTTGGTCGGCTCGAGACCGCTGCAAAAGGAGAGCTTGACATGAAGGAATCGAAGAGCATGGGCGGAGGTGACGATAACGGCGATGAGCTTAGAGGCAGTGAAGCATCGATTAGCCGCTTATGAGTGGGTGTCCGCAAATGGGACGGGGGGACAATCAAGTCGTCGGCCGGCGGTGACGACAATGGCGACGTTGTAATGTCGGCCGTTGACATGACGGCGAGCTTTGACTGTGGAGTACTGAAGAGCTGGCCAGCCTTGCCGGCAAAATCCTCGTCGGCCGTTGACATGACGGCGAGCTTTGACTGTGGAGTACTAAAGAGCTGGCCATCCTTGCCGGCAAAATCCTCTGGCTGAGACGCGACGGCCTCTCCCTCCTCGGGCGTCTTGTGACGAATCGATGGCGAATGCTCGGGGTCCAGAGAGGCGGGAGATTCTTGCTTGGCCCGCGCAGGCCCGTCGTCGGGACATGTCGTGGAGTCTTGGCGGCAGATCTTGCGTCGCTTCGTAGCACGGTAGTCGTCGCGACCATGACAGTCTCCTGCACTGGCAGCTGCTTCGACCCGACGCTCCAGCCGAGCCGCGGCATCAAACTGAGCCTGGACCAGCGAGTAGAGCCCATTTTCGGACCGGAAATCCTGTCCGTGTTAGCTTGACCATGTCGTACCGCTCCAGGTGTGCCCATACGGGGATGCCCGAGTTGGTGCTTATACCGGCACCAGTAATCACTACCACTCTGCGTGCCCTGAGTAGGGAGTTGGAAACATGGTCGAGGTGCTGAGCAGACTGCGGCTCGACGTGCTGCGTGGGCATTGTGGGGTTGTCGCTGCCTTGACGCGGCTCTCGTAAGTAGGTGGTGCTCGTGTCGCTACCGACCCCGCTCTCTCGACCGTTGAGGTCGTGGGCGCAGCAAAGCGCTCAAAGACTGCACAGGTGGCAGCAAGCAGAACAGCGCACCAGCATCGTGGGCGCCGTGAGGGATCCTCGAGAGACACGCCCGTAGAGATTGCGAGCGGGTAGCGAGGTGGCCGCGGTCCACCAGAGTCACTTGGCCGTCACCGCTGCGCTCGAGGTACAATTGCCACTCTCGACGGGATTGGCTCGCCTTTGACGGGAAAGAGACAGAGTGAGCTCGAAGATGACGCGCGTGAGTGTGGATTCGCCGGCAGGGACGAAGCGCCGCGGCAATTGGTCCTTTCGGGCATGTAGAGAGTTAAACGTCGTTGGCAAGAAGGAGGCTGACGCGAGATTGTTGATGTCGCGGTTCCCTGCCAGCCGCTAGCCAGCCGCTTGGTACCTAGGTACTCGTACTCCGAGTTAAGTGCCTCCTATTTTGGGTGCAAGACTAGGTCACGGGACCCGCAGCACGTGCAACAAGATCTTCGCAAGAAGCTATTCCGGCTTCGAAAGCACCCTCTCAATTCGCCTGAATCACTGTCTGAGTAACCAATTGACTCTACTAAAGGCCTATTACACACCACAACCACGTCAGCTCACATCACCCTGCTAAGGCTTCAAAGCAGCGCGGCCAAGATCACCAAGTCAACGCAAGCCGTTAGGCGCGGCAACAAGCGGGACTTTTATTGGGACTTTATCATCGTGGAATTGTATGTACCCTCTATAGCGCGGCGTCCTTATTGGCTAAGATTCCTGCATTTGTGGTGGATCTAGAGCCGGACCCCCTCGGGATCGCCAAAGATCGTTTGCGATGCGGCCGCCGACTTCTGTAAATGATCCAAGATGACCCCGAAGCTCGATGGCACTGCCGGCAAGCCAATCGATATCTCGTCGCAGCATCACGATAAAATCACGATAAAGTCTGGTGGAAGCCTGCCCTTGAGAAGTCGTGGATTAGTGTCGAACGAGCTCGGCCACGAACGCGCGGTCACGGTGAACATGTACTGCCTCGCCGCGCGCCGTCTCGTGCCCGATATTCCTAGTGAACACGGCACCGTCAAGGAATGGAACGACGCCAAGACATCCCTGGCTCAGGATGCCAGCTGACGAGGCCGACCCCTTCGCCAGACTCGCCATGTTCGAGCAGCTCCGCGTCGTATTCGGCGATGGCTTCTACCATGAGCTACATATATACTCCCGCTCGGCACCAGACGACCAATAAGAGGCACAACTTTATGACGCAAGCCGCGAAAATTGCAATAACGATATACTTTGTAAAATAGGGGGCTAAGCTCGAACATCGCACCATCGATGTAATGAGAAAACAGCTCACAACCCAAGACTACACCACGAGGCCCGTCTTTAGAGGCTACGAGCATGGGCCGCATCGCAATGGATTGGAGGCGGTGGGGTGCCTGGGAGTGTTGAAGAGAAGGAAGGAAGCATTCCGAATTTTACAGAAGAGACTTGTCGAAGTGTAGTGTTTGCATTGGAGGTTTCAAAAGCTGAGTCCACATCCCTATCAGCGTGTAGTAGTCATCGCCTTTAGTGAGCTCGTGATACCCTCGCGCAGGAGACTGTTGGGCTTTCAAGCGGCTGACAGACCACCCCTCCACCGACGGCGGCTCGCGTTGCAGGACAGAAACGATGGCCACGGCCTCAAGGCTTCTCTGCTGCTGGGAACGGGCCAAGATGGGATGGGACTTGGTCGCAATCGGCATGACGAAAACCAAGACTCATTCAACGAATACAAGTACGGCGAGGTCACGAGCGATTGATGACGACGCTCTCTTGCGCCGATGCGGACAGTCATTAATGCTTTTATCATTGGTGTGCCAGCCCAGGACAATATGCACGCCGCCATGCATGACTTCCCAATCCAGGGCTTGTTTCTCTTAGGGCTTGTTTTTCTTAGGGCCTATTTTTCTTAGGGCTTGTTTGCTTTGGTATCTTTTACGATGGCGCAATCCTCCTCCATCCCTCCGCTGTCATCAATAATCTTCCATCAGGACACGCAGAAAGTCGTCAAACTTGCCCGGCGTGCCCAGGCCCGTGATGGCATCCCATCCCCTCGTGGCAGGCCATCCGGCCGATTTGCCTCCCGAGAACGGGCAGGGCTTGCTGACGCCGCCCTGGATGTCGTAGAGGACCCTACGGACCTCTGGCGAGTACAGCCTCTTGTTCAACCAGCCCAGCGAGGGCTTGCCCTGGCGCAGGCGCGCGTCGTTGACCAGCGCAATCATGGCGGCAAAGACGGGCGCGCTGGCGCTGGTGCCGTCGAGGATCACGTCCCTGCCGGAGACGACGGTCAGGAACTGGGTGCCGACGGCCGAGATGTCGGGGATGGCGCGCATCTTGGGGTTGTAGAAGCCGTCCAGGTGGCCCTTGAGCTCCTTGACGTAGCCGTCGACGGCCTCGTCCTGCCACCGCTCCCGCTTGAACCACTGCGAGAAGCCGCCGGTGCTGAAAAGGGCGCCCTGGGGGGGGTCGTCGGTGTTGGTCGTGGCTCCGACGGCCGTTACCCACGGGCAGGTTCCGGGGAACGTGGCAACGGTCGTCTCCCGGTGGGTTCCGTCGTTGCTTCGGCACGAAGCATTGCGACCGCCCCGAGCGCCGCCGTCGCCCGAGGCCACGAGGACGGACATGCCGCGGGCGGCCAGCATGCCGAAGAGGTCGCAGACACGCTCGGCGTAGGGTCGGGGGACGGAGAACTCGTCATCGGCGTAGGACATGGTCAGGACGTGGGGGAGCTCGTCGTCGGGCATGTCGAGCATGTACTCGACCATTTCTAGGTAGGGCTCGTTGTCGGACATCTCTTCGGGAATGGCGTGGCCCGAATCGTCAAGCTTGACGCCTCGCCCCCCCGTTGAGTAGTAGGTGACGTCGGTGGGATATCCCATGGCCAGGGCGTACTCGATGTCCAGGTTCGCCTCTGGGCCGGCCTTGGCCCGGTCCTGCGGGTTCTGTCCGCCATTGATGAGTGCCACGGAGAAGTTGTAGCCCTTGTCCGCGAGCTTCGGGCTCGTACGCCTGAGAAATTCATCCGTGTCGGCATAGTTGGCGAACTGATCGAGGAAACCGGCGACGGCGAAGCGCGAGGGCGACTTGCCCTTGGGTGCTCTGTAGTAGAGGCTGTACTGCTTGGTGATGCAGCCGGGGGTCACGATTAGGTCGCAAGGAGGCAACGAGCGCCGGCGGATGGACTCGTCGGCAGGCAGCACCCGGGACGAAGCAACATCGTGGGTCGGCGTCATGAAGTTGGCAATGGGGTGGGCGAAGCGGATCGACTCGGACAGGGTGTCGGGGATGAAGTATTCCGTCGTGCGCAGAATGGGAGGCTGGCCCTCGAACGAGTAGCGGTGCATCTTCATGTTGAGAAGCTTCTCGGCCTCGCCCACGGTGGTGCGCACATGGACCCAGTCCTTTTCCGACTTTGCGTCGGAGATGCCACTGCTGGCCAACCACCGGAGGACACCGTCGACATGGCCCTCGGCCGGCGTTCGCAGCGCGCGGATCTCATGGGCCGACAGACGGGTGTTGTGGTTGAGGGACGCGTACAGCCTTTCGGGGTCGGGCTGGCGGAGGGCAAAGGACATGCGCATGTGTTGACGAGCGTCGGGCGCCTCCCTGAGCTTCTGCCATCCCTCGGGGATTTCGTGGGCCGTTTCGACACAGGTAGAACCGGCACCGAGGCCAGCAAAGGCCCACGCGCCCAGGAGGAGTGCCAAGGCCATGGTAAGAGATGAGAGTCGGGGCACGGGTGGCGACAGGATGGTTGGAGGGGGCGACCGGCTTATATACACGGACGGGCTCGAGGAGGCCAAAAAGGGGGAAGGTGAGGTGGGTGGAGTGGGTGGTGGGTGCCTGCGCCCAGAGCTCGTGATATAGTGAGTGATATGGCTGAGCAAAACACGCCCAGACTGCGAGGCTGCAGGTGGTCTTATGGCTTGGGCGACGGGCGCTAATTTACCAATGAGACATTCATCGTCTTCGACCCACGCGGCTCGTTCCCTTTACTATCGCATCCCAAGCGTCGGCTGACTGGCATGAGGTGCCGGGCCAGCGAGGCCGATGGAGCGCCGCCGGTGCCGATCTCCTTCTCGCTTCCCCTTGTCCTTGGCTGCAGCAAACCGGAGACGTCGACGTCGGGTCGGTTGCTGATAATGCAACTTCCCAAAGCATAGATGCGCCCACGGCGGCCTTGGCCATATGGAGGGGTAGGTGCGAAGCAGAGGTTGCCGATGATTGTTGCCGAGGAGGAGCTGCCGACGGCCAAGAAGCGGCGAGCCTTCCTAGGGGAGACTCACGGTACAGCGCATCGTGATAAGACATTGTGGCTGGCGGCCATTGGCCGGCATGGCTAATGAAGGTGATGAAGGTATGTACGGAGCAGGTACTACCAGCAAAGAAGCAAGCCTGCAGTGACGGAGTGGCCTCCCGCAGGGACTTGTCGGCAGGGAGATTGGAGACAGCCAGCCATCTCTAATCACCATCTCCTGCCCTGTCTCGTGCTGTTGAGCCGAGGGCCGGAATTCCAGACGCGCCTCTACGCATCCAAGCGCAACTGATTGATTCCTCGCGTCGCCCTCGCGAGCCAAGAGACGGTTTCATCAGGCGGCTCACCCCAGCTTCCCCGGTCCGCCGTCGTACATGGTCTGTGGAGCGGAGCAATGGATGCCATCTCGGAGATTATGGACGGACGCTGGGAGACCGTATGGGAGAGCAAACGGGGACGGGTCGCCCAATGGCATTGTGCCAGCGCGCAGGGGCTCGTCCATGGTGAATTGATTCCGTGCAACATGACGCGGTCTGACGCGCCCCGTCTGACGCGACCCATCGCGAGGCCCCATGGAGATACGGGGGGTAACCGTCGATTGACGTGACGGCCACGGCAACCGAGATGTGTTATCCGGTTCAGCACCGACAGACTCATGCTTGCTTGTTCAGCTTCCACCCGTCGGTGCGATGCATCATGGACCGGTCGTGCCGAGACGGTGTCGCCTGCCCGACGACGGCCATTGATCTGGGCGCTCGTCAGCGGCATCAGCACTTGCGGTGGAAGCGACGACCTACTGCAGGCGTCGTTCTGGTTGGCATCACCGGGAGACGCACTCCAGAACTCCAAACTCAAAATGGCCTCAGGTTGTGCAAACATATGTGCATATGCGTGTGTCCATGCACTTATCCATGACGGATTTGTCCGGAAAATCCCTCTTCCGCCCGCCGTCTCGACCCTTGTCCCTCACCTCAACTCAACTCTCGTCCGCCGCACCAACCACAGGCCGCGAACATGGCATCTGCTGGTTTTTTACTCGCCTCTCCCACCGTCCAGCCGCAGGTTCAGCCCCGGCCGCCGTCGCCCTATGACCAGCGTGGACCTCCCGTGCCTTGCCGATGGCCCGACGCGAGAGGAGTTTTTTTCCCTCGAAACTGCCGCCATAAAGGTTCCTCGTCCCAAGGTTTGCCTTTCCCGCTCGCTGCCCAATCATTCCACCGCTAGGCCTCGAACCCTTGTCCCAAAACCCCTGGGTAGGCATCTAGCCCCGACACTCGGACGTCTTCGTCATCGAGCCCGCCCTGTCGAGCCCGGATCGTCTGGCAAGTCGCGGCCATGTGGGGAAGTCAGTTGAGCTAGAAATCCGACTTGCGTCGGTCCTGCGTCGGTCCTGCGAATCATGAATCAAACTCTTCCACCTGTGCCTCGTCTCGTCCACCCCCGAACCCGCCGCATGTGGCCTCGAGCTTGCCCTCTCGACGCCGACCGCCAACTCCCCCAAGTCTCCAAGTCTTGCCCTTGCCGTGGTTTCGCATCATGACGGGACGAAACAAACTCAATGTCTACTCTGGACCTCAGTCGGTGAGGGACTTTTTCGACCCCGAATGCCAGCCTCCCTTGCCGTTGGTCGAGATTCCCGATTGCCTCAATCCACACCGCGCCAATGGCGTCCGCATCTACGCCAAAATGATGTCGATGCACCCGGCCACAAACGTAAAGGTCATGCCAGGTCTGTCCTCCGGCCGCCTCTGTTAGTCGGCTCTCTGCTCAACCACGCAATGCCCAACAGCCATGAACTTGCTGGAAAAGAGTGTCGTGCCGGGCAAGACCAAGACGATTGTGGAAAGCAGCTCGGGCTCGACCGTGATATCAATGGCCATGGTGGCCAGGGCTTTCCACGGCATCGACCATGTCCAGGCGTACTTGAGCAACAAGACGAGTGAGACCAAAGTCCGCCTCATGCAATTTTTCGGACTTGATGTGTGAGACACCTGAAGCCGCTGTCGAGCCTGCAACTAAAGTCTTGCAGCACTTTGTTTGGTGGTCCGGCTCAGCCAACCCCCGTCGACGAAAGGGGCGGCATACGCGCTGCCTCGCAAAAGGCCATGGAATCCGAGTCCATCTGCAGTCCAAATCAATACCAGAATGACAACGTGCGTTGAGCCCGAGATGCGCTGGCCTAGGATGCTGACGCCTCGACAGAACTGGAGGGCCCATGAACGCTGGACGGCTCCCCAGATTTACCAGCAACTTCCCGATATCAATGTCATTGCCGCCTCCATGGGAACCGCTGGTGAGACGTCCCGCAGCACGGCCCTCTCATCACCGCTCTAGTCTTAACAGGCGTAAAGGAACAATGACCGGGCTTGGCATGTACTTTAAGAAAGCGAAGCCATCCGTCTACCGGATCGCGTAAGTGGAACCACGGGCGAGTCGCCGGCTTCACTAATCGCGGCTTCAAAGCGTGTGCACCGACGCGGGAGACAAGGTTCCTGGGCCCCGGGAATTCTCCCTCATGGATGAGGTCAAGTTCCCGTACAAGTGCGCCCTCGATGTCGTCGAGGAAGTGGGCTCAAAGGACTCGTACTCTCTGTCGCTCGACCTCACCCGCCAGGGCATCGTGTGCGGGCCGTCCTCTGGGTTCACGCTTCAGGGCCTCCTGCAGCGCATCGAGAAGAAAAAGCAGGACGGTACTCTGTCGCAGCTAGCAGGCCCCGATGGGGAGGTGAAGTGCGTCTTTATGTGCTGCGATCTCCCATTCCAGTATCTGAATGAGTATTTCGACAAGCTGGGCCCTGAGAAGTTCCGGCCAGTTCGGAACGAGGTATGTTGTGCTCGATACGAGTCCTGTCAGTGCTGGCCATCAGATGGTTTACTGACCATTCGCGCAGAGACTCCGAAATGTCGATTTATATCGCTACGATGATGCATGGGAGCGAGAGGCCGCGGAAGCCCTCTCAACCTTTTTCACACTTTATCCCACAAGCAGCCGCGATTCGGCGCTCTGTCTGGCGGGCAACTGCGTCGACGAGTTGGACAAGGTGCTGGTTGCAAAGCCAAACACCCAGATCCTTGATTTCCGCAGAGCAGCCGACTTTGACGCTTTCCACCTGCCCAACTCGGTCAACATTCCCCTGGAAGCATTGAAGAATGGGGCATCGCGCGGCAGCCCGTTTGCAGACCCTGTGGGCGACTGCACGATGCTCGAAGAGCTGTGGCTTGAATTGGAAAAGCTCTTTACCGTCAAAGACAAGGACGGAGCGCGGAACCCCAGTGCAGAGGCTCTCATGGCCATACTCCGGGGCAGGCGGATCCTGACCATGTGTTACGACGGCGACAGCGCCAGGGTGTCCAACAGCGTCCTGCGCGCCAAGGGAGTCGACTCGGAGAGCGTCCGCGGCGGATTCGCGGCGCTAGCCGAGCTGCGTCTTCCCGACACTGGCTCGTCGCAGCAGTCGGCTCCCGTCGTGTCTGTGAAAGCTTGAGCCGTGGCGACATGGCCGTTTGAATGAGTGTCGACAGACCAATGGTCTCTTGGGTGGTGTCTTTCTCTCCTCACCTTTGAACCCCTTACCTTTCGCGCTTTGCTCCATTGAGCACTTTAGATTCAGAAGAGCAGATGGCTTTCGGTTCTTTGGGGGTTTTCTTAGCGTCTTGGGCCGAATCTACCATTCGTATCACGCGGCAATCATCTCTGGGCATCTCAATTGGGGCCGAGACGAGCAGTGGGCGTCTTGGGCCCCAAGTATACTTTCTTTACGGCACACTGGGGACAGTTGACCACAGAAGAAGAAGCAATCTGAAGTGGGAAATAGCGGTCACGAAAACCGGCCAGAAATCAGGAAGTGCAGTGGCGTCCTGCCCCCCCGATACTATGGCTCATAGAATAAAAAGAACGTCGTTGACGGCCCTCAACTAGAGCTCGGTGCGCTGGCTCATGCTCAAGTGGCCAGGTCTCGGTCGTGCCCGCAATGGCGCTTGCAGAGCGTCCCTTCTTGCACGTCTTGGCGAGGGGAAGCGCTGGGCGACGGTGTCAGGATGCCTGGAGGCGTTTGCGGTCGGGAGGGGGTGGGAGTCTGGATCGACTTCTTGGAGCGATGGCTTGCGGGACCTGGCCGCGGGTTCGGTCGAGTCGCAGCCAGGAGGCATAAAAATTGATGAGGCGCAAGGAACAAAGAGGAGGTCGTGGGCGGATCTTGAGGAATTACCCGAAGAGGCAATCCTCCATCTCTCGACTGATGAGGAAAGCAAACGCCAGATAGCTTCCCTCAAGGAGATGGGATATTCGACACGTCTACTGTACAGAGTATAGTTTCCAAGAAAATCAACAAAGGGAAAGGAATTGCCGAAAGAGGACACCTACTGAGATCCCCCCTTTCCCCAACGGATTGTGCATGTGTGCGCCCTCAATGCCCGGTCTCTCCGACAACCAGTTGACTCCTCCCTCGACTTTTGCACGCACATCTCCCTCTTATGCCACGCTTGACTCCCCCCTTACGCCACGCTTGACCTCCCTCTCATGCCACGCTTGACCTCCCCCTTATGCCACGCTTGTTGCCTCCCCCCTTCACCCCCCCACCCCCCCCCCCCCCCCTTCCGTCCAATTGTGTGGCACAAGGATAGCGGGTCGGACGGCGAGAGCTGAAGCACTGCCAGGAGAGCCGCAGTGCTCCCTGAACTTGGTTCGTCGGCATGCATCTTGGCGAGGCACAGCATGTCGCGCGGTAGGCTGCCCTCGAGCCTGCCGTCGTCGCACAAGGACAAGTGTTGGGCTCTTCGGATCCAGACGCCGCTTCATGGGCTCGCGCGGCATCGAGGCGTGGCGCGTGGCTAGGGGGGAGCTATATGAGATCCGGGGCATGCGTCTGGGTTTATTGCCTGTCTGGCTTGATTTCTTGCTGCATCGGCCCTTTGTCGAGAAGCCGGGTCTCGTCTTGTTTTGAATTTACTGTCCAGGAGCCACCTTGTTGGTCTTGGTGTCTCTGAATCATAGCCGCCAGACGAGGCCGCGGGAGCTCGGCAACAGCCACGAGCGAATGCTTGCTCGAAAACAAAGTCAAGCTCGGAACCGCACACAGACTCCCTCACGCCTCGAAGCCCAGTCACCAAGGGAGCAACCATCCACGACCCAGACGACTCGGAGAACCATGAGCAACCCTCGACGATGCTCCTCGTCCGTCCCCGGCCCTCGCGCGCCTCGTCCCACGGCGGCAACTCCCCCCCCGGCCTCGACCCCATCACCAATAGAATCCTCGCCCGCAGCCAAAAGGGAGCGCCGCTATACCAGCCCCTGGATGCGGCTCCTTGGCCACCCATCCGGCAGCAGCAGCCCCTCGCGCCGTGAGACTGCGCCCCCGAGGGCGCCCTACGTCCCCACGCACGCGGCCTTGAGCTTTGCGCGCACCGCCTCGCCGTTGGTCTGGCGGTGCAAAGACAGGGTGGTCGGGGAGAAGTGCTCGGCCGAGGGGGGCGATGAGACGGAGGACTCGAGAGAAGACGGGGAGGGGACCGAGGTTGTGGATGAGTGGAAAGACGGCGCTGTTGGCGGTCTTGGTGCCATTCGTCACAGCACACTTGCGCCGACAGACTGCGAAGTCCTCCTGGCCGAGCCCGACAACCGGACCCGCCGCGCCGCGTCCCGGCCCCACCTCCACGCCGGCCCCGGACACGGGCCCGACAACTTCTCCCCAGCCGCACCCCGCTGCCACCAGGACAGCGCCTGCTGCTCGACCACGTCCTCGAGCCTCAGCCGTCGCACACACGAAAATGAGGCCCGTCAAGTCAAGCCTCGGCGAGGCTCGTCGCCCTGTTCCGGCCGGCCCCGCTCCCGTCCCCCCCCGAGCAGCACCGTGAAGCGACAGCCAAGCAGCATTGCCCGGTGCATCGGCGAGTACGTCAGGCCATCCCGAAAGGGGCGTCTGGCGGATATGGGGCGGTAGGGGGTATAGCCAAGCGAAATCAGAACACGCCAGAAGGCAAGGGCCCAGCTGAAAACCCAGGGGATAGGTTCCGCGCCCCTGAACGGCAAACACCTCAAGTCGGCCACGCTGTCTTGCAACAAGTGCATCGTCACAATCACACCGTGGACCAGACAAGCTCGCGTCATCTGCAATTGCCACGAAAACACGGGGCCCATCTTCAGGCATCGCTGCTCCATGTAATGAAAACAGACAACACGCAGCCATATGGTTGCACGTCCAACTACCCACGCTTCTTGGACCACATACTCAGACGCGAACAAAAAATGAAAAGGTCGAGAAGCCCCGTCGTCACCAGTCTGTAAATCATCTGCGCCTGTAGCATGCGTCTGTTCGGGTAGAAAGGAACAAAAAGTAAGCACCACGGACAATCTCAGCTCCGTTCAAAACGTCCCCCCAGAGTGAAGCTCCAGGTTAATGGCATGGTTAAGCGATGAGCCCATTCCCCCTCTTAGTGAAAATAGAAAAAGAGCAGCAGATGATTGCAAACAGAGTTTCCATGTAAAAGTGTCGTTAATTTCATCACATCGGGTCGAGCTTCGATATTGGAATGAACAGGGGGCGGCCGCGTACGGTATGCACTGAGGCTGAGACGGCCAGCAAGAGGCGTAGGCTTGGCTACGTCTCCATGACACCGGCCGCGCCTCTCCGCCCTGGAGGTAGTTGAATCTCCTCACCGTCGGAGCTATCGAGTGACTCGGCGCCCGCGCGGTCCAGCATTCGCTCAATGTCCTCGTCTCGCAGACTCTTTCTCGCCTTGCCCTGGACCATGCCCAGGCCACTTGGTAATGATAGAGACGCCCTCACATGCGAACTCGCACCGTTGGCCCGCTTCTTGGGAGCTCCTCTGGTAGGCGAGAGATGAGTCGATTGCGGCGAAGCCAAGTCCATGGGTGAGGCCGGAGGTGGGGCCATGCCTCCGGCCTTCTTACCGGAAACTGCCGGCCGCTGCGACGGAAGGGCTTTCCGAGGGCCGCTGGGCAGTGCATGCCTCCCGCCGGTGTTTCGGGGCGGCAACGGCTTTTGTGCGCCCGGGGAGATGGAGGGTGAAAAGGTGTGCTTGAGGTTCGTCGAGTTCCCTGGGCTGCTCATGAATAGCAGGCTCTCGGCCACGTCCTGCTCGGCCCGTGAAATGGATGGTTGCCGGGTGGCTGGTTGCGACGACGGGCCGGGCGTGTGCGGAGAGGCCGAAGGTGCGCGTGAAAGCATGGTAGGTGTGTATCGAGGATTCGAGTTGCGGCGAGCGTTGGGACTGGGTCGGAGCGGAGTGGCGGAGGGCTGGATCGGGGCTGCGGCGGCCAGAGCCGGCTTATCGGGGGATAGCAGGGAAGGCGGCGAGTCGGACTCGCGCCGGCCTCTCGTGGAATCCTGCGAGAAGTGAACGTGAGCCGCCGTCGCGGGCTGCCGCGGACTGGCCGAGGCCTCGAGCGTGCGATGGACGGTGTAGGCGCTCGAGGTGGGCGAAACCGCCTGAGAGGCCAGCGACTCTACCTCGTCCAGAGACCGCGACTGCCAGCCGTGGCTAACCTTGACCATGGCATAGGAGAGGAGCGTCTTGAGTTCGGCAGACAACTGACAAGACCATGTTAGCGTGAACGACGACGAGCAGAGTGGCGGGCAGGGCCGTACTTGGCCCATGTTGCTGCCAGTGGTCGAGGCCATACTGATGGCGCTCGTGTTCCTCGAGTGTCCTTTTACAGGATTCGTAATGTCGTCGCGCATCTTGACTACCCCGTCGGCCATGCGCTTCTTCGAGCCGCCAGCGCCGGCTTCGTCGGCCATGATCCTGTCCTGGATGGCGGCAACGGCGGATAGTTGATGCAGCTGGCTGTCCCGGCCGGGGGCGTCGAGGGCGCTCTCGTCAACGGTTGCTCCGGCTGCGGCCTCGTTGGCGCCGTCGTCTCCCCCGCCGCCCTCTGCCAGCACGGAGCCGTCGAGACCCGCGCTGGTGTCGCTGGGGGGAGGGGTGACAATCTGGTCCGTCGAAGTTGTCGCGGCGGATTCCTGGGAGTTGGTGACGGAGCGGACGAAGCCGTGGGAGGAGCTAGCAACGCCGTCCCGGTCCATTGGGGGCTGGAGCTGTGGCGGTTGCCGGTCGAGACGATGGCTGTGTAGTTGCTGCCGCGCCGTCATGTCCGAGTCCAGATCAACGGCCTGGCTGGAGGTCGAGGCTCGTCGGTGAAGCGTCGTCGCGACCAGCGCGGGGCACGACGTGGGATCAGCAGGGTCCCCCCCGCGTGTCCAGCTATCGTCCTCGGCGAGTGCCCTAGGTATTTCACCGCCGCGCGTGTCTGCTTCAAACGACGACAAAGTCGACGAGACGGCGTGCGGGTGGTGCGACGAGTTCTCGGCTCGCCAGTCGGGACTCATGGCGTGCTGGCGCCAGTTGCTGTCGGTGTCGGTGGTGGTGGTGGTGAGCCCGCTCGGGGGTGACGGTGCGGACGGCAAGGAAAGAATGCTTGGGTCAAGGGGCGGGATCGACTGGGGTGGCGGATGGCGACGGGCGATGGCGCAGGGAAGGGCGCTCGCAAATGGAGAGGCGAGACGCAGACGCGGGCTGCATGGGAGAGTCAGAGAGCAAAAGTGGCAGCCTGAAGGAAGGTCGACGACGGGGTTACGCGGTCCGGTCGCGACGGATGCGGGCGAGAGGCGCTTTGCAGGCGAAAGTATCCAATGGCTAGGGAACAAGGTCTCGAGTCGGGTCGAGTAGCGCGACGCGGTACCCAGACTGTTAGCAGAGTGCGGTCGGTCGCGCAGTACACTAGAGTTTTGGGGCGCTGCGCTACGGGCGCCAACAGGGGATGCAGCGCGCGTTTGCGACGCCCTGTATTCGTAACTACTTCGTAGATACCTAGGTACGTAAGAAGTTCAGTCAGTGCGAGCATTCGGGTGGGTGAAAGATACGCACCAGACTGTGCCTGTGGGTGATGAGAGACGGGATTGCTGCCGCCTGTCACAAGGCATGCTTTGGCTGATGGGACAATCTTGCAAAGCCTACGACTGTGGCGTGCGCACGCGCGGCCCGGGAGGGGGAAAAGTCAGTCTCCTGCCTCAGGTTGCATCGCATTCGCCGTGCGCCAGCCAGGCTGGCCGTCAACAGGCAGGTTTTTTCGTACTCCGTGCAGACCAACTTCCACCCCTCTCCCTCTTCACCCCAAGAAAATTACGGCCGAGGCAAAGGCGCGAGTGACGCGCAACCTCGTTGCCTGGACGAGTTGAAATCCTCAACGAAAACCGAGACAAGGCAAAAGTTACCAGTCTAGAGTGACTTTATCCTTGCGCGCTTGTGGGTCGCACGCAGCCATGAAAGGCGCCCTGTGACCGCAATGAGTGCCGCGCCGCAATGAGTGCCGCGTGCAAACCGAAAGGTACGTACATACAGACAGGTCACCGGTGGAGCTCGTCGCGCACGCCACCCGCGACACGAAGTCACGTGGCTGGCACCACACCCTGGCACGCCAAGTACTCCGTATCGTCTCCACCATCGTCGTCCATCTTCCCCCGTCTTCACCCGCACCATGGCTCGTCTCTTGCCGCCCTATGGCCGTACGCCCCGCCGTCGAGTATGACTGCCTCGTTGTCCTCAAGATCATCCTGCACCCTCCTCCATCCCTTTTTCCGTTCCCTTGGCTCCCTGGGTTCGAGCATGTCGCTGCCCTCCCCCCTGGGCTCCAACACCGGCCTCATCAGAGCTCCCAGCAAGGGATTGCGACTAAAGGCCCCCCCAGCGCTGTTTGCATTCCCGCTTCTCTCTCCCAGGGCTCTGGGCTCGGGCTCGGGCTCGTCGTCAGAACTCACCGGTCGTGTCACGGCGGCCATCTTGCGCACAACCTTGCCGCCCACGAGGTCGATGCTAATCACTTGTCTTCGCTTCTCGTAGTCGGGCTGTGCGTTCCATTCCATCTCCCGCATGAGCTTCTGCTGCCGCTTCAGCTCCCTCGCCCTGTCTTCCGGGCTGGCCCACATGTTGCCCAGGCCCCTCATAGCCCCGCTCACATCAAAGTCGGCCGCCTCGTCCCGCACCGTGGTCCGTCGGGCGTTTTGCGCTTGATAGTCGAGGAGCTTGTCGCGATGCTCGCGAGCCTTGGCCGCCGCCTCGGCGAGAGGTGCACCCCCGTCGCCGGCGTCTGCCTTGCGAGGCGGCGTAAAGGGCGCGGGCGTCCTGGACACGTCTGCCTTGCGGTGGACCGAGGCATTGGCCGCCATGCGCTCTCGGCCGCGCTCGTCTTTGAGCTCCCGCAACATGGCTTGTGCCTCGTCGGCGTTCAAGAGCGGTGATCCGCAAAATGTGCACTGGCCCAGGCCCTCCTTGATGCAGATAACCTTGCCGCAAGAGAGGCAATTTGGCGCGGCGCTTTGCAACGGGTGCCTTGTCGCGACGCAGTTGCATTTCCGCCGCTTGCCGCCCTCCAGTATAGGGTTCGTAGTGATTTCCAGCATTCGGATCGCAGCGTCCAGATCAGAGAGTGCCGTAGACTGACCGGTCATGGGGGTGCCGCCCGGGATGGCCACCTTGGTACTGGAACCCCCGGATGGTTTCGGCGTTGAGCTCCGGGACGGCGGGGTCGACTTTGCCTTGCCCTTGGACAGACCGTCCGATATCAGGTACCCGGCGGCCGTCGCGTGCTGCTTGGGCGGTGGTTGGGCAGGAGCCTGCGCCGCTGGCGTGGCCGCTCGAGAGGCATTGCTGCTGCTGGGCGCGCTGTCTCGCTTTGGTATGTACTCGAGATCCTGCTTCTTCTTGTTGTACGCCGTAGTCGCCGGCCCTTCATACCCTTGTAGCTTCCTGGCCTCTGGGGTGTGTATCGCGGGCCCCTTTTTCTTCTTCGGGGCACGCCATGCTTTGAGAACGGCCCCAGAAGGTTCCGATGCCGAGCCCGAGTCAGCAGGCGTCGAAGATGACGTGGGTGCCGGCGGTGCTCGTCTATGGGAATTCAACGACGAGATGAAGTCTACGGCGAGGGGCGAATCGCCGAGCATGTCGTGGAGGTGGGTGGCTGCTTCAGGTCTGGACAGGCTTGCAGCGTAGTCGAGGACCTGCTGAAGCTCTTCTTCTGGCAGAGGCAGAAGCTGCGAGAGCTGCGCGAGAGACATGGCGCCTGGAGGGGTGCGCCGTGCTGTCGCGAGGGTTGGAAATCCAGCGACGATGGCGACACGGATGGGAATTGTTTGGGAAACGGTACCTGGTATGTACATACATACATACCCACGGGATTCGCCGAGCTACACCCAATCGGGCCAAGCAAGCTTGCTCGGCGGCTCCGTCTTTTTTCTTCCCCTCCGCCCCATCGTCGTCCTCACCACTTCAACTCACGTCTGCCTCCCGCCTGGCCCCAATCGCTGTTGCCCTGCCCGCCTTCTCATTTCCCTACAATACCCTCATCTTCATACCCTATCCTTGGTCATGTTCGCCGCCGGGATCCAGCGCCGGGCATTTTCCGCCTCTGCGCGCGACGTGGGTCCCTTCTCACCCAACACGCCCAGGGAGAATTGACCATAGCTCCCATTGGCGTGCCTTGCTGACTGACGTTCGGTCGCCGGTAGCTCTCCAAGGTTGCCGTCCTCGGCGCCGCTGGCGGCATTGGCCAGCCGCTCTCTCTGCTGCTCAAGATGAACCCCCGAGTCACCGAACTGGCCCTATATGATATCCGTCTTGCTCCCGGTAAGCCGTCGCCGCCTCTCTCCTTGCTCGCTCCGCTATCCGAGCATCCCAAGCCTGGAGGCAGCGTCGGCTGACAAACTTGTGAATCGCAGGCGTTGCCGCCGACGTCGCCCACATCAACACCAAGTCCAAGGTCAAGGGCTACGATGCCACCCCCAGCGGCCTCGCCGACTGCCTCAAGGGCTCCGAGGTGGTTCTCATCCCCGCCGGTGTCCCCCGCAAGCCCGGCATGACGCGTGACGACCTCTTCAACACAAACGCCTCCATCGTCCGCGACCTCGCAACGGCCGTCGCCGCGTCCGCCCCCAAGGCCAAGGTGCTCATCATCTCAAACCCCGTCAACTCGACCGTCCCCATCTGCGCAGAGGTCTTCAAGTCCAAGGGCGTCTACAACCCAAAGACGCTCTTTGGCGTCACCACCCTCGACGTTGTCCGCGCCAGCCGCTTCGTCTCCGAGATCAAGGACACCGACCCCAAGGACGAGAACATCACCGTCGTCGGCGGCCACTCGGGCGTCACCATCGTCCCTCTCTTCAGCCAGAGTAAGCACCCCGAACTGAGCTCCAACGCCGAGCTCGTCAAGCGCGTCCAGTTTGGTGGTGACGAGGTCGTCAAGGCCAAGGATGGCGCCGGCTCCGCCACCCTGTCCATGGCCATGGCTGGCGCCCGCATGGCCGAGTCTCTACTCCGCGCCGCCCAGGGCGAGAAGGGTGTCGTTGAGCCCACATTTGTCGACTCCCCCCTGTACAAGGACCAGGGCATCCAGTTCTTCAGCAGCAAGGTCGAGCTCGGTCCCAACGGCGTCGAGAAAATTCTTCCCCTTGGCAAGCTCGACGTCATCGAGGAGAAGCTCCTCCAGGCCTGCCTGAGCGACCTCAAGAAGAACATTGACAAGGGCGTTGCCTTTGTCGCCCAGAACCCCGGCAAATAAGTGGACTCCAACGCTCCCGAAACGGCACGACTCTTGCCGCTTCAATCCAGATCCAACTCCTCAGCTGAGCGGGGGATAGGGCTAAACCGAAGCGAGGACGGTAATAAGAGGCGGCACTGACTGGAGAGCCCCCGGGGCAGGCTTGGTCCGGCTTCGTGAGGAGTTGGCATAGGCGGAACGTAATCTACCCTGTTGTTCAATAGTCATTCTCGGCTCCTGATGGGTCTGGTGTATTATAGCACATGGAACAAGTCCACGTCAAGTCTGCAAGGTCTCGTTTTGTCAGGATTCACAGCATGCCTTTTCGACGGGAGCCCATATGTGACAGAAGCCACCGCTCTTCCCATTGATTGTTGCTTGGAATCCTCTATTGAACACCCCGTGGTTTTTCCGCCACCCATCCGACGGATCGACATGCATCGTCTATCTTCTATCCCCTGCCTCAGCCCCCGGGATGAGCCACTCGCAATTGAGATTGGGAAAGTGCCCCAAAGATATTGAAAAAGTCACCCCGAAAAAGATCATCTCAAGGCCGGGCGTGGCAGTTCGCCTCGCCCGCAACACGCGATGAGGGTGCCTGAGCAGTCCACTGGCGGGGAATCCGGCCCGAGCACGAGGATTGACTTGGCCCCCCTGTTCTTCTTTTAAGCACAGCAGCTTTTCTACTGTGCTCGCCGCTGTCCAGACCTCCACTCCCGCAGCTTCCTCTTGCGATCCTCGACCTGGCGCTCAAACGCAGCCACCTTTTCGAGTCGCTTCGCCTCCTCTTCCTCGGCCTTTGCCTGCTCAATGACCGCCTTGCGCGCAGCCTCTCTCTCGAGCTGCTCCGGCCGACGGTCGGCAATGTCGCGCGGGCGGTAGTCGCTAAAGGCCATCTTGAGGCCCTTTTCAATTACGAAGCAAAGGGCGTAGTCGAGCACCATGCAGGCTACCATCTTCGTCTTGAACTCTTCAGTAAAGGGCACAAGCTTCATGCCCTGGTTGATCTCGGGCACCAGTTCCAGCGCGCAGACAAAGGCAAGACCGGAGACGCCGACGATGCCGTAGTACATGGCCCTGTTCTCCGAGAGGGACTCGCGGAATGGCCGGCCCTGGTAGTTGATGGCAAATGTCGAGATCTGCTGTATGAGCTGAAGGAGGTAGACGGCGGAGTTGAGAAGAGACGGCTCAAACTCCGCCTCGAGGTCCATGCCTTCGGTTGAGCGCCTGTCGCTGGTTAGCTGGCATCAAGCCGGTTCGCATCGAGGAGAGAACCTACGGGGCAATCTTGTCGCAGAGCCGGGCAATGTATATGAGGGTGACAATGTGAATGGCAAACTGCCCGAGGATAGAACCAATGATGTATGTGTTGAAAATGTTTGGCTGAGGACGTTCCTTGCTGAGGCCTTCGACCACGCGAGCGCGAGAGATGCTCAGGAAGCAAACCGACATGAGCATCCCGCTGATGGTGTACTGGGTGTCGCCAAACTTGATGCCCTCGAGGTACAAGACAGACAAGGAGTAGGCACTAATGAGGCAGTTCAGGGCGAGAATCTTGTACATCTGAATCGTAGCCACGAGCGTGCAGCGACCCTGGCGAATAATGTTGGGGATGGCAATGACATCTCGGAGCTTGGACGTGAACGGCGCAGCGACGGAGGCGTCGCCCAGCTTGAGAGTCGGCGGCTCGTCGTCACCGAGCTCAGCCTCGAGCATGCCCGAAGCGAGCTTGTCGGCAAAGTTGGCAGCCTTCTTGCTCGCCTCGACCTGTCGGGCATTCCGAGGCTCATTCGCGTTGACGAGGCTCTGGGCGCCCGGAGAGACAATCGTCTCCATCGGATGACCCTGCATCCTTGCGTACTCTTCAGACGTCATGTTCTTGCTCTTTGCTTCGCGTTCAATCGCCTTTGCGAAGTTGGGGTTGCTAGGGCCTGGCGGGAAGAGGTGGGCAATCATGACCGGGACAGGTGGAGCGGGCTGGTTGAAGCGCTTCATGAGGTCGCACTGCTTCTGATACATGTCCTTCATCCTCGTGTTGCGAGCGTGTTCTGCAATGCGAGACAAGTCTTCCTTGGTACCGTTGAGCAGCGCAATGCCAATGTGGGCCTGCTTGAGAGCCCCGACGTCATTGGTGCCGTCGCCGGCCATCAGAGTGTAGTAGCCCATGTCCTTGAGGCCGAGCAGGATCTCCTCCTTTTGCTTTGGAGAGACTCGAGCGTAAACCCACGTGTGGCGCAGCAGCGACTTCCAACCAGCCTGGTCTTTGAACTTGGCCAAAGCGTATCCCGTCACGCAGAGGTCCTTGGTTTTGAGAATATCGGGGTCAATAGGCTTGGATGGATCGACCGAGATGCTGACTTGGTCATCGACGCCCTTCCAAACAAGCTTCTGTCCGCCGGCGTTGTCCTCGGGCGCATCCAGAATCAGAACCTCGCGATCCACAATCTCGACCTCGCGGGCCACGTGAACGGCTGTTAGAGGGTTGTCTCCGGTAATCATGACGACGCGGTGGCTGCTTTCGTTGAGCATCTGGACGGCCTCCTTGGCGTCCTCTTTCAAGGGACAGTGCAAGACGAGGAACCCAGCAAACTTGAGATGGCATTCAACCTTTTCACGCTTCAAGTCGTTGATCTTGCCAGCGCCAAGCTCCGAGTCCATGGTAAGCTGCTTGTAAGCGAGGGCCAGAACCCGGGATCCTTTGCGGGTGAAATATTTGTATGTCTCTTCGTAGTCGACAGGCACGTCGACCAGCATCTTCATAATGGTCTCGGGTGCACCCTTGACACCGACAAAAGTACCCTTGATTTTCTTCCCAGTCGCAGAGTTGGAGCCATGAACCGTGGCCACGGAGCTTTGGCGCTTGAGGGCAGACGAGAACTGGAACCGGCGCTTGATCTGGACGGTGCCCTGCGTGCTGCCTGCTTTGTTGGTGCTTGAGAGTGCATCGTTGCGGCCAAGAGTCCAGCCGAGCGAAGAAAGGGTGGCCTTTTCCATTGGGTCGCCAACGATGTCTCCCTCATCGAGCTTTACCAGTGCGTGGGCAGTCGCCAGCACAAGCTGGGTCTCGAGGCCTGCTTTTACGACTGCCGTCATGTTGGAGTGAGCGCCATCGGCCTCCTTCTTGTCAGAGATATCCGGGTTGGCGAGGCCCAAGCCGGCAATACCCTCGACGACCAAGTCCTCGCCGGTAAGAGTGCCGGTCTTGTCGAAACAAGCGACATCGATGCGACCACCGTAGGGAATGCGGAAAGGTTCAGTGCAGAAAATGGCGAGCTTGGACAGGGCAGCCAAGCTCGTGTTGACGGCCAGGCTGAGCTCCATGGGCAATTCGGGAGGAACCACGCTGGTGACGATCAAGACGCAATCCAGCAGGAGCTTGGAGCGCTTGCGATCCTTGCGAACACCCTCCTCCCAGACGTACCACGAAGCAGCGAGCGCAAATATGAGGAGGAACAGAATGAAGAGAAGCGCCTCGAAGTTGTTGGCCGAGACACGCTCGGTCGAGTATATCATGGTGCGGACCAGGCTGCCCTGAGAGGTCTCGAATCCCGTCTTGACGACGACTGCCATTGCACCATTGTCAGGGGGTGGAGGAACTCCAGAAGCAAGTGCCGGCTTCTCCTGGTCAGGGCTGCCGTGTGTCACTTGGAGGACCTTTGTGCCTCCCCAGAGGAAGGCGTTCTTGTCCAGTCCGTCGGGATCGAGAGGGGCATCGGCCGGGCGCAGCTGTATGGAGTCCTTGAGCAGAGGGGTGCTCTCCCCCGAGAGCATGGCCTCGTTGACAATGGCAGTGCCCTCGACGAGGAGCATGTCACAAGCAACGCCACTATCCTCCTTGGTGCGGCCGGCCGACACCAGATCGCCAGGGAGAAGGGCGTCGGTCTGAATCTCGGTCCATTTGCCCAGGCGGAAAACCCAGATATGGTAGGGCTTGATGCTCATGCCGCGGAACTCGTTGAGGGTGCGCTGACGCTGCCAGACGACGGTGCTCTCGAAGGCAACCAACATGAAGAGGGTGAACAGCGAGTAGTACCAGTATTCATCGAGAAGCCACAGACCGACACAAAAGATCTGGAAGACGAAGAAGGGCGCGACGGCATGCTCCTTGAAGAGTTCGGTAAAGGTTGGGACGGGGATGTCAAAGGTGTTGATGCCGTAATGCTGCTCGACACGGGTTATTTCCGATTGCTTCTCAAAGCCGCGGCTTGACTGGAAAAGGCCGATGGGGGGCTTCGGCTCAGCGTCGAGGTGGTACTTGAGCGGGCTGAAAGACTTTTGGTCTGGATTGTACAGGAATCGGCGTTTCTGGAAGAGAAAGGAGAGATTGGTCTTGCCGTCAACCTAGTCCGGGCACGCCTGGGTCAGCTCGTGTCCAGTCAACGCATTTGACAACGCTCACCTTGTCGCGAACCAGCTTGCTAATCTCGGCCGAGCCGGCGTTGACGATGGGGATGACCTTGATGAGCTGCGCATCCTGGATGTTCTTGGCCTTTGATGCCGTGAAGCGCGCGTCGAGGCCCACACTCCAATGCGTGCTCAACCAGACAAGCGACTGGACGGTGATGATGGTGCCGCACCAGACAAAGGTCCACTCGGGCGCGCCGATGTATGCATCGTAGAGGTCGGGCGTCAGGTAGTAGCGCAGGAAGACGGGCCAGACAATGACAAAGGGCCAGACGTAGGCATGATAGTGGAAAGGGAGCGGGCGCAGCAGCTCGGCGTGCTCGATCTGGGCACTGTCGACGAGAGGCGCCATGACGACGGCGGCCACCAGGGGCAGGCTCAGGCTCGGCGCTGGGGCGACAGAGGACTGGATGGGGCGGAAAGGGAACGAAGACTTTGAGAGGGAAGAATGAGTGACGGGGCAGGGCGCGCTGCCTCTACCATGGGCGGGTTGCTGAAGATGGTGGCAAGAGGTTGAGAGGCAAGGAAAAAGCGTACTATCTGGAGTTGGTATGTAGTACATACATACATACATACATACATAAGGGATAAGATGCGCCAAAATGTCGGGTTCGCGTCGGTACCTTGTTCCACCCCGCTACCTTGACTGCATTTGCCACGGCGGATCTGCAAAAGCATCTTGACTCATCTCATGGATTTGAGCTGAAGAATGTGGCGCCTTGCCCTGAGTAAAGCATGAATATATTGGCCGCCAATCTATTTCACAATTGGGACTATATCACGGTCGCTTGAAACGGCAGGTGACATGCTATAGCTGGGATAACACCCATGGGGACCGAGCGGAAAAGAAAGGCGCCTGCGCTTCCTGGGTTTGCTCGCCAACCGTGACTTCATTGTTAACGGGGCAGAAAGGTATAGAAGGACTTCACGTTAAGCCAGGAGACTTTAACCTTTGCAACGGTTGAGGAGGTAGGGCATGAGATTCTTCGGGGCCCAATCGTGCCGAATCATGGAATTACCGTCGGGTGATGCCCAGCTGTGCCGGGAAGACGGGCGAGGCTTGGGGCATAAGAGCTTGAGTTGATGTAATATCCTCCCGGTCATGGCGCACCAGAGCAAATCGTAGGCCCAATATCGAAAGTTTCCTGGTCGTGATGCGAGACTCCACGCCTCTTGCCTGAAATATGGCGCTTTTCGTGCTTCATGGTTTGAGTGCCCATACACTTAGCATGTCTGTCCCCCTTCCATTCTCGTATGACCGAGGAGGCTTAAAGTAAAGGACTCTGTGAAACTGCCCATTGGCGGATACGACCTTCTTGCTTGATTCATCTACCATGCCATCTTCACCCTGAGCCAAGATGTTCCAATGCACGCCGCGAAGCCCCCAGGGTGGCCCCGGGGCGCCGAGATGTTTGTAGAGGGGAAACTCGAGGCACACCAGAACGCCGCTGGGCGCCAGGAGCTCGCTCATGCGCACAGCCCAGTGCTTGCGCATCTCTGGATGGATGGCGCAGAGAAACTGTGCAGTTGGTTTGTGAGTTCACGTTGGCCGCATACACAGGCGGCGTATGAGGACCAGAGCTGACGGACCGTGTAATCATAGATGAGATCAAACCTAGTCACGCCTTGATCCGCGCAGGTTGCTTGCCAGTCTCGCTTGAAAAAGTCGCCTGTGATTATCTTCAACTTGCCAGGCGTCGTAGGAAGCCATTCTTCTCGGTTGCCATAGTTGTGTCTCGCGGGGTGGTCGAGCTCTGATAGCGCGTAGCTCTTCGCCACCCGGGCCCCCGTGTCGGAAACCTCGAGGCCGTAAACGTCGAATCCGTGGAGTGCGAGCATGGCAACGTCGTAGCCTTTGCCACAACCCTTTCTCATAAGTTAGTACTCGTCACACAGGCCGGTCTACGACGGATGACGTGACCAAACGACAAACCGTACCGGGACCAGCGCTCGCAAACGCTCATCGCCTGGGGGCTGACGAAGAACATCGGGCCGCGACTCGACAAAGTCGATGAGTGCGGGTGACGGTTTGCCGCGGTCCCAGAAGTTAGTTTGATTGGAGTCCCAGAGCTCCGACCAGCCTTGAGTGTGGCCCTCGCGGGATCTGGTAGAAGATGAGAGGCCGCATCTTGGCCAGACCGAGCTGGGGAGGAGTGAGCGTCCACGTACCTGGCTGCAAAGTGTGAGACCAGACGGCCTGGGGGCTCACTGCTCGATTCCGTCATGCTTGTCTCTCGTGGTCTACGTTCCAGTGGTGATTTTGATCAAGGATAAGTGGCTGGTTGGAAGAGGTGGAGCGAAACGGGGGGTTACTGCCTTTGCACGGCCCGGTGCGATTAGCTGATGGTTCGACTTGGCGCTTGGCCTTTGGGGAGAACATTATGCCCCCTTGACCAGATTCACCACTGGACATGAGACGCTGGTTGGGAGAGAATCCAAAGCGTCTGTCTGGTCTGAGGTGCGTGTCCACAAAATGAAGCGACAGCCATCGGTGTCGACAGGAAACGAGAGCCCAAAGCGACGGCTCCTTTCTCTTTTCGAGGGCAGAAAGAATAGAAGAACCAACCTACAGTAGACATGCGCTCCAAGAACAGTGCAGAGCCGAGAGAGATGAGGTTGTGGATTTCTGGCGCTGTGCAACAAGCAACCGAGTGTTGGTGTAGGGTAAGTCAGGGGTGACGTGGTGCCGTGGCGACCCCACCCCGCCCCTCTAGACTCATGGCGAGGCACTTAACGCGTCTTCGCGTCTCTCCATCTCCATTCTCCCTCTCTCAACCTCTTCCGTCCAAAACAAGCAGTCCCGTGGCCTGCCTCTGGCCCCTCAATCGCAAAAAGAAAAAAAAAGTATGCACGAAGAACTCCAATATCTCCATCTGGTGCGAGAAATCCTTGCCCAGGGCGAGCATCGACCAGACCGGTAAGCAGTCGCCTCTCCACCTGACCTCAAAGATTGGTCGTTGACGCCGTCGTAGCACCGGCACGGGAACCTACTCCATCTTTGCCCCGCGGCCGTTAAAGTTCTCGCTCAACAAGGATGGATCACCGATTCTCCCGCTTCTGACCACCAAACGTGTCTTCCTCAAAGCCGTCGTGGCCGAGCTGCTGTGGTTCATCGAGGGCAACACGTCGTCGCTGGCCCTGAGCGAGGCTGGCGTCAAGATTTGGGATGGAAATGGCTCGCGCGAGTACCTAGACAGCGTGGGCTTGTCGCACCGCCAAATCGGCGACCTGGGCCCCGTGTACGGCTTTCAGTGGCGACACTTTGGGGCCGACTACGTCGATTCCAAGGCCGATTATGCCGGCAAGGGCGTTGACCAGCTCGCCGACGTCATCCAAAAGCTGCGGACGACGCCATACGACCGCCGAATTATCCTCTCTGCGTGGAACCCTCGCGACCTCAAGAGCATGGCCCTCCCTCCATGCCACATGTTTGCCCAGTTTTACGTGTCCTACCCGCGAACCGGCACGGAGAAGGGCGAGGGCGGAGACGAGGAGCCCAAGGGACATCTTCACTGTCAGCTATACCAGAGGTCATGCGACATGGGGCTCGGCGTTCCCTTCAACATTGCCAGCTACGCGCTACTGACACACATGCTTGCGCACGTCTGCGACCTCGTGCCTGGCAGCCTCACGCACGTCATGGGCGACGCGCACGTCTATCTCGATCACGTCGACGCCCTCAAGGAGCAGGTGGAGCGCGAGCCGCGGGACTTTCCCGAGCTTGAGATTGCGCGTGAAAAGGGCGGCAGCATCGATGGCTGGAAAGCCGAAGAACTCGTCGTCAAGGGCTACAATCCGCACAAGTCCATCCCGATGAAGATGTCTGTCTGAAGTAGATGGATAAGGACCAAGTCGGAGAAAAACGCTTGAAACGTTGGACAGAGGTTGTGCTATAGGTCTCTCAGCGACAGTTTGGGTACGGACTTGGGGGTTCTTTTACTGGCGTTTCCTGGAGTTCAGGCATAATGAGGGAAATAGATGGATAGGCTGGTCTGTTGCAAATTATCGAATGCTGGAAGAAGAATGCTGCAGAAGTACATCGGCCAAGGCAGAGGAGTAGTTGGAAGAGGTGGCGAAAGGCTGGCAGATGATTGGAACACTGGATGCGGTACGGAGTAGTGGAAGATGAATCCCGAATAACCCAATATGGCTTCCTAGTGCCCTGTACATCTACCTACAGAGTGAAGAGAGGGAAAGCCGCGCTGAGAGTATAGCGGCTCAGCATCATGGTACTCAAAGCCGAGGCCCATACAGCGGCCCGTACTTCGTAGGCGTCGAGCATAAACAGGTTGGCGCTGGCGTAGATGAGCAGGGAGCCCAGCATGACGAAGCCCTGAAAGATGATGGGAATGATGCAGTGGACGTGGAACTGCGCAGTCCAGGCGACGAGAAACAGGCTGACGGGCAGCAGCAGACACCCTACCGACGGTGCTCGGATGGCAGCGGCTCTTGGACGCCGTCCTCATCGAGTGGATGGGATTGCTGCCACTGCGCCAGGCGCTTCTGAAAATAGCACAGGTCGATCAGAATCGGGGGCGTGGACGCGGCAAGCGTGCCTCCGATGAGGCCAAGGCGTTGTTGATGAGCGACGAGGAAAACATGCCAGCGAAGAAGCGGCAAGCAGCCAGGCCGGCGACGGTGTTGCTGAAGCCGGCGCCGAGCATAAAGGCGGCGAAGACGTCACCGTGGTGCTGAAGATGCGCGCCGCGAGAAGATCGGCCTCGTGGGGTCAAACTGACTGTGCTGCCCGGCTAGAGCACCGTTACCCGTTGGGGAACTAAGTGTCTTCGTCACTTGAACCAACTAAGTGACGAAGACGAAGACACAACGGGTATCCGTACGAAGGCTAAGCCCAAAAGAAAGTGAAGTCCTCGAGGTCACGAGGGCTCACTGTCACCGTGTAAGTCTAGTGGTTGAGCCACTGTGCATGGTTAATTAACAGGCGACTCGGGCGCTATGCGGGGACGTGCATGGCGGATTGATAGGCGAGTATGGCGGACCCGGGCGCTATGCATGGCGAATTGATAGGCGACCCGGGCACCGTGTACTTCGTAAGCAGATTACCTAATGCTCTTTTGGCGGGGTAAAGGAATACTTCGTACGAAAGTCAATGGTGATAGGGGGCCCTTTGAGGACTTTACTTTCTTTTGGGCTCTGCCTTCGTATAGCGTTCCCAGATACCTACTCCGTCTCCTCCCTGGAGCGGCTGCTATGGGAAAAAGGGCACGCAGCAGGGCACGCAGCAGGGTACGCAGCAGAGCACGCAGCAGAGCACACAGCCGGGCACAAGGAGGCACGATCTTTTCGTGGAGAAGTGGGGCCCCCAATGCCTCATTTGTGTGCGCAAAGTACCTATGTATGTACCTATGTACCGGGCTAAAATTACTCGCCGGTCTCTAGCACGTAACTATTCGTAGCTCCGTAGTAGAATAAAATATCCTCGAGCGCCCGCCAAGTTCTTTCTCTCCTCTCCATCAATCACCAGCCCCATTCTTCCCTAACTCATTCTTCTTCACCTTTTGCCAAACCGATCACGTTATCTTTTCAATATGAATAAGGTCGATACGAGTGTCGACCTATTTCTTCTCTCTGACGAGCAAATCATTGCCATGTTCACGGCGAAGCAACATGGGTTTCACCAGTGGCAGACAAAGGTGGAGACCAGCCTGCTTGACTCACATATTGTCGACGACCGCGTCTATCGATCCCTCTTTCGCGAGAGGTTTCCCCTTCAGGAAGATCGCAACGAGTTTTACGCTTGGTCGGACCTCTGGAATGGCAGACATCGTCGACGCATGTATCGCCCAATGACGCCTTTTGGTTTTATCCAACTTGTTCAGGGAACCGATTTCCGCAGGCCTGATTCTATCGCCAAGTTGACCTGGCAGATGGAGATGGGGACCATGCCATTCCTCTTTCTTGGCCAGAGTAACCACGGTGGAACCATGACTGGCTACGGAATTCGGCCTGGGGGGTCCTATCTCTGGCCTAATCTCGATGAGGGGCCAGACGATGTGGATATCCTACATCGAGGCGTCCTTGGAATCAACTTTAATGTTCGGGTCATACCTACACCTGCCAGCGCGCCAAATCGCCGGCTCCAGGCGCGCGTCGATAGCGCGGCATCCGACGATGCCAATCATGGAGGAGGCTTTACCTTTGCCCAAATCGGAGCTCTCTACGTCTTTGGCGAGGACTGGAACCAGGCCAGGCAACAAGGCATCGAAAGAGTCATGGGCGGTAATTGGCGAGAGACTGGCTTTGGCGTTGTGGTCGAGGTCGACCCCTACGGCCGGCTCGGCGCTATTTGGGTTATCTGGGGTGTCTACGCGCCGGACGAAGACGACACATCGCAGAGAGGAGAGCGAATGCCGATGCTCGATAATGAGGGAAGTCTTCTGCCCGACGTCGGAAGGCTATACCCCGGAGCGAAGACCCCGTTTATGGTGGCAAAGATTGCAAATAACCTCGAAGCTTTGAAGTCGCCTCCAGCCTGGAACGGCCTCATATTTACGAACCAGATCGCTCACGAGTGCCAGCTGGTTCGGGCAAAGCTAGTCGGCAATGTACTTTTGCGTCAGTATATCGCTCGCTCGAATGGACAGTACATGTACTGCTAAAGTCGATGATGTTAGTCGAGGCAGTTTTGGGCCTACCCAGAGGGTGGAGGATTGAGCATCTATCTAGGTCATGGCGAGAAGCTGGTCCTGCCCGACGCCACGCTCGGCGACTTCCATCTGGGCGAGGTGCGCCGTCCAGGCCTGTCTGACGTCGGCGGGGATAGACTCATCCCTCGCCGCACGTCTGACGGCTTGGAGCTCCTTCCACGAGCGCAACCGCTCCTGCGTCGCCCCGATGTGGGTGCAGTTGTGCCTGGTGACGCCAGGCACGTTTGTGAGGCCGGTGCACAGAAAAAAGACGCGAGGCTTGAAAACCTCGGAAAACGTTGTCGTCTTTTTTCCGCGCACTAGTTCGAACTGCGGCACAGGCGTCTGGGTAATCGGTCGACCCAGAGAACAGAGGAAGTTGGCTGTAATGCCACACGGTAAATCAGCGACTTTGAACACGACCAAGAAGTCGACAGGATTATGACATACCCATCATCGCTCCCAGTACGATGTCGGTTGGCTGTGTCGACATATCCTCTCGCACGTCCCTCTTGTTGTGCGCGCACCATAATACGATCTCATGTGGTGAGACCACAGGAATCTTGTCCATCTCCGTCGTAAAGTCAAACGACTCGCGATACTCGTCATCCAGTCGGTTCAGCATGGCCCTGAAGTCTGAAGCCAGACCGTTCACCATGTCCACAAGGGACATGACGGTATCGTCTTCGCCATCCACTTTTTTCATAGACGACTTTAACTCCGTCTTGTTCTTGTCGAATAATTCCTGTTCTTGTCGAATAATTCCTGTCGGATTGCGGCCGTGGTGTGGAAGAACACCTGCGCGTACCAGCGTACAATGGTGATAAAGTCGCCGGCATTGTAGCCGCCGTGCTCGACCTGGTTCTCCCACAGTCTGTCACGCAACATGACGCTCACGTCGTCAGTCATGGCGGCCAGGCCATGGCACATCAGGGCGCACAAGCTGGTCATCCGGAGACCAACTGTCTTGTTGGGGCCGTCGGTGAGCGTCATGTACGGCTTCGCGGGAAAGGCCGCATCACAGAAGGACCGAGTTGCGGGCATTTTGATGGTTGGAATCTGATATGTCCGTGGCAGCGTTAGCAACCACGTTGACATGAGAACATGACTTGCTTGAATGGAGAAGTTACCGAGAAGAGTTGGGAACTGGAGGCGTTGGTAAAGAAGCGAGAGGAGTTGGTAAAGAAGCGAGAGGAGTTGGTAAAGAAGCGAGAGGAGATGGTAAAGAATCGAGAGGAGTTGGTAAAGAATCGAGAGGAGTTGGTAAAGAATCGAGACGAGTTGGTAAAGAATCGAGAGGAGTTGGTAAAGAAACGAGATATGTAGGCGCCGGCCCACGAATATATAGGAGCCATCAGCGCGATGGCGGCAATCGGCAGCTGTCGGAAATGGACTGGCAGCTGTTGGAAATGGACTGGGGGTGAGGCGCTCGTGTTCCTTGCCAGGCGCACGGACAAAAGAGATGCTATTCACGGTCAAACGCGACAATCATCGGGTGAGCATTGAGTCGACGTGAATGCCGATTTCATGGTCGATGACGGCTGCGAACTTGACGTCATTCGTGTCAATGTCGGCCTTTGCCTCCCAAATTATTTTACTCGATGACATAGTAGGTAGGGGCCATGTTTTTCTTTGACGACAGATCGGCTTCGGCTCATTCATGTTTTCCTTGGTCGGGCTGGGTTCGGCCAAGGCCTAATCATCTTTCCCTCGTGAGAAAAATTTCACTTTGGCTGAACGTCATGTCAAGGAACCATTTTCCGTCACTCTTGTTTCGTTCCAGTGTTGCTGCTGGTAAAAGCCCCTGAAAACGGACAAGACACAGGAGTGCAGTACGAGGCCTCCTTGATGCCCCTGTCCCCACTTCCTGCTCGCCGTATTCAGGACAAGAAAGGTCTCATGCTTCACTTGAGAATAAACGAATGGTCAAGACTCCTGCCCAGCAATCTCACGACTGTCAGCTGCGCGTAGAACAAGCCAAAGGAAGACTCGAGGGATACCCCTAAATAGACACCCTATCCAACTAGGTCCCCTCCTTGGACAGGGATTCAACAAGTATCCAGTCCTTAAAATCTCATATCCCTCTCTCATCTCGTGACTCTCACTGCGACAGAGACTAACGGCAGTAGGTACCAAGCTTCTCCGTTACATGTTCCAAAACGCAACCCTGAAAACGGTTACTTTTGCTCGAAATGCAGCAAAATGGTAGGGGTGGCAGGCCATGTATGCGAAGAGTTCCTAGCCGAGTCAGGCGCCATGGCAGCTTTATGCCGAAGAGACAGCGGCCACAAGCAAGCCAGTACTCGCGACTACCCACAGCTTGTTGTGCTCGGCTTGACCAATTGCACCGTTGACCGTTGTCGTCACCATCGGCAGATGTTGATCGTGGCTAGTTCCCGACGGCATAGCGGTCGGCTCCGTCATCGTCGTCGGCTCCGTCGTGATGGTCGCCGGTGTCACTACCGGATGTTCTGCGACAGAGCATTCGGCATAACCAATAACAAGCTCTAGGTCCCCCCAGCCAGCCATAACCATCATGGCTTTATACCAGCTAAAGGGACAGGTTTGGGCGAGCTCGACGGCCTCTGACTTATGCGCCACCCACCATGATGACGCCGTGCTAACATACGAGGAAAACTTAGGAAGTAGGGACGGCGGTGCGGCGGCGGTGAAGGCGCATAGCCGAGACTGCGCAGGAAAAGCACATATTGGAATGCCTAGTATGTCGGTCCCAATAGGCGTGCAGTCCTTGTAGAGGTCGAGTTGATGCGACCAAAGCGCCTGCTGTAAGCTCATCATCGTTGGCCTTGGAGGATCAAAGAATCGCTCGAGGGTCGCACTCGTACACAACTCATCATCACTCGTGATGGTTGGCGTCTCGGTAGGCAGAAGCGCGTCGAAAATGGAGGCTGTCGCGGCCATGGCCTCAAGCAAGAAGACGACCCCGGTAGCCACTCTCATTGTGCGTATATGGCAGGACGTGAGGTTCTGAATGATGCCCGGATAGCAAGGTCCCAGTGGTGATGCAATGTAACAATTGGATAGGGCAAATGTAGGCTTGTAGAAATGTATGTGAAAGGGGCAGCCCTGAGCCCCTTTTTAGGGTCTTGCAGACTTTTATTACAGTAATCTTGTTGCATCCACCTATAATGGGCCGCAGCTATAAGCGCGGTCAGGGAAACGTTGATTGAGCACGAATCAGGGGCAGGAAAGTCTACTGTAATCCCGCATGAATAATATTAGAAGTCCTAATAGGCATAAAGGGGGCCACATATAGCCTCGTTACATAACGAATAAGAGTAGGTATACCTAATCTCATGTCAACACTTGAGTCAATGCTAGTAGAGGCAATCTATACACCCCCGATGTCCTATAGCTAGATAGTAGGTAGTATTCGTGTCATTATTTTAACTTTAGTAAGAGCCCCCTCTCTGACTTTCACCCGGCTGCGAGCTTCTAGTACGAAAGCCCCGGGTGTCCTGCATCCGTCAGGCCAACGGGTAATTGCCCGGCTGCTAGCCTTCGTAGGGTTTAAGGGCCAAAAGTTAACCGTCAGGCCAACGGGTAATTAGGTGGGCAGCTTTTACCCCCCGTAGGTTAACCTACGAGCCTCGATCTAGACATGCTTCGCGACCCCAGTCCCCAATCTTTCTCCCTACTTTGCCCATCCTCGGTAAGAGGGCAGAATTATGTGCGGGTAATGTAGACCGTCACCTTTAGGCAAATTAAGTTGTCATCCGCGATGAACACTCAGCGGTTACCATGGTCATTTATTTACCTAGAGTCTACGGTATGTAACAAACAATGCAAGCAAGGGTCCCTGATGAGAACAACTACTCTTCTTTAGGCTCGTGATGGGGGCGTTTGCTAGAGACGCCCCCACCAAGTGCCTGGCTGCCGGTTATTGACGTTGCTATATGTACTGTAAGAAAGTCGGCCTCATTACTAGTATTATTCAGTTGCTGTATTTCGACGATTCTCCTTCAGTCTCACAATGCAAGATATTTTCCATCTCGTGCAATAGCTTTCATTACGGAAGACTCAACCCATTGCTGATTCCATCGTCGGCTCTTTCGCTTTCGCCACCAAGTCACACCATGTGGCCGGGCTTTATAACGTGCGTCTTGTGGGGAGCTAGCCTCGTTTCCTCGGCCATCAACCTCGACGGCGACCAGGTCTTGCTGCCCCTAGCTGAAGACGATGCTTCACCCATCGGAGACCCAGGCACCTATCACCCTGATCGACACGACTGCCCCCTGCGGTGTGCCGACTACACAAACATGCACAGCTGGATAACCTACTTTTCCGTTGACCGCCTCAGCCGGTGTGAGAAGCCCATGCTGTTGCAACTATCTGTCACACAGCCCCTGGATGACCCGGACTCGACAATATTGATACGCAGCTGTACCCTCGAGTCTGTTTTGGATGACAATGTCACGGAAACTCGACCACCGGTCGACAATCCCAAAAAGGCCAATGACATTTTTTGGCCGAGCCTCGACGAGGCGCCAGCATGCCTTGCCACGGGCCTGGAAGTCGACAACGAGATGAGCCTGGCTATGAGTAGCGGCAGCGGCCACGCGGATGGCCAAGACCTCACCCGCCTGATCCAGGGTATGCAGGACTTCTTTGACGCTCCAGACAACTGTGACGAATCCTTTGTCTTTGCGTACCACAAAGGGACGGTTGCGAGTATCTTTGTAGGCAAGAGGCTGGGTAAACGTACCGTCAGCTCGGCTCTTGGGGCCCTGGCCGGGCACCTTGGCAGTTATGGCCCCATTCCTGACCGCGTCGTGGCCCAGCTTTGCCATGGCGTAAATGGCCCCGAGCACATGTTGGGCGTCTCCATCGACACCACGTTTAATCTTGCGGCAGTCCAAAAGACGGCTTTTGAGTGGAGTATGGGGAGCTGCGCCGGAGACCAAGGTCTCCATGCCATCGGGGTGCTACCAAACATCAAGACTTGGGAGATATCTGCCAACAAGACTTGGGAGATATCTGCCAACAAGACTTGGGAGATATCTGCCAACAAGACTTGGGAGATCTCTGCCAACAAGACTTTATGGGGCAATCAGACCTTGGCCATGGCCAGCTTCGGGGGAGTCCGAGATAGGCGAAGCCTGTTGATCAAGCGCAAGACCTGTAGCCATGTCAAAGTTATTCCCGGTGACAGCTGCGCCTCGCTCGCTTCTCGCTGCGACATCTCGAGAATGAGGCTACGCAAGTATAACCGCAGGCCACATTTCTGCTCGACTCTCATGCCAGACGAGTACATCTGTTGCTCGACAGGCGATCCCTACACGGAGCCAAGGCCCGAGCCGAGTGCGGACGGAACTTGCGCAATACACGTCATCGAGAACGGAGACTCGTGTTTTGCTCTGGCTCAAAAGTATGGCGTCAGCGTCGACAAGCTCGAAGAATGGAACAAGGGCAAAGTCTGGGCCTGGAACGAGTGCAAGGAAATGCTGGCCGGCTATAACATGTGCGTCAGCGATGGCTCAGCACCTTTGCCCCCGTCCCAGGAAGGGACAGAGTGCGGCCCTCTGGTCCCCGGCACGGACAAGCTGCTGGAGAGAGCCAGGAGAGCAGGCTCCTTTTCGCTGGCCGATCTCAACCCTTGCCCCTTGAAAGCTTGCTGTAGCAACTGGGGATATTGTGGCGTCTTTCCGGCTCACTGTGACGTCAATGCTCCCGAGGGAGGTGGTCCGGGCAGCAAGAAGAAGGGCCATCAGAATACGTGTGTTTCCAACTGCGGCATGGAGATGAAGCAAAACTCGGGGCCGCCTCAGAGCTTCCAGCGGATCGGCTACTACGAGTCCTGGAACCTGCAGCGCGACTGTCTTTGGTTGAAGGCCAAGAACGCAAACACCGACGGCAGCTATACGCACATCCATTGGGGCTTTGCCGACATCGAGCCCGGCAGCTGGAAGCCCGTGATCAAGGACCCGGGTGGGCAATGGAACGACTTTAAGGCGTTGGCCAACGTTAAGCGAGTTGTTTCCTTCGGCGGCTGGGCCTACTCGACCGAGCCTGCTTCCTATGGCATTATCCGATCGGCAATCATCTACCATAGGGAGGAGTTTGCCACCAACCTCGCCGAGTTTGCTCAGAACGAAGGTATCGATGGGATTGACATTGACTGGGAATACCCGGGTGTAAGCAGCGTCTAAGCGTCCAGCTTTGAAGCGGTACCCGTCTAACCTTGATAGGCCCCGGATATCCTAGTCAACGGCCAGCCTATCGGCCAGAAACGCGACGGCATCAACTACCTCAGGTTTCTCACGGTGCTTCGAGACAAACTCGGCTCGGACAAGTCGTTGTCGATTGCGGCGCCAGCATCGTATTGGTATCTCAAGGGGTTTCCAATCGACAAGATCGCCGAGGTCATTGACTACATCGTATACATGACATACGACCTACACGGACAGTGGGACTACGGCAATGTAAACGCTTTTGATTCTTGTCCCTCGGGTAAATGCATCCGAAGTCATGGTGAGTATGCAGCGACATAGTCCACTACGTGTGTCTAGTTGGATACTAATACCCCCTTGGTCAACTTAACCGAGACTCGCAATGCTCTAGCAATCAGTACGTATAGATATTTGTCCTCACACACTTCCACTTGCACACACGCACAAATTCACAGATGAGTTTGTGTGTGTGTAGTCGCTGATTTTCATGATAGTTACGAAAGCGGGTGTGCCCAACGACAAGATATTCGTGGGCGAATCTAGTTACGGGAGATCGTTCCGCATGGCCAAAGACGACTGCTGGAGACCCGATTGCGAATTCACTGGCTCCAGGACCCAGTCAGACGCGAATCCAGGAAGATGTACCAAGACGGCGGGCTACATCTCAAACGCCGAGATCAGTGAGATGCTCAAACGCGGGGCCGGCGCCCGATCTTTCTACGATGGCAAATCCGACACGGACGTGGTGCTTTTCCAAGGTTTGTCATTGAATCCTCGTTGGCCAACTTCTGTTGGCGTATAGATCCCCGTGACTCGTGCAGTCCCGAGCTGACAACTCGACCATAGGAGACTACATTGGTTACATGTCCCCGACCATCAAGGACGCGAGGCGTGCCGAGTGGAGCAAGCTGAACTTTGCCGGTACCATTGACTGGGCTCTCGACTTGCAGGAGTTTACAGCCGACGACTACGATGCTCCGCCGCCGGACAGACCCAAGAGCGGACTCGGGTGCATCCAAGGAGACGAACGAACCGTAAATACGGGAGACCTCTGTGCCTTTTCCTGCAGCCACGGTTTCTGTCCCGAGTCTCTTTGTCAGTGCCTTGAGACGGGCCCGATACAAGACCTCCCGCCTGAGGAGTCTGGGGTCAAGATGAATGCATTTGACGCATTCGACGTGGATCTCAACCGCCTATGCAGTTTTGCATGCAAGTACGGCCACTGTCCGGACGAAATATGCAAACCAGAAGTGGGTGATTCGGACAGTGACGATTCGGACAGTGACGATTCGGACGGTTCAAGCAAGGGACACAGACTTCCCATTCATAAGAAAAACCCCTACCGCATTGACTATGCCGCTGTGAGGAGGGAAAATGCCAACCTCTGCCATGTCTTCAAAGACACAAGGTATGCCGACATGGGCCGAGCACCGTGTCAGTTCTATTGTCAATCCGTGCTGGATGAAGCAAAGAAACAGGGCAGGACTTCCAACTACGGCTGCGTAGGGCTCTTGGTTCCGCTTAACCAGGAGATTCCATGGCAGCCACACATGAGAACAGGGCTGTTGGCTGCGCCAGGAAAGTGTCAATGTGATAATTGGCTTGTCAACGAACTTGCGGATACTGTCCTGGAGGCAATGCCAGCAATCGCCCAGGTATTTTACCTCGAGCTGGCCAAAGGTATCGCGCTCATGGGTTTAGATTGGCTGCTATATCCTCATGTCTTCATTCAAGTTCACCCTCGATCTTGGCCTCAGTTTCGCCACTCGAGGCACGGGGAGGATCCTCGACCAGGGCATGGGCATGTCTTTTATCTCCTCTCCCTGTACCCTGTGGCGGGAGACATAGTCACTGACATTACGAGTAGATATGCTTGCCACGGCTGCGCAGATGGCCTCGTATCTCTACCCGGATGAGGAGGATCCCGAAGGCGCATTTTCGTGGTGGTTGACGCCGTGCGGTGGGACGGATCTAGTCCCAGACGACGTCAAGAAGGTCTTTGACGATCTCAACCAGGTACCGCATGGCAGGACAAGCTTCAAGAAGCCCAAGAAGATTGGCAAGGGATCCGGCAAGAAGGGAGACGGCGGCAACCCAAGGGCACCCGTCCGGCCTAAGCCCACCGGCGGCGGCGGCGGGCGGCCCGGAGGCGCGGCAAGACGGTGCCACGTTCCAGCACACAGGTCCACGAAGCGGATGGGAGTGGCCAGGAACACGCTCCGGCTCCTCTCGTGTGACCGGCAGAGTCGGACAAGGACGGTGGAGATGGTCATCACGTCTCTGGTGTATGCGCCCAACGCGAAGCCGACGCTTGTGACAAAGACGTGCTCCAAGAGGTGGTCGCAAGCCTGCTATCACTACAGTTCGGCCATCCGGGAGAACAAGCAGTGGTCAACCCTGACGTGCCCTCAAGAGGCGGCAACCATCGACCATCGCCGCAAGGCCCAGGCAACGGTCGTTTGGGAAAGGGAGCACATGGGCCAGGGCTGGCGGAACGCGGCTCACAGGGCGCAAAGTATGTGCCACATGGATGAGTGGCCGCCCGTGTATCTGCTGGGCGACCATGATCCGGCTAGAATCAACGCCGGCCAAAACCAGCTGGGCCAGCGCGTGCGCTTTTTGCCCGCTTCCGACAACACAGGGGCTGCCCACATGTGGAAGAGCGTGTGCTTTTCCCCGGCGCTCGATGGTCTCTCCAACACGGAGATTAAGAGACAGGTCGAGCGAGCTCGTAAGCCGTTTAAGACTTCCAACAAGAAGGGGGATCAGCAGACGCACGCCATGGCCACCGTCACCTCTCGGCCCCAGTTCGCCGTCGGCTCGTGGGGACACTCGTCCAGTCCCGCCCGGGACGATGGTCTCCGGGACAACTCGTGCTGGCCCAGTGGCATCGCGGCCAACGACCCGGGCTTTGCGCTTCTGTCGCTTGATGAGTGGTATGATAAGAACCCTAGGGCGCCGGGGCAGAGAACCAAGTGGGATTATAGCAGCGACTACAAGAAGGGTCAGAATGGGGACTGACGGCTTGTTGCTCGGGTTGAAGGGAGTGGATTGGGCATTGCGCCTTGTACATACCTGAGGCATAGGTTGGGTGTTGTTTATACTAAAGTGATGTTTGCGCGAATCACTTGTCAAGAGTGGATTTCGGGCTGAGCCAAGTGACTATAAGTAATGCTATTCGCATAGTTGTGTATCTGTACTCCTATCAAACAGCAAACCCGCCCGAGTTCTTCTGTCTCGGCTCCCCTGCCGCCTCAAAGGTTCCGTTTGGAAGCCGACGCAGCCCCTGAGCGGTACTCTTTCCCGGGGCCACCCACGTCACGTTGTGGTGCAAAGACTTCATGAATGCGACGGTCGAGTTGTCAAAGGCATACTCAAACGTCACCAGGTTGGGCACGAGCTGGTCGTGCAGCCGGGGCTGCGCAAGAGCCTCGGCCGTTGTCATTTTGCCGTCCAAGACGTGCACCACGTTCTGGATGGTGGCAGTGGTGATGCGGCTGCCGCCCGCGGAGCCAATGGCGAAGAACAGCTCGCCGTCGGGCGATTCGACGATGATGGGCGAGATGGACGACAAGGGCCGCTTGCCGGGGCGGATGAAGTTGGCCGGGCTCGGGGCGTAGCCGAACGAGTTGCTCACGTTGGGAACGCTAAAGTCGCCCATCTCGTTGTTCATGATGACGCCCGTCTCGGGGACCATGATGCCGGATCCAAAGAGCAGGTTGATGGTCGTGGTTAGCGACACCGACATGCCGCTGGCGTCGGCGGCCACGACGTGCGACGTGCCCGGCGTGTCGAGTGACTCGATGCCCTCGGGATCGTAAAAGGCGACGTCCTGCGTGGTAAAGTCGGAGATCTTGGCCCGAGCGAGCGACCCCGTCTCAGCGGAAATCATCGTCTCGGTGTACTCGGCAAGCCCGTCGACAAATGACGGGTCGCCCAGGACGGTTCGCTGTCCGTAGGCCAACCTGATGGCCTCGTCGAGACGGTGCGTCGACAGATTGGCCTGGGAGGCATCGCCAAAGCCGTGATAGCCGCTGACGGTGTTGAGGGCGCTCAGGGCCACGACGCCGCTGGACGGGGCGCCGGTGCTGGTCAGCCTGTAGCCCCGGTAGTCGATGGACACGGGCTTCCTCAGGGCCACGGTGTAGTTTCCGAGGTCCTCGAGCGTCATGGTGCCGTTGGCGTCTTGCAGGGCGGCAACGGTTGCGCCGGCAATGGGCCCCGTGTAAAAGACGTCGGCGCCCCGTTGGGCAATGGCCTCGAGCGTATCGGCGTACCGTTTCCGCGTCATGGTCTCGCCCAGCTGGACGCGGCGCCCGCGGGGGGCAAAGTCGATGGCCCAGGCCGGGTCCTCGGTCAAGAAGTCGTTGGGCGACACCGTGTCCATGTTCCGGACCAGGTCTTGGCCCACGGTGAAGCCATGCCGGGCGAGCTTGATGGCCGGGGCCAGGACCGAGGCCCATGGCAGCTTGCCGTATCGTTTGTGGACATATTCGGTGCCTCTGAGCTCACCGGGGACACCACTGTGGCCGACGGTGAGCGAGAGAACTCACGTTGGGAGAGGACGGAGCCGGAGACACGGAGCCGGAGACACGGAGCCGGAGACACGGAACGGAGACACGGAACGGAGACACGGAACGGAGACACGAACATACCTGGCGAGACCACCAAGCATGCCGGCGTCGGCGCTGTTCAGAAACATGTCTTGAAAGGCGGCGGCTGGCGCCGTCTCGCGAAAGTCAATGTACTCGTAGGCGCCGTCGCCGCCGCGCACCAGCATGAAGCCGCCGCCGCCGATGCCGCTGTGATACATGGCCACGACGCCCACGCAGAAGACGGTCCCGACAATGCCATCGACGGCATTGCCCCCGTCCTCGAGCAGGCGGGTCCCGATCCTGCTGCAGACGTCGCTCTCGGACGCAACCGCCCCCAGCTTCGGCGCGCCGCTGCCGGCATGAGTCGGCTTGGACAATGCCGCCGCGGGAAACAGGAGGAGGAGCGCGGCGGCCGTCCATTTGAGGGGGAGCAGCGTCATTGTCGGCGAGGATGAAGAGGCCTTGGGGAGGTTCAACCTTGGACAAGGGGCCGGGTCGGGTTCAACCTTGGAAGGGAGTCTTGGAAGGGAGCCTTGAAAGGGAGTCTTGAAAGGGAGTCTTGTCCGTAATTGCACATCTTTCACGTCTACCGATAGCTGCTCGAGCTCCTTGCTTATCTGTATCCAACCGACGAATCCGGACTGGCTGTACTAACACGAAGCGCTGACGGGCGTCACGCCATTGTGCGACCCAACTTGCAAATTGGTTTGTTTTTTCTCACGACTGCTCTGATGGTGTCTGTACTTCCCACACCCGCACGCATCCAGAGAGCAGACGATGCGGGGAGGTGCCGTCAAGCCGGGGGATCAAGGCGGCCGTCTTCCATGTCGTTGCAGGAAGGTGCCTCGCTTCGTCTCACAGTGGCAACACGTGTGTTTTCTCAGCATGTTGGTTGCCTCTTTGTCTCCCAGCATCATCGGGCTGCTTGCGGCCATCGTCTTGGACTCGCAAGCCTTCGTCCTTCTCCCCTGATTCACTTGCAACCAACACCTCCAACACTCCAACCAAGATCCTTGGCTACCCTACATGAGATGTGACAGAAGCTGCGATTGCACCATGCACCTTGCGCCAGACCAGCGCATCAGTCGCGTCTCCGTAGTAGCTTCGATTTGAATACGAATGAGTACATGTAACAAGCCTTATGCCCAACCCAAGCATCAGCTATTGACTGAACTTGCTGTGAATATCATTCAGTTAAATACAAGAGCACTTCTTCCACTCAAGCACTACTATGTCCTTGTCTCAAGCTCATTTGCTCACAAAGCCCAGCAGACGTTGCTTCATTCATTGGCAATCTGACTTGTTCTGCACATAGGCCTCGATAAATACCGCCGTTATTCACACTCGGAACCGCAGCATCAGACCACAAGCACCGTCCCAATCTTGCGCGACTCGCGTCCAACACTCGGAAGCCAGCTACCGGCATGGACGCTTCAACGCCTCTGTCAGCGCCAACGAGCCCGGTTCAATCGATCGTACTCTGCCTCGGAATAATTGTCCCACTCCATCTGCAGACTGCGTGCGTCCCTGCTGCTCCTCGTGCCCTGACCGGGACATCGCTCACCCTCAAATGTGAGCCCTTGGTAGTCAATGAACCCTTCAATCCGGCCACCGCCTACAAACTTGATCCAGCCCTTGTGACGGTCGCCGTAGATGATGGGGCCGTCGGCTTCAGAGCCACGCCACGTAAACTCAAAGCAATTGTCCGATGACTCCCAAGGTCGCTCGTTCATGAATAGCACGCCTTCAATGATGCCTAAATCGAAGCTTCCCCAGAGGGCCGAGCCGGCAAGCGTGAGGGTCATTCTGAACTCCGAGCCGTAGCAGCTCCACTCAGAGGTGACATACGGGCATTCTACGTCGTAATCGCCGTTTATAAGTCCAAGACGGCTTAGGCCAGCTCCTTGCTGGTCGTCCACTTCGTACTCAGAGTACGGCGGAGGCTGGTCATGTCCAGAACCGCCGTAACCATCCGAGATGCCATAATCTTCAGAGTCGCCGCCACCGCCCGAGTCGGACTCATCGTCGACCCACTGGACCTGTGCTGGAGGGGGAGGCATCCTGCCTCGGGCCATGAATGCTCCGCTGCGTCGTGCCGTCTGTATAGGACGAGGGGCCGGCGCTGGGGAAGGGGACCTTTGAGCATGGATGCGGCCTCGGGCCATGAATGCACCACTACGTCGTGCGGTTTGCTTGGTACGAGGGGGTTTTGCCGGGGAAGGGGCATACTGGGTTGCGCGAGGGCTGGATGCCTGGGCAATGCCACCGCGACGAGCCGTCTGCTTATTTGCCGGGCTGGCGGTGGCGGGTTTTGCGTCCGAGTTGGCCTTGGGCGTGGCAGTCCTTGGCTTCTTGGGCGTGGCAGTCCTTGGCTTCTTGGGCACAGGCTGGGCCGAGGAAGCCGTCGTCGAGGCTTTGGTGCCGTCGACTTCGATTCTCCTCTTGGACCCAGCCGCAGTCGTCTTTGGCTTCGGCGTCGCCTTTTTGGCCTCGACCTGTGGCCCGCCATGGAATGCCTTCTTGGCCTCCCTGTTCTTCTTGGTCCATTCCTTCTTCAGCTCCCCCTCGAGCTTGGTGATTTGTGAGGGGACCTGCAGATTCCCAGCATTGAAGGCGTCCAGCAGGCGCATCCGAGCCACGGCCTTTGTCTTGGACGGCTTCAGCCCATAGTGAAGAAGCTGGGCCTCGAACCAATGGGCGGGATGGTCCTTGTCGCTGCCCGAGCCGAATTGTGCTTGGAGCTCGGCATGAGCTGCGCGACGGTGTCGGTTCTGGCCCGAGGATTGTGCAAAAAATTCGCCATCGGCAAAGGCGAAGCCATCGGCCGAGACTGGGGGGGCGCCGAGCCAGGCTGACGATGTTTTGGACATGGCTGGCTGATGGCGGTCGGACGAGGTTTGCGTCAAGAGTGAATCTGCCCCGGTGAATATGCCATTGATGGGGCGAGCCGCAGCTGACGGCCAAAGGGCTCGGTGGCAACAGTCTGTGACGGTGGATTCACGGGTCGCATGATATGACATTGGCTTCATTAAACTCGAGTCGAACATGGAAGTCGGTCAGGCGCGGCAGATCTGTGGGCGGGGTCGCGCCAGAAACCTTTTCTTCACGACGGGCCAACAAGCTTCGGAGCTTATTGCGGGTCTAGGGGTTTTGCTTTTTGCTTAGCTTTTATTAAGACGGGCGCCTCCCTCCGACACGACATGCCTCCTTCAATGTTGCCGCGAGACCAGACTGGAGTGGCCATGTCGTTATATTCTCCGTCCAGGACATTTCCAAGATCCTATACTCCCGGCGCAAGGCAACACTCGGCCAAGACGAATGGCCTCGACAAGACTTAGCAAGCAACCGCAGCTTAAGCATTGTAACGCCTGCCAACCTCGCTCCCCTCCTGGGCTCAGCAAGATCATCCATACATACGATCCATACATACATGTCAGCAGGGATTGCCGGAATCTTTCATGCAGACCTCGGAACCCAGAGCCAGCCAGCTACAGCCGTTGATGTTACCCGAAAACGCCGACAACGCATCAACCTCAGCGCGCTAGAACCCCAGTGATGGATGGCAGTATTCAGTCCCTCTCGATTAGTTGAAGCTGATGCTGGACATGTAACTTGAGGATTCCCTCACTTGGTTTGTGCCGATTGCTTTGGGAAAGTGAATTCAATGTCCGAAACGACCTAACATGGTTGCCAGCCCTTCTATACAGGTCGCCCAGTTGGCAAATCCTCGTCACGTTTAGCTTTGCACATGCAGGTGCCCGTCGTCAGCAACCGGCCAACGCGTTTGCCCAGCGCCACGAAATTCACTTTGGCGCTCGAGTGGCTACCTATCAACACACCTCAAGACGCCCGACAACCAACTCTCTCCTCTCTCCCTCAACTGCCGTCCACACACTCCCCCAAAACGCTCTCCTCCCTCAAGGCATCAACTTGCCCTTCACTCACCGCTTTCTTTGCTACCCAAAGCCCTCTTCATTCGTGCACCTTGTCCACTGCCGGCAACACCATGGAACCCTTTGATCTCGTCTTCAACCACCTGGTCTTGCCGCCCAAGCTGCCCACCCAGCGGGATCTCGATACGGAAGCCACGGGAGCAGCCATCTTGGCTCGCCTGCAGAGCGCCTGCCGAGTCGTGAGCAACAGCTCTGGTCATGACTGGTCCGCCGTCCAACATTGTCTCGCCAACTGCAAGGGCATCGCGGACGCGAGCTTCGATGCCCAGCACTTGCTGCGAGACTGGGCCGATCTTGGCCCCGACCATGTTTGCTTGCTGCGCATCTCGGAGCAGAATGCAGCGCTTTTGATCCGCCGTCATGTTCAGTGAGTTGGCTGGCATGTCATAGTGTCATCTCATGTCCTAACCGTCAACACAGGAACGAGGAGCACTTCGTAATCATCGAAGTCTTTGAAACCTCACCTTCGGCGAAACACGTGCTCGAGTCTGACAACGCTCTCGAGTGGGATTTCCCCGGCCGCGCCGCCCAGATCCCCCTAGACGTGTTCCGGCAGCCTTCGTTTCAGGACAACCTTTCTCGGTTTCTTGAACAAGCTGCTCAGGAACCGTTACATCGCTTCGCTGCGCGTGCCATAAAGGCGGGAGCAGCCCCCGTCGAGTCCAGAGACACGACCGACCCGGGTCTTTTGACTCAGTTTCTGATGCCCATACTGGAGGCGACGGGGCAATCAGTCGACACGCCCAAGCTGCGAAAGCGCGTCAGAGACGATGTGAACATCTACAAGGGCGAATATCCCTGGAGGAGAGATCCATCTTGGCTGGCCTTGCGCGTGGCTGTCCAGCGCCAACTCTGCCTCAGTATGGGCAACGAGAATGGTCGAACGTCGTACAAGTTTTTGATCTGCGCCGTGCTTGCTCAGCTGCTCAAGGACTGCGTCGGAAAGCTCTCCCCGGACATGACGCTTGTCCTGAGAGCCAAGCTGTGCCGCCGGCTTGCCAAGCTTGAGCAGGAGAAGTCCAAGGCCTCCAAGGCCGCCCGCGGTGTATATCAGGCCTTGTTCGACACGGTTGGGGCGCAATGCGACGGTATCATAGCCGAGGTGTCACTTCAGATCGAAAACGCCTGGGACAACTTCAAAAGGTCCACGACGCGACGGATCCCTCTGCTTCCGTCTCGCGCCAAAGAGCCTTCACTTTATCTTTCGCTACCGAGAAGCGGTGAGTTCCTGCAAACCCTCCTTCAACAGCCGCCCACCAATACCGCCAACGGCAACCGTATGGACTTGAGCTTGCCTCCGCTGGAGAAGACTGCGATCCATGAGCCGAGTCAGCTCGCAAGCCGGTACTTCAAGCTTGCAGACCTGGAGTCGAGTGCCCTGCAGCAGTCTTCTTTGACAAGCGGGGCATCGAGGCAAGCATGCCAAGATGGCTGTGTCGCAATGGCCAAGTCGCTTTGCCGCCTCTTGGCCATCAGTGCATTCAAGTCGTACATTTCAAAGCCGGACCAAATGAGCATCTTTATCCTGAAAGTCTTTGAACTTTGGGTCGAGATGGACAGGTTTGCGGTGACGGCCTGCCCTCTTCTGGACGACTATCACCCCTTGTTCCCTGCGGAGGCTTTGGACGTCCTGCACCTAGCCGAACTGTCAGCCATGAACCGACTCCGACATGTCCAAGGCTATCTCCGGAAGCGACGAGACAACTGCAAGTACCCGAGCGAGAACATATTGTGCGAGCCGAGCAGCAACTGTTTCGCTGCTCGCTACATGCACGAAGACGAGAATGGCGGTTCGCTGCAACACTTGCTGGACGTGATTGAGAGGCACTCCGAGGCGGCACGCGATGTAAAAATCCTGGAATGGAAGAAGGCCTGCCGCGAGTATGACAGCCTGAGCGAGGCGATTTCATCCGGAACCTGTGCTTGCACCTTCGACGCCGATGGGTCGCTCAATGTTCACGGCTGTAAAAAGTGCTATCAAAAGCGTGTCCGCAAGAGGATGGTCATTTCGGCCCACGAGGCCTTTCTCCCCGCCGACTCGGTGCAAAAGTCAACCGTTGTTTTCGAGCTTGCCATTCCACTGTTTCTCCAGACCTATCGCAACGCGACCTGGAGGGTTCTGCACCAGCTCGGGCACCCGGGCTCAGTTGCCAAGTCGGCTTCGTTAACCATGCTGCTCAAGAGCTACTCCCAACTAACGCCGTACCATCAAACTGCGGCCAACGGAATCTCCATGGCTTCCACCAAGAAGTCCTTTCTTCAGACTCACTACAACAAGCAGCGCATGAAAGTTGACCTGCCTAGTGTCGTCTTGCCTTGTGGACTCAGCTTTGCATACTACGACGAGGGCTCTCAGTCTTGGGTCAGCAACTTCAAAGATCCCGTCACCTTTCAGCATTTTTGCGGAATCAGCATTCCGCGAGCTTTGCTCGAAGCCGCCGTCGCCGATCCACGAAAGCCCCCTTGGACGGATGGTCCGTCCTCGTTTCAGACTGTTGCCAGCCAAACCAAGTGCCCCTCGCACATGTCGGTCCACGAGTTCATGGCCCTTCAGAAGCTGCTGGGAGGCAAGCACAGGCGTTGGATGACGGTTTTGACGGAGCTCGGCTCCTCAAACGTCAACTTCAGCGATGAGGAAACCACCCATCTTTTCAACCAACTCGCGATCCAAGCTGGCCCTACAGAGGGCACAGACGATGTCCTGAGGGACGCCCATGTCATCTTTCGCGATGAATTGTTCTGCAGTCGTCTCCGGGAGCAAATCCAGAGGCGCATTCGAATGATTGAGACCAACTGGCGGGAGTCGCACTGCATGGAACTTCTAATTACTCTGGCCCTTCGACTCCATGCCTTGACAAGCGGAGGAATGCGTCAACAGGCGTATGAGCTGCTCAAACTTGCTCGCCGGGCGACACTGCAATGGAACCTGGACCTTCGCAACAAGATTCACAATGAGACCGACGCCAACGAGGCATTGCGGGTGGCGCAGTACAGGTTTCAGGCAGCGTTGCTCTGCAGACGAACCTTTGCCGTCTTCGCCGACCGAGAGAGGGAGACTATGGACGCTGAGGAGCTCAGCTCGTTTGTGGAGGCTTCCATCTCCTTGCAGCAAAGCCTTGCCGTTGATCCGACCAAGCTCGGTGACAATCAGAAGAGCATGTTGATGAGAGACTTGAAAACGGCATACCGCTTTCGATCGATTGTGCGAAAGTCAGTCAAGAGTAACACAGAGGTCCTGGGCCCGGCTTTCTGTGGCGCGAGATCCTCGGAGCCTAGAGAGCACTCGAACCAGCTATTTACACCATGGAAGTTTTTGGGCAAGCCAAACGACTCGTGGATCGTCTCAGTCATGAGCAGCGAGACACAGCATGGGGCCGCACCGCAGATGTTTCACTATAACGTTATCGAGGGCCATCTTCTCATAGATGGTCAGCCGCTGGGAAGACCGCCACTTGATATCATCGGATCAGAAGACGTCAAGGATTTGTTCGGCGATCGAAACTTGCTGACATATCCTTCATGTTTGCCTGGTATGAGTCACGTCGTGGCCATACCTATCAATTATCATGAGATTCATTTCGGTCGTCGCGGCGATAAAGTTGTCATAAGGGCCGTCCACTGGAATCATGGCCCGGTACTTCTTGAGTACATTCCGGGTAGCATCTTTCGAGGAGAGTCTGACTTTGACCTGCCGTTGGAACTGGTTGACGGCTGCGTTCACTGGCTCAACCTCGCCACAGGGGACCTTGAGATCCGAAGAAAGCCAGCCATCTGGACCTGGAGGCCCGGAAACTGGATCCTCAATGTTCAGACTCGTCAGGCCAAACGTCGTGAGACTTACCTAGTTGATCCTCACTCGGAAGACTTTGGCAAGATCAAAAACATCCTGCAAGGCTTCGAGAAGCCGGAAAGAATCACGGTCTACCAGCCCCCTATTGGGAAGCTATCCGTGGAATTGAAGTTTCTAGAGCTCTCTTTCTACGTCAACCGCAGCAATTTGCTTGAATGCCGACAACTGCAAGCTGAGATTGATCCAGACCAGGACGCCGGGACTCTTTATGGGTTCGAGAGCAAAATCGTTCTCCGAGACGTGGTTGATAAGCAACGGCGAAGTATCATTGCGGGCCTGGGAGAGGTTCTCCATCAACGCCGCGGGATGCACGTTGCCGTTCGAGTCGATTGTGCAGATGCCTACGGCAAATTTGACATCGACGGCGTTCTTGGACGTCTCGCATGTCCGCCGGAAACGCGTCTCCTATACTCCATGGCCTTGTTCCACGCATCAACGTCTTTCCCTCTGCCGGATCCGCTCACAGCCTCTACTGGGGCCGAAGAAGCGTATCGGATTCTCGGCTCTGGTGCTTGTCAACCCTGGAAGCCCCTGGCCAAGGCCAGTGGTCTGATTTTGAAAGAAATCGACCAACTTTGTCCGCGGAGAGAATACTACCCAAAAGACAAGCGGCTTCTTCAGACTGTCCAATGGAACCGCAACCTGACAATGGAAATCCAGCACGACTGTTACGGCAAGCTTATTGGGGACATTCTTCTCAAATCCACGCGTCTCCAAGCATTTCACACTCAAGAGCCGTACGTCGGCGCGGCAACAGAAGACGCCACATCTTCCCTCCAACACCGCGCCGCTGTACGTCGAAGTCTCTATGAGCGTAGTCTCACCGACAGCTCAGTCGAGCGGAACGAGAAAGTCGTGGTCTACGAGTCTAGAGATCGCATCGCTGGCTCACGTTGCGGAATCAATGTTTATCAGACGGCCAAGATCCTCTACTGCCGACCATTCAAGATTCCCAAGACGAGTCTCGCACAGATCCTTCAAGACATCCCCGGGAAGATCATTGGGGGATTTCACGCGGCTCCCCCCCGTGGCTCCCTGGATGCCTTGATCGGCATTGACATCGGCGAGCAGTGGGGGAGTTTGGTGAACCTTTGCAGGAACGCAGACGACGACAACGTCTACGATGCTGTTTTCCACCTTGGGCTGCTGTCTCTCAGCACGAAGCCTGATACTGCGGCAATCAAGGCATTGTGTGCATTCTCGAGACTTGAACAACTGCGAAGTCTGCAGCCACCAGACTGTCCTCTCTTCACAGACTTCAAATACGGGGCATCCCCGACGCTGGAACGTCTGGAAGAGCTGATCCTGGTCGAATTGCCTGTTGTTGAGCCGCAGCCCGCGACGCGGAAGCATCGAAAAGCGCAGTCCGAAGGTCGACAGGAAATCAAGCGGAGAAACGTTGCAAACGGGTTGGCGAAACATTTTCTCGCTCAATGGCCTTGTGCCACACCCTCAGCGGAGGGATTTGATGCTGGCGACACTAAGATTCCGCAAGCCATGGAGAGAGTGCAATCGGAATGGACCCGCGTGTACAATAATCTGAGGCTCTCGGAATATCTCGACGAGGCGCAGACGGTTTTGAACCGCCACATCGGGGGCGATGAAGCCTCGAGACCGGAGCCTTGGCGTTCCCCTTCAGAGAAAACTGGTTCACCAGCTCATGGAACAGCCATCCCGTCTCTGTCGCAGGAGCTTCTGCTCAAACAGGGACCCAACGCCCCTTCTGTTGGCGACTTGTGCCCCGTCTCTCAGACCATCAGCCCTGCTTCGGAAGTGTGCAAGGGAAGCGCTGAAACGACAGAAATGAAGGAACTTGGCCAGATTTTGACAACATTCGCAAACTCGTCGAAGCCACTGTGGCAGCAGTACGGCAATGACTTGCTTCGGAGCCACGACGCGTTGCGCGAGCTTGGAAAAGCGCAACAAGGTCAGACCAACATGCCGGACCCGGAAAGTATCGACCAGAATATAGCAACAGCCCGCGAAGTGGTCTTGAATTGCTTTGCTCTCATCGCCAACGCGCTATCCTTGAACGACGACCGGTTTCGATGGCTACGGCGGGGAAACCTCTGGCCCCGAGTCTCTCCAGTGTCGCTCCTTCAACAATTGCGGTCGAAAGACAAGGCCGTCTTTGGCCCGGGGATGAAGGAGCTGCTAGTGTTCTATGGCACCTCAGTCACAACCCTGCAGTGGCTTCTGAGAATGAGGCATGCGTGTCGGAGAGGTGACCATCAGAAGCTCCTTGAGCATTGTTCGGACAGAGGGCATAGCAACTGGGACCCGATCGAGTTTCCCGACTGGCTGCTTCTGGAGATTGAAAGCAACCTCCTCATCCGTCGTGAGCAGATTGAGGTTGCAAGCGCAATCATCTCTCCGGCTTCGTCTGCGAACTCCGTGCTGCAACTCAACATGGGCAGAGGTAACACAGCCAAACTGAAGGAGGAGTCCATCTCTATATGTTGATCAAGTAACTGACTTATGGACAGGGAAAACGTCTTGCATTGTGCCGATGGTGGTTGCCGTTCTTGCAGATTCAAAGCAGCTTTGCCGGCTTATCGTGCCAAAGGCCTTGCTGCTCCAGACTGCACAGACTTTGCAATCCAAGATCGGAGGCTTGCTTGGACGTGAAATGAAGCACATTCCGTTTTCTCGACGCACCCGCTCGAGCTCGGACATGCAGCAGCTCTACCTCGACCTTCATCGAGACGTGCTTGACCGCTCCGGAGTCATTCTCGCCATTCCAGAGCACATACTGTCATACAAGCTGAGCGGATTCCAGAAGCTCGCCGACTCGAAGCTCAAGGAAGCCCACGAGATGATGGGAATTCAATCCTGGTTGACAAAGACTTGTCGTGATGTGCTTGACGAATCGGACTTCACGTTGGCAGTCAAGACGCAACTCATTTACCCCAGCGGGCAGCTCGTGCCCGTGGATGGACATCCTGATCGCTGGAAGGTAGTCCAGCATCTTTTGACACTCGTGCACGACAATCTGGCTCATCTCCGCGAACGGTTTCCTCAGGGGATCGAGGTGGTCGAACGAGCGCCCGGTTTTCCCATGATTTACATCGTACAAGGCGAGGTTGAGGACACGCTCCGCAGCAGACTCACCGACATAGTTTGCGACGGACACACTTCGATTCTTCGTCTGCCCAGCTCTTCCACCGATGCTTGCAAGGCGTGTTTGAGGCGGGTTCTGACCCAGGAGAGTCCGGACCCCGAAGACTTTGCAAGCCTGTCAAAAGAGCTTGCCGCAACGCCATCGCTGTTCAAGAACGCTCTGATCATTCGAGGCCTCTTGTTGAATGGTGTTCTTTTCCTCTGCCTCAGGAAGAGATGGAATGTCCAATACGGACTGCACCCGAAGAGGGATCCCCTTGCGGTCCCATTTGAGGCGAAAGGCGTACCGTCCGAGCAAGCCGAATTTGGTCATCCCGATGTTGCCATCATCTTCACCTGCTTGTCCTTCTACTACGCAGGCCTCACGACTCATCAGTTCCAGGAAGGGCTGGGGAGAGTGCTTAAGTCTGATGACCCGACCTCAGAGTACGATGGCTGGACTGCCGGATGCGACTCCCTCCCGGAAGCCCTCTCTCATTGGAACCTCATCAACGTCGACGACTCGGGCCAAGTCGAGAAGCTTTGGGAACATATGCGGCTGAGTCGAGGAGTGCTCGACCATTATCTCAACAACTTTGTTTTCCCGCGCTATGCGAAGCAGTTTGCCGTAAAACTACAGTCTTCGGGATGGGATCTGCCTCTTTGGTCTTCAGACGAGAAGAAGCTTGCCGCAAAGACAACGGGGTTTAGCGGCACGAATGATAACCGGAGGCTGTTGCCTCTGACCATCAGACAAGATGACCTTCCGGGCCTGAAGCACACCAGTGCCGAGGTGCTTACATGCCTCCTTCAGGAAAGAAACCGGGAGTGCATGATTGCAACGAGCCATGGAGCGCGGCTTACTGAGGAAGAACTACTCGATCACCTGTCCACAGCAAAAATCCGGCTGCTGATCGATGCCGGGGCCTACATTCTGGAGATGGACAACCGAAGTCTCATCAAAAAATGGTTAGAGAAAGACAAGGAAGCAAAGGCAGGCGTTTACTTTGGCGAGCATGACAATCGAGCGTGGGTTTGGTACCGAAATGGAAAGTTGCTCCCTCTCCTAGCCACGCCGTTTGCGGACAGCCTGCAGGAATGCCTCGTCTACTTGGATGAAGCCCATACTCGCGGCACTGACCTCAAGCTCCCACCACACGCCCGTGGGGCTCTCACCTTGGCACTGGGGCAGACCAAAGATCACACCGTTCAAGGTATGCAGCGACTTCCCTTGTGTCTTGAACCGCGAGAGCTAACGAGCACCATGTAGCTGCCATGAGGCTTCGGCAACTGGCCACGACACAGTCCGTCACGTTTTGCGCTCCACCAGAGGTCTATCGCAGCATCTTGGATCTGCGTCGTAAAGAGGACGGGATGCGAATTAGCTCGTCTGACGTGGTCCATTGGTTGCTCGAGCAGACGTGTCGAAACAACGAGCAGCTGCGCAGCCTCTTCAATGCCCAGGGAATCGACTTTTGCCGCCGGGCGAGTGCCATCCGGAAACATCCCAAGTTCCTCACGGAAGGGGCGCACAAGTCGGCTCTCCTTGACGTCATCCGATCTCCCGAGCAAATCATGCTCGACGAGCTCTACGGGAGCGCTGCACAGATTCCGAGGAACAACGCACCAGAGAGCTTGCACTCTAGCCTTCGCGGCATCGCAAAACAGCTTGAGAAATACCGAGCTAGCTGTGAAGACAGCTCGTCTGGTACTCACAGTTGGCTCATGGAGGAGGTAGAACAGGAGCGCGAAGTCGAGTTCCAGGTTGAACAAGTGCGCCAAGTCCAGAAACCTCGTCACTACAAGAGCCTCCGCTTCGCTGGTCTGCATCCTGCCATCTCCTCGTTTGTCCAGACCGGACTGCTCGACGGAGATTCGGGGTTCGAGTCGGCGTCTACCTTTCTTGCAAGCACAGGCCTAGGGGAAAAGTATAATGTTCGCGCTCCCGGATCACGGCTTTTGGTGTCTGCCGAGTTCATGCGCACGATTGACCATGGGTCGGCAGGTCCGAATGACAACTTTCTGGTAAGTTCCATTGACCTGACTTTATCACATGTCGGAGCGCTAGCTAAACAAGCCGAACAGAGGCCTATCGAGTGGATTCTGTGGGGTCCTGTTCATGAAACAGCTTTGGTCATCATTCCGGAAGAGGCGGAGCTTTTGATACCCGTCATCAGGGCCTTTGAGAGCGCGCCGGTACACTTGATCCCGTACGCCGCATCGACGACCAAGAACATGATCCATTCCAGCGAGTTGGCCGGCTACGTCTTGCCCTCCCCTCTCATCACCAGCCCTTTGCCTTGTTGGCTTTCCATCGAGTTGGGACTGCTGGGTGCTAGACTGTACTTTGACTTTGAAGAGTATTCGACGCTCTTGAAGCACCTGCGCTCAGTGGTCAAGGTTGGTGGCACCGCATCCGCCGGAGGGAAGGTTTCCACACGCACCTCGGCTGGAGACATATACGCCTTTCTGCTGGAATGGTTGACGGTCCGGCGAAAGGGACAAGACATTATGCACACTCCAATGGGGTATATTTGTCAGGGTCGGCAGCTGGAAGCAAGTCACCCCTTCTTTTCCACCAATGGGACATGCACGACAAGGGTTCGCGGGATTCAAGGAGTGGCGAACAGCGGTGCGGAGGCGGAAAGCGAGGAATAACACGCCCCCTTGTCAGACTTGGCTTTGAAGGAGACTTGTCAAGGGGCGGCTGTATGGGAGGCAAGAGTAGCATCACCTGCACATGTATGCACTACGTGTCGCAAAACAACAAAACAATGTGACGACGGACCGACCGCGCTTATGCAGTGATGAACCGAACCACTCCTGTTCACAACAAGGCAGGTGACAGTCGGAGCCGGCTTCTCACGGGACTACAAATTCCATGACGGGCAACTGGGAGCAGAATATCCAGGGCAGAAATAGCTGGAGTTTGGTTCGCAGAGCAAGTTCGTGTTCGCTTTAGACTGATTCGCTGTTTTTGCAACGTCAGCTCCCCTACCTGTATGCCGGAAACTTGTGAATATGAGCTCTCAGGCGTAGAAGCTCGCAAATGGAGTTATACACGGTCCTTGTCTGTTCCGTATGCGAAACTGTAATGGGTTCCACTAAAGCATGTGCATGCGGAGATGAACTATAACGCTTACAACTCACGACGCAAAGGTGATGCACGAGTTAGTTGCCCTCTAGCAGAACTGCCGCTGTGCGTTGTTCATGCAGGGCTTCGACAATCAGAAATAACCTTAATGAGCATTCCAAACTAGCCACTGCGTCTTGACATTAAGTGAAAACCTGTGCTAGAATCATCTCTTTTGTTGATTGGATGTTGTGTCAAGACCTCAACTCCATGTAAAGACCGACGTTCCGTGCCTGACATGTGATGTGATTGTCTGCGATGCAGGAGCCTAAAACGCATTTGTAGACTCAAGGGAAAAGTCTATCAAACAAGCAGTGATGAGGAGTAGCATGCTGTGCCTCCGAACCACCGAACGCAGTTGCGTTCTAGACTTATGCGGCCTTGATTCATCAACAATTTGTGTAGAGTTTACTGCGCCTTGCAAGTACTAGATGTAAATCAACGTCAAGCTTCGGGACAACGACGACGTCCCACAGGACAACGACGTCCCACAGACACTGCGGGTCATCATCCATATGCCGTGACAATGTCAAGTCGAAGCAGTCTTGGCCTAGTTCTACCCTGATCCCTGCTGCGGACATCCATCGCCCTTTCCATTTTGGGCCTCTATGATGCTTATAATGCCTTCTTTTGCTCAATGGACTTGTTGCGTCCATGTTATTCGTCATCATGGCCGTCGACGCGACCTGGTGCAGTTTCTATATAGTCGCCAGGCCTTCATCGCAACTGCTTGTTGAATAACACACACAGACAGTCGTTGACACATACACACTCGTTCTTCACTCACTTGTTCTCTCGTCCACGGAAGTCGTCTCGGCGCAAAGTCTTTCCTCATGGCCCCCTATCGCTTCTGGGCCGCCGTGGCCTTTGCCATCAAACTCGGCCAGACTCAGGCCGAGCCAATGGAAGGTCACGTTTCTTACGACGACTACGGTGACCTCTATGACAGTGATTTCTTTGATGACGACTTCTATCGTCACGACCACGACAACTTCGACCTGGACCGCGACCAGCAATATGGAGATTACTGGGTCCAGGGGGACCAGGACGGTCAAACCGTTTACATTTGCATCGAGAACCTCGCCCCACCGGGCGTCACCTGTCCGCCGGCCAGCACCGTGACGGTCACCAGGATCCAGTCGCCCACTCAAGGTCCCGTCACGTCTTCTCAAAGCGCCTCGTCTTCGCCGTCTTCCGCCTCGGCGTCTTCTAGCTCGGCGTCTTCTAGCTCGGCGTCTTCTAGCTCGGCGTCTTCTAGCTCGGCGTCTCCTACTTCGCCGTCTTCTACTTCGGCATCTTCTACCTCGGCGTCTTCTACCACGACGGGCCCAACTTGCGTGCCCACGACCACGGCCGTCCCGTCAATCTGCCCTACAGTTCTTCCGACGGCGTGTCTCGACCTGGCCCTAACGAATGGACTCTTGCTCGTACCCTTGACCGCCACCTGTGGCCTTGCTCTGGGGTCTCTCAACATAGGAAGCACAGCAGCCTGTTTGGTCAGCTCCGCCATCACACTCACAACACAGGGAACCGATATCGTGACTTGCCTGCAGGGCACTCTCCAGGACCGCTGCGTTACGTCGCTTCCGGATGCGTGCTTGCAACTCCAGGGTGTTGTCGGCGGCACCTTGACAGCCGATGTAGCCACCTGTATCGCGGCGCTTGGCCCTCTGGCATTGATTGGAGACGCCACCCAATGCCAAACCAATGGCCTCGATTCGGGCGATGCCGTCATCATCTGTCTGCAGGAAGCGCTGGGTATTCCCAACGGCCTGGATCCATTAGGCAATCTTTGTCTGCTCCTCGGTTTGTCTGTATAGATTTCCTCTCACACCCGGGACTTGGGCCCTTTCTCACGGTTCAAGCCAAGGCTTGCCTGAACTTGTCCTGAGGTGGAACCTCCTGCTGTCTTTTTCTCTTCCCGGAAACGGATTCGGGGGACAATTGGCTTGAGGATCTTGGGGCATATGTACTGGCGAGTCTGTCAACTTTTATCTATGTAATAACTAGTATCTGTTGAACCGCCTGCTGAAACCGTTGTGACGACGCTTTGTGTTATTGGACGGGCCCCCTCACACCCCTTTAGCCAGGTCAGTTGAAAGTCGGCTCTAATAAACCGGCCCGGCAGAAGCCAAGTCTCTGCGGGGTTTCAAGGGGGCTGAAGTCTGAGCCGCGGGAATCGGCTACTACTACTACTACTACAGCTCCGGGATTACCCGTATATATATATATATTTACCCGTACGAAGTAGTGTCATGCCTGAACCTCGTCCATCTCCCACCCTGTCATATACACACCAAACATGCCCGGCAAGATTCGCACCGCCCAGTCCGTGTCATTTGACGTGCCTGCTTCCGAGCAGCCGTATCTGCACAATCGTTGGCACCCTGACAGTAAGCTCCGTACAGCTGTCGGCCCAAAGGAGGGGGCTTACTTGGCCTGAGGGGGCTGACTTGGCCTGACTTGCCCCTAGTCCCGAGCATCGCTTCCGTCAAACCGGGAGAGACGGTCAAGATAGAATGCCTGGATTGGACCGGCGGGCAAATCAAAAACGACGACAGCGCCGACGACGTCCGCGATGCCGTGCTCACCAAGTTCCACTACCTCACCGGCCCCTTCGAGGTCGAGGGCAGCGAGCCGGGAGATCTCTTGGTCGTCAACATCACCGACATACAGCCCTTTGACCACTCGCCATGGGGCTTCAGCGGCATCTTTGCTCGCGGGAACGGAGGCGGCTTCCTCGACCGGCACTATCCCAACGCTGCCAAGGCCATATGGGACTTTGACGGCATCTACTGCACCAGCCGCCATATTCCGGGCGTCCGTTTTGCGGGACTGATCCATCCCGGAATCCTCGGCTGCGCCCCCTCGGCGGAGCTCCTGGCTGAGTGGAATCGTAGAGAGTCGGCTTTGATCTCCGCGTGTGCGCACTCTCATCCTGGTCAGGTCGTGGCCCTTGCACCCAACCCAGAGAACTCGCATGCTGGGAAGGCTGGCGACGACCTCAAGGCCAAGATTGCCCGGCAAGGGGCACGAACCATTCCCGGGCGCCCGGAGCACGGCGGCAACGTGGACATTAACAACATCTCCAGGGGCTCTACCACCTATCTCCCAGTACACGTGCCGGGAGCCAAGTTTTCCGTCGGTGACCTGCACTTCAGCCAAGGCGATGGAGAAATCAGCTTCTGCGGAGCAATCGAGATGGTGAGCTTCACCCTGCCGGCCCCGTTGCTCTCGATTTGGATGGGCTGACAATGCCAAACCGGTGTAGGCCGGAATCATCACCATCAACTTCGGACTCATCAAGAACGGCATCAAGGAGCGGGCAATCAAGAGCCCGGTGTTTAGGCCCGGCGACGTGGCCCAGCTGTTCGGGCCCTCTCGTTACCTGACTTTCGAGGGATTTTCTGTCGACGAGTCGGGCAAGCAGCACTTTCTCGACGCAACGGTCGCCTACCGTCAGGCTTGCCTCCGTGCGATTGAGTATCTGAAGCAGTTCGGTAAGCAGCCGGGGAACGTCCGAGTCAACTACATGATTTCCCAGAACCGCCCCAGACAGAGCCGCTGACTTGTCTCATCCAAAATCCAGGCTACACGGGCGAGCAGGCCTATATGCTCCTGTCTTGCGCCCCGATCAAGGGGTCCATTGCGGGCATTGTCGATGTCCCAAACGCGTGTACGACCCTGGGGTTGCCCATGGATATCTTTGACTTTGACATTTCCGTCGAGGCAAAGCGAGTCAAAAGGTCGCTGGGGGCTTGTCCCGTGTCTACTTGAACGGCGACGTTTCACTTACGAGCCTAGGCCAGAGCCTCTGATGTCTCCAGGCCACCTTTTGCCACCCCTAGTATATCTACAAGAAAGACAACGGCCTGTGATTTCAGCAAGATGAACCCCCGGCACAAGTTTGAGTCAGGTGGCGGAGACCTTGTTGTCGCGCGAGCGGTTCCGGCTGTTGATAGTTGGGAAAAGACACCTTGTTTCAATTGGTTTCTTGGGCCGGGGGCTAGAATTCGAGCATTCCAAACTGCAGTTGCCCCCGTACCGGCAGCAGCCCCAGGCCCAGCCCGGGGTCGCTATTCCACGTGCTAGCAGAGGCGTCTTATCCCGTCGTCCGCAGACAGCCTCTTTCCATCAATGGTTCCACAGCCTAACCGCAGTCGGGTGAGGGGTTTCCCTTGAAGCTGCCCTCCCATGACCATTGTTGGAGCTATAGAAATTGTATCACGTTGATCGCGCACTAAAGAGTCCCTCCCTTGTAGCAAGGGCTCGTAGCCGGGAGGCTGAGCCACGATTCTTGGCAGGGCAGCCACGCAGATTGCCTTGAGCTTGAGTGTGGAAACAGGGCAGTGTCTCTGTCTGGACTTTTACCCGCGAGTAGCATGCTGAGCACCAATGCAACGGGCATCTGCAAACACATTTTGGAGGCGATTTGTCGGTGAGGAGAAACGGGGCAAACTCGGCCACTCAAACGGCACTCACGGCACTGCCAGACCATAGTCAGCCTTGGTGTCGATCTCCCGAGTGGCGACCTTGCAGTCTCTCGCAGTGTGTGAGTATGCGGAATGGAGGCGCTAGAAACCATACGGCCCGTCGAGACACAGCAAGCGAGTTGCCGTCGAGGGAGTGTGTGCAAGGCCGCAACCGTTGGCACATTACTGTCTCAGATGATTCTGTTTCTTGCACCTTGGGGTGAGAAGCATCTCGTCTTTTGCCTCGTCGCACTCTTGGTTGTGGGGCCTTGTACATACGAGGAGCTGGGTCAAGGTTCATCTGATATCAATTGTTGGGCTCTGGGCAACTGCTTTGTTGAGACATTTGTTGTGTGTTTGGTCAAGATATATTTCCGAGGTGGCGCTTCAAGCGAACAATGAGGGCGCTCAACAAGGCGCTTATAAGAGATTGCCGAGGCAAAACGTTTTGTAATCGGGTGGGAAGCATGGCGTGCTACCCAACCCCTCACGGCGATCAAACGCCGGACAAGTTCAAAACATCATGATCCGGTTGCCCGGTGAAGGAGTATGGCGGTCCGTCGGGCAGCGGTCGGCCCCCCGGCAGAGGTCGGCCGCCGGAGAGGCCCCGGGGTGGACCTCGGGGCTCCGGCCCCACCCCCGCTTCGGAGTTGTGCGATTAAAATAAGCCACCGTGAGCGGGATGCAGGATGCAGGCTATTTTATACATCAGGTGCGTCGCCATGCCCCTGCACGATGACGGCGACTGCCCAGCAAATGACGCAATGCGGCAACGCGGCAATGCGGCAATGCGGCAAAATAACTTTAAGCGTCGGGACGGAGGGAGCGGTGACGATGCGGAGCCTCGAAGCCACAGCTCATACTGTACCGACATGTACAAGGTCTTCCAAAGCTGGCCTCAACGACAGCCCAGTCTAGTTCCGGTCCGTCCGGGCATTACGGGCGTTCGGCGTCGCTACCAAGTACTTGATTGACGAGAAATAAGTCACTGTGATGGGCCAGGGGGAGACGAACTTGATCAATAGTGAACTGTCGTTTGCGCCACTTATCCCTCCAGTTCGAATTCCTCTTCCTTGAACTGTTCCACCAAAAAGCAATGACGCCGCGTCCGTAGATAATTGGGCCCGGCCTCCCTCCGAGGGCCCCACGGCAGGGACGGGGGATCCTTGCAAAGTGCGTCATTGTCACCCCGGCAGAAGCTTGACATGCATGCATGAAAATCTACACATTTTTAGTTTAATAAATTTTCTTGCTTCCCTTTCTTCTCCTCGTCTTCCATTTTTTGGCACAGTGTGTTTTACGGATGCAGCCTGGAGCTGGTGGCGCGGCAAATACGGGCTTGGATTATTCAGTCAAGAGTCGTGTGTGCCTGCAGGAGCGGAATAATGGGCATGAACCCGTCAAGTCGCATTGTCTCAACTGGTCACGGACTCATAGGGTCTCCACGCCCCGAGTGTTGGTGTTGCAGTGATGCACCCATGGCATGATCCAGTCCCTGGCGATGCCGCATTCGTAGGGCCTTTGGGGAATGGGGAGAGCTGTCCAGGGAACAAGCACCATGAAAAGGGCATGAAAAAAAACAGAGACTGGCCTCTGAGACAAGACAAGCTAGCTCATACAACAACGAGACCAAGACGCCGGAAAGGGGGGGCAGCTGTCTCAGAGTCTCAGGCAAAGGGTTGCTGGGGCTACTCCTCTGCCTCCCGAACCCTTTTGTTCGCCCGAGCTATTGATGGATGGCCCAATTGTCAATTGTCCACCCCAGGGATTTGTTTGTGTATGCATGTACACTGTGTGCCCTTTCCCAAAGATCGATTGCACAACGACGATCCCCCAGACGCCGTGTGATGTCAGGGTGGTGGGTGGCTTTTGCGGAGGCTCGGTCATATTATGCTCTGGGAGGCTTGGGAGGCCACTACGCCCGAGGTCAATCAGAAGAGGGAGACTTGAGTTCCTTGGGCTGAGGCTAAAGTAGTACATACTAGAGGATTCGATCCACGAGAGCGGTCACTTAAAAGCTCCCCCCATCCTCGGACCACTACTTACACCTCCATCCCCCCGCGTCTCTTCCCCTCCTTATTCTTCTTCTTCTTCCCCACGCTCCTTTCCATTGTCCTCGCCGACCTAATTGGGTTTCATCAGCACTCGTGACGGGTCTCAATTGCCCAATTCCACCTCGCCTCGCCTGCGCAGACACAGGGAGGAACTCGGAGCTTTGGCTCGCCCCGGACCGGCCCATGATGCCGTCGACCAAGTTCTCCGAAGACCCGCCGCAGGTCATTAACCAACGGGACCTCGACCTCGCAAACGAAATGCTCAAGGCCTCGGATGCCGGGCACCAGTCCGGCGCAGCCGCAAAGGGCCAGGACGAAGGCGTGGCCCCGTTGCAGATGAACGGCAACGGCAACGACAACGGCAACGGCGCCCGGCTCGAGAAGCTCGGCACCTACGACAAGTACGAAATCACAGAGGACGACTGCTACGGCGAGCTGGGCTACAGCTTCCCCTCGTGGAAGAAGTGGTACATCCTGACCGTCATCTTCTGGGTCCAGGTCTCGATGAACTTCAACACGTCGCTCTACTCAAACGCCATCCCCGGCATCGCCCACGAGTTCCACGTCAGCGAGCAGGCCGCGCGGTGCGGCGCCATGATCTTCCTGGTCCTCTACGCCTTTGGCTGCGAGCTCTGGGCGCCCTGGTCCGAGGAGTTTGGCCGCTGGCCCGTCCTGCAGCTCTCTCTCTTCCTCGTCAACATCTGGCAGATTCCCGTCGCGCTCGCCCCCAACTTTGCCACCGTCATGGTCGGCCGCGCCCTGGGCGGCCTGTCCTCGGCCGGCGGCTCCGTCACCCTCGGCATGATTGCCGACATGTGGGAAGCCGACGTCCAGCAGTACGCCGTCGCCTACGTCGTCTTTTCGTCCGTCGGCGGCTCCGTGCTCGGCCCCATCGTCGGTGGCTTCACGGAGCAATACTTGGACTGGAGGTGAGAATACGGCCCCCGTCATTGTCGCACCCAACGGCTCGCTGACATGTCTTTCCAATCTTCAAGGTGGTCCATCTGGGTCCAGCTCATCCTCGGCGTCGTGGTGCAAGCACTCCACTTCGTGACGGTGCCCGAGACACGCACCACCATCATGATGAACCGCATCGCCAAGAAGCGCAGAAAGGAGACCAAGGCCAACTTCTGGGGCCCCGACGAGCTGGTGCCCTTTTCCGACCGCTTCTCGGCCAAGGAGGTGCTCGCCACCTGGATGCGCCCCTTTAAGATGTTCCTGACGGAGCCCATTGTGCTGGTGCTTTCGCTGCTCTCGGGCTTCTCCGACGCCCTCATCTTCATGTTTATCCAGTCATTCGGCCTCGTCTACCGGCAGTGGGGGTTCTCGACGGTGCAAATCGGCCTGGCCTTTATCCCCATTGGCATCGGCTACCTTGTGGCCTGGTTGCTCTTCATCCCGGCCATCCGCCGTAACATCCAGGAGCGCCAGGCCAAGCCAGAGGACGAGAGAGCCCAGTACGAGTCGCGTCTCTGGTTCCTCCTGTACACGGCGCCGTGCCTGCCCATTGGCCTGATTGGCTTCGCGTGGACCATCTCGGGGCCTCCCATCCACTGGATCGGGTCCATGATATTCGCCGCAATCGTCGGCATCGCCAACTACGCCATCTACATGGCCACCATTGACTACATGATTTGCGCCTACGGGCCCTACTCGGCCTCTGCCACGGGCGGCAACGGCTGGGCCCGAGACTTCTTGGCCGGCGTCCTCACCGTCCCGGCCCTCCCCTTTTTCGAGAACATTGGCCGCTCCCAAGGCCGGAACCTCGAATACGCAAGCACCATTCTCTTTTGCATCTCCTTTGTCCTCGTCATCGCCGTCTACGTCATCTACTGGAAGGGACCCCAGCTGCGCAAACAATCCCCCTTTGCTCAGAGGCTGGCCAACGCGCGCGAGGGACAGGCCGCCGACGGTCGCCAAGGCAGCGTCTCGGACGATCCGGAACGCCCAGGTGAGTTTAGACGACGACTTCTCCAGCACCGCCCGAATGCTAACCCTGCTCGCCTCCCAGTCTCTTCTGCCGCCTCTGGCACCATGCACTTCGAGCGACGATACAGCCAACAACACCGCTTCTTCGGTGAAAGCCGCGTTACGCCCAGAGGGACCCCGCGCGGCACGCCTGCGGCAAGTCGGCGTCCCAGCTTGGCCAACACGGGGAAAAAGTGAATTGTAGAGGGCGGGTTGCGAAGGCGTCGGGGCCTGTCTCGGTACTGGGGTCAGTACTGGGGCAGTTTGGCATATCCCAGGAGGTATCCTGGCTTTTTTTACCGCACGGGCTAATATCTGAAGCATTGGCTATTTCTTTCTATTTGTTTACTTTCTTCTGGTTCTGGGGACCATGTTTTGTATGATAGAAGCTCATGTTATAAGCGCAAGCCGCGGTCTGATCATCTCATCTACAAGTACATAGAAAATACCCTCGCCTCGACTTTCTCACCGTCTGTTGTGTGTCCGTCTGTGTGAATCGGTCAACATCGGCCGGATCGGAACCTGACAGCCAACTCTGCGACCAAGATATCGTCATTGGGTCGATCTTCGGGCTGTGACTTGATCGACGCCCCGATGCCAAGTTGGGGCGTGAAATACCGAGGTCGTCATGCCTTGAGGTACAAAATATGAATTCACATTTACGGCTGTGTAAAGGCCATTGGTATGTTTGCCGAGTGATTTTCCCCTTCATCACCATATTCGGACTCGGTGTCCGGATAACGTCACCGTATCCGTCTCTAGGGTAGGCTGCTCTAGACAACCGAGCCATCTAGGGTAGGCTGCTTGCTATCTCTAGGGTAGGCTGCTCTCTCTATGGTAGGCTGCTCTCCTTGAGGACAGACAACCGAACCCTCTTCTCCCCAGACCACCGCAGACAGCCAAAGCCACCATTATGCGACGTTCACTGCTCAATCGCGATGCGCGACGTGCGCAGCCGCCTTCGTCTCGACCCTTGAGCGCCTGCGTCGCGCACCGCAAACCGGCGGAAGCCGAGGGTCCAAAGTCGGCCTCGCTCAATCCAAGATGGTTCACCGACCTCGGCCATCGAATCGAGCAGTGTCTCGCTCGTCAGCCGGGGAGTCAAGATGCCAAAGTGCTGAGAGAGCGGCTCGACTACCTGAACAAGCACTGGCTCGAGCTCTCGGCCGGCCGCGAGGGCTTCTTGACCGGCCATGGATGGCGCGGGCTGGACAAGCATTCTGTTGCTTGGGGGGAAATGGTGAGCCAAGGCTCTCGGGATATTCGAGGGAGCTCGCTCGGGAGCCTGGGCTGACTGGCCTGGTCATCCGCCGTGTCTGGCACTCAAAGGATAGCATGGTAAGAGTGGCTCTGGCTCCCCGATCTGGTACGCCGTGAGAGAAGCCGTTGACATGGCAAGGGTATGTCCCGAGACAATGACAAAAAGCCCCAGCATTGACCTGATCAGGACATGTAAACAACGTCATGCACAACCGATACGCCGAGTCTGCACGAGTCAACTGGCTCCTGAGGCTGGCTGCCGCTGCTGATCCAGACCACGGCCGGCAGTGGCGCGAGCTCATGACTCCCAAGAGCGTGGGCCTCATCTTGCGGAGTATCAAGACCGACTACAAGCTTGTGAGAGCCACCTTGAGCCATTCTCGTCAACTACCCTGACGCTCGAGCAAGCCAATCACCTACCCGGACAGCGTGACCGTCTTGCACAAGCTTGCCAGGAAGCCAGACTACAAGTCCGAGGCCATCTTCTTGGAGGCCGTCATTCTATCCCACCAGCACAGACGGCCGGCGGCCAGGTGCTTCGAGGACATTGCCGTCTACGACTACCGAGCGGGCCGGAGGGCGCCGCTGCAGGACTTTATGGTGCATCGACTCCGCGACACGTACGACTCGCAAGAGGAGAGCAGAGCAGAGGTGGAAAGCGAAGTGGTGCAGCTGTCCCGACAGCTGTTGCAGATGGAAGGTCGAGCGATGCCTCTTTAGTGGACGTTCAAGGTGCGGCTCTTTTTATGCTCAACATGGTGCCGCAACTGATTGTGCATTCTGCCAATATAGACTATGAGAAGATTGAAGCTTGCATGCATGTAACCATGCACACTGCATGTACCGTCCCGCCCATCATGGAGTCGTCGTAACGTCGTCAAGCTCGTGCCTATCTACACTCGGCCAATCTTATATACGAGAAAGTCAGATGTACAACGGTTCCAAGCAAGGCCGCCCTGCGCACTCGGAGCTGGCAGGGGCAGAAGAAGAGAAACGTCGAGGCAATCGGTCTAGTAGGTGGTATAATGGGCCACGTAGCCGACCTCGAGCATGCTGCCGTAGCCGTCAAGGGTATTGCCGTTCGGATAGCCCGGCTATGGCTGGTCAGCGAGATGCTCCGAAGCAATGACAGCCAAAGACCGCAACATGTACTCACCCAGTTACCGCCAACGGCCACGTTCAAGAGGAAGAAAAGGGGGCTGTGGCACAAGGACGCCCAGACATCGAAGTTGTTGATGCGGTTGCCCCTGATCTGGTGGAAGAGGCGGCCGTCCATGTACCACGAGATGCTCTGGTCCAGCCAGTTGCCGGGTCTGCGGTCAAACTCGACTCTCCACGTGTGCCAGCCCTGGTCGGGAAAGGCAGTGGAGGCGCCGATGCCGCTTCCCTCGTTGCAGATGCCGCCGGGAAACACGTTGCAGTGGACGGTGCCGTGTCCCGCCAGCTGGCCGTTGACCGACTCCATGATGTCGATCTCGCCGCAGGCCGGCCAGAGCACGCCGTTGCGGATCGAGTTGCCCAGCATCCAAAAGGCCGGCCAGATGCCCTGCTTGCGGTCCCCGACGTTGCCGCCGAACCGCACCGCCGCCTCGACCCTCGTCACCTTGTCGGCCCCGGGCGTCACGAGGTGGCTGCCTTCGAGCCGGCCGGACGTCCATCCGCGCGGCGCCGAGCCGTCTCGCCAGGGCACGAGTTGCAGAGTGCCCCCCCCGCTGAGCTGAACATTGCGCGTCTTGGACGAGTAGGTTTGGAGCTCGTTGTTGACCCCTAGGTTTCCCTCGACGACGTTCCAGTTTCCGCGGTTCGGAGAGGACCCCGTTGCCCCGGCAAACGTCTCTTGCCATACCCGGCCGAAGCCTCCGTAGTTGGGGGCGTCCCAGGCGCAGCCGGCCGAGACAAGGGCGAATATCGCGAGAGCGCGGCGAGCCATCATGATGGAAGAAGAGACCAAGCGCTGCAGTGCTATGTACAGCGGCTATCGTGCAAACCGGCCAAACAAGGAGAGAACAACTGGATCTGCCCTTTTATGGGAAGACACCGGAGATCGTAGCTCCTCCAGCCTCGAGTATATGCCATGCTCCCTGTTGGGGGCAGATGAGATATCAAGGCGCCGTCATGACCTTCCAGCCATCCCATCAGCCTATACAGGCAGGTCATTGCAGTGTCGACCGCCTCGACATAGGCATCCCTGCCCGGTCAAGTCGAGCAACGTACAAGGTCGCATGGCTCAAGTCACGACTCCCGTGCCCGCCCCCGGGTCTTGTTGGTCGAGGGCCGAGGACACGGATGACCTCTGACCGGGCCAGGCGCGGGCCAGGCTTGGCAAAAATCAGTCTTCGGAAATGACGCTGTTCCGAGCACTCGACGGGGCAATGTAACACTCGACGCAGGAACTGGACGCCTCCTGACGGAAGGCCCGAATAGACTGGCTGGAACACGTGCGATGAGATCCGGGGTGAAATCTATCGCATGATCCGGGGGCAGGCTGGGAATAGGCCAAGCGGCCGTTGCACTAGCTGCCTTGGTCCGGTCCTTTGTCTTGTACTAGTAGTATGATTGACGCACATATCGGCAACTCAGTGTCCTCACAAGGTTCTTTGTTCCGTGGCAGATGAGCGGATCGGAGGCGCTGCCGGCTTCGAGCCGAAGACCCTAAGAGCCGAAGAGCACCGCCTCTGTATAAAGCAAGCCGATGTGCCGCGCTCTCTGCGCAGAATCTCATGCCCGGAAATATCCTCGAGCCTCAGCGTCTCTCCAGAGACTCCCACCACTTTGTGGGCGTCCCGTGAGGGCTGCGACTCTTGCCGCCACCAGAAGCTGGCCCGAAGCCCGAGCCATCTTCAACGACAAATAAGCTCATGCGTCCAACACGACGACCCTGGTAGCATCCGATGGTTGGACGACGTACACACATGTTGGGGGACCAAAGAACAAGGTGCGCTGGCTTTCCAGTGCGGGGGGCTCCGGGCTTATACGGCATCCTAGAAGCGGCCACGCATCAAATGTGCAGATGGAACATGCAGGGACATTGGACGACAAGCGCTGTCACCTTCCGCAGGGGCCTTCATCTTGGAGCGTCGTCATGCCCCTCCACATCTTTTCCACCAAAGAAACTAACATGGGAGCGTGACAGCACATCTTACCTCCCATCACCATGCTAGCCATGTGATTGGATGCCTCCCGGGTCGACAGAGACAACAGGTGTAACGGCGTTATTTCACGGACCGGCGAGTGACGTCTCCCCATTTGCCCAGTCGGTGTAAGGAGGACATGTATTGCTATTGTGAGGGGCCGATGGCCATCTGGGTAGTTGGTCGACTTACATGAGTGGATTCCTGTTGCACATTGATTTGAGTATTTGTATTCGTACGGATACGGATTTGAACACTTGTATAATCGCCAAACGCCACGTTGCGACCCATGGGATCTTCAAGTCCCCCCCCCCGTGCCGGCTAGTCGCGGCGGATGCGGCGGCTCTCATGGCCAGAGGCTGCTTTGCCAAGACGTTGGATATTGCGACTTCTCCGCTCCCTCATTCGCCCACGCACCACGGGGCCCGGACGGCCTTTATCCATTTCTGCGCGTGTGATTGCGTCTAGCGGGCACTGGTCGGACTTGGCTCTAATCTGGTCTGGGGAAAGGGCCATGTGGCATCAGCTTGTGAGCCTGACTGGTCCCGTGAGAAGAGATGCCAGCATCCTTGTAGTACTATTCGTACGTCTTATTATTTGCTGGGCTTGAGCGGCAAGAAACGGCTCTGAAACAGGCGCATTTGTACAGCGGCTTTTTGATACTGTCCTCGGCCCCATGCCGTGGTTCGATCCAGGCTTCCGTCCGGGTACTCCCGGCATCCGCAGACGTCCCCCTTGTGTGTGGAGGCTCAATGTAGTTCCGTAGTGTTGTAATGGCGACTTCCAAGTTTGCGCCTTGATCTTGATTCCAAGTCACGTCGTATCCCGACGGACCAACCTACACACTTACCACTTACACACTTACCGTGTTCCCGTGATTCCCGCTGCGCTTTGCTAATTAGAGTTTTGCTACTTCGTACGAACATTCGCACTTAGTATATATAAAATGCCAGGGATGCCGCCGCTAAAGGTCCCAAGGGTAGCAAAGCGAAGCGGAGAGCGATATCTCATCGATTTATGTACTACCTCCTGCCCGGGGGGGGGGGGTGCCTGTAGCGGGCTTCCCTCGCAAAGGATCACGTGCGGGATCACGTGTAGGATACTGGGCCACATTAACTCGAGCCCTAGAGGCAAGCCTCCCTTTTTGGGGACACACACACACACATAAATACAGCACCTCAGCGGCCTCACGGCCACAGGCCTTCCAGTCTGACACCTCAACACCACACAACACAACCGGCCCACATAATGGCGACGCCCACATCTCCAGCTTCATGAGGAAGTTGATACGTGTCTCGATTCTAACCAGTTGCCGGACAGCATTTACGCCTTTTCCTTAGCGTGCGGATCCCCTCCCATCATGCAGTCGAGGCACGAAGCATACATCAAGGAGCCGCACACACAGCAGACCAGCGCTGGTAGGCACGGCTTGCTCGCTTCGTTCCTGGGGAATTTAGGTTACAGACGGTCCGTTCACCCATACAACAACAATCTCTCCCTGTTCCCCCGTGCGTCTCCCTCTATTTTTGCCGTTTCGATATGGACGATGAAACTGTGCGGCGCTTTGCTCAACTAACTCAATCCTCGCGTCAACGCAGCGCAACACGGCGACGTCCCTGATCGTCAACGCAGCACCAGCACCACCTCTTTGCGTAACCGTCGCCCAATCCCCTCCGGAGGAAGCACAACCTCTCTGCGTGCTGCGCCGCCTCTAGCCCAGCGACCACACGAGGTGAATTCGGGTTTTGGGTCCGCAGTCGGAGCCCGACGCCGAGGCCGCGCAGCAGCAACCCGCAGAACAGCAGCCGCCGCCAGAGCCGGCCCAGGCAGAGGCCGGGCCCGAGCCGCACACGCAGGACCCACAGGAGGCCGAGGCCCAGTCGGAGCAGTCCAAGGCCGCGCAGCAGCAACCCGAAGAGCAGCAGCCGCCGCCAGAGCCGGCCCAGGCAGAGGCCGGGCCCGAGCCGCACACGCAGGACCCACCGGAGACTGAGGCCCAGTCGGAGCCCGCAAATCCAGAGACCGAGACGGAGGCCGGACAAGCACCAGCAGCGCAGCAGCAGCAAGCGGTAGCAGCGGTAGCAGCAGCGGTAGCAGCAGCGGTAGCAGCAGCGATCGCACCAGCAGCGCACCAGCAGCAAGCGGCAGCAGCAGCACTACTAGCAGCGATCGCAGACGCAGCAGCGGTAGTAGCAGTAGCGATCGAAGCAGCAGCAGCACCAACGACAAAAGAAGTAGCAACGGCAGCATCAACGCCAGCAGCATCAACGGCAACAGAAGCAGCAGCAGAAAAGAAGCAACAGAAGCAGACGTTGCCGAGGCTCACGGAGCTACTTTTGCCGGTCGCGGTCGGCATGCTCGCCGCCGACTTTTGCGCCCTTGTTTTTCAGCCATCACAAGAACACCGGGCTGAGATAGGAGCGCGTTGGCTGTGGGGCCACGCGCTCCTTCACTCTAGTGCCATGATGAGTGGAACGGCCGCGGTCCTGTGCCTCGCCGTGATGGGCCGCACTTTAAAGAAGAACCAGAGATCCGCCATGCCATAGGTCTTTTGTGTTGGCTTGCATTGGGCATACTATTTGCCCTCATCGGCTGCTGTGTGTGATGGTTTGGGGACGCGCCTCGTGTTCTTACCACCCCAAGAACACCGGGCTGAAATAGGAGCGCGTTGGCCATAGGGCCACTATACTTAAGTGCGATGATAAGCGGAACGGCCGCGGTCCTATATCTCGCGGTAATAGGCCGGACATTAAAAAGGAAGCAGGGGGCCACTAAGCTATAGGATAGCATCGTGGCGATAGTAAGTATACTATTTGCCCTGATTGGCTGCGCTTCATGGTGGTTCGGGGACGACGGGACGCAGGGTTTTGGGGGCGGGCATTCTCGCCGTTATGATCGAGGTCGTGGTGGTATATGTTTTTTGCTCCTGAGCAAGCCGGGAAACGGGAAGGTCGAAAAACGTATTAGTCCACTCGCACGCTCGTCGTTACATTTGGGAACATCGGGGTAATTGCGGAGGTGCTACGAGTTAGTCGCACATGTTTTTTTGCTTCTGAGCGACGGGAAACGGGAGGTTTGTCGATGGCACAGGTTGACACATTTCTGCCAATGTTACTGCAGCTGCTGCAGGAGCAGGGGCTACCGAGTATCGATGAGAATTCATCTACCAAGTAAGAGTTTTGCTATTCGCACTTACGCAAAGACACGTACCAACGCCAGCCCGCCTGGCGAGTACCCTTACCTTCCAAAGCACATAACCATAACACATCGCACATCTAGCGTCACTATAACGACGAGGAAATGTAAGGGGAGGAGGATCAAGAGGAGGACGCGGAAGGGGTCGCGCGGCCACGGCTTCGTCAGGTTGGCGTTAGGCACGGTTAAAGGGGTCCTTAAGTAGGAGGCAATTAAGTGGCAGCGCCCGCCAAAGGGGCCGGATCAATCAATGAGTTGTGCGCACATCACATCATGTATGTTTTTTTTTGTCATTTTTCGAGCCTCTCCCTCGACCTGTTTATCCGTTGCCAAGGACGAAGTAAGGAACACCACATGACCACAATAATCAGCCGTCACAGCATAAAGAAGTCTATTGCGGCCGCTTTATCCGGCTCAGCCGGCGGTCCCAGCCTCGTTTAATTCAAGACATAAAGACCATCAACGCCCGCTTCGACTGTCCCTGCAACGCAAGACAACCTTTGACAATAGCAGCCGCAAGCAAACTCCCAACCAAGCCAAGATGAAGTCCACTCTTGCCATGCTTGCCCCTTTCGGCGCCGCCTTTGCGATGCCACAGGTTGGTGAACACATGTCTCCTCCCCAGACGTGTTGTTGATACATCTCTCAGGGACAGGTCGGTGCATCGCCGGACGACAATATTGCTGAGTTGACCATGGACGACCTCGACGGTGCTTGTCAGTCGCCAGTTCCAAAGCCGTTGGTGAAGATATGTCAAGGGTGGGGGACACCATGCTTTTGGGATAATCAATGTCTCAATGTTGGATGCAAGAAATGCGTTGACTTCACGGGCAAGGCTTTGGGACATTGTACGTGATCGAGCTGCCTACCCAGTGTGTGTGTATTCGTGCCTTCGGGGAGTGACTCGGGTCGAATCTACGAAATGTATCTCGGCGACAAACGAGGGCCGCGCTTCAGCATGCGAAGCATCGAGTGCCAGCTGTAGTCGCAGGGAATTTCTGCAGAAACCCTTGTTTCATTTGTATTGACGGCACTTCGGGAAGAGGCAACGTCGAAATGTTGGTCGGGCAAATAGTGTGTTGACCGGGGAATAGGTGCATATCACGTGATGCGTGTGCCTCCTTACATACGTAGTCCGGTTACCTACATACCAACAACGGTAACTGCGATTCGCAACACGCCATCTCTACTCACCCGTTTCCGGCAGTCCCAGCTTCGGCACTACGCAGACCACGCCAGACGCCCAGCACGAGTCTCTCGGGGCCCCTCGCCGACTCTCCCCTCCAGGCCTGCGGCTCACGACGACGTCGGCGCGCCGCTTGGCCTCTGGTCGCCGTGACAGGGCCCCATCCTCGTCACTCCAAGGTCCCCCCATAGGGGCCCAACGCGCAACATGTCCGAGGACGACATTGACATTCTCGGCCCAGACGGGTTCCCGGCCACTGAACTCGTCTGCGAGCGCCGGACGCCGAGGTTCAGTTGGACACCGGCGTACGAGACCACCTTCTTCCGAAGCCTCTGCGACAGCGTCCAGCTGGGCTTGCGCGAAAACAGCAGCTTCAAGGCCGAGGCTTGGGGGCGCGCCGCTCAGGCCCTCCAAAAGAGCCACGGGGCCTATCCTACCAAGAGCCATCTCATCAACAAGAGCGACAACGCGCGCAAGCGATTCCGCCTATGGAGGGGCCTACGCGAGCATCCCGACTTTCTGTACAACCCTCATACGCGAGTCGTGACGGCGTCGAAAGAGGCCTGGAACGCGCGCATCGAGGTAAGCCGCCATGCAAAGATGTAGTGTAATCGCTGCATGCGTGCTGACAGACGGCCAGAAAGAACCCCTCTCGCGGGCTCTTCGCAACCGACCTTTCGAACACGAAGACTTCATGGAGATACTTTATCCCGACGTGATTGGTTCGGGCGGGGTTCCCAAGAGAATCATGAAGCCCAGGAGGAGAGCAGACGAGCTTGACGAGATGGACGTGCCTGGGACGGGCATTTTGAATCTGCAGCTGGACCCAACTACAGGTCAGCCCGTCGACAACGCAGACAAGCATCGTGCGTACTCAATCCAGCCCATCACGGACAGCGCGACGGGTGCGGCGGCACGCCCCCAAAGGCCAACGTCTGTAACACTTGGCTCTCGAACTGCCTTGGTACAGTCGCCGTCGGCGCAGACGCCGCCCGACGAGTCTACCAACCAATTCAAGAAGCGCGCACTGCCACACGAGACCGCCCAAGATGGTTTTGGAGCTCAGCCATTGTCCTCGAGCGCCACACCGGGAAGCGCTTTGCAGTCGGGCCAGTCGCCGGAGAAGCGAGCGCGCACCTCTGCGCAGGGTGATGCCATGTCCAAGGCCCTCGGGGCCATGGCGGCCTTTGCGACGGCTCCGAGCTCGTCAAACACGACGCCGTTGCCCGCCAATGGAAACGGGTCAGGCTTCGAGGAACTGGATGCTGCGAGAGGTAGACCCGGCATGCACTGGCAGGAGGCGGCCTTGGAAGCATTCTTCAAGGATTTTTCCGACCAGGATCCGGATCTGCAACTCATGATTAGCGAAGCAGTCTTGTGCGACGAGTACAAAGCACTGTTGTTCTGCAAGATGCCCTGGCGAGTCAGGCAACACTGGGTTGCAAGGCTTGGGGAGATGTATGTCAAGCCGACGTGAAGGGCATCTCTTGGATGAATGGCTGACGGGTGCTTGCGGCGCGAGGAGAGGATTGGCGCACCGGTTTCATAGGCTGCTTGTCGAAGCGTGTGAGGGGATATCGTGATACCCGTTTGTGCGACGTCTGGAGATTTGTTGTATCATGGGGAGATGGTTTCTGTGCAGCGGGCATACTGTTCCTTTTCAATACGTTTCGACAAGACTGCTGTCCGTCATGGCCTCGGTAACCAGATGAGCGGCAATTTGTGATTCGGCCTGCCCCCGAGCCATACAACGTGACGGCATAATGGCCAAGACGGGATGGTAGATGTATCGGAGCGGAGTGGCGGACCCCAGGGCGAAATTAACGGACGGACGGCTCACAGGCCCGCTATCACGAACATGTTGCATTCAACAATGCGCATTAATTGTTCAGAGACGAGGGAAGGGACGGCCGATGCGCCGGGCCTCGGGCCTTTATATATGTAACAAACTCGCGCCTACATCCCTCGGCCGGGTACTATGGTACTTTGTGCTCGGTTGCGTCACATGGAAGAAAGGACGGCAACCTCCACCCTGGAAGGTACTTCGCCCCTCCTCCTCCTCCTCGCGGCCCTCACCAGTGGAAAATTCGATCCCTTGACCCAAACCGCACCGTCGCAATCTTCCCTCTCTTGCCCCTCGCAAACTCTTGAACCAGTGAGTCTCTGTCGGTCCGTCCCGCGCCAAGCGTTGCTGACGCTTCGCAGTGTCCTACGCCGAGATAGCTGCCAGCGGCCCCAAGCAATCTGCCCGCGAGGTGAGTCGAACAGACCGCGAGAGCGGCACCAAGAACAGACCCGGGATGATGCGCTCCCCTTTCTGTTCCCCGGCCTCGGCAGCTCCGACATGTCAAGCTTGGCTGAGCCCCTCTGACATTGTATATCCTGCGCAGGCGGCGGCCCCCCAGCCCCCCGAAATCATCCCCACCGAGAGCGCGTCGACGGCATCGCTAGTCGACGTCGACATGCCGAGCGTGCGCACCGTGTCGTCCGACTTTCTCGACCAGGAAATCAAGACGGAGACGCAAGCCGACCGGCGCGATCGCGAGGCCGCCGCCGCCGCCGCCGCCAGAGCAAAGGCCGCAAAGGCAAAGGACGACGTCGTCCACAAGGCCCGCAAGACCGACTCGTGGCTCACGCAGCACTTTGCCGACATCTCCGACGGAAACGCGGGCGCCCTCGTCCTCATCAACCTAGCTGCCGTCATTGGCCTGAGCTCCTACATGGGCTATCGCGCCTGGGGTCTGTACGAGAGGGGCTCCCTCGACTGGAAGACGGCTGGTACAGGACTTGGTATTTTGGCTGCCGTGGGCGCTGTCGAGTCTGTCATTGGGGGGTATCTGTCCAAGAGCAAGAAGAAGGGCTCGCCATAGTCACTCCTCCCGTCGTTGGTCACGGTAGCAGTCGACAGACGTTGGCTTCTTGGCTCGGTTCTGGCGCTGGTCATCGGGTGTTGGCAAACTGTTCCCCTCTCGCAGTAATATATGGGCTCTGCTGGCTACCAACGTGTCTCCCTCGGGATTGCGCCTCATGTCTGCAATATCCAGGCGCATGTCTGCCGCGGACACGGGAACCATGCTCTGGCAAAGACGAGGAAAGGACAAATGCCCTTGGCTGTCATGCATGAAAAGGGGCTCCTCAACTTGCAGTGCAGAGCGGTTTCGTTTGCGTTTCATCTATCTCATCTACCTTGTATGCTGCCATGTCTCCTCAGACACAGCAGTTGATAATACAGACATGACGGGCACGTCGACTCGTACACGGTATGCCGGCGCATGGCGAGGCACACGTCGGTTTCCCCACCCGCAACCTTTTGTTTTACCACGTCGTCACTTCGATGCCTTGGCCGGGCTTGCTTCTTTTTCGGCATCCTTCTGGCCGGCCTTTTCCACCTCCTCGTTTGCGTCTGTTGCGTCGGCCCATCTCGCGGGCGCAGTGCCCTCGGTCGACTTTGCGCTGGGGAAGTTGGGCGCCTCGGCCTTGATGACGGCGACTTCGTCCCGAAGTGCCTGAACATCAGTGTCATGGGGCTGCTTGGGTTGTTCTTCATCGCGAGGCGCCCGAGTCTCTTGTCGGGTTTCTGCTTGACTCGCGGCCTGATTCTCTGGCGCCGGGGGCTGTTGGGCTCCATCCTCAGCTTCCTGCGAAGCCTCATCGTCGGCCAACTCGGCTCCGTAAATGTCGGGGTATTTCCGGAAGCACTCCTGCATCCCTCTGGAGTCTGCGTCAGTGATGGGTTCAAACACTGGCAAATAGGGGTAGACGGTCGTACTGGAACTTATCGATGCAGTCCATGCCCTTGGGCTCCTCGGTGGAGTGGACAAAGCAGCTAAAGGCAGACTTGAAGTCGTCTCCGCAAGGGCCATGAGCCATGCCGCCGAGGCAAGGACAGTCCCAGTTTATCTCGCCCGTCTCAGGGTTGAAGGCACCTTCCTGGCCTGCCTCCTCCTCGAGAGCCTCGGGCGATTCCTCCTCGAGAGCCTCGGACGAGGGTGTGGATGTCTGTGCTTGGGACCTCGGCTGCTTGCCCGGTTGCGAGGCGGCTGCTGGGTTCGACTCTGCAGTTTCTCCCGCTGGCGTCGACTGTTTTCGCTTCTCCTCGATGACGGCGTCGACGGTCGGCAGGTCGGACTCGGCAAACGACGATGGCGCGGGTATTAGGGATTGGGGTTCTGTCCGCTGTTAGATCTCGGGGTGCCCATGCTTTGCCGGGAGGGAGACGGTACCAGATGCCTCGTCTGCGAATACGGAGCCGGTGCTGTAGTAGTACACGGCCGCCGCAGCGAGGCCCCATCGCAGCGCAGAGCTCTTCCAGCTTCGCGGCTTGTCTGCTGGAGACTGTGTGGAGGCGAAGCGCCGGGGTGCGGCGCGCAAGAGAGCTCCGGGCGGCGGGCGCAGAGCCGCGCGCGACGTCGACCGCAGAGCTGCGCGATACATGATGCGCAAGTCACCAGCCACCAAGCCTTGGAGCAATGGGTCGGTCGGGGGAGAGAAGCTCGACGAGGCCGATCTTCAATGACCAAAAAAAAAAGGAGCCACGGGCGGATTGGTCAGCGCGGCGCCATCGCCATGTATGTACGAAGCAACCTAGAGCGATGATTAGCCGGCCTTGTGCGAGTGTCCACAGCCCGCGCTTGCTGCCAAAGCCACGAAACGAGAGAACGAGGCTCTGAAATTTCAATTTGAAATTTCAATTACTGCCCGGGGAATATCTTGCTTGACTGGATGGAATGCGTGACAAGTTTTCGCCGCGCCCCTTGAAACGCCTCCTTGCCCCGTTCCCGTCCAAGTCCAGCAGCTGAGCCGCATTAAAGCCACGCTTTGACCTTGTCTTCAGCTCACTCGGGTGTTTTCTTGGTCCGACGTAGAAAGACTCGTGGTCCCTGGCAACTTTGTTGGTCTCTGCATTCTTGACCGTCCTCCGTCCCGACATGGCTGCCTCCCGGAGCTTTGAGTGGCAACCTGCCAGGCTGCTGCAGGACCACGAGACCAGCCCCGACTTTGCGCTGCTTGTGCTCAACCAGCCCCTCAAAAACAGCGCAAACCTGCGTCGACTCTGGAAGAACTGTATGCTGCATCTTCCCCTTTCACACCTGTCTTGACGAGCTTCGACTGACACCCATGTAGCAACTCTGCGGGTCGCAGCAGACGGCGGCGCAAACAGGCTCCACGAGCTGTCTTCATTTAGGGGCAAGTTTGTCAGTCTTCCCCTTTCCACAGCGGGCTCTCGGCGCCCAATCGACTCCATCTGACCTGCCCGTGGCTGTAGTCCAACTTGCAGGCCATCATCGGTGACCTCGACTCCCTGGTGCCGTCGGTGAGAGACTTTTACTCTTCTCAGCCCAAGCCCGCCCACGTCATCCACGACACGGACCAGGAATCGACCGACTTTGGCAAAGCCATCACCTGGATCCGCAATTCGCAGTCGGAGGCGCTCGACATTGTCGCCCTCGGTGGCATTGGCGGTCGAGTCGACCAGGGCATCAGCCAGCTCCACCACCTCCATCTCTTTCAGCAGGGCTCTGAATACTCCATGGGCCGCATCTATCTCCTCTCCGGGTCCAGCATAACGTTCCTCCTCAAGGCCGGGACTCATCGTATCCTGGTCAACGAGGACGGCGAGGACCCCGTCTTTGGCAGGCAGGTCGGCATCATCCCGCTGCAGGAGCCCAGCGTCATCTCCACCAAGGGACTCCATTGGGACGTCAGCGGCTGGGAGACGAGAATCGGCGGAAAGCTCAGCACGAGCAACCTCGTCCGTCCAGAGACCAAGTATGTCGAGGTCGAGACAACAAAGGATGTGCTGTTCACGTTGGCACTACGGCAGGTCGACGGCGAAGAGGAAGGGTGAGGAGCAATGAGAATGGGATGATATTCGAGCCGAGTGCCCCGATAGACAGACAGCCTGGAGCATCACGGGAGCCAGAACGCCACGCTTTGAGAACCCATGCCGTAACAACATATCCTCGGGTCAGTCACCGCAAATAGTGTAGCACGAGCCAGCAAAACAAAAAGAAGACGATGGCGCCTGCGAAAAAGATCCACTTGTCCTCTCGCGCCCGTCGTTCGACCATGCGGATGGTGTCGCCGCTCACGCCGAGCGTGTTGGCGACATTGTACAGTCGCTTCTGCGTATTCTTGAGCATCTCTCGCTGCTGGCCCAGATCCCCCAGGACAGCCTGGCCCCGGGCGATGTAGTCGTCCAGTGCCTGGTTCGTGTTGGCAAACATGTTTTGTTCGCGAAACGCATGTGATTCGCGCAGCTCGTCGGAAGATCCCGTCGTCAGGGGGCCACCAGCGAGCGAGGACTGCCGGGGTGGGAAGTTTGGGTTGGGCGCCGTCGTGCTCGCGTTCGCGTACGGGTTCTCGGGCGTTGCATTGTACCGTCTTCTCCCCAGCAACTCGGACCTGTTTGTTTGATGCTGCACGTCCTCACGGGTCTTTTTCAAGCCGTCGACCAGGGAGCGAAAGTCGGACAGATCGTGGCGAAACCTCTTGACGCGCTCAAAAGCTTCGTCTTGCTTTTTTTGAACGAGCTCCTGACGGGCGAGATGGTTGTACTCCTCGACAATCTTGCTGAAAGATGCCAGGGAGGCGGACACTTTGCCTATCTCAGCAGGCGTCAGGACTCCTTTGGCGTTGAGGCTGTCCAGATCGCTGCGGAGTGCCTTGCTCTGCCGCAGGGCAGAGTTGTACGTCACGTTCTATAATTTTTTGACGTCAGCATGATACAACAGCTCCGGTCAGCAGCGACACTTGCATACCATGATTCCCTAATGTCCTGCTTCAGAAGTTTGAAGAGGAACCGGGGCCGTGATAATCAAGCTGGCTTACCTGTCACATGGGAGTACTACCTACTCGGTAGAGGCCACCTGTTTTCGGAACCGGAAAATCACAGTGCCGAGTCCGGCGACGCCTCTAAGTGGAGATGCCCAGTTCACTACGAGTTAGTTCACCGAGTTTCCTAGTTCACCGATGAAAATGGATCCCATCACCTCTTTCCATGTTCTGGTTCGTTGCTAGGCAATCCAGGAGCAGGCTAGCAAGCGGCGCCTCTACAGCGTCTAGCAGTGGCAGGCAGCATGGAGAGCAATGGCCTTTCTGGGCGAAACCCAATGGGACGGACACACACCGTCAAACCAACGCGCTGCACCCGTCGGGCGTTGAAGCGCATTTCAGCTGGCCCCGGCAATGCGGGTGCTTTGCCGACTCGGCACCGAGAACGGCACCGATCCAGACCCGCGCATCTACGTCGGCCTCGTGGCAGCGATGCCGCCGAATGTCCGCGCCGAAAACTTTGGAGGACGTCGCCTCATTCTCCTCGTTCAAATGTTTCGCTTGAACGTGTGTCGTGATGCAGCCGTACGAATCGTGAGCGAACATCTACTTACTCTTGAGTCAAGCAGCAGCTCACTTGGCCGGCATTGAGGTGCCGAAACCATGGACTCGAGTAAATCGAAGGAAGCCCGCCAAGATACATGCGGCGAGACGCAAGGCGACGATGGCGAATTGGGAACAACAACTTCTACGTCGCCGCGCGCCAAGTCAGCACCCCCGTATTCCATATTTACGACATGGCAGAAGCGCGCCATGGTTCTCGGGGCAGCCGTCACGGCCATCTTCTCGCCGCTGACGGCGCAAATCTACCTTCCCGCCTTGACGGCCATTGCCGAGGACCTCAACGTGACGAGCTCCCAGGTCAACCTCACCATCACGACGTACATGATATTTCAAGGCATCACGCCCATGTTCATTGGCTCGCTGGCAGACAGCGGCGGTCGAAGACCAGCGTACCTGGTCTGCTTCGTCATATACATTGCCGCCAACATCGGCCTCGCCTTGGCCCCAACTACGGCGCTCTCCTGGGCCTCAGGTGTCTGCAGTCTGCTGGATCAAGCAGCACCGTCGCTCTCTGTACGGCTGTGGTGGCTGATCTAGTCACCTCGGCCGAGCGTGGCCAATACATTGGCTTTACCGCGGTCCCGGCTGTTCTGGCTCCCGCTCTCGGCCCCGTTGTCGGAGGTCTGCTTTCCGAGTTCCTTGGCTGGCGGTCCATTTTCTGGTTTCTGGCCATTTTTTGCTGGGATAACAATTGTTGTCGTCATCTTCTTCTTCCCGGAGACCTGCCGACACATTCTCTACCCACCGGCCATGTATCGATCCGTGTGGCAGATACTAATAAGAAGCAGTCGCAGAACCGTCGGGGCGGGCCGAGACCATGGCGTGGCAAAACCGTTTAGGTTCAACCCTCCGAATGTCTTGGCATCTCTGTTCATGCTCTTTGAAAGGGAGACGGGACTACTGCTGTGGACCAGCAGCCTAGTGTTTGCCGTGTTCTACTGTGTTGCCTCGGCCATGCCAATCTTGTTTTCCGGCCACTATGGATTTGACGAGATCAAAGTCGGCTTGATGTATCTGCCCCTAGCTGCTGGCTCAGTGGGCGCTGCCTCCCTCGTCGGTCCGCTCATCAACTGGAACTTCCGGCGACACTGCGCCACGCTTGGCATCCCGTGGGATTGCACCGAGTTCCCCGTTGAGCGGGCTCGCCTCGAGATTGGGCTCCCCCTGCTTGCCGTGGGCGGAGCAAGCCTCATCGGCTGGGGCTGGGCGGTGAATGCCACAGCGCACGTTGCCGTGCCATGTGTCATCAGCGTGATAATCGGGTACAACAACACGACAAACGCTTTGCTTGTGGACATATATCCCGGCAAGGCTGCGACGGCGACGGCTGCCAACAACCTGACGCGGTGCCTGGTCGGTGCGGGAGCAAGCGCTGCGATTGTGCCCATGATGAAGGCCATGGGTGTCGGGTAGTCATTACCCTGGTCGGCGGGCTCTATCTACTGTGCTTTGCCCCTTTGCTTGCCATCATGTCGCACGGGATGCAGTGGCGAGCAGAGTTGGCAACAAGGGTGGAACTTGGCAAGGTCGGGAAGGATTAGAAGAGGGCGACACACGGCAGCTCTTTGAGATGAGCCCATCTGTCTGCACGTTATTCCTAGCAGCTCTTTGAGATGAGCCCATCTGTCTGCACGTCTGCACTTCTCCGGGTGCAGTTACCCGAGAGTGTCATCATGGACGGGTGTCATCGTGGACCCCTGAATGTGACGAGGGCAGGAATGAATGTGTTTGTCACTCACAAGTGTGGACGAAAAGGTCAAACAGTCGGCTAGCTGTACACAACGGGAACTCACATGGTCTGTAGGACGAAAATTGAAGCTTCATCTCACTCTCACTTGCAACCGCGCAGAATGCAGAATGCAGTCCATCTTCACCTCGGTCTACGAAGTACATTCTTACTCACCGTTGGTGGGTCTTGGCTTGAACTAGCACTGTTAGGGACTCGGCACTCGTCAGCACCCAACCGGCGCACTTTAAAAACCATCACGGCATCGCTCTTTGCCCGCCTGAAGCTCGCAGGCAGATGCTCTCCCTACCTGCACGACTACCATGCTCGAGAGTCGAGACGTACCAGGCTCTGTGGATCCAACTCGGCCAGATTCGACGCCATGAGCACTCCTTGAGCGGGTCGAAGAGCACGCGAAGCCACCTACCAGGCCTCTAACCTCTAATTTGGCCAGCTGGAAGACCATTGCCAGAGGACTCGGCGGATGGAGTTCAACATGTACTTTGCGTACTTTTGGAGAACAGCCTTCAACTCGGTACTGGCGACGGCTCGCCTCTTTGCCGTTGTCCTGCTTGGCCTTGCCCTTTGCGCCGTCGCCGTTGCTGCATATCGATTATATATCCATCCGCTTGCCAGTGTCCCCGGGCCAAGATGGGCTGCCGTGTCCAGTGTCTGGCACGCTCTGCACATACGAAACGGCCGCGTGGGCCAGCTCGCCATGACCCTGCATCAGAAGTATGGTGATGCCGTGCGAGTTGGTCCAAACGAGGTGTGGTTCAACAGCAAGGAGGCTTTTGACCAGATATACGGTACGTCTCCCGACTGGTACTGCTAGTCAAGCACGGGAAAGTACTCATCATTCCGTGTAGGCACATGTAGGGGACTCGAAAAGTCTGATTTCTACCGTCAGTGTCCCTATTCCACGCTCGTCTGCTCAAGAAGGATGCATGCTCATACCCAGGAACAGTGGCAACGAGCTTGACCAAGCCACGGCTTGACTGGTGCTTGCGCCCTCACTTTCAGGATACGCTCGATCTCCTCTCTGAGCGCGACGTCAAACGATATCGCCTTCAGCGGAGGCTGATCGGGCGCACCTACCACGCCTCCAACATGGCCAAGTTCGAGGCAGCCCTGGACAGTGTTCTCGACGGCGTCATGGAAAAACTCGGCACCTTCAAAGGCAGCGAGGTGGACTTGACGGACTGGATGCACATTGTGGCCGTCGAGTGCCTCGGGGCATGCGTGCTATCTTGGTCGCCGGGGATGCTTCGAGATGGCACGGATTGGGGCACCATCTCTCACAGCTATCAGGGGTGGCGGAGAAAGAGTGTGTTTGGCCTCTTTCCACTCGCCACCAAGCTGGACGTCTGGTCCTCCGACTTTGGCCGCGCATTTGGCAAACTCTGGGGCGTAACGTACAAGACGCCGGTGAGCTTCAGAGCCTTCTTCCCAGTCAGTTTGGCCTTGCAAAAACTCTGCACCAGTGACAACAGGCTCACCCGATGCAGGAAGTGACTAGGCGCGTTTCGCGTCGCCTCAAGGCGGCTCTGAGGCACAGCCCAATCAAAGACGACAGAGAGGATCTGCTCGCCGACCTGATCCAGCTTCACCGAGACAAGCCTGTCTTCACCGAGACATACCTCAGGAAGATGGCCGTTACAAACTTTGGCGCCGGGCACGAAACCATGGCCTCGACCCTGACCTCGGTCTTGGCCATGATTGGATCGCATGCCGCGGTCCAGACCCAAGTGGCTGCCGAGATTCGTGGGGCCCGTGGAGAGAGCGACGCTTCCAACCTACAGTACACTCGGGCAGTGATCAAGGAGGCGATGCGCCTCTACCCCGTAATCGCCATGTCGCTCCCCCGCAAAATACCGGCCGGCGGTCTTATGATCCATCAGCAGTGGCTTCCTCCCAACACGACGGTAGGGTGCAATCCCGTCGCTCTGCACCGCAACGAGGACATGTACGGTGCCGATGCCGCAGAGTTCGATCCAGGCCGGTGGCTCAAAGCCGAGGCGGAGACACTTCGAGCAATGGATCGATACAGCCTCAACTGGGGCGGTGGCTCGAGAAGCTGTCCCGGACGACACCTAGCCGAACTCGTGGTGCTCAAGACAGTCACTCGCTTGCTGGATCGATACGACGTCAAGGTCGAAATGCCTCCGGAGAGCGCACAGCGAGCTTATTTTCTCTCTATGCTGACGGGCGTGAGAGTCCGTTTCCTGCCTCTCCAAACAAGTCCACAGTAGAAAATCCATCTACGAAGTAACAGCAGTCTCCAAGGCGGCGACGTGTATTCTTTGACCACCAAGCCATGTTTCGACCACTCTGGCCTCGAGGAGCTTCTGCGCGTCCCATTCCATGGCAATGACGGTCAAGTTGGCTGCCTTGCCCACCTCGAGCGTGCCGCACCCGCCGTCGGCGAAGCAGCTATAGGCGGCTCCGCGAGTTGCGGCTGCCATGGCCGCCACCAGGGACAGGGCAAACTGCGGCGTTGTCTGCTCCGGTCTCCCGGGCTCCCGTGCCGAGCGCCGGGTCGTCGCCGTGTATAGGTTGGGCAGTGGCTTCAATGAGGAAGTGGGAGAATCCGTCCCGAGGGCGAGGACAGCACCGGCCTCGCCCAAGGCGGCGTATGGGAACATGTGCTTGCACCTCTCGGGCCCAATGAGTCTCGGCCACTCGTCCAGGATGGCGGGATCGGCGTGCACCGGCTGGACGGAGGCGATGATGCCCAGCGGCCCGAGACGGCGGGCGTCCTCGGGCGTGCACGTCTCGAGGTGTTCGATGCGGTGCCGACCAGTAGGGTTGCCGACCTGTTGGAGAGCGTCAATGGCCATCTTGATGGCCGCGTCCCCAATGGCGTGCAGAGCGCATTGCAGCCCTGCGCCGTCGGCTTTCTTGAGGACCGGGGCGAGCTGCTCCAGCGACCAGAAGGGCTCCTCGGCATGTCCGTTGTGGGCGTACGGAACCTGCATAGCCGCCGTGCACGAGTCGACAACGCCGTCGCACACAATCTTGATGCCCGTGATGCGACAGTCTGGCGTGTCGACGGCGTTGAAGCTCTTGCGCAGCTCGATGGCGCGGTCGACGTGCTCCATCCTCTCCTGCTCGGAAGCTTCAGGCAAGACGAACCAGTGGATGGCCATAGGTATGGGCAACGTGCCCTTTGGCTGCCGGGACCGGAACGCCTGGAGGGCGCCCCATTCCGTCTCGTCGGTGGCGAGATCCACCAGGCCCGTGTAGCCGGACGAGATGTAGGCGTCAAAGGCGTCGCGTATGTGCTGGACCCTCTCATCGACCGACGAGACTTGTGTGAGAAAAAAACACACTATGCGGAGGGCCGCGCTCTCGCACAACAAGCCCGTTGGTCTGCCGCACTCGTCGCGACAGATGCTGCCGCCCGGCGGGTCTCGCATGTCGGCGACGCCCATTTCCTCCATGGCGGCCGAGCTGCACCAGGCCGAGTGCAAGTCCTCGGCCGTGATGTAGATGGGACGGGGGTCCAGGTCATCCAAGTCACTGGCCAGAGCACCGCCCTCTGTCCATGGCTGCATCCAGCCCCGGCAGACGACTCTGGCCAGGTCCGGGTGGGCCCGAGCATGGTCGCGGATGGCCTGGCGGATCTCGTGCAGGCTCTTGCAGTTGCTCAGGTCCAGCCGGTTGATTTGATTCCCCGTATGGAGCAAGTGCATGTGGCTGTCGATGAAGCCCGGCACGACGACGCGGCCGGCCATGTCGTGCAGGACAGCGCCGGCGGCCCGGGCCTCGAGCACGGCCCCGTCTTGGGCCGATCCGACGTGCTGGATCTTGCCCGACGCCCCGTCGACGACGAGACAGTCTGCGAAGCCGGGCTCCTGCGACGCGGGAGCCTCGGGCTGAAAGAAGCGTCCACTGTGCAGGATGATGGACATGATTGCGTTCCAAATAGGGCCGGGATGGGGCTCGAGAGGGGGTGGCTTGAGGCCTAATAAGGGGGTTCAAAACTCCTGAGATGATTCTGCGTGTTGCTCTCCGAGGTCTCTGCTCTTCTTTTCGTCTTGTTCTTTTATTCTAGATGCAGAGTTTATAGATGAAGAGGCAATGAGTCGTATTTCAGTGTTGCGGCGTCAGGCAAACAACCCCTCTTTCCACTTATAAGTGACGTTTTGCACCCTCTACAGATATGGTGTCGCGTCTCAAGTCTGGACTCGATGCTGCACCGTCCGGCCGTTGCCATGGTGCTCACCTACAACGGATGGTTCTGCCGGACTAGACGGCGGACTAGACGGCTTCCAACCGGCAACTAGCTGGCAGAGGTTCTGGAAGCCAGGGATGGGAAGCCGTCGAGGTTGTATTCGACCAAGTACATCATCTGTTACGACTTTGTTCACATGCTGCTGGCCACTAAACAGGACACGACCCCGTGCCATGATAAGCTGAAGTCTATTCTTCCATTGACAGCCACAGCCACTGACCTGGTACGTTTCGTAGATGCGTGCTTGGTCCGATCCCAGTCCCCGGTCGTTTCAGCGTCGAAACCCCAGCGGCATCCAGCCAACTACCGATCTAGTAGTACTACTGACTGATGGAGACGAGGGAAGAAAAGAAGCAAGTGTGCCGGTCCTTGCATTTGGTCCGGAAACTTAAAAAGGGGCCAGACCAGGATCCCGCCTGTGCTTACAGAACACGGCACATGCTACTACGGTCATGCAGCGGGGATGGGGAAAATGCTTCCCGTCGTTGCTGATAGTAGTACCGCACTCGGTCGCCATGAAGCCGTAACGTTGCACATGCTAGCATAAATCTCCGTCTTCAAGGATGAGGTTGCCGTGCTATCTGCGTACATGCAAGCCATCCATGTCCTCGACGGCAACGCCCAGTGCCGGGAGCACATCAGACGGCACATGTTCCGGTTGGAAAGGCCACTCTAAGCACTCCACCTCGACGTTGAAGCCAGCTTCCATGGCGAAGCCCGCCCACGAGGCAGAGCTCTGCGTCGTCCGAGTCTGATACTACGCGGACGTGCAGGAGTAGTCACAGGAGCTGAAGTGAACCCCTATTATTTTCCTTTTTCAAGCCACATGGCATGCTCGGGGCATTCCAAAGGGGCCCCGCCCCCCCTTGGACCCCGCAAGTCCGGGGTGTCGACAAATAGGCTTGCTGATGTTGCCTCTGATAGAGTTGGAATCAAGCCTCTGTGCATGGAGTCTTCTCTCCGTTGATCCACCCGCGGCCGAGGGCCCGGGTGCCGCCGTGTGCGCTTGGCGTGTCAAGAGCCAACTTCATTCCAGCCCTTAAGAGATAAGCACATCCCCCTTGGTCCACGTCCCGTGGCGTGGCTGCCTGCCCCCTGATTTCCAGCAGCTCTACTCTTCACTCTTCCAATGAACCCTCCCTCACCCAAGCCTCCTCCAAATCTCTTGTTAGCAGTTGCCACCGGCTGGCTACGCATGTCCTCATGGATCAACACGCCAACGCCTCCTCCCTCCCCGGCGAGCCGCATCCGCCGGGCACCCTGGAGCTGTTTTCGGGTGAGTCGACGGGCCGGGCGAGACTTGGAGTGCTGGGCGAGCCGGAGGCAGAGAGGAGAGAGAGCAAGTCTGCTGACGACTCTGACTGTCCAGATGAGAACAAGGAGCATGGCAAGCTGGTGCCCTTGCCAAGGCCCTCGGACGACTTTAACGATCCCTTGGTGAGACGGGCCACGCCATGTCCCGGTCTCCCATCTGCTTACACATATATATACTCTGCAGACGTGGTCGATGCTGCGAAAGTCGTGGAACTATGGCCTTCTCACCGCCATGACCATGTCCATCTTCGCCGGGTTAGTACAGTCGCGACGGTCCTGCTGTGGCAGTCGGCGCTGACCGTTACAGGCTGTCCACGCAGACCATATTTTGGCCTCAGATGCTGCAGGAGCTGAACGTGACGCTGCAGGACCTCAACAACGGCATGGCAGGCCAGCTGGTCGGCCTGGCCTTTGGCTGCGTCGTCTTCATCCCCTTTGCCAGAAAGTACGGCAGACGGTCCACGTATATCGTCTCGACCGTGGTCGTCACGGCGTCGGTCTGGTGGTCCGCCTTTATGCGGACGTCGGGGGAGGTGGTCGCGACCAACGTCCTCATGGGCCTCGCCGGCGCCATCAATGAGACGGCCGTGCAGATGAGCGTACTTGCCCCTTTTTTCTGCCGTTTCTCCTCCCCGATGCTCGAGAGTCCAACTTGGGAGTCCATCGAGAGTCCAACTCGAGAGTCCATCGAGAGTCCAACTCGAGAGTCCAACTAACTCGACCCGTGCAGATCAGCGACATGTTCTTCGTCCACCAGAGAGGCTCGGCCAACGGCGTCTACCTCATCGCCGTCACGGCCGGCAGCTTCCTGGCGCCCATGGCTGCCGGCGCCCAGGCCCAGAGCTTCGGGTGGCGCTCGTCGTATCTGACCCTCGGCGGCTGGATGACGGGCCTGTCGCTGCTCTTCGTGCTCTCCTTTGAGGAGACCAAGTTTGTGCCCGCGGCCCGGGCCGGCAGCGGCACCACCGACGATGCCGACGACGAGGACGGCCTCATACGGCGCGATTCCTACCAGCTGGGCCCCAAGGTGAGCCGCGTCGACTCCGAGGCGCCCCTCCGGGGCAACGCTGCCCGGCCCGGACCCCGGACCCGGCCCCGGCCCCGGCCCCGCTTCCCGCGGTATCTCCGGCTCCAGCTGGTGACGCGGACCGACGAGCCCTTCTGGAAGACGCTCTACTCGCCCGTCCACTCGGCCTGGTTCCCCCACGTCGTCTTTACCTTTCTCGAGTTCGCGTCGGGCGTCACCTGGGTCGTCGTCTTCTCCTCCATCATCTCCATTGTCTTCTCCCGGGCCCCGTACAACTTCGATGCCGCCCAGATCGGCTTCATGTCCGCGGGTCCCTTGGTCGGCTCCGTCTTCGGCAGCCTGTACGGCGGCCCGCTGGTCGATTGGGCCGTGGTGCGCTTCGCGAAACGCAACGGCGGCATCTACGAGCCCGAGATGCGCCTGTGGCTTATGCCTCTTCCCGCCCTTGCCATGTCGGCCGGCCTGGTCATGTTTGGCATCACGGCAGATCGGGTACGTCTTGCATGTTCTTGCCCCTGACTTGGCTCCCCCTGACTTGGCTCCACAAACGCTGACGAGACAAGGGCATGCACTACATCTTGCCTTCCATCGGTATCGCCCTTTCTGCGTATGGCTTTGGGGCCATCTCCGACATGACATTCACCCTCATTATCGATTCCTTTCCCAATGTAAGCAAACTCCCACATGCGGCGAGACGAGGCGCTGACAACTCACAGCTCGTGGCCCAAACATTCGTCACCATTTCGTTTTTCCGCAACGCCCTCAGCATCGCCGGCCCCTTTTCCATCACCTCCTGGATGGAAGTGATGAGCATCAGCTCCATCTCCATCGTGGCGGCAGCCATCAGCCTGGGGATTCATCTCCTTGGCATCCCTGTCGCCATCTGGGGCAAGAACATAAGAACCAGTCTCGCCACTCGGTACCATCATCTGTCCGACAAGTCCACCTAGGATGTAGGAGAAGGACTGGTGGCGCGGGGCGCCGCGGAGGCTGGCTCCTCCGAGTATAGGGGCTGGCTCTTCCGAGTATAATGTAATACCTGATGCTTGCTCAAGGTACGGCGCAGCAGGACTAGAACCGACCGAGCATGTGTCGAGTAGATGGGGAAGATGACGAGTATGTATTGCTAGGCGGATGAGCTGATTTACATATCCCTCGACCTGTTCGGTGACTGTTGCGAGCATCTTGAGCTCTCGGCGTATGCACGATACATGGCGACTCGACTTGAAGTAAATCTAGTCATGATTGAATATAAACAGACAAGTTCCACCAAGGCTTGGTATCGTTCAGCATAATAAATGGCACGCTCACTTGGTGGCTCCGCCTCAAGGAAATCTAGTCATGGTTGGATATAACAAACAGATATTTTCCGCTTGGGGTTGGCATCGTTCATCGTCACAGACGCATCAAGTTTGTACATGATGCCAACACACACACACACTTCTTCCACATTAAGCCTCCTCGCCCGCTTCATGAGCCTTGCTCAAGCCCGGCTGCTGCTTTCCGATAAACTGGGACTTCTTGAGCATGTTCCACTTGTCTTCGTCAGAGTCGAGATGTCGGAAACAGAACCAGAAAGCGACTCCGCCAGCCATGGCGATGCAAGCAACGACGGTGTAGTTCCACACGAGGAACGGATCGTCGGAGAGGGGAGTAAAGGCCTGGCCGATGGCGGCGGAGATGGCGCTCATCAATAGGTTGACGCTCATGACCAGAGACTTCATGTTCTCGGGGGCCTTGGAGAAGGCGTACTCGTACGAGGTGACGTTGGCAAAGATCTCGGCGATGCCGATGAAGATGTAGGGCAGACACTGGGCCCACACGTTGATGGGGGCGGGCGGGCAGGCCTTCTTGACGCCTTCCACCAAGATGAGCTTGTTTGCTTCCCAGCCGCAAGGGCTCATGCGGTAAATGTAGTACTGCATGACGGCCGAGGCGACCATGGAAAGGGCGGCAATGATGAAGCCAGTCGTCATTCGCTTGATGGGCGTAAAGACAATGCCAAGCTTGCGGAGCCCGGGGTACAGGATGTGGTCGATGAGGGGGATCATGATGAGGATGGAGATGGGGTTGAGGTTCTGGATGATGTCGTTGGGAACGCCGTGCAGCTCCAAGGTGCCGGCCTGGATGGTCAAGTTGCCCGTCATCTGGTTGTACGAGAGGAAGAAGACGGGCAGGAAGAGGAAGACCTTGCAGGCCTTGAGACCGCGGCGGACCTCGTCGACCCAGGCGTCGTCGTATGTCATCCAGCTCGGGCGCTGCTCGACGGGCACGTTGGACGGCTTGGCCACGTCCCAGTTGAACTTGGTCAAGGACGAGCGCTTGCGGACAAAGACGAACATGCGGAAGAACTTTGAGAGCAGCGAGCCCGTCGGGGGCTTGAGCTTGTAACTCTTCTTCTGCGACCAGAGGACAAAGGGGGCCAGGAGGAAGAGGCCGGTGGGGATGATGAAGGCGACCCAGAAGCCCACGTACTTTTCGACATAGACCATGCTGATCTGGCCGGTGAGGGAACCGACGTTGATGCAAAAGTAGAAATAGAGGAAGATGCGCGTGTTGGTGACGGCCGGGTCGACGATGACACGCTCGCCCTTGCGGACCTCGATGCGCGGCCGGACGTCCTCGTTTTGCTCAGCCAGGAGCGGAGAGACGTTGGCCTTGAAGAAGCCGGTGCCGACGCAGAGGGTGAGGAGGCCGATGATGAAGCAGGCAAAGGAGCCCTTGTTGTTTGCGAGGACGCCCGGGGACGCGGCAACGACGAGGATGACGTGGGCAACGGTCGAGATGCCAATGGCGAGGTGAAGGGTCCAGAAACGACCCATGCGCGCGTCGGCGACCCAGGCACTGGGGAAGACGTCAGCAGAAGCTGGGGGATGGGGGATGGGGGATGGGGGATGATGGGCTCTGGGCTCTGATCTTGGCTTACCCGAGAAGGGGCATGATGTAGGCGAAAAACATGTTGAACAGGATGAGCCCCTGAGCGGCTTTCGGCCCCATGCCCAGGGCTCCGGGAAGGTCGCCCGGGTGCCGGGGAGCGCCCGTCGTCGAGTCGGCGGGCATGGGACGGTTGATGAAGTTTGTGTAGAGGACCGAGGTGCCGTAGTAGGAGAAGCGCTCGCAGAGCTCGACAAAGGCGATTGTCCACATGCTCCACATGATCTTGCCCGAGACACGGCGCAGCGTGTGCATCTCCTCCTCTGTCGGCTTGCCCTCGTACTCGTCCTCGTCGACCGACACGCCGGCCAGCGAGTGTCGCGTGACGGTTGCCTTGGCCACGTCCATGGAGCCGCGCGCAGGGCTGACGGAGATGCCCTTGTGGTCGGCGTCGACGAGGCCGGCCTGCGTGATGGAGTCGTGGTCGAGGTTGGGGAGGCTCGTCATGATGGGCAACGTTTGGCGGGTGCTCTCTGGCCCGCGGCCGAGTCGATGGGATCAACCGGGAGGGAGACGCCGAGTCGAGCCGGTGGAGGGAACAGATGTGAATGGAGAGGGGAGAGGGAGGGGGAGGGGGAGAGGGGAGAGGGGCGGGACACGGCAGAGACGCGAGGGAAAAAGAATCAAAGCCGCTGCGGCGACAGCGGCAACCTTATGTATTAGCCCTGGCTGTCTCTCCATCTCTCACCAGTTCCCCGCGGACCAAGACACGGAGAAATGGGCCCGATTCGGAAAGGTTGGGCAAAGGTTCCTGGTCCATGCAGTGTGGGACCCCTGGCAAAGGACGAGGGGGGGTTGAGTGTGGGGGTAGGGGTAGGTGATAAGGGCAAGATAAGGGCAAGATAAGGGCAAGGCCGTCTGTGGCGGACCGGGGGCTGCACAACTTCGGGCGAATGGCGCACAAGCCACCGAGTGATCGAGTGAGCAGCACACAAAGCAAGTGGAGAGAGAGCACGTTCCATAAACAAGTCGAGGCGTTTGCGGTTCATGTTCTGCTGCATCCGAGCGTCGTCTCGGGTAGCCATTCTTGCATTCCAGCCACTCCCGGTTACCAGCGAGCCGCGTCCGGCTCTGCAAAGCACGCGATGCTGCCGATCCCTCGTGCGTGTCCAGGTTGGACAAGTTTCCCTTTACGCATCCGGGGCTGAACTCTGTTAAAGCTTCTTCGGGGCTTCCTCACATGCACATGCTGCAAGGACAGAGGCAATCCTTCTTCAGTGGGGAGCTTACCTGTCACTTGGGTACAAAGCTTGTCCACTCGCACGTCTGCATCTGCGCACACAAACATCATTGACCTCTTGTTCATCAGAAACGAAAAAGTCGGATTGGCCGCGTGAGCCGACGCCTGTATCTGCCACAGTGAGACCAGAGGCAGTGAGACAAGTTCGTCAAGACTCGGTGGCGAGCTCCCTCTTGACTGGCCGCATCCGTCCTGGACTAGTAGCAGAACCGTCTGGACTAGCAGAGGCCGAAAGCAAAGTTGGAACCGTCAAGCACGACGATATCCCCAGGCACCTCCCACAGTGTCTCTCGGCGTCCCCAGCCACATGACCCAAAGGGCCGAAGACGTCGTACGGGAGGGCGCCATGTAACCTTGTTCTGATGAAACGATGCTTTCCCTCTTGCTTTTTCCCCCGCAAAGTCTTGGCGTCGTTGCCTTGTGAGTTGGTGGGCTCCGTTCTACGTGATATGCCGTTGGCTGCCTCGCACAAGACCCTGTCTGCCACACGGTAGGATTGAATGGCTGGTGGGTGGCGAGACAGGACTTTCAGCTTCCATGCTGTCCTTCCCATCTGCACGTGCAAGCCCCGTCAAGGATCCTCGGCACGTCGAGATCAACTGCTTGTGAACCAACGGCCTTCCCTTTACCCCCCGGGCCCAGGCCAGCCAGCTCGACACCCTTTCGTACAGCGCCGGCCACCACCTCTCGGCCAAGCGACCAACAGGGGCTTAAAGTGACCAACAAGACACTCAAGTTCCCAACGAAAGGTTTTTATTCCAGAAGCAGGGCTCAAGCCAACCCCGGCTCAAGCCAACCCCGGCTCATCTGGCGGCCCCCGCACCGGAAGGTTTCCGCTCCCCACGGGTTCCCGATATTCTCGGCACGACCCGGCTCCATGATTGGTCGAGGGCTCCGTCTGCCATGCCATCCCCGGGACGTTGACGGCGGGGGCGATGAGGAATCGTGGCATGATCCGACGTCCGAGTATATGGTGCTGCCATAGTCTCGTCAAAGAGCATCGTCAACTCACCAGTGACCATGATGCCCGACTACAAGCTGTATAGCTATTTCCGCTCCTCCTGCTCGGCCCGGCTGCGCATAGCCCTCAACCTCAAGGACGTCTCATACGACATTGTGCCCGTCAACCTCCTCGAGGGCGAGCAGCTCTCCGAGTCCCACCGGGCCCTCAACCCCTCGGCCACGGTGCCGCTCCTCGTCTCCTGCCGACGCGGGCACGAGGGCTTCCGAGTCGGCCAGTCCGTCGCCGCTCTCGAGTTCCTCGACGAGGTCCACCCGGAGACGCCCATGCTGCCCCCCGCCGGCGACGCCGAGGCCCGCGCCGTCGTGCGGACCCTGGTCAACATTGTCTCGGCCGACACCCAGCCGGTGACGAACCTCCGCGTCATGCGCCGCGTCCGCGCCCTCGGAGGCGACGCCGAGGCCTGGAACAGGGACCTCATGGCCGACGGCTTGCGCGCCTACGAGGCCGTCGCAAACGACTACGCCGGCAAGTACTCGTTTGGGGACTGCATCACCATGGCCGATGCGTGCTTGTTGCCCGCCGTGTGGAACGCGGAGAGGTTTGGCGTCGCCCTCGACGCCTTCCCCGTCGTCTCCAGGGTTGTCGACAACCTGAGCCAGCATCCGGCCGTCGTCAAGGCGCACTACTTCAACCAGCCGGACACGCCAGACGAACTGCGGACAGGGGCGTGAGACTGGAGGTTGCGAGGGTGGGCAATGCGAGACGCAGGTGACGGGACAGAATTGCAAACAAGTCCAGAGATCTGTAAACAAGTCCAGAGATTTGTAAACAAGTCCAGACTCGATATTTGACGCTCAACGCCAACATCATCATCTAGAACAGGGCATGCGCCGGCAGGATCTTGCCAGTCACGTCGCCAAAGCCAACCAGGGCGCCCTTTTTGCCCGCCCATCCCCGAATGGCGAGCGTGTCTCCGTCGTGCAGAAACCTGCGCTCCTCGCCGCCCTGCAGTTGCAACGGCACCTTTCCCCCCTGCGTCTGCTCCAGAATGCTGCCCTGCGAGGTCGAGTCCTCGCCGGATATGGTCCCCGAGCCGAACAAGTCTCCGGGACGCAGGTTGCAGCCGCTAATGGTGTGGTGCGCAATCATCTGCGGCCACGACCAGACGAGGTTCTTGGAGTTTGTCCGAGAAATGGTCGTCGTGTTGCCATTGGCAGCTGTCAAGGAGCCGAATCAGCTGCCGTGTCTCGGACGAGGTCGGACCGGGAGCTGCACTTACTCGTAAGGCTGACCTCGAGCTCGATGCTCAGCACATTGTCCTTGGCCCGTTCCCGGAGATAGGGCAGAAGAGGCGTGTCGTTGGGGATGCCGGGGCTCTTTGCATCTCTCAGGGCGTCGGCGAGGACGACCCACGGGCTGATGCTGGTGCCCATGTTCTTTGCCGTAAAGGGGCCCAGGGGCACATACTCCCACGCCTGCAGGTCCCTCGCGCTCCAGTCGTTGACGAGGACGTAGCCAAAGACGTACTCGTCGGCCTCGTCGACGGGGATGGGGCTCCCCAGGTTGTTTTCGCGGCAGACAAACATGCCCATCTCGAGCTCGAGATCCAGCTTGTCGGCCGTGGCCAGGACGGGCACCTGTGGCACTGCCTTGGAGTCCCTGAGGATCTGGCCCCACGGGCGGCGGATGGGCGTCCCGGAGACGACGACGCTGCTGGCCCGGCCATGGTAGGCGACGGGGAGATGCAGATAGTTTGGCTGCAGCGCATTGGCGGGCCCGCGGAACAGCGCGCCGACGTTGTAGGCGTGGTTCTTGCCGGCGTAGAAGTCGGTGTAGTCGCCAATGGCCATGGGGAGGTGGCTCTGGACCTCGGCACGCGGCAGCAGGGCGCGCCGCCTGAGCGCCTCGTTGTCCTTGAGCAGCTCCGGCATCTTGGTGTCGGCGCTCAAGACGGCCTGCAGATGCTCGCGGACGAGGCGGTGAAAGGGGCGGCCGAGCGCGGCCAGGTCGTTGAGGGTGGCGGCGGAGAAGACGCCGGCGTGCTTCTCCATGTCGGGCGACGCACCAAAGCCGCCGCCGGCAGCAAAGGCCCGGAGATCGAGCACGTGGTCCCCAATGGCCACGGCCGGGCGCGGGGAGGCATCGGCCGAGGTCGAGACGATGCCAAAGGGTATGTTGGCGATGGAGAAGTGCGACTCGGGGGAGACGGGGAGCCACGACATGATGGGCGGTGACGGTTTCTCGCGCGAGGTGATTGGGGAAATGGATGGACGAGGGCAGAGGCAGAACAAAGGACAGATAATATGTGGTGGATGCCGGCGCAAGCCGAATGGTGGAGACGAGGTGGAGAAGCGCGGAACGGAAGCGGGCCCGGCTTGAGCCGGGGCCGGCCTGAGACGCGGGGCTTCAACTGATGCTGATAACCGACATGTCACCATCGAGTTGGTCGAGAGCCTCTAAAGGATGACGCAACGCCATCAACATCAATTGTCGTCTCATCGTTTCCTCTCCCGTCGAATCGAGTCGCGCGTTGCCAACACACTTTATGCCGCCTCCCATCTGCATATACGCTCCGGATCCGACACCTCCCACCGACTCTGCCGTCCGTGTGGTGCTTTTTCCCTCTTCGTCTTTGACCTCCGTCTTTGACGAATGGCGGATCGTCTTTGACGAATGGCAGAAATCGTTCTGTCCCGACCAGTCTGTACATGCTCCACGACTCGGGGCTACACGGCCCCGAATCGATATTAATAATATGAAACATATGAAACATGGACTCGGGGCAATCGACGGACCCGTGCGGATACTATTCATACAGCCAGCAGTCATCGCTCCATCCAATCAGCAACAGGAGCCTCATGCATCGACGGCCGATGAATACGAAAGAGCCTCGCGTCCCATCGAGCCCGTGTTGGTCCCTCGAATCGAGTCAGCTTCCGTCCCTGCAGTGCGTCGTCGACGTCCCGTCATGGTTTGCGTACTTCGTAGCTGCATGGCCAACGCAGCCGGCGAGAGCTCAGCTTCTCCCCTCGTGATGCCCTCTTGCGCCACCGTGTATGCGCCGGCAGCGTCGGGACGACCAAGCAGAGACGGCCGCCGGGGGCCGTTTACCGCTCACATGCCGACTTGACGATTCGGCCCAAGTCCTCGCCGAGCAGGCCCTTGTGGCCCAGAAGCATTTCAGGCCCTTGTCGTCCAAGAGGCATTTGCCCATCCGCTGCAACTTGCCACCACCGAGGGAGGTCCGTAGTAGTTCAAGATGGGAGGCTACGCGGCAAGGGGTGTGAGCCCCATGTGCTTACTCCGGCCGACTTTGCCAATGGCAATTGTTGGTCATGGTTTACCTACTACTGCACCGCCTCCGCACTCGCGGGCTCGTCGGCCGCAAAACGAGTCCGAGGCCCCGCCGGCTGCGCAGTATGCCGGCTCCCGAGTCACTCGGGCTGGCGTGGCACCCAACATACGTCGACGACCTGCATGTACGTCGTCCTTGACCAGTCACGTCGCTTTACACACCTCCACCTTCCACCTCCGTGGAGGTCCCGCGGAGCACAAGGCTTCGGGACTCCGCCATGACATGTGCTAGTCTATATATGCCGTCACCTCCCTTGGGAAGCCGAGGGTTGGGCATGCCCGGATTTCTCATAATCCGAACCCCTACTCGTCTCTCCCTTACCAGCTCTTTACAGTCCTCCTCGGCAATGAGCTCCGTCGGCCTCATCAAGGTCGGCTTCGAATCCTGGAGTGGCCGTTGGCAGCACCACGGCGACGCTTTGCACGCAATTGGCCTGGTCTTCTTGTTGGTAGCTGCCCTGCTTCTCCTCCCATGTGTTGCCGGTTCTGATGGCCCTAGAGGTCGTCGCCTACGGCGTGGCTCAAGCCGTCTACCGCGTTTGGTTCCATCCGCTATCCAAGTTCCCCGGACCGCTTCTTCTGTCCCTCACGGCGCTGCCCGCCGCATACTCCAACTTCGTCGAGGGGACATGGGTGAGACGGGTTCCCAAGCTGCATCAAAAGTACGGCCCTGCGGTGCGAATCGGACCCAACCACGTCTCCCTGGACGGCTCCATTGGATGGCCAGAGGTGTTTGGCCGTCGACCCGGCGGCAAGGCCGAGTTCCAGAAGCAGCCCCCTATTTTCAAAGACGACCATGAACCCCTCATCACCGCCTCTCACCAGAATCACCGACGCCAGCGCCGTCAGTTGGGCCATGCATTTAGCGACGCTGCCCTGGCGCAGCAGGAGTCAATCATCAGCAAGTATGTGGACATGATGCTCGACCGACTTTCCAGTCGTGCCCAAGAGGGGGAGACAGTCAACATTGTCGAGTGGCTGAATTTTGCCACCTTTGACATCATTGGCGACTTGGTCTTCTCCGAGTCCTTCTCCTGCTTGGAGAACAATGGATATCACCCCTGGATCATGTCGATATTCCACGGTATCCAGGGCTTCGCTCTCCGCCGCTTCTCTCTGTCCTATCCACTCATCGGCTGGCTCGTCGACAAGTCTGACGGGAACTTGCTGTCGAGCTCGGTGGCGCGAGTCCGGTCCAGTGCCAAAGACAAGGCCCGGGCTCGCCTGGGACACGGCGTGGGACCAGTCGGCGGACACCAGGACATCATGGCCCACATGATGAAGAAGACTCGCACCGGCGGCGACGGCCTAAGTGAAGGCGAGGCTCTGGCCAACGCACCCACGCTTGTCATTGCTGGCAGCGAAACCACGGCGACAGCCCTGTCAGGCTTGTGCTTTTACCTGTCGCGGAACCCGCACGCCTACGCGATGCTCGCCAACGAGATCCGCACCGCCTTCGCATCCGAGCAAGACATCAACCTCATCAACACGGCCTCGCTCGAGTACCTGCAGGCCTGTATCAACGAGATACTTCGAGTGTATCCGCCGGCGGCCGAGACGGGTGCCCGAGTCTCCCCTGGCGACATGGTGGACGGCAAGTTTGTGCCTGCAGGGGTGAGTCCAGCGTCTCCCTGATCTTTGGTTGCGCTTCGTCGTCATGCCTGCTGACATGTATGGTTTGCTCCTCAATCAGACCTTGCTTTCCGTATATCAATGGGCTACTTTCCAGAACCCGGCCAACTTCGTCGAGCCCGAGTCGTACATCCCGGAAAGATGGCTGCCGGCCACACACGCTCGATACGAGAAGCGCTTCGAAGCAGACAACCGGGCCGTCTTCAAGCCATTCAGCTACGGCCCACGAGACTGCATCGGCAAGAATCTGGCCTATTCCGAGATGAGGTTGATCATCTGTCGTCTCTTTTACCGCTTCGATTTCGAGTTGGCCCACAACCAGGACGGCTGGCATGAGGACCAGAAGGTTTTTGGAATCTGGCAGAAGAGCCCCCTTTACCTGAAGATTCAGCGACGCGGCGCGGACGCTTGACGGGCGGCCCGCTCTAGAATGGAGGATTAGTGATGGCTTATGTGTGTATGAATATCTTGGGTTTTAAGCATCGTCGTGTTTGGCCCGTGTCTTGTTCCATGCTGGTTGATTCCTCCCCGACTGTGAACCATAACGAGGCCTGGCATCGTCACTTGCTCTGCGGCAACACCTGCCCATCTTGTCAGCCAAGACGCTCGATCAAGCTTTGCTCCTTCAGCCTCTAGCCCCATGGCTGGGCTTGTGCAAGACGCTGATTGCCGCAATATGCACCTCCGAGTCCTCCCCCGACCTGGCCTGATTGTAGTTTCCCACCTTGAAGTAGCTCGGTGGCGAGTCATAGCCAGACGTATCGAGTCGTGTTCGCTTCCGATTGATGGTGACGAATAAGACGTTGTTCGAATATGACAGTTCGTACGTGAACTGCGTGCCAACGGCAACATGGCCAACGCCGACGATTGTCTGTCGCTCGCCGGGGCCAGCCTTGACGCCGACTACAATCTCGCCTCGCTGGCTATAGTACATCTCCGCCAGAGGCCCCGACGCAAACACCTGCCCGATGACAGTACCGCGTGTGCCGTCGTCTGGCTTGACAACCGTCATCTTCACCTTGAGCCCGTTTATTCCACGTGGCGACCACCAGATATTTCTGCCGTTGCTTCTGTGCACTTGGCGCAACTCGGTGCGGCAGTGAATGCTGCCCGACGTCGTTGTACAGCCCGTAATGTTCGGGTTGCCCGGGGCCGTCAGCACCATCTGGCCAGTGGTTCGATCCGTGTAAAAGGTTGTGCCTGTAAAGCCGTCGCGGCCTTGGAGGTCCTGGCTCTTGATGGTCCGGATATTCCCACCGTCGCCGTATGGCAGCTGAAGACTCCAATGCGCCAAGTCGAAGTTGCCGCCGGGGGCGCAGTGGCGGTCGAGGGCTATTGCGGCCCCGAGGCCGATGGCCCAGACCAAGAGAATCGGGTTTCGGAGAGGCATGTTGGGTATGTACTCCATGGACGGAATGTAGGTAGACTCGCCCCCTATATATGTATGTACTAGTATATAGCACGTTGTCGAGTTGCTGTCCCAGGCAATATCAGGGTTGCTATACCAGTGGCGCGGAATTGAGTTTGAACACGTCGGTACTGTCCTCGGGGACAGTTGACGGGTATCTCGGTCCAGCCTTTGACGTGTCTGTTGGCATTCTCATTCTCAACGACGACTCTGTCGGTTGTGCTTCTTTCACTGATGACGGATTCGCAACATGGGGTGGCGGTGAGCCGGCCAAGTTCAAGCCAAGGGCGATGGTGTGATGGGATCGTATTCGGTGGAGTGGACAAGGACGAAACACTAAAGGAACCTTGGCAACCCGCAAATTTACATCCCACTTGCATTACCCGTTGATGGCCAACGGGTAGGCCAGATGAGCGATTTCTCCGCTTGCGCCTTTCGCAGAATCACCGCCTGGTGACTCGCCGCTTGTCGTTTCGCCGTCGTCGGCGACACGATACCAATTCTCCTCGGGGTCCCCGAGGCATTCGCCGACCGTCACCAGCTTGTAGCCCCGTTCCTTGGCCATGTTGATGGTGGACTTTGCAAGCTCGCAGGTAATGCCGCGCAAGGTATCATGGGCCCCGATGATGTAGCTGTTGCTGCCCGAATCTGCCGACAGGCCCTCGCTCACAATCGCCGTCGCCTTGCCGAGTTGCGACATGTTATTGAGGGCCCAGTCCTTGGTGTTGAGGTTGGCGTGAATGACGTGATAGCCCCATTCCCTCATAACCAGCATGCAGTTCCTGGAACAGCGCAGGAAAGGCGCCCGCATGTACGACGGGAACCATCCGAATATGTTGCGCAGGGCCATTTCGTTGTACATCATCTCCTCCCTAATCTTGTCCGTCGTCAGCGTGTTCAAGTCCGGGTGAGACCACGTGTGGCTGGCGATTTGGTGGCCGGCGCTGTACATGCGGCGCAACATGGCGGGATAGCCCGTCGAGTTGTCGTCAATGTGTCCTTTGTAGTTGTTGTTGCCGGCGACGAAGAATGTTGCCCGGACGCTGTGTTTGTCGAGAAGGTCCAGAAGCTTCTCGGTGCTATTGAGCAAGGGCCCATCATCAAAAGTGAGGGCAACAACGCCCTTTGCCTTGCAAGTTTTGATGTTGACGCCTGACGTCGCCGAGTTTAGTGTCGAAACTCCATGCCACCTATTTTGACGTACCGTAGGGAATGTTGTTGTCGACCTTGGGGCGTGGAATCTTGTCCGTCCGAGGCCCAGGGGGTCCGAAACTAAATGTAAGCCATCCCATTAGCCGTCGACGGTCGAAGCGTTTCGGGGCACTTCAACTCACTAGACCTGACACGAGTCACTGAATGCTGTCTGGCAACCCACTCCGCAGTATTTTATCGTCGTTGCACAAAAGCCCAATCGCGAGCAGCACCAGCCGGGAAGGCAAGACCGGTTCTGGCCCTGGACACCGCAGTAGGAGAGCACTCGTGGTCGTGATACTCGTGGTCGTGATACTCGTGGTCGTGATACTCGTGGTGCTGCTCGTGGTTGGGGCAGGTCTTCCTCGCTTCCAAGCACTCCGATGCACCAGAGGGCGAGCACGAAAAGGTAGATAACTAGACATTTGCTCGAGGTTAGCGCCATGGTGTGCCAACATACACGACAGCGTCGATAGGGGACGGGAGATTTCTTCAGTCACACGTACGCAATATCTTGTATTTGTACGAAGTACATACCAGACAGGACCCAGCAGTAACACATGTTGCCGTTTCCCCGTGAGGAACCACCAACTTTCAAATACTGGACTCTGATTGGTCTATTTGAAACCCTCTTTTACGTAAATACCTGGGTAGGTATGTAGTACATACTACGAAGTACTACGAAGTACCTACTACGAAGTACGCACCTTCTTCCACATCCACATCCAATTCATGGAAGGTGACAACAGAAGCTGGCAACCCGTCACAAAACACTCTGCACCAGGCAAATCATTATTCAGCTTGTTTGATGTTCACCAACCATACCTATGTCTGGTAAAAGCTGTGACGAGACTCAAGTTCTTCAGCAGCAGCCAACAGGCTCCGTGGTGGGAAAGGGAAATAAAAAGGCGCCAATGAGGAATCCGAGACTGTGGCCTCCAGCCATCAGCTTATCCGTACCCTCCATCAATCTAGTTACAGTCTTCTCCTCGAGACAAGAGTGGCAATCCGTCAAGGCGGCAGAAAGCCGTCATCAGACCAGATATGAAACTCTGCATCGTCTAGGGCAGGGCAAGGGCGCCGACCAAGACGGCAACGCCAGCATAGGCCGCCACAGAGAGCCTCTGGACGGAGGCGCCGGCGTTGGAAGTGGCAGCTGCAGCGGCGGATGAAGCGCCGGCAGACCCGCCGCTGGAACCCGACGTGGACAGCGAACTGGCAGTGCTCAGGCTGGACGAATGGCCACTGGTGCTGGTGGGGTTGACGTCGGTGCCGTTAACAGCCTCCCTATCAAGCTCGGAAGCAGAGCGGGACTTTGTCTCAAACTTGGTCGGGCACTTGAGGTCGAAGAGGGGCTTGGTGGAGAGGTCCTTTGTAATGGCAAACTTGAGCTTGTTGTCCGGGTTGGAGTCGCGCAGGTTGTACCAAAAGGTCGGGACCTTGTTGAAGAGCTTGCGGCAGCCAATCTCGTTCCAGTAATGCTTGGCGTTTTTGACGCTGGCCACGGCCTGGTCCCAGTCGGGGCCTGAGACGGGCCAGCCAGTCTCGGTCACCCACACGGGCTTGCCACCGGCGGCGGCAACCGTCTTCTGGAAGGCTTCGTCAAAAAGCTTGCCGGCGTTCTTGATGTTGTTGTTCTCGCCGCTCTGGTAGCTGGGGTACTCGTCGACGCCGAGCCAGTCGACCGAGTCAATGACGGGCTTGTTGGTCGAGTTGGTCCAGGCGTCCCAGGTATCAACGTGGCCGACAGGGACCTTGGCAAGGGTCGTCTTGGAGAAGTCTTGCTTGAACTGCTTGATGAAGCGCACAATGGCGTCAGGGTTGTTGCCCACGCCGCCCTTGTTCTTGATGCCCGTCTTGGAGTTGCGGTACAGGTCCTCGCTGCCAATCGAGATGCCGATGACGAGGTCGGTGAACTGTGTGCCGTGGGCGGAGACGGCCTTTTTTAAGGCGTTGATCTCCTTGTCAATGCTGTTGGTGCCAGACGTCCAGATGCCGAGGAGAATGTGTGTCTTTGTGTTGATGGCGGCCTCGAAGGCCTGGCTGGGATCCTCCTGGGAGTAGGCCTGGATGTTGGTGTAGAGGCGGACGGCGTTGAACATGCCGGGCGCGCCCTGGAGGGCCTGGGCGGTGCGGAACTCGGCCTCGAAGTCGCTCTTGAACTTGGCCGAGTAGTCGGCCTTTGTGGCGCCCGAGTTGAAGCCGAGATAGTTGCTGCTTGCTGAGGCGCCGATGGCAAGTGCGCTCGCGAAGAGCGTGGCTGTGAAACGCATGGCGGGCGAACTGGAGCGAATAGCAGGTGTTGAGGGGGTGACGACGTCGAGGCAGCTGTCGGTCGATGCGGACGCGAGGATGGGGTTAAGAGTAGAGCCGGTAGAGAGAGTGTGTAGAGGGAAGAAGGGGGCAAACGACGGCTTTGTTGACAAAAACAAACGGCTCGAGGCTCTAAAGGAAGGAATAGAAGGGAAACCGAATGGACAGAGAGGGGGGGGGGGGGGGGGGGGGGGGGGCGAGCGTGGCAAGAGAAAGAAAGAGGGACAGAGAGGCACGAAGAGGGAAAATAAAAGAGAAAGAGAAGAGGAGGATATTCCGTAGAGATGTAGAGAGAGGAGGTGGCTTAGATGACGCCGGCCACATGGTGGCTCAAGCACTGGAAATGTGCATTCGGGGGCACGACGGCACAACAGCACAACATAACATTGGAGGAGCAAGACAGGGGACTTTTTTCTTCTTCTGCCCCTTTTCCGCCGGCCCAATGACAGTCGACACTGAACTCCAGTGACGTCCTCTATTCTGGTGACTTGCTCCCTTTCTGTCTGAGGCGGTCTGACGTTGATCATCTTTACGGATACACATTGGACAATCCCCTTGGGCGGCACGCATGTCGTCCCGTGGCGCGACGGAGCCGGCCAAGGCACGCCGGCGGGACACCTGTGCCAAGTTGCAGCGGCAGGCCGTGCAGAGGCCAACAATGGTTGAGACGGCGGCTGAGACGGGCGCGAGGGTTGATTCGCTGCCAGGGAGAGCGTTGTAGTATTTCGCTTACGAGCATGGGCCGGCATGACCTTGCACATTTACGGAGTAACTACGAAGTACAGTTGCACATGTACAGAACTACTAGTACTCGTAGAGTTGTGTCTGCAGGCCAAAGCTTGCACCACTATGCCTTCGGTGACGTCTGTCACATGCCTCTCACATCATGGCAGGTTGAGGACAATTAACCCTAAATTACCGGGGCCTCGTTTGATGCACAGATCTTGGTCCCGCCGTCATCTCCCCGGAGAGCCGCCTCGACTGGAGAGTGCCTCGACTGCCACCCAAAATGGACAAGTTCAGCCCCTTGAAACCCCTGGGTAACAATGACTGGCAACTCATGTCTGCTGATGCTACTTCGTGAGAAGCTCCTAGGATGCATCCCGTGACGCCCGTCTACCAGCGACAGCATTGCGGGGTACTGAATATCCAAGCCAGTTTTTATGTAGCCGGTTGAGAGGCGTCGCTACACACACCCATCTCCTGCTCAGGGCATCCCGCGTGACCCATATGCGATGCGCGAGCCGCCGGGCCGGAACCTCAAGCTCTAGGGTAGTCTCTTGGCCTTGAAACGGCTTCACATGCCGACAACTTGTTGGCTTCATACATCGTCTTGTTTGCCAAGAGAGAAAACCCTAATAAACGGGTGCTGCCCTTGATAAACCGCGCATTGCGTTCTTCAACGAGACTCCCGTCCTCGCGTCCTCGGGCCCCCCGCCCGGTTCCGGTTCATAACGCCGCAGTGCCTTTCCTCGGCCCGTCGGGCTGTCTTTTTTAATGTTCAGGCGGGCATTCACTGGAAAGCCAAACCCAGCAGGCATGGACGGGCACGCCGTGACTGCCATTGCGACGGCTGGGGGTGAAGCTGAGCCCAACAACGGCACCTTGTGACACCACAGAAATCAGCATCAGTCGCGTGTATTCGTGTGTATGTATCTATCTACCATGTTTCCAGTCCGGCGGTCTGGAACTCGCATCTTTTGACGGAACGGTAGCTCTGCGTATGTATGTATACCGCGGGCCTGCGTGTGGTACTGCGGGCCGTCTGGGCCCAAGTTCGGAGACGCACCACGTAGGCTTCCGTGTCGAATTGGCTTTCTCAACTGCCTGCCGCCCTCAGCCCGCCCACGTGCTGGTTGCTGTCGGTCTGATTGCTGATTGCTGCCAGGAGATCCATGTACCGTCGTGCTCAGCCAGGCCAAAGGGGCAATGTTCTAGCATGGATGCCCCGTCTGCTTTTCGGCCCTCCCTCCCCCAAACATACTAACTATCAAGTATACACGGCCGTCGCCCGCTCCGGCGTGCCGATACAAGTATCCGTACCTTGGCGACAGGTAGTCGGTAGCCGGAGCACGCAATTTGGTGGCTCACTTGGACAAACGTGGTGCGACCCGCCTCCGAGCATCCTCCGGGTCCAGCCTCATCCCTTTGCACTGCAGCGTGTCATGGCAGAAGCTGACTCTGCCTCTGTCTACTCTCTTCGTATATATAGTCTGCATTGTTCAAAAATGTACTTCGTACCCCATCTTCAATCTCACCCCGCCTCGGTCCCTCGACCACACATCTTGACCTGTTCCCAGACATCGCCCATCGCCTCGCCCTCTCTCCTCGTCCGACATCGACAGCGCACGCGCCCAATACCCGTCATGGTCGCCACCGTCAAGGACCGGCTGGCCTCGGCCATTGGCCTGGCGCCCCAGGACCGCAAGCACGACGACGACGTCCCCTCGATATCCAACGCCGACCTCTTCGTCGAGCACGAGCCCACCGTCCGCGACTTCTTTGTCGAGCTGGCTCCCTCGGCCCAGGCCGTCGCCCGCTACGTCTACAACCTGTTTCCCTTTGTCCACTGGATTGGCAAGTACAACTCGACGTGGTTCGTCGGTGACTTCATTGCCGGTATGATGCCAAGTCCTCGCGTCCCCCTTGCTCGCGGTCCCGTGCAGCTGACGCGAGCCGTGGCCTGCAAGGCACCACCGTCGGCGCCGTCGTCGTCCCTCAGGGCATGGCGTATGCCCAGCTCGCCCAGCTGCCCGTCGAGTACGGCCTGTACTCTTCCTTTATGGGCGTTCTCATCTACTGGTTCTTTGCCACATCCAAGGACATAACCATCGGTGTAAGCTCGAAGCCCCCTCGACGACCGGACAAGGCGATGCCTCGCACACGTATGCTGACCTTGGACATGTATGCTGACCCTTCTGACCCCAGCCCGTCGCAGTCATGTCCCAGGTAACAGGCAACGTCGTCCTCAAAGCCCGAGACATCCTCCCCGACGTGCCCGGCCACGTCGTCGCCTCGGCACTCGCCATCCTCACCGGCGCCATCATCCTCTTTTGCGGCCTCGCCCGCCTCGGCTGGGTCGTCGAGTTCATCCCGCTCCCCGCCATCTGCGCCTTCATGACGGGCTCCGCCATCAACATCCTCAGCGGCCAGGTGCCCAAGCTCATGGGCATCAAGGGCGTCAACACGCGCGAGCCCCCCTACCGCGTCATCATCGACACGCTCAAGGGCCTGCCGACGACGCAGCTCGACGCCGCCCTCGGCCTCACCGCCCTGACCATGCTGTACCTCGTCCGCGGCGTGTGCTCCCACATGGCCAAGCGCCAGCCGCACCGCGCAAAGCTGTACTTTTTCATCTCGACGCTGCGCACAGTATTTGTCATTTTGCTCTATACCGCCATTAGCGCCGCCGTCAATGTTTCCGTCAAGGACAAGCCCAAGTTTGGCATCATCCAGGAGGTCCCACGGGGTAAGTGGTGCCTTGAGCGCCATGGCTCCGTATGGGACGCTTTCCTAACGCTGCCAGGATTCCAACACGCCGCCGTGCCCGAAATCAACTCGGAAATCATAAAGGCCTTTTCCTCGGAGCTGCCGGCCGCCGTCATCGTCATGCTCATCGAGCACATTTCCATCTCCAAGTCGTTTGGCCGCATCAACAACTACGTCATCGACCCGTCGCAGGAGCTCGTCGCCATTGGCGTCTCCAACCTGCTGGGCCCCTTTCTCGGCGCCTATCCCGCCACGGGGTCCTTTTCCCGCACCGCCATCAAGTCCAAGGCCGGCGTGCGCACACCCTTTGCCGGAGTCATCACCGCCATTGTGGTTCTGCTGGCTCTCTACGCCTTGACGGCCGTCTTCTACTACATCCCCAACGCCGCCCTGGCAGCCGTCATCATCCACGCCGTCGGCGACGTCATCACGCCCCCGAGCGTCATCCTTCAGTTCTGGCGCGTTTCGCCGCTCGAGGTGCCCATTTTCCTGGCCGGCGTCTTGGTGACCGTCTTCAACACGATTGAGAATGGCATCTACACGACCGTCTGCCTGTCCTTTGTCGTCGTCATCTGGAGGCTGTTCCTCAGCCGGGGGAGACTGCTGGGACTGGCTCGCATCCGCACCGTCAAGGCCATGTCCAACGGTCAGACGGGAGGGGCCGGCGGTGCCCAAAAGGAGGCGGTGGCGGAGGAATCGGACCTCTCGCTGCGCACCGGCTTCCTGCCCCTGGACCACGAGGACGGGTCGAATCCGCGCGTCGTGATACAGAGTCCGTACCCGGGCGTCTTTATATACCGGTTCGCCGAGGGCTTCAACTACCCGAATGCGTCGCGCTACCTCAACCACCTGACGGAGACGATATTCAGGGGGACGAGGCGGACGGATCCGAGCACGTTGGGCAAACTTGGTGTATGTGGCCACCCGCTGTCATGTATGCGACTCTGTTAACAAAAGGCCACAATGGCAGGACCGTCCGTGGAACGACACGGAGCCTCGGACGCAAAAGACGGAAGACGGCGATCTGCGGCCGACGCTCAAGGCCGTCATCCTCGACTTTTCGTCGGTCAACAACATTGACGTGACAGCAACGCAGGCGCTCATCGACGTGCGGAACCAGCTAGACCGGTACGCGGCGCCCGACACGGTCAACTGGCACTTTGCCAACATTGAGAACCGGTGGACGAAGCGGGCGCTGGCGGCGGCGGGGTTCGGGTTCCGGACGCCGAAGCCGGACCCGGCGACGGGGATGCCGGCGCACTGGAAGACCATATTCAGCATCGCGGACCTGGGGGGCTCCGACAGCGCGGCCACGGCGGCGGCCATGGATGAAAAGGCGGAGCGCAAGAGCCTGCTGTACGACACCGAGGAGCCGCTGGAGCCGGCGGCGGCCACGGGGTCGCAGCTCTCGGACAAGGACGTGCCGCGGAACCCGGGCAGCGCGCAGCTGGTGGCGGTGCAGGGGCTCAACCGGCCGTTCTTCCACTTTGACCTGCAAGAGGCGGTCGAGGCTGCGCTGCTGCATGCGGAGCGAGACGATTGACGTGGGTGATTACCTTTCTTGTGCTCTGCGACGAGCGTCTGGACATGATTTCTGAAGACGAAAGTGAGCAACGAAGAGAGGGTTTGGGCTGGCAGTCTGACGCCCAGATGCATAAATCATGTGTGTAATACAGAGTATGTACATACACGGCAAAGCGGATATGTACATATGCAGTTTGACGACGTCAACGCCCACCGCCCACAGACGAGTGACGATAGAAGAGGGAAAGGGAAAGGAAAATATGGGTGTGTGTGATCAAGAGACAAGTAACTTACGAGTTATACCGACATGATCGGGAGTTGGTAGATCTCAATTTCCTGCCTTGATTTGCACCCCTGCCCTCCGGTTGGGCATCCATGCTCTCATCCCTTTGCCGTGACACCCTCGATAGTGTCGTCAGCGTGCAGATCCATCATGGATTCACAAACCTCTGCAGTGGCCAGAGACCGGCACATTACTTACTGTTCCCGGTCTACGAATACCTACGAAGTACGAAGTACCAACCTAACAGCCACCCACCAAAGCCACCACCACGCACCTAGGTACCTGGTTAGTGATGTCAGTGAAACCCCCCCCCCTAAGTACATGCCTGTACGAATAGCGTGCCGCCTTGTTTATTGTATTGCAACCGGCTGCAGCAAAACTCGACCATCGCCCTCTCTTTTCGCATCCTCTGTCGCCAGCCACCTCCTTTTGTCGTCGTCGTTCGTCTCCCTCGCCTGCGGACGGCAACGCCGCGTTTAATGGACCCGAATCCTCCGACGCCGACGACGCCGCCCCAGGCAGAGCCCGAGGGCGGGCCGTCTGAGCAGTCACGGTCGCGGTCGCCGACTCAATCCCACTCGCCGCCGCCGTCGGGGCCGCCGCAGTCCGAGTCGCAACCTCATTCACAGTCTCCCTCGCCGCCACAGCATTCGCTGCCTCACTCGCCCTTTTCTAGTCCTCCCCTCCCTCAACCCTCGCCCTCGATCCTGCTCCCGGCGACCCCCCAGTCCGAGGAGCCCGCAGACGACTACTTCACTCGCATCGGCCAGGCGCCGCGCCCCCAGCCATCACCACGCCCTTCCACCTTGGCCATCAGCCGCCTCCCCAGTTCCACGCCCTCTGAGAGCCGCCCGCCGGCCCGCCCAACAAATTCGCGACGGCCCAGCATCCGGATCCGCCTCAGCAATGCCTCCCTCAGCCGAGCCCAGCCCACGTCGCCCGAGCGCGCCGCCTCGAGCCACGCCCCCCCGCAGCATGGTAGACGCTCTCGCAGCGCCTCGCATCCCAGCGCCGCCAGCGCGCCCGTCGATGCCATCAGCCCCATCGGGACCGGGGGCGGGCTAACGATGCAGCCCGACACATCCAGTTCCGCCCGCAGCCCGAGGAGGATGATGCAGACCTCGCTGCCCCGGCTGACGGAAGAGGGCTCCCGCCCGACAATGGCCGCGCTGGGTCTCGTGGCCGCTCCCCGGCCCCAACGTCCGTCCATTACCCAAAGCGATCCGGCCGCAGACGATGGGGAGCACGAGGAAAAGAACATTCAAGAGGCGGGTCCTTCGCACGAGAGGCGGAACCAGCTGCGCAGAGTGAGCCGCTTCTTCTGGCCCAACCTTGCCAGGCGCGGGTCCGTCGACCCCGGCAGTGTCACGTCGGCCGAGACGCGCCACGACGACGAGTATCACGAGGAGCTGGTCGACTGGCTCGATATCATCGGTGAGTCGCTTGCCTTGCCGCAGTGCCCGCGCCGGCCCCCCGCACGTGACTGACCTGTGTGCTCGCCGCAGATCCCGAAGTCCAAACGCTCTCGACTCTCACAAACGTGCAAAACTCGCTCTTCGTCCCTGACCTCGGCACCTGGATCAACAGACGGCCTACCTATGTCCTCTCCCAGCCCGATCTGCAATCCAGGAGACCGGCGGCGGCCGAGGCGCAAGACACGCAGCGAGAGGAGGCCGCCGCGACGGAATCGCCACCCGACGCAGCCGCGCCCGAGCACCCGTCGATGCGGCGAACCAATACCATTACCTCGCGGCTGTCCGAATCCCATTACGCCTCTCTTCCGCACGGCAGGACCCTCGACGGATGGAGCGCGGCAGATAAGCAGGAGCTCGACGACCGCGTTCGTCACATGCTCCACTCGCGACGGTCCAAGTTTAAGCGCATGATGAAGGGGTTTGGCCAATACGTGCGGCGGCCGCTCGGCTTCTTCGTCACTCTCTACGCCCTCCTCATCACCCTCTTTGGCCTCGCGTGGGTCCTCTTTCTCATCGGCTGGATCTACGTGGGTGAGAAGCAGGTATACGCCATCCACGTCATCGACAGCATCCTCGTGGCCCTTTTCGCCATCATGGGCGACGGTCTGGCGCCCTTTCGGGCCGTGGACACTTACCACATGATCTTTGTTCTTCGCTACTCGCGAATGATTAAAAATGCCGGCAAACCGCCTCGAGCCCGATTACGGAGGAGCCACGCCCAGCCAGAGGTACGGCCAGTGACCGAGAACGGTGTCGCCGAACCGGGCCCCCTGCAAACCATTGACGAGAGTTCTCGGCGCTCTGACCAGACATCAGACGTCAACGGCCATGGAGTCCTCGAGGCGCGGACCATGGCTGCAACCGGAGGCGACCAAGACGACACCGCCGACATTCACGTGGAAGACGGTAAATCAGGAGAGGACCTTGGTGGCTACTACCCCCTTAATGCGAAGCAGGTCAAGAGCCTGCTGCACCACCAACAGAAGCTGGCCAAGTCGCACAGCTTCTACAAGCCGCAGGAGACGCACACGCACTTTTCGTTTCCCCTCAACTTTCTCGTGGCCATTGTCATCCTGCTCGATTGCCACTCGTGCCTGCAGATTTCGCTAGGCGCATGCACGTGGGGCATCGACTACCACGTGCGGCCGTTTGCGCTGACGACGGTAATTCTGTGCGTCAGCATAACGTGCAACCTGAGCGCGGGCCTGGTCATCACCGTTGGCGACCGCAAGACGAGGAAGAAGGACGTGATGAAGCTGCTGGACCGGCAGGAGCTGACGGAAGACGCCATTGCGCGGATGGAGCAAGATAAGGAGGAGGAGGACGAAAGGAGGAGGGAGGCCATTCTGGAGCGCATGGCGGCGGCGTGATGGCTCTTTCGGATGCATCATGTTTCTTCATGCTCGGCGCATCTAGGTTTTTGCTGGGTTTGTGGGACTGACATTGGCACAGGTGGGACACGATATTCCCCAGGACACGAATGAGATATCCCCATGTAATTTATCAAGCATCTGAAACAGACTGACGGCCTTGTGGCGGGTCTCGCCGAGCAGCCTCGCGGGAGTGTCCACCGTCGGAACCGGTCATTATGCGGTTCGCTGGGGTCCCTGGCAGCCTTTTTTGTCCCAGGTCTCGCAGTTTTTCCTCGAGGCGTCATCCCGAGTGCAGCTCTTTGACAGGCCACCCTGGTATCCGAGCCATCGACGAGTCGCAGCCGCTCAGTTGAACCACGCCAGGAGCGCTCCACCGTCGCAGGCTGAAGCGGCGGCTTGGGCTCGCTCACATGTCTGGGCAAATCAGGGGCCCATCCGACACAGTAATGCTGTTTTCGAGGAGTATAACTTTTCGAGGCGAGGAATGAAGTAGAAATTAGAATATTATGACAAATGATGCAGGGAAATGTTTGAAGGCGTACGAAGTACTTCGTACGAAGTACCTACCTCCCCGGCCTCGGTAAATCATTGCCCCGGGGCCAAAAGAAAACTTGGCCCCTGGACCGACCAAGGCTGACACCCAGCCTTTCGACTCTGTTCCTGACGCCGCCTACGACCCCCCCTCCCTCTTGGTGCGATGAGCCGCGCTGCTGTCGGCATTGGCATCGCATAAATTGTCGGGAGGAGAGCAGCCCGCCATGAATTCGCGCGCCGTCTTGCGCGTCGCCGCTGTCGGCGGTGCGCAGCCGTGGACGTGCTCGTCGTGCCGAGGCCAGTGGAGACGCGCGAAGCTGCCTGGCCTCGTCGGCGCGAGATGCCTTGGCTCTGTTCCGGGGGAGCGGTTCTCTAGCAGCGGCGGCAACGGAAACGGCAACGGAAACGGCAACGGAAACGGCAACGGCAACGGCCGCAACAACAACAACAACAGGTCCAGGAGAGCGCTGCTCCTCTACGCATCGACGGGCGCCGCCGCCGGGGCCGCAGCCGTCGCCCTGGCCTTTGGCGACGACATCAAGGGCGGCTACACGGCCCTCGCGCGATCGGGCCGCGTCGCCGGCGCCCTGGCCGTCTGCATCAACGAGTACGTAGGCCCCGGCCGCACCAAGGCAGAGCCGACAAGCTGACTTGGACTCGCCCGCCGCCAGCTACCGGACCACGCTCAACGCCAGGGCCGCCGTCGACGATGCCGCCGAGCAGACCAGCATGCTGGCGGCCTGCCACAAGCGTTGCGCCCAGCGGACCCTCAGGGTGCTGGAGAAGAATGGGGGCATCTTCATCAAGCTGGGGCAGCACCTGGTATGCCTCTCTCTCTCCACACGGACAAGACACTGACGCCGCCATGCAGAGCGCCATGAACTACCTCTTGCCGCCCGAGTGGACCTCGACCTTTGTCCCCCTCCAGGACCAGTGTCCCGTCTCGTCGTTTGACTCCATCGAGGCCTTGTTTCGCCGCGACACGGGCAAGGAGCTGCGCCACTACTTTTCCGACTTCTCCCCCGACCCCATCGGCGCCGCCTCGCTCGCCCAGGTGCACCTCGCCACCGAGCACGTCTCTGGCCGCCGCGTCGCCGTCAAGGTCCAGCACCCGAATCTGCAGGCCTGGGCGCCCCTCGACCTGGCCCTGACGCGCCTCACCTTTTCCGCGCTCAAGCGCTTCTTCCCCGACTACGACCTCGAGTGGCTGTCGTCAGAGATGGAGGCGTCGCTGCCCAAGGAGCTCGACTTCCAGGAAGAGGCCGACAACGCCCGCCGCATGAAGGCGCACTTTGCCACCATGCCCGAGCTGCCCCTCGTCATCCCCGACGTCATCTGGGCCAAGAAGCGCATCCTCGTCATGGCCTGCGAGTCCGGCAGCCGGCCCGACGACCTGGCCTACCTCGACGACAACGCCATCGACCGCGACGAGGTCTCGGCCACGCTGGCCCGCATCTTCAATGAGATGATCTTTGGCGACGGCGCGCCGCTGCACTGCGACCCCCACGGCGGCAACATTGCCATTCGCAAAAACGACTCCCGCCCCCGCCGCCGCCTCCGCCGCGCCCCCAACTTCGACGTCATCCTCTACGACCACGGGCTCTACCGCGACATCCCTTTGCCCCTACGCCGCTCCTACGCCAAGCTGTGGCTGGCCGTCATAGACGGCGACATGGACCGCATGAGGCGCTACGCGCGCGAGGTAGCGGGCATCAGCGACCAAGACTTCCCGCTCTTCGCCTCGGCCATCACCGGCCGCGACTTCGGCGTCGTCAGCCGCGAGGGCTCCATCCTGCACACGCGCACCGCCGACGAGCAGCAGACGATGAGCGGCGCGCTGCAGGGCGGCCTCCTCGTCGACCTGGTGCAGATGCTGGGCCGCGTCCCGCGCATCATCCTGCTCATCCTCAAGACAAACGACCTCACCCGCGGCCTCGACGAGAGCCTGCACACGCGCCAGGGCCCCATCCGCACTTTTATGATCCTCGCCCGCTACTGCTCGCGCACCGTCTTCCACGAGCGCCTCGACGAGGTCCGCGCCCACGGCTCGCTGCTGTGGCTGCCCAACGCCCTCAAGGTCCTGGCCGCCTGGCTGGGCTACCTGCGCGTCGAGGTCAAGCTCGAGGCCTTTGAGCTCGCCCTGGCCGTCAAGCGCGTCCTGGGACTCAAGAGCGTCGAGTTCGGCCCCGCCGCCCCGCCCGTGGAGTGATGCCCATGTTGCTTCTTCTCTGTTACTGCCCGTGTCACAATGGGTATAGACTTGGGCGAGGGCATAGACGGGAGCGGTGTGTCAGGGGCGCAATTCTTTTAGAGGCGGTGCTTTCTAGCTGGTGCTACCTACCCTGTACTCGACACGTAGACGGTGAATAGCGATGGCGGTGCCTTTAACGACACGTGCGACCAGGCTGCTGGTTCCTCAAACAAAACAAACCTAGACTGGACCATTACTAAAGTATGAGTCGCTTTTTGTCGCTGCTCCCCAAGCCGGCTGTCCGGACGACGTCATCAGACTTTGTCGATGCGTGGCCTGACCTCCACCTGTCCAGTTAACCGGCCACTCTCGGGGCCTTTTGCCGCCGCCGCTGCAGCCACAAAAATCCTCCATGAACAATGTCGAGGCTCACTAGTCTATCCGTGTATCGTCTCTACCCATCCACTGGTACCATCGGCCACGCTCGCGGCTGCACGCCGTGAACAATCATGACTCCGTTTTCATGACCCAGCCTATCGAGCCGATCCATCAAGGTACCCTGGACACAATTCTGGTACAGGATATTGATGCTCCTCCGCGTCACCACCTCCTCCATTAAGGAGAAGCATTCAACTGGGCCCATCTGGTTGGAGCTGAGGCTGAGCGTCTTGAGGTTTGGGAAGCTGGCCAAGAAGGCGGGCAGGGGCCGCTCGGCATCGTGCTGCGGAAAGGGGGCGAAGCTGAAGTTCGAAAGGCCCATGCAGCGGATCGTGTCAAGGCCGCGAAGCCAGTCGTAGCCCTCCAGAAACGTCGTACTCACCTCGCCCGACGGGCGGGAGCGGTCGTCGAGCGGAAAGACAATGTCAAACGTGTGCAGCTTGCCGTTGGCCACTGCGGCTTCAAAGATGTTTTGCATCCTCCATGGGCTGTGCACAAAGCCCTTTAGACGGAGCGACTGCAGATTTTGGAACTGGTCGTGACGCCGTATCGGGCTGCCATCTGCCTCGGTCAGGCCGTACCGACCCAGGTCGTCTGCGTCTGAAAATATTCGTTGAACGGCTCCTGCGTCGTCATCGTTTGCCACATTAACAAGTAGGTCGAGATACTCAAAATTCTTGCCGACGTGCAGAGAGTTGATCAGAGAGACATTTAGAATTGTGCCATCACACTGTGTGCTCGAGGCGGCGGTCTTGGGCATCTCAAAGGCAAAGCCTCTAAGGTGGCGCCAAAGCGTGTCCCACAAAGGCTTCCATCCCCTCCAGCCTTCGCTCTCCAGGTGAACGTTCTTCAAGGCGAGCTGCTCGAGTTGTGGCGTCTTGGAAGCCAGGTAAAACTTGCCATTGTCAGTATTTCAACATCAGCATGCGCATGGTGCAGTCTCGAACTCACGACAGGGAACGATAGCTGCGCCGTGAGGCCCTTTTTGTGCTCTAGGTGCAACACCTTCAACCGGGGAAACTCGGGAACAGCCGGGGCAACAGAATACCAAGCCGCGGGGATGCCGAACAGATCAAGATACTCCAGGGTGCCCGCGACGTGTCTGAGAAACTCGTCAGGACGAAACCCGGCACCAGGGGGCCGCGGATCCTGCGACAGCCACATGTTGCAATTGTATGTATCCATGCTGAGATAGCACAGGTTCTGGAAGAGGTCGGGTCCCTTGGGGAAATAGTAGTAGCTCTCAAGCGGGGGCCCCAGCTCCAGATGCTGGAGACTCCCCGAGTGCCGCAGGAGAATGGAAAATTTTTTTCGGCAGAGGGCGAACCCGGCGGGATCTCGAATGACAATCTTGCGCACGCTCCCACCGGACCGCTCGACGAGGGCACTGAGGGCAGGTTCGGAGGGCGGCCGGGGAGGGGGCTTGGGGAAGATGAGGACCCTCCACAGTATCCGGCTGTCGTGGCTCTCCAAGGTTATTTTCCAGAGCTTGGACACACGAATGTATTTCCTTGAGAGGCTTTGTTAGCAGGCTTGGTCAGACTTCAAGGGTGGAAGAACATGCGTCAACTCGACCACGTCAAAGTGTGCGAATATGAGGTGCACGAGTTCGAGGGGCAACCACATGGGGTCCCTGCGTCGGAAGTGAATCTGCAACTGCCGAAGAGCCTGACGCAGTTTCTGATCTCTGCTGTCAACGCTGCTTCACATGGCGCGGGATGGGGGCCCGTACCGGGAGCTTTGGCGAGGAGGATAGGGGCGCGACGACACCGGCACTGTAGACCTTCCAGGCAAACGAGTTTTTCCTACGAAGGCGGGCAATCTTGCCCAGTCGGAGGTAGCCCTGGGCAAGTTAGCAACCGACGGCATGTCATGAGGGAGTTGGGCCGTACGTCTGGCTGGAGAGGCGCGAGCTCCAGCATCCACTTGGCGTCCCTTTCGGCGCGTGGGAGCTCGCCCATGGCCTCGAAAGTGGCGGCGCGGTAGTCGAGTGCCATGAGATGCAGTGGATCATGGCACTTTCCAAAAGATTCGCCCACGTTGCACTGGCAGGATTTCATGACCTCGTCGAACACGGAGCCGTCCCTGGCAGCGACAGCCTCGTAATCCTTGCAGTCGCACCGCTTCCGCTTCTTTCCAAGGTTGCACGGACAGAGGCCCAGGGCCTGCGTCAAAAGTCAGCGTCGAACGAGCGTCGACGGATGGTGGTTTCTCGTACACGCGTGAACTGTTTAAGAGCACGCTCGTACTTATGAGCCGTGTAGCAGCCGCGGCCGTTTTCGACGAGGGTCTTGATGTCCATGGTCAGCGACGGCGGGCCGTGCCGACCGGTTGATGAGGACGAAGCCTGCGCGTTAAGGATGCTGCCGATGCTGCGGTAAGATGCTGCGGTAGGATGCTGAGGTAAGATGCCGCAGCGAGTGATGATCGGTGTGCGTTGTGTGTGCGAGTAAAATGCCAGGGATCAGGGATACATCTCGTTCAAGGAGGGGGATATGGGTACATACATACATACGAAGTACTACTAGTACTACCGGCTTTTCCTGGCTAACTCAACACCACACAACCGGCCCACACACCCATATCTCTAGCTTCACTTCATGAGGAAGTTGATACGTATCTGGATTCTGTCTGACCAGTAGTAACCCATTATGCCAGCAAAGCGGCAGCAACCACTTGCACACTTACCGTGCTCCCGTGATTCCCGCTGCGCTTTGCTAAAAAGCATTGCTGAGCAGGGCAGGCTCCTCACAGGGTACACGCGTTTGCCTTGAGACTTGAGAGGCGGGTGCAGCTGGGTGCGGTTGCCCGATTCGTACAGATTTTTGACAGAGGAGAAGAGACCAAATGCCTGTTTATCCAACAGCCCGTCCATGGACCAGCCTTGGAGAGCAAGTCCCTCTGCCCCTTACTCTTCTGATGAGTGCCTCCTCCGTGTCCACGGTCAGCCACGGTGAGCCGCCCCGACCAGCGAGACTTGCGGCGCGACAATTGACCAACGTGGCGTCTGTATTATATATAATCAGTGTTATCTGGTCATTGTTCATCAATGGTTCCGTGGTCTAGTTGGTCATGATTTCTCGCTAACACCGAGACGGTCCCCGGTTCGAGCCCGGGCGGAACCACAGTTTTTTATGCTGACCAGGTTTACACATGTTGTGGTCTGGACAGCCTTCTTTTTTGATCAACTCACCAACTTGAGTGTTTAGCAGTCTTTACATCTAGCACATCGTGACTCCCTAGTACAGCAGTAATCACAAGAGCCCCTGGGGAGGGCATGATGGCTGAGCAAAGCATGACAGCCGTTGTACTCCGGAACGCCTTCAGCGTAGCCATCACAAGACATGTCCTCTCCTTCATCGCATTGCCACCCAGTGCAACGGCCAGTCACTCCCAGAGCAGTATTATCCCCGGAAACATGGCTCTGCGGAGCACGAGTATCGCTTCAAGCCCTGCCCACCTTGAACGACAAGACCTGCTGCTGGGTTAGCGATGAAAGGCGCGCGGCTCAAGGTCCGACCCACGTCGTTTTTCCCGACGGCAACCACGTCGTCTTCTGCGACTCTCAAGTTTCCGACGCCCTCGACGTAGGCAATTGGCGCATCACCCATGATTTTCCGCGCGACATCCCCAACGGTCGAGCCCTTCTTGACCAAGACACAATCTCGAAAGACAAACTTGGACGCGGAGGCGCCCGAGGCAAACGTGGTTGTGTTCCTGACGGGAAAGACGGGCACCAGGCCGAGCATCTCCGCCGCCCTTGACAGCACCTGGACAACGCCCGTGGAGCCAAAGCGGTACAGGACCATGTCCTTGAGCTTCTCGATGCGGTTGCGGTTCTTGTCGTCGAGGTCCTTGAGGCCCCCACCCGTCGCGTCGCCCTGCTCCATGAGGTCCTCCTTTGTGTCGACAAACTCGCTGCCCTCGACGTACTTTATGTATCCCTGCTTGGCCATTTTACGCAGAAATATTTCGGAAATGGCCGAGCACAGGACGAGCGTCTTGGGGTCCTGCATCTTTGCGATTTTGGAAATGTTCTTGTCGGCGTCTGGGTGGTCGATTTTGTTGAGGGCAATGACGGTGGGGAACTTTTCGTCGACGAAGCTGTTGACGACGTGGTGCACCGTCTCGTCGGACCAGTCTTCGAGCGGCTCCCTGACGCCAGCGCGGTCGAGAGTCCGGTTGATGACGGTTGACGTGGCGCCGTAGCCCGAGAACTGGCCCTGAAGCGTCTCGACGGCCGAGGCCTTGACGGCAATATGCCTCCTCCGGATGGATCCCCATTTCTGCATCAGGTTGCCCAGGATCCAGGCCACGACCTCGCTGCGCAGCCAGGCAATGTCGACGGACGGATCATAGCCCCTCGTCTCCTTGCCCTCTGCGTCGACGGTCCCCGAGGCGTCGACAACGTGTATCAGGGCGTCGGCGTGGCGCAGGTCGTCGAGAAACTTGTTGCCCAACCCACGCCCCTGATGCGCCCCCGGCACCAGGCCAGCGACGTCGAGGAGCTCTATGGGAACGGACCGGCGGCCCTGGACGCACGCGCCATAGTTTGGCTTGCACCGGTCGGAAACACCGAGCCGGGCGCACGCGCAGTCGATCTGGAGGTAGCCAACTGCTCTCTGGGGATCGATGGTTGTGAATCTGGATGCGTCGCAAGATGGTTAGGGAGTCAGTCCAGTCGTCTATGCACATGGGTCGCGCGCCATTGTTGTAGGGGTCGCAACGCACGGAAAGTTGCCTGTCGAGCACACTGGGATTTAGCCATCTGCGCCAAGGTATGTCGAGTCAAAAGCACCGACCAACTTTTGACGAGGCGTCCGTCAGGCTGTTGAGCGTCGTACTCTTCCCCGCCGACGGCTTCCCGACGAGCCCGATGAGGGGATCACGAGGCATGGCGGGGGTGTGGGAGCTGAGGGGACCGGGTGGCGAGCGCGATTGATGGAGACTGTCAAGGACAAAAGAGGGCGCATCCAGGGTACGAAATGGCGATTGCGAATCGCAAAATTCGAGAAGAGGCTGAGGGCGCCTCCCTGCCGCCAGCCATGTAACTCGTACATACTCCGTACCGGCGCCGGACTTTTCCGCGCTGGAACGCCATACCTGTAGTGGGGCTTGCAGGGAACTCGACTCGGAAAACATGCAACAAATCCGCTGTCGAAGCAGTCGGCTTTTGCCATTTTCAGCCGGCTCACGAGTGCTCAACTTCTCGGGGCATGCCAGCCTCGTCGCAATTGCCGCTCGATGCCTTCCCGGCGTGGGCGCGACTCCACGACGTTGCTCTCGCCGGAATCGAGCTGCAACATGTCGACGGCAAAGGCTATGGCTTCGTGCTCAACTCGGAGCTTCAAGCCGGACAAGATGCCCAGTCGCCGTGGCTCATAGTCCCCCGTGAACTCGTCTTTTCCTCGGAGACAGTGCAAGAGTATGCCAAGGTCGACCAAAACTTCAAGCAGCTCCTCCAAGTCGTCGGCCACAAGGTGACTACCCTCATGCGCTCCTCTGCCATGGACCGCCAGCGCTTACGTGCCAATCGCAGTCTGTACGGATAGATGCAATGCTGTTCCTACTGTGCCACCTCGTGCATTCCCAGCGAGGCCAGGCCTCGTCTAGAAGCATCACCCCGACGCCGTGGACAGAGTACGTCCGCTTTCTGCCGCGCTCCATCCCGACTCCTACCATGTGGTCTGAGCCCGAGCGTCTTCTATTGAAGGGAACGTCTCTCGAGGTGAGTCGCCGCCCGAAACATGTCGGGCCCGACGTCGAGGTTGCTGCAGCCCGCGACAGACCAGTGACGGCGCCATAGGCCGCTCTCGAGGCCAAGCTGTCTACCTTGGCCGACGAGTTTGACAATCTTGGTGCCCAGACCGAGACCATGCCCTTTTGGAACACCTTGCTGTGGGAGCATGGGGCAGCCTCCCTGGACGACTGGGTCCTCGTCGACGCTTGGTTTCGCTCTCGTTGCCTAGAGCTTCCCCAGGTGGGCGACGCCATGGTCCCCGGCCTCGACATGGTCAACCACTCAGGCTCCCCGTCGGGGTTCTACGAAGTGGATGGCAACGCCGACGTTGTGCTCCTTGCGCGCCCAGACTGCGCCGCGCCATGCGGGGGGGAAGTGGCTATCTCGTACGGACAGAACAAGTCGGCAGCCGAGATGCTCTTCAGTTACGGCTTCATCGACCGAGACGGTACAACTCATAGCCTGACGCTGCCTCTGGATCCCTTCCCAGACGACCCGCTAGCCAAGGCCAAAGTCCACGTTTTTGGCCGCCCGCGAACCTTCAAGGTGACTCGGGACGATCAACGTCTCGAGTGGCAAAGCCCGTTTGTGCACCTGATGTGCCTCAACGAGGAAGACGGCCTTGAGTTCCGCATCGTGCAGGATACAGGAGGAAAAGGCCAGCTGAGGCTGCTGTGGCAGGGCGACGACGTCACGGGTCGAGCCAGTGACCTAGAGACGCTGGTCCAGGACCACCCTCTGTGCCAAGTGTTTAGGCTTCGTGCCGTCGCTGTGCTACTTGAGCGCATTGAGACGCAGCTGGCCAAACTCAAAGGCGACCCTTCTGATGACAAGCTGCAGCCGCTGATTGCGGCCGGGCTGCTGCGGGAGGAGTGCATCGCGGCTGCAAGGACGTTGCGCCAGGCCGAGACTGGTCTCCTCGAGGCCGCGGTTGAGGCGCTCGAGAGTGAGGTACGTGGGCCCCAAGATGGTCAATCCGAAGCTCTGTAAGAGGGCTAGATGCCGGGATGTGGGCGGCGGACTGTCGAAATATGGTCGTGGTTGTATTTGATGCACCGGCACTAACCACGTCGTGGCTTTGCAGAAGTCCACCTTGCTCACCCACGACCAGGTGGTGGCATACCTCGGAGCGATGGAAGATGGCCGAAACGACGAAGCGCCTCTGGGCACGACGCACAATGAGGGAGAGGACGATTTCAGCTGACTTTAGCCCCCGCAACGGTTGGCGGAGAGAAATCCGGGGTAGAGACGAATCAAGAGGCCCCGTTTGGCCAGCTTGGCGGTCTGGGATGGCGCCTACTTCGGTCGAGAGACGATGGTGGGGTGGGCTTGAGACTGGAGAGTTCAGTCAGTTCAATGCCGTTGCAGATGGCACTCAATGCCGGTCCATTCGCTCTACAGTATGTGTGTAGTACGAAGACGCAGACGCAAAGCAGCAGGTATATCTCGGCAGAGTCGACAAGCATACGGACGGCTCCACCGGTCCTGTCCACCCTTCTTACACAAGCATGTGAGTACATACAATGGTCTGCAACGCTGCTGTGGGACGAGGCGGTACTATGCATACTTGACACTTGGTGCGACGGGCCGGTCTCTTTACTCCTTGCCTTTTTCGACGAATACTCGGTACATACGTGTCAAAGCTTCTGCCGTGCCATGGTTGGCAAGCCGTTGGAGGCTGCCCTCGGCCGACGCCGGGGCCGGAGCGGCGGGCTGTGCCGGGGATCGGCGATGCCGGTACATGGGGATGGCATGTCTATTTTACATATTCGTAGATTGATGCAAGGCCGGCGTCGTACATGTGGGACGCGATTTACACACGGTGTGCCGGCCATGGGTCGACTCGTGTCAATCCATGACGACCCTGATCCCACAGCATCATCTAAAGAGGTGCCTCGGGAGTTGGAGGAGGCGGAAGAGGCCGGTGAGCAGCTCTCTCTCGCCAAAGGCTAATGACGAACGTCGCTGCTCTGACTTGCCAGCATTAGCACACACTCTCTCTCTCACACAAAATGCCCCAAACCTCAAACAAACGTGGGACCCGATCCAGGCGGCTAGGAAAGCTTATGGTAGTGCCGCCGCTTTGGCAGTAGTAATAGTGCCCCGTTGTGCGTCCCCAAGGTCCCCAAGGTCCCCACAGCGAGGGCCGGCTCTGCAGAGGCCCACAGCGAGGGCCGGCTCTGCAGAGGCAGTCGGGAACCTTGTTGGAGCACTTTTGTCTCTTTCGTGTACTTCGTAGGTAAGCGAGCAAGAACGCCCAGCATGCATGCGTCTGTGGCACATGGCAGCCGGTTCATGGGTGGGACTTGGCAAGATGGTTGCACCATACGAGCATCAGCTCTATCTTGCACGGCGACCAACCTTGACGATGCGTGTGTGACTCAATAGCATCCACTCCTGCTCGCATGCTTCGACGTCTTCACCTTGGCCGCCGGGCTTGGCTCCGTGCCGCACTGTAACTGGACTGAACCGTGCCCGCCAAAGCTGTCCACGGTACGAAGTAAGAATTGTACGAATTGTATTCGTAGTAGCCCCCCTAGTAGACGGTACCCGTGGGTCCCGCTATTTCCCCGGGATTCTCCATCTGCTTTGGCGACCCTTGTCTCCACCCTTGTCTCCACACAGTCTCTCCGCACAGTCTCCTCGCACCGGCGCATTTTCCCTCTCTCGAATGCCAACGAATGCCCTCGCCTTCTCTCGCTCTTCTCTTCTCCTGGCCGTCCCCGCATCCGGGCCGACTTGTTGTTTCCCTGACCTCGCCTTGGTCCTCCTACTTTACCTGGCCTTGTCCCCGCCGCCCAACGACGCCTCCCGACTTGACCGACAGGACTTTTCCAGACAAGACAAGCGCTGGCAAGAGACGGAAAGCAGAAGAAAGACGTGAGGGCTACCAAGGGCCAGTTGCAGGCAAAGACATTCAACCAGGGCTTTGTTGAACAGAGAGACAGTCATCAGCCTCGTCGTCGGAACCCCCCCCCCCCCGGGCGTGGGCCTTTGAGCCTGTGCCAACCACGACAGCGTCCTGGTGGAATGTCGGGCGGCCGAGCTCGTCCTCTGCCCGTCGCCTCGTCCGCCGCCGCCGCCGCCCATCCGCCGACGACATGCCCGGCATCCTCCCCATGAAGGTCATCAAGGTGGGCAACAGCGCCCAGAGCCGCATCGCCCAGGCCTGCGACCGCTGCCGAAGCAAGAAGATACGCTGCGACGGCGTCCGCCCCACGTGCTCCCAGTGCGCAAACGTCGGCTTCGAGTGCCGCACCAGCGACAAGCTGAGCCGCAGGGCCTTTCCGCGTGGCTACACAGAGTCGCTCGAGGAGCGCGTGCGCCAGCTCGAGGCCGAGGTCAGGGAGCTCAAGGACCTGCTCGACGAAAAGGACGAGAAGCTTGACATGCTCTCCGCCATGCACGGCGCCCATCGCCCATCGTCCACCCTGCCCTCGTCTCCCGCCACACCAAAGGATCCCCACGCCGTCGCCAGGAGAGACTCGTTTCGCGTCCAGGCCCCGCCGCTGCTCCTCGGTGTCGACAGCTCGGACTCGTGGTTCATGGGCCCCTCGAGCGGCCGCTCCCTCATCAGTTGGTTCCCTCCATGTTGCTTCTCTCCGCCCTGCGCGCCCCCCTTTCTGACAAGCTTGTTATCCGCAGCATCCCTCAAGCGCAAGCTTCAAGAGACGGGCAAGCCGTGTACCGACTTTAACCCCGACGCCTTCTTGCACGTCCAGGGATGCCCGCCCCTGACCACGCAACAGCTTGACCAGTCGTCGAGAATCCCCCCTCGCCTCTTCTCGGACCGCAGCGTCAACGTCTTCTTCCAGGAATGGGCCCCCCTCTTCCCCGTCGTGCACAAGCCCACCTTTCTTGGCGTCTACGAGGAGTTTGTCGCCAGCCCGGACAATGTCAGGTGCGGCTATAAGCTCGCCCAGCTGCATCTCGTCTTCAGCATCGCCGGCCTCTCGTCCGCATCGCCCGACTACCGCCAAGTGGCTGCCTGCGAGCAGCAATGGACCAGGGCCCTCGAGGCGTTGCGTTTTGAAAACTCCATCAAGACGCTGCAGTGCCTCATCCTCGCCCTGCTCTATTGCACCATACGCGGCGACCACAAACGCCTGCAGCACTACAAGTCGATTGCCGTTGGCCTGTCGCACCGCCTCGGCCTGCACCAGAGCCAGAGACGCTTCTCCTTTGGTGCCTTGGCCCTGGAAACGAGGAAAAAGGTGTTTTGGACTCTCTACACGCTGGACTGGTAAGCTACCTCGTCCCGGTGCACCTGGTGCCAAGCTCATGCCCTCTAGCTTCACCGCCGCTACCATGGGCTTGCCTAAGCTACTCAAGGAGGAGGTGATTGAAACCGAGTATCCGTCCGACACAGACGACGAGTACATTACGGAAAAGGGCTTCCAGCCGACCCTACCGGGCGAGTCGACCCGTCTGTCCAGCGCCTTGGCCCTGTTCCGTGCCTCGCGGATCCTGGCCCGGGTCCTGGACAGTCTGTACCTCACGTCGACGAACCACGAGCTCTCCCTCCAGAAGCTGAGAATGCTTGAGGGGGAGCTGGATTCCTGGTTCGCGGAGCTGCCGACGCACCTGCGGCTCAAATTTGTGCAAGACAAGCCCTCGACCGACGTCACGGGTAGTCGTTCGCCACTCCTGGTAAGTGGTGCGTGTACCGGAGCAGTCGCGCGGGTGCTGATGATGATAGGCCTTGACCTTTTACTACATTCGCACCTTGATTTACCGCCCTGCCGTTGGCTCGACTCTGGGTCCCAAGGCGGCGCCCGCGCTGCTCTCGATCGCCGAGTCCAGCAAGCACATGATTCAGATTACGCAGCTTCTCGAGCAACGCAGCATGAGCTTCTCGTTTTGCCTCAACAAGTTTGACCTCTTGGCCGTCTGCGGGACCACGCTGCTCTATCAGGTGGCGGACCTCAAGCAGGACAGCAAGCTGACGCGCGAGGTCGGGCGCCTGGTCAGCGTGGTCATCAAGACTCTTGTTGGAGCCAAGGCTGCGGGCTCTCTCCATCTCCAGCGGGTGGCGCGGTCGCTGATGTGCGTCGACGTCGCGGGCGCCGGCTCTTTGGCCGCGCCGGCTCGCCAGGGCTCCGTACCTGCGCCGTGCCAGGCCCCGCCGCTGTCGAGAGCCATGAGCAACAACTCGGGCTACACGCAGAGCCCCTTCCAGCACCTGCTCACAACCGGCGGGGACAGGATGGAGTTCCAGGACAAGGGGCGGCGGATGACGATGCCCTTTATATCGGCGCAGGAGGCCGAGGTCCACCGTGCCCGACCCCGGCCGTCGTTTGACAGTGTCTCGCCGAGAGACATGACGGGTATGGGCAGTGCGGATTCGTACATTGCAGCATCGTCAACGGCAGCCGCATCCCGATCGATACCGAACCTCGACTACCTGTCCCTCAGCAACACGCCGTCGCAGACGCAGCCCCCGTCCCCGACGGAGATGGCGCGGATGCAGGCGGCAGGGTCTGCCCGGTCGCAAGCCGAGCAGATGCTGTCGGGCGGCGGCCAAGGCACGGGGAAGCTGGCGCGGGTGTCGACGTCGGACTGGGAGGCGCTGCTCGGGTCCATGGACGGCGGGCTCAACAACGTGTACGACGCCATCTATGGGGGAGCGAGCCTCATCAACGAAGCGTCGCTGCCCGGGAACAACAACCCCCGCGTTCAAGACTGGTCTCCCGACTCGTGGGACCTAAGCAGCTTCAGCCTGGGGGAGCTTGGCAGGGGCACGCGGGGCGCGGCCCAGAGCGTGCTGAGCATGAGTGACGAGAGCCTCAGCTCGGGAGAAGAGGTGGCGCCGTCGGAGCTGGGCTTGAGCGTGGGAAGCGTCGAATATCACAAGCATCTGGGGAGCGGCGAGTCATTTGGAGCAGACGGACTAGAGAGGTTTCGGCTATGATGATATCTCGGCCCCTCGTTGGGTGTCTGTTTTGATTTTGTCGCATAGCCCGCGCAATCACCTGTCTGGGATTCGTCCAGAGGAGAGCCTCGGTTCATGATTCGATGAACCCGTGAGGCTTTTACCCGTTGGGAACTCGGGGAGCTTCGTCCCTAACCTTTACGAAGTACGAGTACTTCGTACAAGATGGAAAATGAGGGTGGGTGGCCATGTGGTGGCATCGTGACCTCGTCTATAAAACCAACACGCCTCCCTTTGGTGTCTCCCTTTGGTGTCTCCCTTTGTGTCGCTTTCCGTCATTGCTTTGCAAGCGCCCATCTTGCCCGCCGACTGCAACCATGTCCACGTCGAGAGTCCTTCACCACGGGCGCTGCCACGTTGCCATCCATGTGCCATTGCCACCGTCGAGCTGGAGAGGATGCTCTGCGTCTTCCCAAAGCATCCAGCCCCCATCCATGCCCTCCATGCCTCTCAAATCTCCACGTCAATGTCCAGGTCCAGGGCGCCAATCACGTCGTCGTCCATGAGCGGCTTGTGGATCGTCGGCAGCCCCTTGCTGTCCTCGTACTTCTTCTCCTGCAGCTTGGCCAGGTGCGACGCCATCTGCGGCTTCGTCGCCCCCATCATTGGCGTCCCGCTCGTCGGCGTGCTGGCCCCGTTGCCCTTCTGCGATCCGTCGTTGACGTCGTGCCCAGACTTGGCCTTTGTCCGCAGCCGCCGCGACGAGTCGTCGGGTGCCTGTTGGCCACGCTTCATGCCCATATCCTTCTCGCGCACCTTGGCCTTTTCCTTGATTTGCGCCTTGCGCACCAGCTCGGCGTTCATCCGCCGGCTCTCCCGGTTGCGCTCCGCCAGCCGGTCCTGCTCCGACGACAACGAGGCGCCCTCGCTGCCCTTGGACGGCCCAAGCGTCGTCCGGAATGCAAGGCGCTGGCTGCTGAGCTTGTCGAGCTGCTCCTGCAGTTCCTCCGCCTTTTGCTCATCCCCCTTGGCCACCGCCTCGTCGAGCTGTCGCCCGATCCGCTCCCGCTCGGCTGGGTCGAAGCGTCGCTTCAGCTCGGTCCGCCTCGCCAGCCTCGCCTTGATCTCTTCGCTCGTCCACGTGTGCTTGATCAGGCGGTTGATGTCGTCAATCTTGTCCATCAGGAACTGCTTGGTCGGCAGAGTAATATTCTCGTTCCGGCAGGTAACCTGGTAGCGGTTGAGCTCGCCCTGCAGCCTGTTAGTCGCGCGACGTGCTCGTGCGAGCCAACGACAAAACCCACCTCTGTAAACTTGCCGCTGGAAGCAGCGATGAAGGGGAATTCTTTCATCGCCTTTCCATGCGCCGCCTTGATGTATTGGTCCGTTACAAACGGGCCGTTGGGACCACTGAGCGCATATGGTCTGCCCGTTGCAAAGGCTGCGGAAACGTGTCAGCAAGCCTCGAACCTCATCACGGCAAGGAAACGGAGAGTCATCGCTATGGCCAGCCTACTTTTGACGACTGCCATGCGATACTGCTCGATGCCGGTCTCTGGATGAGCCCCGACCGATATGCGGATAAAGCAGCCCGTGATGACCGCCTCGAAGCCAGGCGTGTAGCAAACTTGGGCAAACTCGTTTCGGCCAAGCCGGACTCTCTCGTAGTCGCGTAGCTCCGCTGGAGGCAGGCTCTTTACCTCCTTCTCAACCGGAGTCCGCGACCGCGCACGCTGGAAGTCGTCGTCGCTCTCCGACTCGCGCGAGTCCCGTCTGGGTGACAAGTCATCCCGGCGGCGCCCCTGGTCCTCCTTGCGTCTCTGCTTCTCGGCGCGAGCTCTGCGCAGCGAGTCCATGGCCGTCTCGCTGGCCTTGCCGGTCCGTGGGCGCGAGGCCTTGCGCTCGACGTCCTCGAGCTCTGCCGTGTCGGCGCTGCGCTTCTTCTTGACGTACTTGCGCTCTTCATTCTCGACGCTGGTGACCATCTGGCGCAGCAAGCGGTTCTGTCTCTGGCGCTCAATCTCGGAGATGCGGTCGGCAATGATCTGCTCCCTCTCAACCTCGCGCATGGCCATGATGTCTGCCTTTTCGGCCTGGCTCACGAACATGCCGTCCACGGGATACTTGTCGTCGCCGTCAGTGGCGCCGCCCGCGGGAGCGCGCTCACGCGAGGCGGGCTGCTCGGCATCAGAGTCGGACTCGTCCATGGGCGCTGACTCGAGGGAGTTTGGTGATGAAGGTGCTGACGAGCTGATGTGGGGAAACAAGGTCAGATAGGGAACATGTGGCCAGCTGCAGGACAAACGAGAAAGCGCCTTGTGCAGGTGGCAGATGATAAGCATTTTAAGGCGTCCAGGCTGCCAAGAAAAGAAGCACCCCAAGTCACTCACGCTTCACCCTCCTCGTCTGAGTCATGGTTCCCTGGTCGCTTGGTCTTCTTGGACGACGCTTTCCCAGCCTCTTTCCTCGTCGAGGGCGGCGGCGACGCAGACGCTTCCCTCGGCGGACTTGGGGACCCTTCATCCTCCGAGTCGCCGCCGGCAAGGGCAAGGAGCTCGTCGTCGATATCAGCCATGACGATACGTCGTCGGTCGTGGCCGATGCGTCTTTGGAGAGCTTTGCCGATGGGAACGACCGTCACGGAAGCAGCCTGGTCGGTCAGAGAGGTCCTGGAATGTATCAATCCAGAGCAGGACGCCTTGATGGCATGGGTGAATGGCCGACAGAGTTCGAGTTGGTCAGCAAGGAAGCGAGTTTTCCAGTTGTGGCAGGCGACTGGGGCAGACAATCGGACAAGTGAGGCGCGACGTGACACTGAGTCGCTCCCCCCTATTGGCTTCACTGGGCCAAGCCCGGCGGATCCTTTGTCCGGCCATCCATATGTCCACAGACGTCATTTGCTGCACGCCCCAGAGGCTGCATTCAACATCATCCATCATCTCGACCAAGCTGCCATGGCGCCAACGATGTGTCTCGCGCGCGCACCTATTCGCCGTCTGGCCACCCGGCCAATGTGCGCCCACAAAGCTCGCGCATTCTCAACCACGACGCACTTCCGGTCCCAAGCCGCGCCGCCACCCGCCGATGGCCACGCGAAGCGCAAGCCCCTCACAAACCAACAGCGCCAATTCCTCTCCTCGGCCGTCAGTACGCCCCTCACTCGCGCGGCTTGGCCAAGCTTCCCGCTGACCCGCCCCTGCAGCTCCGCGTCAACCAAGCCGGCGAACTCGCCGCCACGCTCATATACACCGCCCAAACCCCACCCCTCGTCCGTCGACAGCCCCATCTGCGACCCCTGATGAAGCACATGTACGACCAAGAGGCCAGCCACTTGGACACCTTCAACGCCCTGCTGCATAAGCACCGCGTCCGCCCCACGGCTCTCTACCCGCTCTGGTCCGTCATGGCCACGGGCCTTGGCTGGACCACTGCCGTCATGGGCCGCGAGGCTGCCATGGCATGCACCGAGGCCGTCGAGACGGAGATTGGCGGCCACTACAACGGCCAGATCCGGACCCTACTCGACATGATTTCGGGCTGGGAGGCCGAGGGCTACGACGTCGGCCCCGAGATGCGGGAGCTGGTCTCGACCCTGAGGAGGATACGCGACGAGGAGCTCGAGCATCTCGACCACGCCGTCGAGCACGACGCGAAAAAGGCCGAGCCCCACTGGCTCCTCACCGGCGTCATAAGAGCAGGCTGTCGCGGGGCCATATGGGTGAGCGAGCGCGTATAAACAGGGCCTACGAGTTACTGATGACTCAAGCAACGGGCTGGGCTCTTTCATGTACCCCGTCGGAATAGAATTTCAGTATAAGCACATGTTTCCCAAGCAGCACAGGGGGGGAGTATTGTCGATGTTTCGCGGTGTTCCAAGCCAAGACGCCAAGTCTATGCGGCCTGCCTTGCTGCCCATTACCAAAAGGAACAAGCTTTTCAGATATTCGGTGTTTGTCAGCCCCTCCGCCAAGCCTTGAATTGAGAAGGAGTGAGCTGTGTCAGTCAGTCAGTCGCCATATCAGCTGCTCCGGGTTTTCAGGAAGGTTGAGCGCGTCGGCTGCAGCGTCTCTTGCAGCATTAATTGCTAGGGGACATGTATGTTAGTCGAGTCCCTCAACACGCAAGCAGCGGCCGAGAGTCAACGTACTAGATGGCCAATGGAGCCACGCCATCCACCTGATAGCCCCAGTTTCCATTCTGCTCCTCGGTGAGAAGCCAGTCGTACGGGAACTCGACCAGGTTGCCCTGGACCATCTTCAAAAGCTCCTCGGCGTCGGTGCGGGATGGCATGTCTTCAATTGAGACCCCACGCCTGCTCCCCTTTGTCGTAGCCCGGCGTCGACGTTTGACTGAGCCGGACTGCGCGAGCGCTCCTCCCCCCGTTTCCCTGGCGTCCCTCGAAGGCGTATTATTGAACCCAGAAAATGTCGCCTTACGTTCACTGTTCCTGGATGTCTGAGGTTCGAGAGACTTGGACGGCACATTCTCCAATGGGGGAAAGAGTGACTGTCCTGGAGGAGGCCCTGCCTGGGATGCCCCCGGTGCTCGATCGGTCCGGGAGGTCGTCGACGCGTCTGGGGCAGCTTGTGTCAGAGGAGACTTCTCCGCGTAGTCTCCGTTTCGCAAAGGGCTTTTCTCACGAAGCTCTGCCTGCCCGCCCTTGGTCATGGCAATTTGGCCTTTCCCTTCATCCTGGCTGCTTGCCGGCATCTTTTCGGAAAGCTTCTCCGACACCTTCTCGGGGGCCTTGGCTGCCTCCTTCCGGACAGCCTTGGCGACTGCTTCCGGGCCCGGCGCACCGATCCCGGCTCCGGCTGCCGTCGAGTCTTTGTTGTGACTCATCTCCCGCTTCAGCTCGCTCTCTTCGCCCGCGGCTTTCCCCTCCATGTTGGCTCGCAGCTTCTCGCCGTACTCGACGTACTCGCGGTACTCGGCCCAGGTGCTCACCTCGGAGTCGGGCATGCATCGAAAGACTCTGCGATAGAGCTTCGTGTTGTTCCTCGCGGCTTTGCCCCAGACTCCATCCATGAAGCTTGAGTTGACGGGATCGCGCATGCAGTCCTTTGTGATGTCGGCTGGCCGGATGTCCGACGCCATCGGATGAAAAGCGCCATTCGTCGGGCGGCCCGTGACAGGATCTGTGTGGACGGGCGGCCCTCCTATGTCCGTGTCGTCCACCATGGGTAGGGGCGGGAGTTGAGCCGCCCGGGGCATCCCGAGCTGATCCGTTGTGCGCCGGTTCAAAGGAGGCATGGGCGGGATCCCCTCATTGCCGCCGGCCGAGGACGCGCCACGTCTGCTGTCTGCGCCCGTCGTGGGCCGATGGGGTGGCTTGGGGGCGTCCAGGGCCCCTTTGCCTTGGCTGTCAAAGCCCCGCACGAGAACCTCGCGTCCTTTAACAACGACTGAGTCCCGGCCGCCGTCGAGGCCAACCTTCTCGGCAGTCTTCCACTGGTCCGGTCCGTAGCCCGACACGTCCAGCTGATGCTTTTTGCCCGTCACTCGAGCATCTTTGCCATCTTCCTTGTCCTTGCTGTCCAAAGAATCGTCTTGATGTGTGGTCTGAGCCTTTTCCAAGTCGAGATCATGGTTAAAACTGGGCAGCCGAGGGATTTCGAATTGCTTCTCAAACAATTCATCTCGCACAGCGGTAGGGCCTGCGGGGGCACCAGGTGGTGCGTCGTCGCCGTAGATGTCTCCCATCTCTCGCTCAAACGCATCGCGATCCATCTCCTGGTGCCGTTCTTCCTCCAGGATCTCGTCGACGTCCAGGCCAAGATGCTCTCGCATCAGACGGAGGCGTAGTGTATGAGCGAAGCGACCGACCTGGTACGGCTTCCCGCCCATAGTCGACCACAACATGTCGGTGTCGCGGACAATGGCGGCGCATTCCGAGTCTCGAGTGCCAAGCATCGACCGCTCATTGATATTTGCCGACCCTATGAGAGCAACTCGATCATCCACAATGATGGTCTTGGCGTGTATGTAAAGCTGCTCCGTAACGAGAACGTCGTTGCCCATGATGCCCCACTGCCGGAGCGAGTAGAAGCCGATGTAGTCCTCCGGCTCAATGCCAGCGGCTCGCAGGCGGCCGAATATCGACTGTTCCCCTCGGCAAATGCTTCGATACTGACACATGAGGATCAGTCGAACGCTGGTCCCCTCTTGCTCGTCGACTGTGTTCTGGAAGCCCGGCATCAGCGGTATCACAATGGCGCAGCGCCAGTCCTCGCCGTTTTCGTACGCACGGATGATGCGGTCCACGAGCGCGTCCCCAATGCGGTTCACAATCTTTGTGTTGTACGCCTCGGTGCTGGTGATGAAGAACTGGTTTTCCATGTAGACAAAATGATCAGAGTCCTCAATCATCTTGATGTACGCGGTCTGGATGCTGTGCTCCGTGTCCTCGATGCCGAGAGACCAGGTCGACGCGGAGCGCAGAATCTGCACCTCGCAAGTTCCCGTCAGGCCGAGGGCCTCGAGTTCGTCGAATTTGGCATCCGGAGGCGGCAGCAAGAAGGGCAGCGGCCGGGTTGGCTTCCGCCCGCGGCGGAGATAGTTCCAGCGCTGAACAAAGTGGCGCGTCAGGTCTCGAGCGGGCTGTCCGACGACTTGCATGGACACGTCATGCCAGGGCATCCTGGGGACTTTGCTGCGATCGTACATCTCTTCATAAGGCTCGTTGAGTCTGAAAAAGTCTTGCACTCTGGGGTTGGAGTAATCTTTGCCGGGAAACAGCTGGCAGTGCTCTGCGTCCTTGGGCCGCTCGCTCATCTCGAACCCAGTCGGCTTGTCGTCGACGATGGGGTGCTGAGGGCAGTCCCAGCGGCCGAAGCAGAGGTCGATGCCGCCCAGGAATGCCACGTCGTGGTCCACGATGCAAATCTTTTCGTGGTGGGCAAAGAAAAACTGGTTCTTTTTGAATTGGTTGGGCGACCGCTGGACAAAGATGTTCGGGTGCAAGTTAAGCAGCGAGAACTTGGTGTACTCTGAGTCGATTGGAATGGCGGCTTCCACGTTTCTGTAGATGATGACGAAGATCTTGACCCCTTCCCGCGCCTTCTTCTGCAACAGCCGGTCGAGCCGCCACTTCTGGCTGATGCATGCCGGGCGTCGCATGTACAGCTCGGGGCTCAGCCACCAGTCGTGGATATAGATGACGTCCCTGGCCATGTTGATGGCTCTGGAGACGTTCCACATATAGTCGCGGCCGTCAACCAGCCACTGGGCAAAGACGCCGGTGCGAACTGGTGCGAAGCTCTCGAACCGTTTCTTTTCGTACCATTGCGTCTGCCTGAGCATCTCGTTGATGGACTCTTCAAACTGCTTCATGACCGACTGGTAGCTCGAGAAAAGGCGGACTTTGCGCTCCGACGTGTGGAGCGTTAGAGTGTGGTGCTTTTCGGGCGGCGCCTCTACCGTCAGGTCGATCTCTGCCTGCTTGTCCTTGGAACCAATCTGCTTCAGCGGGTTTCGCTTAGAAATGAGGCTGAACTTGGAGTCGACCAGATACACATCGTAGATGTTCATGTTCTCTGGCGACTCGACGCACACTATGTAGCTCTGTCGAACCAGAAACCACTTGCGGCTGTGACGCGCAATGACCTTGGCCGGGGTGAGGACGCGGCGAAAGTCGAGGCCCTTGGACGACTGAATGTGCAAGTAGCCCTCCTTGCCATGATAGCTGCCTTCTGCCGCCAGACGAACTCCCAGAGCCGAAAGCTCGAGAAAGCGGCAGAGGCGGTTGCTGTCGGCTCGGAACATGAGCCACCTGATCATCTCGGAGAGATACTTTTCGAGCGTGCGCCTCTGCTTCTCCACGTAGCGCTGCCGCCGGGTCATCATGTCCATGGCCGCGCTCGACTGTAGGCCCTCGGCATTGCAGACGTCTCCCGAGTCGGTGAATCCGGTGGATCGTCGTCGTATGCCCCATAGGTTGGCGCGCGACTTCTTTCGGCGCGGCTGGTACTGGGCGTCATCGGTTGCTCCCTCTCCGGCCGTGGCCTCAGCCGCCGTTCCCTCGCCGGCGGTCTCGTCCCCGGCCACACTGGCTTGCTCGTCATCGGAGCTGTCGCCCTTGCGGGCACGGCGCAGGTAGGGAAACGCAGAGTAGGGAAACTTGGGCTGCCTCGGGCGGGCTCCGAGGTCCAGGCGACCCGGGATGTACTTGTCGTTGGTGAGGGCAAACCTGTAACGGAAGTGGAGGTTGTAGATGTCCCTGATGGTTCGGATGACGGTCCAGCTCATCCGACTCGGGCCGTTGCCGTACTCTAGCTCTATGGTGAATATCCAGTGGCGATCCTTGTCATCGTCTGGCATGGGATAGCTGTCTTTGATCCTGAGCTTGAGTTGCTCCAGGAGAACAGGGATCCTCTTATTCCCATGCTCATCCCGCTGGATCATGCTCGCAAGCATCAAGACGGCTGGCGCACCAGCCCTGAGCTCCGCCATCAGCTCGGCCGATTTGAAGTAGTCGAACCGGTCCTCTTTCTTTTGACGAAGAAGTTTGAGCGTGCTCTTCACCTGTTTCCACTTTTGCACGCCAAAGTGAGAGGCCCGCTCCGAGTTGAAGAAGGGTCGCCTGGGAGACATGGCATCGCCATCCGACACGCCGCCTCCACCGAATACAGTGATGCGCCGTATATGACCGGCCCTTCGTCCAGGCACGGGACTGTCGGCGTCGTCGAGGTCCTCGTCGGGTCCTCTCGACTCCGAGTCCATGTACGAGTGGCCTCTCCGAAAAGGCCTGCGTCTCAGCTGCTCGCGCGCATCGCCGTCCGACATGACCTGTGCAGAAGTGTCTGGCATGCTGGCGCGGCGCTTCAACAGACGGCTAGTGGTGAGGTCACTCGGCAGGCGAATGGGCGTCGAGGGCGAGGATAGCTGTCCCTTTTTGAACCGCCGCATTTTTCTCTTCTTCTTCTTCTTGATCGCAGGTCCTTGTTCGGGGATATTCGCCTCGTCGGCCGTCTCCTCGATATCTGCGTCAGCATCAGAGTGTTCCTCGGCGAGAGTATCTGGCACTCGTGAGCCGAAGCGACCACCAGTTGGGGAGTTGGTCGCGGACGGTGATGCATTCTCAAAGGGCGTAGCAGGCGCACTCGGGGACTTGGGGGTCTGCAGGTTGGGATTGCTCGCAAACGCCTTGATCTTGGACAGGAAGGAAGCGCCTCTGGACTTGCCAGGGGGGTCGGGTGCACCCCAAGATCCGCGACGTGAAGGGGAGATTTGGTTCATCTCCTCGAGTGTATCGGCCCGGGCAAACTGAACGCTTCGCCTCCCGAAAATGGAGGGAGCTTCTGACAAGGCGGGGTTGGACATGGGAGACAGAGGCCCATCGGCGTCGTGGCGGTTCTGTCCAGATGTATCAGGGGAGCGTAATGCCTGCGTCGAGTCCTCCTGGAGCACTCTCGGCGAGACATCAGGGTGCTTTGTCCCTCCGTTCCAGTAGTCCTTGGCCTCCATCCTTGGCCTTGGTTCTCTGGGCTGTTGATCTGCTGTATCGGGGGTGAGAGGGAGTTGGTCGTCTAACCGGGCGGTTGGCGACGCAGATGCGGGCTGAGGGGCGACGTGCCCTGGCGACGACAGAGGAGACCGCGTCCGCGGCGACACGGAGTCTCCTTGACGGTTATCGGCCATTTCTTGGCTGCGCAAAGGCTCTACCAGCCTGTGCTGGGGGCTTGGAATTGGCGCGGGTTGGCCAGATTCACGAGCGCTCGTCTGGAAGGACGGCCTAGCTCAACATGCTGGGACGGCAGGTCGAGGTGGTCGGCCGATACGTAATGCACACGGTGGCAAATCAAATGCTGTCGAGGGCCAAAAGGTGGCGAAGAAGAGGCCGACTCGGAGCTAGGAAGGGAGGAGTGCGAGACGACGGAGAGAGAGAGCGAGAGCGAGAGAGGCGCTAGACTCGAATACTTGACGCGGAGGCAGGGCGGTGACGGGACAGGCGATTGTGGGCGGCATGTGACAACCTGGCACAGGCAGTCCGACAGAGTGCAGCTCCCAGTTTGACAGTTGAAGCGTTGAGGCTCAATCGACGGGATCGCGAGACCTTGTTTGTCGGCGGCGACTGTCTACTTGTTAGTATTTCATGGTGCATCTACTGGGAAATCTGGGGGTCTGGCTCGCCCCACCAATCTTGCACCCGACAGGACCCGGTATAAGGGGGAACTCCCCCCCAGCCTCATTTCATCCCTTTACTGTTCGTAGGTACATACATACCTAGTAGTAGTACTAACTAGTACGTAGTAGGCATGACGGCCGTTGGCGTCACTGTCCCGCCAAACTCCTTTTACTTACACGACGAGTTGGTCACGTTTTGATCCTTGTCACCGACGCGCCATGCATCTATCTAACTCCTAACTGCACCTGCTGCGGTTTTACCCGTTGGGAACTCGCACCTGGTCGAAGGCCCTTAGTTCCCAACGGGTACGTGCATGTTCCTTGGGCTCATTACAGGGAGGGAAAGGGGCTCCGGGGCAGATGAGCAAGCCTGGTGCGCATGTGATTGTCTCTACTTCGTACAGCTGGTCCCCCAAGCGCTTTCATCGACTTGACTCTGTTCGGCTACATCTCTCTTCTTCATATCGATCCAGCTCTGAGAATCCCGTCTCCCCCCAAGTCAAAAGGCGCCAGCCGAAAAGGCCCCATCTCGGTTGGCGCACAAAACAAAAGCTGGAAGATTCATCCCCACAGCGCCACAGGGCACAAGGGCCACCCACAGGACGCGCCGCCAGGCGCCCTCCACCCCTGAGCTCCCCGTCAACAAATCGCCGCGACGGAACCGCGACGGCGCGCTACCTCAGCCTCCTGCCCGTCCTGCCCGTGCCTCTTTTTTCCTCGTCTCTTTTTTTCTACTCCCACACTCTGGCCTCAGCAGCCTCGTCGCTCTCTATCCGGAGCATCTTGTCGGCCCAGGCGCGGACGACGATACGCTTTACTACCTTGTTGCCATAGGCTGGCTCCGTGCCGCGGCTGCGTGACCCAATCATTCGTCTTTTCACCTTCTCCCTCCACCCTTGATACATCACCCCACGCATAGACGACGCCGAGCCATCGTCGCTAAAATGTCAAGATACTCGCTCCGTCAGACCCCCAAGTACGCGCCCTCTATCGGCGCATCTTGTCACATTGGCTCCTGTTCGCGCGCACTCATCATCTGAATCTAACATTGCGCGTCCAGGAAGAAGGAACTCTTTGATGGTATGGTCGAAACGCCCGCGACGCGGCGCTCGTCGCGTCGCCAATCGTCTTTCCCCCCTGACATTTCGGACCCCGACAACGACTCCAGCTCTGCCCCCGAGACCTTGACTCGTACTCGGTCTGTCCGCCGCCGTCGCACCGCCGCCAAGTTCGCCGAGGACCTGGACGATGACGAAGCCGACACGGACGCTGCCGCCAGCGGAAACGGCCACACGCCCGCCACGTCCAAAGGCTCTTCCACAAAGAGGTCTGCCAATGGCTCCGAAGCCGAGAGGTCTGCAAAAAAGGCCGACGCGGCCACGGACCCGCCCGTTGTTGACGGATGGAAACCGGGCCATGATCCCAAGGTGGACTACTCGGGCGAGTTCGAGTTTGGCGGCTCTTTTGGCACCTCGCTCATGATGCTTCTCTTCCCCGTCCTCATGTGGTACATGTGGATCGGCGCGACATACTACGACGGCAACTTGCCCTCGCGGAATCCGGGTCAGACCTGGCTGGGGTTCGGCGCCGAGCTGGTCAGCCTCGTTTACACTGGCGCGTTCCCCCACGCCAGGGCCTGGTTCTGGTACTGGTCCTACCTCATCTTTCAAGCCGCCTGCTACTGCCTGCTCCCCGGCGTCTGGAGCCATGGCAAGCCACTGCCCCACGAGAACAACAAGCAGCTCCCGTACTTTTGCAACGCTTTCATCAGCCTGTACTTTACTCTCGCCGTCCTTGCTGTCCTACACTTTACCGGCATCTGGCCGCTGTACCTTGCCATTGACGAGTTTGGTCCTCTCCTGTCCGTCGCCATCTTCAGCGGTTTCCTCGTCAGCATCGTCGCCTACGTCTCTGCCATCTACAGGGGCAAGCAGCACCGCATGACGGGCCATGTCATATACGACTTTTTCATGGGCGCCGAGCTCAACCCCCGGATGTTTGGCATCCTCGACTTCAAAATGTTCTTCGAGGTGCGCATGCCCTGGTACTTTCTGCTCATTCTGAGTCTGGGTGCTGCGGCTCGCCAGTACGAACGCTATGGCTACGTCTCCGGCGAGGTCTTATTCCTCGTCATGGCCCACTACCTCTACGCCAACGCCTGCGGCAAGGGCGAGGAGCTCATCGTCACCACCTGGTAAGTTGGTCAGGAGACGCCGCGCTCATCATGTCTGACGCGCAACAGGGACATGTACTACGAGAAATGGGGCTTCATGCTCATCTTCTGGAACCTTGCCGGTGTCCCCCTCTCGTACTGCCATTGCACCATTTATCTCGCCAACCACGATCCCTCCGAGTATCACTGGAACCGCTGGGCCCTGGTCTTCATGTATGTGGCCTACCTCTTCTGGTACTGGGTCTGGGACAGCTGCAACAGCCAGAAGAACCGCTTCCGCGCCATGGAGAGAGGCAAGCTCGTCGACCGCAAAACTTTCCCTCAGGTTCCGTGGCAGACTCTGCGGGATCCCAAGACGATTGAGACGCCCCAGGGCACCATTCTCGTCGACGGCTGGTACGGTCTGGCTAGGAAAATCCACTACACGGCCGACACATGGTTCGCCATCTCCTGGGGACTGATTACCGGGTTCAAGTATGGTTGCTCCTCGTGGCCCTCGTGGCGGAGACTAGGCTAACACTTCGCCTCAGGAGCCCGTTCCCTTGGTTTTATCCCGTATTCTTCTGCTGTATGATTGCTCACCGTGCTTCGCGAGACATTCACCGCTGCCGCAAAAAGTATGGCGATGCCTGGCTAGAGTACGAGCGAACGGTCCCGTACCTCTTCATCCCCGTGAGTCCACCGGATCCACTGCCTGTCCCCCTTCTCCGGAAATCTCTTCTCCTAACTCCTCCACTCAGTACGTCATCTAGCCCGCGTGACTCTTTGTGGGGAGAATCAACGGGCCCGCCTTTGGAAGATAGCTTTTTGTCCATCATTTGCTTTGGGCCATAGCCGAAGCATTTGTTGTTCTTTTCCGTAAATAATCGTCTGGCAAGAAAACGGCCTTTTGTCAAGACGAAGCTTGCCCTCTTCCACCAACTCAGGTCAAGGGCAAAAGGCGCAGAGAAAAGACGGATATTGATTGGCTTGGAGATGAGGGAAAGAGAGGGGGGGTCCGATACATCCAACACTGTAATGTTTTGTCGCTACGAAACGTGATACCCGCATTTTATTCCGGGTCGACGCTTCGTCTGAGAATACAGGTAGAAGATAGCCGACAAATCACAAGCGGGGCTTGCTCTACTCGAATGGTATAGTGCAGCAGTCTCCAAGTGAAATCATGGTCGAAACACGGCACTTGGAGAGGTGGGGGGGAATAATATGTGCATCGGGCTACATCAGGCTCCTCATCCCATCACCGTCTATAACGACAACGCTGCGAGACCAAATCGCACATTGTCACTACTATACATATACACTCTCCTCCTCGGGCGGGAACCGAGTTCATGCCCCCCTCCCCGGGTTGGATCCGCGTTTTGCCGGTATCGTCGAAGCCCAAATCGCGCCGATGATGACATTGTTCCATCCATCATCGTAAAACGAAGCCGCGCAATTGTCCTTTTGCCTAGTCGGAATGATTTGCTCGTTGCCGGGGATAAGCGCCTCCTGTGGATCGTCACTCTTGCCAGGTCGCCTCCCAGGCCTCGGGGTCAGAAGCTTAATTGCAAGTGGCATTAAGCGTAGCCTTGGAATTCATGAGCAGGGCAACAATGAGACCGTAGAGACCTGACTTGAGCGTTAGCATCACAATATATGGCATGTCTTCCGGCGCCAAACTCACCCAGGACTTCGGCGAAGATGAGAATCAGAATCATGCCGACAAAGAGACGGGGCTGTTGAGCAGTTCCTCGGACACCAGCGTCACCGACGATGCCGATGGCGAAGCCTGCAGCAAGACCGGCCAGACCGACAGAGAGACCTGCACCAAACTGGATGAAACCGGTGTACAGAGGAAGCTCTTGCTTGAGACCGTCTGAAATCAGGACAGACACGACCAGACCGTAGATACCGATGATACCAGCCATAATGACGGGAACAATGTCTGGTGGCATGGTTAGAGACTATTTCGCAACACCCGATAGCGACGAGACTTGCTCTTGACGATCAGGTCGGGCCGGAGGACACCCATGGCGGCAATACCGACGCCAGACTTGGCGGTGCCATAGGAGGCGCCCAGGCATGTGAAGACAATGGCGCAGGTGCAGCCCATGGCGCCAAAGAAGGGCTATGCTATAGTCAGAATGGCTGGTCCGACACGGCATGGAGTATATCGAGGGCTATGGTGGCATGTGTGTGACGTCGTTTGGCGGGTAAATGGCAATACTGACCGCGTAAACGGGACTATGGAAAATGCGAAGTCAGCATCGGCTCAGTATGAGGGTTTGATTCGGGGGGCAGTAAGAGGGCCAAGGCAAAGAGACGAGTGGTCGGTCCAAGGGTGGCGGCAGCTTCAAACGATGTGACGGGAGCTCGATGACGACGGGAGGGAAGCGCGCTCAACGTACCAAGCTTCGGAGACCATGGTGACGACTGTGGGCACGCGCGGCAAATGTCTAAAGAATCGGAGGGAGAATTCGGAACGAGTGAAAAAGCGAGGCTCGACGAGTGATGGCGAGAGAAGCTTCCGAGATGGGCGGCGGTGCTGTGGTGAGGTGAGTTACGGTCGAGGTTGGTAGACGGATGGAGTCGCTCGCTCGCAGGCTGGTGGCTCCAAGTTTGTTTTGTGGCGCAGGGGGGTGACTGGGCGAAGGACTGGGTTACGTAAGGGGGGTCGGATACTTGGTTGTGCCGTTCCGCGTCCTCCAAGGCCTAAGCGTATGTACGAAGTAGGTAGTAACTCGTTCTTCGTATTCGTAGGCGGGATCGAGATGTCCATGTCCAGTGTCTCGAGTCGTGCAAAGAACACACCTGACCAGTTGGCAAGTTATAACCCTAGCTGCGAAACTAGAACTTGGTGGCCAAAACGAAAGCCGCGCCTGGTCTCGGCGGCCTTGCATCCATGCCCATAAATCATTGCTTTATTAGCTTTATTATGCGCAAGGGTTGGCCGCGAAGCAAACGTCCCTCTACAGGATAACGTCGCTCCACCTCTGTCACTAGGCGCCGACGCGCACACCTGGAACCGTTCCCCTCCGCCAGCCGATGTATTTGTTTTGGTATCCTCAGATTGGCTTTCCCTTGTCTCTTCACTCTTCGCCTTTTTTGTCGCGCTCGAGTCGCCTGCTTCGGTTCCAGCTGCTGCTCGTACAATGTCGGGCATTGCGCGCAAAATCGTCGTATGCGCGGCCATCGATGGCCTGATAATACAGCCGCTGTCGTCCAAGGGGCAGAAGCCACACCAGCCTGTCCGGGTGCGTTATGGCGACTCGTCGGTTTCTGCCGTTCCTCGCGATCAGGTGCCCGATACCTCCAAGCCCGAGTCGTCGTTCGAGGCCTTTGGCATCATAGGTGGGCATCGGCTGTCGAGACCCAACTTTGGCCGCTGACAGACTTGCCAGGCTTAATCACGGTTTCCAAGCTCAGCTATCTGGTCTCGATTGTGCGCCGTCAGCAAGTGGCCCAGATCCTTGGCTTTCCCGTCTATGTCGTGACAGAGGTCGCCATAACGCCGTGCACGTCCAAGTCGGATGCAGACGAGTCCATTCAAAGGACGGCGAGCCTCTTGGGAAGACGGGTATCCGATGCCCGCAGCGACGCTGGCAAGAGCAGCGACGAAGAGACCGAGGCCTACGACGGAATACTCGACGAAGTGGAAGATGCTGCCACCGGGCAAGAAGAGGCTCAGAGGCCCGACTCCCAGCGGAGCAGCGTCGCCGAAGACGTCATCCGCCGCCGAGGCAGCTACGGAAGATTTGCTCAGAGCTGGTTCAGCCAGAGCGGGTGGACAATGGACCAACGCCGGACCATGGGCATGAGCATTGCCACGGCCAACGCTGATGACTCGGCGGCAACTCCGGGGCCAAAGACGACGCTCACAGACGACGCAGATGTCCAAGTCTCTGTGTCTTCCTTGCTACCCAAGCTTCTGCGGACCATCAAGTTTCTGTTCGGCTCGTCGCGAAGCTTCTACTTCTCGTACGATGTGGATATTACGCGCAGTCTAGCCCAGGATGCTCTGCTTGTGCGTCGAGACACGCCGCTCCATGCTCAGACTGACGGCCACTTCTTCTGGAATCGACACATCTTGCTGCCGTTTATGGCGACGGGCCAGGACTCATTGGCTCTTCCCCTTATGCAAGGCTTTGTTGGGCAGCGGACGTTTGTCGTAGACAGCCAGCCTCCCCAGGTGGACGAACCGTCAGCCGAGTCTCTCGAGATGCGCAGCTTCCCTGCGTCGGGGTCGCGCCCGGCCTCGCCTCCGTCGGCCGGAGTGAGAGATTCGCCGCATCTGCGTCCGTCCGAGACGCAATATCTCCTGACGCTCATCTCGCGCCGCTCCACCAAGAGGGCGGGCTTGCGCTATCTTCGTCGGGGCATCAACGAGGAGGGCTCCACAGCCAATACGGTCGAGACGGAACAGATCCTGTCGTCTACAATGTGGGACAAGTCGTTGCCAATACGCTCTTTCTTGCAAATCAGGGGAAGCATTCCGCTCTACTTTACTCAGTCCGCCTACTCCCTCAAGCCAGCACCTATTATACAGCATTCCCTAGAGACCAACTTAAAGGCGTGCAAAAAGCATTTCGAGGGCCTGTCAAAGAGTTACGGGTCGCTTCAGATTGTCAACTTGGTGGAGAAGCACGGTATCGAAGAGCCCATCGGCACCCAGTACCAGAAGTGCGTCGAGCGCCTGAACGAAGGGGTCCAAGATGCCGCCCAGATCCCTTTTGAGTGGTTCGACTTTCACCAGGTGTGCCGCGGCATGAAGTTTGAAAACGTCAACCATCTATTGTTAGAGCTCAAGGAGAGGCTGGAGGCGCTGGGGAGCACAATCCAACGTCAAGGCAATATGATGCAGCGGCAAAGGGGAGTCGTCCGCACCAATTGCATGGACTGTCTGGATCGAACCAACGTGTGTCAGAGCTCGTTTGCAAAGCATATGCTCAAGCTCCAGCTAAAGGACGACGGCATCGATATGGGCGCCCAGCTGGACCAGGAAACGGCCTGGTTCAACACGTTGTGGGCAGACAATGGCGACGCCGTCTCTAAGCAGTATGCCTCGACCGCCGCTATGAAGGGCGACTACACGAGAACGAGGAAGAGAGACTATCGCGGAGCGCTGAATGACTTGGGGCTGTCGCTGGCGCGCTTCTACAATGGGTATCTTGGACTGTTCCCCTCCACATCTATTCTCCTCTAACACATTCCAGCATGGTCAACGACCACTTTAGCCAGGCGGCCATGGACTTTCTTCTGGGAAATGTCACGGCAAAGATCTTTGACGAGTTCGAGGCCGACATGATGACAAAGGACCCGGCCGTTTCCATGTCCAACATGAGGGACCGCGCCGTTGAGCTTTGTCAACAGAGAGTCGTGGCCGACATGAGCGAGGAGGTCCAGGGGGCCTGGGTGCTCATGAGCCCCAGCGCCGCCGACGTGGTCAAGTCGTGGTCCATGGAAGAGGTCATTCTTCTTCTCACAGACGCCGCCCTGTATCTCTGCCGCTTCGACTGGGACCTGGACAAGGTTTCGTCCTTTGAACGGGTCCATCTCGCCAACGTGACGCACATCAAGTTTGGCACATACATAACGTCGACCGTCTCGCCGGCGCACACGAATGAAAAGAAAAACGTTGGCTTCGTCGTCGAGTATCAGCCCGGCAAGAGCAACATCCGGAGAACAAACACCCGCACGCTATCCACCCGCGGGGAGATTGCCCCCAAGTCGAGCTCCCATGGCTCCGAGGGCAACAGCCGGTCGACGGGCTTTGGCAACTTGTTCTCGGCAAAGCCAAAGTCGCCCGCCACCCGCAAGTTGGCGCTCAAGGCCCCGTACGCCGACTCGTCGGCCGCCGTGTCTGGCGTGTCTGGCGCCTCGCCGCAGCAGTCGGAGATTCGCCAGGTGATGACGATTTGTGCCGACATTGAGCGGCTGGCGCTGGAACGGCAGTTTCGCAAGCCGGGCGAGGGCATTGCCGAAAGGGTGGACATCATTTCGCTCGAGGCGGCGAGGCAGAATACGGGGCTGCTGGAGCAACTGGGGCATTCAATCAAGAAGCTGGTATGGGCCTGAAAACGTGCGCCGCTTCCTTCTTTTGGTGAGACGAGACGCAGGGGCGCACGGGGACGTTGACATTCGAGTATTCGTACATGCATCATCAGACTGAGATATCCATTGCTTGGCTGTGCAGTGCAACGGGCCGCTAGGGCTTGTGAATTCGGTACAGATGCATCTGATAGCGCATGTTCTCCAACTGAATCGGGTATGACAGGGCCTCTGGGATGCGGAACCAGACTGAGTCGTGCGATTCCAGCTTTTCCCACCAGTAGTCCCGCGCCTCGGCGCTGAGCAGCGTGTGGTCGAGCAACCACTGCATGGGGTAGCGCTTCTTGTCCTTGCCCACGGCAGCCTCGGAATAGCTACCGGGGCTGTCCACTACGAGAAGCAGACTCTGCGACGCCACGGCACCCCCTAAGGACCGCAGAAACGCCGTCGTCTTGCCCAGCCCTCCGTCCGAGTACAGCTCGTTGAGCGTGAACAGGAGCGTGACGAGCAGCGGGTCGGCGCCGACTAATTCGGTGAGCCTCTCCTGCGTCAGGGACAGGACGTCGCTCTGGCAAAAGGTGGTGGGTAGCTGGGCGTCAAGGAGCAGAGGCTGGTTCGAGGCCATTGCGGCGGCCGAAGCGTACTTGGAGAGCGGGGGGGCCGAGGTGAGGGCGTTGTGAAGTCGGGACGTCACGTGGGACCAGGGCGCGGCGTCGAGAAGGGTGAGGGCGCCCCGGGAGGAGGTGTCGTGGACATAAGAGGCAAAGGCAACGTGTTCGGCGGCACAACCTCCAATGGAGACCACGTTGAAGACGTTGGAGCCGCGAGGAGGCTCGTCGGTGCTCCCTCGTTGCAAGTCCCCTTGCTTCGCATGACCCTCGCACCCGAGCATCTGCTGCACATGATCTCCCACGTCATGGAGCACGCGGGCGTAGCACAGCGCCCTAGTCGGACTCCACCGCGCAGCGTAGGCCTCGAGGCACGACTCGGCGGCAAACGCGGCGGCAAAGTCGCGCCGGAACAGGGCCTGCTTGATGTCCTGCAGGACGGCCGGGAAGGCCTCCGAGGCCAGGACGGTGCCAAAGGCGTTGGCGAAGACGTCGAGGAGCCGCTGCTGATCTCTCGTGCCGTGGGCGGCGGGGCCACGAGCACCGGCGGCGACCCCGAATGGCCCGCCACGCGAGGCCGGTGTCGCTTTGTTGGATGTCGTCTTGCCAACCATTTCCATGGGATGGGGTGCCGGATGCGCGGTGGCGGTGGCCACGTTCCGAATTCAGGCTTTGGCGGCGGATCGGAACAAATATCCAGCAGCATGACAGCCAGGTCCCACCACTGTGTGTGTATGTACATAAATACTAACTCGTACACATTTCTTCACTCAGAATTGGAAGTTTATGTACCTTGGGTCCACCGTTGAAAACTAATGTTTGACTCCATGTCGGGAAACTAGGATACCATGTCTGGAGGCAGAGTGCATAAATCTCGCACTTCAGCGATCCTTGACGGAGCGTCGCAGTCGGCCGACCGCAAACCTTTGGCCCTCAAGTCCAAGTGGTGCTCTCGGCCGCTCAGAAGCCGTTTCCATCAATGGCATAACCTAAAGACGTCATGCTTTCTCCTTTTGGCGGGCGATTGAATCAGTTCCCCGGCGTCCCGGAAGCAAGGCCAAGCCCAGCGGGCCCGAAGACCTTTTCTGGAGACACCGTGTCTATCTCTCCCCGCACGTGACCCCTGCACCCCTCTATTCCCTCTCATTCCCCCCTTCCTCTCTTTATACTTTATACATACCATTTCCGCCATCCTCAACCTCCTCCATCCAGACCTGCCCTGCACCCTTCTTCCCCTAAAATCGATAGACTCATCGCAGAAAAGGCCGCAATCATGGGTTACGGCGAAATTGACCAAAAGGCCATTAATACCATCCGCCTTCTCGCGGTACGTGGTTTTTTCGTCTCGTCGAGCTTACCCCGCCGCCGCCACCTTTGTACCCCGCCAAGATGGTGGTATAACGACACAGCAAGCTGCGACCGGCGAGCAACACCAACAGGAACGTCGATTGATGGAGGGCAACCATGGGCTGACGTTGCGCGCTGCCTCAGGTCGATGCCACCTTCAACAGCAACTCGGGCCACCCGGGAGCCCCCATGTGAGACACAAAGCTGCGCCTCGAGAGCCTCCCGCGGCTTCCGCTAACCACCACCGCCGCAGGGGCATGGCTCCCGTTGCCCACGTTCTCTTCAACAAGTTTATGAAGTTCAACCCCAAGAACCCCAAGTGGCTGAACCGAGATCGCTTCGTTCTCTCGTAAGCCGCTGTTTCCTGACTGTGGCGGGCTAGTCTAACCGCGGGAACACGCACAGCAATGGCCACGGATGCATGCTTCAATATGCTATACTGCACCTCTTCGGCTACGACGTCACCATGAACGACCTCAAGGCTTTCCGCGTAAGTCGTCTCGTCGACCCCGGCCTGGCCCGTGCCGTCACCCAGACATCGCTGACACTGTGGGCCGCAGTCCGTCGACAGCAAGACGCCCGGCCATCCCGAGGCTCATGATACCCCCGGCATTGAGGTCACCACGGGTCCCCTCGGCCAGGGTGTGTGCAATGCCGTCGGACTCGCCATGGCCCAGGCTCACACCGCCGCCACATTCAACAAGTCCGGCCTGGATATCGTGGACAACTATACATACTGCTTCCTCGGTGACGGCTGCTTGATGGAGGGCGTTTCCAGCGAGGCCTCCTCGCTCGCCGGCCATTTGCAGCTTGGCAACCTCATCTGCATCTACGACGACAACCACATCTCCATTGACGGCGACACCAACTGCGCCTTCACTGAAGACGTCGTCAAGCGCTACGAGGCTTACGGCTGGCACGTCGTCACCGTCGACGACGGTGACAACGACTTGGCTGGAATCGAGGCCGCCATCCAAAATTGCAAACAGGTCAAGGACAAGCCCTCCATGATCAAGCTCAGGACCACCATCGGCTTCGGCTCCCTTCAGCAGGGCACCCACGGTGTGCACGGCTCGCCTCTCAAGGCCGACGACATTAAGCAGGTTAAGCAGAAGTGGGGCTTCAACCCGGACAAGTCCTTCGAGGTCCCCAAGGAGGTCTACGACATGTACGGAAAGCACTCCTCCGAGGGCGCCGCCGCCGAAGAGCAATGGAACAAGCTGCTTTCCAATTATGCTCAGAAGTATCCCAAGGAGCACGCCGACCTGCAGCGTCGCCTCAAGGGCGAGCTCCCCCATGGTTGGGAGAAGAGCCTCCCGGTTTACACGCCCTCCGACTCGGCCGTCGCCACCCGCAAGCTGTCCGAGACTGTCCTCGGTAAGATTGAGTCGGTCGTCCCGGAGCTTTTTGGTGGCTCCGCCGACCTGACTGGCTCCAACCTGACCCGCTGGAAGTCGGCCGTCGACTTCCAGCCCAAGGCCAATGGTCTAGGCGACTACGCTGGCCGCTACGTCCGCTACGGCGTCCGTGAGCATGCCATGGGCGCCATCATGAACGGTCTGGCTGCCTACGGCACCATTATCCCTTATGGCGGTACCTTTTTGAACTTTGTCTCCTACGCCGCCGGCGCCGTTCGTCTGTCTGCTCTGTCCCAGGTCCGCGTCATCTGGGTAGCCACCCACGACTCCATTGGCCTCGGCGAGGACGGCCCGACCCACCAGCCAATCGAGACGCTGGCCCACTTCCGCGCTCTCCCCAACTGCATGGTCTGGCGCCCTGCCGACGGAAACGAGACAAGCGCCGCCTACTACGTTGCCCTCACCTCCAAGAACACGCCTAGTATCCTGGCCCTCTCGCGCCAGAACCTGCCTCAGCTCGAGAGCTCGACCATTGAAAGGGCAATGAAGGGAGGCTACGTCGTCCACGAGGTGCAAGGCGCCAACGTCACCCTTGTCTCCACTGGGTCCGAGGTTTCCATTTGCGTCGACGCCGCCAAGTACCTCGAGGAGAAGCACGGCGTCAAGGCCCGCATCGTCTCTATGCCCTGCTTCGAGGTGTTTGACGCCCAGTCCAAGGACTACAGGCTGTCGGTCCTCCCCGACGGGATCCCATCGCTGTCCGTCGAGGTCATGAGCACCATGGGCTGGGAGCGCTACACGCACGAGCAGTTTGGCCTCAACCGCTTCGGCGCTTCTGGTGCCTACAAGGATGTTTACAAGAAGTTTGAGTTTACCCCCGAGGGCATCTCCAAGCGTGCCGTTGCCACCATCGACTTCTGGAAGAGCGTGCCCAACGTCCGCTCGCCCGTTAACCGAGCTTTCCAGCAGCTCATCTAAAAGTGTGGAGATTCTGTGGAAAGCAACGACGGAAGTGGATCGCCATCAGAATGCTTTGGGTTTGGGGGTTTGATAACAATATGCTGTCAGTGACGGATTCTAGAGCACGGGGAGGGACAGAGGAGATGTTTGCGCAAAAATAGAAGTATGAGTATTCCAATTGATCGAGACGGTTCTGTGTCATCCCATCACGATGATTCCACCCGGCGAAGCGACGTGGAGAGGTGCAAATGTGTACGAGACATGCCAACCCTCAACTCCGCGCTCATGCTGTAAACAATACCCGTATCCTTCGTCGCCCCGAGTTGGGCCCGTCTTTTCTCCCCATGTGGCACGCGCCTGTGCCGGGCCCTAGACGAAGAACGCACGCAGGGATGGGCTCGTACTCGGTCATTCCGGGCCTGCGTCGGGGGTTCCGTCGGCGGCGGCGCCCTGCACCGTCCACTCCCGTTGGAATTCGCGCCCGAGTCTCTCCAGCCTGGCCGCAGCACGGCGTGCCTCACGGGCGTCATCCGAGGAAGCGGCAATGACAAGACCGACAAGCATGGGCGCGGCATCATCGGGCCTCGTTATCGAGTCATTGGCGCTGGCGTCATCGTCGTCGCCGCCGCCGCCGTCACCAGCATGGCCGCAGTGGATGCCCGGATCCTTGTCTGGGGCGGCGCGGACGGTGCTGCTGCCGCTGCCGCTCGCACTCCCGCTGCCAGGACCGGCGGCCTCGCAGGGGTGGAGGTAGGTCTGCAGGACGACGGGGCCGGCATCCGGATACTCGACCATGATGCGCTGGGGACGGCCAAGTTGGGCGCGGCGCGCGGCGGTTTGGGCGGCGAGGGCGCTCGAGGTGAGCAAGGTGAGCGAGTCGAGATGGGAGGGGGACGAGGACGAGGTGATGAGCGGGGTGAGGGTGAGGTCGGAGAGGTGGATGGAGAGGGTGGGGTGCTGCGAGGGGAGGTTGGCCATGACGTCGGTTGGTTGTGATGCTCGTGGTTATTGTCCCATGTTTGACTCGGGGGGGAAGAGTTTTTATAAATTGGGTTCCCTGACAATGGCAGGAGTTGTTTTGGACGTCTTGTCTCGCCGTTGGACAGGGTCCAGGAGGAAAATGGGGAGAGATGAAGAAGGCGGCGGCGGTGGCGGCGGTGGCGGCGGCTAGAATGGGGAGAAGGCATACTTCGTACAAGAGGGGATTTGGTCGACCAAGCTATATCTCATCAATGTTAGTGGAATATCCCCTGTCCCCAGGTTTGGCCTCGACCCCGCCCTTTTTGGGCCTCCTGCTGCTGCCTGCTGCTGCTTGCTGCTGCATGTGGCGACGTGCATCGTGGACAGCGGCCCTCGGCGGCAAAGCATGACTGTCTGCGGGGAGGTGGACATTGCAATTGTCTTGCGGATGGCTTGCTTGCTGGCCTGACGCGTAGTATATGAATATATATATATATACTTGGTTGAGAGGGAGAGGAGGGGAGGGAGCGCTGGCACGGAACTCGATATTTACATGTGAATATATTCTTGGGACTCGTCCATGCGCATGTGTGTCAGTTACAATATTGGCCGTCGGCTCGAGACGAGCGAGCGTTACGCGACACGCACGCCCACGCCAAAATGCTGGCAGCGCGGATGCCGGCGCGATGCTTTCAGCGTCCGCCCGCAGCGCTCGGTGAGACGGTTGTGCAAGGGGAGAGGCAATGTCACGACGACTGTCACCGAGCCTACCCTAGACGGCGAGTCGAGCCCAGTTCCAGAAAGAGAAAGGCCCCTATGTGCTGTATGTAAAGACGGGCATGCTCGGGACGAGGTGATTGTAGTGAATGGCACGCTTGTCCGTTGCCGATCACACACTTTTGAAGAGCTGGTCGCTACAAGGAGGCACATTCTGTCATGTAACAAACAATCGGTCTCCCCCTGGCAAGGAAGCATTGGGCAACAGTGTGATGTATCTAGACTGTTGCCCGTGCAACAATGGGCACCAGATAGCCGGGTGCTCTCGCCACACACGTCCACTACTTGTGCGTTGGCTGGTGCGAGGCAGCCGTGGGGGCCGTTGGCTGCCGGTGGGCTGCAACTCCGGGTGCACGCTGGGTCATGATGACATGACCAGCGACCGGACATGGACTAGCGAGGTCAAGTCCTATGGCCGCATTAGTCATCGGGCAATGATAGATGATAGCACACATCCATGACAGAGAGATGAGATGGCCGGCTCTCCATGTCCACGCCGTCTCTCGGTCCAATTCACGCCAACCAGACTCATTGCACGGCCCGAGCCATCAGCCTCAACGAGAGCTGATTCGGCCATCACGCTGTCTGCGCAGACAATCTTACCCAAGATAGTCGCGGTACTAGGTAGGTAGCTCTTGCGGTATAGGTACCTCGTGCGGGACTTTGCTGGATGGTGGTACCAACCTGGAAGTACACTAGGACCACCACTTCCGCCGCCGCCGCTTCACTTTTTTTTGGCGCCTGGATTCATCAACCCGCCGAATCTTGCCTCTATACCCACCATCCCGTCCTCCTTACGCCTCATCCATCCACTCCTGCCCATCCCCTCATCTCTCGCCCCCCTCCGTCCTCCTCTCGACGCCCTTCTCCGCCCGCCTCTCACCTGGTCGTCGGTCCTCGAGCCGACAGACGGGCCTTGTCCGACCTTGGTCTGCGCCGGTCGACGAGAGCCAATCCGCTGGGCCCGGGGCCATCTGAGCACCATCGCCGTTGGGTAATACCTGGTCTGGCACCGCAGGGCGGGTTGGGCTACTTCATTCTTCGTCCGCTGCCCGCTTTCCCCTCTCGCGTCCTGCTTGTTGCCACCGCGCATGATCAGCTTCTTGATCCGCCGCCCGTCCTCATCGCCCTCGCCCCATCCGTCTGCCGTCTAGTCGCCCTCGCAGCCCCGTCATCATGGCCGCAGCCCCGCGACGCAGAAGAATCGGCCATCGGCGCCGGGTCGAGGACGAAGGCGATGATGAGGGCCGCACCGAGGCCCTCGACGGTGATGACGAGTCACTGAGCGACGGCTCCCTCCTCACCGACGACGACGACGCCGGCCAGGATAGCGATACTAGCAACATCGACGAGGCCTCGCCCACTTCGCCAAACGCCAGGAAATCGGCAAACGGTGCCCCAAAGCCAGCACCACGGCACCCTCGCAGTTCGAGCGCCAGGGCAGCCAGCAGCAAGCCCGTCTCGGACACGGACGTGATGCTGCACGGCTTGTCCATGGCCGACAAGCCCGACCCGGCGCAGGAGATGCACTTTGACGAAATGGTCTTGTCCCCGCCCAAGTATCCCTCGGCTCCCGTCGTCGTGAGCTCGGCATCCGCCATCCGCCAGCCTCCCGACGCCCAGGCGGACCGCCGTCGCCAGGAGCACGAGGATTACAAGCGGAGGAGGGACGAGGACCCGGCCTTTGTGCCCAACCGGGGATCCTTCTTCATGCATGATCACCGACACGCCGGTCCTGCCGGCAACGGCTTCCGCCCCTTCGGTAGAGGCCGAGGAAGAGGCGGCAGAGGCGGCGTCGGTGGCCCCTTTTCGCCCTTCAAGTATGTTCTTCGTCCCCTACTCAAGGTACCTACTGACATCTGCTGCAAGCCACCTGCACAATCCCTCGGACCCGACGACCAGCTCGCCATGGACTCATGATATGCACGAGATTGTCGCCGATCCCGCTCCTCGCCGTCCACGCCAGATGCCGCAGGGCGAGGGCCCGCCCAACGGCAATGGCTACATACCCACGTGCGACGCAAGCCCGACGCCCATCAACCGCACGCTGTCGACGGAGAAACATATTGGCAACGCCCCGGTCCGCGTCTTCCTCCCCCACCTGATGAAGAGCCCGGCTGTGTTCGCCGGCATGCTCGTTAAGCAATACACGAAGCTGCCCGATCACCGCCCCCCTCTTCGGCGAGACAAGCCTGTCCGGATTTCGCTCCCCAACCACCCACCTAGATACATCTTCCCAGCATCCGACAGGTCCTTTACCTTCATCCCGCGGGCACTGCGGCCTAACCAGCAGCGTATGCGTGGGAAGCCTCGATCCGCCTGGGGCTCCGCTGGGGGCTTTTCGAGACGCACCAGCGTCATGGGCGGCAGCTACTACGGCAGCGTCTATTCCCCGAGCATTGCCCTCAGCCGACGCTCTTCCGTCGTGCACGAACGGGACGTGGTGTTTTCGCCTACAGGCTCGGCCATTTCACGGCCGCCGATGCCGGCCGACGCCGGCCGACCCGTTGTCCGCCTTCCTCCTGCCGCCCGAGCGGACGCACACTTGCTGGAGCCGCTGGCGCAGCTCGGAATGCCCGTCGTAGCGCAGGAAGCTTCAATCAGCGACCTGCCGCAGCCGCAAACACACCCGCTCCCCCAGAAGCCTGCCATCCATGAGAACCGGCCCGCCTCGATCCCCATGCATCAGCCTCGCCCGCAAAAGAACATCTCGGTCGCCGACATTGAGTCCCCGACCTTCACCCAGGGGCCTCAGGCGTTCCAGCAGCCCTTCCATCAACAAGTTCCCCTGCAGGTTGCCGGCGGGCTTCCACAGGACGCGCACGCACACGCACGCGGGCCCTCGTACCCGTCGCAGCACTCGACCGGGACGCCCTTGTCCCAGATTCCCGAACGCGCCATACACGCGGCTCCCTTCCACCCCCACAACTACAGCCAGCAGCCGTTCTACAATCAGCACGTCTACCAGCCCCAGCCGCAGGTCCAGCCACAGCCACAGGCTCAGGCTCAGGCTCATCAGGCCCCGCTAGGCTACTACTACCCTCAGGGCTTCTCGGGCCCGGGCATGACCCCGTCGGTGGCGGCGCCTTCTTTTGTCCCCGGCGACCAGCACGGCATGCAGGGCGGGTTTGCGGCTCAGGGGCATCCCGAGCAACCGGCCGCGTCGGCGAGCGTGCAAAACGCCTCGCCAAACCCCAACTTGGTGGCCCAGGAGGTGAATGGCATGGTATACTACTACGACGCGTCCCAGATACAGCAGGTCAACACATATCCGCCGTTTCCGGCCCACCAGAACTTCCAGCCCAGCGTCATGGGCATGGGAGGCATGGTGACGCCAAGCCCCGACGCCTTTTATTATCCTCAGCACGCGCCGGGCATGACGTACTACTCGCAATAGGGTCTCTAGCCGTTCACTGCCATGGCTTGACGTGCCCTGGACTTTCTGACTCTTCGCTTCGATTTGATACCTATGGCATCGTGCCACGCCATGCTTGGAGTGCCGGGACCGCTTGGCTTTTCGCTCGCGGGGGGAATCTTTCGGTTCATCATCATGGGTCTCTGCGGGCGTGCACAAAATCGTGGTTTTGATGCACACTCCGTTCTTGATTATCGTTTCGAGTGGTTATACAGCGGTGGATTCTGGGCACGCTGTCCAAACGGCCCTTTTCCTTTCCGTCTTGTGTTGAGTCGAAGGCCCGAGCTTGCACTGAGTTGGCGCATCTCTCGGATGAGGGAGGAGGGGAGACGTGGGGATGATGCAACCCGATGCCCGACTTGGCTGTCATGTCGGCATCGCAGACGCGATGACGACTTCAGCAGAGGATGCATGGTGGGATGCGCACAGAGGAGAGAAATGATATCATGGTGGCAAACCTCGGCGAGGGAAGCCTTTCTGCTTGGGCTTCGGAGACGGTGGTGTTGCGATTTGCAGGTTCCCCCCCTTTTCGTTCGTTGCTTGGGCAATGCTGATACAACATCGTCTTTCTCTGTCGGTTTTCATTTATCCGTCATGAGGGGCTTCCCATCTGCCTCGCCTGCTTTCTCTTGGCTGTCATGGCAGCGGCGTTCTTCTGGGTGTTTGGGAATCATTTCATACCTAGGAACTGTTGCGAATGGAAAGAAAAGGGGCGATTGCACGCAAGGCATTTTGCTTGGGGCCGAGTGAAGACTGTTGAAGCCATTACTCAGACGCAAAACCGGGGAACTTGTCTAGTGAAATGACGGCAAGGGCCGGGACCGCAAAGGTAGGCAAGGCAGAGAGGGTGGTTACGCGTGCGTGGTTGCTAATGAACAGGCAGATCCTCGATGGCGGTCTGGTGAGTAATGAATGGGTGCAGCAAGGTCGCAAGGCAGCACGCAGACGGCAGATCCAAACAGCCTCATCCTTCCCCTCGCAGCCTAGGGCGTGGTCTCTGGCTGTCAGGGTGACTGGCCACAGCCAGCCAAGGATGGGGGCGGGCGTGGTGATTCGATGCCAGTGCTGCCCGCACCGGCGTGGGATGTGTTGAGTGAGAGACGGAAGTGCAGAAGGGAGGGTAGCACCCGCTCGTCCAGCTACCTTGCCTGCATGTAGGCATCATGCACGCATGCATGTACCTATGTATGTAGGACAGTGGCAAGATCGATGGGCGAGAAATCGATGGGTGAGAATAGGTACGAGTTAACTCGTACACACTCGATGATGGGGCAGCTGTGGGTTGTGTGGCATCACGCGGGCGGAGGAGCAGCGGAGTGGAGTGGTCCAGACCGATAGGCGGGCAGAGGCGGGCCAGTGCCGAGAAGGATTCATTGATTAATCGATGCTACTAACTCGTATTGCTCCGTAGTCTGTTATGGTGCAGGATGGGCAGGATGGGGGGAGAGGGCAGGATGGGGCGGGAGAGGGGTCACGTGGAGGCAGCAAAAAGGGGTGGCAACCAGGCAATCAAACCCTGTCTCCAAAGGCTGGATGCGGGCGTCGTGAAAGTGTTCTGGTCTCTCGTTTATTATTAATCACTGACTCGGAGAGACGTGGCGATTTCCTGTTCATCATTTTACCGGGGTTTACTAATTACTCCGTTGATTTCAAAGCCCTCGGAAAGGAAAAAGGGGGGCTGGAGTGGTAAAATGCGCGCTTGCACCTTTGCGGCGAAGCGCGTATCCTGAAGCCACGGCGACACATGTTAGCAAGTTGATTTGAGGGAAAATAGAATTAGAGATGCTGTCGATAAGCCTGCAAACATTCACCCCTCTGTCCGAATCATTCACCTACCTACTATCTAATTAGCGCCCTCGATCACGCATAAATTGTAGGCTAGTACGTACCTCGGCGAACGAAAGGTACGTACCGCCTTTATCATCTGGAAATGCGGAGCAGATGTACTTATGTCACCTATCACTTAATGTCCGTGTGAAGATACTTACTTCGTAGACGCTTTTAGTGGTTAATAAATACTAGGAAATTCTAGAATAACCTTATAAGCACTATTAGGGTACTTTAGGCATCTTAGAGTTAGTTAGATTTTCGGATGAACTTAGTATTCTAGTAATTTAGACGTAATGGCATATTTTAAGGATTCGCGGTACTTATAAGGCTGGCTTCTATTGCTATAATTGGCTGGCTGGCAGGTGGGTGAATGATTTAGACAGGGGGGTGAATGTTTGCAGGCTCGCTGTCGAGATTTATCATAGTTACTAGGCGCAATGCATAAAGTCTTAGTGTGTGTAAAATGCTCTAATCCTTTAATCTAGAGGGGGACGCAGCCGGGGGTCTATATAGGTACCTAAACCTACTAGCGCTAATAGCTTCCTATACAAAAACAGTGGTTGGTTGTTCTAAATAACCGTAAAGCTACTTACCCCTATTTCTCGGCGAGTCCGGGTTCCGTTAGTCACCTAACGAGCCCACCCCTTAGTGTGTGCCCCTATTAGCTATACTAACGCTAATGCGTGCGGGAAATAAAGCCCTTATGCAATAAGGCTTATAATATACCTCTTTAGGGCTTGCCGTAAAGTAAGGCCTAAAAATGACTAGAAAAGAGGGCAAATAGAGAATTATTAGTGTTAAGACTATTACGAATAGAAAATAAGCAAAGAAGGAAAAAGGAGGACTATTCTTTATATTAGAACAGCCCTATACGTGTGTAGTGTTAAGACTATAAAAGAAGGATTAAATAATCCTAATTACCTAAGAATAAAAGTAAAGCCCTAGGAAAGGGGCAACTTAACGAGGCCGATTTATTATTAAAACTCGGCGAATTTCTGCCCCTATAAGGGCTTTATAAGGCTATTAGCGGCTATTTAAGCCGTTGGAACCTAGACAACGTTAAGGTTCCCGGTCTAAACCTACTCGCGAAGCCAATAATGATAGATATTAACGTGCCGGAGCCTTGTGACGAGAGTAACGATCTCTTTCGTTAGAAGGCGAATAGTCTGCTGATTATCGCACTAAATAACTTTATCCGTCGATTCGAGCTGCAACGAGATATTATCGTAGAGTCGATAAAAAGCAACAAGCTCTTTTAAAGCCTAAGATAGAGCTAGTAACTCAGCCTCTATAGATAAGGTTGTTACCGTCTTCTATTTCCCTAACTTCTAGAGAACGGGGCCACCGAATAGCTTAATAGCGTATCCTTAGGTGCTCTTCCGGTTATGCGTATCATCCGCGAATAAAGCGTCTAATATAGCCTCGCAAAGGGTAGAGCTATTCCTATCAAACTTAATAATACGGTCAATGTCCCTATATAGGAATTTAATAGCTTCTTTTGCCCGTTTAATATGTTCTTAGCTTAGGTTCGTTAGGAATTAGGAGAATTTCCTAGCGGCGTATGCTTTATTAACCCTTATAATGACCGTTGCGTAGAGAAGCGAACCAATTAGGGCCTAGAAGAGAGAAACGTCGTTGCTTAAGGCGATCCCTTTAAACGGCTCGAGCGGTTCGGGGCCGAGGGGTTGCTTAAGCTTTCGAGATGTTAAGATGCAGCCGAATCGCTATGCTATCTTCTTAATATAGGACCCCTAGCTCAGCTAAAGCTTCCTATTACCCTAATCCCGAATTACCTTAATCCCGATAAACTATTTTAAGTCCCTAAAGACCTTAACGTTGTATCTACTAACGGAGGCATCGTAAAACGACTAATATAAGGCTTCCTATCCGTCCCGAAACATAGCCACGAAGTTATTAACGTAGAAAAATACGATAATATTCCTATTATGCATCACACAAGGGTCTTCTATAATAATCATAAATCCCTATGCCTTTAGAAAAGTCGCGAGTTCTTTATACTATAGTAGGGGGGATCGTTATAGACTATATAAGGCCCTTAAAAGCAGCTATAGCTTTCTAAGCTGCTTAAAGCCTTTAGGGAGACGGCAATACACAACTTCGTTAAGGGTTACGTTGTAAAAGGCGCGGATAAAGTCGTATTGCTTTACGTTAAGGTTAAAATAGCATAAGATACCTATAAGGATACGGAACGTTCGGGCAGCTAGAGTATAAGCTATAATCGCAAGGTTATTATATAGTTGCTAATTACCCCTTACGACGAAGCGAGCTTTATACTTAATAACGAAGCCTTAGGGATTAAACTTATAGGCATATACTTATATTAGAGGGATCGTCCGGACCTTTAATAGGTTAACGGTCGATTCGTCTACAACCTTATAGACCTCTACGGTCTTAAGGCCTACGACTTCCCCTTTTATGCCTCCTATCTAGTAATACTAGTCTAGTCGGGACATTGCTTCTTTATAGCTTATTAAGACGGGTAGAAAATAGTCGCGATATAGCCTCGCTATAAGGTCCGAAGCTATAAACGCTAGCGTAAGTTCTTCCTTCGCTAGATTAAGGATATTATTAATGCCTATAAGATCAAATAGTTCTAAGGTCTATTTAGGCGTTAATAGCTGCCTCACCCCTTCTAGAGCGTCTTTTTCCTCCGTAGAATCGGCGGCGGGCTTAGGAGCGGCTTCGGCTTCGGGTTTAAGGTCTAAGTCCGCCTCGTTTTCTCCCTTAGGGGCTCGGACAGGCTCGTCCACGTAGTCCGGGAGGTCTTCTAATAGGTCGATCTACGTGACCTACTCTAGTTGCTGCTTCTCTACCCCTTCGCGCTAGTCTCGACCGAAGAAGACCTTCTCGTTGAAAATAACGTATAATATATTAAAAAACGCGTTCCTCTATAGACTAAGGACCTAAATAAGGTACTACGTGCTCGAAATATAGCCCGTAAGGTAGCCGATGTATCCCCTTAAATCTAGCTTAGCCGAGGTCTTATTTAGCCTCTGCCTTATCATAGGGAAAGCCTTACAGCCGAAGCTACGGATATATTGCTTACGAGGCTTAATGCGGATATAAGCCTATTCGGCTCTATTGTCTTAAAGCCACTCGTTAAGGCGCTATAGCGGCGGCTTCTACCCCTTAGACTTAACGGGTATGCGATTAAGAAGGTAGACGGCTGCCTCTATCGCAAGAGGCTATATTGTATATAGAAAGCCTAATTAGGCAAGCAGCGTTATTATAAGCTGCGTGACGGTGCCCTTAGACCGTTCGGCATATCCGTTCTAATAAGGATGCGAAAGGGATAAAGGTCTTACATCCGTCCCGGCCTTAAGCATCTCCCTAATGTATTCCTCTATTAGGAAAGCCGTCTCGCCGTTAGAGACTATAAAGGCTATTGTAAGCCTAAATTTCGCAATAAGGGACTCCCTAAGGCCCCGAAAGATGCCCTAAAGGTCGGTCTTCTTATTAACCTTAAAGCAGTGCCGTATGCCTGTCTTAAAATACGTAAAAACGGCTATATTGTTAATGCCGTAATACGCTATCCCTAGGTAAAAGAGATTAAATAATACCGCGCTATAAGGTCTCTTCGGGTACGAGGGTTCTTAAGGTGCCTGCGAAATCAAGCGCTTATTCTTCGTAGTACTATAAACCTCGCAGTCGGTAAGGTTAATGGCTTAAAGCTTAATAACATTATCGTCTTAACCTCCGAAAAGATACTATATCATACCTTTTCCCGGATAGCCTATTCTTACGTGCTAAAGCGTGTTAATAGTCCCTATCGGGGTCTCCGGATAGCGTCGAAGAGCCTTAATAAGCCCCTTTAACTTATAAACCACTAGAAACGCTCCGTTAAGCGCCTTAAGCGGCACCTAGGACTATTCGTACAACCGAAACGTCGTAAACACATAGCGGCTAGCAGGGTTAAATAGCTAACCCGTAATGTTATTCTAAAGGTAGCCCTTCGTCGTAAACTTATTAATAGAGATTATATTTATGTAAAAAGCCGGGATAAAGCGGGCTTTTTTAAGCGTTAAGACAAAACCCGTGTCTATAACGACCCGGGCTATTCTAATCGCTTCTACGCCTACCGTTTAAGTACCGGAAAGAAGCCTCGAGCCCTATATATAGTCTATATCGATAAACTAAGAAGGGTCGTTAAAAATATGTTTTAAGGCCCCTATATCCTAAAGGGTGCGGTCGTAGATGTTAGTCGCTGTATTGCTAGCTAGAAAAGCTAATTCCTCGTCTATTATAGCGAAAACGCTATCTTTAAAGTCGTTATAGCTTAAAGTAGCGAAAACACCGCCTCCCGGAGCAGACCTAGATCCCGCGGCGTTAGGATTCTCCTACTTCCACGCATTAATCTTCGCCTTAAGACCTAGTTCTTTTTCTACCTTAGCTACGACCTTCCGGACAAGCTCCTTATTAAGGGGCCTATTCTAAAAGCTCGGCTTCCGGTTGAGAGCATAAAAACAGCTCTTTTAATAAGGCTCGGCTCTGTGTTTAGCGGGATTAATATAAGGTCTTTCGCACTACTTGCATTTTCCGTAGTTAGGGCGCGAACCTCGCTTCCCCTAACCCCCCGACGACTCCTTATTGCTTAAGCTGCCGGTTTCTTTTCCATCCTTATCTCTACCCTAGAAATTAGCAGGGAAAGCAGAGTTATTTTATTAAGTTAACCTCGCGGCAACTCGCTTAAGGAAGCTAGAAGCCATCCTATCGAAGGTTAGGACCTTACCGCCGTATTCCTCGGCTGCTATATAGGTCTCTATCTATAAGTCAGACTACGTAGGATGCTGCGTTAATATACAATCTAGGAATTACTAAATAGCCTCCCTATTATCGCCCTAAGGGGACTTAAGGTCCTTATAAAGGTTAAAGGCGTTAATAACGTTGCCGACCTAAGCACTAAGGTTAAACTTTTTAAGGTCCGTAGTAAGCAGCTTTTAAAGAGTCTTTTCTATATACCTTTTCTCTGCCTACTTGCCTAGATAAACATAGATAAAGAGCTTATAAAGCTTCGCATAAGCCGTAATAATACCTATAATATAATAGTTATATTCCTACGAGATGCTTGCTAAAACAAATAGGCTTATAGACTGTAAAAGAGCCTACTGCTTATTATAGACCCTAAGATCTCTTTCGTACTTCGGGATAATAATCCTTTCGAAGTTGCTAACGGAAATCCCTAGGCTCGTACTCTTTATAGCCTTAAGGGCTACGGCCGAAAGAATCGTAGGTCCTTCCTCCTTAGCTTCTTCTTCCTCCGGCTAACGAACCGGCGTCTCCTATAGTTAAAGGCGTGACTCCGTAAGTTGCATAGTGATTTAAGAAGTCACGCTAGACTCCCTTAGCGCTATAGTCGGTCCCTCCTTATCGTTAAAGACCGGTAAATCCGGCCTTCTTAGAACGATGTTAGAAAAGGGGTTAATATACGGCTAAATCTAATACAATTCGGCTACGGTCTTAACCTATATATACTAGCGCGTTTAATCCTTAGGCTTCCTAAGGATATAGGTAGGCGTTATAGTTATAATCTTAGAAGACGAATTTATATCTATAGTTAAAAGTTAAAGCTAAATAGCTTTAAAAAAGGTGATATTGTTAAAGGGTCGAAACCGTAGTAATAGCTTTAAAATAAATAGGTTAAGAATAAAGGCAAGACTTTAATCTAAAGCAGTCGGCGGCTTTTAACAAAGAGGAGGATTTAATCTCTTAAAAAGAAGCGTCGTTGCGAAGCCACGGACTTGATCCCGGGCTTATAACTATTATAGTTACTAGGCGTAATGCATAAAGTCTTAGTATATGTAAAATGCTTTAATCCTTTAATCTAAAGGGGGACGCAGCCGGGGGTCTATATAGGTACCTAAACCTACTAGCGCTAATAGCTTCCCATACAAAAACAGTGGTTAGTTATTCTAAATAACCGTAAAGCTACTTACCCCTATTTCTCGGCGAGTCCGGGTTCCGTTAGTCACCTAACGAGCCCACCCCTTGGTGTATGCCCCTATTAGCTACACCAACGCCAATGCGTGCGGGAAATAAAGCCCTCATGCAACAAGGCTTGTGACAAGATTGAATGGACGATGGGCAGGGGCTTCAGGCGTGTTGGCGCAGCAAGGGGTTGTACCTATACCGTGCGTACTGTCATATACGCACGCGTTATCCGTGCTCCGACAGTTAGCTGCGGGGAGAGGAAAAAACACCAATCCAATACCTAATCCAGGCCTTCCACCAAGAGAGAACTTTGTTTTGTTCTCAGCAAACCACGTCAAGAAGTCGATGCTTCGTCGCCTCATGGCCGCCATGACGGAATCCGTCGCAAAACGCGTCAAGACGGGCGCAGAGCTCGGTGCCGGACCCCTCATCGGCACCCACAGCGGCCACTTCCACGCAGACGAGGCCCTCGCCGTGCACATGCTGCGCATGCTACCGACGTACCGCAACTCGCGCCTCGTCCGCACCCGCGACCCGGAACGCCTCGCCACCTGCCACACCGTCGTCGACGTAGGCGGTCAGTACGACATCGAGGCGCGCCGCTTCGATCATCACCAGCGCGGCTTCGATGCCGTGTTTCCTGGTCGCGCCACGAAGCTGTCGAGCGCGGGGCTGGTCTTTCTTCACTTTGGGCGTGCCATCATTGCTCAGAGGCTTGCTGCCGCTCAACGCACCGGCTGCAGTGACAACGACAACGACGACGTCAAAACCGCCGACCAAGATACCCCCGAGATCCACCTCCTGCACCGCAAGCTCTACACCGACTTTGTCGAGGCCCTCGACGCCCACGACAACGGTATCGCCGTCTACGACCCTGCCGCCATCGCTGCTGCCGGCCTCGAAAAGCGCTACTCCGAGGCCGGCTTCACCCTCGGCGCTCTCGTCGGCCGCCTCAACCTAAATTGGAACGACCCGGCCCCCGCCGACCCGCAAGACGCCCAGCGCCGCGAGGACGACCGCTTCCTCGCCGCCAGCCGCCGTATCGGTGACGAGTTTGAGCGCGAGCTCGACTACTGCGTCGCCGTCTGGCTGCCTGCCCGCACCGTCGTCCAGCGCGCCTTTGACGCCCGCGCCGCGCACGATGCCCAGGGCCGCCTGCTCGTGTTTGACGGCCAGTCGGCTCCATGGAAAGACCACCTCTTCACCCTTGAGGACGGCCGGCCCCAGGTCCTCTACGTCATGTACCCCGAGACGCCCGAGCCCGGGGCAAAGTGGAGGATCCAGTGCGTGCCCGAGTCCAAGGACTCGTTTGTCAGCCGCAAGCCTCTGCCCGAGGCCTGGCGCGGCTTCCGTGACGACGAGCTCGACGGGATTGCCGGCGTACCTGGCTGCGTCTTTGTGCACGCTGCCGGTTTCATCGGCGGTAACAAGACGTGGGAAGGCGTCAAGGAAATGGCTGCCAAGGCAGTGGCCGCATAGATTATCCACACTCCGAGGGAAAAAAAACAAAAAACGGGACATATTCGTACATAAAACGTCGGCGTGCAGCCAATCACGGAGTAGACGTCCTTGGCACCCTGGTAAAGGTGGTAAAGGAGTGACTTCCTTCCTTTGGGTCATGTATGTATGTACATACGAAGTACATAGGTACCCGTTGGGAACTTTTAGTGTCTTCGTCACTAAACATGCCCCCGGGTGGCTATCACTGCAACTGGCACTGTGGATGTACAACCGTGGATGTACTACCTACGAATACGAATACATGTAAACCTCCAGCTGGGCCAGGCCATCGTCTAATCGACTTTTGCCTTCTCGGCAGCTGCGGCAGGCATCCCTACTAATACTACCTAGCTCCTTGCTCCCTGCCGGTTCGTCTACTATCTGCGTCTGCCTCCGGGAGACATGTACTTCGAGTTACGAGTATGGGAACCTAGGATGCCCTAAAAATCTGCCTGTCACGCCAGTCTGCTGCACGACGCCACCGTCCCCTCATCGCCCCCCCGCCCCCACGCCCCCCTATGGTCAGGCAGCTCCACCGCCCAGCTGCACGCACTCGGGTTGGGGCCCACCTTTTCTTTTCTGGTGAGGGTGCACAGTGCCATAGGGGTGAGACGTAACGGAGCTCAGCTTCACGCACATATTCGTATCTCTTCGTCTATCCGTACTCCGTAGTCATGTACATCATGTACATACATGCACAGCACCGCGTAGCCGTACAAAAGTTGGGAGTTCGGTTAATAAATACGATTAGTAAATTGCACGGGCATAGGTACGGATACGGTGTGTGCAGCGTCGGCCACCAGGCGGGTAAGGGTTTCCTCGGCCTGTGGGAAACTCAAACAAGCCCGTACAGTAACTTCAGCGCCACTCCACACTGTCCTTGGTTGCGGCACAGGACTTCGTACATACGCCGAGTTCAGTCGTCACTTGTCGCTGCCTGCAAGAACCTCTCTCTCCTTGAGACTTTCATCCATCCATCCTCGCAATCCGTCGTCCGTCATCCGGCAATTTCACACCCCAACATCCATCTCCATCACCACGCCCTCTAGTGCACTCTGCACGTCCATTTCTTCGTCATCTCGGGGGAGGGAGCCCGTTGATTTTCTCGTCATCCAGAGCATCGTTTGGACCGAGGTTGACCGCCTAGCGCCGTTGCCGCACCCGCCCCAGCATCCCCAGTCATTCGTCATCTCGTCACCGCCTGTAAGCCTCTTACCGACCATAACAAGTCCTCCTTCCTCTCAAGGAAACCCAGCAGAAGCGCGACGTTTTTACTGACTAGCATGCTCGCCGATGCTGCAGAGATTTCTCTCTGGCCCTCCAGTTTCATTCCACTTCTCGATAGCCTCATTTTGCCGTTACCATGTCGGCTCTCGCTCACCACGTAGGCCTCGACGCCCCCGTCACCCTCAAGGTCTTCTACGATGGGGCCACTCGCCGAGCCAAGATGCCTCTTCGCGAAATGGTGCCCAGAATTCTCGAGAAGCATGTGAGTTGCTTCCTATCCCCCTCTTTGGCACTCGTACGCAGGCTGTGCGCCGTCACGCCCGTCGCCACCCCTCGACCAACCGTCACCCAGACGTGTCGATGCAACCCCTAGTGCTTGTCTGAACATGCGCATGTACTGACCAACTTCGAAGGTGCGAACATTTCTGCACATCCCTGACGACTCGAAAATCATGATCGAGCGGTATTCCGACTCTGCCGCCGCCTACGTGCTGCTTGATTCCGCCGACGTGTCCGTCTACAAGCAGCTGTACCGAGCTGCCAAGGCCAAGTCGAAGCTCAAGCTTCGTGTCAGCGTCATCGGCAAAGAGGACAAGGCGGATCTCAAGACCGCTCCCGTCGGGCAAGGATCCGAAAGCTCCATGGTTCCCGCTGAACCTGCATTCTCTGCCAAGACTGAGATAACGACACCCGTCGTCAAGTCCGAGCTTCCGACACACGCCTTAAAGACTGAGATCTCGACACCTGCCGCCATGCTCCCGACCGAGCCGCCGGTCATGAAGCTTGCAGTCCGAACCGCCGGCCCTGTCGCGGCACAGTCCACTACCCCGTCTAAGGTCACGGGCAAGGCATCGACACAGCCCCGAGAGTGGAGCAAGGAGTTCCAAAGCCGCATGAAGGACATCAAGCAGACTACCGATGATCTGGCGGACCTGGCATGCCAGCTGCAGTGGCAGCTCCCGTCACCAACTGCCGACAAACTCCTTAGCAAGCCCGATGTCGCTGTCGCGAGCAAGCCGACGGGTGCTACCACTGGCAACGAAGCTGTCATCTCGAAGCCTACGTCGCTTTGCACTGCCAAGGACAACGACGCTGCCGTCCCTAACAAACCTGTACCGTCTGGGCCCGCCCAGGGCAACGAGGTTTTCCTCTTGAACAAGCCTGCAACATCTTGCTCGGCCAGGGGCGGCTTTGCCGTCTGCTGTAACCGCTGCGAGAAGACCATTCCAGATGCTCACTACCATTGCTCGACGTGCGATGACGGTGACTTTGACCTGTGCCAGTCTTGCGTCAGCGCAGGCGACACATGCTACAATGACGGTCATTGGCTTATCAAGCGGATGATGAAGAACGGTCAGCTCGTTAACAGCACCACCGACCCCATTGTGTCCTGGCCCAAGTCAAAGGCCCACGACAAGGAGGAGCCCAAGAAGATTGTTTCCATCACTCACGACTATGCCTCGGATGTCTTTGGCAAGCCAATCGTGCCTCGCACCGCCGTTGACTCGGCAAGCACCCGTGGGGCTTGCCTCAGCAACATGCGAACCTGTAACTGCTGTGTCCAAGGTTCGTTGTTACCAATTGCTGACGGGCATCGCATGTGCCAAACAATTCGCTGACTGACTCGCCACAGAACTCCCCGAGCGCGAATTCCTTCACTGCAAGACGTGCGAGGACTACGATCTTTGCCAGGCTTGTTTTGCCAATGATGCCCACGGCCATCATCCCAATCACGGGTTCGTCCCGGCTGTCCCAGGAGCACAAATGCCCGACCACATCAAGGCGAAGATGAGGCCTGGTCGCAACCAAATTCATCACGCTATTTGCGATGGATGCGACAAGGTATGTGTTGAATGGCGCAAGGGTCACCGCGACGTGCAAATACTGATTGAAGAGTCACAGTACATCACGGGTGTCCGCCATAAATGCCTTGATTGCCCGGACTGGGACTACTGCTCGGAGTGCGTCCTCAACGTTCATTTCGTGCATGCGAATCATCGCTTCGCGCCCATTTATGAGCCCTTGGCAAACACCCAGGCGTGGCCTGCGGCACAACCAATTCATGTTGGCATTTGCTGTGATGGCCCTCTGTGCTCCGTCTCTCAGGCCTATCCGTCGTACATCCGCGGCGTTCGCTACAAGTGCGCCGTGTGCCACGACCTCGACTTTTGCGCCAGCTGCGAGGCTCATCCTGGCAACCACCACAACAAGACTCATCCCCTCATCAAGTTCAAGACGCCTGTTCGCCACGTGAGCGTCACCACCACAGGGGAGCGCCAGGACGGCAAGCGCATGCCCGCCATGGGTGATCGCATGGGCAGCAAGTCTCCTGAGACGGCGAGCCCTTCGGACAAGAACACAATGAATGCTGTGCAGACTGTTGTGGAAATGAAGCCTCAGGAGCCTGCGTCTGTCCCCAAATGCGAGCCGGCCATGGAACAGATCGAGACCAAGGTTGAGCCCAAGCCAGACCAAGCCGCAACTGCTGTTCCTGAGACATCATTGGGCGAGGAAGACCTTCGGGCCGTGTTTGTTCGCGACTCGGTCCAGGATGGAACCATCTTGCCGCCAAACCAATTCTTTGACCAGACGTGGGTTCTTCGCAACGAGGGCAGCGCCGCCTGGCCTGTCGGGTGCTCAGTCAAATTTGTCGGTGGAGACTACATGGGCCACGTCGACTCCGCTCATCCCGCAGGCATCTCTGAGCTTGTGTCCGCCTCCCAGTCCTCGTTTTGCTCCGCGCCACTTGCTCCCGGTCAGGAGTTTCCGTTTACCGTTCTCCTTCGCACGCCGACCCGCCCCGGCAGGATCATCTCGTACTGGCGTCTGACGACACCGGACGGACTCAAGTTTGGTCATCGCCTCTGGTGCGAGGTCAACGTCCGCCCCGTGGCCAATGAGCTCAAGACCAAGCTGGACGTGCCCCACATCGAGCACGTCGAGAAGGAGCAGGAGAACAGCTCGGGATCCAGCAGCACCATGATCTTCCCAAAACTCGAGAAGGAGTCTCCTAGCTCTAGTATCCATGAGCAGGTCCAGGTTGACAAGGTTGACGCTGAGGACGGCTTCGAGGACTGCGCAGACGACTACGAGTGGGACGCCTCGGAGTCGGGCTTCATGACCGACGAGGAGTATGACATTTTGGATGCGTCCGACGAGGAGCTTCTGGAGCCGCAGCAGCAGAAGGTTGCCAAGAAGTGAGGGCCCTGCACCAATTTTCCTTTGTGCGGGCCGGCATATGTATGGGGTTTCGGAAGTAACCTTTGTTTGTATGCAGGGCTGGCGCTGTACCACCTTCCCCCTTCCCAACCCCTCTCCCTTGAGCCTTCCCCCATGTGTAATATTACGTCCGCGATCCAGGAGCCGAAGGAGCTGTGTCGGCAGTAGTAGGACAATGGCCTGACGGACTTGGATCGTGGAGATGGCTAAAGACGGGAATCTCATTCGTTATAGTGGTACGTAGGTCATGAGATTAGGATGCAAATTGACCTTGGTTGATGCATACACCCGTTGGGGACTTGCCCGGACCCCCTTTTTAGGCTTCTGCTTATCTCTTTATCGCACGTGACCCTGTACCCGTAACCTAACGATGGAACCCCCCACACCTGGCCGGACTTGTAATCAAGAATCAAGCGAGTCCCATCTGTTGCCTGAGGCACGCACAAAGGGCCCGAGGGCGCTAGTACTCGCTACTCAAGCACCCCCCCTTCCCCTTGCCGTGTGCTTTTTTTCCCCTTCCACCTGGAACCATCAGATTATCGACCCCCTTCCATCCGCGACGGTTGCATAGGTTCTGCGACAGTCTGCCTCCCCTATTTTCCTGCCGTATCCGACTGTTCGAGGTACAAACTCGAGTCTCGAATACGCAATTGCGGCGACGCCTCGGAAACGGTTCAGCTGCATCGACATATGTTCGAAGCAACGCGACGACCAAAGCTCCGTTGCTGACGGGCGCCTCGTGCCGTGACTATACACGTCCTCATCGTCCGATTATTGATGGAATTCTGAAGCAACGGCGCGACCGCGTCTCTTCTTTACCACGCTACTTCGACTTCCCTCCAACTCCTTTGACGACGGAAACCGCTCGCCCCGAAATGGTGACGTTCTCTATCCCCGGCGACGATGACGTCGCCGAGGTCGCCAACGGCAACCCGAGGCCCCGCCCACCTCTCCCCTTTGCGAAACGCCCATGGGCCGCATCGCCCTTCGCGGCCGGCTCACCCAAGCGCAACGGCACGCCTCACACCGCCCCGTCGCGCAAGTTTTTGCTGAGCACGCGCGGCGACAACCCCCCGAGCGGCTTGAGCAACAGCTCAATTGCCACAGCCCGAAACATCTTCCGGGCGTCCACCTTGAGCGACAGCCCACCGTCGACTGCATTCTCGCCGAGCCTCCCCCAGAGTGCGATGAAGAAGGTGTTCGCGCCCGGCTCAACCCCCGAGCCGACGCGCACATTTCGTCAGTCGACGGCGCAGGCGACTCCACGAGGCATGGCCTCCAAGTCGACGGACAAGGAGCTGTTCCCGATGCGCATCTCCTCCCCCCCGCCGGAACTGTCCGGCGAGGTGCTCACCCAAAAGGTTCCCAGGGAGTGGAATTCAAAGGGGTCCATCTACGCAGACCAGTTCCTGGCTCATTTGTGCCCGCCAGGTCTCGATGAGGAACAGCGGCGCCAGTTCTTTTGCATCCTCGATCTTCGACGACTCAAATACGCCGCCAACGAAATATTCTCCCGGAAAGATTGGAAGTTGAACGTGATTAATTTCGCAAAGGAGTTCGAAAAGAGCCGTAGCATCATTCTTCTACGATACGGGCTCTACGAATTCCAAAATGTCAAGCCCTCTAAGGAGGTGCTCAAGAGGTGGCGACGCGAGCACGGCCTCCCGCAGCCCGAGGAAGACGAAGTCGAGGCGACCCCTTCAAAGATGGCTTCCGTCAAGAAGCGCAAGGCCAGCGACGACCTGTCCAAGGACTCGGCTTCGGCGAGCAGCTCGACGCCCAAGGGCAAGCGCAGAGCGATGGAGGAAGAGGAGACAGTGGCGACTCCTGCACCGAGCAAGAATAAGCGAAAGGCTTCGATCGGCGAGGATCAGCCCTCCAAGTTGCAAAAGGCCGCTCCCTCCTCGGCCAAGTCGCTCTTCGAGAAGATTGCCAACAAGTCAGCCTCGGTCCCACAAGGAGGCTCTCAGACCCCGGCCGGCGCGAGGGCGAACCCCTTCAGTGCCAAGACTTCCAGCAGCAGCAACCTGGCCCGCTCCGTCTTCACCAACTCAAAGTCCCTCGTTGGCCAAGATGGCGCCACGGGCGGAAGCAACATCTTTGGCTATCTTTCCGACGCAAGCTCGACCAAGAACAGCGGTGTCGAAGCCGACGCGGAGAGTGAGGGTGGGACTGGCTCAGAGGAGGCAAGCTCTGGCGAGGCCCATAGCGACGGGCCGAGTGTTGCCGCCAGTGGTACCGGCGAGGCTGGTTCTCAAGTCGGATCTGGCTTCTTTGCGAAGCAGCCGGCATCACTGACCAGCGGATGCGGCCCGGACTTGTCGAGCAACTCGGACACCAGGGAGAGCACCCAGGGACGAAGCTTGTTTAAGCGCGTTACCAAGGACAACGAGGGTCAGCCAGTTCGCTCCGAAAAGACGAATGACTCGCTCAACGATACGGCTGCAGCCCCGCGGGATCAGACATGGAACCCGAGCACTACCCCCATCAAGTTTGCCTCGTCGACTCAGAAGCACGCGCTGTTCGGCCACGGCAGCGCTGCTCCGGCGAGCTCCGTCTTCGCACCCAAGAGCACCACCACGTCAACAAACATTGGCACGGCTGGCCAGGACGCGCCATCTGCCAAGGCGTCGTCGGCCGGTGTAAGCGCGGATGAAGCAGGCAAAGAAGGCTGCGAATCGGATAAGGAAAATGAATCGCAGCCCTCGCGGAAGTCTCCCTTCGAGCTCAAGGCGCCGGCCGCACAGTCAAGCCTGGGCGCCTCACTGTTTCAGTCAAAGCCAATGTCGACCGAAGCTCCCCAGGAGTCTGAGGTCCCCAAGCAGAGCACCATTGGCTCCACGGCCAAAGGCGACTCGAAGCCCGAGGCGGCGACGGCCCCGACGAGTATGTTTGACACATTGGCCAAGGCAAGCGGCGCAGCTCCCGGCATGGCTCCTCCTGCACAGTCGTCCGACCTGCTTGGAGCGAAGCCTGCGCGATCGGACAAGCCCGCCGAATCCGAGGCCCCCAAGGGCAGCTCACTGTTTGGTGGCATGAGTGCCCCTTCGGCACTCGGAAACATGGGCGCCCCATCGTCTTTGTTCGGTGGCAACAAGCCAGCGTCCAGTCCCGCGAGCGGCCCGGGCAGCGGTGCCTCAACTCCGTCGGCTCCACTCTTCGGTGCATCCTCCGCGCAACCAAGTGGCTCTGCACTTGCGAAGACCAACGACGCGGCGCCGTCTACCACCGGGCCCCCGTCCCAGCCCAAGTTCAGCTTTGGGAGCGCGTCGACCGCAGGGGATGACAAGACTTGTTCGGGGACTGAAGCTGTCCCTCCCAAGCCACTCTTTGGCGGCGCGCCCAAGTCTCCGTCTTCTGGTGCCGTCGAGAATAGCATGTTTAGCGGTAGCCCCATGAAGCAAGATGAGCCGTCGCCCGCAAAGACGGCGTTTGCAGGAGGGACCGGGTTGTCGGCTCCCATCTTTAGCTTTGGTAAACCGCAGGCTTCGAGCAGTGGCGGCGCAAGCACCAGCGTATTTGGAGGGGCGTCGGCACCCGCCGCCAGCAATGCCGGCGGTCCCTTTGGAGCTGGGACACCGTCCATTGCCGGATCTTCCAATACTGGGTCTGGCAGCTTCAACTTCAACTTTGGCGGCGGAGCGGCATCCGGCTCATCCTTCAACAACCCCTTTGCCAAGACGCCGGATTCTGCACCAGTGGCGCCCTCCGGCGGCTTCAGCTTCGGAGGCGCCTCGTCGGGTCCCGCCGGTGGCTCGTCCACTTCGTTCCAGTTTGGATCGGCGAACGGACCGACGCCGGCGACATCTGGCGGTTCCCTCTTTGGAGCGGCCCTGCCAGCCACGACGAACCCGAAACCGGCCTTTGGTGGTGCTTCGGCGCCTGGCGGTGCGCCGCTCTTTAACTTCTCGGGCCCCCCGTCCCAGCCCTCGCAAGGCAGCGGTACCATGTTTGGGTCCAGCCAGGCAGTTCCCGCGTTGGGCGGCCTCCAGCCACCTGCTGGTGGATCCTCGACCACGGGGACCAGTAAGTCATCATTTTCGAATCGGAAAATTGCCCCGCTAAAGCGTCGGGTGTAGACTCTCCTTTGAACTTTGGAGGAGGCGGTTCAAGCCTGGCGACTACACCTGCCGCGGGGACCCCGGAGCCTGTGAGCCAAGGCGCAGGAACCACTGGCGGTGACGACGAGAAAGGCGAGAAGCATGAGCAGAAGCATGAGCAGATCAACCTCACGGATGGGGTGGACGCGAGCGAGGAGATTGTGCACGAGGTGCGGGCCAAGGCGTTGAAGTTTGTGCCGCCCGCGGACAAGGCAGACGGTGCGGACAAGGGCAAGTCGAGGAGCCCGTGGTCGACTCGGGGGATCGGCCCGCTGCGGCTGCTGAAGCACGAGGAGACGGGCATGGTGCGGCTCGTGTTGCGTGCGGAGCCGCGAGGGCACGTGGCGTTGAACCGGGCGGTGCTGCCCAACATGTCGTATAAGGCGGACGAAAAATACGTTAAGATCACGACGTCGAACGACGAGGGCGACGGGCTTGAGACGTGGATGGTGCAGGTAAAGACGAAGGATATGGCGAGGGAGCTGGCGGAGGCGTTGGAGAAGAACAAAGGGTCGAACGAGCAGTAAATACTTGGGGGGCGGCAGAGATTGTTATGCCACGGCATGCCGTGCAAGATCTGGCGAAGCATGGCTGGCGCTCTTTGCAGCTCTATATAATTGCGGTTTGTCTCTTTGCAAGGGACCCAAGACAATGGTGTGAATTGAGGATTTAAGGGCCTCACGGACAATAGCGGAGGCGTCTTTTGGTCATAGTACTATTGTGAGGCTTGAGACGGGAAGTCGCTTGCCAAGGGGACGGGTTTGCGCATGTCTTAGAAGCTTGAGTGGTGCCTGCAGGGTCCTCTACCAACGGGTTCTATAACTCGTGCGCGTCTCGCGCTTTAGTGGGCTCTTCCTTCCCCGATCGACCCCCCCCCTGCTTGCACCCAAGACTTTTCCACCGCAGGCCACCACGATGCCACGGTAGGTCCGACGCCCGACTTGACAGCTGCGAGCGGCTCCTGACGAAGCTCTGCAGGGAGATTATCACGATCCAGGCCGGTCAGTGCGGCAACAGCAGTGAGTCTCATGCCCGCCACGGCCTCCAAGTGCCGACTTGGGCCATACGCTCGCTGACGGCTGGGACTAGTTGGGAGCCAGTTCTGGCAGCAGCTTTGCCAGGAACACGGAATCAGCCAGGATGGAAACCTAGAGGACTTTGCCACCGAGGGCGGCGACCGCAAGGACGTCTTCTACTACCAGAGCGACGACACGCGATACATTCCGCGCGCCATCCTCATCGATCTGGAGCCGAGGGTGCGCCTCGATTCCCCTCGGATGCTGTGTGCAAATACTGAGAGCCTGCTTTAGGTCATCAACGGCATCCAGACGGGCCCGTACCGAAACATCTACAACCCCGAGAACTTTTACGTCGGCAAGAATGGCATGGGCGCGGCCAACAACTGGGGCGACGGCTACCAGAGCGGAGAGGCCGTATACGAGGACATCATGGAGATGATTGACCGAGAGGCCGACGGCAGCGACTCGCTCGAGGTACGAGTCCCCTTTGACCGACGGAACGAGCTGCTGACGCAAGAGGGATAGGGCTTCATGATGCTGCACTCGATCGCCGGCGGCACCGGGTCCGGCCTCGGCTCTTTTTTGCTCGAGCGGCTGAACGATCGGTTTCCAAAGAAGATTATCCAGACGTACTCGGTCTTCCCGGACACGACCAACGCGGGCGACGTGGTGGTGCACCCCTACAACAGCATCCTCTCGATGCGGAGGCTGACGCAAAACGCCGACTCGGTCGTGGTGCTAGACAACGGCGCCCTGTCGCACATTGCGGCAGACAGGCTGCACGTCCAGGAGCCATCGTTTCAGCAGACAAACCAGCTCGTCAGTTTGATTGGCGCCGCAGACGGGCGTGGGTGCTAACACACTTGTTCTCGTTGGCAGGTTGCGACGGTCATGTCGGCGAGCACAACGACGCTGCGGTACCCGGGCTACATGCACAACGATCTGGTCAGCATCCTGGCGTCGCTGATCCCGACGCCGCGGTGCCACTTCCTCATGACGGCCTACACGCCCTTTACCGGCGACCAGGTGGAGCAGGCCAAGACGGTGCGCAAGACGACGGTGCTCGACGTGATGCGGCGGCTGCTGCAGCCCAAGAACCGCATGGTGTCGACGGTACCGGGCAAGAAGAGCTGCTACATTTCCATACTCAACGTGATCCAAGGCGAGGTGGACCCGACGGACGTGCACAAGAGCCTGCTGCGCATCCGCGAGCGCCGGCTGGCCACGTTTATCCCTTGGGGGCCGGCGAGCATCCAGGTGGCGCTGACCAAGCGAAGCCCGTACGTGTCCAAGAGTCATCGCGTGAGCGGGCTGATGCTGGCCAACCACACAAGCATTGCCACGGCAAGTCCTTTCTGCCTCTTCTTCTCCTCGTGTGCGTATGTGTACACGAGGCGACTCATGCTAACGAGAGGACCCGACAGCTGTTCAAGCGCATCCTCAAGCAATACGACGGCATGCGCAAGCGCAACGCCTTCATGGAGGGCTACAAGAAGACGGCGCCGTTTGCCGAGAACCTGCACGAGTTCGACGAGGCGCGGCAGGTGGTGGCGGACCTGATTGGCGAATACGAGGCGGCGGAGAATGCGGATTACCTGCAGCCAGAGGGCGGCGGCGGCAAGGCCGTGTCTGCCGAGACGGACAAGAGGGTGGCGGGACGAGAGGGAGGCTGATTGTGGACGGGACCAGGGGGTTGGCGAGGGCATATGGGGAGAGCAACGTCGGCGCCGCCAGGGCAGAGGCAGAGGCGCCCAGTGGCACGGGGGCCGGGGCCGGAGCCGGAGCCCGAGGCGGGGGCCGGCGACAAAGGGGGCTGGCCATGGACATGAGCGGTATTGGGCGCCACGGTCATGGTGCTGTATACCTACTACATACTTTGGCAGGGCATTTGAGAAACATCAATCCTCGAATAGTCTCTGGTACAAGGCTGTTGCCAAATTCAATGACTGATGCATGTCACCTCGTCCATCCTTGACCTGGTGCAATGCTTCTACGGCGGTGGCTGCTCCAGTCAGGGTTTGATGGCTCTGGTCAAGCCAAGAGCTTCAGATGGGCGGCCGTCCTTGCTCTCCGCAGCCAACTTGGACCTCATCGCCCATCGGAACGGTAGTAGTACTTCGTACATGAAAAGAGATTATACAGCTGACTCGACAAAGGAAGCCCCATCTCTTTCCGGCCCTGCCAATGTATCCTCCTGATACCTAACTCGTAGTTACATGGGTGTACAGTCCAAAGTCGAACATGCCGGCTGCATCCTGGGACAACATGACCCGACCAAACAAACAAGGAGAGAGGAAAAAAAAAGGCCAATTTCATTGCCTCTGGCCGCGCAACCATTTTGAATGGCCTCGCATACCTCCCAACGCCGACGTTCCCAATCCTCACGACAAATGAAACCAAATGACAATAGCTCGTCCTCTCCCCCGCGCTGAAGGAATCCAGACCGTCTGCCCGCAGTCTCCCGGCTCATAATTTCCGTCGGTCCGTCACCGTCGACTCGAGTTTGTCCGTCGGGAGCCTAACTCCGGATGGGAATGCCGTCGCCGTCGCCGGCCACGGGCTCTGGGGCCGCCGAGGCGCCGGGCGCGCCACTCTTGTCATTTTCGCGGGATGTCGGGGTGGAGCCGTCGGCGCTCGTCTCGCGGTTGAGGAAGCTGCTCTCCTTGACGGGGCTCACGGCCTGGATGGTGCCGTGGTGAGAGTGCTTGGGAGCGTTGGTGCCGCCGTTGACGGGAGACGAGAGGTGGGGTATGTTCTCCGGGACGGGATGCTGGGAGCCGACGGCGCCGGCATCGACGCCATCGCCCTTGCCGGCCTTTGACATGGCATAGTCGCCCGAGTCGAAGTACTTGCGGTCCTTGAGGTGCTTGGCGAAGTGGTCGGAGCGCGAGGGGAGCTTGCCGTAGAGGCGGAAGAGGCGCTGCTCTTCGGGGGAGAGCGACTGTGCGTGTCGTGGTCAGCAACGACGAGGGCGTTGGGCCAGCGAGGATATGGTCTGTTTGACGGGCCCACCTTGACGTCGACCTTGTTCTTCTGGTGCGGGTTCATGGTCGAGGCAGCCGGTGGCGGGGGGACCGTCTCTGCCGTGGACGCGATCGACGGCGATGTCTGTGTCCGAGGTCGCTACTTGGCTTTCGTGGGAGGCGCGTGACGAGCGGAAGTCGGCAAAGGCGGGCGTAAATGAGACTCTGGCCGTGTATAAAGAAAGTCAGTCTCTGCTGAGGTCAATGACGAGCAGGTATGTAGTTGGGCGCGAGGAAGGAGGAGGGGCTGTGGGCACTTGCAGGTAGCGGGGTGCATTGGCGGGTGCCGAACGAGTCAGTCATTGGGCCCTCTGTTGGAGTTGAAAAAGGTACATAGCACTCTGTACGGGCTCGGAGCCGGACTAACGCCTGATGCGCCGTCTACAGCCTCCAGTCCATATTGTTGAATGCCACTTGCTCTGTTGGCGCTGTTGGCGGATGACGCGCGACGTACGAATATTCACCTCACGTACGAAGTAGTAGTTGTGGTTTTGGCGACAAGACTTGGAAAAGGGGCATACACCAAAGACTTTGGAGGGTTGCGTGAGCGTGAGCGTGCTCAGGTTATGGCGGCTCGTCCAGGAGAGCATCTCATGAAAAGGACAACGGACCACGTATTTGATATCAAGAGGTTATCGGGCTAGCGCGTTTGGTTTGGCGAAGCCGATTTCTAAGCGCCGTCAATCTCCCCACCCGCGCCGACCTCACTGCACCTCACTGCACTGCACCCACCTGTAGGCAGCAGCGGTTCACGAATCATGCCAAGTCTTTTCCCCTTTCCTCCTCCTCCAGTCTCATTCTCCATCTCAGCCATTCAAATAGACTGAAGCACCCTGCCCGAGTCCCCTGTCGCACCATCCAGCACACAGCGAGCGCGCCCTCCCATAATCACGCATCCTCGGCATCGGCGGGGCCAGAGCTCCGCCTTTTTCTTCCCTTCTTTTTTCTTCTCTCCCTTGACCTCGATACCAGTCGTCCCTTCGGTCAAGGCAAGAGACGACAGAGTCCGAGGCAAGAGTCCGAGGCAAGAGTCCGAGGCAAGAGTCCGAGGCAAGAGTCCGAGGCAAGCCATCGACTTGGGTGAGGGACCTCGTGCCGTCGCCGCTTTCGTCAAGCAACTATCCCGACTCTCCCGGCCATCGTCAAACCAACACAAGCCCACGCCTCCCTATAGCCGCGCCGAGCGCGCTATCCTCCCGGAAAGACCATGGGTCTCTTGTAAGCCAAACCCCGTGGCCACGAGAAACCAAAAGCCGCTAAAGCAGAGATCTCAGGGCGCTCGGCACCGCGCTCGAGTGGCCCGAGGCCAAGAAGCGCGCCCATCAAGTCCGGGAATGGGGCATCAAGGTGCGTCCCCTGCCGCCTTGGACAGACCGTCATGGACTAACCTGCGTGTCGAAGCAACTGCTCGAGATCTGGACAAAGGCAAAGGGAAAGGAGTGCGATGCCATGCTCTGGGGCGACGAGGTCATCCCCCCCTCTCATCTCTCGTCCTAACTAGAGCTGACCTTGGCTTGATCAGGTCGAGTACCTCGTCGTCAACTACACCGACAAGGACCCCAAGGTGCTGCTGTCTCTTCGCCAGGCCGACATTCTCAACGCACTGGCCGCAGACCAGGAGCTGGGCCAGAATGGAACGCACCCTCCTCACCTTTACGACGAACCCCTGAAGAGGACCAAGTAAGTGTCCACCGCCATGAACCATTCTATGCCTCGGTTCCGCTCACATTACCCCTCCAGCACAAGTTCCCTGCCCGTCTTCCACCCCGAGTTTGGTCGTTTCATGCTCGAGGCAACCCCGGGCAAGCCTTGGGGGATCGGCTTCAGGGAGCTCCTCGGCGTCGAGCCCGACATGAAGCTGCGGCGCAAGATTGCAAAGGAGCATATGCTGTCCTGTGAATACCCCATCACCCTCACCACCTTTCCGCGCCTCGGCAGCCCAGGCCAGTTCACCCAGCCCTTTTACCCCCCTTCCGGGCCGCGGCTGCGCTCGCAGTTCGTGCCCGACGAGATTGCCAATCCGCACATTCGCTTCCCGACCCTGGCCGCCAACATTCGCTCTCGTCGCGGCCGAAAGGTCCAGGTCAATGTCCCCGTCTTTCATGACAGGAACACGCCGAAGCCGTGGGCGGACCCCACCGTCAACCGCGATCTGCACAACTGGCCCGAGGACGACGACGAGCGCAACGGCGCCGCCCCGGACGACTTCATCCACATGGACGCCATGGCCTTTGGGATGGGCAGTTGCTGCCTTCAAATCACCTTTCAGGCCAAGAACATCACCGAGGGCCGACAAATGTACGACCAGCTGAGTCCGCTTGGGCCCATCATGCTGGCCCTGACGGCGGCGACGCCCATCTACAAGGGCTTCCTCGCCAATACGGACGTGCGGTGGAACCAGATCAGCCGGTCTGTCGACTGCAGGAGCCCCGAGGAGCTGGGAGAAAGGGTGAGTCGGCCCCGTGTTGTGACGGCGAGAAAGTAAAGGAGACGCTCACCCAGTTCCTCGGTCCAGCCACTGAAGAACGATCGGTGGCGCATCCCAAAGTCGCGCTACGCCTCCAACTCGACGTACATCTCGACGGACCCGAGGCTGCGCGACGAGTACCTGGACCCGGACCTCGTCATCGACGCCGATATCAAGGCCAAGCTGCTCGACGGCGGCATGGACGACCGCCTCGCCACGCACTTTGCCCACCTGTTCATCCGCGACCCCATTGTCATCTTCGCCGAGGACCTCAGGGAGCTTGACCTTGCCAAGACGGACCACTTTGAGAACATACAGTCGACAAACTGGCAGCACATGCGCTTCAAGCCGCCCCCCGCCGATAACACGATTGGCTGGCGCGTCGAGTTCCGGTCCATGGAGATTCAGATGACCGACTTTGAAAATGCCGCCTTTTCCGTCTTCATGGTGCTCGTCACGCGCGCCATTCTCTCCTTTGACCTCAACTTTTACATACCCATCAAGCGTGTCGACGAGAACATGGAGCGCGCCCACGCCCTCGACGCCCTCCTCTCGCAAAGGTTTTACTTTCGCAAGAACCCCTTTCCGCCCCGGCCTTCGCGGCCCGGCACCGCGCTTGGCTGCATGGCCGGCGGCTGCGGCAACGAAGATGACTCGTCGTCGCGCCCCGCGTCGGCCATGCCCAGCCGCTGCGGCTCCCCCGGACTCACCCCCGTCGAGGACGAGTACGACGAGATGACGATTGACGAGATTGTCAACGGCTCGCCCACGGGCCCGTTTCCCGGCCTCATCCCCATTGTCGAGAGCTACCTCGACAGCGTAAACGTCGACGTCGAGACGCGCTGCCAGCTCGCCACCTACCTCAAGCTCATCGGCAAGCGCGCCAGCGGCGAGCTCGACACGACGGCCCGCTGGATCCGAAACTTTGTCGACGCCCACCCCGGGTACAGGCACGACAGCGTCGTCGACGACGTCGTCACCCACGACCTCATCGGCGCCGTCATTGCCGTCGGCGAGCGCGAGGCCGCCGGCCGCGGGTTTGCCGGCCTCGGCATCCATGGCCTGGCCCGGCTGCTGGGCAACTTCCGCGGCGGATGCGGTCAAGACGTTGACGCTGCCGTGCAGAGCAACGGAGACGCTGCCGCAGACGCTGCCGCAGACACTGCCGCCGTGGACCAAGACCTAGACCCGGCCCCGCGCAAACCAAAGAGCGCGTGACTGGATGGCCAAGCGGCCTAGGCCAAGAAGATGGGGGATCTGCACCACCTGCTCCCTTGGTTTGCCACACCCGGAAAGTGACCTACTAGGTGGTGCGGCGGCCAAACAAAGAACGAGGAGGCACTGCACATGGCTCGGGCGAGCAGCACGGGGCTTGTTGGACTTGTGAGCGGGAGGGAGCCAGTAGAGGCTATTGTGATTGACTTCTTGGCCTTTTGGCTGATGTCTTGGCCGAACCAAGCCATGATTCACGTCGTTTCTTCTTTTCTGGGAGGAATGAACTAGATGCTTACGATGGTCATCATTTCTCACATCTGGGGCCCCGAGTGATAGCGCAACCAGCGCCGGTGAGCACGGGACTAGGAGACAAGTCGGGTGTTGGCGTCGTTGCCGCTGCGCCACGGCTTACCGGCGTTTCGTGTGACGAGGGAGCTTAGAGACGCTGCTTGGTCGAGACTAAGAACGGCGCGTCCCGGAAGGGAAATGAAGGGCGGCGCGGTTGAACAAGCCCAAAGGTGAATCACTACCTACTCGGTACGGAGTAAAGAGTCAATGATTCTCAACGGGCTGCTATGCCACGATGCCGAACCGACGCGCGCCTGCCCGTTGTTTGGCGACCCGAGGGCGAACTGTGAGTATACAGGCGGCTGGCATGACATTGTCTCGACGCCTGTCTACACTGTAGTGTACACTGTCGTCGGCCTGTCAGCTTGTCGGGCTTGGTCGCGACATGTTGGTCGCGTGGTTGAGCGAAATAGCAAGAGTCATCAGCGGGAGTTGGGCGGGAGCGGCTGGAGAGAATTGTCTCTCAAGATCGGCTGTCGTGGATAGCGAGATGCGACAGTCTTGGCAAGGGTTCTGCGGGACCAAGACTCAAGCATGGCGCGGGGAGGGTCGATGAGATGAGCTGATTCAATATTTTGTCATGCCAAGACGGGGTCTGCTGTTGGTGTGTCCAGGGAGATGAGACCAGGGGGACGACTGCCTTGGCTTGCAAGTGCCGCATGCATCTGTGACAGATGGGCGGCGATCTGGACTCCCGGGACGCGCTGTCGATTGACCCGGACGAGCGAGGGGCAGCTGGGTCACCGGGTGGTGCCGTGGGTGGTGCCGTGGGTGGTGCCGTGGGTGCCGTGGGTGCCGTGTGCCCTCTAGTGCTCTAGTGGCCAGTCGACGCGGGCTCTGATGCGGACGGGCAGCGACTCTGGCCGACGACGATTGGCGGCAGCGGAACGTGGCTGCCTCGTGCGAAACAGCCAGGCGCGTCGATTGAATTGCAGGATGCTTCTGCACTTTGCAGGTCCCAGCTGCAGGCCACGACCCAAGGCCCCCCCCCCTGCCTCCCCAAGGCTCCCCCCCCTCACCATGGCGCGCGACAAGAGACAAGGCCAGGCGCGGAAGCCGGGCAACTCGCTGGTCCACCTTGCAGGGGCCATCGGGGGGGGGGGTGGGGAGCTGAGACGGGAGGGCGATCTGATCTGGCGATGCAATCTGACGACGCTGGGCTGAGTCGGTGAGCCGGTGACTGGGGGGGTGCGAAAGTGCCCCATGAACGCTGTGTGTACTTGCTTGGTACGCATGTGGAAATTTGTGCGGCAGATTTCTTCCGATGCGGAGGACAGGAAACATGTCGCCAATGGCGGCAGCTCAGCTCTGGGCACGGCGCAACGGGCACGGCGCAACGGGCACGAACTGGCGCCACGTCAAGCGAGGGGAGGTCAAAGGGACACGATGCCCCAGCGCCGTCGCATCCTCGTCGGGCGTCGTCGTCGTCGTCGTCATCATGCCGTTTGTTTGTCGACGGGAGGTGCAGAGGTACGTACGAATACATACACCTGATAGAGAGCAACCTGCAGTGCACGCCGAGGGCTGGGCGACGACTCTACCAACTGAGGGGTACAGTTCCTGTGCCAGAGTGGCGGACTAAGCCCGAACCCCGTTACGGATTAGGTAGGTACCTATGTTGTAATCTTGACGGGCATCACGCTCCTTCCGCTTCCTACCCCTCCCCCCCTTCACCTTCCTCTCCACTACCCCGGCCCGTCCGTCTTGGTCCGTGGCGGCGCTGACGATGTTTTGATGGACGTTTGGCGCGTCTTGGCAGAAATGGGGACGAAAATAAGAGGCCAGGACTTTGAAACACCCGGCTCTGTGTTTCCCCCTCGTTCCTTTTCTTCTGGTGCCTTTGGAATCTGGACCAAGCTGGACCCGGCATCTGTCTCGCTCTTGCCATGATCCGTCAAGGGGCGCCGCGGAGAAGCCCAAGGCCAAACGAGTTATTTTCCCTGGTTCGCTAAAGGTTTCCTTTGTCTCCTCCGTCGTCGCCCTACTAGGTATTTGGATTTGGTCGTTACGGATACTCCGTACGAAGTACGTGATGCCCTTTCCCACGTCTCAACTCATCCTTTTCGTGTGATGGGCCCATCGTCAAGGACAGTAACTTGGCTGTATCCCCCTCGGGGTGTGTTGCCCCTTTCTTTCGCGGACCCCCGGCTGCCAGCGCTCTGGTGGCCTCGACGACCTGGTGGCCTCGACGACCTGGTGGCCTCGATGACCTGGTGGCCTCGATGACCCCCAATCAGCCGCCAACGACCACGTCAGCCGCCCCGACCTGTACGCCGCGCCGTCCATGTACCGTATGACTGATGTGATGGGTACCTCGGGCGCCAGAGCAGCGCCCCTATTCGTACATAGGTACGAAGTACCCACATGAGTTTGCCCAACACCAGAAAGGTCAGGTCTTCGCAGACGACAACCGACGATAAAGCTCGCGTAACGCAGACGGCAACGCGATCTGACAAGACGCACCGCACGCACACACACAGCTCATCGGTTGCACGCAGCAGGAGATCTCCGGACGCCGAAGCCTGCGTCAGCCGTGTTTCTGATGGAGTAGCACGAGGGCTCGGTACGGACACGACCAGATTTACTGTACTTGCTGTATTCGTACAGTAACCTCCATCTCGCAACGAATTAACGGGGTCATCGGAAAAGGGGGGGGGGGGGGGGCCAGAACCAAGGACGCCCGCCGTATCTGCAGCGCCGCCCGCAGCAACAAAGGAGAGCTGCTGGCTTTGTTTCCGTCCATATCGCAACGGTCCACCCCCCCCCCTTTTCTTGCTACTACCCGTTGCGGGTACCCCAGCCAGACGGCGATGCTGCACTCTCCAACTCCTTGTCCTACCCGCCAAGGACAGGCCCATCAGACACATGTCATCGCTTGCCGTGTCTTCCGTCATACAGAGCACAGAACACGACTCACTCATGCCCTCGAGTCACGCTGTCGCGTCACACGAGGGCTTATTGCTGTTGGTGAGAGGGGGAGGAGGGACCGAGGAAGAGAGAAGAGAAACATTATTTCTCCTGTATTCGTACTCGGTACCACCAGACGCTTCCGAGATTCGGCTCGGCGTTACCGTCCTGATGATGATGATGATGCCCATTCCCCCGTCGCGAGACAGGCCAGACAGGCCAGACAGGCCAGACAGGCCAGCCAGCCCAGACAGGCCAGCCAGCCCAGCCAGCCCAGCCTCACCCCCTCGAGCCCTTTCCGTCCAGCATCACTCGCAACGAGCCCCCTCCCACATCCCGGTGGCGGCCTCGCAACGACCCGCGACCCTTCAGATCTCCCCTGTGCGATGACGCCCACGCCCGTCGGTATTCGCACAGAGGCCCGCCGTGCAACCGGTCTTGTATGTATACTTGCATGTGTTACATATATATGTAGGGGGGGAGACGCACACGGTACGACACAACGGCCCACGACGACGAACCGGAAATGACGATGCTCGCAGGCAAATGGGATATATATTAAGCGCCCAGCTCTGGTCTTCTTTCCCCCTTGGGCGACGTGCCGCCCGCCCGTGCCTCGGACAGCCGGGCTCACAGGGGAGGCTTGGTGCCCACGCGTCACGAGGAGCGTCACGAGGAGCGTCACGAGGAGCGTCACGAGGAGCGTCACGAGGAGCGTCACGAGGAGCGTCACGAGGAGCGTCACGAGGAGGCGCAAAGACGAAAGACGCCCTCTCTCCCAGTAACGGACACGTAAGGCTGCCTGGCCAGGGCTGTGGAAAAAGAAAGGCGACGGGAAAAGGCAAGGGCGAATCGATCACCGCCCGTCTTTCTTTTTCTTGTTGCGCGAGCTCTGACAGGCGTCGACGGGTCCTCCACCCCGGTCTCACGCCGTGCTGGGCTGCTTGATATGTGACGAGTCTCATGGCACAAACACTGCTGGGCACATGGCAGCGACTCGGGAATAGACGAGAGGAGCAAAAGGGCCACCTTGTGTTGATTGTTCCTCTGAGCACAATGACATGACCGTCGACGACTCGCTCAATGCTGCAACTCATCGTCTCTTCTCTCCGCGTGTCTCTCGAGAGAGACAGACGAAAAGAGAGGATAGATGGCTTGTGGCTTGTGGCTTGCATAATGACGGGGAAAAAGAAGCACGCAGTGCGAGTACGAATAGGTAGTACGAGTACGCAAGTTGGAGAAAGCAAGCAAATAATCCCCGAGACGGGGCTTGGGGCGAAGCCAGTTGTTTTTGTTGCTTCTTTGCTTCTTTGCTTCCTTTTCGCAATGTTCCTTTTCACAATGGGGTGTTTCCTTTTGCAACTCGACGGAAAAGCAACGTGACGTGGACGGGTTTGCCTGGCGCAGACTCACTTTGGCAGAGAGAGCTCAGTGGCATCCCGTATCTCTCCGTCGGCCAATGGGCGTCTGTGACATGGTCGTGGACTGTGGACATGGTCGTGGACTGTGGACATGGTCGTGGACATGGTCGTGGCCAGCTGGGAACAGGGACTCCAACTTCATGTCCGAGTATTGGAGTCTTCTCCGCAAGCACCGCGGCTTTACACAATAGCCACCACCACTACTACCTACTACCCTACCCATCCTTGTCTAAGCGACCTGCCCGACAATGCCAAAAAAAAACCCGGGCAGTGGCGGAAAGTGGGTGTCACTTGCCCAGCCCCATCTGCCAATCCATCCATTCGCGGATAACGCCTGTGATGCCCGTCCGTCCGTCCATGCACACGGGATAAGGGTATCCGGGGATCGGCACATGTGCAGAAGGTACCTTGCGCCAACGTTTTGGGGGGATATTGATACAAGTCAGTCGTGTGGGTGGGTTCCCGGCCTGATGAGCCCGCCTCGGCTTCTGTGCCATGGTGCTGCCATGGTGTCTGTGGTGTCTGTCGTGTCTGCGGTGTCTGTTGGTGTCTGTCGGTGTCTGTCGTGTCTGTTGGTGTCTGTCGTGTCTGCCATGCTGTCTGCCATGCTGTCTGACCACGTCTCGAGTGGCTTTCCAATATTTGGGTGGCGTCCACGGGACCCATGGGGTGCGTCCTGTCTTCGATTCGGTTCCATGCCATGCCCCGTCTCACATCTTCAGCTCCTGTCCTCGGGCTTGGACCGTATGGACCGTGCTTCCAGTTGCCGCTTCCTCTCCAGCTTGGCGTAGTGCAGCCCGCAGGCATTGCACAGCGTCCTCGCGCCGTCGGGCCCTCGCCTCCACTCGGGGGTATCAATCCGGTTGCAGCTGTGGCATCGCCCGGGTGGCGCAGCTCGCTACGTTCAACCGTCAGCCCAAGGTCCTTGGCCGGAATCCAAGCACTCACTTACCCCGCGGCGTTTCTTCACCTCGTGTGGCGGCATGGCGTACTGTGGCTTCATGCCGTCTCCGTACATGGGCACGTCGTGGTCCTCTTCATATGTCCCCTTGATCTTGGTGCCCTCGCGGGCCCGTTCGCTCTGAATCGAGGCTTGGACGGCATCCTTGACTTGATCAAACGACCGCTTAATCACCTCGAGGTTCACAAGCATCTCCCCAACCTCGCGCTCCGTTGGCAGACGCTCGGGAATGGGCTGCGACCCGTGCTGTTCCCGCGCAATCCTCGTGTAGGCCTCGGCAAAGTTGAAGACGGTACGAGACGATGATGCAATCTAGGGCGAATGCCCGTCAGCTTCCCCGACGTGAGAGTGGGCGAGGGCCATGCCACCTACTCGGCTCAACGACTCTTGGTAACTCCAGGGCTCAAAGTGTCTGTTGAGCGAGGCGTCGAACCTCGCCCGGTTGGCGTAGTCGGCCTCGTCGGGGTGAAGCGGCGAGACTCTCGGGTCGTAGTGGCCGGGCACGGCGTGACGAGGAGAGATGGGGTAGCCGGGGAGCGGAACCTGGCCGGGCGGGAGCTGGCCGGGCGGGAGCTGGCCGGGCTGGTACGGGTGAGAGGTGGGCGGATATGCCCCGTTGGCGTCCGAGGGCTTCTGCGAATGTTGCGGGGCCATGTCCGGCTTGGTCGGGGGCGTTGGCCTCCGGTCCGCCACAGGAGGAAGGCTGTGACGTCCATTAAAGGGCAGCCTCGGAGAGTCGGCAAAGGCGGGCAGCGTGTCTTGCCTCTGGGGAAAGGAAGAGGCCGGGTGCATGGGTTGTGGCGATGGGTGCTTGTCCGATTCGGCGTACTGATGAAGGGCCTGGGGGAAGGGCGAGGGCAGGCCGCACCCAGGAGCCATGTTGGACTGGGCGGGCGGAGGATACTGGGCTGGTCTCGTGCCGGAAATGACCTCTGAGATGGAGGGCAGCGACTGTCGATTGGGGGAGTCACCGTCGTCCGAGTGCCTGCGAGGCTCTGACGATATCATGGTCGACGAGGCTGCGCTCGAGGCCGTCGAGTGTTGGGAGAAGGCGGGCGTGTAAGAAGAGTAGTGAGCGCTCGGGGCGAGCAACGTGGCAGTGGCCATGGCAGGCTGGTCTTGGCGACGGCGCCTGCCTAGAAGCTCTCGCGGGGCCTTGGGCTGACGTAGGTGAAGCTGTTGCTGAACCGAGAGCGTCGTTGTCGACGACGAGGAATGAGCAAGTAGGCTGGAGGGATCCGAGGGGAAACGTTAATATGGGAGAGGGAGGAAAGAGGGTCGAGAGGTCGAGAGGTCTAGAGCGGACGAGGACTCATGTAAGACGGACCTTTGCCGGTCGCCCGGTTCCATGGCGCGCGTGGCGAGGGACCCAAGCAAGATCTGGCGCGAATCAGGGGTGTAGATACATGACATGGGACGAAGGGCTGGAGGCAGTCGATTGGGGGGGAGACGGGACAGATGGCGAGAGCGAGAGGAGCAGAGGGAGCAAGAGGACATGTACGAAGTAGGTACGAGTGAATAGTTAATACCGTGGAAGAGAAGGAAAACCCTATCAAGTCCAAGAAAGTCCAAGAAAGTCCAAGACCGGGGTCAGTCGAGATCTGGCGACCCCCATGTGGTGGCGTCTGTCGGCGGCAAACCCTGGCAGGACAAGACACGGGCAGCAAGTGGATTGCTTGTTGGCCTGCTAATCTGCCTTGGGGGTGTGAGATTGGCAAACAACGTGGTAAGAGTTGAAAACCCGACCTTGGCGACCTTGGCGACCTTGGCGACCTTGGCGACCTTGGCGACCTTGGCAGCCCTAGCGAGGCGAGGCGAGGCTTGCAGGGAGGGAGAGCGGGCGTGGGCCGGGGCGTGGGCTTAGTGGCGTCTGGTGGTGGTGGTGGTGGCGGAGGTTCAGAGGGTAGAGGGTTCAGAGGGTGAGGGTGTTCAGAGCGGGTACGGGGCGCGCCTAAATCGCACTTGGAAACGCACTGGAATGCCGGGATGACGGACGCTGAGGCTTGAACGTCGCGTGCAGCGGGCGCGCTAGCCCCAAGGGGACAAGGGAGGGGTGTGAGCAGCCTGTACGGGTCAACCTGTCATGTTGTTCCTGTCCATTGCGGAAATGGCTGCATCGCCAAAGGCATCGTCGGTGGAAGCCGTGCCCGCGCCGCGTCCCGGGGAGGGGCAGATGAGGTAACGACGGGACAGTTGGGGGAGGCAACGACAGAGATGAAGCAACCGGGGACATTTGGGGATGGGGCAACGACGGGACAGTTGGAGATGAGAGATTGGACACTTGACGAGACGAGGCGAGGCACTCTGACTCCACTGGTCGAGGCCAGATGGCCAGCCATAGCGTCCCGATTAGTCAGGAGATGGAGTACATACATACGACAGTAGTATATATATGTACAGGGGCGGTATCCGTATAGAGTATATATGCACGTACGAGAGCGTGGGAGCATAAACTCCGTCGCGCTGCAGACATGCAGGGATGCATCGAGAGCAGACCTGCAGGCATCGAGAGTGATTCCGCAACGGCGAGCAGAAAACACATGATTCCGGGGCCATGCTGGTTCGAGGAGAAAAAGAAAGGAACTGGCCCGAGTGAGAAAACGAAACCACTTCTTACTGCCTACGAGTTACTCCCTACGAGTTACTCCCCACGAGTTACTCCCCACGAGTTGCAAGTGCGCTTTACCGACGGCCGCAGATGGGCAGCCGCAGATGGGCGGCAGATGGCGCCAGAGAACAAAGACAGACGTGGGTCAGACCGAAAAGGACCATGAGCCGAGACCATGAGCCGAGGCACAATGCGGCTTCGTCGACCTAATCTCGGACATTGTTCGATTTCGGGTCCATCTCAATCACGCCAGTTCCATCCGCGCAACCTTGCTCTCTCCCCACCCGGCCTACTTCCTGTTCGGATCTCAAAGTGTCCATGCATTCCTCGTGTGCAGCATCGCCAAACTCGTGCCTACACTCGCACCGTCAGCAAACAGACCTTGACCCTCGATGATGCTACCACCCGGCCGGGCTCGCAGGTCTCTCTCCCGCTGGTCTCTCTCCCCGGCGTCGGAGAAGCACGGGATGCGCACTAGGAGCCGCGCTTGTGAGACATCCGTATGGTCATGGGCGGCGGTGTGTTTGGGGAGCTGCGGCAACTTCCCTTGGGCGTGGAGACGAGCCCGTATCGGCGTCTTAGTATTCGTATGTATGTATGTACATATGTACGAAGTACTCTTGTCCAAAAGACTTTTAGAAACGAGAGAGAGAGAGAGAGAGAGGTGCCCTGCACAACATCGGAGACTTTGCTACCCTAATGCTATGCATGTATTGTATGTAGGGAACCGAACATGTCCGTGCCTGGTTCTCCAGATGGCCATCTTGTCTCCCTGTCCGGTAGTCTGCGTCCGGTAGTCTGCGTCCGGTAGTCTGCCGTGTCCCTGTCCGGTAGTCTGTGTCCGTAGTCCGTGTCCGTAGTCCGTGTCCGTAGTCCGTGTCCGGTACGTAGCCGTCCATGTGAACCGAGTCCTTACCGAGTACTGCCGAGTGTCCGTCACCGAATAGTATGCTCCGTCCGAGTACTCCGTATTTGCTCCGTGTCGTGACTCGGCCATGCAGTCCCTGTCTCGGTGTCATTCTCGTCTTCTTCTCCCGCTGTAGATTCAACTGCAGACTTTCTCATCTGAATGATGCTCGGTCTTGGCTCATGCACCTGTAATTGGCCTCTTCATGGGTCCATGTCCTCACTGTCGCACACATCGCACGCCGGAAATTGCGGCGGGTCCCTGTCCGATCTCTCCAAGCTGATGGGTCCGTTCTCGGGTGACGGCAGATGGTCCCGGATCCATGACGGCAACGGTCCATGGCGGTGAGAGAGACGGACCAACGATGATGAGCAAATGGGTAAGCAAAACGGACGGAAAACTCTGTAGAGGTTAGTGGGGAGAGTAACTAGTAGTTGGCCGCCACGGGATTTCCCGGTCGTGATTAGTAATGAAAAGCACAGACGACTTGGGTACTTCGTAGATGTTTCCTGATTCCTGATTCAGACCCTGCGTCCTTGACCTTGAGAAATCCTCCTTCGAGTGCTTAGAACCACACTGTGCACATCTCACGCTCTCCACACAAAGACCCCGACCCCGACAAGCGTTGCGAGGAATCAGGAGAGGCATTACCACTAGTATGTACGAATACTGCTAGCCGCTATAGTCTCCCTGTCCAGAGATCTGGGCTAATCAAAGCGAGAATGGGGGGTTTCGGTTATCGCCAGATTCTCGTGCTAGAATTCCCTACTACGGCCACGCCAGCCGCACACTGGCTAGTCAGTGTGTTGACTTGACTGGGTCGTGTATAAACTGGGTCGTATTGACTGGGTCGTCTTAACTGGGTCGTCCCATACCATTTGCTTTTCCAGCCGACCTCAGGTGATGCGGCTGGCCGGATGGGGCGGCTTGGCTTCGCTCATCTTCGCCCCCCCCCCCCCCCCCCTCTATCGACGTTGAATCTACGAAGTATGTATCCCCACGATCAAGGGCGGGCGCGATTAGCTCGGCGCCGTGGTGGGCCCTAGGCTTATGCCGCGCGCCGTCGAGAGAGAAATGGGGCCAGCAGGGAGCCGGGTTCATGTCCTACCAAGACGAGTCTGGAGTCTTGGGTCCTACAGACTGGAGCACAGAGAGGAGCAGTCAAGGTTCGATAGGATGAAAGCCGTCGGTTCTCGTCATGTGTGTTGCTCTAAATAGTGCGCCGCAACACAGCGTTCCATGGCCGGTCCATACGCTGTGCCGTGGCAGCACCCGGTGCCAATAACGACGCTCGACATGGGCCGGGGAGCTCCGACGGAAATCACGGATGGGGCGCGAGATGCGTCGGCCAACTCAGCCAATGCCTCGCACGGAATACTCCTTGATTCACCGTTGCCCATGTTGACCTTGCATACAGCATAGCATGTATTTGCATACAGCATACAGCATGTATGCTGCAATGCTGTATGCCGGTTGTTCCCAAGGCGAATCGCAGAGGCCTCGGACACGATGGCTTGGTGCCGCCGATGCAACGGGAGCTCCCCAAGGCGCCGTACGAAAACCACATGCATGGCAATGGCGAAAACGGATGGCTCCCGTCCCTCCGTCATATGTCTTGTGCCTAATTCTCGACGCCGTGCAACTCGGGCCGTCAGGCTCCACGACCTGAGCCCTCTCTTGGTCAACTCTTGGTCAACTCTTGGTCAACTCTTGGTCAACTCTTGGTCAACTCTTGGTCAACTCTTGGTCAAGAAAAGAAAGGGACAAGGGGAGTTGTGCGTGGGCCTCGTCTCCTTGGCTTTCGCCGTACTTGGTGCAAAAGTGCCTCGCATCTGGAGTGCATCATCGTGCCTGTAACAACACACAGACACCCCCCTCACCATGACGACGCATCCACATCTTCCGCCGCACTGGGAGACATGGCCAAAAGAGGAAGAGGATTGCATGGATCCCTGCATGTGTATCCGTACAGACACATGCAGGGTGCCAATTTGGCCGACAAGAGAGTTTGAGTAGGGGCAAGTATTCGTAGTAGTACTAGAGGGTTGAATGGGACTAGAACAAACTAGGCTTCCAACGAGGAAGAGGGGACGGAAGGAAGGGGCCATCAGGGGAAGGAAGGGGCCATGAGAAAGGGGCCATGAGGAGAAAGGGGCCATGAGGAGAAAGGGGCCATGAGGAGAAAGGGGCCATCAGGGGAGGAAGAGGGGCCGGAACGCAGAGAGATATCGGGACCCGCGAGCATGGTTTTAATGCAGGCCGTGGAGTGCTGCCTGCTGCCTGCTTCCTCCTTGGCAAGCGACCTGTCACGCCAAGGGGCCATCCGAGGCGACTCGGCAGTGATGGATACTGTTGGAGAGGCCGAATCGGCAGTCAACAAGAGTCATGTCACATGGCAGCCTTGATGGTAAGAGATGCAGACCAGACCACATGGCCGTGGGACAAGGTTTTCCAACAAGGGGGGGGCTGGAATTCTCTCTCCCATCCCTGTCTGATGCGGAGCATCGATCCTATGTAGTATCCCGTCATTGTGTCCTGCTCCGTACAGTGCGCTCCATGTCGTCGTGTGTATAACTTGGCACACGTCAACATGACCTCGAGTGTGGGTGACGATGTGTTCTAATACTCGCATCTTATACCACCAACTTATACCACGCATCTTCCACGCATCTTATACCACGCATCTTATACTCGACGTATCCGTACCAAGTATGTACGAGTTATATGTACCAAGTACGCATCATCATCCTCTCAACGAGCATGGGCATCGGCGGTTGCAGAATCTGCAAAAAGCCACATGCCATGCAAGTACGAGGCAGGGCTGGACAGGGGAAAGGCTCCTCCCGAGACGGGGATGCGGCCAACCGACATGCAAGAAAAGGGGCTGCCGTCATTTGACTCCCCAAGACTCGACCTCGACGTTGGCAGCTGACGGATCAGACGAGTCGGAAGGACCGGCTTGACGCTCAACCACGGCCATCTCATGTGGCACATGCAAAAGACGGGCCGGAGAGAAACGTGTCGCATCCGAGGCCAATCAACCAACAAAGCGACGCCCATCTGGCACGTCCAACCGTGACTCTCGACCACATGGTGACTGCTGCCGAGATGACGAATATCATGTTTCGATACTACTGTAGATGCTGCTACTACTATACTACTGTAGATACTGCTACTACTACTGTAGATACTGCTACTACTACGTGGATACTGCTACTGTAGTATACCAACTCGTATGGTGATGGGCCGAGATGGCGATGCGGCATTAGCGCTCCTCCTCAAGGGAGACATGGCCTGCATCTGCCTCGCTTGGCACACGACGCACGATTGCACATGTTTCCTTAGTTTCCTTACCGGCACCAAGAGGGCTCGACAAAGGGGCAAAGGAACGGCCAGAGGGGGCGTGCGACGAGCCAGGCCAGGCCGTTGGGATCTGATCGACTCATCTCGAGATGGCTGTCTGATTCTGATTCTCGATGCCATCATACCACGTCAGCACGCCGCCATGTGATTGTCTCTTTGGTTCTCGACTATTTCGTCCACTGCTATTTTTATATTTTTATATTTTTACCACCACCTTTTCTCGCATCATCACATCTCACATTGCAGAATCCTTTGCCTCCCGCCCCCATGCAACACAAACGACAATTCTACCACGCAACGGCATCCGATTTGTGCGATTACCCGTTGGGGGACCAAGTGTCTTGGTCACTTATCCTTGGCCGACTAGTCCATCTCGCTTGGCCGATGGATAGATGGCGGTGGCCTCGCATTCCACGCCGTCCCAGATTGCGTCCCGTCATCACCACGATACGAGTACGGGCACACGCACGGCATCAGCAATCTCACCAGCCTCCTCTTTCTGTCGGTTCATGCACCTCGGCCATGCCCCTCGGCCATGCCCCTCGGTCATGCCGACCCCCTCGTGGAAACCCTCAGTCCTTGATCAGCATGTATGTACCACGGCAGGGGCTCAACACACAGCCTGGTGAGTGAGTAGATACACCACCCACCGCAGAGGTGCGTCCGAAGAGCGCCATGCGAGCACCTTGATTCGGCCGGAGCAGACATGACACGCCGGGCCGTTGGGCAGGCGACAGGTCAGTTTCGATTCGACAGACGAGGCAACAAACAACGACACGCATGCAGGGGAGTGGTTGCTTCATCAGCTCGACCGGGAGGGTTCCATCGAGCCGTCGACTCGACTATATCCCGGGATATCGAGATTAGAGATTAGAGAACGGGTCGTCTGAACAACCTTGACGTGCTGACGGCCCGACAGCCGGCACAAACCCGCCCTTTTCATTCTTCTTTCTTCTCTTGTTCCGTACAGCACGGATGGGTCCTGGCCGCTGGCTTACATATAAAAAAGTCTTTCAAAGTGCGGTGTGGAAACTCGCCGAGATGGGCGCCGCCTCGTACCGGCCGGCTGCCGGCGGCCACGGACATGGCCCGCTCGTTGCGCCCGTTGCGCCACGAGAGCAGCTTCGTACAGAGTCTTTGTACAGAGTCTTTGTACAGAGTCTTCGTAAAAGGCCCGGGCCATCTTGTCCGACGTCCCGTACCCTGTGCTTCGTAAAGTCTGATTCTCGCGTCCTTGTGCCCCCTGAACCAAGCGTCACGGCAGGATCCGGTCACGATCGACCCCCCCCCCTGTCGTCTCCGGTCTACTTCGTACTACGAATACGAATACTATTGTATGTACTCGTACTGCTTGCAGATGACGATGGCATGACTCGTCACTTTGGCGTAAAGGCATGCTACATTGCGTGTTATACCGTGTTATGTGTTATACCCCCCTGATGCAAGCCGTGCACGTAATATCTGTTTCCCCCATCTTTCATGTACGAGACGTCTTCTCTGCTGCCCCGTCCTCATTTCGGCTCCCCGTCATGGTCTCGATCCATCCGCATCTTGGCTGGATTGTGCCGAGCGTGCATGCTTGGTCTTGTCGTCTTCTTCAAGCCTCTGTTGGAGGACTCTGTTGGAGGAGCTTTGATAGGCGAGCTCCGTTGTCCCTGCTTCACTATTAGACAGGGCACCGTAATATATACCAGTTTCGGCACCGTAACATGTCGTGACCGACGTGGAGAGGCCGTGTTGCTTCCACGAGACGCTCGTCACTGCATCGGGTCTTGTCGTTGGATGCAAGGCAAAGCCATGTTTTGCCTACCCGAGGTTCAGGGCTGTTTGCCTACCCGAGCTTCAAGGCTGTTTGCCTACTTGGCACCCGAGCTTCAAGGCTCGCTCCCCAGGCCGTTGGATGGCCGAGGGACGAGTCCAACTGGAATACATAATACATGCACCTGCCATGTGTTTCCATCTGGGGTCCTACATATACAGCAGTCATCGAGTATGTATGTACATACATACATACATACATACATACATGCGCGTACGAATACGGCATCGGTCAACGGGGTTCGTGCTTCAGCTTCTTCTCCTCGGAACAAACAAACAGAGCCCTCGGAGGACGCCTGCATCTCCCGGGCCGTCCAATAAGACGCCGGCCGCCCCTGCTTGCCGCGCTTTAGAGAGTGGAGAGAGTACCAAGTAAAGTACGAATAGAGAGTACAGAGTACGGAAGAAACGATCCTCTCGGCATGCCGGGGCGACGATTCCTTCCGCATGTGGCACACTATATCATGGACACTATAGACGCCTGTCTGCTCCGTGGAAGGAGTATTAGTTTCAAGTATATGCAGCGTCGGCCAACACGGGCAACCGAGGTGCATGGCAACGGCAGTCTTTCGAATTAGGCCCGGCGAGTGCGGCCCTCGCTCTTCTATTCTCGCCCAGTTGCCCCTTTTCTCTGTCCACTTGACCATGTCTCTTGACCATGTCTGGCCTACAAGGTATCCTTTTCCGCATCATGTCTGACGTCTCTGTCTCCAACAGACGTCTCTGTCTCCAACAGACGTCTCTGTCTCCAACAGACGTCTCTGTCTCCAACAGACGTCTCTGTCTCCAACAGACAAAGACATCTGTTGGCTCCCGGCAACCGGCACCATGCTCCCTTACCGCCTCGGAATGCGAGGGCGACGCAGACGCGAGCTGCGGCTGCGCGAGGCGTCATGGCCAGCCTCACCATCATGACTGCAGTCGGGCTGGACTGCACCGCGAGTCAGCCATGGGGTTGCAGAATAGGATCCGTCAGCACTTGCTGTACTGGCAAGTCGAGTCTGTCAGCCCAAGCTCAAGCTCAAGAGCTGGCTTTCGGCAAAGGAAGAGGACAGCACACATCCCGTATGCAAGTACAAAGTACGAATGCCACGGCTGGCATGCAGCAGCTTCTCGTCACTGTCGCATTGGCCCAGCCCTCTCTTGTTGTCCATGCCCCCTGGGGGCTTGTGGCGATGCCCCCTGGGGGCCATAAGCCGCTGTCCAGGCCATCTTCACCCTCACCAACGGCAGCATGCCTCCATCACGGCGGTTCTGCACCGTGCACGCCATCGCTCAGCCGCATCCATCCACGACTCGTCGTCTGAGACTGCATAATCTTGTGTCTCTATGTAGGTCCCTTGTTTTCGCACAGATCCCACGGGGCCAGAGCCAGTAGAGGCCGCTCTCCACCGACATGTGACGAGGAGACAACAAGCCCACATGGATTGGCCAACCCCTGAAACGAGTGCTCCCTCGCTGCCCGATCCGGGCCTGTGCGGGCCAGCAACGCTTCATTGTCAGCCCCGAAACACATCTGGGGTCCTTGCTCGGTCAAATCTCCATCTGGAAACCACCGGGGACAGGCAGCATGGGACGGGGAAACGGGGCCGCCAACTCGGAAGAGCACAGTCCAAGTTCCCCGGGCCCAACACACGACACGGACCGACTTCCTTGCTCGGGGAACAGGGACAACGAGGCCAAGCCAAACGAGGCCAAACCATTAGGGAAACGCCGCCGCCGCGCCCCCGCGCCATCCCGCTTACGACGCGCGCCCGCGACGGCACACACCCCATCGCCAATCTCGATCGATTGCATCACAGGGGTGTTGATGGAGGGGGACGTGTCTGCAGCCTTGACCATGTGCTGGACTCTAGGGTAACTGGAATCACTTACCCTCCCTATTTCATACTATTAACGAAATCGATGAAGCCTTCGTCTTCATGACCAGCATGTACGTTACCATATCATCGTCAACCCTTTTCCTTCATCATCACCATCATGAATCGTCTCTCGCGGATATATACACAAGCAGCGCCGCGACTACTCACCCCCGCCCTCAGATGTCGAGCGTGGCCGTGAGCGGCAGGTTGCGACTGCTGTTGCCGACATGGATGCGGTGCGTGCCCTTCTGGAGCCTCCACTTCTGCGCCGTCGTGTCCCAGACGCTCAGGTCCCGCCTCGTCAGCTCAAACGACACGAGCCGCCGCTCGCCCGGCACAAGGTACGGCTTGTCGAACCCGCGCAGCTGCCTCGCCGGCCCGCCGGGTATGCCCACGTACAGTTGCGCCACCTCGGCCCCGGCCCTGGCCCCCGTGTTGCACACCGACACGCTGACCACGGCCACGACGTCCCATAGATCAGTCGCACCGCCCGCGGCAACGGCGCCGACGGGAAAGGGGCCCTTGTTGGCGACTCGGGGGAACCTCATCGACAGGTCGGAAAAGGCAAACGTCGTATAGCTGAGTCCAAAGCCAAACTCGTAACGGGGCTCGATGCCGTGCTTGTCAAAGTACTTGTAGTCGAGGTAGGTGCCCTCGGAAAAGTCGGATTGAGGAAACTTCCTGTACTTGCCATGTGGCAGATCCGGGTCTAGCAAGTGACCGTAGTCGCTGTCCTTCTTGGCCACCGTGTACGATAGCTTGCCCGAAGGATTCGAGTCGCCGTAGAGCAACGAGACGAGGGCCTCGCCGCTGTCGCGTCCCGGGAGGTGCGCAAAGATGACGGCCGTGACGTTGGGGTGGTCGACAAACGAGTCGACGAGGCGGGGGCCGGCGTTGTGGAAAACGACAATGGTCTTTGCGCACTGCTTCGCCACCGCCTTGATCAGGTTATCCGTGTATTCGTCGTCGATGGCCGGGCGGTCGTAGCCCTCGCATGCCCAGGCGTTGCCAAACACGATGCACGCGTCCGAGAGCGCATCGACGGCCGGCTCGGCCGATTCAAAGTCGTAGTAAATGGCCGTGTCCTCGTGGGCTGCCTTGGTCTTGAGAGACTCAAAAGGGGACGTGAAGACGGCAGGCGTCGTGGCTCCAGAGCCGCACCCGCCGAAAAGTGTGCCTTTCTTGCCAATGGTCGAGTAGTTTGGACTGGGTCTGGAATCAAGGAGAGTCTGGCCGACCTCAATCACGTCAATTGACTCGGCACCGATTGCCCAAGACGCAGACGCGAGCAGCCCCGAACCAGGCGTATAAGTGTCGGGAGACTTGGCCGAGTACCCGAAGAGGGACAGCATGCGAGGCCTCTTCAGGGGAAGCGTCTTCTTGTTGTTTTTGACGAGAACGTGCCCCTCGACGGCTCCCACAAGAAGCACGGGCAGGGCGCCAGCGGCGCGGCCCTCGATGGCCTCGTGCGGCTTTGTCAGGTCCTTGGGCATGCCGATGCCGGGCTTGGTGAAGATTTTATCCTGCTTGAACTGATACCACGTAGTCATGATTCTAGGGGAGTCGAGCGTCAAACTTGTGGAGAGTACACGCCAAGGGGCATCGAGGGGCCTACCTTGTCACCATGTCATCCAGACGAGCCTCGGGCACGGAACCATTCTTGACAGCCTCGACCAGGCTTGGGCCCCAAAACTTGTCGCCGTTGGGCATGGCCAAGTCCAGCCCAGCCAGAGCGGTCGCAACGCCGGCGGACTGGGCGTCCCAGTCGGCCACCACGAATCCCTGCAACACAGGTCAGCGCATCTACGAGCAGTGCGCCTTCTGGCTGCTTCGATGGACGCACCTGAAAGCCCAGCTCGGTTTTGAGCAGTCCGTTGAGAGTCTTGCTGTTGGCGCATCCGTAGGAGTTGTTGATGCGCTGGTATGAGCACATGATGTTGCCGGCTCCGGCCCTGACAGCGTCTTGGAAGGGCCTGGGCGGGAGCGTTGTGTCAGGAGGAGAGGGGCGACGATGACATTTGGGCGGCGACTTACCAGAGGTACAGCTCATGCATCGTCTTGTCGTCAACGTTGGAGGATATGGCCTCATCCGCACCCGAGGCCGAGGGCCTGCGATAGGTCTCTTGCTCATTGGCGACAAAGTGCTGGCAAGACAGTCACTAAGTGACGCCCAAGTTGGGCCTCGTGAGGTACCAACCTTGACACTGGCCTGGACACCTTGAGCCTGGATGCCCTGAACGCTCTCAGAGACGAGCAAGCCAGAGAGGTAAGGGTCAACGGAGAAGCCCTCCCAGTTTCTGCCGCCACGGACGACACGCCAGGCCGGGCCGACGACGGGACCGAGCAGCACGTTTACGCCCTTGCGGCGAAACTCGGCGGCCATGGCAGCGCCGCGCCGGCGGGCGAGGTTCTTGTTCCAGCTTGTGACGTTTGTAAGCAAGCAGGCAGTCAAGATAAGCCAGAGACCATCGGATGCCCTCACCTGGTGCCGACGTGGATGCCGCTGGGATAGGAATTGACAAAGTCGGTGCCGCGAAGGCCGTTGCCGGCGTCGCTAAGACACATGCCCGGGAAGCCGAGGCGCTCAATGGGGGCAATGGAGCCCGAACAGCCGGTGCCGAGATCGACGCCGCCCGTGAGGCTGACCTGCATATAGACAAGAGTCAATCATCGGGACCAGCAAGCCAAGAGGGGGGGCAGGATGCAGACTCATACCTTTTCCTCGAGCGTCATCTTGCCAACCAGATCCAGGGCCATCTTGTGGGCATGTACCCAGTCACCTCCCGTCATCTGGGCTGGACAGCGAGAGCAATGAGCGTCAGCAAGCGGGGCTCCAACCCATCCAACCCACGACGGCGGCAACTTACGCGAGGGATACACGGGGGGCGACTGGCCGTAGAAGTAGGTGTCATCGGTGATGACGCCGCCTCTGCTCTGGCTGCTGCTGGTCGCCGCCAGGACCGTGCCATGCTTCAAGACTGCTAGGCCGACAAGGCCGGACAGCACGACCCGCGACGGCGAAAGCATGGTGAAGAGGGGGGACGAGGATGGCAGCCCACTAACTGGGGCAGAGGAGAGGGGAGAGAGGAGGGGGAGGAGGAGGAGAGGGGTCAGGCGGGTCGGTCGGGCAGCGACTGGATGCCATCAGAGAGACGTGACGAGCAGGCAAAGGTGGGTTATTCATAGTCGAGCAGGCCGTCATCTCGCGTCCCTCCAGTCGTTCTTCACCGCCCTGCCCTTCCCATATCAGATGGTCATCGATCTGCCGAGGGAGCTGCTGCGTCCATTGAAAGCCGACATGTCGGTCCGTCAGTCTGCTTGTCACGTCGGCGAGCATCAGTGGTCGAAAGGGGACGAGGAGAGCCCGTCAAAAGGCCAGGGAACAGGCACAAAATATGCTTGGCAGTAGTGCAAATTCCCCGTCTGGGGGAGGGGGTACCTAAAAGTGGAGACGTCTGCCGGAAGGAATGCAGACTTCCATCCGTGTCTCTCCATTTCCCTTTCATCTGCAGCAAACTCATCATCGCCGGCTCATACGAAGTACGTGGCGACTTGCGGCCGTCCAACATGACTCACAAAGACGTGGACTTTTGGGAAAAGTGCACTCTGGACGCCTGGGATGGCCTGAAGAAAAATAGGTTGCCTCATCTCGTCTCCCTCATGTCTGGGAACCAAAGGGCGTTGCAGCTCCGGCAAGACTCTTCATCTCCAACACAAACGCGCCTTCACCAGCTCCGCCCCGTCTCGCTGCCAGCCAGCCAAGCCAGCCAAGCCGGTCAGCAAGTCTGTGCGACTTGAACTCGTCACGGTCCCATCTCGAGGCACTGTGTCGGCCTGTCTGGTTCGACTGGCGCCTTCGCCTCTGAGACATTGATCTTCAACTTTCCTTACTCTTAATTCCTTCATTTTCCCTTGGCGCGTCAGTTCCCAGCATTTGGCCTCTTTCCAATCCTCGCCAACGACATTGACAGGCCCCCGTCCGCTCTCAGGCCTGGGTATCATTCGTTAAATCAGTGCTCTCCACGTCGTCCAGCTCGCATCCACCAAGCCCATCGTCTCGGCTGTAGCGTCCAGCATCGGCCGTGCACCGCCCCAGGCAGGCACCTGCCAGTGGCGCTCCCTGTAACCTTTGCGTGTAACGAGGGCGTCTGCTCGGGGCCCACGAGCGTAGCTGAGCTCTCTTTTCGATATCCCTCCCCTGCCAGTCCCAACCCGTGGCTCGGCAACCTCGACCGCAGGGGCTTCGATGCATATACACTTCGATGCATATACACTTCGATGCATATACATGACATGCTTCAATGGAAGGAAGTCCAGAAGGATACATGGCCAAGAACAAGAGAGAAAGCCATGAAAAAGGTAAAGCGTATTACCGGCCGTGAAATCCACATAATCGTACAGACTTGTCCAGTCCGTCGCACGTCTTGCGCGTATTGTGGCCACCCCACCGCATCACGGGCGCAGCACGGTGAGAGGGCGTCGCGTTGGGCCGGAGATGTATATTCGCACCGGCGATGCAAAATCGATGCAGAACTGAGGCGAGAATTACGGCCATCCATCTCTGATGTAGACCAAGTTGCGCAGCCAGTGAGTGTCCCAGTGCTTGAGCGGGCTGGTGGCTCACAGAATCAGCTGCTTGAGATTGCGCTGAATAATCATGTCCTGCACGGAGCTCATGGTAATCTTGAGCAAATTGGTATCTGTTGCGTTGGTGAAGTGGCCGTAAATATCCTTTTCCGGGTTCCGGCTGAGCGCGCGGAACTTGTCGAGGAAGTACTTGCTCGCTGCCTTCCAGTCGTCTTCCGGCCCATGGTAGTCGGTGAAGCCATGCTGACCGATGGGGCTATGGGGGAGCTTTTCCTTGAACAGGTCCATCTTGTTGAGGAAAAGAATCATGGCTGATTTCGCGAACCAGTGAGAGTTGGCGATGGACTCCCACAGCATAAGGGCCTCATTCATTTGGTTCTAAAAGTGTCCGGTCAGCTTCCTCGTGCGCCAGAATGGAAAAGGACGAGGGAGACAAGGGGCTGAAAGAACAGGAATAGCCTGACCCCATCCTTGTCTTCCACCAGGCACTGGTCGTAGCCGCTAATGGCCACGAGGAAGAGGAGACAGTTGACGTTCTCGAAGCAGTGGATCCACTTCTTTCGCTCCGATCTCTGGCCGCCGACGTCGAACATGCGATAGGTGAGCTGGCCCAAGTCGAATACGGTTTCCGTGATTCCCGTCGTCCGCAGCCGGGAGCGGAGAACGTCCTGGTTGCTGGGGATAAAGTCATGGGCCCAAATGCGGTCAACATCGTCGAGGAAGCTGCAAGGCCCCAAGTCAGCCATCATGTCGAGGTGATCCCATATTGGCCAGCAGGGGACCTACTATGCCAGGTTGTCGTGCAGCGCGTACTCGTTCCCCTTGGCAATGACGGCCTTGACGCCGCTGTCCTGCCAGAGGGCCTTGATCGGCTCGACGTAATCACGCGGCAAGCTCTCTTGCAGGCCGACTTCGCGCTCCAGGAGGAGGTGGGCCATGTATTTCTGTGTAGGCCGAGTCAGTCAACCCCCCATTTTAGAGTTGGCGACGGATAATTGCAGAATCCGCCGAGACAGGACTGCAAGTGAAAAGGAGACAAGAGGGGGGCGACTGACCTCGTTGTCAGAGTTGTCAAACTGGTAGCCCATTTCGGACATGGCCTCTGATATGGTGCGAAAGGATTGGACAATGTTGCTGAATATGACGAGCTTCCACTCGAGCCTCTCATGGTTGTTGAAGCCTTGCGAGTAGATGAGCTTCATCTGCTTGAGAATTGTCGATTTGCCCGATTCACCGGCTCCTGTTTCGGCATGTCAATGGGTGGGACCAGACGGTACATGTGTACTTCGTACGAATACACAGACGATAACGAGCACGCAACAGCAGGCCTCTACGAACTGAGCCGTGTCGGCGGCGGCGGAAAAAAAAAAAAAACGGTCTTCAGCGGCTTGCAGAGCTCGCAAGTGGCAAGTGGGTGTATACGTACCTAGCAGTAATAGCTTGACCTCTTTGGCCATGCGCTTCTCGTCCTGGCGCAGAACGCGATCAATGTCGCGGGAGCGGATGTTGTCGCCATTGTCCTTGCTGCGGATGCCAAAGCACATGTTGAGAGTGCAAGCGGCGCGGGTGCTTGGGTCGGGAAGCGGGGGGCCAAGGACGAGGGATCCAAGGACGAGGGATGCCAAGCAACCAAACAAACTTGAGAGTGTTGGGGAGCCCCAGAGAGCGGGCGTCCAAGTCACGAGGCGCGACCTTGCTCAGGAGCGATGGGAGTGATGAGACGATGGAAGAAGAGAGATGCGATGTTGCTAGAGTGCGACGACGGCCTCCGAGGCGCCTCGGGAGGGGGGGGGGGGGGGTGAGAGTTGGCTTCGACACGCTTCGTTTCGTCCGTCGGCGTTCGGCGCTTGTCGTTTGGCAGGAATGGAGGGGCGTGTCAGGTACAATACCTATCCAAGCAAGCAAACTCGTCGACGTCGGCCTTGGCTTGAGTGCATGTATGTATGTATGATGTATGTGTATTCGTACGTTGTAGGTGAGTGAGAGCAAAGCACGGCGCAGCAACGAAGCGGACAGAGGAAAGGGACGGAAAAAGAGGATTCAAGGGACCAGGGGAGAATGAGGAGAGGGAATTGGACAGGAAAAGAGCCTGGCGTAATGTATGTACAGCGGTCCCCCCTTGTCTGAGTTCTCGAGAGGCTCCGTCTACAGTACGGCAGGGGACGTGGAGGTGGTGAGAGAGGATCCTTGATCACGTCGTTTGTGCGGCATTGGCATCTCGAGCCCAACCTGAAGTGAGGTGGTGGGTGGCATCGCAAGCAGGGCATCGTGGAGCATGTTGTACAGTACAAAGTACGAATACAAGAGCCTCTGTAGCGGGGGGAGGGCCAGGCTGGCAGGCTGGACCGATTAGGTAGGTCGTGGGGCCGGGGCAGCCCGCCGACCCATGTTTCGGATATGCCGCTGGAGGGGGGCAATGTATTATGCATTATGCATGCACATGCTGCTCGACACAGACTTCGACAACCTTATGTATATAGTATGTACAGCCATATCCCTAAAAGATTGTAAACATGTGAATTAGGGCCCCCTTTTTTCCGCCTTTTAACAAGGGTGGTGTATATTGCCGCTAAGATAAGAGATATATAATAATACTAAAAGATATATAAGAAACAAGCGAAAAGCAGTATTAATAAAGGTACTAGAATATTAATTAGTATCTAGTATATCCGCCGCCCGCCTTAAGCATAGCTTAAAGCCTCTTTAGTATCGAATGCACTAACTATAGCAGAAAATCGTTAGAAATAGCGTTTTAAGCATTAATAATAGCACCTTCGAGCATAAGGCCTATAGGCCGCTATTATATATACTTATTATTAATCTATAACTTTATCTACGACTAAATATGCTTAATTAGGTTAAGATTAAGGCTATAAGGCGGCTATACGGCTAGCTTTACATCCGGGAAGAGCCTTATAATAACCTCTTATATAGAGGCGGCTGCGTGCGTTAGGGCATTATCTTACTAAATCGTAAATTCCTTCCGCTAAATCTAAAAGTCTTAGAAAAAAGGTAAAATATACTTAGAATAAGACTCTACCGTTGCGTAGCCTAAAGCTACTTTATCCTATAATTTATATATGCCTTTCTCTACGCCGGCGAAGTAGGCCTAGAATATAATACCTTTATACCTAAGTTTAGACTTACTAAAATCGTTTAGGTTCTCGTCTAATAAAGATTAATACGATATATAAAATATATAAAGAGATAATTAAGAAAGGACTAACCTAGAAAGAGTATTATCTAGCGGCGACGAGGGACGCTAGTAATATAGGTCTCGTTAGACTAGATCTATTATTCTTAATCTTCCTTAGTAAGATACCGCTAACGAAGAGTAAACTTAATCCGTATACGCTAGGATGTTTCTAGGTTAGGCTATACCCGTTAAAGTTAGCGTCGGGCTTTAATTACGCTAAGAGCGTTACGTATAGCCTTACTACTATAGAGGCGAAGCTTAGGAATAGCTTTACGTAGCTATATAGGTAATAAGAACCGCTTAGTCTTCTTTAGCGTATAAATTATACTTTTAAGACTATCTAAAAGAGGTCTCGGTATAATTAAAGGGCGTCTACTATTCTTATAGGCCGGCGTTATATTATAGCTTAATATATAGTAAACCTGCCTTTACGAAAGACTAAAGGCTATTATAATATCCGGAACTAATATTATAGCAATTAACTATAAGGTCTTAATCTATAGGCGTTAGTTAGCTATAGTAAGATCGGCAACCCGCCTATATATAGGCATATCCTCGCCCTCGCCCTCGCCCTCGTCCTCTTCCTCGTCCTCTAGCCCTAGACCTAAGACCCCTCTACTAGTATTAGTATTAGTATCGTCCTCCGCGGGGGCAATATTAAGGGCGAGTGCTAGGTAAGCTCCTAAGGCAGCGACGTTAGGAGCGGCGCCGTTAAAGGCGCCGTTAGGGGCGAGGGGAAAAGCGATAGTATCGTAAGCGCCGGTAGGGGCGGTATTAAACGCAATATAGGCGGTCTCTCTCACAAGCGCGTATACCGCCTCGAATTATGCTATAAGACCTGCCTTATTAGCAGCGGCGGTAGTAGTAGTATAAGCGGCGGACCTAGCTACGGCAGGCGGCGTGCCGATATTAAATATACCTTAATTTAATATTAAGGTAGGTAAAAGTCTTACGATCTTAGGCCTCTTCGCCGGCTTAAGTACCGGCTTAGGCCTTTAAGTAGCCTTTATAGCTATTAAAGGAATAAAAGCCGCTTTCGTTCGTAAACTATAAGCTCTCGCTATTAGACTTAAAGCTCTCGTCGGATAAGGGCTATATAGTTTCTACGTTCTTCTTTAACTCTTAGCGGGTTGCTATAGTAAGGACAATAAGGATAGGATATAAGGGTCGGAAGCGGCCTAAGAGGAGTTAAAAGCCCCTTAGGGTTAAATTAGATTACCTAAGATCTTAGTAAAAAGCTCTTAAGCTATATAAAGAAAGAGGATATAATAATAATAGAAAACTAAGGGTAAAGCTTAGTAAAAGGCTAAGGAAGAGTGCTTAAAGAAAGTAAATTATTTATAAGTTAGTAATAGTTCTTACTAACCTCCTTTACTAATAGAAAATTAGTATAGGCGGGAGATAGGCGGGCGGGAGACTTTAGTATAAAAAGTAGGCCTTATAGAGTTTAACTTCTAACCCCTCTCTTATAATATATAATCTTTAACGGTAAGAGGATTTTCCTACTAAAGCATAGTAGTAATATCCTTTAGCGCCGGTAGCTAGTACTTTACTAAAAAGGACTTAATTATAGTATTATAAAAGTACGCTATTATATAGCCGGTAAAAAAATTAAAAACGTAGTAGAAATAACTAAGGGAAACGGTTAGATAAACTCTTAACTTTCGCTATAATAATAAATAACCTAAGAGAAAAGACTAGTATCTTTATACTCGTAGAGACGCGCTCTATCTCCCTTACTAATTTTATTTACGTTTTAAGCCCTAGCGCATTAAAAACGAAGGAATAAAGCTACCTATATACTTTTTTTACTTTTAAAGTGATTTTTTACGTCGGTACATACCTTAGCTTACGTCGGTACGTACCGGCGAGGGGCTTAGGTACGTACCTTCCCGACCTAATAAGATAAAAATTAACCTACAATCTTTTAGGGAAAGCGCTATATGTACCTACTTCGTATATACGAAGTATCCATACGAAGAATGAAGGATAGGATACATACCTATGTATGTACAAGCATCAAATTCCCCCAGCTGAGACTTGCTGCCAAGACCAAGTTCTCGAAGCATTCGAGAAGTCGATGGCGCAGCCAATCACGACGGCGTTCAACCGCCAGCCATCTTCTACCCTCTTGTACGAATAGGTATGTACCTACGAAGTACCTACCTACTTCGTATCCGTAGAATGACATGGGTATCCCATCCACCAAGTGGAAGAGACACTACGAAGTACACATCACGTCAAGTGCCTGCTTTTCAGGCATCTCAGAGGAGCCCTCGACGTAGGGAAGCAAAAGCCAGCGCCACCGGAATCCAGCTGCCGAGATCGGGGGCTAGACACGTGCTAGCATTATGATTTATCCAAGCACGGGGATTGGGTATATACTACCTGCGAAGAACCTTAGATGAATCCTTGTCCTCCTACCTTTTGGTGAGACTTTTGGCAGAGGTGTATGGACTTTGTATGACAAGTCGTACATACATAGGTACCTACCTACATACCTACGAAGTAGGTAGGTACATACATACATACATACCCGGCGGCACAAAAGGGGCAAAGGAGCGGGCACGAGTCAGGACCCCCGACTCTAGGCGCGTGTTGACTTGGCGTTTGTTGGTTTTTGTCTTTTTCTTCCGGAGGCCGCCGACCACAATTGCAAAGGAGTGGAGACAGATCGTACCGAGACGGACCGGGGACCCTGTGTGCGCAAACTCAGATGGATGACTGGCGGGAGGCTCCCGGGAGGAACGCACGGGGGGCCGGCCATCTGTGCTTGATGGCACACGCACATCACCAAATTCACACACGCACCTCGATGCCTTCAGATGTCACAGAGCACAGAGAGGAACTGACGGACGCTTCGCCACGTGCGCCTATATCTATGTACGTGTACTCGGGGGGCCGCAAGGACGGGGACATCAAGTCGGGTCATGGCAGGTACCTACCGGGTTGGAGGGTTGGAGTATGTACATACCTAGCGGCCGCTAGCTGGGCAGGCGAGCCCCGCCGAAATAGGCGCATACCTACTCATAATGCTGCTCTTTTCGAGAATCAGCACCGAGTTGACATGATTTCGTTGCCTCGGCCAGACGAAAGGACGGGGCTATTGTTGGAGACTGCGTTTTTGAGCCTTGAAAGAGTCTGCGTGGTGAAAGAAGTATTTAAAATAGCTTGGTGCCGCGGGCACAACTATAAGCAAAGCTTTGCTGTGCCCGCGGCACCAAGCTATTTTTTTTCCTGTACGAATAGCCAGGGCACCTATGGCAGGCAGCCAATAGCCGTGAAGGATGTCATTAGTCAACACCGTTTAGACTCCATTGGACAGGTAGCCAATAGCCGCACTGGATTTTTTGGCCGGTTTAACCCCGGCCCTACTATAGCCAATGAGCGCACTGGATTTTTAGACTCTATCCAATCATAGCGTGTCATTTCGCGACAGCCAATCGCCGTACTTCGTTTTCTGGCAGGGGACCCTTGCAACAAAAAAGCTCACTACACATATTAAGTAAGCAAAGCGGCTTGCCGCAACTTGCACACATTCTGTGTTCTTCGTAGCGCAAAGCAAGCTTTGCTTAATTAATCACGCGAGTCTATTCGTACGAGTTACCATCTATATCCGATACCTACCCTGGCTGTACACGCCGAGTAGGTTAGGTGCAAGGGTATGTAACTCGTACAGATGGAACATACTATCTGTACAGGGCCCGCTAGTGGATGGAGTTGCGATAAAGAAACCTGATCCACGCACTTTTAATCAGGATGGTATGTATGTACTTCGTAGTACGAAGTACTGTACTACATACATGCATGCATGCATGTTATATGCAGAGCATCTTCCTCATGCAACGCTGTCGACGGCCCATCAACCCATCAACGTAGGGTAGGTAGGTATTGATGACACGAGAGGGGAAAAGGGCAGCGGCAAGGCGCGAAACTGGCGCGGAAGCATCAGAGCCCGGAATTGGGCGAGCAAACAAGTCGTCTGCCATGTTTCAGCACGGCGAGGTCCAATGGGCCAGGGGCGGTCATGCCATGCTTGTGCAGCGGTTTGGCGCCCATTGTCCTTGACGGTCAGTCTTCAATCCAGCGACCGTTGGCAGTTTGCCTTTGGCTTCGGCGCTAAGTCGTCGCTCCGCCGTGCCAAGGGACCGTCATGCACCATGGGGTGGGTGGACAGGCATCTCGTTGGCCGGGCTGAAGACGCAGCCAAACAAGCACGTGGGAAAGGGCATTATTGAACTCTATGCCGAGCCAAGCATTATTATTGCACGCACAGAAGTACTGTGGTACGAATACATGCATCAGTTCGAGATGCCGGCACGGCCATGTGTGCGAGCGCGCCAACACGTGGCGAGCAAACATGGCCCTGCCGCGACTTCTTCTCCTTCTTCTCAATCTGGGGGCGGCACTCACTCCCCCATGTTTCACATGTTTGTCCAAATATGTGATTCCTTCCAGAGACGGTCCGTACAGTTTCAAGGGGGGAACATGGCCTACCCAACAAATGCCCGAAACCGTGACAGTTCGGACTGATTCCGAGACGGGCCGGCTCAAGCTCGAGGCCAGCGATAGCAAAAGGACCATGCTCGTCTCGTCCGTCTTCCTTCTGGTGCTTATGGAATGCCATGCCCCCCCGCCCGCAAAGCAGTTGACCTCAGCCGCGGGTCATACTGTCCTCCGCGTGCGTAAAAGCTGACCTTCCCCGCTCCAAGCTACTCGCTCCAAGCCTCTAGAGTCGAGGGCGCTAGAGTCGAGGGCGCGGGGAAGCATCCTGCAATGGCTATGCATGTGGTGGTGTAACGGGCGCTGCATGCTGACAGGATTCGGCGGCATGGGCTCCCGAGTTGCTGCATGCACCCGTGCTTGTCGCCTTTGACCTGCGCAGGTAACTCGTACGTACATACTGGGACAAGGTGCCTAGTAGCAGTCGAGACATGGCCGCGTCTCCCGAGAATACCACTCGGGGCGTGGCGCCCAAGGGCTCACTTCACTGGCCAAGGGCTCACTGGCCAAGGGCTCACTGGCCAAGGGCTCACTGGCCAAGGGCTCACTGGCCAAGGGCTCACTGGCGAGAAAGGTGCCACATGCAGCCGAGTGTCGAAGACGCTTGTCTTGCCAGAATAAAAGAGCCAGGAGTCAAGCATGTGTGGTGTAGTACATACATATAAATCCTTTTCCAAGGCAAACTGTCCGAGCCGTTGCACGAATGCCGGGGCTGGGGAATGTCCTCGGCCAACAATAACCCGCCATCTCGGCTGGTTCCTGGGGACGTCATTGGCCGTCACAGTGAGCAACGTCTGACGTCGAGACGACCTGTCTTTCCACAGCCAGTCTGGGTGATCCGCAGGGTCATCGACCGGAGGCGCTGCCCACGGACTGCCAAGTTACCGGAATGTGGTTACTTCGTACGAAGTACAGGCACTGTTTTGTCACTCCCGCCTCCATGGAACTTCTTCCTCACCCATCGTCGACTGCCGGCATCATCCTTTGCAGCCAAACGACGCCGTGATAGGCCCATGTCCCCCTTGTTGGTACATACCCAAGTGAGTGCCCATTTCACCCGCCTGGTCCACGTATCGACAAGACCCATTACCTTCATACATCCCCGCATTCCATGACGTCGGCTCAACCGCCGTGGCAGAGAGCCCAGATTCGGAATGAGCAGGCGCTCAAAGCACAGACTCGCCCAACGCCGTACCGTACCCCTTACCCCATTATGTACCATGTCCGTTGTCTGTCCAGCGAAATCCCCCAAAGACGAAAGAAGCCATGTGAAACGGCGACAAGACGCCCACACACCTAGGCGTCGCCCGAATCTTGCAAGAACTCGTAGCCCTGTTCCGGCGGTAGCAGGTATGCCGAGAGGGCCAACCCGGCGGCGGACACGAGGCAAAATATGGCGCTGACGGTGCTAAGATACCACGAAAAGTCGAGATTCCAACCGGGTATGGTGAACTGGTCGTCATGCTCAAATAGATAGGCCTGGTAGACCAAGTGTCAGCGCAGTTCCGAGTGCATGCAACCACACCCGCCGCGCACGCCGAGGCATATACGTACGACAAGGGAGATCATGACGAGCTCGACAATGGCGACGAGCGACAGCATTCCCGCGACAAAGTGCCAACCCGTCTCGCGCTTGTACTTGCCGCCACGCATAATGACGAGAAAGGTGACAAGGCCGGCAAGGCACAGGATGGTGGCAAATGAGGCCATGAAGCCGACGGTGCGCCACATGGAGCAAAAGTAGCGCTCGCCAGCCTGACACAGCTCGGGCGAGGGAAAGACGCGGCATTGTGGAGAGTCGAGGTTGGAGCAGCTCTTGTGCAGGCCAATGTTCTTTTCAAACGTCTCGCCTTTTGCGGTGGTGACCGAGTACGAGACCCAGTTGGGCGTCGCGAGCGAGGCAATGGTCATGACGGTTGCTGCGAGCAAAGGCGCAAGGGGGCGAGTCAGCTCAACGGCTGAGCAGCGGCGATGACGACGCCGCCGAGTACTGGAGGGGCGGCTGAGACGTACCGGCTATAGAGGCCACGAGCGCCGCCGAATAGACAGAGACGCGGGTCATGGCGAAGGGCGCGTTCGGAGCAGCGGTTAGTCCGAATTGGAGCGTTGCTGGACAGTAGCCGAACAGTCGGGGGGGGTTGATGAGAGGGGAGAGAGGAAAGAGGGGGAAGGAAGTTTGGTCGGTGAAGCGAAGGCGACGGTCCAAGGTGAAGAAGCTACGGCGAGTCAGTCCGTGAACCGTTAGTGTCGAGCTTGCAAGCCCCTGCTTTAGTACGTATGTACAGTGTACCCCAGCTATCTGGGATGTACTAACGGAAATACGACAAACTGGCCGGAGCCCAGCACGGTACTAAGGTACACCCCGTTGCCGCCTTTCAGTCTGGTGTACGAATACATACCAGCTGAAGAGGCCAGCGAAACCTAACCGTAGCGCCAAATGAACATCAGTGGCTTCATCGGTCACGTCACAATGCCGTGTCACTCACTGCCTTATCCTCTCACCACGGACGAGGCCGGGAATTGTCAAGAGAGTGGCCGGGAGAGCGATCCGATGGAAGTCCCGTGAGATGTCCCCAAAAAAACAATTGCGGCAACACAGCGAGCATCATCATGAGCCCGAGTTACCCGTTGGGGGTCTTCGACACTTAAATACATTGACCGTGTCTGGGAATCAACAGTCATCTCACAATTGTCCTACCAGCAGCTCGATGGCGCCGGACCATCCATCGCATGCCATTAAATGCTCGCCGGCAAATACAAGCTCTGGCCCAGAAGACACTTCCAAGACGGCCTTGGATACGCCTTGGAAATGAAGCTGGACATCATGGCAACCTTGACTCCTAAACCACGACGGGATGGTCGGCATGATGGCCGGTCCCGTTCTTGACGAGCGTCTTGTCGCTCCGGTGCGACCTCCAAAGCATCCCCTCGGCAAGGGTGTTGCACAGGAGGAAGAAGCTAGGCCCAGAGTGTCAGCCCGGCATTCCCTCATCCGGCCAATACAGTATGGAGACTTACAGCCCTAGAAAGTTGAATGCCTCCATCGTGTGCTTCTTGCCGCAATGACCAAACAAGGGCCCCGTGTCGTAGCACCGATCGCCGCTCCAGTCTTGGGCCGAGAAGATAAAGGACGTGAGCCAGAAGTAGGACAAGATGAGGTTAAGCGGCATCAAGTAGCCCCCGTAGCTGTCGACGAGGGGCAGGAGCATGCCAAATAGGTAGATGGCAAGAGTAATGGTAGCCTGGAGAAGCAAGTCTGTCAGTCTGTCTCGCCCGCGACGCCAGGGCCGTCCCGACTCACAACGACGACCTGGAAGACGATGTGGGTGCCGCGGTGAAAGTCGCGGCTGATGAAATATGCCGCCAGGCCCATGACTATCACAGACGAGAGGAACACCATGAAATGGTTCCCCAGAATCACCATTCGCAACATGGAGTGGCTTCGTGCCATGATCAAGGGCGGCGGCGACGCGTGGGAATGGAGCAGTGGCAGCGACGTGTTACTTTGCAGAGAACTGAGGATTCGCTGCCGCGGTACTGGGAAAGCCTGTAGGAAGGATTCAGTTGAAACAGAGCAGGCCATGTTTATAGTCGAGCCCGGCCACGGCCATGCCATCACAATGACGTGAACTCATTTCCCGACAATGCCACGTCTGCCGGCCTGTCAACCAATGGGCCACGCCAAGCCTGCGTTTGTGCCACATGAGCGAGTCGATGCTGTCATTATGCTTGGCCGTCATTCGACCACGGCATCCAAACCGGTCTCGAATCCCAAGTGACCAGGATCTCGATTGGAGTCATGCCCGGCCGAGCTCGAGTACCGAGACCCATGTCCAATGAGCGCCCCGTGGTAGTCTGGACTGCCTGCATGAGCTTCAGTATACTAGTACAGATACTCTGTAGATCGCCATGGCTGGGAGCTCGAGACCGGCAGGCAAGTTTCCATCACGTCAATGGCACGTCTTAATCACAACTTGATGCATAATCCATGGCAACCTCGAGTCCAGCCATCATCACTTGATTTTAGTCGGCGCTCTCAAAAGCAACCGTCCCTTGGCTACCGTTGCTGAAGATTCGTCCAGAGATTGAAGTCCTCTGACGTCAGTTTCCTTTCACTTGCTGTGTGCCGTTCAAAGCGAAATTCGACAGGTTTTGGATTGATTCATAGTCATCTAGATGGCGGCTCTGACTCTGGATCAAGGTTTCATCCCGAACTTGCAAATAATGCGGTTCGTGTCGTCGTTTTCGAGTATATCATGAGCCTATCTTGTCTAGGATCCGCAGGTTTTGTATCCGAGCGGCTTGCCCCGCCAATCCGACTTACGTACGCTAAGCTACGCCTCCTCAAGACGGATGACTGGCACCGGATGCCAGACTACTTCGTGCACCACCGTTGTTGGTCCTGCGGGGCAGCCGCGGACCACCCGCCAAAACATTGTTCCGGAGCATTTATCGTGGTCGGGCATCTAATAAACCTCGCCTTCTCGTATCCGTCTCGACTCGACTGCAACCTCTCGACATTCGCTGCCCCTTTGCCTCTACTATTCCTGCATCGTCCAGCATCATGTCTGAAATCACGCACCCCACAATCAAGGGTAGGTCTGCTTATCAGTTTCCCCCCTTCATGTTGCCCCTCCATGGCATGGATAAAAAATAAAAATCGACCTTGTCACACAAAACTTTTTCGCCCTCGCATCGTCGTCGAATACGGCCAACAAGAATCCGACAAGACCTGGACAGATGCGAGGAGACCTTATTACCTCGCCCACGGACTCAAAACAACTTCAGTTCCCGCTAACCAGCGCACCACAGATGGATGGTTCCGGGAAATCTCCGACATGTGGCCAGGTAATTCACCCTCTCTCACCTCAAACACCCAGAACCAATGGCTCATCATGTCCGGCGCCAACAGGCCAGGCCATGACCCTCAAGGTCGAAAAGGTCCTGCACCACGAGAAGAGCCAGTACCAGGACGTCCTCATCTTCAAGTCCACCCACCACGGCACCGTCCTCGTCCTCGACAACGTCATCCAGTGCACCGAGCGCGATGAGTTCTCCTACCAGGAGATGATCACCCACCTAGCCATGAACTCTCACCCCAACCCCAAAAAGGTTCTCGTTATCGGCGGTGGTGACGGCGGTGTCCTCCGCGAGGTCGTCAAGCATGACTGCGTCGAACAGGCCATCCTCTGCGACATTGATGAGGTGTGCACCCCTGAACACGGTTCTCGCCGACCTTGATCCAGTGCTCACAGTCCCCAGGCCGTCATTCGCCTCTCCAAACAGTTTCTCCCCAAGATGGCAGAGGGCCTCACTCACGCCAAGAGCACCGTCCATATCGGAGACGGCTTCAAGTTCCTTGACGAGTACAAGAACGCCTTCGACGTCATCATTACCGACTCTTCCGACCCCGAAGGCCCTGCCGAGAGCCTCTTCGAGAAGCCCTACTTTCAGCTTCTCCACGACGCCCTGCGTGAGGGAGGCGTCATCACCACCCAAGGTTGTACGTCTCGATTTTTCTCCTGTGGAAAGTAGAGCGGTCCCTAGGATCAACAGCGTGCGAGGATCCAGCCGCCGCTCTGACCGTGATTGGTTCTCTCGAATGCCCCCAATCCTAGGGACTGCCCGAGGCCAGTGCCGCTTCCCACAGGCCTGCTCTCGGTAGTTCCGTCTTGCGTCCTGCATCAGCGCGGGTTGACTTCATTGCTCTGGTCACTTTCGTGCTCCTGCCTCTGCTAGCGTCTCTTATCGAGCAGACAAAAACATCCCATGCTAACTTGGCCATCCCACAGCTGAGAACCAATGGTTGCACTTGGAGCTCATCGCCAAGCTCAAGAAGGACTGCAAGGAAATCTTCCCGGTGGTCGAGTACGCATACACCACTATCCCTACCTACCCCTCGGGGCAGATTGGCTTCATGGTCTGCTGCAAGGACGCCAGCCGCGATGTCAAGGTGCCCCTCCGTCGGTGGTCCGTCGAGGAAGAGGAGAAGAAGTGCCAGTACTACAGCGCCGAGATTCACAAGGCCAGCTTCGTCCTTCCCAACTTTGCCAAAAAGGCCTTGCAATAAGGGGCAACGCAGAGGCAAATGTTGCATTGGGAGGGGGGAGAAAGGAAGTTGCGGGGGAGGCGCTTAAAATGGAAAAGTTTGCGATTCGGGGCCTTGACCGGATCGCTGTCAATGTTGGATGGGTATCGATCATGTGCTCTATGCATGTATGCGCACGCAGAGTCTCTGCACGCCTCGTTTTCTAGCACTGGATATCGAGACGACGGAGTTAGGAGGAAGAGATAACATGGCATGGCCAAAATTGGTTGACTTCTCTTTGAATTTGCCTTTCTCGGACTCTGGCAGGCCTGAGACTTGCTTGTCAATGTGCTCAACTCGGCGCGCATCGTGGCTCGATAGTTGCCAGGGCCCCCTGTGGATGAGGGCAAGTTCAGGGCATTTCTTGAGGTTTCGGCTCTTCAACCTGGATCTTGCCTTTGCTCACGTCCGGATAGACGTCGAATCTCCGCTGCGTGTTGAGCGGAATGTTCTTCCTCGCCTCGGCAATCATGGCCCCGTCAAGCTCACAATGGATAATGGCCGCCTTGTCCTCGGCCTCGACGACCACGTTTGCCATAGGATCAACCACCATGCTGTGGCCCCAGGCGTGATAGGTGGCGTCCATGTCGCGGGCGGGGCTACACATGACGACGTAGAGCTGGTTGTCGGCGGCGCGGGCGCGGGCGAGCAACTTCCAGTGCAGGGGCCCGGTGGTGAGGTTGAAGGCGCCCGGGTAGACGAGGGCAAAGGCGCCCCTGCGGGCGGCAATTGTGGCGAGCTCGGGGAAGCGCACGTCGTAGCATATGGCGACGGCGATGGTGCCGTATTCGGGAAGCTGGACGAGGGCGATGCGGTTGCCCGGGCTGAGGACGTCGGACTCGCGAAAGGTGATTTTGCCGGGAATGTCGATGTCGAAGAGGTGCACCTTGCGAAAGGAGTCGAGCAGCGTCCCGTCGGGGCCGAAGACGAGACTCGTGTTGTAGTACTTGCCCGTCGCCGAGTCAAGCTCCGGGATGGATCCGCCGACGAGATACACGCTGTTGGACGAGGCCATTTCGGCGAGGGCGTGAAACGAGGGCGCCTGCTCAGGCGAGGGCGTGCTGCGGGCGTCGGACGGCGACGACGGACCCAAGTCCTCGGCATAGTCGGGAAAGTATTGGCATCCGTAGGGCGAATTGAAGCACTCGGGCAGCACGACTATCTTGGAGCCGGCGCGGGCGGCCTCTGCGACGCGCGAGGCGGCGCGGGCGAGGTTGGCAGACTTATCGCGGCCGGCGGCGAGCTGCACGCAGGCGAGCTTGACGGGCTTCTTGAGCACGGCGGCCGAGGCCATGGTGCGGAGGAGGAGGAGGGGAGACGTCGGGTTGGCAAGGGGGAAGAAAGGTGATCTGGCTGAGAGGCGGATGAAGCGACCGAGGAGCAAAGGCCGCATCACGAAGAGGGGGGGGCGAAGTGATGAGGGAATGGTGATTCGTATGTACCTACCTATTCGTACTACTTCGTACTACTTCGTAGTTACGGAGTTAACCGATGCGGGAGCGGAGTGCGGGGCATCCGAGCGGGGTGACAGCCACCGACCTGTCTCTCCAACCAATACTACTACTACACTACACCTCATCCATCATCATGACCTGGAAGCTGACGGGTCGGCCACCTCCGCCGCCCCCCGAGCCTCACGTACAAGAAGCCCAGACAACTCATCTCGGCCCACGCCCTCGTCTTCCACCGCCATACCGTATCGCACCTTGACCCTGCCCATCAACACAGACCACCTCACCCCACCCCCCAAGCGCCAACGACAATGCCCTCGTCCGGCCTCACGCCCTCGCAGCGCGCCGCCTTTGCCCGCGACGGCTACCTCGTCATCCCCGGCGCCCTCCCCCCCGCCACCGTGTCCGCGCTGCTCGCCGAGACGCACCGCCTGCTCTCCTCCTTCTCCCTCGACCACCACCCGCTCACGCGCTTCTCCACGGGCCAGCGCTCCGCCCACGTCGGCGACGACTACTTCCTCGCCTCGGGCGACAAGATTCGCTTCTTCTTCGAGGAGGATGCCTTTGACGCCGACGGCAGGCTTGTGCGCGACAAGCAGCGCGCTGTGAACAAGATCGGCCATGCGCTTCACGTCCTGAGCCCGCCTTTTCGCGCGCTCTTGCGCCCAGAGGGAGGGGCCCAAGGGAACGGTGAGCCGCGCGAGGCACAACAGGCGGCCGTGGCCACCACAAGTCCCGCCGCCGTGGCTCGCCATCTCGGATTCCGTGACCCGCGTGTCCTCCAGAGCATGGTCATCTGCAAACAGCCCGAAATCGGCGGCGCCGTGCCCCCGCACCAGGACTCGACTTTTCTCTTCACCGACCCGCCCTCGGCCGTCGGCTTCTGGTACGCCCTTGAGGATGCCACCCTCGCCAACGGCTGCCTCAGCTTCCTCCCGGGCTCCCACCGCTGGGCCCCCGTCACCAAGCGCCTCGTGCGCAAGACCGGCCCCGACGCCCCCGGCACCGACATGGTCGACAACGACGGGCCGCTCTTCCCGGCCGGCCACGACGCTCAGAGCGCGCAGGCTCCCGCGGCCAATGTCGACGATGATGGCGCCTATGTGCCTGGCGAGGTCAATGCTGGGGACCTGGTGCTGATCCACGGCAACTTGCTGCACAAGAGCGAGCGCAACACGAGCCAGAAGGGGAGGATCATCTACACTTTTCACATCATCGAGGCCGATGGCACCACCTACGACGAGAGGAATTGGCTGCAGCCGCCTGACGGAGGCTTCACCAAACTCTTTGTATAACACCGTACAGTTTGCTAGGCCCGTTTAGCAGTTGTACAAGAGGCCAGGCATGCGTGCGGTCTCGAAGCTGAGGCGCAGGAGCCGCTGTCGCCATATCGACTTCTCCAAAACGTCTGTTCCGAGTGAGGCGGCCCGGTTCCAATCAACGTATATATCTAAGCGAGGTATCAAGTCCCGTGAGGGTGCTCAGCAACATGCCCCGGGTATCTAGCGTCCGACTTAAACTTGACCTTAGAATGCGAGCTCTCGTAAACGCGTATTTGCCACTCCAGCAGCGTTCTTAAGCAGTCCTTTTTACCCCGTCATCAATCTTCGTCATGCTCGTCCGAGCTGTCGTCGTCGTCCGAGTCAAGCTCACCTGCAGAAGACGACGAAGACGACGACTCGCTGCTGGACGACTCGTAGCCTTCGGCAGACTGCGCATTTGCTTCGTCCGCCTCGTCAGACTCGTCTGATGAGCTGTCGCTGCTCGTGTCCGATTCGCCGTCCGACTCAGACTCGGAGCTGCTGCTGTCGTCAACGTTGACCCGGAGCTTCCTCCGTCGCTTCGGGATCCCGTCATTGAGCTTGACTCTCTTGTCGCCGCTGGGGGCTAGGCCAGGGTTGGTGTCGCTCGTAGCCACCGTCCCCGACGATTGTGTGGTTCGGCTGTCGTCCGTCTGCTCCCCATCCGACAGCTCCTCGATGACCAATTCGGCACGCATGCGCTTCACCACCCGCCGGATGATGACATCGACGTCTTGCGAGCTTGCGACAAAGTCGGCCTCGTCGAAGCTCTTTCGCTTTCGGCTCGGTGACCGCGTGTGCAACAAGTCGGTAAGCAGTCTCTCATAGCTGACCTGCTTGTCATCGAGGTGGGTGGTGCCGGCCGGGAACGCAGCCGAGCGGTCCGACACGTCCTTGTTCCGGGTCTCCATGGCTGTCTCGCGCAGCCTCATTCGGACAAATCCCTTCAGGTCCCGGATGTAGTCATACAAGGTGTCGATGTCAGCAGTGGGGATTCCGTCGGCATCAAAGATGTGTTTGATGAGGGCGGACTGGTGGTTCTTGTTGAACTTCCAGCTGTCGCGGGATGTCTTCCACAGGCGGAGGTACTCGAGGGCCGGCTTGAGGTCTGTGGGGGCCACAGGCTTCTTCTTCTTTTCCGGGCCCTTGGTCTTCTTATGCTGCTGACGAGCCTTGTCCTGAAGAGGCTTGTTGCTATCGCCGATGGCGCCGTGCGCTTTCCCGTTCTCTGTCGGAGTGTCGGCAAACGAGACAGACTTGGGCTTTGGGGTAAATGGCGCATTCCTGTCTTTGTTCTGTGCCTCCCTTCGGCTCCTTTTAATGTCGAGGGAGGCCGACGGGCCGACGAGTTTTCTTTTCATTGATTGACTCGCCTGCTGGGCGCCGCCTGGGTGCCCAACCGCCGGGGTGCCGCCATTTGCGGGCTCGGATGCAGCAGTAGGCTGCTTGAGCTTGAGGCCCAATCTCTTCCAGGCTGGCATGTGCTGTGCGCCTGCGCCTGTGCCCTCTGTGGACGACCTCATGTTGGGCTCGATTAGGCAGGTTTCTAGTGCTTTTCCCTTCCGACGCCAGGGAGGAGAGAAGAAATTTTTCTGGTTGCGTCGTGTCGACCTGGTTGCCGGGTCGTCGCTCGAACTGCCGAGCGCGCTGCACGACAAGGTTTACTGTAGATTGAAATCGAGGGCAATTAAAAATAGATGCCTTGCCTCTCGACAGTCCCCTTTTTGGAGTAGAGCGATTCCTCTGGGCCTCGAGTCCAATGTCGTCGCTTGCTTGCTGAAAAGGCTGCCGTCCAGACAGCTTTTTTTTTGCCAAGCTGAGGGTCCACCGGTTTGTGCTCCCAGTGGGACGAATCGGCGGCCCGTGTGACGCCGTTTTCCTCCTAAGAAACCGGGGCAGTGGGCAGCATCGACTGACTGTTCGACGGACTAATGGCAGTCACCTAAAGCCAATGTGCACAAAGTCGTCGAGCGAGGCAAATCAGCTACTGCAGAGACGCCGCTGCGGTGACGGATGGCGCAGCTGGTGAAACTCCTGTGACGTTGGGATCCTGGATCGAGGCTGCTTGGACGCCAGATGTCGAAGGGGGGGTTTGGGCACCAACGACTGCTGCGTCAACTGGCAGATGGTGGATGATCAGACAATTTTACCGCCTCGCATCGCCGCCCAACAACAGCCAAGAGTGCAGCTCAGCTTACAAAATACGAGTATGCCGTGGGGCACAACTATAAGCAAAGCTTTGCTATAGCCGGGGGACCTTTAATTTTTTGCTATAGCTAGGGCACCTTTTTTTTTAGCCATAAGCGAGATTCGAACCCTAAGCCTTAACAAAAGCGGGGCATATCATACGGTTTTTTTACCCCGCGCGCGGGCCCTTACGCGTAATTAAATGTAAGGCTAAGACAAGGCCACGCGTTATTATTACGAGTTATATACTCTACGCATTTTCGGCCACCGAAACGGAAAGTTATTTAACGCCGTAACGAAGGAATGAATAATACTAAAAAGGTAAATAAGCAAAAACTTAAGCTTAAACGGATACTAATTTCTACGGGCTAGATTAATTAACCTAGACACCCGGCTTACTATTATAGTAGACGCTTAAGCGAAAGAAACCCTCGAGTTTTTTCTCTCTAGCTAGCTATACGAATATAGACTTAGACTAAAGACCGAATAGGTAGTAAGCACTATGCTCTAACCTTTCGAAATATAGGACCTTAAGGCAAAGGCTATTACCTATCTACTTCCGGTTCTTAGAGGGTTAGCGCCCTACCGATATACTATTAGTACGATCCTATATTCTTAGGTTATTATAATTGCAATTATAATACCCTCTTATAACCCTATTATAGGCAGGCAGTCGCAGCGTGTAATAAAGTAGTATAATAGTAAGCGCGTAATAAAGTAACGAAGTAGTATAATAAAGCAGTATAACTATAATAGCGGCGTAATAAAGCAGTATAATAGCAAGCGCGTAATAAAGCAACGAAGCAGTATAACGAAGTAGTATAACTATAATAGCGGCGTAACGAAGTAGTATAATAGCAAGCGCGTAATAAAGTAGTATAACTATAATAGCGGCGTAATAAAGCAGTATAATAGCAGGCGCGTAACGAAGCAATAAAGTAGTATAATAGCGGCGCAACGAAGCAGTATAACTATAATAGCAGCGTAATAAAGCAGTATAATAGTAGACGCGTAACGAAGCAATAAACGTAGCAATAAACGCAATAGTAGGCACGGAGCAGTAGGCGCGTAACAAAGCAATACAACTAATAATAGATATAGTACGTGTAGTTAATTCACTTACTATAGCTATTCTTTAACAACCCTTCTTCCTTAAACCCTTCTTCCTTATTACCTAACAACCTAACTAGCATAGCGAATAGCGTTAGCCTCCCGCGCTAGTATAGAGACATTACTACCTCGAATAATATTATTAAGATTAAAGCAGGCATTAAATATAATGCTACGTAGCGTCTTAGCCCGTAAGAAAGCTACGTAAGTAAGGCTAGACTAGAAATCGCGATAGAATATATCCGCTATAACCTACTTAAGCGTAGTACCTTATGCCTTATAAATAGTAATAGCATACGCAATCGTTAGGGGGAACTAAGTATAATAGTAAAAGGCGCCGCCCTTAAAGAAGTCTCGCGTTATCCGAAAGATAGGTATAATAGTCGCTAGCTTTAGGTCGTCGAAGTAAAGCGGACCTATATAGCGATTAAAGCGGACTAAAACAATAAAGGGTAGGTGCGCTTAAGGGTCGTCGGTATTAGCATTCTAAGCGAAGTCGTAGACAGTCCTTAGGGCATTATTAACGAGGCTAGGAGAGGTCTAGATATTCGCTATTAATATTACCCTAGCACTAATATAGATAGGCAGATAGTTGTATAGGTTGCCGGCAGTAATAGAGTCGGCTTATAACGCGTTAGGTCTAATATTAGTCGCTTAAACCTAGATATATAGCGAGCTAAGGCGTTTTATATAGTCTATATTAAAGTCGCGGACCTATATATTAGTAGAGTAAATACGGACCGCCTTATTAAAGTAAGCTACCTCCTTAAGTAGTAGGTTTGCTTATACACGGGTATAAAGCAGCTTTTAGTCGTTAATAAAGGGGGCATTAACATATAGGGCTTAAAGAGCTATCCGGAAAGGAGCCTAGTCGTTACCTTACTGCCGTAAGACCTACTGCAATATAATAGTCTTATTAAAAGCGTAGTAAGCGTTGCGTCTATAAATCTTAGGTAGCGCTATAAGAGCCGCTATAGTAAAGAACGGCTTTTCTATTATAGGCGGGAGCTAATAGAAGTTATTAAGTATAAAAACGCTACGGCTACTAAAGAACTCGTCTTAATACTCCGGGAAGATCTATTAGAGGCGGGAATCGATATAAGAAAAGGTTCGTAGGCTAATTATTAACTTCTCGTCGATAATAAGGTAACGTAGGAGGCGTAGCTAGGACTAAAGGTTACTAAGCTCTATAGTACGTAATAAAGGCACCTCTTCGAGAGTCTTAAAGATAGGTAGGTATAGTAGAGAGTATAGAGTCACGCCGTTAATTACGTTAGTAGTAATACCCGTAAGCGCCGCTTATATAAAGCAGCCCGGGGAGAGCTACTTTAACTAGGCATAGAGGGCGTAAATTATAAAGGACTTGCTTATACCGCCTTGCCTATCTACTTATATAAGAAAGGGCGCTAGGTCTTACTTATTAGGGTTAAGAGCTTATTTTAAGTGCTAAGTAAAGAGGTCGAAAACTATACGTTGCTTAACGTTAAGATAAGCAAAGATATTATTAGATATATTATTATTTTACTTATTAGTAAAGGCATACTATAATTTAATTAGCTTTTAGTAGTCGTTCCCCTATGTCTTTAAGTCGGGATATTTACTAATATAAGGCTGCTAATCGTGCTAAAGATTAAGGTCGCGATTTCTAAGTAACTTAATGTCCTTTGTATTAAGGCTACGATATAGTAGTAGAGCAGTAAGTTCCTCCTACTCCCCGGCCGTAATGTCTTTATCGTTTTAAGGGTCGTCCTTAAATTCGTCTTAAATAAGGGAGGGAAGGTTACTATAGTAATCGTCGGGATAAGCGTTCCTATAGATAGAGAGGCAATAGTTATATGCCTTAGAGAATATCTTAAACGTAATGCCTTTAACCTCCTTAACCTCTTAGGCATATCGATAAGGATAGTAAAGAGTTAACTTAACCTAGCAAAAGTCCTAGTATTAGTCGTGCCCCTATTAAGGCTTATAGCGAGGAAAGTAGTTTAAGATACGATCGGCCGCCTAAGGAAAGGGTCGCTAGGGAGTATACGTAAAGTCGAACTTAGCTAATAGTTTAAAAAAGGTTAAATTAGCCTATTCGTCGTCCTATATAAGGTATTTCTAATAGACGTTACGAGATATACGAACCCCGTCTATACCCTCTATTATATTAATAATATCCGCCTGCTACTAAAGCTTAAAAGGGCGGTAATTAATAGACTAAAAAGCTTTTATGCCTTTTTAAAGCGGTAAGTTTAGCAATAGGTAACTAACTTCTATTATAGACTAGTCACGCTCTATAGTAAGCTTATTTATAAACTTAGCAATAAAGCTTATAAAGCCCTATTATATATTAGTCTTAGGTAGGATAGCCTAAGCAATATTACGGTAGCTTTTTAACTACGTCTTTCCCTTTAAGCAATACTTCCTAATATAGTTAATAACGGCATATATAAAGGTATAAGGGGATATATCGTAATTCGCTAGCTAGCTAATAGCTAAGGCGGGATTATAGTTATTAAGAAGAGGATTGTTCCGGACGCTATCGAATATAAAGTATTATAGATTAAGATCTTTAGCGACGTAGGCGTCTATATAGTACGTATATAGGAAATAGAAACGGCAGCTCTTCGAATTAGATTAAGATCTATCTAAGAGACGGCGAAAGCGTAGGCAATACGCCTTATTATAGCGGTAACGTTATATAAGAAGACAGACTAAAGGTACGTTTAGGAAGGTAGGAACGATAGTTAAAAGTACGAATAATCCTTTATTATAGTACGGTTGCCCTCTTATAGTAAGACTAAAGCTTGCCCCTCTTCTAAGATATATTAGGGCCTTAAGGATATACCTTTAGGCCTTAAGAGGGGTTGTCGGGGACTAGTTAGCGACTAATAGCCGAATAGTCCTTAAGCTAAAATGCATTATCTATCGTGTATATATCCCTATCTCCCGGCTCTATAGTTACGCGGGTAGCTGCGTTATAATTATCCCCCCCTTCTAAAGCGGACGCCTTAGACGCTAGGATAGCTTTAGGTATAAATAAAGTCGTAATAGCAAATAGGATTAAAATAGGATTAAACGTAGTATAAAAATCAACGACGATAGTTGTTATTATAGATATTATAATAATTATCGTATTAGTTACGTATTGTAATAGTTACTACGCAATAAGGGGCTAGTCGCTTACGTATAGTTAGCGAACTATAATAGAGTGCTACTCTTTATATATAAAGATTTTTTTTTTCTCTTCTCTTATTATATAACTATATCGAGATCTTATAGAGAAGCACATTCGGAATTCGACGAGTATATTTTAAATTAGACGAGCATATTCCGAATTAGTTTAACGGCATGCCTCCTAAGCGAACGGCAAGCGAAACGGTATAGATACCTTAAAAGAGAGGAAAGCAGACGGACAACATTTAGCTAATAGGCCCTTTAGTTATTGCTCGAGTCCTAAAGCTATCCGTAAATAGAGTATCGATTAAGGATGCCGTTGCGGTAGCATAGGAAGAGATAAAGCTAAAGAAGACGCGCGGAGAGTAAACCACTCTATTAAAACGACTCTTAACCGAGAAGAATATACGAGATGCCTTAGAGAAATCGATATTCTTATTAGAGGAAGAAACCGATAATTAACCCTTTCGTTAATTATTTAAGGGACCTTTTATAAGCATAAAAAACCCTATAGTAGTAGAGTCTTAAGAAGATTACGCGAATGTAAAGCGTATAACGCTAGCGGTTATTAAATCCGAAACATTTTCGTTATCTAGTAAAGACGATAGAGACGAAGACATAGAGGCGAATACTAGAGGAGATACTATCGATAAAAGGAATGTCTAAAAAGGGACGTCGCTTAAGAAAAAGGGTAAGAAGGCCGCGAATATAAAAAGTCGTAGGGCGAAAGGGTGCTATATTACCGAGCTATGCTATATTAAGTGCCTTAATAGCAGTATATAAGGGTTTAGTAATAACGAGGACGATACTAAAATAGTCGAACTATATTATATATAGGAGGATGTACGATTAAGTAGATATATTTAATATAACTCGCGTGGTAACCCTTACGAATTAGTAAGCTCCTCGTTCCTTATTAAGTCGGGATGCGGTTGCTAATAAAATTATAGGTGCCGGCAATAATATCTAGAGATATAGCTAATCTATGCGCTATTTAGACGAAGATAGCTAAGTTATAGACTACTTAGGATAAGATAGAGAAGAAGAAGATAAAGTTAATCTTCTACTAAGTCTATACGTCGTTCGTAGCCGTAATAACGGCCTACCGAGAGGAATAAAGGGTACTAAGTGCTAAACGTTTATATATAAAACGTCGTCTCGAATACTAGTAAGTATTAATAGAGCGACGGAAAGCTATACGTAAGAATAAGGACTAAAAGCTTCGCCTAGTGATTAAGGACGTAGGTTTTACCCTATAGTAGGTAAGACGAGAATATATATACGATGATTTACACGAAATGATTAAGGAGAGCGGTCGCTAAGGAAGGGGGGAGTGGTTAAAACGTCTCCCTATTATTATAGAGTTTACTAGCGAAATAGAAGTAGGAGACTTCTACCGTATAGATATTAAGGAATAATAATAAAGTAGCGGCGGAGTAGTAAGAGAAAAGTTAGGGTAAGCTAAAAAGAAGTTATTTCGTAATACGTAATTTCCGCCGTTTTTTTAGCCGTATTTCTAGGTATTCGTTAATAAGTTCCTAGGCATTCGCTATATCGTCCTAAGCAACCTACTCGTTGTATTCGGCTAGCTAACCTTCTTATTTCACTAAGTAGTAGGTAACGCCTTTCTTCTTTTTATAGTCCTTAATTTACTAAACCGACTATTCTCCTTCGGCATCGTTAAGGTTAGGCATTAGCAGTAATTCGCTAGGGTATTAGTTAGTAGCCTATTCTACCTATAGCTTAAGAAGACTAATATAAAACATATTATAAAGCCGGTCGTATTTCTTTAGTAGGGCTAGGCGGTACGCCTGCTTGCTAATAGCTTAAAGGACCTTAAAAGGTCTAATATATTTAGGTAATAACTTCCTTCTTTAGTCCTTAAGGCGTAAGTTCTTTATAGAAAGACCTACTAGGTCCTTAACCTTAAGGGTAAGTAGCTTATAATAGAGGTTATAGAATTTCTTTTACGACTTAATAGCTTGTCGCTAATAAGTCTCTAGCTTTTTCCTTAAGTCTATTAATTTACTAATGCGAGCTCTCGCTTTAGGCACTCCCCTACTAGTAGCATCGTCTATAAGGTAGATATAGTAGTCTAGTTAGTATCTAAATAATGCCTTATTAAGCGAAAAGCCTATAGTTATATTCTTCGTATTATTATAAGCGAACTAAGCCTCTTATAGTAGTCTAGGCTAGTTGTTTTATTCGGCATTTATATAATACTAAAGGTAGTATTATAGTGTCTAATTTACCCGTTTAGTCTAACCGTCGGTTTATAGGTAAAAGGCTATCGACAACCTACGTTTTATCCGTAATATATAATAAAGGTCTAACTAAAACTTACTAGTAAATAGAGATCCTCTATCGGAAATAATGCCTTTCGGTACTCTATAGATAAGCTTAATCTTATAATAAGAAGCCTTAGCTAACTTAGGCGCTATTATTATCTTAGAGACTGCGAGAAATACGCTATACTTAGTGTATTAATTAACGATTACTAGTATTGCGTTAACTTCTCTACTATCGAACTATAACTCCGGAAAACCGGTAGTAAAGTCTATAGAGACTTCTTCCTAAGGTCTTATAGGAATAAGCAGCGACTTAAGGGCGCTATATAAGCGATGCCGCTTTAGAACGGCGCCTTAATAGATATAATATAAACGCACGTAGCTATTTATATTACAAGCTATTCCTTCCTAAAAGAATTTCCGGGATAAGAGGTCTTTTATATAGGCTATCCTAAAGTGTCCTATAAGGGGATTATCGTAGTAGAGCTAAATAAGCTCTTGCCTTAAGGCAACCTCTATAGGCACTACGATTTTTCCTAAATGTAAAATAAGTCTGTCTAGGCTTAATAACTAAGGACTTACCCCTTCTTCTAAGGTACTTTCGGCCTATACTCGCTATATAGTCTACGGATCTTCCGCTTAAGTCCTTTTAAGGAGCTTAAAAAGGGGCTTAGAGATATTGCTCTTATAGACCCTTTTATAACGAGCTGCTAACCTAGCTAATTGTCTTTAACACCGTTGTTTATAACTAACGATATCTTTAACCTAAGTGGCTAACTCCGCGGGACTCGTTCCCGAATGCTAAGCGATCGAATCTTAGAGAGCTCGTGTATTTTCGTTACGTAAAGATATCTCGTTAAGCTTAGAGATAGTAGAGACCTAAGAACTCGTCTTAAGGTCGCTTTTTATAGAATCTATAGCTATATACACCTGCCGAATAACTACTAACTTCTATTATAGTTCCGGGAGTAGCTTTATAGACGGTAGGGCTCCGCCTATAAATTCTAGCTTCCTTAATAAAGCATTAGTAGGATTTAATTTACCGGCTCGGTGTTTAATTATAAAATCGAAAGGAGCTAGGTATATATACTAATGTGTTTGTCTTTTATTAAGGGATACTTACTTTATAAAGCCTTAAAGATTCTAGTAATCTAATAAAACTTTAACGGTATTCGCCGCCCCTTCGATATAGTATCGCTAGTGTTTAAATAACTTAACAATAGCAAATATCTCCTAATTAAGGGTGCTATAGTTAAGCTTAGGGCTAGTAAACTTCCGTAACTAGAAAGCAATCGGATAATAATAGCCTTTATTATCGGGCTGCGAAAGAATGCTAGCTATTGCGAAAATTAAGGCATTAGTCTTAATGCGAATCGGTCTTTAAGGGTCAAAGTGTTAGAGAAGTAGGGCTATTGTAAAGGCGTTCTTTACGGTGTAAAACGCTATTAATTCGCTAGTATTTAGCTATACTCGTCCGGGCTTTCTTCCCTTAACGCTCCTCTTTAATAACGTAGTAAGAGGGGCAATAATACTAGAGTATCCTAAAATAAATCGTCGGTAATAATTTGTAAAACCGAGAAAAACTTAAACATTATAGAAAGAACGAGGTTCTTCCTAATTTATAATAGCCTTAACGCAGGCTAGGTTTATTATAACTCCGTTAATAAATAGGATAAATCCTAAAAACTTTAAAGACTACTTATAGAAAGTGCACTTCGATAAATTAGCGAATAGCTCGGTGTTCCTTAATTATTCGAAGACTTATCGTAAGTATTCTATATGCTCTTTATAAGTCTTAGAAAAGATTAAAATATTATTAAGGTAGATAACGCAAATAGTATCTATAAGGCCTTTAAGAGCTTAGTTAATATATAACTAAAATATAGTAGGGGCGTTAGTTAATCTAAACGGTAATACTAAATACTTATAGTAACCGTAGCGAGTACGAAAGGCTATCTTCTATTTATCCCCTTCTTTAATCCGGATGTATTAGTATACGTTTTTTAGGTTAATCTTCGAAAAGTACTTAGCCCTTTAACAACGGTCTATAATCTCCGAAATAAGGGGGAGTAGGTAGCGATTCTTATCGGTAATGCTATTAACCCCCCGGTAGTCTATATAAAGGCGTAAAGTGCCGTCTTTCTTAGGTATAAAAAGGATAGGAGCCCCGGCCGAACTCTTAGACTTCCGAATAATACTATGCTTAAGGGACTAATCTAACCACTCCTTTAAAACCTAAAGTTCGGATTAAGAAAGAGGGTAGATAGGTCTAAAAGGCGGCTTAGAGTCGGGCAATAGGTTAATCGCATAATCGGTGCTATTCTTCCTTAGCAATAAATCGGCCTTATGTTTAGAAAACACGTCTTTAAAGTCTAAAAGAGTCGCCGGTATTTCCTCCCTTATTCGCTTAAGGTTCGCCGAGTTATTATCTTTATCGGGAAATAATATAAAATTTAAGTCCGGTGTAACTATATAGACCTATGCCTTATTCCGACACTTATATAAAAATTTCTACGGTTAGCGTAATAACACCTTAGAAAGTTAGTGTTTAAACTATTAAGCGCGTTTAAAAAGAACGAGATAAATGTGTTCTTAAGAAAGTACGGGTATGCTAAGTAAAACTAGTGCGTCGTCGGGTTTTAATCCGTTGTCGATGCTAATATAAGGGCGAATAACTGTCTTTTCCCTATAGCGACTGTCTTAGAGTTAGATAGAAACTTCCTAGACTCTATATCGTCTTATAAGCGTATTCCTAACTACCTTTAATCTAGGGGTTAATAAAGGAAGCTATTATAGCCCTTATTTTCGAGCAAAGTTTATATCTACTAGGTCTACTTTACTACTATAATCGAGATTAACGATGATTTTATAAGGTCTTCGCCCTAGTAGCTTTCTAGTAGCACGTAGTCTTTTAACTACCTCTACCTATAGTTTAGTCGAAGGAGAGGCATTTACTTCGACTTCTAAGCATTTCCCTCCTTCTTTATCGTCTTTAAATCGGCTACGGCTTAGTTAGCTTTCGCTATCGCCTAGCAATCGGCTTATATATAGCCTAGTTTCTTATAATACTAATAAATAACTATGCCGGATTAGCTTTTACCGTTTCTATACGAATTTCCTCCCCGGTTATTACTACGGCTATTCCTACTATATCTATTCCTACCGTTACGACTATTTCGACTATTTCCTCGGCCGTTCCTATAGCCGTTGCTACGACCGTTTCTACGGCTATTTAAGGTCGATCTAGCGGCGTCGGAATCTTAATAGTTATTAGTAGATCTATTTCGGCCTTTACGTCGGCGATAGCCTATCAAACGGGAGCCTCTTGCCCCTTAAGTTAGGGTCGACTAGTCGTTAGTTAGCTTTATAAAGCGCTTCTTTTTTCCTAAAGCATCCTAAAAGCGTTAAGCGAGTTAGACTATCTCCTTATAAGTATTGTCTTAAATAGACGCTAAATAAAGGGAGATTTAGTCCTAAAGATCGGGATATAACTTCGTAAAAAAGGAAAGTATACGAGTTTTTTCTAGCGGACGTTCTAGGTATTGCTTAAGGGAATTTAGGTAAAGACTAAAATCGAGGGGGGACTAACCTTCTCGTTAGCGTGCTTCCTATAGTTGCGTAGCTAAGAGAGTCTCGCGATTAGTAGTATCTTTAATTAAAATTAAAGTCTAGTTATAAAAATTATCCTAGTTAGTGCGAAGTAATTCCCTCTTTATAAGGAGCTTTTCGTCGAGGTATCGCCTTTATCTCGCCTTATAGTCTACGTGTATATAGTTAAGGGCATATAAGATTTTATTCTTATTATACTTAAAACGACGTAGGGTAGTAATAAAAGCATCCTTAAGATCGCTAATCTAATCGAGACGTTTTCGAGGGTTAGTCGGTTGTAATAACTAAGGAATGTTTTTTATTTTAATTTCCCTACTATAACTCTCCCTCGATTCGGTTAACTATCGGCGACGTTTGTATAAGTCCTTACTAAATAAGTCACCCTACTATAAAAATTCCTCTCGAAGTTCCGTAATCCTATCTCTTAATCTTTTCTCCTCCTCTAGCTCTACGGCTCTTGCTTAAAGGGCTACGAGGACATCTATACGCGGAGGGGTAGGTCGTAAAGGGCCGGCTTGCGTTTAACTTCGCGAGGGGATAGATCGGGCCCCCTTAAGCAGCGAAAAAATTAGTAATAGCGTCCTAAGACGCTCGTTATAGCCCTTATATAAGTTAGTGTGTTTATCTTCTAATGTTAGTTCCGTTACGCGAGGTAACGGCGATAGGCTAGCGACTCGATAGCTAGCACGACTTATTCGGCCTACGCGGCTTATACGTCCGGAAACACGCCTACTACGCGGCGCTATCGCTCTTAGGTAACTAAAAAAGAGAAGCTTTAGAACTTATAAAAAGACAGACTAGAGGTACGTTTAGGAAGGTAGGAACGATGGTTAAAAGTACGAATAATCCTTTATTATAGTGCGGTTGCCCTCTTATAGTAAGACTAAAGCTTGCCCCTCTTTTAAGATGTATTAAGGCCTTAGGGATATACCCTTAGGCCTCGAGAGGGGTTGTCGGGGACTAGTTAGCGACTAATGGCCGAATAGTCCCTAAGCTAAAATGCATTATCTATCGTATATGTATCCCTGTCTCCTAGCTCTATAGTTACGCAGGTAGCTGCGTTATACGTTACACTTAGTTAATAACCTCGGAGAGGAATTAGAAGTTAAACCTAAGGCGAACTACTATTAGCGGGTTTGCCTCGCCTTACTATATTACTCGTTATAGCTCTAGGTTAAAGGCAGAGACGTATTTGCCTTAAAATTAGGTAAAATCCTCTTAAGTAGAATCGGTAGATATATTAAGCGGCGGGCTTCCGTTAACCTAGTAGAGACTATATATATAAGTGCTCTTACGGGCCTACTACTTATACCGAAACTAGTAGTCTATAATATTAAATTTAGGCGTTAAAACGAGCTTAAGGAAGGAGGTAAATCGGCTATAGAAGTAGTAAGCGGTAATATATAGATTCTCTCGTAAGTTCCTAAAGGCGATTATAGCCTTACCTTAAGCGTCGGCCTTATATTACTCGTAATATAACGGTATATGCCTTTATAGGCTATCCTAATATAAATTGGCGGCCGAGAACGTTAGGAATACTCTTAAGCAGCCTAGGCTATAAACTATAGCCTTAAGTTAATATCTCTAGCTACCTTAGTAAGCCCGCGTGCCTCTTAAGCTGCTAGAGAAGCAAATAATAGAATTAAGCAAAGCTTAAGAATCGGGGGTATCCTCGCTAAAAGCGGCGCATAGCTCCTTAATTTCTACTAGGCGATAGGACCGTAACCTCTTAATATAAAAGGAGCTTTAAGAATTAACTTACTAACGTATAAGCGTATTAAAGCTAATATAACGAAAGCGTAGGTGCTTAGCAAAACGGCCGTCGTAGTACTTTAAGGCGTATTCGATATACTCGCTATACCGAATTATTCTTTAACGAAGGGCTATATAGTCTCCCTACCCGGTAGGGTAGAGAGTTAGAAAGGCGAGAGATAAGAGAGGCTATAAGCGATTAAACTCGTTAAAAGGAGTAGATCGTATATCTAGCATTTAGATATACGGCTATTGCTTACGTAAAGGGACCTATTCGGGTATAACCTAACCCTTAAGCTAAGCCCGTAAACGCTTAAGGTCCGGCTAGGCTACGATAAAGTTTAGGATAGCCGCGGCATCGTAATTATTAATATCGGCAGCCTCGGCGATTTAAATAGCATTAGGGTTAAGATACGTAGCGTTAAAGCTAGCGTTTAAACTAGCGTCGCCTACCTCGCTAAGTAGCTAATTACTAACGTTACCGTTAATAGGTAGTTAGCTAATATAGTCCTCGTCGATAATAATATTATAATAGCTAGGGTAATTAAGCTAAAGATGCATAAGCTAGGTACGGATATTAGCTTATTAAACCCGGAATTAACGTTAGAACTATCGAATAAGATAGGGCTAGTCTATTAATTCCTATAGTCGTAGGATAATAATATCTAAGTCGCGCAATAGAAGCGGAAGCTATATATATATATAGCTAATATCTCGTAGGAAGTTAATAATATAGCCCCGATATTTATATTACTAACTACGATACTAAAAGACCTAGATATATATATAGACCTAGGCAACGAGCATTTCTTCGACTTATAAGAGCTCTAGAAGATACTCTAGAACGCTGCTAAAATCGAGGTTATTTTCTTCTAAGAAAAAGTAAGGCTAGCTATCTTATATCTTACTATCTCGACGACGATAGTATTAGCAAATAGAAGCTATAAGCTATATACTAAACTATAATTCCTTATAGCGGTTATAGTACTTTAGGATATTAGCTTTAAGATAGTTATTCTACTAACCTATAAGATCTTAGTTAGAAGGAGATATAGTAGGCATATCGAGATCGCTTATAAAGTCTAGCTAGTAAAGAGGCGATAGAGGAGGTTGTTATATCGAGGCTAGAGGCGAGGACGGGGGAGGTTATTATATCGAGGACGTAGGCGAGGAAGGCGGAGCTTATAGCTAAGAGGAAGGCTTAGCTAAAGAGAGTAGCTGCGATATACTCGGTGTTAAAGAAGGCTCTTTACCTACGCGTCGTAGGACTCTATATTAACGGCTAATATTAGCCTAACGGGCGTATGCTTAAGCCTAGCCCGGGCTATCCTACGAGCGAACACTACGTCGGAAGAGGCTATAAATGCCGAAGCGTTAAGCCTATTTATAATTAGTAGGAATAGATAGAAAAGGGAAGTAAGAGCGTATATAGAAGTAGATTAACCCTAGCGATATATAAGGCACTTTATAGTCCGCTTCGTTTAGTCTTTAAAGTTAATAAATTAATTATTAGGCTTTATTATATTATACTTATTGCAATAGCGCGGGCCTTATATAAGGCGAAGATATAGGGAAGGCAAGGGCGAAAAGCGAGGCAAGCTAGGAGAGCGCGGGCTCTACGTCTCGAGGGACTATACTTTGCTTAACGTTCGCTTATAGGAAGCCGAGATTTAAGCCTATTTACAATTAGTAGGAATAGAAAAGGAGGAGTAGAAAAGGGAAGTTAAGGAGTATATAGAAGTAGATTATTCTAGCGATATATAAGGCACTTTATAGTCTATCTCGTTAGGTATTAAAGGTTAATAAATTAATTAGAAGGCTTTAATGCGTTATAACGGTTGTAACGACGATTAGGTAAAGCATCTAGTTATAGAGGCGGAGGCAGAGGCGGAGACAGAGGCAGAGGCGGAGGAGCAGCTGCTATAAAAGCTATTAGTAGGTAACGATACGAGGAGGCGATAATATAAGCCGTAATAAGGGATAAGGAGGCGAGCCGTAGCGAGGGCGCGTTTTTTTTATTATAATACGAGCTGCGTATTAGGAAATGCGGTTAATACCTAGAGGAGACCTATCTAATAGTAGTATAGGATTTTATTAGTCAACCTTTCTATTTAAGCCCCGTTAGACAGGTAGCTAATAGGCGCTAAGCACGGTTTAAACATTGCCCTACTATAGCCAATCAGCGCACTAGATTTAGAGACTCTATCCAATCATAGCGTGTTATTTCGCGTTAGCCAATGGCCGTACTTCGTTTTTATAATAGGGGACCTTTGCAATAAAAAAGCTCACTACACATATTAAGTAAGCAAAGCGGCTTGCCGCAACTTGCACACATTCTGTGTTCTTCGTAGCGCAAAGCAAGCTTTGCTTAATAAGCCTCTACATATCTTTTTCCCGCCAAGTGCTGCCTCAGGCGAGGCGTCAGCCCAGCCTTCTGGCCTCCGCCAATCAGCTTCCGCTGCTAGCTCTAGGCAAGCTCCGGCTAACGTAACCGCGTCGTCCCGTTGTCACCCCAGCTGGCTTGCTGCAACGACCCTTCGACACGACACCTGACATCACCTTGCGCAACTGCTCTGGAAACTGGACAATCACATCAGTCCGAATTGTCCTTAACCGGGCAAGCAACTCGTAGCCATGTCTGGTACGTCGCAGCCCCAGTGGAGGCCTGTCTTGGGAGCTGGATACCTTGGCTAACCCTCTATGCTTTACAGCTGGCGCGTACGACCGGCACATTACCATCTTTGCCGACAATGGCCGGCTCTATCAAGTCGGTGCGTTTGCACCCGATTCCTCTTGCGAGAGACACGCGGACCACTCAATGGTTCATCCTCGGCTTCGCCCCCAAACAGCAGCTGACGATGGAGGACAGAATATGCCTTCAAGGCAATCACAGCTGCCAACATCATGTCGGTGGGCGTCCGCGGCAAGGACTGCGCCGTAGTCCTTTCTCAGAAGAAGGTCCCGGTAGGTCATGGCTCCCGTTGTTCGAGAAGACTCGGGCTGACACACATCAGGACAAGCTCATCGATCCGTCATCCGTGTCCCACATCTTCCAGCTATCCCCGTCGGTCGGATGCGTCATCACCGGCTCCATTGCCGATGCCAGGGCGTTTGCGCAAAGAGCTCAGGGCGAGGCGGCCGAGTTCAGATACAAGTTTGGCTATGAAATGCCTGCGGATGTCCTGGCCAAGCGCCTGGCCAACATTAGCCAAGTCTATACCCAGCGGGTAAGTGCCTCTCGCACGCTCGAACCGCGCACGCCGTGATCCTGACACATGGCAGGCCTACATGCGCCCATATGGCGTGGCCACGACCATCATCGCCCTCGACTCCGAGTTCGGTCCTCAGCTGTTCAAGTGCGACCCCGCCGGATACTACATTGGCTACAAGGGCACTGCCGCGGGACCCAAGCAGCAGGAGGCGCTGAACCACCTGGAGAAGAAGCTACGCAACAAGGATCACGCCGAGGGCTCATGGGAAGACATTGTTGAGCTGGCCATCACAACATTGAGCACCGTCCTTAGCATGGACTTCAAGAAGGGAGAGGTCGAGATCGGCATTGTTGGCGGCCCGCGGAAGGATGGAAAGGAGGGGACGGATCCTGCGTTTCGGATGCTCACCGAGAACGAAATCGACGAGCGATTACAAGCCATTGCCGAGAAGGACTAAGGGGGTACTTGGGCTAAGATTGTGTGTCTTTGGAGCTGCTGTCGACTGCTATCCTTAACGGCGATGTGCACCTTGAGAGGCGCGTACCAACCGAACGGGACACTACACCCCGCTAGACACGGCCATGTTTTATGAGCCAGAACGAGTGAGATATGGTCACGGATTTCTGGGATCTTTGCGTTTGCTTCCTCTACACGCCTACGGTTGAACTTTCATTGTGCAAGCTGCTTTCTTGTCCGTCTACAAGAAGGCTGTGCCTCTGCCTACCTATGGTCGAGGAACGAAGCGGGTACCCAGACAAATGTGATTGTTCACCTCTCATTACAAGATAGACTCCTGCGCAGTCGGCACTGTCCCGGAGATCGCACATCGCGCGGCATTTTGTAGCGGCGGAGCCCACGCGGGCAAGGGCCTTGAGTGCCGTTTTTTTCCTTCAGTCGATGCCATGATTCCTCGTCGTGTGTCTGAGACCTGAATAGGGCTGCTCGATGAATCCGATGTGAATATCGACGTGCCCTATGTCTCCATCGCAAGGCTTGAGCTTTCAAGGGCATTTCGTTCGTCTTGGATGAGGTCGAAGCCGTTACGAGACAATGGAAGCTGAGGGTCATGTGCCTGGGAATTCGCATAACATGACGCAGGGAAGTGTCGCGGGCACGGGAATACCTCAGCCCCGATTGATGCATGTCCTCCCCAACAGATAAGCGGGGCGCGTCAGCAAAGAGGGACGCTTTCTGACTTCTGACCCGCCTCCATTCCTTTGACTCAATTCCATTTCGATCTACCAGAACGCCGCAAAGCAAGAGCTCGACAAACCATTAGAACGGCGAGCGCTTCTCAGACCTCAAGCGCGAGCGGCCTCGCGCCATTTCCCTGGCGAAGCCGCCGCAATGTCTGTCATCCTCTGCACCGGTAATACTGCTTCTCTCTAGCATGCCGCGCCGCGTTGGCTAACGGTCCATGGCAGCCGGATATGATCACACGATTAGGTGCGCCTCGCAGGCCATTGCCACGAACTCCGTGTCGCGTCTACTGACGCTGCGGCTGCTAGGTTCTGGGAGGCTCTCTCTGGAATCTGTTCGCGCACGATTCAGCACGCAGACTCGCAGGTGAACCGCCTGTGCATCTCACCAGACAAGCGGCTTCTCGCCGCGGCAGGCCATCACATCGTCAAGATCTTCGACGTCAAGTCGACGAATCCGAGCGCGGTTTTGGCGTGTGAAGGCCACACGGGGAACATCACGGGCGTTGCCTTTCACTGCGAGAGCAAATGGTTGGTGACGAGCTCCGAGGACGGGACAGTCAAGATCTGGGAGACTCGGACAGGCTCGGTACAACGAAGCTACAACCATGGCTGCCCTGCCAACGATGTCGTCATTCATCCCAATCAAGGCGAGATTATCAGTTGCGACCGGTCTGGGAGCGTGAGGATCTGGGACCTGGCGGAAAACATTTGCGCTCACGAGCTCATCCCGGAAGAAGACGTGCCCGTGTCGAGCGTGACCGTGGCAAGTGATGGGACGCTGCTTTGCGCCGCAAATACGCTTGTGCGCAAGACCGCCTCGACGCAACTCGTCGTTTTTGGCTGACGCTGCTTAGGGTAACGTGTTTGTCTGGCTCCTCCGACAGACTTACGATCGCACCGAACTTCTGCCTGTGACGCATTTCAGCGCTCACAAGGAGTACATTACGCGGATTCTCCTGTCCCCAGACGTTAAGAAGCTGGCGACGTGCAGCGCGGACCACACGGCCAAGATCTGGGAGGTCAAGGACGCAAAGCCACGTGGGGATACCGAGGCCGAGCCGAAGCCGTTTCACCTGGAGGCGACTCTGACGGGCCACCAGAGATGGGTATGGGATTGTGCCTTTAGCGCCGACTCGGCCTACCTGGTGACGGCTTGCTCGGATCACTACGCACGCCTTTGGGAGGTACACAGCCAGCAGATTATCCGGCAGTACAATGGGCACCACCGAGGGGCGGTATGCGTGGCACTGAACGACTATTCGGAGACGCGGTAGGCGTGGTGCATTTAAAGACGTCTTGGGCCGGCCAGCCGCCACGCAGGGGGCAAGAGGGACTTGCAATGGAGTTTTGGCGCGGCGTTTATCGGTGAGCTGAAATAGCTATCAAGTGTCCTTTTCTTAGGTTGCCAGACGCTGAAAGCAGACGTCGACTTTCTTGATCTGCCAGGTGTCTGGAGCCCTGGACATTTGGCGCATAATGGGAATGTAGGTATCTTGGACTTGCATAGGGAAGTGGCAGCATAAAAGAGCAGCCGGGAGGCCAGATTGAGGAAGCTACCGCTGCACTCGAAGGCAATACTCCGCGAACGGGTGGGTTCACTACCTAGGTACGTACTTCGTACCTCCCGGGTAGCCGGACCTCCGTGCTAACTCCGTAGGCACTGCCACAAACCTCAAAGACCCATCACCGCCACGTCTCGACGAAATTGGACCGTTAACCATGGCCTCCCCCCCCCTCATCAACTACGTCGTCTCCTTTGTCCTCGTCGGCCTCGCCTGGGGCCTCACCACGCCCTTTATCCGTCGCGCCGCCCGCTCCCACAGCCCGCCCCCCCACCCGCTGCTCGACTCCCCCGCCGTCCGCGCCTCGCCCGTCCGCGCCCGCCTGCTGTCCGCCTTCTTCGCCGTCGCCGACCTCGTCCGCAATCCCCGCTACGCCGTCCCGCTCTTGCTTAATCTGACCGGCAGCGTCTGGTTCTTCCTCCTCATTGGCCAGGCTGGTGCGTTCTGTCCCTTGTTTCGCGCCTTGGCGATGCTTACAGGAACTCTCATCCCTTGCAGAACTGAGCCTGACGGTGCCCATCGTCAATACGCTTGCCTTTCTCTTCACCATCCTTGGTGAATGGTATGTCGAGGGCAAGGTCATCAGTAAAGGTTAGTCGGCGCATCTCGAGTCCCGCTCTTGCGTTGCTGACCTGACGCCTACCCACCACAGATATCGGCCTCGGCATGGCTTTGTCGCTCGTCGGCATTGCCCTGTGTGTTCATAGCAAGACCTGAATGTGAACTCGTCTTGTTTGTATAATCATCTTTTCGCCCAAGTTTTGTCTATCCCGCTGGCCCCTGCCCGCTTGCGTTGCAATGGAAGCCCTGTCCAGCTCCGGGCGTGCTTCGGGGGTCCGGCGCCAGTCGAGCCAAGGCGACATTTACAACCATGGTGTCCAAGAAGAGAACGACAAATGACGGATCGAGTCAATGGGGACGGGTCAACGATGCTGGACTTGACGGGCCTGGTAGCATGCAAGCTCACGAGCACCGGCTAAGCACGGCTGAAAGCGAAGGGCAGCAGCGCAGCTGTCGTTGCAAGAGTACTCCGTAGTCTGTATGCCTGCCCGAGGAGGGTATCGACTGGCACAAGGATGGAATCGGCGCCGGGGACGGAAGATGAGGAAGCCGGGAGGGCATGTTCGCCTCTTCTGTCCCCTGAGAGGCCAGAGGCTTCGAGCCACGTACATACGAATACCGTGCTACGGATTCGGTGGCCGTTAAGAGCTGTCAGCTGTCAACGGCATTGATGCTTTTGCTGTTTGCTGTGGAGATGGGATGGAGTGTGGGAGTGGATTATCGGAGTTATTACCGAGTTAGGTACTGCATGTACATTGTACATACTACTCCAACGGTTTCCGGCCCAAGTCACCTGCCTCCTTCCTCTTATAATTGCCGGTGCTGCAGAGAGGAGGAGACGAGCGGGCAGGCTTCAAACAATCAGATTCAAACAATGAGACGGATCAATCTCACATAGACGACATCAATCCAAATCATCGCCAGAAGCCATCCGGACATGCCCTCATGATGCCCGACCACGGCGCTTCCGCTCCCCTCCTCCCCTCGACAGCCGCCTCCTATTACCACCACCACCACCACCACCACAACCTCCACTCGGCCGCCGCTCCTCCCCATGACGCCTCGGCCTCGACTGACGACCTCGCCTCCCATCCCGCCGACCCCACCCACGACGAGTCCCCCGCCGCCGCCGCCCGCCGCCATGTCGCCCACCTGCGCAAGACGGGCCGCCGCCTGCTCAACTCGCGCAAGAAGCACTATCTCGTCATGGCCGTCGTCACCCTCGACGCCGCCGCCCTGCTCGCAAACGTCTTCATCCGCCTCATCGCCTGCGAGATGCGCCAGCGCCATGAACCCTGGGTCCAGGCCGTCACCTCGGCCCTCGAGACGGCCGCGCTGACCATCAGCTGCCTCTTTATGCTCGAGCTGGCCGCCTGTTTGTTTGCCTACGGCCTCAGGTATGCTCTCGACTCCCCTGCTGACGATTCCGGCCCGGTCAAGGTCCGTCTCGCTGACCCTGCTTCTCGCGCCGCTCAAGAAGCTACTTGTCGCACTGGTTCCACGTCTTCGACGCGGGCGTCATTGTTCTCAGCTTCATCATCGACGTTGGCTTCCGCGGCCTCGCAGAGTCCATTGGCTCCCTCGTCATCGTCCTTCGTCTGTGGCGCCTGGCCAAGATATCAGAAGAGGTCGTCGTGGGTGCCACGGAGCGCATGGAGCTCCTCGAGCATCACTTGGAGGAACTAGAGGTTGAGAATAGATACCTTCGCTCGCAGCTGGGGTTGGAACCCATCGAGCATTCGGGTCACGAGTAAAGGGGCGCAAGGCCAACATGTACGAAGTACTCGCGCGCACATTGCAAGCCCCCGTATCGCAAATGAACAAACAAACCGAAACCTTTGGCATCAGTAGCACGTTGCCAGGCATCCTCATGTGAACCGGTAGGAGCAGCAGGAACCCAATAGCCGGACCAAGTTCAACAGTCACTACTAGTTCAAGAAAGGAAGATGATGGGAGGATAAGAACCGTCAAGATTTCTACCCTACCCAAGATCACACCGACATACATGATGCTATGGATGCTTCCCAGTTCACAACTAAATGCAGACCGCCATATCCTCCAAACGCCACCCAATGCTCTATGCTCGCCCCATGTCATGCCTCATGTTGCCTTCTATCCCATCAAGTCTACCAATATGAAAGCGCCGCTGCAGCACGTCCCTCATCATCAACGGAGACATGGTTCATGCCCGCCGAGACGCCGTCATGTATGTCGGCTCCGTTTGCCGCCATTGCCAAAGGGGTCCTTGCTGTTTAGACAGCCGCCGAAAAAGTCGTCAAAGTCCCATCTGCGCTTGGCTCCGGCTCCTCTGCCCAGGTGGCCCGACGACCTAGCATTGGTCTTCACCCCACCGTGGCGTCCCTTGGAGTTCCGTGAAGGATGCAGCGTCGATCCGTCGTGCCGCGAGTCCGACAGGTCGAGAGTCGCAATATTGGGGTAGGAGTGTGATGATTGGAAAGTAAACGTGTCCTGCGTCGGCACCACTATGCGGGCGGGTTCATCGGGGATGGTGACGGCAACAACGTTTGGAATCGACGTCGGCTCCGCCGGTCGATGTGCAGACACCAGTGATTCTGTGCTCGTCCGTGCAACCTCTGGCGAATTGGGTCGGTCGGTGCGGTCGACTTCGTCTTCGCTCTCGGTCGTGGTTTGCAGTGCCGCGTCACGTCCATCCAGACGCTCCGTCGCCCAGGCCCTTACTTTCCACCCTTCGCCATCGCGCAAACCGAGATTGTCCCTGTCCAAAAAAATGAGAAGGTTCTCCAGGCACTCCTGATAGCCCTCGGCCCGTGATCTGGACTCTGCCAACGCGGACGTCTTGTACAGTTTGGTGACGGAAAGGGCGGCTGCCTTGAAGACGTCGAGCAGCTGCTCGGGCGAGTCGTGGTGAGGCGCCTGCTTGACAGGGGCCGCGTGATGGGCCGTTGGCCCTCGAGCCGAGTCCATGCTGGCTGGGTGCGCGAAAAGGGGTCAGAGCAGGTACGGTGCTTGCGGAGGCGTCGGGTCTGTTCAAGGTGGCCAAGGTACAGGCTGGAGCTCCTGTTGACCGTCGACGAGAGACTCAAACAGCTCGACTTGAAGCGGCGAGTGCACAGAGATGCGATGGTGGCGTCAAACCCAATTGTTGTCATCTCGGGCTCATTTGCCCGGGAGGGGAAGGCAAATTGTTGACAAGAGGCGAAGTTTAGCCGGGTTCCCTTGCTCCGGCCGGTAGCTAGTAGTAACGTATGGGCCTAAGGGGAGCCAACGGGTACTAGTAGTACATACGTAATTCGTAACTCGTACGAATACATCTACGTCCGATACGGCGCCCCACACGCCACCGGTTTTTAAGCCGCATTTACCTGAACCCGTCGCGTCCGTTGCAGTGCTGTCGGTTTGCTGGCCCGGGCTTCGTCCCAGGCTCAAAACATTTCTGAATGATGCTGCAAGCTCCGCCATGGGAATATCAGCATGCGCAGTTCAAGCCTGTCTCCCGAGTATGCGTGTCTCGATCAAGGCATGTGCGTAGAGTTTCCGGTTCCACCAGTACTAAGTAGTACAATCTCCTATCAAGGCCCATACTTTTTCCGTGGCGGCCGTGTCCTGTCCCGCCAGTTACCAGTTACGATGGAGTGGATCGTGCACACGCGCTAAGCCCAAACTCGCCGGCCTTTGAATGGGAGTACCACTCACTACATAGATATTCCACCTCTCCTGTCGTCTCTCAAAAAAAAACATCTTTACCCAGCCCTCGAGTGACGAGAGATTTTCGCTCCTCGACTACAGCAATCCCACCAGCCGCGAGTACTCACCTGTACGAAGTACTCGTCCGGCAAAGCTATCCTCGAGTGCCGCGCCCGTCGTTGCAGAGCACATTCAACGCGTCTCGCCAACCTCCGTCGCGTTAAGAGGTTCCATCGACCTCGCCGCCGTCATGGCTCCAAGGCCCCGGGCCTCTGCCGTCGAAACCGACGCGTCCATGTCCGATGCGCCCGAGACTCGTCGCGCCGACGTCATGGTATGCTGCCCACTCAAAGCCCCCGCGCTACTCCATCCCGTCAATGGTAGTCGGCTAACCAGTGCCTTCAGGAAGTGGACGAGACCCCCGACTACACAGACTCCGACACCAATCCCAACACGACAGCCAGCAGTGTCGTCGGCGATCCTTCGGGGGACGGCCGGAAGCGTCGCACCGAGGCGAACCAGTTGCGGCGCAGCATCTTTGGCAAGAAACATGACCGTCTGGGTGAATCAAAGGCAAGCGAGCCGCCCTTCCTGCCGCCACACGCCTTGGTCCATTCCCCCTCGATGTTAATCGTGTCGTTGCAGGAAGATGACACCATCCGGAGGTTTCGATATCTGCTCGGCCTGACGGACCTGTTCCGACACTTCATCGAGACCAACCCAGATCCCAAGATTCGCGAAATCATGGCAGAAATCGACCGCCAGAACGCCGAGGCGGCCAGAGGCAAAAAGGGCGCTGGCCGACAGGGCGGTGCCACAAGCGAACGACGCAGGCGGACAGAGGCCGAGGAAGACGCCGAGCTCCTCAAGGACGAGAAGCACGGAGGCTCCGCCGACACCGTCTTTCGCAAGTCGCCCACCTTCATCCAGGGCATGATGAGAGACTACCAGGTTTCCGGCCTCAACTGGCTCATTTCGCTTCACGAAAACGGAATCTCCGGCATTCTCGCTGACGAGATGGGTCTCGGAAAGACGCTCCAGACCATTTCGTTTCTGGGCTACCTTCGACACAATGCCGGCATCACCGGACCTCACCTCATCACCGTCCCGAAATCAACTCTCGACAATTGGAAGCGAGAATTCGCCAGGTGGACGCCCGAAGTCAATGTTCTGGTACTCCAGGGCGCCAAGGAAGAGCGACACCAGCTCATCAATGAGCGTCTCGTGGACGAAAAATTCGACGTCTGCATCACCAGCTACGAAATGATTCTGCGGGAAAAGGCGCATTTGAAGAAGTTTGCGTGGGAGTATATCATCATTGACGAGGTACGTTGTACTCCTCCAGGGTGCTCGATGGAGAGATTCTAATGCTTCAAAAGGCCCATCGGATCAAGAATGAGGAGTCGTCTCTCTCGCAGGTGATCCGGCTCTTCTCGTCTCGCAATCGTCTTTTGATTACTGGAACCCCTCTGCAGAACAATCTGCACGAGCTTTGGGCGCTCCTCAATTTTCTACTCCCCGACGTCTTTGGCGATGCGGAGGCTTTCGACCAGTGGTTCTCTGGACAGGACAGGGATCAAGACACCGTCGTTCAGCAACTCCACCGCGTTCTCCGACCATTCCTGCTGCGCCGAGTCAAGAGTGATGTGGAGAAGAGCCTGCTTCCCAAGAAGGAGGTCAACCTATACTTGGGCATGTCCGAGATGCAGGTAAAATGGTACCAGAAGATCCTCGAAAAGGACATTGACGCCGTCAACGGCGCGGGCGGAAAGCGCGAATCAAAGACGAGGCTTCTCAACATCGTCATGCAGCTGCGCAAGTGCTGCAACCACCCCTATCTGTTCGAGGGCGCCGAGCCTGGCCCTCCGTACACCACCGACGAGCATCTCGTCTACAATGCTGGCAAAATGGCTGTTCTGGACAAGCTCCTCGCGAAAATGGAGAAGCAGGGAAGCCGAGTCCTCATATTTTCCCAGATGAGCCGACTGCTCGACATCTTGGAAGACTACTGCGTCTTCAGGCAGTACAAATATTGCCGTATCGACGGTGGTACCGCCCACGAGGACCGCATCGCCGCCATTGACGACTACAACAAGCCCGGGTCGGAGAAGTTTGTGTTCCTCTTGACCACGAGGGCTGGTGGGCTGGGCATAAACTTGACGACGGCCGACATAGTCATATTGTACGACAGCGACTGGAACCCGCAGGCCGACCTGCAGGCCATGGATCGTGCCCATCGCATCGGGCAGACAAAGCAGGTGGTTGTGTACAGGTTCGTCACGGACAACGCCATTGAGGAAAAGGTTTTGGAGCGAGCTGCCCAGAAGTTGCGCCTCGATCAGCTGGTGATTCAGCAAGGCCGGGCACAGATTGCCGCCAAGGCAGCAGCGAACAAGGACGAGCTCTTGTCCATGATTCAGCACGGCGCCGAGAAGGTCTTCCAGTCAAAGGGCGGCATAGGCAACATGGGAAACAAGGGCGACGAGCTCAACGACGACGATATTGAGGGGATCCTTGCCCGGGGCGAGAACCGGACCAAGCAGCTGAGCCACAAGTACGAAAAGCTGGGCATCGACGATTTGCAAAAGTTCACCTCGGAGTCGGCCTACGAATGGAATGGAGAGAACTTTGCCAACGTCAAAAAGGACATAAGCATGAACTGGATCAACCCGGCCAAGCGAGAACGCAAGGAGCAGTCGTACTCGATGGACAAGTACTTCAGGCAGGCCATGTTTCCCAACCCCAAGGCCGATGCTAAGCCCAAGGCGCCGCGAGCACCGAAGCAAGTCCATAATCACGATTATCTGTTTTATCCCCCACGCCTGCGTGACCTTCAAGACAGGGAGACGGCCTATTACAGGAAGGAGATTGGATACAAGATCCCCCTCCCTGATGGCGATGACGAGAACCTCTCGGAGCGCGAGGCTGAACGGCTGCTTGGCCAGCAAGAGATTGACAATGCGACTCCGCTGACCGAGGAGGAACGTCAAGAAAAAGAGGAGCTCTCGAACCAGGGGTTCAACAACTGGAACAAGCGTGACTTTCAGCAGTTCATAAACGGATCCGGCAAGTACGGGCGCACAGACTACGAGGGCATTGCTCAGGAGGTCGACAACAAGACGACAGCCGAGGTCAAGGCGTACGCCAAGGTCTTTTGGCAGCGATATACCGAGATTGCAGACTACAACAAGTACATCAAGGTGATTGAAGACGGCGAGGAGCGCACGCGCAAGGTGGAGAACCAGAGGAAGCTGCTGCGGAAGAAGATGCAGCAGTACAGGGTGCCTCTACAGCAGCTCAAGATCAACTACTCGGTGTCGACGACCAACAAGAAGGTGTACACGGAGGAGGAGGATCGCTTCCTGCTTGTGCTCCTTGACAAGTACGGCATCGACTCGGAGGGTCTGTACGAGAAGATGCGCGACGACATTCGAGGGTCTCCCCTTTTCCGTTTCGACTGGTTCTTCCTCAGCCGCACGCCGACCGAGCTGTCTCGTCGGTGCACGACACTCATCACGACCATTGTAAAGGAGTTTGAGGATGTGCCGGTGCGGGGCGCAAACGGAGTCAACGGAAAGACGAAGCGCGAGGCGGACGAGGAGAACGACGAGGATAGCATCTTGGGAATGGCGCCAGCTAAGAAGAAGTCGAAGAACGGCGTCAAGGTACGTTGATGCCCAGCCATGGACACGTCGGCTTGCAACCGTGCGGACTAACGTGCGACCTCTACAGAATAAGGCTCTTGACAACGTGAAATCGAGCAAGACCAGCTCCGCCGCCCCGTCCCGGGCTTCCAGCGTGGCATCTACGGCGTCCAACGCTGGTGGCTCGTCAAAGAGCAAGAAGGCCAAGACGAGGAAGAGGTAGAGAGCTCGTTTGGCGAGGCATGTGATTTGAGAGACTCTTGAGGATTGAGAGCCCTTGTGGAAAAGATATATGTGGCGTTTCGTTAGGATGAGGGATTTTCAATTATTGAGGGCAACGGAGCCGCCGTGGCTGCCTCCCTGTGCAAAGAAGTAGTAGTTACTATATTCGGGCTTCAGAGTGGGAGGGGCCTCGATCGTCTGGGGGCACCCGTACCCGTTGGTGCAACACGAAGGGGGTTTCGGGTTTCCTTCCTACTTGGTGCACGACGGTCGGCATTCTTCAGCTGCGACGAATTTTCATGTTAGATGTTAGACCACAAAACTGATGAAGAGGACAATGAGAGAGGGGATCCTGATGTGGTCGAGAGGCATGACACGAGAAGATGTTTGGTCCAGCAGAAAAATAGATTATTGATTCACACACATTCAGAGCACATGGCTCAGTCGTCTGTATCTTGTGCGCCGACCAGCCCGCCCCGAGGCACGAGACCTCGGCCGGCCTTGGACCTCTAGATTGGCGCACCCGCTTTCTCATCCAAGCCCAAGTTCCCGAGGGGAGGCGGAAGGCTCGACCAACCATTGGAATCGCACACCCGCAGCATCGGCGCGCTCTCGCCACGGCTGCTGCCCTCTCAGACGACCCGAGCAACTTTTTAGTCCCTCAAGAACGTGGAAACCCCCTTAATTCGCCTTTCAAACGCCGTACTATGCAAGCACACAGCCCAATAGACGGGCTCGCTTCCCCCAGTCCGTGTGCCGCCCCTTGTCGCGTGAATTGCCATCCTGGGAACCCGAGGTGGTGGGCAATGGCGGTCGTCCTCGGGGGTAGTAGTCGAGTCCCGACCCGCGGCTGTTTTCCTTTGGTTTGTTCGCGGCAGCTACATCCGGTTCGCGCGTTCCCTCTCCACCTCGTACATGAAGTCGTAGTAGCCCTTGTCGAAGTGGTGGACGCGGACGTAGCCGTCCTCCCCGCCACTGGCGTAGCTCTTGCCCGTGGGATCGGCGGCGACGGTGTTGAGGGGGCCAAAGTGGCCGCGGACACGGCCAATCTCGTCCTCGAAGATCTTGTGGTAGAAGCGGGCCTCGAACTTACCCTGGCGGGCGGCCGTGGTGGTGACGTCCATGGCAGCCTGACCGCCGCCGAGAATGACAAAGTCCTTCTTGGGCGTGATGGTTGCGCTGTTGAGGGGCGTGTCGGCGGGGTAGGTTTTCAAGACTTCGAGATCGCGGGCGGAGACGAGCTAGAAGGGGAGGGAATCAGCAGCTGGTTTGCCGAAGGGGTTGAGGGGGGGTTAGGGGTTGAGGGGGGGTTTCGGCGTACCTTGGCCGTCTTGTCCTTGCAGGCGGTGATGCAGTATGTGCGATCGGGGGACCACTGGAGGTCGAAGATGGGCTGGTTGAGCTCGTGGATGGGCACATTGTCCAATATGTCGCCGGTCTCGCCGTCATACTGAGAGACGCTGCCGTCCTCGTGGCCGGCAATGATGTACTTGCTAAGTGCGCTCCAGCCGGCAACGGTGGCCTTGCTCTCGTCGCAGACGATTGTGAGGACCTTTTCGTCGCTCTGCTCGGCGTCGACGTCCGGGTTAATCTCCAAGACGACAATGTTGCTCAAGTAGCCCATGCGCTTCTCGGTCACGCCCAGCAGCTTGGTGCCGTCCTCGTTGAACTCGACGCGCTTGACGGCGGTGGTGAACTCCCAGACCTTGAGGCAGCGGCCAGTTTTGACCTCCCACAGGCGGATTGTGTTGTCTGCGGCGCCCGAGGCGATCATGGTCGACGTGGGGTCGACGTCGACGGTCCAGATGGCGCCGACATGGCCGTGGTACGTACCGAGGCGCTCGCCGTTGTGGGAGAACCAGGCGCAAATGTGCTGGTCCTTTGCGACCGAGAAAATGATGTCGCCATCGAGATTGTACCTAATATGCGCGGCAGAGCGTGTTAGCCATAGAGGCTCGCCCAGCGAGGGGGGTGGATATCGGGGGTGACGGTACCGGATCTGCGTGAGCGCACGTTCGTGGCCGGCGAGGAGAATAGGTCTCATGATGGGCGAGCAGTCGGAATCGTCGCTCTCTCGGTCAGCTGGCCAAGGGAGCGGAGCTGTGACGTGGACGGGAGGGTGAATGAGAGGCGGAGGCGTGGTTGGAGAGGGACGGACGACTTGAAATTTTGGCGATTGTGCGTTTGGTGGGGCAAAATGTTGCCCCGGGTTTAGCGGGGAATTACCTGCTGAGTTCCCAAAGGGGGAATATGGGCTGTGTGTATCTTTCCGACTAGTATTGCCATTGGTCAAATCTCGAGAGTCGAAAATGGCACATGCTAGTAATCCCTGTCGACGGAAGTTACCTTGTGCAGATTTTGCTAGTACTAGAGGCAACTTCACGTAAAGGCAGAGAAATCAGGGTCGACTTCGGGACATGAAAACGGCGACATACTAGGCCATTATTCAGTGCGACTTCTCAAACCAAAACATGGCTCACGATGCGGAGTGAAATTTCCATATACATACAGTTATAGAGAAGCAGGGAAATCGGGGAGGCTATGATTCAGTGCGACTCTCAAACCGAAACATGACTCACGACACGGAGTGAAACTACATCCAGGCATGCCTCATGAGGAGCTCGGACTGGACTCTCGGTGAGGAAGAACTGTGCGTCGCGACGACATCAATGAGCTACGGTGCACAGCCGCGGCCTCGTCGAGTATAAGGATCCCTCAAAAAGATGGGTTCATTTCAAACCAAGCAACCAACCTCTCAAGGCTATCATCGAGGCAGATGTCGTGTTGGCGCCTTCTAGACAAGGCTCACACACAGACGAGGGAGGCTCGCGTTACGGAGGAAAGAAGAAAAAAACAAGAGGGCTTTATAATGGCTTAAGGAACCCACACAGCTCGGTTTGTGGGGATGTATTCCAGAGCATTCCAGAGCAAGAGCCGCACCCTAGACCGCGGCAATGGCACCTCGCAATCAGCAGCAGCACATGTCTGCAGTCTGGCTGCTTCGCCGGGCGCGAGAGGCGACGAGGCCGCGACCCTTCACCAGCTCGCCCTACAGCCGTAGTAGCCATGGCCGTACTTTTGGAAGCAGCCGCCGCCACAGCCCCCGGGACACCAGCTGGACGAGCCCTTCGGCTTTCCGACAACAGGCCACCTCGGCGCTTATTGCTCCCCCCAGTACCGGCGCTTTCGGGGCGGCGGCGGCAGCAGCAGCAGCAGCAGCAGCAGCACCACCACCACCACCACCACCACCACCACCACCACTGACGGCACAAGCACGCACATCGTCGTCCCTTCACCATAGTCGCCTCGGCAATCTCCACCTGCCCTTTGCCGTCCCTCCCACCGTCGCTGTGCTCCCACGGCCTCTGGCGCGTCGCGCGTCTCTTCCCGCCCTCTTTTGTAAAATTTCCAACCCTCGTCGATCATTGGTCGCCTCCTCGTCGCCCGCCATGGTGGCCAGAAAACTCGACGGCACCGCCATTGCCAAGAGCCTACGCGAGAGGATAGGCGCAGAGATTGCCCACAAGCAAAAGCTCAATCCCCGCTACCGGCCATGTCTCAAGATCGTCCAAGGTACGCTTCTCCCCCTCGACGCAAACGCCTCTCTGCGCACCAAAGATGGCCGAGCAAACTGACAGAATCTTCACCTCTCGACAGTGGGCGACCGCTCCGACTCTTGTTTGTCCCACCTATACCCCTCCCTTCGTCATCACATGTCCATATAGCGGCTGCGGATGCACCTTGCAGACAAGTTTGTGGTTAACACGCCGGCGTCGTCCAGCAACGTATGTGCGCATGAAGCTCAAGGCTGCCGAACAAGTAGGTTTCGGGCCGCACCTCCCCTTCACCACGTCACTGCCACTCACATATTCGCTGTTCAGGCTGGCGTTGCTTGCGGGCTGCTTCACTTCCCAGAGTCCATCACAGAGTTTGAGCTGCTCGATCAAATCCGCCGTCTCAACCATGATGCCGCGGTCAACGGCCTCTTGGTCCAGCTGCCCCTGCCTAGCCACATCTCCGAGTACAACATCACGTCTGCCGTGGCCGACGAAAAGGATGTGGATGGCTTCGGCACCAACAACATTGGCGAGTTGGCCAAGCGCGGAGGCAGCCCCCTGTTCATTCCTTGCACGCCAAAGGGCGTCATGCACCTCTTGACGGAATCCGGCGTCGACGTGGCCGGCAAGTCGGCCGTGGTGCTCGGCAGGAGCAACATTGTCGGGAGCCCCGTTAGCTATCTGCTCCGCGACGCTGATTGCACCGTCACCGTGTGCCATTCCAAGACGACGGGGCTGCAGGACTACCTCAAGACGGCCGACATTGTCATTGCCGCCATTGGACAGGCGCAGTTCGTCAAGGGAGAGTGGCTTAAAGAGGGCGTCGTCGTCATTGACGTCGGCACAAACTTCATTCCCGACTCTACCAAGAAGACGGGTCAGCGCCTTGTCGGCGACGTTGACTTTGAGTCGGCCTCCCAGATTGCTTCCGTCATCACTCCTGTCCCGGGCGGTGTAGGCCCGATGACTGTGGCCATGCTGCTTCAAAACGTCGTCGAGGCCACCAACTTGTCCTTCGCCAAGGAAAAGGCGCGCAAGACAATCCCTCTGCCCCTGAAACTCAAGAGCCCCGTGCCGTCGGATATTGCCATTTCTCGGGACCAGACGCCAAAGCAAATCACTCGCATCGCCGCCGAGGCTGGCATTGCTCCTCACGAGCTGGAGCCCTACGGCGCGTACAAGGCCAAGGTGGACCTCGACCTCCTCAGGAGGCTAGAGCACCGCAAAAACGGCCGCTACGTTGTCGTCACGGGCATCACGCCAACGCCTCTGGGCGAGGGCAAGTCGACCACCACCATGGGGCTGGCTCAGGCTCTGGGGGCTCACCTCGGCCGGTTGACGTTTGCCAACGTCCGCCAACCCAGCCAAGGCCCTACCTTTGGCATCAAGGGCGGCGCTGCCGGCGGAGGGTACAGCCAGGTCATCCCCATGGACGAGTTCAACCTGCACCTGACGGGCGACATTCACGCCATCACCGCGGCCAACAACCTTCTCGCCGCCGCCTTGGAGACGCGCATGTTCCACGAAAACACGCAAAAGGACGGCCCTCTATACAGGCGCTTGATTCCTGTCAATAATGGCGTGCGCGAGTTTGCGCCGGTCATGTTACGTCGCCTGAAGAAGCTGGGTATCGATAAAACGACGCCCGACGAGCTGACCGAGGACGAGGTCCACCGATTTGCGAGGTTGGACATTGATCCGGAAACCATCACGTGGAGACGGGTCCTGGACGTCAACGACCGCCATCTCCGCGGCGTCACTGTCGGCACCGCACCGACGGAAAAGGGCCAGAGCCGCGAGACCGGCTTCGACATTTCGGTGGCCAGCGAGTGCATGGCGATTCTCGCTCTCAGCACCAGTCTCGCCGACATGAGGGAGCGCCTGGGTCGGATGGTCGTGGCCACATCTCGCAGCGGAAACCCCGTGACCTGCGACGACCTGGGCGCGGGAGGCGCGCTGACGGCGCTGATGAAGGATGCCATCAAGCCCAACCTGATGCAGACCCTAGAGGGGACCCCCGTGTTTGTCCACGCCGGTCCGTTTGCCAACATTAGCATCGGCCAAAGCTCCATCATTGCCGACAAGCTGGCTCTGAAGCTCGCGGGCACGGAGCCGGACGAGGACCACGGCGAGTCGGCCGGCTTCGTCGTCACCGAGGCCGGCTTCGACTTTACCATGGGCGGCGAGCGCTTCTTCAACATCAAGTGTCGCACATCGGGCCTCGCCCCCGACGTGGTCGTCGTTGTCGCAACCGTGCGAGCGCTCAAGGTCCATGGAGGCGGGCCTCGGATGGCGCCGGGCGCTCCGCTTGATGCGGTATACAAGCAGGAGAACGTGGAGATTCTTCGCGCCGGGTGTGTCAATCTGAAGAAGCAAATTGCCAACGCCAAGTCTTTTGGCGTGCCCGTTGTTGTCGCCATCAACAAGTTTGCCACGGATACCGAGGCTGAAATCGCCGTGGTCCGCGAGCAGGCCTTGGCGGCGGGCGCCGAGGATGCTATCCTAGCAGATCACTGGGCCCAGGGCGGCAAGGGGGCTGTTGACTTGGCCAAGGGAGTGATTGCCGCGGCCAAGAAGCCGAGGCAGAAGCTGACGTTGACGTATGACCTAGAGGGCAGCGTACAGGCGCGCATCGAGGCGATTGGCAGGCAGATGTACGGCGCCGACAAGGTCGAGTTGAGCGAGCTGGCTCAGAAGAAGGTGGACACGTACACGAAGCAGGGCTACGGAAACCTGCCCATCTGCATCGCCAAGACGCAGTACTCGCTGTCGCACGACGCCGAGCTGAAGGGGGCCCCGTCTGGCTTCACAATTCCCATCCGGGACGTGCGCATGGCGGCAGGGGCTGGATACTTGTGAGTCGACACCCATGCTTGATGGATCTTGAGGCGTGGTTGCTGACGCGCGATCAAACGCAGATATGCTCTTGCGGCGGATATACAGACTATTCCCGGACTTCCCACGGCGCCGGGTTATCTCAATGTCGACGTCGACACCGAGACGGGTGAGGTGGACGGCCTGTTCTAACGTTTTGGCTGTCGTTTGGCTCTGGTTGAGCTCCAATACGGAGTCTTGGTATCTGCACAGAATACGAAGTATATTTTTCGATTTGCGCAAAGACATGGTAACAGCGGGAGCTGCAAAATGTATGGATAGAGTCGAGTCCATAGAGCAAGACGCTTGCATGAAGCCGGCACCTGCTGGCCTGACTAGCACGAGGAGTACTATAAGGGGGGCCGTAAAGCTGGCGATCCCCCTCGCCGCTGGCGATCCCTCTCGCCGCTCCGCATCCGACGTAAAGCGGGCGATCCCCCTCGCCGCTCAGCAAATCCGTTCGCTCCATACGGAGCACGAGTTCTATTGACGAAGCTCCCTAAGTTCCCAACGGGTAAGTACGAGTACTAGGGGGGCCGTAAAGTTGGCTCCCCCTCCTAGCTGTACTATTCGCAGGTTAGACTCGAATAAAAGGAGTGGGGACGGAAAGTCGTGGTGCCGGCCGGCTAGGGTTTGAGCCGAGCGGAGGGTTGATGGGAGGTGGAGCCTGTACCCCAGCCTTGACACGCACACGCACGCACACGCACGCACACGCACACGCGCCAGCACACGCGCCAGCACCCGCTTCCCTCCACCACACTCACTGACTCACTGTCAACTCGCAGAGGCCGCAAACAAACACTCGGAGCTGGCCAAACAAACCATGCACACGACAGGAACAGGACGTCCGCACAAGGGTCCGACACTATTCGGGAGACGCGAGCAAAAATGCCCAAAATGCCCCCTCCCCCCTCAGTCTCTGCGTTCCAGGTTTCACCCTCAGCCTCATGTTTCACCCCTGATAAAAAGGAAAAAGGAAACAGCGGGAAACTCACGGCCACGCCTGCCGAGTTTGTCGCCCACATACTACATTAGATGGCCGGCCGAGTCTTGACTGGCTGGCGAGACGACGCTTCCGTCCAATCCCACGGGTCGAGAAAAACCAGACTCGGGCGACGACAGACATAGCTTAGCCTCGCCTCAGGAACCTGTCTCACCTTCCTCCCATCTACCTACCTTCAGTTGGGGGCGAAAAGGCCGAGAAACCAAACAAGATAAACCGTCTCGCGTCTCGGGCTAAACAAGACAGGCCATGCAGACCCTGCTGCTCGTCGTCGGCGCCTCGCTCGTCTACGGCGCCTACTACTACGTCTCCAACCTGCGGCACAACATTGCCGAGGCCAAGAGGAGCGGCTTCAACTACGTCATTGTCCGTACGTCGCTCCCTGTTTCGCCTGCCTCCTGCACGAGCTGATCCTTTCTACCCAGCCTGTGATCCCGTTTGGCTGCCGTGGCAGTTGACGCACCGGATATGGATGCGCCTCATCATGCTCTTGCCCGAGAGCTGGTGGGAAGAATGGCTCGAGTATGCCCTGACCGACCCCTTCTTGTGTCCTCATGTTGTGTCCTTACATGTTGTGTCCTCAAATGTTGTGTCCTGTCCTCACATGTTGTGTCCTCACAAGACACGGAAACAAGAGTCAGCAACAAGAGGCGGCTGACAGTCGTCGTCTTTCCCAGGCTCATGGTCCCCGACATGGCCTATAAAACGGGCTTCGAGCGCTTCAAGCGTCACGGCGAGGCCTTTCTCGTCGTCTCGCCCAAGTCGCTGCTCCTCCGCATCGCCAACGCCGAGGCCATACGCCATGTGACGACGCGCCGCGAGCAGTTCCCCAAGTGGACGGCCACGTACGGCATCTTACGCCAGTTTGGCGAAAACGTCCTCACATCCGAGGGTCCGCTGTGGCGCACCCACCGCAAGGTGACGTCGGCCTCGTTCAACGAGCGCAACGCTGCCCTCGTCTTCCGCGAGGCTATCCTGCAGACGCAGGGCATGCTGCGCACCTGGACGGCCGGCCGCGGCGACAATGACGGCCACGCCGGAGAGCCGCTGCGCACCGTCGAGCGCGACACGATGCGCCTGGCCCTCAACATCATCGGCTACGTGGGCTTTGGCTTGCGCCTGCTGTGGCCGGGCCAGACGCTGCCGCCGGGCTCGGACCCGACGCTCGTCAAGTATGCCTCGCTCGACGCCCCGCCGGGCCACAAGATGAGCTTCGTCGACACCATGTCGAGCCTGCTCGAGAACATGCTACTGCTGCTGCTGACGCCCAAGTGGCTGCTGCGTATCGTGCCCTCGGCCCGCGCCCGCGAGTCGATCGACGCCTACGACGACTACATCAAGTACATGGACGAAATGATGGAGGACAAGATGGACGAGGCGCGCAAGGGCGACCGGGCCAAGGAGGGCATGGACCTGATGGGCCAGCTGGTACGCACCGCCTACAGGGACCCTGCCGGGGACAAGGCGAGAGGCGATGCGACGACACCAGTGCTGACGCGCGACGAAATCATCGGCAACGCCTTCGTCATGTTTGTGGCGGGCCACGAGACGACGGCCAACATACTGCACTTCAGCATGGTGCAGCTGGCCACGAACCCGTCTGCCCAGCGGCGCCTGCAGCGCGACATTGACGAGCTGCTTGGCGACTCGGACCCGGCGACGTGGGACCACGAGGCCCTCGTCAACGCCATGACGGCCAGCATGATGGGCGCGTGCATGTACGAGACGCTGCGCATCCTGCCGCCCGCCACTGAGCTGCCCAAGAAGGTGTCGGCGGCGCAGGACCAGGTCGTGCCCATCGACGGCCGCCGCTACGTGGTGCCGCGCGGCACCACCGTGTCCATGGCCGTCGTGTCGGTGCATCAGAACCCGCGCTACTGGCCGCACGGGGAGAGCCGCGTGCGGCCGGGCTGTGACGACTTGGCCGACTTTAGGCCGGAGCGGTGGTTTGAGAAGCAGGCGAGGACGGCGGCGGGCGTGGCCGGGAACGGAGCCGGGGCCGGAGCGGCGGGGACCAATACCAACACCATCGAGATCAACAACTCCACCACTACCAACGGAGGAGCGACGACGACGGCTACCCGCACTACCGTTACGGCGATGACGGCAGCGGCGGCGGCGGCAGCGGCGGCGGCGGCGGCAGCGACAGAAGAAGACTTTGGCGGCCCCGCAGGCCCAGACACCAACGCGCAACTCTTCCGCCCGGAGCGCGGGGCCTACCTCCCCTTTAGCGACGGGGCGCGGTCGTGCCTGGGGCGGCGGATCGCGCAGGTGGAGATGATGGCGGCGCTGGCCGTCGTGTTCCGCGAGCACAGCCTGGAGCTCGCTGTCGATGACGAGGCCGGGCCCGACGAGGTGGCGGGCATGTCGCGGGCAGAGCGGCGGCGGGCGTACGGACGGGCGCAGGCGCGCAGCCGGTGGACCATGCGGCAGGCCACCAGCTTGATTACGCTCAAGCTGCACGGGGGCATGCACGTGCCGGTGAGGGTGGTGAGGAGGGGCGAGGAGCGGTTTGTGAGCTGGATGGATGATGGTGTGGAGGCTGAGTGAGGGGGGGTATGGCGTGGCAACAATGAGGGAAATCGGTTTGTGCAAATACTAGGGGGGGACTAAAATTCGTCCCTCAACTGGAAGGAGGAGGTTGAGGGACGAATGTTAGTCCCCCCCTAGTACCGTAGAATCAGAAACTCATAAAATGCAGGAGTTATACAACTCAAATCCATCCATGTTGACTGTTGACTTATCGCTCCCCGCGACTGAGCCACATTGACTTGATCGACGCCACGGTGGCAGGCCGGCCCAGCGCGCACCAGCCACAGTCTGCACCACGCGCACGCGCGCACCGCCTTTCCCTAGCAAAATGAAAACATAAACAAGACAACTCCCCCCTCTCGTCACCACCTCAACCACCACATCATCATCATCATCATCATCATCACCTCCAACACCACCAATTACCACCATCACCACCGCCCACCACCCACATTTTTCCTCGCGCGCCGACGCATACTACACACATACTCTACTGCCAACTGTTTCCACATACGTACACTTATTATACGCTCTCCTCGGCCACCTCTCCCCCCTCTCACCTTGTCGCATCCGCCGAAACGCGTTGCGCGCGCGTCGCTCTCGAAGCCGCAAGTCGCGCCGGGACACAAAAGGCCAGACCGGGGGGTGCATCCGCCCTTTTCCATCCCGCCCACGCCAGCCATAGCCTGGCGCCCTCGTTGCAGCGCAACTTACATCCTCTGCTCGCACGCGATCCCATCATGTCTTCGGCAGCTCCCGCCGCCGCCACAAACAGCTGGCTCAAGGCGCAGCGCAAAAGCGACCTCGTCGAGCTGGCCGATGGTGTTGGCCTGACAAAGTAGGTTCCTCCTACTGGTCTGTGCGAGGGAGGAGCGGCACGAAGACCAGCCGCCGCGCATCCCCAACGAGCATCGTCGCTGACATTGTCCTCGCTCCAAAATAGCTACGAGGGCTTCAAGAAGAGCGAGCTCGAGGTGGCCCTCGACGACTTCATCGCCCAGCACAGCGCCAGCCTCGCCAACCGCCCCGACCTGGGGGGCTACTTCCACAGCCGCTCCAAGGCCCTCGGCTCCCCCGTCAAAAAGGAGAGGGAGGAGCCGGAGAGGGCGCTCAGGGTGTTCAAGCGGAGGGCCAACAACACAAAGGTGGCCGCCTCGTCGACGCCCGTCGAGGACCCAACGTCCGAGTCCGCCTTCCCTGCCTCTTGTCGAGTCGTTGGCCGTGCTAACTCAGAAAAGGAGCGAGGACCAGCGCGCCGTCTCGTCGTCGTCGGCCGTCGTCCGCACCCCCGCCCGCAACTTCTCCATGGCCGCTGCCGCTGCTCGCATCCCCCTGCCGGCCACGCCTGCCGACGTGGCCTACGCCGTCGACCGCTCCACCGTGGCCGTGCGCAAGCGCGTCTCGTCCATGTACCAGGACAGTGGCATCACCGAGGCCTCGCAGGCCACGCGCGAGACGCTCAGCACCGTCACCAGCATCCTGTTTTGCGTCTCCGCCTTTGAGCTGTACTTCATCCGGCCCGAGGTGCTCGCCAACCGCTACGCCTTCACCGTTCCCGCCCTGGACCTGGTCGGCACCCCGGACTACCCCGTCTACCTGCCCGACATGTTCCTGCTCCTGACCGCGAGCTTTTGGTCCCCGGTCCTGACGTGGGCCCTGACGGGCGTCGTCCTGCCCTGCCTCTTTGGCTACTTTTTCAACCTGAGCGCCACCAGCGGCAACAAGGCTCCTGGCCCTCGCACCCGCGCCCGGGCTCGGGCCGCCGCCGAGACCGTCGTCGACCCCCTGACCTTCAGCATCGTCAAGGCCCTCGTCTCGTACGTCGTCTACGGCCAGGGCGTCACCTTGGGCGGCCTGCTCAACGAGGCCTCGATCGAGCGCCTCAACACGGCCGTGTACGGCGGCTACAAGGGCATGCTGACGGGCACCGCCATCACCGCCCTCGTCAGCATGTATGACGCCGTCTTGCGGAGCTAGCGCCGCCGGCTTCGGGTTCGGTTTCTTGGCGCCTCGGAGGGCTCGGTGCGCAAACTTGGATTTTTTTTCGCCCCATCCCTTAGGGCCGTTTGCAGAGTAGGAGAATTTGGCGTTGCCGGCGTCGACGGCGCGTGGCTTGGGTCTGGATACTTTGGGCATTGGGGCCTTTGGTGGAGGAAGCGCCCAACCAGAGGGTCAAGGAAAAGGCTGAAAAGACTGTCCTCGGTCAGGAGTCGCGCGAGGTCGTCGTCCTTTTTGTTTGCCACGTTTTTGCCGTCATCTTGTCCTTGGGGGGGTAATTGGATTGTCGACTGCTCTGCTTTACTTGGCGGCTTGCCGCTTTCTACTCGTCCTCGCGTCCATCGTCGTCATCCTCGCCTGTCCAATGCCTCCTCGCACCCTCACTGCCAGCCCGTCTCTGTGCCCCGGGGGTGTGTGTGTGTGTCTGTCTGTCTGATGTCCCACGTTGTATTTGGCTGCTTCTTTGCTCTGGGGAAGGGGGGACTGCGTCTTCTTCGGCCAAGCGCGATTTCCTCAAATGTCTCTCGAATGGCGGGGCAGGTCGGCTTTTGCTCTCGTCTGTTCGTCTTCTCCTGTGTGACGTGAGTCTCGCGCATGCATGCTGTTTGTTCGTCACTCATCCGGTCCTCTCCTGCTTTGCGCCACGAACAACATGGAATACCAGGTCGGCTTGAACGCTTTTGATTGGCTCAAAATGGAATTAATTCAATGCTGCCATTGGTCAGCATGGCGCTTCTTTTAGCATCGCTCTCGCGCACCAAAATAAATTGCCTGGCTATCGTAAGCCTATAAGCCCTCACGGCACAACGCTTATCTTAGACAAACTGTCTCATGACCAAAATCCAATCCTGTCACTTCACACCCAGAGGAAATGATGCCCACAGCCAACGCCTCGCGCCAATTGCGACCCCGTGAGCCAACCAGAGAGATCTTTGGCTAGCCATGCTGTGTTCGTCCCACGCAGGAACTCGACCAAGATGAAACCCAAAAGAGGAGGCAAGCCAATAAGCAAAACTCCATGACGCCTCGGCCTCTAGCCAACGTAAACCGAATTCGCCTCGAGACCATCAATTCGACTCCTCCGAGGGGTGCTCGTGCTTGATGGGATGCATCAGCATGCTTCGCAGGCACATCCTCCCGCTGCTTCCTGCGCTGCTCTCCTCCGACACGCCGCCCCTCTCGGTTCCCGAGCCTCCACGGCCTCCGGCGTCGCCGCGGCCGTCCAACTGCGAGTAGCCCAGCCAGCGTCTCCACAACAGGCCGGCAAACTCGCTGTGGTAGTACCAGGTCGTGCCTTTGTGGTTGTGCTCATTGTCCAAGTCATAGGGCGAGTTCTTTCCCGATACCGAGTGGTGTTTGCCGCTGTTGAAGGCAGCGTCGATGGACGAACCGAGTGGCTGCCATGCCCGGTCAAAATAGGTGGGGTGCGGAGCGTAGACGGCCTTGAGGCCGTGGTGAAGCGCCACAGTCGGCGGGAACATCTCCGAGAACATGCTGTGGTGGTGGCGCCACGTCTCTTCGTGCATTGCCGTCAAGAGGCGCCGGCTCAGCCGCGCCGCCGTGACAATGGCGCATCGCCGAGGCGGGTCCGCCGGCGAGGGGTCCTCGTATCCCGTCACGTCGTTGGAGAAGATCCATCCAGATTCGTGCGTGTCAAAGATGGGGTTCAGCGTGATGATGTCGGCAGCCTCGCCGATGCCGCAGTCCTCGACGGGATGGCTGACGTCGCAGCTTTCCGGCAGAACTGACTCGCCCCGTTCCTCGCGCCGCAGCGGCTTGCGGCCGTTGAAGTCGACGGGCCCAAGAATGCTCTCCTCGCCGGACTCGTCCACGTCGCGCTGCACCGAGGCCATGAAGTTGTCCCAGGAGCCATGGTGGCTGGGGACGTAGTAGCGGGCGTTCCGCTCCCACTGGAGCAGGCGCGGCTGCTTCTCAGCCCAGCGTCCGAGGCGGTCGAAAAGCTCATAATAGTTGCCCAGGCAGCGAATGTCCATCTCCCAGTTCCAGATGTGGTCGTACTCCGGGTGTTGCATCGCAAACACCTGCAGGGGCATGTGTGCACTCCGGTAGACGCCGTGCAAGTCGGCGCCGCTTTCGTTTTCCAGGGGGTCGCCGAACTCGCCCGGGTAAAAGAGGCGCATCTGTGGCTCGCTCCAGAGCGTCACCAGGCTGTGGAATTCCGTGGGGATGTGCGAGTCCAGGAGCCGTTGCACAGTAAGGTCGTCGGCCCAAATAGGTTCGTCAGTGTCATGGATATGGAGCAGCAGATGCACCGAATACTCGCCGCCCGACCTCAGAGACAGCTCGGTAATCATGGCACGAAAGTTGAGAATGGCCAGGCTGGTCCATTTGAAGCCTTGGTAACAACGCACAACCACGGCCATGCGACCCAACTTGTCGCGGGGCCTATCTTGGCCGGTGGGCAGCTCCTGCGTCAGCTTGTCAGGCTCCAGGAAACGGTGATTATTGGCGGCGACACAACGTTCTTGCGCCTGGCCCCAGTCCACCTTGCTGTAGTTGATCTGGCCCGTCTCGGACCAAATCTCGTCGGTGCCGGAGCTCTCCGTTTCGGCGCCAACGCCAGCACCGCCCTCCATCTTGGAGTAGCCGAGTCCATATGGGCCGTAGCGGCCGAAGCGATCAAAGCACACGTCGTCTCTGATGCCAAATATGTCGTACGAGCCAAGCGCAGGCTCGGGCATGTGCTGAGGCACACCCTCGTAGGCGTACATGGCCGGGGCAGGGACCTGATTATCCGCGTCAAGGTAACAAGTGCGGACGCCCTCGGCAGTGTACGGGTTGTATACTCGAGGTGTGGGGACGTCTTCATTCAGCGGAGGTGTCTCGAGGGGGGCCGCGTGGCTGATGTTGGGATACTCGGGCACGAGATCAGCCTTGTTGACCAAGGCCTTGAGGCCATGAAAGTATCCGTCAAGGCTGTGAAGCGAATCAATAAACATGACGCTTTTGAGTCGTCAGTTGAAAAGAGGGGGAACATACTGGGGGAAACGCAGCCAGGGCATCTTGCTCTTGGCATCATTTTCATCAGTCGAGCCCGAATCGTCCTGTTTGTCATGGTCCCCGTCATGCTCGTCCGAACCATCTTGCACTACGACCGATATGTCTAATGGCGAGTCGGCGTGGCCAGTCTGGTCGGTTGCCTGCCCGAGGTCATGGGTCGGGACCAGCTTGGCCTTTGCGTGCGAAGACAGGTGAGCCTTGCCCAAGTGGACGACTTCGGGGGCCGAGACGTCGGTTCCGAGGAGGAAGAATATGGCGAGCAGCAACAGACTGGCCAGAGTCCATTTCAAGACGCGCCGGTATAGACTGGAGCCGAGGAGTGAGCGGAACCGTATCGCGCGCTTCTCCGAGGGCTGTTCTAGGCAGGGCAGTAGGAACTCGTGGTTACGGTGCTCAGATGAGCGAGAGCTTGAGCGGCTGCTCAGACTCAGCAGAGACGTGGCACGCCCCATGTCCTCACGAGCGTCTTCAAGGGAGAGAGCAAGTAAACATGCGAAGTGGTGGCGTGCTGCCAAACGCGGCTATACTATCGTTGTAGGTTGACGCGGTTTGCGATCAGTCGAGGAATCGGTGAGTGGTAGAGGTAGAAGTAGGGTACTAGACGATGAAATTGCTGCCAGCAACAACGGGTTCAAGGGGCGTCAAGAGGGAAAAGTGTTGTGATGTTTAAATCGATTCGAGCGGCTTGGCTCAAGGAACGACGCCGGCCACGAGAGATGTGGTCTAGGATGCTGCCAGTAGGGAGTGTGGGTGAAGTCTGGGTCCGCCGAAAGGAATCAGGGTTGGAGCGGCAGAGTCGCAGGCCTCAAGGCGATGGGAGGTGATGACGGACCGACGGCGGTTTCGAGACGAAGGCGAGCGGACGAGGCGGTGACGAGGTGAGGTGTGTGTGAGTGGAGTGAGAGGAGAAGACGAAATGAAGCTCCAGGCAGGGGAGGCAGGGGAAGCTGGAGCTGGAACCAGATGAGGAAAGAGGAGGGTAAGTACCAGTGTGTAGGAAGATGGGAAGGAGAGGAATGGGAGAGAGGGAAGGAGGGAAGTGAGAAGGAGGGCAAGAGGAGGAGGGGGGGCGGGAGGGGTAAAGAGAAACGGAAGGAACAAGGCGAGAAATAGAAGTGCAAAAAGAGCCGAGACTGGGTAACGGAAGGTAGGGGAGGGAATCATAGAGGCGGGTGTGGAATATCAAGAAACATCAAGACTACCAAGCAAGAGGTGATTGAGAGTTTCGGTTTGTGTATTCGTGCCCTGTACGAAGTACAAGCTACAGTATGTATGTACATACATGGTCGCGCATACCGAGTGTGCACCTCGGGTCCATACAGAGGCGAGGACATGGCGAGAGAATAATAATGGCGGCAACCCCAGGAGGAGTGGATTCGATTCCTCGGCGCCGTCGACGGATCCACCTCGAGGCGGCGGTCCGGGGCGTTGATTTGAAAAGTTACGAGAGGCACTCTGCAGATCCATGTGCAGGTGCATGCCTTTACCCCACCACCACCGGGTGCCGGTAGTACCTTATCTACTACTACTACATGTACGCTCTCTTGTAGGTACATACCTGGGCAGGCACTGCCTTGTCGGGGGTACTACCTACTCGACGACAACGTGTCTGTGACGCGTCCTCGTGTTTGCCCTCTCCCCTCCTCCTCCTCCTCCAACGCCAATTGTAGCATCCACGTCAGCAGCCGACGGACGCGCCACCGACGGACAAAGCGTGCTGCACAGACGGCGGGCAACAAGCCACCCGCTCTTTTTCCAGTTCCACGTCAAGTCTCACGTCTACCTACTCAGTACCAAGTACGAATACATCCAGTGCTGAAGAGAGAGCAGATCCGCCGTTGCACCCGGCCGTTTGTTTTGATCTTGTGCAAATCCAAATGTTGCAAGCCCAGCCACCGCCGAGAGACACAATTGCATCATAACACTCTAACAGCCGCCACCTTATCCCGCTTATGGCCTCGGCTGACATGCCCAGGCGCGCCGCGGCCAACCAACCTCGCCCCGACCGACGACTGCATTCCAGCAAGCGCGCTGCTTGCCCCGACGCCTGTTGCGACATGCCCTACTTGGTACGGTGAGGAGAGAGGGAGAGCAGCTTTGATGCTGCGCGTTGCATCCGTCTTTGAAGCTAGCTACCCTCCAACAGGCCTCTCTAGGGACGCCCACGCGCCTCCGTGGGCGAATCAGAGCTCGTCTAACCCGGCCCATGCAGAGGAAGCTTGGCCATGTGACGCGCGCTGCATGTACTGTATCCGTCTGGCGTCTCGGTACATATGTACTAGTAATTGCAAGGCACCCTGGGTGCATGTGCGTACTAACCGATAACCGTCTGGTCGAATGCGGCATCACATTTCCATATACGGATATATCTCGTCGCCGATATCGACGATGCTATTGCCAGGGGGGTATATCCGTACTCCGTGTGCGGCTTTCAATTTACCCGTGGGGCACATACTTCCTTGATTCATCTTGCACAAGTGTACGGATATGTACGCAAACAGACGACTGTCTGAACAAACAAGCCGTGTTCCGTGCATTGTCCCGTCGGAGTTGGACAGGATGCCAGAGACACAGTATGTGTGTCTCCGGCTGGAGGAGACACGGGGCGCGCCAAAGCCCATTCATTCTCCATCTACTTCGTACCCAAACAAACAATGGACTCCCACGGGAAGGGAGGGTTATACAACTAGGTATATATGGACATACATACATAGTACATACATAAGCTCGAGGCGAATGGGTGGAACCTTGGACGACGTTGGAGGTCCAAGTGGATCATGCTGGTTCCTCAAATAATAACCTTATATTCGTACGGATACTTCGTACGAAGTACATGTAGTGCTAGTACATACATACATTTGGAACCCGACTATATTAGGTACTATGTACAGAGTACAGTAAGTTACTCGTATCTGAAAGGTCGCACGTACTTTCTACAAGCGGCGTCTCGTTCGGTCCTCAGGCCCTTGTTCCGTATCTTGCTTGACCGAGTTGATGGCGTCAACATATATACATACATACGCTCGAGCCCTCTTGCCACGTAATTGTTGAGAACTGCCGAGTGCAGCCCTCTTAGTCAGCAGCCTACGCCTATTTAAGGGCACACCTAGCTTCTTCCCCTACCAATACACATATGCCTTTTTGCCTCTCTTTGCTCTCGCCCTAGCCTTTCAATAGTAATAAGCGGGTCCCCGATTTGGTTCGGGAGCGTTATCACCTATCACCGCTAGGACCATGCGATTGCTCCGAAGGCTTGACTTGACAGGGTACAGGGTAGTTGCCCAGAGGTTGGTCCCTGTGCATGCGTCTATCTCCACAAACCTACTAGTTACTACCTAGGTACCTACCTACCACGACATGATTAAACTTTTTACCAGCATCCCAAGCCCCCCGAATGCTCCGTCTGAGCCTAAACCGTCAACCCGACCCTTCGGCCGCGCCCCTCTTCTGTCTCCATGCCTCCCCCCACTGAATCGTCGCCATTACGCCCGCCGTCGACGCGAACAGCGCCACGGCCGGCACCGGGATGCCGCCCACGCGCCGGTCCACCGCCCACTCGTAGACGAGGATGCTCGCCGGCATCACCACTCCACGTCCGCGCCGTCCGGTCCGCCCACCGCCCGCCCAGGGTTGAGGGTTGAGCACGTAGCGGATGGGCGTCAGCAGGCTGCACATGTTCCACACGATCGCCGCAACTGCCGTAGCGGCCGCCCGGGGCTCACCATGGCCAGCACCGCCGCCGTCTTCTGCCGCCGCGTCCGCCCTGCGACCTCGTCGATGCGCTTGCGGTGGATCGTCTCGGCCACCAGCAGCAAGACGCCCAGCGCCGCCAGCGCCAGAAGATGCTCCTCCACGACGCCCAAGTCACCATGATGCCGCTGAGGAATGGCCCGAATGCCGGTCCGACGAGCGTGCCCGACAGGAAACACCCAATGGCCGTCCCGCGCTCCGTCGGCCGGTATGTGTCACTTTTGATACATATGTACCCGATACAGGCTGCCCCCAGCAGGATAAACGCCGTCCCCTCAAACGCTGTGGCCACGTTGCTGGCGTTGATGACGGCCACGGAAGTCGAGTATTCGGCGGCAACCTCGGGCGTGGCCGCGAGGACGCTCGTGCTGGACTGGGGCGAGAGAAGGGCGCAAAAGGAGCACACGGCCACGAGGATGCGTTTGCGCCCGGGGCTGAGGCGGTGGTACACGTCGTCGTCGTCGTCGTCGTCGGCCGCCGGGCGCCCCTCCCATGGCGCCTCCTTGCCGGGAGCCGCCGGGTGGGAGACGTCGTCGTGGTGGTGCACCGTGTCGGGCCCGGAGACGTGGGAAGCGCTCCGGTACGCTTCGATATCGGCCGGCGCCGCCTCGGTCCCGGAAACGGACCCGATGCTGTCCTCCCTGCCTCCAACGCGGCCGGCTTCTTCATCGTCCGAGTGCTGCCGCGACCGGTCCGACGGCGTCGTGCCGGAGAGCTCATCCCGTGCACGACCTTTGCAGAGCCATGGCTGGCCGGGGACATGTGGCGTAGCCGAGACGACGTCCCTCATGTGGTGTTATATGGCGGCTCTTTAGGGAGAGTACTAGACAGCGACACATGTAGGTGAAGGACGTGGGACTCTTTGTGAACTCGGCTCATCAGCCAAGAAAGGAAGTCAGCCATGATAACCCCGGACAGGAAACGCATGCTGACCGCGGAACCACACTGCCGAGTCTCGGCAACTCTCCCTTCACCGGCCAGCCCAACCGCCGGTCCAGAACCGGCCTCGTCGTCGGTCAAAAAAGCCCATTGGCCTACCCCCCCCTGTTCCGGCCGCTCTCAGCCAGCGTCATGCGAGAGACGATGCGAGAGACGAGGCCCTCACCGCCCTGGCCACCCGGGGCAGCATTTCCCGGCCGGTGCCGCTGTTCTGTTGACGCTTTCTTTTCTACGACATTCTGCAACTCTCTGCGGCGTCGGAAGGCGCTACGATGCAACGAACACCGGCAACTAACTTCTAACAGCACGCGTGCCGACTCGGCATCGCATTACCCGGCGTAGCTTACGAATGCATCCGCGTCCGGTATTGCCCGGCGCCCGGCGTCTCGGCGTGAAAGAAGCGATTCCATGGGCTACACGAAGCACCTGTATAATGTATGTATTCATAGGAAGTACGAGTGCAACATGACCCATAAATTTGCGAAGCAACTGTACTCCGTACTCCGGACTGGCAATCTATTCGTCAAGTTCCTCGCAATGAAATCAAGCACGTCATATCCAGCCAACTACTCGCTTACACGTGCAGGGAGATGAAACCAAACTCACAAAGAAAACACTGCAGCGTTGAAGCGACAAATATTATTGGTCTTCATGAGACAATTTTCCGTCCAAACCTTCTGACATTCGTCCCAAACCAACGCATTCACAGAAGCTGCAAATGCAGGCCGGACTCGGCCGGACTCGTGAGCCCGCCCTCTTTACCCAACGCCGGACAATGCCGTACATGATATGCCTGAACATCAAAAAAACGTGACCCCGTGCTTTTTTCCGCACTCGTGTCTCATGGGAATGTCCATCCAAGGAATCAAACATCCCGTTCATCTCCCTCCGCCGCACACCCAGTATACATTAGTGTTATGCCATCAGCTTCTGCACCCGCTCCTGAATCACTCGGTCCACGGGCTGTCCAGTTCGCTGTACAACCACATTCTCTCGACCACCAATCGTCACCACCTTCAGCCATTCGGGAGCCACTTCAGTTGCAATCAGCCTCACACAGGCCATGCCCTCCTCCTTGGACACGGGCACCCGCAGCGAGTCCCTTAGCCTTTCCGACATGGCCAGCATGGTGAATGCCTGCCGCGGCAGCGAGAGAGGGTTCGATAGGCTGAGCATGGAAATGGTGGCTGCCACGTCCGTGACGCGGTTGAGGGCCGCCCGCCGTTGAAGCTCGGGTCCAGCTGGGGCAAGAGGCTCGTTGGCCTTGGCGAGCTGCTTGAGACGTAGCCGGTCGAGGAGACTCATCTTGGTGCCGTCGGGGTTGAGCATTGGGTTGTTGACGACGGCTTGTTTCTTGACCTCCTTGTCCTGCAGCTTGGCCTCGCGGCAGCTCTTGAGTTCGGAAAGCGCCCGCTGGCCCTTGACGAGCATGGGACTGGCCTTGGCGCCGGCCCCCAAGTCGGTGATGGTGGCCTTTGGGAGATCGTCGAGAGACAGGCCCTCGAGAGTCACACCGACATCCGCCATGTCGTCCGTGGCACGCTCGGCACAAAAGGCTCCAAGGTTTTGGCGAAACTGCCTGTTGAGGCGCTCCTCGTTGACGGCGGCACCATTGTGGCCGGGTGCCAGCTCCACGCACACCTTGCCGCGGCCGTAATCAGAAATGATGAATGTCGAAGGCGTGTCGTGCGTGGCGGAATAGGCCTGGATGGCGATGCATCGCCGAATGTCTTCTACGGTGACCTGCCGCTTGCCCCATGTGCGCGAGAGGTTGGGGGCAATGGTGCGGACGTCGATGGGCATGTTGCTGCCGGCGTGTGCAATGTGAAGCGCGACAGTCTTGAGAAAGGCCTTGTTCAGGCGGACGAGGTCGGCAAGGTGTGGAGGAAGGGACCCATCGATGGACTGGTCCTTTTTGTTGGCGCATTTGTTGCCTCGAAGAATGGCATCAATATTTGACTGCGTCTGCCGTCGAGACTTTGCGATGATGGTCGACTCGCTGGGCTTGTGGATGCTGTGGGCTCTCGACGGCGCCGCCTTTGCAACGCGCTTTCCCTTGGGCGTAGATCTGATGGGGGCGGGCGACAGGACCTGGGAGTCGGGTCGTCGACAGCCCCTCTTGGGTGGAGCTTGAACTGCCTCGTCCTCGTCACTGCTGGGGGGGAAGGAGATTGTGCGCCGAGTGAGTCTGCTGGGGATCTCGACAGCGATGGAAGTAGCCTTCCTCTTGCGGGACGCGACAGCATCTGCTACGACAAGCCCCTTGTCGACGGATGGGTCGTGCGGGGCCGAGGTCTTTGAGATGCGAGCGTAGGCGGCGATGGAATGGGCAGTCGAGACAGGAGGCGCCAGAGCGAGTCGCTTCCTCGTGAGTTGAGGCATGGCCACGTGCTTCCTCTTTCCCGTGTGACTGGGTAGAGGGAAGGAGCAGAGGAGGCAGATGATGGCCGTGAAGAGCTGGAGGGTTGCGACGGCCACGTCCCCGGGCTGTTGCTGCTAACAGCACTGAGTCTTGGGGACAAAACGGAAGGTCCTCTGGGTTCTTTGGTTCTCTGGGTAGCAGGAGTCGTCGATCTGGGTGGCGGACGCAGTGTTTTGCAGTCGCGGCTGGTGTGGAGTGTGGAGTGTGGTGAGTTTGGTGTGTGATGGTGAGGGAAGTTGCAGAGGGGAGGGGGAAGCTTCGTGGCGGGCTGCACCTGGAGAAAATTATTACTACTAGTATGCACTACTAGTACTAGTTGGTCGACGCGTGCCGAGACGCGTCCGCACAGTGCTTGGCGAGACGCGTTAATGACTAAACTAAATGACAGTGCCCTATGGGTACCTGGCTCTTTGTACCCCGCCCACTGCTTTGTTGGCTCCACCACTTCGCCTCCAACTCCAACAAAAGACGGGCGTCTGTGGCATGCCCGGGCAACTCACTGTGCTTACCAGTGCCCTGTTTGTTGCTGACAGGCTCTTCCGTCATGACATGATAGGCTCGCGTTTGTCTCCCGCTCCGCCCGAGCGCCGTGCGCTCGCGACATTTCATACAAGAGTCTCCCATCTCTCGCTTCACACGACATATCACGCAATCAACCTTGTCGTCATGTTGGCAGGGCTCGTTTCACGCTCCTCACCACCGAGCGTCACTGTCCAGCGAGTGGCAGAAACTCCACGGAGCTACCTTGCTTGCGGCACCGTTACTGCAAGGCCTCTCCATGCTTGTATAGCTGTAGTATGTTGTGTCCGTCACTGTGTAACCGCCCGTCCCGGCCCAATCACCTCCTCTTTCTGCACCGTCCGCTTTTGAGCTTGCGTCCGGTCAAGCTGCAGGCAACAAATCACCACCCGCATCACTAAGGCGCCATTCGCCAAGCTCCAGCTCGTGATATGGGTATTTCATTAGCGGGAGCAACTAACACGGGCCATCACCTCCCGTGCCGCTACCAAGCCCCTCAACAACGGTCGGTGAAGACAAAGAAGCTATAATCCCATACTGTTTGTGCTTTCCACCACAGTGCCGGCTGAGGACGTGCCAGGCCGACCAGTCCTGTCCCCTTGCCCTGTCCTTACGGCCCTGACGGCTCCCTAGCCTCCTTTTGTTTTCTTCTTCAACCCGATGGGCCTGCATCCTGTGTCCATGTCTACCGTGACCGCCATTTTCCCGCTTGATGTGGTCCTTGCATACTGCCGTAACGCCGTAAAGATTTCTCGAGTGGGCACAACCCCAAGGGACGCACGTGGTGAACCTGTTTTATTTGTGTGTGACGTGCTCCAAATTAAAGTGTAGAGGGAGACGAGCCCCTCCCCTCGGCCGAGTTTCTCACGCCGTGGCTCGACGCCGTTTGGCTTTGGCACCATTTGTGCAGTAGCGGTGTGCCGAGAGCGCTCGCTCAGCGACGAGCGGGAGCGTGCCAGTGGTCGGCCCTGAAGCTGACGGGACTCGGAGGCGGCGGCGCCGGGACGGTATAATCATCCTCCTGGATACAGCGGATGGGCGTTGATGGCCGATTGTCGCCCGAGATGAGCGTGGCGTTGAGGCTGTTGTAGAGGTCATGCGACGTCATAAGGCGGAGGTTGTTGCGCTGCGACGTCGGTAGCGCCAGGGGAGAGGCGACCTGGGGGCTCGGCATTGTGCAAACTGAGTGTGGTTTCTCGGGACGGCGAGACCAGCTATCGAGAGCAAAAAGGCGAGCTGCAACGGGCAGAAAAGTTAACGGACGGACCCGTTGGAGGCGGGGGGGAGAGACTGGTTTTGTGTGGTATGGGGGCCAACGTACTGTGCTGTTCAGTCGGTAATGCGGCGTCTTGAGTTTGGAGAGCTTGCGTGTCGATTTGTGGGTAGCCGATGGAGACTACCTAGGTAGGTGTCAGAGGCGTCGACGGGTGGTTCCGTGATCCACTGCAGCTTGTCAATACATACACGCAAAGTCAAAGTCTGGCGAGGGGCTGGTGGAAGAAGACGCACCGTATTGTTTGTTGTGTGCGTTTGGCGGAAGCGAGGAAGGTTGTCGGGTGAATAAAAAGACGGGCGGTTTGGCAGCGTGTTATAGAAACGAGCGACGGCCCAAGCCTCGGGGGGTGGTGGAGTTGTGAAGACGAAACAACGAGGTTTTTTGGGTGGGACGAGAGAGGGGAGAGAGAGAGAGAGGCGGGAGAGCAAGGACGGGAGTGAGAGAAGGAGTGTGTGAATTTATTGCCTGGAGTTGTGTCGCGGCGGCTCAAGCTACCACGCAGGCAAGTACTATCCGTACTCAGCGGCCTTGCTAGTAGGTAGTACATATGTACATACAAGGATTCATGTGCAGGTGCTTGTTCCCAGGCGAGACTTTCAGGGGGGAGTGAAGGAAACAGCCACGATTTCCTGGGGGAGACATGGGGAAGTACGTAGGTACCTACTAGGATGTGGGCCAAAGGTACCAGAGGGGGCTTCTGGCTTAGCAGGCACTTCGAGGCCAGGCTGTCTTCGCTTGTCTGCGTGCGGATGACTGGATACAGCCAGACACTCCTGTGTGCCTCCCTTTTCCTACTCTCCTTTTCCGCCCTTTGAGAGAAGGGCAGTGAGCCCCCGAGAGAAAAAGACGGCGCAAGGAAAGGGGCCGTCCAGGGGGGTGTAAGTATGGGGAAGCAGGAGCCACGGGGGGCGTCTTGTACGAAATACAACACACAGTGTCATGTGTATAAAGTTGCGTATAAAGCTCGTGCATACTTCGTACTTGGTACCCGTTGGCACATATATACTTCGTACTTGCCATGGACCCCGCGATGGACAAAGCTTGTGTGTGCACCACAAAGAAGATGTGAGTGCGAGCCGAGCCGAGGCTTGGGTACTACTACTACACCCCAATGTTGGGCTTCCAGAAGTCTTGGCTGAAGGCGTCAGCTCGGCATCCATTGCTGCCCATGGGGTAACTCGTGTCTCTACGGGGAAAGGGTTTTGTAACTCGTACTCCGTAGGTCTTCCAAATCTCGGCTTGCCACCTTGGGCTCTTTGGGGCCATCTTGGCAGAGTGATGAGTATTATTCATGAGAGTCATGGGTATTAATCAGAGTGATGAGTGTATTATTCGTACATTGAACACAACAACATAGAGAGGGAAACGGGCACACGATGACATATGTGACTCGCATGCATGCTTCGGGCAAACCGGACGAGAGCCTGTTTTCTCGTCCACGTATGTTGTACATGCGTTTCCCCTTGACCTTATCTTGTCCTCACGCTGTTGGCTGTTGTCGGGTCGCACACCTTCTCATATACTAGTACGAGTACTTCGTACAAAGTACGAATACTCGCCACCATAAGAGACTCATCCTACTGAAAGTTGGAAAATTGCGCAAAGTCTCTGCAAGGGATCAACCGGGCGAAGCTATAAAGGCTATAAAGGCTATATGGGCTGATGTCGTAAAATCATTCATCGGCCAACTCAAAAAGACGTCTAAATAAAAGCATACAACAAAGATGGCCATGCTCCTCAATCCTCTTCCTCAAGCACCTCACAACCTCTCCTCACATCTTCTCTTGGTCTGATTTCCCCCGCCGCCATGGCTCTTCTCTGGCTCCTCGTCGGGTTCGCGGCCGTCGTCAGCGCCGATTGCACCTACGGAGTTGTCCCAGGGGACAACTGCTGGGCCATTGCCACGAGCAAATTCGGCATAACCCTCCCTGAGCTTTACCGCCTCAACCCTGGCATCAAGGACACCAGCTGCCCCATCTACCCCGGGGATCAACTCGTGGTGCCCTGCACAGAGCCCAAACGGCTGGTCGTGCCGCGGTTGGACGGCGTGTGTACCGAGACTTACGACGTCCAGCCCGGAGACTACGGCTACAAGATTTCCGTGGAGAAGTCGGTGTCTATACAGAATCTCATGCAGTGGAACAGTCTCGAGCCGCCGTACATGCTCTGGCCCGGAAACTCACTCTGCATCTCCAAATTCGAGCCCGTCAAGTGCGTCTCCTGGCACACCGTCGAGCCCGGCGACACTTGCTACGCACTCGCCCAGCGCGCCCGTCTCAGTCTGGACAAGCTCATCAAACTGAACCCCAATCTGATGAGCTATCAATGTCCGCTGCTCGCAGGCCAGCGTGTCTGCCTCAAGGAGATGGCTATGGGCAAGCGTTACGCCCCCAAGTCAAGGGAGCCGTTGGTCCTGCCCTCGGCCGAGCCTGAGATTGTCGCCGTCATGAACAATTTCGTGGGCAACTGGACAGACTCCACCCTCCCTTCGGGAGCCACGCTCATGCCCTCAGCGCAGGAGCTCTACGCTGCCATCCAGGTGGTGGTCAAGGGCGACTCTGTATCTCCCACCACCAAGAACAAGTTGGGCGCCAGGACTGAGTTAGGTGTGACCCTGGACTTGGCCGGGGTGTTGCAAAGCACCTTGATAATGTGGGAGTTGATGGGGTTGAATATCAAAGACGGGCACTGAAAACTAACTACATGCAGTCGACGATTGCAACTGACAGTCTGAAGTCGTACAAGGTCAGCCAGCTATTTGAATTATACCACCGACAAAAGAAGAGTGCCTACCTCAACTAGCATTCGACAAGACTATGGTTGAGATGAAAGTATTCGTACTCGCTACCCTGTGTCTGTGTCGTAGCATGTCACGAAGTACGAAGTAACTCGTACGTTATTCTCGTATCACCTAGGCTTGTCCCACGCCGCCTCCTCCCTCACCGCCTCGGGAGTGCCAGTAAGCAACTCACCGGCATACAGACGATTAGAAAGACGGCGGCGCGGAAAAGGGGCGAGAGGGCTTGTGAGACATTTGCCTGCCGACTCACAGTGACAGAGCCAATAACTACATACAGTACTGCCGAGGAGTCATGGGGTGGATGCATCACTCGAGGGGGTGCAGACACGGCAATGACCGAAGACAGCATCCCAATTCCAACGCATACATGACTGTCCGTACCAGTATGAACAGACATGGTGCTGTACAATAGTCTCAGGGCAGTACGAGCAACAAAGAAAATATAAAACTGACAGCTGGTCGTAGCTTTCACCTCCCAGTCCCGCCTTCCCTTTCCTTCATTATTAGTCTCACGCCTCAACCAACCCCAGGTTTTTCAACCGCATATGTACATAGTAGTATGTACATACATACATACTTCGTATGTACATACCACTCATATTCTCGTACCCTGGTCGCTACATGTGGAAGCCCTGCGCCCCTTGACATCGTCCCGCTCTCGACGTGTGACGGCGTTGGGGGGGGGTTAACCGCGTTGGCTGCGCTGCGACGGAGCTCATCCCGTCGGCGAGATCAGAAAGGGGCCGTCCTACCAACACAACTGCTCATGTCTGTTTAACCCTGCGTCATATTCATCTGTCCGGTTGTCCCTCGGCCGTCAGTCAAACACCGGATGGAATGCACCACGGAGACGGAAATGAAGGAATTCATCATCCCCTTGGTAATCTCGCCCTCCCTTTCCTCCCGCACGCCCCCGTGCAACGCCGGACATGTTGCCACGTCCAGGCACGGCAGTAGTAGTACTAGAGACAGGACATGTACGAAGTACCTCGTACAGAAACAAGAGCAGGAAAGCCAAGGGGGCAACGAACAAAGCTGGGGTAATGGTCGGCAATGCAAGCATCGGCTTCCGTAAACAAGGACAGATCGCTCCCCTGCAGGTGAGACATGCCCCGGGATTTGGCCAGCCGATTGCGCCAGCGCACGACTGTTGCGCCGCGTGAACACACGTGTAGGTTCGCGCTGGCCGTCCTCGGCATAATCTCCCCGTCGGTTCCATCCTCTCGGCCCGTCCACGCCTTTCCGCCTCGTGGTCGAGCCTTCATACAGGGACAGGATCAAGGAGAATCAAGGACGACCAAGCAGCAGCGCCCCGCAGCGCATCGTCAACGCCTCTCGCTCGAATGGCTCGCTCGTTATCCCTTGGACGTGTTTGCCCATGTGCCACCCGTCTGTGGCGCCTTGCTCTTCCGCCTCGCCGGCTGATAGACGTCGTTGAAGTTCATGGCCACGCCCAGGAAACGCATGTCCACATCGGGCTGGTACGCCAAGTCGCCCAGCAAGATCTGCACCCTCGTCCGAAACGACGATCCCAGCTGCCGCAGCCGCTCCTGCAGCACGGGGAACTCGGACGACACCTCCACCGCGTAGGCGCTGTCGTCAATCGCCTCGAGCCGCGACGCGCCGCGCACGTCAGCCTCTTGCCGGCGGGTAAAGTCGGAAACGCTCCAGCTGTAGAGCCCGTCGACCGAGTCTCGGTAGTTGAGCATGAAGCGCAGAATGTCGCTCAGCTGCGCCAGGTACGAGGCGCGGTCGTCCTCGTCGGCGCCGTGCTGCCGCCGCTTGGCTCCCAGGAGGCCCTTGTGCGTAATGTCATCGAGATAGCGCTCGTGCGCCTTGATGAGGTCGTCGAGCGTGCAGTCTTCCTTGTGGATGCGCTTCTGCAGCTCGCCCCACGACGACTCAATCACCTCAAACAGAATGTAGTATTGCAGCTGGCCCACAAAGTGAATCATCTCGGCCAGCACGCCGCGCGTCGACTTCCACGCCTGCATCACCACGGGATCCGAGCTTTGCAGGACGCCCCGAGAGCCCGTCATGCACTTTCGCCACGTGGTGAGCAACGCAAACTCGACCCTCTTGATCCTCCACAGAAAGTTGAATACCTTGAGGTACTGTCGGTTCCCCCATTCCGTCACCACCACGTCGACGGGCGCGTCGATTTTGTATTCGAGGGTGAAGCAGTCCCAGCCAATGTCGCCGTGAGACAACTGCAGCATGCGCGCATCGAGGCGCCGGAGCACCTCTGGCGAGTCGTACTGCGCATTGGAGCCCCGGATCGCGTGCTCCAGCTGCGCGGTGAGGGTATGGCGATACTGGGCGCCAGCAGGCCGATCCAGGTTCGCCGCCAGTGACTCCATGAGCAGGGCGATGAAGTCTCCCTGACCCAGCAGAATATATCTCTTCAGGGCCTGAAGATGGTCGAAGAGGTGGAACTTGTCTGCCATGAGCCCCATGAGACGCCTCATAGTCGTCTTATATGCTTCGTCGATCCATGCCTCGAGCGTGGCCGTATCGCCATACCTCAGCTCCTTGGAGGCTGCTTTGGAGTACTTCTCCACCCACAGCGAATCGCCACAGCTGTGACGGATGAAGTTGAGCGATTTGCCAATCAGAAACACCTTGTGGGCGAAATCCTGCGTAATGATGGTCGGCGTCATGGCTTGGTCAATCTCGTACTTGTCCTCCCACACGTTGCCGGCTCCTTTCTTCTTGGCAGCGTCGTCGGACGTCGGTGTCTTTTCCTTGACGAAGAACTCGACATATGGATCGACCAGCTCTCCGTCATAGATCCAGTGCCGCAAGATGTTATAAAACGGCTCTGTGAAGCTGCCCAGCAGTCGCTCGGCAAAGGCGGCGACCAGAGGGTCTCCGTGTGACGAGGAGAAGCCGTGAATGAGCGAAATCAGTTGCCCGCCCTTTTTATCGTCCGACTCTTCGGCGATGAGGCACATGAGCCGTAAGCCCATTGTGGCTTCACGAGTCCACACGACGCATCTTTTCAGCGTGACGCCAGCCTTGCCAATGCCTCCCCGGGGAGAAGTCTCGTCCAAGGACGAGAGCGCCCTTCGAATCTGCCCCTCGAGCGTGGCAATCAAAGACAGGTACGAGCGGAGCTCACTGTTGATGGCAGAACGCAGGCTTTGGCCGAGAAGACCCTGGGGCGAACTTTTGCAAAACTCATCTAGCCGGCGGTAGAGCAAAGCGGGCTCGGCAAGGGTGTGCAGTATAGATATCAGGGGGAGCGGAAGGGTCGGCGGCAGCTTGAGGGTATCTTGACTTGGGAACGGCAGTGACGTGGAAGAGAGGCCTTGCAGGGTAAAGGGCAGATCGCGCAGCATGACGGCTTCAGGCGGATCGAATACAGTATAGTTTTCTGCTAGAAGAGTCGATTTCAAAGACACGTCCCGTTTCGGCCCATCGCGCGACGAGCGTTTGTCTTGGCCGCCTTGCTTGGCCTCTTTGGCTGGAAACTTGGGCAGCCCCTCGGGCTGAAAGGCGTCCTTGAACTGCTCGTCCTCGAACCTGGACACAGAAGTCGACGCCCTTGAAGGTTCACGGGCTTGACGCGCCATGGCGTCTCGAGCGACGGCATCGCGATAGTTGGGCGCAGACGGCTTGATTGGGCTCGGGGGCAGCGGTTCGCTAGGATCGAGCGAGTCGGCGAGCTGGTAGAGGAGGTAGAGGATGGCCCACTTGTGCTCGAGCACGGGCAGGGCGAGAAGTCGGGTGTAGAGGTTGGAGAACCTCAGCGCCTGGCTGGGGTTGCTCTGGATGAGCTTCCGCTTGATGAGATCCGAGGCATGGTTGACGTCGGAGGAAATCGCCGGGCTCGGGGGGCTAGAGCGCCGGTCAGCGGACACTTGCGCCGCGCAAATCAGAGTAGCTCACCTGTCTATGATGGACTTGACCCGCGCAAAGCACGCATCGTGGCGTTCCCGGGCAGCCGACTCATCCTGGCGGGGGATCTGAGGGACCAGGTGGGCTATGAGGCTGTCGATGGCGTTGGCGATGCGATCGGGAGCCATGGCTGCATAGTCGCGCAGGGAAAAGGAAGCTGGACGCAGAGCTCGAGGGGGGGCGTTTAGCAGCGGATCGGGGTTGTTGTATGTATGTACAGAGTGCGATGCGGGAGCAAGAATTGGATTATGGATCTCGACGACGCCGCGAGGGTTGTTGGCAGGTAGAGAGAGCACTGGGCTCGCTGTAGCGTGACCTGGTGCCCGGGGGCGTAAAAGTTCCCGTGACCTTGATTGTGCGGTGACGCGCCCGCTACTAGCTGGTACTGGGTACAGACCGGGGGCGCCCTGGATTTCAGCTCTTGCCTGAGGACGGCGAAATTCAACCTCAACCCATCAATGACCTCGCTCGCACGGTTAAAGGGCCAGCACCTCGCCATCCACTCTGCGGCCTCGACATGCCCGCACCGTCAATCTGACCTTGGATCCGCAATCGAATCACCGCCGGCACCCGTTTGATGCAACCCATGAGCCCTTTGGCGCGTCGCGCGTTGCCCTTTTGCTGCACGCGACGCATCCGCCTCTAACCCCCGTCAGCCATCATGCCCGACATCGACCCCGCGGCCCTGAGCCGTCCCACCGTCACGCTTTCGACGCCGGTCCTGTCCAACAAGGCGCTGTCTCTCAATGCCGCCGGCACAGCAAAGATGACAAAGTCGAGCCAGATCATCCCCGCGCGAATCGACCTCGAGCCCCTCTACAGCGTCCTCAAGGCGGCCGTCGGGAGCGAGCAATGGGCTGTCTACAAGGAGGCGACGGCCGAGTTTCTCATCGGTACGCAGCGCCCTATCCAACCGCGAGCCCCTACTCACAGACTTCCCCATGCCAGGGCGCCTGAGCCAGGTGGAATACTCCGAGCGCATAGATCCAATCCTTGGCGGGGACGCTGGCGACAAGGACAAGGACTACCTGCACAACCAGCTCATGGCCGCCGTGTTTGGCAATGTGACGCGCGAGATGCCCGACCTGGGCATTGCGCCCTGGGTCAGTGCAAACGACAAGCCCATGGCCCCGCCGCCCAGCAAACCCGTCTCGGGTGACGCAGCCGAGCGCAGGCTCAAGGGGGACGTGATGCAGCTACCGGCGCGAGACCGCAGGCGCATCAAAGACCTGCTCCAGAACGAGGTAGGCCTTCTTTTAAAGGTCTCGACCATCCATATTCCTTGTTAAACACGCACTAGTACGATCCCCACGAGACCCTCTCCAGCGTCTTTGCCGACTCGTATCGAAGACCATCGGCCTTTGCAGAAGTGCCTTTGAGCGCCGCCGGGGGCATCAACAAGATGAGTGAGTCTCGGACACGTCGAGTTCTTGCGGGTTGGGTTACTGACGGCCGCCATCAGACTTTGATCTGGAAATCCGAAAGCGATTTGCTCAACCTCTGGCGGTGGAGTCGGGGGAATTCCCAGACGTCGGCTTGATATCAGGGCGGATGCTTCCCATTAGCTACGAAGCTGGCCTGGCCGGCGGCCATGCAACAGACGCGCCGCATCTCATGTGCGTCGCGACCGAGACTTTCATCAAAGAAATCTTGACGCAGGTCTTTAGCCGCACCCGAAGCAACGGCCCCGGCGACTCGGGCAGTGCTGGCTTCGGCATCGGGACCACGTGGATACGGACGTGGAAATATCAGCGGCAGCTCGGTCAGGAGGAGGAGGCGGCCCAGCGGGGTGAAGTCACGCGGGACAAGAGTGGCCTGCTCCCCGTTGAAGCCAAGGCTGCCAGCGAGCGCGGACCCCTTGGCATGGCCGACATGCGCTTGGCTCTTGAGATGTCCGACACGGGCATGGCGCAGTTCCCCGTCTTGATGACGCAGGTGCTCTTTGGATACCGAGAGGGCGAGCTGGAAAACTCAAACGACTACACTTGGATCAACGGAGAGGCCCCCGAGGTCGAAGAGCTCCCCGAAGCCAGCAAGGATGCGTGGCTTCCCAACGGTCACTCTGACGCCATGGATGTTGACACGGAGGCGTGGTGGGACGGCGCCGACACCCAGGACCTGGACATGCTAGATGGCGTTCTGGACTCGTGCCTCGCGGTGGGATCCTAGCCCGGGAACGACGGGCACTTTCGGGCTCTGGTCGACTGGTCAGTGAACCGGGGTTTGGCGTTTATCAGGCATGCGGGGCCTCACGAGGGCGGGATGCGTGCTGCATTTGCATTTGTTGGAAATGGCGCAAGGGGTACGGTTTCTTGTCGCTTCTGTTATTCCCCCCCGGTCCCTCTTCCATGTTGGGCTCTCTTTGCGGGGGATTTCGTTCCCTCTGGTCTTTTGAGTAGGGAAAAGGCGTCGCTGGATGTTGTCATGTCTGCCCAAGCAACATGACAAGGGTAGGGGAACCCGAAGAAAGGTGGCGCCGAGGTTTCGAACCGATTGGATGGCTTGTACTTGTACGGACGATACCCGCGGAGCTGGCCGGACGCAGCTCGACAGGCATGGGCCAGAGAGCGGGCCAGAGAGCTGGCCTTGAGCCGGCATGGGCGAGGAAAGCTGGCTTTGAGACTGACCGAGGGGAGCATGCGTACTGAGGACCTCGAGGGCAGGGGGATGCCGAGAGCTCCGTGTATCGGCATGGCTGTTGCGCGATGCAAGTTGGACGAGGCCTCAAAGCATGGCGACTTGACGATACAACCCCCAGGGCGGGTACTATAAATGACCCCCAACCCACCTCGGAATAGGGGTTCCTCGGATCCTCGGATGGGCTGGCGGCGCTGCGAGGATTGCCGGCTCACACATGGCACAGCGTGTTTCAGAGGGCTGGTCGCTGACTCGCGAATCCAGCGACACGTGCTTCCGAGTCTTGGCATTTTGCTACCGTCTGGCCATGATGGGTCTTGACCATGGGCCTTGTTGTTGACTTTGTTGTTGTTTACCAACATTGGTAAATTGGAGCAATCTCAACCCCTTTTCCGGCAATCACACTCGACGACACACGAAGAGACGAAATCTTATTTCTCGCCATGCTGCTTCTTCACCAGACCGGCGGGGTCAAGGTGGGCGAGGTGGTGCGCTACACCGTCTCGTATACGCCGTCTCGAGACAAGACGCTGCCGGCGCCCGACCGCTTCCACGTCCGCATCCGCAACACATCGGCCGCGACTCTGCGCGCCGCCGTGCTCGCCGGACCCTATACGCTCTCCGTCTGCGCCTACCCGTCCGTCTTCAACCCCTTCGAGAAGCTCGAGAAGCCGCGCTCCAATGGCGTGCCGCAGTTTGAGCCCATGGTCAAGGCCGGCGCCAACTGGAAGAGCGACTTGAGGGTGCCCGACGAGATACGCCAGGCGGCCTGCGATGCCGACGAGATACGCCATACGGCCTGCGATGCCGACGAGGAAGACGACAGGTGTCGACAAGCTTTGGACCGCCAAGAAGAGGCAGTCGTGAGCTGGGTCATTGAGATTTCGTCGCAAATCCTCTTCACCACGTCGGCCGTTGTCGGCTACGACGTCATGGTCGCCTCGGATCCCGACTCCCTCAAGCCGGGCATGGCGCCCTCGATGATCCTTGGCAGCGACGCCCCCGGCACTCTCGCCGAGCACCAGAGCTTCATGAGGTCCCATGGCGAGCCGAGCAACATGTCCTTTGTGGGTGTCTTCTCGAGAGCCTTGAGCCTCAAGGTCGAGGACACGGCGATGCTGTGGAACTCGCCGTCTCTCCTCGGCGGCAAGGAGCCGACGTCGCACCAAGAGCAGCAGGATGAGGACCATGTGCGGAAGAGACGAGCTGCGGGCCACGACAAGACCAAGGATGAGGCGCGCAGGCAGAAAAAGGTGCACCTCGTCATCATGACGCACGGCCTGCACGGCACCATGGGGGCAGACATGCTGTTCCTCAAGGATAGCATCGATGGCGCGGCGAGACAGGCCAAGCTCGACGCCCAGGTCAGGAGAGCCCGGGAGCGCGGCTCCGGGCACGGCTCGGGCCGGGAAGACGACGACGAAGACGACGAAGACGTCATTGTCCGAGGATACTCGGGCAACGTCACCAAGACTCAGAGAGGCATCAAGTTCCTCGGCAAGCGCGTGGCCAAGTATGTCCTGTCCATGACCTACCCAGACCAGCCCCATCTCCCCACGGGAAAGGCCGTCCACGAGGGCTTCGCTCTGGGCGTCGCCGGCAACCATCACCCCCACCACCACGGGCCGCACAAGTACATGCCTCACGAGTACCGCGACCGGCCGAGGCGCTCGTACAAGATGACGAGCATCAGCTTCGTCGGCCACTCGCTGGGCGGGCCGACGCAGACCTTTGCCATTGCCTACATACAAAAGCACTGCCCGAGCTTCTTCGACCTCATCCGGCCGCGGAACTTCATCACCCTCGCCTCCCCGCTGCTGGGCGTGAGCAACGAGCACCCCTTTTACGTCCGCTTCGCCCTCGAGTCGGGCTTCGTCGGGCGCAGCGGCCGAGACCTGGGGCTCAGCTGGGGGCCCAAGACGGCCGCGCGCAGCGGATGGGGCGCATTTGTCGGCTCCAGGGACAAGGCAAAGGCCTATGGCCACGGCCGGCCAGAGTCGAAGCCCCTGCTGCGAGTCTTGCCCACGGGCCCGGCCCACACGGCGCTCAAGAAGTTTGCCAACCGTACCGTCTACGCAAACATTGTCAACGACGGCATCGTCCCGCTGCGCACCAGCAGCCTCTTGTTCCTCGACTGGCAGAGTCTCGAGCGCGTCGAGCGGGCGCGGCGAAAGGCCGGGCTCATCGAGAGCGCGGCTGCCATGGGATGGCACGAGATGATGGGCAACAACCTGGTGACCCCAACCCAGCGGGAGTGGAAGCCCAGCCGCGACAGCGTCAACTATCAGGATGAAATGGGCAAGGTCCCCCAGCCGTCGAATCTCGACATGATGGAAGGCGAGGCTCCAACCGCCTTGACGCCGGCGACGGCCTTGGTGGCCGATGCCGCCCTGCCTTCACACTCTGGCTACACGGCAAACGCGCCTCTGGCGGGCCTCTTCAAGCTCCTCAAGGCCAACGCCAAGGACGCCCGCGAGGAAAAGTTCATATCGCAAAAGCACACGCTGATGCTCAGCAGGGGGCAGACATTCAGCCTCGACGAGCTGCCATCCCGGGACGCCCCCGGAGGGCCCAAGTCGTGGCCGGGCAAAGGGCAGTTTCGAGTGCCGCCGTCGACGTCGTTTCTCGAGGGAGTCGGCGACGTGCTCAACCCAGCCGTGGCCGACGTCAACTTCCTCATCAACCCCAGCAAGCGGCCCAGGACCGTGTTACACGACCGGGTCTACCAGCCCACCGACATCCCCCCCGCGCCCGAGCACGGGCAAAACGGCATGCTCGTCGAGGAGAAGATTGCCCGGAGCTACCACCGCGACATGTCGTGGCGCAAGGTGCTCGTCAAGCTCGAGCCCGACGCCCACAACAACATCTCGGTCCGCCGCATGTTTGTCAACTCATACGGCTGGCCCGTCGTCAAGCACCTGGTCGACACGCACTTTAGCGACGCCGCCGTCGCCGACGCGAACCGCCGGGGGCCCGCCAGTCTCGACGAGGGCACCGCCGAGGACAGGACCCGGCCGCTCAGCGAGGAGACGCTGGCGCAACTCGAGGTGTTGCGCCAGCTGCGCAGGCTCCAGGTCCATCGGCCTGCAGACGTCGCCCTGCCCGAGCCGCAGCTTCATCGGCCAAGCGCGCCTCAGGCACCGCGCATGGAGCTTGATCCAGTGGCGTGGAATGAGACGGATTGGCTGGACAGCGGGGACGAGAGCCAAGAGGACGAGAGCCAAGAGGACGAGAGCAGGTTAAAGAAAGATGGGGCGAAGCCGTTGGACAAGGCGCATACTTGGCACCAGCCGAGACAAAAGCCCAGCGTCAACACTTGGGGGATGTGAGGTTGCCACGAATTTGGCACTCCCGGTTCATTAGACTGCTTGGGTGCAGCCAGCATTGTCCCTATCAATACACGATACACATAATCACACACCAATTTTGAATGTTGTTGCGAGTTCCGTGAGCTTTGTTTCATGTACTTCGTAAGCTCGACTGTATGTACTTTCTGTGAGCTTTGTTTCACGTGAGCTCGACTGTATACACATAGATGCTCCTCTCGTCGGCCATCTAATTTTAGCCACCAGTGTCGCATTGGCACTATGAAGCCGTCATGGGGCCCGTTTGCGGCTCTAGGCCAAACACTTGCCGTCGGACAACTGCAACAGGAGGTAAAGTCGAGGGTGTGGTGGCCCCCTCCCTTTGGTTATGGCTACAGGAGAGCTGACCCAAAGCAGTGTGGCTACCCTTTCCGCCGAAACGTAACCTTGGCGAGGTCTTTCAAGGAGAGCATCGCTCAAGGTCCATGGTCGGTTCAGCATCACATGTACCAGGTGCTACCTTGACTGCGCATAATAGCAAGCTTGCAAGAATGACTCTCTACCAACCACCATCCTCAAGCCTTGGTGACTGCGTTCACGAAAGACTCAAGAGCTGCTTGTGTTACCTTGTTCGCATCGACTTGGGAAACTAGCCCAACAAGGAAGTTGACTCCGTCCTGGGTGATGAGATTGTTCCAATCAAAGCCAGCCACCACTGTCTTGGCCACGCTGCCAACGATAGTCCCGAAGGGCAGGCTCTATATGGACAACATCAACGTCGGCACCAAGTCGTCTCCACAGCACAAGAGACGTACCGAGACTTGAGTATTCTTATCAAAAGCATTGTTGAAGCCTTTGGGGACGGCCTTGTTGAAATCGATGGTGGCGGAAATGTTGCGCAAGCTCTCGGTGCCCTGGCGCAGTGGCCCATTCAAGTCGATTTTGCCCTACAACATCGAACAGTCAGTGTCAAGCTCAGGAGCACCCAGCCAATGTCACGGTGGAACCGACCGATTTAAACACGTCAATCACGCCGTTGAGAACATCGGAGACAAGGTCGCGCTTGATCAACTGCTCCCGCCTAGTGAGGGTTCGTTTCTTCATGAGATCCCTGACCGTCTCCGGGGTAACGTCTCGATAGTCGACTCCGCTCCGCACGTCGCGACATTGGAAACCAGGCCCATGGCTGAGGCCTGGTTCAGAACGCGTGAGCCCCCGTTCACTGCCACGTGAGTCTCAAAGAAGCTTACCAGAGGTGTCTTGGAGTTGTGAAGCAGCGAGAGTAAATACAGAGGCAAAGGCCAGCGAGGAAGCAACGGACAACTTCATTTTGACCCGCCGGGATATGCGCGAAACCAACGTATGGTGAAGGAAGGCGAGAAGGAGAAGGGCAGAGAGAGTATTTGAAGATGATTGCCCAAGAGTCTGGGGCGAAGCTGGGGTTGCGGGCCCGCAGAGTCGCAACGGGGGTTGCTTAAATCCATGAGGGAATCTGCCTTGGCCTCCAAAGGGAGCGTTTCGGTTCGCCTGGCGTGCAATCTCAAACTCGCGAGTGGTTCATGTTGCAGAGGCTGGCGTGGCCACGACGCGGGAGGGATTCTCGGGGCTAAGCTGCATGTAGTCACGACAGGACGGGTAGACGAACGAGCGAAAGCGGCCACGCCTTTTCGGTGAGCAATCAGGGTTGAGTACATACCGCCGTGTGTACCTATTCGTACCTAGTAGCGCAACCCCCCGCGCCAAGGGCCCGCCAGGGGCTTTTACCAGTTAGACATTTTAGGCTTGTTTTGACGTGACGACTTGTTGTGTGCGGCCCCCTTGACAGTGTTTTGTCCCACGAGGGCCAAGAAGCGTCTGCTGAGTCGTTTGCATGAGAAAACGCGCATGCTCTGCTTGCTGCCCAAGAACACAGTTTGGCTGCTGGGCAAGCTGTCGACGCCTTGAGAAGGCCACCTTCGCTCCACCGGCTCGAGCTGCCCCACGCCGGCAGGTGCCGGTAGCGGACCAGGCGGTTTCATCATTCGTGAATGTATGTATGTACTTCGTACCTGCACCCGGGGGAGGGGAAGGACAGATGCCAAAGACACCCCATCTGCCCCGTGCGGCACCCAGGGAGCCATTCACGGCACCGCACATTGCAGTCCAAGTGCAAGCAGATTATCGGACAGAGCGGAAAACATTGCAGACATTTGCGCACATTTGCGCCCTGGCTCGCCCGGCATATATAGTGCAGTTGGGCCGCGTCCGGTTGGCGCTGCGTGGGAGTTTCTACGGTATACTATGTACGAGTTACAGTGGGTCTACTGTACCCTGTCCTGCCTGTCCTGCACCAAAGACGCTTGGTAGCGCCTGCGGAATGCATGGAAAAGACGGCAGCATGGCCCGTGCGCCCTTCTAGAAAGCTTCCAGCTTCTGCCATTCCCGTCCATCTTGCCGTCAGCTTCCCCTCCCCCCACCTTTTTTCCCTCTCCTGCTTCCTCATGTATGCATTTCCGCCTTTTCCTACGACAACCATCCCGTTTCGCCGTCCACCGCGTCCACCGCCGCCTGCCCCACTACGTGCTGCTTCTCTCTGTACTCCTGTTACTGCTTTCGCCGTGACCCGCGTCGACAGCTTCTTCGCTTCCTCCACTCCGGGGAGCACTTCGGGGAGAGAGAGATAGAAAAGACATCTCGGGCAGTCAAGGTTAGCAGGAAGCTCCTCTCTCTTCGGTACTTTGCATCCCCCTCGCCTTCCGACGACGCCACAAGCTTGCCGTCTCCATCTTCCTTTGGAGCGAGCTTGCCGTCTCCATCTTCCTTGGGAGCGACCGTCGTCGTTGCACATCGTCCATTCGCGCCGTCCAAGTTGGACTCGAGGCAAATTTCCCCATCCATCCATCATCACATCATTACCATTGCCTCGTCGACCCTGATACAACCTCGACTCCCCGTCCCCCCCCTCCTCTCTTGCCAATCTTGCCCAGCTGGCTAGCTGCCCGCGAGAGCTACCGGCGAGCTTGTAGCACCAAGTAGGTTAAAGCTCCGACCCATTTGACCCACGATGGACAAAACGTCTTTGTCCGCCGCTCCTGGCTTAGCGTTGCCTCGGCGGTCAGGTACGATGACGTCCGCGGAGCTTTCATGTCCTTGGCTGTTTCCCCAAAGCAGCCTTCGCTAGGCCGGGAAAACGCCTCTGCGCTTGCCTGCTTGCGTCGTCCATCTGGTGCGGCTTCTACCGTCACACGCGGATCCCATCCGCAAACTCGTCTCTACTACTCAAACCAGCAGCTCTGTCATTGTTGCTAATGCCATCGCAGTCATAATTGCAGTCTTGTTTACTCGCGCCCCTGGCCACTTACCAGCTCCTCAACACCGGTACGTCTAGCTCCCAACCTTCGTCACCCGCCATCCTGCGATGCTTGTCTGTTGCACAGACAAGCATCGCCCATCGGCAGCTTGCGCTGCATCCCCCGCCACATCACCCATCCTTGCCGCAGGTCCCATTGAGTTACTGACCAGTTTCAGCTGCTTCAAAGCCTCTGGCTAGCTGTCGGCTCAACACATCCGTTACGACAGCCTCTACACCCTCCCTCCCGTCAACCGCCCGAATCACGAACCGAGACTCATCGCGAGTGCCAATCACCGCATCTATGTCGGGCCTATTCTCGAGTTTTCTCGACGCCAACGCGAATCCCTTTGGGGATGGCGCGACGGGCTCGCACATTATGGATTCCGTGTCCGAGGAAGTCGACGAGACGTCTGAGCACTCTGGCCCCAACTCGCAGGCCAAATTTGGCGCCGATGGCCCTACCGACGGCCCGCCTACAGCTCGCAGCGCACAAAGCCAAGACAGCTATCCCGCAGAGTACAACTTTAACCGCCGAACTTCCGTGTCTGCCGAGTCGTTGAAGCCCAACGCTGACAACAATGACAACTGGTCTGCGCCCCATCACGATAAGACGCCCGACCAGCTAGAGCGCTTGAAGGCTGCCATTGGGAGCAACTTCCTCTTCAAGCATCTGGAGGACGAGCAAAGCGGCCAGATCCTCGGCGCCATGGTGGAAAAGCCGATACCTGCCAAGGGCATAAAGGTGCGTAGTCCGCACGCCCGTCCATGACTTATTCGTGTCCACGGAGCTGCCTGTTGACAACTGGACAGGTGATCAACCAAGGTGACGCAGGCGACTTCTTTTACGTTGTCGAAAAGGGGTGTTTTGATGTCCACGTCAACCCCTCCGGGAGCATCCAGCCAGGTCCTGATGGCCTGGGCAACAAGGTCGGCACCATTGAGGCTGGCGGCTCTTTCGGTGAGCTGGCCCTCATGTACAATGCCCCTCGCGCGGCAACTGTCATCTCCGTCGAGCCACGATGCACGCTTTGGGCCCTCGACCGTGTCACCTTTCGCCGCATCCTGATGGAGTCGACGTTTGCCAGGAGACGCATGTACGAGCGTTTCCTCGAGGAGGTGCCGCTCCTGTCGATTCTGAAACCCTACGAGCGGTCCAAGATTGCAGACGCGCTCGAGACGCAAAAGTTCGCCCCTGGGGAAATCATCATTAAGGAGGGCGACCCTGGCCATTCATTCTATCTGCTGGAGAGCGGCGAGGCTGTGGCATACAAAGGCGATCCCAGCAACAGGCTGCTGCAGTACAAGAAGGGAGACTATTTCGGCGAGCTGGCTTTGCTCAACGACGCACCACGAGCCGCCAGCATCATGGCCTCGACGGACGTCAAGGTGGCGTCGCTGGGCAAGAACGCGTTCCAGAGATTACTCGGCCCCGTCGAGGGCATCCTGCGGAGGACCAAGTACGAAGGCGTCGCGACGGGCGTGGAAGAGATGGACCCCCTGAGCTCTGGGTAAAGGAGGGGTGGGGCCCGCGGTATTGGAACATGAGAAGCAGTGCAGGCTGTTACGAGGGCTGTCGTACGGCTGAGTAGTGAATGTTGTTTTTGCCGTTGTTTGGCAAGACTGCGCTATGGGATTTTGCTATTCGAGTCGGCGTTTGATGGGGAGGAGCCAAGTCATCTCCCACCACCCTCGCTTTCCTAGGAGAGAAAACATGACTACCTACTAACAGAGACATTGATGCCCAAGTTATCGACGGGCAAAGATGGTCTTGACTGTGTCACGTGAAGCGGATGTGAAATGAAGTATTTGAGACTGGGATGCCCGTTTGTGACGTTTACCCAAACCAAGACCAACTGCTCCTTGTTGCGACTGAAATGATTACGCAGACGCTACTCTGCAAGCACATGGCAAGGTTTATCCTTACTCTCTCCCTCTTCAAGTTCCTCACAGGATGGCGATAGCAATGCACCATCCACCTCGTATCCCTCCCTGACCTCACGAGGCCTCGTGCGCACTCTTCCTCTTGAGCTCCTCCCGTATTTGAGCCTTGAGCTCCTCGACGGCAACCTCGGTCTCCAAAACCCGACCGACACCGCGCCTCCAAGTCTCGTCGAGCATGAGCAGCTCGGCACGCACATCCTCCTGCTTCTTTGCGCGCTGAGCATTAACCTCGTCAATCCGACGCTTGGTATCCGCGAGATGGCGCTCTACCCGACGAAGTTGGGCCTCCAGATGATAGTTGGAAAGCAGCCAAGTGTTTGCCCCATGACGGTCAAGCAGAGCGAGGTTCTGCGCACGCGAGGCGAGGTACGCGGCCGAGACGTAGGAGTTCTCCAGCACGGGGCGCAGCGAGGCGGTCGACGAGGAGCCGGGCGAGGGGGGTTCCTGAGTCTCGTAGCGCGAGAGGGAAAGCGGCTTTGCGGGTTCGCCCGAGGAGACGCGGGAGAGCTCGGCGGCGAGGGCGGGGGTCAGGAGGGATGGGTGGTCGGATTGAGGCGGGGGAGGCGGGGGGGGTGCTGCGGATCGTTCGGCGGAGATGAGGGCGTGGGCGGCGGCGAGGGCTGAGGGGGAGGGCTCAGGGTCGATGTCTGCGAGTCGGTGGGTTAGTATCTCATGGTGGACAGACAAGGTCGTAGAGGGGGGGGGCGTACAGGGAAGGGATTCGTGATAGGCTGGCGGGAGGGCCATGGCGGCGGGTTAGAGGCGGGGGGCCGTCGGGCGAGAGATGACTGCTGGGGCGCGCCGTGGTATCTTCCCCCCCGATGGTTTTTGTCGTGTTTCGTTTGCGCCTTGTGTTGGAATCGTTGCCTCGCTCGCTGTGCGTTACGCCTTTTCTTTCCGGCGCGATCTTTGCCTGATATTCTTCCAAGTGCCGCCCCAAGGACGAAGATTCGGACCGCAAGGCCCGGCCAGGAGTGGGCGGCAGACTGATAGGAAGCAGTGTAGATGATGTGCTGGTCCGCAGTGTTTCGATTGTCGGGGATATTGGCTGGGAGATCTTGTCGTGGTTGATGTCTGTGCAGCTTTTGAGGGATGGGAGTTTATCCGAACATTAGCACACATACCAGGTAGTACGTGTCTTGCTCCCCGTACCCCGCAATCGTTCGTGTTCTTCCATCTCACACGTCACCGATAACGGGGCCCCGCATCTTTCTGCCTGCCGTTTCTAAGCGGCGCCCCCGTCCCCTCCCCGAGTGACGGACCGCCAGGCCAGAGGCAGGGCACATCTTGAGACATCGCAAGCTCGTCTTCCACAAGGCTCCGAGATACGTTTCTCGCGGCCCTCCAAGAAGAGCCGTCGGGCACCACTGCCGCCGCCCGGACAAGGCTCGTCCACGTGCTGCCTGCCGCCGCACTTCCCCGCATCCGGTGGTCTAAAGGGCCCGCGTGGATGGATAACCCCGTCCTCGTCCGCCGCTCCCTTTTTCGCAGCCTCCACCGTCCACATACCGACCGACTGCAGACTATGACAGTTCAACATGCTCGCAAGCTCCAAAACGCTCGCTCCTCCGTCGATCCGGGCCTGTCGGCATGGCTTGAAGCGGGCTCACTGGCCGACGCGACGCATCTGCTGCCGCCAACTCTCCACGTTCCGACCGCTAGAGGTTGCCCGGCGAACGCCAGACTTCAACGCCGGCTTCACTGGTAGCTACGATCCGACGGTGGATTCAGGCCGTGGCCCAATGTTCAGCAAGACAAATTTTGGCGTTCCGCAATTCTATCCCCGCGACCTGAAGAAACGAGTCGACCAATATGTGGTTGGACAGGACCGAGCCAAGAAGACGATATGCTCAACGCTTTTCAACCACTACCAGAACCTGCGTCGGAGGCATCAGCACGAGCACGAGGAGCGAAGCACGCAAGAGAGGCTTACCAGACAAAGACTTGCCCGCGATCGTGAGGTGCACCAAAGACGCCGCGACACACACCCCGTTGAAGGTCAGCCGGCGGCCTCGGGAAATGCCGAATGGAGTGCCACTGACGGAACGTATCAACATGAATTCTCTGGTCATCAAGACTCGGTGCGGCCGCTTGACGACAATGACGATTTCAAAGACGATTCCCTGGACTGCCTGTACGCTGCAGAGGACACGTCCAAGCCGGTCCACGTCAAGGTGGACAAGAGCAACCTCTTGCTGATTGGACCCACGGGCGTTGGCAAGACCTACATATTAGAGTAAGCACGCGCTTCCCTGGCGCCGCTCGGATACGTGGTGCTAAATAGGCTCAGGACGTTGAGCAAGAAAATCCAAGTCCCCTTCTCGATTTGCGACTGCAACTCTCTGACTCAAGCTGGGTACATTGGACAAGACGTGGAAACCTGCATTGAGCGTCTGCTGATGGAGGCCAACTACGATATCAAGGCGGCGGAGCGCGGCATTGTTGTTCTGGACGAGTTTGACAAACTAGCCCGCAAGGAGTCTCCCACCGGCCGAGACGTCGGCGGCGAGGGCGTGCAGCAAGCGCTGTTGAAGATGGTTGAAGGGGCCAAGGTTACCGTCAACGTCAAGGATACGCGTTCGTCACGTTCGACGCCGCCCATCACAGCCAACTTTGGCTCCTCCGGGCCCTCGTCCTCACCTCAGCCTGCACCCCCGGGAGGCAAGGTCGAACAGTACACCATCGACACGACAAACATCCTCTTCATTTTTTGCGGCGCCTTTGTTGGCCTGGACAAGGCTGTCGTGCAGCGCGTGGCGAAGCCTTCTCTTGGGTTCGGGGGACAGGTCGAGGGACGATCGACGCTGTCTGGGAGCAAGCATCTTCTCCCCCTCGACGCCTACGCCCATCTCGCCCACTTCGACTCCACGCCGGCTTCCTCATTCACCCCCCTGGATCTGGCAACGCCCGCCGATCTCCAGAGCTTCGGCTTCATACCAGAACTCATCGGCCGCTTGCACAACATTTGCGCCCTCAGCCCTCTGTCCAAGGACGATCTGTTGCGCATCCTGACAGAACCACGCAACAGTCTTGTTGCGCAGTACACGGCTCTATTTGAGACGTATCCCTCTCGGCTCTACATCACCGACAAGGCCCTGTACGCCATCGCTGAGCGTGCCGCCGCGTCTGAGACGGGGGCACGAGGGCTGAAGATGGAAATGGAACGGGTTTTGGCTGAGCCGATTTTCGACGCCCCAACGCCGTACGTTCTCGTTTCAGAAGGCTGCGTCAAGGGCACGGAAAAGGCGTCGTACTGGGGCAAGGACGGGCGGTTTGAGCTAGACCGACGTTTGGAGGAAGAGGAGGTGCGAGGTCCCAGCTCGAGTTCGACACCACACGCACCCATTGAACGGCAGAGGCAGGCCGGGCAGAGTGGCGGGTGACACGGCAATGCCTACATGGGACCCCCGTTGAATCATGCACATAATTTGTGCGAGGCGTTGCATACGGTATTGGTGAGGCAAGCTAGGTAATAATAACTCTGAACGTTCCTCTTGAAGGCTTGGTTGGGAACCTATCCATAGCGGCACCAGCGGCTTGAAGTCGGTTGTTGTATTACAGTATTTACACTTGCGACACGCACCCACGCTTCCGCTTCCGCTTCCGCTTCCACGCCGACGCCTGAGCGTACGCTCAAAGGACCGTTTTACACATGGCGGGAGCGCTCCTCTCCCATGACGCACCAGTGTTTATATGACAAAGGAGACCAAGTCATGTTTGCCGAGTGTCTTCAGTTGCCCCTCGGGGGAGACTGGACCTGGCCTCTGCCAGTGTAGTTGTCGGAGGAGATGCCGGTGATGGGATCGGCTTTTTGTTTCTGTGACGGCATAGATTAGCAACCTGCGCAGAGTCCCTAGCTTATCATGGTGCTCCTCGCATACCTTGAGCATCTCGTTGGCCGCTTCCTGGTGTTCCTGTGACATGGTTTGCGGCGCGGGCTTGGCAAAGGCGCGCATGGTGCAAAAGATGACCAGGCTTGCGGCGAGGCCCGTGGCGACGGTCCAAGCAATGCGGGCATTGGTACCCGGGGGGTCGACGGCGCGGGGCCCATGAGGACCAAAGGCGATCCAGTATGCTGGTGAGATGATTCAAGTTAGTTTTGAGTCGAGGGGACTGGCGCAATGGCACGGGCGCCCTGCAGCTTCCGGGGCAGCTTCAAGCTCGCGGGCCCACCGTTGACCAGCCCGGACATGGACTACGACGGGGTGCGTAACAGGATACAATCGGCGAAGCTTGACGCAAGGCTTCATCAGGGTCTGTTGTGGCAGTGGAGCTGGGGACAGGAAGTGCAGAGCCGCGTGAGGGGGAGGAGAATGACGCAGAGGGGACGGTTCGGGAGGCATTTTCCAAGCACAAGGGAAAACTCGGGCACTCAGCACGCACCGGCCTTTTTCTCCTGTATGGTCAGCTCTTTCCAGTTGCCCCTCATGCGATCACGCAGGGACATCCAAAGGTCGGCCTGCTCCTGCAGAGGCATGCCCTCCCATCGCTTCTCGATGTTGGCCAGGGTTGGGTTGGAGATGGCATGGGTCGACGAGGCGCGGGAGGCAACGGCGGCGGCGCTGCGCACCAGGCCCTTGCGCAGCAGACTGGACGCCGGGGTGCGCAGCATGTTGGGGGGGTGCGTGTGTGTCTTCCGGAGGCGGAAAGAGGTCAATTGGCGCGGTTGCGTGAAGATTTTGGAGTCGGCGAGGTTGGAGGCGATGGGTATGAGGAGGGATGGGCCAGTGGAATTGTTCGCCGGGGAGCGCCTGGAATCCTCAGCTGCGGTCATGACTAAGGTAATGACCAAGATAAGTGCCGAGTCACGTGCGCGAATCAGGTGGCTGGAATAAAGACCCGAGCGCTTGATTCGGCCGCTTCTTGACCTTTCGGCGGCAGTCGACCTTTCAATACGCCAGGCTCAGACGCCAGGCTCGGAGCTGAAGCTCGGCCGCGGTAAATCGTCGACTTACAGGACCTCCCAATTACGACAGTGCGTTGCCCCAGGGAAAGTAACTCACCGAGTCCCGTTCCAAAGCGCCAAGGAAAGTCCTCTTTGAGGATGGGTCGCCAGCCGAGACAGCGACCAATCTCGTGTACCCTATGTCGGGTGCGCAAGCTGCGCTGCAGTCGCGTCTTCCCATGCTCCAACTGCACGTCCCGCGGAGTCGCGTGCCAACATGAAGCCGTGACCCCCGCCGCGCCGAGTACTTCCGGTGCCGTCGAGGCTTTCACCCTCGGCCTGCTGTCGCGCCTCGAGCGCCTCGAGGCCTTGGTTGCCTCACAGACGCGGCCCTGCAGCCGCCGCCGCCGCCGCCGCCGCCTTCGCCACCTTCGTTGACCATCCCCGCACGGCTTCAGCGGCTGACGGCTGACGGCTGACGGCTGACGGCTGATGCCCTGTGGCTCGAGAGGTCGTGCTCGGGTCAGACGATATTGATAACAAGAGCATCGCCCCGTCAAACTCGAGTCTCTCCCTCTCGAGTCTCTCCTTTTCGAGTCTCGCCATCTCGAGTCTCTCCTCACACGACATGGCTCCCCAGTCAGCCCATACTGACCTGACACCATCCGACTGCTAGGACTCCCTGGTGGCAGATCCCATCGAGTTGGCCTTGCACTCCATCGACTACCCCCGGCAACTCTACAGCCCTCAACCCAGCACACTTGGACAGCATCAAGACGGAAATTGGACGCAGGGTGTGGTGGTATCTCGTTGCATCTGACTGGTCAGTCATGGTTCGTAATTGTCCATAGGGTGCCATCTGACGGCCATGACAGGATGCTATCGCAATTCTCCGTCCCGCAAGAGGGCACTTACACGGTACATACCAAGCAGATGGCCGTCAAGAAGCCTCGAAACGTCCATGACGAAGACATGGTCGACGGCAGAGATGTCATCGACCGCCCGCTGGACGAGCCGACCTGTGTGTCCTCTGCTGCAGCGCATCCGCTTGGCTGAGGTTTGTCACGCACTCTTGGATCGCAGCCCCTTCATCCTCCTGAGCCCCGAAACCATGGGTTACGGGCAGGTCATCGAGGTGGACACGCGGCTCAAGCGTTTCATGAAGCAAATGCCTGCCTTCTTCTCGCTCGACAATGTCGACTGGAGTAGCTTGCCGCCCACCGACCCCCGACGGTCTCCCAGCATCACCGTGCAGCGCTACACGCTCAACATCCTCCTCCGCCGCCAATTGTGCAAGCTTCACTTGCCATATCTTGCACGGGGCACCGTCGAGCCGGCTTTTGCTTACTACGTCGAGTGCCTCAAGTCAGCCCGGCTCATCATCCACGTTGAGCACCAGATGCGGCAGGAGAATTTGCCGTTTGTTTCGATTCGCCGGCGGATGAACATGGTATTGCGAAGTGTTTTTCTCGCCTGTATCGCACTGGTACTCGACGCCTGTTTGGGGAGCGAGCCGCAAGACGGCTATTCAAACGGGGAGGATGTCTCTGACGCATGTAGTATCTTGCAAGAGGCCAAGGACCAATCGCCGCTGGCGTCAAAATTGCTGGAGCTCTCGATCCAGGTACTCGCAAAACATAGAGCAACCCACCCTGCGCTCAAGGCCCTCAGGAACCAACCATTGGGGAAGCTTGGCCTAGACAGGGAATCCGCTCCCATGACACCCCAATCGAGACATGGCGAGCACAGCGAGAACCCGCCTCTCTTCAGCGTGACCCAGAATGCGAGACTGCTTATCTGGAACAACAGTGGCAGGCACTTCAGGGTAGAATGGACCTGGACTCGATAGATTGGGACAGAATGTTCTGGGGCTTGGACGCACCTTTCATCTGAGGCTGGGAAAGATGGGTCCGGGCTTTTTTTAATTTTTTTTATGGCGAAAGTCGGGCCATATGATAACGCCATCCCCAGCTCGCGCCCAAGCACGGTGGAGGGGGGGGGGGCTTGAACATGACAAGTGCTGACAGAGTTGATGCTGGTGTCTGCCGTAACGACTTTCATGAGAGAACCGATCGGCGGAGCATTTGCATTGATAGCCTGGTCGTGTCTAGAATACTATATTCTATGTCGTTTCTCATCCAAGTTCCAATCCGGGCGATAATGAGCATCGGCTGCGAACAGGACCCGTGATCGGAGACACAGGGTAGACCTTGCAAGGCCCTTGCTCATGTGGCGCCGCCGCGGAGACGATGACGTTCTGGCAGCCTCTGACCCCGAGATTTGAACCAGCCTATCTCTCATTCCAGGAGCCTAGCTTTGGATCAACTGCCGTCACGTTCCCGGGACGAGAGCCGTCGATTCTACTGCCGAGGTTGTGAGCATCGAATCCTGTTTCCCAAGAGGGGGTAAGACGTTCACGCTTTGTCTCCGTCGTTATGTTGAAGATGGATTGGTCCGTCGTTATGGGGAAGATCGTTTGGCGCAAACATTGGCTCAAAAGTGTGGTACCCTGATCAAAAGCAGTCAACCGCCGCTGGCCACTGGACTGTTGCAAAAGTATGCGAGTTTGACGCACCGCCGAGAAAGCCGCAGAAGACGGCGAGCGCGACTGGAAGGGCTTTTTGCAGGCCGCTCATGGCGGGCGAGCTTCGCTCTGCGGTCAACCCTTGGAGAGGTCAAGAGGTCCTGAATTGGGTGCCCAGCGAGGGCGAACAAAGATAGTTGCTCGAGAAGGGTGGTGTAAGATCATCCGCCAGCCGCCAACAAGTCCTTTCAATTGGTGCGTTGAGTTGTTCTTGGCGGCAGAGAACTGTGAGGAACTGGGTCTCAGATAGGTCAGATAGGTAGGTACACGGGTACGGGTCGGCTAGCTTATTGGCTTAGTAATCTGAAGACTGGACCCACGCGTCTGTACAGAACGCGTCTCTCCCAGCGGAGAGACCAGCGCGTTTATCGGTACCTTTTCTAGGGCGTTCAACTGCCATAGACGGCGTACCCCGAGTTGCCTCGTTGCCCTACACGATCCGCGCGCCACTCCCTCGCGTGCTTTTATCCACGAGCATTCGATGAGCAACGCCAGATCAAGCCCACGCCTGCCCATCAGCGACCGCCTTCAGCTCTCACAGTTCCATCGCCACCGCGGCCCTGCGACGGCATGAGGCAAATGACAATCAGAGATCATGTCCCACTGGAGAGAGCTGGGAGAAGTCCCGGATTCGGAGGATGAGGGCGCTGGTTTCGACAGCGAAGAATGCAGCACCGATTCGCCGCTGCCTGTTACGGATGCGGCCACCGTCGAGGGCGAGGCGGACATATGGGACTTCCTCGACCCACAAGAGGATCAACGACGTCGACCTGCTAGCCCAGAGACGAGGCTGCCCGCGCCACCGCCTGTCTTCGACTCGTCACCGTTGTCGTCGGCTCTGGGCGAACCAGACCTGCCTCCCGTTAGCAGTCTCCTCCTAAACCGTGATTCTGTCGAAAATCCCCCTTCCTTGGAACTCGGCAGAACCAGTCAGCCAGCACTTCAGCCACGATCGGGCTCACACGGCAGCCCTCGAGGCAACCGCATAGATTCATCTGTTTCGATACAGGCTTCGCAGAACCAGGAGTCAGCCCGAGGCGAGAGCATTCATGAAGCTAGGCACGCAGCCGTCCGATGCGAAAGGTCCCTACGCCCGCGCAAACCGATCCAAGAGCACCCATACCTGCTTGAGAACGCCCGCTACAGCACTATTCTCAAGAAACACGGCGTCAAGCCTCTGAGGGCGGCCATGGAACTCGCAGCTTCGAGACCGGAGCACGCTTTAATACACGGCGAATTCGAGGACACGAGCCAAGATTCCGTGCAACGTGCCCAATCTTCCGAGGGCCAACGGAACAGCCTTGAGAGTTCCTTGGGGGCCTTGGGAGAATTCGATTTCCCTTCCTCCTCGCCTCCAAAGACGCCCTCCTTGGTTGAGCATGCCCAAAACAGCACCCCGGTAAGCTCTCAGGGTGAAACAGATACCACGAGCGTCCCCGACCAGGACCTGCCTGCTTTGGAAGAACTATTAAGTCGACCGCCGCGTCTCGTCTCCAAGCATGGAGCATCGAAGCGAGACGCCACCCAACAACCCTCGACGGTCCAAAAGCGAAGGAGGCTCAATGTCGTCCATAGCGACCCTGTGGACCTCGAGGCAACGCCTTCAACTCGGCCGAATTTACCCCTTATTCCTCCAGTCATGATGGACCACTCATTGCTCTTCGAACGCTCACCGTCGCCAACGTTGCACCCTCTAGAGAAAGTAACTGCTATCTCATCCGATGACGGGGGCGAAAGAGAGCGGGCATCCGAAGAGCGGGCATCCGAACTTGACAAGACCCAGGACATGTCTTCTCTCGAGAGCAGCTCGGAAAGCGACACGAATCTTATGGACACGCTGGGCCACCGAATGCGAGGTGTTCTTCCTGCTTCTTGGTTGCGGCTCGATCAACAGTCGGGTCGCGACAAGGCCCAAAGGGGTGCGAAAAGGCAGCGGCGATGTCAATTTCCGGAACGAGAGAATCAGCGCGGTATCGCACAGAAAAGGCAAGCCTTGCCCGGCGCTACCGTAAGCCCGTTGCTGTTCGACGAGTCTTCCGACAGTGACGTTCCGGGTCGCTCGAAGAAGACCAATGTTCTGTTCCACAGCCAGACAAGACTAACACTTGATCCGGCTCCGAGGATCGATAGAATGGAACCGACTATTTCAGATGATAACGAATCCATAGGCGAAGATGACCAAATCGACTTCATGCTACCCGGAAGGCCAGCCAAGTCGCGTCAGCTCAAGTTACATGATTCGACTCGTGGGAGTCGTAAGCGGCCGAGTGCCATCAAGGATTCCGTGGGGACACGTAAACGGAAACGACCGAAGCAGGCGAGAATTGCAAGACAATTGCAGATACCCTATGGCTTGAGCCTCAGCGGAGCGCATTCGCCAACTAGACGGGCCGGCAACGACAAATGGAAGGGTTTGAAGACCAGCCGCACGAAAAGCAAAAGTTCGCGCATGCCTCCACCCCCTCGTCTCAGTATCTTGGATACCATCGAACCTGGGGCTCCGCACTTCTTGAAAATTGCGGCTCGTGCGGCAAAAAGGCGGCATGGCAAAGGTCGTTCCAGTCCACGAAAAAAGTCGATCCAGCTTGCCACACGGCAGGATCATGTCGATGCAGTGTCCGTACTTGATCGCTGGAGGGCAGGTTGGATTCCGCAGCGTCCATCGGTCACGGCAGCAAGCACCGTCACCCAGAAACCACACTCAGCGCTACCCCTTGCCGAGGGCTCAGGAAATATATCAACCCCGAGGCCCTCTCAAAAGCCACTCCAGACGAAAACTCGCAGGCTTGTCAAGCACGTCACCAATGGTGGAACCGTCAGCTACCGAAAACCCGGAGGTTTCAGCAAGAGTATCTCAGAGCAAGGCCTGGCAGATGAATGCGTGCTACAACCTCGTCTCGGTTCTACACGACCGGCCCAGCTAGAGCAAGAACAAGGTGGTCAGATGAACAGTGCTACTTTCCATGCGCGAAAGATGATCCTCGATCGTTTGTATCGTGATCGGCATCTGAAGATGCCTCGAATGGCCTTCGCAGCTGGCTCCGTCGAGGTAGTCGACACCTCCTTCAGAGCTGCCAACCCTTGCAACGAGACGTTTCCAAAGCAGCCATCTCGAAAGCCTCGTGTTCGAAAAGGTACCAGGCCATGTCGCGTCGACCTCGAGGCACCGCGTTATAGCCACGCCAACGACCCTCTCCCGCCACAGTACTCCTCAGCCCGTGAGCTAATCAGGGCGGATGGCCTGGAGGGCAAAGTGCTCGGGCTAGGGCCTTATGGTACGAATTACAGTCATCACTTTGAGGTATTTCCTCTCGATGCTCGAGTTTATTTTCACGAGTCGACCTTGATCGGCAGCGGTGTCGTCGAATCTTGCTCTGGCGACGGCTTCTGCGAAAGGATACTTGATGACCGGCCTCGTGCCTCCTTCAACTTGGGTGACCAGCCCCTGAAATGGGGTCTGTTTGACGCTCAGGTTTCCTCGGAATTAGGCGTCGTCCTAGACTTCATTGCGGAGCATATCGCGACTGAAAGCGCTGGTGAAAGCTACCCCTCTGACTCGTCAACGTCAGTCGCTGCTGCCATGTTCATCCTGACCTACTTCAAGGATTCGATGCGTCTCCGCGAGGATGAACAGGCGAAGTCGTTTGTGGCGCGAGTACATGAATGCCTTCACTCCTTCAACGAGCGCGTGAGATTCCAGGTTCAACGAATCATACAAGGGCCGGAAACCAAGCGCGACGTGGCCTTGAAGATATACGACCGCTTGCTCTTGGGTTGCCTCGTTGTGCTCAAGATTTGCCGTGTCCGACCGCTGTTAACAGTCGAGCTGTTTCAAATCGAGGACTGTCTGAAGAGCTTGGCCAGCACATTGCTGTCCATCCTTTCAGGCCTCGGCGCAACCCAAGTCAGGAAGTCGTACGAGGACCTTGACATGGCACGCTACAGAGAGCGTGGGCTGAGGGGCGACACCCCCGTGATCCATTCCTGGGTTGTAGTCATGAAGACGTTGGAGATTGCTCAAATCCCCCGAGCATCGTTTTGGGAGCTGGCGCAGGCCACCATAGCACCACCGCAAGTTCTATCGAGTCTGGACGCGCGCGTTTTCGAACGCTCCTGGGAAGCCATGTTTTCTCTGCTCCCATTGACGGAATTCAACAGACAGGGGGTCATCGTCGCCGGTCGGCGACACGATCCAGCGAGTGACGGCTGGATAATCCCTCAGAAGCTCTTGAAGCGTGTGTTTCATCTTTACAAGGAAAACAGCCGACAATCCCCGAGCTTCAACAACTACTGCCGAGCTCTTGTCGGCCGGTGCCATTATCTCGTTCAGCAATGGGGTTGGCGAAGATGCATAACCGTCATTGGAGTCATTTTCGACTTCTTCGGCTCCCAAAACCTCGCACACCTCCGCAACGAAGAAGCCTACGAATCACCGCGCTTTCTGGAGGAGCTTGTTCGACGTCCGACGCTAGACATTGAGCAGGGTGACTTGTGTTTTCACGTCTTCCTGAAGCTTGTCGCCCTAAGCATTCAGAAACTCAAGGGAATTGGAGCGGTCAAGGATGTGCGCAACATGGTTGCCAGAACGATCCCCAACCACAACCGACAGCACCTCAAGGAGCGAGACGTCCTCGCTCGAGATCTGGCTGCCTTGAGAAACCATCACGATCTCCTGAGCACCTTGTTCTGGGCGTCTCCACCGGAACTTCGCCCGCCAGCAAACCTCATTGAGCGGCTCGTGGCCCCGGCAACCTCTCACAAGGAAGCGTGTCTGATCAATGTTCGCTGTTGGAACCAGCTCGCACGTTTCATCGTCACATCCGGAGAGGCATCCCAGTCTTTCAAGCCCTTGATTCAGTGGCGTAACGCGTTCTTTCAGCAGGTGCTGCGACAGTTCGACTCGGTGCCATCCGACGTCCAGCAGCAGGTTCTATCGCTGGCGAAAGATGTCAGCAAATCCATTAGCGACGAGGTGATTCACGCTACCATTTCAATGAACAGAGCGGCCGTCATGGACGTATTGTATGCATGCATGACTGCGTCTCTGGACGTCATGAAGCACACGCCTGATCTGGAAGCGGCAACGTTTGCCCTCAACACGATCCAACTGCAGAGCATTTTCAAGCACTTTGTCGTCGCTCCTCCCGCACTGGACTGGGGAGTGTTGCGCGCGGCTCTCGGGACCATGGACTTGTTTCTCAGCAGGATTGATGAATTCAAAGAGGCCGAAGAGAGTCAGCAGAGCGAGAGCCAGATTCTGAACTCGGCACAGGCTGACGACGCGCTGCTGCTAGTGGACCAAGATATATTGCCAGGCTTCTTCTCCATGGCAAGATGTGTGCTGTCATGTCCTAGGAATAGAACTGTCTCGGCGGTGGCGAATCTGGACAGGGCCAGCTGCCTGGAGCAGATTGTGACGCTGTCTGCACGGATGGGCGCCAGGTTCACGAGTGCCGGTGTGATGCGGTTGTCGGACATGTTCAAGGTTGGTAAATACGGCTTGTTCGACGGACCACCCCATAAACTAGGCCTCGATCAGCGCCGAAGCCTGGTTCTCTTCATGTCGACTCTTCTCAAGTGCGGCTTTGACGACTTTGACGACGGCGACTTTAGCCTATCTGAGCTCTGGGTCTTGTCGCTCGTGAAGCCGAGAGAATACCTGGGATACGAGATGCAGCTTGCGCAGGAACTCCATCGCCGAGGCAAGGACCTAGTCAAGGGCCTAGTCCCCAAGACTATTGAGGGCTTGGTGGTGCAGGCAGACTACAGTACGAACCGGGAGCTGTTCGAGTTTGCCATCTCAGCCATGCGTCAATGGATTCGGGAGGCCGGCCCGTCGCTGCACAAGGTCTTGGTCGCGGCATCGTCGCGGACGCTGAGGCTGGTGATGGAGCAAATCAAGGGTGACTTGGCGACCATGTCTCGCGAGGCTTGCGGTCACGGCAGCTATGTCACGTTTGTCCAAGGCATCATGTCCCTCATCAAGACATATGGATCAGACTTTTGCGCCGTCGACAACTTCTTCTTGCAAATCAGCAAGGAGTACTCTCCCTCGGTCCAAGATCCCAACCTGCAGGTTGCTGGGTTGATTTCATACGGGCTACGGCTAAGGGAGGGCGATGGCAGGAGCAGCCAGCAGCTCTTCTTCCTCCTTTTCAACAACATCAAGTTTGCGATAATCAAGGACAAGATGCGAGAAGAGGTGGTGATGCTGCGAAAGGGAATGAGAAATCCGGGCATCGTCGACTTTGTTTTGGGGAAGATGCTTCCAGCCATTGTCAGAGCCTGCTTCCGAAGCAGCGCTGCCCTTCCGCTGCTGGATATCTATGCCGAGGCGTTGCGGCTGGTGTTTAGGAAGAAGACGGTTTCCCATGAGCTCCGCGAGAACGACTTGCCTCTTGTTGAGGTGCTGGTGCGTGCCGCCGTCGACGGTCTGCATCACATGTCTCGAAGCAGCGCCGTTTTGTGTGGCCGGCAGTTGCACGTGGTACGGCAAACAATGGCGACGCTGAACCTGCTATGGCCATGCATGTACGCCGTTTTTGCCTCGGGTGTCGAGTCTCCAGCATGGACGGCACTCTTCAAAACTCTTGGACACGTGCGGGAATTCGTGTCCACCGCGGAAACTTACCTGGAGCACCTGCTGCAGACAGAAGGGAGGGCAGTGGAGCCAGCCAAACTCTGCGCAGGGCTCGGGGATGGGCCCCTTGAAGGGTTCCAGTTCGATGCCGAGGTTCGAAGCTTTACGGGGAATATCGTGCAGGATATTGAGAAGAGCTGGGTTGTCACGACGCAGAGCATCTCGGTGCAAACGCCGGGGATCAACAGGCGAGGTGCGGCGTCGATGCAAGGCGTGGAGATTCCGACGTGGGATACGAAGGACATGATGGAGGACCTCGACGGACGACTTCGGGAATGGCGTTGGTGGTGGCAGAGAATGTACGCAGGCGAGTGTGTAGTGGAACAGCTGGAAAGCGTTATTTTTTGAAGCATCTGGAAATGGCTTGTTCTCAAATTCATGACTGGTCCAGGGTAGCTGTCAATTTGTCACCCACGTGATGGCCGCGTCTCAAATTCATGACTGGTCTAGGGTAGCTGCTGTCATTGTCACCCACGGCCAACGACAAGCCAACCTCCTACGTACTTCCAAGCTGCAACGACAAAGGAAAATGTAGCAGAGGCACGGCGGCGCGGCCATGGCATCTCTCTTCCACCTCGCACACGACGCAATCCCTCTCCATGACCTACAGAGGCTCCCGGGGCGAGAGCACCAGCTGCGTGCCCTGTCCACTCTGCTACATGTAGGCTCCAGCCCTCGACCTCGACCTCGACTCGAGATGAGACTCGAGATGAGACTCGAGATGAGCTCACTGACTGACTGCACACAGCCCGACGCCGCGCCATGCCGCAACATCGTGCTCCACGGGACCGAGGCGACGGGCAAGTCGGCCGTTGCGCGGGCGCTGATGCCGCTGGTTGCGGCGCACACGCACACGCACACGCACGAGCGCGACGCCATCAAGTACGCCTTTGTCAAGGCCTCGCAGTGCATCACGGGGAGGCACCTGTTTGAGCGCATCGTCGCCGCCGTGGCCACGGCGCTCGAGACGCACGACGACGTCGGCCCGAGGTGCGAGACGCTGGCCCAGCTGGCCGTCGCCCTGGCCACGATGCTGCCCGCCGTCGCGGCGCCGGCGAGGTTTGTGCTGGTGCTCGATGGCGTTGACAGGCAGCGGGACGCGCCGCCCACGCTGCTGCCGGGCCTGGCTCGCATGTCGGAGATTGTGCGTGGGCCCTTTTTGAGAGAGGCGTGGCCGACGTGTCCACGGCTGACGCCGAGCTGACCCTCGCCCCAGATGCCTTGCCTCACCTGCGTCTTCATCGTCACCGCCCCTCCGGCCGGCTTCCTGCGGACGGCGGCCTCGGCCCACGTCCACTTCCCGCCCTACACCAAGCCCGAGTTTGTGCGCATCCTGGCGCTGGAAACCCCGCTGCCCGTCGCCGGCGCCACGCAGCGGGAGACGTCGGACCTTTGGACGCGCTTCTGCGCCGCCGTCCACGACGCCCTCGTCCGCTCCGCGTCCCGCACGCTGCCCTCGTTCCGCCGCAGCTGCCACGCCCTGTGGCCGCGCTTCGTCGCCCCCGTCGGAGCTGGCACCCACGCCGCAAAGGACTTTTCCAAGCTGCTCGTTGCCGCCCGCGTCCATTTCCAGGACGAGTCGCTGCTCAATCCCAGCATCGTCTCCGTCCGCCCCGTCGCCGGCGCCTCGCAGCAACCCGCGGCCTCGGCCTCGCTCCCGCCCCCGGCTGCTGCCGCCGCTCCCGTGGCGGCCGAGCTCGTCGGCCTGCTCCCCGTCGTTGCCCGGCTGCTCCTCCTGGCCGCCTACCTCGCCTCCCACAACGCCACGCGCCACGACCTGACCCTCTTCTCAACCCACCATCACGGCCGGAAGCGCCGTCGCGGCGGGGGCCTCGTCGCCGGCGCCGCCTCGTCGCGCCGCACCGCGCGCACCAAGCACCGCAAGATCGCCCGCAAGCTGCTCGGCGCCCACGCCTTTGTCCTCGAGCGTATGCTGGCCATCTTCGAGGCCGTCCGCGGCGAGTGGGCCCCCGAGGGCAGCTCTGTAGGCATGGCCGGCCTCGACGGAGACGTGGGCATGGCCATGGCGACGCTGGCCAGTCTGCGGCTGCTCGTTCGAGTCGGGTCGGGCGACGTCACCGACAGGGCGGGCAAGTGGAGGATCAATGCAAGCTGGGAGGTTGTCAGGGGCATTGGGAGAAGTCTGAGAGTCGAGGTCGAGGAGTGGCTCATTGAATAGCAGCACCTCGCTCAGCCGTCCACAAAGTGCGAGGGAGAGAACATGCCAAAGCATAGCTCCATAGAGCCCACGAGAAATACCACGTGGATTGTATACATGGACATGGCTTGGCCAACTCATCTGAAGTCGTCTGTCGACGATAAGCCCTTCCAAGTCCCTGAACATGGCACGCCATACCGTACGTGGCCAATGACCTTTCAAGCCATATGCACATCAAGACCACGGTGAAGCCACCCCAAACAACGCCAGAAACCCGCTTTCGATGCCCAAGACTCCCATCTCTTAAATGCCGCTGTGGTTTACAAATGTTGTCTCGATAACGACGACAAGAATCTCGGCCATGGCGAGAATTTGCCGTCTTGTCCAGTACTAAAGTGGGATGGGCGTTGACGCCCGACGCCGTAACCCCATCATCACTTGGCCCTGCAAGACATGATTCATTGGCGTGGTGCCCAACCTGTGGTGCTGTTTCCAGAGCGGCCGCGGCCGAGCCTGTCGTCCGACTTCTTCGGGTCCTCGCCCGCTGCCGCCATGCCAAGGTAAGCCCCTGTGTAGGGATGGGCGCTTGGAACCGCCAACGGACTCGGCCTCCGGCCGTCGACGCTCGAGGGCTTCTCCTGGAGGGGTAACAGGGGCGATCCGCTGCGAAACCGAGACACCATGCGCGCCTTGCGGTCGGCTTTGTTGCTCTCGCTCGTGCGGTCGTAGAGGTATAGGCCCACAAAGGTCAAGGCAATGCCCACTGCCTGTATAGGCGTGGTCGGACTCCTGAACCAGATGATGGCCATGGCGATGACAAAGACTCTCTTGATCAGGCTTGCAACCGAATAGGTGACGGGGGAAACCATGGACAGCAGCACAAAGGCCAGCAAGTTTTGGCTGAAGTGGAAGACGCCGTTGAAGATGAACTCTATGGCCAGGCGACCGTGGTCCATGGCGAGGGGGTTATTGCTCAAGTCGATTGCGCCGTCGTGCAAGAAGTCCCCCAAGACGCCGATGCCCTCGGACCAGAACCAGATGGGCCCCGTCACCACAAAGGCCATGCCGGAGGAATAGCAAAGGAGGTTGAGCTTGTCGAGTTTCGTGGACGGCACGCCGGGGGCCTCGACCTCTGCCTTTGCTGCCTCGTTAAAAATCTTCTTGGAGACGATGTTTTGAGTGACAAAAATGAGGGTTGCCAGCAGTGCTTGCAACACCCCCAGTAGCTGGCCCCCATAGCCCGACTTGCCCGAGCAGGCGAGCATGACGCCAACCGTCAGCGGGACCAGGGACAGGTATGTTGCTTGGGGGTATCGGATGTCGTAGAATATCCGGTAGGCCAGAACCGTGAACAAAGGTGATAAGCCCTTGATGGTGTGGACCAGAGAGACGGGTATCTTGGCCGTGGCAGTGGAGCTCAGGAGGTGACCGCCAATCTGGAATGCGGCCAGCGGGAGGGTGCTTTTGATGACATGAAAGCTCGGCCGGCGAATGGGATGCCTGAGGACAGCAATCTTTGTGCGCAGAGCAGGGAATATGCTAGCCAGCCAGGCAAGGAGGATGCAGAGAGAGGAAACGAATCCGAACTGGACGAGGGTGAGAGTTGCGGGCTTGTCGAAGGCGATGAGGATGGATTTGGACGACGTGTTGGTCAGGGCCGAGGATGTGTACCAGAGCAAGCAGAGGACCTGTCCATTGAGAAGAGTAAGCATTGGCCAGCTTTTGACGAGCCAAGGAGACGCACGACGAGCTTTGGAGAGACGGGCGCGCGCAGGGCGTCGGCAATCTCATGTGCGTTTTGGCTCATGCTGCCATTCCTCGCGCGAATGGTCCGGAATGCGTCGCCGAGGCTCTTTTGGCGATTGCGGCCGTTGCTCGAGGCAGACCAGGTGACGCTGCCGCCATGTCCATCCTCGCGCCTCGGCACCGGCGCCCAGCGGTCCGACAGTATGGCACTGCCGTTGCTGTTGCCATTACCGTTTCCGTACGGCTGGCCACGGTCTGGAAGGGGCTTTGGATCGTGGTCTGGTGCGGCCCCATTGGCCATGTGAGGCGCATCGACGTGGTCAGGAAACTTTTCCATCGGCGAGGGCTATGTCGGATATCGTTGGGCAGGCAAGGGCGAGGAGAAGAGCGATGACGGACGGTGGTGATGATGAAGCGGAGCGTCAGGAGGGAGTGGCGTGGCGTCGGCAGAGGTCGGATTTGAAGGAGCGACAAGGGCAATATTCCCACCGCGGGCGAGTCTTGTTACGACAAGGGCGACAGTGTCATGGCGAGCGGGACGGGAGACGAGATTGGCGTGATAAGGCCAGCGATGCCATGGAGCTGCCAATACGAGAGAGCGGGTTGGAGAGTGAGAAAAAGAAGCGGTCGACCAGCAGCAGCATCGCCTGGCTCCGGGAGACTGGAGAGCCACGTACATGGGTGGACAGGTTCTGGGTACTTGAGCAGTGCTAGAAGGGCTCCCCGGTCAGGGTGCGCTGGACCATCGGACAAGGGTAGACGATACCTGGACTGATGGACAAGGGCCGGTGCCAGCCAGAGAAGGGCGTCGCTCAAGCCGAAAGGGGCGGACGACGTCGCGGAGGAGGAGTTCGTATTTCCCGGTGCGGACAAACAAATGACATCAAAAGCCGTGTCCTCTCGCCGTGCGGTGCGGCAGGTGTTGTTGCCCATGAGGATGATTGTCGTGGTGTACGAATACTAGGTATAGGTACCAGGTACTACCTACCTACCTACTACCTTATCTTATCAGGAAAATCGCCATCTTCCTCTTCCACAAAAGTCGCAACACCTCCTCCATACGTTCATGTCCTTCGCCTCGTCCATAATTCCCCTTGGTCTCTGAACCACCCAAGGCTTCCGATCCGCGCGCTTCCGCCCCACTTCCTGGACGCCAAACATATGTAGAACATGCCGTCTCCGGACCCGGCCGCGGCGCCGACGACGACGCCGACGACGCCGACGACGACGCCGACGACGACGACGACGGCAATGGCCTCGATCCGCCCCCTTCCGCCCTTTCAGCCCGACCTTCACGAACGTGCCTGGGCCTCGATACCGCATCCGAACCTTCCACTGCTTGCCACCGCCCACGCCAAGAGCGTCACCGTCTTCTCCCTCGCCACCCTCTCCTCGCACAGCTCGCTCACCGGCGGCCACTCGCGTTCCATCCGCTCCGTCACCTGGGAGCCCGGTCTGCCGCCGCACAAGCTCTGCCTCGTGACGGGAAGCTTTGACTCCACCGCGGGGCTCTGGCGCTGGGACGGCGACGGCCAAGGTGGGCTTGGTGGGATGGAGACGATGGAGACGGACGTGACGGCGCGGGCGGTTGCAGAACGTGACGGCGGTAACATGGGGGACCGAGAGCGCCACGACGACGACAACGATTGGGATTTCACCCTGGTGCTCGAGGGCCACGAGTCGGAAATCAAGTCTTGCGCCTTCTCGCCGTCCGGGGCCTACCTGGCCACGTGCTCGCGCGACAAGACAATATGGATCTGGGAGGACGTGGGCGCCGGCGGGCCATCGGGACCTGCCGATGACGAGTGGGAGACGCTGGCCATTCTCAACGAGCACGAGGGCGACGTCAAGGCCGTGGCGTGGTGCCCCGACGTGCCCGGGCGCAACTCCCGTCGCCGCTACAGCTCCGACGTCCTCGCCAGCGCCAGCTACGACAACACGGTCCGCATCTGGCGTGAGGATGCCGATGCCGAGTGGGTCTGCGTCGCCGTCCTCGAGGGCCACGGGGGAACCGTCTGGGGCCTCGCATGGGAATCTCCTCGTCTCGATGCCCATGGCGGTGGCGGCCACTTCCCGCGCCTGCTCACCTATTCGGCCGACGCGACAACGCGGATATGGACGCTCAGGGAGGATGAGGAGCATCACGACCAAGACAAGGGGCATGGCGGCGGCGGCGGCGGGCATGCGCTGGGGGGCATTCCCAACACGATGCGCAGGTCGTTGCGGGAAGACTGGGACTGCACCGCCATCCTGCCCCAGGTCCACAGCAGGGATATATACGCCGCCGCGTGGAGCAGCCAGTCGGGTCTCGTAGCCAGCGCAGGCAGCGACGGCACCATTGCGCTCTACCGGGAAGTCCAGCGGCCGCCGCCTCGCGCCAACGACGCCGCCGCCGCCGCCAACCATGGCACAGCGCCGAAAGATGAAGAGGCCGAACCAGAGCAGCAGCTGCCGCCATCACCCGCGGGTCCCTCGACCACGTCGTGGGAGCTGCTCGCCACCGTGCCCAACGCCCACGGACCCTACGAGATCAACCACATCACCTGGTGTCGCCGGTACGATGCCGCCGCCGGAGCCCGCCGGGGACAAGAGGAGATGCTTGTGACGACGGGGGACGACGGCCTGGTCCGTCCGTGGGAGGTGAGGTTGGGAGCGTCGGGGCATCGCGCCGAAGGAGCCGACATGGACGAGGCCCATGACAAATGGTAACCTGTACATAGGAAAAATGAGTAAAATGACGATAATCGGAAAGAACAACGGACGTCGCTCACTCTTGGTCAGACCTAACTATTCGTAAGCCTGTTCCATTCACAGCTGTCTTGCCGTACATATATGTACCTCGTGGACACCAAGCGAGTCACAGGCCCCACAATACGTACATATGCACAGTGACCCGACAGATGAACCCAGTGAAACCCGTCGACTGGTGTCGGTAGTAGTAGTACCACGAAGTATTCGTAGACACGATACTGGTAGTACTCTTTATCCGTACGAATATACGAAGTACGTACTTCGTATTCGTACCTACCTTACTCATATTTTTCACGGTATTCGTAGACTGGGTACATAGGGATATACTAGCCCATTGGATTAGCCGATCTTTGCCCGACAGCCGCGAGCCCCCATCGACCCAATATTTTTCTCCAAGCGCGTTGCTGCTCCACCATTTGTTGCTGCTCCACCAATTCAAACAGCCATTTCAAGCAAGCTGACGAGATAACCTCGCCACCTACCCTTCCGCTGCTGGCCCGCTCGTTGCCCACCAGAACTCCCCCCCCCCCGACGCTTCTTCTGTCGCGCTATGGGAAGGGACCCAAAACGATACATCTTCACTCTCGTTGGACTCTACGCCATCTTCCAGCTCGTGACCCAGACGTCGAACCCCGTCGTGTCTCAGCTTCACAGCGGCCCCAAGCCGCCAAATCCTCATCCAACATGGCCGCCCCTAAAATGACCAAGAACCAGATGCGAAGGGCCAAGAAGAAGGAGCTGAAGCAGGCTCGGGAAGATGTACTGATCACCTTTTCAGGCGCTCGGGACACTTGCTTTCTTCCCCATGCGCTGACAACGTCTTGATCCTTTAGCCCGCGAGCAAGCAGCAAGACGAGCCCGCCGACAACGACCAAGAGGTAACATCACAGCTCCAAAACTTGGATACTGACGACTCTGCTATCAAGGACACGGACGCCTCCGGCACTGTGGATGAAGCACCCCCCGACGACGAGTTTGCAGACAATCCCGCTTTTGCCGCCTACAAGGATGTCTTCACCAGGTTCGGCGTCTCCCTGGAGGAGGACGATGTAGCCAGAGAGGCAAACGCGGGCAATCAGGGCACCGTCTTCTTTGACGACGATGCCGATATTCCAGACGAGGAACAGGAAAACGCGGCCAAAGGCAAGCTTTCCAAGAAGAAGCGCAAGCAGATGAAGACGCTCTCGGTCGCCGAGCTCAAAGCCATGGTCAAGCACCCAGAAGTCATTGAGTGGAACGACGTCTCATCCTCGGACCCCCGCACTCTCGTTCAGATCAAGGCCCAGCGAAATGTCGTTCCAGTTCCCTCGCATTGGTCTCTCAAGAGAGAATACCTGTCGTCTAAGCGCGGCATCGAAAAGTCGGCCTTTCGACTGCCAGACTTCATTGCTGCGACTGGCATCGCCGAGATGCGCGATGCCGTCCTGGAAAAGGAAGCCGAGCAGTCCCTCAAGCAGAAGCAGCGAGCACGCGTGCAGCCCAAGATGGGCAAGTTGGACATAGACTATCAGAAACTTTACGATGCCTTCTTCCGCTTTCAGACCAAACCGGAACTGACCCGCTACGGGGAGGTGTACTACGAGGGCAAGGAGGCCGAGGTCGACTTTCAGCATTTCCGACCTGGAGAGTTGAGCGATGCCACCAAGGAGGCGCTTGGCATGCCTCCAGGTGCCCCCCCGCCCTGGCTGATCAACCAACAGCGGTTTGGTCCCCCCCCTTCCTACCCGACGCTGAAGATCCCCGGCTTGAACGTGCCGCCTCCTCCCGGAGGTGCTTGGGGGTTCCAGGCAGGTGGCTGGGGGAAGCCTCCCCTCGACGACGCGAATCGTCCCCTTTACGGAGGCGACGTTTTCGGTATCAACGGACCAAACGCTGCCCAATCCCAGGCTGCACAGCCGGAGCTGCCAGCAGCGGAACCCATCGACCGTACCCTCTGGGGCGAATTGCAGCCTCGCGAGGAAGAATCTGAGGAGGAAGAAGAGTCAGAGGATGAAGATGACGAAGAACGGGCCGACGAGGAGCGGGGCGTCGAAGACATTAGTGGTCTCGAGACGCCTAGCGGGTATGCAAGTACCGCGGTGAATGCCCCAGGCATGGAGACATCCATCTCAGGCGAGATAGACCTCCGCAAAGAACGATCTGGCTTTGGCACCGAAACACCGTCTGGACGCGCGGCCTATACGATCCTGAAGGAGCAAAAGGCCCAAGGCAGCGGAGGTCTCTTTGGCGTCGGCCACCAATATGACATGAGCTCGGCTCAGCGCCCGGCCATGCCTGTCCTCGGCGCCGAGGAGGACTCCCGCAAACGCAAGAAGCCCGGCGACGTGGACGTGGCGCTTGACGTCGACTCCCTAAACCAGCACGACGGCATCAGCAAGGACGCCCTCCGCCACAAGTTTGACGAGGGCAGGAAGCAGGACGGCATCGGCGCCAACTGGCAGCACGACGAAGAACTGGCCGACATGATTGCCGAGGAAAGTCGCAAGCGGCAGAAAACGGAGAGGGAGCGGATGGACCGCCGCAAGGATGGCCGTGGCAAATACTAGGGAGGGAAGAAGGACCAGCACGATTGATTGTCAAGGGCGACGAGGGAAGGCGGACGGCGTGGATATGGGGGCCTCGGCACACCCTTTGATTTCGCAGTGCTAGGCGTCAGGGGATTGCAGGTTCAACCAGGGCAGGAATCAGGCGACGAAAGTGCTCAGATGCATTTGAGACGGCACGAGATTTAAGAGCACGCAACGGGAGGGCCTGCTCATGATGCTTGTTTTATATTTCTCGCCATGGGCGATGCGGCTTGACAGCCGCCGTCGCATCCATCAGCTTGCTTGATGCTCCCACGTAGCCTGGCCGATATCTAGCTCATCGGGCCCTGCTCCTCGCACACGGCGCCTTCAGCTCTTCTTACCCCACCCATCGATTCGACAGCAGGCATTGCAGAGCCACTTTGATCCAGTGACCGGCATAATCGCCTCCTTCTTGATACACGTAGAATGATAGAGGCGCTTTGAGCAAGACTGTTGATAGTGTTAGCCAGCGCCCCTACTTGTGCGAAAACGGGTAGGGCGTACGGTATTGGAGCAGACCAGTAGCATCGGCCCAAGAACTGGGAGCTGGCACACAATGCAGCCGCTTGCACTCTTGCGGATCTGCGACGACTTCGGAGACTGTTTGGTGGCAACGTCCGTCGTCTCTGGGTTCCACGGTGCATCGGATTGCCCATGACCAAGGCGTCTCATTTCTGCCCTGGCATCTTCAATGTAAAAAAAGGCCTTTTTTATCGCCTTGTCATTCAAAACGTCGCGGGCAAGCAGCACACTCGAGTGCTTGCCGAATTCGAGCATGCGCCGTTCTTCCGAGACGAGCCACGCCGCCTTTTCCTTGACGAAGCCTAGCCATTCCCGCGGAAAGTAGGCCACCGAGGTGAGGTTCTTGCGAAGAATGTAGGCGTCCCATTGCCAAATGTATTCCTTTTCGGCCACAGTCACATCAGAGAAGTCCCCTATGCTCTCTTGGTGCTTCTGTATCAGCCAGGTGTCGTCTGGCACAGTCTCCGGAACCTCTTGACCAGGTACCAACAGCGCTTTACTGATGGGATGGAAAAGCGGTTGCGCAATGACCGGCACCAGCGTCTTGCTTGTCTTTGGTTTCGGCGTGCGACGAGGCGTGGCCGTCTTCGAGGCCCTCGAAACGGGCGACCCGGACTGGAGCCGATCCACAAGGGATCGGGGCGGAGACAGCCTAAAGGGTTCGTCGTTTTCAGGTCCGAGACGCGAAGTGACCCATGACAGATCGCCGGCGGCCAGTGTGGGAAGGTCAAAGGGCTTTACCTGACGCCCGAGCTGATACGTCTTGATTGGAGACACGAACGATTCGCGAGGAGCAGAAACACGAAATTGCGGCGGTCCTTGACTCGTTGTCTCGAGCACATACTCGTACGTGGGATGCGTCGTCTGAAGATGAAGCTGCAACTGCATCATAGACTCGTGGTAGGCGCCACAGCTGACGCAACGAAAAAAGTCGAGACAGACAGGCTGGTCGGATGGTAAAAGATAGTGAACTCGACCCTCGGTGATTGTTGCGCTAGCGCTTCGCCCGCGTCTCTTGTGATCCCTGCCTTGGGCCTGGTCACTCAAGACTTTCAAGTTGTAGACTTTGGTTTTCTCTCTGGTCCTCAGCGACCGAGATGGGGTCTGGTCGTGGAGAAAGTCATCGTCTTGTTCATGAGATGATTCCCCAAAGAGGTGGCCATTATCCCCAAAGAGTTGGCCATTATCCCCAACGAGGTGGCCATTATCCCCAACGAGGTGGCCATGATCCCCAATGAGGTGGCCATTAGTCCCGTTGGCGTCATCATCTTGGACGTGTTCGAAATTTGCATCGCGGTAGGGATCAACATCGGGATCAATGGCAGTGATGCAAGGCTTGGAATCCTTGTCTGGACGCCTGAAGGCGTTGAAACCGGCCGTCCATCGGAGGTCGACGTCCATGACATAATCCGTCTGGAAGGTGGCCGGGTTCGAGGGAGATCTGGTCGACAGGGAGAGGGGGTGCTTCAGCCTGCCGACAACGCTGTCAAATCGAGTGGACATGACCCAGGGCTGAGATGAGGCCCAGGGTGAAAAGGGCGAAGTCGTGGGGATACCAAAGTCGCGCGAGTCGAGAGGAGGCCAGGAAGCAGCCCTGGCAGCCTCGAGCTCGACGAGAAGCTGGTAGGAATCGGATAAATCAAAGCGGCCATCATCCGGCCTATTGATGAGAATACTGTCGCTGGGAACATAGAAGGCGCGCGACAAGTCGACACGCGCGACGCGGTGAGGACCCACGGGGTTCTTGAAGGTGATGAGATCGCAGAGCTGGCTTTGGCAGTGCAAGACTTGAGGCGGGCCGCAGCTCAGGTCAAAAATGGTGATTCGGCAGCGAGCCTTGCTGGTGACCAAGTCGCGGGGGATTCCGGCGGCACCCTGGTAAGACTTGACCTTTTTGGAGTCTTTGTGGAGGATCTTGAGCACCTCGATGCGCAAGGTTGAGCCAGACTCGGACATTGGGGGTGAGGCGATGAGGCGGTCCATGTCGAAGGAGTCTGGAGACGAGAGGCGGCGGCGCTTCGCCGGCCTGGTGCCGTCGCTGTCGGCGGGATGCGAGACTTTGTGCATGGAAGAGGATATGATGCTGCCCATGACTGACGATTCCTGGAGAGCCTGGACTCCCTTGAGCCAGGTGCGATGAAGAAAGGGGGCAGTCCTCTGGCGGGGACTGTGAACCGTCATGGCGGACTAGAGCTTGTAAGTCATGAGGGGACAGAGCCGGAAGACGAATGAGAACAAGGGGCGTGCATGAGGTAGTTGCGAGAAGAGATTGGAGCGTGGCGAAGTGGTGGTGCTGGAGCAGGTAGGATTTTGTCGCGGGTGGGCGCGCGCGAGCCAGACAAGACAGGATGAGAAAGAGAAGGAGGGTCAATAGAGTGAGAGCACACGCCTCATGGCGGTTGATATCCGGAGAGAGAGCCCTGAGAGCTGGAGGGCCGAAGTCGAAAAGGTGAAACGCGACGCCAGGGCTTGCTTGCGGCAAGCAAGGCTGTCGTGGCGTCGTTGGCTGCGGCTCTGGCGACACAAGTCGACTAGGAAAAGGTGAGTGAAACCGACCGAGCACGCCGGGGCCGACGGGGAGATGGAGGAGCTGCAAGGGCGGTGGTCAAAGAAGGGGCAGGCGTGAGGGCGGGAGATGGGGGCGCGGCGCAGACAATTAATGAGTTGAGAGACGTGAGTGAGTGGCTCGCTGAAGCGACGAACAAACGACGCGCCTCGGGAGCTTGCAGGGGCCTGAGCCGGGTTTATCGCGACGCCCGAAGCGGCCTAGCGCCGACCTTGCTGCGCTTAGGGAAGGAGCTGCCCACGCCACCTGGACCGAGGAGCATTTCTTACGAATTGCAATGTGATGATGCAACATGGTAATCATCTCTTATAATTCATACCAATTGCATGAATTATAAGATTGTCTCCCGTCAACGCTAGTGGTTGAAAACACCTCGTCTGTCTGTTTTGTATGCGATGCGAATACACGCACGTGGAATGAACGTCCCGACTCCCGACTTATCCGCTGTCTAATCCAGAATGTTGTCCTTTGCTGCTTTGCCCCTTTGAAATTCCCCCCTCACTCCTCCGCATCACCGTATCTCAAGGTTTGATTTTCTCTGGTTTTCCATTTTTCCATGTCCTGTTTATTAGCCTCCGCTTAAGCCGAAGCTCACGTGCACCTCGTTGTCCCCTTGTTGCAACTTTGATTGACACAAATACCCCTTAGCTGCATAGGTACATACATACGTACATAAGCTAGGCACGTAGTGCCTTATCCGCATTGCAAGCAATATGGGTCGCTATAAGATAGGCTCCTAGGTACCTGTGCCCGCACGCATGCATGTATCCACTGACTGCTTAGGTACCTACTTCGTATGTATGTACGCATTCTGCCTACCGACAATCATCCTCATTCATACATGACGGTCGCCTCGACGTTGAAGTCTCAAATTCTCGCACATCTTCGCTCACTCCCTCTCCTCGGTATCCTGCGTCTGCTCATAACGCGCCCATTGTTCATCCTCAGTCCTGGCCAGAGCATAATCGTCGCCCAGTGCCAAATGGCCCATCCGTGTTGGACGTCTCCTGCCTAGGAAGCTTGCTCGTCTTTCAACACGAGAAGACCTCGAGATTGCCCGCTCTCATCTCCAGCCAACGGGCGATGGCTGTAACTCGAAACGCTGGGCGATCTTCCGCCGTCCAAAGCTGTCGTCGTCGAAACCCTGGGCGCACGTCTCGCCCGCCGTCTTCTCGTCGACCAAGCCCAAGCCGACTGTCGTCCAGTGATCCGACTGACACTGTGCAAGACGATGAATCGCCGGTGACACCATCGCCTCAGGCTGTCGGTACGGGTAAACATGCCAACCCTGATATCGGCGGCGCAGACGGCAACCCACCCTCTTCACCACCGGCCTCTGCTTCCAAACACCGCCGCTCCTCGCGAACCAAAGCTGCTGGTGCGAAGCTCAAGACCGAAAGCTCACGCCCGACGCTCCGCGCGCGTAGTCGGAAGGTTTCCGGACATGCATCCTGTTCACCGGCCAAACGGCGCAAGATATCGTCGGTTCAAGCCCAAGAAGCCCCAGCAGGTGTCATCCCAGACTGGAGAGATCCGCGCATCTCTTTTGCGTGCTGGTACGACATCTTTCTCTACGCCGCAAGCCTTGGCACGGTTGACGATCTGGCCACGGGTTGGCTCGTTCATGCTGCCACTACTTGCCGCGCCTTGGCTGAGCCAGCGCTGACTGCGCTTTACCGCTGCCCTCTGATCAAGCAAGCCTCTAAAGCCAAACGGCTTGCCGCGCTTCTTGCACGCCCGCCCTCGGAAACCCTCTTCAACTACCGAGTCAAGATCGAAGCTTTGCATATAAACATCAACATTGTCCCTCAGGCCGTCTTGCCCCAGCTGATTCATCCACTCAGTCGCCTCCGAGTATTAATCATTTACACTCCCGCGGACCAGCCGCCGTATCGTCAGTTGGACAGGAATCTTAGGTGGCACTACGCCGAGGACATGTTCCGCGCTTTGGCGGCTGATACAGACGGGACAAGTGAGAAACGGTTCCCAACGATGCTCACGAGCTGGGAATGGAGTGGAAGGTTCATCGGCGGATGCGTCCCCGACGTCCAGACCATGGGCCATATTCACCAGACGCCGCCATTCTCCCAGCTGACAAAGCTGAGCCTGACAAACTTTCAAGTGCCGTCTCTCAGCAAATTGCAGCAAAAGCCCGAGAGCGAGGAAGAAGAGCTACGGGCCTATCACGAAGATGGCTTGGTGATTGAATCTGTTGGGAACGCCATATCGCAGCTGGCGCGCCTCGATCATCTCGTTTTCGAGTCGTCGACGGTATTGAACCATCGCCTGCTTCCCCTGCTGCCACATCAGCTCGCTCATCTGGAATTCATCAATTGCTGGGAGGTCAATTCGGAGGACCTTGCTGGGTTCCTACGTACCCACGGCGGCAGCTTGCGCACACTGACGTTGCTGCATAACCAATCGTTGGACCTGGGCTTCTTGACCACCCTGTCCGAGAGTTGCCCGGGCCTCCGAGAGTTGCACATGAACCTATCGTACTACCGCCATCACGACTGCGTCAACGACGCCGATCCCATGTACGACCAGGCTCTACTCCCGAGTCAAATTCCCACATGGCCGTCAAGTCTCCGGGTCATAATTATCGAGCACGTTCGAGACTGGTCCGCCGAGGCTGCAGAGACCTGTCTTCAGTCGCTTATCGATAACGCCAAGAAGCTGCCCCATCTTCGTCACCTCGCCATAAAGTCAACGCTCGACATACCCTGGCAAACCCGTGCCACCATGCGCCGCGAGTGGCGCGCAAGGATGGAGAAAGTCTTCCTCCGCCCCCTGGCCTGCCCCCAGCCGCGTGCGACCCTGCGCCCGCTGCCCATGGACATGGACGAGGCGCCGAGGAAGCGGAAGAGGAGCGGCGGGCCGCCAAGGCCGCCCTCGCGCCGAAGCGGGAGACTGGCGGCCCACGCTGACGGTCCCACAACCGACGCGGCCAAGTCTCTTCGCCGACAGCGGCGACGGCCCTCGTACAGAGATCCCGACACCGACGAGGACGAGACGGACGGGTCTGCGCCCGGCCAAGAAACTGACGACGACGCCCCTGACGACACCGTCACCGGCGCGGCAAAGCGCTCTTGCGGATATGACGACCTGGCCGTTCAAGGTTTGTGCAAGACTGTCAACGTGCAGTTCGACAATCAAAAGGTTCGCGAGCTCCAGTATAGCATGGAAGACTTTGTCGACGACCAAGACACCGAATCGGAGGACGAGTGGCAAGGGGACGATGACGACGATGAATCCATCATCATCTTTCGTTGAGTTGCCGTCTCAACGCACGCCACGCCGGTCCCAGATATGGCACGGTCAAGTATCATTGCCAGTTTCTGTACGACGGAAAGCTTCCGTAAGATGCCCGCGCCTTTTCTTTGCCGATGGACCCTGTCAACTCGGAACAGACGGGGGAGTCCACCGGCGATTGGCGCGCGCGGAGACGGAGACGGACCGACGTGCGTCCCGCGGACCAGCAAGGAACTGATGTACATACATATGCCAATAGCCAAACAAGGTCAAGACAGAGAAACACGCACGCACGCACATAGACACATGAAAAGGGAATCGGTCTGTGCCAGTAGGCGGGTGTGAAGGAAGACAAGATTGAACGAGGCCATCGACTGGCCGAGGGTCCTTACAACCTAACAGCTTCGTTCAAGAACCCGTCGGCGTGAGAGTGCAGAAATAACTCATGGGAAACAACCCAAGCCTCTACATTTCGTGGCAAGTCTCGATTTGTTCGAGATTTCATTTCAAGACGCCATTTCGACGAAGAGGGGGTATTTCCCACAGTAAAGCCACTGCCTTTCATCCTTTCGCTGTCGGTCCAGTCCTCTCTCGAGTCCTCTCTCGCTGCCGAAAACGCCTTTTCCGGCCCCTGAAAAATCACGGTTCCCGTCCGCCGGTAGCAACGTCCTGTCCCCGATCCCAAGGGACCTGCCGAATTTAGGGCAAGCAGGCGGCCGCTTCACTAGAATGCGGCACCGCCCATGCCCTCACCCGCCAGATTCTTCATGCTCCTCTCGCTCAAATCGCTGCGCAGCTCCCAAGCCCGAGAGTCCCGCTCCAGCTTGTCCCACACGTAAAGGCTTTTGCGTAGTTTTTCCTGCTTGGCACGCAGCTCATCTCGCAGCTTTTCCTCCTCGTCACGAAGCTTTCGGTAGTGAGGCTCGAGATCTCGCGTCACGCCCAGAGTGAGCGGCGTCATGGGTGGGTCGAGCTTCCCGCCCGGTACGATTGGCGGCATCGTAGCAAGCAGGTTCTGGGCCAGGCTTTGTCGCTGCCCGAAACCGTGCGGAGCAGATGGGCCGGTTGGCGGGTTAAACGGGCGCTGCTGAGGGGCCGTCGATGAAAATGGTATGTTGGTAGACGCGCTCCTAGGGCCGGTGGGAATGGGCGAGGGACCGCCCGAGGTCGACAGTGGCGACACTCCCGACATCTGCCTCGAGGGAGGCTGACTCCAGCCCCCTCGCACTGATCGCGAACCGTAGGCGCCCCTGGACGGTGGTACGTAGCCTCGGGGCCCCGAAGGAGGGATGGTCGGGCTCGTTGCGTCAGACCGATGTGGCGCTGCGGCACCGGCAGCCTGGGGATGTCTTGACGTCGAAGGAGCCGGCGAGGGAATCGAGGCGTTCACACCGCGGTTGGACGCGGGCCCCGTGGGAGGCATTCTCAGAGCTGCAGGACCACGTGGAGGCGACTTGGCTAGGGTTGACGTGGGGTCATTGGGCCCGGCTCGCGTGACATGCCTGGTGGAAGTTGACGCTGGGGTCGCTCCGGGATGCACAGGATCCTCCCGCGACGGCTGAGGAGACCGGACCCTGACCGAGCTTGGCCGGGGCGAGGCTCTCTCAGAAGCTGGTCGAGAGGTCATTGTCGATGAAATGCCAGATTCTCGGGGAAGAGGAGACCTTCTATATGACTGGTATCTGTCCCCTCGTCGACTTGGGGATCGAGATCTCGGTCGATATGAGGCACCCCGAGGGGCGAGGGGCGAGGCTCTTCCGGGAGGGCTTCTCTCGCGGCGATCTCGGGGAAAAGGCGAGCGCGATCGTCTTCTAAGAAACCGTTGGTCGTGTCTTCGAATTCAGGTTGCCAGGTTAGCTCACCTATCATCACGCCCCTGAAAGTCACGATCCCTGTCACGAGGGCGATCTCGGTCCCGGTCGCGGCCCTGCTCTCTGTCGCCGTTCCAGTCCCGACGGGGCGATCTGGGACGCTCAAACCTGCCGTCACGGCCAGGAGACCCGCGTCGAGAGAGGCTGCGGCGTCTCATTGGGGAGCGGGTTCGCTCGCGTCTTCGAGGGCTCTCGCGATCCCGAGAGCGTTCGCGGCGATAGCGATCTCCACCACTTCTGGACCGTCGGCATGGTTGATATCTCCCCGGAACGTAGCTGTCAGAGCCAGAAATAACGGGACTGCGAGGGCGAGGGCTCCTAGGACGGGGGCTCCGAGGTCGATCTCTCATCGGACTCCTCGCTCTCCTCGGCGATCGATCGCCACCGCCTCGAGGGGTTGGCCGCCATGACTCTCCTGCGCCGTACCTGATTATTTCGCCATCGTCATACCTGCAACAGTTAAAACTTGCCCCGAGGCCAGGAAGCGAGCAAAACCCCGCTCGCTCGAGCATTGCCAAGAGGCTGCAGCGGACAGCAAAGAGGGTGCATTTGCGGGGACAAGACTGACCTTCGGGCTCGTCCGTCCCGGTCACGATCCATTCTCGCCAGCGCGTGCTGCGAGCACGTCGTGGCAAGATTGTACGATGACAGACACACTTTCTGGCGGGCGTTTGGTGAACAAAAGGGAAACAAGAGCTGGCCGCAATTTGGAGCACCGGAGAAACACCGTCTCCATCTCCGGGTTAATGCACATATGCACATGGTACATGGGTACCTAGGTATGTAAGGTCCTCATGCAGTGGAAAGCGAAAGGTTTCAATCATCCGAAATGTAGCCGTATCCTGTTGCCCGGATTCTTTCTCTCGGTCCTGCAGGATCGACTGTTCACCATGGTATTGCGGCTTGAGCCAAATTAGACTCTCCCGGGCCCGACTCCTGAGCACCCAACTAAGCTGTCAAGTCCGTCCTTTGAACGGCGGCAAGACATGCTCAGGCAAAGTTGATGCAGAAAGCTGCCGTGGAGCAGGGCCAATCACGACGACGCCTTGTCGTCCTCGGTCGTATCCCCGGGACCGGGAGCCCCGACACGCCTAATTATCCAGTCCTGGGCTTCTTCGGCGTGCTCTTGCATCATCTTGTTCAGCCCAATCATCTCGCTTCGCACCACCGTCCCGAACCTCCTCTTGTTGACCTTTCTCGTCAACTCGTGGTCTGACCAGCAGGCATGATCGCCAGCGACGTATACGCGCGAGTTTTCCTTGTACCAGGACGAGAGCTCATTGTCAACGTCCGACTTGACAGGCCGCAGGTTGCCAGTCACAAAGTTTACTACGCCCGAAATTCGGAATTTGCAGTCTGCTGGCGATTAGCCCCCGTCTTTGGCGTGCCAGGGCAAATGGTAGGACTCACCCCGGTTGATCAGAAGCACCTTGACCCCAAGATATGCGTTTCCCACACCCAGCAGGAAAATCTCGTCCGTGTCGTACAGCTGCAGGAAGTTGTCCCAAACATAGCAGACGAGCTGTTGTATTTGCTCCTGAAGCTTTCTCTCCCTGAATCCAGGTATGTAGGCGTCGGTATCCTAGTCATGTCAGAACATGTGGATTTTCGTTGCCAGCTTGCGAGATGCCAACTACCTCTTCGTGAGTGACATAGGCAGAGACATTGATATCCATGACGCCAAACTTGTGGCCGATAGCCCAGTCAATATACTGGGTTACACCGTCCACCTGTCCTGATTAGCGGGGGCAGTTCGCCAAAGCTGGGATAGGTCGTCTTACCACCCAAGCGTTGTGCGGTTCGATGGATGTGTCGACGGCGTCCGGCTGTGCCAGCAGCTGAGGCCTGTGTAGGTCAGCAGCTGAGCAGCGGGCTGGATATAAAGGGGCGACTGACGGATCATGTATGATGACCAAGATTCTCCTGACGTCGTGGAGATTCGGCGTGACCAGAACCTGATTCTCAAACGACTTGTAAAGCTGCTCTCGTTGCACATAGAGCGGTACCATGCTGTGCTTCTGTTGCAAGACCTGGCGCTGCGCGTTTCTGATGACGTCGTGGAGTCGACTGGCATTGAGAGACTGCACCTCTGGTATGTCGACGATTCCAGGACGCATGCACTCCCAATACGGTGCCTGGTGCGCCTGTACCCTGGCCAGAATCCGAGCTGCCTCCTTGTTGATCTTCGGCAACCCCATCTTTGGCGGGGGTTCTCCCATGAGCGTCTTGGCGACGGCGACGGCGGAATTCGAAATGGCGTCAAGGTTGTAGCCGCCCTCGAGGCACACGGCCACTTTCCCGTCTGCGAGCGACATGAGCATGTGCGTCATGTGTGCGTAGCAGGGCGGCGTCACGAAGCAACCCCCCAGCTCATCTCCATCGGCGGCATCGAAACCGGCTGAGATGACCACCAGGTCGGGGTTAAACTCTTTGGCTATCGGCATGACGATCTTTTGAAACGCAGCCATATACTCGCCATCACCCATGCCCTGATCGTGCCAGCCTATGTTAATGTTTTTGCCCAAGCCGGGGCCTGAGCCACAGTTTTCGATGCCACCGTCTGGCGTCATGGGGTTTGGCGGCTTGCCTGGGTAAAAGGAGCCATTCTGATAGACGTGGATGGAAATGTATAGAACGTTTGGGTCCTGATAAAAGATGTTCTGGATGCCGTTGCCGTGGTGGACGTCCCAGTCCAAGACGAGGACTCTGCGGCAAAGCTCCGGAAAGTCTTGCTGGCAAACGCGCACAGCCACGGGCACGTTGTTGAAGAAGCAGAATCCCATCGGGGCGTCCCACTCGGCGTGGTGACCCGGCGGCCGGATAACGGCAAAGGCGTTCTTGACCTGACCCGTCACGACGTTCTTGCACGTGTCAATGGCGCCGCCGGCAGAGAGCATAGCCGCATGATACGACATGCTGCCAACGTAAAGGGATTCGCGGCCTTGATCATATCGCTTCGTGAGTTCTCGAAGTTCTGCCGTGCTGAGCGACTTCAAATTCTCAACCCAGGCGAGATGGTCCGACGAGTGCGCAAGACATATCTCCTCGCGTGTCGCGTCGCGAGCCGGTATCCTCCACATGTACCTGGTGGGACACTCCTTGAGAATTCGCGGGAGATCAGCCTCTGGCCCATTGTAGACCAGTCCCATCTTCTTGAAGGCCTTGAATATCTCGTGGATGCGCCGCGGGTCTTCTGGGTGATGCGTGTTTGGACTGAAATCAGCATTCATGTGGAGCTTCATGCGATCATCGTAACAGCAGCCCGTTGGGAGCAGGCCGCGGCGACGGAGTTGCTCCAGCACCGGGTCTGGGGAACTCAGATCGCTGTCCTCATCGAAGCAGCCTTCTTCGGAGGGTGTGTCACCGCCTTCGACGCGGCTAGGCTGCTCGTCGTCGAGCCCGTTCTCGATGCCGGCATCCCCCATAGGGTGGTCATCTACGTGCATGGCCGCACTCTTATTTATTTTGACTTTCTGACTTTTTGAGCGTCGCGGTCAGCGATGAAGGTGCGTGCAGAGACTCTTGGAGCAAACGCGAAGGCGTAGACGGAGATGCCGGATGAGATGTTGGCTGCACCACTGCCCGCCGGCAGATATCTGCAAGAGCGCGTTAGTATGTGTATGTTAGTGAGCCCGGCGTGGGAAGCAGAGCCCAAGCTGCCGAGCAGGAAAGAAAGCAGAACAGGGACCGGCAGCTCAGGCCTGGGAAGTGCAGCCCCTTGCCTCACCTGAGACTCTCAGTAGGTGGTTGCTCAACCTGGAGGAGCAGGCCCGGCGCGACCAGATTTCGCAGCCGTTCGACGGCTGTCCGGGACCCGCGCGATCAAGAGAGCTTCGCGCACGAGCGTCAGATGAAGGGTAGAATGTACTGTGCGTGCGCCAAAGCTACAGTTCTCCCGGGGGTTGTCGAGAGGTTTGAGGTGTGGTATAAATTGAGGATGATGAGGCGAGGCTCTATGGGGTACCCGCGAGCGCCCCAAAGCCCCGTTAGGGTACTACTACTGGCTAATAGTACATATGTACATACATATTCGTACCTAGGCGCAACATGTTAGTTTTCCCGCCTAACAGTAATGATGTTGAGGATCCCGCTGTGGGCGCATTAGTCAGCATCGCACAGGGTTTTCCCTAAAAACCCTGCGCGCCCACAACCTCTAGATAATCAATCAACACACAGAATATAACCTTAACGTAGCTTCCTTGCAACTACGCAACGCGAAGCCACGAGGTCTCTGTGCAGCTATTCCGAGGACTAAAAGCCTTAAAAATACGTATTTTTAAAGAGTCACCCTTAGCTCTTTAGAAATCGGATTCCCACCAACCCGTAATGACTCCACCGCGAATACCACTTAACGCACCGACCAAGATGTCAGGCCTTGCAGGCTCTTTCCCCCCGGGCTCTCCGAGCTCGGACGACGAGGAGCCCGGTAAGGGCAAGTCTGTTGCCAGCCTCGGCAACTAGGCTAAATACCACTTCTAGAGGCAGGCCGAGGTCAACGTCGCTATTCGCAATGAGCTTCTAGCTTAGCGTAAAGACATTGACCGCATCCTGGATATACTCGCTGCTCGGCAGCCGCCGCCCCCTTCTGCCTCTCCCTCAGCCGGCCAGTCTGCTTCTTCTGCCATAGCCGGCAATTCTGCCCTTATGCCTGTTGCTGCCGCGCCTATTCCCTTGCCCTCGTCGCCGCCGACTTCTTCGTCGCCGCCGACTTTATCGTCGCCGCCGACTTCTTCGTCGCCGCCGACTTTATCGTCGCCGCCGACTTCTTCGTCGCCGCCGACTTCATCGCCGCAGCCGACTTCGGGCCCAGCTGCCTTAACCAGCGAGGAGCGTTTTGAACGCTCTAAGCAGCCGGCCCAGCAGCAGCAGCCGGCCCAGCAGCCGGCCTAGCAGCCCTAGCGGCTGCCCGCGAACACGCCGCTCCCGTGCTGCGAGGAAGAAACGGGCAAGCGAGAGCGAGAGCATCATCATCAGCGCCTTAATTTCGACTGCCCGGCCTACGTCCCCCACGACGCCTCGTACGACTAGGCTACACGGGCTCTCGTTAAGTCCGTATGGCCGCGAGCTAAGGCGGCTAACGATATCACGGGGGTCACGAATAAATGGTCCGTGCTGCAGAAAGTGCAGCAGATACATTCCTTCGTAGTCGGCCAAATCCCGTATAACTAGGCCGTTAGGAATATAGTGTTTGTTTCTATTGTTTATTTCTATTGTTTGTTTTTGTTGCCTGCTTTATTGCTTGCTTTATTGCTTGCTTTATTGCTTGTTTTATTGCTTATTTGCATCTCTTCTTTTAATGCGTTATTTCCTATTTGGGTTGCGTTGATTGCCTCACTTATAAGCAGCGGACTGCTTATTTAAGCAAAGGGCATCTAAGGATCCCGCTGTGGGCGCATTAGTCAGCGCACCGCATAGGGTTTTCCCTAAAAACCCTACGCGCCTACAACCTCTAGATAATCAATCAACACACAGAATATAACCTCAACGTAGCTTCCTTGCAACCACGCAACGCGAAGCCACGAGGTCTCTGTGCAGCTATTCCGAGGACTGAAAGCCTCAATGTTACGACGACGAATACCCGTTGGCTCTCTTTTTATGCCAACTTATTAATTAGCTAGCACTGTGATAAGCCCACCTAATATCGCGCGTAACTTTCGCATGCTGCAGTGGTTCAATTACCTACCTACCTTCCTACCTACCTAGGTAGGTAAGTGGCTCGACATAGATACATACATATGTACATACGCATTGAGTGAGTTCAAGTCCATTCCACTTCTGACGGAGGCCACCAATCAATCTCACACCCCAGGACGAGCAACAGCACTAGACTGCAGCAGTTGATGCAGTAAGACGGGACTCAAACCCCGTCAATCGCTGATGGCTCTCCAAATGCGACCCGTCGTCTCCACGAGGAGAGTATCTTGAAAGCGTCTGGACAAACTTCAACCCCGGGGGTAGCGATCCGTCTGGGCTAGCATCGTCTCCCAAGCCGGCCCGCTCGCTGTCGCGCTCATCGTCAAAGTCGACAATGCCCCCCCCATCGTCCTCTGCCAGGCTCGGGGCTGTGTCCAGCCAGCGTCTCTCATCGAGTGCGCATCGTATGGCAATCTGGATGGACTCTTGGTCAAACGAAAAGCTCGGGTGATCGAGACGGATTTCATTGATGAGACGGTTTCGCGGGTAGCTGCAAATGTTGTCGAAGTAGTAGAGCAGCTCCTGAGGACCGAGCTTCGTATATGTCTTGACAATGCGACCCCAGACGCTCTGGTCGTTCCAACTAGTCGCCAACGACTGGCTTCTGCCCACGGCCTCGACAAGAGGCGGGGGTGTCAAGGTCTTTCGAGGTACCGTCAGCATGTCTCCAAAGATCGCCGCGATGTCGCTGACCTGATGCTGATGTTGATCCAACCGGGGACAGATGTATTGCAAGATCACGTCCTTGACGGCCTCCAAGAGATCCATCAATTCCAGAAGCTCGCCGGTACAGTGAAAGCGCATTTGGCTTGTGCGAATGTCGGCCACGAGCGGCTCTGGATGGCCCATGCGAGGCCTGGGGAATTCGCCATGAAAGTAATTGCCGTAAAGCCACCACCGATACAACGCTCTTCGGAACCTCAGCTTTTCATGGGGCCGCAAGAAGCGACACATGTCCGGCTGATGAAACCATCTCATTTGGGGAAAGAGCTCTTCCCACTTTCGAACAAGCCGACACATTGACAAGAGAGGATCCAGGTCCCGCTCCGTCAAGAAAACCGCGTTTGGAGCGTTGGTCGTAGAAAGGGTCGGTTTGCGGCCTTTGAGAATGGGCAGAAACTCGTCGTGCAGGCCTTCGGTAAGCGCAAGCCGCGATTGCGACGCGTGAGCCAGCACAAGGCCAGAATCTCCCACAAAGCGCTTGAAGATGATCATGCGAGGCCTGTACAGCCCTCCTTGGGTAATAATGTCATTTTCCGAAGCCGTGTAGACTTGGAGTAGCTCCTCAAAAGGACTAAAGTCCCGATGGAGAGCCGGAAGCAGGATGGCCGCTCTTCTCTGCTCGAAGAAGCCCATGAAAAATTGATTGGCGGTCGAAAGTCGGAATACGGAGTCAAGATCCAGTTGCTGATAAACCTCAAGCAGTATTTCAACTGGCAACCCCGTGAAACAGGCAGTCCTTCCTGCCGGGGAAGCCATGCTGAGCCACAGGACTGGGGTGGGAGTGTGGCCGAATCCGTGTTTAATGGGTCAATGACGTCGAGTAATGCCACGCGAAAGTCTGATGTTTGCTTGAGAGAATTGGGCAGGGATCGTCAGATAACAGCTCTTTCTGATTCAATGGAAGCCAAGGCGCAATGTTGCCGGAGCACGCAAGATGTGGTAGTAAATCAATCTTCCGCGAGTTAGCTAAAGACAGGGGGAACCTCTGTTACGACGAACCCGTTGAGTCAAGCATCTTTCAAGCCGCCAAACCACCTGTACAATCGTGGATGCGTATCGAGAGCTGGGATGAATACTCCACGTCGGATTCCTCGTCGAATGCAGCGTTGGAAGCTTTGGCAAAATGAGGTCGGCAAAGACGATTGACGTGGGAAGCGTCTTGCCCGGAGGCTTTATTTTCCTGCCAACCCGGCGTTGGGGCTCGAAAGACAGCAGATGGTGCTCAACGACATCGTGTCCAGTGACATGGCGCGTTCCATAGGGGGAAATGCAAGCTTCGCTCTTCCAGCAGTCATGCTTGAGTTGGGCGAGATGACGGAGTCGTGCCAGGTCGTCAGCGCGCGTCGCGTAAAAAAGAGACATCGATGACATCCGGGTATTTGCCGCTGATTAGTGCAGATTACGTACCCCATCCACCGAGGCCAAAAGCTCCCTCGCAGACGCGAGCGCTCAACTTCCAGCTTGGTAGTACATCCATCACGTTCAAATGCGCATCGTCTCGTCATTGTCGTAGCGACGCCATCGATTCGCAACCATAACACGGTTCTAAGTCAAAAGTGCCAAGCGGGAACCAAGTTGCAGTAGCCTCAGCGGCCATGTTAGCTCAGGTCAACGTCTCGCACACCGTGGTTTCTCCCGTAGTCCATCTACGCATTTTTATGAAACGCTAAGCAAAAATTGACTGGTTATCTAGCTCGTCCTTCGTCATCCGAGTGCGCCCGTTTGACCTTAGTCCCAAGTCTCCCTTTTTGGATAACCTCATCACCGTTTGTTCTGCACGTGCATTATGCCGCGTGGCTTTGGACCTGCGCAGGTCCGCCCTGACCTGGTTTGGCGATACAAACTCTCGATTCTCGTAGATGATGGGGCCACCGAATGACCCTTCTTGAATCACAATCGGCGTGAGCACGAAACGGGGGCCAATCTCGACAAGGTTGATTTCTGTATCGCCAACGGCCGACCTTGACTTGGAACTGCTCTTCGTTTGCGCCTCGGCGTCCTGATCGAGCTTGATGCTTGAGCCTTCTTGCTCGTTAATCTGGTAGTTGCGAACCCAGATCTTGCCATCGGCGAAGCTGAACCCCATGACGTGATCGATAAAGGGCTTCGATTTCCGTGCGCCTTGTGGGACACCAAAGATATGCAGAAACAGCTCCTTGATAACGCGCAGGTGTGGATGCTTGTCGAAAGCGGCGTCGAACGAGAGTATCGGCCTGGAGCCCTTCAGGCAGTTGCCGGTGAAGTGCAGCTCCTCCATTGTGTGTACTAGGGGGAATGCGCGTCAGTGAGTGAACCTGGGTGTGAGGCAATCGGGTCGATGCCACTTACGGTTCTGAAGATGCATCTTGACCGTTGGCCCATTCGGGACCTTGCTGAGCCATATGTACAAGTCCTTTCCTTTTCTCGCCTCGAAGAACAAGACGTTGTTGCAGTTGTACAGCTCGGCAAGCTCATTGAGTTCGTTCAGCCTTGACTTTGAATCAAACTTTGCGTCCTTGCGACTATGCGGGAGCATGGAGGCGATGTCGTTCAAGAGATGCCGATGTCTGTATACAGTCAGGCGCCAGCCACGGAAGCTGCTTGGATCATGTTGGCAAACTGACCTGTAAGTGACGCCTCGCGAGGAAAGGATCAAGACTCGCTGCTTGTTCTTTTTGACACCATTGCTTGGGGCCTCGGACTTTTGAGAGTCCTTCTTGGACAGAGACTTATAGACGGCAGCCATGGTTTACCTGGCGACTGATGACCCCGTCAAGCCTTAATGCCGCGTCTTGATGATGGGCGTTTGTGTAGGTTGAATGCGAAAAGCGGGAGGTTCAAAAAATTTGGCCCCAGATGTTGTCTTGGACCGTATCGATAAGCGACTTTTGTAGTGGGTCTTTGATGTGCTGCTGACTCAAGCTCGGTACTTCGTACGTACAGCCAATCATCAAAAGTGGAGACCCCTCCGAGAGAGAGAGATGACAGATGACTTTCGTACTTGGTACTTCGTATTCGTACATACGAATAGCTCCTTTCTCCTTTGTCCTCAGAGGGCATTGCAAGCCCTCCTCCTCTTATTATTATCATCTTTCCTGCCTGCCTCTCTTTGCCTCTGTTTATTGGGCTCCAGCACCTACGACATGCATACTCTGTACCTTGCGCCGCCCACCACCACGGCGATAAAAAACCCAGGGCGCACGAGGAGAAGCCAGCGTTCTGATATCCGAGGCGCATGACGACGCCGGATACACGAATTGCCCCGCGATCCACGACCGCGCTCAAGACGATGCGCATCCAAGTCCTCACGCTCCCCCGGGTGGAGGCGTCTCCTGGCACCCACCAACACGCGATCATTAAGGATTCATTCAGCTACGTAGCAAGATCGTTTCGTAGCGATCGTCCAACGCATCAGCTCCATCCACCCACGGTCATGACAAACAAAGGACAAAGGAAAGTCGGAAGTGCCCGCGCCTTCTAATATCAACAAAGACGTATCACAATCGCTCGTCTCTTGGACGCTGCGCCAACGTTCTCTCCTCTTGTGACGTACAATTCGGAGTACATGCGAGACGTCTGGTATCTATCCCAAGCCCATGCAACCACGCAAGAACCGATTCGTAGTCAAGCAGGCTTAGCAGCACTTGCCGCTCTTGCCCGCCTCGTCGTCGGCAGGCTTGCTTAGGGAAATGTTTGTGCCAGGCCCGACGTTGGCCTGAGCACCATCTCCGCTGTCGAGCGCCTTGCTAGACACGATTCGGTAGATTTCTGGACGCGTGCCTTGTCAGTGCCCTGTCCATCTTCGGCGGCGCCCGCTGCTGGACTGACTTACCCGTCAGGATGTTTTGGAAGGCGAGCTCAACATTGCTAGCGTCCAAGGCCGACGTCTCGATGAAGGACAAATGGTTCTTGCCTGGAAGTTGAGTCAGCATGGGTGATGATTGGCCGATAGGCTGGGTGCCGTACTGGCAAACGACTTGGCCTCCTCCGTTGGCACAGCCCGCAGGTGCCTCAAATCACTCTTGTTCCCAACCAACATGATGACGATGTTGGCATCGGCGTGGTCACGCAGCTCCTTGAGCCACCGGGTCACATTTTCGTATGTCTGATGCTTGCTGATGTCGTAGACGAGTAGGGCACCAACGGCACCTCGGTAGTAAGCCGACGTGATGGCGCGGTAACGTTCCTGGCCCGCGGTATCCCAGATCTGCGCCTTGATAGTCTTGGAGTCGACCTGGATGGACCTGGTAGCGAACTCGACGCCGATGGTCGACTTTGAATCCAGGTTGAACTCGTTTCGCGTGAATCGACTGAGAAGATTGGACTTTCCAACGCCTGAGTCTCCGATAAGGACGACTGCGGGAAGCGAGTGTTAGCAGGGTGCGCGCGTCGTCGGGCTAGTCGATGATTGACGGCATGGGGGACAGCGGCACCTTTGAAGAGGAACTGTCGAGGGCACAGGAGCCCCTGTATTTAGCACTCGCCCAGGCAGTTGATGGAGGGGAAAGGGTCGCGCACATCGTATTCGTCGTTGGCCATGATGGCGATGTATGCGAGTTTGGGCGGCGCGGCTGCGGTGACGTGCTGAAGTGGTTGAGCTGTTGCGGTGCAGAGGAAGTGCGGGTGGTTGCGAGTGCGGTTGGTGGATGTGGAGGGGAAGAATCGCCGCAGGGGAAGTCGTATCGAAGCAAGGTGGAGACTTACGAGCGCGAAAACCGGTAATAAAACCACCGATTTAGGCAGCTAGCGGGTCCCTCTCTGCATTAGCTAAGCGACTCCACTCGGGAATAAAGCCTTGGCTTGGTCGATTGGAAAGCTCATGCAAAGCGGCGCCGGATAATATATAGTACTACTTGTTGCGGTGTGTTCCGGACAGAGTGGTGAACCTGACGGCAGAACTCCAAACATAAGCATAAATGGAGACCGACTGTGGGCAGGTGCTATTGAATCCACGGGTGCCTCGATTACGCTGGGCAGCCTACGAGTTACAAGAGAGGAAATGGCTGGCTGGGCAGAGCCTGGGCAAACTCCGGGATAACTACTTGTTCCATCTGTTGTTACTTCGTAGATCTGTGCGCGGTGATCGTCCACCGCGCTCCGCATTCCACCTAGGTACCTACTAACCGATGTTTATCAGCTTTATGCACGCACAGTATAAAATACATAAATCACTGTTCAACCCACCTACTTCGTAGGTAAGCACAGCAGGCCGTGCCTGCCTTTTTCCGTCTGCGCTCCTTCCCTTCTTCCCTCCCTGCCGCTCGGATCTTGGACGGCTCGAGCTGATACGGCCCCTCCCGCCAATTCGGCCCTCGTCAACCTGCTACCGAGGCCATCTCGACCCTTCAAGACACTCTAGGCGTCAGCGACAGTCCCTCAACTTCCACTTCGCCACTCTACCACGCTAGTGCATGTTGCCCAAGGCTCGTCACCGGTCACCGGCACACGCGTTTCACGTTTCACACTGGCGAAAAGGCCTTGGCGTACCAGCTAGCTTTTGATTTGAACATTTTTCTTGCGAGAAAGGTCTTCTGATCTCCTCACGCGCCCTTGGACACACATGGTTGACGCCGCGCACGCGAATCCCTACGACGCAGCCGCTTTGAGTTATCGCCATGAGTGAACCGGCAAAATCGTCTAAAAGCCAAGATGACGGCTTGTCCGTCACATCCACCAGCGAGGAAAATGAAGACACGGACGAATTCTTCAGTTTTGACAGGATTCTTGCCGAGAGGCAGGTCGGTGGAATATTCATGTATCTGGTCGAGTGGGAGAATTACCCGCTCTCAAAGGCAACGTGGGAGCCACTCGAACACTTCGAACACGGAACCTTCTTCAAGTGGGAAGAGTTCAAAAGGGAAAGCGGCAGACGAACAGCCCCTGGTTTCAAGATCGGCGATTGGAAGAACGCCATTTATGAAGAAGTCACGATGAAGCGTGCTCGACACGAGGCCCGCAATATCAAAAGGCTCTCGTCGGGTCGGCAGCCGACGTCCTTCCGAAACTCCGGGGCAGAGTATCTGGAGATCATAGAAGAGTCGCTGGAGGACTTCGAAGAACCCCACGAGGAGACGGTCGTGGCCCAAGGTGTGACATCAGCCGACGACACGTGCGCTCACAAGCCACGGGAATCAGGGCGCACTGACGTCTCTCCTGGGGCAGAGACGAGCGGTGCCACTGCTAGCCCTGGAGCGTTTGGTTCTGTCGCGCTCGTGCAGAATCACACTGCTAGCCCTGGAGCTGGAGCGCTTGGTTCCGTCGCGCCCGTGCAGAATCGGCCTCGAGCACCAAGTCCAAAGCTGCCGGCGCTCTGTCCGCCGGGCTCCTCAGGCAAACAAGTACCAGCGGCCCAGAAGTCGCCAGTGAATCAGCCGCGCAGACCAAGTTTCACGCGTGAGAAGCCCACCAGCCGGCCTCCGCTCACGGCGGCTACACGGCAACAAAAACCTCTTACCCTGGCGCGGACTACAACGGGTGCCAGGTCGAGACAGCCGGCCCCTGTTTCCAGAGAGGCAAATGTCGGCGCCAATGTGTTTGTGGGCGGAAAAACCAGAAAGGACAGCCGCACCATCCTGGATGCCTTGTCAGACACAAACAAAGAGCCCAGGATGCTCAAGATTCGTCACCAGAACATTGTGCGGAAGCGGCTTCGGGACAGGGAGGGCCTTGTTGCTCCGGCTTTCCCATCGACTCGGCTGGTTGCCTTGAGCGGCAGTTCGTCTAGCCTTGTGCGACGCGGTTCTGCTATAGACCCCGGACTTGGTGGCACTGGGGCCACAGCGGATGATGTCCCTTGGGATCGCCATGAATCACCAGACCTAGAGATGGCTCCTGATCTTCCCCAGAACTCCAATTCTCCTGATGCGGTGCCAAGTCAGCCGGGTGCTGGATCTCGCAGTCCGCCAGAAAACCAAACAGTGGAGAAGAGGAAAAAACGCAAGCGATCGGTTCGTTGGGACGACACGGTCACCGTCATGGAGGTGCCGGATGTTTTTGAAGAAGGTATGCCCTTCTGCCAAGACCCCCTGCTTTGAGGTGAGACTGACGGTGGCGCGCCAGAGACAATGCAGTCTGGCGATCGCCCCGGAGACCTAGAGCCACAGCAGATTTCCATATGGTGCCAGCTCGGCGCCAGCGAGGCGGATGAGCTGATCATGACCTTCTCTGGCCTGCCAGGGCACAGGAATCTGCCGTGGCTTCAACATTTCAGCGACCAGGCTCGAATGGTATTTACTCACACTTGCATAGCGCAGGACTTCATGGCACAGGCCGAGTTGCAAGACAAACAGCTTTGCGAAGGCCTCATTTCCAGCGCCACAGGTGGTGAGAAATTTGAAAGTATCGCTCGTCGACTCAGGTCAAGTTGCTTGGGCCTGCTCTGCCACAACGGCGAATACTGTGTCATCGTCTTCGCGTCCGAAGGCGAGGGCGTGACTGGTGAGCACGGCATAGACCTCGGTGTCTCGTCCAGCTGCCTGCTCAAGCACTCCATCATCAAGCCTAGCACCTGTCTTGAGCCATCCATGCTCGCTCCTTTGACCAGCGCAGATTCGCGAGTCGGGCCCGATACAGGCCCAATGCAAGATGTGCCAGTTTTCGACATGTTTTTCAAGTTCGAGTATGACCAGCTGTTGCCCCCACTAGCTCGACGAGAAGACAGACACAGATTCTTTCTTGCATTTCCCCCATCCGCTGGACAAGAAGCATGCCTCATCTCACAGTGGCTGCGTTACTTTGACGCCGACTGCGACGTCAGAACCAGTTTACATCCCGGCAGCTGGTCAGGCTTTCTGAAGCTTGGTCAAGGTACCTTGATACTGCACGAAGATGCCCTCTGGGCCGTCCGTCTATTCCCAAAGCTTGCCATCCTGCTTTGCGCCCCAAGCGGGACTGTTAAGTTTTTCCTCTTGAAGAGAGCGGAGCCATTACTGCATATGCCTCCATCTCGGGATCTCTCGAGTCTGGGCGGCAGCGGCGGCGAAACACAGTTGTGCCCCATTCTCCGCCCGGGAACCGCTTTCCTGGTAACGCCGAGCTTTCTTGCATCGCAACCAGAGCAAGCCTACATATTCGTCAAGTGGTTCTGGCAAAACTACTCAAGGAACAGCCGAACATATTTTCGAGGCAAGCTAGTCGTGTGCTCTGACATTGAAGACTGGACACTCGACTTGGTCGTCAAAAGTCGAGGCTCCGACGAGGAGATGCAGCGCCCCGGAACGAGCCCAAAGTCGGCTGAAATGAGGATCAAGATGCTGGGCCTTTTGAGAACCCTTATGACGGACTCGGCTGACGAAACTGACGGTCTTGTGGTGTTTGCACCCGACGTTATAAATGGTAGCGATGAGCAAAGCCTGGTCAACTGGTTCGGCTGGTGGGCCATCATGAATATGGACCAGCTTCGGACGTTTTCTGTCATCGGCTCGGGCAATCAACATCTAGCCCGCCTGGCCTTGTGTATCCAGCTGCCAAACTATCACAAGGCCGCCCCGGCGGAGTCTCAACAACCAGCAAGCGATAATCATGTTGATTCTGCAGCGCATCAGAGCCAGGGCGCAGCGTGGCAGCTTGTATACAACGACGGTGCGGGCGCTTTGGTCAATTACATCAGCCAGGCTGAGGAAGCGTTTAAGCAGGCAGCTTTTCGACCAATGTCATTGTACAGATACCCCGTTTCTTACTGGGACCCCGACATGGCCTATCACTTCAAAGATTACTCGTCGGATTTCAAGTCATTTAGGGCATGGCTCAACTATTTCCCCGAGTTTGTCAACGTTGGGAGCAGCAGATGGGGAGGGCGAGGCATCTACAACTCATATGCCGGACTCTTCTACACAATCGAAGACGCATTCGATCGCACCAAGTATCCCCAAGGCGTCACGCCCACACGTCGCCCATGGGTGGCCATTTTGCGTCCGACGAGCCCGCATCGGAGGCCATGGAGCAAAGGGGAGCTGTTCATTTGGGATTGCACAGCCTGGGCTCAGTACCCCGGAGACTCGGCGGTCCATCTCAACGATCTCATTTGTGCACAGCGCGAGCTCGTCAAAATTATACAGGAGGAGAGCCAAAGCACCTTTGAGCTTCCCCTCGAGCGGGTCTGGCTCGGCGGTTCCACGGCCGACTGTGAGGGACACCGCTACTCAGAGCCACTCGATATTACTCTCAACTGGCTGGCAAATCTACCACCGAACATTAAGAATCTGGTGCCTGCGCCATACGTCAAGATACCAGAGAGGAATTGGAAGGAGGTGCTTCCTGGGCATGGCCCAGGCAAACCGGCAGAACCGAAGGCTACGAGTCCTATGGACGAGGACATGCCAGAAAGCGAGGTGACAGGGCCCAAGTCGATGATTTTCCGTGCGCCGCGCGTGGATGGCGAAGCCTGGCGCCCCGAGTGCCGGAACCTGCTTCATGAGTGGGCGGAGAGAACGCGGAGGCTGAACAAGTCAGCCGTGAGGGCCGAGTACTCCTTTGAGCCAACCATGAAGTGGTACAACGAACAGGTCCAGAAAGGACAAGGCCTTTGCCACCTCGACGTCTCGCCCTGGAAGGTGGCTTTCAACCGCCTCAAGATCCCGGACCCTAAGGACGTCTCGGATTGAGGGTAGGTAACATGGAAACGTGGAAATCGAGGGTTGGGTGAGCGGTCCACGGACGTTTTGTGCAGACAACATCTGTTCCCACGAAGTCATGTACTAGATACGCTGCGCGCACAATTTGGCGTTGATCCCATTAGCCTGCGCAGTCTGTGTGACAAACTTGTGTGACAAACTCCTAACACCAGTCCCACGTCCAGCTCAGCATCGCCTCGAGACAGTGGATCATCTGGTGGAAGCAAAGCTTCGCGTGCTCAGAAGTGCGCCCTTGACCAGCCGGATATTGTCTCTGACCTTGCGGATCTCATCCTGGGGCTCGGCTCTCTTGGCTGTGCCGTACATGTCGTATCCGCCGACAAACTGGGCATGGCTGCTGTACGTCATGCCGTCGAGGTTATCGCGGAACACGTCTAGCAGGGTCCTGACGTCCTCGAGGTCCTCGCTCTGGGCACGGAGCTGGTCCTTGAGTTCGGAAAGCGACTTTGTCGCCTCGGACAGACGATCGGCCTGGCGCTCTAACGCAGACTTTGCGACGGGGCGAAGTAGCGCGGCGGCGGCGGGGCCCGCGGGCAGCGACGTTTGGGTGCCGACGTCGCGGTGGAACAACTCGGTGGGATCCTCTGCGTCCTCGCCCGCGTCATCCGGGGCTCGGGACTGGGGACCGGTGGCGGGGACCTCGGAGACGGTCTTTTCGAGCTTGGAGACGAGGCTCTGGAGCTTGTGCGATGCGGTGCCGTGCAGCTCGAATCGAGCTTCTGTTAGGTTCTCAACCATGGGGGCGACTAAGTACTTGCTCGCCCCGTAGAGGAGGGTGGAAAGACCGGCAAAGCCGTAGAGAGTGGTGAGGAGACGGTTGGTTGTGACAAGGGGGGGTGGCGGGGGAGGTTTGGCGAGGAATTCGGGGTACGTGACTACGGGAGGGCGATGGGCGCCGCCGCTTAGCTGTGCGGGGGACTGCTGGGGATTATCTAGTTTTCGTTGTGAGATTGTCTGGGATGCCGAAGAGTCATCGTTGTCGGTGTGCTTCTTCAAAGCCGGTCACCAGTAAGCGAAGGGCCTCATGCCGAAAGCGATTTGGCGCGGTGACATGGGAGACAGACCTCGCCGGTTGGCTCGGCCATGACATCGAGCTCAGCCAGAAGTTTCTGCACATGGCCGTCTTGAATGCCCTTTGATCTTAGAAATGCGGCCTTTTTGTCCCGCGACGCTGTTCTGACGTCGTCATCGTCGAGGAAGCGGCGCGCAACCTCGAGCTGATCCTGCGGCTCGGCGGTCTGGTCGTCTTTCTCGCTGCGCAGCGGCCACAACGGGGTCCCGGCCGGTGCCGGTTTGTCTTGCGAGTCGACCATGCCGCAGTTGTAGATCTCACATGATGGAGAGTCGGAGAAGTCGGACTCGCATGGCCGGCGCAGGAGCATGGGTGGCGTTGGGATGAGGGGAGGTTTCCAGGAGCGGCGGCTAAGGTTCGGGAGAGAAAGCGACGGGGCTCGGCAGGCATTGCCAGTGCTTATGTAATGTATACGAATCAGAGGTGCATGACGACGCTGCAGCTTGTTGTATGTACCCGGTTTCGAGCACGTCCTCCTGGCTGAAGCATGCGTATGTATGTATATATGTACGTATGTACGTACGTGAACAGAAGCATTCCTGTGATTCGGGTAGGAACAAGGTCTCTGTTTTGGAATGCCTCAGAGGTAGAGAAGCACCGCTGTGTTCTGGGAGCGAAGCACGGGAAGTAGCCGGTACCAAGGGCAAGAAAAGTGGAGTCATGGGGTTGAGCGCATGAGCCGCCTCTTTCCGGGCGGGTCTTCAGAAGCTACGTGAGGCGCTCGTCAATCAGTCGACCCGGACACCGCTGATGCCAGACTTCGCGCAGCTCGCATACCCCGTCGCCTCCTGCTTCGCTCGTGTCTGCCCGACTCGTGAGTCCGCCCTCTCCGTCCATCCCTTGTCCGCATCTGCCGTCGACGGGCCTGCAAATGAAGACGCAGCCCTTTCGGTCGCAAAATTGAAGAAGAGGGAGCGGAGGAAGCTTGGCACAGAGGGACCGCAAGCCTCGACAGGATTGGCCTTTGCTTGACTCGCGATAAGGCCAACCGCTAGGTACGAACGTAAATCCCCCTCCTTTGGTTTGAGCCTTTTCATGTCTGTCCTGTTTGGTTTTTACATCTTCTACGTCTTCCCATTTTCCCATACGTTACCCTTTCGCCAAGGCCCAGTTTCCTCGTCCCGTTCCTTGCCGGAAGGCAGAAAGAGCAGGTGCGAAGTAGCTCGGGGCCACGTTGCGAATACTACAAGCGGGCAGGCAGGCAGGCAGGCAGGCAGGCGCTCTCCCCAGCGCTGCATGCGACCTGTACCTTGCCTACCTCCCTACCTGGCAGAGGGAAGGACTGATTCCTCAAAGTGTCGACGAGGAAAAGAGGACTCTCGTCCGCGTCGTTTGCCGTTGTTGTGCCACACTCGCAGCGTAGCAACACTCGACCAATTAACTGGGAGCTTAACTCTCAACCTCACTCTCACCTCGCTGCCTCATCAAACCCATGCATTGATCCTCTCTGTCTGTCCCCGGAAGGACCGCCAGTGCGGGTTCCGTCGTGTCCCATTTCTCTCCCTCCCCATGGCTTCGCGACCGCGCCGTTCGGCCGCGGCAAAGGCCAGCGAATCTATTTCTGTTCATGCCAAATGGGCTGACGCCAGCGACAAGACAATCGTCATGGCTTCGCGAAGATCGACCCGCGCCCCCGGCCCCTCGGCCCTGCGTGATCCGCCTTCGTCGCCCAGCGACTCGCACATCAGCGTCAACGTCAAGACGTCGTCGTCGTCGTCAAAGTCGCGCCAGGCTGCCCGCGCCGCCGCCGCCCGTCGCAGTGACCGCTTTGAGGGCGGTGAAATTGTCACCGGGACCCGGAACCGCGGAGGTAGAAAAAATTACGTGATAGATTCAAGTCCCGACGATGATGAGGAAGAGGAAGACGATGCCGAGATTGACGACGGCGACGATGGTGACTTGGACGACGACATGGACGTGGATGCAGAAGGCGATGAGGACGCAGAAGGTGATATTGAAATGGATGCCCCCGTGGCCCCTACAGCACCTACCATCCGCGTTTCTCAACCTTCCACGTCGAGGTCAGCCGCTAGGATCGCTGCCTCCAAGATTGCTGCCGAAGAAAACGACGACGACGAGGACGATGACGATGACGACGACGACGACGACGACGAGGACGACCTCAGCGACCCTGGTGAAAGCGACCCTGGTGAAAGCGACCCTGGCGACCAAACCCTGGGCCTCGGTGACGAGACCATGGCCGATGAGGATGCTGAGGGAGAGGAGATTGAAGTCGCTGCGGAGGATGAGGCCGACGGGGACGCGGAAGCGGCTGGGCTCGGCAGCGACGACGACGGCAGTAGGGCTGGCTCCCCCGACCTGACCAAGATGACCAAACGCCAGCGGGCCCGCTTTGAAGAGGAACCCCAAGAGTACATGAAGCTTTCGGATGGTAGGTCCGCTCAATGTGCAACGGCAGAGTCCATGATTCTAAACCGCCGGTGACAGAGGTTCAAGTCAAAAAGCACTTCACGGCCGAAGAGCTGTCGATGCGTCGGCAGGAAATGGCTCGCCGCCGGCGTAACCTCAGCGAGAAGCGCACCGAAGAAGTCAAGGCAAGTCGTCTCTCTATATATAGGGCCTCTACAAGCAGACGAGGAGCCCCGAACCTGGGACATTCCCCCACCCCATGTTTTTGCAAGGCGCCAGTGTGGCGTGATTGAATATCGTGACTGATGGTGGGCTGGCTCTCTACGTCTAGATGGAAACAATCAACAAACTGCTCAAGAAGCAGGCCCCCAAGACGAATCGCAAGGGTGGAGCGGGCGGCCGCGCCTCGACACCCGACGACGACGGACACAGGCCCAGCCCCATCTTCGTCCGCTGGGTCAACACAAAGGACGGCAGCCGTATGTCGGTGCCTGAAGAAGTTCTGGCGGGGCCGGCGGGCGGGGTCTACGTCCAGGGTGGCGGGCTGGGTCTGGGCAGAATGGTGCATGAGGTTGCCTAGGGGCATCATGACGAGGACGGGAAAGGATGTTGGAGTTTTTACAATTTTACAAAGGTCATGACTCTTGTTCCCACGTGACATGGCGCCTTTGCCTGCCTGAACCTTGGGAGACGCGTTGGTGAGAACGTGGAGACGCGTTGGCTCCACATATCGTAGCGAAGAAGGCTCATCAATTCCCAGCTTCCCAGGCACGGCAGTCAAATCAACCTTGGCGTTGGCCAAGTGGCCCTCAAGGACCCACGTGCCGATGCAAGCCGTACAAGTGCTCACAGGGCCAAGGCCCCGATGGCTCGTTTGGGTTGGAGCAGCAACTAGGCAGAGAGTCTCTCTGCGGCCATGTACAGCCGTTTCCCCAGCCACAGCGTGGAAGCCATCGCCGGCAACATGGCGAGTCGGCCTCTCTCCCCCGCCAAGAGGGCAGAAGGTCTGGGCAGATGCCCGCGTAGAGGGCATTCCGTAGCTGGTCTCGGCGTTCAATTCGGGGTCCTGTAGGGCGAGCTGTGAGCTGCCAAAGGCGTGTCCCGAGTTGCGCGTCTGCAATTTCGATACATGAATCCAGCGGCCGACTAGGAGAAGCACCGCGAAGCAACCGCTGCGCCCATTCGGAAGTGGCTTTTCCTCAACCGTACCGTATTTCATACTTCCTTCCTTTCCCCGAAGCCTCTCTCCACCACATCTCTTCCTTTGAAAATCATCAATCCAACCTCACTCTTTCCCAACCGCAGAACCTCTTGACACGCACTTTCCTTATCCTCGCCAAGCCAATAGCAAGCGGCAAGCACAAAGCCCCAGCCTCCACCACTAACCGAGTAGTCACCCTGCGAACTCTTTCTGTCACCATCACTTCTTGCGTTGTTCTCTGTCACCATCACTTATTGCGTTGTTCGACGCGCGATACCCATTCATCGGCAGACTGCCATCATGGACGGTCAAGAGACGCCCTTTCCCGCCTCCGACGAGGACTGGGTGCAATATGTCGACTTTGGTCAAGAGACGCCTTTTCCCGCCGACGACGAGGACTGGATGCAATATATCAACTTTGAGGCCTATGACTACTTGGACAACCATTCCGGGTCGCCCAAGCTCGAGCAAGATTCCCAGGTCACGGCCACGGAGGGCACGGCGGACAACGATGCGGGAGGCGACGTGGACAAAACAGCAGACAACACGGCAGACCATACAGCCATCCATAACGCAGGCAACACCTCGGCTGAGGCCCTCCACGCCGAGAACGTGACGGCCGAGCAAGTATCGGACGACGCCTCGCTTGCACTTGACATTGACTCTCCGGTACAGGGGAAGTCCGAGGACAACGAAACTCTTGCTCCTAATGACGCTGAGACGGGCGTTTCGGAAAATCAGCCTCTTTCCCAGAATGACGTCGGGATGGGCGACGAGAACATTCAGCCTGGTGCTCCAGATAAAGTCAAGATGGAACCCAAGGCCAACGAGCTTTCCGGTCCGATCCGCGGCAACAAAACGAACTCCGGGTTCGCGAACAGAGGCACTGAGATGCCGTTTGACGCCCGCAACTTGGGCTACTTCGATCAAGCCCCGCATCAGACAAACAGTCAGCCAGCGCCCGTGATGCAGAATGCGGGAATGCCAGCTGGCGCCTACAGCTTTGACCTTTTCGACCAGCCCTCCTCGCATCAGACAAACTCGATGCAGCATCCCGGACTTGACTGGATGAACCAGCCACCGCTCCTGCCGGATCCGTGGATGCAGACTCTGGATATGCCACTTGGGGGTTCCGGTTTTCAACCGTCGTACCAGGCCAACATGCAGTCGGCGAGCCATATGCAAAATTCCGGAACGTCGGCGGGAGCCTTTGGTCAACCTTTGTCGCAGGAATCATCCCATCTCCCAAGTCCCAACTTCACAGGCGACGACTTTGAGCAGGCCGTCAAGATGCAGGATGAGAAGAAAGAGCTCAATTGCTGCGGCGCCGAGTTGATCAAAAAGCTCTACTTCCAAAAGAAGGGCTCGGCGCCGGCGCTTCTCCCCAGTCCCGCGTCCACAAACGAGGACCATGAACAGTTTGGAACGATGCAAATGCCAGTTGGTGCTTTCGGCTCCGACTTGATCCCCATCCCCGATGTGTCGCCACAGCCTGGTTTCCAGTCGGGATTCCAATCGAACAACCTGCCGAACAATCAGCCAAACATGCAGCAGGATTTCCAGCAGGGCTTTCAGCAGGGCTTTCAGCACAGCATCCACGACAACATTCAGCAGAGTTTCCAACAGGGCCTCCAGGACAACATCCATCACAACATTCAGCACAATATCCAACAGAACTCCCAGCCAGGCTTTCAGCAAGGCTTTCAGCAGGGCTTTCAGCACAGCATCCAGCCAAACACTCAGCAGAGTTTCCAGCAGGGCTTTCCGGAGAGCGTCCAGTTGGGCTTTCCGCCAGCTATTGTCCGGCCCAATCTCTCCATGCCAATCTCTCCGGCCCCGTCCAGGCGCCGCAAGTCGGCGCTCGCGGGGCAAGTGATACTCCCCAAGGCAATCAATCCCAACGTCCAGAGCAGCACGGCGAATCAGGACCATCCCGAGACGCATGGCAAGCGAAAGGTCTCGGGCGAGGAAGCAGAGCCACGTCGCGTCTCGGCAGGAAAGACCGACGCCGGCGGAAATGTGACCGAGACGGCGAAACCTCGCAAAAAGTGCAAGCAGAGCACCTATACGCTCACCGGTACATACCGGACCCGAAATTACAAAGGCGTCTTCATGACGTCTTATCATTGCTCGGACGGCACCCCCCGCATCTTGGATGGCAAAGAACTCGAGGCGGCCCAGGCCCGCACCGAGGCCAAGAAAGCTGCCGACGGAGTGTGTGCTCTTCCAGGCGGCCAGACGGGGGCAAAGAGTGCTCAGTGATGAAGTGGCCTCGTTTATGGGCAGGGGCCGAGATGATTGCGCGCGGTGGGCGGCAAGAGGCGAGAGAGAGAGGCAATTTGCCAGAAAGGGCTTCGAGACAACGGCTAGGTTCTTGATTGACTTCTGGATAGGCGTTCGTAGGCGTTCGACGAGGGGCTGACTGAGAGCCCGGTGGAAGTCGGAGAGTGAACAGCGCTCGACAATCGAGAATTAACGTGCATGAAAATTCGCCCCTTTTCCTGTCCTCTAAACAAAATTAACCATCCTACCAAAAGTGGATTTTTTGAACTGTTACTCGGGTCCCCGCGACTACGAATACGTATTCGTACATCATACCGTCAATTCAACCATCTAATTGAAGCTATTCCTACCGCACTTTTCACTATCAACCCGCGAAGCTATAGAGTCTCTCTATAACACCAAATACCAAGTTCACCTCCTTCCAGACCGCCTAGGCGGCCTGTGACGTAGTTGCGGAGCGAGGCTACAAGGCTGCCACCGGTGTACATGTACATATTACGAAGTACGAAGTACATACCTACGAATACAGCAGCATCGCGCTCTCGCTTCACTTGCGCTTGAACCCCCCCCTCAGTCTGGGCAGCGGGACAAGCCGTCGAATCGAGCTCCATCCATCCATCTCGCCCGAAGCTCGAGCCAATCAGCTAAAATCATTATCATTTGACCTCTGCTCTGCGACAATGACTGGTGGTGAGTGGTGAGACGACGCACTATGCCCGGCGAGGTCACGTTGGCAATGTCGCCTCCAATCGCCGCCGCCTCCCCCAGTGGCGGCAGTCCGAGAGGCAGCACCACAGTCGCACCGCGTCCTCAGTGCCTCGTCGGGCGGCACGAGAGGGCCAATTTCCGTTGCCGACGCCACCCCCAACAATGGTCAAGAAACAGACGCCAGTTGTAGCCCAGCCATCCATCGTCGCGGACGCCATCCCATCCAGACCGAGACCCCGCGGTCCAGAACGGCAGTGCAGGTAAGCTTACCGCCCAAGCTGCTTTTTTTGTCTCGTCTCGCCGCCGCTCGTTTGTTGGACCGCCTTGCTCTTTTGCACGCATCTCTTGCGGGCAAGCCCTCAAGTACCTACCTACCTAATGTCATCAGGTAGTGGGTACCTACATTAAAGTAGGTAGGTACCTAGCTACTATCTAGCCTCGCTCGCCCCCCATGTCTCTCTCCACCCATCTCTTCGAGCAACTGCTACTACCTTAGGTACCTACCTACTTAGCCTGGTGAGTGGTTACATTTGCAGGGCCATCTGCCGCTGGTTGGCCGCCAAGCTGGTCGGTACCTTACTTGGGTCGTCACACGGCGGTTCCCTCACCACCACCACCTCTCCCCATTGCCGCTTCCCCCTCTCCGTCCCTTTTCCTCCATACCTCCCTACCTCCATTGCCTTGCACGTCCGTCTCGTCGACGCTCCCCGGCTCCCATCTCGGCTCGGCTGGCCTGCTCTGCCTGCCAGTGCAAAGGCGCCTGCCTGGGTGCCCGAGCACTGCCTCGGAGCTGAATCTCGAGAGGAGGAGCGCGAGCTCGATAACTCGGCCATGGGCGCTTTGCGTTGACGACCTTTTACAGCCGCACAGCGAGTTCTAGCAGACGTTCCAACCTCTCGTTGTTGGTCCCTCTAATTGCTGTTTTACATCATCGTTATTCTCTTTTCGCTCCCAACTCTCATAAGCCCTCTCTCGTACGTCTTCGGCCTCGGTGGGGGCCCTTGCTCAGCCTTGCGACTGCACCGCGCTTCGCCTGTGCCTGAAAGCTTACCGTGCTAATGTGTTTCGCTCACTCCTGGTAGCACCCGCCTCGCGCGAAACCGCGAACCCCCCCCAGCAACCCCGTAACCTCGCAGTCGGGAAAACTGCTGCTGCTCAGTCGCAGCCGCTTACCCCGCCAGTCATGATCTTCTCCGACTTCTACAGAAGCCCGCGCTCTCCACTGTCCAAGCTGCGCCATCACCACAACCAGGGCTCGGCTCATCTGCCCACCGCGACCCCAGATTGGGTCGCTGCCGAATACGCAGACCTCTTGAGCAAGGACAAGGCGAAGCAGAAGGAAGCCGTCAAGCGTTATCTGTCGGACAAGGTCAGGAGCGACTGGGAATTCCATTGGCCACCACAACCTCAGGGAACGGTGACCCCAGGCAAAGCAGGACAGACGGTGCAAGGCCCCGGTCCCGGTGAGGACGAGGCACAATATGCGCGCCTGCAAGTCCAAGACGAGACTCGCGACGATGACGGGTACCAAGTAGACGAAGGCTCGGAATTGGAACAGCCACCGTCGGAAGAGGACGAGATGGATGACCAAGAAGACGATGCTGAGTCTGTCTACAGCGTTGTCTCGGAGGACCATGTCCATTATCGTCCTCGGGTCGAGTCGACGTCGGACGTGTCCGAGGACGAGACATCTGCGCCATCCTCGCTTGGCCCGCTCAACAGCATTGAGGCCATGCGCTTGGTTACCCAGAAGCGTTCGCTGGACAGACGTGCTCGGCATCGGAGGAATTTGCGAGATGAAATGGCCTGCAACGACGGGCTGGCGTGCTTCGAGGCGCGGCGCAATGCCTGGACTGGCGCCAAGACTGTCCGCGTCCGCAGCAAGCCTCCGACACCGGCTCTAGCATCCCCGCGATCGCCTCGGCGTTTCTTCTTTCGTCATTCCATGTCAGGATCACCGCCCACGTCGATACCGAGTACCATGGCCCAGGCCGCCGACGCTGCGGGCGCCGTCTCTGACGCATCGTCGTTGGCCAAGGATAATGACAAGGAACTGAAGACGCTGAAGACGCAGGACTCTGAAGTCTCGGATTCGCCGCCGCCGCCAGAGTCGTACCCCGTGGAGACACTGGTGCCAGTGGGGCAGCCGCTGTTACCGCCAAACAATTCGTTGCGCGCGTCTATTACGCCTGCCGTCTACGTTAGCCTCTACGATAAAGTCGTGATCAACAATCTTCAGCCTGCGTGCCCTGTCAATTTATCCGACATGCTGCGTTCCTGCATAGCAGGCTGGAAGCGAGATGGCGAATGGCCGCCTCGAGCAGCCGTGGTGGACTCTACCCTCGCCGTCCGCATGCATAAGAAGGCGGCAGCCACGGGCAGTGAACACGGCGGCAATGTCGCACGGCGAATGAGCTTGGGGCTCCTGGGGCGCGAAAAGGATGACGATTATCGAACAGGAAAGGGGATCCGACGAAGCCTTCAGCGGGCTCTGGGGATAGGCCTTGCCCCGGGCAGCCCCGATGGCGGTGACGGCGAAAAGACCAAGGGGGTGTGAGTGATTTGGTATTGGTTTCGATGAACGCTTACTCGCCCGGATTTTGAAAATGGGTTCCCATGAAGCAAGTTTTGCTCTGGAATTTCGGACAGCGTCTGGGAGCGAACGACGAATGACTTGATGGTTGAAGCATGCAGCACTGGGGACAGGCCTAAGCGTTGGGGGTCGTCAGACATGCATATACATACATACCCACACTCGGAGCGGATGGCTGATGAAGGATCAGCAGGGCTGCCCTGAATCTACACGAGTGGCACGAGTCAGCGTTCGCTGTCATGGTGCAAATTTGATGAAAAGGGACGGATGTACATACAAAGTAGATGGGTGCCCGCCCACATAGGAGGACCCAGGGTATCGGACAAAGACAGCATTAGGCACTGACAGAAGCGCTCCCAGTCGGTCGTAGACACTTGACCAGGAAGCAGAAGCCCAAGTTGTCATGATTTAATGGGGCAGAGTCCTCGTTCCTTAGTGAAGTTGGGGCGGAGTAGACAGGAGGAGCATCCAGGGCATGGGGCTTGCTCCTGCCTCGAAATCTAATTGATGCACTCAAGTAGTAGTATTTAGTATGTACATACATACTACCTATTTCCCAGTCTCTCTATATGTCTGGCAGTATTCGTACATAAGTGTGGCATTGGGCGGGCCAAGACCGACACAGCCGCACCGTGTTGTGACGGTTGGAATGGGCGGCGTACGTATGTAAGAGTTGTCATGAAGGATGATGTTTGGGGGGTTGGCGTATCTTATCTGATGATCTGATAAGATGACTGGGCAACCACCATGAGTCGTGCAGCACCAAGAACAAGATACCTATACTAGTAGTAGTACCTACTACTAGGTACTACTTACTACTAGTAGTATTGTACAGTACGAAGCACTTTGCGGCTTTTATGAGATGGACAGGCTGCCCGATTTGCGCGTAGAGGTGAGGGTTTGCGAAGCTCCCCCCCCAACTCATCCTTGACTTGCTGCCGTGCAAGCCTGAGTCGAGATTGCGTCGCCGGATAGAGAGGAAAGTCAGCGTCTTGAAAGGCCAAGAGCTGGGCAGCCCTCGGTCGTCAGCATGACAAGAACAAGGCAGACACAACATGAAAGCGAGGGACAGCTGCTCACGACAGCGGCGACGGCAGCAACAGCACGACGGGCGCAGAAGCTGTCCGTGTTGCACGGGCCAGTGGACCCGCCCCTCGTGGACCTCACGCTGGGCGAACTGCTGGAGCTCCAGGCCTACCAGCACGGCGGCGACGAGTGCCTGGTGATGCCGTGGACGGGGGCACGCTGGACCTACCACGAGCTGCACCAGCAGAGCACGCGGCTGGCGCAGGCGCTGCTGCAGGACCTGGGCGTCGGGGCGGGGGACCGCGTGGGCATCATGGCGGGCAACTGCGAGCAGTACGCGGCCGTCTTCTTCGCCGTGGCAAAGGTGGGCGCCATCCTCGTCATTCTCAACAGTACCTACACGCCTACCGAGGCTCTCTACTGCCTGCGCTTTTCCGACTGCAAGGTACTGTTTACCACGCGGACCATTGGGAGGCTTGACAATGCGCCTCTCCTGGCTGCTCTCGACGAGAAGCAGCAGGAGCAGGAGCAGGAGCAGGAGCAGGAGCAGGAGCGGCAGCAGGAGCGACAGCATCAACGGCAACGGCAACGGAGCGTGTTGGCGCCGGCGGCGAAAAAGACACCCCTGATCAGTGTCGTCATGCTCAGGGGCGAGGCAGCCGGCTACACAACCTACCACGAGCTCGTTGGGTCGAGCAGCAACGGCCGTCGAGGGGGACGCCATGGGCTGCACCGCGTCATGAGCCGCGTGCTGCCCCATCAGGTCGTCAACCTCCAGTTCACCAGCGGCACGACGGGGCTGCCCAAGGCCGCCATGCTGACCCATCAGTGAGTGCTGTCCTCGAATGCAAGGTGCTGGGGCCAACAGGGCAATGGCGAGTCTGGCTGACCCATCTGATGCAGCAACCTCGTCAACAACTCCCGCTTCATCGGCGACAGAATGCGCCTGACGCCCGACGATGTCCTCTGCTGCCCGCCGCCCCTCTTCCACTGCTTCGGGCTCGTGCTGGGTCTCCTCGCCGTGGTGACGCACGGGGCCAAGATTGTCTACCCCGCCGAGGTCTTCGACGTTGCGGCGACGCTGCGGGCCATCTCGGACGAGGCCTGCACGGCGGTGCACGGGGTGCCGGCCATGTTCGACTCGCTCTTCCAAGCGGAGCCGCCGCCCGGCTTCAACTGCTCGCGGCTCCGGACGGGCATCATCGCGGGGGCGCCGGTGCCGCGGTACCTGATGGAGCTGCTGGTGAAGCGCTTCGGAATGAGCGAGTTTACGAGCAGCTACGGGCTGACAGAGGCGTCGCCGACGTGCTTCAACGCCTTCACCGACGACGCCATGGACACGCGCCTGGCGACCGTGGGCACGCTGATGCCGCACGCGCACGCCAAGGTTGTTGACGCCGAGGGCCGCACCGTGCCCGTCGGTGTCCGGGGCGAGCTGTGCGTGGCCGGATACCAGCTGCAGGCCGGGTACTGGAACAACCCGGAGAAGACGGCCGAGGTCATGGTGCGAGACGCGGCCGGGGCGCTGTGGCTTCACACGGGCGACGAGGCCGTCTTTGACGACAAGGGGTACTGCACCATTACGGGGCGGTTCAAGGACATCATCATCCGGGGTGAGGCGGCAAAGACGCCTCTCTCCCTCTCCCACCCCCGAGAAGGACCAATACTGACGGACAAGCTGCAAACAGGCGGAGAAAACATTTACCCCCTCGAAATCGAGGAGCGTCTGTTGGACCACCCGTCCATCGGCCGAGCCATTGTCGTGGGCCTCAAGGACCAGCACTACGGCGAGGTGGTGGGAGCCTTTGTGGAGCGGGCCGAGGAGAGGACCAAGCCGAGCGACGACGAGGTGCGCGAGTGGGTGCGGGCGGTGCTGGGCAAGCACAAGTCGCCGACGCACGTCTTGTGGCTGGGCGAGGGCGGCGTGCCGACCGACGTGCCGCTGACGGGGAGCGGCAAGGTGCGCAAGTTTGAAATGGCCAAGCTTGGCAATGCGGTGCTGGCGGCGTCGACGAGGGAAAAGGCTTCGTCGAAGCTGTAGACGGGCCGAAGAGCGAGTTGCTGCGCGTACGAAGTACTCGTACACAGTGCATAAACACATATTAATGTACGTACGAAGTACATATTAATGTACGTACGAAGTACATATTAATGTACGTACGAAGTACATATTAATGTACGTACGAAGTACATATTAATGTACGTACGAAGTACATATACATGTACTTCGTACGAAGTACTCGTAAGGTACGTACCTATGCCGATACTTTAGTAGGAAAATTAGAACGATATCGTTATTATCGAGGATAACGAAATTTCCTACTAATTACAGGCCGATACACGCAATCTTATCGGTATAACCCGAATATCGTAACCTTACGTGATCGTTATAGACCAGGTTTACTATAATATCTGCCCGCACCCGCCCTTACTATTAGGACCGACATTATGCTTAGTCAGCCGCTTTTTGGACCCTGCTTGTTTGGTTGTCGCACACCTCATTGCGTTAGTCAGCAGCCACGCATGAAACTCTATCCTCGCCCACACGAGCAGCTAGTTCCTTCAACAATCTTTTCCACAGGTTATGAGCCCTTTCCCTTTCCTGCCCTCGCCTCCTCCTTCCTCTTTTCCTAGCTTTAATCATCAATCATTCCGGTGACCTCCATAACACCATGCCGTGGTCGTGTTTTCCCTCCTTCTCCCACTCGTCAAACACGCTCGACCATCACGACATCATGTCTCAACTCTCGCAGCCTCCCTTCAACCAAGCGCGAGTCGCTTTGGCGCATGCCGTCCACTTCTTCACCCCAGAATTCGCACAGACGCTCGTTACCTTCGCCCCGGAAGTCGATGTACCAGAGCACGTAGGCCGGTACCTCACCGAAAAAGTAGTGGAATACCCGCCTTTCATTCAGGCTCAAGGACGAGAGCCCGGTAATTTTCCACCTACTATTGCTCGTTTCTATAGTCCATCACGCTAACCTAATATGCTTGGCAAAACTAGGGCCGGTCTCCGTCACCTCGGTCGACCAATTTCTCGGTATCATCTCGTCTACGTTTAGCTCTTACTATATCGACGATTTCCGCAACAACTGCAAGAATTTCGACCACCTCGTCGGGTCGGGGTCGCTCTCATCAGGCCAAGCCTTCAAGCCCTCGGATGTCTTGATCAGAGAGCTAGACCTCATGGCCCTGACTTCAGACATTTGCAAGGCAATTGCCTACCGTGCCTGGGATGTCGCCTTTTGCCTTCCGAAGCCATATCCTGTTCGACCGACCCCTGAGTCATACGGGACCCCCCAGTCCTGCGGGACCCCCCAGTCCGACGGGACAGATGACCCTTCGAGCGCCTCGCCGCAAGATGGTGTTTCCGAGGACGGTGGCCCCTTCGAGCAAGCAGTCGCCTTTTGTCTTCCGAAGCCATGTCCCATTCGACCGATCCCCCAGTTCGACGGGACAGATGACCCTGCGAGCGACTCGCCGCAAGCCGGTGTTTCCGAGGACGGTGGCCCCTTTAAGCAAGTGACGCTTGTCGGTGCAAACCTCCTAGAGGCTTGGCAACGCCTCCAATTCACACGCCAACTAGAGCAAGCTTGTCCGCAGAGTTCCACGTGGACTCCCTCACAGCCCGGCGGATTTTTCGTCTACCACGGTACCTGGACCGGCCCCAAGAGAACAAAATTCCTCCACGACCTTACGCACCGTCCGTTCATAGGCTTGACTGGGCAAAGCAATCCTAATCAGATAACACATGGCACACACGACCTGCCTGTCATCTGGACGGCCTTTAGTCCTTTCCGCGCCTTTCTTTGGGCAGTCTTTCGGGCAGATGTCGTCATGGCGGTCCCTCATCCTACTGCGCAATCTGAACTGAACGCAACCTGGAGAGCCGGCGGCAGGGTGTACGAAGGCGTTATTCTCCTCCAGTTCCGTTCGACGCAACCTCATCCGTCGGGTCTCACTTCGTATGCTATCCCATCGGGCCAAGAGGAGCAATGGGCCCGCATCGTGAATGCTGAGCAATACTTGCCCCCTATCCCTGGTAGAACAAGGGGCCTGTGGGCTCATTTTGCCGGCGTCCACGGACAAAGCGGAGAATCTGATTGGCCGAACTTGGTTCATGGGATGGACCTGCCAGTTTCGCGTCAGGCTCTCGGCCCCTCCATCAGACAGTTCTGGAGGACTGTTTGGTCTGGCCAAGGGATTCGCATATTGAATGAGAGTCACCACCAGTCCCTTGCCATTCGCTTCTTCAAGGAAGAGGACCAAGGCAAAGGTCAGGGCAGTCGCAGGGGCCGTGTTTCAGTCGGTGGGAGCGGCAAGTTGAGGACGCTAATAAAGAAGCGGCTCAGCCGCATGGACGTCATGCAGCCCTTCAGGAAAATTTAAGATTTAGCGTCTTGCAGAGTCTTGCAGTACAAATAGAGATTTGTACTTGGGCAAATACCTAGGTAGTAATACTCATAGTACCCGTTGACTGTCAGATGCCAACTTAATTAGCTCCGCATTAAGTTAGGCAGAAAACCTTTAGACAGCCAGGAAAACCTTTAGACAAAATCGCCATACAAAAACGTATAGGACAGAGGGGTAAAGGGGGAAAATCAACTCTACGAATGTCCACGAATCTTCTAGTATATAAAAAGTATCTTAAAATAGGCTAGAATTTATCTTCTTTTTTTTAAGCTAGGGAAGAGGTTATTTTAAAAGCGCTATGCGGAATGCATCGCGAAATGGCTGTATTTTGCACCTAAAACAATTTTTTGATGACTTTTAATGACCGACCCTACCCTATCCCTCTTCCTCTTTTGATTGGCCGATTCGACTGTCCAAAGGTTTTCTGCCTGTCCAAAGGTTTTCTGCCCAACTTAATGCGGAGCTAATTAAGTTGGCATAAAGACAGCCAACGGGTAATACTCAAAGAGAATAGCCTACTTCGTATTCGTAGGTTCCCCAGAACAAAAAACCAGCTCATTTGTTGGCTATCTGCGGGCTGTTTATTAAAGTGTACAAATAGTAATACTACACTTCTCTTTTGAGCGTTATGGGGAGGACCGTGCTTGCCCAATGACTTTGCAGTTTCACGCCGTCAGATTCTTCGGCTTTCGGCCGCCCAGCCCCATCCAGTCCCAGCAGACTATGCATTACTTCAGTCAGTATTTACTGTTGACAGCTCTTGATCAACAGCTAGACTCCAGAAGCAACTCACTCGTGAACCCGAGATCGTCCAGGAAGCAAGAATACAGCACGTCCTCGCCAAATGTGGTGCCATCGGGGCCCGAGGCAATCGCCTTCTTGCCGACCGCCAGCCCAATCATGGGCGGCACCGCCGACTGAAACTCGGCAAACGACGGCTCCTGGCCGAGACGTTCCTTGAGAATGCTCTTGTGAATGTTCTGCGCCACGTAGTGTCCGCCGTGCATGGCGGCTCCGCAGCGCTTGATGCCGCTCCAACGGGCCAAATCGCCCGAGCAAAAGTGATATTCGTGGTTGGGAGTTCCCGGAAGAAAGCGAAGACTAATGTGATTGTCAGTCGGTCAGTCAGGCAGCGCTGCTGAGACTCTTGGAGACCAGGCATGAGGCGGTCGAGGGACGAGTCGCATACTTACTTGGCTTCAATCTTGACGTATCCCTCCTGGTCGAGGGCTGAACAAGGCAGATATGAAGACGTCGTGACACTCTTGGACAGGGCCATGATGACCTGGCTGGCAGACATCTTGCGCCTGTCCGTGAGCTCAACCTCATATTGCAAAGACCCGTCAATCGTTTGTACCTGGCTGGATCCCACTACGCGCTGGTTCATGAGCACCTCAACGCCCGCCTCCCCAAGGAGCTCGAGGGCCTTGTCCTTGCATTCTTCCGACAGGTCCTCCGAAGACAGGAGCTTGTCTCGCGAGTGCACCAGCGTCACCCGAGCGCTGGGCCGAGCGAGCTTCAACTCGGCGGCCATCTCGATGCCCACAGCCCCGCCACCGACGACGACGACGCCGTGTTGAGCGTTTGTGACGGCATGCACGTGCTTATCCACCTCGACGAGATACTGTTTGCGGGTGAGAGACTGCGGCACCACGGGCCATGCCCTTCTTAAGCCCGTGGCAGCTATGAAGTAGTCGTAGTCGTGGGCAGTGGTCTCCTTGGTCGCCCAGTCGACGGTAAAGGCCTTTTTGGCCTCGCAGTCGACGTCGGAGACTGTCCCGTGGACGAACTTGACCTGTGGACTCTGCAAGCCCGGCAGATGTTGGAACCTGACCCAGGCTTTCTTGGCATATTCAGAGTCGGCAAGAGCCAGCGGGGAGCCGATCAAGTGGTCTGCAAAGGGGCCATGGTCAGAGGCGGTCAGACGGTTTGTTTGCGAGAAAAACCCACAGAAGCCGTCTCTCTCGTCGGCAATGGTCATGTCCCAATTCACTCGGGGCAGGTCGGCGTGGTGGTTGTAGGGATGTTGGGCCATGCGCGGCGACAGGCCCTGGCCGAGGTCCAGGAGATTGACGGCTGCCGACAGCCCACAGTAAGAGCCGCCTGCGATGAAGACCCTGACTGTGGGTGCGTCAGCGCCCGGAACCGACCCCATGTTGGCGATATAACGCGGCGAGCTCGTGAAATGCGCTGCGCTGGTGAGGGACTGAGATGCAGTTGAGATGGCAGAGGGTCGATGCCGGACGGGCCGACGGCGTGGTAGGAGGAACGATGTGTATGGCGGTGCTGTAGGCGACGGGGTATGGAGGGTTGGCCGAGACTTGCTATCATGAAGCAGCTTGCCTCTCGATATGAACAAGGTCGGTTGCGCTCGAGTGTGTAGGAGGCGGGATGACGACGGAGATCCAAGGGCGACAGAGACTATGCGGTCCATGAGAGGCGGTCAGCACAAGTGCGTCTATTCTCTACCAAGCAGTTCGTGCTTGAGGCTTGAGATGCGGACCTGATAGGTGCTCGACAACGTGAGCTCTGGGGAGGGCGAGGAGTGAAGAGGAGGGACAGCGAAAGAGAGAGGAATGCACACATTTACAAACCTCTTTAGACTGCGAGGCGGACCGATGCTGTCGAGCCTAATTTAATCAGGCTGGGGCCAAGCCTGGCCCGCGAAGGAGGGTGCAGTTGGCGGCCGGCGCCGAGAAGAACTTATCTGATCCGTAAACCCCACCGGCGCTAAGTCCGGTGAGTCGGCACAGTCGACGTCTTTTGCCTCACACGGAGCCTAGGTAGAGGCGCAGACACGGGAAAAACAAGGTTTCTTTTGGCATGTAGATACGAGTCAAGCTGAGAGTCGCAAGCCTTGACTTGCGCTATTACGTACTATTCTCGTAATGGAAGGAAGCGTCCATGGGAGGCGGAGTACAGTGCATATACAGTGTGCGTTGGTAAGTACTCGTACGTGCCGGCAAAACATGGTCTCATCTTATCTAATCTGATCAACTGCTCTCCCTTCTCCGAGGATCGCCGTCGGATAGGTAGTACATACATACAGTGGCTCTCTAAAAGTTACGATTAGACACAAGAGTGACAGAAAGGTACTTCTCTCTTAACTTAATTTATTTCTATTTACTTACAATTATTAATTTTCGGGAAAAAAGAAATATCATATTATACCTTATATTATATATAGTAAGTATACCATCTTTGCTTTTCTTTATATTCAGTTTTACGTTTTATATTAAATACAATAGTTAAATACTTTTACTATTTAAGTATTTTTACGATTGTTTTAAAACATTTCTTTTATATCTAATAAAAATGTTTGAATATTTCTTTAAGTTTCTGCTATATACCGGAACCGATTCCCTTATTTATAGTGTAACGTTTATAGTAGTAGAGGTTCCGTAGCCTTAACTATAGATTAATATAAAGAGTATATTCCTTAAACTAAAATATATATACTTAATGTATTTCTATTTTAATTCTTTATTAATTCCAATTAGTAAAATATATATTATCTATTATTATTGTAATAAGGGCAATTACGGATAGTATTTTTACGACTATTATAAATATAATAACAAATTCCTGTATTTAGGTATAAAAGTTTTTAAACTGGCCTTTACTTAGTAATAAGTACTAAAAGTAATGCCTATTGTATTTAAATCTATATATAAATGTAGATAAATAATCAATAGTAGGAAGTTTCTATATATTTATATTATATATCCGAGAACGTTAGAATAAAGTTTTAGGTAATTATTTACTTTACATTAGCTCTATTTTAATACAATAAGTAAACACGAGAAAGTAAATACTAAAAGTTTTTGAAAATTCTATTTTTAAAACTTTGAAAGTACATATAGCGTTATAAATTATAAGTAAAATGGTATTATTTACTTTAGTATATTATATAGCTATAGTAAAAAATTTAGAGGTTTTAAGTAACGCTCTAAGTTTTAGTAGAGTTTTTATTGTTTTCGTAGAAGTATAGGGTAGGTACACAAACATCGGGCTAATCGTAACTTTTGTTACCCCACTGTACATACATACGTGCCTAGCTCCCGTACGGTTTACGAGTCGAGACAAAAGGGTGGTGCGAGGCCCACCCATACTCGTGAGGCCAAAGAGTACGTATCTGTAGATCTGTAGGTAGACGCATGGTCCAAAGACCTGGAGAACATTCGTCGTCGCGTCATGCGCCGCTCCCCCGTCCGCCTTTGCCTGCCGCGGCCACCGGTGGTTGCAGCGGAACAGGTCATGGGCCACCGAGGACGGCACGGGCTCGGCGGTGACCCGCAGCAGCAACGGTTTCAAGACCAACGAGTCCGGAACGTGTCTGGTCGGCGCGACATCACATGGCGGACAGGCCCTAAACGCTTCTGGGTCCTGACCCGCGTCGAGGCGCCCTGAGACATTTTAAGGCGCCGACACTGATTGGCCGCACGGGAATAATAGGGTTACGCCTTGCCGGGCAGGTTGATGACAGGTAGTACGTACCTAGGGGGTACCTGGGTACCTATTCCCGAAGCTTCTTGGCCACCGCCATATTTGGTTCCACCACACTTGTCGCAACGCAATCGATGAGTTCAGCCCAGAAATCGACAGCCTTGGGTCCAGGGCGGGCAGCCGTCCATTACACAAGGTTTGATCCCGTGCCCCCGGCCCCCCCACTCCCTTGCCCACACAGCAAGCTTCCCCCTGTCCTCGCCGTCCTCGTCCCATGCCATAGCATAGCAACCATTCAACCTACGGCCGTCACAGACACTCCCTCCTCTGCTCCTCGCTCGGAGCCTCCATCTCTCTCCGCCGACTCCAATTCGACCTTGGTCGGCGAGCGAGGAGGGAGTCTTGACGGCGACGTCGACTTTTCTCCGCCCCTGCACGACGCTGCCGCATACGAGCTCGACGACTACCACCCTATCCAAGCCCGCAAGGACGACCACGAGCGCGCCCTCCGAAGACACCAGAAACGCATTCGCAAGCGCCAGTGGCTCGAGCAGCGCGACGACATGAAGTTTTCTCACAGCATTCAGTTCAACGCCGTTCCTGACTGGAGCAGCCACTACATTGCATATAGCAACCTCAAGAAGCTGTCAGTCCACTCTCCTCTCACCCGACCTCTGCCGCCGCTGACGTGGCTTCTCCCTCCAGCATCTATCAGCTTGAAAAGTCTGTCCACCAAAGCAGGGTCGGCGACTCCGAGTCGCGACCCCTCATCGCCGGCGAGGACCCCGAGGACGTCTTCAACAAGGCACTCGGCATCGAACTCGAGAAGATTTGCTCCTTCTATGTCGCCAAGGAGGGTGAAATACTAGACGAGGTTGTCCAGCTTCTCCGCGACATTGGGGACCGTCCCCTCTTGGACGGGCCACCCCTGCGCAGAGTCTCCCTTGACGGGCATCGCGGAAACAGCTTTCCCGCCGACTCAACCGGTCTCGGATCCGATGACGAGGATGACATTGACAGCGCGAGCGACGATGACGACACCACGGGCCTGACAAAGGCAAAGAGCGCCAACTCGGGTCGGAGGAAGATGGTTGGCCATGTCGGCCATCGCCATGACCTGGCGGCCTCGGAGCAAGGGCGCCCGGCGCGCAGGCACAGCAATACCTTTGACTACGGGGACCCAGTGCTCATGTTTGCGACGGGGCTGTACTCGTCGGCCATCATGCTCAAGAAGCGCATCGCTAGCCTATATGTCCAGCTCTGCGAGCTAAAGTCCTACGTCCAGCTCAACAAGACGGGCTTTGGCAAGGTCCTCAAGAAGTTTGACAAGATCCTGGACAAGGAGCTTAAAACAGTCTACATCCGCACCCACGTAGACACGGCCTATCCATTTAGCGACGAGACCAAGAAGGCCATTGACGACAACATTGCCAAGATGGAGACTGCCTACGCCGACGTCGTCACGGGGGGCGACGCAGAGCTCGCCATAAAGGACCTGCGGTCTCACTTGCGAGAGCATGTCGTCTGGGAGCGCAATACCGTGTGGCGAGACCTCATTGGCATCGAGCGACGTGCGGAGGCGGCCAGGTTCGGCCAGTCACTGCTGGGCCAAGACCAGAGCGCGGCGCCGAAACGCCTGCAGGGCGACGACGGTAGCCTGGCTTCGCACAAACAGTTCCATACTCCGCTTGGCCGCCTCTCGCTGCCTACCTGGCTGGCAAACGGGTCCATGCTGACGCTCATCGCCTCCATTGTCATCTTCCTCGCCATCCTCTTGGCCCCGATTCTGGACAAGCCCGAGCAGCAAAACTGCCTGGCTCTGCTTGTCTTCGTTAGCATTCTCTGGGCCACCGAGGTAAGGGCGCGCCGACAAGCCACCGACTCGGACAATGTCCTCTAATCAACGACGCAGACAATACCGCTCTTCGTAACATCGCTGCTCATCCCCTTCTTGTCAGTCGTCCTGAGGGTCGTCCGTGAGGAGGAGCCCGGCAAGCCTCAGATGCGACTCGGTTCCAAGGAGGCAACACAGGCAATCTTTGCCTCCATGTGGACTCCGGTCATCATGCTACTGCTCGGCGGCTTCACCTTGGCCGCCGCACTGTCCAAGTGCAAGATCGACAAGCGGCTCGCGACCTTGATCCTGAGCAAGGCCGGCACGCTGCCCAAGACGGTCCTGATCGCCAACATGTTTGTCGCCGCCTTTGCGTCCATGCTCATCAGCAATGTCGCCGCGCCGGTTCTCTGCTACTCCATCATCGAGGTATGCGCGTCCCCGCTGTACTGCTCGTGCCCAGACTGATTCGTGGCAGCCCATGCTACGAACGCTGCCGTCCGACTCCAACATGTCCAAGGCCGTCATTATTGGCATCGCCCTCGCGTCCAACATTGGCGGCATGCTGTCCCCCATTGCATCTCCGCAAAACGTGGTGGCCATGGGCATCATGCAGCCCGAGCCCACGTGGCTGCAGTGGTTTTTCATCGTCATCCCCGTCGGAGCCGTCTCCCTCGTCCTCATATGGCTCCTTCTCCTGGTGACCTTTCAGCCCGGCAAGGGGACCACCATTGCCCCGATTCGACCTCTAAAGGAGACGTTTACCGGCGTCCAGTGGTTCGTGTCGATTGTCACCGTTGTTACGATAGCCCTGTGGTGCGCTAGCCACCAGATGGAGGGCGTCTTTGGCGACATGGGCGTCATTGCCATCATGCCGATTGTGCTCTTCTTTGGGATCGGCATTCTGACCAAGGAAGACTTCAACAACTTTCCCTGGACCATCATAATCCTGGCAGCGGGAGGATTGTCACTTGGCAAGGCGGTCAGGTCGTCTGGCCTCTTGCACCTCGTCGCCGAAGTGGTGTCGCAGAAAGCCGAGGGCATGAGTTTGTACGGCGTCTTGGCCGTCTTTTCGACCCTGATCCTGGTCATTGCAACCTTCATCAGCCACACGGTTGCCGCCCTCATCTTCCTGCCGCTTGTGTTTGACGTCGGCGCGGCAATGGACCAGCCACACCCGAACCTGCTGGTCATGGGCGGCGTCCTCATGTGCAGTGCTGCCATGGGCTTGCCAACCAGTGGCTTCCCCAACATGAGTAAGTGCTGGGGGAAAACAAGAGAAAGCTAGTGGCTAACACGCATGACAGCTGCAATCATGAAGGAGGACGCGACGGGTCGGAGATATCTCCGGGTCCGGCACTTCATCAGCAGAGGAGTGCCCAGCAGCGCCATCACGCTGGTTGTCGTCATGACGCTTGGATACGGGTTATTAGAAATGGCTGGGTTAGACTGAAGAAGCGCGAGAAGGGGCCCGCAATGGGATTTGCATCATCATGTACCTCTTTAATACGCTGGAGCCATGTGTCTGATTTCCTTTTTGCTGTTAGCGATGCGCCGTGTCATTTCGCATTATCCCGCACTGTACGAATACTACTTTGTCCTTGCGTTCGTTCGCTCCGGGCGGTAAGTTACTAGGGGGGACTAAAAATTCGTCCCTACCCCCCCTCCTTCTAGGAGGGGGGGGACACCGACTAGCCAAAGAGTTTAGCGATAGTGTCGCATCGGAGCGTGCCTATAAGGAGGTGTCAGATGTAGCTCTATACTAGTGCAGGTCACGTATCCGCTTACGCACCTATTTAAGGTGCCTTACAAAATAGCTAGCCTACGACTATACATCGCAATATTAGACCTTTTTCTCTTATTAATTAATGCCCCTTTTCGTGACCTTAAGTACACTTATTAACTACTCCTTACGCCTACGGGTGCGGGCCCTTATAGGTAGATGCAATAGTTATAAGCCCGGTATGCGAACTAGCGCAAATTGCTACTATAGACGACGATTTAGATAAACGACGTATCTTCCTATAAGGAGCCTATCCTTAAAGATTTTAACGGCTTTACGAAGCCTTAGAATCACGACCTAAGCCCTCCCGGCATTGCCCTTACGGACTTACCTAATAGGGTAGCTTTAAGGCTAATACGTTATATATAGGGCCTATGCTAAGGCATACTTAAAGCATATACTCGGAGTATAATCTATCCGAGGGTTATTGCTAAGAAAGTATATAAAGCTCTTAAGAAAGCGTATAAAGCACTCGATCGACTATATAAGCCTTTAATCGGTTGCTTAATAAGGCATCGACATCGACGCCGTAATCGATAGTTAAATAGGAAAGGTAACTTATAATACGGCTATCGATACCGTTATTAATAGGTGTTTAAGGGAGGCATTACTATATAGCTGCCTTCGCCGCTATAAGTGTTTTACCTACGAGCACTTATAAATAGGTTATTAAATCCCTTTATAAAGGATTATATAATAACCGCTTTCTCCTACTTAAGAATATTATTAACTTTAACTTAAATACTAATAACTATTTAATTATAACTAATACTATGGGAACAAGGGATAAGGGATACGTATAAGATGCAGTTGCGGGCACGTAATCCACGTAACCCACGTGATCACGTGCACGCAACGAGACCATATCTCCGCGATGCCTTCCCCTCTCTAGCTAGCAAGACAGACACAATACACCCCCTTTAGTTAACCCTATACAGCAGAGCCTAACTAACACTGATTAGTGGTTGACTTAGTTAATCATAGACAGCTAGGATAGAAGAGACAGATACGCATCCTCGAACGTATACGGATCTTTTTCGAACGATCTTATTCCGTACACTTAGAGAGGGTTATCTCGTGCTAAGAATAAGGACATCTCCGCTGGTTTACCTGCTGAGAGATTCCTTTAAGCTTCTAAATTAACCCCGTTATCGCTTTCGAACGATTGAAGAGTGACATCAATTTACAAGCGCGTCAGCAACGCATTCGACAGACGAAGCATCTCCGCTGGTCTTACCTACTGAGAGATTCTTCCGACCGTCACGATAACATCGCGAAGAACATCGCGATCCCCACATACAAACCCAGTCATCACGATGACATCCACTAGCCCGACTCCTATCGCCGCAACTAACGCGGCACCGAATCCCATCGCCGCAGCCAACGCGGCACCGAATCCCATCGCCGCCACCACCCCAGCGGCAGAGAATCCCGCCGCCACCGCTATTATCGAATTTATCAGCGGTTGCGGACCCCCACAAGAGTATAATAACGACGAAGATATATTCTACTTTTTTAAGAATTGGTTTAAAGACTAGACCGAAGATAAATGGAATAAGGTCAACCGGGAACACAAAAGGGCATTGCGAGACTTCTTAAACAGGCGTGGTATCTACACTAGGAGAAACCAGCCATTTACGAAGCTTTTTCTCGCATATCAAGACTTCGAGATGTAGATACTAGCTTGGCCATAAGAAGAATTCCTCGAGATAGACTTTATCGAGGGAAAAACGTCAACTAAAGATCGGCAAAACAAGCTGCGAGCCCAACTCGGCTGGACGCCAAAGCCAGCCTCGCCCTCGCCCTCGCCCTCGTCAGTCTCGGCAGCCTCGCCGACGTCGTCTTCCTCGCCAACGTCACCTTCCTCGCCCTCCCCAGCAGCAACAACAGCAGCTCCCGCCCTCACAAGCATGCCTGCTCCGCCGACTCTTCAAAGTCCGCCAGTTGCTGCAAGTCCGCAGCCAAGTCCGCAGCCGCAGCTACAGCCGCAAGCTCGGCCAAGCCGACTACCCGTTCCAAGCCGGCTCCCCGCTTCGCCTGCCCTAAGCTCTCGAAGCAGCTCTTCGGACTGCTCCCACAACGAATCCCCCAGCAGCAGCTCGTCAAGCTGCTCCCCCATTAGCTCTCGCAGCAGCTCTCCAAGCTGCTCGCAACCCATAAAGCTGCCGCCCACACAGCAGCTTCCCCATCAACAGCGCGCTATTTGGCATGCCCCAAAGCCAAGCAGATGCCGCCGCTGCAATTCGTCCTTTCCGTCTCGAAGCGCACTCTTTCGCCACCTCGGCGAAGGATGTCACCATACAAAGCGCACACAGACTTCCTCCCAGACCGTCATGCCCCAAGCCCGGCATACACCACCAAAGCAGGCCAATTGCTGGCACTGCAAATCTCACTTCGACTCCCGAGGCGCACTCTTTCGTCACCTCGCCAAAGGATGTCACCACTAGAAGCGCACACGAGCTTCCCCTCAGCCCGTCAAACAACAGGGCAATAGACAGTCTCCCCGGCCCCAGCTTGCGACTCGGCCACTCTCTCGTCACCGCAGAGAAGGAGACCACCATACGAATCCCAAACAGGCTTCCTCCTCGCCAGTGACCCAACAGGTGCCCTCGTTCCGGCAGAAGTCGCCTTCGCCCCGGCAGGCGCCTCCACACGTTGTTCTTCCGAGCTTTGGCAGCGCACCCTTCGTGCCGCGTGGCCAGCTCGAGGCAACGGCACAGCAGCTAGCCTCGCGAGCTTCCGCAGCCTCGCAAGCCACGAAGAAAGACTCTCGAGGGATAGCCTCACAAGCTTCCTCACGAGCTTCTTTGCCCGATTCGTCTAGCCCCGTTGCTCTGCCCGGCTCTTCCGGCCTTTCCTTCGTGTGTTCTCGCTGCTCTTTGCTTTGCGTGACTCCCTAACGCTCGTTGCTTCGTTGCTCGTTATTCGTTCCCTCTTTTCGTGGTCATAACACCACAACTTCGCAAGGCTGTTTAGCCTAATCCTCGATGGCATCGCGCGGCCCGTTCAACCGGGCCAAGGATCCCTTTTTCGTTGCGTTCGTTCGATGCGTTCAATTGGGTTACGTTCTTTTGGTTCGACCTTGCTGGGTTGTTGTTGTTTGCAGCCTTCTAAAGAAGAACTGCCAGTGTGGGAACAAGGGATAAGGGATACGTATAAGATGCAGTTGCGGGCACGTGATCCACGTGACCCACGTGATCACGTGCACGCAACGAGACCACATCTCCGCGATGCCTTCCCCTCTCTAGCTAGCAAGACAGACACAATACACCCCCTTTGGTTAACCCCATACACCAGAGCCTAACCAACAAATACTACTAATACTACTAAGTCGAAGGTAACTCTAACTACGTTAGAGCATTAGGCCATATAGTTCTCGACCTTCCGCCGTATAGCGAAAGGCGTAAAGGTTTAAAAGTATATTAATACTAAAGGCATCGCCGCTAAAAAGGTCCTTTAGCTAGTTCCGCCGACTAAAGTAACTAAGGAATAAAAGATTATAAGGCTAAATACCCTAACCCTTAGGACCCTTATTACAGGCCTTACCTTAGCTTAGTACTAAAGCTTTAAGATTAAGGGTTATAACTATAAGGAAGACTATGCTAAGTACCTTTAAGATAAGTAAGCTATCGCTAATCTTTCGACTTAGGTCTATAAGACCGTTAACTAGTCCTATATCGCCTACTTCCCGGAAAGCCTAGACCTTCGAGGCATCGTTAATTATCTACGTAATCTCCTTAGGGTTACTAACTCTATTTAAGTCGGCCTTACCTATATTAAGTATCGCAATGCCTTAGAGACTAATTAGAGGATAAGCCTTATAGCTTAATACCTTTAGTAGGAGCTTATATATCTTAAGGCAGTTACTATAAAGATCTCTAATATTAACGGGGAATAAGCTATCGTCGACTTCCTTAAAGCGGTTATAGCAATAGACGAGCTATAGGGTCGTTAAATACTAAGAAAGCTACGCAAGCAGTAGCTTACTAGGATAATTAATATAATACTTAAGGCTATAAGTCGCTAATTTAACTAAGCTTATTACAATTGTACGACAATCTACGCGAAGCCTTTAAGACCTTTAAGGGCTTTTAACGCATAAGCCTAAATGCTACCTATACCCTTTAATACGCCGATAATAGCATCTCGTTAGGGCTTTAACTACGCCTACGGAATTAAGAAGGCTCGCTATCCTTAGAAGCCTATAGACTATACGGCTTTCTATAAGGCAGTTAATAGGGTCTCCTATAAGCCCGAGCTTAAGGAGAACCTAGCCCGCATTAAGAAGTGCGAAGAGGCAAAGAACTAGCCTTATTAAAAGCAAACCGTCGAAGCTATTAAAGGCATAAAGGGCTAGACCGCACTACCCGGCGCGCCGAACTAAGGCAAGTCCGCTTAGGGATTATAGGCATATATAATCATCGACCTTAAGTTTTCTACGTAAAACAACGATGCCCTAAATACGGCCTTTAGTACGTATAGGCAAAGACTACACCCGCTATATAACTTAACCTTATTTAATAACTACGCTAATACGTATATTATTAATAAACTTAATCTTCGAAAGGGTAATATCGTCGCCGCCGTAGAGGATAATATTATGCTAGTAGGTAATACGGCCCTTATAGTTGTATATTAAGGAACCTAAACTATAAAGAACCTTCTTTATAGCCCGGACGGTCTAAATATAAGAGATTTAGTATTAAAAGACACCGCCTTCGTCCCCGGCTTTTATACAAATATCATTAGCGTAGAGAGGCTTATAAAGGGAGGCTTATAGATTTATAGAGCCGACTATACGGTCTAATACGGCTTAGTTAGAGATAATAATATAGTAATAAACCTAGAGCCTAAGTATAGCCTAACGGTAGCTTAATTAAAGCCGGTTGATTCTTATTTTATAGTGCCCCTTTTTAATAAAGACGAAGGATACACTTTTACCGCGATATAAGAAGGGTTTTCGTAGTACCCTAAGGGCCGCGTAGCATTATCCCGAGTTCTACTTCGGCTTAGGGTTAATACTATAGAACTATAGCACCTTCGATTAAGGCATATAAGCCCTCGAGTATTAGAATAACTTATATACTAAGCTTAAGGGGTTCGAATTTATAGACTAATATCGGTTAAATACGTAGGCTATATATAAGGAAAAGCCTACTAAATAATCTTACGCTACGAGCCCGCTAGCTGTTTAACGCAGCCTTTTTTCCGTATCTTCCTTAATATCTTTAAATTTAAGCGAGGCTATAACGGCTATTAATACATCCTTTTAATCACCGACGAATATAGCGGAATAATATTCTTATAGAGCATTAGCCGAAAGATAGATACGCCGTTCCTAATTAGGAACTTCGAGGGTCTAGTCCGCCGCTATATAAGCGTAGCGATTTATAAGATTAAGATAGATAACGAGAGGTCCTTAGTGAATCTTCCGAACTAGGTGACTTTAAAATTTTAAGACTAAGCAGTAAGGGAAGGCATCGAGATCGAGCTTTTACTAATATATATAAAAAAGCCTATAGGGGGAGCTAAACGACCCGGGGGAATTATATAATAAAGACTCCGCTACGCTATAGGAAAGCTGCCTTAGAACCTATAGCCTAAAGCATATTAGGTATTAGTAAGAATATATAATATCCTTCCTAAGGCCTGCAACTAGTAGAAATCGCCGAAAGAGACCCTCGATAGGTAGTTTAACTAGCATCTTCGCTAGTATAGAAAGTTAGGCGTTATAGCTAATAGCGAGAAAGACTTCCGCTTATTATAAAGCGGTCTTTACGCCTACGGCTGCCGAGCCTACCCTCTTTATATTAACTTAAAGGCTAACCTAAATAAAAAGGCTTTTAAAATACACCTAAGAGCGTATATTAGCTATCTTATAGGTTACTAAGCGAGTAACCTATTCCGCGTCTAGGTGCCTTAACTTAGCAAAGTAATTATTACCTAAGATATAACGTTTAACGAGAACTATTTTTTCGACCTAAATATAGAGGATCTATAGTTTCCTATCTAAGAATACGAGCCTATCGTAAGATTAATTAATCTTCCTATTAAACGCGATTAAAACGCTTTACTTAAGGATTTCCTATAGGACTTTAACGAATATATCTTAGGAATTAAACCTACTATTTCTATATCGGTAGAAGAGTTTTATATCCTATAAAAGGACGACGCCGGTAAGGCTTTAGAAATAGAAGCTTCTCTAATAACACTATTATTACTTAATAAACCGGCGAAGTTACTATTAGCGATACCTACTCCTCCCGAAGTATATCTTATACCGTTATAAACGCCTAACCCGACGGGGCAATAGGGTCTAAAGGCAGCGGTAAGTATATAGGATTATAAGGCCGCACTATTCCTCGTATATCCTACGCTTAAAGAGCTAAAGGAATTGCCGGATCCTTAGCCCCGGCAATACTTATTAACTCTAGACCGGAATACTGCTAAAGCTTCGCAGCCGCCCGATAGCGAGGATAAGGAAGGCTAGTAAGGATCGCGAGTCTTGCTAAGATAGGGCACCGCTTAAGACGACGTAAGTATACCCTTAATAGAATAAGGTAATATATCCGTAGGCATAGAGCCTAAAAGGATAAAAGCGCCTTCTAAAGCGTAATTAAGGACGCTTACGATAGCGCCTTTAGAAGCGCCTATAGAGGCGCCTTTAGACGCACTATTAATATAATCGAGAACTCGCCGGACTTAAAGAACGTAATAAGAGCTTTATAGCACTAAAGCTATATAACGAAGCTCTCGAATAAGACGGCTAAGACAATAGAGTAATAGTATTTCTAGTATTTTTAGTGTTTTTAGCACTCTACTTCCCGAGGCTTACTATCTAAAGGGAGACCTTACGACTTTTTATTTAGTGTTTATAGCAGCTATTTAGCAAACATTATACCGTAACTATCGTAACGACCTCGCCCGCTTACTAAGACGATACTAGGATCTTAATTAATACCCGTACGGAAAGGAGTTTAAAGAGGGATATAGAAAGGAGCTTCGAGACCTCCTTAGATAAGGCACCTAGCGAGTTCTAAGTAGAGAGTGCGCTAAAGGCACGCCGATTCCCCTTAAATAGGTCTTTCTCTATAAATTCGATATAGATAGATACCTAATTTAGTGTAAAGCCCGTATCTACGTGCGCGGAGACCTCTAAGGGGATTAAGGCGAAGATAATTACGCTATAACCCTCGTTATTAAGACCTTTCGAACCGTTATCGTAGTAGTAGCGAAGCGAGATCTTAACGTTAGATAACTTAATATTACTAACGTATTTCTTAATACTAGCTTAGATAAGGGAAGGGAGCCTATATACGTAGAGCTTCTAAAAGGATATATTAAGCTTAGTTTCCTAGAGGAAGGTAAGAATTCCTTTATAATCGCCGAGCTTAATAAAGCTCTCTATAGCCTACGCGAATTACCTCTCCTTTAGTATAATAAGCTCTAATAGGCGTTAAAAGCTTAAGGGCTAGACCGCATTAACGAGGAACCTTATGTATTTATAAACGGTAAGATCCTCGTCCTTATATACGTTAACGATATCTTTATCTTATCTCTAAAGGGCTATTCCATAGACGAGCTTATCGACTTTCTATACGGTAAGTACGAAGTCCGTAAGGAAGCTTTTAGTTAGTATCTAGGGATCTAAGTTATTCGAGACCGACCGAATCGGAAGATCTTTCTATACTAAGATGCCTATATCGAGAAGATCGCACGCAAATTCGGCCTTAATAGAATTAGGAAAGCGCCGATAATCCCTCTACCGCCCTTACCGCTCTTTAAGAACCCCGGATAAGCGACCTTTCGAGAGATTAAGGACTTTTAAGAGAGGATCGGCTCTATCATATATACGGCAGTTACTATAAGACCGGATATAGCCCTTATAGCCTTATAGCTCTCGAGGTTCCTTACGAACCCCTCGCTGTAGTAGAAAGAGCTAGCTAACAATTGCATCCGCTACCTTTATGCAACGAGGTTCCTTACGATCGAATACAACGGCCTTAAGGGGAAAGCTCTTATTATTGCAACTAACGCTTCTTTTGCAGACGACCTAAAGACCCGCCGCTCTTTATAAGGCTATATTATAATGCTCTACGGCGGCTTAGTCGTATAGAAAGCGAGCCTATAAGATACGGTAATAACCTTAACGATAGAGGCAGAGCTGCTTAGCCTAGAACGAGCTATAAAGGAGGCGTTCGCCTTCTTAAGGCTTATAAGGGATATCTCTATTAAGCTTAGGCTATTAAGAATATACTGCGATAACCTCTAAACCATTAGACTAATAGTAGAGGAAGGCCGTATCTTAATAAAGCTACGCTACGTAGATATATAAAGCATATAGTTAAAGTAGGAGTTTAAGAAAAGCCGCTTCGTAGTTAAATATATGCCTACTGCCGACATACCCGCCGATAGTCTAACGAAGGCGCTGCTATAAGCAAAATTCGAGCAATTTAGGGCGCTATTGAAATTAAAGGATATACGAGGGCGAATACTAGAAGGAATAAAGGACTAAGGAAGGCTAGAACACTAAGGAAAAGGGCACGTTTGCACTTTTATAGGCGCTTACGATAGCTTCTTCTTTAGCGTTAATTTAATCTCTTAACGCTAGGGGGTATATCGCATCGGAGCGTGCCTATAAGGAGGTATTAGATATAGCTCTATACTAGTGTAGGTCACGTGTCCGCTTGCGCACCTATTTAAGGTGCCTTATAAGACAGCTAGCCTACGACTATATATCGTAATATTAGACCTTTTTCTCTTATTAATTAGTGCCCCTTTTCGTAACCTTAAGTGCACTTATTAACTACTCCTCGCACCTACGGGTGCGGGCCCTTATAGGTAGATGCAATAGATAGGCTAAAAAAAGGGTACTTAGTCGCACTACCTATTTTCCTAGTAAAGCAAAGTACCCTGATTTTTTCGGGTAGATATATATTTTCGTAGCTGCTTTAATAAATAATCGCGATACTACTACTTACACATCGTATAACACTATATCGCATAATATATCGCACGTTAATAACTAGGTAGTAAATCTAATATAAATCTAACGTTCTAGCTTAAGAATAAGGAATAGTTCCTTTATATCGGCTTCCTATTCTATTGTAATTTTAAGCCCGTTAACCTTTAAAGCAAGGAATTAACGGTTCTTAGTACGCTCTATAACTTTAAGCATTACTAATTTAGCTATATCGCGGATAAGCTCCTCGTTATAGTCCTTAAGCTATAATTAACTACTCTAAAAGCCTCGCTAATAAATAAGAGCACGATAAAAGCAATAGCGGTAATAGACCTACGCGATATAGTTAAGATGCGCTCGTTTATCTGCCTTAAGCTACCTACCCTAGGCCTAGTGCTTAGTACGGCTTGCCTTAGTAATGCTATGCCTAACGGTGGCCTTAATACCCTAAAGCCACCGGCGAATATAGGTAGCCTTATTATAGACCTCTTTCTTCCTAATTCATCGGGATTTATCCTCCTATATATCCCGCCTTTATGTCTTATCCTTTGCTACTCGGCACCTAGCATCCTTAAGGGTTAATAGGCCGTGTTTTCCGACGACTAAGGTCTCTCTTATTTGCTTTAACTAGGATACCTGCTTTTCCTTAAGTGCCTTTATTTTAGCAGTAGCTATAATGCTATTAAGAGCGAGTATATCTAAGGCATTCCGCACCTTTTAAAATACATATTATACCGAGGGTATAAAGGGTATTCGAGACTATAGAGAGACTATAAGTCGTAGGTTAACGTACTTATTATAGTCCCGGATCGTGCTTAGGTTAAGCTTCGGCGTCTATATAATCGTCTAATTAACCCGAGGTCTTATAACTAGTGTTTGTAGTCTTAGCGGCAAAGGGGGTCTTAGCGGTAAAGGGGGCGTTCTAAAGGCAGGCTCTTCGTCCTTATCGTCGTTATCGTTATCGTCGTTATCGTTATCATCGTTGTCGCTATCTTCGTCGTTGTTATCCTCGTTACTTAACGACGTATATAGCCTATTAGAAATATAGCCGGGAAGGTCTCTTTCCGCAATAGCGTATATAAGTAAGGATAACGCATCTTATAGCTTATCTAGGATAAGGGCAGGGTTATATAGAAAGAGACTATATTTCTCTTAAGTAGAAATAATTATAGCCCTCTTAAAGGTACGGTTCCGGACCTCTTAGAGATAAAATAGAAAGTCGGTCTTATTAAAGTTAATAAAGCCGTCTATAACTTCCCGATATAATACCTCTTAATGCTAGTGCTTATATAAGCGGAATATACCTGTATTAAGAGGCTAAAGCAGATATATAAGGTGCGGCGGTAAAGAGAAAAGCTTAATCCTATGTTTTTTATAAAAGTAGACGATCTTAGTAGTAAAATAGCTCTTATAGCCGTCTATAAGTAAAGCCCTAATCTGCCTAAGGTTTTAAGGCCGTGTGTTCCGCTTAAAATAAGTAATCTATTTAATAGCGATAATTATTATTATTATTAAAGTACTCTAGCTGCCCTAACGGGCCTAGTGCCCTTACGTTTAGCTAGTATAGGAAAAACTAAGCGGCCTAGGGGAAAACCTATATAACGTCTATCTATCTTAACGTCGGGCCGGATGCGGCCTATGCTCGCTACGGTTAATTAAGTTTAGTTACTACCGCCGGTCTAGTGCTTAATAAAGGTTACCCTACCCGGGCAGGCCTAGGGGCGTCGAGGTCGGGCGGATAGTCTAACTTAGTAAAGCCGGCGCGTAGACGGCACGCGGGCGATATAGTGCGGGCCGGGGCCCCGCCTAGCGGGTCGGAACGTAGAAAAATAAATCTTAGTAAGCGTATAATCGAATATATAAATATATATAAATATATATTAACGTTAAAGGGGGCTAGCGCTAAGAGCCTTATCGTCCTACTCCCGGAGCTCCCCCCCGCTAGTATTACGGCGGTCTATCTTCTCCGTAAGGGCTATCGCGGCCTAGAACTACTATAGTAGGCGGTGCTTAAGGAACCACCGGATAAGTGGCTTCGCGGCGGTAGGGCGGTTAAGCGCCGCCCTAAGGTCGCTCTCCCGTCGGATGCCTTTTAGTAAGGCCGCCCTCGCGTTAGTAAGGGTAGGGCACCGGAGGAAGAGGTAGAACGTAGTTTTACGCGCGGTCCTATACCGATAGAGCGGCGAGTCGACGTTAGGGACGTTCTAGTCGAATAAGAACCCTTATAGACCGATCTTCCCGGTCTAAATCTAGATAAGCGTAGAGCTCTTATACTTATATAATCCGTTATATACCTTTAGTGCCTTCTTCGGCCGGTCGAAGTAAGGGTTAATATCTACCGGCTGCCGTGCTTTTCGTAGTCGCTTCGCCTCCGTCGCTTAGAGATCCTCCTTTTAGCGCGCCTCCTAATCGCGAAAGACCGCCTCCTCTATTATAGTGCCTTAAGGGCATTAGTCCTAAAGCCACGCGTCGTACGGCCGGCCGGGCGGCTAGGTCGGCTAAGGCAGTACTCTCGCCGGCTTCTCGTAAGCGTGTTAGATCTAGTCCGCTATGCCTAACTCCTCGGTTCGCTCCTCGTACCGCACGAGGCGGTCGTTAAGGTAGAGGTCGAGCGGTAAGACCGCCGTCTATATCTTTAGGTTCCGGATCGGGGTCGCTTTAAACGCCTTAGCTACTACCCGTAGGTAGCTTGACTAGTATACTATAAGCGCCTTTACTAGGCCGGGAGGTTTCCCTCCTTTAGGCGTAGGCTTATAGAACGTCGACGCCCTATAGGCGAGCGCGCTTTAAACTATACTAGCGTAGACCGTCCTTGCGCTTCGCAATCGTATGCCTTATATAGACGCCGCGAGCCCGGTAAAGGCTAGCGCCTATATGCCTATTTTCGTCTTAAGCTTCCTAACTTAGGCTTTCTATCGCAGCTTTTAGTTAAACTAAACCCTTAGGAACCGCCCGTCCTTAACCGGTCGGACTATATTCGTCCCGAGCTAAAGCTTCGTCGGTATTAGCTTATAGGTCCGCGTAAAGTAGATTAGCTCGCTCTTCTCTAGCTCGAACTTAGCGCCGACCTCCCCTACCTACTTATCGCACTTCTTCTAAGCGCTCCTTAGACGCTATATAGTCGCGGCTACGGTCTTACCGTAGGCTAAGAGGTTTATATTATCGGTAAAGCCGACGGTAGTAACCCTTATAAAATAGCGATAATATCGTTAATATACCCTTTTGCGCTTATTATAATTACCGTCTTATCGTTAAGTACGTTATTAGTCTATAAGAAAGGGATATTAACGCTAGGAAGGATTAAGAACGAAGGGATAAAGTCCCTTAATATAGATATAGCTTTAACGGCTATAATAAAGACTATATCGTAAGAATCCGTAAGAATAAGGTTATTAATCTCGTTAAAGGTTTATATAAACGTCTCTTTATTAAGATATCTAACTATAAAGCTAGTCTCGTCGAAATTCTAGATATTCTTAGGCTAGATCTTACGTCTTTAGATATAGTCTCGCTAGCCTTAGTAGAACGCTTTAACGCGGGCCCGATCTTATATTGCCTTACGCTTAGCGTCTTATAATACTGCCTTTTTAATATAGAATATATATCGGTGCCTTTCTATAAAGCGCTTAACCTAAGTTCTTAAGACTTTTAACCTTTTCCCTTTAGTCCTTTTCCCTTTAATCCTAAGGATAGCGTTAGCATATTATCTTACGGTGCGGTTAGTAATATAATGCCCTTATATAATTCAGCGGTAGGCCTAGTAGATAATCTCCTTCTCTTCTATTAGTAAGAATAGCTTATTTATGCCGCTATTCCGCGTTACTAGCTAATGCCCTTAAGAGCGACTTAATAGTCACGCATACGGTATATTAAGTGCTTATGCCGTAGCTGTAATCGACCGGTAGAATCCTTGTTAATAGAGCGCGACGCCGGCGATAGTCCGACTCTTAAGGTTATAGTACGTATTGCGTTTAAAGTTCGGTAATTTAGTCTTTAAATTAATCTATTTTTCGATAGCGGATAGCTAAGGCTTAGGAGTAAACATAGCTTCGGTTTAGGTTCGATTAGAATAGAATTAGCGTATATAGCTCGAGATATTAGATTTTACAATATCGCGAAGTTATCGTCGCGACGCGTTAGTATTATATTATTACTATTACTATAAGCGGGCTTAATGCTATAGTATGCGGTATAGGCATTTAAACGAGGATACTTATATTTACGTAGGGTGCTTATACTAATAGGAGGTATCTTTTTTTTTTAGCCTATCGCTAAACTCTTTGGCCGGTCGGTGTCCCCCCCCTCCTAGAAGGAGGGGGGGTAGGGACGAATTTTTAGTCCCCCCTAGTACTATGTACCGAGTTGGCGCCCAGCCAACGTCACAACGTTGACGTTCGACGTCGGTCGTCGTATCCGTACCACAACCCGACTCACACCCAAGCGTCATCTTTGGTCTGGAAGCTTTCCATGGGCGTCGAACTCGCCGGCCGCTCCATGAGTGTCCCCCCACGATAATCGCAGCAGCCTCGAGCTGGCCGGCCAGCGCCATGTTGTCCGCCTTCACTGCCAGGCCCATCATTGAGCTACGCCAGCGGGATAGGTCCAAGATTGAGACCATTTTGGCGTACGGTATGAACTCCGTTTGCCAAATGATCAATGAATTCCGATTGGTCAAGCCCAAGGCGCCAACTTGGGGAGCTGACCAGCGGCCGCAGGCGACCGCATTCTCGTTGGCCTCAACAGTGGTGCCCTCCGCGTCTATCACCTCAATGAGCTTCCCTCGCCGCAAAACGATTCCCCTTCGCCCTCCGAAGAACCAAATCTCGAGACCGCCAGCACCCCTCGCCGCGGGCACCAAGTTCCGTCGCATGCATCTGGGAAGCCGACGGACCTGTTGCGTGAAGTCGACAAATTCTCCACGCGCGCCATAGAGCAGCTCGCCATTATCAAAGAGGCCAACACAATCGTCTCGCTCTCAAACTACCATGTGTCGCTCCACGACTTGCAGACATACGAGCTCATCGAGACCCTGAGCCGGTCCAAGAACGCCTCCTGCTTCGCCGTGACTTCAAATATCGTCAAGGACCCCGACACGGGTATACCCGAAATCATCAGTCGCCTGGCCGTCGCCGTCAAAAGGCGCCTGCTGCTATGGAGCTGGCATGAGAGCGAGCTGGGCGATGAGGTCAAGGAGATTGTCCTCTCAGAGGCCGTTCGGACCGTCACTTGGACAAACGCAACCAAGTTGGTGTGCGGCATGAACGGAGGCTATGTCACAGTCGACTCTGTTACGCAACAAGTGGAGGATATCGTGAGCCCCGGCACCGTGGGAGCTGGAAGCCAGGGGAGTCGATTCGGTGCAGTTAGCAGCGCAGGAATGGGCTACATGGGCCTCGGTGGATATATGCCAAAGCCGCTTGCCGCGAAGCTCGCCGATGGCGAGATTCTCTTGGCCAAGGACATCAACACACTTTTCATCAAGGATGACGGAAAGCCCCTGGAGAGGAGGCAAATACCATGGCCATCCGCGCCGGAATCCATCGGGTACTCCTATCCGTACATTGTGGCTCTCCAGCCACCCTCCAAGGGTTTCCTAGAGGTTCGCAACCCGGACACGCTGTCGTTACTGCAGACCATCTCGCTTCCCGGCGCAGCCCAGCTTCACTTTCCCCCACCGACGGTGAGCCTCGCGCATGCCGGTAAGGGGTTCCATATCTCGAGCGAACGATGCGTGTGGAAGATGGCAGCGACAGGTTACGACTCCCAGGTTCAAGAGCTCATTGAGGGCAGCAAGTTTGACGAAGCGATTAGTGTGCTGAACATGCTCGAGGACGCGCTGCTCAAGAACAAAAAGGATACGCTCCGAGAAGTCAAAATGCTCAAGGCCGAGATGCTCTTCAAGCAGAAAAAGTACCGGCAAGCCATGGATCTGATGAACGAAGACGATGTCCATGCCCCCCCAGAGAGGGTTCTTGGGCTCTACCCGCCACAGATTGCCGGAGAGCTGTCGCGCTGGGCACGGCAAGACGCAGATGGAGATGGCGAGAGCGTTTCGGGGAAGAAGCCGAGTGCAACTGCTCCCGAAAGCTCCGAGGGGCTCGTCGAGCATCTCTTGCCGCAGCCCATGGGCGGTTTCGCCAAGCTGTTTAGAGGTTCCAATTGGAAGGCTCAGCCAGACGCGGCGTTCATATCTTCGGCCAAGAAGGAAGCGGCAGAAGAGGACGACACTGAGAGCGCCAAGGAATCCTCGGCCATCGAGGACAAGCCCCTCGAGGGGAAAGACCTGACCAAAGCAGTCTTGGAACTGAACAGCTACCTCGCGGGAACCCGGGCGCGTCTCCAGCGAGTCATCGACCCGGTCTCGGCAAAGCTCAAGCCTCAACTGGACAGGCAGGGCTCGGCCGAAGAAGTGGCCGAGAGATTCCTCCGCACAACGCAAAGTGAGTCGGAGCAGAAGCTCGAGGAAGAGCTTTGCAAGATGTTTCGACTGGTGGACACGACTCTGTTTCGCTCCTACATGCTGTCACAGCCGTTGCTGGCCGGCTCTCTCTTCCGTATACCAAACTTTTGCGATCCCGAGGTAGTCAAGGAGAAGCTTTGGGAACACGACAGGTTCACGGAGCTGGTCGACTTTTTCTACGGCAAGAAGCTGCACAGGGAGGCTCTGGATCTTCTCCACAAGTTTGGGTCGGCGGACAAGCCCGACGAGGCTGCTCCGACTCTGCATGGGCCAGACCGCACCATTCAGTATCTGCAGAACCTGCCGCCTTCCGAGATTGACCTCATCCTTGAGCATGCGGCCTGGACGCTCAAGCGCAGTCCCAGCTATGCCATGGAGATATTCGTCGGCGACACGGAGAATGCCGAGACCCTGCCTCGCGACCGGGTCATTTCCTTCCTACAGAGTGTAGACACGAACCTAGAGCGGCAATACTTGGAGCACATCATCAACGAGCTCGAGGACATGACGGCAGACTTTCACAACCGCCTGGTGGACCTGTACGTCAAGAACCTCGGCGATGCGACCAAGGGGGAGAAGTGGGACAATCTCATGGACAAGTTTATCCGCTTCCTGCGAGACTCGCGCCAAGTATACAGCTTGACCAAGGCGCTCGGGCTGATGCCCGAGGACGGTGAGGTCTACATCACCACCGCTCGTGTGGGCCAGCGCTGACTTTTGCTAGATGCGGCCTTCTATGAAGCCCGAGCTGTTGTTCTCAGCAACATGGGCGAGCACAGAGAGGCGTTGGAGATTTATGTCTTCAAAATGAAGGACTTTGCCAAAGCTGAAGAGTATGTCACGCTCTCCAACCAGAAGACGACGGTGCGACTGACCAAGAAAAAGGTATTGCAACCGCCTGTACAAGGCGCAAGAAAGCACAACATCGCCTTCGAATGAGAGCACCTCGCTTGTGGTGCCCGAGGATCCCACGAAATCCATCTACCATACTCTTCTGTCGCTATATCTCAAACCACCAACGCCCCACAGGGAGCAGCTTGAGCCAGCGTTGGACCTCCTCTCCAAGCATGGCTCCCGGCTCCCGGCCACGTCCACAGTGGGGCTGATTCCAGACGATCTTCCCGTCAGTGCCCTCGAGGCCTACTTCCGAGGGCGCATACGGTCAGTCACCAGCCTCGTCAGTGAGTCTCGGGTGGTGGCCGGTCTGCGCAAGGCAGAAAGCATCTCCGTGGCGGCTCGGTTGCACCTGGGCGACAACGAGGCCGGCGGGCAGGGCGGGCGCAACAGACACGTCACAATAACCGACGAGCGGCACTGCGTTGTCTGCCACAAGAAACTTGGCGGAGCCATGAGGATCGGCGGGAGTGTGGTGGCTGTCTTGCCAGACAACACGGCGGTGCATTATGGCTGTCTGAGCAGGGTGGCCGGACAGAAGTCGGCGAGGGCGCGGGCTCCTAGCTGGGGAAAGGGCCTCTAGACATTTGTGGCAGGCCGAGTATTGTGCAGCCTTGGCCAGATCATCTCCTACTACCCCCCCTTATCTTGGAGCGTCTGTGGGACGTTTGGTCATACAGGAAATACCGCCCGAGCGCCTGTATCTGTCTGTCTTTTTTTACCGGGAGAAGCTGCGGGGAGAGAAGTTCAAGATTTCCGGGACAATTAGTCTTCGTGGGGGACCTCTTCGCCATAGTTTTCCTCCTCCTTGTCCTCGTCGACACCGAGCTTGGCGGTACCTTTGTTGCCCGCTGTCGCGTCGCGGGCCTTGTCCTCTTCCATGCGCGCCGTCAGCTCCTTGTTGATGTGCGCCTGGGTGTCGTCGACGGCTTGGCGCAGAGCCTGGAGATAGCGCGTCTTGTCGGCGACGCTGCCGGAGGGCGGTGCGGGGATAGTTTCGGTGACAGTGAAGGGGTCGTTGGCGGGCGATGTGTAGGCCGCTGTCAGGCTGCTGGGATTCTTGTTGGCGGCCATTGATGGAAGGAGGTTGGGTTTGGGAAAGATGGGTTCGGGCGCGGGTTCGGAGCCAAAGAATTTGGCCCCGTACGGCGCCGTATGGTACGGCGGTACCTGTTCGTACGTCAGCAGGCCAGGCGGCCCCCCTCCCTCGGTAGTGAGGCTCGGTAGTGAGGCTCGGACCTTTTTGCCTCTCGGACCTTTATCGTTGCATCTATTCGTACCTACGACCAAATCCCTCCAACCCCTTCTTCCTCTGCTTCCTCTCCCCTCTTCAACTCTTGCGGACAGCCTTGCCGAAGTCGAGCATCAGCGCTCCCTCTTGTCACTTCCATACCTACGTCCCGTACTCGTTCCGACCCTAATCGATGAAACGTGCCGAACGCTCGGGGAGCATCGTCGTCTGACCTGCGTCACAGCGGGACCTCCCCCCCCCCCCCCCCCCCCCCCCCTCCCTACTCCCCCTCCCTACTCCCCCTCATTAGTCTTATCAGCCCGAGTCAAGATGTGACATGCCCCACCGCGGGATCCGTGACAATGCAACCAGGACAATTACCACCACCTCCCCCACCCGCCTCGTCGCGGCCTCAATCGCGTCCGCCCGGCAGCTTCTCTGCCCTTCCCGGACCATCGAGCCCATCGTTGAAGCCTCACAATCAGCAGCAGCCACTGGTTCCCACGCGCCCCCCTCCTCTCCGCATCGGCTCGTCTGCCAGCAACGACACCAACATCGCCGCCGCCGCCGCCCTCAACAAGGCCCGCGGGCGAGACGGCTCCCCGGCCACGGCGACGACGACGACGCCCATCTACACCCAGTTCACGACGTCGACGCTTTCCAGCGCCACCAGCCCCGGCGCCGGCCTACATCGTAACTCCTCCCGGACGGGCGGCGCGGCGCAGTTGGCAGCTTCTGGCCTGACGTCGCCCCTGCTCAAGAGCCATCACACCAGAAAGCACTCGGCTACACAGGGCCTCTTCGACTCGACTCTCCCGTCGACAACCGTATCCAACCTGTCCCAGGCGGGCAAGGGACAGGCCAGCCAGGTTGCGGCGGCGGCAGCGGCAGCGGCGGCAGCAGCTTCCTCGGGCGCTTTGTCGACCAGCCAGATGGCGGCCAAGGCGGCTGTCATGTCCCACCAGAATTCATCCCATGTACGGCAGCGGTCGCAGACGGTCCCCTTCCCCGGCGAGGCTTTCGAGGGCTTGCGCAGAGGCAGCGGAAGTAAGGTGCCGCTGAGTCCGCCTCTCCTCAGCCTCACAGAGGCCAGCTCGCCACGCGACAACGCGAGCTTCGCCGGAGCACATCACGGCAACAGGCTTGGCGGCTCCCACTCCGCGACGGCCACCACGGCCGCCAACGCTGCCTTTCCCCGCTCGGGACACACTTCACCGAGAGAAAAGTCGTCATCCCCCCAGCCCTTTCCGCCCATCCCGCCAGCTCTGCCTGACAAGCTTCCGTTCAAAGCGGACAAGCCAAAGGTCAAGCTGTTCTCCCGTCCCGGAAAGGTCAGCACTGGCAAGGCGGACGCCAAGGACAAGGCGCTGCCGAGTCCCGGAAAAATTGGGACGGCGCTCTCCGCCCTGCAGCGTGGCAACTTTAGCACAAACAGTCTCGTCGACCTTCCCGCCCAGCCCACCTACAACCTCAACAACTCGTCTTCGACCACCATCCGGCCCGTCGACACACTGGGGGAAGAAAAGGGCAAGGAGAAGGAAAAGGAGAAGAAGCATCACTTCTTATCGCGGCAGAAGCAGAAGCTCAAAGACGAGTATCACTTGCCCCTGTCATCCGCGTCGAGCAACTCGAAGCCAACGGACCCCAGCGCCCCGAGCAGTTTGTACAGCTTCAATGTCCCGGCCAGTCCCGGCCCGGGCTCCTCGAGCTTCGCCAAGACGAAGAAGGAGAAGAAGCTCGCCGAGCGGTCCGAGAACCGGCTGGAACACGAGTCGACGTTCAATCTCCAGGTAGACTGGGCCGGGACGGGAAATCTGCCGCCGCTGCCCCAACAGATTGGGCTTTACGACCCCGTCGACGCCGCCAAGTTCGGACTGCAGAACCACGCGTCGCTAGACGACGCGTGGCCAGTCCTCAAGGCCAAGCTGCTGGTTATTTTTGAGGGCGAGGACCTCCGTGTTCCCGTAGAGGACTTCAACAGGGTGGTGCAAATGCACATTCAGTGGTGCATCCACAAGAGGCTGCCTGGGGCCATGCTCGAGGATGTCCGCGAAATGCTCCAGACGGGCTTCTCGTCGCTAGACCGCACCCTGCGGCTCACTCCGGAGGACCATTTCGTGCAGACTCTAGTCGAGCTTTGGCTCTTCACCTTCACCTCGATTCTCCCCTACATGCAGTCTGTCTTTTTGCCGCTCGAGCTCGAGGTCTCGGGCTGCGGCGCCATCCTTACTCCAGAGCAGGCTCGCGACTTTTGGAGCGGGGTTGTGACGTCGTCGCTGCCGCTAGAGAAGCCCGCCCGGGCTGTGTTGGCCGCGAGCATGCTTGACATCCGGCGCCTCGTCCTGGCCGCGTTCCGCGACGTGGTCATCCTGCCGCGCTACGACACGCTCAAGAGCATGTTCTCCCGCCTATCCCTCGAGTTTCTGCCCTCGTCCTTTGCCAACATGGCGCTGGCGTCGCCGTCGGCCGAGAACATGTTATCGACGTCGCCGTCCGAGTCCTCCATGTCCATGGTGCGGCCGGGCACCGCCATGTCGCTCGACCCGTCAGTCGGCTCGTACAACTCGAGTAGCACGACGTTGCTGGGCGAGGGGTCGGAGCGCGGGCGCAGCAGGGCCGTCAGCAACGTCAGCTTCGGCAGCCACGCCAGCGATGGCGCGGTGCGGCCCTTTACGCCATCGGGGGTTCAGGTGCTCAGCAGCGTGCGCGAACAAAACGTCGAGGACTCGAAGCAGGTGACGGACATGGTGGGGCGCATGCTGCAGTGTATGAGCGTGCTGTCGAGCCTGGGCGGTGTGGGAGACGCTGACGATGACGGCAATCGACGCATCGTGATACTCTGCAAGCAGCTCAAACTCAACTGGCTCGGCAGGGGACGCACGGGGCGCAACCGGAGAGGCATCGTGGGCGGCAAGGTGCGTCGCGAGGCGGGTAGGGAGGAGGTGCGCGTGGCATGACACGATGGGACGAGGTGCCCGACACGGCGTGATTTTGACGCATGGTTCCTGCGACTGCGACTCGCAAGTGGCACTCCCACGGTTGTTGGGTCTGGCCATCACCATATCGTGTATTCGTATTCGTACTTTGTATTCGTAGGGGGATCCCTAGTGCATTGAACTTGGCTAGCCGTGTCCGTACGGCGTGTATGTATGTACTTGGTCTCGGGGCACAGGGCGTCACGCATGGGCATGGGCACGGTCAAGGTTGCACGGTCAAGGTTGCCACGGGTACGTCGTACGGAGAATTGACATTTTATTTGCTTGGAAAATGCTGCTTTAGGGAGTAGACTTGGATGTTCATAGACTTGGATGTTCATCACTACGTGGCATGGGCGGGATATGGTTATTCCTGTGACTCTTGTCCGAGTTAGCTTTGTGACTCCCAGATGGTGGGTTCAAATGGCCAAAAAAAATCAGATTTCTGTTGAATCAGACATCCAAGGAAGACTATTAACCCTCATTTATCCCAGCATAGGCTCAGCGGGACTCAAGTGGAAACTGCGAATAGAATGGAAAATTTCATCACGAGACAGAGAAAGGCTGATGAGTGAGAGAGCTGACTTACTTACGTTCGTGGAGAGCTACAGGACCTGCCTGTGCCGCGGATGATGTCGAGGCCATGAGGGTCCGTAAAGGGTGTCATTTCCCGAAGGTATAGACTGCGGCAACTTGTTAGTCAATTCCATAGACATTGCGAGGCGGTCAGAGTGTTGGCAAATGAGTGCTTGCAGGTGTGTAGTCAGACGAATGATACTGGCAAGTAACAGGCCTAGGGCCCGAATAGACTGAACTTCTTCATGGTCGATTCAGTTGGGAAAAGAAGACGATTTTTGTGCGTGTCATCATGCAAGGGCGAAACAAGGAGCAGATGCAGGACAGAGACTGGGGGCGAAGATCTTACCTCGACAATGGAATGGCTGAAGCTGGCGGCTGGGTTAGCAGCGCGAGGAGGGGAGAAAGGCATCACAAGGCCGGCCAGATGCGAAACGCCGCCCAAATTGCAAACGGGGAACCAATATTAAGAATGCAACGACTGCTCAGGCAACAGCCGTCGAGGTTGTCCAGGCGCCTGCAATGCCTCTGTATCGTGCGCGCCGACATCTCCCTGGCGGCTGTGGTGGTGGTGGTTGCGGAAGCGAGTGGTGGGTTGGAAGAGGAAGGAGAAGGAAAAAAATTGTCGAGAGCGCGTCGCGGTTCAAGATATGGCCGGACAGTGTGAGAAAAATTTCTCCATCCGCTGAAGCACTGTATAGCATCACGTGATGTACAGTCCGCAAGCCACTGGTCTGTTCCTTACATGAGGTGCCTTATGTACTTTGTACCTAGGTAAATCAATGAATGTAAGGTGCCGACCAAACTTCGGATGCCTGGGCATCTCTTCTCATGTGAGTTGAGCCAAAGCAGCAGAACATGGGTGGTTTCATTTGCGAATACGTCAATGAACATCGCATGCATGGTAGCTACAGAACGAGACCTACTGGATCTTGTCCACGAAGCAATCGCTGAACATTGTCTTTGGCTGGTGTTCCGGAAATTCAGTACAAGCATCGCCCCGCTTGGTGCAGATCGGACGACGAACCTTTAAGCTTCACAAAATAAATGGCTGCCTCCATCGCTGCAAGAGTGGATAATTACATATTCCCCACCCCGCTGGCAGCAAACTGGGGCCCTCCCCTCCCCTGCCTGTGGTCTCTCCCGCGCCCGTTTTGTTGAACCCACGCACCGCACCGCACCGCACCTACCTACTACGTACGCAGCAGGAAGATCCCAGCGCCGTCTCCGCCAGCCTGGGCGCCGCATCAGACGCCTCTCTGCTGCACTGCGACCCCCCGGTGCCCGCGGCCCCCCCCCCCAAATTCATTCCGTCTGCACCATCACCGCCCCAAAAACCCAGCGGCAGGCCTTGACGACGACAGCACGAGGGCCTCTTGCTCGCCTGCGCTTTGCACCTCCGCTGCCGCCGGGGCTGGGTTTGCGCTGCGCTGCGCAGGACGACGGGCGCCACAGCTCTCTCGGCCTGGTGGGTGGTCTTGCCCGCCTGGATGCCACCGTTACCCCCAGCATCCAGAGTCTTGTCGAACAAGCCGCCATCGAAATTGCGTCCCGACGTCGACTCTCGCTCGCGCCGGCACGCCCTACTCGCTTTCGCTGCCTCGCGAGGCCTTTGTTGCTGGCCTTTTGAGACTTGGTGGCGTGCTGTCGGGCCATAATAACGTCGTCTTCCGACCGACCGCCTAAAGGCCGTCACTGTTTGGCGTTTGGTCCCGAGAGCCGCACCCACTTCCATCGCCGCCGCCGCCTCCGCCGCCTCTCTGCTTTCTCTTCCACTTCTTCGCTCTGCATCACCGCCATCGTCAACCAGCACCGCTACCACCTCCAGCTTCCACACCTCACTTCGCTGCCTCTCGAGCCTCGCCTTGCAGACTTCTTTTTTTTGCCACGTCCCACCTCGTCTCGCCCATCGATAACTCCCGGATCTCCTTCCGTCATCAGCCTTGGCCAACCTCGACACCTTTACACCACCATCGCGACGCGAAACGGGCGCCGACTCTGAAACCTTGCAGACCCTAGACGACGCCAACACACGCACCCATTGCACCGGCGCATGCGGTAGTGTCCGCCAACGCTTGTCGATATCCACGTTGTGGATAGCCGACCGTGGGTTCAAGGAATAATGGCCACAAGCATGGGTTCCAACTTCACTGGGCACCCGGCTGGCATGGCCCACCAGGCCGTCGCTGGCCATCCCATGGGCGCCGGCATGCCTCCCAACGCGGCACAACAAGGTGCACCCGGCGCCGGCATGCCCCATCAGTTTGGCGGCGGACACATGGCCGTGTCCGGGCCGGGAGGACCAGTCAACCCTGCCTTGATGGGCGCCATGCCCCCAGGCGCCAATCCACATGCCTTGCAGCACTTGACTCCTGCCCAGCAGCAACTTTACCACCATCAGCAACAACATCAACAGCAGCTGCAGAATCAATGCACGTGTCACCCCGACGCCCCGTCCTCGTCGAGTATGCTGTACTGACATGTCTTTTCCCCTTGCACCCAGTTCACAACCCGAGCGCCATGGCTGCGATGCGGCAACATCAACTCCTACAACACCAGCAACACCATGCCAGACAGGCCTTGCTGGCCCAGCAAGCCGCCCACGCCAACATGGGCGGCGGCAACGGTATGGCGATACCGCTGAACCAGCTCAGCCAACAACAGATCCAGCACCTTCAGCAGGCGGGGAGGCTTCGACAGGTAAGTCCCTTGCGACCCTATGACCTACTGTTCTCCGCGTGCGCAGTCAAGTTGACTCGCGCCAGGGTCAGCATCCCGCCCACGTCGTCATGGCGCAGCAACTGGCCTTGCAGCAGCAGCAGGCCGCGCAGCAGGCTCAGCAGCAGGCCCAGCAGCAGGCCCAGCAGCAACAGCAGCAGGCCGCGCAGCAAGTCTCGCATAACCAGCAGATCCCCGGTGGTACGAACCAGGGGCAACACATGCCGATGAACGCCCAGAGCATGGCGAGCGTACAGCAACAGAACCAGATGGGCGGTGCTGGCGGACAAAACCAGATGGGTGGGCAACAACAGCCGCAAGGACAACCTCAGGGACAGCCACCGCAGCCAGGCCAGCAAGCCCAGCAAACACCGCAGCAGTCCTCTCAAGCCGGAACGCCGGCTCCGAGTGGACAGCAGACGCCGTCGCAGACGCCGGCTCCTACCCCGGCGCAGGCGAACCAAATACAACAGGGGCAAGGGCAGCCGCAGCAAGCTCATGCGCAGGCACAGCAGCACATGAGCGCGGCGGCGGCGGCGGCGGCACAGCAATTGGTGATGACCAACTCCATCTTTCAACAACAAAGGAGGGAAGGGATGAGGGGGCAATGCCTTCTAAAGCTGATGCAGTTTGGCGAGTGCCTCAGTGGATTTCCCGTAAGTGCCGATTTCTAACCCGATTTCTAACCTGATTTCCTTTTCGAGCGTTGGCATCCGTGATATTAACTGACGGCTTGACAGGGAGCCAGGGGCAAGGATGACCTCTCGTACTGGAACATGTTTGTCGGTCGATTCTTCTCAGCCAACGGCGTCTTTCGGCACTCGTTGCACTTTGGCGATGGCGAGGACACAACAAACAAGCAATACGAGATTGCATATCCCGCCATTGCCCGATACTTCCATACGCACTATGCAAGTGGCGTGAAGAGCATGCAGTTGATCTTGGACAGGGGAATGACGGACAGGCCATTGGCGGCGGACTCCCATTGCATGGAAAACGCAAGGGCTAGCTTTGTTTACTGGTTTGAGACGGGATCCCATGTAAGTCTCGCAGCCGCTGGAAACCCATGGCGGCGCGAGCACAACAGCTAACTATGCACAGCTCGTCGCCACGGGAACTCTGCGGGCGCATTTCGACACGGAGCTGAAGTTCGAACTCTTGGAGTTCTTCACCACCGGGCACGAAGAATACATATCTCGCAAGCAGGTCATTGACGCCGCCAAGCCCGCGCACATGTGGTTCAAGGAATGGCACAAGGCCAACGCTCAGGACGGCAAGCAATCTCCCGAGATGTCCAAGAAGAGCAAAGCCAAGCAGCTCAAGTCGCCTCAAACGCAGCCGCCAGAAGTCTTGGTAGACCTCCCCGACTCGGCCGTCAACAGCAAGGGAGTCACAGAGGCTGTGCACCAGTTTCTCGAGGTATGAGGCCGATTTCCGTCTGGCCGGCGGCTGGCCATGAAATCTGACACGTTTCCCATCTCTGCAGATCGTCGAGGTCATGGGCCAGATGAACCCCCTATTTGGGTTTTGCCACAGCAATCCGGGCGTGGGCCCGTACGCGGCACTGGAGCAGTATGTCTCGACATACATCAACGGCGGCCCGCCAGCCATGAACGGCCACGCGGTGCCGCAAGGCCCACGAACCCCCAGCTTCGGACAATTTGCAATGGGCGCGAGCCCCGCGACGACGCACATGAACCTGCCCGGATCACCGCACATTGGCAGCCCAGCGCCGGGTCAGATGCAGGCCCCTGGCATGCAGCTGCAGCCCAGCCAGCAAGGGACCAGCTCCGGCGGGCCAAGCGCCAACACGTCGCCCGCGTCCAATAAGCGCAGACGGCCATCCGGCATCAAAGAGGAGGACGGGTCGGGCGCCCCTACTCCGGTTGGGTCCGGTCCCCAGATGAACGGAGCTCCGAACCGTGCCAACAAGCCGCCGACTCCGCGCATGCCCAAGAGAGTCAAGGGGAACCCCTGATGAGGAGCCTTCCCAGACACATGGGCGGCAAAGCCCCTCATGTCATGACGTTATCCGTTTACGTTCTGCTTGTGTAGCATGGCGGCGCCTTCTTTCTTGTTGCTTATTCGACCCCTTGCCAGCCGGCCCATGGAAGGCTCCGCGACTCAACCGAGGGTCCTTGATTCCCCTTCTTCTTTGGCTAGGCGGTTTCGCTGCTCAGACGACGAGCGCTCGTTGTGCACGCCTGCTGCCTCGACTGATACCCAGCAACAGCGGTGCCCCGGCGCCTGCGGCTTTGTCGAGGTAGATGATGTGGCGTCTACGGGGTGGTGTTTGCTGTCCATTACCTGCTCGCCCTCTCATGCTTGATTCCAGCCGGAAGAGACTGTGTTTTGCAACCTGGGTGTCTGGTGTTTTTGCGAGAGTCGGGGTGGTTCCATGACATTTCCATTTGCGTGGGACGGGGGAGCCCGGCAACGATTAGCACCATGACTGTTGTCCGACTGGCTTGGCGAGTCGAACAAGAAGAGGTTAAAGTAATCTGGGTAACGGAGTTACCCGTGTATGATAAGAAAAGGACATTTGTCTCTATGGGCGCTCATAGCTGACGCGGACCTGGCGACGGTGGCGTCTTGGGCCGAGCTTGTTTGCATGCCCCATGCCATGTTTGTTCAAATCTTGTGGAAACAGTGCAGAGGTTTCCGTCAAGTCTCGACGTCTGGGGTGACTCGTGTTTGCTTGCTGTGCGAGGCTATCTTGTACTCGCTTCCATTTCTCAGAGATACCGCTCCCCTCTTTCAGTGCCTCCCCTCTTTCAGTGTAAAGCCTCTCATTCTTGCGCGCTTGACTGGTTTCACGCAGACAGTGTCGGCCAGGAGGAGGGGAGGTCCGTCACGGGGCGCCGATGCCCCGTCCTCCATGGCCAGGCACGCCCAGGCCATCGTCGCCGTCCATGTTGACGAGGAGAAAGACGCCGAGACGCCCCTCGCTAGCATGCTCGAGAAGCCCGCGCACCGCTTCGGCCTCGGCCTTGTTGCACTCGTCGTCGTCGTCGCCGCCGGGGTCCTCGGCACGCACCGCCACCGTCCTCTCCACCTCCTCAGTCCCCAGCGCGCCTCCGCCCGCCTCCCCCGGCAGCATGCGCAGCTGGGCGCCGGCCCGCATGGCCCACAGGTGCAGCGTCGGCGGCGGGACCACGGCACCGCCGGTGGCCGCGTGGCGGAGAAGCCGGCCGTCGGGGGGGTAGTGGAGGCGCGTCGCGGCGGCGACGGCGGCGCGGATGGAGGCTGGGTCGGGGTGGTTGTCTGCTTGGTAGGGCACGTCGACGATGCGGGTCCAGAGGCCCAGCCCGCCGCGGCCGTGGAGCACGATGCGCATGGTTATGCCAACTGCCGTCGCCGGGGCCGTCGCCGGGGGCGGGGCCGGGGCCGGGGCCGGGGCCGGGGGGAGGGCAAGGGCCCCCGACACGACCGGTGGTGTCGCATTTGCTGCCGCCGCCGCCGGAACGGCCTGTCCCGACACGAAATTGATCGGAAAACACGGCCAAGGTGCCGTCGCCGACGGGTTGCCAACGTAAGGGACAAGAGCGTATGCCATGGCGGCAGAGGGAGGAGCCGAGGTGAGCTGCGGCACGCCGACAAAGAATGCTGGCTGAATGTACCACTGCGAAGACATGCCGGCTGATTCGCTTGTCCTCCGCTGCGAAGCCGTAAGTCGATTAGAGGGAGAGGATGATCAATAAAGCAGGGGGGGGGGGCAGTTTCCTTGGCGACGATGGCCTCTTAAGTAGGTGAGCAGACATGAGCGTGAGGAGGTGGTGTGTATCTTCAATCACCGCACCGCTCTGTTCAACAACGGCCTGCAATCCGCCATCCTTTTCATCTGTTTTCCCTCCCTGCTGAGCGATGCTTCCAGCATTGGCGTGGACGTGAATGCGTGACGCGGGCACTTGGCTGTGTGCATCGAGGTGAGGCGTCCATCATCTTGCTCACCAGCGCCAAATCTTGCTCACCAACACCAAAGAGCGTCAACAAAGGTGGTGTGATTGCTTGCCCCGGGCCTTCACATGTCCATGACTCGACTGCTTCGCCATGCCTTGCAGGCTTCAGCGCTCGTCGCCAGCCGAAACGTGGTATTCAACTGAGTGCTAGTTGCCACAACCTTGACTCCAGCCCATGCTGATATAGTCCTGACAGACACTACGAATAAAGCAACAGCTATATACTTGCAGAAGCTTCTTCTCCATTCAGAATTCAGAGTCCCGTCTCCCGTTGAAGCCACAACGTCTATCCCGTGTCCAGTACCTGACCCTACCGTCCGTGAATCCCGTGTTTTTGTTGGCCGACTCGTTTCCTCTTTCTGTAAGCTTCCTCCCACCGCCGAGCATGGCGTAGCCTCCTTCTCGGCTCCTTGGAACATTGCCAGGCCTGGTTGACTTGTCGTCTTTGACACCGCGACAGGGGAGCATGGTCCGCTCAACCAGTCCCTCTGCTCCCTCACAGATTATCGGGAGTGGGGTTCTCGTGCTGGGCTGTGCTGCCTTTTCCGCGCCACGTGCTGACGGCCGGGATGTTGGCCTCGTACCGCACCTCTTCGGTTCCGTAAGCCCGGGGCGTCAACTTGATGAGGGTGTGCAGCGGCACATTCATCCAGGGACTCTTGGCCTGGTCCTTCTTCATGAAATAGGCGTAAATGCATCGCAGCACGGCTTGATGCGTGACAATTAGTATGTCTTCGCTACGCTCCAGCTCCATGATGATGGGCTCCAAGCGGATCACCACGTCACGGTACGACTCGCCTCCGCGGTAGCGGTAGTTGTACTTGTCCTCGTCGCGCGCCGCAAAGTCTTCGGGAAAGCGATCCTTAATCTCCTGATACGTCAGTCCGTCGCAGACGCCCGAGTCGAGCTCGTCGAGGGCCTTCCACTGCAGCTGGTTGTAGTGCGGGGGGAGGAAGCGGGCCGTGGCGATGGTCCTCTTGAGCGTTGACGTCCACACGGTAAGGGGCCGATCGTCCTGCCAGTGTCGTGTCAGTGGTCAGATCCAGATGGATGAGGCGACCGTTTGGATGGGACGACTTACGCCTACAGATTCACGCACCAGCTCAGGGAGCTTGCGAGCATAGAGCTCGCCGCGAGGCGACAGGAGCGTGTCGCCACCAATCCTGCCGTCCAAGTTGTACTCGGACTCTCCATGCTAAGCACCACCAGGACACGTAAGCCATGTGAGTAACAGGCCAATCTGGCACAGGGGAGAGAGCGCCGGCACACACCCTCGACAGCCAGACGGAGCGTGGACGAATGTGGAGGTTCATGAGGTAGTAGACGATGCGGCTCTGGAGATAGTCCTGGATGCGATTGATGATGACTTGCTTGCCAATGTCCATGATCTTGAGATAGGTGTACCCGTCCTCGTCGCCGTCGGCGTCAATCGTCTTGTAAACCTTCTCGTAGTTGCGGATGCGGTTCCGGAAGTCCTGGGCGGCGTCCTCTGGGTCCTGGCCACGGTAGTCCGGACTCGTAGTCTTGACGTCGCGAATGTTGGCCATGATGACGTCCTCGTTGTCGCACTTGCTCTCCACGAAGAGCACCTCGATTCCTTGGGCGCTGCAGGCGTCGTTGACCCATTTGCGGCGCTCCTTTGTCGAGTTTGTGGCATCGAGGATTCCGACGACGCCGCCGGCGCGGAACCAGGCCAGCATGTCTGCAACAGCGGCCTGGGCTGCGGCGCGGCGCTTCTGCTCGCCCTCGGCGTTGCTGGTGTCGAAGAAGTCTGCCCTGGGCTGCGGGGCGTCATTGCGCCGATAGCTGCCGACGTTGAACGTCTTGGAGGGAATCGAGAGCCATTGAAGGTAGCGCTGGGCTGGCGACACGAAGGAAGACGAGGACGTCAGCCGTCAGCCAGCGGCCAGACGGGCAGAGGCGGGGAGATGGCATACCTATCTGGGCAATATAACTCTTTCCTCGGGCTGGCAGGCCAACCATGACGACGCATATCTTTGTGTCTTCCACCTGGACACCGACACCATTGTTAGTCCTTGGCGACATGTCGACGGGGAATCAACGAGAGCTCGGGTTTGCGCAGGCGCGTGCGGAGAAGGGGCCAGGGCATTCGGCGGCGTCGACACATCCAGCCAGGGCCAGCTGAGGGGAGAGGAACAAGGACAAGGGGGAGGAGGAGAAGAGAAGTCGACGGGTGCGGGCGCAGGAGAAGAGAAGTCGACGGGTGCGGGAGGAGAAGGTGAGGAGGTGAAGCAAAGGTGCATTGCAGTCTGAGAAGGAGCAGGAGAGGACGAGTGTGAGTTGCCAATGGCGTCGACTGAAGAGAACCCGTCTCTTGCCGAGGCCACTGCAGCCGCTGTAGGTACCCGACCTTGTGCTCGAGGTAAACAATGGGGGGGCCTTCTGTGAATAGCACCTAGCACCTAACACCTCAGCTTTCAGCGGACGAGGTACCTGGGTACCTAATGCGAGGCGGGCAGATGGGTGGGTAGGTAAGTACTCTGTACCTATACCGAGTGGGGCTCACATGCACATGTCATGCATAAGCAAGTGCCGGTTCAAGTTCGGTGCTTTGGTGATTGACAGCCCGACTCGTCCCGACTCCGGGGCCTCGTGGCTGTTTGCGTGCGACCTGACGAGGCGCCTCGCGTCGTGAGCCGCTGCCGGGCCCGATGCAACCGCGCAGAGACGCCTCCATCTGCAGGGGCCAGGCAAACGTGAATCCTCGAGCCACTTGTTGATGTGCATTGCTGTGCAGTAGTATTCGTGCGAGCAGCATTCCCTTGAAATGGACTCCACGTCACCTCCCCGGGCCTTTTTGATACCTACAACTATAGCGAATCTCGGGTATTCGTACCCACTTGAGTACCTCTTGTCCTCACCGCCCTCACCGCCTCCTAGTCGGCTTGCGCATAATGAGATAATGAGAAGGCGAGGTGAGCGGCCGGCGGCAAATCAGAGCAACACATCAAAGGAAAGACCCTCAAAGTCAACTCACCCTGCTGAAGCTCCACGTGTTGGCCCTCGTCCTGCCCGAGGGCGAGTCTCTGGGCGAGTTCCTTGGCGTCGGCGGTCCTGCTGCGACGCCCCTCATCGTCGGATTGTTTCGGCTACGGGCGCAGCGCGGGCGATGGAGAAAGTGGAGGCGAAGACTGGTGTGATTGAGAGAGGCGGGACGGGAGGAGAGAGCGACTATGGAAACAACTGCTTTCTGTTGTTGTTAGAACAGTGGTCCTTCGACCCTGACAAATAGGTGGAGGGTAGTAACTCGTATGTGCGAAGTATAATGCATGATGAAGCCGATAACGGCCGGTACCGCGCCAACGTCATAGTACATACCGTAGAAACTCATAAAAGTCAGACAGTCTTGACAGCGGGTATAAGTGGGTTCAAGCGCAATCTGTCCCTCTATGCCTTCTTTCATTGGACCACCGCACCGTTGTCGATCGCCAAGACTGTCTGAATTTTATGAGTTTCTACGGTGTTCTCCACTCGCGATGTTCTCGAGCCACTGCAACCGTCGTGTGCTCGTTCCTTGCCGCCAACAAAGACAGCCAAGAGCCATCCTTGGAAGAAGTCCCATCTCCCTCATCATCTGGTCCAGAGTTTGCCTGCTAAAACGCTCCCAGACACGAATTGCGCCGCCGCCGCGAGGATAAGGCTCGACGTAGCCCACGCCCTCTAATACTGCTGTAGGATAGCTTGAATGCACTCGACAAACTTGGCCTGCACCTCGTCCACGTCGGCCTCGCCATCGATGGAGAAGAATGGCTGCTCCCGTCCTTGCAAATGGTCCATGACCGGGTTGGGCCTCATAGAGAACGCCTCGATTCTTTTGCCAATCTTCCCAAGGTCGTCGTCGGCCCGTCCCGAGGACTCGGCTCGCCCTAGCAAGCGCCTCCGCAACGTCTCGCTGCTCGCATTTAACAAGACGGTTCCGTATTTGATGGATATCTGTCCTCGTCAGACAGCTCCGCGTCGAACCGTGGACAGTTGGTACCTCATTCTCGAAATACTCGAGCTGCTCTTCGGTCAAGGGAAAGCCGTCGAGGATGATAGTCTCGCACGGCTCGTGCTGGATGGTTTCCTGCACCAGGTCGATGATGAGTATCGGAGGCACCGGTATAGACATTTCAAAGCTCTGCGTGATGAAGTCTCGGAAGCGTGAGCCTGGTCGTGCTTGTTCGCGCCGTAGTAATTCGCCCGCAGACACGTGGGCAGCTCCAAGAGTAGCCGCCGCCTTGCTGCAGTGCGTGCCCTTTCCCACGCCTGGGCCGCCTGTTCCGATTCAGCGGAGCCTATCCGGGCGTCTTGCGGGGGCGGGTTTACCTATGACGAAGACAAAAGTCTGCCGTCTCTGCTCCCAAGACGTCCATTTTTCCAGTACGTGCTGGGCTGCCTGGCGCATGCTGTGGCTCTCAATCTGCATCGCGTCGCTCTTCAAGTCGGATAGGTCGAGTTTCGGATATCGCCGTGCGTATCCGAACGCCCGGTCTAGCCGCTGAAGCTTGTCGGCGTCATGGACGAGCTCGGCGGCCTCGGTTCGATTCTCCTCGTACTCCCGCCAGAGCTCGGCGAACCTCGGGCCGGCTACGAGGTCGATGGACTCGATGAACAGATGGGCAAGCCTTTGCCGCGACAGCTTGGCTTCTTTGCACACGTGGTCCGCGGCGATAATGTCCCCGGTGACGGCCTCGGCCACGTCGTGGGCCGCCGCCAGCGCCGTGGCCTTTGCTTGCTGCCCCTGTGTCGAGCATCAGCTCTGGCCTCGGCGCGGGGCTCGGCCGGCTTGCCTCGGGAGCGTAGGCCATGCAGATGAGCGACACGGCATGAGAGTGCTCGGCAACGCTCTCACAGTCGGCCCGCGGGATGCCCCGTGCTAGCCACCCACGCCTTGGCTCGTCAGATAGACGGGACAAGACATCTTGGATGTTGATGTTGATCATGGTGAAGGGCGTGGGCGTGTTGATGTGCAAAGTTGCGCTGTCTGGGCCACAAGCAAAGGAACACTGCAAACTAGTAGTACGTGTGCCACGTTACTGATACGGACGGTACAAATGTTGCTGTTCTGACAAATCGTTATACCTAGCCAAGGTTTACTACCATCGATAACTCGATAACCCCCCTCGACAGTCCGCCTCCAAGATCAAGGGGGCATCTCTAGCACGGGACTCCGAGGGCAAAGAAAACCGGCACAAAATCCGTCGTCTCGCCAGTTGTCCGGCTCAGGACGTGGTCGAGTAGAAGCGCATCTGCGCCCCACCGACGTCAAAGACGGCCACGACGTTCTGCAGAAACACGTCGCCCAGGATATAAGGCCCGGACCCTCCGCTGGCGAGGGCCACGGCGCAGTATCCTGTCAGGGGGTCCTTGAGGTCCTGGTACATGAGGTCCGCCGGATTGATCCAGAATTCGACCCCGGAGATGATGACGGCGAACCGAGGCGGCACCGCATCGCAGGGTGCAAAGTACGATCCCCACTGGTACAGGTAGACGGCTCGCGGCTGGAAAGCCATGGCAATTGCCTCGGCCAGGGCTGTGTTGTTGGGTTGGTGGCACTCGTCAGCCTCTTGGCCGCCCACATTTCCTCACCGGGGAGAGAGGCAAAGGGACAGTACTCACGAGGCGGGAGGTAATTCATGGTCGTGCCAGTGTCGACAATATATGGAAACTTGGTCTCGTCGGTCGTCTGGCCCCATCTGATGCCGTCCGGGACAATGGTGTAAAACGAGTACCGCCACGACGTCTCAGCCTGCCCTATGAGATTCGCCTGTTTTCACATCGTCAGCTCCATGGAAGCGACACCGTCACCACGTCTGGCAATTTCCCCGGCCTCCGGGTCCTCGACTTACAATAATGAGGTCGGTGGTGGCTGAGACGCCGCGCCGCCAGTCCAAGGGCGGGAGCCCGCCCCAGGCGAGCATGCCTCCGGACGAGTTCTTGAGCAGCGCCACGCTGAAGACGGGATCCATGACGCCCTGCATAATGGCATTGGTCAAGAAGGGCGTGTACGTTATCGCGTTCCAGGCAGCCTCGGTGCCGAGATCCCCGTAAAAGGCGCTCGTGATGGACGGATAGGCCAGGCCCAGGATGCCCACCGTCTGGTTGTTTCCGTGCCAGTAGGTGTAGTTGGCGAGGCCAACCTGCTGGTCCGACACACGAAGGCCGCCGCACGAGAGGTCGCTGTAGCCCATGGGGCCGGCGATCTTCTCCCCCGAGCCGTACCGCAGGTAAAAGTGCAGGTCCGGGATGGCGCCGTGGCCAAAGTCCTTGATGAGCGGGTGTCCGAAGCCGCACGCATCCTGTTCTGGAGCCACCCTGCTATCGCACTCGAACCCGTCCTGGACCGCCCAGGTGTCGGAGCTACCCGTGTCTAGGAGCAGCCAAACGGGGACGCCATCCCAGCCGCACTGGATGGCATACTGGGTCGAGAAGGCCCCGGCCTTGCTGATGTTCTGATATGTGTGCTCGTGGCGCGAGGGGGGCGTGCGGAGAACCCGCCCGAGAGCCGGCGTGACCGGGTGCAAGCCAGGCGCGCCCTTGATGTTGTGGAGGCGTGAGAAGCGCGTGGCAGGGCGGTCCGGAGTCGCTTCTCGCACAGCCTTGACACGCTGCAAGCTGAGGCCGTGGATGGGCTGCGAGAAGTCCCAGCCTGACACTGCGCTCGCCCCTGATGCTGCTGCGTACACGGCCACGAGGCCGCCCGCTACAAGAACCATGAAGGAGTCAGAGACCCTCATGATGACGATGCTTTGGACGAAAAAGATTTGACTGAATGGACAGAGGACGAGAAACCCGAGTGTGTCAAAGGGGCAAGAAATGCAGGCGTGCCCGGATCAGGCAATGTCTCTGGCGCAGGACATGGAGAGAAGAGGGCGAGAGAAGGAAAAGGGATACGTGTTTAAAGAAGGAGCGTTCGAGTTATGGCAACGACGGGCTTGGTACGAGAAACCCAAGAGTGGCTGCGCCGACTGCTCCATGAGCCGTTTCGGGGATCTACGACGGGCCTTGTCCCGGGTCTTTGCTCTCCCCCGAGAGCCTGTTTGCCACGGGGCAAGATGCGGAGCAAGATGCAGGCAAGCGGTCGCCCCATTAGGCTCTCTGCGCCGGAAGAAGATGGCAAGACAGGAAGGGGGGCCTGTGCCAAGGAGGCAAAACCCGGCTTCCCCGTCTCCTGGCAAAGTCAGATGAAGGAGTCGACCGGGCGAGGAGATGAGGTCAAGGACAAAATGAGCTCACTGGACGGGACGCAAGCGAAAAGACGGCGAGCACGAGCGAGCAAACTTGGCCGCGGCCTCGGCTGTGATGCGTCGCGTCGGCTGATGCAGACTTGGCGACGGACGGCTCTGACTCTCGTGGCGACGGCGTTGAGGTAGGGCGTCTCCGCATCGTCTCTCCCGCGGGTCTTCCGCAAACCGTCCCATCTCGAACTGGCCGCACAGCAGCTCGAGCCACCTCATCTCTCGGCCACCGACCCCCTGCGAACCCATTGTCGGCGGAAATCCGTGGCTCTCCCATGGCACGGTAGCGTCTTTGTGCGACTGGTGGTGCTGTGGCCCGCCATCTTAGCCGCCGAACCGCCATGAGGAATAAGACGCTTGTCCCTGCGCCGTCTCGTTGCGTCCTTTGTCTTGCTCGTGGGAGCAAACACGCTCGCTTCTCAAAACGGCGTCGACACGGCGCCAACGCGCGAGGCTCGTCCCGTCGTCGCACGGCCGTCTCGCCTTGGGCCGGGGCGCTGCATGGCATGTCTGTCGGGGCAGGCTCATGTCGCCACTGCTCATCTCGGTTTTTAGCGTCATGCCATCATGTCCTGCCGGGGTGGCCTGATACTGCACATGGAATCCGCCTGTATTTTCCCTCTTTAAAAGCCTCGATGCTGCCACGTCCTCTCGGCGGGCACGGTTGAGCCAGGCTCTTCTGCCCCGTTGTCCGAGGACGTCGGTGATGAGTCAGCGATTCCCACAATGCACACCGGGTCTGGAATTGCAACTTCCCCCGAGACTCCGTCAACCTCGGCACGTACGGACAATGGGCGACCCATGGCTACGGTTGATGTAGTTATGCGGTTTGCAAACCCGCAGCTTCAATTGCCTAGGCAATCTTTCAGACTTGTCAACCCGTCACCCTTTCGTCGAGACATTCGGTCCACCGCCAGATGCTCCGGCCACCACACTCGCTCCTCAACAAGAGCTGCACCCCTACTTCTCCTCTCCTTTGAAGCCACACGCTTCTCGGTCCTCGGCGCCAGCCTAGATTCCAGTCACCTTAGCCGTCCGCACACGTCGTTTCTTGCCCAAGTCTCCGACTCGGACTCGGGCCTCATGGTGCCATCCGCCGCCGCCCCGGGACCCCCTCGTCGCGCATCCTGCTCATCCGATGCCCGCTGTTGCGAATTTGGCTTCCCTGCATGGCGCGTCGGGATGTGACTCCCGCACTGCCGCTGCTGCTAGCTCTGGCAAAGGGTGGCGACGGGAAAGCCGATGAAGCATTGCGTCCGCGCGTGCTAGTGCACATGTTTTCTAACGGGGGCATCAGCACCGCCCTTCATCTCCGGGCATTGCTTCTCGCTGCCAGGCTTGATGACGGTGGCCGTGGTATCGCAGCGCTTCCGTGCTACGTGTTGTTGCCTGACTCCTGCCCGGGCTATTTTCGCTGGCGCAACACGCACCGCGCCCTTGTCCAGACGCTCCCCTGGTGGGCGTCGAGCCTCGGATAGAAACAGTCCGGCCGTGCAATGGTGATGAGACGGCGTGCGTGCTCGCCGAGGCCCCATGCGGCTCAGATGACAAGAGGGTGGACCCTGAGCAGTCATGGTGTATAATACATAAGAGAGCACTCGCCATGACTCCGAAGCCCTCGTCGGGTCGCCGTCGAGGCTTCGTGAAGCGACGTCTATTTCCCCTCCCGACAGGACGCGGCCGAGCCCAAGATTGGAAATCTTGGCTGTGCCAAGTCGACGAGGTCCCTGTTCTCTTCTGAAAACAAAGGCGCGGCCATTTCGAGAGGAAAGATATGTCCTCAGGGAAGCAAGAGGCGTGGCGGTATGTATCGGCTTCAGTCTGTCAGCAGACCTATGGCCGAGGTTGATGATGGTGAGAATGGTGATGACGGTGGTGGACCCGTCATTTTCATCTTCATTTTCTCGCCCTCTTCTCTCCATCTCTCAAGTCTTTTGCTTCTTGCGCTCGCCGTGCGTTCCGTCGGCCTCGGCGGCTCGTTTGGCGGTGGGCACGGGAACCAGGTCTTGGTCGGTGACATCGCCGACGCCCTCGTCCTCCTCGGCGCAGCGGTCGCACTCTTGGTCAAAGCCGTGCTGCTCGGCGAAGACGCCCCTCTCGCATTCGCCAAAGGCGCCATTGTTCTTGGCCTCGAGGCATGAGAGCTGCTGGGAGAGGTCTTCCCAGGTTTGCGTTTCGTCGCATCGCGTGCAGGAGCCGGTGAAGATGAGGAGGCGACACATGGCCGCGGCGGCGGCAAAACAGACGGGTCTGATGATTGAGAGGGAGGCGGGGGGGTACAAGAACGGCAGGGTTCAACTCTCTGGTGGCGTTAACAAAGTCAAACGGGTCATGAACAGAGGGCAGAAAGGTGGCGACGTGTTGCTTTGCACGCTGCTGATGTGCGGTGACGGCGCAGCGTGAGACGCACAGACTTGGCGGGAGGAGCTGCAGCAGCCTGTGCAGAATGCGAGAGGAGAAGAGAGGCGGGGAGAGCGAGCGCGAAGGGGGTCGAGCAGCAGGGGTCAAAGGGTCAAATGGTTCAATATGGACGAGCTCACTCACGGCAAGCACTCAAAACAAGCACCCACGCCTCTCTGGGCAAGTCGGTTTGAGGTATGTATGTGCAAGGCGGAAAGAGGAGTGTGTGTGTGTGAGGAGAGCGTAAAAGTAGAGTAGTACTACCTATGTACATACGTCGAAGCTCAGGTAACACACATACGGACGGGCCGGGCCGAGGAAGCGTCGCGATGTACGAATATGCACACTGTATTGTGTGTCTGTCGCTGTTGTTCGTTTCCAGGAGGGGCAAAGCAAGTTCCGAATATTCAGAGAGGGAGAGAGAGAGAGAGGGGGGGCTCGAGACGAGGCGGAGAAGCAACTGGTTGGTCCACAGATGACGACGACAGCGGCTACAGGGCTAGTATACGGATAGAAGCAGCAAGGGCAGTTTCCGCACAGTGCCTACGGAGTATCCGTACAGTGACTCTCTAAAGTGCACGATGCTTTTGCTGACTCACGATACATGTGTACATAGGTAGGTGTGTACTTCGTACTTCGTAGGACCGTTGTAAAATGCCTTCAACAAAACGGTTGCATAACTGATAACTGCTAGCAAGCCCTTCAAATCGCTGCACGGAGAATCTCGCCGAGAGACAACGGCAGCAGAGACACTGCGGCGACATAAGGCATGGACGGAACAATGGGGACCCGGGAGTCTGATTTAAAGCTTGCGCACAGTCGCACTTGTCCAGGCGATGGCAAGCAACGCATTCATTGTAGATACCTACCTAGTAGTATGTACTTCGTACGAGTTATAGACCTGGCAAATACTGTTGCAGTTGTTGCAGCTTGCAGCAGCAAGCGGCCAAACTTGTTCGCATACTTCGTATGTATATACATACATACATACGAATACATACGAATACATACGAATACAAACATACAATATATCCGTACGAATACGAAGTACCCGTTGGGAACTAAGGGACGCTTCGTCCCTTAGTTAGGTCCGAATTAGCCGGACACGTTCTTAACCGCCGGACAAAATTTAGTATCTCTCCTACTAGATAGTATATAAAGGTACTTACCACGTGACTAAAGACTCGAAAAAAGCATTTTTTAAATATTCTTATATATTAGTAGGTGTCTCGAATGTAAATGTAAATATAGGTCTAGTAGTCTTATTAGAATTGTTAATACCTATCTAACTAAGGGCTATACTACCTTCTTTATAGATAAGACGAGAGAAGGGTCGGAGCTACCCTCCGGGAACCTTCGGTAGCTAAGAATAGAAAGGGATCCGTAAATAGAATGTAAAGACGGATGCGTTAGTCGGGGAAGACCTTCCGCGGACGGATGCGTCTATCGGGACGACCGTAGAAGTCTATAGAAGGAAGTAGAATTCTATCTATAGAATTTACCTTAAAAGGGAAGTCCTTCTACCGTAGAATTCTATCTATAGAGTTTACCTTAGAAGGGAAGTCCTTCTACTATAGAATTCTATTAGAATTCTATCTATAGAATTTACCTTAGAAGGGAAGTCCTTCTATCGTAGAATTCTATCTATAATTCCTATACTAGTAACTTTTTCTTTATGCCGTTTATAAGAACCTCTCTTATTTTTCCTTAAATATTACCCTTCTTTAAAAGGAAATAAAAATGCATAATAAAATCGACTATTCGTTATATTAGAATAGTTCGTTATAATATTATATAGTATTATAACTATATAACCTTAAAAGAAAGAATGTATTAGAAGGGTTATAGGCGAATAATAAACCCTTCTATTCTAATTGTTAGTAGGTGTCTTTAAATACAAATGCAAATATAGGTCTAGTAGTCTTATTAGAATTATTAATACCTATCTAGCTAAGGGCTATACTACCTTCTTTATAAATAAGACGAGAGAAGGGTCGGAGCTACCCTCCGGGAAGCTTTAGTAGCTAAGAATAGAAAGAGATCCGTAAATAGAATGTAAAGACGGATGCGTTAGTTAGGGAAGACCTTCCGCAGACGGATGCGTCTATTAGGACGACTATAGAAGTCTATAGAAGGAAGTAGAATTCTATCTATAGAATTTACCTTAGAAGGGAAGTCCTTCTACCGTAGAATTCTATCTATAGAATTCACCTTAGAAGGGAAGTCCTTCTACCGTAGAATTCTATTAGAATTCTATCTATAGAATTTACCTTAGAAGGGAAGTCCTTCTATTATAGAATTCCATTTATAATTCCTATATTAGTAACTTTTTCTTTATGCCGTTTATAAGAACCTCTCTTATTTTTCCTTAAATATTACCTTTTCTTAAAAGGAAACAAAATGCATAGTAAAATCGACTGTTCGTTATATTAGAATAGTTCGTTGTAATATTATATAGTGTTATAACTATATAACCTTAAAAGAAAGAATGTATTAAAAGGGTTATAGGCGAATAATAAACCCTTCTATTCTAATAGTTAATTTGTTTATATCGACGAAACGTTTAAAGGCTTAGTTTAGTAATGCTTTCGTTATTATATTAGCTAGGTTATCGGCTCCGTTAATCTATCGGACCTCTATAATCTTACGGCGTTTATATAACTATCGTAAAGCTATAATATCGATTATTAATCTCTTCTCCTTTATAGTACCTAGTTTAATAAGGCATTTATATAAGGAGTATAAATCGGTATAGATAATTAATAGAACCGGAGGAAGACTAAGGCGATCTATAATTATCTTTAGAGTTATAGTAAGAGATATCCTAATGTCGAATCCGTTTACTATACCGTATATTTCCGATGTAAGGACGCTTTAGGTAACTCGTTTGTATTTCGTAGAGTTTTAGTAGATAATATTGCCTTTAATCGAAAATTGCTTATCTATTCGGTCGGTCTTATAAACTAAAGCAATAACGAATCTAAGCTATAAAGATAAGTCTTTATTATTTACAAACGATCTATCGGTAAAGACTAAAAGCTTAGCCGATATAAGGTTAATTAGAAGATATACTAGTCTACGTTTTTAATTATCTAGTTGCTACTATAGTCTTTTATTTAGGATTATATAGTCTTTTTATTCTAGGTTCTAGACTTAAGTAGTAATAGAGATATTAAATAATGCTTCCGGTTAATAGATAGATATAACGTATGTACTACGAGCTTATTGCTTTATATACCTTTACGCGTAGTTAATAGCCTTTAGCTTTACGGTTTTAATCTTAGCTGCTTAACCCTTCTATTATAGTAGTAAACTTCTATTATATTATAGGGTTAATTTCGCGCTATTAAAGTCTATAGATTGTCTAGCAGTTATTAGAGTTTCCGGTTTTACCTTAAATTATGCTTTCTAAAGCTCTTTTTCTTTATAGTCTAAAAAACTCTAAGTCCTAAGCATTAGCGTATCGTCTATCTATATTCCGATAATTCCAAAAGGGGCAGGCGGGCTATAGTTAGAAATAAGCAAGCATGCGTTATATATTAAATAAGCTATATTAAGCTCTTAGATATAGTAACTATAGTATATATTAAACTAGTATAGTCCGGATTCCGTAATGCCGTATAATAGTCTAATTATACGGATAATTATGCCTTTTAGATACTTCTTTATTAGTTTAGCGGGCAGAGCTATTAGGATTATTCGAGATAACTCTATAGTAGCCTAGGGATATACTTAGGTAATATCTTATAAAGATAATATTATTCTATATTCTTTAAGTATTCCGGCTATAATTACTATAATTAAACGTTAACTAACTCGCTAGATTATTAGCGACTATATAAGTATAGATATCTTCTTAATATTACTATATCCTTAGATTACTAGTCTCGACTTTTTGTATAGTTTAGTATTACGTCCTTTAACCTCTTTAACTATCTAAGAATAAAAGATTTAATATCCTTTATATTTTTCTTTGTTATATTATTCGAAACTAAACATACTATAAATAACTAGGTCGTTAATCTCTTTTATATTAGATTCTTTAAATAGGTTACTAGGTATTATAATTACGCTATCGGTACGAAGTTTAAGTATAAGATTATATATATTAACCTCTTTCTTAGCTAAGAACTACTAATTCTTTAGTTTGTTTTTTACACCGGGTAAGCGACTACGTTTTTAAGGTATATAAGGAGGTTTTTATATAGTTTTATATTCTTCTATTAGTTTATTATCTTAAGAATTATATTCCGGTATATCTACTAGGAGTTCTTTTAATAGTAGTACTAATTTTTCGTCTTAGAAGTATAGTTATATATATATTAATCTAAATACTTATAGTCTATTAATAGTATTAATTATTATATTATAGCCTTTAATTGCTACGATTTTAAATAGACCTTACTAGCCGTTTTTTTCTCTTTAGATATAGACTTTACTTTATAGTAGAAGATTAAGAATCTCTTTTATTAATAGTCTATTTCGGCTATAAATAGCATCTTTAATTCGTCTTTTAGTAGAGATCTAGCGAAGCAATTTTATAGCTTTTTATATAGCTATAGCTCTCTATATCGTTATTATAGAAGGGGGTAATTCCTATATAATCCGGGGGTAAGCACTAAAAACTAATAATATAGGAACTAAACTATTAGGACTAGCTATATTATTAATTGCCTTAACTACTATTTAAAGGATAGCTTTAGCTAATATAACGTTCCTAATTTCCTCCTAAAGAATACTAAATATTCGTTAAAGTAGTCTATAATATCTTTTAATCTTTCCGATAGACTAATAGGCTTTAACTAGAACTTGCTTATACGTAATCCCTATTACTTTCGCTTTGTTTCGGAATTTATTAAAAGCAAAATTCGTTCCTACGTCGTATTTAATAATATCTAGCGGACCGAGATATATATTAATCTATAACGCACGTAGTATCTCCTACGTATCTTTAGCAGATATTAATAAAAGGAATCTTACTGCTTAGAATAAAGTTGCTAAATCTACTACGTATAGTACTAATCGTTATAGGTTTCCGAGGTATATAACGTTAATAATAATCTTATAGTTAAATTCTTAATTATCTTATAGTATAAATTTAAATTGTCTTAAAGCTTAAGAGTGCATTTAGCATTAGTAATAAAATTTAGAAATAGTTTTAAGTCTTTTAATTAAGATATTATTATATCCTGCTTAGCGTAATAGATAATATAGTCTTATAACTACGGGATATTTAAACCGACGATAGAGTATTTAGATCTTAACTTCTATAAAGAAGTTAATAGATTCTTTATCTTTAGAAAGAAAGAACTATAGATATCCCTATTTTTATATTATAGGAACTACGCTTTAACTAATAATTATGTCTATTATATTATTAAAGTATATACTTAGTCGGTCTATATCGGCTAAAGAGAGTAAGAAAGGTATAGGTGTCTCTAAAACGTAAAAAGTAATCCTTCTAATTAGTGTTTTAAGGGCAATAGAACTAAGTAAGTTAATAGCATCTCTACTACTAAACTTAATAGAAGCTTATCCTACCGTTAACTTATCGATAGTAATAGAAGGGTCTTCTTTCTATAGGGCAATATACTAGTTAAATCCGGCTATTAAAACTTTTGCTATACCTATATTAACTATAATGCCTTAGAAGCGTGTCTTAGAGTATCTTTTATTAATAATAAACTAGTTAGATAAAGTAATAGCTTTTTGTTTACTATATAGGTCATCGCTAATTAGCCGATATATAAAGGCTTATTAGTAAATTATCTAACTAGCTTACTATTATCCTATAAAATTATCGTCGTCTCTTAGATAAGATTTATTATTAAACTCTTCTACTATATCGTCTATCTTATAACCTTTATATTACGTTACGTAGGCTATAAAACCTATTGTTAGGATATTCGTAAAGTAGTATTATACGATATACTAGTCCTTTAATTTCTATCGTTCCTTAGGTATATATTTAGTTAACTAGCACCTTTGTTTTCCGTATATAAAACATTTCTTAGTCTATAGACGATTGCTATAGTTGCCTCTATAGCTACTACGGGCTTAGGACCTTACTTATAATCTAGTAGCTAATAGGGAGTATCCTCTACGGAATCCTCCGCGGAATCCTCTACGATTAAATAATCGGCTATAGTTTTATCCTCCTCGTCCTTAATATCTATATCTACCGCGGTTATTATTATTATATCTCCGATCCGTATAGAATGTTTAATTATACGGGTTATAGTTATCCTCTTTATTATCTTAGTTATTAGACTAATGTTCTTAGATAAATTAGTTAGATAAACCGCGAGATAGGTATATTTATAACGAGGATCTTAGGTCGGCAAAAAGTGCTTTTATATTAGTTAAAGGTTTAAATAGAGCGTACTCTAGTTTAGGAACTCCTCTATATACATTAATAAGTATAGTTCGTAGGGGAAGATCGCTTATAAAGTCTTTACTAAGTGCCTATTAGTAAAGTTGTAATTTATCGAATAAAGCTTAAAGGATTTTATATAATAGCTTAGCTAGGTGTTCTCCTCGCAACTTATAGAAGGTCGTTATTATTTAGTCTATATAATAATATACGTAATTAACTTTTATATTAAAGTATCTCTTAATTATATCGTATGCCTTTCTAAATATCGCTATTTAGTTAATATATTAAATATAATAGGTTTACGCACGTCTTACGAGGATTTTAAGGAATAAAGTATAGAACTAACTTAGTTTAATTTATAGGTTATAGTATAAGTTTATAAAAACCTAAAGTTTATCGTTAAGTAAGTTATATAGTTCTTTAGTATAGTTCTTATCTTTTATCTAAAGCTTAATAAAGCGTTATTAGATATCTATATTAGCGATAGTATTTAAAACATTGTCTAGAGGAAGTTTTATATATGCCTTTAATATAATAGGGTTAAAATTGCTTAGCTATTTAGTTATTACTATAGAACCTTAGTCCGTTAGATTTATAAAGATATTTAGACGATTAAATTAGTATAATATTAGGTAAATAGTTATATCTAGAATATTAGTATTAAATAGCTATTATTTATATAGAACTATCGGCTATTGCTTATATAGAATAGTCCCTCCTAAATCGAACTATAGAACCGTTAGAAGTATATTAAACGTTTATAGTATCTTTAGAATATTTATTATAGTCTATAGTATCTCTAGAACCTTTGCTATAAATGCTGCTTTTTCTATTAGAACTACTTCTAATAGTTAGAAGAGGGCTATTCTAGCGGTAATAGGCGTAAAAGTATATATTATGTTTTTTATCTTTATTTTCTTAGTGTATTCCTTTATACTATCGTTAAATTTCTATGTTATTATATCTTCTATAGGCTATTCTAATAGTTTCTTAAGTGCTTGTAATATTAGAAAGATCGTTATATAGGATATATTACTACGACCGGTATATATTCCTTATTTCTTTATTAGAACTTTTAGCGCTCGTTTATAGTCTATATATATTAGACCCTATATATTCGCTATCTATCCTTAGAAGTAGTCTTAGAAGTATAATAGGATCTTATTTCCTTAAAAATCGATTAACGCTTTATAGAGGGCAATAAACTTAGCGACGGATATTATAATCGCGATGCCGTTATTTTCGTCGGGTTTAATATTGCTATCTTAATGTTTTACGTTAATATATAGAAAAAGAGATCGGTAGATAGTTATGCCTTTTATCTATTCCCTAAGAGTCTCCTCTATAGTATTAGATAAAGGACTAATAGGTTAGTATATCGAAGTTATAATATATACTTGTTTTTTATACGGTTTATTAGTATATTCGTAGGGTTCTCTACGAAAAATTTATCGTTCGGCGTTATTAACGTACTTTCTGCTAGTGCTACTCTTCTTTTTCTAAAGCGGTAATCGGTTAGTAAAAATTTTAAAGAAGAGCTATACGTAACCCCTAAGGGCGAGCTAGACTTAGAAGGTAAAGTCTTTTTATTCTTAGCATAGTTATCCTTCTCTAAGTATATAGAATAGGATTATCGGGCGGAAGCCGTTTAATAAAGATCTATAATATATTCAAAGGATATAGAACTATCTTATCTACCTTACTATCTATAATTAAGCCTTATAATTACTAATTAGTATTAGTAAGTATCTTAAATATAAATGCAAATATAGGTCTAGTAGTCTTATTAGAATTATTAATACCTATTTAACTAAGGGCTATACTACCTTCTTTATAGATAAGATAAGAGAAGGGTCGGAGCTACCCTTTAAGAACCTTTAGTAGCTAAGAATAAAAAGGGATCCGTAAATAGAATATAAAGACGGATGTATTAGTTAGGGAAGACCTTCCGTAGACGGATGCGTCTATCGGGACGACTATAAAAGTCTATAGAAGGAAGTAGAATTCTATCTATAGAATTTACCTTAGAAAAGAAGTCCTTCTACCGTAGAATTCTATCTATAGAATTTACTTTAGAAGGGAAGTCCTTCTACCGTAGAATTCTATTAGAATTCTATCTATAGAATTTACCTTAGAAGGGAAGTCCTTCTATCGTAGAATTCTATCTATAATTCCTATATTATAAGATATATTTATTTTTCTTTAATATTTTCTCGTTTTAACGCTATTATTTTAGACTATTACGTAAGCTTTATATCGATATATAAATTAGTTAATTTTAACTTTTAAAGAAGAATTTATTACTATTAAAAACTAAAGGTACTTACTTAAAATAGGCTATAATTACTCTTAGAGCGTATATAAGAAAAGAAGCTTTATATATAATGGAAGCGAGAAGAAAAAGGAAAACTACTTACTAGTTTTTTTTATAATAAATCGCTATTTAAGGTACTTTTTAAATAAAAAAGAACCCTTAGGCGCCTAAAGGTACATCTACCCCCGCCGCTCCCCGCCAAATTTTTGTCCGGCGATTAGGGGCGTGTCCGGCTAATTTGTACCCAACTAAGGGACGAAGGCCCTTAGGTCCCAACGGGTACGAATACACTTTCGAAAGCTCTTTTTCATCATGCACCCGCACCCACCTTAATGATAAACCTCCTCATTCGATCGCTGACGGCTACGAATACGCAACTTGCCGCTCTTATTATAAACCGCTTCATAGGCCGAACTACCTACCTTAAAAGGTATATGTGGGTACTATACATTCTTGACTTGCTTCCTCCACTTGCTTCCTCCACACGCTTCCTCCGACCCCTCCCCGTGCCTCCTGGTCAACTGCCGCTCTCGCGGAGTCGATTCCATACTGTCAATTACAAGTACCGCGAACCTCGATGCAGGCAAGAATGAAAAGGTGGGAGACGCAAAAGGGGCACGCATTTTGTCTGTTGGATATGATGGCGTGACACGGCACCAGCGTGACAAGACGTAGAGAGGTTAGAACCGATGGCCTGCAATCAACTTGATCCAACTCGCAGGCGCCGCAAGTTAGGTCAGGCGATGCGCACACAACAGACGAGGTCACGCTCGTTGATCCGGTGCAGGTAGGTCATGTACCGAGAGCTCCCGGTCCAAGTTCAATCCAGTCGCAGTCAAAGTCCTCCGGGTAGTCAAGTTTCCATACGCTTGCTCAGCATTGCCGACATAATACCTAGGCGGAGTCACGTCCCGTCCTGTGGACACACTCGCTAGGCAGGCTGCATGAGGGTCAGAACGCGCGTCTGGGCCGACTGCGTTTGCGCAAAGGCAGTTGTCGCCAAGGAGTGGGTGGCGGCTGTTGAACTGCCAGCTGGCCCCCTCCACCTTCTGCTGCCTGAAAAGACGACTTCGGCGTCTCGGACCATACGATATCTCGCCGTCAAAAGCTCGTCACCAGACAATGCGCCAGTCCCATCCAGTGCTGGCCATGTCCAGGCGGACTCGATCGACATCATGCAAGGTAGAGACGAGCTTCAAGCACGGCAGAGGTCAGAGTTGGCCACGCAACGCTATGTCATGCACCGAGTGGCCCGGCTCATCGCAGAGAAGACGAGAAAGTATACGTTCATCAAGGCAAACCAGGTCGGCAGGCAATGAAGATCCAGGGGTAAAGAAAAGCGGGGCCAGAGAAGAAGCAACAAACGGAAACGGAGTGTGCTGTACAGTCGTGGACACCATCAAAACGTCATGCCGTGGTGGGCGGCGCCCCGGGGCCACGGGGCAACATCAGTCAAGGCAAGGCATCTCAGATGGATGCTCGGTCCGCACGGGTTGCGGAACCAAGCTCGATCAGGGTCACCCAGTCACGAAAGCACTCCATCGCGCTGTCGAGACGGGGGACATCACTAGGCCCCGGGCGCTGGCGCTCCTTGTCCGCCTTGCTGCTGCTGCTGGTACATCAAAGACTGGTACCAGAGTGTGATGTAGTTTTGGTACCCGCCGTCTAGAAAGAGTGTTAGTTGGCACGACGTTTGTGGTATGGCAGAGGTCAAGACTTACATTGGGCATAGGGATCGGCAGCGTCGCCTGCTGGCGCCTGGGGCGTTAGGTTAGTAGAGGGGCTCGGGCTTGGCTGCGAACAGGACCCTCGGTCAAGGTCTTGATGTCCTCGACCGCGACCGCCGCCGCCGCCGCCGCTCTTCTGTCGCTGTAGTGCCATTAGCGTACCGCAAAAGCATGGAGCGCTGTTGCAGAGCCACGTACCACGGCATCAACCTTCTCGTCAATGGCCTGCTTGGCACGAGCGATGCTGTCTCGCGTTCCAATCAAGGCGATTTCTCTTTGGACTTCGCCGGGACCGGATGATTGGGCCACATTGATCTTGCACCCGGTGCTGTTCTGCATCTCACGAATCGTCTCTCCTCCCTTTCCGATGATCATTCCCACTGCGTCCGAGGGAACATAGATGGCATCGTTGACCTTGTCCTGGCCGCCTCCCCCGAGGTCCCGCATCGGTGCCTCGCTGCGCCCGCCCACGGGTGGCTTTTTGGCGGCGGCGGCAGGGCCGTCGCCTCGGGTATCGCTGTCGACTATTTCCAGGATAAAGTCCTTCGCTCGCGCGGAAGACTCGACAGTTCCAATCAGGTTTACCGGCCGCAAGCCGTTGACGCTCTTCGACTCCCCGACAATGTTGATGTGACAACCAGATCTCTCCTGAAGGTCGCGGATAGTTTCGCCTCCACGACCAATAATTAATCCCACGGTGCGGTCGGGCACCATGATCTGCATGTGGTCCTCGCCTTCTCGCAGCGCTGCCGAGCCGCCTCGGTTCGTATCTCGCGATGTATCCGGGATGCGGTTGAGGGCGCCCATTCCACTGTCTTCGATGATGCGGTCGATGGCCACCTTGACCTCTGCACGACGTTGCCCAGGCCCAGAAATCCTGCACTGGCGGAAGGGTCCTCCGTCGGTGGCTGCTAAGAACTGAACGCGGCAGTTGGAGTCTGCCTCAATACGGCGGAGATTCTCGCCCTGTCGGCCAATGATCAGACCCACGAGGCTCGACTCGATCTGGATGGTCTCGGAGTTGTCGTCGCCTCCTCCTCGCAGGGGAGACCTTTCCCGACCACCTCCTCCACGGGGCGAAAAATGTCGGCCACGAGACGGAGGCGAGTATGAGCGATCACGTCCGTACTCACGACCGTGACCACCTCGGCGGTCGTCTCTTTGGTAGTCGCCCCGAGCGGGAGAGCGAGACCTCGAGCGCCGATACGGTCGATCGGCGTTCCTCAAGTCGGAGCCGTACACGAGCGGCCGGTCGTAAGAGGTTGCTCCCTTTTCCGGGGCAAAGGCCCTTGCCTTGGAGACGACGTCGTCAAAGTTCATTGTCCCCGAGTTAACGGGCCGGATGGCACTCAAATCAACATTTCCGCTCAAGGTCGGGGCAGGCAGTGGGTGGCCTGTGTTTCCATAACCATGAGCACCGCCGGGAGGGGGAGGTTGGTAGCCGCCTGGGGTCGCAGACGGGCCCGGATAGCCATGGCCAGGGGCGCCGGGAGCCGCTGGATTCGGCGTCGAAGCTGGAGGGCACTGCGATGCTGCGTCACAGAGTCAGCCAGGTCGAAGTCGGTATACGATTGAGAACAAGTATTGGTCCTTACCCAGCGCCGCCAAGATGCTCTGAATATCAGCTTGTGGTTCCGCCATTTTTTTCTCTCGCGAGATAAGGTGCTCTCTGCCGGCGTCGCAGATGAATGAGGTGTCGAAAGACGGTCGGGGAGCGATAGCCTCGAAGGGTTTTGGGGCGAGCGATGGAGCTTGAAGGGGCAGCCGCCAAGTTAAAAGGGCGCGGCAAAGACAAAGAAGCGGCGGCGGTAGGGGTGAAACGCCTGTGCTCAGAGTTGTACGACGGCCAAACGGGTTTCCCGAGTGTGGCAATGAACAGCTAGGCTCGCGATTAGGTGTTGGGTGCTGCTCGCGCGCAATGTGGGCCGAAATGGCCAGGCGGCGACGAGCGAGGTGATTCGGCCCAAGAGCTGCGTCGCCTGTGTCTCGAAACGATATGGACGGGCGGGCGGCAGGCTTGTCGGAGAGCGGCCGCACAAGGAACAAGGAACAAGGAACAAGGAACAAAGCGCAGTAGACCTTGGCAAGCGGGTGCGAGGGACTGCCCGTGGCCAGCGTCGAGAGATTGTCCGTCGGCTGACTTGACCTTTGGAAGGCCCGGGATCATATTTTTTTCTCACTTTCGGCGCGAGGGCGCGTGGAAGGGAACAACGAAGTGCCGAAGCCCAGTTTGCTCCCGCCACCCCAACCACCTGATGCGGTATGTATGTGGTACATACTGTGTACATAAGAAGTCGGCTTGTGTGGGGAACTCCAGTTGTCGCCCATTTGTTGGAGTCTACGAAGTATCTCAGAGAAGAAGACGCATGGCCGAATCCCTACAGTACCCGTTGTATGTACATACCTACTCATGGCAAACCCCGTCGGACGCGAAGCCTCAGCCTTGGAAGCACCCCTTGCTCAAGCATAACATTGCTGCCCCGATGGCTGTCTGCCGGTGCGACCAGGCCAGCATCGTCAAGGGTGCCGGCCCGTCGGCCGGCGCAATCCGCCGCAGTGGGTGGGCGCCCGAAGGGCCTCAACGTCGCAGAATACGTGTGCTTCTCTAGTCAAGCAAACTCTCCACACTGCTGCCCCATTCTCTACAAGGAGCACAGGTGTCGATGATACACGGAGTGCAGCAGCGCTTTAGTCGGGGTGACGGAAGACAGCCCATTCATTATGTCACCTGGACTGTCTCCCATGCCTTACGCGGTCTGTCGAGCCTTTTAAGAACGCAAGGGCATTCGCGTCGTCGGCAGTTTTCATCCCCCGTCCACCCCGCTGAGCACTATCATGACTGACTGACCTTCTCTGCTGCACATTTCGAAACATACTTAAGCCGATCCAGCGATAGCAAAGGCTCGACTTTACTTTGCCAGCAGCCCGCCCGTGTCGTCCCACTTGGTTGAATTCGCGTCCATGTGTCTCCGAACCCTTGTCGAATATGGGTGCTATCATCAAACCTCCAGAGGAACCACGGAGTGCTACAATAGGGAGGCATGTTCCGGCGTCAAGGTCGAGGTGCTCCACCAAACGGGTGACTGTCCGCAATGCGAGGGCCAAAGTGGTATGCGCTCGGCCAGGTGGTGTCCCGTGGGCTGCGGCTGCGTCATCATGTAGGCAAATATTGATGTTTTTCGACCGATGAACCACATCTAGACAGTAAGTTATATGATCTGGCACCAGCTTAGAAGCCGGCTGATTGCCGGCCGACGGTGGACTCGAACGAAACAAGTGGACAGACCAAAGCTGACCGAGCCCACAGCAAGGACGTCTGGAGTCCATGTTCCTGCTGGCCCAGGCCAAGCCGCATTTCTCACACCTATTCCTCTTGAACCCATTTACATACCCGCCTGGTCGAGAAGGCGGAGTACACCGGAGAACCAACGTCTCTGCCCAGCACAAGCAGATTCATGTCGTCGTATGGAGATGAAAACTGCCAACACCAATCGCGAACGAACAGGCACGCCTGGGTCGAGAGACGATTTCCAGAATCGCAAGCTTCGGGATGATGCTCTACCCTACCGAAACTAGCCTGCAGTGGGGTTTCGCCATCTCGCTTGAAGCACGAGAGATGAGCTTGCTTTTGATTGAGGTTGCGGCTTGTGGATCGTTCAGTAGTGGAGAGCCGCCCCGAAGAGCAAGAGCAGGGCGTCGGGTTTTGCAAAGAGCGGCCGTCCATGACACAGCATGCCAAGTCATGGTCTGGAACTCTAGGCATTGGCTTTGAAGATTGGGCGAAACCGACGACTTCTCGTCATGGATGGCGAAACGGGCAACGGCAGGGGCAAGGTCACGATGCCTCAAGATGGTGAAAACCCCAATTGTCAATTCATCCCAAGAGGGGCACAAAGAGGAAAACTCGCTTTGCCGACTCCCGTCACATTGCTTGGACTGGGAACCTTGTTAGTGGCCGTCGGTTGTCACGCGCCTACGAAGTACTCAGTGCTCGTACGTCTCGTCTACGGGTGCGGTTGGGAGGCTTTGGAAAGTTGATTAGCATAACGTCATATTACCACGATAGTCCACGTTCGAGAAGGAGGTACCTCTGTAGTCTGGAGGTACCTGCCTGCCTGCCGATCTTCTGTCTTATTACAAGGTACCTACCTAGGTACACCTCGTAACCGCACCTTACCCACGAAGGAAGTACTACCTACCACCTACCACCTACCTCTCAAGGCGACACATCAACAACGGGCGCCCATCGTCGCCATCGAAACACCACCAGCCTCCGCCATGGCCAAAAAGGCCCGTCAGAGGATCAGCTACGGTCAGTCTCTCTCCCCGCCGCTCGCCCCAGGCCCCCGCCGTTCCCGCTCGTTGGCGCTCCCAGCTCTGCTCCTCGTCACGGCCAATGGACAAACACTCTGCTCGCCCTCTGGTGTACAGCATGCTGCACATGGCACTTGCACAACACATAGTGCTGCCCAGCGTGCCGCGACCCCAGCTCATGGTCGTCGTTACGCTGACCGCGCAATCCAGTTCTCGAGAACGCCAAATCTTCTGCCGGCGGCCATCGTCTCGGCGTCAACGGTCTGGCCGTCGACGCCAGCAACGGCATCCTGTGAGGTCCTCCCTGTTGCCCGCCCGGCTCAAGGCACGCACCCTCGGCTAACCGCGCTTTTTGTTCAGCTACTCTGGCGGACGCGATGGCATCCTATGCGCCTGGGACCTCGACCTCGACTCTCGCGGCCTGGATGCCTCGCGCAAGCCGACACCGAGGCTGCGCGCCCAGACCCAGGCGCATATGCACTGGATCAACGACATCGCCCTAGTCAAGAACAATACCGCCCTGGTCTCGGCTTCCTCAGATCTCGCAGTCAAACTCTGGCGGCCGTACTCTGAGGAAGACAAGGCCCGCGCCCACACCATCGGCGAGCACGCCGACTACGTCAAATGCGTCGCCACTCCCCCGGCCGACATAAATGCCAACTGGGTTGCTTCGGGCGGCCTCGATCGCAAAATCCGCCTCTGGGACCTCGATGGTGCCGGCAAGGTGCTCGAGGTCGACGTCAAGGGCGAGGAGGTGACGGAGAAGGGCTCCGTCTATGCCCTGGCTGTCGGCCGCAGCGTCCTGGCGAGCGGGGGGCCGGATAAGATGGTGCGACTGTACGATCCCCGAACTGGCTCCAAGGTCTCCAAGCTGGTGGGCCATCTCGACAATATCCGTTCGATTCTCATCGATGACGCCGGCGACATCATCCTGAGTGCCGGCGCTGACAAGACCATTAAGATGTGGAGTGTCCGCGGCGGACGTTGTATGTACACGTTCACCATGCATGACGAGAGCATCTGGTCTCTCTATTCCGATGACCCCCGGCTGGGCATCTTCTACAGCAGCGACCGCTCCGGCCTGGTTGCCAAGACGGATGTTCGGGGCAGTCTAGAGGACATGGACGACGGCTTCAGCCTTGCCGTTGTGCAGGAGAATTTCGGCGTCTCCAAGGTCGTCGCCGCCGCCGGCCACATCTGGACGGCCACGAATCGCTCATCCATCAACCGCTGGGGAGACGTAGACACAAGCGGCAACATTAAGCTTCCTCAAGATCTCCGTCACCAGCGGGCCGCGAGCGCGTCCAACGTGCTCATGCAGTCCTCTCACCCAGGGATCGACGTACTAGACCAGAGGGAAATCCCCTCCGAGTCGGTTCTCCGATTGTCCAGCACGGCGGTGTTCCCGTCTCGAAGCACTCGGGACCCAGACTCAGTCACGGTTAGCGAGGGCTTGGCCAGGAGGGCCTCAGAGGTGGTGGAAGACCAGCCTGACCTAACGGTCATGCCTATTCATCAGGTGCCTGAGGAAACCATTGAGGGTCAATTCGGCCTGCTGAAACACAAGATGCTCAACGATAGGAGAAGGGTTTTGACTCTTGACACAGCAGGCGATGTGCTGCTTTGGGATCTGATCGCGGTTTGTCATCCGGCAACAAGACCTGGGGGCCAGATGCTGACTCGGGTGTTCAGTGCAAACCCATACAGAGTTTTGGCAAGCAGCATCTTGAAGATGTTGACCTGGCCGTCAACAGCAAAGAAGCTGTGGCTCCCTGGTGCTCGGTGGACTTGAGCTCTGGCAACCTCACAGTGGTGCTTGAGCCTTTTAACTGCTTTGATGCCGAGGTGTACGCCGATGAGTTGAAGTGGGATGAGCCACTGGAGTTCAAGGAGGACCAGCGAAGTGAGGATATCTATTGTTCTGTGCAATTAGCTCTTTGCTAACCGATCATGGCACAGTCATTCTTGGGCGATGGATTTTGCGTTACCTATTCGCAAACCTCATCGATGAGGAAATCAGGCGTGATGAGCTGTATCGCCAGAAATTGAACGACGAAGCGGAAAAGAGACAGGTCGTCAGACGGCCCAGTGCTCCAATATCCATCGACCTTCCCCAGCTCAGTACATCGGGGTGGCAGGTATCAGCACAAGATGCGACGCCTCGGCCCAACGGTCCCCAGCTTCCTGTCCCCACACCCGGCCTCGCAATCGGCCTTGCGACTCCCGGGCTCGCGGGAAGCCTCCCCACCGCTCGCCAGGATAGTGTGTCTGGTTCCGGGGACCGGGGTACCCTTGGGGAAAGGGAGGATTACTTTGCTGCCGATAGGACGGCCAGAACGCCTGCCACGCCGGCAACAGACACTTCGGAGACGAGGGTCTCGCACGAAAATGGTACTGAGAAAGCCAAGGACAAGGACAAGGACAAGGGGCCTGACAAGGGGTCTGACAACGGCAAGTCTCCCGGTACTCCTTTTGGGAGGAAGTTCCGAATGTCCTTTAGCTCCAAGAAACTTCGGTCCCTATCCCAAGCAACCCAAGAGAAGCCCGCAGTTGCAAAGGACGGTACCGAAGAGTCCGAGTCGTCTTCTACCCACGAGAAGGAAGTCGACGACAGCTTCTTCGGCGTGCTGCAAAAGATTCGCCAGGAATACGACAAACAGGTAACGGAATCTCCGGAAAAGCCACTCGAGACTCAGATCACGCCGAGTCTACCGAATGAAACGCCCGTTTTGAAGCTTCCGCCAGGGACAAGGGTCATTATTCAAGAGGAGACGTCTGGCGGCAGCGCCAATATCTACCAGGGCACGGTAGAGGACATTGGTCGGGATGTGGACATTATCGAGCAAAAGGCGCCCATTTGGCTTGGGGACGTGCTCCTTCGGAACTACATCTCACACAAGGAACCGATCAAGGTTTCGTTCATCCTACATCCCCTGGGCGATCTGCCACCAATCTCGCCTACAGATGGAACCAATAGGCTCAATGCCAACAGGATGTTGCGGGTCAAGAAGATTCTCGCCTACGTGGCCGAGAGAATCGAGGAGCTGCCGGATGACCAGCCGGATGGGCTGATGCCCGAGGATTATCTGGAGCTTTACTGCAACGATCAGGTTAGTCGTGCCGGCGTTGTGTGGCCCTTGTGAGCCCGAAGAGAGGCTAACCGGAGTGCGTTCAGTTGTTGGGTCATACGATGAGCCTGGCCACCATCCGAGCCCACATCTGGAAAGGTGGCAACGACGTCGTCATGCACTACAAAGCCACAGGTCGCAGAAGCCTCAAGCCCGGTGTACAGCCGCCCTCGAGTATGCTGCTCTTGGAGGAATGCGGAGCTGCCACTCAACCCGCGGCAGGGGCGGCGGCGGCAGTCTCCGAGGCCGGTACTGCCATTCAAGCATCCTGAGATGCGGAGCCGACGAGTTTTGATTGCATCAATTCCCTTGCCGGTGGCCCGGGGGTCGTGGACTGGCTGGTGACCTTGTATATATCCCCTCCTCGCGCACATCCATGCGTCTCCTCCTTCGCACATATACTGGCATGCCTCCTTCTTCCGCGCGGGGGTATCTATCTTGTGGGCTTCATTTGCTCGTTCTTTAACGTGCCTGGAGCCAGCTAGAGGCTGATTTGGTGTGAAGCTGCTGCCCGTCTGCAGGGGACCGACCTCTCTCACACAGGCGTCTTCCAGGTACGCAGTCTCCTTGACCGAGGGCATCGTACACAGTTGGTGTCTAATAAACGGCGTCATCTCATGATGTTGATGGCCCACTGATAACTGCCGAGAAAAATGGCACCACCGAGAGAAATCCACGTCACGCGCGGGGCGAGGCCGGCGAAGAAGGGGCGCAGGCCCTCGTCGCGAGCCATGCGGCGGAAGACGTCGCGCACCGAGACACTCTCCCTGGAGAGCATGACCCTCGTCTTGAGCACGTCGAGCGGGGTGGTGGAGGCGGCGGCGACGGCGCCAGCCACGCTGCCAAAGAGTGCGCCCTCGACAGCCGAGACATGGGCGTCGTCGTCGGACTTGGTGTCGGCGCGGGCGGAAGCGGGGCGCCGACGGGTGTTCCTGGCCCAGGCCTTCATGGCCTCCCAGAGAGGGAACTGGATGGCGGTGAAGGGGAGCTCACGGAAGACAGTAATGGCCCAGCCGCGATAGAGCTCGCGCCAGACGGCGCGCAGGCCACCACCGCCCGCAGACTCCGAGTAGCGCGCGAGGATATCGCGCAGAGCGGCCGCCGACGAGCCCCCGTGCAGACCCGCCTGGGCGCGCTGCTTGACCACCTCTGTAGGGACGCGGATGGAGCAGGCAGCCACCTCGCCCAGGCTGGCGGCCACCATGTGGACGAGGGGGGCCGGCAGCGTCTCGAGGTTCGTCAGGCTCCGCTTGGCGGTCTCGTAGGTGCAGAAGAAGAAGGCGGCGCCGGGGGCAGAGCCGACGAGGGCGGAGCCGACGCCGCGGTAGATGCCTGCGAAGCCGCCCGCGGCGAAGAAGCCGGCCGACGACTGCAGGCGCGTCTTGAGCGTGTCGAGCGGGAAGAGGGTCAGGTCGACGGTGGTGCCGGCCAGGGCGCCGGCGAGCAGGGCCGACTGGAACGAGGGCGGCGCCGGCGGTGGCGACGACATTATCCCTATCCTCCCCCCTCTCTGGGTGCTGATGTCTTTCGTTTCTTTCCGCGGACCCGATGCCCCCTTCTTGAGAGGGCGCCGAACACCAGAGAGCCGCGTGGAGGAGGTTGGGAGCGTGGGTGCAGGGGGGGAGGCAATAGCAGCTTGGAATATTACCGCTGCTTGCTGCTACGTGCGAAGTACAAGTTACTTGGTACTCGATCGCTCGCAGGTCGGAGCTCCGAAGGTCCGCGGTGGCCGAGTTACCTACCCTATAGCCATCAGTGGGTGACGGCGCGAATCGTTCACGAGCACCTATTGAAGACGTCGATGGCACATGGACGAATAGACGACGGTTGAGGTGCCTCTCCATTCACGCCTTTTGTTTTTACTTTCCGAGTTCCAACCATGACTTGCAGACGTTAGGTGACTCATACATGAGTACGCGTACACGGAATACAGGCACCGCACTCAGCGCAAAGTCATGAGCCCCAAGATAGCAGACCCTGGAGACTTTCAACGGCTGTCCTCACATACCGTCTCGTACACTAGTCCCCGCCTTGGAAGATTCCTCGGCAACCCTCTTGGTCTTCTCCTGCAGCGACGCCACGTCGCCGTCGTGCCCGGCTCTGTCCGCCTTGACGGCCTCCTCGCTATCCGACGCGAGCTCCGGTTTCCAGTGGCCCGAGCCCTTGCGTTGCTTGTTGAGCGAGTCCTGCTTGTGCTTTTCGTAGTCGACATCCGTCTCTGATTCCCGGTCAGTCCCGGCCCGTGGTAAACCTTGACCTTTGTTGTCCTTGCCTCCACCCAGGGCTCTAACTCTGCAAAGTAGAGCAAGGGAGAAGGAGCACCCGAGGGAGGGGGCAGACAAAACTCACGGCTAGATGACTCCTTGAGGCCCAGCCGCGCACTCGTCGATAGGGCAACGCCTCGGCCGACAAGACCCGCCCTGCTCGCTGCTGCCACGCGCGCCGCGGCCGTGGCAATGGTCATGGTTCGCGCTGGCATCATCGTCGCCCGGAGAGATGGGCGGCAGAACAAGGCGAGCTTTTCGCGTGGGGAGATGGGAGAGACGAGTAGGGTGGCGGCCGGCAGCCCTGGTGGGGATTGCGCGCTCGACGTTGACTTGAAAGAGAACAAGCTCAACGGGTCTCGGGAAGGAGTGAAGACCGGTTCCGATGATGCTGAGAGCGTTTGGAGGCGAGTCGGAGTCGAGACAAATCAAATGCTGGCTGGCCCTGCAATGATGCAACGATGGGAATGGAAGAGGAACAGGAGTGACCATCGCAAACTTGCCCTAGGGAACGGTTGGTTTCCTATGCCACGTCTTGCAGGTAGTGCCCGGCGAAACAGCCAGCTATGACGTCATCATGTCGTCGACGACAACAACTCCGCATCGGCCATATCCATTCGCAACGATCATCTATAGTAAACCTGGTCTATAACGATACTCGCCGTTACACCTTTTTAATCGCTATAGTCAAGACATCGGTATATTTAGGGAACTAGGCTTAAAGTACCTCTACGCGTTTTCCCCCGCTAAACTAGCCAAAAGATACTTCTCGATAGATTATTGTGATTTTACCGCGTCTTACGCCGCTTACTAATCCGCCTAAATTTGCCTTTACTCTCGTTTAAGGATACGAAGGCATTCTTAGTTAGAATACGGCCGTGACTTTAGAAAGGCAATTAATCTAGCGATTGACTTTAACGCTTATGCTACTATTATTAGCGTAGGCTTAGGTTAGTCGCTATCGTTGCCGAAATCGTCGTTAATAGAGATACTAAGCTTTATAAAGGTCTTTGCGATAAAGGCGAGAATCTCGTCTTCTATTTCCTAGGATTCGATACGTTCGCTCTTAGGGTCTATAAAGCTTTAGAATTCCTCTAAATCGGCGTTAATAAGATTATTAATCCCTATCGCCGATTATATACGCGCGCGCTATAGATTCTTAAGTAAAGCTTAACGGGACTTATCTTAGTCCTTTAGGTACGGTTATAGCCTAAGGCGCGTGCTAAAGAGCTATAATATAGTCTAGCAGTTAGCGATTATTTTATTTTTAATAGCGCCTTATAACTCTATCGACTACTTTATAGCGTAAAGTATTATTATATCGTATATTAGGTCGCGACTCTAAAACGTAAGATAGTAGAAGAACTTAAGCTATAGCTTCTTATAGTATACCTTAAGGTTATTAATAATCCCTTAATCTATCGGCTAAAATAACGCGGTTAAGTTTAGCGGGAGGAAGTAGTAGCGTATATTTTAGAGCTAGCCTTCGGCTTTAGCATCGCGGACGGTATATTCGTAGGCACTAAAGTTATTAAGCAAGAGTAGTACCTTACGGCTAGCTATTTAGGCATTAAACTACTTTAGCTAAGCGGTAAAGATAACTATAGTTATCTAAGCCGTCTTATTATTGCGATAGTAAAATAGCATTACGGTAATCTTATAGTTAGCGTAGCTAAAGGCACGAGGGTTTACTACTATACTAATAACCTAAAGCTATAGCCGATATTCGCCGGTAGCGTTATAGTAAGGCAAAAGCGTAATATAGTCTTTCTTACCCTTTAAGCCTTTTTACGGTCTTAAGGTAAGTATATATATAGGCGTAGCCTTCTAAAAGAGGCTAGTCTCGTCCGCGTTATAGATATCTTTCGACTTATACTTAGCGTAGATCCTTTAAGACTTAGCGAGGCCTTCGCTAAAGTTATATTAGTCGGTAGACTTACTCTCGCTATACTATCGGTAGCGCTTAAGGTAATGCCTTTTCTTAAAGCCGTTAAGCTAGCCCTTTAAGAAGCTTAGCTCGGGCTGCCCTCGGAAGTTAGGCATCGTTATATATAGCTTTTTAGCTAGCGAGATAATAATATCGCCGTTAACTAAGTGCCTAGCATTATTAAATCGCTAGACGGCCTTATTAAAGGCATTTTCGAGTAGAGGATGCTCTATAGCACTTTTTTTAAGCACTTAGGAGCTCTTCGCCTCGTTAACGTAGGCGTATTTAGCGCTAAGAGTCTCCGAAATCGTCGATTAAGAGAATTTTCTTCCGTACTATTATTCTACCTACCGAATAATATCGGAATGCCTTTAAAGCGCGTTTTTACGCGACTTTTAACGGATTTACTTCCGCTAAGCTTAGGAAATTCCCTAACGACGTATATTTAATACCTTAGGTATATTTTCTAATATATATAAGCTTAATTAAATTAACTATAGAATTATAATAGAAGGTAAAGATTTTGCAAATATATGCCCTAAGGTAGCTTACTAAAAAAGAGGCGGTACGTACTTATACCGATACTTTAGTAGGAAAATAAGGTTTATTAGTAGATACGGAACGATATCGCTATTATCGGGGATAACGAAATTTCCTACTAATTATAGGCCGATATACGTAATCTTATCGGTACAACCCGAATATCGTAACCTCACGTAATCGTTATAGACCAGGTTTACTATACTAAACTCGTAGACCTCCACTAACAAGCATTCAATCTCCGCCCGCCTCATCCACAGGCATAGATCTGTCAAGGCAAGCCAAATGTGCACAATAAATCATGTGTATTCTTGTCTCTCGTCTCAGCGGGCCATTCAAGCCGCGGTATCACAACCCTACCCACACAAAGCGCCGTATCCCGGGCAGTAAACCTGCCTCGCTCCTCTCGGACACCAGATCCCGCCAAAATAACAACACCAGGGCGCGCGGGCCCGACATAACTCAAACAATGAGACCGCAAAACCGCAAACCATGCCTGCAATAGAGATCGCTTCCCTGCTCAATGGCACAACGTCGTCGGATGCCGAGATGAAAAACCTCACCGACCAGAAAAAACTCCACCCGCCGTGCAAGCAAACAGAAAATGGACACGCCGCTTTCCCATTCAATTGCCCAGGGGGGAATCTCCGCCGACAAACCAAGCCGTGATTAAGGACAAAAAGAAGCACAAATGACCAACTCCCCTAGATCCGAACTCGTTCCCAACCGCATGTGCGCGCAAACATCGGAGACGCAACCGCTGGTCTCTGCAAATCGTCGCCCATCCCAAAACATTTCCCATATGTGACTGACCCAAGAATGGCCCCAATTCCCCGCTCGTCGTAAGTGACCCATTTCTATGTTCTTTTAGGCGTTCTCTTGGCGGCTTCGTGACCCCCATGGCCGTAAAAGGGGGGCTAGGTATTTTCGGAGATGCAAATCAACCATCGCGCGCTCAAGGTCAGACATGAAAGATGCCAAAATCAAAGTCCAAACACCATCGTCGGTACCGCCGAACGAAGGACCCATGATGCAAATCTGGCGTGAAGAGGAGACCGTTCGAATCAGGTAGCCTCCCCTTGCGAGGAACACCAATTTCCCCCAAAAAGTGATATCAATGACAAGACCAAGAATGCGATGTCGAACCCCTGGACCGCGCCGGTTGACAGACAGGCCAGGAAATACAGGGTATTTTGTCGGTCGTGAGAAGTCCGAAGAAGATATTGAGTGGAGGTGAGTAGTGTTGAAGTGCAATGCCCGCAAGCCAGACTCGCCCACCATGCGCCGGCCCGCGGAAGTCGCTCGTGACATCTTTGAATTTTTTTTTTGTGCCCGCTAAGATGAACAGTTCGCCGCAAGAAGGAATTGGTGTCAAGTCCACTATAGAGTGCACGGCACTCAGCGTGTTGGGACACTCGGCTCCGGTCTACCACCGACGAAGAGACTGCTGCAGCGCGGCGGGCGACACCGAGGGCGAAGGGCTAGCCATGGTTATGCCCGTCGCGGGATTGATGATGGGGATGGCGTTGCGACCGCGGGTCGCCGAGGGCTGATGCAGCTTGAGACTGGGTTGTTGACCCTGGAAACTGGGCGGAATAAAGGCCGGTGAGGAGGAGTTGAGCGAGAAGCTGGGTGCAACGGTCTGCGGTTGTTGGGTTGGCGAGGATTCCGGAGAGTTGCTGGCCAGCGACGAACGTTCCGAGGCGCTGGAGATGGACACCAGCTGGTCGAAGGTGTCAGATCCATAGATGCTCGTGAGAGAAGCAGGCCCATCCAGGTGTCCATGACTTACGTCGATTTCCGTCAACAGGTTGGGACAAAACTCAAGGTCGTCTTCGAGGTCGAATGAACGGCCAGCCTCAAATTTGATGCGAAAGGCAGATAAAGCGGCCGACTCATGGAGGTCCTTGAGACTGCGCGCCCCGCGAAACTGCCTCTGCGCGTTGTGGGAAACAGATAGCCGAGGGGCCCTACGGTTTCGGCCGCCGCCGTGGTGGTTGTTATGAGAGACTTGGGCTGCGTGTGCCGTCTGGGCGTTGTAGTGGTAGTATGAAGCCATGGTGCGTGCTGCCCAGCACGACTCGGGTGCTGGTTGCGTCGGTTGATGGAAGGCGGCGAGGGACACCGTGGAGCGACGGGAGACTGATTGTGTCGGTGTTTTGATGGTCTGGACCGCGGCGGTGTGCGGGATTAAGGCTCGACGTTGGGTTGTCGACGGGCAGCTGCAAGGGATGGATGGCGAAAGTCGAGTACGACGGTAAATAACACGACGAAAAGAGGAGCGTCGGAGAGGAGCGTGAATGGAGAGTTATCCAAAAAAGAAAAAGGAAAAAAAGAAGCGCGTGGTTCGAACGTAGGATTGAAGCGGTGGTGGTTTGTGGTTTATTTTCTTTTCGATGCGGTTCGGCGGAGCGAGGCAGACGGGATGAAAGAGGAGAGCAGAATTGTGAGAGGGGGGGCCGGTGGTGGTGGTGGTACGAAAGGTGAGCGAGAGGGGAGGTACAGAGAGGTGGGTGGGAGAGTTGCCTAGGTCAAGAGGAGACATGGCGGGTTTTTGTTGGCTTGCATGGATATGTACATAGATGTAGCGCCGCAGCCGGCGAATGGGAGGCCGAGCACGCCGGATTCGCCGTTGTCGCCACCGACCAGTTGATTGGACTGGCACGCAGAGCGCTAGTCCTCGGTGGGTCTAGGGGTTGCCAGGGGGTGGGCGCCAATGCTGTGACCTTTTCGCGGGCGGGGTGGTGGCCATGCGCAACAGTGCATACGGCACGGTGCCGGGCGCCGCACGGAATACCACAGTATTCGTACCTACCTAGGCACGCAGTCAGGTCAAGCGAGTTGCGTGGCTGGAATGCTCCATCCCCCCCCCCCCCCCCCCCCCCCCCCCAAGTGGTCATAGGTCCTATCTACGGATACCGGTGGAGAAACCTGACTGCTAGCGCTGGATAGTGCGACACGACACCCCCTTATTAGTCGTACACTCTGTTTGTCGGACGGCCTAGAGACTTCTAGACAAGATGCCGAGGTGGCAGAAGTGGCATGTAAATGGAGTTAGTGCTCTATCAGACAGACCTAACCACCTATTTGGCCATATACCCGCCATTCCGAGGAATCAGCCACGCGTGAAGGCAAAACGTAAGCGGGTGCACGCCAGTACCCCGGGCGCTAGCGGAATTTCTGCTCAGTCTCTCGGCACACGGCCGTTAGTTATGTGTTGTCCCTTGTGACAATTTGCCGCCGTCTGCGTCTCCCGACTGAGAGCTCTTATGGGCGGTGCGGTGCGTGCGTGTGCGCGAGCGATGTTTGATTAGCAGTAATCTATCCGCGAGCAAGGTACCGAGGTAGTTGATAGGTACCCCTGTACGGAAGGTGGACGAGTATCCCTCCGTATGTGTTTGCGCTTTAGGTACCTATTTCCCCACTTACTAGAGGTACCTATGTACCATGAGTCAGACTCCCTCCTCACTGTTTTGGAGACACACCCCCTTATTACCTTAGGTAGCCCTGCCTGCCCTGCCCTGCCGTACGTACTTCGTAGGTAGACTAGATGAGTCCCGTCCGGCCTGTTGGCGATTGCACGAAAAGTTGGGTTTCCGTGACCCAACTCAATTACATATCGCAGCCCAGAGCTCTGGCATTCAAGCTTCGTCATAGCTTTCCGCGTTGACTTGCCTGTGCCAGTGAACCGCGCCCAGAGTCAAGGGAGGAGGCACCCCCGTCGCGTTCGCTGGGACCCTCCCTTTCCCCTCTCCGTAAGGAACCCCGGAACCCCCGTTGAAGTATCCCTACGAAGTATTCGTACGGAGTCGTAGATCAGGTGGTACGGACGCCTCGATATGCCGAGCCAGTGCGGACCGGCAACGCCGCAATGAGGTGGTGAATGAGCGCTCGAGGTCGGGCACCGGCATTAGTCATGTTAGCATGTCTATTCGTAGACCTACGAAGTATGTAACGAATACGTACTCGTAGTTAGGTAGGTAGTTCAACATGCTTCGGATCACTCCGTGAGTTAGCTGGCATGCAGACACTATATTTATATGCTCTGTACTCTGTACTTCGTACTATCGATGTAAATGTACGAAGTACGAGTTACGAATAGTATACGTATACGAATACCTACTACCGGCATGACTTGCGTGCTTATTGTATAGTACTATGTACGAATACATACACACACACGAAGTACATACTTTGTCGACGGCATGGTCATCTACGATCCCGTCTATTTTCACTATTTTCTGGGCCAGAGGCTTGTGCTCTTGTTGCCATGGCCGTTGACGATGACTGGCAAGGGCACTGTGGTGCCTGCAGCTACTAGGTCAGGGAGGTAGGTATGTATTCGTAACTCGTATTCGTTACTACGTACTTCGTACTTCGTATATACCTAAGTGATGGGAGATGGGAAGAGTCCTTTTGTTGTCCTTCTCGCTGACCGCTTTCGCCAGTACGGGGGTCCCCCCTACTAGTAGGTAGTTCGATCGACGGCTGCTCCAGACATTGTTAAAGCACGACACCACCACCAAGACAAGCAGCACGGCGCAGCGCAAATACCGGCAGGGCAGCGCTAAACAAGAGCCATGTTTCCCCCCACACTCGACCCCCTTTTCATGCTGCGGCATGCTGTCTGACAGAAGACGAATCCATACTGTAGGATGTCGCGAGGCGCTTCTGTCGTGCATCAACCCGACAGGCAGGGTCTCCAAGGGCGTGTTGATGCGGCGATGCGTCGCCAATGGCACAAGCTGCCTCCCCACACAAGCGACCCCCGCCCCCCGCCCCCGCCAAATGACGGGCTCGTCGAGAATCTTCCTCATCTCTCTTCCCTTTTTGGACACACATTGGCTGTAGATGACAGTTGACAACTCAGACATCCACAGTACATACTTCGTACTGCATGTGCAATAGCACCCGCGGGTCCATGTTGGTAGTACGGAGTAGTAGCACAACCGAGGACATGACAGAATTAGCCCCCCGGTAGCTCGGGCCAGAACAAGCAACGATGTTCCGGCAGGCGGGGGCTGAGCCACGGGACCTCGTTTTGCTTTTCCGGGCCCTTCCAGCCTCAACTCCGCACCGTGTCAAATGCACAGGGAAACCCTGGTTGTCGACGCTTGACCTAGACGACGCTTGACCTAGACGCCACTTTGGCTTCAGACAGCAGAGAAACGGACAAAGACGACAGAGCATACGAAGTAGTCCTGGCCAGCCCCGAACTCCTTCACTGGCTCCCCGTCCCTGATATTGTCGTCAAATTTCTAATGCATGTCCGGCATGCACCATGCACACACCGGGCTAGCACTGTACGAATACTCGTACGTATATACTAACTAGGTACCTAGGTACCTATTCGTAGTAATTCGAGAACATACTAGAATCAGGAGGTGAGGTTGTACTCTGTATGTACTCCGTGCGTATGTAAGCAAATCCGTACGGAGTACAAACGTGGAACTGCCGCCCGGGGCCATCGTTCTTGCCGCATGCCGCATATATATGTAGACGTGCGAATAGCAATACTCTACTCTATATATAAGGGCCGAGGTGGTCGCTGTAAACCCACCCGCGCATTGTATTCTTGATTCCGGGTAGGTATGTATTTCTCTTGACGTTATCTCTTCGTCCTCATTTGCTCCCTCCTAAGACGACCTGTGCTATGTTCGGATGCCGAGACCTTGAGGCCATTGTTCAAGTCCGTGTGCATTGCCGGAACTGTACTGACTAACACCCTCCCGCGTGCTAAAGAACTGCCCAAGAGACCCGTCTCACACACCGCCTCTTTTGCGCAAGGTTCTTTGTGTCACCAGCTGCAGCAGAGGGCCACCTCACCGGCTTGCCATCGCCTCCTTTATGCCAACCCACAAAGGGTCAGCCCCCGCGCCTCGGATCAGGACCAAGCTCCAACAAGACTCCTAGGCGTCCGGCTTCATCCTTCTTTCTCCGGCTCTGACGGGGGGGGGGGGGGCCGGCCCGGCCCGCGGTTGAACTGGTCGGAGCACGAAGCCCAAACTGTTGCGCCAATAGACGGAGGCCAGCTTCGTTGCAGCCTCGCTTACATGGCATGGAACAAGCAATTGTTTCTTCTCCGAGACTACCGACAAGGCTAGTCGGCTCGTCCGCCTTCCACCTGCTCGGGTACTCTCTCGCCGGCGCCCTCGCGGCCTCCTTCACCGAACATCATCCGCACCGTGTCCGCTCTCTCACCCTCGTCTGCCCCGGCGGACTGGTTCGCCCCTCGCACGTCTCCTTTCAAAGCCGCCTGCTGTACTCGGAAAGCATACTGCCGACCTGACTTGTTGATTCGTCGTAGGCTGCAGCCGCGTCGAGGGGCGAGCGCCGACGTGCCCGAGGGCGAGAATGCCGACGTCGACTTCGACGAGGTGCCGGTAACCTGGGAACGAAAGGACGTCCAGGTCGGCGATGTGGTCGGATGGCAGCTGCAAGGCAACGGCGGCCACGAAATTGCCATCTCGAGAGGTAAGAAGTGGCCGACATTGTTGTGAGATCGTGGAGGCATAAAGCCGGCGCCTCGGCTTCCATAAATAAGTGACGATAGCAACGAAGAGGGCGACGGATCAATCTTGGTCATTGAGCTCCGACGTCAGCTGCACCCTCCCTTGCAAGACCGTCCGGTGTTCCACACCACCGTTCCTTGCACAACTTTCAAAGCGACGCAATCAACGAGCGTGCGGCCCCCTCCATGTTCTCAGCAGTACGCCTTGGCGCCTCCGCGGGTTCTACTTGTCCAGGCCGCGCATCTTGACGAACCGAGTGATTTGCTCTCTGGCCAGTTTATCGTTGTACTGCTCGTAACACTCGTAAAACGATATAATCTCCTGCGTGGCGTCGACCATGACGGCAATGTCGACATTGCTCTCGGCCAGCCAGGCGGCAAAGTGCTGCACCCTGGTGATCCTCGCCTCTTGCTGCTTATCTTTGGGGTCGGGCGGGTCGAGGAGCCCGTTCGCCTTGGCATGCGCTTGGTTCAGGGCCGCCTGCGCTGCCGCCAGGCCAGCCGCGGCCGCCGTCGCGCCGGGGACGTTCTGGCCCGGGCCTAAAGGGTTTGGCCGCAAGACCAAGGCCAGCAGTATGGCGACGAGAGCGATGATGTGCGGCGCACAGAGCAAGGGGAGATCGGTGATGTAGTGGTCGTTGATGACTGATCGAGCGAGTTGCACGTCCTCGTCGGCCAGTGCCAACTCGCCGCGTAGGGAACTCAGCGTTCGATAGGGTTGGTAGATGATGAGCTGCGAGCTCATCTCGCTAATCAGGTAGAATTCGCACTCGCCAATCTTGGAGGTATCGAGCCCGATGAAGTCTTGCCACAGCTGTCGTGCCTCGGTGACAATGAGACGTATGTGCTGCGGCGCCTCCTCCATCTTGCAAGCCAGGTATATCGCGGTCGTGATGACGAGGTAGGGGTTGGTGCGACGGATCTCGACTCGGGTGTAGAAGCGCTTCAGATAGACCTGGGCCGAGGCCACGGCCTGCTGCCGGATGCTCAGGCGCTTGCCCAACCGCAACAGTTCTGCAAGTGAGTACTCAGGTCAGTGATTGGCAGGGTTCGGATAGTCATGGGTGCGCAGGGACTCACGCTGGTTGAAGTATATTGCCATATGCCGCGGCTGGGGCAGGGGGAACATGCGGATCAGGTCGGCATTGTCGTCCTCGAGTTTCTGGCGCACCGACGCCAGCTGCTCTTTGGTGAACAGCCAATGGCGCCTCTGCGTCGACTGCCAGTAGTTGGCCGACATGTCGCGCGGGAAAGGCCCGCAGAGGCACCGGTTTGGTGGGAAAAGGCGCCTTTGTACGTCGGAGCGGTGACGATGGGTAGCCTGAGGGTTGGAGGACCGCCAGGGCGCCGGAGGGCGATAAGATAAGGCTGTGGAGCCCCCGTCGAGTGCCCGGCCCCCCCCCCCGGCAGCTGCCCGCCTATCGAGCTGATTGCTTGAAACCCCCTCGACGTAACCAAAGCACTTTCATCCCTCGCCTCAAGTTACACGACGCGGCTACACAGCTGCGGACTGTACAGCTACAGCGAGCCGAACTTGCACATTGGCGAGCCGGGACGCCCGTCTCGAACACATCTCCTACTCCCGCAGCTGCACGACGTCAGCTTTCAAGCTTTCCGCGCCCCATTGGCCTCATTCTGTCTCTCCCTCTCCCTCTCCCTCTCCCTCTCCCTCTCCCCTCCCACACATACCATGCCGCCGCTGTGAGCAGTCGAGCCAACGACGAGCGAGCGATCTCGACCGGCACTGCAACGGCAGACGTGGGCCTGCGGGAGATGCCGCCGCTGCCATGGGCGTGTCCAAGCTCGTCCTCGACGCGGAGCGCGGGCTCGAGGAGTCGCAGAACCAGCGCGACGCCCGCGTCGAGGCTCTCTGGCTCCAGCTTGATCCCGGCCGCACGGGCGAGCTGGATCTCAAGGGCCTGCGCAAGGGTTTCCGCAGAATCGACCATCGTGAGCTGCGACCGCTGCCTTAGCCCTGGGAAACAGAATCAATGCTCACGCTGCCCATACAGCCATGAAAAACGCCGATGACCTGTTGCAGCAGATCATGGAGGAGGTAGACACCAATCGCGACGGCAAGATTCAATATGAAGGTACGCTAGGCTTGGTCAATGGTGTGCTTTTGCAGAAAGGCCATTTTCTTTGTCCTTTGCCTTCTGAACTCGATGGCTGGAGCATCGCCGTTGACGCGGTTCAGAGTTCCGCGCATTCGTCGAGCAGGCCGAGCGGCAGCTATTCTTTCTTTTCAGAGCCATCGACAAGGACGGCAACGGAAAACTCGTCATGACGGAGCTACAGTCGGCGTTTAGGGCCGCCGGCCTCACCGTCTCGAACCGCAGGCTGTCCGAATTCTTCAACGACATGGACAAGAACCACGACGGCTTCGTCAGTTTTGATGAGTGGCGGTAAGTGTGTTGTTTTTTCTTTCTTTGCTCTTTGCCCTTGCGCCGCCGCACCGACCGTCGCTTGACAAAGACGGGTCGGGTCGCACGTTTTGGCCAGTGGCTGGCTCGCGTGCCCAGGCGTTGTCATGTGCCGTTGGCTCTGTGACGGATTGCGCGGGCCTTGGCGCATCATGGGCCTCTGTCGCATGGCGCCTCCAAGGCCTAAAAAACCATACATCTGGCTTATTCTTACTCCAGAAACTTTCTCTTCTTCATGCCGGCGGGTGAACATGAGTCTCATCTGCGTGCCGTGCTGTCCTACTACTGTTCTGTCGTCAACGTCACACCTGAGGGAGATTCCATGGTCAGCGAGGAGACATTGGAAGGCTTAGGTAGGGGCGACTCCTCTTCCATATCTTCCCAGTGCCACTCTCTTCTCTGTTCTCTCTTCGGTTCGCTCCTCAGACTTGCCTTTGCCCCGACAAGTCCACCGTCGCAGCCAGCACCTCAAGACAAGCAGGCAACGGATGGGAAGAGGGCAGAGCTGCCGGCGCAAACACAAGACATGGACGCCGTACAAAGCACTCTGAACACGCTTGTCGACGCTCCAACAATCCGTCGGCGACGCTTGGCCGCGGACGACAGCAACCGGCACAACGGCGATGGCACCCCAGTCGAGCACCTTGAACCGTCACAGCCCTCGGGCCAAGTCATAGCAACCAAGAAGAAGCCCAGACTGACAGACCTTGTTCCCGATCCAGGTTACTTCCTCGCGGGTGCCATCGCCGGCGGGGTGTCGCGGACAGCCACTGCTCCTCTCGACCGCCTGAAGGTCTATTTGCTCGTCAAGACCAGCGGTAGCTCGGAGTCGGCCGCTGCAGCCATTAAGCAGGGTCAGTCCGTTGCCGCAGTCAAGAATGCGGTGCGGCCCTGTGGCGATGCCGTCAAGTATTTGTACCAATCCGGTGGCGTCCGCGGGTTCTTTGCCGGTAAGGAGGCCACCCCTGGATCTGTCCTCTTGCGCAATGCGTGCGAAGCAGACGACTCGAAGGCAGCGCTAAGACGGCCACAGGCAATGGCCTCAACGTCGTCAAGATTATGCCCGAGACGGCCATCAAGTTCGGGTCATACGAGGCCGCAAAACGAGCACTGGCCAACTTTGAGGGCCACGGCGACCCGAGACGAATCAGCTCCTATTCCAAGTTCACCGCAGGCGGTCTCGCCGGCATGATTGCACAGTAAGCGGTCGCGCCATCCCTTGGAGCAACGAAGGCCGCTAACGGGGCAGCAGGTTCTGCGTCTACCCGCTGGACACGCTCAAGTTCCGCCTGCAATGCGAGACGGTCAAGGACGGCCTCAAGGGAAGGGCGCTGGTGCGGCAGACGGCCGCCAAGATGTACGCCGACGGCGGAGTGCGGGCTTGCTACCGGGGAATCACTATGGGTCTCGTGGGCATGTTCCCCTACAGCGCAATCGACATGGGCATGTTTGAACTGCTCAAGAAGACGTACCGGGGCTACTACGCTCGGTACACTGGGTGCCACGAGGACGACGCAGACCCCGGAAACATTGCAACGGGGATAATTGGCGCGACATCGGGGGCAATTGGAGCCTCGGTGGTGTACCCGCTCAACGTGGTGCGCACACGGCTCCAGACGCAGGGGACGGCGATGCACTCGGCGACGTACACGGGCATCTGGGACGTGACGCAAAAGACGATTCAACGCGAGGGCTACCGGGGGCTCTACAAGGGGCTGACGCCGAACCTGCTGAAGGTGGCTCCTGCACTGAGCATAACTTGGGTCGTGTACGAGAACTCGAAGCGGATCCTCGGCCTGCACTGATGTGTCGACTGATGTGGAGGCGACTTGGCGCCGGAGAGGGGGCGGAGAAGAAGAGGCAGATGGGGGGGGGGGTTTCGCGGACTCGCATACGGACAGACGTGTTCCCTCTGTCGCATGGACACGGTCTCAACCTTGGGGACGGACCTCTGGTGAAGCAGAGGAAACGATTTGAGCTGGATCAGAGCGAGCAAAAGCGTTGCAGATGTGATATCCCAGCGTTGTATAGAGAGCATACGAGATGGCAGCTGCACGGCCGAGGCCAGAAGGGGGTCGGTCGGCGCCGTAGTACACGGGGCGTTATGGAAGTTAGCCTACGGGCGTTTATTGAAGTGAGCCGTCCTCGGACGGGGGACGCGTCGGCCTTTGGCTTCCGTGAAGCGCAATCCCTGTACTTGGTACAAGGTAGCCCGTCGCCGAATGTGCGCGACGTGGAGGCGAGGCGAGAGTCGAAAGGCCGAGGGCGAGAGTCGCCTGCCGAATGATGCGGCGTCGTTGTCGTCATCCCCCCCCCCCCCCCCCCCCCCCCCCCATCCCCCCAAATTCGGAACCCTGCCGCGACTGGGTGCTGCTACACTACAGCCTTCACACTCACTTCCTTCTACATTTACGGCGCCCCTCGTCTTTACAAAACCAACCCAGCTTTCTCTGGCGGCATCTTATCAAATCTCTCCATTGTCGTCGCTACCAGGTCATCTCCGTCGCATCGTACGACAACTCTCTCTCCTCCCAGGTTGCGGAACCCCCCCGCTCATGATGGGCATGCCGGAAAAGCACGACGACATGCTGCTCGGCGGCTACCACCCCGAGTCCTTGGCTACAGAGCCCCCGCCAACGCCCAAGTGGCTCCGCGTCAGGCAGTCGCTGGGCTGGAGCAACAGATCCAAGACGCTGCTCGGCTTCTTCGCCGGCCTGTCCGTCGTCGCCATGGTGCTCAGTGGCCTCTGCTCTGCCTCCCACAAGGTGCCTCTCTCTCTCGCCTGGCTGTATATACAAATATATGCCCGGTTTACTGACGGGCCCCAAAGATGGACTTTGTCGACCATGACACCGTCAGACAGCCCGACTCGGCCGCCGTCCAGGACCTGGAGTGGACCCCAAAGAACGGCTGCCGCAACACCCCCCACGTCTTCCCCAACTTCTCCCACAAAGTCCGCCTCGGTGGCGGCCAGAAGTTTGGCATCCACGAGACCCTCGACCACAAGCAAGGGCACCGAGCCGGCCGCCGCCCCAACGTCTGGGGCCAAATAATCCTGCGGCCGGCCACCAACAACGCCTCCGAGGGAACAGTCGACCTCCAAGTCATCTCCAACGATGAGAACCTGCAAGTCAATGTCGAGCCCAAGTTCCACGGCGACAACCAGCGCCTCATCATGGCCGTGCCCCATGCCGTTCCCTCGTGGCCCAACGGTGACGGCGATGCTCCTTGCATCCAGATTCGCGCCACCTTTTGGGTCCCCCGCGAGGCCCACCTGCGCCGCCTCAGGGTCGAGTCGGTCCATCTCGACGTTGACGTCAAGGACGGCCTGACGCTCGGCGTATCCGACGAAACAAAAATCAGCACCGTCGCCGGTCGCCTGCGCACTTCGCTGCCCAAGGACCTCGGCGATGACGTGGTCCCTTACACGCTGCAGTCACGCAAGATTTCCGTAGAGACCGTCAGCGCCCCCATCGAGGGCTGGTTCCCCCTCTACGACCGCCTCCGCCTCGCATCGGCCTCGGGCGACATCACCGCCCAGGTTGCCCCCAAGCCGGGCCGCCACAACCACCACGACAAGGCCCACCTCGACGTCTCCTCTGTCTCCGGCAAGGTCAGCATCCAGGAGCCCCTCAAGGGCGCCATTGACGCCCGCAAGCCCGACAACAAGCTGCCCGCCCGCCCCTACGCCGTAAAAGTCTCGACCGTTTCGGGCAACGTCGACGCGCGCGTCGCGGCCAACTGTGACGCCCAGTTCAAGACCGTCTCGGGCGAGCTGAGCCTCGAGCTGCTCCCCGTGCTGGACAAGAACATGGACAAACGCGGGTCCCTCAAAACGGACACACGCAGCGGCGACGTGCGCCTGAAGGTCCTCGAGCCCGTGTGGGTCGGCGGCGACAATGACAGCAACAGGGGCTCCCTCGGCCGCCTCCGCTCCAAGCACCAGTCCATCAGCGGTGACTTGAAGCTGAGCTATCCGCCCAGCTGGCAGGGCAGCTTCAACGCCAAGGCCCTCGCGGGCGAAATCGAGGTCCATGGCAAGAACGTCGAAATCATCCGCCGCGGCCGCAACATTGCCCGCTTCATCGAGGGCCGCAAGGGCGACGGGGACTCGTGCATCAAGGTCGAGACCGTCTCTGGCGACCTTGACTTGACCTTGGGCGACTAAGCTGGCTATTCCCCCCTTTTCCGTTCCCCTTCCCTGTACACCTTGTCACTGGTTTCTGTCCGCGCAATGCGTCCTTGCTTTCGAACCCTGTCGCATTTCTGATGGGCAAGCATCACTTGTTGGATAGGCGGCTCCGGGCACACGACGGAGATTGACAACACCATGACTATCTACTCGTCAACTTTTGCCTTGCTTGGACACGCACACAAGCAAAGAAGTGGGCGGCCTCTCTTGACCAACTAAAGTGTGCAGTCTTTTACTCTATTTCCTACCACCCACTACCCTCTCGTTCTTCATTCAAGCGCTCCTTGCATCTATGCACACTCCACGTGCCTACCAGACAGACATGTCAACATAAGTACATGTCAACATAAGTAAAAAGACACGAAGAAGTCGTAAAAAGGTCCAAAAACGAAACACACTCCATCATAAAAAAGGGGTATCGAGAACGATAACAGTGACAAAAGGACCGGCATTGAACTCGTTTCTCGTTTACTTTCCAAAACATGGTAAAGCTTAGGGCATGTAATATAGTTGATGAATCATAAATGAACAAGGCAGAACAGCAAACGCAGTCCTGCTCAGTCGTTTCACACCAGGCGTCCGGCCGGTATTCCGTGGGGGACGGACACCGGGCCGAGCTCCAGGATGGAATGGGCCGCTCAGCTCTCGACGGGCCAGGGCAAGTCCCGGTTGCCGACAGTCGTACAAGTCAGGTACCCGATGCCCTCTGATGCCCTGCCCTCTGATGCCCTGCCAGAGCCGCCCATGTCGAGCTCGAGGCCGCTGCCAAGAAGGGGTCGCACCACATCCCGGGCCATGCCCTTGAGCTCGTCCATGCGCTTCTCGAAGCGACGCAGGTTGTCGCGGGTGTAGAGCTCGGGCGTCAGCTTGAGGAAGCGCTTGCACTCGTCATGCCCCAGAAAGGCACTCGCGCTGCAGGAACCGAGGGTCCGATATGCGCGGCCAACACAAGGGACGGGCGGGGGCAGAAGAGACGAGGAGCGGTTGCGGCCGGTGCGGCCGGCGGGAGGCTGGGGCGTCGTGTTATCGGCCAGCCACTGCCGGAAGAGGCTGACGACGAGCCATTCGAGGTAGCTGTTTGAGGGGGTCACGCGGTCGCCCCGGGCCGTCGTAAGGCTGAGGCGGAACAGGCGACCCTCGACGCGGCCGACCGTCTCCCCCAGCTCGTCTACCTTGTCCTCAATAATGTCAAGCACCATGTCCGGTAAGGCGGCGCGTAGACTGCGCTCGCCAACGGGCCACTGGCCGACGACATGGATGAGAGCCTCCTGGAAGATGACCTTGCTGCGGGCGAGGTAGCCGAGGCGCAGATAGGAGACGGGGTACTTTGCAATCTGCCTCCACAAGCGCGACTGGAACTGGAGAAGGTGGTGATCGACGCGGGGGCCGACGACGCTGAGAGAATCGTACTGGTCAGCAAGTGCCAGTAGTGACTTGCACTGGACATAGGCATCGGCCACGTTGATGCCATCGAGGATAGGTGGGTAGTTGTAGAAGATACGGAAGAGGTTGTCGTAGTCGCGCAGGAGGTCCTGATCGGCCGGGGACAGGGTAGGGGTGACGCCAAGATGCGTGACGGAGCGCGAGAAGGTGACGTGGTTGGAGGAGAGCAAGGTCATGGAGGAGGAGTGCGAGTCGGACCTGGGCGCCGAGCCAAAAATGGAGGGCGGCAGGGCGGGCTTATTGGGGACTGGGCTGGAAGAGCCGCCCTTCTGCACGAGCATGGGGATGTCGCCGGGGCCAGCGCCTGAGTCGAGCTCATACACCCATCGCTTCTTGGGGCCGGCGGCAGGCTCACGGGGATGCGGGGCCGAAGATGACGTTTCCTCGGTGATGCGGGCCAGCTCGTTGCCGCCGGCGACAAAGGGCTGGGCCCTGGACCATTCCAACGAGGTGCTTGCTTCGAAGAAGCCGCTGCAGCGTGCCAGGGTATCGCGGTGCAGCAGATATCCGTTTTGGGAGGCGCCGGCAGCAACGAGGATGTCGACATCGCCACTGTGGGAGAAGACGGGGAATTCATTTTGGGCCACGTGCGAGGAGCCTCCGACGTGGGAGCGGTTGTAGCGCTTGGTGCGCGACAAGGCAGGGCGAGAGATGGCGGACGACGTCGAATAGAGGCCGCGGCGGCGCGATGAGAGTTGAGGGGAGGCTTCAGGCTCGGGCTGGGACACCATAGGTGAGGCGGTTGGCGAAGCTCACGGCATGGGGATGCTGGAGAGACAACCGGGCCGACAGCCGAGGAGTGGGTTCCTGGTCCGGCCTGGCCAGGGCGACGACGACGGGGTCGGAGCTGGGCGCGGACGCAGACACAGACGCGTCGACACTTGCATGTGTAACTCGTAATTGTATATGATTGAGCAGGGGGGAGCGAGGCGGGTCGAGCCTTGAGGGTACCTTTTATATTCTGTGTATGTGCAGACTCCAGAGAAAGGGGGGCTTGATAGCTTCACGACGGAGGGGAGAGCTTTGACGCTGATGAATCAAGAATTTGAGTCGAGTCGAGAGAGGGGGGGATGAGGCGTGGTGATGGTTGGACGCGAGGGCAGCTGCCTCCTTGCCGCCGAAGGCTTCCCCCCCACCGCCTTCGTCGGTTAGTACCTAGGTACGAAGTACTTCGTAGTTAGAGGCCGTTTTTTGTTACGAATATTGTTACCGGCTCGGGAAAACAATTGTGCACAAGCGTTGAAGACTTGAAGACCCGGCTCCCACAGCAAACTCACTGATCCAACGCGAAATGGAATGAGTCTGACAGCTCTTGTTCCTCGACATGGCCCGAAGCCCATCTCCTTGACCGAGTTTCGCGATGCCCTCGAGGCCCTGTGCCGATCTCGGTTCCCAGCTACCCGCGATGCTCGCCCCCGGCGCATTGGTGCCTCCCCCCTCTCTCCCGAGCAGAGCCACCGTCGCGATTCTGCCGCTGACTTCCAGAACCAGCTCTCGCCGTCAGTGGAGGCGTCGACTCCATGGCCATGGCCTTCCTCTTCTCCAGCCTCCTAAAGTCGGACCGGGGCCTCGAGATTGCAGACCGCCATGTCCACGGCGCTTGCGGCATCGTCATAGACCACAAGCTGCGGCACGGCAGCGGACACGAGGCCGCTTGCGTTGCCCGGGAGCTCAGGAGCCTGGGTCTCCAAGCTTGCGTAAGGCAGCTGAAATGGAGCCATGTGAGAAACAATGGCCTGGACCCCGCCCGTCTCTCGAACCTTGAGGGAACAGCGCGCACCATGCGATACCAGGCCCTCGGCTCTACTTGCCGGTCACTGCAGGCGAGCAGTCTCTTCTTTGCTCACCACTGTGACGACCAATACGAAACCGTCCTGATGCGTTTGCTTGCGGGTCACGGCTACCGAGGCTTGCGGGGCATTCAAGAGGCCAATGCCATTCCCGAGTGCTACGAGCTGCACGGTGTGTACAGGAGCGGACTGCTGGACCACGAGCCGCAACGCAGCTCTCGACTTAGCTTCGAACCGTCCGCGCAGCACCTGCAGCGGCTGCGCATGTTCATCGGAGCTGACAGCAAAGGGAAACCTGGCCCCCCAAGCTCCCCTTACTTGACGCCGCTCAATTGCGAGGATGGCGGAATCGTCATCTATCGCCCATTGCTGGGTTTTGATAAAGACAGACTCATAGCCACCTGCGAAGCCAACAAGGTGCGCTGGTTCGAGGACCACACCAATCTGGATCCAACCTTGACAACACGCAACGCCATCCGCCATCTGATGCGAGCTCATCGGCTGCCAGTGGCGTTGCAGAAGCCCGCCATCCTATCCTTGTGTAAGAGGGCGAGGCGGAGAACGATGTTTGAAAAAGCCGAGGCTCACAGATTGCTCGTGCGTGAAGCTATGGTTTGCCATTTTGACCCCAACGTTGGCACACTCATCGTCGAGCTTCCTGCATTTCGCGCGGATAGGTCTGCATCGAGACGACCAGTCATCGCAGCGAGGCACAAGGCTCGCAGACGTCGTCGGAGGCTCATCCTCGCAATGGCCATCCGGAAGCTCATAGACTTTGTCACCCCCGAGCTCCATTTGCCATCATTGGCCAGTCTCGAAAACGTCGTCGACAGACTCTCCCCAGAACTTTGCTCGGCAACGAACAGACAGCCGCCCAAGGCCTTTTCCGTTGCCGGGGTCAAGTTTGAACCTCTTGTTGGCCTGACATCGACCAAGTGGCTCCTCACCCGCGCTCCCTACCCTTCGTCTCGGCCACTGCCTGAGCGCAAGCTTCGCGACCACTCACGCTACGGCCCTACGCCTAGGGACCGTGTGCTGGAGGAGCCGCGAACGGTTCGTCGTGCCCGCTGGCGGAGCTGGAAAACGGCTCAATTGTGGGACGGACGATTTTGGATTCGCATTCGTACATGCGTGCCGGCGACTTTTCACATCCTGCCATTTCTGCCACAGCACGCAAAACCTTTTCGTCTGGCCCTGCCCCGCGAAGAGCGCTGGAGGCTCGAGCAGATCCTGAAGCGCCATGCTCCGGGCAAGGTGCGCTATTCACTGCCCGCGCTCTATGCTGTTCAAGAGGCCGGGGCTGGCGACTGGACGACACGCACGTTGACGTTGCTTGCCCTGCCCAGCTTGGGCATCCACGTTCCAGGGCTGGAGAGATGGGTTAAGTATGAGGCGAAGTTCAAAATGATTGACAAGAGTCTGCTGGGGCTCGTGAGAAGAGACGACGCGAGGCTGCATTCCGATGGTTCTCGCTGCGCGCCCAGTAGACGGGCCGCGAACCAAGCAACGACGCGACGCCGTCATGCATTGTAGAAGTCGTTGTGACGATGCACTTGCAACAGTACGAATATGTGTACGTACGTATGCATGTAGCTTACGCTTCACTTCACCTAGAGGGGCACATGGAGGACAAATACGCCTGCGTCATCTGGTGGCCTCTGAAGGCTGCAGAGACGCGCGTGCGCCGACTTCTCGCCCTGCGCCGACTTCTCGCCCTGCTCTTCCTGTTGGAGAAACCGTCGAGGCTGAAGTGAGGCGACTCGACGGGGACATCCAGATCACCATCCTCGCAAGTCTCCCCGCCGACGAGACCGCCTGAGCGCGGCTCTGGCGAATCACGGCCGGTCCTGCCACGTCGCCAGCAAGCCTTGTTACCGCCAAGGCCGGCGAGCACAGCTCAGCCACGGCTCGACGGCCCTATCGGATCGGTTACACAGGGGGCGAAATAGGGATGCCTACTTCCTAGGCAGGGGGGGAAAAAGGGGGCTCGGCGATGAAGAAATTTGTCCGGATAGGGTGGCCTCGAGTTTGCCCGCGCCGTGTGGCAAAGACGCGCTGGGTTGGCCCTCGTGTATGGCATAAGTGGTAGAGAAGCTATCTATTGACCATCAAGTAGTACCTACAAATACTCGTGCCATCCGATCCTGCGTAACGTTCGAGACAAGGAGAGAAGCAAAAGGAAGGGAAAAGAAGAAAGCATGGTTACAACCGCACCCTTTCCCCCCAACGACTCCCGAACGGATACTGCGAGCCATGAGCAGCGGGAGGCGAGAGTCGCAGCTCGGCTCTTGCCCTGATCAGATCACCTCAGCTTCTCAGGTGGGCAGGAAGGTGTGGAAGGAACAACCCCAAGCAAGTCCAAGTCACCTGATGTCCCCTGAGCCCTCCCTCTCTCTCGGCTCCGCCCCAGCCCGGGCCAACGCTCGCCTACTTTCCCCCTTTTTCAAGAGATGACGACGTGTCTTTACCCGAGAGCCACCGCTGCTTCGGAGCAAACGACTCCTTCGGAGCAAACGACTCTGCCGCAGCCGGACTCTGCCGCAGCCGAGACCGTGTCGCCTCTCCATCCTTCTCTCGCCCCCACCCGCGTCGTCTGCAAACGAAGCCCTCCCCTTTCCAGAGACGCTGCAAGCTGGGCCCGTGGCGGTGTGGCAGCGTGCCAAAGACAGCGGGCCGGAGAAATACCTCAGGTTCATGGGAAATGCCCCGGCAAAGGCAGCACAGTGCCCTGGTGCAATCGCCCCTCCCCCCCCCGCGGCCGATGGGAGATCAGTGATCGATGCCGACTCACCCCCGTCGGACCTCGGAACAAACCTCGAAAAAATGACGAGGGGGATCCCCCGTCTTGTTGCGGCCCGGCGCGATCGGGCTTTCGCAACGACTAGACATCAAACATAGAGGCTTGTCCTTCCAGCTCCGTCATCTAGACTCGACGCTCACGGACGCGGCGCATGTGCCTCCGCCTCTCGCCTTGCTCCTCGACGACCGGCCTGATGGCGGGCGGGTCGGTAAAGGTCATGTCCCGCGGCATTCGCAACTCACCCTGGCGCGTTGCCCATTGGAAGACGCTCTCGGTGATGAGACCATGGGAATGGACGTGGTCGAGAAAGTGGAAATCCCAGCGCACATCGGCCGCCGTCTTTCCATGGCAGAAGTGGCTTGCAATGTGGCGCATCCGCGTCCGGTAGGCCATCTCTAGGTCTTCGGGCCGTTCTGACACTGCCTGGAATACGACGCCATCGCAGAACCAGCAAATGCAAAATGTGGGGAGGTTTCCCTGCAGATGCATGCCTGCCATGTGTTGAATCCATGCCTCGACCTCGTCTCGGCCGAACCTCTCCTCACAACCCGACAGCTTGCGAAACTCGCACGGGAACCACGGAGCTGCAAAGTCGGGCACTGGCGCACGCTGTCGCTGCAGCGGCTCGGGTCCTCGTTGAGGAGGTGCAGTTGATGCCGAATACGTCGAATAACTATCCACGGTGTCGAAGATGGCGCTCATGGGCGTTGCGGCGCTCGCCATGGATACCATGTCTTGCTGCCTCTGCGGCTGCACTGAAGTGCGTGGCTCCGACAGCATGATTTGAGGAGCATAGTATGCGCCAGGAGGAACGCCTAATGGCCCACCCAACTCAAAAGAGTGGTACGGGAACCCGGGCCCCCTTGCCCGCTCGACCTCTTGCAGAAATTCATGGACATCGGCGGCGACGAACGACATGGTAGCTGAAGAGGAATCGACGCCAACCGATATCTGGCCCTGGGGGAGGGCGAGTGACGTCTCTCAAGACGGGGCGCCGTCGACAACCTGACCTGCTCAACTGCATCAATGTTGACTGGATTTGGTGGGATATCCGATTTGCTCACAGATGCAAGAAGAATATGCTGCCAGATGTTGGCTAGATTCCTCGCTTACGACAGCGTTAGGACTGCAGTGTAGTGGTGGCGTGGCGTGGTGGCAGCCCAAAGGGGCTCTTTCAACAACCATTCAATGGCGGGGGCAGACACGAGGGGCCTCGAATGATGGCGAGCACAACAGATGTCGACCAAAGTAGGGAGTCAAGGGCGGAAGAGGAAACGAATGGAAACTCCCAAAATTAGGCTCGGGACATGGATAAGGTAAGGGGGTCATTTGCCGACCGGTTGAAGCTGCTGATGGAGTTTGACCAGCTCAAGACGGCACGCAATAAGTCGACAGTTATCTGCATGGGGGGGTCGTGTTGGATGGAGCTCCTCGGGACAACACTTGTATACGCACAGCGGGACTGCAATTTGTCGACCACACTGCCGGCGCAACGGATGACGGGCTCATGCCGCTCTGGCCGTGGCAGTCGTCATTGGAGGCAGTCGTCGACCATCTCGTCTATGGCCAACCTGACGGAGGATCCGGTGGGGCAACTCGAGGATATGGCACCCGATGATGCAGCTATGAACGCTCCCATGGACCAGGCAGGACACAGTTTCTTGTTGGGAAACGAGCACGCGAAAACGCCCCGCGGGCGGGCAAGAAGACGGCAACGTCGCGAAACGTGGACTGGCGCTAACGTTACGTCTGTACGACCAGGCGACCTGATAGCGCCTTTCGACGGCTTCGTGACGAATGAAAAAAGCAGACTTTCACCGAGTTCGGCCTTGGTAGCACCATTTATCTGCCAGTCGAGATTCCTAGAGGAGGCATTCGTGGCGGCGGGGCGACAGTCCACGTTATGGACGATTGAGATGGTCACGTCCCAGGGTCAACAGCGACAGTACACACGCAAGCAACATCTCGGCTGGAGCATGGCCGACAACGTGTCCGAGTCTCTCTGTGGATGGAGGGTTCGCAGAGTCTTTTCCGGGTTCGCAAACGCCATGGTGACCGAGACTGTCATTGGCTTCTACGGGAGCTCCTTGATGCTCCTCGATGGCGGGCTACCTAGTGTGCCAAGCATGCCGATGAAGCAGACGCTGGACCAGTGCACTTGACGGCTACCGAGCGGGGGCCCCCAGAGACCCGGAAAGTTGAGGCTCCAGCGACGCCCTGCTGGCCGCTCACTCATTGGAACAGAGCGATGCCACCCACCCAGTTTTGCCGGGCCTGGCCATTGCGTTTCGAGGCCTGTGCATGCATGCGTGAGCGGCCCATTTCAACGACCAGCAAGAGATGCCCCCCTCCCCCCCCCGGTTTTGTCGACTCTCACTCAACAAGGCTCGACTTGTATTGTATGTTGCGGCAACATCTGCTCCCGATTGTCACCCCACATTGGCTAGCTATGCATGGGGTCCCCGCGATTTCTCCGCAGAGTCAACGATGGGTGGTGGTAGCCTCCACTAGGTATGATGGTGGGGCCGATGATGGCGACAGCAACCCTTTATTGCGTGGTTCTGGCTAGTAACTACTACTGAGCATCTAGGGACGGGACAACGAGCAAAGTCAGACAAATGTCAGGTCAAGAACTTCCGGGCTCGTGCGTGCCCGATGCTGCAGGGCCCCGACCACCGCCGGGAGAACAGGCTGGCTTGACCAACCGACTTTGAGCGATCGGAGGCGCGGCATGACGGAGCTGGGTGGTGCAAGCAATGCCGTACATCCGGCGCTGTACCATCATCCATTTACACACTCCGTACATTTTTTGGCAACTTTATCTGGGCTGTCGATTTGCTATCTTGGTCTGTCGTGGTGGTGATGGCGGACGAAGGACAAACTAGGCCCCCGTCCCCGTCTCAGCAAACAAGGCCACCCAAAACATGCAAAGCTTGCTCTCGCCTTCGTCTTGCTTAGCTTGCGTGCCCAGTCAATCAATCGCCGGGGCTGCACAGCACCCGCGCCTTGGCAATGACGTTACGAAACTGCATCTGACCGCCGCTCTCGTCGCCGTGCTTGATGATGCCGGGGAAGACGACGCAGTCAATCTCGCGCGTCGTCAGCGCCTCCTCCTCGAGCCCGCCCACGTCCTCCATGGTGGCCGGCTCGAAGACGACGCGCGTGTGCGGCAGCACCTCGGGCATGTGCACCCGCAGTACCGCCCGCTGCACCGCCAGCAGCCGCGCCAGGTCCACCGAGCTACTGACGAGCACGCGCAGCGCCGCGTCGCGGGCCTCTGACGCGCGCGAGGCCGCCGGCTGCTCGAGCGATGAGGGCGGCAGCGGCGTGGTGGTAATGGCGTCGAGGATGCGGTTGATGCGGGCAATGACGCTCTCGACACAGGTGCCCGTCTCGTCATGGAGGAGCCGGGGCGCTTCGCGGCGGAAGAGAGCGAGCGTCGACGATCGCCACTGATTAACGGCCTCGTCCGAGGCGGCTGCGGGTAGAACAGGCGTGAGCCATGCTCTAGACGGGGCGGGGGCGGCCAGGACCATGTGCGCGGAATAGGGGAATGGGGAGAAAGACGCACCAAATGAGCAGAGAAGGTCTTCCATTCGTCGAAAGTGCCGCGTCTCCTCATCCGAGAGCCCGAAAAAGTAGGCGTTGAAGACCATGTCGACCAGCATCTTGGACACGATGGACTGCAGCATGTGGATCTTTGCCGTGTGAAGCAGGCTGGCGTACGTGGGAACCAGCTCGCCCAGCTCCGCCAGGGTCGCCTCGTCGGCCTTGGACACATCTTGGCGCGCTCCGTAGTCAGCTCCGGGTTCTGGTCTCGCGGCAGCATAACCGTTGGTGGCCCAGAGGCGGAAGGGACAGACAAGGGGGGAGTGCGGCAACTAACCTATCTTGGCTTTGCGAAAGTTGACAATGACCCAGTTCTGCAGGCCGTTGCCGAGCTTGGCCATGCCGTCGCCAAAAACCTCGTCGCTCGTCTGGCAGTCTGTCCGGGTGCTGGTGCTGACAAACTCCTTGAGGCCGCGAACCTGGGCTCTCAGGCCGCGGACCTCGTCGTCGCGCTCGCGCATCTCACGCCGCACCATGTCCCAGCCCTGCAGCAGCTCCTCGCGCTCGGCCTTGCGCTTGTCCGCCTCAGCCCGCAGCACGCGCAGCTCCGTGTCCGACTCGAGGAACTGACGGTTGAGGGCACTGTGCTTGGCCTGCCAAAAGTTGGCCGTTTCGCTCTCATTTTGGCTGAGCTTGTCAAGCTCGCGGCGGAACTCGCGCTCCATGATGCCCATTTCAGTCTCCAGGTAGGCTATGCGCTCATCCCTTTCCCGCAGCAGCGCCTCCCGCTCCCGCATTTGCTTGTCCTTGGCGCCGCCATGGAGGCCCGCCATGGACCCCGGCCGGGCATGGTCCCTGTCCCGGTCCCTCCGCTCCGACGGCGTCGACGGCGGCGGAGCGGGGCCGCTGGTATTGGTGCCGGCGTCGTCGTGCGAGTCATCGGGGGTCGCTGCGCCGCTGACCATGGCAGCCCGTGGCGGTATAGCTGGCAGGCTGGCGCCGCTGCTATTGGCGTTGGCGTTGACGGTTGCGTTGGCGGCGGCTCCCCCGGCTGCGTGACTGGAGCCGGGCCCGTGGCGGCTCGCGTGTGCGGGACCGGTGCGCAGCACGTGGCTTCCGCCGCGGCGCTTCTCGGGGGCCTGCATCGTGTCTGCGTCAAGATTCGTGGCCAACGGTGGCAGCCACAGTGTCGAGGCGGTCGCGGCTCGGGTGGAGCGATTTCGGCATGGCTGCCCCCCTCGGGGCCTCGAGCAAGGCAACGCTGGTCAAGGAGACCAAGAGCCAACGACGCTATACGACGCTGGACAAGGTTTCAGTGCCTGAGGCTGCGGGGAAATTCTTCTTCCCGTGGTGCGGGAGCGGTTCCTGCGGGATCTTGTCGGGCAATTCACACAACGCTCACGATGTTGCTCTCTGCAGTTGTTGCTCTCTGCAGGTGGGCAGAGGTCGAGGTCGTCGAGGCACGAAGCCCCGTGCGTGTAACTCGTACAGTGCGACAGCCCCGCTATGTTGCAGCGGGTGACGTCTTAGGTAAGCGACCATAACTGCAGTACTTGCTCGATCATGCCCTCTTGCCTCTCTTCGCCTCAATAAAATTCAACCGTCACCTTTGTAGCCCTTGGTCTCGACATAAGATGGAGATGCGCTTGTTAAATCTCCAGTTCATCCTCCACGTCGTACACCGCATTGCCACCATTACTTCCCTCGACCCTTCAAAAGCACTCGCGCCCTCTCTATCGGTAACGGCTAAATAAAGTGGCGCGGCGTTCAGAGCAGGCATTCGCAACAATCGATGCTATGCGATGCTCAGTAAGTTTCACTGCTTGGTTTGTCGTGGCCGATGCCGCGACGGGCCGGGATCGGAGGAGCGGGGAAGAAGGTTTGGAAACGTATGGCGATGACGAGGAAACACCTACCAGCATTCGCAAGCCTCTTCGGCAACGCAGCAGCAGCATAAAGCGGCTATACAGGCCATAAAGCAGTTATTGCTGCCGCCGCCACGGCGACCGCGAGACTCTTCCGGCGGAGGACCTTGATGGTACTGCATCGGGGGCTGGCCTTGTTGGTAGCCGCCGTCATGATGGCCCTGCGGCGGCCCGTAACTCTGGGGGGAGAGGGATCTATCGTTAGTAATATGCGCGCGTTAGAGAGAAGAAGATTGGCGGTCTTACAGGCTGGGGCTGTTGAGGATAGCCTCCTCCCTGGTGATGGCCGCCCTGGCCGCCCTGGCCGCTGTAGTACTCTTGATTGGACATTATCGACGATAGGAGGAGTAGAGGCGTAAAGGGGTCTAAGGATAGAACTAAAAGAGGAGGGTGTTGGATTATATAAGGGGAAACAGGGTATTCGTCACGTGCGCTCTAGTGTAACAGCTTTCTCCACCTCGTACGCCGCATCGCCACCATTGCTTCCCTCGACCTTCTTGGCGCCCATCCTGCAAATCGCCAGCCTCGTCACCGGCAAGCCCTCTGCCCACACAACCTCGCCGTAGCGCTCCAGCAGCTCCCTCGCGTCCAGCGTCACGCGCTCGCGCCTCCCCCCCGGGCCTCTCCCGCCCTTGGCGTAGATGGTGTTGACCAGCGTCACGTGCAGCAGCAGCGGCCGCTTGTCGTCGTCCATGAAGCCCGCGTCGCGGAAAGGCTGCCGTAGCTGCTCACAGAAGCGGCGCACGAGGCCGTCTGGGTCGTGCGGGGCGGCGTACAGCACCGATGTCTTGGAGGGCGAGTGCATGGCCCGTAGGCCTCGGAGCGTCAGGGAGAGCCCGCCGCCGCCATCCGTCAGGGGACCGAGGGCCGGCTCCTTTCCCTTGCCGCTGGACGTGGCTGAAGTCGGCCTCGACGCCGCCGCCCTCAGCTCGGCCAGCATTGCCCTCGGCCGTAGACTCTCGAGCAATCGCACTGCGCCGTCCACGCCGTCCGGCTTCAAGCTCATGACGCCCAGGGTCAGGTGTAGCGTGCCCAGCGGCCTGACGACGTCGCCCGGCATTCCGGATCCCGCAGGGCTCGTCACGTCGGCGCGGAACGCCGCCCAGCTCCGGGCCAGCTGCGCCCCGGCGAGCGGGAGGCAGAGAAAGTGCGTCGGTGCCGGCTTCGATGGTGTCATGGCGGCTCCGGGGTCGGTCTGCGCTCAGGACAAGAACGACCCGTTGTGTGACGAACGAGGTGTGCCGGTTCCGGCCTGACGTGTGAGGTGACTTTGGCCAGTGACGACGTGGTGACGACGTGGGCCGTAAGACGGTGGTCATGATCGGGTCACGTGTTACGTGTTGAAGCCGGGACGGGCACAACTGCTGGAAATCCCCCCCGGCTCCTAAGAATTCCTGAGGTGTATTGCCGAGCGATCGCAGTCATCGTTGTGCTCTCCAGAGGTCGAGTCTTCCATTCGCGGCATACCTCCTCCATCTTCAAGCACCCTACGCCATCGAAACACTTGGCGCGAGTACCATTATACTACTACTACTACTAGGATTCAGGATAGGTGCACCAACTCGCGGTGGAGAGGTTTGCAACCAAATCAGGTGTAATGCTCGCCGACAACGCCCGCTCTCTTCCCGTGTCACTCATCTCCCTCCACTCCACTCCGTGTCTCTTTCCCCTAGTCTCCCTCTCTTCCTCATGCTCGCCGAAAACGTCCCCCGTCTCAATTTCTCAATTAGCACTTGGTAGGGAATGAGAAAACGTCTTCCGTCGCAGGCAACACGCCACCTAGGCCCTTGTCCCACGTCTCTCTTCCCCGACCTGCCAAGCGCCAGCGACTTGCATCAGGGAACCCTGTGGCGCCTCTGCAACTGTTCTCCGTCTCCGCAACTATGCGGTCCCCATCACCCCGTTCAGCTTCGCATCCGCAGACCACGAGGGCGTCGAGGCCACAATCGAGAAACATAGCTCCCACAACGGTAGCAATTACTCGTCAGGCCAACCCTGGCCACAGCTTTCCACGTCCGATTCCGACCCCGTCGTTTGGTCTCGCAAGTCGCAGCTCCAGGGTCCAAGACTTGGACAGGGTGAATCCGCAGCCGTGGAGTTTGCGTGGTCGAAATCGTCTAAGCTTCATCTCTGTCGTCGTAAAACTTTCGGAGGGCGCGCTCGACGTCTTGGTACTGTTTCTTCACGTCCTCGAGGGCCACCTTGATTTTCTTCAAGCAGGCGTCGGTATCGAGCTCCTTTCCGTCGCCGTCCTCCGTGTTCCCGTCGCCGTCTTCCATTTTGCCGTATCGCTCAATATTTTCGCATCCCTCCCGGACCTTGACCAGCCCGAGAGTTGCTGACGAGCCCTTGAGGAAGTGGCCAAGCTCCGACAGCTTCTGGAGATTCTCGCTGTCGCTGTCGAGGCACGAGATTGGAGTCAGCGAGTCGCGTTCCCTGACCATGTCGGTCGAATTACGACAACGGCAAGATGGGCGGCAACTTACAGGGCCTCGTCCATTGAGATGAAGGTCTCCTCGGCTTGATCAAAGAAGCCGAAGACGATGGACTTGCTAAATTCCTGGTCGCTAGGTTCGTCCATCTCAAGGATCTGGTCAAATGTGTTGACATCGACGAGGTCGCCCAGGATATCTTCTTTGCATGATCTCTGGAGGCGGAGGGGTCAGCCCGCAATGGCGAAGCGAAGAAGGGAGTGCCGGCCTACCTGGTCGTCGGCTGTCGCCATGTTGACGGCAGTCTGATGTGCGTGGAAGGATGGACAGAGAGCAACGTTTGACGACTGCGGCGGGATGAACGGTGAGGCCAAGGGGATCGCTCGCAAGGGGCTAGGAGGCGGAACTTGGACGATGGAGCGAGGCGAGGCGAGATAGTCGGAGAGGAGTGGCGAAGACAAGGCTGGTTAGGAGTTAATATTATTTGTTTCTTGTCAATGAGGGCTGCCGCCGCTCAACCGCCAAGCGGACAGTGTTTGTGCAGGCAGCCTAGCAAGTGAAGCGAGGGAGGGAGGAGGATGGACAGGTTGATGTTAAAGCGAGCGAGCGAATGCGCGGAGTGAGACGTGGCGCAAAAGAGCCTCGGCCGTGGGGAAAAGTGAGGGCTGTACGAGTTAGGGGGGGGTATATGTATGTATGTACCTTAGTCGGCAGCTACGTAATGCTGAATGCTGGTGGGGCGGGTGGAATGTTCTTTTCTCGGGATGATGATGCAGGCAGGATGATGTGACCGGATGATGTAATCAGACTGGCGAGACGCCGCCGCCGTCTTGCTGCTGTCGTTGACTTTGTATGGCGGTGCGCCAAAAAAGTCTCCCGGCCCAGAAATGACGGCGGGAGGGGACCGTTGGGTACTAAATGTGAGCACACGAAGTTCTTCACACGTGAGCAGTTTAGGTGAGCGCAAAGCAAGAAAACTCGGAATGCCTCCTATATGTACTATCTGCCTATGTCGATAGTATACTAGGGGGGCCTTATAATGAAGTCGGCATCCCCCTCCCTGCTCCGCAAGGAGGGGGAAAGACCAACTTTGCGGCCCCCCTGGTAATGGGTACATATGATTTTCTTCTTCTTCTTTCTCCTCTTTCCTCCCCCTCCCAGGAAGACGCAAGAATGGAGCTGGGTAAGGCGTGTCAAGTGGTGGTTGTCTGGGTGGGTATACGAATAGGTAAGCTCTGTCGGCAACGCCAGTGGGACGGGCCTTTGTGTATGTATATATGGATACATGCATAAGTCTCAGCGGGCCGCTGGTGGGGAAAGGCCTGGCCTGTTGCTTGGCGGTTGGACGGGTCCCCACCCCGACGTTAGGAGGTGATGCAAACGGCATTCGCAACTTGATTAGGTAGGTGCCTTGGGCAGGTTAGGTAAGTACATACGAATAGGTAGGCCGGAAATAAAACACGGGAAGAGCAGCTCTGTGTGTATGAGGAAGACATCGCCGAGCATAAGTACTGGTGAAGATGGAAAACCGGGCAGATTCGTCGCCGCTGGCAACGAATTCGCTTCATTCGAGTGGGGGCTCGTCAAGTTCCTCTTCTGCCTTCGTATGTGGGATGGTGTCTGTGCCGGCGCCAAGAAACACCTCAGGCAAGCAAAGAGACTGCCTTTTTATGTGCATTTCGAATAGTAGTACCGAGAGTCGGGTCCGCACTGGCCTTGCTCCATGTAGGTACTTCGTAGGCATCCTCAGCAAGGGTTAATATACCTCACATCTTGGCTTATAGGTGACCGACGATGCGGTGAATCTTTGTCTGCTTCTGCAGCGCACGACTCCGTTTGCCAACCATGTAACTACGAAGTAGATGCTTCGTACACGCGCATATGTATGTATGCATGCACATCGACGTGCGTCGAACAGCCTCTTAGCTACCAGGTACCTGGAGGCAGGTGTCTTGCGACTTGACATGAGGCCGGTGCGACGGCGTCGAAAGATTGCGGCTCGAGATGATGCGAACCCAACCTGCCGCAAGGTACGAAGTATGTACTCGCAACTCGTCGTATGCACTGTATGGATATGGAGTATTTACATACAAGGGGGCTGCCGACTTAAGGGTGCGCCATACATGGTCACGTGCTCGCCTGAAATGAAGCCGAATTAAAAGCGTACCAACCCCCTCTTCCCTCCTCCAACAGCGCCCCTCCGCTTGTCGTCGAGCCCGAAAGACAGACCCAACGGCTGAATCTCGACAACCTCGGGTTTCATTGCAGCTGAGCTGGCACCCTTTGTCCCTGCTGCCACGCGTGTGTCCGCTCGTGGATAGAACGGACGGGGCTATGACGAGGCTCATGATCTGTTGTGCTGTGACGCTTCGCGACCGGGGCAGTAGCAGCAACCTCGAAATCCTCTTGTCGTCGACCCAAATGTCGTGAGATGCCGACTTGTATGGACAGCGAGGCTCGGTGGTCGAGAGACGACAGCTGAGCAACCTCGCCACGGTATTGTTGTTGTTGCTGCCTGCTGTTGTTGCGGAGGCGCTGCTGCCGTTGCCTTGCGGGCCAACTGCCACACTTGCTTGAAGGAGTAGCTCTTTATTGAGTCTACTAAGAAGATGGAGGTGAGGGAACGTCCCGGACTGTCCTGTCCTGGCAGTGAAGCAGGCGATCCTTGACGACTTCTTGTCAGAAGTTTATGGAGGGAGGGTGTTGGATCGGACATTGGCAAGCCCAAAAGTACTCGCAGCGTGCATGACCCGAGACGTCATCATGCTTCTGCCCAACACCACGCGCCGCCTTGAGCGTCAACATGTAGCACAAAAGACTCCATTGCTCCGACCGTGAGCCTTTGAAGCTATACTTTACAGATGGAATGCATCAATGCTTACTAGCGCGGAAATGGCCTCGCGGTGCTTGCGGAGGGCCGGTCCGCGGCAAGGAATCCCGGCAGGAGCGCCTCGTCGCACTGCAGCCTGGTGCTGCTTTTTTTTCTCTTTCCTTGGAAAGTCTGGCCATTCTGCTTTGACCGCCATGCCGGCAACTGCGCCGAGGCATTGTGGGCTTGTCGAGATACTGTTCGTACATGTCAATTTGTTGGTAGGTGGGTACCTATGTACATGATCCGTAAGCTGCCGGGCCCGGGCTACGTCTGCAACACCAAAGAGTGGGTGATAAACAGTGTATTCGTACGAAGTACTCAAGTACGGATGGATACAAGCGGCGCGTCAACGGTCCCCAAAAAGTCCCAGCGAGTCCTCCTCGGTAGCAGCAGGCCGTGGCGGGCCGTGGCGGAACAGCCCCACTGTCTGTCTCTAGAGTATGCCTGTCAAAGTCCGCAGAGCTAGAGCCCGCAAGCGGTTTTCAGCTTTTTGTGCATGTGTGTGTATGCGTCACCATCAGAAGACGACCTTGGAGGCCACGCTCAGCAGCCAGGCGGCGTCCTTCCAACCGCCCGCGTCCGTTGCGGGAGGCGGCATGCGCTCCAGAGGGGCGTTGGACACGCCCTCAAAGTGCCGTGCCGACAACCCGGTGCGACCCTCCCACAGCGTGTCCTCGGCCCCTCCATGGCCATCCTCGTCGTCGTCGTCGTCTTCTGCCGAATTCTCCTCGTCCTCGTCAACCGAGAAGAGGGACCAGCCAATGACGTTGCTGATCCAGGAGCCCTTGCCGGCCTGGCCGCGGCGGACCAGTCGGCGGACGGTGGCCTCGTCGTCCTGCGCCGTGTCGAATTCGAGCTCCTCGAGCTCCTCGTCGAGGTCGACAAAGTCGGGCCGCACAATGGACACGTCCTGGCCAGGAAAGTAGGAGCCCTCGCCGTCGTCCGGGCGGTCGAGGGGGGTGCCGACGTGGCTGTGAGACTCGGCCATGCTGTGGGAACGGCTGTGGAAGCGGCTGGGGAACCTGCTGCCGTTGGGTGTGGCGTCGTCATCGGCCAGGGCGGAGCTGCCGCGCCGGCTGGCGAGGCGGCTGGCTAGGTCGCGCTCGCGGGCGAGCTCTTGCTCAAAGGCCTCCTCGTCGGCGTCGCGCATGCCGGTGAGGCTGGTGGAGCTCTGGCGTGAGACCAGCCAGGCTTGGCCCTTGTACTCCCTGGCCTCGGAGCTCATGAGGGCGCCCGTGCGCAGCAGCCAATCGCTGTCGTTGGCGTCGTCCCTGAAGCCCAGCGCATCGTCCCTCCGCCGCCGGGGTGTTGCCGTGCCCGAGGCGGGTCTCCTCGAGTGGGCCGAGGCGGCGGCGAGATGCATGGACGAGACGCTCTTGGTGATGGGGATGCCCGGTGCCGAGGGGACGCGCTGGTGGGAGCGGGAGCGCGAGGGGGTCGCGGAGCGGGAGAGGAGGCGCGGCGTCGTGGGCGCCGACTTGCCCTGGAGGTACGACGTGGTGTAGGCATGGGCGGGAGAGTCGAGGACATGGTCGGCGTCGTTGAGGGGGAGCTTGACGGTGAGGGGCGCGAGCGAGAGGTGGTTGATGTTTATGGCGGAGCGGTTCTTGTGCCGAGCTCGGTCGGCGTGCTGGTTGTAGGCCACGTCCATGTCGACGAGATGCAATTGGCGAGTCTGGGGAGGAGCAGCAGTCGCAATACGGGAATGGGAGAGAATGCCCGGCGATGTCGATTCTGTTGCTGGATTATTTCGGCTCTCTCGCAATGCTAGAGGGAGGTAGGAGGCCGAGGAAAACAGGGGCAAGCAAGTCGGGGCTTGTCTTGGCTTTTGGTGCGGGAACATGGTGCCTATTTTAGAGAGGACAGGTAACAGCCACAAATCTGGTCAAGCACGCTACTGGCTGATGTGATTCAAGGCCACCATCACTGCCGCTAACCATGCCATGGCTGCGCAACCATGATGCCACGCACAAAAAGACGAGAAAGTGGCGCCAGGGCAAGGAACCGCCTGATGATGCTCGAGAAGATGCATTTCATTTCATTCACCTGCTTCCCGGCTCTGCCGCCAAATGCACGTCAGACTGGCAAATCGCTTACGGTGCGGCAACTCTCTGGCTGCATCGTCGTATCCAAAGAGATCTTTGGTCTGCGCCCAAACGCCCTTTCTCACCGCATCGCCTGGTATCTTGGCCCCTCTAACCCAAACAAGAAGCAAAAAAAAAACAGATCCATTGATGCATGCAATCCTCCACCCTCCTCTCCGCTTCTTTACCCAATCCGTCCCCGGAGGTCCCGGCCGAGAAGTGCCTTGATAATTTTCATCTACTCTACATTAAATGTCTGCGATATCCCTACATGTAAAGGGACGTCATGACCACGAGGGCGAGGACCAAGACTTGTCGAGCCGCGTTCGATGCCGCATCGCTGGGACTCTCGCCCGACGACGGCTGCGAATCGGGCTCTTTGGGTTTCGCGGGCTTTCCCATGGACTTCTGAATCCAGTCGCGGGGGATTTGCGTGATGAAATCATACCACAAGTCGCCAAACCGGCGATACCCCCCGTTGGTCGGGTGGACGCAGTCCCGGAGCTCCGTTGTGGGAAACGAGGTGAAGTTGGCGGCCAGCACGCGGTGGCCAGCGTCGAAGCGGCGCTGCACCGCGCCGGGAATGAGGCGCTGGTACTCGCGCGTGGCCGGGGCCTGGGCCGGGTCGCACGTGTCGATGATCATGGCCACGAGGATGACGGCGTCCGGGCACAGCTCAATCATGCCGTCGACGAGGTGGCCCAGGCGCTCGACGGCCTGGACGGGGTCATTGCCCTCGGTCGAGACTGCGTGATTGGGGTTCATGTCGTTTGTCCCGGCGTGGAGGAGGATGATGTTGGGCCGCTGCCGCAGAGACGGCCCAATGTGATCGGCCATGTACTTTATCGTCTTTCCTGGCCATGCTGCCTTTTGCTTGTCAGTCAGCGCTGCGAGCCCAGACACAGACTTGGACTCACAAAGTAGCCGTCGCTCATGTTGCCGTCTCTGGCGGTGACGGTTCCGACAAAGGAAACCTCGTCGGCTAAGACATTGATGGTGTCAGTGGCACGGGGCCGGCAAAGAAAACGCCAGCGTCGCACAAGGACGCCAGCGTCGCGCAAGGACAGGCGCCGACTCACCCGCCAAGTCGTTCTCCAACTGGAGCCTATAGCCGTTGCCATCGCCGCCGTCCGTGTCACTCAGGGTGCCGAGGGTGATGGAGTCACCGGCGCAGAGGACGCGGAGCTCCGTCCCCGGCTTGATGGCTTCACCACTGCCCCGACTGATGGGCAGCGGATTCAAGACGACACCGGCTGACGTTTGGTTGACGGCTCCCGGACTCCGCACGCGGACAACTTGCTGAGTGACGGCGGCAGCAGTGAGCCCAAGCAGGCAGGAGGCGGCACCCGCCAACCGACAGAGCCTCATGGAGAAGACGTGACGGATGGGTAGGGAGGGATGCCGAGTCGGGTGGAAGGAGGAGGGGGTGGGGGGGGGGGGTTGTTAAGAAAGGAGAGGTGTGGAGTGAGGAGGATTCGACAAGAGTTTCATCTGCTGCATGGCATCTTTTGAGAACAACAAGGAGAAAATAAAGCCAAGGGAAATAGAGGAGACGCGGGTTTAATAGGGTATTGCTTGACGAGTCCGCCATTCTGGTCGACGGGGCCTCAACCCGCGGCCCCCGCCGTTGGTGGTTTGAAAGGGCCTAAAACGGAAAATAGAGGAAGACTAGGTAGGGGCATGGGGAAATTCTTCAAGCCACAGGGGCCGTCTGCTTTGTGAATACGCGCGCCGACGCATGTAGGTTATGTTACTTGTTACTCTTGACTTCTTCGTATTCCGACAAGCGCACCGATAGGCGGCACCTCGTACGAAGTACACAAGTGAGATTCAACGTTTTTTTCCATTCTTATGGCGGCGGGGAGGTCCAATCGTCGGTCCTTTGCTTTTGCGAGGTGTTCCGAACATCAGGGTCTATGAGTTTCCGATTGTCAACCGCCGCCTTGACACCACCTTTCCTGATTGGGCAGATGGTAGGCAAGTTGGTCTTTGTGCACTCCGTATTCGTACGAAGTACGCAGATGGTAGAGGTGGTACTCACAACTTACTGATTCGCTGCCGGTCCCTGAAACGCGGCAGGTCTGCCATCTTCAATCTCCCTCGTCTTGATTGCAGGATGACAAGCAAGCCTCATTTTGCCCTTGCTTGCCGTCCGTCCACTTCTTCATGTAAAAAGCATCCATGTTTCGTATCGGCGGCTGGGGAAATTCCCCGGGTTGTCTCAAGGCCAAGCGAGGGGGCGGACGGTCATTGTTGGGGTTAAACCCGTCGGCGATGCCAAACGGCCCAAACGGCGGTAGTACGAAGTACTACGAATACAGGTAGGTAGGTACCTAGTACTTGATAGGCGGGGGCCGTAGTACCCGCAAGACTGGTAGTATGCATGGTACGTACCTCGGTGACTCGACTCAACACCACGACGACGGCAAAAAAAAATCCACCGCCTTCAGGGTCTGTTTGTCACGAAGTACGGATACAAAGTACACCTTTCTTCCTCACGTGCCTTCTCACGGCATACCTCGCTCTACCAACGCGCGCTCTGCTGGCCGAACCCAATCCCTTCAGTCCATCGTCCCGACATAGCCCATCGCCAAGTCCCCCCCTCATGTCTTGATTGACCCCAAGAGGCTGCACCGAGCCGCCGCAGCCCGCTATGCGCAACCTTCGCAACGTCCGCTTCGGGCGCTGGTCCCTCGACCATCACTCATTCGCCGTTACCTCGGCCTGCTGGGATCCGGACAAGGATGAGGTTCTCTGTACCATTGGGCCCACGGTCCAGGACCCGAGCATCGAGCTTGTCCGTCTTTCCGAGTCGGAGCCCATGTAAGTCGCAGCGTCTCTTGAGCCCCACGGAACCTCCCGCTGACCTCGTCCGGTCGAGCTCTCATTGCACCGTCGTCCGCTGGGATGCTCCCAGTCCAAGCCCGGATCTGCCAGCCGACAGAGTCGTCAGCATCCAGTACCTGGGCGCCTCGGCCACGACATGTATTGTTCTCGAGGGCGGCGACGTCATCACCGTTCAAGAGGCTGACTCCTCGGGCGCCGATGGTGCCCGCGTTGAAATCGTCGGCTCCATCGATGCCGGTGTGGCTGCCGCCGCCTGGTCTCCCGACGAGGAGCTCTTGACCGTCGCCACAAAGGCCGACACCGTCATCTTCATGTCGAGCACCTTGGATCCCTTGGTCGAGGTGCCCATGACGCCAGAGGATCTCAAGGCATCCAAGCACGTCTCCGTGGGCTGGGGCAAAAAGGAGACCCAGTTCCAGGGCCGCGGCGCCAAGGCCCTGCGCGATCCCACGATTCCCGACAAAGTTGACCAAGGCCTACCCAGCGCCCGAGAGGAAGGCTCAGCCACCATCAGCTGGCGAGGCGACGGCGCCTATGTCGCCATCAACTCGGTCCAGCAACCTCACCGTCGAGTCGTCCGCGTCTACTCTCGCCAAGGGGAGCTCGACAGTGCCAGCGAGCCTGTGGATGGGCTCGAGAGCTCCCTTAGCTGGAGGCCGACGGGGAATCTGATGGCAGGGGTCCAGCGCCTCGACGATGGCGTCCATGTCGTCTTTTTCGAGAGAAATGGTCTTCGCCACGGTCAATTCACCCTGGGCTGTCTCGAAAACCCACTCATCTCTCATAGCAACGTTGGACTCGCCTGGAATTCCGACTCCACCGTCCTCGCCGTTGTACTGAAAGGCACAATTCAACTTTGGACCATGGGCAACTACCACTGGTACCTGAAGCAAGAGATCCCTACCGATGACGACCTACCTTGGCTTGCCTGGCATCCCGAAAAGGCTCTCCGCCTCGCTGCTTCTACCTCTGCAAGCGTCATTTTGGTGGAACAAATATTCCACACCGCGCGGGGAACCTGTCGCTCTCCCTTCGACAATGGCGCAGTGGCTGTCATCGACGGCAAGACAGTCAAACTCACCCCCTTTCGTACGGCCAATATCCCGCCTCCCATGTCCTTGTTTGATCTTGCGGCCGAGGCCTCGGTGGTCGACGTAGCGTTTGGCCGTCAAAACACCTCACTGGCAATCTTGCATGGAAAGGGCGTCGATGTCTATGACATGCCCATGAAGAATGGACGGTCCGTCAAGCCCCAGCTGAGGGCAAGGGTGCCGTTCTCGACAGATGAGAGTGCGCAGAAGCACCTCCCGCTGCGGATATGCTGCACTGCAAGTGGAAGTTACCGTTGCATCGCCTACCGAGATACAGGCCGCCTGCATTTCAGCATCGATGTAGAGGCCGGCCAAATGAACATGGTTGGGGACAAGCGAGATTTGGTATCCACCACAACTTTTGAGGACGACGTTTCCACCGAGGGCTACGGCCAAGACTTGTCGGGGAATCTGTATAGATTGTCGGACTCGGACTCGGAGCTGCTGCCGGTGCGATTTCCGTCCAACCTCCCCTGGTTCGAGATCAGCAAGCCCGGCGCCACCACTTTGGCCTTTGGTCTTTCAAGAAACGGCCATCTATATGCCAACTCTAGACTGCTGGCCAAGAATTGTACTTCATTCACGGTCACGCCGAGCCACCTCATCTTCACAACCAGCAACCATTTCGTCAAGTATGTGCACTTGAGTCATGACGTTCAAGGTACGCCGCTCCCTTCCACACGTCCCAGTGGTACAGGCCTCACGACTAAGACATCTACCAGGCCTAGAAGTCCCTGGGGACGACCCGGAGAAGGATGAACGATGCCGGAGCATCGAACGCGGCTCTCGCCTGGTGGTCGCCATCCCGACCAACATGAGTGTTGTCTTGCAGATGCCGAGAGGAAACGTCGAAACCATCTTCCCGCGTGCCATGGTCGTGGCCGGAATCCGCAGTCTTATCGAAGAGAGGAACTATGGCCGTGCCTTTTCATATTGCCGCACGCAGCGGGTGGATATGAACATTCTATACGACCATGATCCGGCGCAGTTCCTGGCGAGCTCTGCGTCTTTTCTCGATCAGCTCAAGGAGGTAGCCCACATCGATCTGTTCTTGTCGTCTCTCAGGTAATTTCCCGGACGCGGACACGGCTGCATCGCATCGAGACTGACGAAATCATAGGGAGGAGAATGTCACCCAGACCATGTACCAGGACACCAAGCGTCAAGGCCCTCGACCCAGCGGGGATGGTCTGGGAGGTGACGGCTCTGCGGCAGCAAAGCCGCCTGGTTCCAAAGTGAATACGGTGTGCGACGCTTTGCTCAGACGCCTTCAACCTCGAAAGGCCACGAATCTCCAGAACATCATCACCGCCTATGTATGCAAGGTGCCGCCCGCCTTGGACGACGGTCTGGCTCTCGTCGCCGAGTTGATGCAGGAGGACGAAAAATTAGCAGAAAAGGCGGTGGAACACATTTGCTTCTTGGTCGACGTCAACCGCGTCTACGAGAACGCTCTCGGGCTGTATGATCTCGACCTTGCGCTGCTGGTTGCGCAACAGTCGCAGCGAGATCCTCGAGAGTACCTTCCCTTTATCCAGGATCTCCACGTTCTGTCCGAGCTGCGTCGCAAGTTCGAGATTGACGACCATCTCGCGCGCCGATCCAGAGCACTGGCTCACCTCCATACTCTTGAGGCTTTTGACGAGCTGTGCGTCTACACGACCAAGCATAGCCTCTACCAGGATGCCCTCAAGCTCCACCGCTACCATGTGTCTCGATTGCGCACCCTGACCCATCTCTACGCCGTCCACCTCGAGTCCAGGTCGGCATTCCGCGACGCCGGTCTCGCCTTTGAGTCTCTCCAGGACTACGCGAGGGCAACAAGCTGCTACCGAGCGGCCGGCGCCGTGTGCTGGCAGGAATGCCTATACGCAGCTCAGCAGCAGTCCCCTGGCCTCTCTGCCGACGCCATGGCTGACCTGGCCACGACTCTCGCCGATGCTCTCTGGGAGGCCAAAGACTACAGCGCCGCAGCCACCATTCATCTGGACCATCTCTCGTCCGTTGAAACCGCCGTCAAGTGCCTCTGCAAGGGCTATCATTTTGCCGAGGCCATCCGCATCGTCGTCCAGCGAGGCCGACCCGATCTCCTCGAGACGGCCGTGGATGGGGGTCTCACGGAAGCTCTCGGGAGTACCACGGAATTCCTTGCCGACTGCAAAAACCAGCTGCTGGCGCAAGTCCCGCGCATCGCCGAGCTGCGCCAAAAGGCCGCCGAGGACCCACTGGCCTTTTGGGAGGGAGAGCGTTCCGGAGGGGCTGATATCCCCGACGACATCTCCGTCGCGGCGAGCTCGCGCATGAGCACCAGTGCCAGCCTCTTCACCCGGTACACGGGCAAGGCCGGCAGCATCGGCACCGTCGGTACGGGCGTCAGCCGCGCGACGAGCAAGAACCGCCGGCGCGAGGAAAAGAAGCGCGCGCGCGGCCGCAAGGGCACCGTCTACGAGGAAGAGTATCTCGTCAACAGCGTCCGGCGACTGGTGGAGCGCGTTGGCGCGACTGCGCCAGAGGTCGAGCGCCTCGTCTTTGCGCTGGTTCGGCGGAACATGGCGGAGCGTGCCCGCGCCGCCGAGGCTCTCATGGCCGACGTTGTCGAGGCCAGCGAGCGCGTCGTCTCGCAGGTCTTTGCCGCACCTGAGGAAGACCAGCCAGCGGACCAAGGCACGCAGGGGGGCACCGAGGCCGGGGAATCCGACACTTGGAGGGCAACAGGCGGCGACGCTGTGCTGCAGGATTGGATGCGGGGGAGGAGCAAGAGGCTGGAGCCGCCGGCTGTGACGAGCATGAAGAAGCTTGTCCTTCTCGGTTGATTTGGGGGACAAGGATGACATGGAGGTCACGGCAAAGAAGACTGCAGTTACAAGAAGCCCATGGTTGTCTGCCAACGACTCGCTTCACGCGTGTTTTGCTCTACCATGGGAGGGAACGGATGCGAACGGAGAGCAACCCCATCGTCAATTCATATACCCAAGCCCTCGAAGTCGACAAGATGGCCAGGGGAGCGGCCTCTGCGATAACATGAAAACTCCAAAAACATATCAACAAAGGCATAAGAGCCGTGCGTGTAACCTATGATGCAAAGAGTCGCAACACGTATGGAAATGGCCGAATGGGACATTGATATCAAGTAGGAGAAAGGATAACCAATGGGACAAGTGGTCGAAACAGCCTTGGCTTGGGCGCCTGCGTGGACAGGTCATCGCCCAGGGACAGACATGTACGCCACGTCAGGGTTCCTCGGGCGCCGGCGGGGGCGCTTCTCTGTCCGCCTCGACAGCCTCGACAGCCTCTTCGGTTGCCTCTGCCGCTTCCGCTTCCTCTTCGGCCTCGGCCTCCTCCGCATCGTCCTCTGCGGCTTCGAGCTCGTCCTCGTCGTCGGGCAGCCCGTCCTCGCCGTCCTCGCCGACGGGATCGTCGGGCACGATGCCGTTCTGGCGCTCCCAGACCTCGCGGCGGATGCGCTCGTCCTTGGCCTTGCGAGCGCGCTCCACCTCCTCAAAGCCGCCCGACTTCTTGAGCTTGCCCGAGTCGACAAACGTCGAAATCTCGTGCTGCAGCGCGTTGCCCCGCCGGCCCTCGAGCTCCTTCTGCCGTAGCTTCTCGGCGCGCTCAATCGCCTCGAGCCGGTCCTCGTGGTTGGGCTGCAGCGCCCGCACCTCGCCCAGCACGTCCTCCTTGGCCGCGCTCTGATTTGAGCTGTTGCCCAAGTTTTCCAGGCCCCTGGAGAATTGTCGCGCCGTTCCCGCGCTCGCGCCCGTGCCGTTGTCCTTGTTCTGCTCCTTGGTGGCCTGCTCGACGAGCGTAAACGTCTCGCTGGCCTTTTCCAAGTCGTCTCGCAGGTCCACCAGCAGGTCCTCCATGAGGCGAAGCTCGTCTCGGCCCTGGCATACATCCTCGAGCTCCTTTTCCCAAATCTTTGTCCATATGGGCTTCTCTTGCTTCATGTAGTCCTCCATTCTCTTGAGCTCTTTGGTGAGCCCCGTGATATCCTTTGCCACGCCCTCGAGCTGCCGCGGCAAGGGTCGCACGCCGCGGTGCACCACATCTTTGCGGATATCCTCCACCAAGTCCTGAAGGTCGTCCACTTTGCCGACGAGTCGGTCCGAGTCCGTACTAAGCTGCTTTCGCCCGCCCGTAACGTACGAGTAGCCAGCATCGCCTTCCATGTCGGGTGCCGCCGCTTTGGCAGCTGCCGTCTTGACGTTGGCGGCCTTGCTGCGAATCGAGGACATTGAGCTTTGAATCTCGGAATGAAAGCTCGAGTATGTCTGGCGCATAATTGCAAGATCCCGTTTGAGGTTTTTCAGCTCGCCGAGATGATCTGCGCGAAGCTTTCGACCTGGTGCCGTCAGGGTCTTCGAGCCGTCCCCTGCCGTCACCATCGTCGGTTGTACTGTAGCGAGTCGGGCCAGTTCGCCGGCCGCCTCTTGCTGTCGATCCGAGACTCTCTGTAGAGTGGCACTCTGGTCGTCTACATGCTGCTTGACTTCTCTGACGATTTTGGTCAGGGCCGACATGCCGTCGTCAATGTGTCTCTTGACTTCGTCCAGGGGCTCGACGTTCAAGACCAAAACGGTCCGGTCTTTGATGTCAGAAAGATCTTCCAGCTCGTGTCGCACACCCGACACAGGATCTTGTATGTATATCTCAGGCAGGTCTGCCCCGTTGTGCTGTGTACTCCACGAGAACTTCTCGATAAAGGAGAGCTGCAGCCGCCCAATCGAAAGCTCGTCCCTCCCCTCGGGCAGCACAATCTTCTTCACCTTGGACTTGTATTGTAGAAAGAGGGTGAGATCCTTGGTTGGCGTCGGGGGCGGAGAGACTTGGAAGAAGGACTCGGCGGGTTTCGTCTCTGGTGCATGTGGGATGGAATGGGACTCGTCCACCTTTTCTTTCTTAGTTGACTCTGGCCCTGCGCGATTCGACTCGGGGATAAATGACACGGGCTCCAGCTGCGGGCCGCTGACAGTTGCATTCGGTGCGCTCTCGCCCTCAAGACTCTTCACAGTTAGGCTTCTGGCCGGCGCCCGGGGGGTCTCGGATGCTTCTGTCGCAGGCTCCTCGGACACCCGGCTCGGGATTCTGGCGGGAGAGGAGTCAAGCGCCGCAGGCCGGGACTGCGATGAGACGTTGCGGGTGTGGTGAACGGATTCTCGGGACTGCACAGCGCGCAATGACTCTCTTACTTCTCTTCTTCCCCTGTTAGGTATGGGAGTATTCTGGGACGGCAATATGGGCATGCCATTGGCCGCGCCGCCAAGGTGTTTCGATATCTGGTACTGCGAGTATCGTCGAGAGGCCCGTCGCTCGAGGTCGCCACCTTTCTGCAAGGCTGCCAGGGCGCTGGATTGGTTGTCCGGAGGGGTGGGTGGAGGAGGGGGAAAGGCATCGATGTTCAGCTCGCTGGCCGACGAGCCCGAGGACATATTCGAGTCACCAGCTGGGTCGGGCGGCATGACGGGCATGTTCTGCATTGTGTTGCTGGACAACGACGACTGTTCCGATGTTGCTGAGCCCCTAGAAGCGTCTCGCTGCGTTTGGAATCGACGATTTGGGGATGGCTGGGCGGCTCTTTGCTGCGCAGCATCTCCACGCTGGCCTTCTGGCCGATAACCGTTCTCCAGCCCTTCCTCGAGCAAGTTGGTTAGGCCGCTGTTGACACTGTTGACGGTGCTCACACTCGTGGTCCTTTCCGGTAGGGGATTGCCCTCACGATCGCGCCCCTGCTGCTTCTGCCGTAGCCTCTGCTGCTTGCGCTTCAAGCCGTGGAGCAAATTAATGATGATGTCTCGGATCCTGGGTAGGTATTTTTCTAGGCTCTCAGCGCTCGCCTCCTGGCTCAGAGTGGCCTCGAGAATGTGCCGCAGCGATTCAGGAACGTTGCCCAGGTCGGAGGTGTCGACGTTTATCGCGGCAAAGGCGCGGCAGGCCATGTTGAATTCGTAGCCCAGTCGAACGTAGACGTCGGAGACTTGGGAATCGGTCGCCTGGCCGCGGGACCATTGCGTCAGGGTTTCGAGCAGCTGCTTGGTAGCGACGAGGAGGTGGGTCACGCTCTTTTCGATTTGCGACAGAGGCAAGTTGGCGCTATTGCCGGGGGACTAAGGAGGCGATGAGGGAGGTTAGCTGCGGCTGAGTGCCCGTCGCCGGCGGCACGGAGGCTCACTTCGCGGTTTGAGCGTCTTGAGCTGGCCGGATGGACTGGCCGGGTCGAAGCCGCGGACGGACGTGACTGCATCGCCGGGCCAGGCGAGTTAGGCCGCACATTGGGCGGAGGTCCGAGGTCGCCGGCGGGAGAGCGTCGCCGGGCAAAGCCTCGCTGTGAGGAGATGGAAGGGGCCTGCATCGTGTGGAAGCCAAAGTATTCGTGCAGGGTCGGCGAGTATCGAGGCAGTAGAGGATACTGGGTTGTAATCGATGGCGAAGGATGAATCGGCCGACGGGGGGGCGAGGAGGGAGAGGGCGCCGAGGGCGGATTACTAACAGGCGACGACGGAGGGAGCAGCGGGAGAAAGGCCCATGGTCTAGCGATCGGCTGAGCGAGTGGGCGAGTGGGCGAGCGAAAAGGTTAGCAAAGCGAGGAGGTGGTGATGCGATGCGAGGATGGCCTTGGTGGTGATGGAGAGGAGTGGAGAGTCGTACTGAGAGTCGCAGCAGCAGTTGAGCGAGCAATGGCCGCACAGCCGCTTTCCGTTTTCGGTGTCCACCCTGTTGCGGCTGGGTGCGAGACGATACGGTACCTGCTGAAGCGGAGCTCGTACCCGCAAGCGGAGGCTCGGCGTCATGTACCTCGAACGGAGCGGTCGCTACTTTTACTTTTACCAACCAGGGAACCCCTGGAGAGTTTTCGGACCCCTGAACGGGGCACGTGTCAGGCTTGGCCTCCTTTGCACTGTACAGATACGGACCGATTGTCAGCGGGCCTGTAGGGGCTGCCTTACCCTAGACATCCAGGCCAGTTTTCTCACTCAGGTTTCTCTGGCAAGTTGCAAGTTGCTGCTTGTAGTTACATCGTCAAGATTATTCGATTCGACATGCCAACCGAAGGAGTACACATCTCGCCTGGGGGCAAAAAGACATTCATCCCGCTCGAGAACAACCCCGCCGTCTTCACGTCGCTGGTCCACGATCTTGGCGTCTCCCAAGAACTTTGCTTCTACGATGTCTACAGCGTCCAAGATGCAAATGTGCTCTCGCAAGCTTCCCGCCCCGCCCTGGCCCTCATCTTCATTACGCCGCCCGACATATACCGGGCCGTCCGCGCCGATGACGGCCTCGCCAAGCCCGCGGGTGACGCTCTGACCTATGACAAGAGCGGGAGCTCGGAACCCGTCATGTGGTTCCGCCAGACCATCGGCAACGCATGCGGGCTCATTGCCCTGCTCCACTGCGTGGCCAACGGCGAGGCAGCCCGCCTCATCAAGCCCGGGTCCGATCTGCAAGCCCTGCTGGAGCGTTTGGCGCCGCTCAAGCCCACACCGCGGGCAGCAGCCCTGTACGACAGCGTGGAGCTTGAGAGGGCGCACATGCGCGCCGCGCGGCTGGGAGACACTGCCGCTCCGAGGGCAGAGGAGCACGTGGCCCACCACTTTCTTGCCTTTGTCAAGGGCAAGGACGGCCACTTGTGGGAGCTCGAGGGGAGTGTCGACGGACCCATTGACCGCGGGGAGCTGGGCGATGGGGAGGATCTGCTGAGCGACCGTGCCTTGGACCTGGGCGTGAGAAGGTTCCTGAAACACGCAGCCGGGAACTTGGAATTTAGCCTCGTCGCACTGGCAAAAAGGCCGGCAGAGTAGGTATGGAGCCGCCGCGTCGCGCGTCGGGCCGGCTATCGTTGAATCTTGAATCGGATACATACATACATAGATACATACATACATACATAATTATGTATTCCGTACGGAGCATGAAAAATATTCCACACTGTAAAGTCCCACCCATCAGTCATGTAAATACATACACATACTTTAGTACCTCTCATCCACCTCCCCACGACTGCCACTCCGGCGACCGGACCGATAATCGCCGGCCATGGAGGACCCCCGAGCGCCGTTGATGGCCGGCAACGAGGACCGGGCCGATGAGCGCGAGTCTTCCGATGCCGGCGACAATCTCCCGCCGCGCGGGTCCCGCAAACCTGCCGACACGAACCCCGGTGCCTTCGTCGTGGCCCTCACCTTGGCCGCCGGCATCAGCGGCCTCCTCTTTGGATGCAAGTTACCATGTCTTGGCCGCTGGCTGGGGAAAGGACTTATAGCTGACCTGCTCCTGACGCAGACGACACGGGTGTCATCTCGGCGACTCTCGTCTCCATCGGCACCGCGCTCTCGAACCGGTCCCTCACGTCCATGGACAAGTCCGTCATCACGTCGTCGACGTCTCTCTTTGCCCTCGTCGCGTCGCCGCTGTCTTCGATTCTCGCCGACAAGTTAGGCCGTAAGCACGTCATCCTCTACGCCGATATCCTCTTCATCGCCGGCGCCCTTGTGCAGGCGCTGGCCTCGACGGTACCCGTCATGGTCGCCGGCCGATGCATCGTAGGCGCAGGCGTCGGCGCGGCGAGCTTCGTTGTGCCGCTGTACCTGGCAGAGGTGGCGCCGGCCGAGCACCGGGGCCGCGTCGTCACCGCAAACGTGCTCTTCATCACTCTAGGCCAGATGGTCGCCTATGTCGTCGGCTGGGCCTTTTCCACCTATGCTGCCGAGGAGACAGGCTGGCGATGGATGGTTGGGCTCGGTGCTGCGCCGGCGGCCCTGCAGGGGGTCATTGTCGTCTTTATGCCTGAGACGCCGCGCTGGCTCGTCAAGGTTGGCCGCTCGGCAGAGGCCAGGCGCGTCGTCGAGAGAACCGCCTCTGTTGGAACTGCGGGCGTCGTCATCAAGGAAATCGAGGCCGAGGCGCGCCAAGAAGACGAGGCCGGGCGGCTCGCAGAGCGCCGGGGGCAGGGCTCCTGGCAATGGCTCGGGGCGTGGCGGGAACTCTTGGGCGAGGGCAAGAACCGCAGAGCACTGGCGATTGCTTGCCTGCTACAGGGGCTTCAGCAACTATGCGGGTTTGTATGCTGGCCCCTTACTTTGGCCGTGCTTTGGTGCATCGCCCAACTGACTGCCTCTTTCGCAGAATTCGCTCATGTACTTTTCGGCCACCATCTTTACCCTGGTCGGGTTCACGAGCCCGACCCTCACGTCCCTCACGGTGGCTGTGACCAATTTCATCTTCACACTCGTGGCGCTGGGCCTCATCGACCGGACGGGCCGGAGATGCATGCTGCTCTACTCGATCCCGCCCCTGATAACGGGGCTCCTGCTCGCCGCCGTCGGCTTCTCATTTCTCTCGCTCAGTCTCACGTCCACGGTCCTAGCACCGAACGATTCGAGACACACGGGCGCCGCCGGCCTGGTGCTGGTCAGCATCATGGTGTACGTGGCGTCGTATGCGCTGGGCCTGGGCAACGTGCCGTGGATGCAGAGCGAGCTCTTCCCGCTGGCGGTGCGGTCGCTAGGCAGCGGCGTGGCGACGGCGACCAATTGGACGGCCAACTTTGCCGTCGGGCTGACATTCCTGCCCATGATGGACACGCTGAGCCCCTCGTGGACCTTTGTGCTGTACGCGGCCGTGTGCGCCGTGGGCTACGTGCTGGTGTGGCGCATCTATCCCGAGACGGCCGGGCTGAGCTTGGAAGAGGCGACGGCCTTGCTCGAGCGCGGCTGGGGAGTCGGTTGATGACGAGTGCAACATGTTGTGCCGCCTTGAGACGGCGCGTATCTATGGTCGAGATGCCAATGTGGAACAGTTGGTCTGGGGTCATGTCCTCGTTCGAACGTGTCCACATGCTCAACCAAGGCCTAGCCGAGAATGTGCCGCGGAGCTATAACTCGTACATATGTACATACATACTTCGTCCGTCGATCGCCAAGACTGTTTATGAGATTCTACGGTGCTCCACCCTCAATCGGAAGTATTCCGAAAGCCTCAGGCCCGGCCGGCCGAATGACAACAAACACAATGTTTCACAAGCCACTCGATTAGTTTTTTCTAGAGATACTACTACTAGTAGCACTATAGGCCCAGCGCCGGCTTTCGGACGTGGCGCCCACCGCCGAGGTGCGCTAGTACTGTGAATTGTCAGGCGGCAGAATTTGTTTTGTCTCCGGCGGGGACCCTCGGCTACATAGTTTGAGACTCCACGAGCTGGGCTGTCGGGTCCGCCGCCATTGTGTTGTCCAGCTGCGTACAAAGGCTAGCATGTCCAGTGGCGACTTTTGCTCGGTTACCACATATTTGTGGTATGGTCGATCGGCACTTACATGGCATCATCACCCCCTCATCTCTCTTGTTCCCCGAAGCCGAGCCTGACCACAACTCCCGGAAAACTCGGCCAATAAAAGCATCCGGCAGCTCTCACGTCCACCATGCCCATGGACATTGTGGATCGAGAGCTTGCCGAGGCAGAGCGCGATGCCTCGCCCGCCCTCTACAGAAGCCGCGCCAGCAACGAGATCGAGTCGGTGGTCTCGTTGGCATCGACGGCCTCGTCGTCCCTCTCGTCCCGTGGCCCCAATGGCAGCCAAGTCTTTCGTCGCAACACGGGTCACGGCACTCTCGAGCGTCACCCCACGGAGCTGAGCCGGATTCAAACCCAGCGCAGCCAGCACACGGCAACGGTCGGCTCCCGCATCGGCGCCCGCTCCAGCAGCAGGAAGCCGCTGCCTGCCTTCGGCGCCGGCAAGCCCTATCCTCCGCCGCTGCCGGACCGCGAAGAATACGTCGTCGAGTTCGACGGCCCCAACGATCCTCTGCACGCCCAAAATTGGCCCTTGAGCAAAAAGATCCTGACGGCCGCCATGCTGGGCTACACGACCATCACCACGGCCTTTACCTCATCCATCTTCTCGACCGCCACCGCCGTCGTGGCCAGGCAGTACGGCGTCGGCTCAGAAGTTGGCCTGCTCGGCACCACATTCTACGTCCTCGGCTTCGCCTTTGGCCCGACTCTTTGGGCCCCTCTGTCAGAGCTGCGCGGCCGCAGACTGCCCATCGTCGTCTCCATGCTTGGCTTCTCCCTCTTCTCCATCGCCTGCGCCACCGCCAAGGACATACAGACCATCCTGCTATGCCGCTTCTTCAGCGGCTTCTTTGGTTCCTGCCCGCTTGCCGTCGTCGCCGCCGTCTTCTCCGACATGTTTGACAATGTGACCCGAGGCATTGCCGTTACCCTCTTCTCCATGGCCGTCTTTACGGGGCCCCTGCTGGCACCCTTCATCGGCGGCTTCGTTGTCGAGTCGCACCTCGGCTGGCGCTGGACCGAGTATCTGCCCTCCATCTTGGGCTTTGCCGCCTTCATCCTCGACCTTTGCTTCCTCAGCGAGACGTACCCGCCCGCGCTCCTCGTCACCAAAGCGTCGGAGCTGCGGCGTCGGACCAAGAACTGGGGGATTCACGCCAAGCAAGAGGAAATGGAGGTCGACTTTGCCGAGCTGATCAAGAAGAACTTTTCTAGACCCATGCGTCTCCTCTTCACCGAGCCCATCCTCCTCCTCCTCTCGATTTACATGAGCTTCATCTACGGCCTGCTCTACCTCTTCCTCACGGCCTACCCCATTGTATTCGTTGGCGTGCACGGCTTCAGCCTGGGCCAGTCGGGACTGACCTTTTTCGGCATGATTTGCGGACAGCTCATTGCGGGAGCCACTGTGATTGCGCAGCAGCCGTGGTATGTGGGCAAGCTGGCCGGCAACAACGGCGTCCCAATACCCGAATGGCGGTTGCCCAACATCATGGCCGGCGGCGTTTTTTTTACCATTGGCATCTTTTGGTTCGGCTGGTAAGCCGATTCTTTGGCTCCCCTGACACGCTCTTGCTAACCATGGCGCAGGACTGGTTACAGGGCCGACATCCACTGGGCCGTGCCGGCGGCTAGTGGCATCTTCATCGGCTTCGGCCTCTTGTCCATCTTCCTCCAGGCACTCAACTATCTCGTCGACGCCTACCTGCTGTTTGCCGCGTCGGCCATTGCGGCCAATACGTTTCTGCGATCGCTTGCCGGAGCCGGCTTCCCGCTATTCGCGAGGCAAATGTTTGAGAGCATGGGCATCCAATGGGCGGCGACGCTTTTGGGCTGCGTGGCCGCCGTGTTGGCGCCCATCCCCTTCATATTTTACAAGTACGGCGAGAGGATTCGAGAACGCAGCGCCTACGCCCCGTCAAAAAGCCCGAGCCCAGCGGCGGGCGCCGAAGAGGAACAAGGCCAGGACACGGCTGCCATGGCAAGCGCGCCGAAAAAGGACAGCGACGCGGGAGGTCCGATCCATAACGTGTAAGCCAAAATTTGTGTCATGGAGGGCAAAAACTACCAGGCCGAAGCCATCTATTTTCTTGTTGGACAGCACTCGGGGAGGTAGGAGCACGGCGTTTGGCGATTTGACTCTAGGGTTCGACGTGCAGCAGCGCTGATGATTGTGGTCGCAATTGTCTTATCAATGGCGAGAAGGCGAACGGAGGAGGCGTGGGTATACCAGGGCATTGGTGGAAGGAGCATCAGTGGGACGATATGTCAACGTTGGTCTACTTCGTAGACGCGCGACTATAAGAGCAATGACGACATGTCGGGCCCCTGCTTGGCGCATCGATGCGGCCAGTGCGCGCGATCAGCGATCAAGGACGATGGCTGCCAAGCACTGGACTTCGTAGGTACCTAGGGATTGGCTGACCTACCGAGGCTATTCGTAGTACGAAGTACAGGTATGTAGTACTACACGGATACCTACCTTGGGTAACTCGTAAAGCGGGAGGCTTTCGGAGCAGTCACTACGTCATGGCCAGCCAACCTCGAGACTCCCAGGTCGTCGTTGATCAGACTGCCGACGCATAGGGCAGGGAGACAATGACGTCGTCTTCCTCTTATCTGCATTGGAAGAAGCAAAAGGGACGAAGCCGGCCCAAAAACCAGCCTAAGCTGTCCTTCACAAAACCCCCCCCCCCAATTTGCCTCCGCCTCTCTCCGTCAGCTCTTGCCAATTCAAGGTCATCGCCACCCCTCTCGACTCGTCAAATCAAGGCCAAAGGCAAATAAATCTACAGCTCTTGGGCAAATTCCTCGTCCACCTCCGTGCGGTTGGCCGCCCACCTAATATCCTACAACCGACTACCACTCCCCGTCAATCGACGCACTGGAGTTGGCCCGACAAGGCGACGTCGAGCCGAGATGGACACTGAAGAGCACGTGGTCCCCGCGAGCCAGCACTACAGCGGCCGCAACCGCGTGCCCAACATCCAGCAGTTTGTCCGGCAGCTCGACGCCGACAAGAAGCAACGCGACGCCGCTATTGATGCCGACCCCCAGCAGAATAAGTCTGGCAACGAGGCCAAGGACCATCAAAACAAGGAGAAGCCCAAGCGGAGGGACTTGCGCACCGTCCGCGATCCCGTCACGGGCAAGGACGTCGACATTCAAGATGCCCAGACAGACTACAAAGAGGCCGTCGACAACCCCCAGGTACGTTCGCTTGTAGCCGCTGCATCAACCATACTAACAAGTGCCCCAAGCTGTCCATCCCCAACGAGAACCTCGGCCAGCCCACCACCGTCGAGGTCTCGTCCAAGCAGTCCGGCGAAGAGTATCGTCATGCCCAAGACATAACGGCACCCCCCGACCCCGTCCAAGAGGGCTCCACCTCGGACGTTCCCATTCGTAGCGAGAAGACGTCTGTTCTCTTCTACAAGACGCCCTCTGTCAGTTACGAGCCCATGTTCGCCTCGCTTGAGCGCAAGGCAAACATACTCTGTCTCGGCATCTTCATCGCCATCGTCTTCGTCGGCAAGTTCTTTGGCGGCAGGCTCCTCGGCCTGGTTCCCCTCGGCTTTTGCGTCTCGTCGGGCGTCTTCTTATGGGTCAAGGATCTGGTCCGCCAGGGTAGGGACGTTGAGTGGTCGAGCGAGCAGGACCGCGGTGAGACGGCCACGGTCAACCTCATTCCAGAGTCTGTCGAGTGGATGAACACGGCCATTGGCGTCGTCTGGGGTCTCATAAACCCTGACATGTTTGCCGCAGTGGCCGACACGTGAGTTCCACCTCGATGAGCCTCGTGTGAATGAGGGGGCGCTGACGAAGCGAGATAGACTAGAAGATGTCATGGCAGCATCGGTCCCCGGCATCATCGAAAATGTGCGCGTGGCCGACATATCGCAGGGCAATAACCCCATTCGCATCCTCAACATGAGGGCTCTGCCAGATTCCCACGTCAAAGACATCAAGGAGGAGATCCACAAGCAAAACGAAAAGAAAATGGACCCCAACGAGCTCGCCGCCGTCGAACAAGCCGGCTCCTTCTACAACATGGAAGTCTCCATCGCATACCATGCCAAGCCATCCGGCGATGACATTGCGTCCAAGGCCAAGAACATGGGCATGCAGCTTGTCTTCTACCTAGGCGTCAAGGGCCTCTTTGGCATTCCTCTCCCCATCTGGGTCGAGTTGGTTGGGCTCGTCGCGACGGCTCGGGTTCGGTTACAGCTCACACCTGATCCACCCTTTCTCAAGACGGCCACCTTCACCCTCATGGGCATCCCCAAGGTACAAGCCGGGTGCACGCCCATGATCGAAAAGGGCGTCAACATTCTGAACCTGCCGTTAATCTCAAACTTTGTCAACTGGGCCATCGGTGCCGCCGCGTCCATGTACGTGGCGCCCAAGAGCTTGACGCTCGACATGAGCAGTCTGCTGCAAGGCGACGACATCAAGAAGGAGACGATGGCTCTGGGCGTCATGTTTATCCGTATACACAAGGCAACCGGCCTCAGCAAGCAGGATCAGAGAGGCAGCAGGGGGGGCGGCTCAGACCCCTACATCACTGTGAGCTGGAGCAAGTTTTCCAAGCCTCAGTTCTGCACCCGTGTTATCCAGGACAATCTCAACCCCGTCTTTGAGGAAACATGCGGCCTCCTCGTCACGAGCGATCTCATCAAGGCCGACGAACAGCTCTCGATGGAACTGTGGGACAGCGATCGCTCGTCGGCCGATGACGTGGTGGGCAAGGTGGAGCTGAGCATCCAGAAGCTCATTCAGCACCCCGGCAAGATGTTCCCCCAGGTCTCCAAGCTCCGCGGCGTGAAGGCCGACAGCGACATGCCCGGCGAGCTCCATTGGGAGGTTGGCTTCTTCGGCAAGACCAAGTTCCGAACGGCCCTTCGGACCGACGGGCACGACGTGAACCTGCCCAAGGAGCTAGCCGACAAGCCCGAGTTTCAGGAGGAAAAGGGGACCATCAACACCGAGGACGAGGACGCCGTCGTCCACACCCCTCCCGACCCTCTCTGGCCGTCTGGTATCCTCAGCATCGTTGTGCACCAGATTGTTGGGCTGGAGCTCGCTAACATCAAGGGCTCCGACGGCAAGCGCAAGGGCAAGGAGTACGAACCGGCCAGACCCGAGGCCGGCGAAGTCAAGGAGGAGCAGGGCCGGAAGCTTCCGAGCTCATACTGCACGATTCTCGTCAACGATGATTTGGTCTACAAGACTAGAACCAAGGTGGTGTCGTCGCAACCCATCTTCAACGCCGGGACGGAAAAGTTTGTCCGCGACTGGAGGTCGTGCATCGTCACCGTCGCAGTGCGAGACTCGCGCAACAGGCAGCACGACCCAATCATTGGCGTGGTGCCGCTCAAGTTGTCCGACGTCTTGCAAACGAGCAGCCAGTCCACCCGGTGGTATCCCCTCGATGGCGGCATTGGCTTCGGACGGGCCCGCATCTCCATCCTCTTTCGTTCCGTCGAGCTTAGGCTGCCTCCTCCGCAGCTTGGCTGGGACGTTGGCACCTTTGAGTTTCTGTCCAGTTCCATCACTACAACGGGCTACGCCCCATCCACCCACGTGAAGTTGAGACTGCGCACGGGTGGATCGTCGGCCAACGTCAAGAAGCACCTGTCGATCCAGGAGGGGGATGGCATGAAGATCGACATTAGCGGGGTGGATGAAGGACAAAAAATGAGGCTGCCCGTCCGACACCGGTATCGTTCTCCGATCTTCATCGAGTTCTATGCTGCGGGTCACCGGAGCCCCGATGCCTATGCCGCCCTCTGGCTCCTGGAGCTCACCGACGGCGACGCCCAAGACTTCGACATCCCCATTTTCAAGTGCGGCAACGGCGTCCGCCTGTCCCAGAACTACATTACCCAGCAAAACTACATGGATATTCCCGACATGGATATTGAGGAGGTTGGCCGCGTCCGCTTTACCGGTCGCTTCTCTGCCGGCACCGACTCGGACCACATCAAGTTTGTGACGGACAACGACTCCCGCGAGACCATCGAGGCTTGGGAAGCTTGCTACGCCGAGGGTGTGCGCCAACAGGAAGTGCACGCAGAAGTCCCGCCGCTGGTGCAGAAGCTGCACGATGATTCACTCACGCAGGGTCGGGACGTGCTCGCACAGGCTGATGAAAAGGATAAGGAAAGGTGGCTGGCCAAGGACGGCACCGATTGGAGCGGCGCATTTGGCAAGAACCCAAAGGACCTGATGGCGAGCAAGTCTGATGGTCACGATGATGGCGAAGAATATGACGATTTCGATGCGGAGGAAGATGACGACGACGACGACGACGACGATGACGACGACCCGGACCTCGGTGTGCAGGATGGGCAGGCCGAGTTTAACGAGACAAGCGAGGCTGGTCGCCCTTCCATGGACACGCAAGGAACGGGGGCCACGTCGTCGTCGGAGAGCGGCAGCAGCAGTAAAAATCCGTACAAGGCGTACAAGGATTACAAGACGCGCAATCGCGATCTGCATCGCAAGCATCGAGGCCTGATGCAGTGGCGACCGATGCGGAACGTCCAGTTTGCCAAGGACGAGGCCAAGTATGCCCTTCGCAAGATTAAGAAGCTGGGGTCGCTGGGCGGACGGCAGCCAGACGTGGAGACGGAAGTGTAGGGGATCGGGCCATGGCTTCATGACGATGGGTTACCTAACGAGCAACGACAGAAGAAGCCTTCTTCCTTCTCTCCCGTACGAAGTACTGTTCCCCCTAGAAATGCTGTGGTGGTGTACTTGTAAACCACGGTTTTTTTTCATATAATTATGCATTGTAGGATGTATGTACATATCCAGTAGAAAGTCCTGGCATTCGCACGGAGTACTCCGTACCTGCCACTTTTATTAATATTAGTGCGAGGCTGCGACTCCACCATCGAACTTCCTTCCGCCATCAACAATTTGCCACATGCCATGCTCTCCAGTCGCCGCCAATCAGATACCGCCACGCACCCACCCCAGTATCAAAAACCATCTCGTGCGTGTGGTCCCGTCTCTCTTCTCTGCCACGAGCTGGTGCACAGGAGCCGTCGCCGTAGACGGCTTCGCGAATCAACGCCATGTCGGTACCCAAGGACGCTTCCCGTGATATTCGACGATACTTTACAGCGACGCCCGTCGTAACCCGGACCACCGCGAAGCCGACCACCGCGCAGCCGACCACCGCGCGAAGGCGCTCCATGTCGCCGACGGGGAGCATCGATGATGAAGACCCCTTGTTTGGCGAAGCCGCGAATTTCCGCCTCCCGGCGCTGCGCCCCTCACGAACCTCGGATCCACGCGCATCGCGAATCGCCGTCGTGCTGAGCGCATCTCCGCGGAAGAGGTCTGTTTCTGCGGGACCTAGCAGGAGGATACACAATGCAGGCGCGCCGCCGCGGTTCAAGAGGCCGGCCAACGCCAAGGAGTCGCCCGTCCCACTTCCCAAGATACCGGGCTGGGCGGCCACCCCTCCAACGAGAACCTCAGCACAGCCGGCGCCGGGGTCGGCGGCGATGAACAGCAGAGGACGGCCAAAGGGCTGGAAGGCCGGAATGTCGTACTCGGACATGCGAGGCAATCCCCAGCCCGGCGCAAGGGTACGGCATGCCCGAGCAAAGGCGCCGCCCCCCGGGTTCGCCAAGCGGCGCCGGCGGCCACCCAAGGCGCCTTCACCGCCGCCATGTGACATTTATCGCGAGCTGAAGCCGCAGTTTACGGCGTTTCTGTGCGAGTGGGCGGGATGCTGCGCGGAGCTGCACAACCTGGATACGCTACGCAGGCACGTCTACGCTGTCCACGGGCGCGGCGACGGGACGGCGCTTTGGAGCTGTCGTTGGAGGAAATGCGCCACTGCGCAGCCGGCGAGGGAGTTTGCCGACGGCAACCAGTTTCGCCAACACGTAGAGGAGGCTCACCTTGTTCCACTCGCCTGGCATGTCGGCGACGGGCCCCAGAATGGGGAGGGCCATCTGCGTCGAGCAACGAGCGAGCCCAGCGGCGGTAATGACGAGATTCCCGACTTTCTCAAGGATGCGCTGGGGAACCAGGTGACGCTGTCGATTCGTGACCAGGAGGTGGAGGACGTGACGACGTGGCGGATGAACCGGAGGAAACTCAAGGCGTTACTGGTGCGGAGGGACGAGAATTTACCCGACGACGACTCGCGGAGCGGCTCAGACGAAACGTGACACTGGATCTGGGGACTCGACGTCCACGGGGGTGGTGCCCTGCGATCTTGGAACGGACGGTTACGGCGAGAAAGCCAAGATACAGAAGCACGGTTCTACAGCTATCGTGTGACGGAAAGGGACGAGGTTTGGCCTGGCCTGTGCAACATAATCATGGAAAGAAGATATCACGAGTTATACATACGAGCGCAAAAATTCAGGGCAAAGCCAAGGTTGCGGCTCAGCGAGGGGTCCAATGTTTACCGCAGAGCACCGGAGACAACGTCCGTCTGCTTCCTGACGACACCATGGATGATGAATACATCATGGGCACACGGAGTGGGCCACGGAGACAAGTGACGTGCAACTATTAAACAGTTCCACCCTAGAGACGTGATTTATAACGCATACGAGTTACTGACCATTGGAATGAGGGAAAAGGGCAGTCATTATGACCTAACTTATTAGTGCCGGGCGTGTTAGCGGGCAAACGCGTCTAGAACGAGCTTGCCTAGGAGAGGACTTGACAGGCTACCTTCGCGCGCCGGGCACACTTAAGAACAGTGGGTGGGTGACCATATTTGGTACGTATAACGGTTATATGTAGGTCTAACATCGTGTTGTGATTGGTGTAACGGTGTTGCATTACGTATCACGGCGATAAACGCATATAGCTATTATAGTCATATTATAGTGACTAGAGCGTAATAGTCACACCGCGTATAATAGTCACCGTAAGGCCTTTTAAAGGTCGGATTAGGTGCACATACAATAGAGAGTCTTAGGGCTTCCTGCTAGGAAGCTTCGTTAAGACTATGTTCTATGTGTGTTTATTAATTCTCTAGAGTTATAGGCGTTTAGGGCTTTAGGGAAAACCCTATAGCGGGGCGCTAACTAATGCGCCTACCTAATAGGATCCTTAATACCCCTTTGCTTAAACAAGTAGTCCCCTGCTTGCTAAAGCAATTAATAGAACCTAAATAGGAAATAGTGCATTAGTATATACGATGCGAAATAATAATAAAAATACCCTTAATCCTCTATTATATAGTAGCAGCGGCTCTTAGGCGCTTACGGTCTTTCTCTAATATTATGCGGCTTATATACTATAAGCTACGGACCGGGTGTCCGTCGCGACTATACGCGGGGAATAGATTTATTCTATTATACCTACTAGAAAGGCCGAATCCTCCTAAGGACGCGAGAGAGTAGGCATTGCCCGGATAGGCGGCTGTAATAGCCTAAGGACCGTCGTAGTAGGGTTCGTGCTTTCTAGTGCGCTAACGCACTTATAAGACCTAATCTCCTAGCGCGTATACGCGGATTAGTCCCTTACGTTCCTATAAGTAAGCTCGTATACAAGCGTAAGCGGCTTTAAGGCTAGTAATATATCTACGTATAATAGGAGTAGGATGTTATTGCATAAGTTCTTAGGCCTACGCGATATCTTCCTCTACTATAGGATTGCGGGTGTAGGCTATATACGTAGCTTTATAGTACTGCTCTAGAGGCTAGGTTCTATATAATAAGAAGAATAAGCTATAGCTATACGGGCCTTCCTAACGGTTATATAGGTAGACGGCTTATATTAAACGCTATACTAATAGTATAAAGGGATTATTAAGATAGAGGCGATAGATAATAGCTTTAAGCACGCCGTTTGCTTGCTTAACTTTGCCGTTCCCGTAAGGTCTAGCGGGCGTAACGGGCTTAACGGTTATACTAAAACGCTTATAATAGTCTTAGGCTTATTGCCTAGTAAAGCAACCTATATTATCGCTAATAATCTCGTGTAGTAGGCCGAATCGCGTGGTAATAGTCTATAGGACTAGGATTATTCCCTCGAAGTCTATAGACTACGTAATAGTAGAAATAAGCTAACCGGTTATATACTCTACGGCGTTAAGCAGCTATTGCCTTTTACACCTTATGTAATTAATAGCCTACCTTATTAAGGGCGGTACGGGTGCTAAAGGCATTAGGTTAAGGAGCGTTAGGTCCGGCGGCTTTATTAGTTAGTAGGACTAGCAACGGCGAATAGCTTCGTAAGCTATAAGCGGGAGCTCGGGGTGCTAGTATCTTATAGCTAGATAACGTATAACGTGGCCGATAGAACTATGCCTAGAGGCCTTATAGGCTTGTCTTATAGCATCGATAAGGGCCTCGTACTCCGGTATAAGTAGTAGAGCAATAGCTTTAGCAGGGCTTAAAGGTTTACCGGGCGGGAGGTGCTTAGTCTAACGGATGCGGTATAAAGCGCCTTTTAGCTTGCAAAAGTGCGTGCGAGCCTAGCTCGTCGTAATGTTCGGCGGTAGAGCTTCTCTAGACGTAAGGAATTCGAAGATAGCCTAAAGATCGATTTATACTAACTGTTCTAGTCGAGTGACGAGCTCTATAGCGTTAGGAGCGGCGTTATCGGCTTTAGGCGTAGGTTTAAGCGCTACATCGTTATTATACGCGGGATCGTCTTTTAGGATCGTTATAAGCTCGTCGTTATTATTAATTATAGCTATCCTCCCTTCGTCGGCGTTATAAGTAGTATCCTTATCGTATAGCGGGCGAGAGAGATAATCGGCAAGTATATTCGCTTTACTACTTTAATATACAATCTTAATATTATAGTATTCGATAATATTAAGGAACCGAATAATCCGTATAGGTTAGTCTATTTTAGTGCGAAGAGTCTTAAGAGACTCGTAATCTATAATAATAGTAATGTCTATGCCTTTAACCTAATGCTTTTAATATTATATAGCTATTATAATTCCTAAAAGCTCTTATTCTTATATAGAATAACGCTACTACGTCTCGGTAAGCTTCTTAGAAAAGTAAGCTACTAGGTAAAGGTAGGAACGCTTTTTACTACCCGTTAAGTATATATACGGCTGTAGAAGAGCTACGCCTATATATTTCCTAGACGCGTCGCTCTTAATAATTACGGGAAGCATTTAGCTAAACTTAACGAAGACTAGTATTATTATAATAGCATTACGGATCCGTTCTTAAGCAGCTTTAGCTTCCGCAGTTAGGGTAATAAGGACGTTCTTACTACCGAGGGACTATTCGATTAATAGGATAGATAGGTCCGAAAAGTTCGGGATTAGCATACGTAGGTATCCGGCTGTATAAATAAAAGCGCGGATTTCCGTAGTAGTCGTAGGCATCGGGCGGTCGCGAATAGTAGCAATCTTAAGAGGATCTACCCGAATGCCTTTAAAATAGACGATAAAGCCTAAGAATATACTTATGTCGACGAAGAGCTTTGTCTTCTTAGTGTTTAAGAGTAAGCCGTACTTAACGGCGTAGGTAAAAAAGGCAAGCAGGCGTTTATAAAGCTGCTCGACTATATCGGCCTAAAGGCATATATCGTTAAGGAGACTAGCGGCGAACTTACGTAGAGGCTGTAAAACTTCCTTTATAAAAGCTTAGAAAGTAGCCGGGGCGTTTATAAGGCCTATAGGCATAACTTCCTATTTATATAAGCCGAAAGGCGTAATAAAAGCAGTCTTCTTATAGTCTTTTAAGGCGATATAGATATACTAAAAACCGTCTTATAAGTCGATAAAAGCGTAGTAATAGTAGCCGGCTACGCGCTAGATTTTATCTATAGTATTTAAGAGAGGATATATATACTTCTTCGTTAAGGTATTAAGTATATAGTAGTCGGCGTAGATACGCTAAATCACTTGCCTATAGGCATTATACTATAGGCCTATAGGTGCTTTCTTTAGCGTTAATAGTAGAAGAGATAACTACGGGCTAATAGACTTTCGAATAATACTCCCCTTATATTTCTTAATAAAGTCCTTAATAGCTTATGCCTATAAGGGACTATAGCGTTAGGGAGCTTATCGTATAAGTGTGCTATTACCTATGTTAATTCTATAGACTATCTATGCTAATTTTTCTATGCGTTAAAGTAATATATCGAAGAGCTCTAGGAATTTTGCGAAGTAGACGTTTATAAAGCATTTCGCCTATTCCGGCGTGTTAGCGTAAAAGCGGATAGCACGTATAGGAGTAGGTTAGACGTCGGTCGAATTAGCGAAGATAGCTATAGTAAAAACGTTCGACGGCCGCGGCTATAATAAAGGCTTGCCCTTAAGATTACAAAGTCGTATAGCGCCGTTGCCTTTATAAGCGACTTTAAAGGCGTAAAAGACAGATTATCTAAGGGTTAAATTACTAGGGAAAGTCCTGTTAAGGACGATACCGTACGAGAGGGCAACCGAACCGGTCTAGTCGTTATTGCCTTACTATTATATAGCGATAATAATATCGTCTTAAACGCTTAGTCTAGGAATCCCTCTTATCCCCTTTATAGTAGAGGCGATTTAGGACGGGTATAAAGCTAGCTTAAGTATAAGTAAAGAAGAAACGTAATAAGATATAGAACCGTAGTTAAAGAAAGAAGAAAGAGTAGAGGATAGGGAAGTCGTTAGTTAGTAAAGGAAAACACTATAATAATCGCCGAAGCCCTTATAGAGAGGCTTCTAGCTAATATTAATACCGCTATCTATAGTTATAAAGTAGATAGCGTCGCCTCCCTATTAGAAATACCTTAAGTCTATCCCTTCTTATATAGCTATAAGGATAGCTTTTATTTCTACGTTATCTTCCTTAAGTTAGTACGTCGGATCTTAGTCTTCGTCGGTATTATCTATAACCTCGTCGTCGAAGTATATATATAGGCGGTTAGCGTAGTTACGATAATTTCCTCGCGTGCCCTTACGTATGCTCCTGCCTTAGTTACCTCTACCGCGATTACTACCGCGGCTATAGCTACTCCCTCTAAAGCACTAGCGGGAACCGAATGCCTTAGTAGCTTTATATATCTTCCCTTTTATCGTAACGTCTTAAGGCAGGCTAGAAGGTAAGGATAACGTAGTAGTAGGTGCCGGCGAAGATAATAGACGGTAGTCTTATGCCTAATGTCTAGCTTTACTATAGTTAAAGTAGGTATTCGCTTTAGATAAGGCCGTAAAAGTTAAAGCGGCGATAGCTTTATCGTTAGCGGCGTAGACGAGAGTGTCTATCGTACGCGGATCGGCTATAATAATGCCTAGGGGGCTTAAATAAGAGAAGGCGGACAATAAGCTAGGATTAGCCTTAACGACTTTTATTATCGCCGGTTTATTATTAATAACCTTATTTATCTTCTATATCTAGTATAATTAGCCCTTTTATATACGGATAGAAGTAGCTAGCTTACTATAGATGTCTTTTATAGGCTAATGCGTTTACTCGCTAGCTAATAGTATAAGACGCTAAATAAGGGCTATGCTATATAGTATAGTAATATCGGAACCGATTTATAACTAAATGCGTAGGAGGTTGTTCCGAATGTGCTAGAGGGTAATAGTACGGACACTAGGGCTGCGTTTCTTAATATCGGGAAGGTTTAAAAACGCGTCGCGAATGCGCTAGGCAAAGTTAACGAGGGCCTCGTCCTTAACTAGCGCTAGTTAGGCGTAAATAGCTAATAGCACGTCTAAAACACCGTGGTCCTTTAGGACCGTAAAAATGCCCTTAAAGAGCAATATCTAGTCTAAGTGCCTAACGTTAACTTAATATACGATAGGGCTAAAGTCCTTAGATAACTTATTAGCTATCCGAGTAGGCTAGAGATTATATAGTATTTATCCGATAAGAAACGCGGATTGTATTTATTAGAGCTTTTAGAGGACGGTGTAGTCCGCTTAGTATAACTTCTATTTAGGCTTTATAGTAATCTTATTTCGGTTGTTAGTTACTATATCGTTAACGTTTTTAGCAGCTTTCGCTTAAGGCTAGATGCTTTTTATAAGAGTCTTAGTAGCTTAATTATAAGTGGTATTATACGGGATGTATATAGGATAGTCGAAGTTTAAACATATGTTAGGACCTCGTTTTATAAATACGTACTAGTCGACGGCTCTATTATCGTAGTATAGGAAAGGCTTTACTAGCAGCTAGTGCTATTATAGTAGAACCGGTTGCTAAACGGGTTGCCTATACTACGGCTAAGCCACCTGCCCTTACTACTACTAATAATTCAAACGGGCAAATCGCTACGCGTTTATAAGGTTAGTAGTAAGCGTTGCCGTAGCACTCTAGTTAGGCAGGTCTACGGGAGGAGTAGGAGGCGATAAGTAGTCCGGCACGGGAGGTATAAGAGGAACGGGAATAAGCCCTAAAGCTAAGGAGCCGGCAGTAGGTAGTAGTAAAAGAGGAGGTGCTTATACTCGAAAGAGACTAGTTAAGCGCTCCTCTATACGCTTTATTTAGGCAGCTTAACGCTCTAGCTAGGTAGCTTAACGCTCCTTAAGGCGCTTTATCTAGGTGATTTAGTTGTCTTCTAGCTGTTTAAGCTAGTTGGCTTACTGTCGAGACTGCTAACGAATTTCACCGCGAAGTTCTTTACGTAAGTCGTTAAGGAAGTGTTAAAGACTTCGTTTTAGCGGGTTATCTTCTAGTCTACCTATCTTCCTAGGCTAGCGACTAAACTCGTCCTATTCGGCTTAGGGCCGACGGTAGAGCTTGCTATAAAGCCCCGGTGAGAGCCTCGGTCTACTCCGAGCTCGTCCTTAGACGGCGAATTCGGCGGCTGCGACGCTAATATATTGTATAACGTTAAAGAAAACTAGGGTAGAACGTGTGTTTTAGGGTGATACGATAGATCTACGTAGCGTAAACGCTAGGATGCGTGATTCGTCCGATTTAAAGAGGCTAAGGTTTGCTCTTTAAAAATACGTATTTTTAAGGCCTTTTAAAGGTCGGATTAAGTATATATATAATAGAGAGTCTTAGGGCTTTCTGCTAGGAAGCTTCGTTAAGACTATATTCTATGTGTGTTTATTAATTCTCTAGAGTTATAGGCGTTTAGGGCTTTAGGGAAAACCCTATAGTAGGGCGCTAACTAATGCGCTTACCTAATAGGATCCTTAACCGTACGCGATAAAATAAGTAGTATTATATAATAGTTATTTAGCCTTTAACTATATTAGGATTATAACTATGTTAGGTAAGCATAATACGTATAGACCTATAACCGTTATACGGCTTAAAGCTATATTAGCCGCTAGTAACTATATTAGCCGCTAGTGACTATGTTAGCCGCTGGTGACTGTGTTAGCCGCGTGACTGTGTTAGGTGTTAGCCGCGGGCGCGGGTACGTATCCCCTTTGCCGCTTAGGTGACGGGGTTCCCTTTATATAGTAAAATAAGGTTCGAAATTTTCAACAATTAGTAACCCCGTTTGGCCTAGCGGCAAGCGGCGTAGATCGTAAATACGTAACCTCGTAGGTCCGGGTTCGATTCCCGGTATATAAAAATTTTTGTCCTTTGCCTCGTGACCTATAACCCGTAACCCGTGCCCGTGCCTCGTAGCCTATAACCCGCCCGTGCCTGTGCCTCGTAGCCTGTAATCCGTACCTATGCCTCGTAGCCTATAACGTAACCCGTACCTATACCACGTGACCTGCCGGCCCCGGGCCTAGACCCAGCCCTACAGCCGGCGTCCCGTACCTAGGGCTAAGTACTCTTTATTTAATACTTAAAATAATTATTTTTTTATAACCGTTATATTACGTATAACGGTTATATATTTAAAACCGTTTTTTAGGCTATTCTTATTACGCTTATAACACTATTTTTTACTATTATAACTATTTTAGGTATATAACGGTTAATAGGCGTATAACGGTTACGATCCTAACACTATTATAGGTCTAACAGAGTTGTAAGACACGTGGCGGGACCAACACGGTTATAGCGCGTATAACGGTCACCCAGCCACTGATAGGAACCCCGCCCGGCGCGCGAAGGTACCATGACTCGTCAAGTGACTAACTGCGCAAGTACCTCGACGATATCCCCCTATTCGTCTAGGTACTACCTGCTTGCCCTTGGGGCTTGGCATTCGTCACCCCGGGTCTAGATACCTGTATCTAGGGTTGAACGTTGAGTAATCGGGGTGGGGGCATGAGGCGCTGCAGAAAAGCGATCTCGGCCGGTTCCCGCCACCACCGAGAACTGGATTACGCACAAGTGTGAATGATAAGTTAGGTTTGTACTCCGTACTACCTGTCTACCTATTAGGTAGTACTCCGTAAAGTGCTATGTCCCCCCAGCTAGGTAGGTAGCTAGGAGGTTAGGTGGTAGGTATGTGTAAATACGTATGTAGGTACCTAGGTCCTGCCGATGTGGTCGGGGGTGCTTAGGTGAATTACCTACACCTAGGTACCTACCGAGGCGCCTTCTAAACTATACGCGCGTGTAGTGGCTCTCTAAAAGTTACGATTAGACATAAGTAAGAGTGATAGAAAGGTACTTCTCTCTTAACTTAATTTATTTATATTTACTTACAATTATTTATTTTCGGGAAAAAAGAAATATTATATTATACCTTATATTATATATAGTAAGTATACTATCTTTGCTTTTCTTTATATTTAGTTTTACGTTTTATATTAAATACAATAGTTAAATACTTTTACTATTTAAGTATTTTTACGATTGTTTTAAAACATTTCTTTTATATCTAATAAAAATGTTTTAATATTTATTTAAGTTTCTACTATATACCGAAACCGACTGCCTTATTTATAGTATAACGTTCTTAGTAGTAGAGGTTCCGTAGCTTTAACTATAGATTAATATAAAGAGTATATTCCTTAAACTAAAATATATATACTTAATGTATTTCTATTTTAATTCTTTATTAATTCCAATTAGTAAAATAGATATTATCTATTATTATTATAATAAGGGCAATTACGGATGGTATTTTAACGACTATTATAAATATAATAACTAATTCCTATATTTAGGTATAAACGTTTTTAAACTTGCTTTTACTTAGTAATAAGTACTAAAAGTAATGCCTTTTGTATTTAAATCTATATATAAATGTAGAGAAATAATCAATAGTATGAAATTTCTATATATTTATATTATATATCCGAGAACTTAAGAATAAAGTCTTAAGTAATTATTTACTTTACATTAGCTCTATTTTAATACAATAAGTAAACACGAGAAAGTAAATACTAAAAGTTTTTAAAAATTCTATTTTTAAAAATGTAAAAGTATATATAGCGTTATAAATTATAAGTAAAATGTTATTATTTACTTTAGTATATTCTATAGCTATAGTAAATTTTTTAGAGGTTTTAAGTAACGCTCTAAGTTTTAGTAGAGTTTTTATTGTTTTCGTAGAAGTATAGGGTAGGTACACAAACATCGGGCTAATCGTAACTTTTGTTACCCCACTGTACAAGGCCACTGGGACTCGCGGAGGTGCCGCCTTCTGCGGTACATATATTAACAACGCTTGCTCCCACCTGCCTGTACGAGGTTTTCGTGCTATCCTCCCTAGCAGAGCTCCCCAAGGTAAAACTGTGTGATGCCATCTAAGGTACTACATATGTACCTAGGCCGTTGGGTTGGCTGGCTTGGGGCCCAGGTTACCTCCAGCTCGGCCGTGCGAAGTACATACCTACCGGCCCCGTCGGTGGCTTGCTTGGTTGAGAAAGCAGCCCCTTTGCACGAGAGTGCAGTCACACTCCCTTTGCACAGAGTACCGGTGTCGAGGCAGATACCCGCGCGGGGGGGACCTACAGCCACCGTGTTCCTCCTAACATTGATGTTACAAGGGGCTGCACAACGTGTTAGCGCAGCTAAACACCATTGCAGGACTTACCTATCGTACTTCGTACGTAACTACGTAACATTAATGTCGCGCGGGAAAACCGTGACTCTAAGCCCCTTTGGCGCCCTGTGGTACGGTAGGTACCAGGTAGACACCATGTACATTGCCGCTACCATGTAGTAATGTAGTACAACTCCCAGGTCTCCACCAGCAATCGTCGTCGTCGACTCCTCCTCCATCGACGACAGAACTCCTGTTCCATCCTCCTCCCCCTTCGCCCCGTCGTTCCCCCTCCCTCGACGCTTCCACGACCTCGCCTCGACAACTCGACAACCCCGTCCGTCCGCTCCTGAGCCGCCTCTGCGCTGTCCCCCATCTGTCTGCCCTCCCGCCCGTTGGCCGCCGCCGCCGCCATCGCCCCCTTCATCCCTGCTGTGACGGACCATGGCACCGGCTGCATGAATTCCATCTAGCCTCGTTGCCTCCCCGTCCTTTCCCTCAACATGCCCTCCTCCAAGAACCCCAGTGGCACGTCCTCCGCCGCCCAGGTCAGCCATCGCCTTCGCAGCTTCTTCCGCCTGGCCAGCAGCGCCTCGGGCAATGCCAGCGACAAGGACAAGAACCCGCCCTCGGCCAATGGCCCTTCTGCCTCGGGCTCATCAAACACTACAGCAAACTCAGGCACCAGCGGCGATGTCTCCGGTCCCAAGCCCTCACGCCACACAAAATTCTTCAGCAACGCCGTCGGCCGTCTGCGCGCCCACACCGTCGCCAGCGAGGGCAACCAGATCGAGGAGGCCCTGAGCCCCACAGCCCACGCGAACCCCTACTTTGCCCACCAGGGCCAGCCCGGCCTGCGACACCATAACGACGGCTCCGTGCCTCCGAGTCCCCCCGACACCCCCCAGCTCAAGATATCCGGCCCCGACGGCGCCCCGGGTGACCAGGCCACGAGCGAGACCAAAGAGGAATTGGCCAGGCGCTTGAGGCGGGTTGCTAGTGCCCCCAACGCTCAGGGCCTCTTCGCAAAGGAGGAGGGCAAGAACGAGCGTCCCGCCACGGCTGAGCTGGGCAAGGACCCTCTGGTTGCAGATGCCGAGTCGGGCTCCATTGGCCTCGTCGAGAAGAAGGCCGAGGCGGCAAAGAATCAGTCCCTAGGCCCGCCCAGTTACGAGCATGGTCTGCTCGACGCGCTCCCCGCCCCGCATACCGCTCTCGCTTTCCGCAGGACCTACAGCTCAAACTCAATCAAAGTCCGCAACGTCGAGGTTGGGCCCTCGAGCTTCGACAAGATCAAGCTCATTGGAAAGGGTGATGTCGGCAAGGTCTATCTGGTCAAGGAGAAGAAGAGCAGTCGGCTGTATGCCATGAAAGGTACGCAAGTCGCCTTCTCTCTCATTGGTACAGGTCGGCAGTTCCCTTGCTAACCTCGACGACTTGAAACAGTCCTGAGCAAAAAGGAAATGATTAAGCGCAACAAGATCAAGCGCGCCCTCGCCGAGCAAGAGATTCTGGCTACGAGCAATCACCCCTTCATCGTGACGCTGTACCACTCATTCCAGTCGGAAGATCATCTTTACCTGTGCATGGAATACTGCAGTGGCGGCGAGTTCTTTCGGGCCCTCCAGACCCGTCCCGGCAAATGCATTCCCGAAGATGACGCTCGCTTTTACGCCGCAGAGGTGACGGCCGCGCTCGAGTATCTCCATCTGATGGGCTTCATCTATCGCGACCTCAAGCCTGAGAGTGTGTCCACCCAGTCTCTTCCTGCCCTCATCTGCCGCGTCATGCACTGACCGGCCACTTGGTAGACATCTTGCTCCACCAATCGGGCCACATCATGCTGTCAGACTTTGACCTGTCCAAGCAGTCGGATCCAGGCGGCAAGCCGACCATGATTGTCGGCAAAAACGGCGCGAGGACGGACGCTCTACCCACCATCGACACAAGATCCTGCATCGCCAACTTCCGGACCAACTCGTTTGTCGGCACAGAGGAATACATCGCCCCCGAAGTGATAAAGGGTAGTGGGCACACCAGTGCTGTGGACTGGTGGACGTTGGGCATTCTCATCTACGAGATGCTCTATGGCACGACGCCCTTCAAGGGGAAGAACCGAAACGCCACCTTTGCAAATATCCTGCGCGAAGACATTCCCTTCCCGGACCACGCTGGTGCCCCGCAGATTTCCAAGTAAGCCAACTCCAATGCCTGAGTGCACATGTCGCTGACGAGTGGTACGACCACGTCAGTCTGTGCAAGTCATTGATCAGGAAACTCCTGATCAAGGATGAGAATCGAAGGCTGGGGGCCAGAGCCGGAGCCTCTGACATCAAGGCCCATCCCTTTTTCCGCACCACTCAGTGGGCTCTCATTCGCCACATGAAGCCTCCCATTGTGCCCCATCCCGGCCGCGGGGTCGACACGGTCAACTTCCGCAACGTCAAGGAGAGCCAGAGCGTCGACATCAGCGGCTCCAGGCTCAAGGGCGTGCCCCTTGACAGTGGCCTGGACACGCCCGGCGTCGAGGTTGGGGATCCATTTGTCGACTTCAACAGCGTCACGCTGCACCACGACGGCGACGACCATCACCGTCATCACAATTTCCACATCAACGGCCAGCACGTAAGCGCCTCCTCGTAGCCTGACGAGGCGTCGGCAGGGGACGGGAGCCGGGTCGTGGAGGTTGCGCACGGTTCGGCTCCATGTGTCTCTGCCTGAGCCGAGCATCACTTGTTCAAGCATAATCACGCTGCAAACGGATGCATGGCTTGTCTCAACCGTCGACGACTTGAATTTGGTCTCGACCCTTATTTCATCTGCATATATGGCATCACGCAGCTCTCGGTCTTTTTATTGCACGGCAACGAAGCTTATGGCGCGCCCCGGGTTGGCAGGCGGTGATGGTTTGGCGGAACATGCCCTTGGTGCGGGCAAGTGAGAGGAGGAGACGCAGCTCCCAAGCCATCATGGCTGGCTGTTTGTCATGCTGCCGCTTTACCGATGATGATTGGCGTCTTATTTGGGTTGGCGTTTGCGAGGGGTTCGGGAGGTAAGGGAAAGAGCAATGCTTGATGTAAACCGTCACCAGTCCATGAAAGATAACGTCCAACCTACCAATAGAGCAAGAGTACTTTGACCGCTACTACGATGGGTTTTGAGTGACCACGAGTAAGTGCGCGGCGTCGATGCTGCCACCGGAGTGATGAGAAGATTTGGGGGATCTAATCTAGTTGCAGCCGTTTAGCAAGCCTGTAGCAAGCCGGGATCCATGTCCCTTGGTCTGCCGTCGCTCAATCTCGAGCGAGGGACCGAGTCGCATCGTACATGGACGCGTGCCAGTTCCAGTGATTGAGGTGCCATTCACGGCCACGACGCCCCGAGTCAAGCGCTCGTAAGATACACCAACGCAGTTAGGGGGCCGGAGAGGGCTGCTCCGGGGCGGGACACGCGCGGGTCTCTCGTTTGCGGCCGCCGATGCAATCCCGGTTGTCCATCCAGGGCCGCAGGCACTCGGGAATGGCCACGGTGGCCGTTTCCTCGTCCCAGCCGTTCTCGAGCAGGGCGGCGAGGACGCGGGGCACGGCGAGGGCGGTGGCGTTTGCCGTGTAGGGGAAGCCCATGCGGCCGGCGGCGGCGGGGACGCGGGTGCGGGTGGCGAGGCGGCGGGACTGGTAGTCGGCGCACTGGCTGGCCGACGTGACCTCGCCCCAGCCGCGGTTGGCGAGCTGGCGGCGGCTGGGGAAGTAGGCCTCGATGTCGACCTTGAGGGTGGCCGAGGCGCCGAGGTCGTGGGCGGGCATGGCGAGGACTCGGCAGGGGAGGCCGAGAGCGGTGAGGATGTCGGACTGCACGGCAAGCATGTCGTCGAAGACGGCGCGGGCGGCGTCGCGGTCGGGCAGGGTCCAGGCAAACATCTCGACCTTTGTGAACTCGTGGACGCGGTAGAGGCCCTTTGTGTCGAGGCCGCGGGCGCCCGCCTCGGCGCGGTAGCAGCGCGAGACGGCGACGCGGCGCAGCGGCAGGCGCTGGGCGTCGAGGGTGGTGGCGGCGGCCATGGCGGCCAGGGCAATCTCCGAGGTGCCGGCGAGGCAGCGGGCGGGAGCGCCGCGGTCGACGTCGGGCTGCGACTGGGCCACGGCGTAGACCTGCTGCTCGCCGTGCTGGTCGCGCGGGTGGAAGCCGCAGGCGGCGCCGACGTGCGAGTAGACGAGCGTGGGCGGCGACACGGGCGTCCAGCCGCGGCGCGTGGCCACGCTCAGCGCGTACTGCACCAGCGCCTGCTCCAGCTGCGCCGCCTCGCCCAGCAGGTAGTACCAGCCCCAGCCCGACGCCGTGGCCGCGCCGGCGAAGTCGAGGATGCCCAGCTCGGCGCCGATGTGCACGTGGGACCGCGACCGCCAGTCCCCGTCTTGGTCCCCGTCTTGGTCCCCGTCTTGGTCCCCGTCTTGGTCGGCCGTGCTCGTCGTCGTGGTAGCCGTGGCAGCAAAGCGAGGCGGCTCGTTGATGTAGCGCAGCAGCACGGGCTCGGCGCCGCGCGGCGTCTCGGGGTCCGTCAGGTTGGGCATCTCGAGGGCCAGCGCCTCCATGTCGGCCACGGCGTCGGCCTCGCCCCGCTCGATGCCAGAGAGCCGAGCCTTGAGCTGCCGCGCCTCATCCTGGACCTGCTCGCGCTTCATGCTGCGCACCTCTGCCAGGTCCTCGTCGCCGCTGCTCGTGGCCGGGTCGTCGCCGCTGCTCGTGGCCGGGTTGGCCAGCAGCTTGCGCAGCAGGTTGGACCGGTCCCGCAGCGCCCGCCCCTCGCGTTGAAGCTCCTGCCAGCGCCCGTGCAGGGCCACAATCTTGGCGGCGTGGCCAAGCTGCTGCTTGTAGTTGCGCTCGGCGCACGTCTGCTCGTACAGCTCGGGGTTCTGGCGTATGTGCTTGATGTCGAGCATGGGCTTGGGCGCCGTGCAGGGCCGTCGGCTGTCCGCCATGCCGCGCCGCTGGGGCCTCGACCACCGGGCCGTGGCGTGTCGGCAGCGCAGCAGCCATGTCGCGCTCTTGATCATGATGGGTTTGGAGCTTCGGGTGAGCTTGTCATGTCCTGCTCTTTCATACCAGCGGTGGTGGTGAAGGATTCAATTAGCGGGGCAGAGTCCAGTCTAGGAGGTAGACACATATGTACATAGGTACATGGGTATGTTTCAAAACCTCGTGCTTTCTTGTTGCACGCAAAAGCAACAACCACTCACAAAGAGCCCCAGATTCCCAGCGTCCAGTTTACGTGATTGCCTGCGCTGCTCCTCATGAGTCCGCCGGTGCCCGCCATGTGCCGCTGCTGCGCCTTCGTGTCCACATCGCTCGGCCGAGACGCCCCGTTTGCTCCGTGCTGCAGCCATTGCTCCCGGTCCATGGACGCCATGGCCGGCATCTTGAGCTGGCAGACCAGGCTTGCTCCGGCCCACGGCCCGAGCGAGTGCATGGCTCGCAGCTGGCCCTGCACCTGCTGCGGCAGACGACGATTCCGCGCAATCTTGGCCTCGATGGGGTCCTCCTCGTCGGCCGGCTCGGATCGCGTTCCATCGACATCATCTCCACCCGACTCGGACGTTGCTGCAGAGGAAATGCTGGTCCTTGCCACGCTCTCTTTCCGTAGCTTGGGGTTGTTGCGCAGCTGGTCGACCCCCTTGCCCGAGACGGGCGCCCAGCCCCTTCTATCCACAATGCTCGTCACCTCATCAAAAATTCGTTCCTTGATGCCCAGGATTTCTGAGCAGCCTCCTGTAATCATCAAGCGGGACATGCACAACGCCCTGACGTCCACGGGAAGCTGCAGGAGATGATGATAGACGAGCAGGTGGACAGGGAGCTCATGGTCGTCAAACGTGCATGGCGATGCCGAGAGGTCAAAGTAGGTCTCGTCACAAACGTCGGCCAGTTTGCCAAAGGGCACTTGCAATGTCGACGGCGGAAGCGACGACCTGAGCGGAATATCCGCCGTGCCGCTGGGGTTTGCCGTCTCCATTTCGCTTTCATCCTGTTCCTCCACCGTGTCCAGTTGTGCCGATTGGCGCTGCGACGATTTAAAGGCTGATGCCCGGCACCACATGAGCCGACACAAAATGTCTTCGCATTCGTCAAAACTCAAGACCCGTCGCTCCTTTCCCTCGCCTTGCCCAGCATTCAAAATGCTGCGCAGTAGGGCGTATAAGCCGTCGAGAAGTAGCCTGCCTCCCCGGACTGTCCGCGTCGCCTTGACTTCTCTGTACTCGTAGACGCTCGTAACCACCGTCTCGGCCCATCCCATGTCGACCACGAGCGCACATCGGACGCCGCCAGCGACGGCCGACATGGTGGGAGACGACATGAGCGAGACCATTGGCGCCTGGAAGTTGTGAAACAACGTGTCCAAGATGGTCGAGAGTAGGGGAACCGGCACCGCGGGATCCAGGACGAGACCGATTCTCCGAGGGCGTGAATCAATGAGTAGATATCTGTCGAGCTGATGAGTATGCCTGATCATGTCGTGACGGCTCAGTCAGCGTCTATACCTCGTGAATGCATCTCTCAGCAAGCGGTCCAGTTTGTCTTGAAAGAGGCCCAGGTCAACTTCTCGCAAATCGTATCGCCACATCTCGTAATCTGCAGCCCAAGTATCCGTTGCCGGCGGACCGAGCTCCTGCAGCGCCCTAAAGTCGCCCGTCCGGCGCTGCTGCTCAGGGCCATAGGGGAGCGTGACCTTGGGAAGAGAGTCGCCGGCAAAGCCCGCCCGAACAAAGCGTGAGCCAATCTCCACGAGCACAAAGTCGTCTTCGGCGCGGATTGCCGACGGCGAACCATACGAGGCCGAGATTGTACGCGGGCTGCGAGGCGTGTGAGAACTCGAGGACCCGGCCTGGCTCTGCGAGGGCGCCAATCTGATGCTGGCCACGCTCCTGTGGGCGAACGGGTGGCCCGCCCCAGAGGACATGGCCGTGGGCCGTTGCTCGAGCTGAGGATAGATGTCGTCCGAGTGAGAGGAGAGGAACAAACCAACGAAGCTGTTTACGGGTGGGTTTGATTTGAGCCCCATTTGGCGAGACGTCATTTCATTCCATCAATCACGAGGTACGTACTCGGTATGCATCTATCGGGGGGCAGGCCTGGCTAGCATCGGCACGGCCGACAATCAACAACGTCAACCGTTACCTCAGCGACGTGGAGCCCTCGCAACGTGCACGCTGTTTCTTCCACACGAGCATGGCTGCCGCGAGTCTCCTCAATGGGCATCAAAGGGTAAGCATGTCGGCTTGCCGTGTGCGTATTTGCTCGAGGCTGACCTTTACAGAATCTATCGTGAGCTAGGAGCGGGTAGGCGGGTCTCGCTCGCCAAGCTCGCCGCCGACAGTTTTGATACCTCGGACCGCCCCCTTCGCATCGCTATCGACGTCGCTATTTGGCTATTTCAGGCCCAAGCGGCTCAAGGTTGGTGCCTTCCTCTTCGCACAAATCAAGACCTTCTGGGAGGCATCGGCTAACTGGTATCAGGAGGAACGAATCCGGCTGTCCGGACGTTGTTTTACCGCCTGGCACGACTTCTGGGGACGCCTGTCCAGCCCGTATTCGTCTTCGACGGCCTGAAAAAGCCAGCTTTTAAGCGGAACAAACGTTCCGGACGAGGCGACGCTGTCGCCACGGCGCAAGCCAAGCGCTTGATTCGGCTATTTGGCTTTGCTATACACGATGCTCCCGGTGAGGCGGAAGCGGAATGCGCGTTGCTACAAGTGCACGGCATAGTGGACGCGGTGCTGAGTGAGGATGTGGACACAATCATGTTTGGTTGCACCAAGACGCTTCGAAACTGGTCCGCCGAGAGCACGAGCTCCAAGACACCGACCCACGTGTCACTTTACGACGTACACGACCAAGCCATTGCCGGCCTGGGACTCGGTCGCGAAGGCATGGTGCTGGTGGCCCTGATGAGCGGCGGCGACTATCTACCCGAGGGCATTCCGGGTTGCGGCGTCAAAGTGGCATGTGAAGCTGCCAAAGCGGGTTTTGGCAGGTCCCTGTGTCGGCTGAAAGCATCAGACGATGGAGGCATGCTAGCCTGGAGAGATTCCCTCATTCACGAGCTGGGGACAAACGAGAACAGGCATTTCCGCACAAAGCACAAGGCGCTGGTGGTGCCAGATGACTTTCCGAGTCTGGAGGTTCTGCGATACTACACTCATCCGGTTGTTTCGCAGCAATCCGGCCTAGATTCGGTGCGGGTGAAGTTGCAACGGAAACAAGAGCTGCATCTCGATGCCTTGAGGGAATTTGCCCGGGAGACATTTGGTTGGGATTTTCGAATCGGGGCTGTCAAGTTCATTCGAGTCCTGAGCCAGGCGCTGCTTGTTCACCACATGTGCCAGCAGCGGGAAGACAGCCAACAATACGTGAAGCGAATCTCTGGGCGACGAGAACACTCCTCCACGGACACCACACAGCTTCGAATGGCGTATGTTCCGTTGGAGGTGGTCCCGATCGACTTATCAAAGGAAGTGGAAGAGAACATCCCCTTTAGCCGCGATGGGCTAGCTTTGAACAGCGACGTCGAGTATGAGCCTCCATCGGCTGCCGTCGAGGATGGCCAAGGGCTCGAGGCAGCGGCCGCAGGCGGCAAGACTTTCGACGTGACAAAGCCTGAACTTGCTTGGGTCTTGGAAAGCGTTGTCAGGAAGACCATCCCCAAGGTCTTTCAGGAGTGGGAAGCAAAGCCGGCCAAGGCCGCTCGCCAGCCGCCAGCCAAGAAAGCGGCCGGCGGCACCAGGGCTCTGAAGACGCTCAGTGCGGGTCAAAAGATGCTTGAGCAATACTTTCCAATTGGCAAGGGCCCAAGCATGGCACACACGGCCGCCGCGGGCTCGAAAGCGCCGCCATTTGGCAGTCATGGGCGCTTTCAACCGCCAAGCCTGCGCAACAATCCTTTTCGATCGCCGTCTCCGCGTCAAGAAAGTAAGCAGTATCCGCCGCCGGCATTAAAGATTCCGGCGTCAACGGCGCCCTGGGAGGTCGGGAGCTCACCAGTGACGCCTAGACTTCGCAAGCCCGCAGACCGACCAGAGACGATTCTCATCTCATCGAGCCCAGTCGGCGCGCCCGCTTTGTCTCCCCCGCCGGCAAACTCTCGACCTCACCCTGGCCCGCCTTCCCCTGACGCTCGCAAGGCGCCTGCACCGAAATTTCCGAGCCTTGCCGCGGGCGGCACTTCTCAAGGGCTGAGCCGGGCTCGAAAGCCTAGAAAGCAAAGAACATCGACGAAAAACCTAGCTGCGGCTGTGAAGCAATCGCCCATGTCCAAGTTTATCAGCCGCTCTTTTGAAGTCAGTCCGTCTAGCGCTACCTCCCCAGACAAGCCGCAGTCACGGGTCTTGCAGGCGGGGCGGGAAAAGGAGAAGGCGATGGATGCGGAACACGATAGCGACACCTCAGAACTTGAGCCCTTGTCTGCGCTCTGGTCCCAGGCCCAGGAGTCGCCCGTCAAACGGCGGCACAAGGAGCAAAGCCAGAGGTCAAAAGTCAGCCCGACGCCAATTCCCACGGGGAAGAAGAAGCTCCTCGTGCCTCGCGCCTCGGCCGTGGGCTTCTTCAGCGAGGCGGAGGTGGCAGCTGAGGAACGCGAGCAAAGGATGGCGCGGGAGGCCGAGCCGCTGAAGAAGCGCGGCAAGAGGTCCGGTGCGGTCCGGTGGAGTGACGTTTCCGTCATTGACCTGACGGGAGGCGGCGACTGATGTGCCGGCCCGAGGAGGAGGAGACCATAGAGGACATCTGCCAGCATGGCAACATGGAGAAACCACCTTTGTCTGATATTGTAACACATGTACGAGGAGCCCGCTCGTTCTACGAATAGTGCTTGCGCCGTCACAGTCATGTCCCGTTTTGGTGCACGTTTACAACGTGCTGATGAATGTCTGCGTCCAGCAAGGCAGAGCGCACAAGTCAAGGGCCACGCGCCCGCTTGCCGCAATGAACCAAACGCCTGAGAAAGATGATGCCCTGCAGAACCAACAAACGCCTCCGATGGGCCGAGATCCCGTTTCCAACCCTCCTCTCCCCCCTCCCCCTCTTGGCTCATCTGATATTTCTTCTTCAAAGTCATCATCCTCTCCTCCATTCCCTCTCTCGCTGCACAAAGATACCAATGCCAGGGACAGAGAGGACCAGCGCATGATGGTAATCAGGTGCCCTCCATGACGAGGTCGGGGTCGACCTCGGTGCCCAAGTCGCGATCCTCGAGGAAGCGACGGCCGACGAGGGCGTCGGGAAGGTAAGTCTGGCGGACGCGGCCGTCGCGGTAGTTGGGCGGATACTTGTACTCTGCGCCGTAGCCTCGGTCGCGCATGAGGCGCGTCGGGGCGTTGCGGAGGTGCAGGGGTACGGGGAGGGCGGCGACGCCGGGCTCGCGCAGGGCCGCGTAGGCGTTGTTGAGCCCGCGGTAGGCGCGGGTGCTCTTGGGGGCCAGGCACAGGGCGACGGCGCAGTGGGCGAGGGGGATGCGGGCCTCGGGCATGCCGATCTGCTGGGCGGCCGTGTAGGCGGCCGTGGCGAGGGGCAGCAGCGAGGGGTCGGCGAGGCCGACGTCCTCGGAGGCGATGACAACCATGCGGCGGGCGACGAAGAGGGGGTCCTCGCCCGACTGCAGCATGCGCGCGAGGTAGTAGAGGGCGGCGTCCGGGTCGCTGCCGCGGACCGACTTGTGAAAGGCCGAGATGGAGTCGTAGTGCTGGTCGCCGGCGCGGTCGTAGACGAGCGTCTTGGTGAGCGAGGCCTTGATGTCGTCGTGGGTGGCGCCCTCGCGCGACGCCAGCGAAAGCGCCAGCTCGAGCAGGTTGAGCGCGGTGCGGGCGTCGCCGTCGCTGAAGCGCGCCAGGTACTCGACCATGGCGTCGTCGACGAGGGCCGACGCCGCTGCGCCCTCTGCGGCGCGGGCCCTGCGCAGTATGGCGGCCACATCGTCGTCCGACAGCGGCTGCAGGGTAAAGGTGCGGCAGCGCGACAGCAGGGCGGCGGCGACGCGGAACGAGGGGTTCTCGGTGGTGGCGCCGATGAGGGTCACGGTGCCGGCCTCGACGGGCTTGAGGAAGACGTCCTGCTGGGCCTTGTTGAAGCGGTGGATCTCGTCGCAAAAGATGATTGTCTTGCGGCCCGTCATGGCGAGGTCGCCAGCCGCGTCGTGGAAGAGGCGCTTGCACTCGGCCACGCCCGAGCTCGTGGCGTTGAGCTCGACGAAGCGGCTGCCCGCAACCTGGGCGATGCAGCGCGCTATCGTCGTCTTGCCCGTGCCCGAGGCGCCCCAGAGGATCATGGACGGCACCCGCCGCGACTCGATGAGCGAGCGCAGCACTCCCCGCGGGCCCACGAGATCCTGGCCGCACACCTCGTCCAGCGTCTGCGGCCGCATCCTCTCCGCAAGGGGCGCTGCCCGGAGCGTCTTGATTCGCTTTGCCGTCTTGCGTCCGTCGGCTTCGAGCCCGTCGTCATGGTTCTTGTTCTTTTCGTCGGCCGTCCCGTTCTCCCCCTGAGAGGCCGCCGCCTTGTCGACCCGCTCCTCTTGCTGCACCGCCGCCACTCCTCGGCCCGGTCCCGGCCTCAGCGGCGTCACGGCCCCGGGCCCCTCGTCAAAGCTCCTCTTGTTGCCCGCCGCGGGAGCAGGCGTGCGGTTCACGACGGGCGTCAGGTGCGCGTCCCTGATCTGCACGCGCTTGGGGGCGGGCGTGGAGAAGAAGCTCGAGGCGGTGCGCTTCTGCGACTGCGACTGAGGCTGAGACGGCGGCGGCGGCGGCGACGGATCCTTGCCGTCGACGAAGACGAAGCTGGCGCAGTTGGAGTCGATGTGGCTGTTGATCTCGGCCGGCTTGACGGGTCGGTTGCAAATCGGACAATCCACCGCCATGGCCAAGGTGAAGCTGTGCTCTCGGCGGCAATGGCAGGCGAGTGAGTAAGAATCGTCGTCGTGGTCTTGGCTTGCACAGGCAGCTTTTGCAAGGATTTTTAGGGAGACGTGGTTGCTTGAGCGCCTCGACGTTCAGTGACGTACTTGGTACTGACTAATTCGAGATGCTACACCATAGAAGGTACCTATTCGTACTTCGTATTCGTACCCAAGGTACGAATACGAAGAAGTACCGATGGCAAAGAAAGCAACTTCTTCACTTGAGCATGCTTGACTCGGCTTCAACTATTTTCTCTTCGACTAGGTAGTTAAGAATAGGTACACAAAAGCAATCGACTTTTCACCGACGCTCCCGCAAGTCCTTTGTTCATCGTCCGTGCCCCCCCTCTTTGGCGTCCATCAAGACACACAACTTGCCATCAAGACACCAAGTTTCGGCATCACCCGCCCGTAGATAGATGCCTTTATTCCAGCGTAGCCACCTTGAAACTCCCCGCCTCCAAAACCCTTCCACCCATTGTAAATCCCCCAATCAAACGCCTGCTTATGCTAGCCGCAATGCCCTTCGCCGTCTCGAGCAGTCGGTTGCGAGACAAGCCCATGCCACCAAGCCTCCCTCTCCTTAAGCAGACGTCTTCATGGTCCGAATCTTTGGCGAAGACATGCTCGTTTCGGCCTTTCTCTTGCCTAGAATCGGCTCAGGGGTCCGTCGAGACACGACCGGGGCGCTCTCGTGGTCCATGGTCGCCTCGGCGTGGCACGAGGCGTGATATGCTCGATTGCCCACGAGCACGGCGTCGAGCCACACCCACTCCTGCGCCGTGTCGAGCCACTTGTTCTCAAACTTTTCCTGGCAGATGGGACACACGTTGTTGACGCCGCCGCTGGGGTCCGGAACCGGAATGTATTGGGGTCCCTTGTCGGCCTCGGCCGCCTGCTTTGAGGCCTCCTCTGGGGCGGCAACATGGTCCGAGTCCACCACCTCGCGAGACCTCACCCAATCCTGTTTCAGAATCAGTCACATGCAAGCAACCACAAGGAACCATTTGGACAAGACTTACCTGCTGGTCGACGTACCAGCTGCGATGCGTGCCCCTTCTTTCCGTCTCGGTGCTGCGCTGATGGACGCGAAAGTGCCAGTCCATGTGGGCCATCTTCTTCTTCTTGCTCTCCGCGTCCGTCTTGAACCGTCGTCCACACTGCGTGCACGGAGAGCCCAGCTCGTCGTATAAAGCGGCCACCGCCTCAGGGCGAAACCTTTCTCAATTCGTCAGTCATGAGACGTCCCTTTAATGTCGGCGAGGAGAAACCTCTCGGCACTTACTGCTTCAACGAAGCTGCGTCGAGCCCTGGAAACGCAGCAGGGGCTTCCGGCCCAGGCTGTGCGGCTTGCCACTTGGACGAAGAGAGGAGGCTGGCAATGTTGGGGGGCAGCATCGAAGTGGTAGTAGGAGGAGGGGCGCCAGAGTGAGATGCGCCAGGGCAGACACCCGCGTTCGTCGGGGGGGGAGGGGGAAGCATCCCAGCCTGACGAAGTCGGTCAAGCAAGCTGACTGCGTTCTGAGAAGGTGGTTGAGGCCGTTCTGCCGGAGACGGAGGCGGAGATCGGATCGAGTTCTGAGCATATGGGGGGTTTGGCGTCGAGTTCTGCCGAGTCGTCGACTGTCTTGCCATTAGCGCTGCCAGTGCCCCCGGACCAAGCAATGAGTCGAGCGTGAGGGCCGCCTGGCCCGAGGACGCAGGAGTCGGTGTCGGTGTCGGTGTCGAGGCCGGAGCCGGGGTGGTTGGGGTTACAGGAGCAGCGCGCAGAGCCTGTGGTGGTACGATCTGAGCAGAGCTCTGGGCCAGCGAGGGCCTCATTGTCACGGCAGCAAGTTCAGTTACTTTGTTCTTAATGAGCTCGAGCTGGTCGGGCGGAAGACTTGTGCGCTGCACAACGGCCTGCAGATCCAGCAGCGCTCTTAATCTGTTTTGAACACTAGCATCAAGTGGGTTGTGCGAGAACTCGGCCCTCATCGCCACAATCAGGGTTTGAATGTCATTGCTCAACGTTTCTACGCTTATCCCAGTTGGGGCCGCCGGTCCTGTCCCATAAGGTCCAGTGAGGCCGGGCTGAAAAGGCGCCGGGGCAGGGGGGCCGGGTTGAGGAGGTGTCGCGTGGTGGGGATACTGCAAAGGCTGACCTTGTTGGTAAACGAACGGTAAGCCAGCGTCGACGGGGTGCCGACTCACTTGCTGCGGTTGACCGGGATAGCCAAAGCTGCCCGGTGTCGGTTCCCCAGGCCGCCCTCCATTTGGGTGCGGGAACGGCTGTCCTGGGAATGCCGGCGCTGGGCCCGAAGCTCCGCGCATCCCTGGAGGCGTGGGCGTGTCGCGATGGGGTGGCATGGCGGAGCGCGGTCTTCCGGGAACGTGGCCCTGTTGCGGCATCGAGGCCGCCCTCGCCTTCATGAGAGCGTTTTCTATCGGCCGCACCAGCTCGTGGGAGAAGACTGGCCGGGTATCCATGGATCCGGGAACGGGGTCCTTCCAGGTCCTGAGCATCTCTTCCATCTTGCGGCGAATGTTGTGGTCGACGACGGCGTACGACTCCATGAAAGTTTTGAAGAGGTTGCGTCCAAAGTAGAGTGTGTACGGCGTCCCGACATTCTTGACAATCGAGTCCAAGACGTAGAGAGAGGGCAGCTTTTTATTTGGAGGGGCCTAGCACCTCGTTAGCAACACTATTCGATTCCAGGATTTAGACGCGTGGTTCGAGGGAGCTTCACGGTCCCCAGGTCACACAGGGTCTTGGATCAACGCGCTGGGGCACCCTTTTTCATACCTTGAGAATGTGATGTTGGAGCACTTCGGCGATGGCCAAGGCATGCTCCGTGTTTTCTCGGGCAATGACGGTCAGGTTGCTGATTTCAAAACGCATATTGGAAGAGAGATCCTCCAACGCGTGCCGGTAGTCCTCGGCCACCTCTTCCGCGTCTGAGGCCATGATAGGAGACTCGTCAGGTATCGGATGGTCGTCAAGAGCCGTACACCAGGCAAACTGGCACACGGAATAAGGCGGCTTTTATCGTCTGCTAATGCTTCCCCTGCGGTGGATTTTCGGGCGGCCTCGGTCGATGGTTTCCCGGGTGGAATGGCAGAGGGAGCAAGAGTGAATGTGCAGAAGGCTTCAACGCAGTTCAGATATAGTATTCCAAGAGATGTTCTTGCTGAGTCCCGGCTGCCTCCGCAAAGTCTAGCCAAGCGCGATAACCCGGGACAACCCTTCAGTTCCTCGACCAAGCCGCAGCGGACATGATGAGAGAGCGTGCAGCCTCCTACGTAGCCTTGGCTCAAGGACCGGGGGCACGAGATGGTCGCAGCTTGCGGATTTGTCGGCGTTGCGCGATGAGGCGGGCGTGGAGGAGGCTACGGTTGGTAACGGGTGGGGAAGATGAAGCCGACGCAAAGCAGCTCTGCCTTGGAGTCGAGCGACGGCGGGCCGCTCCGGATGGTCGATGGAGAGAGAAAAATTGGAGGTGATGAAAAGCGCAGGGAGACAAAGGAGCGGCGCGGCGCCGAAATATTGCTGGCCGAGTGTCACGTGAGTAAGGGAATGTACTGTTTTTGCCCGCTTAACCACATAACCATCTACGTTACTACGATATATGCAAGATATATGCAACAGTCAACAGTCCTTAAGTATGAGAGTGAGATTATCATGAGAATTCGCTATGGTGTTAAGAGGGATAAAGCTATTCTGATTCCTTCTCTGCGTCCGCAATAGACTTAATGAAGTCATCACTAAGTATATCCACCCCGTCGACCTCGAGCGCTAGTGCCCGCCGCAGCGCCGCGCAGCGGTTAAGTCCATTGAGTTATGTATGTATCGCGATATTCGACCATCTATAGCGGGTATGCTATTAAACAGGGCTACTTCTATCTGCGTGGACATTACGTTTGGCTCAAGGTATCTTTTTTTTTCATTCAAACGGATCACGGAGCATCCCATTCACGGAGCATCACGGGGGGTCGGCTTTAAGACCCCCCTAGTATTGTTCCTGGCCCCTCAATACATCCTTGGCGAGACAAGAGGCAGAGGCTTTGAAGGCATTTTCCAGATTTCATACCATGTACCCGTTGGAAACTTAGGGAGCTTCCTAAGTTGGTATATAACAAACAAGAGTGTGTATGTGCTCCGACCAAACGGAAGGCGCGCGTTTCAAGTAACCGTCATTCCGTCCCAACGCCATCGCTAATGCTAAACCAGCACCTTCCCGGCGGCCTCCCACCTCAGAAGCGAGAAAGGTGCGCCTCGGAATAGAAGCTCTCGCGCGCAGTGTGCATGGGATGCAGGGCAGTGTCGGGGCGCTTGATTCCAGGCACTATGGGGCTCCGCCGGTCGTCGCCCTGGCCGCGCTGCTGCTCCACGTCTGGGTGAGCCGGGAATGGGCCGCTGATCTTGGGCCTCGCCTTGTCTGCCTGGGGCTTCTTGTCGAAGAGGGACGTGAACTTGCTCAGCGTCTTTGCTTTGCCAAAGGACGGCACAGACTCGGCCGTGGAGGAGTAGTCGGGCAGGGACTGGCGGCGGGATTTGGCGAGCGAGCCGTTGGCCCGGATATCGCGGCTGTTGATGCCCTCGCCGCCATCCCGCCACACCAGGGAGCAGATGATGTTGAGCATTCCAAAGGTAATGGCGAGGACCGACGAGGCCAGAACGAGCTTAGAGAAGTGTGGGCCGAGTTTCTCCGGGTCGTACGCGATGCGATTGAGGTTGCCGAGCATGTTGCAGCCAATGCCCACCAGGGCGACGCCGAGCCAGGCGAGGCCATGCTGCTCCGAGAGAACGGGCCAGTTGCGGCCAAGATAGCGCTTGACGAGCTTGAGGACGGGGAACTCGGAGAGGATAAGAAGGACGCAGAGAATCGAGGTGAAGACGTGCGAGGCGCACTCGAAGACGAAATAGCTACGCTCCTTGTCGACCTCTATGACGAGGACCCAGTACGAGGCAGCGAGAGTGGCCAGCGTGATGACGGTGAAGGCGCGCAGGACCTGGAGAATAACCATGCCGGTGCCCCGAAAGGAGCTCATGTCGATGCCCAACATGTCGAAAACGACGCCAGCGTTGCGATGATGGGGAGACGGGTTCGAAAGGAAACGGGGCCTGTGACGAAGCTGGTCAGACAATCATGACTTGGAAGCAGCAAACCACTCAAAGACGTACCGTTGTAAGACGGCTCAGGTGACGAGATTGCTAGCAAACGAAAGACAAGCTTCGACTGGCAGGCTGTGGGTATAGACAAGAGAAGAGGAACCAGTCCCACGAGATGATGGTTAGGTAGTTGGTATTAGTAATGTCAAAAAGAAGAAGAGGAAAGAGCGGATGCTAGACAGAAGGAAGAGAGGAGGCGAGGAAGACAGGCAGGCGCTCGTCTATCGTTTTATATCATTGTCGGCCGTGTGATGAATAGGGCGGGCAAAGCACTCATCATCCATTCATTCGGTCCATTGACTGAACAGGTCACCTTGAGCGGGCGGGTGCCGCTTTAATAGCACAATGGCGACAAACAAGCCCAGGCGCCTTGTCCGACCCCCGTGTCACTGCGTGAAGAAAAAAGCCTATCCTTGCCACGCACCGAACAGGCAAAGGGCTGGGGGTGGGAGAAGGGGGGGGCCACGGACAAGCTGCGACGGCGTTTCGCGATTAGAGAACGGCCAGCATTGTTGTGTAGGTAGGGTGGGCATCGGCGAGTCTCGGCGGGGGGGATATAGTGCAAAAGCCAGTGGTTAGGCGCGCGGACAGTAAGAGGACAGGGTAGATGAAGCTGTGGGAGGCAAGCCAAGACGACGACGGACGTGAGTACTACTAGGAGATGCATCCATCCACTGGAGATGCATCCACTGGAGATGGCATCCACTGGAGATGGCATCCACTGGAGCTGTAGCAGGAGGCGGCGGCGGCCAGCAGCAAGACCCGGCGCCGGCGCATGAGAAAGGCAAAAATGTGAAGGCGAGCCAATGGAAACGCGAGGACAGGCACCGGTGGCGGACTGGCCAGACGGTAGGTAGATAGGTAGATGTCAGAGGCCGGGATGACCTTGAGGGAAACGACTGGGTGTGAAGCTGTTTCAACCTCGATTGAGACGCGCGCGCCGTCAAAGGCCAAAGGCGTCAAGGCCCTGATGGCAGGGATGGCAGGGGATCGGCGCCTAACGGGTGCTCGCCCGCTGTATTTTAGTGCCCACTGCGCGAGAACCCGGTGGCTGGGCCCGGTGGCTGGCCCAGGTGGCTCAGTTACCAAATGTCAAATGTCGCCATGGTGCAAACTGCTTCCAGGCTTCCAGGACAAACAAGCTTGCCCACCTGCCCGGTGCCTTGTGCTCTGTTCAAAAGGTCGGGTGAGGTGAAAGACGGGCGCTTCCAGGCCGCCAGCCACTGCGCCTCAGACGCGCTGCACTTGTCGAGACGCGCGGCAACCCAAGTCGTTATGCAAGCCGTGATGCAATGCAAGCCGTGATGCAAGTCGTAGTAAGACGCAAGCCGTGATGCATACATTCTGCAAAGCACGTGCACGAGTAGTAGACGGCCCGTCAGTCCCACTCTTGTGTCCGAGGTGATCAATCACGACGTGGACGAGTCAACGCTTGAGATGGATGCTTTGGTGCGTGCAAGACAGACTTTTAACTTTTATTACACTCGGAGATGAACGGCCGTCTTTCTTCCGGCTTGCCGACGGCCCGCTTCTTACCACGCCTCATCTGAAGACGCCACAGCCCTCTTCTCTCTCCGACGAATCTCCGCCCTTTTTGCGTCCGCTTCTCACCCTCCTTCTCTCTATTATTTCGTGCACCGCTTCCATATCCCGCCTCGTGTGCCCGCCATCCACCTCCCCCGGCAATCCTTCGTCGTTGTCCCCTGCCGTCCTCGCTCCAGCCATGGCCCGCGGCAACCAGCGCGACAAGGCCCGCGAGGCCAACCTCAAGAAGCTGGCCGCTCAGGTACGACCGCTTGCTTGCATGCATTTGCTATGCTCCGCTTCGCCTTGCATACCTTCGCCAACAGCCGCCGGCCCGGTCGCGCTTCGTTTACGCTGACCCTCTCCGGCGGCTACAGAAAAAGGGAAGCAACATGAGCGGCACCGAAATGCAGCGTCAAAAGGAGGGCGCCGCCGAAATCATGCGTCAGAAGCAGGCTGCCGGTACGCAGGAACCCCGGGGGGTCCTCCAAGCCCTCTCTCCCCCTTTGTCTTTACTGACAAGAAGTCTTGTCAAAAGCCGAGGCGAAAAAGACTGCAGCCGGTGGCAGCAAGTGATCATGGCCGACTGGCGCCCATGGACATCATGTCGAACGCGAGTCTCCGCTGCTTGACCTCAGCGGCCGTCTCCGAGTGCCCGCCGAGGGCACGCACTCCCCCATCTCGAGGCACACGGCCTCGCCATCGACGAGGCATCTGCGAGAAAGGGGACGGGCCCTTTTTTTATAGTATAGCACTGGCGAAGGAGGAGCTTGGAAATTACACCACTACTACTCGGGGCCCCATTTTGAGGGCTCGGCACCTTCAAGACACGTTTCCTTGGCTCGTCATCTCTCCAGTACCAGAAACCTCCTTGGGCGTGTCTCTGAGGGGGCCTGCTGATCATTCGCAACGCAATAGTGCGGTCGAGGTAAAAAGAGAGACTCCATTTTGAATGCTAGCAACGCCTTCCATTACATATAATGAGCCTGCCACATATGGCATGTAAAGGCCCTCATCCTCGAAACAAAAGACACAGACAGACAAAGTAGGGTCATCCAGACAGCCTGTACGAATACGTGTGAAAGGGTCACAGCCCCCGAGGCCCCCAACTATTCATGCGTATGCCATCCAGCTCTTTGACCTTTGTGCCCAAATCGGCCAATGCACAGTTTATGAAGCCCGCGGAAAAGACTCAATCAGCGCCTGGCAGCCATGCCAGCCATGCCAGCCATGCTGCTCATGCTGCTGCCCAGGCTAGACGTGGTCCTTGCGCTACCCGTACTGGACGTGCCAGATGCGCCAGATGCGCCAGATGCGCTTCCTGTATTGCCCCTGCTGCCCATGGCAGCCATGTTGGCAGTGGAAAGAAAGCCTAGGTATCAATTTAGCTGGTGATGGCAGAATGCGAGTTTCCCGGTCGGTGGACTCTTACTCTTCACGCCGCGAGAGGCGTCGGTGCTCGACATGTCGACGCACTCGGCGACGCAGGTACAAGCCTGGTTTCCTGCCTGTCGTCGCTCGACGCCGCTGCGGCTCTGCTTCGTTTCCGACGAGCTGGCGCCGCCATTGCCACAGGGGACGACACAGTTGCAGACGCCGTCAATCAAGGGGCCCTGGCCGGTCTCGACGGTGCCTGCACCATCGGCTGCACCGACTTGGCCCCTGACACCACCGGCGTCGGTGCCAGCTTCGGTGCGGCCATCGCTCCCGGTGCTGGGCTCAGGGCGGCGGCTGCTGCTCTCTGTGCTGGCTTCAGGGCGAGTGCTGGTGGCAGAGGACTCCTTGGCTGACTCGCTGGCAGTCGTGCTGCCCCTGCCCGTCTTACTGCTGCTACCCTCCTGGCCGGCAGACGTGGTGGAGTTGGCGTTGGAGGTGGCGCCCGCCGCATTCTGGCCGCTCCTTATGGCTTTTTCCTGGAACTTCGCGTGAGACTTTTCGCCGTCCTTGGCGTTGATGGAGGCCACCATGGCCCGCTGGCAGTGGTCGCCCTGGGAGCACTTGAACCCTGTTGTAGACGCACATCGTTAGAACGCGCAATCGCGGGAAGCCGGCTCAAGGGTCCCGACTTACAGAGAGGCTCGCTGGTCATGATCTGCATGGCAACCCGCGGCGGCGGGATCGTGTCGTTTGGGTTGGGCATGAAGCCCGTGTCGAAGCCGCCCTCCAACTTCTCGCACGGCTTGTCAAACGTGGACTGGGTGACGGTATGGTTCTTGGACTTGAACTCCCAGATGACCATGTCGCCAACCTCAAACTTGTTGGCCGGCGGAGAGTAGACGAGGGCGCCCGGTCCTCCGACGACGATGGTGTGCTCGGCAGCGTTGACGCCCGTCATCTTTTCGTTGATCTGCTGCCTCTCGGCACCCCCTCCAAGTTCGATCCAGATGACTGTGGCTTGACTGCCACCTCCGCTAATTTCGATTTTCTGATTTTGCTGCTGTTTTGTCGACGTCTCGCGCTCTGTCAAGTTACCGGTCGACTTTTTCTCCTCGTTCACATTACCCCTCCCCAGGGTTTCTGTCCTTTTTTCGAAGCCCTCAGGGGCATGCGCGTACACAGCCCTCTTCACGTCGCGAGGGGACAGGCTGTTGATCTGGGAGGCCACTGACAGAGGCGCCAGGACGAGACCCGTGGCCACTGCTGCTGAGAATCTCATGATGGCTCCTATCGGGGGTTCAGGAAAAGAAATAAAAACTATTGGTTAACGATGGCGCGTCTCGGTTCCTGACGGCTATCCTGTCAAAGGGCGGTCAAAAGAAGCGAAATCGGCCGGGTGAGTATCTGCTCGTATGGAGAATCGAGTGGATAAAAAGAGTAAACAGAAAGACGAACGAGATGCGAGTGGACACCAGTCAAAAGTCATCCAAAGGAAAGACGGAGGAGGAAATAAGACGAATGAGGCAAAAGGGGGGGGGGGGGGGGGGGCGCCGGAGTCGGGCAGAGGTTATATTCAGTCCGACGATCCAACGCACCTCCGTGCCTCCGTGCCATCCCACGTGAAGCAAGGCCCTACGCCTCCCGTTCCAGCACCACCCAACGCGGTGATCTATTCAGAGTCCGGCCATGGACTTGCCGGCTCCGAGCACATCCGGGCCCTGCGCATCCACTCTCCGCTGGCCTCGGTGCCCCTTGGGGCACACGGATGACGCTCCTGCGGCAAGCCCTGTCTCAAGTGTTGTTTGAACTTGCGGCCGCTCGTACTGGGTCGGCCACCACGTCCTCGAAAAGGAAAAGGACGGGCGCTTTCTCTCTCGCGAAATAGATTTCTTGTTTTGAAGCGCGGGCATTGGGTAAAGGGGGGGTAATACACACGCGGCCGAGGAGCGTTGCGTGTCCTAGCCGTCAGGCCATGTCCCACCTGGCTTGGTCTTGGACCTTCGGGACAAGAGCACGGCTGCCTCTCTAGCCGGCCTGGAGCAGAAGTATATTAACTTGAAGTTATTAACACTGCCTGGATAAATTTGAAGGCTTATCGTGGTGTTGCGGAGTGCTTGGCCGAGTGCTCGGGGTGAATCAGTCCGGTGGCTCAAACTGCCGATGACACTAGTACCCGTTGGGGGACTAAGTGTCTTCGCCACTTAGTAGTCTTCAACTCCGAGCCTGCGTTCAAACCAAGCCGCTCCCAGGCAAGCTCTCGGCTCGTCTCTCCCGCTGATTGCCGAGCAATCGAGCCACTGCGGAACAATACAAAGTCGAAAGAGAGCGTATGCTGTCAAGAAAGCCAGAACCAAGACTGGAAAAGAGTCGACAAGAGGGAGACTGATGCTCTACCCCGAGCCGTTGCAAACGACAACACACTTCCGGACGAGGACAGCGCGTTATAACAGAACACTGCAAGCCGATGTAAGCTCTCGACTCCGTTGTGCGACAACATGGGCTCATCTTCTGGACGCGACGGCAAACTCACCGGGTTTGACGCAGCTCACGCAGCCGATGTTGCTCTTCCCGGTTTGCGAGTCGACTATCCGGGTCGGGCCCAACCCTCGCCGGCGTCGCCGTGCATTAATCAGACCCAGCATAGCCACACTGCTCTATCATAGTGTGCAGAGCTGTAGGTATGTCATCAATTATGCCATGACGTCTTATTTTCTCGGCTCGGCTTGGATTCCCACTCGTCCCGAGGAGCGGGCTCCGACAGCGTCCCACCACGGAGCCGATAGAACAATATGCGTCGCAAATTCCCATTGTCGCTCAGCACGCCAAGATGATTCGATGCGGCTACTAGGTTCAAACACGGTCGCTCGTCGTTTTCGCCTCATATCCGCGCCCAACTATTGCGACGGCTGCTGCGCTTGCTGGTTCCGTTCGGTAAGCCCCGTATAATATCCCGCGTAGTACCACGCCATGAGAAGCCGCTTGAGATTTTCGTCTTGTGCTAGCAAACATGTCAGTCAAACAATCCATGTACGACGTCGACTGTCGCACAAGTCTTGTCGCCAAGTTTCTGAGGCATCGACTTACCGGATCCTAGAGTGGTCTGGAGTGGAAAGGCTGCCGGGAACTTAAATCCTGCCGAGCATTGTCCAGTCGTGTTGTCTGCATCAGGGGGCAGATCGCCTGCCCCGGTCGATGAAGCCTGTCGTCGATTAGAGGGTTTCCTGCTAGCATGGCGGACACGAGAACGATCGGCCATGACCGGCACTCGTTCTGCAGCTCACCAAGTGCACTTGCTCATGCCCATCAGACATGGCTTCGCCTTCTTCCATAGCCAGGTCCTCGCGTTCGATTCCCGAAGTAGTGGGCTCACTGCTGGCCCAGCCCTTTTGTCCGCCTGCGGGAAAGGTGGCATTCGGAGTCGCTGTCGAATTCTCCTCTTCCACGCCTCTGACGCTCCCCCCCTTTGTATGGATGCTGTGGTATTTCTTGTACTCTTTCAAGGCGTCGTTCCACGAGTCTACCAGTGCTGAGTCGTCCCAAATCGCCTCCTCGTTTAGAGGGCCTTGTCTTTGCGACATGTTGGAGATTTTTTCAGGTGGTGCGAGCGTTGCAATCGTTTGGCTAGATGAGCGAGATGAACCCAAGGCAAACGCTACCTGTCAGTAAGTCCCCAAGCAGTGTGACGATGCTTCCAAGTCTGTAGGCAGGGGTTCCCCACCCAAGCGCGGCACTGATAAGCCGATGGTAGCAGCCTTCACCGCCTGCGAGACGGGCAGAATCCATTTTTGCCCTTCGTCTCGCCGCATCTCAAACTTGGTCAACGCCTCGCCTAGCACGATCAACAAACCAAAATGGCTCCCGAACTCAGGAAAAGAAAGGGCAAGTAATAGCATCTCGTGGTGTCGACTACAGCTGACACCTTTCATAGTCGCCACGGACTCACAGAAGAGCCAGGGACCAACTGCCAAGGCCCCGGAAAAGGCATCCAAGGTGAAGCGAAAGGGCAAGTTTTTCTCAAACCCAAGTGGTGCCATTACTGTGCAAGTTTCTAACAACTATCGTACATAGCTTCCGACGACACTTCACCCGTGTCTTCGAAAAAGCAGAGATCGACGAAGCCCACATCAACTCGGGCGAAGCCAACGGACAAGCCGTCCAGGGCCGTCAAGGTAGACAAGGCTGAGAAGCCGTCCAACGCAGACAAGACGACCGAGATAGACAATGTAGAGAAGCCGCCCAAGGCAGCCTCGAAGACCAAGACGGGGAAGGAGGACAAGCCGTCCAAGGCAGACAAGGTAGAGAAGCCGCCCAAGGCAGCCACGAAGACCAAGACGGGCAAGGAGGAAACCAAGGCAGACAAGACGGAGAAGCCGTCCAAGGCAAACAAGACGGAGAAGCCGTCCAAGGCAGACAAGACGGAGAAGTCGTCCAAGGCAGACAAGACGGAGAAGCCGCCCAAGGCAGACAAGACCAAAAGGCCCACCAAACCCGCTGTGGCTGTCGAGAAGGTCGAGCCTGTATCCGCTGAAACTGCTCCAGACTCGGAGGAGCAGGAGGATGATGGAGTGCTGCTCCTGGCTGACGAGCTGGACTCGGGCGAGGAAGATGCGGCCGGCGAGACTGCTCTATTCAAGCCCGGGCAGGATGTTGGAAAGATACCGACCATCTCCGGAGACCTCTTGAAGGCGTCCAAGCCACTCACGGGCGAGCGAGGCGTCATCTACATTGGCCGCATCCCCCACGGTTTTTACGAGTACGAAATGAGGCAATACCTGTCGCAATTCGGCCCCGTCAGCCGCATACGTCTGTCACGAAACCGGAAGACGGGTGCCAGCAAACACTTTGCCTTTGTTGAGTTTGAATCCGAAAGCACCGCCGAGATCGTCACCAAGACCATGGACAACTACCTGCTTTTCGGACATATCCTCAAGGTGAAGATGGTGCCCAAGAGCCAGCTTCACGAGGAGCTGTTCAAGGGCGCCAATAGGAGGTTCAAAAAGGTGCCATGGAACAAGATGGCCGGTCTGAAGCTGGCAAAGCCGAGGTCCCAGTCTGCATGGGAGGCAAAGGTCGAAAAAGAGCGTGCCAATCGAGCTCAGAGGGCTGACAAGCTCAAGGCAATTGGCTACGAGTTTGAGGCCCCAGATCTAAAGGACGTTCCCGCCGCCGTGCCAGCAGAGGACGTGGTGAACAAGGTCGAGGCCATCGAGGCCGCACCTGCGGGTGAGGGCGGCGGCGACGAGGCGGAGGGCGCTTCGGCGCACGAGGCGGAAGAGACACCAGAAGCAGAGGCGGAGACGACAAAAGCGCCCAAGGCCAAGGCGCCTAAGAAGAAGGGAACCAAGTCTGGAAAAGTGCAGAAAACGAAGGCATAGTAGAGTAGTAGAGTTCATATTACAGTTGATGTTATTTATTACCAATGGCCTTGGAACGACCGGACTTGCGCGATGCAAGTAATGTGCGCACATAAGCGAACCCAAAGCACTCATGGAGCACACATGGTGTACATGTGAGGCATTGGGATTATAAAAGGCGACATGATCTACTTCGCCCCGGGTTTTGAAGAAGCCACGGGAGACGTGTTCTTGTTCTTTGGTTACGAGAGGCGAAGATGATGGGAAGAAAATTTAAGATGGAGGACTGATTTCATTAGTGGATATATATAGCAGCCTGACTAATCCGCGGCCCACCGCAAGCTGGGAGAGTATAGGCCAACGTTCCACGATGGACAGAGTTAAGTAGGTACAGTACCTACCTTCGTATATAGAGGTATTCGGACCACGATTGACCTTTGTGCGTCAGACGCTCTAACTCCCGCCCTGCCTCAGCAACTGCACGAGCCCGAATCAGAGAGGGCAGGCGGGAAGGGGCAGAAATAGTTCTGACGAAGGTCGGCCGCAGCTTGATCATGTCCTCGACGGCCGCGACCAAGCCGGCTCATTCTGGTGGGTGGCTCCTCGCTCCAATTGGAGCGGATTTTCGTGTTCTGATGCCGCCGCACCTGCAGCAGCCAAGAGGATGCCTGCCAGCAAGAACAAGAAACCCGAATCGGCGGGCAACGGCGAAGCGCACCGCGACGCCGACGAGCTTGACGCCGACGGGCCGTCAACCGAGCCTGTGAGTGCCTGTATGTATGCGTGACTCCGCCCTGCGCTGTCTCTGACCGTCGTCTGTTGCAGGACGCATCCGCCGACGCCAAGTCCCCAGAAAGCCCGGGCAATGGTCATGTTGTAGAGCCGGACCCGTCAGACGACAGCCTCACAGCCCCTCGATCCGTTGACGAATCGACCGACGAGTTAGATCCGACGGCCAAGCTGGATGCCATGGGCAAGGAGCGGGAGGCCTTGCGGGCCGAGGTCGAGCATCTACGCCAGCAGCTCGAACGCATCCAAGCGACGCACCATCAAGAGACAGCCCAGCTGAGGACGGACCTCGAGGAGAGCAACAATGCCCGGGAACACACCGAAGAGCAGTACCATATTCTCCGGGGCCGCGTCGAAAAGATCAAAGAGTCCTTGAGCGACAGGCTGAAACGCGACAAGGCCGAGCTGGAAGAAGCGCGAGAGCGCATAGAGGAACTAGAAGAACAGAACGAGGAACTGAAGGGCTCGGCACAGTCGTCGGGCGAGAAAGTCGAGCAACTCGAGCAAGATTTACAAGATGCAACGCGAGAGCTAAACACGCTCCGCAGCCGCAATAATCTGTCGGCGCACAACTGGCTCAAGGAGAAAGAGGAGCTGACGAGGGCCGTGCATCACCTCAAGGAGGACATCGAGACGACGTCCAACGCCATGGGCGAGTGGGAGGTCCTGGCAATGGAAGAGCGCTCCGTCAAGGAGAGCCTGCTCGACAAGGTTGCCGAGCTCGAGGAGCAGGTGTCGACGCTGAAGCAGGGCTACGGGAGCGCGGTAGCGGAGCGCGACAGCCAGTCGACGCTCGTCGAAAACCTGCAAAACGCCCTGCGCGAAATCCAAGAGGCCCGCAAGCAGGAGCTGCGGGAGATGGTCGAGACGACGGAGAGCCAGCTGCGGGACGAGAAGCAGCGGGCGCAAGACGCCGTGGAGCGCAGTGCCGAGGCAAACGAGGCCAAGGAGGCGCTAGCCAAGGAGCTGGAGCGCACGGCGCCGTTTGAAAAGGAGGTCAAGGAGAAGAACCTGCTGATTGGCAAGCTCCGGCACGAGGCCATTGTGCTCAACGACCACCTCACCAAGGCGCTGCGCTATCTCAAAAAGACGAAGCCCGAGGACAACGTCGACAGGTAGGCGGCACGCTAGCCCACGAGGGCAAGACCCTATGCTGACCAGATACCACCGCACACAGACAAGTCGTCACGAACCACCTGCTGCACTTCCTGACGCTGGACCGTGGTGACGCCAAGCGCTTCCAGGTCCTGCAGGTCATGGCCGGCTACCTCAACTGGACCGACGAGCAGCGAGAGCAGGCTGGCCTGGCCCGGCCTGGCGCCTCGAGCGGCAGCCTGCGCCTCATGCTGTCGCCCTTTCACCGCACGCCGAGCTCGCCGTCGCTCAACGCCGACGTCTTTTCGGAGCCCGCGTCGGCAAAGGACAAGGAGTCGCTCGCGGAGCTGTGGGCCAGCTTCCTCGAGCGCAGCGCCAAGGAGGGCGCCGACGAGGCCTCGGCGCCGCCGTCGTCGATGAATGACAGCGTCGGCAGCACGGCGACGGGGCGGTCCGAGCCAGGCGGCCCGTGAGGGGCAAAGAGATCGGCCAAGGCCTCGGGACGAGCAAGGCAAATTCGGGGTCTCCGCCGTTGTGTTATGCATACATAGAGGGAGAAGGCGTTGGTGGGATGGCTGAAGGCCATGAGCAAACTAGGTCGGTCAAGGGAGGCCCTTTACGCGCAGCCGCCATTAGAGACGGGAGATTTTGCGGGTAAAAGATAAGGCCAGGGCATGTTTTCAGGGGGCTTCCAGGGGGCTGCGAACCAGTCACGCAAGGTCAAGGCTGTGATGATTGGAATTTCTGCATCTAACACGCACACGAGGAGCCTCTCTCTACGCGCCGTCGGCGGCAGCCTGCTCCTGAAGTGGCTGCAGGACGGACTGCGAGTAGGCCTCGGCATCCCTTAGGATGGCCTGCATGTCAATGCGATTGCTCAGCGCGTCGTTGATTCCCTCGACCACCTCCCTCTCCTCCATGACCTCGCGCATCAGGCGCACCTCGTGAGACCAGTAGGCCTGGCAGCGTAGCCGCAGTTCCTCGTCGCGCAGGGCCGTGTTCTTGACAATGCCCATGGCGCTCATCTTGCTCTTGGCGGTCAAGAGCCCGCGCGTGGCGGCTTCGACGCGCTCTGCGGGCGAGGGCAGCTGCGCAAAGGCGCGGTTGGTGGAGGAGAGGTAAAGTACCCATCCGAGCAGGGCGTCGAGAGCGGCGAGGGCGACGAAGCGATAGGTGCGCAGGGACCAGAAGAAGAAGTCGACGTCGTGAAGGCGCAGTGCCCGCGCATTGGCCTGGTAGTTGTACGAGTGGAGGAGGTAGATCTCGAGGCCGGCGAGGAGGCCGGCGGTGATGACGGAGATGATGCGCCACTGCGAGCCATGGCGGTCAGTCCAGAAGGGACTGGTGACGATGGCAATGGCGACTAGGTTGGCCAGGTGAGGCCACAGGGTATCTGTGAGCGCATAGTAAAAGTAGCTCGTCGGCTCGTCGGCGTTGCAAAAGGGGCACTCTGCCAGGACGGCGGGCCCGAACTGGAGATATAGAAGCCTGCTCTCGAGGTTGACGAACTTTGCGCGAAGGGCCTCGTCGCGGGGGGACAAGGTGTTTCCAGGGCGAAGGGCGGCGACGCGGTTGAAGAGGACGTCGACGGGGATCTGCAGGCGGCTCTGGGTGCGGACAAAGATGTTGTCGGGGGCGAGGGCAGGCAGCGTCTTGGCGAGGCAGACGATGGCGAGCAGGAAGAGCAGGGCCAGAGCGGGGCGGACGCGGCGAGGGACGGGCTGGACGGCGAGGCCGCTGAGGCGCGAGGTGGAGCGAACGGAGCGGTAGTAGGAGATGGCCTTGGGGAGGAGCATGGGGCCGAAGAAGAGGAGGAGAGAGCGAATGCTATGGAAGCGTCAATGGGCTGTCGAGAGGACGGGAGGAGGGAAAGGATGCTCACGAATCCCAGGGAATGGCCATGTTGGCGTCGGTGGTCCCGAGCCTGGAGACCGTCCGTTCCTCAAGGGGATACGATCCGACGATGACGACGAGCCGAGAAGAGGTATGGAAAGGCGGAACGAGAACAAGGTGGCGTCGCCTGCTGCAGTGTGGGGCCGCCGGCAGGCAAGCGGGAAGCCTGCTTTATGTACTTCGTACGAATACTAGGTACATACGAATACTGTACGGAGTATATCCATATGCATATGCATATATATATGCATGTATTCGTACGAGTTAGTATCATTAAGACGGGCAGGCGTCTGGCTGTTCGTGAGGCTACGACAAAAGGGACAAATCAGGACCTTTAACGGAGTATCTTAATCGTAAACATTTGCTGCATGAAGCCTGTAAGTCGGCGTGCTTTATTCCGGAAACTCCGGAAACCCGTCTTTGCTGTGTGAGGGACTTTGGGTGGGGTACGGATAGGGGGCGTTGATTAGGTAAGGCATGGGGTCCAGGGGTCTCCCCACTGCAACAAATTTTTCCTATTCGCTTTGCTTCTCCCCCTTCGTCTCCCCATCACCACTGGCTCACCAACTCTGCGGACTGCCGTCCATCACATCTTGATAGCATCAGGCCAGACATGATCAATGCTCATATCCTTGAGCCGCCCCCTCGTCCCTCATCCCTTCCGCTCGTGACCGTGACCATCCCGTACCGTTGGCACTTTCGAAGCTTTGGCGATCCTTTCTTCCATGGTCGCTGAAGTCAAAAAGATGCCTATATCAACCTTAGCCACTCTGCCAAGAGTGCTTCTCCGTCGTGTTACAAAGTCTCAGCTTAAGCAATGAGGAACTTTGCGTCAATTTCAACGAGATACACATCCTCCAGACCCCCATTATCTCCCCGTACAACAACTCTTGCGGAGCACGTCACGCCGTGCTGGCTGCCAGCCATCATCTATAATTCCTTCTTTTCCTTGCCCCCCTCCGTCGCTTGTGTTGCTGGCACCGCCATCTTCGACCCGGTCCTTTCTGGTTTTCCTTTCATCTCGTCCGTCTTCGTCCCTTGGAGGGGCCCCCTCCCGACAAAGACGACGATCTCGGACACGAGTGAGATGAATCCCGAACATGCCAGCTGCCATGACGGAGCGCTGACGCTTCCCATCGGAGCACTGGGGAAGGATATGATCCACTCCGCGTAGTACGGGAACCAGCCGTAGGGCAGCCAGAACATGGGCTCCTTGCCGTACCAAAACGGGAGAAAGTATTGCGGCCCCTTGGTCAACAGGAGTCGGATCACTGTGAGGGAGTTGTCGAATTTGGACTTGGAGGCTTCCATTCCCTTCTCTGCACAGGCGCGTACCGTTAGCTCAACCTTCTCCCCGCCTCATGCGCGTGCCTCTTGGCAGACGTACTCGCCGCGTCGAGTTGCTCGAGCAGCTTGTCGTGCTGCCGCCGCATCTTGGCCCATTTTGCAAACTCGTCCTGACTGCTCGTCGCATTGAGATCCCGCCGGGCCTGCAGATACTCGGCCTGGAGCTTGCGCTGCTGAGCGGCAGCTTTCGACGTCGGAACGGGCAGGTAGTTTATCAGTGTCCAGAGCTGGAAGCAGCCGTCAGTAAGGCCGGGCAGGTTAGAAGGTCCTGGAAACAAGGGACAGTACCAGGCTGTTGATCCGAGCTGCGCCAATGGCGTTGATGACGTGCGCCACGAGCTCGACGGCAAATATGACAAACAAAAGGTTCGCCATGGCTGTCGACGCGCGCTGAGCAGCAGTTCGAGGTCAGAGGCGGGATGGACGGGCTACCTCGTTAGCATTGTGTTGTGGGTGGTTTGCGCTGCCCTTGGGAATTGGCGCGCCAGCCAAGCAGCCACGCAGAGTGGAGTTGGAGTGCGAGTGTGGCTCTCGCAATGCGATGACGTAATCCTCCGAACAGATAGGTAATGAGCCTGCCCCTCGAGCTACCCTGGACCACCCTTTAGGCTCTCTCCACCGCATTCCCTCACCCTCTCCAACAATGTCCAGGGCACTTGACAAGAGCACTAGAGATGCACTCGGTGACGGAGATCAGGGCGAGTCTTTTGAAAAAATCGCCTCGGTCCTCTTGGGTCCTACCGATACAGCCGGATCGTTGCTTGAGATCGAGTTGCTAGGGTACAGTCACGGCCTCAACCCTGCGACATATTTCTTGCGAGATGGAAACGCCATCGCCATACCCAAGCTACGGCTCGTGCAAGCCTTTGTGCATGCCCGGCACATCTTCAGAACATGCAAGGCCCAAGGTCTTGCCTCGTCTGGTCAAACCATCCGCAGGGCCACGGCGGTGATGCTCCTCTCTGACCCGGAGAATCTCACCGCCGCGAACGCACGGAAGATTGTACTGACAGACGCCCTGTCCAGCGCCAAGGACGTTGCGGCCCTGCTCACGCGTGAAAAGATGTTCATCGACAGCCTGCTCACGAGCCGTCTACACCGGCATACCAAGTCACCCAACTTGTGGAGTCACCGGCGGTGGCTGGTGGATCGATATCGGGAGGCTGGGCTTGCCATGGACGTGGCAGAGGACATGAAGACGGTCGTGTTCGTCTCAGGAGAGAGGCACCCACGCAACTACTATGCGTGGTGTCATGCCCGATACCTGATCCGACTGCTCGAGGCGGACTGCAAGACACGGCCAGACGCTGCAGTCTCTACGATTCTGGGAGATGCCAAGAGATGGTGTTTTGACCACCACAGTGATATTTCTGGCTGGATGTTCCTCCTTTTCCTGCTCGAGAGATGCCCTGCAGGGGCTGGCTTGGTACTCACCGAGACGATGAAGCTGGCCGAGTCGCTTCGGTGGCGGAACGAGTCGGTCTGGTATTTTCTTCGCAACATGCCGGCCGCACGTGTGGCAGGGCTGCACGAGGAGCTGTTTTACTGTACCTGGCAGTCAGTCCGCAAAGAGACGCAGGAGGGCAGCCAGGAAAGAAAAGTCCTAGACGGTGCGTCAAGCTGGATGCAGACATATGCGAAGGCGCCCGCCAACAGATACTAGCGACAAGACCGGCCAGGAGCCCCCGACTCGAAAACAATGGCCGAGGACAAACGATCAGGTTCGACAAGGTCGATGAATGCGCTGGAGGGCTACACTATCCACCTTGCCTTATCCCAACAACCGGGTTTGCCATACAAGAAGACTTGCCCATTGCAGGCACATTGATGAAGGGACCTCGAGATAAAAGACATCAGGAATGGCAGGGCATGCAGATGTCATGAAGAGTTGGAAACAAAGACGACATTCTCAATAGGCATGGTGAAGCGTCTCACGGAAGGGTCCGAGACAGCGACATGTATCTGTACATGTCGGGTACGCCTGGCCCTCGAGATGGGAGGCACCCCTTGCACCAGACCAACCGCGGCTGGCATGCCCTCGCTATAATGCAACTGGCAAGGGAGAAGCATACGCAACTGCTGTTCGACGGACGGTCAGGTCATCATGGCTCCCCGCCCCAGGTTTACGCCCTGATGACGAAGGTGTTTGCTGATGTCGGGCAGAGAGACGAGCCCCTTGCATAGGTGTACCAGGTATTCGTACTTCGTACTTCGTACTACTTCGTTGTAATCGCCCGGAACTGCGGAACGGTGAAGCCCCCGAGCCGTGGCGCATGCCTTTGACCAGGTGTCAATTCCTCAAGCCAAAAAGGCTTCCTGTAGTATATGATTCGTGGCGTATAGCGCCTTCCCTAAAAGATTGTAGGTCAATTTTTATCTTATCAGCTCGGATAGGTACGTACCGACGTTAGGATAGGTACGTACCGACGTTAGCTAAGGTACGTACCGACGTTAGCTAAGGTACGTACCGACGAGAGCTAAGGTACGTACCGACGAGAGCTAAGGTATATACCAACGTAAGCTAAGGCACGAAAATCACTTAAAAAGTAAAAAAAGTATATAGGCAGCTTTATTGCTTTCTTTTAAATGCGCTAGAGCTTAGAACGGAAGTGAAATTAGTAAGAGAAATAGAGCGCGTCTCTACGAGTATAAAGATACTATTTTTTTTTCTTAGGTTGTTTATTATTATAGCGAAAGTTAAGGGTTTATCTAACGGATTCCCTAAGTTACTTCCCCTACGTTTTTAATTTCTTTACCGGCTATATAATAGCGCTCTTTTATTATACTATAATCGAGTCCTTCTTAGCTAAGTACTAGCTACTAGCGCTAAATAATATTACTACTACGCTTTAGTAGTAAGATCCTCTTAGCCTAGAAGACTTTATATTATAAGAGAGGGGTTAAAAGTTAAACTCTATAAGACCTACTTTTTATGCTAGAGTCTCCCGCCCCCCTATCTCCCGCCCGCTTATATTAATTTTCAATTAGTAAAGGTAACTATTACTAATTAACGAAGAATTCACTTATCTTTAAGCACCTTTTTAAAGCCTTTCTACGCCTTTTACTTTATTACCTACTATTAATATACTGTCCTTCTTCTAATAGATTAAGAGCTTTCTTCTAGGGTGTTAAGAGTCTTAAGCTAACCTTAAGGAGGCTTTAACTCTTCTAAGACTACTCCCGCCGCCTTTTATAACCTATCCTTATTGTTATAACCTGCTAAGATACAAAGAAGCTAGAAACCGCCGCTTAGCCTTAGCCCGACGAGAGCTTTAAGTCTAATAGCAAGAGCTTAAACGGCGAGACCTTATAGTTTAACAACGAGAGCGCTACGCGCTCTTACTCCTCTAATAGCTATAAAGGCTACTCGAAGGCTAAATCCTAGGAAGCCGCTTAATCTTAGGAAGCCTAAGCCCGTAAGACCTTTGCCTACCTTAATATTAAATTAAGGCACGTTTAATATTAGCACGCCGCTTACCGCAGCTAGGTCCGCCGCCTATACTACTACTACCGCCGCTGCTAATAAGGTAGATCTTATAGTATAATTCGAGGCGGTATACGCGCTTGCGAGAGAGATCTCCGCCTATATTGCGTTTAATACCGCCCCTACCGTCGCCTACGATACTATCGCTCTTCCCCTCGCCCCCGACGGCGCCCCTAACAGCGCCGCTCCCGACGTCGCCGCCTTAAGAGCTTACCTAGCCCTCGCCCCTAACGTCGCCCCCGCGGAGGACGACACTAATGCTAATACTAAAAGAGGGGTCTTAGCTCTAGGGCTAGAGGACAAGGAAGAGGACGAGGGCGAGGAGATGCCTATACGTAGGCGGGTTGCCGATCCTACTATAGCTAACTAACGCCTATAGATTAAGACCTTACGGTTAATCGCTGCAATATTAGTTCCGGATATTACAACGGCCCTTAGTCTCTCGCAAAGGTAGGTTTACTATATATTAAGCTATAGTATAACGCCGGCCTACGGGAATAGTAAGCGCCCCCTAATCGTGCCGAGACCTCTTTTAGATAGTCTTTAAAGCATAATTTACACGCTAAGGAAGACTAAGCGGTTCCTATCACTTATATAGCTACGTAAAGCTATTCCTAAGCTTCGCCTCTATAGTAGTAAGGCTATACGTAACGCTCTTAGCGTAATTAAAGCCCGACGCTACCTTTAACGGGTGTAGCCTAACCTAGAAATATCCTAGCGTGCACGGATTAAGTTTGCTCTTCGTTAGCGGTATTTTACTAAGGAAGATTAGGAATAATAGATCTAGTCTAACGAGACCTATATTACTAACGTCCCTCGTCGCCGCTAGATAATACTCTTTTTAGGTTAGTCCTTTCTTAATTATCTCTTTATGTGTTTTATATATCGTATTAATCTTTATTAGACGAGAACCTAAACGATTTTAGTAAGTCTAAACTTAAGGGCAAGGGTATTATATTCTAGGGCTACTTCGCTAGCGTAGAGAAAGGCATATATCTATTATAGGATAAAGCAGCTTTAGGCTATATAACGGCAGAGTCTTATTCCAAATATATTTTACCTTTATTCTAGGACTTCTAGCTTTAGCGGAAGGAATTTACGATCTAGTAAGACAATGCCCTAACACACGCAGCCGCCTCTATACAAGAGGTTATTATAAAGCTCTTCCTAAATGCGAAGCTAGCCGTATAGCCGCCTTATAGCCCTAATCTTAACCTAATTAAGTATATATAGTCGGAGATAAAGTTATAGATTAATAATAAATATATACAATAGCGGCCTATAGGCCTTACCCTTAAAAGTGCTATTATTAATGCTTAGAACGCTATTTCTAACGATTTTCTACTACAGTTAGTATATTTAATACTAAGGAGGCTTTAAGCTATGCTTAAGGCGGGCGGCGGATATACTAGATACTAATTAACATTCTAGTACCTCTATTAATACTGCTTTTCGCTTATTTCTTATATTTCTTTTAGTATCCTTATATATCTCTTATCTTAGCAGCAATATGCACTACCCTTATAAAAGGGCAGAAAAACAAGGGGCCCTAATTCACATGTTTATAATCTTTTAGGGAAGGCGCTATACTTCGTACGTACGGAGTACAGCGGATAAGCGACGCTAAGATAGCATTTCCCTCTAATATCGTAAGGAACGTTAAGACTTTAACTCGTCCTACTAGTATCGGGGGTTAATAGACCGCGATCCGCGTTAGCCGCTATCGAAATAGTGCACCGGTTCTAGCACTTAGGGCTCGTAATAAGCGCCCGCCTCTATAAGGAGAACGATTAATCTACAATCCGAGCAGCTAATCAACGGAGGGATAGCGCTATAGTTCTAACGCAAACACATGTACGAAGTATATAGTTACGTAGAAACGGATATAGGTAAAGGGTGGTAGGCGCTATACTATATAGGTAGTAGTAGAGGAGAAGCTGCCGATATACGTTCGAGGCCTAGGGCTACTAGGAAAGATAAGGTATGTACTTCGTATATATATACGAGTTACGAATACTATATCTATGTTGCGGTTAGCCCGCTATTAGTCAGCCTTATGCGAGGGGCAGCTATTAGGGCTACCCTCTCGCACAGCTAGCTTCCTCTTACACACACACATAGACACGATTATTAGCTCCTGCTATATAAGCTCTAGAGGTTATAAGCCCTTACACGCTTCTACTTACTTGCCTGCGTTATAAGACGACCTTCTTTTGCATCGAGTAGCTATTCTTCGCCCTCTTCTAATTGCACCGATCGATTTTTTCACGCCGAGAGACCGAAAGAAAAGTCTTCTCGAGCATTATTTTTTTCACGACTTCGAGCCGAGAGACTAAAAGAGTCTTCTCGAGCCCCTACACCTACGACATAGTTGTCCGTTAGGTCCGATAGAACGAAACGATATGCTAAGAGACTAGAAGAGTCTTCTCGAGCCACTCCCTCCGATATAGTTGTCCGTAAGGTCCGAACGACAAATGCCGAGAGACTAAAAGAGTCTTCTTAAGCCACTCCCTCCGATATAGTTATCCGTAAGGTCCGACAGAACGAAACGATATGCCGAGAGACTAGAAGAGTCTTCTCGAGCTACTCCCTCCGATATAGTTGTCCGTAAGGTCCGATAGAACGAAACGATATGCCGAGAGACTAAAAGAGTCTTCTCGAGCTACTCCCTCCGACATAGTTGTCCGTAAGGAACGAACGATGCTATCCTAAGAGGCTAATTTGCCTTCTCTTATAATACGACGATTTTTGTCCTAAGAGGCTAGTTGCCTTCTCTTGCAATACGAACGATTTTCTATCCTAAGAGGCTTAGTCTGCCTACTCCTATAGTAATATAACTACGACGAAAAAACGAAAAAAGAATTGCTAGGCTATAGCCGCCCGAGATTTAACGAAGACTTCCCCGTTTAGGAAAACGAATTAATTGCCTATTCGGGCATTTAGAAGGGTAGAAAGCCCTGCGATAAAAGGAACAATAAGTCACGGAGGAAAGAGCTATAGAGTGCAGCTTTAAGAGCGCCTTAAGATAACCCTCGCGGCCCGCCTTATATAGTAGTAGGATTCGGCTAAAGGGAGGTATTACGGTTAGCCCGCTATTAGTCAGCCTTATATAAGGGGCAGCTATTAGGGCTAACCTCTCGCATAGCTAGCTTCCTCCTACACACACACATAGACACGATTATTAGCTCCTGCTATATAAGCTCTAGAATCTAGACGACCGACAACTTAGAAAGTACGGAGTACTTCGTATATACATACCTTCGCGCGCTAGGCGGGGTTCCTATTAGTAGCTAGGTAACCGTTATACGCGCTATAACTATATTAGTCCCGCCACGTGTCTTATAACTCTATTAGACCTATAATAGTATTAGGATCGTAACCGTTATACGCTTATTAACCGTTATATGCCTATAATCGTTATAATAGTAAAAAACAGTATTATAAGCGTGATAAGAATAGCCGAAAAATTAGTTTTAAATATATAACCGTTATATAAAATAAGTATTGCTATTTACATAGCACGATATTGCTATTTGCATAGTAAGATACCTAAATCCCTACTCTTTCTATACGTACCCCACGCGCCTATGTCCCGCCACTAAAATTAGGTAGAGGTATATAGCAATTAAGAGGGCCGCGTAAATCGTCCTTAGCCTTAATTTAATTTAATAGTTATAGCAGCGCGTAATTTAGCAGCGCTTGCGTAAGAAGCTTAAATAATGCAAATAACGTATGTTTAAAGGGATCGCGAGATGTTCGCACAATCGGCCCGTTTATTAGTCCGGCCTAGACTGCGTGGCTTGCGTAGCTGGAATAACCTCTTTAATAGACGGCGACGGCGACGGCGACGGCGATAGCGACGGCGACGGCGATAGCGCAGCTCTTATAGCTCTTCCGCCCCTAGCCCGTCTCCCTCGAGATCCCCTTGCCTATGTATTTACGCGTGCACGCGATCTTCCTTATAACGCTTATTATAATACGTCTACCTTATTCTATGTGCGTATGCGCCGTACGCTTGCGTTAAGTCGGCGGGGACTAGCCTAACTTAATCGCGGCAGCTGCCTTTATATCCCTCGTCCTCGTCCTCGTCCTCGTCCTCGTAGCTATAAGGCTGCTTATAAAGCTACTAGCGCCTATTAATCGTCGTCTTCCTCTTAGTATTATAAGGTTAAGGGCATAGTTAGACTAGTATTTTTTATAGCGCGAGGCCGGCCCTTAAGCGTTTACACTACGTTAGGGTCTTAGATATAAAGGAGTAGCTCCTTAAGGTCCTAGAGGTCGTTATTAGCATCGTTTATAGTAATAAAAGGGGGGGGGGGGGTCGAACTAAAGGCTTCTTAAGCTACTACCGGGAAAGAATATTAAGTCTAATAAGCGGAAGCGGAGGGTTCGCTTTAAGACGCTAGAGAATAACGTAGGTATAAGGAAGCCCCTATTATTAAGTAAATCGGCCGGTATAACGTAGTAGCGGTATTAGCTCCCGTAGTTCTATCCCTACCTCTATAGGCATCGCGGCTAAGGCAAGCCGGTGCTATATAGTATGTATATTAATAGCCTAGTATATAATTTAGAAAGTTAGCTTGCTAAGCTATTTCTAACCGCTATAAACTAGCCGCTACCGTCCTTACTATCGGGCGGCCTCTTACTAGTAGTAGCGCTCTTTATTCTCGATTATCTAAAGCAAGGCGGTATAAAGGTAAAAGAGGTCTCCTATACCTATAAGAAGGTACGATTTAACGTCTTTATAAGCGGTCTCTACGGGGCTATTAACCCTTTAGCCGAAGTTGCGATACCTACTAAGAAAGCAGGCAGCCTATTACTCCCGCTAAGGCATATATTCCTTCGAAATATACTTAATAATACGGGCCTAGAGCTCTCCGTAGGTTTTATCGAAAGTCTTTTAATTAGCCTTAAATTCCTCTTCTATAGAAGCGTAGATTATAAGTTTCTAAGCTATAAACATACTCTTATAAGTGTATTTATCGGCCGGAGGGGGGGGTGCGTTCCCTACCGCTTCTGCCTCTTCTGCCTCTTATTATATACGAGCTCGTCCGTTAGGATCGCATTCGTTAGCCTCGTTAGCCTCGTTAGCCTTGTTATCGTCGTCGTTATCGTCGTCGTCGTCGTTATCGTCGTCGTAGCTAGGCTCCTTCTACCGCGTCTTTATTCTCGCGTAGATCTTAGCGTTAATATACTATACGTAAAGCTATTACTACGAGGAGGGGAAAACGTTTAAGAGGGCGTTTTTAAAGGCCTTTTCCTTATCTATAATAATAACAGTCGGCTCTATAGCCTCGACCTCTAGTCGTAGCTCGTTAAGCCGCTCTACTAGCTACTAGAAGCCCTCCTCCTTTTCCGTATTAATAAGGCTAAAGGCGAAGTTAGCAATAGAATTCTAATCGGTGATTCTAATAGCCTAGAAGAGAAATATCTTAAAGCGGTTAGTATTATATATATTATTAAGGCCGAGAACCTTAGGGAACCGCTTCTATATCTTCTCGCACTAAGGGTAGGTCTAGAAGATAGCCTTAACCTTCCGACCGTTATTGCCGTCGCCGTCGTCGCCGTTACTATCGTCGCTATCGCTATCGGCGTCGGCGTCGGCGTCGGCGAGCTTAACGATATATTTAAGGCCGGCGTCTCGGAGGTAGGCGATAAAGGCTTAGGTAGTAGTCTTCCTACTAAGGGCTACGGCGCGGATCTTCTAACGATCGTTGTAGATATCCTTTTGCCGAAAGAAGGATTCTTCGGCAGTTAACAATTCCCTAAGGATCGATGCGATCTCGCGAGCAAGGACGGCTTAAAGCTTAGAAAGCCGGCTCTTAAGCTCTTACTAAACAACGGTTCGTCGGCGATATATATTATACGCCGAGGGATTAATTAACTACCTATAGTTATACTAACTATTATTAACGCGGAAGGTCTACTTCTAGTTTAAACTTTAGGTTACTAAGGCTATAATCGTAACGGGGCAGTTAATCTTTATAGAGGAGGCTTTACGGAGCCTAGCGCTTTTCGAGGCTCGTCGAGGCCTACGATCGTATATAAAGATAACGTAGGTTAGAACTAGCTAGCCATTAATCTTACGCTTATAGGCGCTATTCTTCTTTACGATAGCGGCGCTATTCTTACGGTAGAAACGTTATAGGAAGTCGTATAGCTTATCGTACGTATTAAAGGTCGGCGAGGGCGGTAAAGGTCGAATTAGTAGGCTATCGTAGTTTTCGGGTTCGTAAAGAGGCCTCCTCTCCTCGTTTTAAGAGGGCTTATCGGCGCGTAGCTGCTTGTGCATTAGCTCTTAGGGAGGGCGTTGCGAATCTATCGCGAATAGCTTTACGTCGCTATTATAGGAAAAATCGATAGGCACAATTTACGCGGCCCTCTTAATTGCTATATACCTCTACTAAAATTTAGTAGCGGGACATAGGCGCGTAGGGTACGTATAGAAATAGTAAGGGTGTATATATCTTACTATATAAATAGCAATATCGTGCTATGCAAATAGCAATACTCTATATAATATAACGGTTATTAAAAATAATTATTTTAAGTATTAAATAAAGAGTACTTAGCCCTAGGTATAGGACGCCGGCTGTAGGGCTAGGTCCGGGCCCGGGTCCGGTAGGTTACGTAGTATAAGTATAGGTTATAGGCTATAAGGCATAGGTATAGGTAATAAGCTATAAGGCACTATAAGGCATACGTACGGGTTATAGGCTACGAGGCACTACGAGGCATAGGCACGGGCTATAGGCTATAAGGCACGGCACGGGTTGTAGGTTACGAGGCATAAGGCAAAGGACAAAAAAATTTATATACCGGGAATTAAACCCGGATCTACGAGGCTACGAACTACGATCTACGCCGCTTGCCGCTTAGCTAAGCGGGACGATTACTAATTACTAATTATTAAAAATTCACAACTTTATTTTACTATATAAAGGTAACCCTACTACCTAAGCGGCAAAGGGGATACGTACCCTACGCCCCGTAGCTAATATACGGCTAATACGGTTACTAGCGGCTAATATAGTTATAAGCGGCTAATATAGTTACTAGCGGCTAATAAGGCTTTAAGCCGTATAACGGTTATATATATATACGTATTATGCTTACCTAATATAGTTATTCCCTTAGCACGGTTATTAACTAAATAACTATTATATAATACTACTTATTTTATTACGTATAGTAACTATTATACGCGGTATAACTATTACGCTTTAGTTACTATAATATAGCTATAATAGCTATATGCGTTTATCGCCGTAATACGTAATACAACACCGTTACACTAATTACAATACGATGTTAGACCTATATATAACCGTTATACGTACTAAACATAGTTACCTACCTACTATTCTTAAGTATGCCCGGCGCGCGAAGGTACGGATAGCCCCTTGCATTTCGACTGTAAGCCACTAGGGGGTTTTATATATACTACCCTATTAACCCCCTCGCGGCATTTACCGAGGCCCCTCCCTGCTTAGCGCTATCTCGCTACTACTTCGTATATACTATAAACTTTAACGCCGAGCACATGTCGAGACGAGCCGCCGTCGTGCTATAATGTATGTATGTAATGTCTCCCGCATAAGTGCGTAAGTCGACACCTACCTAGGAGGTAGGTAGGTGTTAGATCTTCGATCTACGGCCTACTAAATGAGGATGCGAGAGATGTGTGTTATAACGGCCGTTAGGGCGCTGCAGCGGCTGTCAGGCCGCTGAAAGCAGTGTATTTAATGTATGTGATAATAATGCTTATTGTGCCTAAAAAGGGGCTGCCTTAAGACCTTATTTAAGGGGTCTCTTAGCCTAATTTCCCGTCTGTAATCCCGCACGTAATCTATCCCTTTACCCGTAGATCTAATACACCCCTTTAGCTTTAATCGCAATGTAAGAGAAGCTAGACTAAAGAGCTTAAATAGCTTAAATCCGGGGTCTTTTTGCTAATGTTTAATCTATTAATCGGGGCGGATTATTGTGTTCTTCCGGGTCCTCCTTAAGACCGACTATTATAGCAATTGTAACTCGGCATTTTATGCCTTTACACTGCCGTATACGCCTTTAGCGGTAATAACACGCCTTATTCCTTTTGTATTAATCGATTAGTTAATTAGTCGATTGCTTCGGACGGTTTGTGTGTGGTTTATTAGAGTGTGCGGGCGGACGAGGGCTTATATAGCCGAGGCTTATGTATGGCCGTAGGCTTTGTGTTGCCGAGGGCTTTATATAGCCGAGGGCTTTATATTCCTAAGGGTTATATTCCCGAGGGCTCGTGTGTGTATAGCCTATAGATAAAGTCGAGGCTCGTATAGCCGAGGCTCGTAGATAGGTGCGGACGAGGGAGTCTTCCGTTGCCGCGAGAGCTGCTTGCTTAAGCGAGTATTGCTGCTTAAGCGAGTGTTACTGCTTAAGCGAGTGTTACTGCTTAAGCGAGTGTTACTGCTTAAGCGAGTGTAATGCGGACGAATGCCGTGATAGGTGCGGATAAGGGAATCTTCCGTCGCCGCGAGAGCTATTTGCTTAAGTAAGTAAGTGTATATAAGGGAGAGGGACTCTACCGCTCGCTGCGACGAGGGACTCTACCGCTCGCCGTAATATGCGTATTGCTCGAATAAGTGTTTATAACGAGGGTGGTCTTTCGTCTTGCTGCGACGAGGGACTCTGCCGCTCGTTGCGACGAAGGACTCTACCGCTCGCTGCGACGAGGGACTCTGCCTCTCGCTGTAAGAGCTGCTTGCTCGAGAGCCGTTTGCTCGAGAGCTGCTTGCTCGAATAAGTAAGTATATACGAGGGAGAGGGACTCTACCGCTCGCTGCGACGAGGGACTCTGCCGCTCGCCGTAAGAGCTGCTTGCTCGAGAGCCGTTTGCTTAAATAAGAGCGACGAGGGATTCTACCGCTCGCTGTAAGAGCTGCTTGCTCGAATAAGTGCGACGAGGGACTCTACCGCTCGCCGTAAGAGCTGCTTGCTACGACGAAGGACTCTACCGCTCGCCGTAAGAGCTAATTGCTTAAATAAGTGTTTATAACGAGGGAAAGGGACTTTTCCTTCTTTCCGCCGCCGCGAGCTATTAGCTCGTCGAGAGCTATTAGCTTATGCGTTAGATAAATGTACGGACGAGAGAGTCTTCCTCCCGCCGCGTTATATATTTGCTAGCGACGACGAAAGAGTCTTCTTCTTCTCTTCCCGCCGCCGCGAGCTATTAGCTCGGTCGAGAGCTATTAGCTTATGTGTTAGATAAGTGCGCGGACGAGGGAGTCTTCCTCCTTCTCTTCCCGCCGCCGCGAGCGTTTGCCGTAACGACGAAAGAGTCTTCTTCTCTTCCCGCCGCCGCGACTGCTGCGTGCTACGATAAGAGAGTCTTTCTCTTCTCCTCTCGCCGTCGCGAAATGTGTATGCTGCGATAAGAGAGTCTTCCTCCCGCCGCCGCGAACTATATATGCTGCGACGAGAGAGTCTTCCTCCCGCCGCTACGATATGTTATATTACTGCGAGTATATTTGCCGCGACGACGAAAGAGTCTTCTTCTTCCGCCGCCGCGATTGCTATATACTGCGATAAGAGAGTCTTCCTCCCGCCGCCGCGAACTATGTATGCTGCTGCGACGAGAGACTTTGCCGCTCGCCGCGACGAGGGACTTTGCCGCTTGCCGCGACGAGGGACTCTTTCTTTTCTCTCGCCGCGATGTGTTATTACTACGACGACGAAAGAGTCTTCTTCTCTTCCCGCCGCCGCGAGCTATTAGCTTATAAGCTAATAGCTTATGTCTTATCTAAGTGTACGGACGAGGGGTCTTTGCCGCTCGCCGCGAATAGCTTATATAGTCTTATTTATTTAATGCCCCGGAGGGGTTAACTCCTTAATGTAGGCTTATTTAATACTACGGAGGGGTTTGCTCCTTAATATAGGTTTATTTAATGCTACGGAGGGGTTTGCTCCTTAATATAGGCTTATTTAATGCTACGGAGGGGTTTTCTCCTTAATATAGGCTTGTTTTTAGCTTAGCTAGCTAACGAGGGAATTACCTTCTCGCCTCTGCTAGTAGTAGGATGTGTGTTTAGCTAGCTAACGAGGGAATTACCCTCTCGCCTCTACTAAAAGCAGGATATATGTGTTTAGCTCTAATAAGGGAATTACCCTCTCGCCTCTATTAAAAGCAGGATGTATGTGTTTAGCTAGCTAACGAGGGAATTACCCTCTCGCCTCTGCTAGTAGTAGTAGGATATATGTTTGGCTAGCTAACGAGGGAATTACCCTCTCGCCTCTACTAGTAGTAGTAGGATGTGTATTTAGCTAGGGAATTACCCCTTTTCGCCTTTGCTAAAAGCAGGATATATTATTCTTTCTAGTGCCGCGAGGTGGTCTTTTGCGGGCTTTCTTTCGATATATTAGTGCTACTTAGTGCGGGCTTTCTTTCGATGCATTAGTGCCGCTTAGTGTAGGCTTTTTCGATGTATTAGTACCGCGAGTCTTACGGGTTTTTTCGATATATTAGTGCCGCGAGTCTTACGAGCTTTCTTTCGATATAGTGCCGCGAGAATAGTTCTCGCGGGCTTGTTTCGATATAGTGCTGCGAGAATAGTTCTCGCGGGCTTTATTCGATAAGGTGCCGCGAGGATAGTTCTCGCGGGCTTTATTCGATAATAATACCGCGAGGTGGTTCTCGCGGGCTTATTTCTTTCGATACGAGAGGAATCTAGTCCTCTTGCTAAGCATAATTAGCTAGGCTTTTCTCGCGGTTTAAAGGGGGCCTAATAGTTAAATAGTGGCTTCTTTTAGTAGCTTAGCTAGAAGACTAAGACTCTTAATTATTAGATCTTCGATCTACGGCCTACTAAATAAGGATGCGAGAGATATGTGTTATAGCGGCCGTTAGGGCGCTATAGCGGCTGTTAGGCCGCTGAAAGCAGTGTATTTAATATATGTGATAATAATGCTTATTGTGCCCGAAAAGGGGCTGCCTTAAGACCTTATTTAAGGGGTCTCTTAGCCTAATTTCCCGTCCGTAATCCCGCACGTAATCTATCCCTTTACCCGCGGATCTAATAGTAGGTACCTTCGCGCGCCGGGCATACTTAAGAATAGTAGGTAGGTAACTATATTTAGTACGTATAACGGTTATATATAGGTCTAACATCGTGTTGTAATTAGTGTAACGGTGTTATATTACGTATTATAGCGATAAACGCATATAGCTATTATAGCTATATTATAGTAACTAAAGCGTAATAGTTATACCGCGTATAATAGTCACCGTACGTAATAAAATAAGCACTATTGTATAATAGTTATTTAGTCTTTAACCGTGTTAGGAAAATAACTATATTAGGTAAGCATAATACGTATAGACCTATAACCGTTATACGGCTTAAAGCCCTATTAGCCGCTAGTAACCGTGTTAGCCGCTTATGACCGTGTTAGCCGCTAGTGACCGTGTTAGCCGCGCGGGGCGTAGGGTACGTATCCCCTTTGCCGCTTAGGTGGCGGGGTTACCTTTATATAGTAAAATAAAATTTAAAATTTTCAACAATTAGTAATCATCCCGCTTGGCCAAGTAGCAAGCGGCGTAGATCGTAAACACGTAACCTCGTAGGTCCGGGTTCGATTCCCGGTATATAAAAATTTTTGTCCTTTGCCTCGTGACCTATAACCCGTAGCCCGTGCCTCGTAGCCTATAACCCGTGCCTGTGCCTCGTAGTGCCTCGTAGCTTATAATCCGTACCTATGCCTCGTAGCCTATAACCCGTACCTATACCACGTGACCTACCGGACCCGGGCCTAGACCCGGCCCTACAGCCGGCGTCCTATACCTAAGGCTAAGTACCTTCGCGCGCCGGGCGGGGTTCTAGTCAGTGGCTAAGTCACTATGTTAAGCGGCAAAACTATGTTAAACTCGTCCGTAGTATTACTAACGTGATAGGTTTAACATAGTGTTCTAGTCACTATAAGAATAGCCGAAAAAATAGTTTTAGCAAAACATCGTTTTATATAGGAAAAACGGTTATAAAATAAAAGTCATTTTAGCAATAAATAAAGAGTACCTATTGCTAGGTACTCGATACCGGCTGCGGGGCCGGGGCCGGGGCCGGGTGGGGCGCTACCTAGGTACGAGGGGACAAGCTATAGCGCACGCACGTACTAGCACAGGCACGCATAGGCACAAGCACAGGCATAAGCATAGGCTACGAGGGACAGGCATAGGCTACGAGGGACAGGCATAGGCTACGAGGGAAAAAAATTACATTAGGCGGAATCGAACATAGAGCTACGAGGTTACGAACTACGATTTACGCCGCTTAACTAAACGGGCTTACTAATTGTTGAAAATTTCGAACCTTTTTCTACTATATAGAGGTTATAGCGCGACCTAGGGTGCGGGGTAATCTACGTACCCGCGCACCCTACGCAACACGGCTAACACAGGCCAATAGGGCTACGAACAGCGGCCAATAGGATGTTAAGGCGACTAATAGGGCTTTAGGCGGCAAAAGGGCTAAATTCGTTAACACGGTTTTAGGCGTATTATCGCGATAAGTAGGAAATTTATATTAGAAGGATTATAACTTCCTATATTATTAAGATTTTGCTGTAAATAAGAGTGTTTATTCTGCATTACTAAATTAAACCGCTGCAATAGAGTGACGCGCCTTATAATAGAGTAACGCGCCCTATAACATAGTCACACACGCCTAAAATAGTGACTCAGCCACTAACTAGAACCCCGCCCGGCGCGCAAAGGTACTCTTTATTTAATACTTAAAATAATTATTTTTTTATAACCGTTATATTATATATAACGGTTATATATTTAAACCTATTTTTTCGGCTATTCTTATCACGCTTATAACACTGTTTTTTACTATTATAACGATTATAGGCATATAACGGTTAATAGGCGTATAACGGTTACGATCCTAACACTGTTATAGGTCCAACAGAGTTGCAAGACACGTGGCGGGACCAACACGGTTATAGCGCGTATGACGGTCACCCAGCCACTGACAGGAACCCCGCCCGGCGCGCGAAGGTAGGTAGGTAAGCAGCCGAGGGACCGAGTCCGCGAGATACTTCGGTACTTTGCTAACCAAGTGGCGTTTAAGCTTGAACGGATACGTGGACAAATGTGGCTTAGCGCAGGGGTGCCGTCTCCTATCACCTTATCCGTACCTAGGCGTGTACATACGAAGTACGAAGTATGTACGGAAAGATCCGTCATCCAACTAAACTGGCCGTCCCATTATCGCCTCTCCTTCTTTTCTTCACCCGTCCATCTCTGCCGCGATTTTCTCTCCTGTGTATTGCATTGATTCAATTCCTTCATTATTGTCTCTCTGACACTTGCTTGCTCTGCGCGGGCTGCGTGAACATTGGTCTTTTCGCCGTAAGAGCCGTTTATCCTTCACTTCATTCCCTGGTTCCTGGGCAAGCTCGGCGACCGCGTCAAACTTTTTTGCCATTGTTCAGCCAGAGCCATTGGACCGCCTCTCTGTTGATTATCTGCCCTGTTGGACCGGCAATGCGGCCTGAGGTACCCACGTTTTCGTCGCCCTAGGTTCTGCCTGGCAACGCGTGATTGTCAACCTCGCTCGTGTTTTTCTTTGCACCCAAACCCTCCACTTTTTCCGCCCTCATCCTTCATTCAAGCTCGTCAACCCTGACTACTCGGACTCGCATACAAGATCAAGATAACCTAGTGGCCTCCACCACAAAGTTGACAGCATCATGCGACTTGGTATTTTTCTCGTGCAGCTGGCGTGCTGTGTCGCGGTTGGTCTGGGGTTCTATCCCTTCCAGCCAACTTGGCTCAAGGAAAGGGTCAACGCCCTTGCTCTTCAGCCAGATGTGAACCATCATGAGCATGGTGCAGCGGCTGCTCGAGGTGTCACCCTCGAGATCGAGCAGCGAGCCGATGGCGTAAGTTTTCCACAAGAAAGCCTCCTGCCACTTGGCCCTCATGCTGACTTGAAGGCTGCACAGAGCGCCAAGTCGCCCGCCGAGAGAGCTGAACGCGACGCTGGGCGTTTTATTCGTAAATTCGGCGGCCCCCGTGCCCTTGATGCAAGCACTAATGGCGCTCTGTTCAAGAGAATGAATCAGTATCGCGTCCAGAAAGCCGTCGGCTCCGACCACCCACTCACCGCCGGCATTGACCAGGACGGCACCGACTTCGCGTACTTTGTCAAGGTTGAGCTCGGCTCCAAGCGCCAGCAGCTCTACATGCTCCTTGATACGGGTGCCGCCTCCAGCTGGGTCATGGGCTCAGGCTGCACAGACACGGCCTGCGCTCACCATGACACTTTCAAGTTTGATGAATCTGACACGTTCCGCGTCACGTCCAAGGATTTCAACGTCAACTACGGCTCTGGGGCTGTCCAGGGAAAGTTGGCCTCGGACGACATGATGGTGGCTGGTGTCGGCTTCAACTACGCGTTTGGTTTGGCGTCGACCACCTCGAGCGACTTCATGAACTTTCCCTTTGACGGCATCCTTGGACTGTCCATGAGCCACGGGTCCAACGATAACTTCTTCGAGAAGTTCACCGAAGCTCACAAGCTTGACAAGAACATTTTCTGCGTCACTCTAAACCGTGCGGCCGATGGGTCCAACAAGGGTGAGATCAAGTTTGGTTCCACCAACCCTGACAAGTTTACGGGCGACATCACCTACACGCCTCTGAGCTCCAAGGACGGCGAGTGGGCCATTCAGATCGACGACATTGCATTTGACGGCAAGAAAGCAGAGGTGGGCGGTATCACGAGCTTCATCGATACTGGCACCTCGTTCGTGTTTGGCCCCATGGACAAGGTCAGCAAGATCCATAGCCTCATCCCCGGCGCCAAGAGTGCCACCGGCCAGACGTTCACTGTGCCTTGCGACACGGAAAAGGCACTGACCTTTACCTTTTCCGGAGTTGACTACAAAGTCTACCCCAAAGACTGGATCTCGCCCAAGAACGCGGCGGGCGAGTGCACGAGCAATGTGTACGGCCACGATGTTGCCCAGGGGTCCTGGCTCATAGGCGACACGTTTCTCATGAACGTGTACACCGTCTTTGACAAGGACGAGAAGCGCATTGGTGAGTCTACTCTGGGCATACATCAGCTGTGATTTCTGCTAACCAAGGACCAAGGGTTTGCCAACCTCGCCAGCTCAGACTCTGTGTCGAGCTCGTCTGATACAGGGCCCACCAAGACCATGATGGGCACCGTGTCCTCGACAGCCTCGCCTTCTGACGCAAGCAGCTACGCCAGCATTGCCCGGCAGTCGGGCAACCCGACCAGTGGCGCGGGTGGTCACGAAGCGCCGTCTGGTGTCGTCCAAGGCAAGCCACAGGGGACGAATGATTCAGCGGCAACTGGGCGCCATTCGCGCGTCAAGTCGCAGGTGGTCGTGGCCATGTTCATGGCAGGCCTTGCCGTCATGTTCGCGTAACGGCACCCATGTCCCACCGGCATGTGGAGACGAGGTATACTTTTGCTGACGGAGCCGAGGAAATGCTCCGAGGATATTCGCACACGTATTTTGCAAGGCCGTCGCCGAGAGCGCGGTCAATTCTTTCGTCATGGGCCCCTGGGCGACTGGAGTTGGGGCTGGCCTGCAATGGCATTGAGGCTGACATTTGCCCCAAGCAAGGCATTAGGGTTCCCATGTAAATAAGTACCTGACTCTAGACTTACAATTCACAGGAGCAGACATTTCACACAATTATGCTCTGTGTTGCAACGGAGCGGGTGTGTGCTTGGAGTTGGAGGTTCGATTAGAGGACGTGGTGAAAGTTTCGGGATGCGGGATCCATATTGATTCCCTAATAAGCACCCTAATGGACGCTGTGACAGTTGCACCGTTGCTCGTTGGTTGGCGTCAGCGACGGGGCCAAAAAAGGGGGTCGCCTAGCGCAGGTACATTACCGTAGACCCACTGTACATACTCATCAGGAACACCGTGCACTCATCACATGACGTCGGACTTGCCCAAGTACGGAGTAGGGCAGTCAGACAGCATTCTCAGCAACCGAGCCAAAGAGGCAAAAATCCGTCGAAAGGAGCATCCAGCAGACGAAAAGTGACACGGGGCGATGCGCACCTAAACAATTGGAGTTTCCTTCTGTACCCGACAGCGATTGCACCTTGCCAAGCTCGCTCGTCTCTGCAAGTCCATCATCCGCAACTGCACCGTCACTGCGAAGATGTTTAGGCGAGACGGCGCAGCCTCACCATCATGACGCAGGCCAAGGAGCTCGGCGCCGAGCCGCATCGGCGCGAAGAGGGCCGTGGTCTACTGGCGATTGTTGACGACGACGAGGAGCTGGTGTTGCAGCCGCCCGGACAGTTCGACGGCCAAGAAGACGGCCGGCCCCGAACGCAGCGGCCGCCGGCGCGGGTACAATTCGACCTCACCCCAGAGGTGATTGGTCCCGGCGATGCAACATACAGTCGGACGAATAGCCATAGCCTCGATCTCGAGGATATCGACGGCCAGACGCGGCGGGTGCCACTGCTGACGGACATGGAGGCACCCAGCGTGACCGTGGCCAATGCCTGGGGAGACGGTGACGACGACGCGGCCGACGAGCTTCACGCCGAGATGCGCCGGCCAAAGTCGGGCCTTCAGTCGGCTTTTATGAACATGGCCAACTCCATCATTGGCGCGGGCATCATCGGCCAGCCCTACGCCATCCGGCAGGCCGGCCTGCTGTCGGGCATCGTGCTGCTCGTCGGGCTGACGGCCGTGGTGGACTGGACCATCTGCCTCATCGTCATCAACAGCAAGCTGAGCGGCACGAGCAGCTTCCAAGGCACCGTCGAGCACTGCTTTGGGCGGGCAGGACTCATCGCCATCAGCGTCGCACAGTGGGTGTTTGCCTTTGGCGGCATGGTTGCCTTTGGAGTCATCGTGGGCGACACCATCCCGCACGTGTTGGCGGCCATCTGGCCCGAACTCGGCTCGGTGCCTGTGCTGGGCCTGTTGGCCGACAGGAGGGTGGCTATCGCAGTCTTTGTCCTGGGCGTGAGCTACCCCCTGACGCTCTATCGAGACATCGCAAAGGTGAGGCGCCCTCGTCGTTTTGGTCGAGCGAGTCGGGCGGGATGTTGAGCTGACGCGAGGATGGGCATGCTTAGCTGGCCAAGGCGAGCACGCTTGCGCTCATCGGCATGATTGTTATCGTCATCACGGTGCTCACGCAGGGCTTTCTGGTGCCGTCTGAGGCCCGAGGATCCCTTAGCACTCCTCTGCTGACGGTCAACGGAGGCATCTTCCAAGCCATTGGCGTCATATCGTTCGGTGCGGCTTTCCCCGTAACTCTTTCACCTCTCGCAAACTAACTCGGCCAGCGTTTGTCTGTCATCACAACTCGCTCCTCATCTACGGTTCTCTGCGGACGCCCACCATTGATAACTTTTCGCGGGTGACTCACTACTCGACGAGCGTGTCCATGTGTGCGTGCCTCGTCATGGCGTTGGGCGGGTTCCTGACGTTTGGCGACAAGACGCTGGGCAACGTGCTCAACAACTTTCCCTCGGACAACACCATGGTCAACGTGGCGCGCCTGTTTTTCGGCCTCAACATGCTGACTACGCTGCCCCTGGAGGCGTTTGTGTGCCGCGAGGTGATGCTGACGTACTGGTATCCGGACCAAGGGTTCAGCATGCGGCGCCACCTGGTGCTGAGTACTGGGCTTGTGGTCGGGGCGACGGCCATTAGCTTACTGACCTGCGACCTCGGCGTCGTGTTTGAGCTGGTGGGCGCCACGAGCGCCGTCGCCATGGCGTACATCCTGCCGCCCATGTGCTACATCAAACTGACGAGGACGAGCTGGCGGACGTACCTTGCGTACGCAGTCGTCGTGTTTGGCATCGCCGTCATGGTCATCAGCGTGATACAGGCGGTGGGCAAGATGTTTCACGGTACGTCGACGCTCCTTCGCTGGCCGTAGCGGCTGGTTGCTGACGGGACATGGTCTCTAGGATCCGATGGGCTGGCGTCCTGCACGTAAAGGTACAATCTGGGAAAGCGGCCTCGAGGGAGACGGCTATGATGTCGGACACGGAGAGGATACTGGGTTGGGAGAATAGACGGAATACCCAGGGCCACAGAGCGTGGGTGAACAGTTCCACGCGCCACGACGCTCGGAGCAGCAGTCATGACAGGCAGAGCCGAGCCTGGAATTGGTGCTTCCTTGGTGCCCGCCCGTGGCGCCGCGCCCGGCACGCATCCAAGTGCCGCATCACGAGGCCGCACGAGGTGCAGGTCGAAAGGGGGGGGGTGGTCAGCGACGCCACCCAAGCCCGCAGCCAATCCCCGAGATGGCTTGCCCGAACTCGGACGTCGTTTCCATTTCGCCTCTTGCTCTTGTCCCTCTTCTTGGGCATCGTGTGGAGGGTTTCAGGACACCAACGGCATGGGCGATGTGGTCTTAGTAACGCCCCGACTGAGAGGAATAGGCATGGAAGAAAAGAGGGGGGGGGGCAAGTTGGGCTGCGGTTTCGATTCGTTGTACGAGTCGTACAGAGTAGAGGGAGATCGGAGGATACCAAGACGTTGAGAGAGATCGGAGGATACCAAGACGTTGGGCTCTGCTTGACCCCGCTCTGCCGGTTAAACCAACTAGCCACTCACATCTCATCTCATGCACGACAAGCCCATCTGTCTGATCATGCCATAGCCAACTACATACGACTTACTCCGTACGGACCACGGGTCTTGTGTGCAAGCCAAGGGTGGATGGAGGGCAACAAGGAGGGAAAGGCATGGTCGATGGAGTGTGGTGGCTAGGCAGGCACACGCACGAGAAACGATGCGTCTCCATGTATATATAGCGCCCCCCCCCCCTCCTCCTCCTCTCCTCCTCCCATCCTCCTACAGCCAACTCCACCCTCCCAAGCCAACGCTCTCAACCCGAAAGCCACTCGCACAGCTCCCAAGCCAGACGCAAACAGCCCAAGATGCAGCCCCTCGTCGACTCCAACCACACCAGCTGCCCCAAGTGCGGCGCCGCCACGTCGGGCAGCGACAAGAAGTGCAGCAAATGCGGCGCCGTATGTTCCCCCCATCGCGCCCGTTGCTTGCTCCGCCGTCTTCTGGCGGGGAGAGGTTGCGGCGAGACGCGAGGAGCAGACGCTGAAGTGCTGGATAGACGTGCCCCAAGTAGGGCTGCAAACGCGCGTGACGTGACGGCTCCATTTCCTTGCTCGTCTTCATTCTTCGGCTCGGAAGGCGCACTCGAGGAAAGCACACGGGAAACGGAAACGGGAGAAGAGGCCCACGAGACTCGGGTTTGTCCGGCGGGGAAGGAGAGACTTTCGCAGCTTGGACGGACACATGAACATGCTCGTAACGAATGGGTTTTTGGCAACAGGCCAGGCGGAAGGGAAATCGGCGAGGGTCTGAGAAGACTGGGAATCGACCAAAGATACTACAACCTCGTCCTGACCATCCTCCCAAACTGTTCTTCCGTCGCTTTGACCACCCGGAGACGCCCGCCCATCGCGAATGATACTAAACTATACGTTAATTGATGAGCGAAGACGTTTTGCCGTGCACGTGCGGCCAAACAAGCGCCACGATTAGTAGATGCTCCATGTCAACCGTCTAATCGCTTAATCCATACCATACAATTGCAACAAGACCAATGGCGAGCCGAGACGACGACATAGGAGAAAGAGCGCTGGTCGGAGAAGAGGACAAAGAAACAATATAGAAAGCCCACACGCGCTCGAGGAAGCCATACACAGAAACCGGTAACAACATGAAAAGATTTATGATATAGCCATCGTCGGCGAGCCTCGAACCCCGCCACTCCGCACCTGTCACGAGCCCCGACACGCCTACACTCTCCCTCCCCCTGAACAGTCCGCTCCGCTTCGTCGCCCCAGTTTGCACAACACCGGGGGGGAAAGGAGCCCCGAGATTCAAGCCCACGGTCCCGGCTACACGGCAGACGCATGAAACAGCCGGGCCATGCTCCTGCCCAAGCCTGCCGTGGCAGGCTTGAGAGCGCTCAGCATCGTTGTTTCCCAATCCTCATCCCCTTGGAGAGTGGACGAGGCAAAGAAGGCAATGGCCTCCCACTTCCGGCCGAGCACGCGTCCGACCCCCTGGCCAGGCAAAACGGTCGCGCGCGCGCAGGCTGGCAAGGCGAGGTGGGGACGACCAAGACGACATCAAACTCCAGATTCCGAAGACCTATGCAGGCGCCGTGATCTCGCAACATTGTGGCCATCGACAAGCTCTCGCCGGCCGAGCATCCGCGGCCGAGTATCGAGTTCGATGTAAAAGATGTGTTTGCGTTACAGAGGCGACCGAGCCGACAAAAAGTCAAGTTGCCGTGTTCGGTACGGCGAGCCCTGCCCAGGCCAGTCCTTTACAGGACAAGGCACTTTTTGCGGTGGCTGCTCTTGCGGTTGTTGCGAGACAGAAGTGCAGCGCGTGTGGCGTTCTCGAACACCTCGCGAACACCCTCGTTGGTCTTGGCCGAGCACTCGAGGTACTTGTGCGCGCCGATCTTCTTGCGAACCTCCTCGCCCTATATTGCAAACACAACACGTTAGCTGTCGAAACGCAGGATACTGGAGCATGTCGCGGCGGGATGCGAGGGCCAAGATCGGACCAAGTTCGGGCCGGGATTTGCATGGCGGTTTAGTTAAACAGGAAGAGTAGCCTAGAGGAGCATGCTTCCTGGGCTGGGGAAGAAAATAGTAGTAAATACCTCCTCGGGAGTCACGGGCTTCTGGCTCGTCTTCCGCAGCTCGTCTATCGTCTTCTGGTCGTATCGCAGGTCCTTCTTGCAGCCAACCAGGACGATGGGTAAGCCCTGGCAGAAATGAAGGACCTCGGAAATCCACTATGAGTAACATGAGCGCGTCAGTAGCTGTGGCACGAAGCGGGAGCTTGGGCGTCGACAAGGGCAGGGACTCGCTTACCTTCTCTTGGACGTTGTCGAGAGAGTCGGGCGAGTCGACGGCAAAGCAGATGAGGATAACGTGGGAGTCGGGGTAGGAAAGGGGACGGAGACGGTCGTAGTCTTCTTGACCGGCCGTATCCCATAGAGCGAGCTCGACATGCTTGCCATCAACCTCGACGTCGGCAACGTAGTTTTCAAAAACAGTAGGGACGTAGACCTAGCGTCGGAGCGTCAGCATATAGGGGCGAAAGGGAACCAGTCCAACGGCAGCAGTGTCACGGGGGATCCGAGTTGACCAATGCGCCCGAGACGATCCACGTCTGTTCAGCATCTTCAATAGCTGTCTTGGTTCATTCGGACAAGGATATCCGTGGTCGAAAGCGGATGGGGAATGGGCGATAGCAGCAAGGGGCGAGGTTTCGTCAAATCTTACCTCGGGAAAGGTTCCCTTGGAGAAAACACTGCAGAAATCATTAGCAATGGGATCGTTGGAAGGAGGTAGAAAGGCAGATGGCGATGGCTTCTCGCACGAAGAGAAGGGGGGCCTGTTTTGGAGGCGAGACGCGAGTAGCGTGGCGACGGGAGCTCACTCACATCAGCAAGCAGGTTTTACCGCAGGCGCCATCCCCGACGATGACGAGCTTTCGGCGGATTTCGGCCATGATGCGTATGTCTTTGTTGTGCGTGCCTGGACGGGCGGTTGATGCGAGTCGCAGGGCGGATGGAGGGAGACGGGACTCTGGAAGAAACCGTTTTGAAATGCACGAGGGCAGAGCGAGACTGGCGGCGGTGATGGTGGTGATGGAGGAAGAGAAGAAAGGAGACGAACGTCAGAAAGTGACGGTGGAGAAAGGACGTGTGTGCTGGCTGGCCGGGCCCTCCCTCTCCCCTCTCTGGCCACTCACGACTCACTGCTCGGGGGACCTGAGCCAGGACAGGAGGACCTGAGCCGGGCTGGCTGGGGGGCGGCTTTGAGGGGGGGGAGGGGGCCTGCACGCCTGGATGGGGGGCGGGGGCCAGGGCCCAGGAGATTAACAACATCACGGGCAGAAACGGTACTTACAACAACTGGTCCCTGTAATTCCGTGAGGCGTGCTCTTTTTTCCTTGTTTTTTCCCGTCCTCTGTCCCCCAGGACAATCAAGTACTAGTCACCTCGATCGAGAGGGAAAGCTCTTGAAATTTTAGGTCCAGGGACCACTAAAGAGCGGCTCACGGCCGTGCTGGATACGAGATACGAGCTGGGAGGACTAAGCCGCCGGGGAAACAGTAGATGGCCCTATGAATGATGAATGTCTAAGGCACCTGCTCAAGGCAAGGCACCCTGACTCCTCCCGAGGACGGATCCCGGTGCTACCACCTAAGTACCTTAGGTACCTTCGCGCGCCGGGCGGGGTTGTGGTCAGTGGCTGAGTCACTATTTTAGGCGTGTGTGACCATGTTGTGGGGCGCGTCACTCTGTTATAGGGCGCGTCACTCTATTGCAGCGGTTCAATTTAGTGATATAGAATAAACACTCTTATTCATAGCAAAATCTCAATAATGCAGGAAGTCACGATCCTTCTGACATAAATTTCCTACTTATCGCGATAATACGCCTAAAACCGTGTTAACGAATTTGGCCCTTTTGCCGCCTAAAGCCCTGTTAGTCGCCTTGACATCCTGTTGGCCGCTGTTCGTAGCCCTGTTGGCCGTGTTGGCCGTGTTGCGCGGGTACGTAGATTACCCCGCACCCTAGGTCGCGCTATCACCTTCATATAGTAGAAAAAGGTTCGAAGTTTTCAACCATTAGTAAGCCCGTTTGGCCAAGCGGCGTAAATCGTAGTTCGTATCCTCGTATTCGTAGCTCTATGTTCGATTCCGCCTAATGTAATTTTTTTTCCTCGTAGCCTGTGCCTGTCCCTCGTAGCCTATGCCTGTCCCTCGTAGCCTGTGCCTGTCCCTCGTAGCCTGTGCCTATCCCTCGTAGCCTATAACCTCGTAGCCTGTAGCCTGTGCCTGTGCCTGTGCGTGCGCCGTAGCTTGTCCCGTCCCCTCGTACCCTATAACCTGTGCCGTAGCTTGTCCCCTCGTACCTAGGTAGCGCCCCACCCGGCCCCGGCCCCGGCCCCGCAGCCGGTATCGAGTACCTAGCACTAGGTACTCTTTATTTATTGCTAAAACGATTTTTATTTTATAACCGTTTTTCCTTTATAAAACGATGTTTTATTAAAACTATTTTTTCGGCTATTCTTATAGTAACTAGAACACTGTGTTAAACCTACCACGTTGGTAACATTACGGACTAGCTCAACATGGTTTTGCCGCTCAACATGGTGACTCAGCCCCTGACCACAACGCCGCCCGGCGCGCGAAGGTAGGCACTATCTACTAGGCCGTCCTTGAAGGTAGTATGTACATAGCTGCCCACCTAGCAAGACAAGACAACGGACCTAGACCGATATAGAGGCAAGTCTCCCCGCCGCCCAGTTCCTGTCTCAAGGATACTCGTCGGCTAACTGTGCCATGGTCTCCCCGGTGCCCGTCCCACCCCGTTGTTTTTTTTCCTGACATTGTCCCGTTAGCCGGCGGGCGTAGTGAATCGAGTAAGCCAAGAAGTCGGCGTGTGTGCACACACTGTGTCGGTTCGGTCGTCACAGATCAGATCAGTGATTCTATTCACAAGCTCGCGGTGGGCTCGTCACCGTCGGCCAGACGGACGTGCGGCCCGGCAGCAAGCAGCCCAGGATTTTTGCGTGTACATATATACCTATGTACGAAGTACAGCGTGCACAAGGAAGAGGTAAAGGCTTGAACGGCCGTTCCGGGGGAGTCTTTGACACCGGACTCGTCCCCAGCACATGCTCGGGCAGGCACACACAAACACACCATACACACCACACACCACACAACACCCGACGCCTTGCACAAGATGGCTTGCGGCCCACTCCGAAACGGCGCTCGTCGTCATGATTCGCCCTCGGCCCTGATCCAAGTGCATCTGTTGCCACTTGAAATGTCCTGGGCTCCAGATGGTTCATGTATCAATATCAGCCAGGCGCTGCCTGTGATGGTGACCTGACCGACCACCTGCCGCGTCGCGTCGCGTCACACCGGGAGTCGTTCAGAGAGGAGGCTAGCCGAGGAGAAGGGGTCCGGTCCGAGGTGGCTTGTCGAGACCCAGCAGACTCGGCCCCCACCCACGAGAGGCAGTCCAGCTGACGCAGTGATCAAGATCAAGGCGAGCGAGCCGCCAAACAAGAATTTATTGTTGTTCATCGGCTGTCGCTGACACTCATCACATCACGGCTAGGTCACGGCAATCATCCCCCTCCCACCAATGAAGTAGGTAACGATTAGACACACACTGTCGATTTCGTAGCGCGCGCGACACAACACCAACCCTCGCCCGGTTTCTGCCATCAACAAAACATGTGTTTTGGGTTGAAGATGGATGAGAAGAGGTACGGAGTAACGCGGTCCCGTCGTGGGGGCGCATGCATCTCGTACCGCTACCGGCCGCCGAGCTTCGGCACCGAGGCCTGCCGTCCGTCCGTCAATTTATCGTTCCTTCTGGATAGTCCTGCATGATAACCTAGGTGGTCAACGTCCTGGGCGCTGCGCCAGGCCAGCCGCAGGACTCCTGTTGTCCAGCACAACCCCATAGTACCTACCAGTTACCTACCTACGAAGTAGATAAAGTAACTACCTGCCTGCTTGCCTTGTCCGAATTAATTCGCCTCTTTCTCGTCGTCTTCTCAACCTCCACTTGTACGAATAAGAGGCAAACAAACGAGGCCGGCCCTATGCCCAACCTGGACGAGACACCCTATACCCCAAGTGTAGATAGCCTACCCTGTAGTAGTACCCAGCTGGTGCCCCATTAAAAAAGCACATGGTACGAAGTACTCGTACTAGTACGAATAGTAGATGCGTGATACCCTCAGAGAATTTCAAAGCCGAGCTCACCCCTCGCCCTCCACCACGCTGCACACCCAATTCAGAACCCTCAACGCCGCCAGTGACTCTCACTGAGCCCTGCCGGGTCGAGTCTCTGGGGCTGATTGATTCTCGCGACCAAACAGCCTCGGGCTGCACGTTGGCCATCGACAATGCAGAAGCTCGCCAAGCAGACCGCTCAGGCCCATCGCCAGGCCACCCGCCGGGCGCAGCTGATGCTTAAGCGGCAGGCCATTGATGACAGCCGGCGAATCCGCGAGGCGACCAGATCCGCAACCAACGAGATTCGGCAGAACATCAAGGATGCGCGACGGGCGCGACGCGAAGACTGGGAGATGGGGCCCCTCGCCCCGAAGCGAGACCTCGGCTTCAACAACTACGGCGTCCTCAAGGAGACCGCACGGTTGGACTGGAACCATGGGGGTACACACCGTGTGCAGCCCGCCGTTCTAGAGAAGCGATGCGCCTGGGCTGGCGGCTCTAAACAGCTCAGTCTTGCATCCGGGGATCGCGTCATCGTCATGGACGGGCCGGACAAGGGCAAGGTTGACCACATCGACACCGTCGATCCAACCAACGGAACCGTCAAGCTCAAGCAGTGCCACAGGGTAAGTCGTGTCGTGGCGCAGGACGCGCTGAGGGCGGATGCTCACATCTAGCTGCTCTAGGTGCTCTGCCAGGGCGTGCTCGGCGAAGGCGTTCGATCGAATGCGTTGCCCATATCCGTGGCCTCGGTCCGACTCGTGTACCCCCTTCCACACCCGGAGACAAAGCAAATCCGCGACGTCATCATCAACCAGCTCAAAGCCGTCGCCCCCAACATGCAGTCGGAGAACATGACATTCGACCGCTGGGAGTATGGCAACAAGTGGGACCGAGTGGTGCCCGGCCTCAACGTCGTGATCCCCTGGCCCGAGGCCAAGGCGCCTGCATACCAGGCCATGGACGCCGATACGGTCCGGGAACAGGTTGATGAGCGCAGCTTCTACTACGGCCTGCTGTCGCCCCCCATGCCCGAGCAGGTCATTGACGAGCTCCGCAACAAGTACTCCAAGTTCCGAACGCGACACGAATCCTGGTACATGGAGAAGCGGGAGGCGCAAGAGGCGGCCAAGAAGGAGCGAGCCGAGGCTGCCAAGTCGATGCAGACGCCATTGGACGAGTACCACGAGAAGCAGCGCGCTCTTCGCGAGTCCAAGGAGGAGCCACAGCTTACCCGTCCCATGCTACTCCGCCTTGGCGAGTTCATGGCGAGGCAGAAGATGAAGGCCTTGGACCAGGCCGGCATCTCCGAGGCCGAGGGAAAGGCCAATGCAGCACCTCGCCCCAGCTCCTCCAGGCGGCCACGACGGATAGCGAGGGCGAGAGGAGGAGCAGGAGGGGCAAAACTTTAACCATAGGTCCGTGTGCGAGACTGTACGTTACGAAGCGCGCCAACGAGATGTCGCCACGATTCCTGATATATTCGCCTACATGGCACATGCAGATCGTCTTTGTATACTTCGTACACGGTGTACGAAGTACTATGTGTCATGAATGCACAGCCCGAAGCGGCGTCTCCCTCCCCTGTAAGTTGTCGTCGCGCAGCGGCAGTGGTTCCAGTCCGTGTGGAAGCAGCGAGCAAGTAACTATGTGCCTGCCTGCCTCGGGGTTGGCAGATGCCTTGGGGGTTCTCTCCCGCTCCTGTCACATGCCGGCTACCAAATGAGGAAAGGCGAGGGGGAGGGAAGCTAAGAAGCGACAACCCCCCCCCCCCCCCCCCTCCCCCCACTTCTCCAGCTGCCGCGACTTTGCGGCTCAGAAGAGGAGAAGGGGGGAACCGCCGCAGACAAGCAGCGTCGGACGTAATAACGCAAAGAGACTTGGTGCCTTTTTGGATTGATTGTCAAGTCCATCGTCGCAACGCCTTGGCTCCGCAGACGGGCAAAGCAACGCCATGGCCGCGCACTCGCATTCCCACGATGGCTTCAACGCCCAGGAGCACGGCCACTCGCACGAGATTCTCGACGGCCCCGGGAGCTACGTAGGCCGAGAGATGCCCATTGTCGAGGGGCGCAACTGGTCGGAGCGGGCCTTTACCATTGGCATTGGAGGGTAGGTTGACGGCTCTACGAATAGGAGCCCCTTGGTCTCGTCACCTTTCACCTTTGCGGATTCCATGTCGTCCGGTGTCGTTGACCCGGGAGAGAGAGATGGGATCGCAGCTGACGGCTCGCCCTCGCTGAGCGGGTGTACACAGACCCGTCGGCTCAGGCAAGACAGCCCTGATGCTGGCCCTCTGCCTCGCCCTCCGCCAGAAATACTCGCTCGCCGCCGTCACAAACGACATCTTCACGCGCGAAGACGCAGAGTTCCTCACCCGCCACGCAGCCCTGCCCCCGACGCGCATCCGCGCCATCGAGACGGGCGGCTGCCCGCACGCCGCCGTGCGAGAGGACATATCCGCCAACCTGGCCGCCCTCGAGGACCTGCACGCTGCCTTCTCCCCGGACCTGCTGCTCATCGAGTCGGGCGGCGATAACCTGGCCGCAAACTACTCGCGCGAGCTCGCAGACTTCATCGTCTACGTCATCGACGTCAGCGGCGGCGACAAGATCCCTCGCAAGGGGGGGCCTGGCATCACGCAGAGCGATTTGCTCGTTGTCAACAAGACCGACTTGGCCGACATTATCGGCGCCGATCTCGGCGTCATGGAGAGGGACGCCCGGAAGATGCGCGAGGGCGGGCCCACCGTCTTTGCGCAGGTCAAAAACGACGTCGGCGTCGACCACATTGTCAACCTGATACTGAGTGCCTGGAAGGCGAGCGGCGCCGAGGAGGAGAGGGTCAGCCAGGGCGGCCCCCGGCCGACGGACGGCCTGGAAGCGTTGAGCCTGGCCGCCTGAATACAGAGAGCATGCATGCATCGGGAGGGGGGTTGTGTCAACAAGATATGTCTACGACTCGTCCTTGCAAAAGAACTCCATGTTATCCCGGCATTTTTTGAGCCCGGTATAGTCGTTTACTTACTTCGAAATATGATAATCATTCCATCGTCACGTCCTCAGCCGGTTGTTGCGCTCCGCTCACCATTTCCAGCAAGCGCCCCTGAAGCGGCGACGACGCTCGCGGCCACACCCGCTTGTACAGGCTCACGCCCACGGCGTCCTGCGGGTTGATGCGCCCGTCAAAGGTGGCCTTGAAGTAGCCGTGAGTGCCCAGCGGCTCCTTGATGTAACCACTCCGGCCCCTCCGCGTCCACATCGGCAGGGCCTTGAACCATTCCACGTCTTCCCGGCTGAAGAACATGTATCGCACCGTGACGATCTTCTTGTGAATGTGGTACGGGTGCCCCGTGAGGATCACTCGCTTGGCAACCACCCTCGACGTCGACGGCGGGAGCGCGGTCCCCGTCCCGATGAGCGACAGTCCGACGTCGGCCTGCTCCTCGCCTTCGCCCGCAGAGCCGGCGGCGGTCCTCTTGAAGAACATGACGGGGACCGACCCCCAAGTGACCGGGCCCATGAAAGTCGCAATCGCAGACTGCCCGGGGTGGACATAGCGACAGTACTTGTGCACGTCGTTTGGCGTCGAGCCCGACTGCGAGAAGATGGGTTGGATGACCATGCGCCGGGGGCCGCACTGGACGATGAGCTCATCCTTGGACTTGATCGACTTGCCATGGTCATTGCTCAGGTTGATGAGGTAGTTGACCGCCGTCTTCTTGTTCTCGTGTCGGAGGAGGGAGAAGAGAGTCACGGGACGAGACGGATCCCAAGACTTTTTCATCTCGGCCGGAACGCCCTTGACATGCACGTTGACCCGCGTGCCCGGCTCCACGCCACCGACCAGCGCCTCCCGCGTGGACCGCGACCGGGCACCCTGGTAATCGGGTATCTGGAGCAGACGTCGCCACTCTTCCGGCTCGTGAGCCCGGTCTTCGTCTTCCTGCCAGGCGCTGGTCCGCAGGCTCTTCAAGCCCCTGTACCGGGCCAGTCTCTCCCGTGCCGACACATTTGGGTGCAGCTCGATCTCGTCGGGAAACTCCTTGTCGTCCTCGGCCTCATCCCGTCGCCGAGCGCGGTACTGGGCAAGCTGTTGGGCGTCCTCGTCCTCGTCCAGGTCCTCCATCATCTCCGACTGTGGGTATTCCGACGGGCCAGCTTCCGTTGGCTCGGGCTGGTCATAGCCCTCAATACCGTCCTCGGCGCCAATCGCTTCGTCTTCTTTATCGTCGTCGCCCATTTCAATGTCCTCGACGTCGGATCCCGAGTCTGAGACATCCTCAAGGTACCAGGCGGCCTGATACTTGGAGGTGCCTCGGGGCAACCGCCGTTTTGCGCTGATCCGCTCCGCCTCCTCTTTTTCCTCATCGGAAAAGTAGTGGTGATCATCCAGGAGTACGCCCTTTTTCGTCGAAGCGATGGCCGACATGGTACCGTCGCCATCCTCCTCCATGCCCATCATGACTTCCTCCGGGGCGAGCTCGTTTACGTCGTCCAGGTCTTCAGTCGATGCCCCGAGCACCTCATCCTCTGCAGTGTTCGCCAGAGCATCCTCTCCCTTATTCTTGTGCTGCGGGAGCGGGGCAGCCACGATTTTCTGGATCTGGTACGACCCCCAGTCGCCAATGTGGACGAGACGGTCAGCTTTCAGTCCTCGGCCGCGTACAATTCCAGTGATGATGGTCGAATCCGAGTCTTGGTGGGAAAATTTGATGCCTTCCGCAAGCATCCAACTCCTCTCGTCCCTCCACCGGATTCCCTTGGGAGTTGTATTGCAGAGGGAGCGCATCAGGTTGGAGCAATCCTGCCGGTTGTCAAGGCTGTACACCTTTTCCTGTTCCGGGTGGAAGTGCGTGATGAACGACTTCAAGGAGGCGAGGACGCCCTGCCTCTGCTTGGCCGGCTCGACTTTGTCGAGGCCGTGCACGACTGTGAACAAGGTCGACATGCCTTGGCTTTCGACGCTGCGAAGAATCAACTCTCCCAGCGCATCCACCTCTTGGTTGGCTGAGAGGATGACGACGACGAAATCGGCGACCCGGGCGGCGTCGAGGCATGCACTGAGATCCCGCTTGAGAGGTATGTACTGTAGCGTTTGCTTGAAGCGGTCGACGGAGACTCGAATATTGCCGTCAAATATTTCGGCATCAATGTCGAGGCTGGTGTTCAACTGTCGGATCGTAGCCTTGGCCTCGCCATCTGGGCAAAGAGGAATGACACTGACGATACGGGGGGCGCCGTCTCGACCAGAGAAGATGGAAGTCTCCTTGACATGCTCCTTGTGCTTCGACAGGCGGGCCTGCTTAGCCTGGTTGCGGCGGTCGAACTTGGACATGACCTGCTGGTGTGGCGTCTTTCGCTGTCCACTCTCATTGGGGACTCGACCTGGGAGGAGGGAACAAAGGGTCAGCAAGTAGCGAGAAATGCGGATAGATTGGTCGAAGCAGACCTTTGGCGCGATCTCTCAACTCGTGCTTGGTGGCAGACTTGGACTTGAACGGCTTGTGCGACACCTTTGTGGTGGGACGGTGCGAATGAGACGCAACTGCGGCAGGCATTTTGCCGTCGTCGCCCGCCTTGAATCTAAAGGGAAGAGACGCCAGAATGAAGGGACGAGGTGACAATCTCAGTCGGTGGCTCGGTGCGATGGGGTGGAGGGGATCTACGGTGAACAGGTGAAGCAAAGGTGGTGGGGTTGTGGCTATCAGCAACGGTTATCGAGAAAATTTCCAGCGGGACCCTTTATCGATAACATCAGGGTGCTGGACGGGCCTCAACTGACCAATGGCTATGCTACGATACGAAGCTGGCACCGCGAACGCTGGAAATTTTGCTACATGCCACTCGCGCCGTCACCGAGTCGTTCACCCCCATATCCAACCCAGAGCATCGACACCAGCCGCCATGGAGGTCCTCACAATCGACAAGCCAGCGGCCCATGTGCGCGACAACGGTGCCATTACCGCGGAGAAGCCGCGCCAGGACCTTGTCCCCCGTCACGAGAACGCGAAGAAGCGTCGGCTGAAGGAGGCGAACATGGCCTACGGCCGGGGCATGGGCATCAACACCCGGCAGATCAAGGACAAGAAGCTGAGGAGTAACCTGAAACGGCTGGAGCACAAGTACCAAGATGCGACCGTCAAAGTCAAGGACGCCGAGATCCTGCTTGAAAACACGGGAGGCTTCCTCGAGCCCGAGGGCGAACTCGAGCGCACCTTCAAGGTCCGGCAGGACGATATTGCGGCCAACGTCGCCGTCGAGACTGCGCAGAAGCGCTTCGATCTCAAGCTCGACCAACTCGGCCCATACATCTGCGACTTCACGAGGAACGGCCGGAACCTGCTGCTCGCGGGGCGAAAGGGCCATGTCGCCACAATGGACTGGCGGGAGGGCAAGTTGGGTTGCGAGTTGCAGCTGAAGGAGACGGTCAGAGATGTCCGGTGGCTGCACAACAACCAGTACTTTGCCGTGGCGCAAAAGAAGCACGTCTTCATCTACGACCACAATGGCGTGGAGCTGCACTGCTTGAGGAAACACGCAGAGGTTACTCACATGGAGTTTCTCCCCTATCACTTTCTGCTGTCAACCATTGTGAGTCCTCAATCCATCAGATTCATGCTTCAGCTCCTCACCAGCCCAGGGCACCGCCGGCAATCTCAAGTACATGGACACCTCGACCGGCCAGCTCGTCGCCGAGATGCCGACGCGGCTCGGGCAGCCCGTCTCCATGGCCCAGAACCCTTACAACGCCGTGCTTCACGTCGGACACCAAAACGGCACGGTGACGCTTTGGTCGCCAAACTCGCAAGAACCACTTGTCAAGCTGCTGGCGCACCGTGGCCCCGTCAGAGCATTGTCCATGGACCGCGAAGGACGCTACATGGTTTCCACGGGCCAGGATTTGAAGATGGCCGTCTGGGATGTAAGGATGTTTAAAGAGGTGGGCAGCTATCGCACGCGCCAGCCGGCATCATCCGTCGCCATTTCAGACACCGGCTTGACTGCTGTCGGATGGGGCACCTATACCACAATCTGGAAAGGGCTATTCGACAAAAACGCCCCCGTACAGGAGCGGGTCAAGAGCCACTACATGTCCTGGGGAGGCGAGGGCAAGCGGATTGAGCGTGTCCGGTGGTGCCCGTTTGAAGACATACTCGGGGTGGGCCATGACCAGGGGTTTTCGTCCATCATTGTGCCGGGAGCGGGCGAGGCCAACTTTGACGCCTTTGAGGCCAATCCGTTCGAGACCATCAAGCAGCGCCAAGAGTCGGAAGTAAAGGGTCTCCTAAACAAGCTGCGCCCCGAGATGATTGCCCTGGACCCCAACTTCATCGGCAATCTGGACTTGCGGTCCGACGCGCAGAGAAAGGCGGAAAAGGACCTGGACGCGCCGGCCCAGAATCTTGCAGAGGAGATTCGAAACCGAGCCAGAGGCAAGAACGGTGCCCTCAAGAAATACCTGAGAAAGCAGAGGAAGAAGAACATCATCGACGAGAAGAGGCTGCAGGTGGACGAGCTGTGGAAGGAGCAGCAGCAAAGGAAGGACAAGAAGCGCAAGGAGGTGGTGGCGGATCTGGGGCCGGCCTTGTCGCGGTTTGCGAGGAAGGATTAAGACACAAGCAGGCTTGTCGATGCCACCCAGGCAGTGCATATAATACCCCGGGAAACCAACGCTAACGCTTCGAATTGATGGTGTGTTAGGAAAAGGTACACGTCGTGATACAATTCGTAAAGAGCCCTCGAAAACAAGCAAAGTCCTTGAAATTTCGCTTCCCCTTTGCGCCCTTTGCGCCCTTTGCCCCGTTTATACCGTGATGCATCCCCCATGCGAACTCCTACAGCAGCTTCAGGTGCCCCGTGACCTTGTCGACGGCGCTCTTGGGGGCCGGGCCGACGCCAAGAACCGTCACGCTGCCGGCTTCGATCTGCGTGCGGCCGGCGTCCTGGACGACCTCTGCGGTGAGGCCGGCGGCGCGGGCCTTGCGGCGCAGGTCGAGAATCTCCTCCCGGCCCTTGACCTGCAGGGCAATCTTGGCCTGGCCGAGATTTTCCCAGCGGGCGAGGATCTTGCCCAAGGGCGAGTCGGGGTCGGCGCGGGCAAGCTTTTTGAAGCAGGCAAGGGTGGCGTGGGAGCACTGGGCGGCGATTTTGCCTGTGTTGGTCGAGATTTCCACATGTCAGCGTTCGTGTACCATGTGCAGAGGGGAGATGACTTCATGAGCCATACCCTTGGTCATGCCCAAGTCTGTCCTCACCACCAGGACAAGCTTGCACTCCTCGTTGCCACCAAGAGTCGGCGACGGCGAGGGCTTCTCCTCTTTGCGCTCGACGCGCAGGCCCTGCTTGCGGTCAGCCTGCTCGCCATTGGCCCAGTTGGGGGCGTGGTCGAGCAGCGACTCGTCCTCGTCAATGTCGCTCTCCTCGCTCTCGACGGGGTCGCGCAGGTTATGGTGGCGCTCGTCGGAGAGGGCGGGGGAGATGAGGTAGCCGCGCGAGGTGAAGACGCCAAAGAGAAAGCCGGTGATGAAGGTGGCAAGCGACGTGGTGAGGATGACGCCTGTCTGGACGCCCTGGTCTGAGGGGAGCATCGCAGCTCGCCGCAACGAAGTCTCGAGTCTTGAAGCCGACGAGCTGGAGAGGCGAGAGGGAGATGGATGGGAGGAGGGACAAGTTGGTTTTGGGACGAGAGATGCAAAAGAAGTCGAGCTAACTTGGGTTTGGGACGAGATATGAAAAAGAAGTCGAGCTAACTTGGGTTTGGGACGAGAGATGGAAAAGAAGTCGAGCTTGCATGGGTGGAATTCGGCGACGAGACGGGCACCAATATTCAGCAGCGTGTATCCTGTATCCGCAGGTCCCTGACAAACCGTCGATGCACTAACTGAAGAGAGTAGTCCTGTTCGGGGTGAACTGATATAACACTAACAGGACGGAGTGGATCCACTTGACGATACCTCACCAGCAACGACTCTCCAGCAATTGGACCCAGACTCTCTTCTTCCCCTGCTGATAAATCATCCGAGAGGAGAGACAGACGCAGATACCGGGAAATGGCGGCCGCCAGCGACAAGAGGGCCCTCGTGGTTGGCATATCCGGCTGCTCCTCGAGCGGCAAAACCACCCTCGCCCGGCTGCTGCGCGACATTTTCCCCAGCTCCTTGATCCTCCACGAGGACGACTTTTACAAGCCCGAGACGGAGTGAGTGAGAGTTCTATGTGACAGTTGTCTGTGCGGTTCTCTGTGATGTGACTGTAGCATGAACAGCCAAACTCATAAAACTCACCGCGAATACAGGCTGCCGCATACAAATGGCCTGCTCGACTGGGACTGCGCCGAGGCCATCCGAGTCGCCGCCATGGCCGAGGCCCTCTCCTACATCCGCCAGCACGCCTCTTTTCCGGTGAGCCCGCCCTTGCTGGCGGATGACCCCGGGACGTTGACCCCATTCCCCGCCCGTAGCCTACGCTCGAATCCATAGAGGACCAGAATGCCGTTGGCGAGTGTCCCGTCAACGAAGCCGCCATCGCCGCCCTCAAAGCAATGGTCGCTTCGTCCCTGCACGCCTCGCACCCGCTCCATAGCCCCCTCCGCCTCTGCCTCCTCGACGGATTCCTCCTCTACTCTCCCTCCATGGCGCCTCTGCTAAACCCCTGCCTGGACCTCAAGCTCTTCGTCCGCGCCTCGTACGCGAGGACCAAGGCTCGCCGCGAGGCTAGGCCTGGCTACGTCACCATCGAGGGCTTCTGGCAGGACCCCCCGGGATACGTCGACTCCGTCGTCTGGCCCAACTACCTTGTCCATCACGCCTGGATGTTCGACGGCGGCGACGTCGAGGGCCGCTTTCAGGACCGTGCCATCGACGAGGCCGGCATCCACGTCTTGAAGGAGGCCCCGGTCGATGCCGACATGGAGGTTCTTCTGCGCTGGATGGTCGACATGATCCTGGCGGAGCTGCAAAAACACTCATAGCACCCTCATACTCGTCCACCCCACATCTTGCTTGCGCTGTAGTTGAGGGTTCGCCTCTGCAAGGCAGTGCTCGTACCGTCCATCATTCGACCAAGATACAAAGATTTCCCAAAATGCAAAAACTCGTCCGTCATGAATCGTCAAGTCATCATATCCCATCATGACATGGCCGTAACCAGCGTCAGCCTACTTGCCAAGACTCTCGCTGTCTCTTGAGCACTCCGACAGCTTTGTGCGCTGCTTTCGTCTGCACCTCCTCCCTGCTCACGCCGTCGTCCACCTCGGCAACAACTCCGTCTCCCACCAGGATGGTACAAGTATATCGCCTCTCACCGTTGCTACCCTCCTTGGCATCAATGTCATATGTAACCGTCTCCGAGACGGCCAACTTACCGAGCAACTGCTTAGGATGCTCGACCTCGACCTTATCATCCAGCAGTCGATCCAGGTAGGACAGAATGCCGAACCGCCCCACCACGGCCTCGCACGTTTCCTTCGAGCCCGAGTCGATCCAGACAGCCCCTAGGAGTGCCTCGAACAAGTCTGAAACGAATTTCTTCGCCAGCATCCGCGCGAGCAATGCCCACGGATAATGCGTGCCGCGTTCCATGGTCTCCAGGATTTCTGTCCTCATCGCGCTATGACGCTTCCGCATGCGGTTTTGTTCAAGCCCCATGGCAGAGGAGGCATGGCGCATAAAATTCCACAACGCCAGGCCTCCATGCCGCTCTGCATCCGAGGTCGCGCCTTCGCCCCAGCGCAGACCACTTTCCATGACGACAAAGGCGAGAAAGTCTGCGTTTACCATGGCTGTCTTGAGCGTGTGCATATCATGGTGCGCCAGAGGAGGCTTGACGCCAAAGAGCTTTGTGACAATGATATTGTCAAGAATTGCGTCGCCGAGGAACTCGAGTCGTTCATACGATCGCCTGCCGGCGTCCAAAGTGTACGAAGCATGTGTGATGGCCTCGATGAGCAGCGCCTTCTTCTGAAACGAGTACCCAACCAGCTTCTCAAGCGGTTCCAGCACGGGCGGCAGGGTGTCGATACTTTGAGTGAGTTGGAAGAGTCGTTCTCGCCCGTATTCAACATCTCGCCACTCACATTCGCGCAAAAAGGTCGAAATGCACGCCACGGCCTTTGAGACGCCTCCGTCAACGTAGGACGCCCCAATCAAGGCCTCTACCACGTCGGCAAGCGTCTTGGTCGACATCATGGTGCCCTTTTCCCGTTCTCGGTTTTGCTGCAGATATCCGTCCACGTACAGCGGCCGCCATTTCCTGCCGGTGAAGTGCTTAATCAGGATGAACTTGGCGAGACCGCTGTCAATCGCGGCTCGGCAAAGCCTTGAATTGGAAACGAGGCCGTCTCGGAAGCCGGAGAGATACCCCTCGGGCCACTCGGGATCTAAATCACCAACGTCAGTGGTGCCTCTGATATGGAAGGGCTCTGACTTACGGTCGGCAGTGGCTTGGACCGAGGTGCAGTACTTAAGGATCGAGTCGCCCAGAAATTCCAATCTTTCGTAATGGACCGGTTCCGAGGCACTGCGGGCGCTGATTGCCTCTCGGACCAGGCCTAGGTCATCAATGGCAACGGGATGCAGAATGGTCGTCGCCAATTCCTTTACTGTGAGCATCACCTGCAGCTCATGGACGATTGACGGAATCACCATGCCAAACCGGGCATGCCTCACAGGGATCTTGTCGATGAGGGCCCATGACTGAGGAAGCACCCAGGGATAGCGTTCTGTGGCTCCGACCCCGGAACCAGAATCTGCCTGAAGGCGGTGCAGAAAATCAAATCGCTTGGTCCACTTGGTGAGGACCAGATACGGCTCATCGCTTGGTGCAAGATCATAGTCGGCGAAGGGATGCCGCACCATGTCCATGGGAGGCTTTTCTGCAACCCGGCCACTATACAGGAACGGAGTGCCGTATTGATCTCGAATGAGAAATTGTCCGCTGCTGTGGGCTTCGTCTCGAGGGTTGAAGTGTGCTGAGCCAATTTGTTTCCTTGAAATATCCTCCCCCTTGACCGCGAACCTGACAGCCTGGGGACTGTCCTCGACTTGCCATCGGTGAGCAAACGGGATTGCAAGCAAGGTCGATGTTCGGTCCGGCCAAGCCGCAGCTTCTTGCGCAGATATTGCCCTGGGAGAGCCGAATCGAACCCGGCAGGTTCCCCCAGCATTCAGAAAGAGTTCAATCGGACGAATCTGGTCCAGCCGAACAGGAAGCAAAACCTCGTACTCGGTCTCTACCCGATTTTCGTCCTGGTAGCTCAGGGTATGTAGCCATCTGCGTCCATCCTCGTTCCATTGCCTCGCCACCTCGTCCCAGGGATCCAATGGCGGCTCGACATCAATCTCTGGTGCCCTCGTCTCGGCGGCCGGCGCTGCGTCAAACTTGAGAGGCAGCAAGTGCTCGCTGACGAGGCCCGCTTGGTAGAGCGCGACGTAGGCCTGAAAAGCCGCGTCCTTGGTAGCATTCTTCTCCGACAGCCACGTAGACTCGCCCTCAACACGCCGCAGCTTTTCTGGAACAAACGGAGGGAGCAGGACGACGGCGCTCAGCCTTGGTGGCGACGTGTCCCAATGGCGCTGCAGAATATAGTCGGGCCGGGCGTCGATGAAGTCGCCCCTTGACAGGGTGCTGCAAAAATGCTGCAAGTGTTGCTTCGCGTTGTCGAGATCCAGCAGCGCCCCCGTGGACTTCACCTCGAAGTCGTTGGTACCCGTGGGCTCAGCGTCTTGCAGTAATTCGAGCCGGCGAATTTCCCTATCCTCGTTTTCATACACGTGCTTCAGCTCATCCTCGAGGGCTTCCCAATGGGCGATGACGTTGGGGGATTGCTCCGTGAGCCAGATCAGTCTTGAACCGCTCATGCGCGCCCTCCCGCGGCGCTGCACAAATGCCTTGGGGGTGTGAGGTTTGTCAAAACACACGATTAGGTTGCAAGCGGGCACGTCGATTCCCTCTTCCAGCACAGAAGTGCCCACGAGCAAGTTGATTGCCCCTGACTGAAAGTCCCGCAGGCCCGTCTGCTCAGTCTCGCCCCAGAACTCGTACAACGTCCGCTTCCTGGCCGAGTGTTTGGAGCCACCAACCATGCAGCCGATGCGGTATCTTTCCACAATTCTCGGGCACGACGCAAGCACTTCGCAGATCATCGTGACCATGGACCGTTCCTTGACGAATATGATACCGACAACGTCTTGTTCAATCGACAGCAGTTCCTGCAAGAGGACGGTGACCTTGTCAGACAAGTCGGAACTGTTCTGCGGCCTCGGAGACGGGCGTTCGGGCGCAACGCGGCGGAGAAAGCCGGCAACGTATCGCTTTTCCGCGTTTGACCATTGATCGAAAAAGTCATCGCTCCTCTCCAGGCGGTCCAGGTAGGTTTTACAGGCGTTCCAGAGATAAAGATCGGCTGCCCAAGGGCCAAGCTGTTGATGGACTTCTACACAGCGGTTCCATAGGCCCTTGATCTGATTCTGCGAGTACGTGTCGTATCTCTCAATGGCTTTTTCTAGGGAACGGAGGTTCTTGTCATTCGGCTCAGCTTGTAGACTCAAAATGTAGGGGTCTTGCGTTATGTCGAGGCTGTGACGAGCATCCCGCAGCGACTGCATGGCCTTGGTCAGGAGAAGATCAGGCCCAGGGGGCATGTATCTAGCACATGTGATTTCTGGCTTCTGGGCGAATTTGAGGAGTGTTTCGCGGTGGACAGTTGGGGACACGCACTTGGCGTCGAGAATCGCCTCGAGGGTCTCCATGCCTTTAACATTGGATCTCATGCTCGGGGTTGCCGTCAAGCCCAAGATGGAAGGCATATCACCACCGCGGTTTTTGCGGCTGTGGTAGAAGTTGGTCATGACTTTGCTCCCGGGATGCCTGTCGACGCAATTGTGGGCTGTATGGCAGTCAGTTTGAACCCGCAAGGGGAAATAACACTTGTTTGACGTACCCTCGTCGAAGATGATGAGAGCTAAACGGTTTATACTGACGAAAGCGTTGCTGAGTGCATCAAGCAGTACCTGATATGTCGAGACGACGATTCGTACATCGTCCATCTCCCGGCCCCAAGTGTCTGCGTTCCACGTGTCAACATTTTCATTGCCAGTCAACAGCTTGATGCGCGTCGAGGTGACCTGGAGGCTGATGGCATTGAACTGTTGGCCGCAGAGCGATACTGTCGGGGCGAGAAACCAAATCGCCTTTGTGTCTTTGATCAGTATGCGGTTCTGTGGTTCGACGGTAAGACATCGGCTTACCTTGTCCGGGCTCGCTCTCTCCAGCTCAGCCTTGATCCGAAGCACGGCGCTAAAGTCAATGTCAGTTCGACAAGTAGCAACATGAGAGCCGTGGGAGTGAGAAGACGCAACTTACATTTGCGTTTTGCCGCTACCAGTGTCCATCTGCCAGGCTCAGTAAGTAAATCGAGCAGTAGGTGGGAGAGTTCCTCAAACACACCACAACGATGACATTTTGTTCAAGACTCTGGTCAAGCATCTCGAGCTGATAGGCTCTCGAGGCTATTTCGCCGGGTGCCGGCGCGACATCTTGGGCGGCCGCAGAGATGTGCTCCTTGATGTGTGCTCCGGGGGTAGGGACTTCCTGGGTAGCTGTTTGTGTTTGCGCAAGTAACAGTTCATCAAGGTATTCGGACTCGTCTCCACTGGACTCAATCCCAGGCACAGCTGTAGACATCATTGCGTCGTCAGGGCCGCCTTTGCGCGGGCGTGGCCCGTTCGCAGAGGAGGCGAAATGGCAAGTGTCATTCGCTTCTCTCGCGCCACCATTAGCCTTCACTGAACCACGTGGCGCGTGCGTGCGTGTTTTGTTTGTGCGAGGGGGCATCTCGCTATCATGCGGCTCTCAACCGTCACTTTTGCCACGCGAGAGTAAAACAGGCCGGAGCTCGGCAGGGCTAAGCGGCTAATGCGGGAAGGAATTGGATCATATTGCCATCAAACTTGGCTGACTCGTTCTCTCGAGACGGCGACGACGAAGATGGTTGTGCAGAGCAAAGATGGACGTTGTTTGACAAGAGTGGGTACGGGTGTGACTCGTATGTATTCGTACATAGCCTCGCGATATGTATGTATGTATATGTAACTAAAGGGGCAATCTCCCTATCGGGTACTTCGTAGTTAGCCCCCACATCTTTTGTCTTCCTCGTCAACGTTGGCAGCCATATTCGTACTCTGAAGCAGAATATGGGTATGAGCCTCAAAATCAGCCTTAAACCCTCACCCGAGCGTTGCTACCAATCTCTGCACTCAGCTTCTTCCTCCAACTGAGCGTTTTGTCCAGTCGCATAGATATCACGGGAGTGAATCGCGATGCCTAACCTCTGGACAGTGACGGAGATCGACTGACCGTTATATAAAATGGAAACTACTGCTGAAGCATCACACAAGGCAAAGCACATGATTCTTTTCGCGACCGGCTTCAACGCCTGCGGCCAGCTCTCCTTTGACTCAAATCCGGATCAGCAAGAGCCAGACGACTTGTTCCGCTTTACGAAAATTATCGAGGCAGATCGCATCGAGCGCCCTGTGGCCCGGCTCTCCTACACCCATGGTGCGTCCTCGTCCGCTCACTAAGCCGGTGACAGCCCGGCTGATATTTTCCTACCACCCCCCGGGCAGTACGGATAAATGGCCGGCTGCGCATGGCCGGTATTGGCCCGCCTGTCAGTCAGATCCACGAACTCGCCCACGTCTTTGCTGAGGCAGCCAACGGCGATATCCTCACCGTCCAAGGCGAGGACATTGCCGTCCCCGATGTAGAGGGTCGCCGTCAACCCGGGGAGCTTCTTGTCAAGTACTCTTCCATGGAAACCCTGAGAGCTCGCGATCCTGTAAAGTCGTGGCCGTTGAAGGACACCACCGTCAGTACCGTTGCGGCTTTCGATGCCGGATTCGTCATCCTCTACCAAGACGGCACTGTCGCTACAATGGGCGATGCGCGGTTCGGGGACTGCCTGGGGCGCGATGTGTCCGATGAGTCGTATGACCGATCCTAGACATACAAAAGAACTACAGCAAGCATACTGATGACCACCTAGGCCTGCAGGTGAACCCTGCATCGTAACCGACCTCGCCGACCTCGGTGAGCCAATCAAGCATGTGTCGGCTGGGGGCTACACCCTCGCTGCGTTGACGGAGAGCGGCGGCATCTATCTCTGGGGCATGTCGCCGAATCGAGCAGAGTCTCGCAAGACACCCTTCTTGGCCCTCAGCCGTGTTCCAAACTACGTCGAAATAGACGACGGCAAAGATGTTCAGGACATGGCAGTCGGTGACCTGCACGTGCTCGCCTTGACGACGGAAGGGTCCTTGTTCGCTCTTGGCGACAATGGTAGCGGACAGATTGGGCTGGGAAAGTCTGCTAGACACAGGGCTCAAGGCTGGACCAAAGTTGCCTTCGATGTGCCCAGTGGACAAGAGATGACATCTGTGGCAGCTGGACCCCGGTCGTCTTTTATTTTGACGGCTCCCCGGCCAGCTTGAACAGCACCTTCTTTCAAAGACAGACACAGGTAGGGCGTCGAAAACATTTTGTCGTTGCTGCTCCATGAGCATTTATGATCCTCTATTGTACAAAGACCTGCTCGCAATACCCAGCCCGTCGCTACCGTTACAGACTCGTCAGATAGTCCTCAATCTCTTGCGGAGTCAGCTTCCTGAATCGGGGCCCCGTCGCTCCCTCGACGCCCTCGATGCCCAGCAAGTGATGCGCGGGAGGGCCGACAATTCCTGTTAATCGTCAGCAGCTAGCCTTATGACCTCATGTGTGGAAAGGAAAAAAACGAACCAATCTCAATCGAGTCACCGTTCATCTCGCCCTCGATGTTGTCCTTGAGGGTCAGCAGAGCAATGTGTATCGCATCCTCGAGCTCCAGCTCCTCCGAGTATCTCTTCTCTAGGAACGTCTTGGCCTTGGTAGCGCTTTTTCCAATGGCAGTGGCTTTCCACGGAAAGTAGCTCCCCGTGGGATCGACCTGATACAGCATCGGGCCGCCCTTGTGGATGCCACCAGTCTTCTTGCTCGACGTCTTCTGCCCCTCGGCAGGCGTCTCCTCGTCATCCTCGGGCTCAATGCCGTCATCCCATCCGGCAACAAGCATGCTGACGCCGTATGGCCGAACGCCGGCCGACTGGGTGGCCTCCTGCATGACCCGTGCCACGTCCTGCACTAGTATCCGCGTGGGAGGGTACTCGTTATAGATCCTCTTGTACCCCGTATGCGAGACCTTGCGAGCGCGATCGACCAAGACTCTGTAGTCGGGTCCCATGCCGGAGTAGACGGTGCCGATGTTTGGGGTGATGTTGCAGATCTTGGCCACGGTGCTCTGGTCGGCGAGAGGTGACGATGATTTCTTCTCCGTGGCGAGGACGATGCCGTTGGTGGCTGCGGCCTGTCAGCTTCCGGAGGGCCTGTCACGGTGACTCGTAAGGGCTGCGTACCTTTGATGCCAAGAGCTGTGATGCCCTGGTTCACCGCATTGAGGGCATACTCTGCACGCACTCAGGGTCAGCTTGCCCGCTTGAAGTAGCTGTCGAGCTGCAGTATCAAGAGCCAAGAAGCTATGGGGGAGACAAGTTCGTACCGATCTGTACCAGCTTTCCGCTGCATGACTGTGAGCATGGAGGGAGTCCCGCACACAGGGAGCAAGAGGCGGGCACGCATACCTGGGCGAGAAAGTCGTCAGAGAGAAAGAGTAACGGTCCGCCATAGCTGCGGCTGTCGGAGATATATCGATTGAGCTCAACGTCTGCGTGCAAGGAGGACCAAAGAGTTGATGAATTGGTGGCTGAAAGAAGATTGGCACAGCTGCACCGAGCTGTGATGGCTGTCCGTGTGGTCATTGCTAGGCACGGCGGAGCTGCGCGTCCAAGCTTGGCTGGCGCCGCTGAGTCCGGGGATTTAGTTTTGCCGAGCTCCGGCTCAATACCAAACATCAGGACTGCGTGGCCAAATCGTCGCACCGCATCGTCGCCCAAGGTTTGCCAAAACCGCCACGGCCTTCCACTGGCTCTCCTCTGTGTCAGCATAATGTGGCAATCGCTTCGTCTCGTTTGCGGGTGAGCTCAAGAATCATTGCCTATTTGTTTTTTTCTCCTCGATGAGCTGGCCATCCCCGCTGATGGGATTGTCTCGGTGCAGCACGCACCCCTACAAAGTCTGCTCGAAAGCGTCCCTTCCCACTACTTGATAAGACTGCTTGTATTTTATATTCTTGGTTTACAAACACGCTGCGCGAGATGACCGCACAGCCGACATGGAGCTGGGACTTTCCAGACGGGAGCGAGTCGAGCCCGGATGCCCCGGACAATCTCGGAGCCGAATCTCATGGACATTCGCCGCCGGTTGACGATGACGCCGGGATCCCGGAAGCGCCTCATGCGGCAAACACCAGACGTCGACAGTATGGGCCGAGGACATGCCGCATTTGTCTGGACACTGAGCAACCCAAATACTCAACGGATGTGACGTCTACCCTTGGCTTGTCCTCTGCGTCCTCGCGTCCCTCTTATATATCGGACGACCCTGACCTGGGCCGACTGCTGTCTCCTTGCAAATGCAAGGGCTCGCAGAAATATGTCCACGAAGGATGTCTCAACTCCTGGCGACTGGCCAACCCCATGGCCGCAAGGAACTACTGGGAGTGCCCAACGTGCAAGTTCAAGTACCGGCTGGCGCGACTGCACTGGGCATCCATGCTGAGTAGCAAGTGGGCGCAAGTGGCCTTGACCGTTACTGTGGTTTTCATTGGAATATTCTTCCTAGGCTTCATCGCAGACCCCATACTGGATCTATGGTTTGATCCGGTCGGCACAATCAGCGACACCGTCTCGAGCGTTGTGGCAGACGTCGAGGCTCTAAAGCCGTCGCGGTACGAAGAGCCTGCCTCGTGGACAGATCACTTTGCCAAGGGCTTCTTTTCCCTCGGCTTTGTTGGCTTCCTCAAGTCGTTGGTTGCAATGGGCCCCTGGCAGTGGTTGAATCTCCGGTCCAGCGGCCTGTTGGGCACCGGTCGGCGGCGCGGGACTGGGAGAGCAAGAATGGACAACTTCAACCTCGTTTTTGTCCTTATCGGTGCCTTAACGTTTCTTATGGCGATATGGAAGGCCGTTCGGGCCATCAGCACGCGGGTGCTCAACAATGTGAGCGATAAGGTGCTCGATGTAAGTGAGGACGATGACGGTGACGAGGTCGAGGACGAAGCAGGTCCGGGCACCAAACAGGATCAATGAAGATCCACTCTTCCTACAAGGACCGATAGGTAGAGGGATGCCGAGAACCGTCCTCTATTCTGCCCAATGACTACTCTGCACACTCTTAAGTTGTCTCGACCAAGCTCTTCCTTGTCAAGCCAACTAGTCTGTGTGCAAAAATGGACCTCCGCCGGGCGCCTTCAGCAAGGGCCGTTTTGGCTTCTTGCTCATTGGCCGAGGCTGGAGTTGTGATCAGCGTCGAGTGGCAGGGCTCGGGTGCCGTCTGGTATCTTGATGCCTTCCGCGAACGTCTACTAGGTGCACTCCGCACTCCGCAGTGAGTAGCTCGCTTTATGACAGCTGATACATTTCATCACAACTTGGGCGCACTTTGAGACAAACAACGGGAGTGCCCTTCGTCTTTCCCGTGTCCCCCTACCAAGCACGTACACGTGGAGCGACTGCGGGTGCATTACATTGTACGAATACGGATACGGATACGGATACGAATACTTCGTACGAAGTACTGGCAGTACATATTACAAAGCTGTAGCGTCATTTCGATTTGTGACCCCGATTGCATCACTTTGCTGTGATAATTTAATGGAGTTTATCCCTGGACTGCTGCAGGACTTGATCATGTCCTTTCACTTATGCGTCGGATGGACGCGCTAGCAGGTTGAGGTTGGTTGCATCATCATGTTAAAGTCGGCGTAAAGTGAGCCCGGCGCCGAAAGTGCCACATCTTTTGTAGATCGCGCCACGCTTCGCTCCCCGAAGCTGCGATAAAAACCTCCATTGCAGACCCTCGCCGCGATTCGCCACCGGTCGATTGCAGCCCTTCTGGTGCCTGGGTGCTTCGCGAAAATCACGTGCGACTTTTCCGCGGATCCGGGCGCTTGACATCGCGCTGATTGATGCTCCGCGCGTCCCCAAAGAAAGGCAGTCCGCCAACACGTCACCGCAAATCGATCCTTACAACCGACGACGACGATAACGGAACCGCCGAAACGCGATTCAACACGACCACAAACTGATGAGCTAGACGCTGCGGAAACCCGTGCCCGCAGCGCCGAGCAGACCGCTCCCTTCAAGCCCATTGAAGCCCTGTCTGTTCGGGCGCGCGCCGGCGGTCCAAGATGCATTTTGCGTACCCTCCTCGCAAGAACTCCAACCCGCCGCTGTTCCGGCCCAGGTCCACGAGGCTCTCGCTACTGCGGAGGAGCCGGTTAAGAACCATCGCTCTGGTGTTTCTGGCCTGTGTGGCGGCAGCATACTTTCTCTTCGGATCCAGCAAGCCGAGCCTCTACCACGAACGCGTACCGTCTGGCTCTCCGCCTGTAGTACTGGTAACGGTGATTGACCCAACCACGTGGGACAATGCCTACCTCAATACTGTCAAGGAGAACCGCGAGAAGTATGCGGCAAAACACGGTCCGCCTGTGCCCCCCGCGACGGCCACGGGGAGCCCGCTAACAAGGATATCCCAGGGTACGAGGCAATGGTTGTCAAGGCTTTCGACTACGACTCGCACGGGGCGCCACCGTCTTGGGCCAAGGTCGTGGCGATGCGCCACGCGCTGTCCAAGTATCCTGACTGCAACTTCATATGGTACCTAGATCAAAACGCCTTCATCATGGACCCGACCAAGAGCCTCGAGTCGTTGGTGCTTGAGACCAAGACTCTGGAAACCCTCATGATCAAGGACTATCCAGTCGTGCCACCCGACAGTATCATCAAGACCTTTTCGCATTTGCGAGGGCAAGACGCCGATTTCATTGTCAGCCAGGACAAGGATAGCCTGGTGCACACGAGCGTAATCTTGAGGAACGGAGAGTGGGCCAAATTCTTTCTCGAGACGTGGTACGATCCGCTCTACAGAAGTTACAATTTTCAAAAAGCCGAGCGGCACGCACTGGCACGTCCATTCGATGATTTCCCCCAATGTGGGGACGAATTTGGCTAACCAAGATACAGGAACACATTGTACAATGGCACCCAACGGTTCTATCAAAGCTTGCCCTTGTCCCACAGAGGACATTTGCTGCCTACTCCAAGGCGGAACTCGGCGACTCCTATCAGAAAGGCGATTTTGTCGTCTTGTTCCCCGACTGCAAGCCGACGGGGCCTCAGAGCTGCGAAACGGAGTCGAAGCGGTACTTGGCAGACTGGAGAAGCGCGCTGGGCCTGCGCTGAGAGCCCCTGGGGCTCGCGTGCGTTGATGGCGTTTGTCGGAGTATAATCGGTGTCGAGCTCATCTTTATTCCTTTCTGCGGCGTTGCCCGGGCCGGTGGAGCATTCAGGGAGCAAGGCGAGGCAGAACCGGCGAGCGAGGCAGCCATGCACGAGGGAACGGCACGGACCGCGGGCGGACTTTTTGTGTGATTTTCTCCTCTAGCCCTGGAGACGTGGGACATTTCTGGGACATTTCTGGACACGTGGGGGATACGCGGCTGATGCAAACACGATGTTTACGCAGGATGACCAGCCAGTGAGCTTTTTGTGATTAAGGCTGAAGGAGACGTATGTACGAAGTACGTATGTACATAAGTCGTCGTGTAAGTATAATGGGAGGCATCTGTCTGGCGACGCTATCAACACGAGCAAGGCAACCCCGTTTCTTCTCTATGGAGGGACCATGTGTCCTGCTGTGCATGTGTACGGTTTATGCCGTGGTGGACAGCCTGGTTTGATGTCGTAGCACGACATCAGCCGTCCTTGCCGATTTGCCACTGGGGGACAGGTTGTGGTGAATCGAGAAGGAAGCAATAGTCTTGGGTAGACGGTACGGAGGCCTTGGAGGAAGAGGATGCCGTTCCTTGCCCGTCGGGAAACGTCTTGGAGATGGCATCGACTCCGTTCGTGTCTACCCACTCTGTGCAAGGGTTTTCCCCTCATCTGCGGGCCTCGGCATCTGCAAATATACTCTACGAAGTAGGCAGTCGTGTATGTACGGAGCATGTACGAATATGTATGTGTGATGTAAGTGTGTGAGTGTTGCACGGCTCCGGACGCGGCCAATTTTCCCCGACAAGGCAACTCGAGAGAGCGGGAGCCTGCTTTTGCAAAGGAGAGAGAGGGTGATCGGATCGTGTCCGATCGATGTGCTCTCTTTCGCTGTCAAGACCGAAGTCCAGGGATCCCGCGGGCAGCCGAGCAATGCCGGCCCGTATCCATGCACGTTAGCGGGTTGCTTGTGCGACGACTGGCCGATTCTTCTTATCTTGACTTGTATCAGGCATCAGGCATGGACTTTGACCAGAGACAAGCTGAATATTCTGTTCGTATCCGTATGTAAAATCTCGAGTAGTAACTAGTTAGCTAGTAGACTCATACGGGCCGTGAAAAGAGGCAAGCAGCCGTTCTAGATGGCCGCTGATGCGGACGCTGTGGCTTGCTGGCGGCGCCATTCGAAGGTACTTTAAGATAACGGGGCTACCGAGGGGCTACCGAGCCGGGTACCTATGTACCGGTGTCGGCGGGCATGCCAGCCGTGTGCGGCACACCCGCTCTTTTCACGCCTTGGTGCTCGAGTCAATTCTCGTCATCGTCCTCCTCTGCACACACACTCCTTTCCCGCTTCCCCTCTCTGCGCAAAAACATCTAGGCGCATCGGGCACACGCCGTGTAACACGATACCATGCCTGGAAGCTCGAGAATGCCCGTCAGCCTGCGCGGAAGCTTCGAATCGGTCAAGCGGCGTCGGCCTGCCCTCTCGCTGAGCATCATCAGCCTGGACCTGTGAGTCGGCGATCCCCTTCCCTCAGCCTTGCTTCTCGAGCCGTTGCGCCTCGCTCGCACACACGGGTAGCTCTGGGCCCTTCCTCGGAGCTGCATTGCTGCGACACGACAGGCACCCCCCCCCCCCCCCGTGGCGCCCGATGTCTTGAAAAGTGGCATGCTCGGAAACAGGCGTGGGCTGACGGATTGGCATCATGGGCGTTGCTCGACAGGCTGCGCAACATCGTTTTCTATTACTTTGTCCTACGATGGACCCGCCGTCTCTTCTGGAAGCTCAAGGGCCGTGGCCTCATCGGCGTCGTCCTCGAGCTCTTCCGTGACATTCGGCGCACTCTATACGGCTACTTCCTCCGCGCCCCGGGCGTCCGGGGCAAGGTTCAGAAGCAGGTTCAGGAGTCACTCGCGGCCCTGTCGGCCAAGCTGGTGCCCCAGTCCGAGACGCGCTACCTGACGCTGCCCAAGGAGGGAATGCCCGCCGACGCCGTCCGCGCCGAGCTCGAGTCCCTGGCCAACATGGACCACACGCGCTGGGAGGATGGATACGTATCCGGCGCCGTCTACCACGGCGAGGACAGCTTGATCCAGCTGCAGACCGAGGCCTTTGGCAAGTTCACCGTCGCCAACCCCATCCACCCCGACGTCTTTCCCGGCGTCCGCAAGATGGAGGCCGAGGTAGTGAGCATGGTGCTCAACCTGTTCCATGCGCCTCCCGGCGCCGCCGGCGTCTCGACGGCCGGCGGCACCGAGAGCATTCTCATGGCCTGCCTGGCCGCTCGCCAAAAGGCATCCGCCGAGCGGGGCGTCACCGAACCCGAAATGTGAGTCGGCGGCCTTCAGGATGAGCCAACTGCCAAGACGATGACGAGGTCGTCTGCTAATGGATAACCTCTTGAAAAGGATCATTCCGGACACTGCACACACGGCTTTCCACAAGGCTGGAGAGTACTTTAACATCAAGATTCACATGGTCGCCTGTCCCGCGCCCGACTACCAGGCTGACATCCGTGCCATGTCACGCCTCGTCAACCCGAATACGGTGCTACTCGTCGGCTCAGCACCCAACTTCCCGCACGGCATCATGGACGACATTGCGGCGCTGTCCAAGCTCGCGCTGCGCAAGAGGTTGTGCCTGCACGTCGACTGCTGCCTGGGCTCGTTCCTGGTCCCCTGCCTAGAGAGGGCCGGCTTCGAGACACAGCCATTTGACTTTCGTCTCAAGGGCGTCACCAGCATCAGCTGCGACACACACAAGTACGGCTTCGCGCCAAAGGGCAACTCGACGGTGCTGTACCGCACGGCAGCGCTCCGGACTTACCAGTACTTTGTGTGTCCAGACTGGTCGGGTGGCGTCTACGCCTCGCCGGGCATTGCCGGGTCGCGGCCGGGCGCCCTCATTGCCGCCTGCTGGGCGAGCCTCATGACCGTGGGCGAGTCCGGCTACGTGGACGCGTGCGCCAAGATTGTCGGCACGGCCAAGAAGATTGCCGACGCCATCCGCAACGGGCCCGCGCTAGGCGGCGAGCTCGAGGTGCTGGGCAAGCCGCTGGTGTCGGTGGTGGCCTTTTCGGCGCGCAACCTCAACATCTACGACATTGCCGACGGCATGTCCAGCAAGGGCTGGCATCTCAACGCGCTGCAGAACCCGCCAGCGATACACGTGGCCGTGACACTGCCCATTGTCCAAGTCTGGGAGCGGTTAGTGAGCGACCTCGAGGCCGTGGTGGAAGAGGAGCGGGAAAGGGAGCGGGTACGACTGGTGGAGGGCAAGGCGGCCAAGGGCAAGGCGGTGGGCGATTCGGCTGCGCTGTATGGCGTGGCCGGATCGCTGCCAAACAAGAGCGTCGTGGTGGACCTAGCGACGGGATTCCTGGATCTGCTGTACAAGGCATGAACCAACACATGACAGCATGATTATGTTACGATTTACGAAGTTTGGCCCAGGGGAAAGGGGTCGAGAGGGCGACTCAACTTGACTCCAAGAGGCCGCATGCATACGAGTTACGTGCATGCCTATGCATGCATATGTATAAGAGCAGCTGACTGGTTGATGACGACCAGCGTTTTGTTCCTCGTTATGCTCTGATGGCGCTGTTTCAGACGGAGGTGAAGGACGCGGTGAGGGATAACATGGAGGCGGACAGGGATGAAATGTTGTAGTACTAGTACGAATATACCAGTCCGTACCTACTCCCTTACGAAGTATACACAGCCCATCTGCCTAAAAAACGTGATGTTTCACCTCGGCATCGTCATCCATCGTCATCCAAGATGACCAAAACTCTATTCTACGATACGTCTGTTATGATCGATCAAAGGACAGCAGAGGGGGGGTGAGGCGGGGACTCCCCCTGGCACGTCGTCCCTCCAACACGCGGCTCCGGCCAAGACGAGGCGTCCATAGGTATGTATTTGCCTCGCCGTCGTCGGTTGGGCAGCGTCGCTTTGAAGGGGTGCAGGTCACGAACCACTGCCTCGTCCGTCCCGGACAGCCCGCCAGCCAGGAGCGTCCACGCCTGGAGAGATTGACGGGCGGCAGACGCCACTGCGTCGTTTGTGTGAAATACCATTAGTCCAAGATATGACTTGCATGACAATGGCTCCCTCTGCTCCCACTCGCTGCTCACGGCGGCCGGCAGAGGGGGGGAGTTGAGGCTCCCTCACGACTCTTGAGTGGGCGCCGGGGCTGACGTGGTGCAACCATGTGGGACGGCCAAGAGGGCCAAGAGGGGCTCCGGAAGATGCTGTACCAAGTATGGGCATGCATGGTGAGGCACGACCCTGGTGTGTGCGACTGCATGTGTGAAGCTTGCGTGGTCTGTGGATCCCCTTGGCTGTCACTTTGCCGTCTGACGATGGGGGACGAGGCATGTATGTACAAAACACGGTGCATATCTGCCATGTATGTAGGTGTATGGATGGGTGATGGGTGCATGTATGTACTATGTATGTATGCAGGCGTGTTCAGAAGGGGGTTGGACTGGGATGGCTGGTGGGTGATGTTGATGCCCAAGTCTGAGGCAGAGGCAAATGCAGCGGTGGAGGCGGAGGCGGCGGCGGCGAGACGGATAGAGCGAGATGGGGAGAGAGGGTGAGAGGGAGAAGGAGAGATGGAGAGATGGAGAGAGAGGTCGTACGGAGACGCCTCTCAAGGAGGACTTGGGCGGAAAAAGAGGGCAGAGGGCGAAAACAAGACGCAGAAGGTGAAAACAAGACGGACGCAGAGGGTGAAAACAAGACGCAGAGGGTGAAAACAAGACGCAGAGGGTGAAAACAAGACGCAGAGGGTGAAAACAAGACGCAAGGAGGGACGTTTCGGCCTTTGTTTTCGTCGTCTCTGCCAAGGCTCTCTCTCTCCTCTTCTTCTCTTCTTCTCTTCTTTCCCCTTGTCCTCCTCCGTCGGCCTGTCCCTCCCTCATGTCGAGGGCCTCTCCTTTTGAGGACCCGACGGACAGTCGACGGCCTACGGGATGGGCCGTGGGCCACCTGACACGCGTCTGACGTATGCGAGGGCTGGGCACGCTGCACGCGAGGGCTGGGCATGCTGCACGGGTGTATCGAGTATGCTTGGATACACTCCTTGGATGGTGCTATGACAGACACGACATCATGTAGGAAGGTCGGTCTGTACATGCATAAGGTACATACCGCGGTGGGATGTTAGCTTGGGGAGGGAGGAGTCAGGCAAGGCGGCCGTCAAGAAAGACGGAACCGGATTATATGCTACGGAATATGCCCCCTCCTCAAGCCTCGCCGAGAACCACTGGCTTTCACTCCACGACGTCCCTTTCTTTACCGCCCTCCCAGCATGCATCCCCTCGCCTACCATCAATCTACTGCGCGTGCATGACCTGCGCAGGATTGCGCGGTATGGACTCTCTACTGGATAGCTTCGTATGTACGAATACGTACAGCTCAGCTATTTCGCCACCCGCTCACATACATACAGGCAGAGTCTCCAGAGCGACGAGACTCCAAGACCAGCTCGTGCCGCACCCTGCATGCACGCGTGGGTGCGAGACGGTAACTGCAATGTGGCACAGGCCAAAATGTAGGTCCGTACAGATGGCGTCGCCCGGCCATGCTGGCGTCGCTCGAGCATGCTGGCGTCGTGCAAACTGTGAGCTGTCGAGGTCCCCTCCCTGGCGGCTTGCCCCCTTTGCCCTGGCCGAGACGGACGCCTACAGTGCAGCCACGGAGCACCAAGGCTCGGGAGCAGATACATACAGGCTCGTCCATGCGCCCTCGACTGAAGCCGTACCTGCGGATCCAGCGTCGCGCAGCTTTTGGGCACCATGGCGAGCTCGCCCTCGCCCACGACCGCTCGTCCCGATGTGATGCGCCATGTGGCCGAGGAGAAAATGTTGTGCAGCGCTGCGTGTAGCTAGAGGTCGGAACATTTCTGGCGGCGCGCATCAAGCAGTGCTTCACGAGTTTGGTCTGCCTCGCAGCTGCCTTGGCCGCCAACGCCCTCCTTGGCCCTCTCGATTCCCGTTTTCAAGCCACTGCCCACCTGTCGGCTGCGAGATGGGACCTTCTTGGGCCAATCATACTTCCCGTCAAGCTCAAGACGCTGCAGTCGGTGCTGCTGTCTTCTGCATCTCCGCCCTCATGGCGTACCAGCTCCCAGGGCCCCCCAGCCATCGGCCAAAAACGCCCTGTGATTGTCCAGCACGGGCAGGGGCCCGGCCAGTATATATCGTCCGCTCCGCCCTACATTCGCCATTGATAAACTCCGTTTACTTGGCATCTCGTCCAACAGTCCACCCAGGACAATCTTTAGCACATCGACAACATGTCTGTCGGCGGAGTAGCTCTAACAAAAAAACAAGTCGAGGACGTGGTCAGGGGCACCAAATTGGGTGCTCTGGACCCGGTCTGGCTCGATGGCTTTGTCGACCTTGTCCAAAGCAAACGTGAGCTTCTACGAATACACACATCACCGCTGTCGACTCGTCATGCTGACAGGGCCTACAGTCAGCTCGAGCTGTGACTCTACAGATGCATCCGAACCATCAACCCCCAGTGACGGGCCGTCTACACCAAGCTCCGAGCTCGGCGAGGCCCTGGACTGGATCCCCAGGTCCAAGCCGTTCCAGGCCACGGTCGAGGACGAAGATTGCTCCACCACAAAGGAGGGCGGCCTCGGGTCCATGATCAGCGAAAGGCCATGCTCGAATACATCGCGCCGGCGACCTCCAAAGCCCAGCTCGCGGCCGCCCACGTGCTTGAAGAACGTGCCACTTGAAAGGGTCAAATCGTCCACCCCTCCCTTTGCTCCGTCCCCGCCATCATCTTCGGCACCCGGCAGCCCTAAGCTTCGGCCCACCGTCCATTTCTCTGAACGTCCGCCGCCCAAGCTGAACAGCCGGACGCTCGCTCGCCCAGACTCGGCGGCAAAGACAAACTGTGCTCCGGAGCTGTCCGTGGTGGACCTCCAATGGGGGCGACTTTTCACCGGGTGCGGCGAGCCGACGACGAGGCTCCGTCAGGTTCTGCGCGGCCTGGCCAACTACATTGTGCGTCCACCGTCAGTGTTTCTTGAGAAGAGACTGACGAGAACAGAATGCTGAGTGCAAGCCTGCAAACTCCATTGTCATGACACCGGAAAAGCTTTATGCGTTCTACAAAAAATGCCAAATTGACGGGGAGCTCTACCCCTTTCAGAGTAAGCTCGCACCCTCAACCATAGGCACGTTTCCATCACCGGAATCTCAGTCTGACACGAAGGCTAGTCATCTTTGACTGCGGTTCCCGAAAGCCGATGCAATGCCTGGAGCTACTCTACCAAGACCTCAGGTGCGAGTATCATCTCGTACAGGGCGAGAGCAGAGACAGGCCCTATATTCCAGCCCTGACAACGGACGGGTTCGTCAACTGGATGTCCGCCTTCATCCAGGCCAGTCCCGGTTCGGAGGCAAGGCGGCTAGATGGCATCATGGCGACCCTTCCCATCGACGCGGACAGCGAAACACCAAGCGACAAGCCCGAGAGGTTGCCCAAGCAGCTTTCCAGACACCTGTTTCCCTCAAAACCGCACGAGAGCACTCGCCAGTGCGTCAGCAGTGCTCTCAAGGTCTGGTATGATGCCTTGGGCTTGTCGAGTTCGCGCCCACCTTCATACCTGAGCGCTTTCCGTAACCTTTTTACCCGAAGTCTGAGCCCCAAGCCCCGTGACAGAGGTCGTCGAGAAGACAGGAGCCAGGGGTCAGCAGCGCGTGAAGACCGGGAGACCTTCATCGAGGTCATCGAAGTCCCGCCCAGCCACTCATCCAACTCTCAGAGGTCCTCAAGGTCATACCACCGGACCAGAGACTGGGACGAGCACTCGACTCGATCTCTGCGGTCTTCGCGATCCTCGGGCAAGGTCTTGGTCGAGGAGGCCTCTAGACACAGCCGAGCCGAGTCTCCGAGACGCCGTCAGCACCGCCACCATCATCGTCGCGAAGGCAGCCCTCGTCCCAGCAAGCACCAGAGCTCTAGACACGACGAAAACCGACGCGTTGAGTCCCGAGACAGTCGCCGCAGCGCGGCGTCTGGATATGCGTCCTCGCAGCCACGGACGACACCGCCCTCGTCGCGCGAGGGAAGCCCCAAGGCACTAACCAACCGGGCAGAGAACTATGCTTTTTTCCAGGGCCGCGAATCGGGATCGGCCCATGAGGGGATTCTGCGCGAGACGCCGGCCACGAAACGCACTCAGCGCGCATCGCGTCACTGAGTTTCAAGCCTTGGCCCTGACGAGGCAGCCGAGCACGTGCTTGCCCTGACTGAGAGTGCAAGCTATGGCTGGTTTGGATGTTAGATCTCGGGGCAGAACGACCTAGCATCATCGGCGTCCAAAACGCTCCTTTGGCTTCGCTTTCCTTGGCTGTGAAGGCTTTGCTTCTCTCCTTGCTTTGCTTTCTTCTGTTACTGCATGTATTCAACATCCCATACGCGCGGCAAGTCGAGGCGAGGAGGACAGGCGAGGCAGATTTACTAATATTTGGCATGTACGACTTTACAAGTTACAAGGAAGAATGAGCGGAGACGGGAGAGAGATTGAGCATGCGGCACGGGCGGGCGAGAGCGCGGCCTCATGATGGGAAAAAAAGAAGAAGTCGGGCGGGCCAACGTAATGACCACGCATGTAATGCATAGTCCTGCAAAAAAGGAAGACAAGGCAAAAGAAGCCCGGGAGACGGGTAGCGGAAAGGACGAAGGAGGATACCGACGGTCCCCGCGACAGATTTTATAAAAAAGGGGAGCACTTTCTTGCCACGTTTCGACGCCGGCGTGCTTTGCCTACTGCCGGCTGCATCTTGATCCCCCGACTCTCCCATATTGTGCCAAAAGTAGGACGACGAAAACATTGATGCCCGGCGTCTGTTCAGTCTTTGCGTCGCCTTATGACAACTTGGACGCTGCCGCCGCCGGTGCTCTTGTTCAAAAAAAAGGACGAAAGGGTATGTAGAACGACGACAGCAAGATAACAGGGGGAAGCGCGCGATAGTCAAATGAAGAGCAAAACACGTGTCGTGCGCAAGACGTTTCGTCGTCAACCAAACATGATTTGCAGGCGCCATGGGGAGGAGAAGATATTTGAAACGAAGGAGACGCTCCACAACGAGCATGTCGATCCTATGCGGCGGAACAGAAGGGAGGTGGACATGGGCGGCGCTCTTCACCCCGAGCGCGCCGGAGAGTTTGCGGTCGACGAGTTGAAGCTGCCGAGGACGGCGCGGCCGGCGCGCTTCTTCTTGAGCGCCTGATAGTCGTGCTTGAAGGTGGCGATGCAGCGCTGGAGCTCGCGGTCCGGGTGCGGGGGCATCTGGATCTCGACAGCTTTGAGGCAGATGCGCAGATGCTGGAGCTCGTCGTCGTTTTCGTCGAGTTCTTGCTCCCTGTGGGCAGACTTGGTCAGCAAGGGGGCCTCCTTTGCCAAGCTTGGACAGACAGGGCAGGGGCGCACAGATATGTAATGCGGCCTTGGAGAAACATGATGCGCTGGGCTGCCCGCTCGGCGCGCTCGACGAGGAGGCTGTGGATGTGCTGCGGCAATGTCGTGTCAGCAGAGGGCGAGCCACCAGATGCGACGAAAGCCCAGAGATGAAAACTCACATCCGACTCCTCCTGGCGAGCCTTGAGGTTGCTAACCACGGCGGACAGCTCGTCGTTGAGCTTGCGCATCTCTGCAACGACCTTGTTGGCCTGCTCCACCGTCATGCCCACCTTTTGCGGCGGTTCTCGTCTCTCCTGCTCACGCTCCGCCTCGTGCTCCCGCTGCAGCGAGGCCGACAGGTCGGAGAAGCGCGAGCGGAACATGGAGGAGACGGGGGAGCCGAGGATGGAGCCCATGTCGCTGCGGCTGGGCATGTCGAGGCTCGTGGAGCGCCGCGACGGCGGGCTCGGGGTGCCGCTTGCGACGGCCTGCTGCAGTCGGTTGAGCTGTTCGCCCAGGGCCGGCTCGTCAAGGTCGTCGCCGCCGTCGCCGCCGTAGGACAGTTGGTGGGCGAGCTGGCTGAGGCGGCGGGCGAGGTGGTGCCTCGAGGTGCGCGAGGCCGGGCTGTCGACATGGTCGCCGTCGGTCGAGTGCGAGAGCTGCCGCGGCAGGGGACCATAGCTCGGCGGCGGGTTGGTCAAGGCGAGGCTCGAGGCAGGGCTGGGGCTGGAACGGAGGGGCGAGGGCGTGTAGGGTCGGGGGGCCGAGTCGGCCCGGTCGCTGTTGCTCCTGACGTGGCCGTTTCTGCTGTGGGTTCTGCTACAGCTGCAGCTCCGGGATGGGAGCTGAACCATGGTGGCGGGCACCTTTTGGCTTTGGTCTCTGTCAGTGGCCGAGGGGACGAGTGTCGCATCCAGAGTTTTGACGGCGGACAGAAACAGGTCAAGGCCAAGGTATCCGTAAGGTGGCCTTCAGGGGGCGGATCTGTGTCTAGTTACAGTGGGTAACTTGATGGCCATGAAGCAGGCATCGATCCCGACGTCGCAGGCCTCGACGGAAGCTGTTGCCACCGTCTCGTCTTGTTGGTGAATGGGCTGCGACACGGGGGGGAATGGATACTAGGACGAGACGAGACGGACGGGCAAAATGAGGCCAAGGAAAAACCACGGGACAAGCACGGAAACACTGTGTGACGCACCGTGCTGGGGCCACTCGGTCCAACCGCAGAACGGGACTGAAGCGACTGCCGTGGCTGCCGAAGCGAACCAACAAGCCCGGCAAACATGAACCTGTCCGTGCTCCAGCCATCTCGTGGCTCTGGGTTTGGGGGCTTCCACATCAGAGACGACGAGTCGTGGCTTTCAGCTGCAGGGCCTGGGTCAAGTTTCCCTCCAAGTAGCCTGCGTTGGCCATGAATGGAAGAGTACGCGCACCGGCTGCCGAGACTTGCGTCGTCTGAGTGTACCCCTCAAGTACCGCGCATCAGAAACCATCCATAGGTACCTACGAAGTACCTAGCAGGTACAATCGAGTCTAAGGCAAATCGTCATGCATCATATCATCATAGTCTCTTCTTCCCTCTCTCTCCATCCGCTTTCCTCGCCAAGCACCGGGCCCCAAAACCTCGTCTTTCCATTCCTCTGTCGCGTCGGCCCTCTTCTCCTTTCGTCTCCGTGACTTGGGCCTCGGCTATCCGTCGCCCAACTGTGAGCTTCCGCGCGGGGCCCCCCATTCGCTCCAACCCTTTTTGACTCAGACCCGCCCCGCCATACTCTCCGAAGCCGCGGGCCTGGTCCAGCTCCGGCGACTCTGAGACGACTTACCTTCTCTACTTCGTACGCACACGAGAAATACTTTCATCACCACGACCCCATTGGACTGCGATAGCCTTTGCGCTCTCCGGGTCTCCTCTTTGCGCTCTCCCCCTCTCCGCCTCTCCGCCTATCCGCCTCTCCCCCTCGTCTCTCCCCCCCTCCTTGCATCGTGTACTTAAGGCGACACGCAGCCTTTGGCCGCGCTTTCGCCCGCCCGCCATGTCGTGGAAGTCGTCGGAGAGGCTGATGGACACCATCCGGCACTATGCCAAGTTTCCCGCCACGGGCGTGAGCTTGCGCCAGATGGTGCAGTTTGGCGACAAGCCCTCGACCGGTGCGGTGCCGCCCTCATAAGCTCTTGCAACGAGCCTTGCTGCCCTCGCTTGCTGACCCTCGGCTATTCCCTTTTGCTGCAGGCACCCTCTTCCGCGCCTCGCAGTTCCTGGCCGAGGAGCTTCCTATCCGCCTGGCCCACCGCGTCAAGGAGCTCGATGACCTGCCCGACGGCCTCAACGAGATGCCCTCGGTCCAGCGTGTCAAGGACTGGTACGCCCAGTCCTTTGAGGTGAGGCCATATCCGACCTCGGTCTACCCACGTCGACTCCCGACTGACACCCGGCCCTCGCTCCGCGTCACCCTCGACAGGAAATCACACAGCTACCACGGCCACAGCTCACCAATGACATACGCCATCGCCTCACAAAGCCCGCAAAGAACTCGGGCCGCCCCATCCTGCAGCAGCTGTCCGAGGCCACTCCCAACCCCTCCATCGACGAGGGCGACGGCTCCGGCTGGGGCGGCCTGCAGCCTGCGGCCAACAACGGCGCAACCACAAAGACCAGGTCCGTCTCGAGGCGCTACTTTGCCACCGTCGACGACACGGGCGACTGGCCCCCCGAGCTGCAAATGTACAACCAGCGCTTCGCCAAGACGCTCCACAAGATCAAGCGCCGCCACGACGGCGTCGTCACCACAATGGCCCAGGGTATCCTCGAGTACAAGCGCCGCCGCCAGCGCATGCAAATAAACGGCACCATCCAGTCCTTCCTCGACCGCTTCTACATGTCGCGCATCGGCATCCGCATGCTCATCGGCCAGCACATTGCCTTGACCGACCAGAGCCACCACCGCGACCCCATCTACGTCGGCGTCATCTGCACAAAGACAAACGTCAAGGACCTCGCCCAGGAGGCCATTGAAAACGCCCGCTTCGTCTGCGAGGACCACTACGGCCTCTTCGAGGCGCCCCGCATCCAGCTCGTCTGCAGCCCGGGCCTCGACTTCATGTACGTGCCCGGCCACCTGTCGCACATGCTCTTTGAAACGCTCAAGAACTCGCTGCGCGCCGTCGTCGAGGCCCACGGCATGGACAAGCAAGAGTTTCCCGTCACAAAGGTCATCGTCGCAGAGGGCAAGGAGGACATTACCATCAAGATCTCGGACGAGGGCGGCGGCATCCCGCGCAGCGCCATTCCCCTCGTCTGGACCTACATGTACACCACTGTCGACCGCACCCCAAACCTCGACCCAGACTTTGACAAGAGCGACTTCAAGGCGCCCATGGCCGGCTTCGGCTACGGCCTGCCAATCTCGCGCCTCTACGCGAGGTATTTTGGCGGCGATTTGAAGTTGATAAGCATGGAAGGGTGAGCTCTCTCCTTCCTCCCCCTCTCGTCTCTCGGAAACGCATGCTAAAGCACTCTTTGTTGGGCGCAGATACGGGACAGACGTCTATCTCCACCTCAACCGGCTGTCCTCGTCGTCGGAGCCTCTTCAATAGCAACTACACTCCGCCGGGGCCGCCTTCCCTTCCCTGATCCTGCGCAAGCGCCTGCGGTTGCCCCGCGAGGTGACGGAGCGCAGGCAGGTCGGCGATGCCGAGGGGGTGGTCCACGCGCTCCCCACCCAGCCGTCAGACAGCGGCCAGGACCGCGAGCTTTGATCGGTCTGGCGGCGGCCCGGCGGAGAGTTGATGGCGGAGAGGGGAAATGGCAACAAAAGCATATCAAGACTACGCGCAGCAACAGCACCAAACCAACTGCCGCTCGTCTACGGTCAGCGAGGATCGACGTCGGGTTGGCCGATGAACAAACACTCTGCCACAGCGACCGGGTGGAAGCCACAGCGACCGGGTGGAATGATGCCGCCCCCCTACTCATTCCGCGTTCCTTGTGGAAAGGAAGGACACTTGCGGAAGGCAAGCCTCATCATCTCCTCACTCCCTTGGACTCCCCACCCCCGGCTGCGGAGAGGCTATGCCGGTGTAGGTGGTCAGCTCACGGTGTTGTGGCCGAGAAAGTGTTTGCATCAACGACAGTGGTCAGCATCTACCGACAGTGTTCAGCATCTACCGACAGCGTTCAGCATCTACCGACAGCGTTCAGCATCTACCGACAGTGTTTAGCATCTACCGACAGTGGTCAGCATCTACCCTTGCCGGCAGAGGGCCGTGTTCCGTCCACCAGACTCCCTCCCCTCAACTGTCCTCTCCACGAGGACGGAGAGGCAGGGTTATGGGGTTGGGGCCCGCACAAGGACGAGCAGCACGATGCGTGTAAAGACGAAACGGCGAATCGAATTTATCTGGCTGAGGGACTCCCCTCCTTTGGTCGTCTCCAAGACAGGACGACCAAGCCCCTGCATGTACCGAAGGCGCTCTACGAGCAGTGACGATTTATACAGGTCTATACAGCAATGCGAGATCACCCAAGATTCTCTCAACCCGTGTTCATGTGAAATCGCTTGTATTCGCTTTGCTTCTCTCTCGTGGTCCATGTGCAAGATTTTTCGCCCCGTGTCCACGCCCCTCAACCCCTACCCTTTTTTCATCGTTGCCACCAAGCCCATGCTATAGTTTCCTGGAGCATCAACATGTGCCTGGAGAACCAACACTTCATCTCCCAACCATGTGCCTCGGGATGCCATCAGATATGAAATCGTACCAGCACATTGTGGTGGTGTCTCCGCAGAACCCGAGCCAATTGTCCATCACCACCTACCGTGTGCAACGTCCTCAGTTAAAGTCCGAGTCCTCAGACTCGCAATAGTCCATGCGTCTCTGTTGGTCTAGGCTCGGATCGTGGTGACGGGCCGAGACGTGCGGAAAGGCGGGCGTTGCCTGTAATTCCGCCCGCGATAGGCGAGGGGCCTTGGCCCAGTTGTTCCGGCCCCAAACCTTTTGGGTTCCCTTGGCGGGCGTTTTGCTCTGGACGCTGAACTTGTCCAGGTCGCGACCTTGGCCAAGCATAGCTACCGACCCATCGCCGGTGCTGGAGGGCGCTGTAGGAGACTTGACGCCCCTGTGGAGCTTGCCATCGGGGCCCCAGGCGTTGAAGGCGATGTTCTCATAGGCACGTCCCTTGCCTGCGGCATCGCGCATGGTGGTCGCTGTTGACAAGCTTGCTGAGCCGATGGTCGAAGACGTGTCTCTGGTGTCGCCCGAGGCAGCGTGAACCCCGGAGGAGCCTGCTTGCGACCCTAGAGTGCGGAGATGGGGGGGCAGGGAACTGGCTGCAGACACGACTGAAGAGGCACGGCCGCTATTGCTCGCTGATGCAGCCTTGAGTTGGCTCAGCACCTCTTTGCCCTCGAGTCCCAGGGAAGACAGTTCGGTGATGGGGGCCTTGAGAGCAACGTCAGTACAGAGAGGCACCATCAAGCCATGTCCGACGCGTACACACCTGGGGCATGGCGTCGTTGAAGAAATCGGCGCTTTCAATGTAATTCTTCTGCCAAACTTCCTGGCTGTCCTCCTCGACGGAAATGTGACCCGTCTCGAGGGGAAACGGGGTCACCTCGGGCTCCTGAGTCTCATCCCAAGCACTGCAACGCTTGCAAACCTGCCGACACTGTGAGTCGATGGTACCGCGGCAACAGGTCTGGGGCTACACACATTGTCGCCAACCTTCCTGCTGTTCTTGCTGAAATCGTCAAGAGGCTTGATCAGGCTGCACAACTCGCAGCGAAGCTCGGTACGAGGGGCGCCCGAATGGTCGCGGCAGGTCATGCCCGAGTTGGCGGCACTGACGGGGGCGCCGCGGTCCATTTGGTTTCGGACGAGACTTTGCTGCTTGTTGGAGAAGGAACTCAAAGGTTTCCATTCGCCTCCGACCTTGCAGCGGAATCTGCGACGGGTGAGCTGTGGGCGTGGATGAGGTTGGAGGCTGAGCTTACCGTGTGAGGGTGGCGGAATCTGTGGCACTGCGAATGGCACGATGGCTTCAGTATGCATGGGGGCTGCCGAGAGATTTGGATGGCGGAAAGAAGCATTGACTACTCACAGACTCGCCGGGGGTTTGTTCCGTTTTGCGACCATGCTGCTTGCACTGCCGAAAAGCTCCAATGAGGGCCAAGAATATAGCGTAAAGAGCGTCTGCAGAGTGGCGATTGCGCGAGTGCAGCGCACGAAATGTTTTACGATTCGTGGGAACGAGGCAGGATGGATACCTATTGTTGACGATGTGAGGCAAGGATGAAGAATGGAAGAGTATTCGTCGACCAGGAGAGGAGAAGGAGAGGAAAAAGAAAAGGGAGAGGGAAGGGAGAGAGGAAAAGGGAAAAGGGCAAAAAGTCTCCAAATACGAATACATACGAAGTAACTCGTACATAAGCTGCTGATAACGCGTGCCTGATAAGAACGGCCCGGGGAGCAGCGTAAAGATGGAGGCAGCAGCTGGCAGGCAGACGGAAGGGGAAAGAAGCTACCAGGCGGTGTGAGGAACAAGAGCATCCGGGCTTGGCGTTGCTCTGCAGCAGCCGGGAAACTCGTCAGCGTACCAATTAGGCGGGCTCATGACGGCCCTCGACGCCTCGACGCAGGCGTTCCGCTGCGCTGCGTTGGTGGCGCCCGAGAACGGCAGCCTTGAAACGGCAGACGTCTCGGCAGACGCCTCACGAGCAGCTCCAGTGCCGAGCCTCTTTCTTCAACACTTTTCGTGCCCGCTGCCGTGTCTAGTGGCGTGCATGACTCTCGTCCACGATGCGACTTTGGACCCCTTTTGAATTTGAAATTACTCGACCAACGCAGTCTCCGGAACCTTCCGGGCATCTACGCCTCGCAAGCCGCATGGGTATTCCAGAGACTTTGAGATACATGTGGGCGACAGTGCCTTTGGAGATACTCTTCTGCTGTTTACCACGAGCCGGGCCGGTGCAGGGACCACGTCAGCCCGAGTGTCGGCGCCTCAAACGCCAGCTCTTGCTTGGCAGCTCTGGACAGAATACCGTGATTGCTTCCTACTGACGAGCTTCAGGGCCTGAGAGAAATACGCCACTACCGGCAAGCCACCCCCCTCTTCGAGACGCTCTGGCCTCTGCCGCCGCTCGACGACGCTTCGCTCGCGATTCCCCGAGCCCGAGACCCCCGAATCTTCCTCGAGCCTTCCAGCAGGCCGTCTTGTGGCCTCACAGACCCAGGTGAGATGTAGTCGTCGCCTTGGGGCTTGCCTGGCAGGGTTGAAGTCGAAGAATAATGTGGCAATTGATGGCGTTGAAACATTCGCCGCATCATTCAAATATTGATCATCACCCGGAGAGGTTTCTGTGTTAGATTCACGTGAAGCTGCCCATGTCGGCAAGGCCGCCCTAGATTCGCACCAGAGGCCGCGGTGATGTGATGTTGAAGGAGCTCTATGGGTGGTTGCAAAAACCAAAGACGAGGGGAACATATTTCATATTTGCGAATGTCGTCGTTGTCACTGCATACACGGCGTTGGGACAGTTTCCCAGGACATGGACGCCGCTGGGGAATAGGAGCCTGCGAAGTTGTCCAACAGTAGTCGGAGCATCTCCCAGTTCCTTGGACAACTCGTTGTAAGCATCTGGGGGGAGATGTCAAGGTACATACGTTCTCGACGTAACCGCAAAGTTGTCGATTGGCTGATTTCAGAGCATTGCCCAGAGTAAGCGACCATCCATTACGTATATACATATGTATGTATTCGCGAAGCAAAAGCTCCCTACCGAGAAGGACGGTGGGCCACGGCAGGTCAACCCAAGGCAGCTTGAGAAAGAATATCCACAACAGGTCAGATGAATCCATAATGGTCAAGGGTTTCCACTCCTCATCTTCCTTTCTGGCTAATCATGGAAGGATTGTAGTGTAGCCGCCATACGTTACACGGCCCTTCAGTCGACTGAACCTGAGACGTATAGCCGGTTGGGAGACACCACGCGAGAATCGGACTGGCCTGCCAAGTTCGAGAAGCGCCGTCATTGAGGCTAGACAAATACGTGAGTGTGAGGAACGACGGTCTGGAGATGGGACAGAGCGACGCACCTCGGATCTCAACAGTCTTGTCCGATGGGCCCGAATCGGCTGCCGCCTGTACAGCGGCCCAAGGCGACGACTTGGGAATCAACGACTGCTGCACCCGACGGTGGCTGCGGCTCTAAAAGCGCGCTCCCAGACGTGCGCGAACCCGTCTTTGCAAACCAATCGCCTCTGCGCAGTTGTTGTCGCGTCGCGGCCTGAGCGAGGGGGGATTGGTCATGGTACTCACAGGGCTGAAGACGATGGTTGTCTCTTTCCTCGTGCGGTGACGGCTCTGACAGCTGCTGCAGACCCAAGGCTTGACTGCCCAGGCCTCTCTGGCTCCCGCAGGAAGCACAAGACAGTTTGGCCGCCCGCAAGTAAACCCGAGCCATCTCGCTGGCTTTACTCCGGGAAACGAAGAAAACCAGGGGGAGAGAGACAAGAGCGTACGGCGCCGATCGTCTTGCCCAGGGGGTGTCTCGCGCGTCGCGTGAGAAGATGGCTTTTACTTTTTGAGTCGGGCCGCAGAGACAGACGCGGCCAGTTGAGCGATGGAGAGAGGCGCATGGCTTGAGGCGAGCGACGGCAGCAAACATGGCATTCTTGCCGCCCGCCCCCCTTGGTTGCCTCAAACCAAAACTCTGGTTTTGAGGCGGCCCTGGAGGAAAGAAATCGTCTACGAGTACGAAGTATGCACCCCAGCTGCGGCACCAACAAACTGGACGCGTTGCCGAACCCGCTGTCTCATCAATCTCATCTCTCGGAGCCAGGGCGAAAGGTCTCTTCACCGTTCTGCAGGGTAGCAGCGCGGGCACCAGCTCTGTAGCCCATCTGTCGTGATGGGGGTGTCCCGCCCGGACGAGATGCCGCCGCTTGGCGCGGGCGGGGCCAGGGCGGCACGGAACCCGAGTCGCGGCGATGCTGGCGCCGCAGGCCCCCTTGCAAGGAGGGGATCAGGCCGGCCTGGCTCTAGGGGTTGCCTGGAGCCTGGAGCCAAGCTAGGGAAGCCAACGAGGGTGCGTTATGGAGAGACAAGTGCCACGCTAAGGGGGATGACTTGTGACAGTTGGGTGATAATCAGCCAGCGGCACAGACGAAGAGGAAAGAGACAGAGACAGAGAGAGGGCACGGGCGCTGCTTGTGCGGTGGTGCCGAGGAGCAGCAGTCAAGCGTCCGTGCCCCAGATGCCGTCGAACGGCAGCTGTCGGCCCCCTCCGCCCCTATGTTCGTTTCCCTTGGGCTTCCCTTTGGTTTCCCTTGGGTTTCCCTTGGGCTGGGACCATCCAAGGGAAAGACTGACTTGACTGTGAGAGGAGCACGGGCTGGGAAACGGAGGAGAGGTGACGCACCTCGTCTGCATCGGGAATCGGGACTGACGCTCAAGACTGGGGCTCACCGATTTCGGACAGAGTTGGGACGGTTGGTTGCGTGGTTGACGTTGACAGAGGGAGAGCCAGAGCCAGGGCCAGGGCCAGGTTGTGACACGAGCAGAGAGGAAAAGAGCCCTTTTCTTTTTGGCTCCCCACCGGCGACGACGATCTCTCCTAAGAACAGCCAAGACCCAAAGCAAGTTGGCACGACTCGAATGGTTTGCGCCGCCACGGGCGCACGAACGCGCGACTCTGTTTGCCTTGGCACATATCCGCACATGCGTCAGGGTCCGCCGTTTGCTCGCTCGAGAAAAACAAGTCTACTCGGAATGCGGGCGGCCCCAAATAGGGGCGATCCGACAGACGGGCATCTTTCAGAGGCCCGTCGGAGGGATGGGAAATAAGGGAGCTAGCAGTAAAGCTAGGGCGGTACCTATTGTATCGTTAACCTTATTATTACAGGGGCGCTTTGAAACGCTCAAGGGCCTGGGGGCTGGAGAGGAACGGCGTGCTGGTCCGTCCGTCCGAGGACACGTGCTGTACTTCGTAGGCGGTTGCATTCGCTTGCTGCCGTTGATGGTTTGCACATGCGCATCGCATCAGTACCCGGTGGGCTTGTATCAGGATGCCGTCATGGAGCGGGCGCGCGTCGTCGTCAATGCAAACACGCAACAACTCTGGCGGAGGAGGAGCCGTATGCCGCATACTAGTAGCAGCGTAAGATGCAAACTTGGACATGGGAAAAGCATGCAAGCATCAAGCAACAAGCAACGCATGAGATGCATCCTTGTCCACGCAGCAATCAATCGAGCAGGCAGGCAGCAGGCAGCAGGCAGCAAGCCAGCCGGCGCCGCAAAAGACTAACCACCGTGCGCGGGGCAAAAAGAAGGAAACAGACAGGCAAGAGGGCACGACGGAATCTTGGCCATGCGACCGCCGCGCACACGTTTCACCATGACCCGAGGAATACTCGGTACATTTTTTCCTTCCTTCTCGGCGCGTGCGTGTGGAATACGAGAATCGTGTTGCATCTTCTGTCGCGCCATCAGGTCGACCAAGACGAGACGAGACCAGACGATGATTGATTGACGTTTTACCCACCCTGCACATGCAATTGCTCTGTCTGCACCGTCCCGTTGCGCATTCTTGCCCGTCCTTTTTTGTCTCGCGCGAGCCGTTGCAGAGACAAACAGACGACGAGTCCGAGGACAAAAGACGGTAAGAAACGCGCCGCTCGGCCTGGGCCAGCGACCCGTGCATGGCATTGGGTGGCTGGCTGGCGGACGGATAGAAAAAGAGTGAAAAAGCATGCCCCATGACAGACTAGGTACCTATGACGAGGTTATGTACGGAGTATGTACCCCACGGTGCATTGCCAACGTGCCTTCTCTCTTTATTATGCACTCCTGAGGTCGACCGGAATGCATAACACGTCCAACGCCTCTCTGATGACATATTGCATTACGAGGCATCGACGACGCAACTTCTATCGCGTCGTCGCGTCGACCATAAAGGACACGGGATAGACCGAAGCAGACATGCACGGAGTATCCGTACGGCCATTAGGTACCGGCCCGGATACTCCGACATACATTAACCCCCCACCCACATGTGCGTACCCTGTACTTCGTACGTTTACTGTACCGCAAAGCTCCTCAACCGACTGTTTACACTGAGCACGGCTGAAGATGACTCTCGAATGTCGCTGATTCGCTTCGGAGCCATCCACGGTGGCCGCCCATTTGTCCATCCTGGCAGCCGTTCATCCCGTGACGGACAAGTACATACATACGATACGCCGCAAAGAGATCGTCTGGGGGGGGCGCACCGGAACCGATAGACCGAGCTCGGCGCCCTCGTCGTCCCGGTGGCACGGATTCTCCCGCCCAAACGATGGATGTTGCGCAGTTTGGCACGGTTTCTTAGTCATGGACGCCTCCTTTTCTCCCCAAGAAAAACTGCAACACCACTCGCTCTGTCATCTATCTTTCTGATGAATCTGGCCTGGCTTGGCTGGCCCGCCCGACTGGTACCCCACGCTCGTCACTGGCCAACGGGTGTGCTGGGCGCCCCCGTCCCGCGTGGCGCTTGACGCTTCATCCCGTTCTGGCAACGGCCCTACGATGCGAGCCCGATCATATTTTCAGGCTCCTGTCCGGAAATCGGGTCGGTCGTTGCTGCAACAGCATTTCGCGCGTAAGCATCGCACCTGCGTACCAAGGACAAAGTGCAGACATCGTGCATATCGTACACGTATATATGTATGTACATGTATGTAGATGCACGGCTGAAGCAGCAGAGAAGAGAAAGAGACGACGACTCGAGTCCCTGGAAAATGCGGCACACGTCTCCGAGCTCCGGGTATATATATATGTACCTATACATACATATCTTGCACTCCCTATCCCTCCTATCTGCATAGGTACTACCTATGCATGCATGCATGCATATAATGTATGTACGAAGTATAGTATATATATAATACATACAAAGTAGGTATATAACTGTTATAGTAGGTGTCCCTACTATTAGTCAGCCTTATGCGAGGGGCAGCTATTAGGGCTACCCTCTTATATAGCTAGCTAGCTTCCTTCCCTCTTTCCTCTATAGCTCTTTATAGCATCGATCTTAGCACCTTATTTACCTACGCCTATATGTATTGCCTAAGACTACGATAGGTTATAAGCTCCGTCTGCTTGCTTTTATAGCGTAGATAGAGTTATTTATTTATAGTAATATCTACGATTTTTCCTAACCGGAAGAAGTTAAGGAAAAAATTTCGCCGGAATAGTAGACCTTAAGTATATAGCCGGAATAGCTATAACGACGATTAAGAAGCTAAAAAGGCCCGATAACTACTCCTTATAGTTAATAGATATAAAGCTAACCCTACTTACGCTAGACTTAGAGGAGTATATTAACGGCTCTTTTACCCGACCCGATAGCTAGGTTAGCTAGGTCGGTAAGTCCGATAAATAGAAAGCATAGGATAAATAAGATTTAAAAGCGACTAAGATCTTAATTCTTAGCCTATCCGACGATATTAAGGAGTCGCTAATATAGTCTAAATAGACTAATCGGATGTCTTCTTACGCTACGATAGGTTATATCTAAAGGGCTATATTATAGCTTCCTAAATCTACTATTAGAGATACAATAGTCGAATTTTTCCGTTTAAAAGTATAGAATTTTATAACTATTAACGCCTATTCGAAACGGCTAGAATAATACTAGCGATAGATAACGATTGTCTAGCTATAGACTAGTAAATAAATGTACGTCTATACTGCTATATATAGACTTAAGTAAGCCTACCTATAGTAGTTCTACGTATAGGAATATAACTATAAAAAGAATAACTTCCCGACGAAGGGAGAAATCGATAAGTTCCTATAGAAATAGGCTTTTATCGAGAAGAATATAGTAAAGGTGCCTAATAATAAATAAGTCCTAGCAGCTAATAAGAATAATATCCCGGCTTTTAATCGAGGAAATGCTTAAGGCCGGGGATAAAGCCGCGGTAGAGGACGTAACGGTAGCGGTTAAGGCGGGGCTAATTATAATAATAATACGGAAGAAGGTTCTTCTAATAAGGACCTTATAAAACTCGAGTATAGTTGCCTTAAACCACCCGGCAAAGGTTATACGCCGGAATTCTATTAGACCCTCTACCTAAAGTAAGCCTTAGAATAGAAACGAGATAAGTAGCATTAATAAGGCATTAATCCCTTTAAGAAGGGAAATACTAATATTATTACCGCTAGCAAACGCGATATTACCCTTTTTGCTATACGGTTTAACGATGCTATCCTAGCTATAGGATATAAGTCCCTACGGGATATAGTTATATATAATACCGGCGCCTTAGATATATACTTTAACGATTTAAAGTAGTTTACGACCTTTATTCTTACTCCGGCCTATCGTCTAATATAAGTATTAAACGGTAGTAACCTTTAAGTCTTAGGCTTAAGCACTATACGTATAACGATTAGAGACTTAACTCTTAACCTAACTAACGTTCGCTACTGCCCTAATACACCCGCAAATTTAATAAGCTCTAAAGTCCTTTAGGATAAAAGCGTCGTATTAGATAGATTTAATAGCCGACTGGCTTTTTAAGCTATAAGGGAGGCAGTCTATAAGATTACCTAAGAACTTAGCGTTAGCACTATTCGTAATACTTAGGCTATAGGTAACCCTACTATTTGAGATAAGCACCCCGACCTCGTCTTTACGGCGTTGCTAAAGACCTTAACAAAAGTCAATAGGAAGGTCGATTTTAGGCTTATGTATCGTAGACTTAGATATACGGGCAAGGCTAGAGTCCTTAATACGTGCTAAAAGTCAGGCATTAACGTTAATATAGAAAGCCTTAACGACTTCTTTTATAAGGCCTATTATTTTACAAAAGCCGACCGTATTATTAGCCCGATATCTTTAGTTAAGCTATTATAGTTCTTAGCATACGTCTTTTAGGACTTTATTTAGCACTTACCTACCGGTTTTAGCGGCAAGCAGTATTCGCTATACGGGATCGATATATACATAAGGTTCTATTAGGTTTTATTCGCGGTAAACCGAGGAAAGACGTACGACTTGCTTTATAGTTAGATAAAGTAGGTATAAGCCTGCTCTATAAATAAGTTGGTTTAGTCTATATGTTTTAATAACACGTTAGAGTTCTAGTCGGACGCAATATTTAAATAGGCTAATAAGGACGGATTTATCTTTCGCTTTAGTGCCCCCTATACTCTTAAGTAGAATAGACTTACTAAATATGCTAGCCGTACTTTAATAGACCTCATACGCTATATTTGCGCTAATACAAACCTTCCGGCCTTTTTATAGCCGTACTTTATAGAGATAAGCGCTTACGTTAATAATATACTTCCGACGAGCGCTTATAAGGACGGTAGATCCCCGATTAAAGTTTTATTTAACGAGATCCGCACGCTATACTTATATAGCATTAAGTATATAAGGGCTTAGGGCTATACTACGTTCGTTACTATCCCGTACTAGCAGAGGGTTAAAAGTGTAAAGATAGCCCTATAAGCTTAGAAAGGTCGCCTAGTAGGCATAGAGGGACTTAACGGGCATATATATAAGGTCTAGCTTCCCGAGAAGAAGATCGTCGTACGCGCTTAAGATATCCGCTTTTAGGATAGCAAAGAGCATTAGCGCCCTACTATTAACGACGTTAAATTTAAGGCTACCCTATAAGAGGATAACGATAAAGTCACCTACCTATTCGATATAGGGAAGATTAAAGCCGTAGATAGAAAACGCAATATAAGGCACGATAATAAAGCCGCTTCGCTGCGTAAAGAAGAACTCGACCTATCTACCCTATAAGAGGTGCTTAAGGACCTAAGTTATATCCTAATACCCGATCCGACGCTTACTATAGGGCAATAGTAGCGTTATATTTATTTCGACGAGGAGACTATAGAGCATAAAGACATAGAGGACTTAAATCCGGCTTCTAAGGATAAGGCATCGCTATTTTATCCTCGCCGAACCTCGCGACCTTATTAGACCTACGACTATAACAAGCGGTTAAGATAAGGCTGTAGTCGTAGTAGCCGTAATCGCGGCAGCCGTAAAGGCAGCCGTAGTAGTAGCTAAGCTAAGGAGTCATCCGGTTTATAACTCGTAGTATTTCGCGAAAATAACACCTATTATAAGACTAAGCCTCCTTAGGTTCTTAGTGTAAGAGCGGCTCTAGCTTTTATATAGCTTAATACGACTTTAAAGAACTAAAAGCAGGCTATAGACTACCCTAACTATAAGAGTCGCTAGTTGCCTACTATAAGGAAGGAATACCGTAAGCTTAACGATAAAGGGACTTAGATTCTTATTTCCCGCCTATAAGGCTATTAAGTCCTTCCGGGCCGTTAGGTCTTCTTTAAGAAATACATTGCGGGAGCAAACAGTATTATAAAGGCCCGTTAGTGTATTCGCGGGGACTAAGATACTATAAATAGGCCTATTAAAGACGTCTACGCCGCTATAGCATACTAAGCTTCTATTCGTGTATTTGCTACTCTCGTAGCTTTAGATAACCTTAAATATAAAAAGTTCGACGTAGTTAACGCCTTCCCGCACGCCGAAGTAAAGGAGGAAATTTATATTAAGTAGCCCTACGGTCTAACTAACGGCACTAGCCGCGTCTATAAGCTATAATAAGCTTTATATAGGCACGAGGCCGCCCCTCGTTAGTAGTTTAATAAAGTTATTATTAACCTTATTGCTTTAGGCTTTGTTTAGCTAAAGGCAGAATTATGCCTATTTTATTACGATAATAGCACGCTTTTAATCCTTTACGTCGACGATATATTAATCGCAGCAGCTATATAAGACCTTATTGCGGATAAGGCTCGTCTATTAAGCGGCCTATATAAGATAAAGAGTCTTAAGGAGCCGACCGAGTTCCTAAGACTAGAAATAGACCGGGATTGCGTTAACTAGACGATTCGCCTATATTAGATAAGATTCGCGATAAAGATCCTTAAGGAGTTTAGCAGCGATATCGAAAACATAGTAATAACGCCGTAGCCGCTAAAGACCGTTATCCTAGTAGATTAGAAATAATAATAGTCGGTAATGCCCTTTAAGGAGTGTGTTATATAATAGACTAATATAATTAGCGTACTATAGGGTTGTCGAAAGGATAGGATGCTGCTAGCCGTAATAAGGCTTAGGAAGGGAGTTAAGCCGGCTAATAGTTCTACTAGTAATAGACTATCTACCGGTTGCGAAGGCAAGTATAAGGTAAAGTAGGTTTTTAACTATTAAATAATATAGAAAATAATTACTTATCCTTTCTATTCTTAGGCCGGGGAAGATGCCTGTTATATGCCTATATTACTATCCGGGTTTTTACTATAAAATCCCGGCGTATTACTATAGCTTCCTTAGGGAATCTCCCTAATAATACCTAATCGCGTATTACCGTATATACGTAATCCTCTTCCTATATATGCCTTAACGCGGTGATTTCCCCCTATTATACGCTTTACGTATTATAGTAAAATCCCTATAATACGCGTCGCGAAATAGCCGTAGAGTTATAGCGTAATGCCGGGGTTTACCTATGCTAGATTTTACTATAATATTACTATACTATAACCGTAAAATGCTTATAAAATGCCTATAAAATATAGTAGGGCAATATTAGCGTAGTTTAAGGTTAACCTATATCTATATAGGTACGTACCTATTAGGGTCTTATACTATAATAAATACCTACCTTAAAGAGATATACTACGCCCTTATAGTACTCGCGGATCGATAGGAAGCGATCCGGGCGATAGGAGATAAGGCGTAGAGTATAGATATAAGAACGAAGGACGTAGGAACGGTCGAGTAGAGATAAGACGCGTAAGGAAAAGGCGAAGGCTGTGTTAGACGACCGGCATAAGGTAGGTAGACCGTCGCGTTAGGACGGCGGGCGACGAAGGCGAGAAACCGTATTAAACGGCTAACGCAAAGTAGGCGGAGTGCCGTAGCGGAAGGGGAGTATTAAGCAGCGACCGCCGAACGAATATAAAGCTTAAAGGGATTAGATAGATAAGGCGAGACGCGGTAATAGACGAGGCGAGACGCGGAAAGACGAGTAGAAAGCCGTATTATATAGCTAAAATAATAAGGTAAACGCTAAGATAGAAGAGCTATATTAAATAGCTCGAAGAGAAAGGAAAAACGCCGAGAGGGCGAGACTAAGCGAATAAAGGACGAGCCCGGCTAGGTAGGGGTAGGGCCGGCGGCGCTAGGGGCTTTATCGCGAGGGACCTTATCGCCGGTAATAACGACGGGGGCTATAGTAAATACTCTTAGGGATGCTATACGTTATATCCTAGCGGTAGACAGGCGCGTGCGGGGGCGCGGATTATCTAATAAGTAATATACTACTTAATCTTCTTAAGAAAGGGCGGCTAATACTACCGCGTTATAGATAAAGACGCCGCGCGGGTTAGCGGCGGATAGTTCGCTAGCGCGCGTAATCTATAGGTTGCTATAGCGGCTAATAGGGAATAGGACCGGCGTTACGCAAATAGCGACGCGCGTATCGCCTATAAGTAAAGAGCTTGCCGGGACCGACGGGTCTAAGGCGAATCCGTTGCCGACTAGCTATATCTAGTATACGGCGGCGAATTCTACCGCCGCTATCCTACTAGCTAGGATTACTAAGGCGGCGGACGCTAGGACATAGGCGGCGAGGGCGCTATTATCGATTAGTATAGTCGGTATATTAAAGTAGACGAGCAAAGCGCTCGGCAGGCCGGCTATAATAGCGAATACCGGTAAAGTAAGGTTATCGCCGATTTAGCACTAAGTACGGGCAAAAAGGCTCGCTAGAGTAATAGTAATAGCGGTATTTCTATAAAGTAGTATAAAGGTGCTTAAATAGATAATAGCGGCGGATATAATAGTATTATACGTTGGGATCTTATACTTAACGATCTATAAGCGTAGAGGTATTAGTAGGGCGGACGTAGCGATAAGAGTAAAGCGGGCCGTATCGTTATAGCGACGACGATAAAGCGTGCTATAGGAAACTACGAAGATATTATTAGGTAATACGTCCCGTCGCTTACGTAGTAAGTCGTTAGCGTCGGCCGGGGAGGAATAAAAAGCGCCGGCTAGTATACTAAGCGTGCGCTAGACGTGCCGTTTAAAAAGCGGGGCTATAGGCGTCGCCGGAGTCCTAAAAGCGGCGAAAGCCGCCTCGGCCGCGGTTATATACGCGGTAATAGCCTTAGCGTGCTAAACGACGCGGAGGATAGCTTGAATTTCCGTAGCTTCGGCTAGGGAGAGGGCTTTAGATATAGCCGCGGTAAGGGCGTCGGCTAGCGTTAAGGCAAGCTAAGCTATACTAAAGGCGTTTCCGGTAAGGTCGTCCGGCATGTAAAAGATATTCCCTATAAATCCTTTAAGTATTATAGGCAAGGGGGGCTAGGCTGCGTTAGGAAGAAAGCGCCCCGCCGGGTCGCGACGGGGGCGAGTAAGCGTAGGGCGCGCTATTAGCGTAGACTAGTAGTCGTCTAAGGCAAATGCGAGAGGGATAGCTAAGCGATAGGGACGCTTTAAGGTAAGGGTAAGGGCCTTAGGAAGGTCGGGATTAAGGAAGTATCGCCTATCGACTGCCTTACCGAATAGGCAATTATATCCTTCCTTTATAATAGCGTCGATAAAATCCCGGTAAAGAGTAGGGTTTACGTTTTTCTACGCCGTAAAGGATATAGTAGTACTCTTAAGCGATTAGAGAAGATAAGGCTTACTACTGTAGATTTATATAGCGCGCTTAAATCTAGGTAAGGTAAGGCGGGGAGGCTAGCGGGCGATCTAGTCGCTAAAGAGGGCACGAAATACCGGGTCGTAGGATAAAACGCAACTACTAGGGATAGGAGGAACTACGAAGGACTATATAAGGCCGTAGGGAGAAGTAGTAAGCTAAGAGCGTTTAACTATAAGCGAAGAGGAGGAAGCTCGACGGGGCGCGGCGGTAAGGGAAAATAAAAAGAAATTTAAAATAAGAGCGCGGAATAAGTAAGATAGCTAATAGTTAACCGCCGAAGATCGGTAGTTAACGTAGTAATACTCGCGGCGAGCTAGTAAAGACGTCCGTAAGTAACGCCTTATAAGTTATAAGGATTTCTCCTTAAGCTAAAGGGGCTTATATACGGCGAGGGCTAGCGCGCGCTACTTCTTAGTCTAAGTAATCCTTATAGTAAGTAACTCCTATTACGTATAAAACTCGTCGATAATATCCTACTAAGCAAAGTCCTAAGCGGGAACCTAGGAATTATAACTACTAGGCTATCCCTTTTAAGTAATAAGGAACTCTTCGCGTACTATGCCGCGACTATATTTACGCTTACGTATATTAAGGATACGGTCGACTTCTTAGTAATTAGTATCCGGTTTAAGGCTAAGGCGGGAGTCGGGTGTATCCGCTAGCTTAAGCTAGGCTATAGATACTATAGGGTGAATATTTTTAGAGTTATCTATATTAAAGCGGTACGCTAGGTAGCCGATCCGCTCTATAACTAGGAAGGGGCTTATACGCCGCTCCTTAAGCTTAGCGATACGCCTGTTAGCGATAGAGTAGCCTTTACTAAGCTAAAGCTAGGCCTAGTCGCTAGGTTTAAACTAAAGCTTACGGTGCTTTGCGTTATATCGCCGCTTTATAGCGGCTTAAGCATAGGCGAGAGATACGCGGGCTTACTCTTAGAGAACCTATCGGTCGCTAGCGCTAGCTTATTCGCCGAGGAAACGCAAGCTATCGTCTATACGTTAGCTAGTAACAAGCTCGCTTAGGGAAGTCTAGATAACGGCGGAGAAGGAGTTATTAAGCGAGAACTATAGAGGTAGGAGGGCCTTAACTTAGCGCTTATTAAGGAAGTCGGCGGTAAAGAATCGTAGGGCGATTTCGACCGTCTAGTTCTAGCGCTTAGAGAGGCCGTCGGTCTAAAGGTACTATATAGTAAAGACTAAGAGCTTAGATCTAAAGGCTTTCTATAATATACGCTAGAAGTCGGATATAAACTTAAGGTCGCGGTCTAAGATAATTTACTTAGGAATCCCTTAATTATAGTGAATAAGCTCGTAGTATAAGGTCTATGCCTAGTCGTTTACGGTAAATTAGTTATAGCTTAAAAGCAAAAGGCATATCTTAGAGAATTTATTAGTAACTATAAGTAGAGTATTAAAGTATTCGCTTATAAGCGTCTTCTATAGAAGACCTTTGGAGGGGACGTTAGGCAACCCTATAACGAAATCTATAGCGACTATATAAAAAGGGACGCTCGGCGTATAGATAGGGACTAGCTTGCCGGCGGGCTTAAGCCGGTTCGACTAGTTCCTTTTATAAGTATTGTATTTTACGACGAAATCGTCGATTCGACGAGAGAGCCGACTAATTATAAAGCTAGAGGAAAGCTCCTCCTATATATAGCGCTTGCTAGCGTAGAACTTCCGCTAGTATTCGTCTTCGATTATCGGTTTAACGTACGCCTTAGGGATATAGAGGCGTCGCTATCCGTCGGTCTCTTTAAGGTAGAGGAGGCCGTTAAGGATAAAGAACGTAAGTCCCTCCTTAAAGCCGTCGGGGCCGAGCTAATTAATAATTTAAGACTATTAGGGATCGTTTACATATCCCGCCTTAATTTCCTAGCGGAGCGCTAGAGTTATAACGGCCTTAGTTACTAGGTAAACCCTATTAATAAGGGCCTTATCTTTCTATATTTAATTAAGCTCGCTAGGCCTAACGGGAGGGGTCCCCGTCGTTAGTAGCTAAGAAAGCGAGTCGGCTAAGACGTTCTTAGCGCCGGGAATATAATAAACCTCGAGCGGGAACTAGCTAAGGTACTAGGATGCGAGGATAAAGCGGTTGCTACTCTTTATACTAGTCGTAAATAGTAATTGCTATTTAACGATCGCGTATATAGTAGCGTAGTCGGTAAGCACTATAATTCTTAGCTCTATTATAGAGATAAGGTAAGACCGAAGCTTACGATAGGCCTAGACAAGGCATCCTACTTTAAGCTCCGTAGGCTAGTATTAAGGCTCGCCTCCTTAAAGCTAGCGGCTAAAGTAAAGAATAAGCCGAATGCTTATATAAGGGGGGCCTTACGCTAGGTTCTACGTTATACCGGGAGCGATATAAAAAAGCACGACTTTAAAACCGTTATAACTAGCGTCGAGCTAGATAAACAGCTAGCTCTTTAGGTCGAAGTAATAGAGCTTAGCGTCGGCGGTAAGGGCGTCGGTAATATCGTAAAATACCTAAAGCTCCTCCGGCGTTAGATCGAACTTAGCATTCGCGGTAAAACGGACTTAGGCTTACCTAGAGGGCAGCTTCCCTTCGTCTTAAGCGGACTTAAGCTCGTCTGTCTTACGTCGCTATAGCGGTTTAATATACTATAAGAAGTAGGCGACTAAGTATCGCAATTAGTTAACTAGGCCGATCTATTTCTTAAGGGCTTATAGGGTATTAAGGAACGCAATAGAGCGTAATACGCAGACCCTCTCGTCTGTATTTATAAGGCCGATGCCGTCGACTTAAAAGCTAAGCAGCTATACGGAAGGGTACTTAAGGAAGGACTTCGGCGCGGATAGGGCGAGGTTATAGTCGGCGAATAGCTAGAAGATTGCCGTAAGGTAGGCGAGGTACTCTTTAGCGGAATCGGAGAAGATAATAATATCGTCGATATACGCGGCTGCGTAATCTATATAGTCCTAGAGGATCTAGTCTATAAATCGCTAGACGTATATAAGGGAGTTTTTATATCTTATTAGTACTACCGTAAGGCGTTCTAGCCTTCGGTAGAAAACTATCGTAAAGCGTTTGCGATAGTAGAAATAGACGAGGAACTAGTAGAAAAAGGATCGGGCGTTAATAGCGGAGATAAATCGTTTTCCCTAGAGCTTTTAGATTATATCGGCCTAAAGCAGCATAGGGTAACTATCGGGTATAGCGACGTTATTAAGCATGCGTAGGTCGACGACTATTCGGGGTTTTTCCTTACTATTAACAGTCTACTATATAATAAAGACCGGGGAGGCAAAGGGGGTCGCTTCCGTAGCCTATTTTATTCGGCCTTTTCGGTATAGCTTATCGTATGTCTCGTCGATATATTCCCTATCCCGTTGGTTTAAAAGGTATATATAAGACGCGATCTTTTTCTAGTGCTAATTATCGGCGAGCGGGATCTTTATATAGTAATTTAGGTAGACCTTAATAGTGCCTTAGTCGGTCTAAAGTAAGGGGAATTTACCGGCTAACTGCTTGATTTTCTTAGTAAACTTAGGGTCGGTAGCATAGATTTTTACTCCGTCCTTTAACTCGATTTCTAAAAACGAGGTCTCGCGCTTAATGCCGAGCTTAAGATGCTAGTTAAGGCCGCTATCCTATAGGGGTGGTTTCCTATCGGGGATATCTAGCGCTTTAGTTAACTCCGAGTTATCTTAGTCTTTAGAGGATTTTAAAGCGGATTAATCGTCCGGGGACGAATTAAGGATCGTAGCGTACGTGCCGATGTTTATAAACTAGATTTAGTCGTAAAGGTTAACAACGGTTTTAATTTATTGCCCTTTACGAATCCTTATCGTACGACTGCCGGTATTTACTATAACTAGGGATTAGCCTCCGGAAAATAGGCTATAGGTAAGCTCTATCTTTATTAGGAAAAACATTAGGTCCTTATTAGCGGGAAGGTCCTTAATATTAACTAGAAGACTTATAGTTATACTAGGCGGAATATAGATGTCCGCTATACTACGGACGGTTTTATAGACTTAGGGTCTATCCCGTTCTAAACGAGCGTCGATAGATAAGTTGCTATAAGCTCCGATAATTATATAGCTCGATGAGTTTATAACGTCTACCTAGTGCGGGATGCTTTAGGATTAGCCGAGTAGTAACCTAGTCGGCTGCTTAAGGTTAATCTAAGCGCTAACTCGTATAGCGTTAACTATAAGGTCTTTATTAATCTTACTAGGGATATATATATCGAAGTCGGCCTATCCCTCTATAGTAGCGCTACTAATTCCGGTAAAGGGGCGTTTCTTAGTAAAGTCGACTAAGACGTTATCGAAGTTAGTAAGGAAGTCCGGATAAACGCAACTACGATTAGCGCTAGTATTAACGTATACTTTATACTAGTCGGTAGGCTTATCCTTGCCGTATGCTATAATATAAGCGTACGTAAAGCGGGATAGCCTATCTAAGGAGTCGGCGGGCCCTAACGGCGTGGCTTATATAATTAGCACGTCGCCGATCGGGGTAAGAATAATATAAGGCCTTATAGGCAAAGGATCGTCCGTAGTAAAGTTAATATAGTCGGGCTCGTCCTATTCGTCTACGTCTATAAGGTCTAGCTCGCCGCTCGGCGTTAGGTCGTCTTTATAGGCATAAATAATCTAGTTAATAATATACTAGGGTAGGTAAGCTCCTCCGCCGTCGGTTGCTCTAGCTTCGATTTCCTAAGCGAGGTTAATAACGATAGGGTTATCTCTAGAACCGTTTATAGGTTTAGTCGTAGGCGGGTCCTTAGGCTTAGACTAAGGTCGAAGCGCAAGCGTTATTGCTAAAGTAGGAGGGACTTATACGGCTAGTATTAGCGTCTTCCTAAGGTTAATAGCGTTAGGCTTATTTAAACGCTAACCGCTTGCTTTAGTGCTATACTTAGATTATAGCGCGGAATTAAATCGTAGCGATCCCTATATATTACGTTAGCCGTAGTTCGGCCGCTAACCTCCGGCGGATTGTTAGGGTTTCGCAGCTAGCTTATTAGCTAGCTTGCCTTAAGATCCGGCTATAAGCTTAGTCTAAAGCTAGGGAATCGTCCGTTCGTATTTTATAACCTAATTATTAAGGTCGTCGGCTCTTATAGGCCGTTTAAAGGATTCTTAAAGCAAGGTATTAAGCCGCTAATAGACTATTATAGTAAGGTGCTAATCGGTGTATAAAGCTGCTTTAGCCTTCCGCTTTAAGCGCGATATCTATCCGCGAAAGTTAGCACCGCTAATAATATCCTCGATAGAAAAGTATTCCTTTTAAAGCACTTATACTACGACTTTAGGCCGGGTAGCGAAGTAAGTCCTAAGCTTCTAGCATTATGCCTTATAGCCTAGGCCTAGGGTATAGAGTAATAACCGGTCTAACTCCGAGAGGTCTCTAGAGTACTATTCGATCGCGGTTCCTTTAAGGAGGCTAGGGACTAAGGCGGCTAGTTCGTCGGCGTATTTAGTCCCGCGGATAGCAACCCTCTTAAGGGCGTCGATAAATCTCTCGACGCTTCGGTATATAATAGTCTTCTCGGTCTCCTAAAGGGTATTAAACGAGGCGTCGAATAGACTAGCCGGATTAAAAAATCCGACGTCTTTAGCTCGGATCTAAGGCATAGGCTTATTCGGCATACGATCGCTAGCGCTATTCGGTTATCCTATAGGGTAGGATGTCCCTATCTATAGACGGTCTAGCAGCCGGGCGAGTATATCTTCGGTTATTATAACCGGCGCGGGCATCGTTCCGGTCTATAGAGCTAGCGCTTAGGCCGGGCTTAACGCTAGGGCGGGGCTAGGTTAGGACTCTACGGATCTATAAGAGCTACCGGCCGGCGGGTCGAGGTCTAGTTCTATCCTATACGGGCGTCCGTTAGGGTAGTACTATAGCTCGTTAACGCGACGGAAAAGCGCGTCTCGGTATTATCTTCTAAGGGAGGAGTTAAAACTAGCGATTTCCCGTTAGATTAGCCGGGTGTCTCTTTGCTAGCTATTTAAGAACTTAATAGGAAGTTCGCTATATAACCTTCGTAGATATAATCCGTCGAAAGGGTATTAGGAGTAGTTAGCGTAAAAGCTTTATACTGCTTAAGCTTCCTTAGTCTAAGCGTCTACTTCCTCTTAGAGATCCTAGAGAAGTCGTTTAATAAAGAACTAGTTAGCTTCCGGGAGTTAGCTATATATAAGCAGGAGTTTTCTTCCTTAGAAGATATCCTTTAGCATATAGTACTCAATCGGCATAAGTCTATACTTCCTTTCTTCTTAGTACCGTAGGCCTTTAAACTTATAGCGCTTTTAAAGTTAGTTTAAAATTAAGGAAAGAGAATTACTACTATTTGTTATATAATAGACTAATATAATTAGCGTACTATAGGGTTATTAAAAAGATAGGATACTACTAGCCGTAATAAGGCTTAGGAAGGGAGTTAAGCCGGCTAATAGTTCTACTAGTAACGGACTATCTACCGGTTGTAAAGGTAAGTATAAGGTAAAGTAGGTTTTTAACTATTAAATAATATAGAAAATAATTATTTATCCCTTCTATTCTTAGGCTAGGGAAGATGCCTGTTATATGCCTATATTACTATCCGGGTTTTTACTATAAAATCCTAGTGTATTACCGTAGCTTCCTTAGGGAATCTCCTTAATAATACCTAATCGCGTATTACTATATATACGTAATCCTCTTCCTATATATGCCTTAACGCGGTGATTTCCCCCTATTATACGCTTTACGTATTATAGTAAAATCCCTATAATACGCGTCGCGAAATAGCCGTAGAGTTATAGCGTAATGCCGGGGTTTACTTATGCTAGATTTTACCTTAATATTACCGTGCTATAACCGTGAAATACCCGTAAAATGCCTGTAAAATATAGTAGGGCAATATTAGCGTAGTCTAGGGTTAACCTATATCTATATAGGTATATACCTATTAGGGTCCTATACCGTAATAGAGTAGCTTTAAAGAACTAGCAGCTTAAACTAGCTAGCGATAGGAATAAGGCTAGACTTATTATACATAGTAAATAAGTTATCGGAGGCAAATTATAACCCGACTATAACGTATATAGCTATCCTAAAGCATTTATTGCGTTATTTTAAGGGATCTTTAAACCTAGGCATTATCCTTAGCGGCTGTTATTCGACTAACGATCTAAAGCTACGCGTCTATACCGACGCCTCTTTTGCTAACGACCTTTAAACCCGATGCTCTATAGCCGGGTATATAGTCTTCTTAGCCGATAGGCCGATCTTTTAGCGGTCGAAACGATAAACGTTAGTAATAACCTCGTTTACTAAGGCCGAATTTATTAACCTTACGCCGGCGGGCATAGCAGCTATATAGCAAGCGAAGCTATTATATAATATAGGCTACCTATAGCCTACGCCGATAATTATATATACCGATAGTTAGAATACGAGATTAGCTATTCTTAATAAGGCGAATACAGGCCGTACGAGGCATATTAATCGCTATTTTAAGTAGATCGTTTAGCGTACGGCGATAGGCTATTTTTAGCTTTATTAAGTCCGCACTAATAAGATAATTGCTAACGGCTTAACGAAGCCGCTTTTACGTATAAGCTACGAGAAGTTTAAGCACTAGCTTAGGCTATAACGCTACGTTTGTTAATAGATTTCCCGATTAGGAAAGCATTTAAGGATAGAAGCCTAGTTAGGCAATTAAAAAGGCAGAAAGCCCTACGAACAAGCGACCGATAAATCATAGAGGAAAAGGCTATAGAATGCAGCTCTAAGCCGTGTTATTATTAGCCTTATTAGGCTATTCGGCTGAGGGGAGGTATTATAGTAGGTGTCCCCACCATTAGTCAGCCTCATGCGAGGGGCAGCCATTAGGGCTACCCTCTCGCACAGCTAGCTAGCTTCCTTCCCTCTTTCCTCCATAGCTCTTCATAGCATCGATCTCAGCACCTCATTCGCCCACGCCTATGTGCATTGCCTGAGACCACGATAATGACCAGCCCCTTGCCCCCTTTTGGGCATGACACCGCCGTCTCAATACGCCTTCTCTGGATGCCAGATTGACCCCCCTCCCACGCGATCAAGAACAGGCACTTCGCATGTATCTACCTACGTACCTACCTTGCAGCACTGGCAGGCCAAATTCTCACCCAGAGGCCGTGGCCGCGTTACATTCGCGAGAAGTGAGGTCCGAAGCATGACATTTTTCGTCCCTGATGAAAACGCCCCCTTGGTGGCCGCCGCGCAAATTGCCCAATTTGAAGCAGCGACAAAAGCAACCTGTCAAGGGGCCTGCACGGCCCCAGTTTACTGGGACCGCGGGGAGTGTAGTGTCCACTTTCAAGATTTGGAGGAAGCTTTGCATGCAAGTTCCCCGTCCGTACCTAGTATAAAGTGCGGTAGATACGAAGTACACATGTACGAGTTGTACGAGTACCTAGGGCGCCAAGGGGGCTTACTGTTACGGGTTCCCGCGTATCATGCATGATCCGTACGGAGTACTTCGTAAGAAGGAACATATATTAGACGCCCGCAATACTAGCATTAATGTTAGAAGGAACATAAGAACGATCACTCCCCCCCTTTAGGTACGAAAACATAGATCGTACATATGTACATACATATGTACACCAGACCTCCTTCCTCCTGTTTCAAGGGGGTGTATTCGTAGTATCCGTGGTGCCTTGTGCCTTGCCCTGGTGGTCGGGACCGCCATAATGCGTGCATGTACCTGCCTTACTTCATCAAGCCGGCCGGCCAGCACCACCTGTCTGGCCGGCCTCGAACAGTGGCACGGTACTAAAGGTAGCCTGGTAGTACCTACCTAGTGGTAGTAGCTGGTTCTACTGCCTTACTCGAGTCCGGAGGTGACTCGAGCACTCGCGGCAGTATTGCCAGTGGAGTGGACGAGTGCCGCTAGTAGTACCAGGTCCCAGCCATTGGCATAACCTTGCCGCCCATGCATGGACGACTTTGCACAGAACAGGCACCCAGCTGGGCGGATGCTGGTACATACATACATACCGACACGATGCGCCTGAATATCATAGGTAGTGCGCTATGGCTTGTTCGGGGGTTAGGGGGGGGGGGCTACGAAGTATAACCAAAAAAAATCATTCCGCCCCCGGCGCCCCCCCTAATAAATCTTATCCCTAGGCCTGTCGTCTTCTTTCTCCAAAGGCCCTGTCCTGTCGAATCCCTAGTTCAAAACGGAGCCACTCTTATGCCCACGAATAGGTACATACATATGTATGTATGTATGTACGTATTCGTACGGTGCGGCACATGACCAACAGGCGGCGGATACACGGTGGGTGTGGCTTGCATTTCCCGACTTTTCCCTCTGGGCTGGCTCCTCCCGTCTAGGTACCTAGGTACCAGCGACACAGGCCCCCTCCCCCCGCCCAAGCATTCAGCACGCCAGCTCTCTTCCGGTGACTCGCACCACCACCACCAGAACCAGCACTTCTGCCGTCGACTGGACTTCTGGGGCATTCCCCACGTCCCTGGCCGACCCTGTAATCGCTCTCCCTCTCATTCCCTATCCCCCTCCCCCCTTCTACCCCCCCATCCATCCGATCCCGACTTGATGAGACTCGCCTCCTTTCCTTTTCCTTTCACCTTTATCCACGCGTGACCCTCGCGACTAGTCGCCAAACCTTCTCTGCCATTTCTGACGACGTCTGTTCATGGACGACAGACTCGACCGGGCACAAGACTTCTCACGGCAACATCCACGGCGGCAAAGCGTTAGTTGTCGTCTCTCCCCTATTTCATCACTCATCCCGGTACCGACGAGACGAGGTACATCAGCGGGCTCGAGCTACCACCACCCACCCACCCCCGGTCGCCGGCCAAGAGCTCTCTCCTTCTCTCTCTCCCATTTCACTTCCATCTCCTCTTCTCGTCTCTCAACGCTCACTCCAGTCACTCTTTCTTCCCTCACCTGCCTCTCACCCTCTCTCTGTCTGTAAACTCGGACCTGGCCTTCGCGACCCGTTCCTCTGGGCGCAACGCCCCTCACCTTTTCCTACCCACCAATCTCGTCGCTGCAGCCCCGACACACCTGACCGGCCTGGATGCACCGGTAACTCGCCTGCAGCTTCTTGCACTGCACAGAGGTCGGTCGCTTGTTTGCCGGCTTCTTCAGCGGGCACAGCGCGCCCCGGCCTTTGACTCTGCTGGACAGGGCCGAATCCTGACGGCGAATTCTGTCTCACGGCCCCCGTCAGGAGAAGGCGCTGTCAATGTCGCCCGCCGGCAACATGACCGTCGCCAGTGATTTGACTCCACGTGGGCAGCCTCACGGGCACATTGCTCTCGAGGATCGCTTCGAGGTGCTCAAGGAGATTGGCGATGGCAGCTTTGGTAGCGTCGTGCTCGCCAGGGTCAGAACAGCTGGTGCCAATGTTGCCCGCCGAGGCTCGGTGGTGAGTTCCCCTTACTCGTGCGCCTTCTCGATGCTGCGCCCTCTTGACGTCTTTGTAACCTCGCAAACCACAGGTCGCCATCAAGTCTATGAAGAAGACGTTTGACTCGCTTGCGCCATGTCTGGAGCTGCGCGAAGTCGTCTTTCTACGCACACTGCCCCAGCACCCTCACCTCGTGCCCGCACTGGACATCTTCCTGGACCCCTACAGCAAAAAGCTGCACATATGTATGGAGTACATGGAAGGCAACCTTTACCAGTTGATGAAGGCTAGGGATCACAAGTGCCTCGACAATTCCAGCGTCAAGAGCATCCTCTTCCAGATCATGCAGGGCCTCGAGCACATTCACTCGCACCACTTCTTCCACCGCGACATCAAACCAGAGAACATCCTCGTCTCGACCTCGGCGCTCTATGAATCATCAAACTCCTTCCGCCGATATTCCGCCCTCGTCACCCCGCCCTCGACGCCCCCGACTTACACCATCAAGCTGGCCGACTTTGGCCTCGCACGCGAAACCCACTCAAAGCTGCCCTACACGACGTATGTCTCGACGAGATGGTACCGCGCCCCCGAGGTGCTCCTGCGGGCCGGCGAGTATTCCGCGCCTGTCGATATCTGGGCCGTCGGCGCCATGGCCGTCGAGGTGGCCACCTTGAAGCCGTTGTTCCCTGGCGGCAACGAGGTGGATCAGGTCTGGCGCGTTTGCGAAATCATGGGAAGCCCCGGCAACTGGTACAACAAATCGGGAGTCCGCGTCGGGGGCGGGGACTGGAGGGAGGGCACCAGGCTGGCCGGAAAGCTGGGGTTCTCGTTCCCCAAGATGGCGCCCCATGCCATGGACACCATTCTGCAGACCCCCCAATGGCCCTCTTCCCTCAGCAGCTTCGTCACCTGGTGTCTGATGTGGGACCCCAAGAATCGACCCACCTCGTCTCAGGCTCTCGATCACGACTATTTCCAAGACGCCGTGGATCCGCTCACGCCCAGGTCTTCAACCTCCAAGATGCTCGGACGCAAGCAGTCGGATTTGAGTCGCTCCAGCAAGGATGCCCACGGCGCCCCGCAGGGCTCTTCAAAGCCATCCTGGTTTCGCAAGTCCCTCATTGGCCGTGTTGAGCCGAACGAGCTGGCTGCGGCTCACGCACACGTCAAAGACAACGTAGCTCTGCGGCCGCCCGCCATGCACGCAACCGGGACCCCCGACCTCGTCTCTGGAAAGCTGCGCGTCGGCGCCGGCAAGCGGAGCACTTGGACCAACGGACTGTCCAATGTTGCCCCGATGCCCATCCTGCCCACGATTCGGCCCATCTCGCCGCTATCGGATGCTGTAACTGCCCGTGCCAACTATGGACACCCCGAAGCTAGCGCTAATGGCCGTGATCAGGAAAAGTCGAAGAAGATTGGCAGGCAGCTGTCCGTGGCTTCAAGTACCAACAACTATGCCGAGATGCACCGTCAACAGGCTGAGCGCGCCTTGAACGGCAACACGGGGCTCGCCTCACCACCCAGCGGCCACAAGGAGAGCTTTTTCTCACACCTGCGCAAGCGGGCCAGACGTTTCTCTGGTCGCCGCCAAACACCCGCATCGCCCTCGTACGAAGACATGGAAGCGCAAATCGGTTGCGGGCCGTGGGCTAGTAATCGTTCATCCATGGTGGTTGATCAGCAGCAGAGTCCCGGCCCAAAGCCCGAGGCCTACGAGTCTCTTGACAGGGCTCTTCGCGATTTCCAACACCCCGTGGACCCGCGATCCCCCGTACCCCCGACGCATCAGTCTGCGTCGAGCAGCAAGTTGAAGCGGCATCACTCGTTGCCCCAACAGCAGGCCCGGTCAGTCGACAACCTTATTGGTGTCGCCCGGGGGGGGCCCATCTCGAGCCGCACACGACGCGCCCAGGCCGCACAAGGTGTGCAGCAGTACGAGGCCCCAGCGGAAGAAGACGAGCTCCTGGACGAGGCCTTGTCAACGACCCAAAGGGCGATGCAGCGGCTGGATGGGACCGGCAAGCTGCGGCAATGTACGAGTAACCTGGGCCTGACCAGCCCTCATCCTTACCCCAGTCCGTCGCCGTCGACGAGCGGCACGCAGGTGCTGTATGGTGAGGCCCAAGAGGCATTGACGCCAAAGCCGCTGGACCTCGGCAAGAAGCCGGACCGCCAGTATAAGTGGCCGACACCACCGTATGAGGGCAGTGAGTGGGGCGCCTCGGCCTCGGCGAGCATCTGGGCAGCCAGCAACAGATTCTAGGTGAAGGGTGCCCGTGTCCCGGGCGCGGAACTGGGGACGTGACCCCCAATCCAGCACAGGGGCGGGAAGAGACCCTGTCAGCCGCTGATTTCGCATATAAACGGCGTTTTTCCTTTGGTGTTGGCGGGCAACACACTGCTCTCATTACTCAAACACTCGACGGGTGGCTCGATTTCCCCGACTTTTTTCTGCTCGGCTATACGATCTTTTTGTCTTATTCCCCACTTTGATTCTACGGCGCCCTTGTGTGAGGTCTGTTTTTCTCACTTGACCTCGGCACGTTTTAGCTCGACACATGGTATTGTGTATTGGATCTCTCGTCTTTGCTCGGAGACGTTAAGCAGCAAGAGCACGAATACCCCTCCCATATAGACTGAGAAAGGGCAAGCTTGGTTCTAGCCCCCGCCACTGTTTGCCATATGCTTGAAGCCTAGATACCTGGCGTGGTCTTGTGGCGGCAAGATTGTTTTCCTTTGTCAAAGTAACATAAAACACAGGAGAGAGAAGAAGAGGCGGAAGCGGCGTCGGGGCATTGCCGCGGGTAGTTGGACGGGCGGACATAGTTGGCAGCAGCAATATAACTACCTACAATGATGGGACCCAGTTTAGTTGGAGAGGCCGGAATTGGGTTGGGCGCAATAATCGGACGTCTGATTTAGGCATCTGATGTAACATTTCCATCCACTTGGGTAGTTATCCAGACATGGATTGACGGCGGAGCGTGTCTACGGATAGGCTTGCTTCCGGCGCAGGATTTGGTGCTCTTGCTGGGATTTGCAGTCTCCTCAGGGGCGCATCACGGCAAGGTGACATGTGGGTGGGATGTCACGTCGGGGTCTGCTAAAGGGGTCTGCTAAAGGGGCCTGGCGAGATTATTCGGGGTAGCCCGTACCGGGAGGGCGGCGTCGATGCACGCACAGACTTGCGTATCGGATACTTGGCGTCGATGGGCTGCATTTGGCTACAGACAGCTTCCTCGTCAGCTAAGGAGAGAGCCAACCGAGGCCGAGGCCAAGTATGTTATGCGGCTCACGACCGAGTGTGACGGCGGCGGGGTAAAAAGTCCAACGCAGCTCCTTTTCCCCTTTTCCTTTTCCCTTCTCACCTCCGCCCGCACACACACACACACGCGCACGCACACGCGCACGCACACACCTCTCTCAACTCTTCTCATCAAAGGAAAGGGAGTCGTCGAGAGCAAGGGAGATTGGAGAGACGTCGCCCCCCTTTTTGCCGGCGACAGCGAGCCAATCTCTCCGACGGCCCGTCATCATCGCATGGTGATCGGCAACCGGCGACTGTCAATCCTTGCCTGAGCGCGCGAGCTTCTTTTAAACCCGCCGCCGCAGCTCCGGAAAGAAGCGGTGGACCGTCAACTTGTCCGGGGCGGGAAGCATGCCGACAGCCTCGGGATTGGGCATGACTCAGGGCGACGACGGCTCACGGAGCTCCGGCAACTACGCGAGGGCGGCACACAGCAGCGAAAAGAGATACGAGGCCCGCTGAAAGGGGGGCAAGGGGCAAGGGCCGTCTGGTGTACAGATCTGGTGTACGAGTTACAGATCTGGTGTACAGAATAGCCGGGACGAGTCATCTCGTGCGCCATGCAGGTCAGCAAGAACGGCGGCGGCGGCGGAGGCGCCGTGAGCCTCAACCTGCCACTGCGCACCAGCAGCAGCACCAGCAGCACCGGCGCCCGGCGCAACCAGGAAAGCCGAAACTACTTGACCAGCTACACGCCGCCGAGCTCGACCGAGGCCATCAACGGGCCCGTCCGAGAGCCGGCCCGTGAGCAGCCACCTGATCGGCTGATTGTGGGCGTCGACTTTGGCACCACCTTTTCCGGGTGAGTCTATTTTGACCTCGGCCCCCACGCCCCCACGCAAGGCTGCGGAACTCTGAGACAGCAAAGCACAATGGCTGACGGCTCGCAGTGTCGCTGCCGTCTACACGTCCACCCCGGATGATGTTGAAATCATAAAGACCTGGCCCGGCGGCAATGGCATCACCTCGGACAAGGTGCCGACAGAAATCTCCTACGAAAGTCCCCCCGATGCGTCGCCCGACTCTGATCCCATCACCAAATGGGGCTTCCAGTTCAGGCCCGACGAGTCGCGTCTCCGTTGCATCAAGCTGTTCCTCGACCGGACCCAGAAGCTGCCTTACTATGTCAGCCATCACGACACGGCCGCCCAGCTGAAACGCTTCAACAAAAACGTCGTCGATGCTGTCGGCGACTATCTGACTCAGATATACAAGCACACCATGGACACCTTGACGCGCCGCTACGGCGAGTCCTTTATGGCCTCCACAAAGGTCGAGTTCGTCTTGACCTGTCCGGCCGTCTGGAGCGATGCGGCAAAGAACACGACGCTGCTGGCCGCCGAGCGGGCGGGCATGGGCAGCCAGGACGACATCGAAATGATCAGCGAGCCCGAGGCGGCTGCCGTGTACACGCTCAAGGCCATCCAACCCAACCACCTCAGTATTGGCGACAACTTTGTCGTGTGCGACGCCGGGGGCGGCACCGTCGAGTGAGACCACCCTCTCCTCTTTTCCAGGAACTTCCATCTAGGCAGGGCGGAAACTGACAGCGCGACAGCCTCATCGCCTACAAGATCATGTCCCTGAAGCCCCTGCGCGTCGAGGAGTCGGCCGTCGGCACGGGGGGCTTGTGCGGAAGTGCCTTTCTCAACTATCGGTTTGAAGAGCATGTGCGGAACAGACTCGGCGCCGCCCGCTTCGACGAAATGAAGCTGAGAAAGGGCAAGACGTGGCAGATGGGCCTCAAGTACTTTGAGGAGTTTGTCAAGAGGAACTTCAACGAGGACGAGCATCAAGAGGTGAACGTGCCGTACGTCATGCCCAAACCCGGCAAATCCATCTCGCGCGTGCTGGGCTCGAGCCTCTCTGACCGTCAACAGCTTCCCGGGCCTGCCAGACGACGAGGACGCCGGTCTTGACTCGGGGTTTCTTGTCATGAGCGCGGAGCAAATCAAGGAAATCTTTGAGCCCGTGGTAAAGGAGGTGTGCGACCTAGTCCTCGGGCAGGTCGAGGGCATCCGGGCCAAGGGCGGCATCGTCTCGGGCATCGTCCTGGTCGGGGGCTTTGGCCAGAGCGACTTTCTCTACCGGCGCCTCAAGTCGCACTTTACCAGCGCCGCACCGCCCCCCTACAGCGAGCGGCCGACGCACGCCAACGCGAGCACGACGGAGGAGAACGGGTCCATTGAGGTGATGCAGCCCGTTTACGCGTGGACGGCCGTGGTACGCGGGGCCGTGCTGCGCGGGCTCGAGGGCAGCATGGTCATCTCGCGGAAGTCGAGGATGCACTACGGCACGTCGTACGCCACCGTCTACGACGAGGATAAGCACTCGGTCAGCGAGCGCTACTGGTCGCCGCTGTGGGAGCGATGGATGGTCTCGGACCGGATGCAGTGGCACATTGCCAAGGTACGCTCTCCACGCTTGCGTCTCCTCACGAAGCGTCCCTCTGACCTGCTTTGGTTAGGGCGAGGCCCTCTCACCGCTGGCGCCCATAGCCTTCCACTACACGCGCAACTTTCGGCCGGGCCAGTCGCTCATTGTGACGGACGACCTCATCGCGTGCGACGGCGACGAGCCGCCGGCGGCGTGGTCGCGAGCCCTCATCAACGTGTGCACGCTGACGACGGACCTCAGCGCCGTGCCACGGGCCCTGTTCACGCGCCTGACGACGACACGCGGCGTCGAGTTTGACAACCTCGACTTTACCCTCGAGATGATTGTCGATAGCGCGGGGCTGGGGTTTGAGCTCAAGGTGGACGGAATGCGTTATGGGCGGGTCGAGGCCGACTTTCACTAAGTCAGTCCCTTTGGAGTCAATGGTGGTGATTATCGAGGGAGCAGACCAAGGACACGGTATGTACAGCGGAAAAGAGCCATCCTACTAGTCGCCCTCCCTGTCCATGACCCGGCAAAAGCAGGGCTTGGCAGAGTCTGGCTTGGCAGAGTCTGGATTGGCAGAGTCTGGCTTGGAAGAGTCTGGCTTGGCAGAGTCTGGGTCCTCGAAGCAGTGGCTAGCAGCACCTTGATAGATGATTCCTGCCTTTCCTGCCTATGGGGGGAGCGGCCCCTTGCTCATCCCCTGTTCCTTGTCTGCTTGGTGCCCGTCTAGGTATGTATGTGCACTGTATTATTCGTATGTATGTATGTATGTACATACATACGTCCTTACTCTTTGACACATACTTTGTCCGTAAACGGCTGTCAGACCAGGCCTCTAACGGGTGCTGTTATACGTGTGGGTGGTCGCTGATGTGTCTCTACATATTTGATGAGCCATGGCGTGACAATGAGTTTGGATTTCCATGATGCTACAAGGTCCGGCATGGCACGCCCTCCGTGTAAACGGCCAGTTCTTGGTACATACATACATAGCCCGGCGGCTAAACCAATGTCCATCTCAATCAATTATTCGGCGTTATGTTGACGAAAACCTCGCCGATGGGGCCGCTCGTGAAGTCCCCGTGCTCGACTTGGACGGAATACTGAGACCTCTCGGGGTCGTAGTCATCGATCTTCAAGGTGTTTGGGTACGCGCCCCAGGGGCAGCTCCAGGAGATGCGGCAGACCTTGGTGTCTTCATCGTAGAGGTCGACGAAGCCCATTGTTCCCGCGGCGGCGTCTGATCTTCCGCACGAGGAAAGCTGTTCCTCGGCTCCCCAGGGGATTCCGACCTGGTCGACTTCTGCCAACGGAATTTCAACATCCTTGTTGCCGCCCCTGTAGAACTTTCCACTGCAGACGAGAGTTAGATGGGCAGGCCATGATGGGAAGGCCAAGATGGGCAGGCCAAGAGAAGTGCAGGGTGGTGACTTGCAAGTTGAGTTGGGCGTTTTGGACACGGATTTGGGTTTCGATGCTGTTGGTGATGAGCAGCATGATCCATTGCCCGTAGGCCATGTTGCCGACGTTGTCTGGTGGAGTGTAGGTCAAGGGGGACAAGTGCGGCGATGCTTGTGCGGGGTTTGGCCTCAAGGTTGGTGGCAGAGCGAATCCGTTATACAAGAGGTAGGAACCTATCCCAACGGGTAGTATATATATATAAATGAGGTGCATGGCAATGGCACTGATGCGGACAATGACAGCACGTGTGCAACGGCCCGGACCCACCGGCCGTCCGAACACCCGGGTTTCGGCACCGGCACCGGCTGCGCCACCGGAGACGGCTGCCATTCCTTACATGCCACGCGACGCGCGGGAACTTGATTTCATGTGGGTTTGATGGAGAGTCGAGAGGAGCCCTGCCCCATGCGGCGACGATGATGATAGCTGTCCCTTTTATTTGCCTCAGGAGAACCGGATACACGGCACCTCGACCATTGGCCGCAGCAACCAACGCCCACGGGACCAGCATGGGCTCCAGGATGGGCTCTTGGATGGGCTCTTGGATGGGCTCCGGATCCGTCTGCTGAAGCTCGCTGCGCCCGGTCTTCTCCACAGCGCGTTGGCCGGCCGGACATGGATATATAAGAGAGAGCTTGGCTCATAGCAGCGAGGGGGCTTGACTTCATAACAAGCATCCACCTCGTTGGCTCAGTCCCTCTCTCCTCCCATCATCACCCTTGCCCGAGATGAAGCGTACCCGCGGAACGTTGGCCTTGTTCGCGCCTCTCATGCTTGCCGCAGCCGCAGAGCAGGTCCCGTACACGGACGGCCTGACCCAAGGACAGGGGTAAAGCGGCAACTCTCCGTGCTCGTCGGCCGCAGCTCCAAGCCTCGCTGACGCCGTCGATAGCTTCAACACCTATCTCCAGACGGGCTGCCTGCACAACGCCGTCGACATCACCGCGCAGGGTGACGCGGCGACGATACCCTCAGCCGACCAGGCCGAGGTGGCGTACAGCGCGCGCCGAGTCACCGAGTACAGGTAGCGGCTCCTCCTCGCCCGAACTGCCCCATGCGTCGACTGATGCCGTCCGTGCAAGGGATCTCGTCCAGGCCCTCGATGCCAGTGCCGGCGCGACCATTTCCAAGCTCGGCACCGAGGCGAGCACCAGCACCCGCTTCCTGGATCGCGACGAGGCAAGCAACCCGTCGAGACACGGCTGGCATCTTGGTCCTGATCCCGCCTCTAGTTCGATTCCAGCTTCTTGACGTACCTGGTCAAGGTCGACGTCCGACGGCAGCCCAGCTCCAGGCTCAACTACTCGTTCAAGTGGAACAAGGCTGTCGAGGACCCCCAGCAGACGTACTGCAACCGCTTCATCAGTGGTACTGTTCCCGCCATCAGTGGTTGTTCCCGCCATCAGTGGTTTTCCCCCCATCAGTGGCTGTTCCCGCCATCAGTGGTACTATTCCAGCAACCCGGCTCTGGATCGGCTGACGTGCAGTGCCAGACTTTGTCAGGGGCGGCGCCCTCTTTGCCCGCGTGTCCATCTTCACCAAGGACGGCACCAAGCATCACGAGGTTGAGCAAAGGTACCACGACCTCTGTCTTGCTGCCTCCTCGCTCTAACCGTCTTCGTCCGCAGCGCCTCGGTCGCATTCACCGTCTTCGGCGCCGACGCAAAGGCCACGGCGTCGGTCAAGTCGAGCATCAGAACCATGATGAAACACTCGGAGATGCGCATCTATCTGCACTACGTCGGCGCGCCCCTCGAGTACCAGGCCGGAAACGGGACCGACCATGCCTACGACAACGAGCTACTGCAGCTCAAGGACGCGGCGGATCGGTTCCTTTCCGAGGCGCAGAGGCACGAGTGGAAGCGATTGTGAGTGCGAGCCGGGAGCGCCGGACGAAGGCTCGGCTGACGAGGGGATCAAGCGCCATCCTCGAGAGATATGCCAATGCTCCGGGCTTCACGCATCAGTTCAAGCCGTTGGATTACTCCGAGGCAACAGACCGGGTAAGCAGGTCGATGTGAAACGGCCGTCCAAGACTAACACGGCAGCTCCAGAGCTGGGCGTTCCTCGGCGACTTTTCCAACTATCTTGGGATTCAGGGCATCATCCGTCAGAGTATGGTGGCCCGTCCTCTCCCCGTGCCGCGTATGGGCTCTGACCGCGTCGCAGTCGCCACATGGCGCTACGTGGGCGGAAGGCAGAAGCGAGACGAGCTGGACACCGAGTCAAGCGACACCCTCGCGGGCTACAGGAGCTGGGTGAGAGAGCACGGCGGGCGCGGCCGAGCCTCGTTTGCTGACAGCTCCATAGGTTGCCAACGTCAGTGCTCGCCCCGAGACGGCCAGGCAGAGGCCGCCATACGAGGATCCGTCCGTGTTCCGCGGGCAAGTACTGGTCAGTTCCCGACGCGTGTGACGCAGCCGAGTGTTTGCCAACTCCAAGTTAGCTTGCGGTCCAGACGACGCCCTACATTGCCCAACGGCTGAGCCTGGCAGGAGGCGGCACCACCGACTGTAAGGGCCCAAGGTGCTGTCAAGGTGCTGACTCTGTGCTGACTCTGTCCAACTCCGTCCAGTCGTGGACAAGATTCTGCACCCCGGGGCGACCAAGCTCTTGGACATCAGGGCATACGACCGTGAGGGCGTTCCCGGAACAATAAACGTCATATTTGCCAAGAAATGGGACGTGGACAAGTACATTTGCATGAGGAAGCGGCCAGTCCCGCCGGGCTACCGAGTGGTGAGCCAGCTGTGGGCCTTCAAAGACACCGGCGGCGGCGTCGTCAACGAGACAATCGAGGTCGTGTCCATGCCCCGGCTGTCGAGCATCGAGCTGCGGCCGAGCGCCGGGGTGCCGAATGGGCCGGAACGGCGGGCGACGAAGCAAGTGAATATGTTTAAATTCTACGTCAGGGTTGCATAAGTGGTGTTGTGTGAAGTACATGCGAATATGTACAGACGCTAGGGGCACAGCCCTGACCAACCAAAACGTGTGCTATGCCGTGTAACACGTGCTATGCCGTGTAACACCACGGTAACAGCCGTGTAACAGTGTAACACAATGGTATCATTGCATGTACCCGGTATCTGGGATGGGTGGATGCTCCCTGCCTTGATTGGGCCACCGCCACCTATATGTATGTATGTATTCGTGCGCACGTGTATGGAGTTTACAGCACTGCAGCTACAGTACGAAGTACAGTTAGAGCACTGCAGTTACGGATACAGTACCGCAGTTATAGTGCAGTTAGCAGCTCCCTGCAAACGCCCTAAGCCGTAGACTCGTCGGCAAGAAACTTCTTCTGCCCCATCACCAGACACCAGAGCAATGGGCGAGCTTTCGGGCAACGGCGGCGCGGCTTCGGCTTCGGCTCCCTCGTCGACATGCTCGTCTTCACCCATGATCCGCACCCTCGTCGACTGGGCCACGTCGCACGGCGCCGTCCTCCACCCAAGCGTCGACGTCTACCACGACGCCCACACCGGCCTCTCGTTGCGCGCCCTCGCGCCCCTGCGTCCCTACGAGCCCGTCGTCAGCCTCCCCACGACGCTCGCCCTCTCCTACCTCAATGCCCTCGACCGCCCCCGGCCCCTGCCCGACGCCTTTGTCGCCGCCGCCCCGCCCCATGTCGTTGGCCGCATCTTCCTCGTCTTCGAGTTCCTCGGCGGCCGCGATTCCTTCTGGTGGCCCTACATCCAGGCCCTGCCTCAGCCGAGAGAGCCCCAGTCCTGGGCACTGGCCCCCTTCTGGCCCGCCGAGGAGGCCGAGCTGCTCGAGGGCACCAATGTCGAGGTGGGCATGGACAAGATCAAGGACGACGTCGCCAGAGAGTACAGCCAGGCCCGCGACCTCCTCTGCGCCTGTGGCGGTCCCGCCGTGGCCCTGGCCAAGACTCTGACCCCGGCCCTCTACCGCTGGGCTTACTGCATCTTCTCCACCCGCAGCTTCCGCCCTGGCCTCGTGCTGTCCGAGACGCAGCAGACCAGCCTGCCGCCCGGCGTCTCCATCGACGACTTCTCTGTGCTTCTGCCCCTCTTCGACATTGGCAACCATGACATGACGACGGACATCAGGTGGGATCTCGACGAGACCGGCTCAAGCTGCGAGCTCAGGGTCGGCAGGCCACACGGCCCGGGCCAGCAAATATTCAACAACTACAGCTTAAAGACAAACGCAGAGCTGCTCCTCGGCTATGGCTTCATGATCCCCGCCACCCACGAGCTCCACAACGACTACACCCACGTCCGCAAGTGCACCACGGCCGCCCCCGTCGCTTCTGACGAGTACCTCATCTCGCTGCGCCCGCTCTCCCACCCGAGCTCTCTGCTCGGCCGCTCAAAGCAGGCGCTGCGCCTCGATCCCTCGACAAAGGTACTGGGCGCCTTTCAGCATGTCCAGCCGGACATGGTGTGGGACATCTTCTGCACGCTCACGCGCCCTGACCAGCACGGCCATGTCATTCCAGCCCCGGGCAAGGCGGGAGACGAGGCCGAGCGCTACCGGCGACACTGCTTCTTTTCCGGCCAAGTGGAAGGAGAGGGTCGCATGTACCTGGAGCAGACCATTGCTCTCATTCAGCACAAGGTCTTGCAGGAGCTGGAGCGTCTCAACGAAACAGACGTCGAGGTTGCCGGGGGCGACGTCGCTCTCCTCACCCGCAACCAGAAGCTGGCGCTCGACTACCGTGAAAGATGCAGGCGTGTTCTGGAGAAGACGCTCGAGGCGATAAGCCAGGATGACATTCTCGACCCCGGCGAGGACCAATGACGGACGCTCGGGCTACAGCCGTCCCAACATGCTCGATCCGGCCCGTCGTCCATCGTCTTTCGTGCCATCATCTGGAGCGTTGACATGGGCATATACGGCCCTCTCCAGCTCGTTGTACAGCTTCACGACTACTGCATCTCCGTGGTCGAGGACATTTACCACCAGGACCGCGGCAATGCCCGTCTCGCCATCGATCCACTGTGCTGGCGTGTCAGTGTCCCATGCCATCCTCTGAGATGAAGTCGATGGGGTCGACAAACCCAGCGGCTGTTGCACATGCCACTCCACATCAAGCTGCCCTTGCGCCTCTTCCCCGGCACGTCTTCCATGTTGACGACGCCTCCGATGCCGTGGTTGAGGCCGAGTCCTGTGGGGAACTCGGGGGCGAAGCCGTCCTGGACGCCCAGGTCGTAGCAAATAAACTCGAGCATCTTGCTTTGCTTCTCGTTGAGCTGCGGGGCGAACATTTCCCCCATTGTCGCCTCGCTCAGGAGCTTTCCCTGGAGCAGGCCGTGGAGGAAGCGCGCATAGTCATCCGCCGTGGTGAAGAGGCCGGCGCCGCCGCTCTCCACTTGATGCTCGGCGGGCGGCAACCGCTTCCCCGGCTTGAGGGCAGAGGTGACTCGATGGCGGAACGTAAAGGCAACGGTCCGCGATTTTGTATGGGGAAGCCTCTCTGGCCAGAAGCCAGTGTCGCTGATTCCCAAGGGATCGAAAATGTGCTGCTGCATGTACTGTCCCAGGCTTTGACCGGTGACTTGTTCGAGGACCAGCCCGGCCCAGTCGAGCGCGGTGCCGTAGTACCAGCCGTCCCCAGGTGCGAATTTGAGCGGCGTGAAGAAGCCTTGCCTGCTCCAATCAAGGTTGTTGGCAGTGCGGCCGGTTTTCTTGGACCACTTGGTGAGGTCCGGGTCGGCAAGATCGTAGCCAAGGCCAACCGTATGGGTAAGGAGCATGCTGTAACATACGGTCAAGACGATGGCGTTAGCCTCAACGCCGACGGCACACCTGGACAAAGGGTGACGCAGACTTGCCGGAGGGTGATGGGCTTGACGTTGTCCTCGAGAATCGGCGAATCGTCGGCATCAAACCCGCGCAGGATCTGCATCTGAGATAGCTCGGGCACCCTTGGGCGCACGTCGTCATCGAGGCCGACGGCCCCGCGCTCGACGAGCTGCATGAGGCAAGTCGTGGTGACGAGCTTGGTCAGGGAGGCGACCCAAGTGAAGGAGTCGCCGGCAAAGGCGCTGGCTGCAGGGTCAAAGTCGATGCGTCCGGCGGCTCCCGAGTAGACGGGGCCTATGGTGCATGGCCGGGTTAGAACATGGCCGACTTGCTCCGCTCGTGCCTGTCCCGTCGAGGGGACATGATGGATGTGCGCGCACCATGCTTGTCGACCACCGCAAAGGCGGCGCCCAGCAGCTTGTCGGTCGAGTCACCGTCGGCGACGTGCGCCCGCAGAATGGCGTCGAGCTTGTCCATGACTGGCGTTGTGATGGTTGAGGGAGGTCGGACCCAGAGTCACATGATGAAGACTCGATTGTCACCCCGCAGCCCCGACTCTAGATGAGAGTAGGTAGTTAGTACGAATAGTACTCTCACCTCTCACTCACTGCGCGACCACCTGCTCCTTGTCCCGGTCTCGGGGCTCCAGCATGATGGCGAACGGCTGGGACGTCGCCTTGACACTGCGCCTGTCCGTGTCAAGTTCATCCATGGCATCGACGAGAGTGATGCCTCATAAGTTTATCCCTGCGAGATCATGCAAGTCTCTCTCAGGCCAAGGAATTCTTTTGACGAGGCAGATACCGAATCACGGATGCACACTGTCCGCAGATGCTGGATACATGCCCGGTACTTACCGTACCTGTCTTTTCCACAACGAGAGTGAGTATCGAAATGGGGCTTAATGGTACGCTTTATCTCAGCAAGGTAAACTTTGTGAATACCTACTACTCCGTACTACTACTAGCAGTACTTACCGACTATCCTATCTTCCCTTTCTTTTCCCCCACGCCCCATTTCTCTCCTCACCACCAACCACCATCATCCTCATTGCTTATTGTCAACCTCAGCATCGGGCCTTGTCCTTCATCATCGTCATCATCATAATTATTCTCCTCGAAATTCTGGTCGCCCTCTGCCGCTCACGCCACCCCGCGCAGCACAGTCCACGCAAACCTTTCCCGTCTCGGCACAGTCTACGCAAACCTTTCCCGTCTCGCCGTTTGCCCTCGCCAGCCGTGCCACCTCGACACATCGACAAAATTGTCCCCAACGACGGCTGTTCTCCGCTTCTGCTCGGCAGCCCTACCTACGGAGCTGGTCTCTTGCCTTATAAAATCCGCAGTCTGTGCCGTCCTGGCGTCTCTGGACAGCAAGTCTGTCACCCTTTAATCGTCCCCAAAGCTGCCCGGCACCACGAGATATTCACTTGCCGTCTCGGTTTAGCATGCGTTATTCACTGCCTTGGGACTGGTTGCGGAACTGGAAGCAAGTTCACAAGATGAGCACTCCCGCGTTTACTATATCTTTCTTTTGCACGGCTAACAAACAATATGGCGAGGCGCCTACTGCGAACCTCTTCCGTTTTTTCAGGTATGAAGCGAGGAAGAGACGATGCCGACCACGCGAGTCCCCATGGCTTGCCACCACCCATGGCCAACCAAACTCCTCACGCCCAAACCCCTCCGTCCAAAAGGCCCGGGCTTGATCCGGGCCCCAATTGCCTGTTCGAGGCCACGTTTCAACGACCAAGAATGCTGAGCTGCCGCTCCGCAGTGCGCGAATATCAAATGTACGAGGTGGGCAGAGACTGACTGACGCCAGGCATGTCGTGCGACGGCCCATCTGCTCAATTGAGGCTTGCGCCCCTTGGTAATCCAGACCGGTTTTGCGGCGAATCTGCCCCAAACCGCCTGTTCCGATGTGTCGGAAATTGTCAAAGCCCAACGCCAAACTCTCTGCTCATGTCGTCTACTCATACACACGCGCAGCCATCCAGAAGGTGGCTACTCCTCTTCCGAATCTGAATCGTCGCTCGATTCGGCCATTGGTGTCGGCGCTTGCGTGACATTATGTGCCTCGGACGGCTCCTGCCCAGGCTTGTGGTACATCTCACGAAGCGCCGTCAGCTGCGCGATCCGGGACTCCTGTTCCTGTGCGCTCATGGGCTTGTTCTTCTTCGGCTTTGCTGCCGTCTTAGGGGCCTGCTTGGCGGGGGCACCCCGGTTAACTTCGGCTGACGAATTAGGAGCTGCGGTCGAGTCTTTACCAAAGCCTGGAAGGGCCTTCTTGCAGAGCTCCCATAGCCTGAGCATCGCGTCGTTGCTGAGCTGGTCAAAATCGAGCTCGAGCTCGCCGTTCGGGTTCTCCTAACATGGCGGTTGGTCAGCGGGCTCTCGCTGCCAGGCATGGGGTAAGGTCATGGGGCGTCGACTTACGAGCTGACCGGTGTCTTTCTTAATCAAATCGATCGCTCGTTCTAGGTGCGGGAACTCGAGATCATTGATGGCCGCCGCGATCTGATCCTTGTCCGCGGCCGTCAGGGTCTTCTTGGCCGCCGCCTTTTTGGACCCGCCCGACTTTTTGGACTGGGAGGTTCCGCCCGTCGACTTACGTCCACCGGAGCCCCCCGAGGCCTTGGACTTGCCGCCCTTGCCCGACTTCTTGGAGGACTTGTCGTTCCTGGCGCGAACCTGAGCGTTCTGGGCCGCCTTGATCAGTGCGTTTTGGACCACGTCCACGATGCCCTTTTGAATGTCGATTAAATGTTGGTTACCTCCGAGAAGCATGCCGTTGAGCTTCTTCGTCTCCTCATCCAGCTTGGCCTGCAGCTCCTCGAGCTCCTTGCTGTCGACGGCTGCGTCCGCGGCGTCGTCGCCCTCGTCATCGTCATCGTCGTCCTCGTCACTAGCGTTGGAGACGGACGCCCGGGGGGGCTTGGCCTTGGCAGCGTGCTTGCCCAGCCACGCGTCCTTGTTCTTCATCTGCGCCACGTAGTGGTCCTCGAGCCTCTTGCCAATGAGGGCAATCGGGTTGCCCTCTTCGGGGTAGCCGTTGAACTTGTAGCAGTTGTCAAATATGAGCCGCACATTCTTGTCAAAGTCCTTTAGGCTCGAAATGTCCCCGTTACCCAGCATGCGCTGCACCTTGCCCAGGTCCATTGGTTTCTTGATATGCGCGTAGTAGGTGGGAATGTTGAGCCCCTCTGCGTCGACGGGCTCGAGGAACCATGAGTTTATGTCGTGGTTCTTGGGGTGCATGAGGTCCGTCAGAACCTCGTCGCAGAACTGCAGCTCCGGCTTGAGCTTCTTTCGCGACGGCTTTGTGGTGTAGTCAATGTCCTTTGGCTTGGGCGCACGCACGGTGCGCTTGGGCCTGTCGCCGTCAGTCGCCGTCGAGCTCCGCCGATCTCCGGCCGGCTCTTGCGGGGTGGAGGGAGAATTCGCGGCCGCGGTACCGGTCATGATGGTGGTGGGGACCGCCGCCGCCGCCACCGACGAGGGGGCCTCGGCAGACTGGCGCCGCGGGGCTGCAGCGGGCTCGACATTGGACACGGCGCGCGACTCGCGGATGGGCTTGGGCTTGGGGACAGCCCTTGGGCGCGTGGGCTCGTCTGAGGGGATGAGGAGCACGTCCTCCCAGACCGTCTTGACGGCGTGAGCCGCAGCGGCGGTCACGTCGTGCGCCGGGCCGTTGAAGGTGAGGGCGTTTTCGAAGATGAGAGAGAGGTTGACCCTAAAGTCGCCCAGGGTCGCGATGGGACTGTTGACGGTATCCTTGATGCTACGGCCGATCTCACCCAGGTCCATGGGCTTCTCCACCCTCTCCATGTAGCTGTCCCACAGCATGGGCCACAGCTTCTGCACAGAGTCGCGGAAGTGGCCGCCCGACTTGGTCTTTTTGACCCGGTCAATGACCTTGCGGATCTCGCGGCGCTGAAATTGCGTCAGCGATCGCGAGTTGGTCTCCTCGTCGCGCCAGTTGCTCAGAGCCGCGAGCGCCGTCTCGTCGAGGCCAGCAGCCTCCTGTCCCGCCGCCGGCGCCACGACCACGGCCGGTGCTTGGTCCAGAGCCATGTCGGCGGGCGCAGGCTCGGACTCGGCGGCAGCCTCGACGTCATCCATGGGCTCCGTCTTTGCTCGCTTGGGCGCCGGCTCTTCAGCGGCATCCTCGTCGCGCTGACGGGCGACCTTGACGCTGGGGGGCGCGTCCGTCATGGATACGTCGGCGGATGCGCAGACTGGAGAGGAACCCTTCTCGGTAGAGTCGATGGCGAGCTGCGACATGCTGGCAGGGCCGAGGTCGACCTCTGACGCCGGCAGGTTGGTAGTGTCTCCTGCAGAGGGCATGTCAACATCAGGATTGGGCGTCTTGGCCGATTCCTCAGCCGGCGGGTCGGTCATTTCCATGTCGAGAACGGTAGGGTCAGCGCGCTGAGCAGCCTGTGGCTCGCCCATAGTACCCGTGCCCTCTGATTTCGCATCCTCCTTGTCAGTGTGCGAATTTGTCATTCGCGAGTCCTCGACTTTTGCATCGGGCGACTGCTCGGGCGCTTTGGACGGTGACTTGTCGGATATTTCGACACGCTCCTTCTCCTTGGCGTCGGCCACCTCAGACTCTGGTTTTGCCGCATCCTCAGTAGCCGGCGCAACCGACTCTATGGCAGCGGGTGTCGACTGTTTTCCGGTGTTGGCAGCGGAGCTCTTTGCATCGGGTTCAGCGTCTCGGCTTCTGTTCTGATCTGCAGCGTCGGCGTCGGTGGCGTGGTCGGCCTTTGTCCCGTTCCCGTTGACTGTAGGCTTGTCGGCTTCCGTCTGAGGCGAGTCGGTGGCGACATTTTCTGGTGTGTTTTTGGGCGTGGCACGTTTGGCTTGAGATTCTACCGCGTTATCAAGTTTCGACTTGGCCTGGGATTCGTCGGCAGGGGATGCGTGGCTACGTATAATCAAGAGTCAGCCAAGGCAGGGCAGTTCGAAGGGGCCAGAAGGCGCAAAGTCGGGGGCCACTCACCCGTTGACCTCAGAGTGTGACTCGGACTCGGGCACGGGCTTTTGCGGCTGAGGATTCGACGCTGAAGCGTCGGGGCCTGGGGAAGCCATGATGACGCGGTGGCAGCAAGGGCGCAGATGCGGTGATGGCGCTCAAGCAACGCAGCACGACATGGAAGTCGGGCAGCTGGTGAAAGCGCGCGACGAGGTTAACAGCCAAGAGGGGGGGTAGAGCCGGGGACGAGTTTGCGGCGGCAGTCGTGTGCGCGCTCAAAGGATGGCAGGTGCGCTGCGGTTGATGCAGTTGGGCGGATCAGAAGCAACGGCACCCAGCGGGTGGAAGAAGCACAAGGTTGTGGATTCGCGCACGGAGATGGGGTCTCGTCTGCCTGACAACACTGAGCCCTTGCGGGTGAGTTTGTAACAGGCGCAACGGAGGGCAAATGAGGGCGAGCCTGCGCACCCGGCAACACAAATCGTAGGAGCAGGCAGTTTTGGAAAGCGACGAGGCGGGGGCCAAGGAGGGAACTGGCGCGTCGCGATGCGATTGTGGTGCGCTGTTGCGGCCTGGGCTGCTCTGCAGTGGTTGCTTTGCTGTGTGTGCAGGAAGCTTGGACGGAGCTTCTCTGCGTTGCGCGCGCGCTCGCCTTTTGGTTCGAGGTAAATGGTAATGAAGGTCGGGCGGCGCAGGTTTGCGATGCGATGCGCCGGATGCAGAATCAGAATCAGAGGGCGGAACGGGAGTCTTTTCTCTATGGCGTTGGAGGAAAAGATTAATAAAATAATAAGGGGAAGAGAGACCTTTGAATGGCTGGTCGCGCCGAGTCAAGTCAAGAAGAGAGATGCGACTGCGCCCGAAAAGAGAAGATCGGTACTAACTGTAGAGAGGCACGGTACTTTGCAGCTACCTGATTACGTTTGCGGCGGGCGTAGCTTGCACGGGTACCAGGAGAGGTATTTCCGGGAGGGGTGGAGGGTCTGCGAGGGAAAGCGCGTGCACGTCAGTAGAGAGTCGCCGGTCGGAGGCGCGAAGGTATTTATGAGAGAGAAAGGCAAGGTCCTGACGTGTTCTCTATCGGGGCGCCCCGAAAAAAGGCTGGGGCCAGGTGGAAAAAATTTACATGGCCGAGGGGGGGGGGCCGCGCCCGCGGGTGTACCGCTTTAAGGGGGTTTGTGGCGCCCCTCCTGTGGCTGTGGCTACGGCCGGCCACGGAAAGTATATTCGTATTCGTACATATGTACTTCGTACTTCGTACATACATACATACCATCGTCATGTTCAGGTCCTGTTCAGCTTCGGCGCCGACTTGCTTGTCACAACGGCGGCGAGGCTAAGTAGGTGCTCGCTGCTGCCACGTTACCGCAGCTCCATCCCTCAATCAATCGATTGATCTTGACGTGCCTTGACTAGACAGTGACGGGCTTGCTGCCACTGTTGGAATACTTCTCTGAAGGATCAGGTGCCACGTCTGGGAGTTTGTCGAGGCCCGTTGTTGCCGACCCGCATCCTTTCTTGGAGTCGCACTCGGTAGTATTGGCAACCGTCCAGTTAATGTAATCACCGATGATATAGGTCGGTAGCAGACGTGCTGTCCTGCCATGCCGCGCATTTTTACACCCCCCCTTCCGCTGGTTACTTGGTTCGAGTCGACGGCCGAAGCTTGAGTGAAGCCCGAAGGCCAGCAAGAAAGCAACACCGCCTCGACCCGCGTCTACAGAGTACGCCCCTCAATGAATGGATGGACGGTTCCAGAAGTCACTCGATGAAACCGGCTCGCGTGTGGGAGGGTACAGGGTAGGCCACGGTATCCGTACCCAGCCTTGGGGGGGGGTCCGGTGTTGCGGGTCCAGGCGGCCACGGGCTGTGTCACCTGACCCGGATGCCGTCTCGAGCATTACGTGACTGACTTTGCTTGGACACTATCCAAAACAAGGGTCTTTTCCAAGTCGCAGCTCGTCTTCCCCATCTAACGCTCAGGCCTTGACGCACCAGTGGTGCATTGATCTACCCGTTGACTGTCAGATGCCAACTTAATATAAAGACAGCCAACGGGTAGATGAGCATCACCACAATCATTTGCTGCCGAGCTCTATAAAGTACTTCGTAGAAAGTATATCTGTGCTCCAGCATCACCACTTTTCGCTCGATTACGTTATCACTCAATTATGTCATCAAACCAGCAAATCCCTTCCATTTTGTGGGGGGGGACATGCCCGAGCTTGGCTCCAAAAAAAATTGGAAGGGCAAACACTGATCCATCATCGTGAAAAGCGGCGTGAAAATTTCCCACCCCAAGGAAAGAAAAACAAAGTCCGGGCGCAGGTTAATCGCTGGCCTGAACGCCTTGTCTTATCGCCCCGGGCCCATTTTCTGGCGGCCCAGGTTACCTTTCCGCTGCCTGCTCCGCTTTGTCTCGTTTCCAGGACAAGTGAAAAAAAACTACATCGGCAGCCTCGTTATTCCCTCTTTTCAACGCTCGCTGGCCTCGGCGCCGGTCTCTCATGCCCATGTCGACGAAACGGAAAGCGCCGACGAAGCTGGCCGCCCCCGTGGCCAGGTCGGCGGCCAAGTTTCTCACCAAGAGCACCATTGACGAGTCGAGGACCTGTGTCTCCGGGACCGATGCTCTTCAGAGCTCGCAGGTAGAGACGATAGTGATATCGTCGGACGAAGCCAGCGAAGAGGATGTCTCGGATGCGGACGAGGTGGTCCAGGCCGACGGTGCCGAGGGCGCTGCAAAACCGGATGTCGCCCTGGCCCGTGTCAACAGCAGCCGTGACAAACCAGAGGAAGACGAGTCGGACGGGGAGACCACATCGCCTTCCTTTGGCGAGCTGCTTCGCGATAACGAGGTCATCGATGTGCCCGCCCTCCTTCAGCAGGCCGGCACGATGAGCACTGCGCGGGCCCAGCGCCCGCGCACAGCAATTGTTCCTCCCTCCCACCAATCTCTCACCACCGTTCTCAGCCAAGCCCTGCGGACCGACGACACCGAGCTCCTCGAGTCCTGTCTCCATACGACCAACTTCAGCACTATTCGAACCACCATCGAACGCCTCGACAGCTCCCTGGCCGGCAGTCTCTTGTCCAAGCTGGCCGGACGGCTGTATAGGCGGCCTGGACGGGCCGGCAACCTGATGATATGGGTGCGATGGTCCCTCGTCGCTCACGGCGGCGCTTTGGCCTCGCAGCCCCAGGTGGTGCAGAGCCTCAACAGTCTGCAAAAAGTGCTGACCGAGAGAGCAAAGGGGCTCAACAGCCTCCTAGCTCTCAAGGGCAAGCTGGATTTACTCGAGGGCCAGATGGACCTGCGGAAGCAGATGAAGAGACGGCCCGGCCTGCTGCAGCACGGAGACGGCGACGACGGTGAGGAAGACGTCGTGTGGGTCGAGGGCGAGACGGATGCTACCGGCGGAAAAGGCCTGCGAAGGAGGGGAGGCGCGGGCGATGGAGATGAGGAAGACGACGACGATGACGTGCCGGCGACGAATGGCTTCGTGGGCGACTCGGATGACGACGAGCAAGACGACCTGGTCGACGAAGACGACGAAGACGAAAGCGAGGGCGGCGCGGAGCCGGTCGACGAGGACGAGGTCGACCACGAAGACGTGGACGAATCAGTGGGCGAGGAGGAGGAGAGCGACATCGAGACGGGCGCGCCGCCGTCCAAAGCCCAAAAGGTGTCCCGGGCGTCGCTGCCGAGGAGAAAATGAGGGGCCTTTATGACAACAAGCAAGCCCTTAGCCACTTTACTTGTCTCCTCGACTCGTGTCCTCGCCTTTTTTTGTTATTGTTTTGTGTGTCTCCTGTCTCCCCCTATTTCCAACTGCGACTTACCTACCATGTTCGCCTCATAGAGGAGGATCATTTGTCAACGGCGTCGAGTCTGAACAATACAACGAGTTTGATGCCTAGGGATCCGGCACTTGCTCGGCGTGGACGTCTATCCATGCTTATTGAATGGACGGACAGCTTACGGCAATTCGGTCCTTGACAGCCCGGCCCCCCTGGCTTGAGGCTCCCGACAGTGGTCCGCACGACGAGCTACCCGTCTATCGACCTGTCCCTTGACCCTCTCGGGCCGGCCCCGAGCCCACCATTCTTGCCACTGTTGAATTCTCCGCGGCTTGTGTTAACTGTGTAGAAGCGCAGCTCGTGTCCCGACACTGGGGCAGATGAGGAAGAGCAAAACCTAACATGGGCGAGGTGACCAAGAACGCTCGCAGCAGGGCCGCACAACCTTTGTCCTGACACTTGGGGTGTCAAGGCCCAAGGTGTGCCCTGCTGCCGGGTTGAATAGGTGTCGGGTCGTGTCCCTAATCGAGGCTATCCTTATGTAACCCCTGCTATGCCTGTCCTTCCTCTACGACGTCTACCTCCGCCTTATCCCAGTGCGGCCATGACCTCCCACTCGGCCCGGGGAATCGACTCATGCTCTGCATCTTGCGAGAGCTCTCGCGAGAGCGGCCGCTGCGGGAGCTTGCTGCGAGGGCACCGCTCCGGCGGGTTCGTCGTGTGTGAGGTCGACCGGCTGGTGTTGTGACGAGCCGAGCCGGGTCCTCGTCAGAGACAGGCGTATAGCGGATAGCTTGTTGACATGCCCGAGGCATGCGGGTGCCCGACCCGTACGTATCGCCGTGCTGTTGAAGGTATCGCAAACCTTGTTTAGTGACTGTAGCGGCCGACTCTTTGGTGGTTGTCAGCGCCGCCGGCCGCCGGTGCTATTGACGGCGGCGGCGGCGGCGGCGGCGGCGGCGGCGCTGCTGCTGCTGCTGCTGCCGCTCTTGTGGCCGGCCTCGACACGTTCGACGCTTTCCACGATCTCGTGTGCCGACGGGTCACTACAAGTAGTGGTGTACCGTAGTAATTCAATCAATTGAGCCGGTCTTGGCAGCGGGGATAACTGGATTTTAGATTTTAGCGCGATCTGGCGTCCTATGAAATATCTCATTGGAGCCCCCCGTATTTTTCTAACGCCAAGACCGGCTCAATTTGGTTGGGAGTGACAAAGACCCCACCTTAAAAGTTGGCCCGGTTAGTCAGACCCCGAAAGAAGCCAATTGCTGGCTGCCTCTTGGGCTTGCGTCGGCCGCCAGCAAATGCCTCGCCTCTCCGAGCTCCGAGCCCTGATTTTCTCTTCAACCTCTCACGTCCACTCGGCTGCCTTTGCCTCTTACTCCAGTGTCTGTCCTCCTTGTCGGCGATCGCCATGTTGATGAATTCGCTCGGCAGAGCTGGCTCTCCGCTGCTCCGGCGTACCTCGTGTCAGCTCTCGCGGACAAGACTCGCCGCCGCTGGCTCGAGCTCGTCATGCAAGGCCACGGTCGCGCGCGGTTCTGCCCTCATGGGGAGCGCCGGTCGGCGCTACGCCACCAGCGCGACCAACTCGCCCCCCGATCCCAGCGACAGCTTCCTCTCTGGAAGCACTGCCAATTACATTGACGAAATGTATCTGCAGTGGAAGCAAGACCCCAAGAGCGTCCACATCTCATGGCAGGTCTACTTCAGGAACATGGAGAGCGGCGACATGCCCATCTCCCAGGCCTTCCAACCGCCTCCCAACCTCGTGCCCAACATGACGGGTGGTGTGCCTCGTCTAGGCGGCAGCTTGACTCTTGAGGATGGCTCCGACGTCACCAACCATCTCAAGGTTCAGCTGCTCGTTCGCGCCTACCAGGCTCGTGGCCACCACAAGGCCGACATCGATCCTCTCGGCATTCGCAATACCGCCGCCGGCTTCGGCAACATCAAGCCCAAGGAGCTGACTCTTGAGCACTATGGCTTCGCTGACAAGGACCTCGACACAGAGTATACCCTCGGGCCCGGCATCCTGCCCCGCTTCAAAAAGGACGGTCGCGAAAAGATGACGCTCCGTGAGATCGTCGCCGCTTGCGAGAAAAGCTACGCTGGCCCTTACGGCGTCGAGTTCATCCACATCCCCGATCGCGAAAAGTGCGACTGGCTGCGCGAGCGTCTCGAGGTTCCCCAGCCCTTTAAATACTCCATCGATGAAAAGCGCCGCATCCTCGATCGCCTCATTTGGAGCTCGAGCTTCGAGTCCTTCCTCGCCACCAAATACCCCAATGACAAGCGATTTGGCCTCGAGGGCTGCGAGACTCTGGTCCCCGGCATGAAGGCGCTAATTGACCGCAGCGTCGACTATGGCGTCAAAGACATCGTCATCGGCATGCCCCACCGTGGCAGACTCAACGTCCTCAGCAACGTGGTGCGAAAGCCGAACGAGTCCATCTTCTCCGAGTTTGCTAGCACCAGCGGTGCCGAAGACGAAGGCTCCGGTGATGTCAAATACCATCTGGGCATGAATTTTGAGCGTCCCACCCCATCGGGCAAGCGTGTCCAGCTCTCCCTCGTCGCCAACCCCTCGCATCTGGAAGCAGAGGACCCCGTCGTGCTTGGCAAGACGCGTGCCATCCAGCACTACAACAATGACGAGAAGACGCACAGGACTGCCATGAGCGTGCTCCTGCACGGCGATGCTGCCTTTGCCGCCCAGGGCATCGTGTATGAATGCCTGGGATTCCACTCTCTGCCTGCCTTTTCGACCGGTGGTACCGTCCATCTGGTGGTGAACAACCAGATTGGCTTCACCACCGACCCTCGTTTCGCACGCTCCACGGCCTACTGCACCGACATTGCCAAGGCCATTGACGCGCCCGTCTTCCACGTCAACGCCGACGACGTGGAAGCTGTCAACTTTGTCTGCCAGCTGGCTGCCGACTGGCGCGCCGAGTTCCAGCACGACGTGGTGATCGATCTCATCTGCTACCGCAAGTACGGACACAACGAAACCGACCAGCCTTCCTTTACCCAGCCCCTCATGTACAAGCGCATCAACTCCAAGGAGCCACAAATCGACATCTACGTCCAGAAGCTGCTCAAGGAAGGTAGTTTTACCAAGGAGGACATTGAGGAGCACAAGCAGTGGGTCTGGGGCATGTTGGAGGAGAGCTTCGACAAGTCCAAGGACTATCAGCCGACCTCAAAGGAGTGGACCACATCCGCCTGGAACGGCTTCAAATCCCCCAAGGAGCTCGCCACTGAAATCCTCCCCCACCACGCCACCAAGGTCGACAAGAAGACTCTGGACCACGTTGGCGAGGTCATCGGGTCGGCCACGGAGGGCTTCCACATCCACCGCAACTTGAAGCGCATTCTCAGCAACCGGACAAAGTCGGTCGTCGAGGGCAAGAACATCGACTTCCCTACCGCCGAGGCTCTGGCCTTTGGCTCCTTGGTCACCGAGGGCTATCATGTCCGAGTGTCTGGCCAGGACGTCGAGCGTGGCACTTTCTCGCAGCGACACGACGTCTTCCACGACCAGGAGACTGAGGAGACATACACGCCTCTCCAGCATATCAGCAAGGACCAGGGCAAGTTTGTCATTTCCAACTCTTCGCTCAGTGAATTCGGCGCTCTTGGATTTGAGTACGGCTACTCCCTGTCGTCCCCCAACGCCCTCGTCATGTGGGAGGCACAGTTTGGAGACTTTGCCAATAACGCGCAATGCATCATTGATCAGTTCATCGCCTCGGGCGAGGTCAAGTGGATGCAGCGAACCGGCCTCGTCATGTCTCTCCCCCACGGATACGACGGCCAAGGTCCCGAGCACTCATCGGGTCGCCTCGAGCGCTATTTACAGCTCTGCAACGAGGACCCTCGCATCTTTCCTTCCAAGGATAAGCTTGCCCGGCAGCACCAGGACTGCAATATGCAGATTGCGTACATGACTACTCCTGCCAACCTGTTCCACGCGCTGCGCCGACAAATGCAGCGTCAGTTCCGGAAACGTAAGTCTGAGTCGCGCCATCGCCTAATACTTTGCTTACTGCGTGACAGCGCTCGTCATCTTCTTCTCAAAGGCCCTGCTCCGCCATCCTCTGGCGCGCTCCAACATTGAGGAGTTTTCTGGAGAGGATGCGGGCTTCCAGTGGATCATCCCCGACCCTGAGCACGAGGCGGGCAGCATCAAGTCGCCCGAGGAGGTCGACCGCGTCATTCTTTGCACCGGCCAAGTCTGGACCAGCTTGCACAAATACCGCGCGGACAACAATATTGACAACGTCGCGCTCACCCGCGTCGAGCAGCTGAATCCCTTCCCTTGGCAGCAGCTAAAGGAGAATCTAGACAAGTACCCCAACGCAAAGACTATTGTCTGGGCGCAAGAGGAGCCGCTCAACGCCGGAGCGTGGAGCTTCACGCAGCCACGCATAGAAACGCTGCTCAACCAGACCGAGCACCACGACCGCAAGCACGTCATGTACGCTGGCCGCAACCCGAGCGCTTCCGTGGCGACAGGCTTGAAGCAGGTCCACAAGAAAGAGGAACAGGAGTTTCTGGAGATGGCTTTTACCGTAAAGCAGGACAAGCTCAAGGGCGAGTGACGAAGATACGGTAATAGGGTAGAAGAGGGGCGGTGCAACCTTCATGCCTGCCTGACACGAGAAGGGAGATGATTCAATTTTTAGAAGGCGGACAACCCCGGGAGGCAAGACCAGGTAGGGCATGAAGGAGGAGGTGCTTTTGGTGCCTTTGTGAGATTATGTATTATCACGTGACCGGATTACATGAGCAGCCATTCGTACTTCACTACGAGTCGTACTTCGTACGTATTTATATGAAAAGGGGGGCCCATATGTACATACTACCTATAAATAGTAATACTATCCGTACGAAGTATGTACGAATACTTACAGGATAAAGGGCAAAACGCGAACTCAACCAATTCCCATTCTGCTCAGCCACACTAATAAGTGAGACGGCAAGGGAAATCAACGCCCGCTCCCCTGGGGAAGAAAAAGTAGACAACAGGGCGAAGAGGAAATGAAGCCGCCTCCACGCAACGACGGGCGGGGCTCACTAGATGGCCCAGCTGCCCCTCCGCTCCCTCACGCCCCAGGCGAGCGGATCCAGGCTATCCAGGTCGGGGTGCGAGCGCGCCCACTGCAGAATGTACACCTTGAGCGCGCGCCACCGCGGGCACCGGCCGTCCTCGGGGGTGTCGTCGAGGCGCATCTCGAGCATGTGGCCCTTGGCCATCTGCCTGTCGTCGTCGCGGCCGAGCTCCTCGGTGGTGACGCGGCTAATCTTGGACAACTCGTCGTCAAAGGAGCGCGCCATGGCCGGGTAGCCGAGCGACAGGTAATTGTAGACCTGCGTGACGAACTCGTCGCCAAACTCTTGCAGGATCTTCTCGTCGCGCGCCTTTTCCCGTCCGAGGCGCTCGTCTAGGCCCTGAGGGATCTGCAGCAGCTTTTGGGCCTGCCCGCCCCCCCCGGTCTTCCTAGGCCCGGGGCCGGCGGTCCACAGGACGGTGCCATTGGTGTCCAGCGACCCCCTCGACGAGGCTGCGGGGCCCGGCTCCTCGCTCAGGCGCCTGCACGTGAGGGATTCGCGGGGCTGCGGTGCAACAATCATGTCTGCACGCCGCAGGTCTGCCGACACAACGTAGCCGCCGTTGGAACCCAACCTGCAGCAGTACCCCTTCCACAGGCCGCCCTGGCCCGACACATCCCGGTTGCGCTCCCGCGAACCGCCCTCTTCGACGAACGGGTGGTCCGTCTCGAGCTTGGTCTGCTTGGGCGACGGGCACTTGCGAAACGTCAGGTCCTTGCCAAGCATGGGCGGCGAGGCGGCCTGTCTCATGAGATGGAGCGTGGGGTCCTCGGGCTTCAGGCCAAAGGCGCCAAACGGCCGGCCGCGCTCCGTGTCGCGGCCACGACTACTCTCGGGAGCCAGATGAGATACCGGGTCCCGGTCATCGGGGGCCGGCAGAGCCTGCCCCGCTTCAAAGTCCATCTGCCCATGAGACGAGTTGTCGAGTCTGGCGGTGGGCGCCAGGTATCCCTTCATGGGCCGGGGCTCGGCAAGCGTGTCGCGTCTACGCTCAGGGGCGGACCGTTGGTTCGTTGTCCAAAGCGGGTTTGGGGGCACGCAGAGATCCATGTCGTCGAGGTCAGAGTCAGTTGTCATGAGTGTGTCTTGGTCGTACGGTGCCGGAGCATCTTGGCCGCGGTCGTGAGCGAGGTGCTCGGCATGCTCTTGCATGTGTTTATGCCACCAATTCAGACCCAGGTTGGACGACTTGCGGCGGGTGCGAGGCTGAGCATGGTCTCGGTGCTGGTGTGTGTCCTCGGCAGAGTTGTCGCTGCCGGAGCTCTCACGGAAGTAGAAGTGCGCCACACCCCCTTCACGGGCGCCGCTGTTGGGAAAGGCGGCCAGGGCGGCCTCTTCGATCTGGCGGGCAGTCTCCTTGGCGGCCAGCTCGAGTAGATATTCCTTGACGCCCTCGTCTTCCGTCTCTCGCCGAGTGGGTGGCATGTGACGGATGGGCTCTTCATCGAGAGAATCGCCGCGTTTCCGGCGGTGTTTGGGCTTGTTCACGTAGATGTGGTTTGTATAGGGGGTGATGTCAGTCTTGTCCGTCGGCTTGGTCGCAGGACCCCGGTCGCCGGCCCTGTGTGTCCTCCTCGATGTCTCGATCAGTTGGGGGTGGAAGCGTCCATTTGGCTGCGGCTCGGAAATAGTCGGCGAGGCTGATGGAGGGGAGGGATCTGGGGTCAGCTCGGGATGCGGGCCGAGGCGGGCAAGCTGCTTGCGAACCGACTGAAAGGTGGTCTCGATGGGGACGGGAGCGAAGCGTCGCCGCGGCTCATTGGGCTGTGCCATGCCGTTGTAGATGCAAGGTATTGGTCGGGGGGAGAAGGCTGAACCAGCGAGGGAGACGCGACGCAAGCACGCGCGAGCGACGAGGAGAGAGGCGCTGCTAGGCGCGGGTCGTGCCACGGGAGTTGCGGAAGCAATCGTGGCCTCGGCGCAAGGCGACGGACATGGAGGAGCGGTTGGGAGTCGTCGAAGACAGACCGGTACGGGAGAGGTGGTCGAGGCCGCTGGTGATGATGGACGGGCTCGAGGGGGGGGGGGGGGGGGGGGGGGGGAGACAAGGCGCGCGGGCGCACACAGCGGTGGGGGAAAAATAATGATAGTACTACTGACACTAACCATAATAGCGGGCGTAGTATGGAATTGTGGGTTATGGGAGATGTCACTTGGCAGCAGCCTCACGATGATATTAATTGTGTTTGCTGTGGTAACGCTCAACAAACGTCGGTCATGTATTCGTGTACTCCGTACGAAGTAGCTGGGCAGTATACGAGTGGGGAAGCGCACTGTATGTGTGTATATGTTTGTCTCCCCAGTCAGAGCCACGGGCAGGCTGACTCGTAGCTAGATTGCACTGTGCAGATACATATCCACTCTTGCCCCGCCCTGTGCAATCCGTTACGCCGCCAATCTTGGAGACATGGAAGGGTCTCAGACATGAAAGCTTCGGGAATCCCCATGGCCCTCCGGGTGCCGGCCATGGCATCGACGACGTGTCTCTCGCCAAACAAATAACGTGTGCCGACGACCAACGCGTCAATGGCCGCCTTCGGCCGCACGTTGAGGCTTGAGCAAAGGGCACAATGAAGCCAACGAAGCCAACACGAACCACTCCCTCAGGAAAACGAGACTGGGCAACGCCCTGGACGATGCCTTTGAACGATTACATACACTCCTGGTGGACGCCTTGGACGACGGAGGTGGCAGATGCCCAGACGATCAAGCATGTGATGAGATGTATTCGTATGTACGAGTTACTGTTTAGGAAATTAATAGGCGCCTAAACCTGTTGGCGCAATGGGCGCGGGCACTATCCGCGAGAGGCCTCGCTGTGGCGGTGTGGCGCACCAGCCAGCTGGCATCGCCACGCGTGCGTCTCTGTGGCGAGGTGGCGAGGAGCCCAAATGTTGCCCCTCCATCCCGGTCGCAGCCATCATCAATCATCAATCTCTCCAATCTCTCGAAGGCAGATCTGGCCCTCCAACAGTCCCTGTCACAGTCAGTCACGGCTTGCCCAATGACGTACGGGCCGCCGATGCTTATGGTCTGATTCATCGACTAGCAGCCGCGGGAGAAAAACAAAATACCCACCCTCAGCCTCGTCGACTTCTTCCGCCACGCCTCTTCCTGGTCCAATCCAAATATCTTCCCAAACATCTTCCCCTGGACATTCATGTCTGCGCGCCGCTTTTTTGTCTCATCAGCAGCTCCCGAACTCAACTCAAGCAATCAAAAGGCAGGGCAGGTCCGCCTGTGCCAGGACAGGTGCCAGCATGTTTGTGCTGCGGAACGGTACGTCCGACTTGGCTCACTGGCCTCCGTTATTTCCATCTTGCCACTGCCCATTAACTGGGAAGCTGCTCCTTCAACACCCTGCTTCCTGCTTGCCACAAAACCACCATCTCTCCCCCCCCCCCACTTCCCCTCTTGGCGAGGCCTTGAGCCGCCGCCCCAGCCGGCTCGCCTGCCTCTGTCGCCTAGGACACCGACGTAAGCTAACCAACGAGTCGCCTCTCGTAGTTGGCAAGCTGATCTTCGGATCGAGCGCCCAAGAATCCCTCATCGACCTGCCTCAAGGCCAGCTATATCTCGTCCGCCCCCTCTCCCCAAAGGGATACTCGGAGCTCATCTTCAAGGACTCGGCTATTCGTATCCGTCGCACCAATCAAGACTTTCACTACCAGCTCGTCGCCCAGCGAGTCTTTGAAGAGGGCGAGGCTGAACTTCTGGCCGAGGAAGAAGGCGACGACGCCGAAATCGACACCCTTGCTGCCGAGCGCGACGAAAAGACATTTCTGCTCGACGAGGCGCTACACTTCAGGGTTGACATCCGAGAAGGCGGCGAAAAGGTCCTGGCTTGGAGAGACTTGAGCGGAGACAACGGCGACCTCTACGAATTTGTCTGTGACAGCCAGGTTTCGTCTGTCCAAGTCGAGCAGTTCGTCGCGGCTGCCCGTGAGTGCCAATACGAGCGCAAGTACCGCAAGCCACACACCACGGCATCCGAGGAGGACCTACAGCAGTTTGAGTTTCACGAGGAGCCTCCCATCCCGCCCGCGAGTCCCCTTCACAGCCCCACGCTTGCCCGCTCCATCGAGTCCGTCGACGACATGTTCAAGCAGAAGAACGCGGCAAACTCGTCTGCCAAGCGGGGAACCTCCCCCGCCCCTGTGCCGCCATCGGAGCCGGAGGAGGCGGCTGGCCTGGCAGAGCCAATTCCCGCTCCCACGCCCCTCGAAATTTATGCCACCGTCACGGCGGAGCTGCATCTCTTCGACCCCCAGCCTGGCCACTTTGTCATGATGGACGACAGCGTCATCATAACCGTCTCGGAAGTGGGGAAATGGGAATACTGGCTGCAAATCGATGGCAAGGACAAGTCTTGGCTTGGGACGCCGGTTGTTGCAGAGTTCAATCCCGTCTTTGACTTTGAGTATCTATCCTTTGTCTTCAACCACTTCACCGACGATGGTACGGCGAGATCATGGCTGTTGCGCTTCAATGACCAGCCGACGCTGGAGAAATTTCAGCAAGCCATTATGCAGGCCATTTGGGAGAAGTTGAACGAGACAAAGTGGGCCAAGATCAAGGAACAGGAGCGCGAGTACGTGCTCGATTCGTTTGGGGATCTCAAAATGGAAGATGCGCCCCCCCTCGAAGAGTACGAACAGGACGAGGATGACCAAGATGACCACGACGGGGACGACGAGGGCATTCGCAGCGAAGCCTACGACTCGGAAGACGACGATGCCACCGACCAAGAGAAGCAAGGCGGCGAGGTCAACTCGCAACTTGCCGTCGGCTACAAGCATGACCGTTCCTTTGTTGTCCGCGGATCCAAGATTGGCGTCTTTTCCCACACTCCCGACAATCGTCTCAAGTTCTCCACCAACATCTCAAAGGTGATGACACCAAACGGAAAGCTTATGAGCCCGAAAAAGGTCATGCTGCACCGCGAAGATCAGGATCTCATCCTGCAGAACAACACGGACCCCAATAAGCTGTACCGCATGGACCTCGAATACGGAAAGGTCGTTGACGAGTGGAAAGTCCACGACGACATCCCCGTCGTCACCTTTGCTCCCGAAAACAAGTTTGCACCGATGACGTCGGAGCAGACGTTCCTCGGAGTATCCAACAATGCATTGTACCGCATCGACCCGCGCCTTTCGGGCCAAAAGCTCGTCGACGCAGACATGAAGCAATATGTGTCCAAGAACGACTTCTCTGCCCTCGCCACGACCGAGAAGGGTTACATCGCTGTGGCTAGTAACAAGGGAGATATCCGTCTCTTTGATCGCCTGGGAATCCGCGCCAAGTCTCAGCTGCCGGCGCTGGGCGATCCCATTTCGGGCATGGACGTGTCGGCCGACGGTCGATGGATCCTGGGCACCACCAAGAACTACCTCTTGCTCGTAGATGCCCAGCAAAAGGGCGGCAAGAACGAGGGCAAACTTGGCTTTGAGAAGCCTTTCGCTGCCGACTCCAAGCCTCAGCCACGCCGCCTTGCCCTTACCCCGGAACATGTCGCTCAGTTCTACCACGAGACGGGCAAACCCGTTTCCTTTACCCCGGCCAAGTTCAACACTGGTACTGGTCTGGGCACGGAAGAAACGAGTATCATCACGGCCACGGGCCCTTACATCATCGAGTGGAACCTCAAGCGCGTGCTCCGCGGCATGAAGAGCGCCTACCGGATCAAGCGCTACGAGGATGTCGTCAAGGCCGACGACTTTAAGTTCGGATCGGACAAGAACGTCATTGTCGCCCTGCCCAACGAGGTCAACATGGTTGCAAAGCAGAGCCTGCGGAAACCCACGCGTGAGAGCATCATTGGCAACGTCAGGCTGAGTGGTGGGCGGAGAAACTCGGCGCGGGTCTCGGCGCGGGTCGGGAACTTGGACAGCGGGAGGTACAAGCTTGGGAAGGACGACGTTGTGAACTCCCCCTATTGAGCGGTCGGGGGGCGTACACTGCTTGATACCATGGAACGAGCTGATGAGCGGTTGGCGCAAGAACAAACGGTCCTTGACGGCTCAGTCGTTTCCCTATATGGAATGTTCAGCGATTTTCATATACTTTGAGCTTTCTTCTATAACGTTGGTCTCTTGAGATGCTTCGTTTACCACCGCACTGTGTTGTTTCAACCTTTTGTTATGTACCGGCCTTGTCGAGCCCATTCGTTCAAAGCGATATCGTCATCTTCCTTCCCCATCCAATCCCCTTGTCCGGTCTTATCCCCACCGCCTCTTGCCGTCACCCGCACTCCGTAGACCAGGCTCATGATGACGTTGCACGGCTGCGAGACAATTCATGCATGGCATGCAAGCAAGGCCTTTACCTAGTACTAGTAGTCTACTACTCCGTACTCCGTAGATCAGTAGCAAATAGAAAGAAAAGACGATAGGAGAATCTACGGCAAGCAACGCCGACCTGATCTACGCCGTGAGGCGTTTGAGGCGAAGAGGGCATCATCGAGTAAATGACCGTTGGCGCTGAAGGCTCCGGATGCCCCATCTATACGTAGAAACCCATTCGCTCGCTCTGTCGCGGGCTCTTTAAAATATCGAGCAAATTTGGACAAGAAAAAGAGAGAGTAAACACAAAACGCTCTCCTCAAGACAGCAGCGACTCAGCACAAACTAGCCACAATACCTCCTGGGGCGTCACTGCTCCATCTACGCCACCCTTCTCGTGCTTGCCGTCGACGAGGGGCTTCTCGGCCGCTTCGGCGGCTTTCTCGAACGTCTGGCCCACCCCAACCACAGCCCCAGAGACGTTGCGCAGGGCCGTGGGCCGGGAGCTCTCGTTGATGAGACGTGTCATCTCGCCGACGAAGCTGGCGCCCCACCACGCGCTGGTGTACTTGAAGACGTAGCGCTCGAGCTTGTTGTAGTTTGCGGCGCGCTGCTCGGGACTCATGGTGACGGCGTCGTGCAGCGCGTTGGCCAGCTCCTCCGTGTTCCACGGGTTGACAATGATGCTCCCGTTGAGAGACTGCGCTGCGCCGGTGAACTCGCTCAGAATCATGACGCCGTGGTTGTCGTGCTGCGTGGCAATGTACTCGTACGAGACGAGGTTCATGCCGTCGCGCGTCGAAGACACAAAGCACACGTCGGAGACGGCGTAGAGGGCGGTGAGCTCGTCAAAGGGAACGGACTGGTGGAGGAAGTGAATGGGCATAAACTCTATCGTACCGAATTTGCCGTTGATGCGGCCGACCAGCTCGTTGACGACGGCGCGCAGGTTTTGGTACTCCTCGACATCTTGACGCGAGGGGACGGCAACTTGGACGAGGACGATTTTGCCAATCCACTCGGGGTGCTCCGTCAAAAAGACCTCGAGGGCGTGCAGCTTCTGGGGGACGCCCTTGATGTAGTCGAGGCGATCGACGCCGACAATCAGCTTGACGCCCTCAAACTTGCGACTGAGAGCAGCAATGCGTTCCTGGACCTTGGGCTTCTTGAGCCCCTCGACAAACTTTTCCGGATCGATGCCGATGGGGAACGCGCCGACGGTGACGAATCGCCCGTTCCAGTCGACACCATTGGGCGTGGTGGAAGTGCCAAGTATGCGGGAGCAGCTGCTCAGGAAATGACGTGCGTAGTCGTATGTGTGGAAGCCAATCAGGTCGCAGTCGAGCAAGCCCGTGAGAAGTTGCTCTCTGACAGGCAGGATGCGATATATTTCGCTGCTGGGGAATGGGGTGTGGAGGAAGAAGCCAATCTTGACATGCTTGTTGGAGTTGCCAATCTCCTCGCGCAACATCTGAGGCAGCAGCATGAGGTGGTAATCATGGACCCAGATCAGGTCGCCGTCCTGGACGTCCTTGATGACGGTCTTGGCGAAGAGGCGGTTGACTTCCTGGTACGCTGCCCAGGCGGACTCGTCAAATGTGATTTCGCCGGGATGGTAGTGGAAGAGGGGCCACAGGATCGAGTCTGTCCCGGGTCAGCATGCGAAAATGTAGCCTTGGTGTGGGGCAGGGCCGGTGTACTCGAAAAGCCGTTGTAATGTCTATCGGCAAGTTCGTCGTCGATGAAGACGGGATGGGCGCCATACTCATCGTTGAGGCGCTTCTTCATGCCTTCGACGTCGCTTTCGGGGACCTCGAGGCCCGGCCAGCCGTACCATTGGAAGCTGGTTGTCTTGCCGAGGCCGCTGAGGCCCGTGACAAGGCCGCCCGAAGACATGGAGAAGGAGTAGCTTGCATCTCCGGAGCGCTTGATTGTGATGGGCAGGCGGTTGGACAGGAGCAGCAGGCGGCCCGGGGGGGGCTGGCCCTGTGTGTCAGCGGGCTTGGGCATAGAGTCGCCCATCGGTGTGTTCGGGGAGAGAGCTGAGGGCGAGGGCAGGAGGCGCCTTTGGTGAGATGGGGAGGCAGTGTAGAACAAGATTGAGGCTGGGCGAGTCTTGAGGTGAGGCGTGGCGAAGCGGGCGAGCGGAGAGGACGACGTGACTGGCAAACGCCAGCGATGGGCTCGATTCAGGCGTTGCGGGAGGCTTTACTCGGGTCCTGAAGTGAATGGGCTTTGTCGTTGTGAGGAGAGAAAGTGCTGGCAACTGAGTCCCTGAAATCCTGAAATAGGTACTAGCCATAAGAATTCGCGAGGTATTTTAAGTGACGAAGGCACTTGTGTCCCAACGGGTACGAAAAAGGCGGTGCGTGCGATGGAGGGGCAACGAGGGGCAAGTGGCAGTTGCGTACTTCGTACGAAGTAACTCGTATTCGTATCCGTAACTCGTACATAGGTACTTCGTATTCGTACAACCTGCAGAAAGGCCGGCCTGGCACCATCATGTAATTGTTGTCCCCGACATCCATACAAGCTGAACCGCCATGGTCGACGTTTGTAGCACTTGGGAAGCAAGATATCCAGGACCAACAAGTCCTCCAGTTGAGTTGACACGTCTAGGTATGTATGTACATACATACTGCACGAAGCCGACTGCGGATGACTGACCACGTAACTTCCCGAGCACGGCCCCATCATTTCTTGTTTCTACCCGTTGGGAACTAAGGAACGCTTCGTCCCTTCTTGGCATCCAATCCGTGCGACTCTCCAGCGAGAAATGGCCCTCAGGTCAGTTGCTGGAGCACGTCGTCGTTGTTGGGCCAGGGCGGCGCCCATTACAACGCCAAGTCCTGGCCCGACTGGGGAAATCGGACCATGCGGTGCCAACACGAATCCAAGCTCGTCTAAGCGGCGTCAAGTTTGTGGTAGTATTGATGCCATCGTATTCGTACATGCCAAGTATGTACCTAGATACCTACGAGTACCTACCTGGGCTTGAAGCAGCAAGCGGACTGTGGGTGTGTATGTGCCTGGCTTGAGGGAGCAAGCGGACTGTATATTATGCCGGGTCGGAAGACGGCGGGGTTGTCGTACACGAGGGTCTTCGTGATAGTCTTGTCGGGAGCAGGCAGCGGGCTTTTGGATGATCAAATGGCTTGTGTTGATCGAATGTTTGTCGGGTCGCGAGGGTCTTCGCGATATGTCGGAACAAGCAGCGGGCAGGTACCTAGGTAATGCGCACCTCGAGTCTTATCGATAAACCGCTCCGCCTACATCGACTTTTCAAATTCATATTTCCGCGCCTGCGCGACGCGCCACCTTCATCAGCAATCACCAACCATCACGGAGCTTTCATCCCTCGTGCTACGAGGCAGGCATCATGGAGCCGCCTCGCGACTTCAAGTCCCTGCAGGAGGGCGTGCAAAAGTCCCTCGTCTCCACCGTCAAGACGGTCAATCGTCTCGCCGCAGAGGACCTGACTTTCCAGCGCACTGTCAATCCTGACACCGCCGAGCAGCTCGACGACAACGCCGCTCGCGTTCTCCGTCTGTCGACGCGTCTGCTTCACGCGGCCGCCAATGCATGCAATGTCAAGCCGCCTAAGCTCGAGGACGCCGAAGACATTGACTTTCGATGGCACTCGGTGGTAGACGTTGTGGACTCGGTCCTCGAAAAGGCCGACATGGCGCTCGACGAATTTACAGGGCTCATCAAGCAGAGGGATACCCCAGGCGCAGAATCGGTCAGTCGTCTCCTCACAAAGCCTGTCGTCTCTCTGTCCCAGTCTTACCTCGTAGCGGCAGGCTCCGGGTTTCAAGAAATCGAAACCGACGACCAAGGTCATCCGACATGCCAACGTCACCAAGCCCCAAGTGCGGTTCGAGCGCAAGCCCGACAATTTTCCAACAGGACCTTGGAAACCCTTCATCACAACCAAACCTCACGCGATTCTACCTCTGGAACAGAGCTTTGTCACCTTCACCGACGAAACCGGCGCGTCCCGGTACGTTCAGCCCCTGGTCTCTGTGGTGGTGTCCCTTCACACAAACGACGAAACATATGAACCAACCATCATGCAGATTCAAGCACCCGTACGAGACGGAAATCAACGCCATGCAATATCCAGATCGACTCTTCAAGATGACCGAACCCATTCCTCCACAGCCGGCCGAATCCGCCCCTGCCATCTGGGTAGACACTTATCAGGGCGTTTTGGACATGCTGGCGGATCTACAAAATGCTGACGAGATTGCCGTGGATCTGGAGCACCACGACTTCAGGACCTACACTGGCATTGTCTGCCTGATGCAAATCAGCACCCGGGAAAAGGACTGGGTCGTCGACACGCTGCAACCTTGGCGCCACCAGCTCCAAGTCCTCAACCAGGTCTTTGCTGATCCGGCTATTCTCAAAGTACGGTTTTCCGGGGACCGCCTGGTTCTCCATATGTCGCTTGCTAATTTTTCCTCCTAGGTCTTCCACGGGGCCTACATGGACATGGTCTGGCTGCAGCGAGACCTGGGTCTCTATGTGAACGGCCTGTTCGATACCTTCTTTGCTTGTGATGTTCTCTCGTACCCTGGAAAGAGCCTTGCCTTTCTGCTTTCGAAATTCGCTAGCTTCGACGCTGACAAGCAGTATCAATTGGCCGATTGGAGAATACGGTATGATTTCAACCCTCGTGTCCCCCATCATTCGCCTCAGCTACTAAGCATGTGCTCAGGCCCGTTCCCCAAGAAATGATGTATTATGCCCGATCCGACACCCACTATCTGCTCTATATATACGACCGACTACGAAACGAGCTCATCTCTGCGTCGGACCGCAGCGATCCAGACAAGGACTACATCAGCCGTGCTCTCCAACGGTCCAAGGAGCTCGCTCTCTCCCGGCATGAGCACCCTGAATACAACGAAGAGACGGGTCAAGGCTCGCGAGGATGGTACAACTTCGTCTTGAAGCAGGCGCACCTCGCGTTTGACGGCGAGCAGTTTGCCATGTTCAGAGCGCTTTGGAAGTGGAGAGATGCGACGGCGCGGAAGGAAGACGAAAGCCCAAACTTTGTTCTGGCGCAAAGCAACATCATCAGTCTTGTGCGCGTCAATCCTCCAGACGTCAAGGCATTGCATAGCCTCCTTCCCCTCACGGCACCGCTGGCTCGAGCGCGAATCCACGAGATGTGGGATCATTTACAGGAGGCCAGGTCTCTAGGTGGGCCAAGCATGCTCCATTTCTTTGCATCCTTTACCTCCGATTCCGCTTTAAAGTCTACTTCTTCCACGCTCATGGACAAAACGGGGCTACCGGGCATTGAAAGTGAGGTCGTCGCGAGGAGCATGTCGACATCTCAGCTGTTTGGTAACATGCCCATCAGCACACGCTGGGAAGGATCGCAGCAGGCGTTTGATGGAGAGAGTGACTGCATTCCTTTTCCTTGGCAGCGATTCGTGCAGAGCACGGCAGAAGGGGAGAATGGTGGGGGAAATGGGGGAAATGAGGCCAGTGCCAGTGCCAGTCTTGCAGCAGCAGCAGCAGAGGTCGCAAACGAGGTGGAGTCTTGTAGAGTCGACTCGGATGCAGTGCAGCAGGATCACGACGAAGAGTTTACACTGAAAAGGGGCAGAAAACGCAAGTCGGCAGCGGTGGAGGAGGCTTCGGATCCAGAGGAAGACGCCGAGGCTTCCGACGAAGACGAGGTTGCGCCAGCTGGAGACAGTGGCGTTATTGCTATCGAGAACGATGCAACAAAGGCGACCAAGAAGCAACAAAAAAAGGATCGCAAGCTGTTGGAGCAGCTCGAGCAAGCGGAGAGCAACAAGGATGAGGAGCGAATGGCCCGGAAAGCCAAGAAGAAACAGAAGAAAGAGAAGAAAGAGAAGAAGCTGAAGGAACAGGCACAGAAGAGCGACGAAACCCCGTTTGATTACGACAAGGCCGCTTCGGTTATGCATGCCGGCCGGGACTCGGGCCCTGCGGCGCGAGGGCCCAAGAAGGTGTTTGACCCGTTTGCCAAGACGGGGGATGATGGCCTGAAGGGAGCGCGGAGGGCACCGCCAGTACGAGGCGAGAGAAGCGCAACGTTTAAGAAGTGACGGCTTGGATGAGGGCATGCAGTGGCTTGGGCGTACGGACTGACACGGGTTGTCTCGGAAAACGAGCCAGAAGACAGCGTCTCTACTAGGTATCGTTAGCGACCACAACCAGAACCGGCACGCTTGATTGGTCTTCGCTGCAGTGGTTCACGCATACGAGCAGCTTGACTTCACCCTCGGCTGGAGAGTCGCAACCACCCCTGGATTAAGCGGCTTGATTCCCTACGCCTCCTTGCCCAGGGCTTGTTGAACGAGCAAAGGAGGGAGCAGCTGCCATCATAGTGTATACAGTAATGGTATTGCCGTCTGGCACGCCGCCCCCAGAATCAGTCGGGCACCGTACAAATAGCAACACTCTCGCCGGGGTGAAGGTTGCCGAGAAGTCAGGTTTCGAAGGTCTAGACGCTGGTTAATGGTGATCTGCAGGTACCCGTTGGGAACTAATCTAATAAGTGTCTTGGTCACTTAGTTGGAGTGACGAACTAGTTCCCAACGGGTAGTATTTTGGTCCCGTCTAACTCGTAGGGCTTTTGGACCCAACTTAGGAACGAGGCTCCCCAAGTTGTAAGATAGAAACCCGCCGACTCTCTCTTGCTAATACCGGCGATTATAAGTCATACGCGTCCAATCCTCGAAGCGGACACGCCGGCCGGTGCAACGGCGTGATTGCTTTTCGACGATTTGCGGTTGCATCGAGAAGTTGGGGTAGCACACAGGGTCATGTGACCGGCCCTTGGTGAGGGGAAGCCGGGAAGGTGAGGGCCGGGCCTGCCTCCTCGACTCCTTGGGTCCCGCATCTCCTTGGTGAGGAGACGAGACACGGCGGCCCGAGGGTGGCAGCTGTGCCTCCCAAGCGCCTCTGCGTGCGAGACGAATTGATCATGGATCTTTGCATCCATCGCGTCTTTTGGCCATCTGCCGCGCTGCGCGGCTGTAAGTGAGCAAGCAAGCACCACCCTGCAAGCACCACCCAACCAGCCGGAGAACCGTGGCGGCGTAGCGGTGATGCTAACGCGCTGTCGGCTTGCCAGGTGCTCCGGAACGGTCGAAGCACGGAACCCGTCATTCACTTGGCGGCAATTGGATGTCGGTTCCAGCCCAGGGCCGAACCAGGACCGTCACCTAAACCTGCGGGGTTCACATACCATGATGCCCTCTTCCTTGGACACTCGAGATGAATCCTGACCAAGAGATGGATGGCATGCCATTGTCGTTTCTGGTTGTGGAGCGAGCCGAGCCGACCATATATCACGCAGCGGTTCCTCCGGAAACACTCGAGCGCACACGCCTGTTTTCGCACTGATGTGGCTTGTTCCCCCCTTGATGATCAAAGACATGGATGGCTTGACGCTATGTACCGAAACAGGAAAGTCGGTCCATGGCACTGGCTATGACGGCCAGCACGCTATCGCATCTTCGCCTCGCATCTTCAAGCGAACAGGTTGAAGCTCGCGCCTTTTCCCCACACAAGAATGGCCTGGTCCTTACATATGCCGCTGAGCCGAGACGAATGGATACCCAACAGCAGGTGTGCTCCAAGAGTGATCCCCTCGTCTGCCAAGTGCCAGCATAAAATGCCTCGTTGGTCCCTCCCTGATCATCTGCCCTCCAACGAACTGATGGCTTGTACCGGTACAAGCTGTACTACTGCCCCAGCACAGGCCAGAGTTGGTTTCGAGGGAACCTCCAGGGTCCACGAGCGATTTACACCGTGTGGAGTATCGCGACGGGAATCCAAGGGCAAAGCAAGTCTGTGTTGTGTGCCTGGAAATGCAGGCATCAGAGATAGGGCTTGATGGCGTTGCCCTGAGTCTTGCGGCACGGCCGGCCATGTCACTCGCCGCGCGACACAGCATCAATGGCCTAGGCACCAGGGACCTCGGCTAACAACGAGTGCCGGCAAGGTAGATGCGGGAGCAGGCGGCCAGAGCTCCAGCTTCCCTAGATGGAGCAGCAAACGCTGCCTACAGGACTGCTACACCCGACGACTTGGACACACGAGCACCAATGACAGGGCCAGATTGCTGTGAGAGTGGAATTGATCTTTCTTCACCGGCCAAAGCCAGTCAAGCGACAGGTGAGAAAATGATGGGCTTTCAATTTTACAAGTCGGGTTCCGGGAGACACATGTCCATGCGCTCACCCGAGCTCTATAACAAGGGCGCCGTCCTTTTCCCTCGGCGCCGCCCCCAAGTCTATGCCGTCTATGATGCAATCCTCCGTCCAAGTTGCATGATGGCGGGTTGGATTCAGGTGGCGAGCCCCTGATCAACACAAAGCAACGCTGTCCATCCTCCCCAGGCATTAGAGCTCCGTCGTGCGGCAGGAGCTTTCCCAGATGAGTGGGATGTGATTCAAGTCTTGGCGGGCGTGTCAGTTTGGGGCGACGACAGAGAAGGGAGAGAGTGGCGGCCATCGGATGACATACGAACTTGGCCATGAGGGCAATCATCAGGTCGAAGAGACCAATGGCCTCGACGAAAGCGAAGCCTAGAATGGCGTACGAGAAGAGCTGGCCTCGGAGGGCAGGGTTGCGGGCAACGGCGTTGAGGAGGGCGGCAAAGACGAGACCGATACCGATACCAGCACCAGTCAAACCAATAGCGGCAGAGCCCATACCCAGGTTCTTGGAGACCTCAACCATGGCCTGGGCGATCTCGGAAGAGTAGGCACGGCGCTGGACCTGGAAAGCATTTCGGGAGGTGGCCTGGAGCAGGGTGTTGACCTGCTGGCGCCTGAGGGACTGGAGAGGGCTGGAAGAGCCTGGAACCATGGCGTTCAGCTACTGGATGGTCCAATTGGGCTTCGGAGACTGGTTTGCTCGCGTGCTGGAGCCCGAGTGGGCGAGGGGAAAAGTTTTCTCGATGCTTACCGGTGATGGTGCGCTTGGCAGCGGCAGAGACAGGAGCTCGGATGGCAGGGCGAGCAGCCTTGGAGACCACCTGAGAGGCCATGCGGGAGGCAAAGACACGAGTAGCGGCCATTGTGACGAGGGTGGTGAGGCTGTTGAGTTTGAAGGAAGGGGGCAAAAAAATGGGCGGTGCGGCAGAGCAGGAGTGGGCAAGGCAGTGTGGAAAGAAAAGAGAAGAGGAACAGTCCCAGCTGGGCAAGGCAAACGAGGTCTCCACTCGGGGGCTCAGGGGGGTAGGGTCGAGGACGTCAGCCAGGGGGGGCCACAGCAAGATTGGAGCAAGGTCCGGATGGGACGAAGGCGATATTTTTGCACAGCAAGAGAGGGACAGGGTGCCGATTCGACGGGCGTGGCACGGGCTGGTAGCCCCCTCGGGGGAAACCGGGTGGGTTCGCTCAGAAAATGAGAACCCTAAGACCGGGATGGCAACTGAGGCGTTGACGGATGCCGGCGTGCTCGAGTGGGGTGGAACACGAATCATTGTTTTGGATGACGGCTACGAAGCATGTATGTACATATGTACGCACGACCAACCGACGGCGGAGACCCCAACGGGACCTGGGGTTGAAGAAGCGGCTTCTGGTCAAGCTCAGGTGTCGCAATATCCCACGACGCCCATACGACCATGGTCGGAAAGGCCAGAACGGCCAGCGAGGGCCGAAAATTTTGCGTCTCGCCAGCTGGGAAAAAAAAAGTTGCTGTCTGAGGCTTGAGATGGAAAACATTTCAGCCAGTCACGGGGCGGCGAGGCTGCGACTGGGAGGGAGCAGGGTTACGGAGCCCCACTTGGCGGCTCTGGTTGACGCGCCCAAGGACCAATGGACTAACACGCACAGTTTCGGCACAGTACGAAGTACACAGTAAATGGTAGGGAGTGGGACGATGAGAGAGGTATAAAGAGCAAGCCTTCTCCTCTGACTGACATGCCATGCGTGTCTGGCCCGACCACGTCGGTTTGCGACCACGTCGGTTTGTCCCGAACCATGACGACGACGACTTTGTTCCCTCGACACACGAGACTCGCCCCGGGTAGGACGAGAGGGCGTTCCGAGACACCATCGAGGCCATTGCGTCTCGACAAGATGCGGCCCCCTTCTCTCTCGCCCTCGGCTCCATCATCATGTTTGCTGCATGAAGCTCGTCGCTGCTCGATTCTGGCTACCGGCGCCGTTGCATTAAGTATTCGTGTGCAAGCACGAATAGCACCGCATTGACTTGTGCCTGCAGGGATAGAGAGAGAGCTGCGGCGTCGAGTCATGTCTTCGCATCAAATGCCTACGAATACCTCGTACGAAGTACCTAGCGGCCAACCAGCCTGTATGTCTTGCACTGCGGGATGGATGATATGGCACGGACCGGGGGGTGCGTAAGAAAAGGGGGTAAAACTCTCGAGGTGAAATCTTTTATTCCCGTGCTCCGGGCCGCCGCCCCTTAGGTTTTGCTGCGTTGGCACGCCGAGCCGCAACCATGGAAAAAGGAAAAACTGACGCAGTCCTGCCCTTTAAACTTCTTTCCTTTTTCCCCTCTGCCTCGTTTTTGTTTGTTGACTTGGTGAAGATGCCGTGTTTGTGGGCGGCCGGTTCGATTTACCCATCAGGGCCGAATGCGATGCGGGAGGCTGTTTCAAATTTTCACGCCTTCAAAAGTAGGCCTGGTGCAGGTACATACATACATGCGAATACTCACTCTATACGAATGCTCGTACGAAGTACAGCTCAAGTAGGTACAGGTCGATTTGAGGTCGGTTCAGGCCAGGTATCCGTCAAGGGCACCCCGGGCCAGCCTCCTTCTTCACTCCAGGTCTTCTTCACTCCATGTCTTCTTCACTCCATGTCTTCTTCACTCCATGTCTTCTTCACTCTTCACTCCAGGTACGGATAGTCAGCAAGCAGCCCACACGCCTGCTCATAGGCACGCCTTGCTGTTCTCGGCGGGCTGTACGAATAGTTTGTACGAGTTAGTTTACATACATCGAATACGTGACCGCAATGCTCATCGCCTCCTGACATAGCCTGCAAACCCTCGTGTGCTGCAGACGTGTGCGACAGACGTGTGCCGCAGAGAGGGGACAAGGCCATCGATACCAGGACACGGAGCCATCTCCAGGCGCCTCTACATGCGCACACAGGCAGGTAGGGCCGTGGTCCGTCACGCCTCGCCGCCCTCGACGCCCTCATCCGCAGTCCTGTCCTGCACAGCCGCCGCCGCCGCCGCCTTGAGCGCATACCCGTCGACGAAGCCGCCAGCGTCGCACGTCGGCTCCACGCTGATGCCCTGCGCCGCCACGTACCGCCGCACCGCTGCCTTGTCCAGCCGCACCCGCGGGAGCTGCGTGACTGCCCCGGCCTCTTGCTTCCGATGCCCTGCGGCTGCTCCTCCCTGCCCGTCTTCGTCTGCTGTCGTGTTCATGTCGGTGCTGTCGGTGCCCGTGTTGCCCGTGTTGCCCGTGTTGCCCGTGTTGCCCGTGTTGCCCGCGGGGCCGGTGCCTCCGCCGCCCTCCGGCCCCGCACCCGTCTCGCTCTCCGCGCCCTCGGCCTCGGCAGCCCCGGGTTTGCCCGGCCCAACTCCGGCATCCTCGACGACCCCCATGTCGCGGAGCACCCCAAGACAGTCGTCTGGCGAGATCCACGTCCCGCGGCTGACATCTTTCACGTCCACAATCCGCTCCCTCTCGTCCCCTTCCCCCGTATCGAGCCCCAGGAGCCAGCGCGCGACCGCCCCGGACCAGAACCTCTTGTAGCCCTTCTTGCCCAGGTCCGAGATGGGTTTTTCGGGCCCGCCTAGGGTGCCCTCACGCCGAGAAATTTCGTACGACGCCCCCATCAGCAGGCCTCCCAGCCCCTTGCGCTGCCACGGCGGGAACACCAGGATGCAAGCCAGGTTGTTGTTGTCCCACGACATCTTTTCTTTGGAGAAGAAGCCTGTGATCTGCGGCCGTGGGGGAGGCGGCGCCGGTACGGCGGGGCGCGCGTCTGGCTCGCTTGCCTTGGCCGCCGGCGGCGTGTAGACGAGCAGGAAGTAGTTGAAGCCCGTCACGTCAAAGAAGACGGACTTGTTGTCGAGAAAGAGCTTGGCAAACAGCGACAGGTTCTGACAAAACAGCTGCGGGGCACGCCCGTCAGTCCAAGACAGGCTCATCGCCGGCCCCATGGTGATCAAGGGTGACCTCGACTCACCCCTTCCCTTTCGCCGTCCACCTCCCAGATGCTCCATTCGCCCTCGTCCTCGACAACCTCCTCCATGTACCGCACCCCGCCATCGCCCCGTCTGCGCTTGGTCCCCGGAGCCTTGCCGTCGTGCGTGACGAGCACCGTGCGCCTTCCGCGCGGGTGGACGTAGATCTTGGTTCCGGGGACGTGGGCGCGGCGCTCGCAGAGGCGGACGTGGCCTCGCCAGGCCACCAGCTCCCTTGCGTACTTGAAGCAGCTGGGGCACACGTAGAGGCGCTCGAGCATTGGCTGGTCCTTTTTCAACGACGGCTTGCCGCCGTGCGGCTGCTCCTTGCCGCCCGCGCCGTCCGCGCCACCGCTCTTTGCGTTGCCTGAGCTGTCGCCCAGCACCTCCTTGCCGTACTGACTCGGGTACCAGGTCCGAAAGCACAAGTTCCCCAACACGACCTTATCGATGTTGCGGTCGGGCCTCGGTGGCATCCGGGCGTGGTGATGATGATGGCGATGTTTATGATGTTTGGACGTGGATAGGTTTAGGGGTCTCGGTGGCGGTACGGGCGTCACAACCATGGGCGGCGGATGGGCCAGCGGCTGCGGTCGACTGTTGAGCCGCGGTGGAGGCGGGGGCGCCGACGGGCCATGAGGCCGCACGAGCGACGTGGGCGCGCGTCCTGGCTGGTGAGGCTGTGGGACGTGGTATGTGATTTCGGGGGCCACCAAGTCGGACGGCCGGACATTGTGCTTGACGGCCGCGCCGACCGTGACACCCGACGCCGCAGTTGCAGTCGACGCCGCCACCGCCGGGGCAAGCCGTCGCCTCGAGGCCAGCGCCGCACTCTGCGACTGACTGCCCCTCGTGACCGGCGCGGCTGTCCCGACGGCGACGCCCTCGCGGTTCCGCTTCAGCTGGGTCAGAGGCGTGGGTATCGGAACCGGCGTCTGCGTCGTGGGAAGAGCCGTGATCGACGCTGCTGCTTCTACGGCTGCTGCGGGTCGCGGAACAGCCTTGGACGACGGACGAGGGTTAGGAGGAGGAGGAGCGGGTTCCACGGGCGTCCGACGCGTTGCACGGCGCGTGATTGTGGGCTCGGGCTCGGGAGCTGCTGCTGCTGTCCGCTTGCGTTTCGGGGGCATCGCCTCAGGGCCTTCGTAGCCGGCCAAGGGGCAAAAACAACGGAATTCGTTAGCCGTGGCGTCGGCGGGAAAGAAAAGGGCGCAGGATTGAAGGAAGGCGTTGAGGGCGTAAAGTGTAAACGGCGGCTAAGGGTGGGCAGGAGATGACTCATCATCCCGATTTAGTGTTGCCGTTTACGAATAAACCGTTAACTACATACATACATAGGTACGAAGTATGTTTGACTACATACATACCTAGGTATGTGTCATGCTCCTTACCTTCGCGCGCCGGGCGGGGTTCTAGTCAGTGGCTGAGTCACTATATTGAGCGGCAAAACCATGTTGAGCTAGTCCGTGATGTTACCAACGTGGTAGGTTTAACACGGTGTTCTAGTCACTATAAGAATAGCCGAAAAAATAGTTTTAGCAAAACATCGTTTTATATAGGAAAAACGGTTATAAAATAAAAGTCATTTTAGCAATAAATAAAGAGTACCTATTGCTAGGTACTCTATACCGGCTGCGGGGCCGGGGCCGGGGCCGGGTAGGGCGCTACCTAGGTACGAGGGGACAAGCTACGGCATAGGTTATAGGGTACGAGGGGACAAGCTACGGCGCACGCATGGGCATAGGCACAGGCACAGGCTATAGGCTACGAGGGACAGGCATAGGCTACGAGGAACAGGCACAGGCTACGAGGGAAAAAAATTACATTAGGCGGAATCGAACGTAGAGCTACGAGGCCATAAACTACGATTAACGCCGCTTGGCCAAACGGGCTTACTAATTGTTTAAAATTCCGAACCTTTTTTTACTATATAGAGGTAATAGCGCGACCCGGTAGGTGCGGGGTAATCTACGTACCCGCGCAACACGGCCAACACAGCCAACACGACTAATAGGGCTACGAATAGGGTGACGAGTCGGCCAACAGGATGTTAAGGCGACTAATAGGGCTTTAGGCGGTAAAAGAGCTAAATTCGTTAACACGGTTTTAAGCGTATTATCGCGATAAGTAGGAAATTTATATTAGAAGGATCGTGACTTTCTATATTATTAAGATTTTGCTATAAATAAGAGTGTTTATTTTATATTACTAAATTAAACCGCTGCAATAGAGTAACACGCCTTATAATAGAGTAACGCGCCCTATAATATAGTTATATAAGCCTAAAATAGTGACTTAGCTACTAACTAAAACCCCGCCCGGCGCGCGAAGGTACGTACGCTATATACTTCGTACTATAAAGGTAAAAGGTACCTATAAAGAAAGAGTATTGCTATTTACACGGATATAAATCTCTATTTACATAGAAGTTCGGGAAATCTCTACTCTTTCTACGCGAACCCCGCGCGCCTAGGTCCCGCTACTAAAATTTCCGTATAAGTATATAGTAATTAAAAGGCCTACGTAAATCGTCCTTAGCCTAATTTTCTATCCTTAATTCTATATCGCGTATTTATATATAAAGTAAAGCCTTTATAATAGACTTAATTCCCTCTTAATAGCCTATTAAAGAGCCTCTTAAAGACAAAGATAAAGAGGCCTTAAATGCCTACGAGCTAGATGCTTACGACGGCCCGGCAATTCTACGCCTACCGCTATTACTAACCTTCGATATATACGATAAGCTATATAACTTCCTTTAGACGTTTTACCGCGAAAATAGCGCTACTATCGTAAAGATAAATAGCTTTAATAAGCGTAAGGTTAACGGGCAGCTAGTTCTTTCTAACGTTACCTTTATTTACAATCGTAGGCCTTAATAAGCCTCGAAAAGCGCTAGGCTCTATAAAACCTTATCCGTAAAGCTTAACTACCCCGTTATGATTTATACCTCGGTAATTAAGCGCTTAGACTAAAAGTAGACCTTCCGCGTTACTTATAATAGTTAGTATAATTACGGGTAGTTAATTAATCCCTTAGCGTATAATATATATCGTCGACGAACTATAGTATAATAAGAGCTTAAGAGTAGGCTTTTTAAGCTTTAAGCCGTTCCCGCCTATAAGATCGCGTTAATTCTTAGGGAATTAACTGCCGAAGAGTCTTTCTTTTAGTAACGCGATATCTATAACGACCGATAGAAGATCCGTGCTATAGCCTTTAGTAGGAAGACTACTACTTAAGCCTTTATCGCCTACCTTTAAGACGCTAGCCTTAAATATATCGTTAAGTTTACTAACGCCGATAGCGATAGTAACGGCGATAGCGACGGCGATAGCGACGGCAATAATAGTCGGAAGGTTAAGGCTATCTTTTAGACCTACCCTTAGTATAAGAAGATATAAAAGCGGTTCCTTAAGGTTATCGGCCTTAATAATATATATAATACTAACCGCTTTAAGATATTTCTCTTTTAGGCTATTAGAGTTACCGATTAGCATTCCGTTACTAACTTCGCTTTTAGCCTTATTAATACGGAAAAAGAGGAGGGCTTTTAATAGCTAGTAGAGCGGCTTAACGAGCTACGACTAGAGGTCGAGGCTCTAAAGCCGATTATTATTATTATAGATAAGGAAAAGGCCTTTAAAAACGCCCTCTTAAACGTTTTCCCTTCCTTATAGTAATAGCTTTATATATAGTATATTAACGCTAATATCTATACGAGGATAAAGATATAGTAGAAAGAGCCTAGCTATAATAACGATAACGATAACGACGACGACGACGACGATAAGGCTAATAAGGCTGCCGGAGATAATACTACCGGTCTAGCTTATATATAATAAGAGGTAGAAGAGGTAGAAGCGGTAAAGAACGCACCCCCCCCTCCGGCCGATAAATATACCCGTAAGAGTATATTCGTAGCTTAGAAGCTTATAATCTACGCTTTTATAAAAGAAGAATTTAAGGCTAAATAAAAGACTTTCGATAAGACCTACGGAAAGCTCTAGGCCTGTATTATTAGGTATATCTTAAAGGAATATATGCCTTAGCGGGAGTAATAGGCTGCCTACTTTATTAATAGGTATTATAACTTTAGCTAAAGGGTTAATAGCCTTATAAAGACCGCTTATAAAGACGTTAAATCGTACCTTCTTATAGGTATAAGAGACCTCTTTTACCTTTATACCGCCTTACTTTAGATAATCGAGAATAAAGGGCGCTACTACTAGTAGGAGGCCGCCCGATAGTAAGTACGGCAACGGCTTATTTATAGCGGTTAGGATTAGCTTAGTAAGCTAACTTTCTAAATTATATATTAGGCTATTAATATACTTACCGTATAGCACCGGCTTACTATAGCCGCGATGCCCTTAAAGCTTAGGAAAGAGCTACGGGAGCTAATCCCGCTACTGCGTTATACTAGGCGATTTATATAATAGTAAGGGCTTCCTTATGCCTACGTTATTCTTAAGCGCCTTAAAGCTAACCCTCCGCTTCCGCTTATTAGGCTTAATATTCTTCCCTAGTAGTAGCTTAAAAAGCCTTTAGTACGACCCCCCCTTTGCCCCTTTATCTATATAAATAATACTAATAACGACCGACCTCTAAGACCTTAAGGAGCTACTCCTCCGTATTCGTAACCTTAATATAGTATAAACGCTTAAGGGCCGGCCTCGCGCTATAAAGAATACTAGTCTAACTATGCCTTTAACCTTATAATACTAAGAGGAAGAGGATTAATAAGCACTAGCAGCTTTATAAGCAGCCTTATAGCGTAGAAGAGGATAAAGAGCACTAGCAGCTTTATAAGCAGCCTTATAGCGTAGAGCCTTATAGTATAGAAGAGGACGAGGACGAGGGATATAGAGGCGGCTGCCGCGATTAAGTTAGGCTAATCCCCGCCGACTTAACGTAAGCGTACGCTATATACGTATATAAAATAAGGTAGACGAGATATAATCGTCGTAGTTATAGGGAAGATCGTAAGCACGCGTAAATATATAGGTAAAGGGATCTTAAGAGAGATAGGCTAAGGGCGGAAGAGCTACGCCGTCGCCGTCGCTATCGCCGTCGCTGTCTATTAAGTGTTAGATTATATAATAGAGGCCACTACATTAGGTTAGTATAACCGTCACGTGGCTTCGTGGAAAATTTCCTATAAAACTAGCCTCTTAAGAAAATAAGGGCTATATATACATCTTTATTATTATATTAATATAACCTCTTTTGCTATACAACCTATTAGACCTATTAAGACCTATAATCTTGCCTATTTAGTCCGAGCCGTAGATTAAAGATCTAATAATTAAGAGTCTTATACTTTAATCTACTAGAACTATAAACTAGAAACCGAAAAAGGCTCCCTTTAGGCCGATAATCACTATGTCTACCCTTACTAAGAAAAACGAGGTTATTCTTAACGATAATGCTAACTAGTCCCTTTAGGATAATAAGTTTAAGGCGCAGGCCCTCGATAGCAACCTCTAGGACTAGGTTTTCGGGACCGAAAAACTCCTTCCTACTCTAATAATGCCTATCGAGGATAATACTATACGGGGATCTCGCGTACGTACCGTAGACGAAGAAATAATCCAATAAGGCTAACCGCCTAAAGGATCCTAGAAATAGCAGGTATTCCTCTATAAGGAGAAGAAATAGGAGAGCTAGAGAAAGGATATTAAAGAGCTACGCACGTAGATTGCTATAATAATTTCCGACTACCTTTTCTAGACTTATTGCAAGCCCGATAAGGACCTTAAGGAGTAGTACGCTACGCTTAAGAAGGAGGCAAAGGGTAAGCCGGAAGACATCCTCCGTGCTATTTAGGTTCGCTATAAAGCGGCAGTTAAGCCTTCTATAAGTCAGCTAAAGAACTAGCACCGCTAGCTCGAGAGCTAGAAGAAGGTTATATATAAAGGGATTTAAGAAAAACTCCCTAAAGCTACCTATAAGAGTATTTAGGTGTCTGACTTCCTATCCTTTATTAATCCCTACTATTATTACTAGGTTAATTCCTTTAACCTTTCGCACCTTAAGAATAACGTAGATTTTAACATCTATATAATAACTAACGAGTTTACCGTCTTTATCGATAAACTACCTGCTTAACCGTCCTATACGAAGAGAGGCGCCTTTAGCCCTTCTTTCGCCGGATAGGACGATTAAAAGGACGATAAATAGGACGGCTAGTTAGAAAATAAAAACACTAAAAACAATAAAAATAATAAAAACAATAAAAAGAGATTATAGACTGCTACTTTAGATAAGCGAGGTATTCCTAAGTGCAGGCTATGCACGCTTAAGAGCTATACTCTCGAGAACTATTAGGAGATTAAGTCCGATAAAGCCCTTAAGTAGTAGCCCGGGAATAGACAGGAAGCTATTACAAAGAGTATAGAAGACCCTAAGATTGCGAAAGAAGTCTAACGACTAAAAGGGAAGAAGGTAACGTTTAAAGACGATAAGGATTAACTAGTGCGGGAAAAGGGAAGATGCCCTTCGGCTTCTTTCCTTATCTCCCTCGTTAAGGCCTCCTTTAGCATTAACGTTTATCCCTTCTACCACTCGGCAATTCTAGATTATAGAACGATACTCTATATCTTTAACGAGATCTTACGATTTAAGAACTTTAGAATAGCTAAGGAGGGAGACTTCCTTTAGGCAGGCGTAGAAAAAGTGCCTATCCTCGGATATAGCGACGTTAACGTCCGCCTCTAAACCCCTTCCTTTAAGCCTTAAGTACTACGGCTGCTTAATGTTATATTCTATAAGAACTTTGCGTATAACCTAATCTCTTATAGGTTATTAAAACAATAGGGCATATAGTAGGACGAACGACCCTATAGACCGTTAACGCTTCGAGCAGCTAATAATACTATTGTCGGACTTATTAAATAATACTACGGATAGTTCGTCTTAGAATATATCCCCTACGATACGATAAGGCGGGCCTTCTATACCCGCCGAAATAAGTTCGACAGCTATACTAAGAGGAAGCTATAAAAGGCAACGGTAGAACTTTAGCATCTCCGGATAGGACATCCGGGACTACGAGCGCTCGAATACCTTATTAACTACTCCAAAGGTATTAAGATTAAGGGCATTACAACGACCTAGTGCGATAACTACGGCACCGCTAAAGCAAAGCGGATAATACGACGAGCTCCTTAAGATAAAGGAGTTATAGGCGAGAGAATTGCAATTAACTTCTATAACTTCGTGCCTAATAACAAAGGCTATAATTTACTAATGCTCTTAATAGATAGGGCGAGCGGATTTATATAGGATTTCTACCTATAGGACCGCCTTGTAGAAACTATTATCGCGGCCCTTAAGTCCGGCCTTAACTACCTTACGTATTAATACTAGTTCTATACTAAGACTATTAAATATAATAACGAGATCACTAGTTAGAAGCTAGTAGTAGAAGCTTTCCTTAAGACGAGACTCCTTAAAATCGAGCCCTCGGCCCTATATATATAGGACTAAAATAGTAGCGCCGAGCGCTTAAGGGGTATAATTAAGGATAAATTATAGGCAATGCGAGGCAAACTTCTAACGTAACTTTAGCGAGAGATATATAAGTTAGTAGTATATCTCTATAACTATATACTAAAGTATAGTTATAAGTAGGAAAGCCCCTACGAAAGACTAACCGGTAGGAAGCCTACGCAATAACATCTTTATGCCTATAGGTGTAAAGTGTTCGCGATAACTACTATAGCTTAGGAAAAGAGACAACGCTTTAAGAAGCTCGACCTACGAGCTTAGGTAGGCTTTCTAGTAGGATATATATTATTAAATATCTACTGCGTGTAGGTGCTTACTAAAGGAAAATTAATTACTATACGAGACGTTATATTCAACGAGCGGGAGATCTTCGATAGAACCTTCGAGAGTCTTACCGATAGCGTTAAAGAGAGCAACCTTAAGGAGCTAGCCCTAGCCCTAAGGAACATTAGCCTTCCCGATAATAACCGAATTAACGCGCTATAGGTACTTAATAATTAAGTTTTTAACGATATTCTCGTCTACGAAGATATAAACCTAGTATACGCGGCGAGCTAAGAAGACGGTATAGACTACGCAATAGTGCTTAAGAACGACTAAGAGAGCACGAAGTAGTATATAGAAGCTAGATTTAAGCTTCTACCTACTCCTCTAAACACTCCCCCGGCGGCCCTATTTATAGCTATAATCTAATTATATCTCGCTAACTAGTCGATAAAACTATAGAGCAAAAATCATAAACCCTCGCGAGCAGCCTTTTAAGCGGGAATACTTCCTTTGCCGTATATAAACATAAGTCTATATATATAAGGAGTAAACCCCTCTATAGCATCTTTATTAAGTCTATATATATAAGGAGTAAACCCCTCCGTAGCATTATTATTAAGTCTATATAAATAAGGAGCGAACCCCTCTATAGCACTAAAAATAAGCCTATACGAGCTAAAAGCTTAGGAATAATCCCCTCTATAGCACGATTAAAGACAAGCCTACTAGCACTCGGTATTTATAGTAGGCACTCGAGCCGTACCGACCTCGAGAGATACTAATACGCTACGATTTAAGGATAAGGCTTACCTTAACCGCTTAATCCTAAAAAGGCAGGTGCATCGGCGAGACCTTCCCGCTATGCTAATACATTATAGATAGCTTAAACACTATCTACTCGGCCCTTACTTTAAGGAGGCGGAGCGATTATATCTTTAAAGCTATAAGGGAATAAGGTCGTAGACTAAAGTCGATTATAAAACACTTACGAAGAAAGGCTAAGTGCTTAACTATATATAGGTATATGTATATAAGATAGACAAACATAGGAGACTCTCTAAATATAAGGCGAGATTAGTTGTATAAGGAGATTAATAGCTTAGAAATAGGTAAGAGACCTATATAGCTACTCTCGCGGGACGGAGTTTTCGGATACTTATAACGATCGCGGTAAGGTTTAATCTTAAGCTAATATAGTATAACGCTATTAACGCCTTCGTTAACGCTACCCTCGACGAGATTATCTATATAAAGATGCCTCTAGGATATAGGAAACACTTAATCGTGCTTAGGCTCGATAAAGCACTCTACGGACTACGGAAATCCCTTCTTCTATAGTATCGCGAACTTACGTTATCGCTCTAGGAGATAGGATTTTAGATAGTACCGTATAAACCTTACTGCTTAACGTTTAACGGTATTATTGTCTTCTTCTATATAGATAACATCGTGTTTATATATTATAAGAAGGATTAAGAGAGGGCTAAATCGCTATAGAATTAGCTCTAAGGAAAGTTTAAGCTTATAGGCGGTAATAGCCTGCAATAGTTCCTTAGTATTAAGATTCTACGTAATTACAAATAGAGCTATATTTAGCTATTATAAGCCGCCTATATTAATAAGATCTACCGACTAGCGAAGAAACGTAGGTTATTTAACACACCGATAGGAGCGAACGACCTCTCTCTTTATAAAGGGATCGCTAAACACTATGAGATATAATCCTACTAGGTAAACGTAGGCTCTATACTATACGCGGCGGTTATCACCCGACCCGATATCGCGTTTGCTATATTAAAACTCTGCAAATATAATACTAACCCTAGACCGAACTATAAAGAAGCTATCGATCGAGTTATCTACTATTTACACCGTACTCGTAGGCTTACGCTTCGTCTAGGGGGTAGCGACGACTTTAAGGTAGTAAGTAACGCCTCTTTTACTAATAACACTAATCGTAAGAGCTCTTAGGCATTTGCTATAAAGCTATTCGGAGGCCTAATCGGCTAGAGAGCTAATAAATAGGATACTATTATAACTTTAACGATAGAGGCGGAGCTTCTAGCTCTATTATAGGCAGTAAAGGAGTCGATCTACGTAAGTAGGCTTATTAAAGAGCTCGACGTCTCCCTTAATAACTCCTAAATTCGTATTTAATATAATAATACTTAGACTATCCGACTAGTTACGGCCGAAGTCGCGACTCTATAGACGAAGCTTCGCTATATAGACATTTACAACTACTAGCTTCGTTAGGAGGTCTTTAACGAGACTATCGAAGTTAAGTATACTCCTACCGCGAAGATAATAGCAGACGGCCTTATAAAGGCGCTTTAAGGGCCCTCCTTTAAGGCCTTTATTAAATAAATCGGCCTCTATAATATCTTATAACGCCTCGCCGATCGAGAGCTCCTTAAATCGACCGACGAAGCGATATAAACCGATAATTATATAGTATATGAAGATTAAGAGGTATAAGGCTATAGATAGCCTCGAAATGTGCGTGTGCTTTACGCCCCGCGACGACGTTAAGGAGACGACGGACCTAAGGCTTAAAGAGGCTGCGTATAGCTGCGCTTAAAGGCTCTATAGCTCGATTAGGCGTAGAGAGCTAAGAAGGAAAATAGTAAGGACGAGAGGTCCTTAAAGGATTAAGAAGAGGTATAAGAGCTTAAGAAGCCGTACTCTCTAAGGCGCTTAAGCGTAGGAATAAAAGGGCAGGGATTAATAATGTCCCGACCCGATAGCTTAATAATTAAACGAGGATTAAAAACTCATCGGATTTAAGCTATTTAGCGACCTCTTTTACGCTAGCTTCCCTCCCGCAGATGTAGGTTTAAAGCTAGGGGTAATATATATAAAGCATCCTCTATACTATATACCGGGGCTAATATAATCAGCTATAGATAAGATAGTAGGGAGCTATTCCTAGCTCCTAGGGCTTACGCCTACCTAATAGAACTATCCTTCTTTATATATACATTCTCTATACTAAGTGCATTAAAATTAGTAGTAATTCGTACCTTCTGCCTTAAAGCTACTATTAGGAACGCCCTTCCTATCTCTAAAGCTTCGCTTTACTATAATACGTTCGCTAAAAGCTTCTTAAAGCTCTTACTATTCGTTAAAAGCCGCTTAAAGGCTTTTAACACCTATAGTATAACTAGCTTATATAACCTTAGCTAGCACGCCTATATAACCTTTAATATAAGCCTTACGATCCGACGAGGCTCGCCTTTCTAGGTATTATTAGAACTAAGGCCTACTGCCTAGTTCTTTATTCTTAAGTCCTTACGTAATTAGCCGTAAGGAAAAATTTTCTCTTTATGTTTTTAATTTCCTATATATATCCGTTCCTACGCTAAAATTAAAATACCTTATACCTCCTACTATAGACTTTTCTCTTCTCTTATAACTCTTCTTTCTTCGTAATCCCTCCTTTTCTCCGTCTATCGACCTCTTTGCCTTCTTCCCTCGTTTAGTTTAAGCTATTATGACTATAGCTAGGGACGAAGAAGCCTGTTAAGCTATAGCGTCCGTATCTCGCTTAGACGACTCCTACCCTCGCTTGCTAATATAAGAATATGCCCCGCCGGATAGTATTTATAGCGCCGCTCCCTCTAAGGACTCTAAGAGTAATTATAAAGATCCTCCTCCTCCCGCCCGCCGTCGTCCTTGCTTATCCTTAGAAACCGAGGTGCTACGCAAGCAGTCTACTATACTAGCTATAGAGGATAGATATTATAATAACCTATTAAAATAGGCCGTCCGCTACTCTAAGTTAATTAAGACACTGCCTACGGAAAGGGTTATTAAGACCTTTACTAATATAGACGTAATGTATATAAAGTAAGCCTATATTCTCTTAGGCTCCTTAGCCTTTAAGTCGGAGATTATCTTTAATATCTTAGATCTTCCGTCCGTAAAGGAAAAGCATCTATAGCACGCCGATACTTAGCGAAAGGGAATTCGCTCGTATCTTCGTTTTATAAGCGAGCTTCCCGACGAGGAGACTCCTCTTTACGCTATAATAACTCTAGTATATCCGCTAGTCTAAGCCGTGCCTTTTAACCCGTAAATAATCGACGGAGACCCTTCTAATAGTTAATTAGAGGAATAGCCTCCTCTTCGTCTATAAGGAATACTTCGCTTATCTAAGTAGCGCTCTATTAGATAGTAGTATTACCCTAAGGAATAACCATAGGTTTTATATTATTCTCTTTAGTCTAAGTTATCTAAGTACTCTTAGGCCTTTTATTCTTATCGATAGAAGGATTTAGATAATAATAATAATAATTCGTTTAAGTCTAATAATAGTTTTATCCGCCGCTTCTTAAAGTCCTATCCGAACTTACGTAAGCACCGCGAGGCGAGTTATACCTCCTCCTTAGCCTATAACGACGAGGCTATTACTAAACGCCTTAAATAAGACAATATTAGTACTTTTAACCTAGATAAATATAATCTAAAGAACCTAGGCATTATCGCTCTTAGCGATAGAAAGAATATCTATACAAACGTCTATCTCTTTACGGAGTGTTTAAGGATCTATTAGGACGAGGATCTATTCGCCCTTTACCTATATTACCTCTCCTTCTTAGTAAGAAGAGCTCTTATATAGTATATAAGTAAGCTTATAGCGGAATAACGCGATATCCTTAATTCCTCCCCTTTTAAAACCTTCTATAAGTTCTTAACTAAGCGTTTTAAGCGTCCTAACGCCGATATCTTAAAGGAACTTTAAAGGGAAAGGTATACGATATCTATATAGTTCTCTAGCTCTATTACTCTCGCGTAGTAGATCTAGAGAAAGGTTTCGCTCGCCCGCTAACTTAAGATAGGCAAGGATGCTTAAATTATTAAGGCTATCTATCCTCTTATTGCCGTCTAGATCTCCTCGCTTCTTCCTATTCCTATAAAGAAGACCCCGATCGATAAATAAATTCGTATTATTAAAGAACGAAAGCCCCTTATTATAGCCTCCCTTAAGCTATATATCTCCGGAGACTAAGACCGTTCTCGCCGCGGCAGCTTTTCCCGTCGGGATAATAACTATCGTTAGGATAACCGTCGCTATAATAATAGTTACCGTTAGGGTAACCGTAATCGCAGCCGTCGTAATAATCGTCGCGATAACTATCGTTAAGGTAACTAAAGTAATAACTACCGATAGACTAACCGCTAGGATTAAGACTAAGGTTATAATTATAACTATAGTCCTAAGGGATAAAGCTTTAGTAATAACCGTAACTAGTTAAGCTTACGCCTACTACGCCGCGATAAGCGTTACCCTCGCTAGGACGACCGACGAAATAACCGAACGGAATACCGCCGAGGTAAATATAAGGGTAATAATAATAAGAAGAAAGTGCGTTTTAAGTTAAAGTATTAAAGCGATAAGAAGACTACTCCTAGCGGCGATAAAGCTAGTAACGAGATATACTTAAACGACTCTTAGGACGACGCGTCCTCTTACGCCTCCTTAAAAGCTAACTTCGTAAGCTATATAAACTCCCGCTACCTTACTAAATAGGCCGGTAAGTTTAAATATAGTACCTACGACCGTACCTTCGCCCTCGCCTCTATACTTAAGGAGTATATATATGCTAACTGCTATATATTTAAGTAGTAGCTCTATAGTAAAGAGCGCGCGCTTAAGCCTTTAACCTATAAGGTTTATAAGGCCTTTTTTCTTTCTTATAACGCTTTCTTCTCTTACCTCTGTCTTAGGTATAAGAAATCCCCTCCTATTACCGTAGGGAACGTCTTTAATCCTATCGTTATTAAGCCTAATACCCCCGCTGCCTTAAAGCTTATTCTTCCTATACCTATTATTAAGGAGCCTGTTTTTTACGCAGCGCTTACTATAGCACCCCGACTAGATTAAGTCCTAGAAGCTAAAGCCGAGGAGCTTTAATAGGATTAGGATTCCCCGCTGTATTTATACTCCTATATAAGGATTAAGGTCTCTGCCTAACCCGGTAGGCAGGAAGTCTAAGTTTGCCCTAACTCTAGCTATAGCAAGCCTATAATTAATCGCGACCTTCTTTAAACTCTTAACTATACCGTCGAGAAGAAGCCTCCCGTTACTATTAACGGAGTTAACGGTCGTTCTTTTTGCGAAGACTAGGCTATATTCTCCTTCTACGCGCGCGGTACTATAGCTAGCTAGGCCGCTTAAGTAGCTATAGCTAAATTTACTTGCTCCGCTTAGGTCTCTAAAGTAAAGGCCGGCGCACTTCTCGGCAATGCCTTCCTTAAGCTATACCGAGGATCCCTTAATTATAATAAGGAAGTTATTCGTATTAGAGTACTCGACGGGTTTAAAATCCTATTCGATATCTATAAATAGCCCCGCGAAGTTATTCGCTATATCTAGGCCGTCCGAAAGACTATTATACCACCCGGCACTACCCTTATAGTCCCTGCCTCTTAGAAAGAACTTCCTAAGGACCGCGCTTATACCTTCTTCGCCTCTTACGCTAATGCTATTTATAGCATCGTCGATGCTAAATCTCTTCCTACTATCCTTATTACTAATAGCACGAACGTTAACCTTATTATTAAGCGCAAGTAGAAGCTTAGCTAGATATAAGAGTGTTAGGAGTCTAGCTATTTTACCGCCCTATCTTAGAAATCAGCTATAAAGGCTTTAACGCTAGCTATAGCAGTTTCGCTTACTCTTAGAGCCGCTGCTATACTATCCTCCTCTATAAGAACCGCTATTACTACTACTACTTCTTCTATTAATTTATTAGTTAACGTCGCGAGTACCTTTCCGCTTACTTAAGAAGTCCTTAAGTGCCTATAAGCTCCCGCCCCGTCTTAACCTATAGAAGCTCCTATTCTAAGCACGCTTTCGCTATCCGACTCTATCTACGCCTACGTTATAGCTTCTTTAGTAGGACTAGCTAAATAGTCTAAAGTTCGCTAGAACCTTATAGCAGCCGCTATTAATATAATAGCAGCTGCCGTAGCTATCGAGATAGACGCCGCGGATAGAATCGAGGATCCCCTCTCTAGCCGTATTCTATACTAAACGTACGTTTAGCGCCTACTAGAGCTTTAAGAGAAATACACTAAGGAGGGTATTTATATTTTCGATTATAGTCCTTCTTTCGTACGCTGCGTTAAAAAGCTTCTTAGGAAATACTCCTAGCTCTAGCGGGATATAAGTACCGCCGTCGTAAAACCCGGAAAGGAATTAATAGTTCCTTTAATCGATAATTAGCACGAAAAACGAGTCGCTTAAAGGCCTTACCTATAAGGGCTTCGCGATAGGAAGGTTATCGACGATATATTTAACCTACTTTATAAGCAGGGTCGCCTAGAGTAAGCCGACGAGCTTACGCCGTTTATAGCACCTATCTTCGTGGTTTAGCGCATAGCCTAAGGCGAGACTAAAGGGCGAGTCGTTATTAACCTACGTGCCGTTAATAGTATTACTATCCCGGATTCCTACCCTCTACTACTATAAAGCTCTATTATTACTAAACTCTTAAGCGCCCGTTTTATTACTACTATCGACGCTTCCGCCTTCTTCTATTAGTTTTAAGTTAAACTTAAGGATTAAGGTAGGTTTACTATTATAAGTTATTAAGGTCTAAAGCGCTTAATAGTTGCACCTATCGGCTTTCGCAATAGCCTAGCGTACGTATAACGCTATATAGACCGAGTTCTCCGTCCGCACTAGGGCTATAGCCGCGCGTTTATTAATAACATTATTATTTACTCTACTATAGAAGAGGAATACTTTTAATATCTCAAGGCTATCTTTAAGCTCTTCGCATTGCTTAATCTATCTATAAGCCCTACTAAGAGCTAGATCGGCTACCCTTCCGTAGAGCTACTCGGATTTTATATCGACGCGTTCGGGATAAATACTATAAAGCATAGGCTTACTGCCTTCGCGAAGCTTTTATTCCCCGATAACCTCGCCGCTCTTAAGCACTACATCGGCGCTATAAGATATATTCGCAACCTTATCCTATACTATAGCGCTTTTATCGCCCCTCTATAGGATTATAAGACTAGTCTCCTAGCCTAAGGTCGCTTAACCGGTAAGGTTAAGAATAGGAACCTTAATAAACGGAAGTCCTATACGTAAGTTATATCGTTTTAGCTAACTCTAGCCGAGCTTTCCTCCTTTGTATCTCTTTAGAAGGAAATTACTTCTAGCTATATAATTCGCTATATAGAACCGTAGAAGAGGCTATTCTATTAGATTAACGCCTCTTTATAGCGAGGCTTTATAGCCGTCTTTTTCTATCTCCGCGATAGCACCGTTTAGCAGCTAGGCTAGCCTATTCTAGTTAAAGCTATTATGCCTATCTACTTCCTCTCCTATACTCTAACGAGAGCCGAGTAGTCCTATAGTCCCTTAGAGCTAGAGGTCGCCTGTCTTATATAGGCTACGAAGAAGATATATACTACGGTGCAATCGTTAACCCTTCCTCTTATAGTCTTAACCGATTACTCTATAATTAAGCAGATCGTCGCTAAGAAGACCCTTAATACTTCTAGTATAGACCGAGCTAACCGTCGCTTAGTTATAGCCTTAATTTATCTCTCTAAGTACGATATTAAGGTTTACTACCTCCTTAGTAAGAAGAACTTTATTCCCGACGCTTTTAGTCGCCTACTAGCCGAGGAATCCAACTAGCTGCTTAATCGTCGTCGTCCTAACTTTACTATGCTTAACGATATACTTATAGCCTCTAAGGCTATTATAGCTCTTAAAAAACGCGAGGAATTCGCCGTCGCCTACGATAATAACCCTTACTATAAGCGAATACTTTAAATAATCGTAGATAGCGAGGACGCTATTATAAGTCTTTCCTCGCCTTTAGAAGGAGCCGTAGTTACTAACTCTATAGTATAAACGAAAGCATAGCTTAAGCGCTACGGTATACCGTTCTTTATAGTCGATAAGCTTCTATACTATAAAGGCCCTAACGGCTTTACCCGGCTATATATCCCTAACGCCCTCGTCCTATCTATAATCTTAGCAGCTTATAACGATAAGAACTACTTTAGCGTCGTCTATATAATTAAAGACCTAGAGATATACTTAATTTACGGAGTCACCCGTTAGGTAAAGAAGTATATCGCGGCCTATAAAGCCTATTGCCTTAGCTAAATAGATCGTTAGACCCTTACCGGCAGCTATAAGCCTATTCGCCCCCCGCTACTTCTAATATAAAGTATTGCGATAGACTTTATAACCGATATACCGCCCTTACCTTTAGCAAGCTCCTTATAGCAGATTCTAGGCTTTAACATCTTTAACTAACTTCTTATAGTTACTTACCTAACTAGTAAGAGATGCTTGCTAATCCTAGGCAACGCGAAGTACGGTATAAAGGACTAGGCTTAAAGCCTAGCCCGTTAGTTGCTTCTTTCCGATTAAGGCATGCTAAGAACTATTATTAGCGACCGGGATTGTAAATTTACATCCGACTTTTAGAAAGGCCTTTAAAGCGCATTCGGCACTAAAATTGCAATAACTACCGCCTACTACCTATAGGCTAACGGACTTACCGAACGGCGCAACTAGACCGTAGAGACCGCTCTACGAATATCCTATATCGAGGATCCTAGCCTAGATTAAAAGATAATAATCCCCGCCCTCTAGTAGAATCTAAACATAGTATTTAACACTAGTACGAAGATCTCCGCCTATAAATCTATCTTCGGCTTTAATATACGTAGACCTTTAGAAGCTGCCGATAATATCCTAGGCACTACTACGGACGAATTGCCTTACTTACGAGAAGTTATCCGTAGACAAGCGAGCCTAGCTATAGACCTAGCCGCTATAAAGGCTAAGCAGCGGTATAACGTAAAACACCGACTAGTTCTCCTTAAAGCTAGTAATAAGGTCTATTTAAAGTTGTATACGGGCTATTATAAGCTTAGCTAGCCGCTTAAGAAATAGTCGCGGCAGCGAGAGGGTCCTTTTATAATTAAGCGTATATTTAACGACCTCGCGGTAGAACTCGACCTCCTTAGCTAAGTTAGAATCCACCTAGTCGTCTCTATTTAGCATCTTAAGCTCGCGTATAAAGGGCATTACGTCGAGCTCGAGCCTAGGCCTATAGAAGCCGCTCGCGATATCGAAGCGCCTAACGAAAGGGATTAGCACTACGAAGTCGAACGTCTAATAGATATCCGTATTTATCGCATCGGTCGGTCGAAGTCACCTATAACCGAATACCTCGTACGATAGAAGGGATAGGCTGCTATATATAACTAATAGGTCCGAGCCGACTAGGTCTCTACTAAAGCCATTACGGAGTTCTAAGGTCGCCCTCCCGCACGCGCTATACGAAGCAAGAAGGCCGCTTAGCAGAAGGAACGATTAAAGGAATAATTACTAGCAGGCATAAGCATAACTTATAAGAATAAAAGGAAGGATTTAAGCAATAGGAGTATTCCTCTTAATTGCCTAATTAGGATTGTATTTATAACTACTATAGGCAGTAGTGTTTTCTTTTTCAAGCCGGTATTCTAATATATATAAAGCATCCTCTATGCTATATACCGGGGCTAATATAATTAGCTATAGATAAGATAGTAAGGAGCTATTCCTAGCTCTTAGGGCTTACGCCTACCTAATAGAACTATCCTTCTTTACACACACATTCTCTATGCTAAGTGCATTAAGGGGGGTGTGTTAGATTATATAATAGAGGCTACTATATTAGGTTAGTATAACCGTTACGTAGCTTCCTAGAAAATTTCCTATAAAACTAGCCTCTTAAGAAAATAAGGGCTATATATATATCTTTATTACTATATTAATATAACCTCTTTTACTATACAACCTATTAGACCTATTAAGACCTATAATCTTGCTTATTTAGTCCGAGCCGTAGATTAAAGATCTAATATTAAGGAGGTTATTCTAGCTACGTAAGCTACGTAGTCTAGGCTAGACTAATAAACGGGCCGATTATACGCGTATCTCGCGATAACTTTAAATATACGTTATTTAAGCTTTTTCACGCGTTGCCTCTTTGCGTATATATTAAATTAAAAATTAAGGCTAAGGACGATTTACCCGGGCTTTTTAATTGCTATATACCTTTACCTAATTTTAGTAGCGGGATATAGGCGCGTAGGGTCGCGTAGAAAAAGTAGAGATTTAAGCGAACTTCCGTATAAATAGAGATTTATATCTATGTAAATAGCAATACTTAAAGAAGGAGTATTGCTATTTATATAGATATAAATCTCTATTTATATAAAAGTTCGGGAAATCTCTACTCTTTCTACGTAAACCCTACGCGCCTAAGTCCCGCTACTAAAATTTCTATATAGGTATATAGTAATTAAGAGGCCTATGTAAATCGTCCTTAGCTTAATTTTCTATTCTTAATTTTATATCGCGTATTCGTACGTAAAGTAAAGCCTTTACGATAGACTTAATTCCCTCTTAATAGCCTATTAAAAAGCCTCTTAAAGATAAAGACAAAGAGGCCTTAAATGCCTACAAGCTAGATGCCTACGACGGCCTAGCAATTCTACGCCTATCGCTATTACTAACCTTCGATATATATAATAAGCTATATAACTTCCTTTAGACGTTTTACTGCGAAAATAGCGCCGCTATCGTAAAGATAAATAGCTTTAATAAGCGTAAGGTTAATAGGTAGCTAATTCTTTCTAACGTTACCTTTATTTACGATCGTAGGCTTTAACGAGCCTCGAAAAGCGCTAGGCTCTATAAAACCTCCTCTATAAAGCTTAACTACCCTATTACGATTTATGCCTTAGCAACTAAGCGCTTAGACTAGAAGTAGACCTTCCGCGTTATTTATAATAGTTAGTATAATTACGGGTAGTTAATTAATCCCTCGGCGTATAATATATATCGTCGACGAACTATAGCGTAATAAGAGCATAAGAGTAGGCTTTCTAAGCTTTAAGCCGTTCCCGCCTACGAGATCGCGTTAATTCTTAGGGAATTAACTACTAAAGAGTCTTTCTTCCGGCAACGCGATATCTATAACGACTAATAGAAGATCCGTGCTATAGCTTTTAGTAGGAAGACTACTACCTAAGCCTTTATCGCTTACCTCCGAGACGCCGGCCTTAAATATATCGTTAAGTTCGCTAACGCCGATAGCGATAGTAACGGCGATAGCGACGGCGATAGCGACGGCAATAACGGTCGGAAGGTTAAGGCTTTCTTTTAGACCTACCCTTAGTATAAGAAGATATAGAAGCGGTTCCCTAAGGTTATCGGCCTTAATAATATATATAATACTAACCGCTTTAAGATATTTCTCTTTTAAGCTACTAGAGTCACCGATTAGCATTCCGTTGCTAACTTCGCCTTTAGCTTTATTAATACGGAAAAAAAGGAGGGCTTTTAGTAGCTAGTAGAGCGGCTTAACGAGCTATGACTAAAGGTCGAGGCTCTAGAGCCGACTATTATTATTATAGATAAGGAAAAGGCCTTTAAAAACGCCCTTTTAAACGTTTTCCCTTCCTTATAGTAATAGCTTTACGTATAGTATATTAACGCTAATATCTACGCGAGAATAAAGATATAGTAGAAGGAGCCTAGCTATAACGACGATAACGATAACGACGACGACGACGACGATAAGGCTAACGAGGCTGCCGAAGACGATACTACCGGTCTAGCTCGTATATAATAAGAGGCAGAAGAGGTAGAAGCGGTAGGGAACGTACCCCCCCCTCCGGCCGATAAATACACCTATAAGAGTATATTCGTAGCTTAAAAGCTTATAATCTACGCTTCTACGGAAGAAGAATTTAAGGCTAAATAAAAGACTTTCGATAAGACCTACGGAGAGCTTTAGGCCCGTATTATTAGGTATATCTTAAAGGAATATATGCCTTAGCGGGAGTAAAAGGCTGCCTACTTTATTAATAAGTATCGCAACTTCGGCTAAAGGGTTAATAGCCTTATAGAGACCGCCTATAAAGACGTTAAATCGTACCTTCTTATAGGTATAAGAGACCTCTTTTACCTTTATACCGCCTTACTTTAGATAATCGAGAATAAAGAGCGCTACTATTAATAAGAGGCCGCTTAATAGTAAGCACGGCAACGGCTTATTTATAGCGGTTAGGATTAGCTTAGTAAGCTAACTTTCTAGATTATATATTAGGCTATTAATATACTTACTATATAGCACCGGCTTACTATAGCCGCGATGCTTTTAGAGCCCGGGAAAGAGCTACGGGAGCTAATCCCGCTGCCGCGTTATATTAGGCGATTTATATAATAGTAGGGGCTTCCTTATGCCTACGTTATTCTCGAGCGCCTTAAAGCTAACCCTCCGCTTCCGCTTATTAGGCTTAATATTCTTCCCCGGTAGTAGCTTAAGAAGCCTTTAGTACGACCCCCCCTTTGCCCTTTTGTCTATATAAATAATGCTAATAACGACCGACCTCTAGGACCTTAAGGAGCTCCTCCTTTGTATTCGTGACCTTAATATAGTGTAAACGCTTAAAGGCCGGCCTTACGCTATAAAGAATACTAGTCTAACTATGCCTTTAACCTTATAATACTAAAAGGAAGAGGATTAATAAGCACTAGTAGCTTTATAAGCAGCCTTATAGCGTAGAAGAGGACGAAGAGCACCGGCAGCTTTATAAGTAGCCTTATAGCGTAAAGCCTTATAGCGTAGAAGAGGATAAGGACGAGGGATATAAAGGCGGCTGCCGCGATTAAGTTAGGCTAGTCCCCGCCGACTTAACGCAAGCGTACGCTATATACGTATATAAAATAAGGTAGACGAAATATAATCGTCGTAGTTATAAGGAAGATCGCGAGTACGCGTAAATATATAGGCAAGGGGATCTCGAGGGAGACGGGCTAAGGGCGGAAGAGCTACGCTATCGCTATCGCCGTCGCCGTCGCCGTCGCCGTCTATTAAAGAGGTTATTCTAGCTATATAAGCCACGTAGTCTAGGCTAGACTAATAAACGGGCCGATTATACGCGCATCTTACGATAACTTTAAACATACGTTATTTAAGCTCTTTCGCGCGCTGCCTCTTTACGCGCATATTAAATTAAAAATTAAGGCTAAGGACGATTTACGCGGGCCTCTCAATTGCTATATACCTCTACCTAATTTTAGTGGCGGGACATAGGCGCGCGGGGTCGCGTAGAAAAAGTAGAGATTTAGGCGAACTTCCGTGCAAATAGAGATTTATATCCGTGCAAATAGCAATACTCTAAAGAAGATAAAGAAATTTAAAACGGGCGCGCTCTTGTTTTCCGAAGGGTTGAGCGGCTTCAACGGCTGGCGCTTCAGGCGGTTATCTAGGTATGTACTAGGTAGTATTCGTATGATTAGGTAGGTGGTGCGGGCTGGCGGACGCGGGGCTATATAAAATGGGGCGCGAGTGCAAATAGATCCAGATTCCTTCGAGTGCGAATAGCATTCCTCTAAGTACCTGATTACATGCCCTCAAAGTCGCCGCTCAGGTCGTCTTCGTCCAAATCGCTGTCTTGAAGGATCTTAGCCATTTCTCGCTCACGCTCCCGGGCTTCCTGTGCATTCTTGAGCTCGAGCCGGTGCTGATTCATCGGGAAACGCATGGCCTGTTGTCGAGATAGTCTTGTTAGCCTTGCTCTCGACGACTGCGGGGCGGTTCTAAACGTGACGGTCGGTCGGGCAAACATACTTTGACACTCTCGTCGTGTAGCGCAAGGCACGCCTGAATTCGGTCGTGGAACGCTTCGCCGGGCTCCCTCGTGGCGTAGACGTCGCCCACCTCCTTGCTCTTCATGAAGCCTCGCTCGCGGTCCAGCGTGGCCTCGATGACGCCGTCGCGGATTGCCTTGGCCACAATGTACTCGGCCGACTCCTCGCTGCCGAGGTGCAGGCGGATGCAAATGTCGCGAAGCGAGATGCGCGAGTACGACAGCGACATCATGCGGATGCCCGTCTTGATGACGTTCTGGCGCAGGCGCAGAATGAGCGTGTAGGTGCCGTCGCGGCGAAAGGTATCGGCATGGTTGGCAATGGCCGTTTCAAAGTACTCGAGGTTGCCCACCCGGACGGCCTGCACCAGCAAAAAGTAAGGGTGCAGAGCATCCTCGAGCGAGGGTTGACGAAACGTGGCCCGGTCGGGAATGTCGCCCATCAACAGCTCGACGACCAACAGAAGCTTGGTCGCCGTCTGCGAGAAGCCCACGGCGCAGTTGCTCGACGGCGCCTTGCGAGTGGCCGCCGTCAGGTGCTCGTGCGCCTCCGTGTATCGCAGCTGGATTGCCCTGATTCTGCCGAGATAGTAGAGGAACCGGGCCACCTGGTTGTTGACGGCGTTTTCCGGGAACTGCGTGTGCGACACGAGCAGGTCGGCCTGGTTGATGTGCGACGTGAGCAAATAGTTGCGCAGCAAAAGGACAATGACCGAGGCCTGCGTGTCGATATCCTTGCGCAGGACGGCGGTCCGCAGAGCGACGAGCAGCGTCGGGCGAATGGCCACAATGGGCGACTCGGAAGACGGTGGCGGAGGAGCAGTGTGCTCGCAAAAGAGCGAGTAGTAGAAGTAGACCTTGGCCGAGAGAGAGTCCAGGGTGCGGCGGTTGAGGGACTGGATGCGCTCCGCCAGAGACTTGGAGAAGTCGATTCCCTTTTGGTAGTTCTTGCTGTCGAACAGGTGCACCTGGATGAGGATTCCGAGGAAAATGTCAATCTCGGGAATGATTTTCTTGACTTCCTTCTTGGCACCATTCTTAGCCGGCTTGCTGTCGCTGTCATGCTCCATCTCGGTCCCTGGCTGTCGGACAAGCGGCATGCTCTCGCGGCCGATGGCGACCAAAAGGCTCTTGGCGATGTTGCCGGACGTCAAGGTCGCCGGGTATGTGTCGACAATGGCTTGGCCGATGACGTCTGGCGTCAAGCGCTTGCGAATGAGGGAGATGGACCGCAGGGCTCGCAACGAAAATCTGGCATCGAAGAGGGCGACGGCGCGGTCAAGCAGGGCAAAGTTGCTCTCAATGTCTGCAGCCAGGGGGATCAACGACATGATTGTCAGCGACAGCCCAAAAGGGGAGATCGGTTCGCCTACGCGGAGTGGGTGAGTTTTGCTTACCGGCCACCGTCTGCACCGCAGGGTCGACCTCGGCCTCTCCGTCGTCGGCCTTGTCCTCGTCGTCCATGGATACGTCACCGTCGGCATCCTGCGGGTGACTCGAATGCTTCGACGACTTTGACGGAGGAAGCACCACGGTCATCTCGTCGTCGCCGTCCTTGGAGGCCTTCTTTCCCTTTGCGTCCTTCATATCGGCATCGTTGGTGTTGCCCCGAAGGCTGTTCTCGAGAGGCTCGTTGCCGTTGCTATTGGGCGTCTTGCCGGGCATAGCGGCCGGATTGGTTAGATGAGGTGAATAGGGATGCGAGAGGAAGCTGCTAGATGGTAGCGGCCTTGGGGCGACAAGGATGGCTCAAGGAAGGTTCCGTGGCGGCCGACGCTGCTGGACTCTGGCGATGGCAGCCTTGGGGCGAGGTGGCAAGGATGACTCAAGGAAGGTTCCGTGGCGGCCGACGGGTCGAACGCGCTTGCGGCCCGGCTGCGTGCCTCGCTCTGGGTGAGAATACTTGGGGTCTTTGGACGACGGAAAGAGTAGGTAGACGGATGCTCGTCGCCCAGGCGGCAGAGAAGGGAGGGGAGGAGAGGGCACGGGGTGCTGATTGGGTTTGCGGTCGCTGGCCTGAGGACGAAGAGCGGAAAGCCCAGCAGATGTGTACAGTGGTGGTGTACAGGTGTACATGGTACCTACCTAGGTAGCCTTAGTACTTGACGCGAGACCGCAGTGCATGCGCGACCGACGCAAGGTACCCGGTACGCCCCCGTCACGGGCAACTCTGCTGGTGTGGTCAGGTGAAAATAGTGGAGCCTTGCAGCCAGTGACGTTTTCGACCCGGTGCCTAGAATACGGACCGGGGGACCGGGGGGTGAATGTTTGAAGGCTCGACCTGCCTTGTTCTTCTCCCTCTGGCCTGAGTGCAAGCTTGTCCCAACAACCCAATCTTGCTCACAACAAGCAAAGAGCAAACCCTGAGATGCAATCGCTCCGTCGCATCTCGACGTAAAGGGCTCACGACGTGACGAGTCGGTGGGTACGTGCCAAAGCCGACGACCAGTCAGCCTATTTCTAGTCGAGGAATAACTCCGTATGATATACAGACACATGTTGGCTGCTCAAGCCCCGACGCCCCTGCCTGTCCGTCCGTTGCCATGTGTTTCCCGACCCTTGCTCCAAGGCCGGCGTGCCGCATCGCCATTCTCGAGCCTAAGTATCCCCCTTGCCTGGCATCACCTTGGCGGCCTGCACCGCGCTCATCTTTGCGATCCATCCCGCCGAAGGAAGCACCTTGCGGACAGTGCGAAGCTCGTCCGACGAGTAGCCCGGGACGCGAATGTTGTACGTTCGCTCCAGCACCAGCTGGATGTCGCGAATCTCCAGCACCTTGGACCCGCGCTCCTTGGAGTTGCGGCATGCAGCGTGGAGTACATTGTCCACAAATGAGTCGGCCATGTTGAGAATGTTCTGTGGACCAGTCAGTCGACATTCACAGGCTTTGATCAAGGAAGGCACTTTACCTCCTCCACCTCGGGCGAGAGCATGTTGCCCTCCTGGCCCTCGGCAGCCCCTCCACACACCTGCCGCACCAGTTCATCCAGCTTCTTTTTGCTGAGAATATGGTCGCCCTCGGCATCGTGGTTGTATGCCGCGATCCGGGCCATGGGCGGCTGGTTCATGACGCCACCAAGCGTGCCAGAGCCCTGCGACATGGTTGGCCGCCCGGCACTGACGCCGCCGCCAAGTGTGACCCCCTGAGGAACTGCGGTGGACTTTTCAGGCAGCTGTTTCGGGATAGGCATCTTGGCCGTCATTCCGCCCGCCTGCTGTTGTTGCTGTTGTTGTTGTGTGGGGTGGGCGTGGGGATGACCTTGCTGTTGCTGTTGCTGCACGATGCTGGGATTCATTGCCGCGACTGCCGATGAGGGCGTGACAACCCCGGGCTGCTGGCCCTGGATAGGTGCGCTGCCTGGTGTGCCCGTGGCCCTCTGATTGGCAAGAGAGAGGGCTGCTGAATGGCTGAGCGATCGCGTCGGCCCTGCGACAGTGTTGGCCGGGGTCGACGACTGTGGTGTTTGCACCCGTACACCTCCTTGCCCCGGGGTTGCAGAAGCTTTAGCTTGGGCGAGAGTTTGTGCCATGGACGAAGCAAGACCTGTGTTGACGGGTGCTGGGCGCGCTTGCTCTTGCTTGTGCGTAGGGCCCTGCGCCTGAGACTGCCCCTGCGCTTGCTGGACAGCAGGTTGTGTCGTGTTAAGTGTAGGCCGAGCTTGCGGTTGGGGTGCCGCCGCCGTCCCAGTGACTGGGGAAGCTCTGTTTGCGGCGGCCACTTGCTGCTGATTCTTGGCTGCCTCGACGCCAGGATCGACAGGTGTCGCCGCAGTGACCTGGGCCGCCGGTGCCTGCGGTTTGTTCTGTGCGGCATTTGTGTTCGTCGCTTGTGTAGCGTCCGACGACTGGGCAGCTGTCGCGGGGCAACCGGGCTCATTCTGATTTGTCTGTTGGGCATTGATGCTCTCGTGCTGCCTTCGAACGCTTTCTACCCACTTCTTGGCGTCCATGTAGGTTTTGAGCTGCTTATCCCGGCGCCCTTGAAGCTGCCTCAGGTCTTCGTCGCTGAGCGGCCTCCCGGCTGAAGACCTGTCCTTGATGGCCTTGTCCATGTTCTCCACATTTCCCTTGTTGTTCTCCATGGCGTAGAGAGCCCGAGCATACCTGTCCCTCATCTCCTCTGTCCATTTGGCAATTTCTGCGGGTGACTTTTCCGCCATCTGCACAGGGGGCCGAAACATGAGTTTGCTGGCATGCTGCAAGATCGAGTCGGGGAGCTTGGGCCGTTGGGCTGCCACTGCCGCCGCTTGTGGATTGGGAGCTTGGCCCGTCGCAATGCCTGACGACGAGCTTTTATCGCCTTGGGCAGCGTTTGCGTTGCCGGGCGCCGCCTGTTGCTGTTTCTGCAATTGCATCTGAGCCTGTGCTGTCACCTGTCCCGCGATAATTTGCTGCGCGGATGGGGGTCGGGCGGGTATATGGGCGCCTTGCTGTTGGGATTGCTGAGGAGGTTGCTGTTGAGGCGGTTGCTGCGGTTGCTGTGGTTGCTGCTGTTGCTGCTGCTGTGGTTGCTGTGGTTGCTGCTGCTGCTGCTGCGCCTGTTGAGCAAGACCTCGCCTTTGGTGAATCTTGGTGATTAGCATCTTGGAAAACTCCATAATCTTTTGCCTGGCAGCGAGCTGGTCGGAGCTATTGGCCGGCGAGTTGTTTGCCTTATTCCACAACCCTCTGAGGCCAAACTCGTACTTGTTCTTCTCCTCCTCGCTAAGCATCGGCAATCCTCGAATCTGCTGCGGATGGTACATGGGCGGGGGTCGCGCTGGCTGACCAGGAGGGCCGGGCTGGCCTTGGACTTGGCCCTGCTGAGGCGTCTGGCCCGTAGCTGGATTCATGACGGCCGGTCAATCGATGGTTGCTTTCGGCCGCCGCCGGGGTCGGGCAGCCCCCGAGAGGAGCGAGCACTTGTATACGCGCGGCACTCGTGGAAGAGATGTCGTCGCGGAAGCTGTAGCGGCCGATGATTCTGCAGAGTTGATGATGAAACAAGCGCCCGAAGCGAAGATGGGAGGTCGCCGGTGGGTCCTCCAGCCTCGTCGGAAAATCCGACGGCCCAAGTCCGGCTGATTGATGAGTAAGACAGCCCGTATCTACCTACCCGGTAGTTACTTCGTAGTATCTGCCTATCCGGGGTTGAGGTCTGCATTTTAACGTACGAATACGAATACGAGAGGCCAGATGACGCGATGATGCTTACAAGACCAGTCAGGGACTCTTTCCCACCTGCAATCGGAACATTGGAAGAATCAGCAAATACGTTGCAAGCACCCGCAACGCCTCTGCCCATATACTCTCGAGTCGGGGTACACATTTTCAACACCTTTCCTCCGTCTAACGGGTGGTTTTATGGCGACAGAGATTATGACGCAAGACCGAAACACGGACGGAGGGTGACGCGTTGAGCAGCGAGACCTTAGGAAGCTGTCGGCTTCGAAACCTGTTGGGCGACGACATGGTCGGCGCATACTTCGTAATATCCAGTCATCGCCAATCAGCAACCACCACCAAGCTTTGCAATCAAGGGCCCGTCTCGTCATGGAAAAGGCGTCGGTGACGGGACAAGCAGCCTAACCAGGCATGCAAAGCGAAGAAGAAAACGCTTGTGCTCATCTCTCCCCGGAACGAGTTTGGGTCTGACGGCCCTGATCAGGGCTCCTGGGATAAGCAAGGTGCTTGCTTGGGGGGAGCATTGGTGCCCAAGATGGCCCACGAACCCCCCTGCAGCAGGAAGACATTTGCAGCTCGCGGCGCCCCCAAAGCGACATATCGGAGGGGTGCGATGGCCTCTTTACGTGACAGATGGTTCAAATACCAACCTCTCGGTAGCGATGGCGCATCCGTGTATCCATGATTGTCCGTCGGTATACCAGTCCCCGGCGCATCACGGAGCAGCCAAGATTGCAACGAGGGATCGAGTCTCAGCCGCACGCAGGCTCGTATCTATTGATATCAAGTGATTTTTGTGCGTGTCTCGGCTGCCACCAACAGAGTTGTAGTACCTGGAGGCTCTCGTTCTGAAACAGCTTGCCGTTCCGAGGCGAGTACGAAATGGACCTCATCGTGGCATGCCCTTTTCCGTGACTCACACCCTCCGAGGCCCAAGCGTCTACTCTCGGACAAGTGCTATAATTAGGGCAATGCTCTTCGGTAAGCGGATACACATACCATAATAGCCACCGCCCACCGCCACCCCTCCTCCGGCGGCCCTTTGTGCGCCTCGTCTGTTGCACCCATTTTGCTCACCCACTTTGTGCCCCTTCATCCTCCATCACCATCCGACGACGCTTTCTCGACGCGGGGCCTGACGCTGACGGAGTCCATCGGCCAGCACCAGACCGGCATCACCTCCTTTTCCATCTATCATGCGCCCCAACACTAGCCGGATTTCCTCTTCTCCGTGCTGGAGATTTCTTCTCTGGGTCCTGACTCCTCCCTGACGTTGATTATTGCAATCACATGCCACCGCCATCGCATGGTCCAGCCGGCCAAACAAAACAATCAAGCAAACGAACAAAGCAGCACCACGTCTCGCTGGCACGCAACGCTGACCCCCCCGCAGCGTCTTGCCGCCCGCATCTTTACCCCACACGCTGCAGCCGACTGTTGCGTCTTCCAATCATCCTCCCTTTTTGCCTGGGCCCGAGACCTTTTTCTGGGCGACGAAGCGAACATCCATCAAGTCTCTTGGCCTCGGGCAGGCGGCTGACTCTGAGGAGGAGGGGGGGAAGGAAGACCAATACGAGGTTGACCGCCGAACCAAGAGGGGCGGAGGGAGGATTGGATATCGCATCCGACTTTTTGATACGTTACGACTTGATAACCTTCCATGGCCAAGCATAGGCAGGGCCGGCCGGTGCCGAGCCTCAAGCTGGCGGGCACTCTTCGCAACGCCACCGACCCGACGTCACCGCCAGAGACCCCCACGGCCCGCAAGCCGGTCCACCACCATCAGCATTACCGTCAGCGCCAGGCGCCCTTTTACCGCTTCTCGCGCCCGCTGTCCCAGGATCCCAACATCAAGCCCGTCGGCAATGGCCACCAGTTTAGCTACCAGCCCGTCCTGGGGCCCGAGCAGTTGAGTCCGCGGTCGTCGTCGTCGGAGCCCGCCCAAGACTCCGACTCGGACCCTGCGTCGTCTTCGGCTTGCCAACAGGGCATCGAAGCCCACAGCGTGCCGGCCTCTTACGCCGCCGACGTTTCCGGTGACGGCCAGACCGAGTCTGACGAGGACTCGGATGATGACTCGGAGGGACCAGACTCGGATCCGTCTAGCCCCGGCCCCGATCCCGGCCGCGGCTCCGACACCGAGTCTGTGCATCTCCACGCCATGGGCGCCCTCGAGTGCGACTTTGTCATCGAGGACGTGGACCCCATGGACAGCGGGTGCGAGGGTCTCGAAGTGCTCTTCCCTACCGAAATCGAGTCAGACCTCGACAAGGCCATGATGCAGGACCTCAAGAACCTCAACTGCAGCAACGAGGCCTCGGACAACAACCCCTGCGACGGCGACGAGGAGGCCTTCCTGCAGCGCCGCCAGGAGCTGCGGCGGCACCGGCGCGTGAGCATGTCGAGCAGCTTCGGCAAGCGCACCCACAGCGAGCTCAGCGACTCGGACAACGACGAGGCTGGCTCGCTCGACGCCAACGATGTCGGGTCCAGCGCCCGCCGCATGCACAAGCGGCTGCACCGCAGCAGTCTGCTCTTCCAGGATCCGCCGGAGCCGCGCATCGACGAGCTCGACGAGCCCGACTCGAGCGAGGACGCGTACGCCGCCGGAACCTCGTTGGCGCGGGAGCTGCCCTACTATACCATGGAAATCATGGAGATGGAGTCGAGCTGAGCCCCTGGTGCCCTCGAGCCAACGACCAATCAACGAGGAATGATGACGAATGACGGATCCAACGAGTCATGCACGAGAGTCACAGTGAGCTCAACAAGTGCCACGTGGGATGAATCGTATATACATACGTGTAACGACAGCACATGCTTTGATCGAGCATCGATGGTGGAGCTTGACCACGTATAGTATCATGTCTGGCTGGTATAGAAGAGGTGGCTCAACTGGGGAGGGCTCTTGCCGTGCCTCTTCCCCACCCTTGATAGACTCCATGCTTTTGCGTCCTTTCCCATCATGTTGCTCAGCCTGGCCAAGGATTGGAAAATATGCGCAGAGCGGCAGCGGTCGGAGGGCAGCATTGCCGACACGGGACCATGTGCGTACGACCTCCTCGTTGGCATCAATGCCATGCTTGCTACTTCGTATGCAGGAATAGATATCTGCGTTTTTTTGACGCCGTCCACCCTCTCCTCCTGGCGCGTTCATATATACGGCACATGTCTATCCGAGTGTGTTATCGTACCCCACCGACGGTCGTGCATCCCTGAAGCGTGCGAGGTGGGACGAGGAGAAGGATGAGCAAGCAAGCATTAATTATAAAGCACGTCACTGACTGGCCGGGCGTCTTATCTGATGCTGCTTTAATCGCGCAGCGCCCATCTCCACCACCTACTAGTTGTCGATCCGCAATGGCCCGTGTAGACCATGTCGGCTGCACTGGGTGTGCAATAGCAGCCATATGTGAGGATCCCATTGGTGTGGGCGCATTAGTCAGCGCACCGCACAGGGTTTTCCCTAAAAACCCTACGCGCCTATAACCTCTAGATAATTAATCAACACACAGAATATAACCTTAACGTAGCTTCCTTATAATTACGCAACGTAAAGCCACGAGGTCTTTATGCAGCTATTCCGAGGACTAAAAGCCTTAAAAATACGTATTTTTAAAGAGTTACCTTTAGCTCTTTAGAAATCGGATTCCTACTAACCTATAGCGAACGCAATATAATAACCTATAACGAATACTACCTACCTTAACCGAACCTATTAATATATCGAATATTATAGGAGCATTCCCCCCGGGCTCTCCTTATTCTAATAATAAGGCAAAGAGCTAACTGCTTTACGAGACTTATACCTACGAGTCTACCGTAGCGGGCCTTAGCTCTTAGGAGTAAGAGTAGGAGTAAGAGCAGTAGCCTAAGCCTAAGAAAGGCAAAAGCGTTGCTAACCTCGGCAAATAGACTAATTAGCATCTATAGAAGTAGAGCGACTTTAACTAAAGCATACGCGCTAAGGTCCTTAATTAGCGTAAAGACATTAAGCGTATCCTAGATATAGTTACCGCTCTATAGCTACGGCCTTATTTATCCCTTACTTAACTCTCTGCTTAACCTAGTAGTCTATCGGCTCTTATCCTTATTCCCTTAGTTACTAAGTCTACCCTATTGCCCTTTTCGCCGTAGACTATAACTCCGCCGACTACCTCTACTACCCCTCCGGCAGACGCTACTGCTCGACCGCCTACTGCTATAACTAGCGATAAGCGTTACTAATAATCCCTACTTCGAGAGCAATAAGCGCACTAGCGATAGCGTAAATAGCCGGCATAGTAGCTAGGATAATAACGTAAGTAGCCTTAGCTAAGGCAACTTATCGTCTTCCTATATATCGAAGAAGGCATTAGTAACTAGTACGCTTACTAAGAACGAGGGCACCGCCTTTATATTAACTTCGACTACCTATAATATATGCCGTACGATGCCTCTTTTAACGTCTCTACGGAGGCCCTTATTAAGAACGTATAGCTATAGGCTAAGGCAGCCTACGAGGTTAACGAAGAGGTTTATAATAATAGGAATAAAGTAATCCTAAAGCCTAAGTAAAAGCTCTACCGGGCAGACTATACCGTACTATAGAAATTGCAGCTAATATAGTCTGCCCTTATCGTAAGCTAAATCCCTTATAACCTATAGCTAGCTCGTATAGTTAACAAGCTATCCGGAGATTTTAGCTATATTGCCTACTAGGTTAACGTTTATTACCTTAGTTAGTTACTCCTTCTTAAGGGCATTTTTACTATACTTTAGGACTACGGTGCCCTTAACGCTCTATTAGCTATCTATGCATAGTTAGCCTTAGTTAAGGACGAAGCCCTTCTTAACTTCGCCTAGCGTATTAGGGATGCGTTCCTTAACCTCCTAGACATTAAGAAAAAGAGCGCGGGCGTGCGAAAAATTATAATTTAGCACCTCCGTAATAATCTCCCGCGTATTTAGGCTTAACTAAGCCTTAACATCGCGACCTTCTACGGCATAGCGTTAATTAAACGCTTAGTATTATTAGCTAGCGAATAGGCTCGCTAGCCTATAGAGGATATATATAAAAAGCCCTTTACGTCTATCTATACGTAAAAGGCCTCGCCCTACTAAACTTAGCGAATTAATAAGGCTATAGGGAATAAGCCGGCTACTATAGAAATAGTTAAGCCGAGCCTATCCTAACTATCTGCCTCTATACTCTCTATACCGCCCGGCATCGTTATTACCGACCTTTAAATAACGGATATTATAGTCTACCCCGCTAATAATACCGCCTTATCGTCTTTTACTACTACGTCTTAAGATAATACCTATTTTAATTACGGTAAGCCTAGCTATTAAGCTAAGGATTATAGGCTTCTTTCGACGCCCGCCCCTACCTATAAAGGCTTAGGCAATACATCCTCCTCTTCGTCTTCTGCCTTAGGCCGCGATATTAAGATTACGGGCAAGTTATACAAAGCGGCTAAGGCATTCGGCAGCCGCTAGCGCAACCGCGGTAATGCTAGCACTAGCCGCGGCCGTGCCTAATATAGCGGCGATCGAGGCAAAGGTAGTAGAGGAAGCTATCGCGGCAATTTAGGCGTTAACCGCCCGTACGTTTACTTCGATATAGAGGTCTTTAATACTAATAGCGAGGATTAGGACCCTATCTCTTAGTTTAAAGAGGATAACGCTAAAACGGAGGCTATCCTCGCTACGATATATAAAGGAATAGAGTCCGGTTATTATAACTAAGATAGCAATACCGCTTACTATATAGCAGTAAGCGGTAGTATTAATACTAAATAAAAGCCTCTTCGTAAAGGCTTTAGTAAGCTATATAGTATTTTTCTTACTCGTTTAACGGTATCCTTAGGTATTTCTTTATCTACGTTCTTTAACTATAGGTCGACCTCTTATTATATCGCCTCTTCCCTTACCGATAAGCTCGCCTTATACCTTTCTTAGGTCTCCTCTATAATAAAGGGAATCGGAGGAATCCTAGGGCCTAGCGTCTGCAATAATACATTTATTTCGGTATAGTAGCTATATAATAACGGCTAGACCGTCTTAGTTACTATATCTTATAGTATTGTCCCTAACGGTATATTCCCTAGCTCTTTAACCCTTAGCCGCTCTCTTTTTTATACCTTAGGTCTCTTATATAAGGATAACGGCGCGATTCGCCTACGCCGCCTCTTAGACTAGCCTATGCTACGACTTTAGAAGTCGTAGGTCTATTCCGTAACGGAAGATAACGAGGATAATTTCGCCCTTACCGCTAGCGATGCTTCTTAAGCGGTAAAGAATAACTAGCAAATATCCTTCGCGTCGTTAATAAAGCCGATCTTTACTACGCGTTTCTATAAGACTACACCGGACTAGGCTAAGATCTATATAGACTAGTATCTCGCCTAGTTCCCTAAATGCTTTAATCCTACTCTTCGTCGTAGTAATAAATTAACTTAAATAGTCTACCGGATTAATATAAGCGACGCTACGCTTATTTAGTAAAGCCTACGACGGTATAGTCCCTTATAAGCGCAGGCTGTTAAGGACTTCGTTAAGAAATATAAGGGCTCTATCATCCGGAAGTCTATTAGCCCCTAGGCTTCGCCCCTATTATTAATACTAAAAAAAGCACCTACGGGCCTTTAGTATAACGCTTATAGCTAAGTTATTTAGCGTATTTACGCCGACTATCGTATCCTTAATAACTATACGAAGAAGCACGTATATCCTCTACTAAACACAATAGACGAGATCTAGCGTATTGCTAGGCATAGCTATTATGCCTTTATTAACCTAAAAGATAGCTTTTAGTATATACGTATCGCTCGAGAGTGTAAGGGTCTTTGACCCTCTATTGCAATCTAGTGCACGTGACTAGATAAGCCTATATTTAGGCGGCCTCTATAGCCCTTATAGCTACGCCCGCACTCTCTTCCTTTCCCCTCTTATAGTATTATTAAACCTCTTTTAGGGACTTCCTCTATGCCGACTCGGATTAACCCCGTTATAGAATAATACTATCCTTTATTAATTCTCTAGCTTCTTTCGCTTTAGGAAGTACTACTACGAAGTTTTCTCCGACGTTTAATTTAAGGATAATTAAACCGCCCGCGCCCTTTATAGCTTTACACGATAGCTACTCCTTAGTCTCTGCCCTAGTCCTAAAACTAGGAAGAACGCGACCGTTAATTTACACTTGCAATTAAGGGACTAATTTAATAGTAGCCTATAACGCGAAAAGCTGTTCTTCCGCACCTTACGAAGTTTAACGGGTCTTCTAATAACCTTAAACCTTAGATTCTTTATGCCGAGGCAAAGCTCCGCACCGACGGCGCCGCTATTAGTAACACCCGCGCGTAATTTAATTACCTCTACGCGAGCCTATCACCCGTTGTTTAGAGGTAGCTGCTCCCCTTTGCCCGCGTTCCTATAAACGCGCCGACCGATATAATTGCGAAGCTCCGCATTAGCTACGGAGAACCGAACGCAGCTAAGACGGCGGCCCTCGAGCTTTCTTCGCTACGATAAAAGCGGAGCGAGACGATGCTAGCCTACCTCATACGGTTTAAAGAAGTGCTCTTTCGAGCAGACGCACATATATAGCCCGACGCGGCAAAGACTAACTGCCTTATTGCTAGCTTAAACATAGACTAGCGCGCACGCCTAAGCGAGAAGACCGGTCTTTTAGATGCGTACGACGCCCTTATGCAATATCTCCGCGAGCTAAGCGGCAATAAATTTCTTTTGTTAGTTCCTCCCCCTACGAGCGAGGGCGGCTTTAGTAATGCGATAGATATTACCGTCTCTACTACTACGATTGCGGATAAGAGGAAGAAGTAAAAGAAAGACGGCCGCTATATAGGCTACGGCAGTAAGACTTATTAGTCTAAAGCGTGCCCGACTAAAAATCGGGTAAACGTCCTACGTATAGCGGCGGGGCGCACCTCTAATAGCGAAGATAATAACGACTCCGACTTAAGCGATAAGTAGCTAGGAATGCCTCTGCTATACGGGTAGTAAAGGCGGGAGAGACTATATAAAGGAAGTTAGACCCGCGCTTTAAGGGCCGTAGCAAATAGGACGGAGCCCGTATAGCCTTATATAGGAAGAATAGCAAGCATTATAGTCGTAGAGAACGTACGTAAGTACGCTCGGCGCACGCTAGCAAGCGGGAAAGCGTATAATAGGTTAGCTACTATACGTCTTATATTCTTAGCAAAAAGGAGCTTTGCCCTCGCCCTTATAAAGCTGGAAATACGGCCTAGCTAGTTACCGTTGCGCTAAGGTAGTTGCGATAAGTTATTTTTTTGCATAGATTAGTGCGTAGACTATATACAACGTTTTCGCTACGTTAAGGTACGGCATTAGGTATTATACATAGGGGGCCTTAGCGGGGTAGGGTCTAATATAAGGGTCTTTAACCCTTTATTACAATCTAGTGCACGTGACTAAATAAGCCTATATTTAAGCGGCCTCCGTAGCCCTTATAGCTGCGCCCGTACTCTCTTCCTTTCCCCTCTTATAGTATTATTAAACCTCTTTTAGGGACTTCCTCTATGCCGACTTAGATTAACCCTATTATAGAGAGGACTGCGAGAAGACCGCCTTTATAACCCCTTTTAGGCTCTACGAATAAGATACTATACCGATAGGCCTAACTAATGCCCTAGCTATATTCTAAGCCTTTATAGAGGAAGTGCTAAAGCCGCTCTAGGCTTTTACAGCCGGTCTTTTAGACGATATCGCCTTTTAGGCCGATATGCGTAAATAACTATACAAACGCCTACTATAGTTTTTTGCCCGCGCCGCTATATACGGGCTCCTTATTAACGCCTTAAAGACTTACCTCTTTATAGATAAAGGTGTCTTCTTAGGCTTCTTAGTCTCTACGGCCGGCATCCGTACCGACCTTTTAAAGGTTGCCGCTATTTATAACCGCCCTATGCCGATAACTACTACGGAGATTAAGGCTTTCGTATATACGGTAGGCTATTTAAGAATATTAATCGCTAACTTCTCCGACCTCTCCGCCTTACTAATCGAACTCTCTCTTAGCGGTAAGAACGTCGCTATAACGTTAACTAAGGAAGTAAAGTCGGCTTAAAAATAGATCCGCGAGGTTATTACGACTACGCCGGTCTTAAAGAAGTATAGCAAGCAGCTTCCCGCGATAATTAAGAGTAATGCTTTAGGTAAGTGCGTTAGTACGGCACTTCTATAACCGTACTTATACCTTATAATTAGTAGTAAAGAGCGTTCTTTCCTTTACCCCGTCGCTTACTTCTTAAAGAAGCTTATAGATATATAATAGCGCTATTCCGCGTAAGAGCGTAAGCTCCTTAGTATTATAATAGCCGTATAGCACTAGCGATATTAGGTTAAAGGTGCCGATATTACCGTTATTACTAACTATAAGTCCCTTCGCACCTTACGTATAAAGATAGAATAACCTACTTATATAGTCCGCTTCCTTAATGCGATTAAACACTATAATATTAATATAGTATATTATAGCGGTAAGGCTAATATACTAGCCGACTACCTTTCCTGCCTACTTAACCTAGAGTCTACGGCTCTCGCGATAGGCGAGGGAAGGATAGTTAAGCTCGATAACGATAGCGATAAACCTACCGCTATAGCACTAGAAGAAGAAGAAAAAGCCGTTACTAAGGATAATAAAGCCGCAAACGGCGCGCCGGCGATGCTAAAAACTAGGCTTATAGAACGACCCGATTAATTAACTTATATCGACTTATAAGCCGTCTTCGAGTTCCTAACCGCCGGCGAAGCTCTTCCCGTTAATATTACGTTGCATTAGGCTCGCGAGCATTTCTATAAGCTTAAGGGCAAGCTATACCGCATTAGGTAGAACGAGCGCCTCCCTCCTAGTAATCCGCTTACTAAGGCAAGAGTAATTGCCTTATTAATAGTGCCGGAATACAAGGCCCTTATAGTAGTAGCTAAGAACGTATATAAGACTTCGGGCTATAGCACTATAGGCTATACGATGCGATTCCTAGCTATACGTTATTAGCATCCCGAATTACCCCTCGCGGCGTATAAAGCCGTACGCTATTATTAGGCCTATTAGTTAATAAAGCTGCTTAACCTAATACTGCTTAACCTAATGCCGTTAATGCCGGTTCCCTTATTAACGCGTTAGGCGATTAACTATATAAGCTATAAAGGCAAGTAGCTCCTTAACGCCGTAGAATATGCTATTAGCTAGCTTATATCGGCTATTACGCTTTTAACCGACTTTAAAGGCATACTCTTACTCTTATAGTCTATTATCGCCCGTTTTAGCCCTTTAAAGGAGATTATTAGCGATAACGCTAGCTACTTTATAGGCTAGCAAGCGTAAGATTACTATCGCTAGTATAGTACTAAGATTAGGCTTATAACGCTTATAAGGCCGTAAGGCAACGGTAAAGTAGAGTAAGCTAACGACGCCCTTAAGGCGATCCTCTATTAACTACGCTTCGACGAGCCTTAAGCGTCTTTATACTAGCGACTCGTCCGCGCTATATACCTCTATAATCGGTAGGAAGGTCCCTACGGGTATAGCCCTTTCTTCCTACTATACGGCACGCAGCTACCCGAATAATACTACGACGCTACGTACGCCGCCTATATACGCGACCCTACGGTCGAGGAGGACATTGCTTAGGCATAAGAGCTTGTATAGTAGCACGAGGCCCTTATTGCAAAACGATACGTCGTAAGCCTTAAGGCAGCTCGTGCTTATACCTGCTCTTACCTATAAGAGCGTAAGGGGCTAATCTACGTATACGTACCTAGAGATTAAGTATTATACGTACGGTAGCGTATAAAGAAGCAAAAGCCGTATTATAACGGCCTTTAGGTAATTATAGTAGCCTACCCTAGCAATACCTACTCTTTAGCGTCCTTAGGTAGCTACGTATTGCCTAGCCGTTATAATAGCACGAATCTCTTCCCTACCTATAGTCGTAATAAGCACCCTATGTGTAGCTTATAGTACGGCAGCTATATAATGCTATAGCGTAACCGCGAGCGCTTTCAAACGGCTATAGCTCTATAAGTCCGCGGCCGGTAAGTCGAGCCTTATATATAGGCTAGCTAACCTTAAGCTCCTACTCGCGTATCTTGCAATAGCGAGTAGACCGGCCGTATATAGCTAAGGAAGGAGTATAAAAGGAAGATAATTTATTAAAAAGGCATACCGCTCGCGTAGTATAAGAGTTTTTATTGTTTTTATTGCTTATTCTATATTACTTATAATAATGCTTTATTTCCTATTTAGGTTATATTAATTGCCTTATAAGCAGCGGACTGCTTATTTAAGGAAGGGGATATTAAAGATCCTATTAGTATAAGCGCATTAGTCAACGCACCGCATAGGGTCTTCCCTAAAAACCCTACGCGCCTACAACCTTTAGATAATCAATTAATATATAGAATATAACCTTAACGTAGCTTCCTTACAACCACGCAACGCGAAGCCACGAGGTCTCTATGCAGCTATTCCGAGTACTGAAAGCCTCATATGTACGAGTTATGCACATATGTATGTATGTAGCATGTTGATTGAGCCGTATCGCGTGTCTGTCCCAAGGCAGACATACTGACAGGAAATGCCGCGCTTTCTGGCCCTCGCAGCAACAGCATCGTGGCCAAGGCGGCAACTTTTGGCCGATGCTGCCAGTCACGGGCAGACGGATGGGGCGTCGCCAACGCGGGCCGCCATGGCGAAAGATGGAGATGCAATGTCCAGCTGTCATGCTCGTTGTGTATAGAGCTGGTGATGCCGAGGTCCCCCGGATGAATTCTCGGTGTCTGGGCGCCTCGACCGGAGACCGAGGTGAGGAGCCGGGACAGTACGTCCGTCGTTGAAAGGGTAGTGCCGGCTTGCACCGGGGCCGCCAATGTTAGACTCCGGGGCGAGAGCCGGAGCCACCCGTCCTGGCGGCGCAGGTTCCTCTATAGTCGACTCCGCCTCGCGTCTGGATGCATGAATGCGGCTACTTTTAGGTAATAATTATAAATGCGGCGTGACCTTGCTGCGTGGCCTCGCCTGCGGCACCATGCTCTTCCCTCCTCGCTCCGGGCGCACGTGAGCAGATGAAGCGGGCGTGGCGGTCAAGAGCAGTATTAGTGCTGCCTTCAGTCCGTCCATGTCCGACCCGGCTGTTCCGACCCGGCTGTTCGGAGAAAGGGGGCGGGTTGGTCCACCAACAAGTCCGAGACCCTTGTTTCTGCTTCTGTTTGGTCACGCGGGGCTTGAAGAAGGTCAATCAAAGACATGAGTTGACTAAAAAGGAGGATAAGCCAGTTTCTTAGAGTGTGTTTGATGATACCGGCGATGAACTAGAGTTTGGAGGCGACTCGACGCCCTTGTATATTACACGCATTTTTGCTTGAAGCCGGTATGTATCTGTTAGCGAGAGATTAAACGTGTGTATACATACATACCAGCTCAGAACCATGGCGCGTCTCGCTCTCCGTACGAAGTAGATACGCGCGCGGGGGAGTCACAGTCACCATGTTCCTCCTAACATTAATGTTACGAGGGGCCGCACAACGTGTTGGCGCAGCTCAGGTTCCTACGAGTTACCCATTGTAACATTCATGTTACTGGCGCCCTATTGTAGTTGATCACCTCCCTCGACCCTATCTGTCTCTCGCCGTTGAACAAATCATCCCCCCCCCCCCTCGTTCGGCCGGCGGCTCCGGCGGGCACTCGGCGGTCCGTCGGGCGTAGAGAAACATGAGGGACAAAAAAACAAAAAAAGGGGGGGGCGGCACATGGAACGCAAAGGACCTGGATGGAGGTGGGCGGTCTCCAGGTAGCGGAGTTTTTCGTCTATTCCCAAGCCTTGCCGTTAAGTGACACTCCGAGCTTGTCAGATGGACCTTCCCAGCTCTCAGACCCGCGGAGCGGACCTTCCTTGGCACCAGTAGCATCATGCTGCTGGACCTGCACTTAGGAGTATAGCTTGAATGGATGCTTGTTGGGTCTGTTTTTTGCGCCCTCCTTGCTTTCCCCTTGGGCCAGGCCGTATCCCCTTTCCCTTATTAGTTGAAGAGTCCCCAGTTTTCTCCCTCACTCTCTCCGACCTGCTCTCTCTCTGTTCCCTCTCACTTTCTCGACCTCATTCCCCTCTCCCCGTGCACTTCAACTCGTCGCTTCGGCTCTCTCTCTGTGTCTCATCCATCCCTCGTCCGTGGCCATCCCAATCACCCCTTTCCTACAGCCACGCCCCCCCCTTTTCGGTACAGCAGGCTAGCCAGAGGATAACGGGGACCGGGGTCAGAGCCAGGGACAAAGTGGGAAGAAGAGTCGGAACCCGTCGCCATGAACACCAGCATCATCGAGAGCCGTTTCCTCTCCAAGCCGGGCGATCTCGGGTTCGTCGCCGTCGGCTTTTCAGGGGGCCAGGTATGTTTCCGGCATGTTTTGGACAAGAACAAAGAGGGAAATACATGACAAGGCGCACATGCACGCCCCCCCCCTTGCCTGCTCACCCTCCCCCTTGCAGTCGTCGTTGCGACATCGCTGCGACATGGCCCCTCGATTGGAAAGCAGTTTTGAGTAACCAGTAACCGCACACACACAGCCCAAAGACGGCGTCGACGCCGGGCCGGCGGCGCTCATCGACTCGGGCCTCCTCCACGAGATCCGCCATGAGCTCGGCTACCGGATCCACGGCGACACCGACGTCAACATGTACCGGGAGCTGGTGCCGGCGTCGGACCCGGACTACCGCGGCATGAAGAACCCGCTGACGGTGTCGGCCGTCAACCGGGAGCTCGCCAACCAGGTCTACCAGCACGCGTCGCAGGGCCGGCTGGTGCTGACGCTCGGCGGCGACCACAGCATCGCCATCGGCACCCTCGCCGGGTCGGCCCGGGCCGCCCGCGAGCGCCTCGGCCGCGACATTGCCGTCATCTGGGTCGATGCCCACGCCGACATCAACACGCCCGAGATTAGCGACAGCGGAAACATACACGGCATGCCCGTCGCGTTTGCCTCGGGGCTCGCGAGGGACGACAGGGACGACTACTTTGGCTGGATCCAGGACGACATGCGCGTCAGCGTCAAGAAGCTCGTCTACATTGGCCTGCGCGACGTGGACCAGGGCGAGAAGAAGATTTTGCGCGAGCACGGCATCAAGGCCTTTTCCATGTTTGACGTGGATCGGTAGCCCTTCTCTCTCTTTTCGGTTCCCCTCTCTTTTTCGTCTTGATTGTCCTCTGACTGTCTCTTGTCTAGGCACGGCATCGGCCGCGTCATGGAAATGGCCCTCGCGCACATTGGCACCGACACGCCCATCCACCTCTCCTTTGACGTCGACGCCCTCGATCCCATGTGGGCCCCGAGCACCGGCACCCCCGTCCGCGGCGGCCTGACGCTGCGCGAGGGCGACTACATCTGCGAGTTTGTGCACCAGACGGGCCAGCTCGTCGCCATCGACCTCGTCGAGGTCAACCCCAGCCTGGCCACCACCGAGGCGGGTGCTCTCGAGACGATTCGCGCCGGCTGCTCGCTGGTGCGGTGTGCGCTGGGCGAGACGCTGCTCTAGCTGCTCCAGCTGCTCTAGCTGCTCCAGCTGCTCTAGCTGCTCTAGGGCTGTGGTTGGGTCTCTCGTATCGGTCGAGCCTCTATATGTTGGCTCCCGAGCATAGAATGCGTCTGGTTATACATGGGTTTTGGTTCTCGGCATTTTTCTCTTGTCTCTCGGTCGCGAGGCGGTAGACATGGCGGGGCAGGGTATTCCCAGAAATTGACGTGACAGTCTTGGAATTGATGTCATGGAGACAAGACTCAGCCCGTAGCTGGCTTCATGGCTGTCATGTCGGCTGCGGACGTGCACCGGAGCTTCCAGCCACCTACATTTTCCCGACGAAGACGGCCAGTCGACTGGTCAGGTGGCACGAACGGAGATGGACGCATGGGAGGCTTCACGGGTTGGATACATGCACGGCAGGCCGAAAATATAAAATAGCTTAGTGCCGCGGGCACAACTATAAGCAAAGCTTTTTGCTATGCCCGCGGCACCAAGCTATTTTTTTTCCTATAGCTAGGGCACCTATGGCAGCCAATAGCCGTGAAGGATTTCATTAGTTAATACTGCCGTTTGGACTCTACTAGATAGATAGCCAATAGCCGCACAGGATTTTTTAGCCGGTTTTACCCCGGGGGAAATATAGCTAATAAGTGCACCGAATTTTTAGACTCTAGCTAATTAAAGCGTGTTATTTAGGGCTAGCTAGTCGCCGCACTTTGTTTTAGTAAGGGACCCTTATAATAAAAAAGCTTACTATATATAGGAATAAGGGATATACGTATTATTAAGATAGTTACGATATATAACCCTACGTAATTACGTGTACGTAATAAGGCTATATCTCTATAAGACCTTCCCCTCCTTCTTAGCTAGAAAACATATAGAATATAATAACTACCCCGTTTATCTAAAAGGTCGACTTAAAGCCTCTCTAATACTAATTAGTAATTAACTCGGCTTAATTATATATTAGTAAGGATAGAAGAGATAAGATATATAATCCTTAAGAGTGCTTGTACGAAAATTCGTTCTACGACCTCTACGAGGATCTTATACTAAGCGAGTCCGCTAACGTTACTGCCCTTTCGAGGAGAATGTAATAGCGCGGATTCTAGCTTTGTCTATAGTCTCGGCCTGTTTAATAGAGAAAGAGATAAAGAAGCTGTATTAAATAAATAATATACTAAAAGCCCGCCGCTTGCTTCTAACTGCATCGTAAAGAACCTTACGACCGACAACCTCGACTCCTTTAATAGCTAGTTTAAGCAACTAATGCCGCTTACTATACGGTATACCTATAACGGCGCGTAAGCCTTCCTTAAAGCACGCCTAAACACTAGACAAGTACGAGCCCGACTCTCGTCGGACTACTCGCCCTAAAAGCCCGCCGCTTGCTTCCGACAAGCATCGCGAAGAACCTCGTGTACGATAAACACCCCGCCGTCTTTCGACCCGGCATATATACACATATATAGTCCGCTTACTGCTTTAAGCCTAGCCTGCTAGTTGTTCTTTACTATTTAAAGAACTGCTAGTATATGCCTGCCTGCCTGCCTGCTTGCTTTGCTCTTTATAGCACCGATATAGACCCTATATCGACCCGGCCGCGTGCTATTTTAACCCGGCAAAAGACCTGCTTCGCCTAGGCATAAGAATACAGTCCGCTTGCTACCTTAAGCACCGAGAATACAGTCCGCTTACTGCCTTAAGCTATAAAAACAAAAGTCGCTAGTTGCTTACTTTAATAAATAAGTTAACTATAAGCCCGCACGCTGCTTTAAGCCCGCACGCTGCTTTAAGCCCGTACGATAATTTAAGCCCGCCGCCTTTTAAAGAGCTCTAAAGGCGTAATACGATATTATTAAGGACTTTAACGGCACGCGATTTAATAGCCCTCGTTAGAGACTTTAATAGCCCTCGTTAAGGACTTTAACGCCGTAAGCAGCAGCCTGTGGCTAATCGTTGTATTACTAGCCCTTTCTTTCCTAACGCTTATTACCTCGAATTCGCCTTGTTTTCTACGCTTTTTTCTGCATCTTTAGTAACGCTCTTAGTAATGCTCTTTGCAACGCTAGCGCTCTTTGCAACGCCCCTTACAACACTACTCTCTTACAACGCCCCTTACAACGCTTTTACAACGCCCTTTACAACGCCTTATAAAACGCCTTAGCAGCCGCCCTACGATCCTTATATCACACGGCCCGACCGGCCCTTTTTCCTTTGTCTATTGCGAACCTCTATGGAAAAACCGGGTTCTTCTTCTTATATTATTCTTATCATCTTATAAAGACTGCCAGTGTGGGAACAAGGGATATACGCATTGTTGAGATAGTTGCGACACGTGACCCCACGTGATCACGTGCACGCAACGAGGCCACATCTCTACGAGACCTTCCCCTCCTTCTTAGCTAGAAAACATACAGAATACAACAACCACCCCGTTTACCCAAAAGGTCGACCTAGAGCCTCTCTAACACTACACATATTAAGTACGAAGTAAGCAAAGCGGCTTGCCGCAACTTGCACACATTCTGTGTTCTTCGTAGCGCAAAGCAAGCTTTGCTTAAAAAAGAGGCTGGTGGGTCGTACATAGGTACCTATTCGTACGGAGTACGAAGTACGAGTTATTCGTACAGTACGGAGACGTGGTGTTTCCTCCTCTTGGCCCTGGCATCGCCAACCTAGCAGGATGGAGTCAATCCGACGGAGTCAATCTGATCCGACTCGGAAAGTCGCGGTCCTGATGGATACTGTCATGCACCCAGGATGATGTTTTTTTTTGTATGCACCAGGTGGCCACTGCATACAGAGTAATAAATGAGCACCCCCAGAGCTCCTGGGTGATGGGACGTGATAACAGCCCAAGGAAAACGACCCCGCCGGCAACGCAAATGGCCCCTCGCGCCGATGTACCTGGGCCGGCCGCCTTAGCATCCCTTGACCATATCTTGGCCGCCGAGTCAGGTCTCGCCAGCACACAAGCCAGCATGACCGTCGACGACGGACAATTGTTGTCTATTGGGCGCCGCCTGGCTGGGCCTTTGGACGTGGCAGCTTGGGCCCAAAGTCGGCAAGCATATATCATGGCCGTATCTGCCCGTCTGTGGTGCATGTCAACTTTTTCTCGGACAGACAACGGGAGAAGGAAACGGCAAAAGTCAGGACAGAGAGTGACGGGGTGACAAGAAAAGACAAAAGGCCATTCAGCAACCCGAGCACGAGACGGAAGCCGCGTGATTTCACCACGGAGACGGACGACTGCCTCTCGCACCTCTCGCACCTCTAGACTCTCGACGCCTCTCGACTCTCGACTCTCGACTCTCGACGCCCCTCGTTGCTTCTTGCGCAGACAACATGGCGGCCACGTCCATCTTCAGCGGCAGCTCCGTCGGCCACGACCGGCGAGTCGTCAGCCACATCCGCACCTACAACTGGCCGCCGTGGCAGCTCAACTTTTGGATCCTCGTCATGCTTCTGGCCTCTTGCACAATCGTCGGCGTCTTTGCCGTCTTTGTCCAGATGCAGGGCCAGCTGGGGTTGCCGGTTCCTTGGTACGACCCCGATGCCCGATGCACGTCTTGTTCCTCGTCGGTTGACATCAACGTCTCTTGCAGGTACTTTCCCTACTACATCACCGTCGGCTGCCTGGCCATCCTCTACATTGGGGGCCTCTTCTGGCTCATTGCCACGCGGCGCCTGCTGCCGGCCATTGTCATGATCGGCGCCTTTATGCTCTTCGTCATGTGGCTCGTCGGGCTCGTCGTCGTGTCGATACAGCTGTGGGGGCCCAACGGCTCGGTGCAGGGCAACTGCAACGCCTACGTCTTCAGCCAGAGCCCGACGGGCAAGACGCTCGACACGCTGGCCTGGATGCAGCAGCGGAACATATGTAGGTGACGGGCACCCAGAGTTGACCAGTCTTGTTGACCGCTCCTGTTGACCAGTCTTGTTGACAATGGTCTGCTAACCTGCTCGTTCGTGGACAGGCCAGTCGTGGCAGCTCGTCTTTGCCATGGGGCTCACCGGGGCCGTCTTCCTCGTCTGGGTCATGATCATGGCCTACCAGGTCTTTGTCAACTCATGACGCTGTCACGGGGTCCGTCCGTTTGCCCGTCTCGACGCTCGAGACTCTGTACCATTTCATCCGTCTTCTTCATTTTTTTTTCATTAGCGTCTGGTCTGGACATGATAGGGAAGCGTTTCTGCTGGGCAATGGCGTCGAGGCGTTTGTGACTTGAAGTGCAAGGACCTCTTTACCATGCATGGACGCTATGGGGCAGTGTTTGGCGCCGGTTCTACAAAGTATGTGCCCCGGATTCAGCTTGTATTCGACTCAGCTGCCGTCTGTTGGTTCGAGGTGAAGCGTCTGAGAGGCGCTTTGGGTGTGGCGAGAGCCCGTGGCGTGGAATCCAGAGGGAGCTCCGGGACGACGGCCGTCTCAGGGGGTCCCGTTCCCGTTAGTCGGACCGACTTGAATCTCGTCTACTTTGAACCATCTCGCGGGAGCACCGGGCCTTGGTTCGCTAAGCTTCCACGGGCATGACGTAGCCCGTCAGCTTGTCTGCTATCCAGAGTACTATAGTACGGAGTAGGTAGTACAAGGGCGCCAACAACAGATGCAGGCTGCATGCGTTTGCTAGTATGACGCCGTTGACGCACCTTGGGCTCTCGCTCGAGGGGGTGCATTGGATGCCGTCACCTGCCGACTGAATCCTGTATTTAAGTGTGGCCCAGAGCCTCTTTCCTGTTCCTTATTGCATCATCATCATCCTCCTCCTCATTATCGACAACAACATCACAAGTACTTCTTCACAACAGCTCTCATCACCACTGCCACCATGGATTTCGTCAAAAAAGCCGTCCAGGGTTCCGGCGAGAAAAAGGACCAAAACGCCCAGGGCGGCACCGGTACTGAGCAGAAGGACGACTATGTCGACAAGGGTATGGCTTCTCGTATTGCTTCGTCTTGGGCCACTGCGACTAAACAATGACCAGCGTTCGGCATGGCATCCAAGAGGTCGGGCCACAACATCGACCGCAACACGCAGGAGAAGATTACCGATGGCGGCCGCCAAGCCTATGAAAAGGCCACCGGGTGAGTCTTTGTCCCCGCCTGCACAAGCCTGTGTCTCGTGTGACTGACGGGATGGCTGGCAATATAGAAGCAAGGTCAACCCCAAAGTTTCCAACTAGGAGACGAGGAAGATGAAGCCTAAATGTCCGAGTATATACTATAGCGTACACAATGCATCTAGATGTGCCCGGCCTCTTGCCCCAGAGCATCTCCCGCACACCAGCCAGGCTGCAGGATGCTGAGTCTCTCGTGCCTCATCTTGCCGCCTGGTAAACGGTGAAATAGTTGGCAACTCGTCGCTTCCGCCTCTTTGACCCACGTAAGCTTCCAAGAGCAGCACGTATTCGCAGCCAACAACGCACCAAGACGGCGGCTTGGCTGTCTCTTGATGGAAGAATTGATTGAAACTCTGGTACTTCGTACAAAGTATCGCATTACGATAACCCATCTGCTGCCAAACGTGCACGTCTCAAAGTCCGGGTGTTCTAGGTCTTGACCCGCTGGCTCCCCAACGTCCGAGTCTCTAGGCCTCTAGGCCTCTCTCTAGGCGTCAGCTCCGTGCCACTAGGTAGGCGTCCGAGCCTCCAGGCGTCTGAGCCCCCTGTCGACCCGCACGGGTGCCCCGGTAACGCCCCCCCCCCAGGCCCTTCCCCTCCTGCAAGGGGAAAAAAGTTAGCAGTCGTCGCCTCTGTTGGCACGCAATTCTTGGCCCGCCGTCGTTGTAGCATCTGCCCGCCAAATCCATCACCAGTCCATTAAGACGTCGCACCTGCATCCACGTCAAACGTCGAGCCAGCGCCACGTCAGCACCGATACCTTGGGCCCCTCGAACTGACTGGGCCTCGACCTGACTGGGCCTCGACCTGACTGGGCCTCGACTGACTGGGCCTCGACTGACTGGGCCTCGACTGACTGGGCCTGACTGACTGGGCCTCGACTGACTGGCCCTCCCCGACCGGCTGGCCCTCCCCGACTGACTGCCCCCCGAGCCCTTTCAAGATGCGCCATGGCCGGCGACCCTGAGACCCCAACCGGCCAGGCGAGCCCAGTCTCCCCATCGCGACCATTGACGGCGAGGCGCACCTCGGACGCCACGACAGCAACGGCTCCCGACCCGCGCCACGACGCCCATCCACATGGCGAGGCGCCTGCAAACCTTGTCGACGAATCGCTCCTCCAATTGCGCTCGCCTGCTGGCCCGTCGCCGCGAGACACCCACGATGCTGGCCAACCCACGACAGCTGCAGGCTCCCAAGGCAGCCACATCGAGACAACGGCCATGGACGACACGAGGGAACCGGAGGAGACGCTCTCCGAAGAGGCTGTGCGCAGACACCTCAACGACGTCGAGTCCAGCTTCCTGCCTGCGCTGTCGCCCATTCCCACCACCTCTACCTCTGCCGCTGCCCGTCAACGCGGCCCGCTTGATTCGCCCGACGAGTCTGCGCCGGAGCCCAAGCAGCCGGCCCATGATGCTGACGCGACTGCCGCCAGCCTCACCACCTCGAGCCTCGAGCATCTAGACTCGTCGCCCACCGCCGCCGCCGCCGCCCGAACCGTATCCCGCGCCGTCAGCAGGGCGAGCCACCCAAAGGAAAACCCTCCCGCCCCAGACGACGACGACGACGACGACGTCGACGCCCACGCCCACGCTGAAAACTTCCTCTTGTCCGGCACAGACGACGCCCTCGCCTCCCCGTCCCCATCCCAGTCCCTGTCCGAGGACAAGATGGATGCCGGCGGCACCCCTGGCCACTCCTTGCGCGTCACCAAGCGGCCCAAGTATTTGCGCAGCCGAAATGGCAGCGAGCGCTCCTCCTCGTCGTCCTTCATCACAAACGTCGAGTCTCACCATGACAGCGACGCCACCGTCGGCCTTGGCCTCGACTACGCCTTGCACTCTGGCGGCGCCGTGCCCTCCCTGAGCACGTCTCGCGTCCCGAGCAGCGTCCTCCCCCGGTCCACCAGCTTCGGGAGCATGGCCTCGGGCTTCGCCCCCGAGGGCTTCGCCCCCGACGACTACGACGCAGCCACCCGCCAGCTCGAGCCACTTGCCGAAATCGACAGCCGGCCCCAGACGCGCCATGGCGACGTCATGCAGACCCCGAGGCCTGTCAGGGGCAACCTCGACACGGCGCCCACCGACACGGTCATCGCCCAGCACGTCAGAAACGTGCACGTCCCCGAGTCGCTGGCAAAGGAATACAAGTTCAAAAACGGCCTGGAGACGCCGCGACGTCCCCCCCACCCGCCCACGGGCACGGGCACGGCGGGGCGCAGCGGCAGGAACCTGACGCTCAAGGAGCAGAGCAGTACAATTGAGCGCTTGTCCAAGGAAAACTTTGACCTGAAGCTCAAGGTCATGTTCTTGAGCGATCGTCTGGATAAGCTCTCCGAAGAAGGCATCAAGGAGATGATATCGGAGAATGTCGATCTCAAGACGAGTCTCGCCGTGCTGCAGCGCGACAACAAGGTCCTGAGGAAGAGGGTCAAGGAGCTCGAGAGGCAGGCCAAGGAGGAGGAGAAGCGCCCGAGCACAGCCCGGAGCGGCGCATCGTCTGCGGATCAGACCGACGATGGCGAGGCTCAAGAACGGGAGGAGGAGCTCATTTACCTGCGCGAGCGCGTCGAGGAGTACGCCATCGAAATCGAGAGGCTGCGCAACGAGGGCGTACACCGCGAGTCGGAAAAGAGGAAAATGGCCGACATTGTCAAGACGTTTAGCGAACGCACCGGCGATAACCTCGGACGGCAAGAGGAAACCGACGTCTGGAAGGATCTGCTCGAGCAGGAGACGGCGCGTCGCGAGCAAGCAGACGAGGACAACCGGAAGCTGCGCGACGAGCTGTTCCGGCTCAAGAGGGAGGCTTCGAGCGGCCAAGGGGCCATGCACCACACCACCAACATCTACAACATCACCAAGAAGCCGCGCGACCGCAACGCCTCGCCCTCTCGCCCCATGTCGGGCATGTCGGGCGACGTGGAGGGATCCAACGCCAACTTCAGCGCGGCCACGACCCTCGTCGAGGAGCTGCGCCGCGAGAGCGAGCAGCTGCGCCATGAAAACGCCGAGCTGCGGCGCGAGGTCGGCGCCCAGACCTCGATGCTGACGTCGAGGAACCGTGAAAAGGAGCGGCTGTACCAGGAGATTGAAGATCTCAAGATGGCCCAACGTCGCGGCGGCGGCGGCGGCGCGGCGCTCTCGGCTGTCGACAGCCTCCTGGAGCGGTCGGCATCCCGGGCCGGGCACGACAGGTCGCCGTCCCGCGGCAGCGCCAAGACGAAGCAGACGCTGGCGGACGAAGACGCGCAACGCGAGGAGCTCGAGAACAAGCTGGCCGAGCTGCGGGACAAGCTGAGCGAGGTGAAGCTGCAGAACCAGGAGCTGCAGCGCGAGCTCGAGGCGTGCATGCAAGACTTTGAGACGGCCGTCGAGGGCAAGCGGCTGGCCGAGGAGACGGCCATGTCGCTGCAGGAAGACGTCGACGGCGCCATGAACGACCTGGTGGCGCTGCAGGCCGAGCGCGACGAGGCGCTGCGCGAGCAGGGGGACATGGAGGTCGAGTTCGAGGCCCTCCGCCACGAGGCGCAGGAGGAGATTGACACGCTGGAAGCCGAGGCGGACCTGCGCAACGAGGAGATCCAGCGTCTTCAGGCAGACTTGAGGGATCGCTCCGAGAATTTCGACGCCTTGCAGGAAGAGATGCGAAAGCTGAGCGAGGCCCTCGTGCGGCTCGAGGACGAGCAGGACAGCAAACTGCGGCGCATCCAGCAGCTGCAGGAGGAGCTGGAGGCGACCAACAAGGAGTTTGAGGAGCTCGAGCAGAAGCTCATCGAGGCAAGCGACAAGAACCAGCGCCTCTCGGTGCAGCAAGAGTCGTCGCAGGGCGAAATCGCCTTTTTGCGCGAGGAGCAGGAGGCGGACAAGATGCGCATTGGGGACCTCGAGGCGGCGCTCGCCAACGCCGAGCAGAGCCTGCGCGAGGAAAAGGACATGGCCAGGGAGCTGGACGGGCGCCTGCAGCAGGAGCGCGTGCAGAGGGAAATGGTGGCCAACAAGGAAAAGGAAGAGGTTCAGCAGTTTGTCAACGAGCTCAACCGCGAGGCCTCTACGGCCAAGGACGAGGTGAGGCGGCTGCGTAAGAGCCTGTCGTCTCGCGAAGTCGAGGCCACGGAGTGGAAGGAGAGGTTGATTGAGCTCGAAAACAACCTCCGAGAAGCCCTGGGCGACCTCAACGGCACCCGATCGTCGCTTCTCAAGGTACGATTGCGCCTGCTTCTCAATAGATTTATCCCCACTGACCCCCCCAAGTCGATTGCCAAGCTGCAGCGCGAGCTGGAGAACACGATCCGCGAGCTCGACACCACCAGGGCCTCGCTGGTTGAAAAGGACCGCATCATCAAGCAACGCGACGCGCTACTCGAGTCTCACGCGCTCGAGAGCCGCAAGGTGGCGGAGCTGCTGGACAAGGAGCGCATGGCGCACCGCAACACCAAGTCGCAGTTTGACACGTTCCAGAAGACCCATCACCATCTCTCGCAGACGGCAAGCACGCAGGACGTCCGCATCGCCGAGCTGGAGAGCACGAGGGGCCAGGACCGCAGGAAGATTGCCACGCTCGAGCAGTCGGCGCGCGACCAGCTCACTGAGAGAAACGAGCTGCTGTTGACGCTCTGGCAGAGACTCAGCGCGCTGTGCGGCCGCGAGTGGATCAACGGAAACGCCCTCGTCGATCGGCAGGTGGTGCCGTCGGTCGAGGTGATTGCCAGCCGCCTGCCGGGCTTCTCCAAGAACCTCTTGTCCGCCATCAAGACCATTGAGACCATATTCGGCTCCCTGCAGTCCAAGATCAAGTCGGTGGAGCGCGATCTGCACCGCGAGTACCAGGCCTTGGAGAACAACCTCGAGGTGCGGACCAAGAAGCTCGACCGCCTCGAGGCCATGGTGCGCAACTCGGCCTCGTCGGGGTCGGCGGCATCTCAGGACATGCAGGGCCGGATGCAGAGGTTGGAGGACGCGTACCGGCAGCTCAAGGTGGAGAACACTACGCTCAGGACGGCCCAAGAGGTCCGCAGCCGCGTCGCCAAATCAAACGCCGAGGGCGCGCTGGCCTACGAGCGCACATCAGGGTCGCCCTCGCCGGCGATCCCCCGCGGGCCCGGCGACCGCGACAGAAGCCGGTCCTCGCGGCCGGGCCAGGAGCGGGGCGGCCGGTCGGCCGGGACGAACACGGGGTCGGGGATCCCTGGCCCTTCGGCGGCGGCAGGGGTGGGCGGCATGGATGTGGCGTTGGCGGGCGAGGCGGGCGGGCCGAGCAACAACGACAATCGATGGCTGCTCAGGCTGCGGGACATGGAGTACAAGCTGAAGATGGAGCGCGAGGGCCGTAACCAGGACCGGCAGGCTGCTCGACAGCGGCTGGGCGGGTTGGAGCTGGAGAACCGCGACCTACGGGACAGGGCGAGGCGTGTCAACTCGGAGGCTGACTGACGAGCGAGCGCTCTTTTCCTTTGACGACGGAGGAGTCGTCATCCAAGCGCGGCGTTCTCGTAACGATTCGACGGCTCTTTTTTTTTTGTGTCATCATGACGAAGCCAAGGCGCCACGGAGTTTCTTGTCTTGCCAGGAGCATGGTCTGTCCTTGGGCTTCTTCTTTTTTGTCTTTCTCTACAGAGCTGCGCCGTGTACACTACATAAAAGGGGTCCATCGATGGAAGCGAGGGCGGGCGATGAGCGCGGCACTTTGGTTTTGCGGTTGGTGCTCTTTACAAGCTGGCGAGGGATGGAATAAGCGGAGGGGTGATCTGTCCACCACAGTCTCGCCTGCTCTTGGTTGGGTATTCGTAGAAGAAAGCGTGTTATTCATGTTTTGTGTTTGACGGTGGGAGTGGCCAGTCGGTATAAAGCCAGCCGCTGCATTTGACCGCCTGAGCAACAATGACAAAAATGGGTGGCAACCCGGTTTCTTGTCCGGTTCGACTCAATCTTGGAATGAGAGCGCCGGCCGGTCTGCGGCAGCTCGCGCCAGAGTCTGGTTCTCGCACGGACGGCGATCGGCCCGGCCCGGCCCGGAGCGTCAGCTACGGAAACGGCAGGTCACGTGCCCAAGCGAGTAGTACCGTAGTAATTTAATAAATCGAGCCGGAATTTTCGTCTAGGGAAGTAGGGCCCCCGTATATTTTAGCACTACTAAGTTTATATGCATAAGGTACTAAGCTTACCCGCCCCTACTACGAAAATTTCGAAATTGCGAGGCGGTAGGTAGAACCTAGGACTTTCTATATATAAATTTAGTAGCGCTAAAACGTATAAGGGCCTTACTTCCCTAAACGAAAATTCCGGCTCGATTTATTAAATTACTACGGTATAGCGCTTTCCCTAAAAGATTATAGGTTAATTTTTATTTTATTAGGTCGGGAAGGTACGTACCTAAGCCCCTCGCCGGTATATACCGACGTTAGCTAAGGTACGTACCGACGTTAGCTAAGGTATATACCGACGTAAGTTAAAGTACGTACCGACGTAAGCTAAGGTATATACCGACGTAAAAAATCACTTAAAAAGTAAAAAAAGTATATAGGCAGCTTTATTCCTTCGTTTTTAATACGCTAGGGCTTAGAACGTAAATAAAATCAGTAAGGGAGATAAAGCACGTCTCTATAAGTATAAAGATACTAGTCTTTTCTCTTAGGTTATTTATTATTATAGCAAAAGCTAAGGGTTTATCTAACCGTTTCCTTTAGTTACTTTTACTATGTTTTTAATTTCTTTACCGGCTATATAATAGCGTACTTTTATAATACTATAATCGAGTCTTTTTTAGTAAAGTACTAGCTACTAGCGCTAAAGGATATTACTACTACGCTTTAGTAAGAAGATCCTCTTACTATAAAAGACTATATATTGTAAGAGAAGGGTTAAAAGTCGAACTCTATAAGGCCTACTTTTTATACTAAAGTCTCCCGCCTATCTATCTCCCGCCTATACTAATTTTCTCTTAGCAAAAGAGGTTAGTAAAAACTATTTTTAACTTATAAATAATTTACTTTCTTTAAGCACTCTTCCTTAGCCTTTTATTAAGCTTTCCCTTAAGTTTTTAACTATTATTATATCCTCCTTCTTTATATAGCTTAAGAGCTTCTTGCCTAAATACTAGAAGGTCTAATTTAACCCTAAGGGGCTTTTAACTCCTCTTAGGCCGCTTCCGCCCTATATATCCTATCCTTATTGCCCTTATTATAGTAATCTACTAAGAGTAGAAGAAAAACGTAAAAGCCGTATAGACCTTATCTAACGAAAGCTTTAGGTCTAATAGTAATATATATAAAGCATCCTTTATGCTATATGCTAGGGCTAATGTAATTAGCTATAGATAAGATAGTAGGGAGCTATTCCTAGCTCCTAGGGCTTACGCTTACTTAATAGAAGCATCCTTCTTTATATATATATTCTTAGTGCCTAGTGTATTAAATTAGTAGTAATTCTATACCTTCTGCCTTAAAGCTACTATTAGGAACGCCCTTCTTATCTTTAGAGCTTCGCTCTACTACGATACGTTTGCTAAAAGCTTCTTAAAGCTCTCGCTATTCGTTAAAAGCCGCTTAAAGGCTCCTAACACCTATAGTATAACTAGCTTATATAACCTTAGCTAGCACGCCTATATAACCTTTAATATAATCCTTACGATCCGACGAGGCTCGCCTTTCTAAGCATTATTAGAACTAGGGCCTACTGCCTAATTCTCTATTTTAAGTCCCTACGTAATTAGCCGTAAGGAAAAATTTTCTCTTTATGTTTTCGATTTCCTACGCGTACCCGTTCTTACGCTAAAATTAAAACACCCTATACCTCTTACTATAGACTTTTCTCCTCTCCTATAACTCTTCTTTCTTCGTAATCCCTCCTTATCTCTATCTATCGACCTTTTCGCCCTCTTCCCTTATTTTATTAAGTTATTATTACTATAGCTAGGGACGAAGAAGCCCGTTAAGCTATAGCGTTTATATCTCGCTTAGACGACTCTTACCCTCGCTTACCGATATAAGAATATACCCCGCCGGATAGTATTTATAGCGCCGCTCCCTTTAAGGACTCTAAGAGTAATTATAAAGATCTTCCTCCTCCCGCCCGCCGTCGTCCTCGCTTATCCTTAGAGACTAAGGTACTACGTAAGCAGTCTACTATACTAGCTATAGAGGATAGAGATTATAATAACCTATTAAAATAGGCCGTCCGCTACTCTAAGTTAATTAAGACACTACCTACGGAAAGGGTTATTAAGACCTTTACTAATATAGACGTAATATATATAAAGTAAGCCTATATTCTCTTAGGCTTTTTAGCCTTTAAGTTAGAGATTATCTTCGATATCTTAGATCTTCCGTCTATAAAGGAAAAGCATCTATAGCACGCCGATACTTAGCGAAAGGGAATTCGCTTATATCTTCGTTTTATAAGCGAGCTTCCCGATAATAAGACTCCTCTCTACGCTATAATAACTTTAGTATATCCGCTAGTCCGAGCTATGCCTTTTAACCCGTAAATAATCAACAGAGACCTTTCTAACGGTTAATTAAAGGAATAGCCTTTTCTTCGTCCGTAAGGAATACTTCGCTTATCTAAGCAGCGCTCTATTAGATAGTAGTATTACCCTAAGGAATAACCCTAAGTTTTATATTATTCTCTTTAGTCTAAGTTATCTAAGTACTCTTAGGCCTTCTACTTTTATCGATAGAAGGATTTAGATAATAATAATAATAATAATTTATCTAAGTCTAATAATAGTTTTATCCGCCGCCCCTTAAAGTCTTATTTAAACCTACGTAAGTACTATAAGGCGAGTTATACCTCCTCCTCGGCCTATAACGACAAGGCTATTACTAAACGCTTTAAATAGGATAATATTAGTACTTTTAACCTAAATAAGTATAATCCGAAGAACCTAGGCATTATCGCTCTTAGCGATCGAAAGAATATCTATATAAATGTCTATCTTTTTATAAAGCATTTAAGGATTTATTAAGACGAGGATCTATTCGCCTTTTACCTATATTACCTCTCCTTCTTAGTAGGAGGAGCTCTTATATAGTATATAAGTAAGCTTATAGCGGAATAACGCGATATCCTTAGTTCCTCCCCTTTTAAAACCTTCTATAAGTTCTTAACTAAGCGTTTTAAGCGTTTTAACGCCGACGTCTTAAAGGAACTTTATAGGGAAAGGTATACGATATCTATATAGTCCTCTAGCTTTATTACTCTCGTATAATAGATCTAAAAAAAGGTTTTACTCGCCCGCTAACTTAAGATAGGCAAAGATGCCTAAATTATTAAGGCTATCTATCCTCTTATTACCGTTTAAATCTCCTCGCTTCTTCCTATTCCTATAAAAAAGACCTTAATCGATAAATAGATTCGTATTATTAAAGAACGAAAGCCCTTTATTATAGCCTCCCTTAAGCTATATATCTCTAAAGACCGAGACTATTCTTACCGCGGCAGCTTTTCCTATTAGGATAATAACTATCGTTAAGATAACCGTCGCCGTAATAATAGTTACCGTTAGGGTAAACGTAATCGCAGCCGTTGTAATAATCGTCGCGATAACTATCGTTAAGGTAACTAAGGCAATAACTACCGATAGACTAACCGCTAGGATCGGGATTAAGGTTATAATCGTAACTATAGCCTTAAGGGATAAAGCTTAGGTAATAACCGTAACTAGTTAAGCTTACGCCCGCTATGCCGCGATAAGCGTTACCCTCGCTAGGACGACTAACGAGACAACCGAACGGAATACCGCTAAGGTAAATATAAAGGTAATAATAATAAAAAGAAAGTGCGTTTTAAGTCGAAATATTAAAGCGATAAGAAGACTGCTCCTAGCGGCGACGAAGCTAGTAATAAGCTATACTTAAACGACTCTTAGGATAATACGTCCTCTTACGCCTCCTTAAAGGCTAACTTTATAGGCTATATAAACTCCCGCTACCTTACTAAATAAGCCGGTAAGTTTAAATATAATACCTACGACCGTACTTTCGCCCTTACCTTTATACTTAAGGAGTATATACGTGCTAACTACTATATATCTAAGCAATAGCTCTATAGTAAAGAGCGCGTACTTAAGCCTTTAACTTATAAGGTTTATAAGGCCTCTTTTCTTTCTTATAACGCTCTTTTCTCTTACCTCCGTCTTAGGTATAAGAAATCCCCTCCTATTACTATAGGGAATATCTCCGATCCCGTCGTTATTAAGCCTAATGCCCCCGCCGCCTTAAAGCCTATTCTTACCGTACCTATTATTAAGGAGCTTGTTTTTTATATAGCGCTAACTATAGCACCCCGACTAGATTAGGTCTTAGAAGCTAAAGCCGAGGAGCCCTAGTAGGATTAGGATTCCCCGCCGCACTTATACTCTTATATAAGGATTAAGGTCTTTATCTAACCCGGTAGGCAGGAAGTCTAAGTTTGCCTTAACTCTAGCTATAGTAAGCCTATAATTAATCGCGACCTTCTTTAGACTTTTAACTATACTATCGAGAAGAAGCCTCCTATTACTATTAACGGAGTTAACGGTCGCTCTTTTTGCGAGGACTAGGCTACGTTCTCCTTCTACACGCGCGGTACTATAGCTAGCCCGACCGCTTAAGCAGCTATAGCTAAATTTACCTACTCCGCCTAAGTCTTTAAAGTAGAGCCCGGCGTACTTTTCGGCAATGCCTTCCTTAAGCTATACCGAGGATCCTTTAATTATAATAAAGAGGTTATTTATATTAGAGTGCTCGACGGGTTTAAAATCCTATTCGATATCTATAAATAGCCCCGCGAAGTTATTCGCCGTGTTTAAGCCGTCCGAAAGACTATTATACCACCCGGCACTACCCTTATAGTCCCTACCTCTTAGAAAGAACTTCCTAAAGACCGCGCTTATACTTTCTTCGCCTCTTACGCTAATGCTATTTATAGCATCGTCGATACTAAATCTCTTCCTACTATCCTTATTACTAATAGCACGAACGTTAACCTTATTATTAAGCGTAAGTAGAAGCTTAGCTAGATATAGGAGTATTAGGAGTCTAGCTATTTTACCGCCCTATCTTAGAAATCAGCTATAAAGGCTCTAACGCTAGCTACGGCAGTTTCGCCTGCTTTTAAAGCCGCTGCTATACTATCCTCTTCTATAGGAACCGCTATTACTACTACTGCTTCTTCTATTAATTTATTAGTTAACGTTGCGAGCACTTTTCCACTTACTTAGGAAGTCCTCGAGTGCTTATAGGCTCCCGCCCTATCTTAGCCTATAGAAGCTCTTATTCTAGGCATTTCTCTAACGCCTTCGCTATCCGACTCTATCTACGCTTATATTATAGCTTCTTTAGCAGGACCCGCTAAGTAGTCTAAGGTTCGCTAGAACCTCGTAGTAGCTACTACTAATATAACGGTAGCTGCTATAGCTATTAAGATAGACGCCGCGGATAGAATTAAGGATCCCTTCTCTAGCCGTATTTTATACTAAACGTACGTTTAGCGCCTACCGGAGCTTTAAGAAAAATACACTAAGGAAGGGATTTATATTTTCGACTATAGCCCCTCTTTCGTACGCTACGTTAAGAAGCTTCTTAGGAAATACTCCTAGCTCTAGCGAGATATAAGCACCGCCGTCGTAGAAATTAGAAAGGAATTAATAATCCCCTTAATCGACAATTAGCACGAAAAACGAGTTGCTTAAAGGCCTTACCCGTAAAGGCTTCGCGATAGGAAGGTTATCGACGATATATTTAACCTACTTTATAAGTAGGGTCGCTTAGAGTAGGCCGACGAGCCTACGCCGTTCGTAGCACCTATCTTTATAGTCTAGCGTATAGCCTAAGGCGAGACTAAAGGCTAAGTCGTTATTAACCTACGTGCCGTTAATAGTATTACTATCCCGGACTCTTACCCTCTACCGCTATAAAGCTCTATTATTGCTAAACTCTTAAGCGCTTGTTTTATTACTACTATCGACGCTTCCGCCTTCTTCTATTAGTTTCGAGTTAAACTTAAGCATTAAGGCAGGTTTACTATTATAAGTTATCGAGGTCTAAAGCGCTTAATAGTTATACCTATCGGCTTCCGCAATAGCCTAGTGTATATATAACGCTATATAGACCGAGTTCTCCGTCCGCACTAGGGCTATAGCCACGCGTTTATTAATAATATTATTATTTATTCCGCTATAAAAGAGGAATACTTTTAATATCTCGAGGCTATCTTTAAGCTCTTCGCATCGCTTAATCTATCTATAAGCCCTACTAAGAGCTAGATCGGCTACCCTTCCGTAGAGTTGCTTAGATTTCGTATCGACGCGTTTAAGATAAGCACTACAAAGTATAGGCTTACCGCCTTTATAAAGCTTCTATTTCCTAATAATCTCGCCGCTTTTAAACACTATATTAGCGCTATAAGGTATATTCGCAACCTTATCCTATACTATAGCGCTTCTATTACCCCTCTATAGGATTGTAAGACTAGTCTTCTAGCTTAAGGTCGCTTAATCGGCAAGGTTAAGAACGGGAACCCTAATAAGCGGAAGTCCTATACACGAGTTATATCGTTTTAGCCGACCTTAGCCGAGCTTTCCTCCTTCGCCTTCCTTTAGAAGGAAATTACTTCTAGCCGTATAATTTACTATATAGACCCGTAAAAGAGGCTATTCTATTAGATTAACGCCTCCTTATAGTAAGGCTTCGCAGCCGTCTTTTTCTATCTCTACGACGGTACCGTTTAGCAGCTAGGCTAGCCTATTTTAGTTAAAGCTATTATACCTATCTGCTTCCTCTCTTATACTCTAACGAAAGCCGAGTAGTCCTATAGTCCCTTAGAACTAAAGGTCGCCTATCTCGTATAGGCTATAAAGAAGATACGCACTACGGTATAGTCGTTAACCCTCCCGCTCGTAGTCTTAACTAATTACTCTGCGATTAAGCAGATCGTCGCTAAGAAGACCTTTAATACTTCTAGTATAGACCGAGCTAACCGTCGCCTAGTTATAGCCTTAATTTATCTCTCTAAGTACGATATTAAGGTTTATTACCTCCTTAGTAAGAAGAACTTTATTCCCAACGCCTTTAGTCGCCTACTAGCCGAAGAGTCCGATTAGCTGCTTAACCGTCGCTGCCCCGACTTTACTATACTTAACGATATACTTATAGCCTCCGAAGCTATTATAGCTCTTAAAAAACACGAGGAATTCGCCGTCGCTTACGATAATAACCCTTACTATAAGCGAATACTTTAGATAATCGCGGATAGCGAGGACGCTATCGAGAGTCTTTCCTCGCCCTTAGAAGGAGCTATAGTTACTAACTCTATAGTAAGGACAAAAGCGCAGCTTAAACGCCGCGGCATACCGTTCTTTATAGTCGATAAGCTCTTATACTATAAAAGCCCCGACGGCTTTACCCGGCTATATATCCCTAACGCCTTCGTCCTATCTATAATCTCGGCAGCTTATAATAATAAGAACTACTTCGGCGTCGTCTATATAATTAAGGACCTAGAGATATACTTAATTCGCGGAGTCACCCGTTAGGTAAAAAAGCATATCGCGGCCTATAAAGTCTATTGCTTTAGCTAAATAGACCGTTAGACCCTTACCGGCAGCTATAAGCCTATTCGCCCCCCGCTACTTTTAATATAGAGTATCGCGATAGACTTTATAACCGATATACCGCCCTTACCTTTAGCAAGCTCCCTATAGTAGATCCTAGGCTTTAATATCTTTAACTAACTTCTTACGGTTACTTACCTAACTAGCAAGAGATGCTTGCTAATCCTAGGCAACGCAAAGTACGGTATAAAGGACTAAGCTTAAAGCCTAGCCCGTTAGTTGCTTCTTTCCGATTAAGGCATGCCGAGAACTATTATTAGCGACTAGGATCGTAAATTTATATCCGACTTTTAGAAAGGCCTTTAGAGCGTATTTAGCACTAAAATTATAATAACTACCGCCTACTACCTATAGGCTAACGGGCTTACCGAACGGCGCAATTAGACCGTAGAGACCGCTTTACGAATGTCTTATATTAAGGATCTTAGCCTAGATTAAAAGATAATAATCCCCGCCCTTTAGTAGAATCTAAACACGGTATTTAACGCTAATATAAAGATCTCTGCCTATAAATCTATCTTCGGCTTTAATATACGTAGACTATTAGAAGCTGCCGATAATATCCTAAGCACTACTACGGACGAATTGCCCTACTTGCGAGAAGTTATCCGTAGATAAGCGAGCCTAGCTATAGACCTAGCCGCTATAAAGGCTAAGCAGCGGTATAACGCAAAACACCGGCCGGTTCTTCTTAAAGCTAGTAATAAGGTCTATCTAAAGTTATATATAGGCTATCACAAGCCTAGCTAGCCGCTAAAGAAATAGTCGCGGCAACGAGAAGGCCCTTTCGTTATTAAGCGTATAGTTAATAACCTCGCGGCGGAACTTATACTCCTAAGCTAAGTTAGGATCTACCCCGTCGTATCTATTTAGCACCTTAAGCTCGCTTACGATAGTTACTACGTTAAACTAAAGCCTAGGCCTATTAAAGCAGCTTGCGATATCGAATAAGCGCTTAATAACGGAGACTAGCACTATAAGGTCGAGCGCTTAATAGATATCTATATTCATCGCATCGGTCGGTTAAAGCAACCTATAACTAAATACCTCGTACGATAGAAAGGATAGGCTGCTATATATAACTAATAGGTCTAAGCTAAATAGGTCTCTGCTAAAGCTATTACGGAGTTCTAGGGTCGCCCTCTAGCACGCGCTATACGAAGTAAGAAGGCCGCTTAGCAGAAGGAACGATTAGAGGAATAATCACTAGTAGATATAAGCATAACTTATAAGAATAAAAGGAAGGATTTAGGCAATAGGAGTATTCCTCCTAATTGCCTAATTAGGATTATATTATAACTGCTATAAGCAGTAGTGTTTTCTTTTAAGCCGGCATTCTAATATATATAAAGCATCCTCTATGCTATATGCCGGGGCTAATGTAATTAGCTATAGATAAGATAGTAGGGAGCTATTCCTAGCTCCCGGGGCTTACGCCTACCTAATAGAAGCATCCTTCTTTATATATACATTCTTAGTGCCTAGTGTATTAAATAGCGAAAGCTCGTAGTTTAAGAATAAGAGCGGCTCTTATTCCTTTAATAGCTATAAGGGCTACTTAAAGGCCTAAGCCGGTGCTTAAGCCGGCGAAGAGGCCTAAGATCGTAAGACCCTTACCTACCTTAATATTAAATTAAGGCACGTTTAATATTAATACGCCGCTTACCGTAGCTAAGTCCGCCGCCTATACTACTACTACCGCCGCTATTAATAAGGTAGGTCTTACCGCGGAATTTAAGGCGGTATACGCACTCGCGAGAGAGATCTCCGCCCGTATTGCGTTTAATACCGCCTTTACCGTCGCCTACGATACTATCGCTCTTCCCCTCGCCCCCGACGGCGCCTCCGACGGCGCCGCTCCTAACGTCGCCGCCTTAAGAGCTTACCTAGCACTCGCCCCTAACGTCGCCCCTACTAAGGACGATATTAATACTAATACTAGCAAAGGAGTCTTAGGTCTAAGGCTAGAGGATAAGGAAGAGGACGAAGGCGAGGGCGAGGATATGCCTATACGTAGGCGGGTTATTAATCCTACTATAGCTAACTAACGCCTATAGATTAAGACCTTACGGTTAATCGCTATAATATTAGTTCTAGATATTATAACGGCTTTTAGTCTCTCGTAAAGGTAGGTTTACTATATATTAAGCTATAATATAACGCCGGCCTATAAGAATAATAGACGCCCTTTAATTATACTAAGACCTTTTTTAAATAGTCTTAAAAGTATAATTTATACGCTAAAGAAGACTAAATAGTTCTTATTACCTATATAGCTATATAAAGCTATTCCTAAGCTTCGCCTCTATAGTAGTAAGGCTATATATAACGCTTTAACTATAATTAAAGCCCGACGCTGCCTTTAATAGGTATATCTATAGGAATAAGGGATATCCGTATTATTAAGGTAGTTACGCACACGTAATCCGTAGGATTACGTGCACGCAATAAAGCTATATCTCTACAAGGCCTTCCCCTCTTCCTTAGCTATATTATAGATTTAATAATAATAATAACTTAATAGATCTATCCGGCTAGTCACCGTTATTAAAGCCTTACTAATACTAATTAGTAAAGGCTTCTCCGCTAGTTTTACCTACTAAGAGATTCCTTTATAGATAGTAAGGAAGAAGAGATAAGATTTATCACCCTCTATTATATAAAACACCTATTAACTCGGGAATACTCTAAGAAGGTCGTCTTTATGCTAAGAATAAGGACATCTCCGGCCTAATCTAACGGTCGAGACGTCTTTCCAAGCTTTTAATAGGGCCGGTCACTTCTATCCTCGATAGGCAAGCTAACACCAATTAGAAGTGCGTCTATAACGCCGACAAATATCGTAAAGAACCTTACGACCGACAATCTCGACTCCTTTAATAGCTAGTTCGAGCAACTAATGCCGCCGCTACCGCCGACGCGGTATACCTATTAACCGCCGAAGAGAGCTCTTCTAAACGCTCTCTTAAGAAAGCTCTTCCAACGGCACCTTAGACAACCACGAGCCCGACCCTCGGACCACTCATCACTATAAAGCCCGCCGCCTGCTTTCGACAAGCATCGCGAAGACCCTCGCGACTATAAGAATATAGTCCGCTTGCTGCCTTAAGCTATAAGAATACAGTCCGCTTGCTGCCTTAAGCCCGCTACGAGAATACAGTCCGCTTGCTGCCTTAAGCCACGAGAATACAGTCCGCTTGCTGCTATAAGCCTACCGCAAACATAAAGCCGCTAGTTGCTTTATTAGGTCAATCACTAATCCCGCACGCTGCTTTAAGCCCGCCTACTGCTTTAAGCCCGCCTACTGCTTTAAAGCCCGTACGCTGCTTTTCGCCTTTTATTCTAATTTATTAGAAAGAGCTCTAGAAAGCGCAATACGGCATGCATCATTAGGGACTTCAACGCCGCAGCCCGTAGCCCTTAGCCACTCGTTGCATCACTAGCCCTTTCCTTCCCAACGCTCGTTATCTCGAATTCGCCCTGCTTTTTTGCCTCGAATTCGCCCTGCTTTTTGCCTCGAATTCGCCCTGCTTTTTACCTCGAATTCACCCACGCTCTTTACCTTGCTTTCTGCGCCCTGCTTTCTGCGCCTTAGCAACGCTCTTAGCAACGCCCTTTGCAACGCTTTTTGCAGCCTTAGCAGCCTACATTCGTTGCGTTACTTTTCGCCCTTAGCTTAGCAGCTTCACCCTACAGCCGCTCCGACGCTCCTTGCACCACACGGCCCAAACGGCCCTCTTTCCCTTTGTTCGTTGCGTATCTCTATTCGGTGGAAAATCCCGGATTCTTATTGCTCTTATTGTCATCTTATTGAAAGAACTGCCAGTATGGGAATAGGGGATATCCGCATTGTTAAGGTAGTTACGCACACGTGATCCGTAGGATCACGTGCACGCAATAAGGCCACATCTCTACGAGGCCTTCCCCTCTTCCTTAGCTACATTATAGATTTAACAACAACAACTTAATAGATCCATCCGGCTAGTCACCGTTACTAAAGCCTTACTAACAATATCTTAACTTAGAAATATCTTAGCGTATACGGATTAAGTTTACTCTTCGTTAGCGGTATCTTACTAAAGAAGATTAGGAATAATAGATTTAGTCTAACGAGACCTATATTACTAGCGTCCTTCGTCGCCGCTAAATAATACTCTTTCTAAGTTAGTCCTTTCTTAATTATCTCTTAATATATTTTATTTATTATATTTATCTTTATTAGACGATTACGTAAACGAGTTCGGGAAGTCTTAAGTTAAAGGCAATAGTATTATATTCTAAGGCTACTTCGCCGGCGTAGAGAAAGGCATATATAAATTATAGGATAAAGCAGCTTTAGGCTACGCAACGGTAGAGTCTTATTCCGAATATATTTTGCCTTTATTCTAGGACTTTTAGCTTTAGCGGAAGGAATTTATAATTTAGTAAGATAATGCCTTAACGCATATAGCCGCTTATATAAAAGAGGTTATCGCGAGGCTCTTCCTAAATGCGAAGTATGCCGTATAGCCGCTTAATAGCCTTAATCTTAACCTAATTAAGCATATATAGGCAGAGATAAAGGCATAGATTAATAATAAATACGTCTAGCGGCCTAAAGGCTAAATCCTTAGAGGTGCTATTATTAAAGCTTAAAACGCTATTTCTAACGATTTTCTACTACGTTTAGTATATTCGATGCCGAGGAGGCTTTAAGCTATGCTTAAGGCGGGCGGCGGATATTCTAGATACTAATTAACATTCGGGTACTTTTATTTATACTACGTTTTGCCTATTTCTAATGTATTTTTCTATATCCTTATATATCTCTTATCTTAGCGGCAATATACACTACCCTTATAAAAGGGCGGGGAAAATAAGGCCTTAATTTATATATTTACAATCTTTTAGGGATATAGCTATACTACGGTAGTACTACTACTATCGGTTCTTCGCGATCGATTATAGGATGGGGGACTAGTATAGTACTAGAGGGAATTAAGCCCGGCCTTAGCAGCTGTTAGATCTTCGATCTACAGCCTACTAAATAAGGATGCGAGAGATGTGTGTTATAGCGGCCGTTAGGGCGCTGCAGCGGCTATAAGGCCGCTAAAAGCAGTATATTTATATATATAATAATAATGCTTATTGTGCCCGAAAAAGGGCTGCCTCGAGACCTTATTTAAGGGGTCTCTTAGCCTAATTTCCCGTCCGTAATCCCGTACGTGATCTATCCCTTTACCCGCGGATCTAATATACCCCTTTAGCTTCGATCGCAATGCGAGGGAAGCTAGACTAAAGAGCTTAAATCCGGGGTCTTTTGCTAATGTTTAATTAATCTATTAATCGGGGCGGATTATCGTATTCTTCCGGGTCCTCCTTACGACCGACTATAGTAGTAATTACAACTCGGCATTTTATACCTTTACGCTACCGTATACGCCTTTTAGCGGCAATAATACGCCTTATTCCTTCTATTCCTCCTATATTATATTAGTCGATCGCTTCGGAAGGTTCGTATGGTTTATTAGAGTGTGCGGGCGGACGAGAGCTTATATAGCCGAGGCTAGTATTCCCGAGGGCTTATGTATATAGCCGAGGGTTATATTCCTAAGGGCTTATATATATAGCCGAGGGTTATATATAGCCGAGGGCTTTATATTGCCGAGGGCTTTATATAAAGTCGAGGCTTATATAGCCGTAGGCTTATGTTATTAATTAAGTAATGCGGACGAAGCCGCGAGAGCTACTTGCTTAAGTTATTAATTAAGTAATACGTTGCTGCTTAAGCGAGTATTACTGCTTAAGCGAGTATAATGCGGACGAATGCCGTAATAAGTGCGGACGAAGAAGTCTTCCGTCGCTGCGAGAGCTTTCGCTATAAGAGCTACTTGCTCGAGAGCTGCTTGCTCGAAAGCTGCTTGCTTAAGAGCTATTTGCTCGAGAGCTGCTTGCTCGAATATTGTTTATAACAAGGGTAGTCTTTCGTCTTACTGCGACGAGGGTCTCTACCGCTCGCTACGACGAGGGACTCTACCGCTCGCTGCGATAAGGGACTCTACCGCTCGCCGTGATATATATATTGCTTAAGAGCCGTTTGCTCGAATAAGTGCGACGAGGGACTCTACCGCTCGCCGTAAGAGCTATTTGCTTAAGTAAGTAGGTATATATAAGGGAGAGGGACTCTACTACTCGCTATAAGAGCTGCTTGCTCGAATGTTATATACGTAATAAAGGGGGTTTTCCGACGCCGCGAGAGCTGCTTGCTTAAGGGCCGTTTGCTCGAGAGCTATTTGCTCGAGAGCTGCTTGCTTGAGAGCTGCTTACTACGACGAGGGACTTTTTCCTTCTTTCCGCCGCCGCGAGCTATTAGCTCGTCGAGAGCTATTAGCTTATATAATACTACGACGAGAGAGTCTTCCTCCCGCCGCGTTATGTGTTTGCTAGCGACGACGAAAGAGTCTTCTTCTCTTCCGCCGCTGCGAAATGTGTGTTACGACGAGAGAGTCTTCCTCCCGCCGCGATATATATGCTGCGACGAGAGAGTGTTCCTCTCGCCGCCGCGATGTATTTGCCGTAACGACGAAAGAGTCTTCTTCTTCCGCCGCCGCGACTGCTATATGCTACGACGAGAGAGTCTTTCTTTTCTCCTCTCGCCGCCGCGAATATATTATTACTGCTACGACGAGAGACTTTACCGCTCGCCGCGACGAGGGACTTTGCCGCTTACCGCGATAAGTAACTCTTTCTTTCTCTCGCCGCGATATATATGCTACGACGAGAGAGTCTTCCTCCCGCCGCGATATATATACTACGACGAGAGAGTGTTCCTCTTACCGCCGCGAGCTATTAGTTTATGTAAGTATACGCGACGAGGGAGTCTTCCTCCCGCCGCCGCCGATGTGTATGCTACGACGAGAGAGTCTTCCTCCTACCGCGATGTATTATTGCTGCGATAATAAAAGAGTCTTCTTCTCTTCCCGCCGCCGCGAGCTATTAGCTTATAAGCTAATAGCTTATGTTTTATCTAAGTGTTTTATCTAAGTGTGCGGACGAGGGGTCTCTACCGCTCGCCGCGAATAGCTTATATAGTCTTATTTATTTAATGCTACGGAGGGGTTAACTCCTTAATATAGGCTTATTTAATACTACGGAGGGGTTTGCTCCTTAATATAGGCTTATTTAATGCCATAGAGGGGTTTGCTCCTTAATGTAGGCTTATTAATACTACGGAGGGGTTAACTCCTTAATATAGGCTTGTTTTTAGCTTGGCTAGCTAACGAGGGAATTACCCTCTCGCCTCTACTAATAGTAGGATGTATCTTAGCTAGCTAACGAAGGAATCACCCTCTCGCCTCTACTAGTAGCAATAGGATATATATTTAGCTAGCTAACGAGGGAATCACCCTCTCGCCTCTGCTAGTAGTAGTAGGATATGTTTTTAGCTAGGGAATCACCCCTTTTTGCCTTTATTAAAAGCAGTGTATATTGTTCTTTCTAGTGCCGCGAGGTAGTCTCTTACGGGCTTTTTTTCGATATATTAGTGCTATTTAGTGCGGGCTTTTTCGATGTATTAGTGCCGCGAGTCTTACGGGCTTTTTCGATATATTAGTACCGCGAGTCTTATAGGCTTTTTCGATAATAATGCCGCGAGGATAGTTCTCGCGGGCTTAGTTCGATGTAGTGCCGCGAGGTGGTTCTCGCGGGCTTTATTCGATGTAATGCCGCGAGGTAGTTCTCGCGGGCTTTTGTTCTTAATGTAAGAGGAATATATCTAGTCCTCTTGCCGAGCATGATTAGCTAGGCTGTCTCGCGGTTTAAAGGGGGCCTAATAGGTTAAATAAATAGTGGCTTCTCTTAGTAGCTTAGCTAGAAGACTAAGACTCTTAATTATTAGATCTTCGATCTACGGCCTACTAAATGAGGATGCGAGAGATATGTGTTATAGCGGCCGTTAGGGCGCTGCAGCGGCTGTAAGGCCGCTGAAAGCAGTATATTTGTGTATGTGATAATAATGCTTGTTGTGCCCGAAAAGGGGCTGCCTCGAGACCTTATTTAAGGGGTCTCTTGGCCTAATTTCCCGTCCGTGATCCCGCACGTGATCTATCCCTTTACCCGCGGATCTGACAGCAGCGGGATAAGTGGGTTTTAGCGCGATCTGGCCTCCTATGAAATAGTATCTCATTGGACCCCTCTGCATTTTTCCAACGCCAAGACCGAAGCTGGATGCGTTAGGTAATCAGCGAGGGGAGGCCCTGAAGCTCCCCCTTCATGGGGCCCTGAAACTACCTACACGCTGGCGGCTGAGAGCCGTAAACGCAGCATCTTTTCCGAGAGGCGTCGTCGAATCTCCCGAGTTCTGAAGCCATCCACAGCCGGCCGATTGATTGACGACACTCGACGACGGCCCATCAAGCAGCACGGGTAGATAGATCCATCGACTGATCGAGCCATCGCCAGGAGCTGCAGCTCCCGCTCCGATCCCCTGATGCGCTGATCCCTTGTCGGCGCCGCTTCTCCTTCGACTGACGGTTGCAACACCTCGGCGCCATGCCCTTCGCCCGCCGCAGACGCAATGTCGTTGTCGCCGCCTGCCTCGTCTGTGCCCTGTGGAAGCTGTGGTCTGTGGCATGGCCGAGGCAGCTCTCGTCACCCTCGCCCTCGCCGTCGTCCTCACTGTCGGCTCTCGATGACTGGGCTCGGCTCGAGCACTGGATGAACCAAGCGTCGCCCCCGCCGCGCGTCCAAAGCGTCGCCAGCAGCTTCGACTGGAGCAGCGTCGAGCTCCACTACCTGCCGGCCTCGTCGTCGCCGTCGCCCATGCCCAAGCGCCCGCCCGGCCGCGCCCCGAGTATCCAGCACCGCTTCGAGGCCGAGTCCCCGCGCGATGTCAAGATCCGCCTCGCCAGGCTGGGCGACGTCAGGAAGACCTTCCAGGACAACTGGGAGAGCTACCGACGCTTTGCCTGGAAAAAGGATGCCCTGCTCCCCATCTCGGCTGGGTCGCGGGACCAGTTCTCGGGCTGGGCTGCTACCCTCGTCGACTGCTTGGATACGCTGTGGATCATGGGCCTGCGCGACGAGTTCAACGAGGCCGTTGCTGCCGTCGCCACCATTGACTTTGGCAAGTCGTCGACGTCCCGCGTCAACGTCTTCGAGACGAATATCCGCTACCTCGGCGGCTTGCTGGCCGCCTACGACTTGAGCGGCAACGACATCCTCCTCAGCAAGGCGATTGAGCTGGGCAACATGCTCTATGGCGCCTTCAACTCCAAAAACGGCATGCCCGTCGACTTTCTCGACTTTGCCGCCGCGAAACAGGGCGGCGGGCTCAAGGTCGAGGGCACCGTCGTGTCGGCCTCGCCGGGCACCCTCTCGCTCGAGATGACGCGCCTGTCGCAGGTCACGGGCGATGCCAAGTACCACAGCGTCGTGTCCCGGCTCATGCATGTCTTTTACCAAGGCCAGAACAAGACGGCCCTGCCCGGCGTCTGGCCGATCTGGGTCTCGATGAGCCGCCAGGACGTTACCAGCGGGAGCACCTTCACCCTCGGCGGCGGCGCGGACTCGCTCTACGAGTATTTGCCAAAGATGCACCAGCTCATGGGAGGCGGCGATCCCAAGTACCAAGTCATGTTCAGGACGTTTGCCGACACTGCCGACAAGCACCTTCTCTTCCGGCCCATGCTACCCAAAGAAGACGACATTCTGCTGCCGGGAAACATCAACATTGTCGCCGGCGAGCCCGTGCTGGTTCCCGAGACGGAGCATCTCGCCTGCTTCGTCGGCGGCATGTGGGGCCTGGCCGGCCGCCTGTTTGAACAGCCGGCCGACGTGGACCGGGGCGCCAAGCTGACCAACGGCTGCGTCTTTGCCTACCGCTCGTTCCCCACTGGCATCATGCCCGAGCGGCTCGACCTTGCGCCCTGCAAGTCCCGAACCCACTGTCCCTGGAACGAGACGCTGTGGGACGAGGAGCGTAGCAAGCGGCCCGAATGGAAAAGCCACCTGCCCAAGGGCTTCACCACAGCCAAGGACCCGCGGTACCTGCTGCGGCCCGAGGCCATCGAGAGCGTCTTCTACATATACCGCATCACCGGCCGGGCCGAGTTCCGCGAGGCCGCGTGGGACATGTTTGAGGCTGTCAGCAAGGGCACGCGGACCGAGTACGCCAACGCCGCTGTCTTGGACGTGACCAAGGCTGACTATCCGCTGCCCATGGAAGACTACATGGAGGTGAGTTGAAGGCCCAAGACCTGATGACTCGCGCACGCTAATGTTGCTCCACCAGAGCTTCTGGCTTGCGGAGACGCTCAAGTACTTTTATCTCGTCTTTTCGTCGCCCGACATTATCAGCTTGGACGATTTTGTGCTGAACACGGAGGCACACCCTTTCAAGATACCGAAACAGTAGATTCCGCTGGTCGTTGAACCTCGATTGCATTTTAGAGTGCGTTTACGGCATGGGATTCGAGACGGCCCCTAGTGAACTGATGGGGAGGGGGCCGAGGCTTCAAGACTTTGGTCGCTGCACAAATCAAGAGGCCCTCATGCAAAGGCCGTCATGGTCAGTGAACTATATGCCCAGTACGTGCTAGATATAATAGAGTCGTTGACTGTGTAGCTACACGTAAAGACCTTTACTGTCCCATCCTAGTTCCTTGCAGCGTCGAGTCGGGCCATCCGATGGCAACCCACTGTGCGTCGTAATCGATAGAGATGCTCAAGATCAGGGTTCCTGATCAAGGAGGCCCTCTTCAACGGCCGTTTCCAAGGCCCCCTGGACATAGGCCTTATCATCGTCATGGTGAATTACTGTAAAGTATGCATAGCAAAAAGCTCGAAAGTTTAGCAGGTCCTCCTCGGGCAGGTAGCCCTTCAGGATCTTGGTGCGAGGGTTCACCGCCTCAACGCCGGGTTGGTCCAAGCTGATGAGCACGCGAGCCTCGGGACGGCCGCCAGTACCGAGAAACATGTAGTCTTGTTGTTCGAGATACGCGTGGTCAAGGAAGATGGTGTGCACTGTCCTGATAGTCCCATCGACCTGGAACTGCGAGAAGGCTTCATAGACGGCGTACTTGCTCCCCATGGCGGCGGTGAGCAGAGGAAACTCGGTCGTTGTGGGTCTCTGATGAGCTCGGGAAAATGTGTTGATGGTGGCAAGGCGGATGGGAGATGTTTGCGGTGTCATGCGAGGAGAGTTGAGGAGCGGCGAGAGGAAAGGGCGTCTTTTGTAACTCGACGGCATGCACCTGGCTGCTGACTTGTTCACGTCAATGGCGCATCGTAACTCCAGCGCTGGGCTCTCAAGATGACGGGCACGAGCGCCCCGCCCCGTCACTGAACGGTTCGCGACGCACAAAGGAAGCACGGCTCGCGGACGAATCATGGACGTGAACGGGGGGGATCTACCCGTAGGACACAGCATGAAGCGACGATGATGGGAGTCCAGCCAGTGTTCTGGCACGGAGCCGCTGCAAGGCAGGCACCCGAGTTTGTCTTTGTCAGTCTGTGGGCCGATTCGCGTGCCATGCCCGTGACCACCAGGGTCTTTGGCGGAGAAACCCGCACCGAGTCCATGTAACTAGACGTGAACAGCGCAGGCTGCAAGGCTGGTTGTTCGTGGTTCGTCTCGTGGTGTCGTGCAGGTGGTTGACGAGGCGCCTTGTCCGCCCCGCCATGGCGCAGTCCTGGGTATTTCGCTGACAGAATGCGGAGTCGAAGCCTCGAGCCAGGGTCATCGTGCTCGCTTGCGTCGTGTACTTGCTGGGCGAGGTTGATGGCGACTGGCTTGGGAGTTCCACGATGCAGAGAAACCGTTGGATAGCGCCGGCACTTGGCCCCGCATTTGACTGACCCGTTGAGATGATGTCATATCACATGACGAGAGTCACATGAATACGCACGTGCGTGAATTGATTGACGATTGACCCCTCTATCGATAAGCCCCGGGAGGCGGGGCGGCGCCGTGCCTCAACAATTCTTGTCGGGCAAAACCATCAAAGCCTCTGTCGAGTCACGACACCGACCGGCGCGCGCGTCCATCAAAGCTTGCTGCCAACTCCTCCAACGAGAGCACCCACCCCCCCTCTTTCGCTACGATGCCGCACGAGACACTGGTCGGTGGCTCGTGCTACACCGCCTCGACCGCGCAGGAGCTCAAAGCCCGCGCCAACAAGACCAGCCAGCCCAAGATCAAGGACATCCGCGGCCAATGGGTCTATTATGTCGACCTGCGGCGCGCAGACGCAACCGTCGTCGGCCAGGTCAAGGAGCTGCTGCACGACGTCGACTCACAGCCGCTGCTGGCCTCGGAGAGCGGCGCAAACTCGGTCACGGCCTTTGTCACGCCGCGCTACCTCTCGCCCTGGAGCTCGCAGGCCACCAGCATCGCCCACGTGTGCGGGCTCAAGGACCATGTGCGACGCGTCGAGAGGGGCCGCCTCGTCGTCGTCGAGTTCGAGGCGCCGCTTCACCCGGGGCAAGACGCCTCGTTTCGCCACGTCCTCTACGACCGCATGACTGAGACCTTTGCGCTCGAGAAACCGTCCCTACATGCCATGTTCGAGGCGGGCGCGCCGTCGCCTCTCGTCATCGTCGATATCTTTGCCGGTGGCTGCGATTCGATCGGCATCTTGCGAGAGTATAACCAGCAAAAGGGCCTCAGTCTCGACGAGTCCGAGATGCAGTACCTCGTCGACGCCTTTACGGAGCTGGGCCGGCCGCCCCACGATGTCGAGCTCTTCATGTTTGCTCAGGTCAACTCGGAGTAGGTCGTATCGGGTGTAGACATTACTCCGTCCTGAAACCTGCTGATCGCGGGAATACCAGGCATTGCCGCCACAAAGTCTTCAACGCCAGCTGGACAATCGACGGAGTGGCTCAGGACAAGAGTCTCTTCGAGATGATCCGAAACACCCACACAAAGACGCCAGAATATACCGTCTCTGCCTACAGCGATAACGCCGCTGTTCTTCAGGGCGAGCTGGCCAACTTCTGGGCCCCCGACTACTCCACCGGGACCTGGAAGCTCACCCCCGAGGTTGCCCATATTTTGGCCAAAGTAGAGGTAAGGATATATGCAGGTCATCTACTGTGTACCGCGTATTCCGTCTGGCAAATGCTGACTGCAGTTGCCGGAATAGACGCATAATCATCCTACCGCCATCTCGTGAGTTGACGCCCACGCCTGTCATTTTGACGCATGCTTCTCCCAAGGACGGGCCGGCTAACAGAGCACGGGCTAGACCGTTTCCCGGTGCCGCTACCGGTTCCGGCGGGGAGATTCGGGACGAAGCGGCCGTGGGCAGGGGCTCCGTCACAAAGGGAGGCCTCTGCGGATTCTGGGTGTCTGACCTCCTTATCCCCGACCACCGTGCTCCTTGGGAGCTCGACATCGGTCGCCCGGCACACTACGCCAGCAGTCTCGACATCATGTTGGAGGCCCCCATCGGGAGCGCGCGATTCAACAACGAGTTCGGGCGTCCATGCCTCACTGGCTGCTTCCGCACCCTCCTGACTCCGGCCGCTGGCCATGGGTCTTCCGCAAGCGAGGCAAAGGAGTGGCGCGGATACCACAAGCCCATCATGCTGGCCGGCGGCGTGGGATCCGTCCGTCCCCAAAACGCACTCAAGGAGGAAAAGCTTGTCCGCGAAGGCGCACACGTCATCGTCCTCGGCGGCCCAGCCATGCTCATCGGCCTCGGCGGTGGCGCTGCCTCGAGCAACGCGTCGGGTGAAGGTAACGCCGACCTGGACTTTGACAGCGTGCAGCGTGGCAACCCAGAGGTGAGGCGATTTTCTTTTCGCAACAGCGCAAGACTCATTGGCCTGACTTGGAGATTGTAGATGGAACGACGGGCCCAGATGGTCATCAACACATGCACGGCACTCGGAGACCAGAACCCGATTGCCATGATCCACGATGTCGGTGCCGGAGGTCTTTCGAATGCTCTTCCCGAACGTGAGTACGCGCGCGGACCGACTGGGATGGTGCCAGCGTTTGCTAACGCGCGCCCGTAGTCGTCAAGGACGCCGGCTACGGAGGCAACTTTGAGCTCCGCCAGGTCGAGAGTGCAGACAGCAGCATGAGCCCCCTCCAGATATGGTGCAACGAGGCGCAGGAACGATACGTTCTCTTGATCAACTCGGAGAACATGAACCGCTTCACCAGCATCTGCCGTCGGGAGCGCTGTGGCTTCTCCGACGTCGGGGCTGTTGCCTCGACCGACGCCGGCGGCGTGGCCAAGTTGGTCCTTACCGACCGGGAGTCCAAGGAATATCCGCGACCGATTGATCTGCCCATGGACACTCTCTTCCCTCCCAAGCGGCAGCAGAATCGCACAGTGGCGTCTCGCAAGCCACAACTTCTACCCTTTGATGCCCTGGGCTCCCTCCGACAGACGTGTGGTGACGACGTCGAGACTGCTGACCTGTTCAAGAAAGCCGTCGAGCGTGTGTTCCTGGTGCCAGCCGTCGGATCCAAGTCGTTCCTCATCACAATCGGCGACAGGACCGTCGGCGGCCTCACCACGCGCGATCAAATGGTTGGGCCGTGGCAGACGCCCGTGGCAGACGTGGCGGTTACGGCGACGGGCTTTAGCCTGGGCGGCAAACAAAGCACCGGCGAGGCCATGGCGGTGGGAGAGAAGCCGACCCTAGCGCTGATTGATGCCGCCGCTTCGGCAAGGATGGCGGTGGCGGAAAGTCTGTTGAACATTGGCGCCGCCGACATCATGGGCGACTTGCGACGCGTCAAGCTGTCTGCGAACTGGATGGCGGCCGTCAACCACCCTGGCGAAGGCGCCGCCCTGTACGAGGCGGTCCGTGCCATTGGCATGGAGATGTGCCCCGAGCTGAACATTAGCATCCCGGTCGGCAAGGATTCCACTTCGATGAAGGCCGTTTGGAAGGACAAGGAGGAGCTGAAGAGCGTGACGGCGCCCGTCTCGGTCGCCATCTCGGCGTTTGCCGTTGTCGAGGACGTGCGGAAGACGTGGACGCCACAGCTCCGGAGAGTCGACGAGGTGGGAGAGACGATCCTCTTGTTTGTCGACCTCGCCGAGGGGCGGCAGGCGCTGGGCGGCTCGGCGCTGGCGCAGTCGTTTGGGTCCATTGGCGATGAAGCTCCGGACATGAAGAACTTTGGTCTCATGGCCGACTACTTTGACGCGCTGGGGCAGCTGCACAAGAGCGGCGTGGTGCTGGCGTACCATGACCGGTCCGACGGCGGTTTGATGACGACGATTGCGGAGATGATGTTTGCTGGCCGGTGCGGCGTCGACATGATGATGGACGGCATCTCCAAGTCTGGTCGGGCGTCTGACATGGTCGAGGCTCTCTTCAACGAGGAGCTCGGCGCCGTCTTCCAGGTGCGGGCCGAGGACGAGATCAACTTCAAGAGATGCTTTGCGACGTGCGGGCCGCCGGCTGGGCTGGTCCGCAAGTTTGCCGTGGTCAAGTCCAAGGGCAGGCAGACGCTGACGATTCGCCACGGCGGCACTACCTTTGCCACGCTGGACCGCGCCGAGATGCAGCAGTGGTGGTCCAAGACGTCCCACGAGATGCAGCGGCTACGGGACAACCCGGCCTGCGCCGAGTCCGAGTATTCCACCATTGCGGACTCGGAGGATCCGGGCATCTCGTACAGGCTCACCTTTTCGCCGTCGGACAAGATCATGCCCCTGACGTCGTCTATCTCGGGCTTCTTTGGCAAGACGCCGCGCGTGGCCATACTCCGGGAGCAGGGCGTCAATGGCCATGCCGAGTTGGCCTTTGCCTTCAAGGCGGCAGGCTTCCAGCCAGTGGACATTCACATGACAGACATATTGGATGGCCGCTCCCTGGCCGACTTTACGGGCCTGGCTGCCCCCGGTGGCTTCTCCTACGGCGACGTTCTCGGTGCCGGGCAGGGCTGGGCCAAGTCGATCTTGATGCACGAGAATGCGCGGCGGGAGTTTGCCGAGTTTTTCAAGCGGACAGACACGTTTGCGCTGGGAGTCTGCAACGGGTGCCAGCTGCTCACGAGGATCAAGGAGCTGATTCCCGGCGCGGAGCACTGGCCGACGTTTGTCGACAATGCCTCGCAGCAGTTTGAGGCGCGGTACAGCATGGTCAAGATTGAGCAAGACGAGAGCAAGCCGTCGGTCTTTTTCCACGGGATGAACGGGTCGGCCCTCCCCGTGGTGGTCTCGCACGGAGAAGGCAGAGCGGCGTTCCCGTCGCCCAACTCGCTACAGGAGCTGTCGGGCGCGGGCATGATCCCGCTGCGCTACGTGGACAACCGCCTCAAGGTGACGGAGCGGTACCCGCTGAACCCGAACGGCAGTCCGGGCGGCGTTGCCGGCGTGTCGACCAAGGACGGCCGGTTCGTGGCCATGATGCCCCACCCCGAGCGGACGATTCTGGCCGACGTGAGCAGCTACGTGCCGCAGGAGGCAGTCGAGGAATGGGGCGAGTTTGGGCCGTGGTTGCGCGTCTTCCGCAGCGCACGGAGGTGGGTGGGGTAGACAAATGGGCTTCGGGGAGGACTGGAGAGGACGGCGGACGCGCAGGCAATCGGCGTCATTGAGGGCTAGAACTGGGTGTATTTACACGTGGCATGCGCAAGGTAAGAGTTGACATGTTGGAACCGGGGTGCTTGGGTCGATTGCATTTGCTTGGCGAACCTGATTGTACCGGGTTGCATCTCGTTGAGTGTCGACCAACTGTTGTCGAGCCCGTGGTCACAGAGCTGGGCCCTGCCAGCACTCGCGGCGTAGCCGGACATACCAGGCCTGCTTGTGGGGCAGGGCGACCTGCTTCTCCTTGACGAAGCCCAGGGCGTCTAGGTGGCGGAGGATCCTGTCTCGGCAGTGAGCCAGGAAAAGGGGAACGGCGGGACGGGGAGACGGGGAGCGCTACCTTTGGTTGTCGACGCGGGGCTCGAGGCAGACACTCATGGTCCTGAGGTCGGCGGTGAGACACCAGTGGACCAGACCCGTCAGCCAGGGGGCGACCCTTCCGCGAGCCCACTCCTCGCCAATCATGATGTGCAGGCCGCGGTCCCAGTCGCCGACGTCGCTGCCGACGTGGCGGCCAAGGAGATCCTCCCTGACCCAGTACAGCTCAAAGTAGCCAAAGGGGACGCCGTCCCAGAGCCCGATGACGGGGAAGGAGTGGGGCGCGGCGAGTGCGCGGGCGAGGCCGTCGGGGTCAAAGGGGCCCCAGAAGTCGGAGACGCGCGGGTTGGCGTGCCAGGACTCGAGCAGGGCGGCGTCGCTCATGGCGGCGAGGCGGGCGGCGCGGGCGGCGTCGGGCGGCGCGGGGCCGACGGGGCCGGGGTGCGGGACGGGCCGGGCCGAGGACGAGGCGACGCGCAGGCCGAGGTACTGGCCGACGCTGGGGACGAAGCGCGAGTAGAAGACGTCGCCCATGCGCGGGGGCCGGGGCCGCAGCGGGTGCCGCACGCCGTGGGTGACGACGTAGTGCAGCGGCGCGGGGGGGTAGTAGGTCGGGAGGTGCGAGGTCGAGGCAAAGGGGCCCGAGGCGGGCGGCGACGACGGGGCGGGGGCGCCGACGGGCTTGGGGGAGAAGAGGAAGAGCCGGCCCGGCAGCTGCCAGAACATGGGCCGCGACACAAAGACGTCGGCGCCGTGGGCTGCGGCGACGGCCGAGTCGGAGCAGGCCACGAGCCCCATGCGCTCGAGCTTGGCGAGCAGGTCCCGCCCGCCGAGCGCGCCGTCGGGCCGCACGCGGACGCGCCAGTCGGCGACGGGGCGCGCGTGCTCGGGCGCGTCGCCGGAGCGGCGCCGGGAGGGGCTCGGCCCCGGCTCCGGCTCGTGGTGGAAGTACCAGTACAGCGTGACCCAGAGAAGCATGGCCAGCTGGCGCGTGGGGCTCGCGGCCGGCCTGAACTCGGAGGCGGGCGGGTTGGCGACGGACGAGATGAAGAGCGAGTCGCTGCCGCGCGTGGGATGCGTAAAGGGGCGCTTCCTGCGTCCGTCCACTCTCCCGCCCGCCTCTCGACCCTGCTCCCTCCCTCCCTCCTCCTCCTCCTCCTCCTCCTCCCCTTCATCGCCGTCCTCGTCCGTTTGCAGCACCACGGTCCACCCGACCGGGTACGGATGGTGGTGTTCCCCGTGGCCGTGGCTCCGGAACCCGACGCCGGCGAAGACGGGCGAGACGGTAAACGTCTGCCCGTCGGGGAGGTGGACGAGGTGCGGCGCCATCATGTCCTGCCGCCTTTTTCTTCTTCTTTTGCTTCAGAGAGCGTCTTGTCGGGGTCAAAGTCGATCCAGGCTTTTAAGCAAGCCGCGTCTTGGGAGCGGGGCAGCCGGGAGACGCGGGGAAAGACGGAGGCCCGGCGGCACCCATTCGTTGCTGCAGCCGCGGAAATCACACCACTGTTGGACCATCTCACGACCTTGTCTGGGTAACGTAACTCGTAGGTACTAGTCTGTCTGTTTCTGCTTCGTCTAGGTGCAGCATTCTAAATGCAACGCTGGCGCTGCAACAGGCCCGGCGAGGAACTGCAAGGCCCTCCTCCTGCGTGCGCCAAAGCAGCAGCATCAACTCTCTCTACCGGGGCGCCGGCTTCTCTATATCAAAGCCAATGTCGCCTGTCCGCACCCATTCAGGAGACAAGGAGGGGAAAAAAGAAACGCCAGCTCCCCTCAAGTCGGCGCGTCCCCATCACCTCTTCTCAAGCCTAGGCCAGCTTGAGTCGGTCACGTCAACCCAGCCTCATTCCTTCTTGCATGTGCCCTTGTCTTCATCGCCCCCCTTGTCCCCCCGGTTTGCCTTGTCCTCGTCGCTCTTGTCGTCGTCCTCGTCGCACTCGTCGCCCTCGTCGTCGTCCGGCCTCCGTCTCTTCCTCGAGCTGCGCTCCTCCTCGAGCGCCTCCCGGACCTCCTCCCCGCCGAGATCGCCCATCTCGTCCCACTCGACGTCGTACTCGGTGGCCGCCAGCTTAATCTCCCTCCGCATCTGGTTTGCGTCGTGGACCAGCTGATCCCACTTGTGCTGGTCAAAGCCGCGCTCCTGGTACAGGGCGTTTTGCCGCCGCGACACCGTCACGTTCATGGCCGCCTTGTAGCTCAGGTCGCGGCTGATGAAGAGAAACCACAGGTAGCCGCCCATGATGGTGGTCAGGCCGGCCAGGTAGGTGACGGGCTCGACCAGGTCCCAGCCCATGTCGGTGTGAAAGGTGACGTAGTAGACAATGCCCCACCAGCTGGCGAGGGCCGCGAAGCCGCCCTTGGCCAGGCGGTAGGCGCCCTTGTGGGCCAGCAGGTCGCAGTCCTTTTTGACGTGGGACATTTGGTCAATCTGGCGAGACATCTTCCTCAGGCGCATGCGCATGTAGTAGGTCCGGTCCTTGAAGCTCGGCACGGCCACGCGAAGCTCCCGGGGGAGGCCCTCGATGTCAATGGCAAACTCTCGCCCGCGAGCCGCGTCCCTGATAAAGTCGCCGACCTCTGTGCTGCTGCTCCACCGCACCCAGCTGGTCTCGCTCTTGTTGGGGCCCTCGCGGCCGAGGCCCGAGTAGGGGGCGACGTTGGCGCCACGCTTCTCTCCAGAGCCCTGGCTGGGCTTCTCCCCCGAGCCCTGGCTGGGCTTCTCCCCCGAGCCCTGGCTGGGCTTCTCCCCCGAGCCCTTGTCGGGCTCCTTGTGGCCCGACTCGGCGCGGAATATGACGTCGGGCAGCTTCTCCCGCTTGCCCTTGCGCATGGGGGGTATCTCGGCCTGTATCAGGCGTTCCAGGTACGACAGCGGCTGCTGGGGGTGGACGAGGAGGGCCAGGGGTTCGACCGTCTCCTTGCTCCAGTGGCGCATCTCGTCTTGGGTGGCGTTGATGTGTTCCTGCTCGGGGTGAAAGGGCATGGGCAGGATGAGCTTGAGCAGCCGCGTGGGTGTCGTCAGCAGGCGGCCCTTTGTGACGTCTCCGGCGGCCGGGTCGTTGGAAGTGGCCTCTGGCAGGGCATTGCTGCTCTCGCGCAGCCACGGCCGGTCGTAGGCCTTTCTCTGCTGGCTCTTTGTCGTCGTCACCGACTCCCTGGTGTCGCCCACCGTCTTCTGGCGCGGCAGCTCGGTCGACGACGAGGGCGAGTCATGGTCGCCGAGGATCGAGGAAGCCGAGAACAAGCGCGTCAACGGGGGCGTGTGCGTGAGTCGCAGTGCTTTGGGGTGCTTGGTGGCGACGATTGCTGGGCCGAGGCGCGCCAATACAGGCACGCACAGTGTTGCTCGCCGCAAGACACCGCTCATGGCGCGCACCGCAAGCCGCCAGTTCAAGTTGCTCTGTCGAAGCAGCTCTCGGCAAGCTACAAGGCTGCAGCTCTGGTGGCTTCAATGGGGGTTGCGGGTTTGAAGCTCGCGGCGTGCAAAAGTAAAAAAAGCCCAGTCTATAGCTAAGGTGCCTCTATGGCTAAGGTGCCTTCTAGCGTGTAGGTCCCGGAGTCTAGAAATCTTAAAGGCGAGACGGAGGCGTCAAAGGGGCGGTCAGACGGAGAGGCGAGACGAGAGTGCAGGAGACGAGAGTGCAGACGAGACGAGAGTGCAGACGAGACGAGCCAACCCTCCTCACACTTCGTAACTCGTATGTACGTACCTAGTCAGGCCGACCCCCACTTGCGTAACGTCGAGGGGACGTTATAACGTCACTCGTCTGCATGACGTCAGCGACGCTAACACGGAAGCTAGTAAAGTGCAGTACTACCGTAGTAATTCAACAAATCGAGCCGGAATTTTCGTCTGGGGAAGTGGGGCCCCCACACGTTTCAGCGCCACCAAATTTGTACACGGAAAGTCCTAGGTTCCACCCACCGCCTCGCGATTTCGAAATTATCGTAGCAGGGGCGGGTGAGCTTGGTACCTTCCGCATACAAACTTGGTGGTGCTGAAACATGCGGGGGCCCCACTTCCCCAGACGAAAATTCCGGCTCGATTTGTTGAATTACTACGGTAGCCGCCTTGGGATAGGCTGGGTACATATGTACCTACGAATACAAAGGACTTGTACGATAAAGACGACAAGTCATCGTCAAAAAGGGCAAAACGAGGCTCTCGCAACTGAAGCCTCTTGGCCAAGGCTGATGACGGCAGGGACAGCAAACATTCCAGGCAAAGGCGCAGCATTAACTCTCCAACGTCAACGACATGCCCGCACGTCAGCAGACTCGTCGTCAAAACACCATCATCATCACACACCTACATGATGTGCTTCACGGCCGACAGACGACGGCCTGAAATCCACGCTCGACTCAGCCTTGCTGGCCACCGGCTCCACAGCCTGATGCTGATGCTCGGCTTCTGCTTGACCCTCGCCACCTCCTGGTCCCTCAGACTCCCGTCAAACACGTCGCCTTGCCAGCCACGGCACTCGGGCGTGAAAAACGTCAGCTCGACGTCGTTGGAAGTCACCCCCAGGCCCTGCACCACGTTCATCCTCGCACTCAAGCCCATAGTCGTCTTTGATCCGGGGAACAGGTCCAGTATCCGGTCCGCCGCCGCCCGCCTGTCGCGGGTCACATCCGGCAGCACCCTTTTGCGGACGCCTCTCTCGTCTGCAACGTGCCAGTCTGCATCTCTGCTCTTCTTCACCAGCCACGCGTAAAGCTGCTTTTGGTACCGCGAGCCGTCTTCTTCCTGCTCTCGCACGGGCACGCCCGAGTCTCTGGCGAAACTCTCCGAGTCAAAAAGGCGGCACCACGGCTTCTCTGCGGGCTCTTGCTCGACGCCATGGTGCACCCTGGTATCGTCGTCGTAGAGGCCCCAGACAACGTAGATGCCGGCCACCAAGCTCATGGTCGGCACGCCCACCTCGAAACAATGGATGCCTCCTACGAGACCCAGGCCCCGGCTGCAGGCATACGGGATGAGGCTCCGCAGCATCGGCACCGTCGGTGGCAACGAGTCGTGCGAGTACATTGTCGGGTAGCCCCCTACCATCCTCGTCGTCACCGAGTTGCCGCACCGCTGCGGCTGGTTCACGACACAGCAGACGGCGTCACTCGATGAGGATGCCCTGTCGTAAGTCGTCAGCCTCGACGACAGCAGACTCGGCCCACTGGGTCGAACGAGAAGCTTAATCTTCTTGCGCATGCCCTGTTCCACAGAGACGTCATCTACAACCGTCCAGTTCGAGCTAGCGTCTGGAGTGTTTGGCTGCCGATGGTAGATGGAGAGGGTTGTCGTGACAGGCGTCGATGGGCGCCTCCGGGGATTTACAAGAAAGATGGCATCGCAGGCGACTCGACGATAGAGGTCTCCGCCCATGTGCGCGAGCAGTATCGCCGGCCGCGTAAAGTAGTCCGAGGCACCGTTACAGTTCAGTATGCCAAGCGTCCAGTCATTTTCCCTCCAACTCTCCTCGCCAATGCCGTCAATCGGGTGGCCGACTCGACAGGAACAAAGCCAGAGCGTGACCGTCAGCAGCGTCTCGGAGACGTCCATGGGCTCAATGTTGTCACAGAGTCCCACGGCCAACCGCGGCATCATCTCGTTGTCAAAGTCGTAATACTCTCGCTGGGGCACAATGGGCGGTGCAAACTCAAACGCCTTGGGCCGTAGGGCGAGGCAGCCAGGCCGCAGCCCGCCCCCATCGCGGTCCGGCCTTGCCCTCCAGAGCAGGATCGAGTGGTCGTTGCAGCGCGCCAGGATGGCGGCCTGAAGTCTCATAAAGGCCCGTTCCCCTTCTCCATACAGCAGCGGCATACTGACGTCAAAGAGGCCCATGAGGGAGTAGGCAACGTCCTCTCTGCGAGTGGTGGAGCGGTTCGCAGCCCAGCTCATGATGACGGAGGCGTTCAAGGACCTGAGAATGTCGGAGAGGTTGTCTTTTGCGTTGCAGGCCTCGCACTTTCCGTTACGCAGCGGCGAGAGCGTCTTGGACGAGCACATGCAGTGCCGGCTGGTAAAGACACGGGGCAAGATGCCCGTCCTGTGGCATATGGGATGGGCAAGATGATGATCCCTGGTTCCGAACTGGACCCATTCTCTATCAAAAAAGACGACGTTTCGGGGGGCAATGAGCTCCTGCAGAGTCCAGCCGCGGTCGAACCACCGCGAGGCGCAGAAACCTACATGTCCATGATCCAACGGCAGGCTGGAAAGCTCAAAGTCGTCGAGGTACACGTAGCACACTGAAGATTGTTGGTACCACCGAAACATGGAGTTGATTGCCTCGGAGAGCTCGGCGCTGCTACGCTTGTCGATGCAGCACGTGTCGATCCATATGTGATCCAAGCCATCCAGGGACGCCCGAGCACAGCTCTGCTTGATCTTGTCGAAACGGGGGCTATGGCGAACATGGCTGGGCACATGGGTGCGCATATCCTCAAAAGTGACCTCGGATTTGCCCCATGTATGCGAGAGGATGGCGTAGGGCGGGACGTCTTGGTCGGCGCCCATAAAGGTGGTCAGACGAAGAGTATAAACATCAAGGAGTCGCATCTTGATTCGGTCCCCAGGAGACCAGCATTGAAGACGCCCGACGACGGAAGATGCAGAACAGGAAGCTCTCGGTTGGTGCGGCTTGGGAATACGACGGCTTTGAGCGTCGTATTGTGAAACATTCCTGCCCCCCTAGGTATCTGCGTCGACAGTCTCACGCTGGATCCCACGCGCCGGCACCTTTGACGAGGGCATGCGCGGAGCCACTGATGGCGCTGCTGCTGCATCCCCATGGCGAAGCGGCAGTGCTGAGGACTGCAATCGGCGACTTTCGGACGAGCTCGGTTTGGGGAGCATAGGCAACGTAAAACATGGCCGACTCTCTCTGATGCATCGTGTTGTACGAATAGAGAGTACTTCGTAGAGTTGGCGAGATAAGCCGACGTCAGAAACTTCAGGGCAGTAAGCAGGAAGCGGGGCACCGCCATCACCACGATTTCTCATCTCGGCCGAGTTACGATGTACTTCGTACATACTACATCCAATCTCTCCGTAGATTCAGGAGTCACCACCAGCAATGGCCGACTCAAACGTCTACCGGGCCAGCACCACGGCCCCCGTCAACATTGCCGTCGTCAAGTAGGTCCTCCATCTCTGCTCGACTCACTCGCGCCGCTGACCGACCGACCGTCTTCTTCTTGTAGATACTGGGGCAAACGCGACGCCAAGCTCAACCTCCCCACCAACAGCTCCCTCTCCGTCACTCTCTCGCAAGCCGACCTGCGCACCCTGACGACGGCCTCGTGCTCGGCCTCGTTTGCCCCGGGCGACAGCCTGACCCTCAATGCTGAGCCCGCCGACGTCGCCGGCCCCAGGACCCAGGCATGCTTCCGTGAGCTGCGCGCCCGCCGAGCCGCCCTCGAGGCTGCCGACCCAGCGCTCCCCAAGCTGTCCACCATGGCGCTGAGGATCGTGTCCGAGAACAACTTCCCCACCGCCGCGGGGCTTGCCTCGTCGGCCGCAGGCTTTGCCGCCCTTGTCCAGGCCATTGCCAACCTGTACGAGCTGCCCGACTCCCCGTCGCAGCTTAGCATCGTCGCGCGCCAGGGCTCCGGGTCGGCCTGCAGGAGCTTGCTTGGCGGCTACGTCGCGTGGCGGGCCGGCGAAAAGCAAGACGGCAGCGACTCCATGGCCGACATGGTGGCACCCGCCTCGCACTGGCCCAACATGCGAGCCCTCATCCTCGTCGCCAGCGCCGCCAAAAAGGGCGTCTCGTCGACTGCGGGTATGCAGCAGACGGTTGCCACGTCGCGTCTGTTCCAGCACAGGGTAGCCAGCGTCGTACCCGCCAGCATGGCCGCCATGGAGCAGGCAATCAGGCAGCGTGACTTTGCCGCCTTTGCCGAGGTGACAATGCGCGAGTCCAACTCGTTCCATGCCTGCTGCGCCGACACGTACCCGCCCATCTTTTACATGAACGACGTCTCCAGGGCCGCCATCCGCGCCGTCGAGGCCATCAACGCCGCGGCCGGCAAGACGGTGGCGGCCTACACATTCGACGCCGGGCCAAACTGCGTCGTCTACCATCTCGACGAGGACGCTGCTGCGGTCCTGGGGGCCTTTTCACCTGTGCTTGGCGGCGTCACTGGCTGGAAGCAAGGCTCTGTTGGCACGGCGTCGACTGTCGAGCTGGACCACGGCATCGCTGGCATGCTGAGGGACGGCGTGAGCAGGGTCATCATGACAGGCGTTGGCGAGGGCCCGGTGAAGACGGAGGAGCATCTGGTTGCAGAGCATGGGCAGCCAATGACGAGGTAATGAATGGTAGGCCACTGCCAACTGCACAAGCAACTGCACAAGTAGAGAGCCGTTTGGCAACATCAATCTGGGCACAAGATGCACTCGAGTGAATTCTGGTGACGCACACGCTCGTTTGTTCTTGCCTACTTTGGGTCGCCTGTCCCCGTGACAACACCTGCCACTGAGGCCGCACCTTCGACTTTCAACCACAACCACTTCGAAACAAGCTCTGAGTCACCCCCGAATATTTCACAACGACGCAAAAACTTTGCAAATGCAAGCTTGCAAATGCAAAGCCTTTACTTGACCTTCTGCCACGGACTGCCTGGGTCGTGGCACTACTCAGCCCCGCGTCTGGACAATCGCCTCCTCTCTCACCAGCAAACGCTGAGCAGCCATGGATTCGCATCGTCGCTTTGAGCTCTCGGACCTCTACCCCCGAGAGCCCAACCTCTTCAAGGTGGACGAGGAAGAGGACCTTTCTTTTGCGCCCTTGGTCAACTCGGGTCGCGACATCAGCGTCGTCGAGCTGTCCAAGTCGGGCTATGATCCCAAGCTATGGCTGCATTCGCCTGCGCGAGGCGTCGTTCGAGTACGTGCAAGACTGACTGAGCTTGATCGCGCAAATACTCACCCGACTCAGCAAGACAAGGGCCCCTTTCTCTCTCGCTCTCTACGTGGCTGGCGCAAGTTCATCCTCTCGGCCTTTCTCCCCGTCGACTTTCCAAACTCGGTCTCGGACGACTATCTCGCCTACCAGACGTACGACTCCCTCCAGGCCTTCTTCTCGACAATCACCTCCCTCCTCGCCAGTCGAGCCCTGCTCCAGGGCCTGGGCGTCGGCGATGCCAACTCGTCGGCCACTTATGCCATGCTGCTTACCATTCTCCGAGACGCCATCTCAAACATAGCAACCATTGTCTTTGCCCACCGCTTCGGCCTGAGGATCGAGCCGGAGGCCAAAAAGTATCGCTTCCTTGCCGACGTTTTCAACGACACGGCCTTTTTCCTCGAGCTCTGCAGCCCCTACCTCAGCTTCTGGGGCAAGGCCGTTGCAATGTGCACGGGCGAGGCCTTGAGGGCCGTCTGCGGCGTCGCGGCCGGCGCCAGCAAGGCGGCCCTGAGCTTGCACTTTGCCAAGAATGACAATCTTTCCGAGCTCAGCGCAAAAGAGGCAAGCCAGGAGACGGCCGTAAGTCTCATTGGCCTGCTCGTCGGCACCATTGTCGTCAGGCTCGTGCAGGACCCCAGGGCCGTCGTGTGTTTGGTCATTGCCCTGGTCCTCGGCCACCTGTGGACCAACTACCGCGGCGTCCGCTGCGTCCACATGAACTCGCTAAACAAGCAGCGCGCCAGCATCCTCTTCGAGGTTTACATGGAGTCGCGCGACATCTTGCGCCCCAACGAGGTTGCCGAAGAAGAGCGCATTTTGTTCTGGAATGGAATCATCACAAACTCTCACCAGGAGCCAGTCTTTCGCATCGACTTTGCCAAAAGCTACGCCCATGCCGTGAGCAGCGACGGAGTTGAACAGGAGATTGTCGCCGTCGACGGACCCATGCACACCAGGTTCGTCCGCCCCTACTCGCCCACCCGGCCGGGCCAGATCAAGATTCTTCTCTGGGACGGCGCAGAGCCCAAGCACGCCATTCTCGCGTGGTTCATGGCCATGGACACGGCCTGGATGACGGAAAAGGACGTGCCCTACGGAGATGCCAAGCCAGTGAGCCCGCGCAAGGCATCAGGTGACAATGGCCGAGGCAGGATCATTGACGAATTCAAACCGAGCGCCCGCGACGAACGCTTGTGGACCATGATGAAGTCGAAGGGATGGGATCTCGGCGCAGGAGTCATGGAGACGGGGCCGGGGGTTAGACTCGGCGTCAGAATGACCAAGCGAAAGAACGAGTGAGGCTTCGAGAGGGTGCGAGGGCTGCCCGCGTCCCGCAGAGCAGAGCATGACGATGACCTGACAAGAAGGCCATTGGAATCAAGAGCAGAAGAAATAGCGTCAAGGTCAGCAAATGCGATTCTGTTAATACAATATTGACGGGAGGGGCTGCCCAGGAATTGCCCAAGAAATCACTCCAACCAACTGCCCGTCTACAATGTGTGCCCCTTTTCCCATTCCCCCTCTTTGCGACTCCTGTAAACACCCATGCCATGATATCATTCACGCTCATCTCTTGTACACAGGGCCAATGCATCGAGCCCAGGCGCCGCTGTCAAACACACAGCCACGTCGACCCAAGACAGTCGACTCAAGCCATGCCGGTCCACCGCCAGGCGCGCATCTTGACGCCCTCCCAGGTGTTGAGCTTGGGCCGGACATCGAGGTAGAAGCTGGGGCCGGGCTGGCGGCCGCCGGGCCGGCCGGCGTAAAAGTCAATGACGTACTCGACGCGGGTGCCGCAGCGGTCGATGACCCAGTCGTGGCGGTCAAAGGGCGGCGTGTAGCCGAGGATGGTGTTGAGGCGGGCCGTTGGGGTCATGCGGGTGTTTTTGTTGGCAAAGGACTCGAGTTTGGGGCCGCCGCATCTATTCCACGTTATGATTAGAGCCTCGCTCCTCTCATCCTCGCATCTTGTATTGTGTTGCTTTGATGCCAAGGGAAACGTACCCGGAGGCCTCGAGGTAGGGCGCCTCCCATTGCTGAATCTCCTTCCAGGCGCGCTCGTTGACGGCGTTGTGGATGGGGACGACGGTCTTCATGTCTGCGACGCGGGCGTCGTAGCCCTTGCGCTTCATGGCGTCGAAGAACATCCTTTCCGACGGGTAGACCCAGTTGCCCGAGGCAGCATCGGCGCCGGACTCGATCTCGTGGTTTGCTGCCACGGGGGCCTTGGCCGACGCGGCGTGCTCGACGGGGCATGCTGCGGCTGCTTCTCCCCGGGCTGCGCCTGCCGGGCCGGGAGAGAAGCGCGGGATGCCGGAGACGGCGCGGCCGGTGTCGAGTGCGCCGTCGTTGCGGGTGGTCGCGGATTTGGGGGGGGGCTGTGTCGAGGAGGGGGGGGAGTACCAGGGGAGGTGCGCGGCCAGCGTCTGGGTCCAGGACGGGCGGCAGGCCGAGGACGAGAGCGCTGCTTCATCGATGGGGCACTGGGCGGTGGTGGTGTTGGTGCCTCCGCGCGGGTCAGAGGCTTGGGCTGCGCGAGCCTGGGCGAGCCATGCGTCGCGGGCGCGGTGGTCGACTGGACAGCCCTGGTCGGGGTCGTCCGTCATGGTTGGGGGCTGGGATGTGGGATGGTGAGTTGAGACGGGGAAAAAAAGATTGAAGATGGACTCACGATTCCATATGCGTGGTGATGTAAGCGTGGGCTGCTAGGTCTTGGCTACCCTGGACACGGGTGGGAGTCGAGTTGGTATACCTACTGCACCTCTAGCTCAAGGCTCCGGCACACCACCGTCATACATCATACATACCCGTTGGGAACTAAGGAACGCTTCGTCCCTTGAACACATGACAGACAACACATGACAGCATCTCGGCCGAGGGCTTGCGCCGGAGAGGGAGGATGACCGAGGTGAGCAGGGAGAGAGTGAGGGATACCGGTGAGGGACTCCCGTTACGTTATGTCCTGACCCCGGAGGAGACGCCTGCAAGGGGCTTCCTGCAGTGCATCGAGTGGGCGCCATCCGCTAGTAAGCGGAAGCGCTGTAGGAGGCCAACCCCCCGCCACAACGCGCGCTGCGGGTCACGCCGTCCCCTACAATAGCCTGCTGGAAGCCTCCACTGGAAGCTTGCCAGGCCCAGCGCCGACAACCTCAGTCTTTGCCAGCCATCGGCATGTTCCAAGTCGTCGTCTCGCCATCATGACTCCCGGCCGCGCTCCCTCGTCGTCTGCCCTTCTCCCCATGCCCGGCGCGCCCTCGTCCTCGTGGGCCGTCTACCGCGCGCGGGTGGGTGCTCTGCTGCGCCATGCCGACACCAAGATTCTCGTAGCCTTTTGGCTCCTCGGTGAGCCTTTGTGTGCCACGTTTTGTCCCGGTCCAGGGAATCAACGGCTGGCAAAGATACAATGGCTGACCCCCCCCCTAGGCCTCATCAACAACGTCCTCTACGTCATTATCCTCTCCGCCGCCCAGGACCTCGTCGGTTCCCTTCCCAAGGGCATCGTCCTCCTCGCCGACGTCATGCCCTCCTTTTTCCTCAAGCTCGTCGGCCCCTACTACATGCACGCCGTGCCATACCGCGTCCGCGTCCCCGTCTTCATCGCCCTCGCCTCGGCCGGCATGCTCATCGTCGCCCTCGCACCCCCGTCCCAGTCCGTCGGCCTCAGGTTGACGGGCGTCGTCTTGGCCAGCCTGAGCAGCGGCGGCGGCGAGCTCAGCTTCCTCTCTCTCCTGCACTACTACGGTCGCGGGGGCCTCGTGGGATGGGGATCCGGCACGGGGGCTGCCGGTCTGGTTGGCGCTGGCCTGTACGAGGTCATGACTGAGTGGTGGGGCTTTGGCGTTCGCGAGAGCTTGCTTCTCTCTGCATGCCTGCCGGCTCTCATGCTCGTAAGCTTCTTCTTCATTTTGCCACAGGAGCCGCTCCGCCGCGCCCAAGGCCGCAAGGGCTACGAGGCTGTGCGAGACGGGGAGACAGCCGGCGACGACGATGGCGACGACGTCCTCCCCGAAGCCGCGCCTTCGGCGCTGTTCGCTCCCTCAGCGACAGCTGTCCAAGTAGCCTCCCCAGCGCACGAGACGCCCAAATCGCCTTCGCTCGGGGCAAATCTGCGACGCGCAAAGTCGCTGTTTGTGCCGTACATGGTACCGCTGTTTGTGGTGTACCTCGCCGAGTACACCATCAACCAGGGCGTCGCGCCAACCTTGCTGTATCCGGTCGAGTCGTCGCCCTTCCGGCACCTGCGCAGCTTCTACCCCTTTTACGGATTCCTCTACCAGCTCGGCGTCTTCATCTCCCGATCGTCCGTGTCCATGGTCCGCATCGACGACCTCTACATGCCATCCTATCTCCAGGTGGGCAACCTGGTGCTGCTCACGCTCCATGCGCTCTTTTACTTTATCCCCTCGGTCTACGTGGTGTTTGTCATTATCTTTTGGGAAGGCCTTCTCGGAGGATGCGTATACGTCAACTGCTTTGCCGAGATTCTCGAAAAGGTGCCGCCAGAGGACCGCGAGTTTAGCCTGGGGGCGGCCACGGTGAGCGACAGCGCGGGCATCTGCACGGCCGGGCTGCTGAGCATTGCGCTGGAAACCAGCCTCTGCGACTACCAAGTCGCCCACGGACGGGACTGGTGTCGGAGAATCGAGGCCCAGAATGCGCGATGACAGGCACGCGTGTATGCTTGTGCCCCTGGGCATGCATGCGTGCGACATTGTTCCGTGTGTAGCGCTCTGATAAGGTCGTTGCATCTAGTAGTACTAGCATGCACCGTCACGGTACCATGACGTGCTCCGACGTTGCTGCAGCCGCCTCATCCACGTGCTGGTGAGGTGAGGGCAAACGTGGCTACGATGCTGGTCCTGGCAGTTTGCCGATGCGCGGCGGCTCCGCGTCTTGGAGGACGGAAAGCACCAGGGTTGCTTGGTTGGAGAGGTAGAGGTGGCAGCAGGTGAGAGGTGGCAGCGTGAAACCTGACAGCTGGAGGCGCCTGCGCTACCAAACCATAAGCGACTCGTGTCTGCAACGGGCAAGTCGCGGAGGTTTTGACCCAGCACTGGTCCAGAACCAGCACTGCCGGTCTGAACCAGGGCCGGAGGCGGGTCTTCTGATATGTACCAGGATACCTAGACCGTTTGTTTGCGCTCGCCTCACCGTATGCATGCGAGGAGCGTTGGGACGCACGTGTTGGGGTACGAGGACGTGAGCGGCGGCTGCAATGAGGCCTGGACATGTGATGCATTGAGCTGAAATAAGGGAAATAAGGCCTGGAACCGCCAAGGCCTTTGGGCGGCGGTCGGACGGCTGGGATGGCGCCCTGGCTGGCCAGTTTGGGCAAGGTGCAGAGACTTGGCGGGTTTAATGCATCCAGAAACTTAAAACCCACCGCAGCTCAGATAGCTCAGATTAGCTTGGTCGGTGATTCGATAGTCCCAACCATCCCCCCGTCTCGGAGCCCCTTCCCTCTTCTTCCCTCTGATACGAATACATGGTACTAGTACTATTTCGTACTCTCCGTCTTCTCCTTGGCTTCTCCTTGGCTGCATTTCATCCCGTCTTCTCTCCCTCCCCTCGTTGGTCCTTGGCCGCCACAAAGTCTCCCCGAGGGCAGCCTTCTCCCTCCTCCTTCTCACGTCCTAAGCCCTTCTTCTTGTCCTTCATTCACAAAACTCTTGTCCTTTATTCACAAAACGTCTTTTCGGCACTTGCTCATCCACTCATTTGGCCCCCACCAAGCCCCATCACTCTCGGTCCACCTCGCTGGCGACGTCGACAAGAGAGAGACAACCAACGACGCGACCAAGACGCATCACCGCCCGAGACCAACCGCAGCCGAAAAGGCCGGCGCGCATGCCGCCACCATGGTCTTCAACGGCTCCGTACGGTCAACGAGAGGAGCCGCCCTCGTCCTCGCCGCCCTCATCTGCGTCACGCTCCTCTTTGGCCTCTTGTCCACGTCGTCCGACTCTAGGGCGCTGCCTTCAAGGTAACATGGCCTCGCCTTTCCCGCTCCGACGTCCCGACAACTTCAGCTCACCCCGCGCAGGACCGAGTCTGCGACGGCCCCGGACTCTCCCTCTCCGATTCTCTTGGCCGACAGCGCCGTTGGCAAGTATGCCACTGACCTGCGCGACTTCTTCTACCACCAGCTCTGGAAGCCCTCCATCCACCCCGCGTCCCTGACCTACAGTCCCTTTGGCGCCTACAACTGGACCCTTCCCCGTCCTCCTCGCTGGAACAGGCCTCTCGGCAACGATCTCTGCATCATCGACCTCGATAACCGTCCCTTTGATCAGCCTGGCCAGGTGTTTGGGCCTGACGTCATGTCCTGGGACGACTCCCTCGGTGTCCACGGCCTGTCGCTGGGTATCATCAACCACTGGCTCTACGGTATGCCTCTGCTCTTGCCGACCTGACACCTTGGACGCGCCGCGACCGCTGACCCTTGTCCCCCCCCAAAGCCAAGATCCACGGCTACAAGTACTACTACGTTGCCATTGAGGACTACCCCGATCGACGGTCATCATGGAAGAAGCCGCCCGTCATGGCAAAGATTCTCAAGGAGCACGACGTCTGCGTATACCTCGACTCGGACGCCATCTTTCCCCGCCTCGACCTGCCGTTTGAGTGGCTCTTGAACTACTGGCAGCTCTTCCCCGAGATCAACTCGCTCGCCCTCGCAGTCGACCCCGACCTCGAGGGAAACAAGGACAGGTTCGGCAAGCTGTACCTCAACACGGGCTTCATCGTGGCGCAAAACAACCCCACGACGTACGACATCCTCGACGCATGGCAAAAGTGCCCCGACGAGGACGGCCCCTACCCGGCCTGTGTCGACTTCCGCTACAACGCCCCGGGCCAGCCGACGGACCAGGGTGGCTTCGGCACCTTTGTGCGCTACAACTTTACCGAGCACATCCGCGAGCTGCCTTGCGTCGAGGCCAATGGCTTCCCGCAAAACGACTGGGGCTGCAAGGGGCAGTTTATCCGGCATCTGTGGACGAGCAAGTCGGACCAGATCAAGATTGATGTGGGCGAGCAGGTCCCCGGCCCGTACCTGCAACTGTTTCATCAGCAGTACATGGACGAGCGAGACGGCTTCTACATGACGGAGAGCTCCCTGATGCACAAGGGCCCCAAGGCGGCTCTCAAGGGGGAGAAGCAGCACACAATCAAGAGCAGGCCCGCGGAGGAGGCGAGGTGATGGCTGTGTTTGAGGTTTCAAGGGCGACTGAGTTTTGTTCATTTCTCTTGTTTACTTTCCCCACCCGACTTGACCGCAACGAGGGCTTGGTTTCCTGCGGGTCGCCTTGCATGGTTGGGCGGCTGTTGTCACGCAAGAGGCCATACAGAGGGGGCGGTAATTTGGGATCGAGGGCACAAGGCTGAGCATTTACGGAGCGGCGCAGTTACGACGGCATGTCCTGTTGATTTGGGTATTGGGAACTATTACTGTGCTTGGCGTATATGGAATGGCGTCATTGTTGCGACTAGAGGCGTGATGGTTCAACAAGGCGAACAATGTTTACACTGTGCTGTGAAGCTGTTGCCCCGTGCCCCGTCCAAGCCAAGGCTGGTTGGGAGACGAATGTTGGGGGGACAGTCTGCCATGTCGGTGATGTTGCTTGCTGCTGCGTGAGAGAGTTGGTGGTCGCCGGTGGGTCGGTTGGTGGGGCCCGAGACTTCGGACGTCCGGCTCGCCCGCCGCAGGCATCGGTCCGTTGGTCCCACTCGGCCTTTTGATTCCAATACGTATCGGATAGGTCCACGTGTCAAGGTATGTACATATGTACATAGGGGACGCTTGCCACCTAATTATTCGCCTCTTACGGAGTAGAGAATCAATAACCCGCTGCCAAGACTCGATTGCCCGAACCACGATGGAGACATTATTTTCCTGTCGGTGATTTTCCACTTCTCGCCGAGTGCGAAAGTTGATGCCTTGAAAGGGGCCGTCTGTGTTGGAGACGATAATAAAGACGCTCGGCCGCAGTCGCTTGATTCCATGATGGTATAACTCGCACACCACTCATCTACATGAACAACACCAACCTTTGCCACCCGTCATACTTCATACGAGACCAGCAGAATGAAGCCGTCAGCCCTCGTCATCGTCATCATCGCCACGGCAACGGCACCCGCCTCCCTCCCCCCCCGCAGCTTCCCCCTCGTGCCGCTCCCCCCGCCGCTCGACTGGATGCCCTCGCCGTCGCTGCTGGCCGAGCACGTCCTCGCCAGCCACCACGCAGACTACGCGGCGCACGCGAGCGGCGAGTCGTGGGCGCGGGACGTTGTCGGCCTGTGCGAGCGGGATCCCGCCTGCACCTCCACCTTTTCCTTTTCCGGTGCGCGCCCTCGTCGCTGCATCGGGGCACAGTCTTGTTGGTTGGCATTGCTGACCTGACGCCGACCGAGTGAGTGAGTGCAGCCATAAACGCCGGCTCCCCGCGAGCGCGGTACTGGTTTGCGTATACGTGCGGCGGCGGGCCGACGACGCCGGCAAACTACACGCGAGACCTCGAGGGCCTGCAAGACACCATTGCGCATAGCGTCGTGGGATAGATAGAGGATGGAGGGGCGGGCCGAGCCTAGAGGGCATCTGGTGACCGATGACGAGGGTCTTGGCACTGTGTGCGCTAATAAAGTACTAAGTTACTAGTATGATCAAGCCGTCTTGGCCCAGACTGCCGCCACCGCCACCGCCACATCTCCATGCTATCTATCAAGCCTTACCTCTCATCTCTCATAACAGTCCCTCCCTCTCGCCAACCTCTGCAAAGGTACGCGCAATAACCATGCCTCCTCGTCTCACTCCCCTCGCTCCCGCGCCTCTTCAATCCCTACTCCTCCGCCTCCGGCATCCCTCGACCCCCGGCCGTCCCTCGTCCACCTTCACCCCGCGCCCCGCCCCGCCCAAGCTCCCCGCCGACCAGCAAGCCGAGTTTGAGCGGCTCCAGCGCACAGCCGCCGTCTCCTCGGCCTTTGCGCCCGGCCCCTCTGCCACGGCCTCTACCGCGACTGCCACCGCGACTGCCACCGCTGCCACATCCGACGCCGCCCGGCCTGCCGAGGAGAAGAGCGGCGACGACGACAATGACAACGTCAACCGGGGCCTGTTCCGCGGCGCACCGCCAGAATTTAGGGGTCAGGTGAATCCCAAGACGGGCGAGGTTGGAGGGCCCAAGAATGAGCCGCTGCGGTGGGGGGGCAGCGGCGACTGGAGCTATAACGGACGGGTGACGGATTTCTGAGTGCGGCAGCTCTGCGCTCTGGTCATGTGCTTGTAGATAATAATAAGATCAATTACGCACCGTCGTCATCTATCAACGTCCCCGCAAATGCCATGATTCGTTTCTCGATGACTCGTCATAACGCCGCTGTTTGTTTCGGCCTGCCGTCTCATTTCCCCGACGCCGCCGCTGGTTTATTTGTTGTCGCCACTCGTCGACTTTTCGCTATCAACCACTTCCATGTTCTCGTTTGGTGCCACTTTCGCGTCCTGCGGCGCCTCGGCAGGCAGATTTTCGTGAGCCGCACGGTTTTCCTTGTCACCCTCGCTGGGCTCGCGGTCCTTGTCGCCTCTCTCGGCGCTCTCCTTCGGGGGTTCCTCCGCGCCCCTCCTGTGCCAGCTTCCAATGATCGCGCTCCGCAAAACGCCGGCATCATGGTCATTTCCGGGCTGTAGCTGCTGCTGCTCCAGGCCGTTGGTGTTGCCAAAGCTGGCCGTGACTTCCCTCATCACCTTGCGCATGCGTTCTCTCCGGGCCTTTCCGCGGAGTCTCGCCTGCGGTTGCCCCCCATTCTCCACCCAGCGAATGCTCTCGACCATGTAGCTGATGCTGTCATGGACTGATTGTCGCGCACCGTACTGGCCGCCAAACTCGCGGCTCGCTATGCCGAATCGTGTGGTCGCCGCATACTTGGCCAACTTGGGCAGAATGAGGACATTGACGTGAAGGTCGCGATTGTTTGGGATGGACAGCGGCCCAGACTGCGGTGGCGACGTTATGAGGCCCTCGGACTCGAGATCGAGTGACTCGTTCGCGCGGTTCTTCGGTTTGCGGCGGGGGCCGCCGTCGTCCAAGTCGAATGTGGCGCTGTCAAAGTCCTCGGCCCACTCGCCCTTGACCCAGCCGCCGTGGATGCAGGCCGCCATGACGTCCGAGTCGTCGGTGTAAACGTCGGTTCCCCAAAGGTATGCCCTCGCCGTGATCTCCTCGCGAGCCGGCGGGGACAGGTGGACTCGCGGCACCTTGACAGTCAGAATGCAATTTTCCTTGCCTTCAATCACGTCCCAGGGGAGCGGCTTTGGATTCGAGGAGAAGCCCCTGTGCGAAGGAGTGTTGAGCAGTAGTCGCCCTGGCTTCAATCCGGCCTCGTAGATGAAGTCGCCGAGGTGGTGACGGGGTCGATGCGACACTGCATCGAGCACGGCCTTGGACGTGATTGTCATCTTGGGCTTGGGTGGAATGACGGGCGTTGGACTCTGCGCGGGCTGTTTTGCCTGCGAGCCATGGGCCTGCTGAACTGCCCGAGACCCGTGATGGTGGTGGTGGTGGTGGTGCGAGGCCGGGGCGCCCTTTTCCGTCGGAGAGGCTGCCGACGGCGCGCCTTTGAGGTTTTTGAACGGGGCGACACCCGCAGTCGGGGACGAGGTGGCCTCGGACGCATGGTGATGGTGGTGGTGATGATGGCTGCTTTCGCGTAAGACTTTATCAGACAGTGTGTTGAGGGATCGCGACGTAGGGACGTACTGGTGGTGATGGTGTTGATGCGCCTTTGCCCGCTTGTTGGCGCGACCGCCCGGGGTGACCCTCCCCGGAGTGTCGTCGTCTCCACGGGTTTCGTCGTCTTTAAGCTTCCTTCGCCTGCTCTTTCCCTTGCCGACAGCCTCGGGGCCCGAGTCGGGCGCTGCATTCTCAACGTCTTCACGCTTGATCGAGGGGGCGCTGCCGTACGCCGCGACAGCGCCTGATGTTGCCGGGCTCGACACGCCTATGGCGCTGACTCCGCTGCCGATGCCCGAGAACATTCGCCCAAACTCGCTCTTGATGCCCGGCTCCCCAGCAGGTCCCGGATGCTGGGGTTGCGCCCCCTGCACGGCCTGGGGCAAGGGAGACACGCGACCCTTTCGGCTGATGTCTTGGACAGCAAGGAGGTTCCGCTGGTGACTGTTTGGTCCGGACGATTCTTCGGCGTTACGGTTGCGCGAGTCAAATGGCGATGGGTTGTGACCGCCGTTGTACGCAATCGTGGGTGGCGGCGGCGGCGGCGCTTCTTCGGCGCGACGTGGACGATGCAAGAGATAATGTTGCTGCTGCTGCTGCTGCTGCTGGCGCACGTGATCCATCCGGGATTGCTCAGGCGGCTCGAATTGCTGCGGCGCGGCGCTCAGAGGTGCCTGGGGATGAGACGGCGGGTGAGAGGCGGACGGGTATCTCTCGGGAGGCGCCGCCTGATATGCCGGTGCTTGGTGCGGCGGGTAAGAGCCGGATGATGAGGGAGGTTCTGCGGGCGGACGCTGATGATCCATCGGGGCTCGGTAGCCTGACTCGGCGCCGGGGCGCCCCCATTGCGCGTCTCTGAGATTGCGCTGGTCGCGACCGTCGGGAGGACGGCCGTACTGCGGCTGCGGCTGCGGCTGGCTCGTGTGCGATTCGCAACGGCCCATTTCGCGCGGCGACAGTATGTGCCGGTGGGAGTCACCCCCCGAGTACGTTCGCTCCCTACCTTCCCGTTCTCGTGGTTCAGGTACACCCTGTCGCTCGCGCTCCGCTCGGTACCGGTCTTCGTATGCGTACGGTCTCGGTCCGGAGCGCTCGTGATTGTAGTCCATGCCCGGCGCGGGCCGACCGGCCTCTTCTCGACGCGCGTAGGCCTCGTCCGGCCTTGCCAGGTCCATCGGTCGGGCCGCGACGCACCCGTAGGGCTTCGGCTGGTTACCACCAGGCGCAGGCGGCGGCGCGGCTGACATCCTGCCCGGCTCTCTCGATGTGTCGGCAGGTGCCGAGGGATGGCGCGAGTGGTAGCCGCTATGAGTAGTGCCATAATGCTGGAGATCGGGGGTCGAGTAGTGGTCGCGGGGAGACGGGGCGGTGCTCCCGCGAGAGTCGTAGGGGCGCTGATGATCGGGGGTTTGGGGACGTCGAAAGGGAAGGTACTCGGACGATGCCGAGTGCATCCGGGGCGAGGCATGCACCGAGGGAGCGTAGCCCAAGCCCGAGCCGGACGCGGCAGATGCAGCGCTGTGCGGCGGGTAGTGCTGGGAGGAGGGCGGAGGCTGGGAGTCGCGCGAGACGGGAGCTGGGCCGCCAAGCATGGACGATATCGACATGGAACTGGCGGCGGCGCTGCCGGATCGTGAGAGGGGCCCCAGGGCAGGGAGCTCTCGGGCCGAGGGGAAGGCGCTCGGGGGCCCAACGGCGACGGGCGGTCTCGGGGGCGGCGGTCCATAGGCCATGGCAGCCTGGGAAGATGGATGTTGATGTGGATGCGGCGGTGGCTGCTGGGCGCCCGGCTGGGGAGGCGACGTTGGCGGAGGCGGCGCCATGGTGCGGCCGAGCTGCCTGGCTGGCGGAAGAGACGAGGCGCTCTGGGCGCGGCCGTGGCCTAGGTCGGGGAGGCTTGAGCGGGCGGCCGGGGGGTAGTAGGGAGTGTCGGAGGTGCGTCGATGGTCGGTCGGGTAGCCACGGGCGGAAAAGGACGAGTGGTTTGCGCTCGGCGACGGCGCGGCGTGAGGCCGAGGGAAGGGAGAGGCGGTTGCTGGGGAGGTGAAGTTGTTGGGGTTTGCAGCGGCAGAAACTGCCGGGGGCCGGTACTGGTGCTGCTGGCGCGGCTGCTGGGGGCGCTGTCTTGGGTCCATGGCCGCGCCGAGTGGGCGGGCTACTTACCTAAGGCAGGTAGGGGTTCGCGCCTGTTTTTCTTTATTTTTTTAGCTCCCAAATTCCGACCGTTCCCGTTTGCTTCTAGCCTCTGGAGGCGGCGAATGGCGTGGCGAGCAAGCAGCCGGTTTGTTGAAAAAGAGACGAGCAAGACGGTAACACAAGCAACAAGGCGAGAAGAAGGGCTGGTGTGCCAGGTTCTGCCAGCCACTCTTGTTGCTGTGCCGTTACGGGGGGGGGGGGGGGGGGGCAAAGTCGCGTCAGGCGCCGACGGTGCACAAGGGCATGGCAAAGCGTTCAGAGCAAGGGGAAACGGCCCTCGTCCAGCTTGTCGGGGCGCCAGTGCCGGCGACGGAACCGGTACACGCTGGCAGGCAAAACCGAGGGCAGAGAGAGAGGAGCCGAAGAGGGAATTTGCGTGGTGCCCAAGCTTTGCGCCGCCAGAGATGGATGGTGTGCCGCGGAGTTGGGCCTCAAGAGTGCTCTCCCTCGTCAGCGGGAGGGAGAGGTTTTGAGCAGGTGGCCAAAGATGAGGCGGTATTATTATTAAATGGGATGGGTTGGCAGCCAACGTGGAAAAAAATGGCAGCACGCCCGCGAGGGACATGTTTACATGGATGCATGTACTCCTTATGTATGCACATGTATTCTGAGCGAGAGCATCAGCTTTCAAAAGACGACGTTGGGGGCAGCTGGAGCTTAAAAGCCCCAGAGGAGCCGTGGGGCGGCGTGGAGAGCGTCATTGGTGGTGCGTAAGTGCGGGAGAGGGGCGCACCTCGTACTGTACTCCGTATTTGTACACTGTACGGACACTGTATGTACGTACCTACTCCGTACTTCGTAGGCACTTAATGAAGTTCATGGATCCACGGGAAGTTCCCACCTATTTTTTGTCCGTCGCCTTCCTTTTTGCAAATTTCGCGTCGGCCTGCCTGGTGATGTGACGTGACGTTTGAAGTAGACAGACGGCTCCCCCTCGCCGTGGCAGGAAATGGATCCATGCCGACCTCGAAGAGTTGCTCTCAAAGTTACGCCGCGAGTGCGTCACGTCGTCCTCATCCAAGACATCAACAAGGCTCCAGGACGACGTCACACAGTCAGACGTCTTCGACGAGGCCCACCAACCAGGCACGACGGCACGAACCGAGCGACTAATTGGATGTCTCTCGCTGCTGTGTGCGTACGTATCTTTCTACGAATACCAGTTACAGAGCACGGATACGAAACGAAGTATAACCCGTGACGAAGACACTTATGTTCCCAACGGGTACGGGATATCCCTTTGAGTGCGCGGGAACAGATAGAGCGAGCGGCCTTGACGATGCTGTTTGAGTCGCTTTCGCGCTCCCCATCAATGCTGCTACACGCGCCCGTCAGTCGGATCCGCTTGTGCCTCCGCCGATCCCCTTCCCTTGGCCAACGAGACAATACCGCTGCGCCCCTTTGATTGGCCGTCCCTATCTTGCCTGTGCTTGGTCGACTGATGATGCAACCAACGCCAGGAACTCCCGCCTCCCCGCGGCACCCTGCTCTCGTCCATCGGCGCCGACGCGAGCGCGCACGCTCCGATGTGTCTGTGTCTATTCGTAGGCCGCGTCGCGTCATGTTCTGTGTGGAATGCGGTGCTAGACAAAGAGCCATCCATCTCTCCCAACCTCGGGCCCGTCTGTCCATGTCGGGGAGAACCCAAATGATGCATCGTTCGATGAACCGTCTCCTGCGACTCTTGCCTCTTCGAGCCTGCCGAGGCGGCATATGTATATATGTATGTATGTACGAAGTACATATGTATGTAACTCGTATATAGATGGATGCAAGTCGCGGCGCATCGTCAACGAGGCGGCCGACTCACTGCATGGGGCCTTGCAATCGCGCGCCGCCTGCAGGCAGTGAGAGCCGTCGAGAAAGGCGGCTCCAGCGTGTCGGCGGGCCCTGACTCTTCAGTGCTCGTGTGCCGGTGGCCCATGCCTGTGCGACGAGTTGACTACGCATAGGTACTGCAGTCCCTCTCAGGCTATCATTGAAACGTCTGTTGCCCCGGAACATCTGCGCGTCGTATGAGCTGTCGCATGACCCGAGAGTTGAAGCTCGGCTGCTGCAATGGACAAAGAGCTTCTGACAATTTGTCGAGAGTGTCAGTGGAGAAATCTCGCCCATGCTCTGGCGACGCCGGACAAGGAAGGTCCACGTCACAGGCGTGTACGAGTTGGGTACTTTGTACAGTACAACCTACACACAAGTGCGAGTGCAGCCAGCCAGCTCTAATTCACCCCCTCTCGCACTCGGTACTTCTGGAGCCTTCCCAGGCTTCTTCACGGCACCTCAACAAGGACCATCGCTACCTACCTTCTCTCGAGCTTCCCCCCAAGTACAATGAGACACTGTCTTGTTTACCTCGAGCTCTTACTTTGGGCATGGAGGGACTCTCCCTCGGCTCGCCCCAACGACGACATCTCCTCAACCTGACCAGCCTCTTTTGCTCCCCTCGACGACTTGCCGAGACTCGTCAGGCCACCTTTGAGCATCACAGACTTGCCCTCGGCCGACGTCACGAGACGCCAGAAACCTGGTCGAGCCAGTGCCACCCGAGCAGAATACGCCATGGCACACCGTCGTCGTCTAGGGGACTTTGTTGCGAGGACCGCGGCTGAGCAGGGACTCGAGCTTGACCCGTTGCACCCTCCGTTCGACCGTCAAGCCTCGCCCGTTCTCCGCCCAAACCGCGTCCCCAACCACATCCTCCTGTATCCAGGCTCCTTCAATCCGCCTCACCGGGGCCACCAGGCACTTCTCGAACACGTCTTGCGTAACGCGGGCGATGAGCTTTGTCTCGCCGCCGCCATCATCGTCCCTATAGAAGACGACCAACTTGCCGCAAAGAATAGCAAGGACGAGCGGCCCTTTCTGCTGAGCCAGGCCAAGAGAGCCAACCTTTGGCGCGAGGCGGGCATCCCCAAGGATCGAGTCTGGGTCTTTGAGGGGTCCGATGCGTCGTGGAGATCCTTTCGCGCCCATTTGGTCAAAAGCCTGGCACGGGACCGCATCGACTTGAGATTTGTGCTCCTGGTTGGCCCGGACTGGATCAATTCGAGAGCCGCTTCCGACCCCAAGAGCTGGGACTGTGTCGACGCAATCACGGGTGATGTCTCGCGCCCAGTCGATTTTCGCTATCCTCATTCACTCCGTCAGCTGCCAGCATGCTCAATGTGGGAGCCGTGCTCGCTTCGTGGTGACCAAGAACCGAACGAGACGACCATGGACACGGACGGCGGTAAGAGCCTTCTCCCGCCCAAGCACTGGCCAGCTCGGTTTCTGACTGCCTCTCTGCTTCCGCGGCTTTAGTCGAGGGCAAGGCGTGCGAGCTACCCGTTCTTGCGGCCGTCACGTCGTGGAAATGCGAGACGTTGAGAAAGCCTCTGCGCCGCTACCACTTTGTGCCGTCTCAGCTGCCGAACCTCGAGCGGCCGGAACCGCCCAGCTCCACCGAGATTCGCCGCATCATCGCACTATGCCAAGGGCGTCAGCTCAAGGAAGGGTTGAACAAGCTCGCCATCAGCCCATCACTCTTGTTGCGATATGCCCTCGAAGGAGGACCATACTCGCCGCCTGCAATTCGAGCCGGGTCACTGGACCATGAGGCTCGAAAGGCAAAGGCCGACGAGCGAGTGACATGGTAGCCGCAGTGCCAGTTCAGGGTCAAGGACGCGTTGAAAGGCTTCATCGTTGCCCCATATTGCGTCGGTACATTTAAAGACACTAAAAGAACGTCGGTACAATCCGATTCAGGGGCTGTCCACCTCGGCTCTCGACGCCGTTTGCAGCATGATAAATCCACCGCATTTCCCATCAACGCGGATTTTAAATGGCTGGGCCATTGTTCAATACCCTGAATTCATTGTGAGCCGAACCTTGTTCCTTGTCTGGGTCACCCCAACGGCCCGCTCCGTCCTGAGCCCTTGACGCTCTCGTGGCTGTCTCGGGGCGAATCAAATGCGCAGCACGCCAAGCGCGATAGCTTACGAATAGGAATGACTCGATGGCGGCGAGAGTTGGACAGGGGGTGACCGAGGAGCTGCTAGATGGCGCGGGCTTCATCGCAAATGCGGGGACTGGGGCCTTGGTTCATTGGGTGTCAGCTTCTGCTGTTGCAGGGCAGTGCATTGTAGATTGGTCCATCTTGTCATGCCCGGTACCAATCGTCATGTCCCGTTGAAGCGACGTGCCGATGGTTTGGTGGCAGCTGTGGGTGGCGCTTGGAGAGTTGGGCATCATGATAGGGACACTAATGCTGGATGGCAGACGACGGCGCCTGTGTTCTCGCCATGTCCACTCTAGCGTACAGATAGAGGGGTGCGAGATGCCCTCTTCTCTCGCTTTGACGGGCGCCATGGAAATGGAACGGCGGACCCGGAAGTTACGGATATTACCCATCTCTTCTGACCGTTTCTAGACCCTGCCAGGCTACGAGGCCGCTCATATGACAGGTCTGCTTCTGCCGACACCTCCAAACCACAGGAAGGGGTGAGACGAGATGAGCATGACGGGGATGCCGGTGGGAGTGGAAGAGACAGGGCTGGTGCTTTCCCCGGCCGGTACGAAGTAGCTCTTGGGTCTACGAAGCTTCACCGGTTCATTAGTCGGATGATGGCATCGTTAGGCCAACTAGGCGGCCACACGTTCCTGCTGGCCCAAGGCTCTCTCCCTAGGGAGACTCAGGGTTTCCCCCTGGCCCGAAAGGACGGCCAAGACCAGAAAAGAAAAACCACATGGCCAGCTCTGGATGTGCCCTATTGGCGTCACTCGGTGACAAGCAGCTAGCCGGGGCGATGGATCAGCTCCCTCCAGGGCTGAAGGAGACAAAGCTGTGATTTGACCCGATGAACCGCGGGGCCTTTTATTCCCAGTCCATGACTTGCCGGATGGGGGGGGATGATATGAGTTGGAACAAATGCTTCTGAACTTGTCCACACACCGGGGGGCAGAGACACGACGAGGCAGGTTGCCGGGACGTGTCTACATGCCACCATTGCCGCTCTGGAAGTGTCCGTCGAGAGTCTCTTGCCTCTACGAATAGCAGGAGAGAGTGGAGAGGCCGGCTTGAGAGAAGTGCCGGGCACGATGCTTGTGCTACGTGAGTGATGGATGCCGGTCCGGTCCAGCACACCCCCCCCAGTCATTTCCCAGAGTCTCGGGTTCGGGCACGCAATGCCGCAGGGGGGGGGGGGTAAGCGTTTGTTTCTTTTTCGTCTACGAGTTTGATTCGAACGGTCTACTACGCCAGTGTTGACGACGAGAGGCCCGCCAACCTGCAGTGTTGACGATGAAAGGGGCAAGACGTGGGTTCATTTCCCTGCGCTTGCTTTCTTATTTCACCCGCGGATGCCCGACTCTCGACCTGGGCTGTCAGACGATGCGCCGCCTGCAGAAGTGTGAAGAATAGGGGTAAGTCGGGGGCGGAACCACGGATCGTGCCTCCCAGGGCTGACCAGGGGAGACAGGCCGTACCTTGAACGTGCATACGAGTTATGTACGTAGGGCTCTAAGTGGGTGTCGATGCGGAGAGGCGAGGCTGATATCCTGATATCCAGCGTCTCTCACGCAGACACTCCCCGACTACATGGCCTTGCACAACTCTTGCAAGCGGCCATCTAGACGCCTGACTTGGTTGACACACCCGTCAAGGTGAAAAGGTAAACCTTCAAGGTAAACAGGCAAACCTACAAGGTAAACAGGTGAACCCACAAGGTAAACTGCTCCTTTCTTTTTCCACCCCGGAAATCATGCATGCTGGCTCGGCATGGCAACACACGGAACACACGGAAGACACGCCCTCCCTTGTCTAGCGCAGCAGGCCCATTCGTTGACCAACTTGCACATGTGCTCGTGCGAATAGGGTTCATCATAAAGAGGCCAAGTTTTGTGCAGTAGCACCGGGCAGAAAGCTCAAACGAGAGCCTTGCCCCCATCTCCCGTCACCTCTTTTTGATTCTCGTCTCTCTCGTACCGGTACTTGACGCCCCTTTGTGTTTGTGACTGATGCCTCGCTGCAAGCCCGGGCTGTTTAGATGCACGACAGAGCGTGGGCGTCCCGTGCACGTCCAGGATGTCGAGGCCCTGAACAAGCACGACTCCGTATGAAGCTCACAGTGCAGCACGGGTGTACACACAAGACGCGGCAGCAGGCCAGCAGCCGTCTCTGCCTGTGTCGAGCGTGCAGCTCAGCCGAGTTTGTGTCATTCGCGTGCATCTCAGCTGCGTCAGGTGATGACTGTCCGGGCTGCTGCATCCACGCTTCCTCCTCGGCCTCGAGTCCCAGTAGGTAGAGTGGAAGCTCCAAACTCGGAACATGGGGGGCATCCCGGGTTCTCGGATTCTCGACAAGGGTGCTTGGAGACTCTTCCCATCTTCACCACCGCGTGCCTCGGGTGGCCTCGTCCAGGGGCCGTGAGGGCACTCCAAGACGGATGGGTACACAGAGAGCCTGCTCGACGCTCTTCCAGTTGAACAGGCTCTCTGAGTGGCGCTTTCTTGGTCTCTTGTTCTCTTGTAGTCGCGAAGCGAAGCGAGGCCAGAGGCGAGGCCAGAGGCGAGGCCAGGGGCGAGGCCAGAGGCGAACGGCGTCATCCACCTGGACGGGCACCTACATGAGGGCCCGCCACACTCAGGGGGGGTCGATATCACTCATGACGAAGCCTAGCACTCCATCTCCATGCGTGTCAATGCCGGGTCCGGTTGCGTCTGGAGATGATGAGTGATGAGAGAGACAGGTCGCCTGCTCACCCTGGTGCCATGTTTCCTGCTTCCCCTCGACATCAACGGTCCAAATGGGGTGGCATCTCGGGGTTCTTTTGACAGTGACGCCACTTGTCCCCTGATGTTCCTTGGATGCGTCGGTGGACAGGAGGAAGGCGGGACGGCCCGGACTGATGACAGCCAAGAGAGGCCTGGGATGGCGGGACACGAGGCGGCCAGGTGGCGCCGGCGGTTGGACGCATACCATTGTCTGGACTGCGTGGATTGCAGGACGTGTTGGACGAGGGCGCCGTGAGTCTTTGCGGGCCGCCAGGGATGAGCTGCGGCGGATGGTGGCTGCAGCCGCTGCCCAGAGGACAAGATCTGGCTCGGTTCATCAGGACAAATACTACGAAGTACATACTCGTACACACCTTGGGCGAGTGGTCAGCGTGGGAATTGGTCCATGGCGTTCTGGCGGACGTTTCTACCCGGCCGGCTGCTTGACGGGCCACTGTACACCTCCCCAGGCCCCAGGGGTGACCTCCCCAGGGGGTCATGGGCCACCTCCCCAGGGGTATTCGTGGGTAGTGGATAGTGGACAAACGGGAGCTGTTGGTGCACATGTACTTGGTATGTATGTAGTACCTCAATCTCGGGCTCTCGATGAGGACAAGTTGGCGCAAATGGCTCCTCTTGTGGGCGAGGAGGCGGAGGGCTCCCATCAAGTGCCCCCTAAACCAGGTGCCCCCTGAGCCCCTATGAATGCTTGCAGGAGCACTGTCACGGGCGAGAATTCCACTCGGTCCCTCTAATCTCTCTCGTCTCGTCGTGTGTGTCTCCCACGGATGACCCCGTGCATGTCGTGTTTATTGCGTCTTTGCTGCTTGGCATCAACACTGACGTGACATGACACACATGGACGTTGACATGTTGACAACACTTTATAATCAACAGAAGATAAAAAGACGCAGCGGCCTGACCGTGCCAGCGCAGCAAGGCCCTCTGTAGGTGTGCATGTGCCTGGATATATGTGCCTGGACGAGCTCTGTGCAACCTCACCGCCAACGGCTGTTGGCCGGAGCCCTGCGCTCATCAATGTACGTACGTGCAGGACGCGCGCATGCCTTTGTACTGCCTATTCTCGGCCCTGGCTTGGGTATTCGTGCTAGGACCAAGCGCGTCACCGCCGTTGCGCACGCCCCGATGGTCTTGTTGGTCCCCCTGGGCCGAGCTTGTTGGTCCCCCTGGGCTGAGCCTGTTGGTCCCCCCCCTGGGCTGAGTGAGCCTTGCAACGATTCGTACGAATACATGTGCTCCGGGCCGTGGATCGGCATCAAGATGCAGGCTGGACTCGTACGGACGACGCAGCCAACGAATCCACGGACAAGTTGGTGCTCCCGTGACGTGGTTGGTGTTTAGCTCAAGAGAAGGGCGAGAAACACGAGACAAGAAGAAGCCCGGCGGAGCTGAAGAAGCGCCGGTAATCTGTCTAAAACATGTGCGTACCGAGTAGTAATGGATCACCCTCTGCTGCATGTCTTGAGTACTGTGCCAAGAGAGGGACGAGAGCCACTATCAGAGCCATCAGAGCCATCAGAGCCATCAGAGCCATCAGAGCCATCAGAGCCATCAGAGCCATCAGAGCCATCAGAGCCATCAGAGCCATCAGAGCCATCAGAGCCATCAGAGCCAGTCCCTTGTTTCACTCTCTCCTTTCCTTCTAAAGCCTCCCCTCCTGAAAGCCATCACGGCTCGGAAAGATTTCCTGGTTTCAACTCATGACAGATAATGTTGCTCACTGAGCAACAAGACTTATACCGTCCATGATACAGTCCCTCCTGTTCCGTCCACCTCTTTGCCTCTCCTCACACCGCATCTCATCAACGTTGCCTTGCACACTCCTTCTCACCGCATCTCATCAACGCTGCCTCGCTCACACCGCATCCCATCAACACCCTCCGTCCCGCACATGCCTGTACCTCGTCATGCGAGCTGAAGACACCAAGCCACCGCCCCATTGGGCGTGTGCGTCGCTGCATGCGACCCTCATGTCTTTGCACCATTCTTTTCTCGCTCGCTTTCCTATGGCTTTTCACCTCCGATGCCGGTCCCCAGTATGTCTGCCACGCCAGTCCTGTTTTCTGTAAATACACGTGCGGCTTGTCATCATCGCTTTGCCTCACTTGCGCCGTCTGTGTCCCTGCCGCTAGAATCAGGAAAATACAAATAGAAGAGGCAGTAAAGACAAAGAAGCCGGGCCAAGAAGCAGCCGACAAAGGAAAAGGAGTCGAATAAACCCCTCCCGTTGGAAAAGGCTCCCAGTCAAAACAGAACCCCCTTCCCCTGATCCATCAACAAACTTGGGTTCGCACCCGTTGACTCCCAATCTTTCTTGTGCCGTAGTCCGCCTGTGGTGTAAACAATCCCGAAAGGTCTTGTAATACTTTGCTCCTCCTCGTTTCAACCTCGTCTTTCCATCTTCCCGTCGTCAATCCAAGAATGGGAAAATCACCCCACGTCGACAGCCAACATCAGACCGTGTTTCGGGACCGTGCTGCGGTGCACGGCCAACAAGGACATGTGGGCAGACGTGGAAGGGGGGGGGGCAAGGAGTAGTAACTCTCCCCCCCTTCCCCCCTGATGGTCTCGTCGTCTTCCGTCCGACTTGGCCCCTCCTCCCTCAAGGCTCACTGGGCAGAGACGTGTTGCGGAAAGCTCGTCATTCTGGTCGTCGGCCGCCGAATCAGCTTGGCCCAGGGGTGGTTGCTGGGTTGTTGTCGCTCACGGCAGGCGGCTGCAGGTGCGCAAGTCAGCGTCATGCAAGCCGCGACAAAAGCAGAGCCAGGAGGGCAGAGCCAGGAGGGGAGAGCCGGGAGAGCAGAGCCGGGAGGGCAGAGCCAGGAGGGCAGAGCCGGGCAAGCAGAAGAGTTTCACCACGCACAGCATATGTCGTTTCCCCTGCCGAGATGGAGTCAGTCCGGTCCCGCGTCGTACATGCGTCTCCCGACTGCTCACCAGTATTGCTTGCTCACGACGGTGGGTGGGCATCGTCGCTCCGTCTCAATGTACTTGGAGCACCACGACTCGACCAGGTGGTAATGGTGCTGGCAGCTCAACTCCTTCTGTTGCTCATGCTGTTTAGCGACAAGGAACGCCATGGTGCCTCGTCTGAGACTTACGTATATATAGTTGCACATGGTGAGCGGTGGTCCGAGGCAGCTGTAAGCTGGGGGGTCGCGGCCGTGAGCTCTGGCTTTGCTCTCCAAGAAATCAAGTCTCCGAATCTGCTCAGGGGCCTCGTCGAAGCTAATGTCGCCGACGCAAGAGCAACGCAAGAGCAGAGGATGGATGCGGGCAGGTTTCCGTCTCGACGAGGAGGGAGACGGAGGGATTTGGATGGGGAAAACGCAGCCAAGGCAGGCTCTGTTGGCCACCGAGACCCAAGGGGAGGCACCCGGTGTATTTAAATGTATTTAAAGATTTGGACGCGGATCTGCACGATGCTGGTACCGCGTACTTGGTACCACCCATGTGGACGAGGGTTTCCCCCCAAACCCCAAGAAGCTTTATGGTCTCTCCGTCACTCTCAGTCACCCTCAGTCACCCAGTCCCTCTCTGTCACTCAGTCCCTCCTCAGTCCCTCCTTCTTCCTCTCTCCGCCATGATAGAACCAGCCCTGGTGGATGCCGGGAGCTACCCAAGCTTGGTACTACGACCAGACTGAAGGGGGGGTGGCATCAAGAGGCACAAGAAGCACAGACACGTACATACGCATGTGCAGGGGCTGTGGGGATTGTATGTACATGCTACAGTGCGGACATGGGGGGGCTGCACGTCTCGTGGGAGACGGGGGTATACGGAGGAGTAGGTACATCATACGGAGCGGCTTCGATGCTCTGCAAAGTACGAAGTACGAAGTAAAGAGTCCCCTCCCTCGCTCATCTCTTCTTTTCACTGACCAGGACAAGGAGGGGTGTGTGAGGGCATGGGGAAACTAGGTACATTCACGTATTCGTACGAAGTACGGCATATGTACATATGTACATCGTGAGGGCCGGTGCATTCATGTTTGGAAGGGGGTGACTTGAGCACAGGGGAGGGTGACAGGGGAGGGGGTTAGGGGTGTGGGGATGGGGTGAGAAGGTGTGACTTTGGATAATGACTGCAGCCACACCAAAGACAAGAGACTCACTGATGAATGAGTCACAAGTCGTGACCTGGCATGGCGTGGCGTGGCGCGGCCGGCCCAAGTTCGATGATATCGGGCATTCGTGGCAGCGATGGGATTCTGCCGTGCAGAAACCCAAGCTAAGCAAGGCGTGCGTGCAGCCGCTGCACAGGCAGGTCTGCCGTCTAATCATTGTCTTTCCCCTTTGAGTCTTGTCGAGCTGGCCGGCTAACCGTCAAACCGCGGCGGAAGCACTCGATCAGAGCATCCGGGTTTTCGGTGCACTTCCTCCAGACAAGTCCTCCAACAAGTCCTCCAACAAGTCCTCCAACAAGTCCTCCAACAAGTCCTCCAAGACGAGTCCTCCAACCAAGTCCTCCACACACAGGCAGTCGACGGCGGCCATGTCGGTCAACAAAAGCCCATCCACGGTTCCATGTCTTTACCCAACGCGCCTAATCAACCACGGCTGCCTCCAGCCCAGGCCTCAAAGAAGCCCATGAGTCCGGTCAAGGAAGCCCATGAGTCCAGTCAAGGAAGCCCATGACGAGGGCTGCGGGTCATGGAGACAACGACGGCATCATCGCCCAAGAGGATATCCCTCTTCTGGCGTGCCATGCATTGCAGCAGCACGAGGCACCGCGCCGGAACGGTGTCGTCGGGCACTGACGTACGAGGCTATATGTGTCTGCCATCCATCGGTGGTGGTGCGACCCAACTTGTTGGCCGATGACGGGGATAGGGGGGGCATGCTGGGGATAGGGGGGAGTTGCCTCGGGATAGGGGGAGCTCTGACAGCGTTGCGTCCCCACCACTATCCGTACCCCTCTCTCTCTCTCTTTCATTCTCTCTCTCTTTCATTCTCTCTCTCTTTCATTCTCTCTCTCTTTCACTCTTTCTTCCACTCTCTCTTCCACTCCCTCTTCCACTCTCTCCCTCTCCATCCTTCCCCAGTCCTGCGCCACAAACAGGGGGTCCTCCGCAAATGGGCCCCCCTCAAATGGGCCCCTCAAATGGGCCCCCCCTCAAATGGGCCCCCCTCAAATGGCCCCCCTTCCTCTCGCTCTTTATCACCGAGGGAGCGGCCCGCTACCCCCCCCCTCGACGAGAATCGGCTCCGTCTGAAACAGCCAACCTCGTCCATGTCCCACGTGGTTGGCCTGGGCTCTGCGTTGGCCGGCAACCAGACTCCTCCTCTGTGCCTCGCGCGGCCTGACCGTCTTTCTCCTTTGTCGGAGGGGAGACCGAGACCCTCTCTCGAGGTCACCTGCCGCTGCAGCCGGCGAATGATGCCGTCAGTCAATGCCGTCAGTCCTGGCCTGTCCCATGTTGTTGGCCATGGCAAACAAATGCTGTGCGTGGTGGTATTCGTGCGAATAGTGGTGGCCAGTATCCCCCCCGCCTGCACGACACGGTTGCGCCATGGGCATCCATTCTCGTCGCCGCTACGAAGTACTGTAGGCAAACATGTACTACAAGGCCCGGAAAAAGAAGCCATCGTGTCAAGGAGCGAGAGGTGAGCCGAGCCCGGTGAAACTGGGCCGACGTCACCCCCCCTGTATCTGCGGCATGATACACGACATGTCCATGAAGCTGCGGCAACGGCACGATGAATCTGGGGGCACAGAGTTCGCGTCTCGCGTGACGCTGTCTTTCAACGAGGCGGCCTGGGGGTGCCTTGGCCGCCAACCCTGTTCCCATGCCGTGCAACGACGTCAGGGGGCCCAAGGCAAGGCCGTGCAACGACGTCAGGGGCCCCAAGGCAAGGCCGTGTAACGACGTCAGGGGGCCGCCTCTGGGGGGGTCAAGGCGAGCAACGGCTCTTGTCTTGTCCCATTTCGCATTCCGCCCTTCCAGAGCCTTCCACGCGCAAAACGGACCAGACGCAGGAACCGGCCTCGGTCGGAGCGAATGTTGGAGCGGCGGGCTTGGAGCGGCGGGCTTGGAGCGGCGGGCTTGGAGCGGCGGGCTTGGAGCGGCGGGCTTGGACCGTGTCTTGGTGCAGAGCGAAGCCTCCCAACACACATACAGCCGGCCCGCCCACCGGACCGCTGCGTCTCTTGGCCGTTACGCTGCCGCAAAGACGACAAGTCGGATCCGTCTCGTGCGACCTTGCTTGCGCCGTTGGCGAGCCGTGGCAACACATGGGCCACGCTCGAGCCGCGGGGTTGGAGGGAGGCCGAGACGGGGCGGCTAGAGGCCATCGTGCACCCTCTGGCCGCCTCTGCCTCTGCCTCTGCCTCTGTCTCTGTCTCCGGCTTTCCCGTCACTCTCACAGTTATCCGGCTGAAGCCAAAGTCGATCCTCGGGTGGTTCCTGTCCATGGTAATTCCTGTGGTAATCCCCCCTTGCGGCTCCCGTGTTTGCCTGCTCCCGTGGACGGCCTGGTGCGGCTCGGCTCGGACAGCCCGAGACTGGCCAAGGGGAGATGGCTCTTGCCGTTGGAAATACGGACAGTAGACATGCAGCGCACCTCCCGTATCCGTCCCTCCTGGCCAATCAGGGGCGTCCCGGCCGCCCGTCTCTTTATTGCCGGGACTTGGTTTCGGCATCCCGCCGCCAGGCTTCCTTACTGCTTAACGCCGACGGGCCAGAGAAAGCTGGCCCTGGCCAGAGAAGCTGGCCCTGGACCGCCTTTCTGGCCCTGGACCGCCTTTCCACTTCCAGGACCGGGCCATGCGGGCGTTTGGCTATTTCTGTCCACCTGGCCATGTATTCGTACATACATACTGTACTTCGTAACTCGTACGAATACATGAGAACGTCAAGGCTCTATACTGGGATGCGTCTTGTCATCCAGATTCGTCCTTTGCCTGCATCGGATGCTGGAAAGCGTCGAGGGCCAAATGCTTGCTCCCTGTGCAAAGTTTCCCAACACTGGCCAGCAGATGGGAGGGTCTGAGACATGCTACAGAGTCGACACTTCATTGTCACCTATGAGCCCCTGGTTGAAGTGGCTGCCGTTTGCGATGTGGCGTTGGCCTCGTCCTATCCCATTCACCTCCCTTGCTCTTTGTATCCGTCTTTTTCTTCATCTTCTTCATCTTCACCTTGTCCGTCTTTTTCTTCTTCTTCCTCCTCCTCTTCTTCCTCCTCTTCTCCCTCTTCTTCTTTCTCAACATCTCCTCTCTTGTCCTGCCCCGTCGGTCTCTTCGCCCCCCTCCCCCCTTTCCGCACACACCCTCCCTCAGGTCTCGCCATCTCTGTCTGACCTGCTTTTTCCACCTTTTCCCACGCGATAAACAGTTCTCCCTTCTTTGCCAGCCATGCATGATTGGGCAAGCGTCCGCCTACTGCATGACGCCGTCGTCACCCCAAGGGCAGAAACAAGTTTGCTGCCCCCTCACACCCCCTTTCCGCTGGCGAGAAGAAGAAGATGCTACCGAAAAAAGCAACGCAAGAAAAGGACATGGAGAACCATGACGCGACCATGATTCGCTTTCCTTGCCCGTTCTTCAACATGCACGTTCGCAGAGACACTCGTTTCCGCTGTTTCATCTTCCTTCTTTGTCGACCCCTTGCTTCCTTGTTCAACAATGCGTCTCTACTGCAAGTGTCGTTTCACCCTTTTTAGTTTTCCTCTGGGAACCGACACGCGGAGAAGATGCGGGCACGTCGCATTCCGCCTCGACGGGTAGCAAGAGAGAGCAGCCGGCCGGCACCAGTTGCCATGATGGTTGTCCACACGATATTTGCTCAAGAAAAGGCACCGTCTCGGCCCAAAACACACGTACGCTTACATGCTTTAGACGATGGCCGTGTCTCTCATTTTTGACTCGCCCGAATCTCTCCGTCACGGGACTCGTCGTCGAAGACCGCTGACGACGCAAGGGGGTCCATCCATGGGCCGGCAGACCAAAAGCAGCAGAGATGAGAAGATGCCGGGAATCATCATGACGCGCCTGTGTGATGCTAGATTATTGACCCGTTTCACCGACACCATGGTTCCCACCCCCCCCCCCTCCCCTTTGCCCTCAAATCACCTCTCCCGTTCCATCTCTGTCATGTTTTTTGCTCTCCCTTTCTTTTTTGCTTTTGCTCCCCTCACCTTTCCGTCTGACCGTCTTTTCTCGCCTCTTTCAGCTGCCTCAATCACAGCCGAGTCGGAAACCTGGGCACCCCGGACGGGATCGGCGCCGCTGACCTGGACCGTATGTCTGGCCAGGCCGTCTACCGGCTTCATTTCCATGCTCGTGGGGTTCTACAGCATGCAGCGAGGCTGTGCTGCATACATGTTCCCGCCGACCGGTATCCATGCTGTGCTGTAGACATGATTGAAACATATATATCCGTATAGTATATGACACACACTTATAGTTGGTGGGTTCCGGCGCTGCCGTGCTCAATGCAGACGCAATCCGCGGGCCCCCTCGTCCGGCCCACGATGGGATCAAGGACGAGCCCTATTCCCCGATGTCCTCTATTTCCCCATGGGCCGATCAATGGCCATCCATACACGGGACCCTGTTCAGCCCAGCAGGGCCGTCACTTGCATATATACTACCCGTTGGGAGCTTATGGAACATATGTACAAGTATATCATCGCTTTTGATACTCACTGTCCGTCTCCTCCCATCCGAAACCCGGCGGTGGCTAGGTCGCCAAGATACGACGCTGTCCACGGGCATTTATTCTCCTTACGGCACAGGCGGCGGGGAACTGCGGCCCTACCGCCGTCCAGGCCGCCGTACCATCGTTTGGCAATCGGACTTTGTTCTTTTTGGAAGGAATGTTTACTTTTTTTTTTACATCTCCCCTCATTCCCCCCTCTTCCCCGTCCTCGGACCTGGTCGACGAGACCCTTGGCTGGTGCAACCACGGCAGATGGGGACAATAACGGTGCCGTGACGCCGACGGGAGGACATGACGGCGCTTTCAGCGTGTAAGGGGGAGCATCGGGAGCATCGGATACGGACGACGAGAACCACGGGCAAGCCATCATGTCTCGTCGTGATGCCGCAACATCGAACCATCTCTTCGGCCAGCCAAGAGCCTCCTCGTCCTCATCTGCTTGCTCCGATGACAGAAGAGGGTCCGTTGAAGGATTGTCACGATCCGCATCCCCGCCTTGATATGTGCTTATCGTCGTTCCAACTTCGTGTACTGGCTAAAAGGGGCGTCCCTCAGCCGTCATCCGCCCCCTGAATAGCCGCGGCGGCCCGCCATGGACGGCGGAGCGGGTCCGCTTTGGCAGTCACACGCGGCTTCAAGCGGCTTCAAGCGGGCAGCCAAATCATGTGCCCCTAGTCCATGGAAAAGCACGACGTGGTAACGAAGCAGATCTAAGTGGTCATCAGCGAGGGTCTCCAGGGGGAGAATCTTATACAACAGACACCGAGGGATAAAATCAAGGAGCTCAAACAAAAGGTCCTCATTGCACACGCTATGTATGACATCAACAAATCATCAGCAAAAAGGGGCCTAGACTGGAAGGAATGGGCCGGACAGCTCCATCAGGTCATCATGGATTCAAGAGACCTCAGCGTCTCCACCCTCAATGACATCAACCCCCATCGGGAACGCTCGGGGCAGACGAAAGCCCCTGGACGTCACAATAGGAATAAGCCAAAGTTTCCAAAGCCACAAGTGAATCAGGCAGTGGAATCGGAAAACACATCCGACCAGTCTATCATCGTTGCAAAAAAGCTCCACCAGGCAAGACAGTAGAATTAGACGAGTAGGGAAAGAGAATAAACGACTTCAAGTGATATGACCGCTCTACAGGATTGACCCTGCCCGCAAAAGGCACGGCAACCTGGCCGCCGTCACGCGCCCCCGGCTTCGGGGGCCACGGACTCCTCAATCTCGCCCCGAAAGTCCGCCAGGTCCTTGGCCACGCTCTCTCCCTTGGTCTTCATGGCGCAGGACGTGACCTTGACGACATCCGAGAACAACGAGTTGCATTCCAGCCCATCTCCCTCGTCGCGAATGCCAGGCAACAGCCTCCCGATCGATTCGTTAAGGCGCCTGAGGAGCGCCTCGCCCAACTGGATCGTGAGGGACAGATGAAGCGTCGGGACCGAATCGACGGTGAATGCGCCGACCGCAACGTCGGGGAGCTTCCAGAACTTCAGCCGCGTGCCTGAATTTTCTCGCTCAGCGCGCAAGAGGGAAAAGACCTTTTGGTACAAGTCGAGCAGGCGAACATAGACGGCGAGGACAAACATCGAGTTGCCGGGGTCTGAGCCGTTCAGGTAGGTATCATTGTTAACGTCCCCGTTGGAAAGGCACTCCATGATCTCGGCCACGTCGGCCGAGAGGTCGTACATTTCGTTGATGGAAAATACACCTCCATCGGCCGCGGGTCGCCCTGGCTGCTGATGCGCCAGGATGGAGGCAAGGTTCAGCAAGCGGGCATTGATATTCGATAGCTGCGCCATCCAGTCCAAGTCTTTGTTCCTGGTTTCCCGGTCGGGATCGGGAGCGATTGGTCTCAGCTCAATCTGTCGAGGTCGGGGCCTCGATCGTCTTCGCCGACGACGGTCAGTGGCTGCCTTTTCCGGCACACAAAGAGGGACTGCCTTTTCCGGCACACAAAGTGGACTCCTTGGAACTACTGCGGACTCGACAGGATGAAACTGGTTCCCGGCACCGGAAGCGAGAGAGCTGAGTGGCGCTGGCTGAAATTCCTCGAGCGAAGCCGCGAGCTGCTGTGGCCAAGGGTCCGAGAATATACTCGGGTTACTGAATGGGTCCGCGGTTCCGTGTAGCGCGGGGAAATGATCTGCTTCTGCCGAATTGAACGAATTTCCAAAGTCATATATAAAGTTCTCTAGGTCAAAGGAAGCGTCGAGTGCAACGGCCGAGTGGTTTGTCGTGGTGAACTGGCCAGTCGGAGGAATTGGAGAGCCTGGCTCGCCTGAAAGAATGCCGGTCAATGCTGACAACGAGCTGTAAGGTATACGCAGACGTGGGCAACTGACCTGTCTGGGGCCCAGCTGTATTCAGTTCACGTTCCGTCCTACGTCTCTTCTGGGTCCGTCGTTCAGCCAGAGCCGCCTGACCGCCAGTGTTTGGGGACAGCTGTTGATCTGACTGAGAGGGCTGTTGACGAGCCTGCTGCTCCAGCCGGGTTTGCGGCGGTTGAGGTGGAGAGGGAGGTGGAGGAGGAGGAGGAGGTGGTGGTGGGGGTGGTTGCTGTGCTTCTTGTTGTTGTGCTTCTTGTTGTTGTGCTTCTTGTTGTTGTGCTTGTTGTTGTTGCTGCTGCTGTTGCTGCTGCTGTTGCTTCTGCTGCTTCTGGGGATTCTGCTGCTTCTGCTGCTGCTCCTGTTCCGTTTGCTGCCGCCTTTGAGGCTGAAGCTGGCGCTTCTTATATCGCAAGGAAGGACTAGACTTGCACTCGGCGTGTTGTCGGATGCAGCGCTCGCAAGCCTTGTCGGCAACACGCTTGCAGCTGAGCTTCTGCAAGTGGCAGCGGTCGCAGGCTTTCCTAACCACGCTATCGGCCATGTTCTTGACCAGTCTCTTTCGGCGCGAGTCGGTACGAACAAGAGACATGTAGTTGGTTTAAGAAGGCGTTGCCGAAGTAGGAGAGACACTTCGACCATGCAATCGCCCGCGAACATCCCCTCCTTTCTCGTGCCGCGTTTCCTGCTTCCTTGAGACAAAAGGTGGTCATCCCATTGGCCGTGGGGCATATGCTTGAGCGATCCAAGCCGCCGGTTCAATACACTCGACTGAAGATTGGCCTTGGCTTTGAAACACCGCTGGTGTTGTATCGCCAGCACTGGCTAAACCTCGAGTTTGACTAGACGAGACAATGTGATGTCCGCGGCCTAAACACCGAGACGTCTGGGCTTGCCTACCCGGCTCTGCAGATGCTCGCCTAATCAGTTCTCGGCTCTTCCCGTTGCCTCCTCAGAGGGTCCTCCGAGCAGAAACTCATCTATATATTTGAGACAGCCTGCCCGATCGCCTCAAGCTCGACCCGGCCCGTTGGGTCGGTCTCGCCACAAGACCCCAATGAGGAGGAGGAAGGGCGGTGAATAGCGGAAAGCTGAGGGGGCTCTTGCCGTCTTTGGTCAATCGCTTCGAAGTATCGCGTAGACGGGTGGCTCTGGGGCTCGCATCAAGCCGGCAGTCGAGCTCGTTTTGAGACGATATCTCTGCGTTTCCCGTGCTCGTTCGCCTCTGTGTCACTGCATCTCGAATTCGAAGCGCAATGGCCCCATACTCAATGGACATCTCTGGATTGCTGGTCGATGATGGCGACATTGAACATGGCGGTTCGACGTCGTTGGGCGCCTCCGCCTCCATGCCAAGTCTGGTGGGTACGTACGTGTCCATGATTCATTCTTATCCAACCGTCGTCGGTTGCGTGCATGCCAAGGCCTCATGTAAGGTATCACCGCCCGAACCGGTGTGACCCAGTCGATTCGGGCTCAGTGGAACGCAAGAGGAGGTGACGTTTTGGTAAGCAACGTTCCGCGCCTCATCATAGTTCCCAGCCACTATCGGTTCCTCGAGTTCGTCTCGGAATAAACAAATATCAACGTCCGGTCATGGTCGAGTCCGTTTCTGTCAAAGTGCTGCATCTATATCATCATGCACGTGGCCTAGCCCGCGTCTGAGACCAGGATCGAGCCCTCGCTCGACAGCTTGCTCGCTCGCTGCTCACGCGCGTGTCTGTGTCGGGTAGATGGACAGGGGACGAAAGACCCCCGGTAGCCCACCTCATGTACGAAGCGAGATGACGATCGAAGGGTAAACATGCCCATGCGTGGTCATTGCCCGGGATCAATGCGAGCTGCTTGCCCAGTGTGCAGGCGAAAGGCAGAGAAACGAGGCTGAGGAAGAGGAAGAGTCAACATGGTACCAACACGCCGGAGTATTGCGAGGCCCCATCTCGACACACGTCCAGGTTCGCGTGGCGTGAATACTTGTCCCCGAGTCTTCGTCACGAGATTACCGGGTAAGGCAGGCCAACGCGGCGGCAGCTTTGCTTAACCGTTTACAAAGGCTCCGGGCGGAACATAACGCTTGCATAGCACTGGAGTTTGCGTCACATCTCGTCCACCAAGGTTGGGGGAGGCGGGCCGACGGCAAAGCCGCATGTTTTCAACGCCACGCGAAGCAGCCCGCCGACTCTTGATGAACACGGTCTGCCGGGATCTCATAATTGGCAGGGACCCGAGTACCAAGTCCCATGGGCTTGAACTTACCCCCCTCGAGATGACTCCCAAGTGACTTGCATGGACGCGAGCACATTGTCTGGCCGCTGCCACTCGGCAATGCAGTGTTCACAGGCCATGCTGCAGAAAACCATCATCTCCACGTTCCTTTGTTGAAGAATCGTTCTTGTTTCACAAGACTCAAACTGTTGGTCGAGGTCGGCTTTCTTGGGACCATGGATGGTGGCACAGCTCACTGCAACGGCAGAGTCGGCCTTCGCAAGCTCGGCCATGATACACATTCTCAACAACCGAGGGGACCAGGACCGACTGCACAACGCAGATTCGAAATATGCGCCAACGTCACTTGCGTCCTTGGTCAGTGGCGTCGATTCAAGCGACGGGGTGTGAGAAGGTGCATCGCAGTCGTAAAATATCACAACAGGCTCGGAACGGACGCAAGACGAACCGTTGGCGACCGAGCAGAGGTTTCCAACGGTGTCCCCGCCGATACAATTCGACGTCCATCACTTGCACTTTCATGGTACCCGCGCACGTTATCCGCTCGCTCTTGGCGGCCATCGAGGTCCTGCGAGATGACCCTGCAGTAGTTCTCGTAATACCGACTCGAAGCGCCTCTGGCTGAAATTGACTTTCCTTGTCCTCTGGAACGGTGACTGTTGGCGGGCGACGTGTGCAGCGGGCGCGACGCCATGTCAAGCTTGACAGCCAGCGTCGATAGCAAGATGACCGAAGCGCACTGTGCCTTATGTTAGCTTTCTTCCTGGTTTGCGTCCATCACCGTCCGAGACTGAGGCCCACCTTCCAAACGCTCCCTGTTGGGACCGCATGTGCGCCTCGAGGCAGTCAAGCCGTCTGGGAGCGAGAACAGGAGAAGAAGCGTACGCCATACAGCATATGAGCCAAGTCTCGATGACTCGGAAGAAACGGGGAGCGACGGTGTGAGGGTCGGCATTGAGATCATTTCAGAAACCGCTTGAGCTCTCTTAGTCTCCCTCGACAGCTGTTGTTCGCGGGCGGCCGTCTCTTCGTGGGGGGGGCGGTCGTCGAGTCAGTTACTTTGAGGCTGCCTGAAAGATCCGCTGCCGACCTCAAATGCCTGAAGGACAAAGCAGCAGTCTCGAGGGTATCGAAAGGCCTGCGCGAAGTCGCCGCGTGACGACTCGGGCGTTGCCATTGCCAGACTCGGACGAGGCCAAGAAATGAGGCAGCGGCCTGTGGCCAGATTTCCAATCGCGAGACCCGTCTTCCACGTGGCAGCTGCTCGCCAGGGCCAAAGGCGCGCCTGCCACCCCAACAGTCTTGTTCGGCACCCGGTACTCGTCCAGCGCTCAGCACGGGCACCTCCAGGTTCTCTTTCTCCCACTCCCACTCCAGCTACGGATCGGCATAGAAATTTGCGGCCTCAACCACAGGCCGGTCCTCATATTTACGCCGCCTGTGCTCGTTCTTGTGTTGACTGTTGACCACCGTCCGTCAACCGTCCGTCCTTTCGTCGCGCTGAGATCTGAAGAGAGGCGCCCGTCACTTTTTCACGACCTCCTCCCCTTCCTTCACCCAAACCGTTCCGTCTCTGGACCTTGGCATTCTTTCTTCGGTGGGCCGACAATATTTTGGCCAAAGCCCATCTTGTCTTTTCTCCTTCTCCCGCCTCCCGAGAAATGCACCCTCCGACGGCTGATACCACTGGCATGAACCCGGAGCGTGCTGTGATGCTCCACGCCATAGCAGCTGGCGGGACAGATAGGTCTCTGTCGCCCGCTGATCGAAACGAGCCCAAGATAGGGCCTCGGGTCAGTGGTGCCAACGGTGTTGGATTGGGCCTGGCACAAGGCGAGGTCAGCCGTTCTCGAACGGACGACAGACGCCTCAAGCACCCAGCCATCTTTGCAGCCAAGCATGATTCTGTTGTGGGCCTAGACGGCATCGATGGCCATGGTAAACGGCCCAGCCGTGCCAAGGCCCCTCACCTACCCCAGGGTGGGTTGAAGGGGCATCTGCCTTTGAAAGGCGTCGAGCTTGGTGCCGCTGAAGGCCCTTCCGCAGGCCCCGCTTCGAATCGCCACACGGATTATCTTGGCAGTTTGTTGCGATATCGACGTCTCCGTCTCATCCTCGAGCCCAAGGAGACGAGGCAACGCGCGCCTCTTGCCAAGATTTACGATCGTTGGGTTAGTGACGCTGGTCTCCTCATCAACGACATTGTCCATGAATATGCCAACTTGCCCATGCTGCGCTTGCCCCGGACCGTGAAGGCGGATGAAAGACTCCTCGCAGCCGATGGTAGTCTCGACCGTGTCGCTCACGGCTCTCTGCTGGAAGATGTCTGGTCTGAACTCAGCATCGAAGCCAAGCACGATATTGCGCGCCAGCTCCGCAGGTTGGTCGATCAAATGCGCAAGACGCCACAACCTTCCCACCACGGCGAGGGGCGACTCGTGGGCTCGGCCTTTTCAAGCACGTACTCCCTAATGCTCGACAAGAGACAGAACGGGACTGAGTGGGTCATCCGGAGCGCCCCTACACAGCGCGAATTTATCGCTTTCCTCATCAAGACGGTTGACTCTAGCGTGCCCGAACACGTCGCCGCCTCGATAGCGGCTCAATTCCGACTGTCGGGGCCGCTTGTCCTTTCGCACAGCGAGCTCAGTCCACAGAACATCATCGTCAATGAAGGAAAGATTGTTGCCATAATCGGGTGGGACTGCGCGGGCTGGTACCCGGAATGGTGGGACTATGTCAAGTTCTTTGAAGCTCGCACCCAGTGGCACGACTGGTACGACTATGTCGGCGACATCTTTCAGAGATGGTTCCAGGGAGACCTGATGGCGTATCAGGCTCTTATGCGGTGCCGCAGGCCGTGAGGTTGTCTTCGTCGTCGAGTGCTGCTGCAACTCAGCAAGTTACCTTGCGATGCCGGGTGGACTGGCATCAACGCGGTTTGGCAGCGACAGGAAGCCTGTGCGCGGGGCGTGGTCAACCTTTGGCGATGGGACTTCAGGGATCAGGATTGTTGATGCATGAGCCAGTGAACGGGTGATTGGGAGGGCTAGACGAGGAGCTTAGGTGCAGCGTGCAGACGGCAGCATCAACAAGGCATTCCGGGTCCCTGACGTAGTCGCGACGTAAAGCTTTTCATTAGCATCTCCTACTATGTACATCATTGCCCAGTCCTGGAGTGTGTCGTGCAGCTCCTGGTGAGCTTATTTGTCGAAGCGCGCGGCCACGGTGCCCCAGTTGATGACCTTCCATATGGCGTCAAAGTACTCTGCCTTGCGATTCTGGTACTGGAGGTAGTAGGCGTGCTCCCACGCATCGATGCCGAGGAGCGGCTCGAGGTTTCCGGCGACGGGGTCCTGGTTGGCGCGCGTGACGATGCTGAGGGTTCCCGACGTCTTTTCCTTGACGAGCCAGGCCCAGCCGGAGCCCTGGATGCCGGCAAGAGCCGCGTTGGCCTGCTTCTTGAGGTTGGTGAAGGAGCCAAAGTCCTCGTTGATGGCGGTCTGTCAGGACGCGACAGTCAGCGCCTGTTTCGCTTCTTGCTTGCCATGACTCTCGGGGTTGGCCACGCAAGAGCAGGCCCCCGACGTACCATGAGCTTGCCCTCGGGCTCGCCGCCGCCGCCCTTGGCGTTGGGGGCAAGGTTTTCCCAGAAGAGGGAGTGGTTGACGTGGCCGCCGCCGTGAAAGTTGAGCAGCGGCGCCTGGGCAGCGGCGGCCTTGGCGTCATTTTTTGCGAGGGCCTCGGACAGGGCCTCGGCGGCCGAGTTGAAGCCGTTGACGTACGTCTGGTGGTGCTTGGAGTGGTGGAGCTCCATGATCTGGCCCGAGATGTGGGGCTCGAGGGCGCCGTAGTCGTCTGTGGCAGAGTCAGCGTTTGCGATGGCCCGGTTCGAGGCTCCAAGGGACCAGGGCATGGCGGTCGGGAGGGGGGTTCGTACATGGAAGGTCGGGGAGAGTGGCCTTGGCGCGGACGAAGCTGGTCGAGGCCATGGCGGCTACTGGTTTCGCGGCGCGGGCGCCGAGGCCGGCTCGTAGCGCGGGGACTGTGCGGAAGAGTGTGCTGGACATTTTGACGTGGGGGAAGAGCCGAGTGCTAGACGCAAGACGAGGTGAGCTGCGTACTCGCTTTCCCCTTTGCTGTTGTGACGCTCGAGGGCGAGGAAGTAGGCAGTGCGGAATGCGGCGCGGTTCTCACAAGACGCAACGGCAGACACGAGGATGCAGGGCCTTGCAACGTACCAATTGGAAGACGTTCGGAGCGGTGTCGAATGGTCGAATGACAGAGGCCGTCGATTCAAGGCGGTTGGATGATGTCAAGGGGAGCTCGAGGAGTGCTGTGAGCTCAGCTTCACGTCATCCGGGGCTGCTGCGGGTCGGGAGCTGTGGCGCAGCGGGAGATGGGTGTGGCTGGGTCTGTTTATTGGGCGAATCGTTGAACTTGATCGGATCAGCGTCGGCTTCCATGTCTCGCTCCCTTTTATGCTTTCAAACAAAGTCTGCCTTTGATAAGAAGTTCTCCGCAAAAGAACCATGTCCGCTTCGGACAAAACCGTCGTGTTCCGATCGGCTTTAGAAATCGGCCTGGAGCGGCCTCGGTGATTACACGAGCCGAGGTCGAAGGTGCTTGGCGCTGACGTAACCATAACTTACCCCGCCCAATTAACGCCGTCCCCCACGGACGCGACGCGGCACCGACGTCGACAAGACGATGCCTTCACGAGAGTCGGACGGCACAGGCAGCGGCCCGCAATGTCGTACTACGATGTAGACGCCATCCTGACCGACGCAGAGGCACGTCTTCCCTTGAACCACGTTTTTCTCAGTACGCAAAACCCGCTAATGCCAGGGCAGAAAGTGCCGTGCCAGTTCGAGCTCGACGTGCCCTATCTCGGCCACCTCGACTCGTCGTCGTCGACGGGCCTCAAGCCCGGAACCTCGCTCTCGCTGCCCCTCTGGCTCGCCGAGATGCTCGCCCTCGCGGCCACGGGCGCCGACGCCCGCGCGCCGCTGACGCTCAACCTGCCGCCCTGCCTGTCGGAGCGCGTCACCTCGGCCCTCAAGGCGGACCCGCGCGCCGTGGCCCTGCGCGACCAAAACACCCACTTCTACGGCGTCGGCGTTCGCATGCTCGACCTCTTTGACGAGCGCGACCTGGCCGCCGTCCTGCGCCGCACCTTTGTCGTCCGCGCCGCCGACGTGGGCCTGCACGCGCGCAAGGCGGACGAGGCGGTTGGCGGCAGCCAGAGCGAGGAGTTTTTGCGCGGGCTCGACGACTGGGAGCGCGTGCTCTTCCGACGGGGGCACGAGGGCGTCAAGGCCGCCAAGGGGTGGATGGACAAGGTCAAGCGGAGCTGAGCCTGCTGTTGGGGTTCCTGGTGACTGTCCGGTCGTTGCGTTTGCCCCAGGAACAAGAGAGGTGTGCGTGTTCTTGGCCATATGGGCTGGCTACAAGAGGCAAAGACGAGGGTACCCGGGATGAAATACACGTTTCAAGGCTTTCCCCCAGCGCCCAATATTGCCCACGCAAAGTCGAGCAGCGACGGCGAAACGCGCCGGCTCCTCCAACTTTCCTCCACCCCTTGCTCTCCTCAAGGTCCCGAGAGCCAACGCAGGAGAGGCCCATGGACGGCCCGGGGCGCTTGTCAGCCACGGCAAAGACGCTCAACTCTACGGATGCGCTGTGCTCAAATCTCGGTGGCGGTTTACACGACTTTGACGTTGCAGGACTCTCCAACTCCCGATTCCGGTAGCAAGCTCTCGTCACAAGGAGCACCACAATATTCATCTAGTGGCCCAGACGTGCAGACACATGCATCTACAACTGTTGCCTCGCCGTGCCAGACGGCAATCAAATCCTGAACCCAAGCTCGACTTACGGGCACCAAAAATCATCCAACCGACTGCTTATGCTAGCCAAGTCTGTTGATCGCAACCCCCAAAGCATAAAAGACGTCCACCCGTGTCTGAGACTTGTTGACGTAAACTTGGCAAAGACTCCCTCTTCAAATTCCTCTTCTCGTGGCCAAATAGCCTCAAAATATCCAAACGCCGGCCAGGTTGACCCAAACCCCCTTAGATGCCACAACAACGCCTCGCCTTGACCTAAGCAAGCGGAATTCCCTGACGCCCATGAGCCATGCAAGCCAAACAGTCGTCATCAGGCGACGAGTGAAAACGTGAATGTGGAAGAGTCGCAGCCCCTTTCCAGATTTGCGCCATGGAGCTGTCTGCATGCGCGCAGCTATGAAACGTATCCCCACCGACGTCTATGATAAATAATCCAGAGAAAAGAAAGCTTCAAGTCCAAAATGCGTGAGCGCAACAGTGTGAGCAATGTCTGAAGAATGGAAATGTCAAAGTCGGTACAAGCACAAAGCAACGGACGGCCGTAAACTCTGAATCGGGTTTGTTTTTGTTTTGGTTTTCTTCTTTTTCGAATGCAGCGGCACTCCAGCGTAATAGGCGAAGCTTCGACGAACTGAAATCTATGGCCGATCAACGGGTCGTAAACTGAGCGTCATCTCGTCGTCCGACACAAATACGAATGTGGTCTCTTTGACCGCAAAGGGTCACGAGATGGGACCTTCGACGCCGTCAATATTCCACAGGTAATCCGTCATGACGTGAGAGTTGGCATCGCCAAAATGAGCAGCCATGTCAGAGTTAAGAGACGAGGCAACTGTCCCGTAGGCCAGCTTGCCATCTCCCGAGAATGAGTACTCGTGAGTAGGCCGCTCCGCACCAGGCATCTCCCCGAAGCCAAAGTAGTTCATCGAAACGGCACTGGACGCGGCGGCGGCTGATATAGAAGCGCCTCCGGCCGCGTCCTGAAGACGATGCCCTTCTACCGTGCCCGATCGAGGCAAGCCGTACGTGTTCTCAACACCATAGGCAGGTGGGCCGCTCTCGAGCTCGGGGAACATGTCCATGGTGACGTCGTCGCCGTGCTCAAACGAGTCGTCGTCCACCATGTCGAACGCGTCGTCCGGCGTGTTGGCGTCGCTGGCGACGAGCACCTCCTCGTACCACAGCTTGAGATCGCACATGGGGGGCCAGTCGCCACCACCCTTGCCGCCCCGTCTCTCGTCCGTCGGCACCTTGTTTTTGCCGCGTGGAGCTCTGGGCTTGAAGTGGGTTCTGCGCAGGTGGGCGGCCGCGTTATAGTAGGCGCCGTACTGCTTCCTCGAGGTGCAAGCTCTGCACTCCGAGAGAGGGTAAAGAGCCTTGACCTTGGACTGTATCCCCACGGACGCGGGGTCTCGGCACACAAACTTCTTGACGACGCCTTTGTGCTTGGCGTTGAGATGTCGCCGCAACTCATGGTCGCCTCGGAAGCCGTCCAGGTGTTCGTCGCATTGGGTACAGTACACCCGTGGGTGCTTGGGCCTCTGGTAGGGCGTCTTTTGCAGAGCAACCTTACCGTCCCTCTTGGAAGGCGCGATGCTGCTGTGGGACCTGTCAACGGCGGCCTCGTGTGGCTTGGGCGCAATCAAGTTCCTGTCGCTGTTCCGACGCACTCGCTGAAAGGCCTGTTTGGACCGCCGCTCCAGGTTGGAGCCGGCTGACTTTGCGCTCGCGTCGCTCGCGTCGGAAATGCACCGTTCCATGGATGTTGCGGCGGCGGTAGGAAGGCCCAGATTTGTGCAAGGCAAGGGAGCGAGTAAAGTATAGGGGGGGAAACCGGCTCCCACACCAAAGAAGTCTTGATCGCAGATGGAACGCTTCTTTGGGCCATTGGTGACGTCGAAGGCGGCGGCGGAGGCGAGTCGAGTATCTGTGCCTGCGGAGCCATCTGTTTGCCAAGATTGGGAGGAGAAATATCGCAGCATTTTGGCGCCAGGATGGCTGTCCAACGAGCTGCTATGCCGAGTCAGGGGCTGTGACAGATCCACGACCGAAGACCCCGAGATGATGGATGGGCAGGCCGATGGACCCGGGCTGCTGTACGCAACGCTCGGCGACGGGTTCGTCCTCGTCATGGCCAGGTACGACTGCTCATCGAACCACTTCTTGGCCAGGTACACCTCGGGAGTGATACCAACGTCAGGGAGGTCGCCATCCTCCTGGACACTCGAGAGCGGGCGGCTTGCAGGGCTGCCCCTCGGTAGCAGGCGCTGGTCGGGGGAGGCGCTGCCAAAGGGCTGCTGCAGCGACGCGCCTTGTTCAGATCGACTGGATGTGTTTCGATTCATGGATCGAGGGGCGTGCTCTTGTTGGGAGACGGCTCTCCGTTGGCGCATCATGTCGGGCCATTTCGAGCTGCGGCGGGTCTGCTTCGAGTGTCACAAGAGCATACACGACAAAGGAGTTGACGCTGCCGAGTTGACTCTGCGCAGGGAAGACTAACCGGCACGGCACCGTCCCCGACGGGAGAGGCCTGGCAAGTCCCGGCCGGGGGAGCAGGGACCAAAGCTGAGCCTTGAACAACAGCGGGACGGAAACGATGATCAAGAGTGGACGAGACTTGGGTGGCTGGCTCGAGCGCGCCTCTCAGCACCTCTCTGTAGTGGGCAGCCAGTGTCTCGCACGCGGCGAGGTGGCGTTGAATGTCCTCTACCTGGACAGCGCAGTCGGGAGGCGAGTTCATACTGCGGCGGGGCCCCGTTGGTGCCTGGGCCGACAGGGCGGCGGTGCGAGGGCCGACGGGCGTGTTGTAGGCGAGCAGTACAGGTATGACGACGGGCCAGCCTCGCTGGGGGCAGCGAGTTGAAAAGGGTACGAGACGGAGAGGCGGTTGCACCTTGATGGAGGTGGGCGGCGGCGGCCAGTATCCAGGAGCCAGGCGAGCTTGTCAAGATGGCGAGTATGACGGAGAGGAGGAGAGGAGAGAAGAATCGGGGATGAGGAAGAATAAGCCAAGGCGGCGGCGACGGCCAGTGATTGATTGAGGCGCGGGAAAGACAGGGGCTGGATTGGAAGGCAAGGCGGCGGTCGGGTTTGAACTCGTCGTCGTGGGTGGGCAGAGTTGGGCGCCGGGGGACAGGTAGGTAGGTACACCTACCGAGTGTACCTAGACAGGGTCGCCATGGCGCATCTGTACCCTGGCCGAGTACTCCGTACAAGGCACCATAGATATGTATGTACCAACTTATCCAAGTTGAAGGAGGCAGACGAGGTAAACGGGACGAGCCTGGATGTTGCGGTCTGTGAGCTCATCTCGGTGTGTGCGCGCACGTGTGCCTCTCTGGAGGAGCGGCCAGCGGCGCCATAGGAGGCACGGCATGGGGAGCAAGGAGGATGGGAGGCCAGGATTCTCCATGCAAGAGAGGTAGCGGTAGAGGAGGACGCCAGGGAGACCAGGGCTCGACTGCAGACCTTGACTGCAGAGAGAGAGAGCCGTCCATGTGGCCGAAGCTTGGGTCGTGCGCTGGCAGCTGCGACTTTTCGGTGCGATGTCTGACGGCCATGGTACATATGTACATACATATGCAGAGAAAAAGGAAATCTAGATGAAGCAGGGCGCTGGATGAATCTGCAACGCTGTCTTGGCTCTTGTTTTAGCGGGCCTCGACTTGTCTGTCGCTGCCGAGTCGGGCGCTGGCTCCAGGCCCGCCCGGCCCGAAGGTTAGGGACTGTTAGGACGGGCCGCTGCGTGGCCGAGCCAAGCTCATCTTCAATCTTCAACAACTCTTCACGTGATAGCTGATAGGCGCCCCACCAAAAAGGTCATCCTTATCCTCGCACCGATCTGCGGCTCGACCATTGTGCCACCATCCAGCACTTTTTTGGGCACTGCGGCTGGGCCCATGATGCTACCCACCGCCTTGGGCATCCAATGGCTCGGTGCCTGTTCTGCCTCCGAGCACGCCCATCAGGCCCTCAGGCCCCCGTCTACCCAGCGCAGTGGCATCGTCCATCATCTGTGTCGCGTGCGCGAACCGGTGGCTTCAGCGTGCAAATCCAGGGACGACGCGCCCGGGACAGGCTCTCGCGGAGCGCCCATGGTTTAGAAAATTCGAATCAAAACGTGCCGAGTTGCGACAGGCTCCCGCGAAGCCGCATGTACGTTGCCCGGGGTCAGCTGCCGCATGTCCAAGCATGCAGAAGACATATCGTATCGATGCCGATGCCAGGCGCAGTTGGACCGCCATGTACGAGTTACGAGTTACTACTCCGTATGGAGTAACCCTGTTGTATGTGTACGAATAGGTGATGAATCTTACCCCCGGTGTGCCCTGGTCGGCATGCGTAGAGGCCTTGCTGGCAAAGCACCATGGGATCTCTGGTTCCGCGCCAATGCCGGTCCTCGATTTCGGAATCAATGCCGCCGCGAGCGTACATCAAGACAACCTTGTGTTGACAGTGACCTACTTTGTACCCATCTCAGCTAGGCCTGCATCGTGAAGCCCTCCTTGCCCGTCTAGAGTTCCAGATATCGGCGACTCCTTGTCAACGACCCAGCATCCGCATGACTTGGAGCCATGGACTGAGAGAAATTCCCGAGGTCCACGTGTTGAGCCCTTGTGCTCGGCGAGAGTATCATGTCCCCTCGGGACCCTGGGCAGTGATTAGGCATGTGCGCCCACCAGCCCTCCAAGCCCCTGGTCTTCCGTCTCCCCCGTGGCCATCAACGATAGGTATGTATGTGTGTATGGTGGCCGTCACGCAAGAGCCTTGGCTATCCGTCCATCCACGGGCTATTCCATGCCCACCGCCTCGACGGTCCAGCCTTCCGACCGACCCGTCGTTGGCCGGGACTTCATTGGCTCACGGCGCTTCTCCAAAGTGAGGCGAGCAAGTTTCGTTTATCTGGCGAAGCTGCAGTGGGTACTTCGTACATCAACCATATCTGCGACTCCCACAGTGTGCAGGACCGGGCCATTGGAAACCCTGAAACAGCATCGCATACGAAGTAAGCATTCAGGTATCCCGAGTAAGTTGGTAGAAACCATTCACTCACTAGTATTTCACTATGATGTGATGGAGTTTCCTCATTTCCTGTCATCAACTCCCGATTAAGGTGATGACGGTTTAGGATCCCAACTTTGAGGACAAGAGTAACTCGTACATTATACGAGATAAAATAAGTAAAAAAAAATCTTGAATCGTATATTTGCCGCCTTTTCGTAGCTCTCATCGCATTTGCTCATGTGTTCATTCCGTCTCGCGGTCCAATTTCGTATCCTGGTTGTGTACGGAGTACATATGTATGTACCTAGGTAGTTGGTGTGGAAGCAGGCACGAGGGATAGAGGCCCATTAGGTAGGCGGTGGGCTGGCAAAGGTCCGGATATATGGCTGCCGATGACAACACATGGTATACGTATACGAGTAGCGCCACACGACTCAATCACCATGGTTGACACCGCAGTCTTGAGTGCAATCATCATTTACCGTCGCTCTATGTGAACAGCAGAGCCCATTTCCGGCATCATGCGCCGTCACAGTCTGTTACTGCTGTCCGCGCTCCGGCTCTGCTGGGCTCGGAGCCCCGGCTTCAGCATCCATGACGACCTCTTCGCATTCCCACAGGTCCGTGACGACTGCACTCTGCAACGCATTGTCTGTGACGCTTTGGCTGACCTCGCATAGTTTGACGTCGTCTTCTCCGACGGCTACATCTCCATTCAAGATGCCGAGTCCCTGCTGGGGAGCCGCTCGCCCAAGCCGACATATTCGGCCGACTTCTCCCAACCTACCACGGGCAACACTGACGAGGCCAGTGCGGCAGAAGCCGACAGCGCGACCGATGGCCCGCCTGCCTACTTGTACGAGATGATGAACCTGTCGCCTCACAAATATCTCTGCTCGATTCCCGTCCTAGAGCCCGCGCTCCCGGAGAACCAAACAGCCAACGAACTAGCCAAAAAGGAAGAGGCACGGGAGCTCAGCCGGGCCGCCACCAAGGGCTGGGAGCTGCTGACCAAGCTGGAAGACTCTTGCCTGTACTTCATGTCGGGCTGGTGGAGCTATAGCTTTTGCAACAATCGTGAAATTGTGCAGTTTCACGCCATGACAGCCACTGTCAATGGCCAGCCGCCCAGACGAGACCCACACACGGCCGAGTTCGTCCTCGGACGCGTTCCCACGATCATGGCCACTGCCCAGCGCCAGAAGCGACGAGACTCTGGCGACACGCCACCCATGCCGGCTGAGCTCCAAGTCAAGGGCGATCAACGTTATCTGGTGCAGAGACTCGAGGGCGGGACAGTCTGCGACCTCACGGGTAGGGAACGCACCATCGAGGTACAGTATCACTGCGTGCCTGGGATGAAGAGCGATAGGATCGGCTGGATCAAGGAGGTAACCATTTGCGCCTACGTCATGATTGTCAACACTCCCCGGCTGTGCAACGACGTCGCCTTCTTGCCCCCGCAAGAGACAAAGGCCAACCCCATCAGCTGCCAACTCGTTGCCGACGCCAACAGTGCGGCACCACCTCTACTGGACCCGAAAGCGCCCGTCACCAAAGACGATGATCTCGATGCTGAAAAGCAGGCGGAAGCCAGCGAGACCACCAACGCCAAACAAGAACCCGAGGTCACCGTGGGCGGCGTCGTCATTGGTGGTCGCAATGTTCTTTCCGGCGCTGACGAGGCTGGAAAACCTCCGGTGAAGCTGGCGCCGCCGCGCGGATTCTGGACGGGTCAAGAGGCCAGCGAAGACCACTCGATCGAGGTTCTTGTTCGCGCTGCCAGTAAGGAAGACGGCGGCAAGATCCATATGCCCACGGCCGAGGAACTGGAAAAGCTGGACATCGACCCCAAGATTGTCGAGGATATGAAAGTCAAGATGGCCCAGATGGCCGGCGATGCGGGATGGAAGCTGGAGGTTGTCGAGATGAACGGCGGAGGCTTTAGGGAGCTTCGGGGCATCATTGACGGGGAAGAAGCAGGTGACAAGAGCGGCGACGCTTCAGGGGCGGATGCAAGCAAAGGAAAGAAGCAGAACAAGCAGAACAAGGCCACGAAGGACAAGGACAGGGCCGGCGGCGGCAGCGAGGAGCAGTTTTTCAAAGAAGAGCTGTAACGGGACACGGGGGAAGCGGCGTTTTGGGGTTTGGCAGACTACGATTGTCGACGACGACTGGAGGCGTTATATATTGCACCGGGGCGTAAAACGTCACGGTAGAAACATGATGGCAGCTACTGACTGGCATGTGTATACGTGGTTTAACCGTAGGTGACAACTCTGACAAGCCACAGAGAGACTGAAGGCCCCAGCCGACAGGCTGCGATTCTTTGGCAGCTACGTTCCTGGAGAGGTAACCGCTGCTCAAGCACGACCGAAAGGAGGATGCTTCGAGCAAAGGGCAAGGCACTCTTTTCACCAGAGGTGGTGACGAAGCCGGGACAAGCCGTTGATGCTTTGCTCCAGTCGATCCAGTCGATTTTGAATTAGGGTAAGAGGGGGATGAGCAATTCGATGGTGACATGGGGGCGACTGCTTCGCCGCCGTGACCCGGTCAGCAAGGGCATTGGCTGAGCATTGGTGATGTACGTGTAGTTATCGCAGCAGACGTAATGAGCTTTGATATGAACTTCTCCATCAAATGACGACTGCTAAGGACCGATTCCGTATCCATGTACTAAAATACGATGGAGGAAATAGACGGGTGGGTGTTGAAGTAAGAGAAGCAGAGAGCTTTCCCGGTGAACCACTTTGAGACGGACACAAGAGAAGAGGGTGGGAAGACAGAGAAAGAGCCAGCCGAAGGTTTTGACTGAAACCATAACAAGGCACTCATGATGTGGATGAAGCATACAAGTTACGCATCTTGCAACAACATTATGAGGCGCAGAAGAGAATGGCCAGCGTCAAAGTTGCATTGCTAAGAGAAGGCACGCAACACATTCAGGGAGTGAGTGAGAGAAGGATATATTTCAGCCCGAGTTGACTCTCCCTAATGTAGAAACTCAACATCAACATCATGACACAGAAGCCATCCACTCGCAAATCTTGCCGTTCCTCTTCGAGTGCTGTTGGGAGTGAGCGGCCACCCGGGCGTCATCATGGGCACCGTGGTCATGAGTTGTTGTTGCGCTTAGTAGCAACGGCCCTTGTGAGAGTCCCAACGCCTCTTGCCGTGGCAAGCGCATCCCCTGTGCTTGTTGTCCCAGTATGCGAACCTGTCATTGTGGCACCTGCGGTTGTTGTTCACGGCGCCTTGGTTTGCCTCGGGAAGGGCGCTGACTGAGCCCATGGTGAAGAGGGCGGCGACGAGGATCTGTTTGACGAGCATGTTGGCGAGGGATGTGTTACTCCGAGACAGAGAGTGATGGATGACTTGAGATTGGTGATTGGATGGTGATGGAATCAGTTTGCTAGTTGATGAGGATGGAAGAATATGAACTTGAGAGGTAGGCAAGCCGGGTTTATGTAGAAAATGTATGCCAACTTCTGGGCACTGGCAAGTGCAGCATAGATCCATTGAAGCTACCACGAGCTCATGGCCTTTCTTTTTGCAAAGCCATCTCCTCGATGAGCCAGTGGCTTGCTGATCCCTTGGCTTGAACGCTGGGTGCCCCGAGGTTGCCGTGTTGCCCGTGCCGGCCACTGGAACCAGCGAGCGGGCTATCCAATGAGGCTTCACACCGTCAGAAGCTAGGGGCATACCATCGATCACCTGGGAGGCAAACCACATCGGCAAAAGCAAGGGGCTGCTGACTGCCGTGCCGACGACCCGGCAAACCCCTTGTTCAGCCGCGCGGCGTCGCCACGGCTCATCGATGCCGAGTGCACGGGGCCAAGAAGACGTGAGTGATTCCACGCGGCGGCAAATAAGCCCATGAAAAGAAAAGGTTGGGGTTACGGCCGGAGGGAGGAGAGTAAGACAGCGTTAAAGGCCGTGCTATTTTGAGCAGCAAATGAAAGGCTTACACGCTCTAGTGAGAAAGAGGAGTCGTTTTGGTTTTCCGATAAAGGCCGCCGCTCGAGGAACCCAGAAAGAATACTACATGTCCATGGGCATTGGCACAACATTGAAGTTGAGACTCAAGTTGGACTGCTCACTGTGGTTGACTTCAAGGCCTCTAGCACCTGCAATGCTTTAGATTACAACTCGTCCAGGGTTCATCTAAAAGGCAAGAGCCATACAGCACAAAGTCGGCAGGTCAAAACGAGATGGCTAAAACGAGATGGCTAAAACGAGATGGCTAAAACGAACCGTCCTGGATCCCATCTTGGAGACTCAACGGCCGCGCCCCTTGCCCGAATGGGAAGCACCAGGCTTGACTGGATTCTGTGCCTGAGCAACAAAGGCTGGCTGACGGCACGGAAATAAGCTTAATGACGTAGGCTGTTGACAACCGCTCCCGTCACACCAGACTATCCGCTTAGCCGGCCAGCTGAAGTCTAAGCCACGGCCATGACAACGCACATGTCATTTTGGGTAACGTGAGATGGCATACATACGCATGGCCGTTTGCGTCTTGACGCGCGGCGGCTGCTCTCCAGACCTGCGTCGGCTGAACCAGCAACCTCCATGTGGGAGGATGAGAACCCTGCCTTGCCCCTTCCCCTTGGTTTATATATAACTTGCAAAATTCAGCCTCAAGACGTCCAGTCGTCATCATGCATGGATTGATGTCTGTCTTTGCCATTTAAGACGCCGTCTTTTCCTTCGTTGCGTTCATTGCCTTGACACGCCCGCCCCAAGTTGGACCGGTTCGGCAACCCCAATCATGCTGTCGGCGTTTAGAAGATGCCGGCCATTGGCAGCTCAACTGCCCTGTGTATTTCTCCTTTTCCTCGCCTGCACAGTCGTGTCTTCGATTGACCCCGAACCGAAAGCGCCTGGCCAAGGCCCCCAGATCATCACAGGGTTCTACGAAGCCGTGCCCAAGATACACATCCACGATGACCAGGGCAACGTCTCGTGGGCCTGGGACGCCAACATGGGGCTGGACCTTTTGCCCGACAGCCTCAAGCGCTGCGTCCAGGGCGGCACGTCTGCGACCGAAGTCAAGTTTGCGCAGCAGGGCACGAGAATTGCGGCCATCATTGGCCGTGCGGCTGTCTTGATCAGCCACGCACCTGGAAGGGCAGACGACAAGGCGGTCCAGTTCGCCGTCTGTCTCGATGGCGACATGGAAAACGCGCATACCGTCGAGCTGCTGCCGGGAAACCTCTTGGCAGTGGCCACGACCGGCCAAGAGCCCAGCGCCGGGATCCGCGTGTACGATGCGAGCACCATGGCTGCCGGTAGCCCGGTCCCCGTCCAGGAGCTGCCGGGCGTGAGGGCGATTCATGGAATCATCTGGGAACAACAGAGCCAGACGCTCTGGGCAGCAGGCAACACCGACGCCGCCGACGGGAGCGGCGGCGTCTCATACGGCGTCATCCAGGGGTACAATATGAGAGACCCCGGCCGTCTCAGCCAATCCGTCGCCTACACAATGTCCGAGGCCAGTCAGCTCGGCGCCGAATGGGACGGAGCCTTTGCCAACTGGTGGGATGGCCCGCACGATCTCGTCCCCATCCCGTCGCGGCGAATGCTTCTCTTCCCCATGGACCACGACCTCCACGCCATCGACCTCTCGACCGGCGAGTTCAACCACTCGGGGGGACAGCTGGCGGATGAATACCTAAAAGGGTTCCGAGCACTGGGCAGCCGGACGGCGGATGACGGGCAGGTCCTACCACGCTCGGACATGAAAAGTGTCAGTCTGCTCCCAGGTGGCGGCGCGCTCTACACGCAGGCACCATGGAGGTCGTCGAGCGTCGTCGCAAGGCAGGTCAACCTGTTGAGCCCAACGGGCATGTACTCGGCCCTCGACATGGGCGAGACAATGTATCGGTCACGCTGGTTTGCCGAGATCCCTGGTTGGCCCGCGGGTGGCGAGGGCCGTCGTGGATAGCGTTTCTCGCATGGGGCGCGGTCGGGTCAGTGTGAAGAGCCCCTTGGGCGTGCTGCCTTGAGGCAAGCCGTCGGAGGATTGAGGACAGGGGGGGGGAGACGGTCACACGTTGGAATATAATGAGCCAGGTACGAATAGTAGATGATGAAATAGCCTCTGTCGTGGCCGGTTGCTGAGCAGCGCCCAGGCCAGTGACGAGGCGCAGTTCAACACACGTGGTTGCCTGCGGTGGATCTCGGCATCGAGTTCCCAGACCAGACTGTCGGAGCCAGGCCAACGGCGGCGAGAGGGATGGTTGGTGGTTGGTGGTTGGTGGGCGCGTCGAGTTGGCGCGTCGAGTTGGCGCCATCAGGGGCGGGCTCACGGGCGGGCTCACGGGCGAGGACGAGCAACCCGAGGGAGATGTCGTAGGTGAGTCCGCCCTGCATCGGCAGGAGCAGGAGGCGGTATCAGGTACAGTGCATGATTATGCATTGTCATGATGATGAGGCATGCATGTGGATGAAGGAGGGAGAGAGAGAGAGGCCACTCAAAAACTTGCCGGCCCCAACACTCACCAGTCGTGCCCGAGGACCGGCTCCACAGCACAGTGTACGAGTCAACTCGGATTTCTAGCGTCTGGTACAGTGTAACAGGAGTCGGGTGCACCGTGTCGTCGGCCGTTGGCCTGTCTCGAGCCGGGGCACCCCCGGAAGGCGGGGCCGGGGCCGGGGAGCCCCCCTGCGACGGCCGGCATGGAAAGGCGGGTGATTGGCCGGTTGGTGCGCGTCGATTTGCACGGTGCGGGCCTTGCGCTGCTTAGCTTGCGGTGCTGAGCGGTGAATGAATGAATGGTCTGGGGAAAAGGATCATGGCAGGTTGATTGATCCATCTCCAGCCATTGAGCACTCCGGCTCCATGTCTTTGATGCTCGTATTAGTACATATATCTACGGATACGTACTTCGTACCCTACAGATACGTACGACACTTTCGTTGCGTTTAATCTCAGGGCTCCTAATGTCAAACTCGCACTCGCTGGGCCGTCATTCCAATTGGCCTCGATTGTCAAGGGTCAGTGACGATTACTAGGTATGTACCCCCCTATACCTACAGGTATGTACCTGCCATGAGACAACAAGGCACGCAGTTGACGATTCCTGCTGGTACTCGTAATTTTACATCATCAATACGGAGTACATAACTCCGTACGAATACAGCGTATCAGTATCCGTACTGTACAGAGAACATGTCGCCCTGGTGGATGCACGGGCCCTCCCGCCGCGCTGATGCCTTAGCACTTACCTAGGCTCCCTGTCAGTTGTCAGTGGCACAGTGCCCTACAGTGCGCCCTGGACTGGCAAAGCTTGGAGCTCTTGAGAGAGAGAGCCTCGTCGTCAAGAACCGTCTCCTCTTCTCCCCTCTGTTGACTCGTCCTCCAGACCTAACCTCCCAACACCTCATTTCCCTGACCTATGATATCGTCGACATACCTCTATGCGCCTCGTGTCGATTGTCTCGCGCTGCCGCACTCGACTGCCCAGCAACCCAATCGTCCTCGATCCATCTGAGACAGCACCACGGTTGCTCCAGAAGCGACAGCATCCTTCCGCCTCGGCCTCCTCGCCGACTCGTCATTCACGTCACCCTCTTTCCCGAACCGACCCGATCCTCGACCGCTCACACGAGCCGCCAAGAAATTTACAACGCGTCGTTGCACCCATCTCGCAGCCAGGGCACATGGTGTGCCTTGATGAGACACTCATGCACACGAATAGCAACACTGCCGCAGAGTGAAGCCTGTCTGTGAAGCCTGTCGGTGCGTCAGACAAGATCGAGGGAGGAGCTTGTATCAGCCATTACGTCCAACGGATGCCTCGGACAAACACCATCTCCATCCAATACACCTTGAGAGCAGTCAGTTTCTTTCCTTTTCTCCTCTTCCCTCTCAACCCTCGTCGGCCCCCTTATTTTTCTTCTTACTTGCGACTCATGCCTGCCCCCGATGACTGAACCATCTTGCAGTCTGGAACCTAAAGGTTTGCTCCAATAAGTCGCCGGCGACTTGGCTGCTTCCATCGGCCTTTGAAATGGATGCGTCCCAGCCCCCGTCTCATCCTCGACGCGGGCCCCGAGCCCCATTTCCACGAGCTCCGTCCCGTTCGTCGGGCGCAAGTAGCTCACGGACATGGCCTCCCAGCGCAAATAGCTCTGCCTCGCAAGGTGCTGGCTCACCACAGCTCGCAACCTCCCATCCGGCCGCCCTCGGCCATCCCCATAGCCCGCCCGCCAAGTCCCAGGGCTCTCCCCGACCTGCCTCTAGAGCCATGGCTTATCCCCCCCGACAGGGGAGCCCCGAGGTGATGCGGCAGCCTGCGCTCTCGTCCTTCTTGCAGGAAAAGCTGCAACGTGAACGCAGGGCCGAGAGCGACAAGCTGGCCTTTTCCGCCTCGCTGTCCCGGGCCCACATGAGCGCCTCGGTTGATATTGGACGCCTTGTCCAGACATCGCCGTTCAAAGTCCCCGAGCCTCTTGGCGGCAGGCCCCGATCGAGCGCCGGGATGGAGTTGCCCAAGAAGAAAGGGTTGGGCCTCAAGGAAATGGAGCTGGTATGTCTTGGTCGCCGTCTTGACTCGGTGGAGCGGCTTGCTTAACCTCGGATTACATAGGTTGTCTCCAACCTGCACAAACAAAACTTCGATCTCAAGCTCGAGCTGTTTCACCGGCGCGAGAGACAATCGGCTTTGGAGGAGCGCATCGAGGCTCTCGACGCCGACAGGAAAAGGAGGCACGACGTAACCGACAGGCTGGTCGAGGAGCTCGAGAAGCGCGACAAGGCCGTCGAGGAAGCCGTTGCCATGATTGTCATGCTCGAGGCAAAGGTCCACCAGCTCGTTACCGAACGCTGCATGGTGCAACAGGTGGAGAGCGCGGGCCTGTTCAGCACTCGAGACTTTGAATCGAGTTATGGCACTGTCACACCGCCAGGGGCAGAATCTCGTGTCACCAAGCTCGACAAGGTGGTCAACCGCATGCCGAGCTTCCTGTCGGAAAGAAGCGAGAACACGGAGCATCTCCGGACCGTGTACCTCGGCGTCCGCGGCAGCAGCGCCCTAAGCTTGTCTCGAGTCGCTGAAGGCTCAGTAGAGCCAGACTGTCAAGGCCTGGCCAGTCCGACTCTGAGTGTGTTGAGCGAGAGCTCGTTTGTGAGCGTATACGGACAAAGGAGTGAGGGCGAGGCCCTGGGACAGATGGCGCACGCACTCGTCGACGAGCCACTGATACTAGATGGGCTCGACGTCTGCCTCAGCAGGCCCTGGCCGGAAGATGGGCCGGCGCCCAGGAGACGGGCGGCATCGGTGGGTCGGGTGGCGGGCATTGGCAAGCCACCCCCTCGGTCCAGCACCGCGGTGCCGTTCCAGTCCATGGCTGGTGCCATTGGCCACGAGTCCCCTCTGCAGCGCATCATGCGTCTCGACCCGGCATACGCGAACTGGAAAGAGGCTGTCGGCTCTCAGGGCCCAGGCGGGGGGGGCCTGGAGGATTCCCCGCCCATGGCCACACAGACGGCCTCGCGCAGACGTACCAAGGAGGAAAAGCGAGAAGCCCTTCGAAGGGTGCTGACCGACGGACCGGGCGGCGCTCGTCTGCACGACCAAGGCCTGCCTCCGACGCCAGACACGATATCGACGTCGACGCTCCACCGCTTCAAGACGTCCAACGAGACTCTGTTGCAGGAGCAGGAGCAGGAGCCCAACGGCGCCGCAGTCCAGGCCGGCGCGCAGGGCGCCAGGTTGTCGGAACCCACGTCCGGGGCGCCTCTGGGCGACCACGTCTTATTCCCACACGGCTCGGGCGAGGCGGGCCATGGCACCAAGACTGATCATCGGCGGCCAGCCGCGGTGCGTCCGCAGACTGCACGCGAGCCAGCCGCATTTCGCAAGGGCGGCAACGGCTGGGACAGTGATAGTGACGACGCCGACGCCCGCTCGCTCGAGTCGAGCCTCGACATCTGGCTGCGAGAGAGCGCCAAGCCTGACAATCGCGGTTCCCAGGTCTCTCCAGACCTCTTCAGCTTCCCCGCAAACACTACCGACGGCGGCTGGGCCGCGGAGTCCCTGTACGGGGGCCCGAACAACGGCCAGGCCGAGGGCTCAAGTATCGGCCAGGGCCAGAGCCACATGCAAGGCCTTCTCGCGCTCCGTCATCAGCTGTTCCCTTGGACCTCTGGCCCTCAGCCGCCCGACCGGCGATCTAGCCTTCACGCGCACACAGGCTCGACGCTCGACGGCTCCGCGACCACTGCCGCCAACGAAGGAGGCAACAGCTCGGCCGGCGCGAGAGCCCGTCACGGCAAGAGGCAAAGCGAGGACACGCAGAAGCGAGCGGACCTGCGAACGCCCGTGCAGCAGCCGCAGGCGCCGCCTCCTCCTCCCGGCAGCGAGCAGAAGCGCTACCCGCCCATCTCGGGGCATCAGGGGGCTCGCGCCGGGCTCAACAGACTGCTGCGGCGGTCGATTGGCACGAGTTCGTCGGCGAATACAGCCACCGAGGATGCCCCCTCGACTGCTCCCTCAGATGTGGGGGGCACTGCCGACGTGACCAAGAATTACCATCCCATGGGCGTTCCCTCGTGGGTGCTCCGGAACGGCTCTGCAGAGGACGAGCGCACCGGCGTGACGCCGCCGCCCATTGTACTGAACCCACGCCAAGGACGAAGAAGCGTGTGCGAGGCGGACCGGCCGGCTTCGCCTCCACTGCCGGCCGAGGCTCCACCGGCTACGAATGTGCCGGATGCCAACATGGATGCCAAGGTGACGCCTGCACAGCAGCATGAAGGCAGCGGATCGAGCGCGGTTGCGAGTTCCGGACCGGGGAGTCGGAGGAAGTGGCTGCCGGCTTTTGGACGACCCAATACTTCCAAGAACAAGACTGGTTAGAGGCTATGTGCGAGACGGGGTAGGTACAAAGGGCGTAACTGGGCCAGTGCCATGAGAGATGGGACATGAGAGACGGGACATGAGAGACGGTCTTGGGGCAAGCTTCTGTTTGACAAGGGCAACGAACTGGGGCGGCATGGCGTTATTTGGTGCTCTGGCTTTGGCACCTTGGCACTGGATTCAGTCAAAATTGATAGGGAAACGGCATTGGCCATCAATACTAGGGGCCCCTTTATTGTTCTTTGTCGTGAATCTCCATGATGCTAGCCGTCCGAACCCTCCATTGTCTGCTCTTGGACATTGCCATTTGAGATGCATGAACCGTTACCATCCTCAAGCCCATTCCCAAGAAGCGGTGACGCGGCCCAGGGCCAAGTCGCCAATGACGTGCTGAAAGGCCGAGGGCGATAGATCGACGTCGTCATGGGCGCACGCTTGACACCGGTCGACGACGCGGACCGTCAGGCTACGGCCCTGGTATGAGACCCGGATGTTGCGGTTGCAGGGGCGCTCGGCGTCAAAGAGAGAGGCGGACAGGGCGGCGACGGCATCACCGTCGCCGTTGGTCTCGCCACAGGCGCCGAGGCCCGGGTTGAAGTAGGTGATTTCGCCGGTGGCACGGGGGACGAGCTTGACGGCCGAGTCGGCGGCGGCGGGAGCGGCCATGACGGAGCCGAGGGCCATGGCGAGGGCGAGAAGCGTGTTGGTGATGACGACCATTTTGACGGTCTTGAGAGAACTGGGGGAGAGAACTGGGTACGAGGTGTCAGTTGCAAGGCATGGTGGGAGACTTGGTTTGCCGGAGACCTGGTTGACTTGGTTTGCTTGGGACTTGGCTTGCTTGAAAGGCGATGGAGTCTGAGCGGATGCAAAAGGGAAGGAGAGGCTGGAGCAGCGGCCCTATTTATACTCGCCACGGCTCGAGGGTCCATGGCATCTTGCACACTGTCAAGGAGGTGGAGGAAGCCATCGTGAATCACCGACGGACGGGGTGGCGGCGGGACGAGAGGGCGAACCAACGCAGTGGCCGTGGGGTGTAAGCTTTTCGGTGGCGGTTGTGGAGACGAATGGCCCCTGTGCACGGCGTTTTCTGGTGCCTGTACGTGATGGGCGAGGCGCTCGTCGACGATTCATCTCTCGAACTTGTCTCTTGACCTTTTCTCTTGACCTTGGTTGAAGCTTGAAGCCGGCGCCGTCCGATTTCCGGCCGGCGGTTCGGCCCTCGGTCGAGGCGGGCGGACGTCGGCGAGGCGCCTGATTGGCTACGAAGGCTACGGGGTTTCCTAGCTGGGCAGGTTACCTCCCCACATATCCCCGCGCCTCCCCGCGCCTTCCTGTACCCATACCCGCGCACCTATAAATTGCGTGGTCGGACTGCTATTCGGCCTGCTGTGCCTGCTGTTCCTGCTGTTCCTGCTGTTCCTGCTATTCCTGCTGTTCCTGCTGTTCCTGCTATTCCTGCTATTCCTGCTATTCCTGCTATTCCTGCTATTCCTGCTGTTCCTGCTATTCCTGCTGTTCCTGCTGTTCCTGCTGTTCCTGCTGTTCCTGCTGTTCGTGCTGTTCGTGCTGTTCCTGCTGTTCCTGCTGTTCGTGCTATTCGTGCTGTTCGTGCTATTCGTGCTGTTCGTGCTATTCGTGCTGTTCGTGCTATTCCTGCTGTTCCTGCTGTTCGTGCTATTCGTGCTGTTCGTGCTATTCGTGCTGTTCGTGCTATTCGTGCTGTTCGTGCGCTGTTCGGCCTGCTATTCGTCCTGCTATTCGTGCTGTTCCTGCTATTCGGCCTGCTGTTCGGCGGCTTGGTAGGGGTTACTAGCGTTACTACTACGGCATTCAACTTTTCCATACCCGAGTCGCCTATTAATTCACCATGCATAGTGGCTCAACCACTAGACTTACACGGTGACAGGGAGCCCTCGTGACCTCGAGGACTTTGATTTTTTTTGGGCTCAGCCTTCGTAAATTTAGTGGAGTGGGGTACGAAGTACTTCGTAGGCGCGCATGAAATGGGTCCGGTACCTCCGGGACGAATAGAGATTTATTACTCTTCGTACGGGACAAATAGGAAGACTCTTGATGAATGCATTAGACATAATGCAGAATGCATTAGACATAATGCAGAATATATCAGACATGCAAAATGCATCAGAGCAAGAAAAGACTGCGTCACGTGCCACTGTGAATGTGTTTAAGAAATTTGCATTATATTACGACGGATCTCTCCTGCTCATCCATGTTTCCATCCTCGATTCATCAGCATCAACATCAAGGGCTTGGCTGTGGTCAACGTTGAGTCGTGAAGTTGGCCTCGTCATGTGCGTCGTCAAGTCCCGATCCACCGATGGCCATGAACCCAGTCACATGGCGGTGCCTGGTCCGCACGCATACACCTGTGTCGAGGTCCCCGAACGTGACAGACAGGTGCTCGTGTTGGTCGGCGACCATGTTCAGAGACCATGTTCAGAGACCATGTTCAGACATGTCTCCTCGATCCCTCCTTGGCCGTACCCTTGCTCCAGCCTCCCCCCCCCCCCCTTAGTTGGTGCCAGAGCATCCAACAAAGTTGTTTCCGCTGGCGCCCGTGTGCGTGAGCTGACCAGCCCGTCTGCAGTCCTCGGTGACGATGACACGGTCCGGACCGGGGCGCCCTAGAGATGCAGCGCGATGCAGCGCGGGTCAGGTTCCGACACGCCAAACGCACACGTCACGTACCACCGCCATAGACCCTCTTGGAGGCGAGAATGGGAAACTCGTAAAAGGGGGGTTGCAGGCCCTGGAACTCGAAGCCTTCAAAGTTGCGGTACTCGTGGGGGTAGGTGGAGCTGCCGGCTTGGCCGCCGTTCCGGACATGTTCGCAGGCGGCGGCAGAGGCCCGGTTGACGTCCGTGGCCGAGTACTCGGTGTTGCCGCATCTCGTGCCGGCCGAGGCCTGGGCGTCTGCCGAGCCGGCGTAGACGAGGGCGACGAGGGAGATGGCGAGAGAGAACTGCATCTTGTTGGGCCAGGTGGCTGCAGCGGTGAAAGATGGCAAGGACAAGACGGAGCCAAGGGAAGGGGGGGGGGGTCCAATGATATGTACCTGGTGCTATTCGTACGATGGTCGACAAGCATGGGGGACATGATCATCAGCCAATGCCCTCAGCGTGGAGTAGCCTCACGACCGGCACAGCACAGGCAGGCAGGGTCCGGAGAGCTGCCTGGCCGCTCCTCAGTGGTCGGGGCCCGCCGTCGTTTGCTTTGTCGAGCGCCTCCGCTCTAGCCCGGCGGCAACTAGTGAGTCTCCGAGGGAGCGTATCAGCGGCCGGCGTCGCATGGAGGCCTTTCAGTGTAAGCCGACAGAGATTGCACCGACTCTCGTGTCGCTTGTCTCGGCGCCATTGTACAGGCATCAATTGGTCCCAAGTCGTCTCGCCTACCTTCCGCTTCCGGATCGTGCTCCGTTACTCGAGCCGTGCAAAGTCGATGCTGACGGGGCTGACGGGAGGGTGCCGTATAGGAGGAGGCCTGGAGGGGGTACGGATGGTAATACGCAGATGCGACTCTGACGAGGGCTGACGACAAGGAAGCGTGTCATTCTTATCCTCAGCTCGACTGCGTCAGACATGCCCTTTTCTCTCCCGGCCATCGAGCCTGCTGATAGCCTGATAGGGCTACACGGTCCGTCCCAAGTATCGCGGCGCCCGCATATGCATACTTATCTGCTCATTAATTTAGGGGCCATATACTCATGCAAGGGGCCACAAAGAACAATCAAGTGCTTTTCCTCATGAATTCACGACGGAATGGTCGGATGGCGCAATTTCAAGTGGGCGTCTGTGACGAGAAAATGTGAGAAAATGTGCCCCCGAGGCGTCAATGACGCGTACAGGCGTGTTCAAGGTTTTCACCTCTCGGATCAAATGTCTCGCCTCTCTTCCAGCTCGTTCCGTCAGCAAAAAACATCCCGGACACTCTCGGACACTCGCTGACGAGGTAGCATTTGGCTTCTCGTCCGCAACCTCCGCCTTGCGCAAGGCAGTCGAGAAATCACAGGCGAGCCAAGAGAAGCGAGCCGAGAGAAGCGCGCCATGGCGTCATCATGGCCAGCTTCATCTGGCGGCGGCGGCGAGCATGACATTGAGCAGCAGCGGCGCCGACACCGTCTCTTTGATGCCAAGCCTCGTCCCGGCCCGCGCTCCGGCTCCGGCTCCGGCTCCGGCTCCGTGCCCGACGACGGCCCCGGCGACGGCATCGACGACGGCTCCGGCCACCTCGACGTCGCCGCCGAGGGCCGCCACCTCCGCCGCGGCCTGGCCGAGCGCCACCTTTCCATGCTGGGCATCGCCGGCGCCATCGGCACCGGCCTCTTCCTCGGCCTCGGCGCCGCCGTGCAGAGGGCCGGCCCGCTCGGCGCGCTGCTCGGCTACGCCACCATCGGCCTGCTCGTGTGCGCCGTGCAGTTCGCGCTCGGCGAGGTGGCGGCCCTGCTCCCCGTCACGGGCGCCTTTGTCCGCCACGCGGAGCTCCTCGTCGACCCGGCCTGGGGCTTCGCCGTCGGCTGGAACCTCGTCTACGGCAACGTGCTGTCCATCCCCTCGGAAATCACCGCCATCTGCGTCCTCTTCCAGCTCTGGACCGACATCAACCCCTCCGTCTTCATCGTCGGCTTCGTCGTCCTCACCGTCGCCGTCGGCTTCGCCCACGTCGGCGTCTTCGGCGAGGTCGAGTACGCCTTTTCGCTGCTCAAGATCCTCCTCGTCGTCTTCCTCATCGTCCTCGGCCTCGTCATCGACCTCGGCGGCGTCCCCGGCACCCCGCCGCTCTACTTCCGCCACTGGCACCACCCGGGCCCCTTTGTCGAGTACGTCGCCCGCGGCAACTGGGGCCGCTTCCTCGGCTACTGGAGCGTCATGACCGCCGCCGTCTTTTCCTTTGCCGGCGTCGAGTCCATCGCCGTGGCCGGCGCCGAGACCCGGAACCCCCGCAAGGCCATCCCCGCCGCCTGCAAAAACGTCCTGGTCCGCATCGTGCTCTTCTACATGCTCTCCATCCTCGTCGTCGGCATGCTCGTGTCCAGCGACGACGAGCGCCTCGACAGGGGCGCCGACAAGGCCGCCCAGAGCCCCTTTGTCATTGCCGCCTCGGCCGCCGGCATCCCCGCCATTCCCTCCGTCGTCAACGCCGTCGTCATCACCTCGGCCTGGTCCGCCTCCAACCAGAGCCTCTTGGCCGGCACCCGCGTCCTCTACGGCCTCGCCCTCAAGCGCCAGGCCCCGTCCGTCTTTCTGCGCACCACCTCGTGGGGCGTGCCCTACATGTGCGTCCTGCTCTTCTCCGTCTTCATGCTCCTCAGCTTCACGAGCCTGTCGAGCAACGCCTTGAACGTCTTCTGGTGGCTGGTCAACCTGACGGCCGCCGGCGTCCTGGTCTCGTGGATCTCCATCCTGCTGAACCACATCCGCCTGAGGCTTGCCCTCGAGAAGCAGGGCTTGCCGGCCACGAGGCTTCCATGGCACAACTCGTGGACCCGTATGTTGCCCCGTCTTTCCCCCTCATGAGCCCAGTTGTTGATCCAGCTGACAACCGTCGCGTCCAGTCTACACCTCGTATGCCGGCATATGTCTCTGCGTCATCATCCTCCTCACCAGTGGCTTCGCCGTCTTTACACAGGGAAACTGGAACGCCACCAGCTTCGTTTCCGCTTACCTGTGAGTCTCACTTCCCATGTCCCACGCGCCACTCCAACCCTGACACGCGCGTAGCGATATACCCCTTGTCCTTGGGGCCTACTTGGTCTGGAAGCACCTCAAAGGCACCAAGGTTGTCAAGCTCTCCGAGATACCCCTTCGCACCATCCTGGAACAGGCCGACAAAATGCAAACGGTACTGGATTCATAGCATTGGCCGCCTCGGCTCTCAGGGCGTAATTGATGTTGTCGCCCGAGTCCCAAACGGACACTACGGCGTCATTTGTTTTCTGTGCTCCCATTTCCAATCAAGGGGATCTGATCCATCGTCTGTCTGCGTGTGCCAATACAATAACTTCCCGGCAGGTGTTTCCCGTCATAACGATATCGTCTTGATATACGAAGTATGCAAACTTGACCGGCGCCGCGCCATGCGAACAAACCTCGGCTAAATAACAGCTGCCCAAGTCTCGTGAAGCAGCTTCAGGGCAGGCTCAAGGGTGCACCCCCCGTCGCCACCGCTCGACACGGTCCATGGACCCGCCCGTCACGGCCACGGGTGCCATCAATCCACCGCCGTACACGCTCATGGCCGCCTTGCCGTTGAAGATGCCATTCGCCTTCATGCCGTCGTACGCACCCACGTGCTTCGACGGACCCATGGCGCCATGGATTGGCTGCTGCGTCGGCCCCTTGTAGTTGTTGAGCAGTACGCTGGACCGGCTGTAGTTTCCGTACCCGTACGGCCCTTGGGTGAGACCTTGGGGGGTAAAGGCGGCGCCGTTGCGGGACACCTGGGTGTCGCAGCCTCCGCTTCCGTCGTTGTATGCACCGCCCCGGTAGCCTCCAGAGCGTTCGACGTTGGGCTGTATCAGAGTCTGGGGCATCTGCCTCCTCATGGCCGCCAGCTTCGCCTCCCGCTCCATGACGGCGCGATTCTCGTCGACCCGCCGAGCCTCGTCCTCCTTGGCCCGAATGTCTAGGTCCTTCTTGGGATGCGCAGCCAAGACATCTGCCATGCTGATTCTCCGGCTGATCCTTTGCGCTGTCCCGGGCGTGAGGTTGCCGTGGCTCATCTCCCGTTCTCGGGCCTCCCTCTCAGCTTGTAACCGGCGGCGCCGTTGGCCAAGCGTCTCTTCTCCGGTGGCCTCCTGCGGCGCGTCTGCCTTGTCGCCGGCCGACTTGGCCTCTGCTTTGTCGAGGTCGCCAAACTGGCTCAGCAACTCGGTCGAGAACGAGCTGCTGATGGGCCGGGCTTGAGGAAGTTTGGCGTCGTCACCTTCTGGAGCGGCAAGTCGCCGCCGCCTCGCGCCCAGCGTCTCGTTGTCGCCTGCGTCCTCGTCGGGGCCTGAAGCAGGGCTCAGGACCGTGCCCATGGCCGGGCGCGGAGACCGGTTCTCGGCAGCTCCGAGGGCGGGAAACGACATGACGCTCTGGCGCTTTTGCAGCGCCGCGGGCAGCGTGTCTAGACCCTGCAGGCGTGCCCGACGACGGCTGAGCGGCTCGTTATCCTCGAGCGCGCGGCGCTCCATGAGCCCCATGGGACGTTCCAGGTCTGCCCTGTTCTTGGCGCCGTGGTGCATGGCGGCGAGGATGGCCAGGGGGACGTCCTCGTCGTCGGAGCCGTTTTGATCCACGTGTGCGCCTGGCTCTTCCCACGCGAGATTGACTCGCTTCGTCTGTCGATGCTTGCGTTGCGTCTCCGCGACAGTGTCCATTTCCAAGAGCGTCGCATGGATGCCGTTGGGGAATCCGCTGCCCATGTTCTTCTTTCGCTGCTGCTGTTCCTGCTTACGGAGCTGAAGCTCGGCGAGGAGTGTGGTCGGCGGGCCGTGGTAGGCCTCGTCATCTTCCTCCGACTCCTTGTCGCTCCCGGACTCGGCCTCAGTCGCCTCGTCGTGCACAGAGTTGCTGCCGTCGGCCCATTTCCGGTCCTCCGCCTCTCCAGATTCTGCGCCAGCGCCGAGAACAGGCGCGCTGGCCATGCTGCGCGGTCGCTTCTTCTCGTCAATGTTGTTGGTGCTGTTGTGTTTGCGCAGCCACATCAGCGATGATCTTTTCTTGGGACGCGGCTCGGGCTCGGGCTCGGCGGAGAGTGTGCCGAGCGTGGCCGTAGACTTGCGAGACTTGTGCTTCTTCTTCTTCCCGTACACCTCCAACCCTAGTTTCCCGACAAAGGCATGGTCCGTAAAGGCGCTGACGGGCGCCGTTGCAGAGGCATCGAGGATGCTGTCGAGTGTGGCCATGGCCGATCCGTCCTTGATCTCGACGTTTGCCGTGACCGAAGGGAGATCGAAGAATGCACTAGCTCGAAGCTGAGGGGGCAGCTTGGTCAAGAACGAGGCTCTGGACTTGCGCTTCTCCGGATCGAGTGCCGACAGTCGTTGAGGGCGGCGCAGCGTGTATGCGAGCCCCTCGGGCTCCGTTCCGGCCGTGGTTGTTGGTTCTTCGTCGCCGTTGCTGGACCTGGCTCCTTGGCCCTTGCTGGGACTTGTGGGCGCCAATGGTGCAGATGAGTCCCGTTGGCCGGCGACGGGGTCAAATAGTGCAAACGAGTCCCGTTGGCCGGCGACGGGGTCAGGCAGCCAGGACTGGTAAGTGGCTTCGGGCATGGCTAATGGCTTGTTCGATTCAGGTTCCGGGATTTGCCAGGGGGCCTCGGGCGACGGCAGCTGTCCGTTGGCATCCATCATGACACTCAGGACCTTGGACTGTCTCTCGTTTCTTTGGACCGTCTTGACCTTGCTCGACAGCTTCTGCGGCACATTCAGCATGGCGGGAACACGGGCCGGGTAGAACTTCATCTCCTGGCCGGTCTCGGGATCGAGATACTGTTGCGGTCTCGTCGGGCAAATCAGTGGTTCCCGTGACGTGGGCAGATGTTGTTCGATTTCAAAGGGAATAAGCACGTCTTCCGCGTGCTCCGGCTCCCAGTGAACCCCGTCAAAGTCGACAAAGGCATCGCGACATTGCTGGAAGGTGTTGTTTGAGTGAGAGCTCGTGCATCTCGTGTCGTCGTCCTCGCGCCCAAGGTCGCCTGCAACGGGTTGCCCCCGGATCCTGAGCGGCAAGGGCACCTCGGCGTGAGCATGGTTGCCCCGCATGTGGCAGAAGGCGCCGGCATTTGACAAATCGTGGTCATCAGGCGGTAGCATGAGCGTTCTTTCGTCCATGAACTCCTCGATGGGCGGAGCGACATCGGCTTCGTCGAGGGCCGCCTGGGTGAGGGAAACTGGTTCCGACTCGGATATTTCGGCCAGCGACATCTTGGCGGAGCGTGCACTCCTGTCAGACGCATGGCGGGATAGGATGGGATCGTAATCAAGATCGGGACGCCCCGCTGTGCCCTTGGAGCCGGAGCGAAGACGGCCCGAGAGAGAATGGGTCGGCGACATGACGAAAGCCGCGGGCGAGTAGCCGCCCTGGCGAGCAGCAGTGTTTGTCGACACGATGGACGACGAGGCGGACAGGTGTTGCCTCAGCTGCTCGACTGCCGCCGCAGCCTCGTCGTTGTTGCTATCGCTTCGCTTGAGTTCCCCGTGCAGGTCGCGTATGGCGTCGTCGATGGAGCTGGTCATGGAAAGCCTCTCGGCGGTGGCTTCGAGTTGTGCAATATTTCCCGAGGGAGAGCCCGATGGCATCATGAGGTCGGACCCTGGTAAACTGGTACTTGCCATGGGCGTTGGCTGGGCGAGCATGGTGTCTGCGCGGACACTGGCGGTGCGAAGGGGGCGAAGGTCGACAAGGGGAGAGTGGCCGTCGTCGGGGTTGCTGTCAGGGGGCGACAAGGTGTTTGTCATTCGCGCGACAGGGTCCGATGGCTCCTCGTATTCACTGGCGCGGGCGTCGGAGCCTTGTGCCGTGGGCGTGGCGTAGCGATGGCGTCGCTGGCGAGCAGGCTCCCTCCCGTCGGCGCCCACGGTCAAATCCAAGGCAGGGCCGCCGTGAGCCTGGCGAAGCGAGACGGCGGGTTCAGGCGTCTCGGCGGGCGACATTTTGGCAAAGGGGTCCTCCCTTGAGAAGCTGCCGTTGGCGCTGCCGGTGCCGCGCGGCGTGGGCGAGTCGAAGAAGAGGCTCAAGGGCGTGGCGACGCGGTCGACGACGGATCGGGGCGGCGACAGCGACGGGCTTGTCGGGGTAGGCGGCGAGAGTGACGATTCGTCGTCGTTTTGGGGGACAGCTTTTGCGGTGACCATGGCCCTGTCGCCCCAGGCTGCAAGAATGATGAGCCAGAAAAATGGGTTAGTCCCGAGAGAAAGGGCTGCGATCAACAAATCCGGGTATGTACATAAGCACGGCAAGCCAGCCAAGAAGCTTGTAAATACGAACAAAAAACATACCTTGGTTTAGCGGCCTCTCAGCAAGTAAACATGGGGGGGGTGGGCGGAAGTGCGTTTCTCAGCAGTCAGTCTGGCCGAAACATAACAAGAGCCAAAGGCCACTAGGAGATGCGCTAGCAAGAGACGGACGGTGATGAGGCACGAGCCAGCGAGAAAGTGACTCGCATCAAGGTTTTTAAAAAAATGAAAATACAAAAGGGCCAAGGTTAAAAGAAGGGGGTGGCGGCGGCGTGCTTTGTCCTTTTGCCGCCCCTCAGCTCGACAGCGTTGAGATGATGGAAAGGGCGTTGGCTGTGGGTGGGATGCGGCGCTGGCAAGAGCCGCAAAAGTAAAGACAGAAGTACGAGTTATGTACGACCGATTTGTCGTGTGCGACCTTTTCCCTTTCAGCTAAAGGGGTCAGTGGAAGTCAACGACTGCACGAAACATTCACTCGGGAGAAGATGGGTGGAAGCAAGAGGGCCAAGCGCACGGGGAGTGGGGGGGGGAGAAAGTTCCAGCTAGTAACTTATAAAGAAGGGGCCACTGGGTCAGTCCACTGTGGCTACTAGCTTAAGAAGGCCCGCCCCGCTATTGATTTTTCCCTTTCCAGAGCGCCAAGCAAGACATTGCGCTGCCTCGGATGCTGGATGGAAGCATAGTACATACATTAGGTACGAAGTACTCTGTACGAGTAACGACGCTACGAAGTAGATGATGAGCACCTCAGAGACTCGATAAACAACCTACAACCTACGATAGGCAGTAGATTCCTGTCGCGCTTGGCAGCCTTTGCCACATTTGGGCCTGGTAGTGACTGGGCCCTTATTATACAAAGAGTTGCAAAACTGCTAGCAAGCCCTAATAGTACTGTAACGGGACGTCTGGTAAATGTTCCTGCCCCTTTCCTACATTACTGTTAGGCGGGAAACCGTGCAAACGTACGAATACTACGGAGTACGTACATACCTTATGTGTCCAAGCCTGCTCCGCCCCAGCGCCACTACTACGCAGCAGTTGTAACTCGTAGACGGGTTTTGCGTCAAAGAAAGAAGAAAAGGAACAAAGAGAAACTGAGGTGTCAAAGTGGGAAGCACAAGGACAAGGACACGGTCAGAAGGGGGCAGAGATACATATGTCGATAGTGACCCAGGCCATGGCCGGCTTCCTCGTTCAGGACAGTGATGAAGCTTGGCCCAAAGCTCCAGTCCGTCGCGAGCTGAACAGTTTGTCTCGGCGCAAGGGCCCTTTGCTTGTCGTCGCGGCTGTCTCACGGGCAAGACTGATGCTAGGGAGCCGAAGACTCTAAATAAAATAGCAGCAGACAAAATACCCGACGGCTTTGTGGGGGAAAATAACAATGAGGGGCCCTCGGCCTGCATGCTCGCTGCTCACTGATGCGCATCGGCCCTCGGCATCGCTTTCTCCCCTTCAGCCGCGGGACGGCTCGTCGGAAGAGCATGTGCATATTCGTGCTCCGTACGAAGTATAATTATGTACATATATATGTACAGCACACCCATGCGAAGGTTCTTGGCTCAAACCACGGCCCACGCAATCTTGTTGGCGATTAGGCACAGACGGCCCCCGGCTCGTCCCAGGTGGTTGTGCCGCTCGTGCGAGTTTCACGGCAGGCGGCCACATGAAGAAAAGCAGCCAGACGGACGACACAGCACCCGACCCGACGACGTCTCTGGGCTTGCACGCACATAATCAAGGGGTCGTCCCCTGATGCCCTGCATGTCTTTCGATGCCAGCCGCTGTGCATATGTGATAAGTAGGTACGGAGAGGTACCTACGAAGTACCTAGGTACGAAGCACGGAGTCGTACACACATGGGTACGAATGCATGTGCAAGCGGAATAGCAATAAGCACATGGTAATTGATTGGGTGGCGGTTTGAGCCACAGTTCCTCAAATCATCCTGTTGCCGCCTGAACCCAAGCAATAAATAAATCTGAGCAAATTACTTCGCAAATTACTTTGTACATACGAGTTACGCAAATTACCAACCCAAGTCACAAGGGCAAAAGAGTAGGTAGGGGATGCAATTCCAACTTCAACAAGCACTTTGTGGCCTTTCTGCGACAGGCAACAGTGACATCCGTAGAAAGGGCCGGGCGATTGACGAGAACACGCCGATGGAGGGGTGGATGGCGTGTGGAAGTCCGGCAGTGCCTGGAGACCCAAGGCAGGCCATCCCGACATTGCTTTCAAGGACATGGCGCTTCCGGGGGCATGGAAGAGCATATTTGGAAACGCGTCCCTGGAGTCTTCCATTGCGAAGACGAGAGAGTACTACTAAAGACATGTAGACAGCCTGACTCCCATTGCTTGATCTCGATAGCATCAATGACTGTAATGACTAGAACGACTCAAAGAACCCGCAACATTCTGCTCAATCTTCAATGTCCTAATCGTCCAAATCCAAAATAAACAACAAGAAAAAATAAACGACAAGAAAACGCCTCGCTCTTCATCTTGGTCAGAGCTCGTCCTGCCCCACGATATTCATGTTTAAACCCATCTCGCTCTCCACCCTCTCAAAGAAATCTTCCCTCAGCACCCGTCCCCGCCCCTGGTCGGCTCGAAGCCAGCCCCCCCGAGACACGCCCGCAAAGTGATCCGCCATGAGCCTCGCCACGTTCATGCCCATCAGCGCGTTCGTCTCCATGGTTGAAATGAAGCTCTCCATGCCGGATGTGTAGTAGAGGCCCCTGCCCACGACGGGGTCTTGGAACGTCACACGCGGCAGCTCGACGGGGTACGCATGGAACCAGTGCGGATAGTACCACGAGATGGTCTGCGCCGCAGCGCCAGCTTCATCGGACGAGGCGACAAATGTGCTCGGAACGTCGGCGCCCAGGATGTCGGCCAGGAATTCCGGAGTCACGGCGGCGGCGGAGAATATCTTGTAGACAAATTCAATCCCTTGCGTCTTGGGGTTCCCCACCTTCATCAGGGTGCTGATGGAGTAAAATCCCGTCTTGCCGACGCCCTCGGCACCCTGCTTGGGCTTTTCATCCTTGCTGAGCGTCGTGTACACGTTGCTCGGGGCCCGGCTACCGGCTTCCAGGTTAAAGAATCCGGCGCGAAGCTTGTGCGGCGACGTGAAGAGCGTGACGTGGAGCTTTGTGTAGGGTATCGTGTCAATCTTTTGCTTCATGACGCCCTCGCCCGCCTTGATGCCACTAAACTGCCACGGTGAGGCGACAACGACGTTGTCAAAGGCCATGGGAGACTGATGTGGGTCAGCCGAGGTCGCGTCCGCGTCTAGTGTCGATATCCGGTATTTGCGAGGCGCACCAGGCTTCATGCCGCCCTTGTCAAAGGAGATGGACGTGACGGACGTGTTGCGGTACAGCGCAGCTCCGCTGCTCTGCACCATGTTGTCGAATATTTGCCAGTTTCCGCCGCTCACGGCGACAGCCCCCTCGGTGGCAAAAGAGACCATTGCTTCTAGTCCATGGATGTAAGCAAGGTTGGAGGCGTAGTTGACCCGCGTGGCAGGCTGTATAATGTCGCGAGCAAAGCTTGGGTCAATCTGATCATGTCAGAGTCAGCGCTCGGGTCTGGGCCTGTCCTATCCCTCCTCGGATAAGATGAGAAGAAACAAACGCGGCCTACCTTGTTCTCGGCAAGCAGCTGCTCCCCCGTCACAGAGGTGACCTTTTCCAGCCCCAACTCAAAGACGCGGCGCGTCAGGGACCGAAAGGGGAAATAGGGCTCGTCGTAGAGGTTCAAAAAGACACCGACGACACGCTTAACGAGCTTCAAGGCCCGGTAGGGGGCGAGCCCGTAACGCCACCACAGCTTACCGGCCTCCATCCACCACGAGGTACCCTCGGCGGACTCATAGACGATGCGGTCGCCATCCCAGATGGCGGTCGTGTCGCCGTCTTCAGACGCCGTCTTTTCAACGAGGGGCAGGTTGAAGTTTCTCGTGGCGTTGTAGAGGATGTGGTTGATGGTGACGAAGATGGACGCGCCCAGTTCCACCGGGTGAGCGGCATCGTCAAATACATTGACCGTCAGTGTGCGGCCCCCGACGCGGTCCGTCTTTTCAAATATGGTGATGTTGACGGCCAGCCCCTCGTTCTGGGCGTACTTTTGAAGGTGGTAGGCCGCAGAAGCGCCAGCAGCTCCGGCACCTGCGGGCGACATTAGCCACGGTCCTTGTCATTGTCGACGAGTGCCTGCCAGGGGGCCAAGAGACGAATCAGGCAGTCTCTCACCAATAATGGCCACGTTCTTGACTCGGTCGCCAGCTCCTCCCAGGTCCCGCTCGGCCGCTGCCGCCCCACCGGTCAACAGCACGAGTCCCAGATGCAGCCGCATGTCGCGGATCGTGGGCAGCAACCTGAGCGAGTTGAACGGGCGTGGTAAGGGCAGAAGAGGTGGTCGAGCAAAGACGGCATTTGTTGGTGAGGCTCGTCAGTCCGAGATGCCTCGTCTTGTTCCTGACGCGTTTGCGGTCCCATTTTACCTCCCTCAAGAGACCATCGTCTACGCTCACGTAATCAGCCTCGTTTCCCGACTTGGAGCACCAACAGCATCACGCAGAATGCGTCACTCAATGACAGCACGCGTCACCTTGGGCACTGCCGGGTATATCCGTGTAGGGTGTAGGGTTGTCCAGGCGTCGTCTAGCCGACCGGAAAATTCATGCAAAGCAAGACAACTACGAGTTACGAAGTAGGTACTAAAAGCAGGCGAAGAGCTTGGGGCACAGACCAACATGCTATGCTGCTCAGCACGTGGAGACGGAACGAAGCAGGCCGATATGCCTGCAGTAACATGTCGTTCGTGGGAAACTCATCCTTCACCCTCCACATCTGCCCCAACTCGGCAGCGATGTTTAGTATTCATTCAATCAATAATGTGGATTGAACAGAAAATCTTCGCCGTCAGCTCAAAGGGGGAATCATATCTTTGCCAAAACCCAACTCCTAGCATCATACAATTCTGACCTTGACCTGCAGAATTCCGACCATGGTCACGTCCGTAGTAATGAAAGGGTTTTTTCGCGTCGCCAACACCATCGTGCCCATGCCCAAACTAGACGACTCCCGTCCAAATATGAAGAGAAAAGAGAAACCAGCCAGGCGCCGCCGCCATTTTACCTATTCCATGTACTCTGCTGAAAAATAATGGAGATCCGATTGCTTCTCAACAGTGAAATCGCTGTTGTACCTGATCAACACCAATTCAGGAATCGGTTCAGGTGCTGGCTTCGACGCTGCTGCTGTAGCCGCTCCCAACGCCACCCGCCGTGGCAGCAGAGCTTCCGCCTGTCCGGGCAAGTATTCCGCTCGCGATGCTCTTGCTCCGCCCTCGGAGGGTACCCGGGGCGACTTCTGCGCTGCCAATCGACCGGCGAGCATCTTCAGGGCCGCGCCCGTCCCCTTTGCCTTCCTCAACGTCGTACATGAGGCGCGTGTCAGATTCGTTGTCAGGGTCCTCGCCATCCTCGTCCCCGCTGCTGAGATCTACGCCGTCCGGATAGCCGTCCGAATGATGAGGATTGGCCTGGCGACTCGTGCACTCAGAAGTCTCGTACTCGTCTTCGTCGACATCGAAGCCCGCATCCGATTCTCCGTCGCTGGAACAGTCGGTGCTAAAAGGTGGGAAGAAAATGGCGGGCGGCGGGAGTGAGACCGGTGCCAAGCGCTTGATGCGACCCGACACATACTCGATCTCGAGGGGGTTCGACGGACACTTGGACAACCATGTCGAAGTGAGCGGCACGGCAGACGACGGCATTGGCATTGTAGCCAGACTGTTGACGATGCAATCCGCTGCAAGTCCTGCTGTCGGTCCCCCCGTTGACACCACAACATCCTTGCCGGCGCGTTTCGTAGATACCACCACCATAAAGTGGTCATCAGGCAGCACACCGCCAAGACCACATGGCTCCAGTGGGCGCACCTCCATATACTGTTGCTCCCCGGACCAGCTCAAGTCGAGCTCGACATCATCAGCCGAGCTATCCGAGTCGCTGGTTAGCCTGGGGGCAGCTTCCAGGTTGTCGACTTTGGTGTTGGCGCGTGACATGGGGCCATCATGCAGCGGCCGATAACACAGAGACGAGCCAGACTCGGTCCGGCGCGGAAGAGGTCGTACAAATTGCCAAGGAGATTCCTTTCGGTCCTGACCATTCGACAGCATGTACGTGGCGGGCGACATGTCGCCACAATCTCCCGACAGGTCGGTGCAGAATGGTGCGCCACTGTAGTAGATGATGGCTCCATCGTGGCGCCGCTTCCGGCGGTTCGACGTTCCGGATCCGCTCAGCTCCCGGCGAGACGCACCTGCGTTGCTGTCCTCGACGGGGCCGAACGAAGAGAGCGTGTCGTCCATTGTCGTCTGGCCGTTGGGCGGCTCCAGCTGAACAAACAGTGGCTTGTAGTGGAAGCTCTCGCAAGACCCAGAAACCTGCGGTCCAAATTTGTGCGGTTTGCTCGAGCCGTCGCCGGATTGCATGCCATCGCCTGTCGAGTTCCCCGTCTTTTGTCTCTTGCGCGAAACTTCCGTGTTGGAGCTCGTGTCGTCCGTGTCGGGGCTCCTCTGGGAAGTGTCGCCAGAGCTGTCGCCGGAGAACTTGGTGCCTTCGCTGCCGCCCCGCCAACGAATCTTGCGACCGTCGGGAGATAGTTGAAACTTGGTGCTGATCTCGGACACAGCGGAGCGCACAAAGCCTGGGGTGACGTTGATGATGTGCAACTGGGCAAGGCTGCACAACAGGTTCAAGTAAACCCAGCCCTCGGCGTCGGGATGGACGTCTGGTGCTGGTTTGGGGGCATCCACCAAAAGCTCAGGGGGGACAAGGCCGAGATGCCTAATGTACTCCATGTTTTCGGATGGAACCTGGATACGGTCAGGGTCAAGGTCCTTGACACGCGTGGGTCGCTGTTCCGGCGGAGGCGGCATGCTGGGTGGTGACGTGTTGGTGCCAGGACCACTGCTGTTGCCATTGCCACCGGGTTCGGTCTGGTTCCCACTGGAATTTGAGGCCGTCACATGGTTTTTATCTTGGGGCTTCTTGGCAGGGGGGGCGGACGGCCGTTCGAGCGGGAGGATCCTCGCCTCGCGCGCGGGCTCGTGATGGGCCGTTGCCAATGTCGGCGGCTGGTGAATATGTTGATGGGACAAATGTTGACCCTCTGGGACCACGGGGCCCAAGGCGTCAGTGCTGGCTGCAGGAGTCGCATACTGATTCCGCCGGGCGTTGCGCCCCCCAATCTTGCCGGTGAAGAGCTGCTCCAAACGTCGAACGACGAGCTTCTTCTTGTCCCTCTCAGTCATGGCCATGTGCCGTGGGTGGAGACCCTCGGGGATCTCGCGCAAGTAATTTTGCACCTTGAGATCCGATGATGGGCCCGTCGAGCTCATTGCTGGTCGGCAGAGAGACGTGCCGGAAGAGTTGGCGCCTGTAGACATGGACGCATAGGCCGAATCGACGGGTCGCGCGTTGGAGCCGTAAGAAGAGGAGTACATGTGGTCGCGGGTCGCGTGACGTGACGACTTCTTGTCGCGCTGTGAGGAAGAGGCATCGGGGGAATCCTGAAGGCTAGCTGTGAAGTCGCGCAAAGTCGTCTCCAGCTCTCTCCTCTTGCGTTTCGGGAGCCCATGAATCTTAATCTCGAAGAGCTTGTCCTTGCGCAACATGTCAGGACCCTTTTGCTTGTAGCGCTTCAACTCCTCCTTGAGTTTCTGGATTTCCACCGTCAGGTCGTCAATTACGCTGCGATAATCATCGCCACTGCTGCTCTGCGCCGTAGCCAATCTGGGCGGGACGGCATAGTGCTGGTTCGGAAAAGGCTTTTCCTCGTTGGAGGAGTCGAACTCTTTTTGGAAAAAGGGCGGATCAACTGTGACGAAGCGGTTAATACGGATTCCAAGCGCTGCAGCGCGATGATTGGACTTACCTTCCATAACATTGTTGTCAAAGGTTGCAGTCGGGTTCTGGTTGGACTGGTCGAACCATTTCTTGGGATCGCTGCGACTGGTCTTGTAACTTTCGCCCGAGTTCCTCCGCGACGAGTAGGTCGCGTTGCTCGAGTTGGCAGCACCCGAGCCCGGGCTGGAGCGGAGAGAGGCATCGGGGGCGAGACGGTGGTGGCGGAGCGTCACCGAGTTTGCGGCCGAAGTCCGACGGGGGAGAGGGTGGCCGGTGGCCGATGACTGGGGAGGTGGTTGCGTGCCGTGGGATGAGAGATATGGCATTGACATGATCAGCTCATTCGTTTGCATTTGGTTTCCAGTGGTCATGTCGTCCAAAGTTAGGCCTGCATTTTCAATCTTCGAGGCCGAGCTGCGGGAGCCGTGCCGATGGGGGCCAAGCGGCCGTGTGGGTGGTGGTGTCTTAAGTTCCCGCGGCGTAGAAAGTGACGTAAGGTTATAGAATTCCTCGGTTACTCCGTTGGTTCTGAGAGCATACCAATGTCAGTACGGAGTATGCATGGTGAGTCATGGCTTTACCGGGGTTATTTGGCTAAAGGGACTGGTGAACATAGGGGGTCGGGCTTGTCCTGTGATTGGCTCGAGCCCGACCTGGATCGATCGATCGAGGGCCTTTCATCGCTCGCCGAGCAAATTCACTCAGCTCAGCACTTGTTTGTTACTCACCAATGATGGCAACACTTCTTGCTCTTTGTTTTGGGCCCAACGCAACCGTTTCGACTGTCTTGCTCGGTGGATTTGTGGCTGATTCTGCAGCTGACGTTGAACGCCCGCGCTCGATACTCTCTGAGCCTCTGAGCAGCCGGTTTGCTAGGCGGCACGGAGGGTGGTTTTTCGAGGCAAAGCTTCTCCCACCGGTGTGACTGCGGAGGCGCGTGGCCGCAGGTTACAGGTCTTGAAGAGGTACTGCCTTTGCTTTCTATCTTGGGCGAGGGCGCTGGGCTCGGTCGTTCGCGTTGGGTGCAAATATCCGGAGACTCCGACCGGGCTCGATCAGTGCAAAGGTTTGGGGACGGGATTGAGATTCGCGTGCGGGTCGACGTTTGGTGCCTCCAAATGAAAGGGCGGCGACTGCTGCTGGGAAATTGGTGCTTGGTGAAGTCCAGCTGGTGGGACTTGCGTCTCAGACGGTGGTTTCCAGGAGGTATCGAGGAGCTGCTCGAGTCATGCGTCAGATGAAGGCCGAATGATGCGAGAGGCAATTATGCTGGCTTGAGGGCTTTGGACTGGCGGCAGGGTGGGGGCAATGATATGTAGGGTCCTCGCTCTTGACGGGCGGTGTGATGACAGGGGCGGCAGGCAGGAAGAAGGGTTCCAGGTTGTCACGCAGCCCGGCGTGTACAGTGGGTAGGATGTGGGAGGGGATGTCAAATGGGGTGGAGGGGGGGGGGGGCGAGGCCCTGCGACAAGGGGCAGCAGACTTGGGGGACTGGGCGTGTGGCACTCACGAGGTTTTGGTAAACCGTGATTAAACAGGGCTGGAGGAGGATGGAGAAGAGAGGAGCAGACGGGAGCAGAGCAAGAGAAGGAGGATGTGGAATAGGGTTGGCGAAACCCGAGAGGCTGTGAGCACGGGGATGTAGACAGGAAGGCAGAGAGCAGGGGGGGATGCTGGAACAATGATGATTTCTTGGGGGCCAGATGCCGCATCAGATGAAACCTTGTGGGCGGCGGATCGCGAAAGCAAAGATGGCCGGGCCAGGCGACAGATGGCCCTCAGCGCCCCGATGCTCGCGACTCCCAAGGGACTCGAGATCAGAGGACATCGGGGCTAAAATTCAGGGTCCCTACCACGGTGTTGGCACTCCATGGCGTGGGCCCAGCGACGGCTGCCTTGGCCCCACATGCATCTCTCATCCCTCTCTCTACGAATAGACGGCCTCTAGCGGCCTCGAGGGAGAGCCGAAGGAGCCCGGCCGACGACTGGGCGAGGAAACGTGTTTGTAATAAGACGAGGCCGAGTAGCGCTCATGATTTTCTTCTTAACCATGAAACAAACTGCGATCCCGAAGGCGACCATGTGGAAATTCCCTTGACTTCCCGGACACCTCTCCGTCGAACATGACCCCCCTGTCCCCCAAGGTCGCCGAGAGGTGGGAGACCCAAGCCCCCGGCTCTGGATAGAAGGCGGCAGAGGAGGGAGGTGGTGCCCGGCGCCGGGGGGGGGATACCCTGGGGCTATAATTCGAGTGGACGGAAGCTGATCTTGCTTTTGGCCTGTCATCGAAGCCATGGAGACTCGCACCCCCCGGGCTGAAGCGTCCAAGGGTACCTAGTCGCATGATTAGGGAACGCATTCCTCTTTCCTCTCCACATGCGCCGCGAGTCCCTAACCTACATACATACGAAGTTGCGGATACTCCGTACCCACGAATACATACATACATACATACTACGTAGTACTCCGTACAATCGGTGTGCGATTACTCTTTTTCCACGACATGAGCTGCGAGAGCGTCGCCGATGCCGGTCAAGACTGGTACAGCACAACAGTACACATGTCCAGCCGGCCAGTCCTGGACTCTTGTCGTGTCGTGCATTCAAATCAATAATGTCGCATGTACGTTGATTGCCAGTCTTCTATGCATTTACCCGCTCCTGATATTGCCGGCAAGCTCGAGGCAGCGGGCGGTCTCTCCTCTTGGCAACTTCTCGATGCGCCTCTTAATCGCGATGGCGCGTAAGATGGTCGCGCACGTAGTCCTGCCCGGCAAGCTCCCGCAAGTACCGACCGTGTACCCGCGCTGACGAATTTAAGCTTCGAGCTTCGCTCCCAAGTACCGCGGGGCCTCGAGTTGCCCGTTTGGGCGTGGCTGTCTACATGCGAGCAACCCTCGCCGGCGGGAGAAGAACACCGCCAAGACTTTGACGGCATGCGTGTGCGTCAAAGGGGAGAAAAAGGAGAAAAAGAGGACAGAGTCTGATTTTTTCACCTTGGCGCCGTCGTCAATATTGCCGCGCAGTCGTCGCCAATTCTTGGGGAGGCTGGCGACAACATCAACATCATCATCCCAGGTATGCAGACAGGTGCGTGGAGCTTCCGCAGAGAAATACGCCCGATGGGTTGGTTTCACACGCTCGAGGGAGGGCCTCGACCGGGTGGATTCCCCCAAGGGCCCCTGTCTCTCGACTCAGCGAGGGTCCTCGCTGCATGGGGCCTGCACCCTCCCTCCCGTCCAGAGGCTTTTTCCAATGCGACGCGCCTCTCGCTAGCAACCTTGCGGAAACTGTTGTACGGATTTGCTGGGATGCTTTTCGCGTAGCGCCCTACGAAGCACAAGTGCCAAGTAGGAACCGGCCAGGTCAAAGCTCAAAGGCGTCTCGAGACCTGAGCAAAGTCGGAAGAACCAACTAATAAAAGCCCACAGAGTCCCATGGACGCGCTTCCACGCTTCGCCTTGGAAGGGAACAAACCCCCCAAGCTCCAAGACGGCTCACAACATGTCATCCGTCCTTGAAGCCGACGCTCATCAGTCTACCATCACGTGGCCGCCATTGACCGAGCCCTGGCTTGAAGTTTCTGGGGCACACAACCTGAACAGTACGAACGAACCCAGAATCAATCACTTATTAGCTCAGGCCAGCCACCCGATGCGTGTGGTCCCTCCATGCGTCCCTCTCTGACGATCGTTGCCTCAAGCGTGCACCACTGACGTAGCAAACACGCTCAAGGGTCCTCATCGGCAATGCCAAAAGGAAGGGCCAACACGCACACCACCTTGTCAATGCAGCCCTGCACCATCTCCCCTGCCTTTCTCTCCCTACTGCACTACGTAACTCGTTTGTAAAGTACACATGTAGTTTGGCTGGGCATAAGTGAAAGTAGGTAAACAGACGGTCCCACCTGAAGCCCTCATCTCTGGTCTCTCGTTTCTTGCTGGCTTCACCATGTGCTTCCCGCCAGCTCGCACCGATAAGAACCGGAGCTTCCCCCCCGGAACACCTTCCCGGCATTCGTCAGTGTCCCCCACCGGGCAGCCAAGCGGCTTCTCGGAGCCGGAATCATGCGCAAGGTGCAACGGAGCGCCGGCTCCCTAGTCCTACCTCCACGCCGACTTCGCACTCGACGTACATCGTCTTTCCCGTCCCTCAGTGGCAAATGCAGACGTTCATTCTTTAACATGCCCACTTTTGCCCTAACACGGCTGATTTTCCAGTGCGTTTATTAGGCTGGGCTTACGAGTATACGAAGTATGCAGTTGAGGTCAGACCAACCCGGCGAAATGCATATATGTATGTATGTACATACACACCACCTACCACGGAAGGAAGAGGTAGACATATGTACCTATCCGTACCTAGAGATGAGATATGTATATGTAGGAGGAGGAGATGACTTTGTTTTCAACCAATTAGAGGGCAGCATTAACCGTGCGGCTCAGTCGAGGCGGCACGTGATAGAACCTTTCGTCACTTCATTTCCTCGGTCCTTAGGCCTCAGCACCTCAACAAGCTCGGGACATCGTTGCTACTTGCGCCGCCGCAAACATCGACAAGACAGGCGAGGAACACGCGAGGCCCTCCAACGTCGTCGTTGTCGACAAGACAGAGGAGGAACGAAGCCCCTTCACCACTACCACCACTACCACCACTTCCCCCACCCACAGCCCGCGCCCCCGCAATGGCGGCTCCTCGACAGCAGCACCCGCTCGCCCTGCCGCCCACGCTCTCGCCAGACGACCTCGATACCCTGTCCGAGCTTTCCATTATCCTCGCAAAGGTCCGCGCCGGCATCCAGTCCTCGGCCGGAATCGCCACCGGCACTGGCGCCACCCCTGGCCCGGGGCCCGCCGCCACAAATGGGCAGCAACTCTCCTTCAAGGACGTGCCCGGCGCGACTGATGGCCTGAAGCACAAGCTGCAGCACGCCCGGGCCCAGGTTCGCGCCCTGCCTGACATGGAAAGGTCCATCGACGAGCAGAGGCTCGAGATTTCCGAGCTTGAGGCGCGGATCAAGCAGCAGCGCGCCCTGCTGGAGCACCTGCGCGACGCCGGCGTCAGCTTCGCCAAGGACGACGGTGGGGCTGGCGACGTCAAGATGGGCATGTGAGGCTTTGTCACATCCAGCTGAGTGAACGGGCGACGCTCCAGAAAAGGAGAGAATATTGGCACCGGTCCTGGAAACCTAGTATCATGTTCAACCTCTCCAACATCCCCACATCCAAAACACAGGCTATCGACAAGCAATGGTATTCTCTGGCGACTATTCTCTCGCAACGCTATTCAAACACTCGTTTTCTTGCTCGCCTTGGGAAGGGCCTAGATAAGATACAGACGACAGCAATTCTGCCCCTCACTGTCGTGGTAAGCCAACCTTTTTCAGAGTCTCGCCCACGCTCGCGCCCGGCTGGCCTGGAACCACTTTGGTCCATATCTCATCGCTGAGCATCTCGGCGCCAGGCAGGGTGGACCAGTTGGGGCTGTGGCCTGCCTTGAGCCACTTGAAGTCGTCCACCTGGTCCCACTGGTTCTCCGTCGTGGATTCCACCTCGGTCTCCTGCTCCCGAGTCAGCTCCGGCGATGGCACGGCCAACTGGCCAACTGCGAGACCAAAGCAAGCGGGGTTCAGGGTGCACCTACATAGCACTTGGGAAGAGGCGCAAAGCGCATGCCTGTACAGTCCTCGATGATGGGATGGCTGCCGCAGTGCAAATACACGTCGACATTCTTGCAGTCGTGAATTCGAACCTGGCGCGCTGTTACCACCAGGATACTGTCTGACATGTCGGTCATGTGGACCGGTCCGCTCACTCGACCGGCGACGATGAGGCTGTTGGAGATGGCCTTGAGCGACAGGCCCGCAAACGGCTTGCCTTGGGCCGTCGGGATGGACATGTCGACGATGCAGTCGCGCAGGTTCGTGAGGCTGCCCGAGGCAGTGGCTCGGGCTGCTGACGAGGGCAGAATGATGTGTAGGGCTGACTGACCCGAGATGCCAATGTTGTTGGCCGAGGAGACGCTGGGCTTACGAACAGCCGTGGTGGCGGGCTGGGAAAGCTTCTTGTTGTAATCCCCAGTCGCTCCTGGGCTTTGGGGGAGGTCGCCGAGCACGTCTTGACCCTCGACGGACGGCCGGTACAGTTCCGGGTGGGGGGTGTGCGGATTCCTCGCCAGGCTCCCGGGGCTCAGTCGGGGGTCGTTTTCCGGGGCGCCCATGTCAACGTGGGCGTCGGCGAGGGAGCGGCGGAACTGGAAGCGAGACTTGGGCGTGACTCTGGCAATGGTATCGCTGAGCTTATCCTGGAGGTTCTTGATGGCCTGCGGAGAGAATACATTTTTAGCATCAACCGTGCCAGCGTATTGCGGGCGGTAGTTGATGCACCCACCTTGGAGTATTCCCTCTTGTCGTACGAAGGTGTGTAGTCGGCGGCATCCGCCACCTCGTTCTGCAGCTTGACAATGGCGGCGAGGACATGATCGATGGCCTCCTGGCGCTCGCCGGCGACGGCAAAGACGGACTCGAGCTGGCCGATCTGGTCCTGGACAACTACAGCAGGCAGCAGAGGCCCGTCAGCCGCGGCCCCCCGGGAGCCGGCGCCGCGAACCGGCTTGGGGAGAGGAGCTCACCCTCGATGTTGTCCTGAAAGTGTCTGTAGAAGCGCTGGTTGGGATCCATGGCGCGAGATGCGGTGCGTGAGGGCCTTGTCCTTGTCCAGAGAGCAACCGATGGCGGTCAAAAGGCGACACACTCTTCTCACGCCCAACGTCGCGGCACAAGTACATACAAGGACGGCTCCTTGGGCGCTAGTTGCTATGCAGTTGTTGCCCAGCCAGCGCCTTGCAGCCAGCCAGCCCTTTTCTCCCTCTCTCCCTTCACTACAGGGTAGCTTCCTCTGGCCCCCCGCCTCGTCCTTGGCAAACAGGTGTTTTGAAGAAGAGGAAAGGGGGAGCGCCGTCGTCGCTGCAAGACGGGCTTCCGAGGGAGTGTGTGTATACCTAGCCGCGTCTGCCAGAGATGAGTACCTAAGTAGTAAGTACGAATAGGTAGGGCAGCTGGGTTGGGTGGTTTAGTGGTTTAGGATGAAGCCATTTATTACGCAGCCTGCGTGGGATGACTTTGTCAAGGAGGGGTAAAGCTTGCTCTCTAAAAACTCCGCTAATTAAGTTGGCATCTGATAGTCAACGGGTATGTACGAAGTACATAAAACGGATGTGCCGGTGGGCCGGATGCAATGGCAGACAACATACGAGGGACAACATCCACTGCAACTTCAAGAGACCAACAGTCTGGCTTGGCAAGAATCATCGATTTTTATACATGGCTTGGTCACCGACTACTTAGGTAGGCATAGTAGGCAAGTACTCAAGGGCACCTGTATGAGGCGGGCCTCTGCGACAGCAACGACGCAAACATGATGGAGCATGACGTGGACAACGAGCTTCCACTTCACAACGGCGCCGGTTCGATGCCGCTGACCCATGACGCTTCAAAATGTAGATGCAGCATCTCACAAAGTGCGCCGACTTGTCACGCGGGCTTGCATGATGCAGTCGTCGCTGCTACCCGATGCTTCTCTGCTAATGGTGAGACCTCATCCGCCCACTCCCAGCGGCCCTCTTACCCCTGTTTGCCAGGGCCGGTATCCTCGGTTGCAACTGCTTCTTCTTGGGCAGCTCCAGGTTCAACGCCCGCCACATCTCCCACGCCGTGGCCCTCTTGGCCGGCAGCATGCTGTATTGCAAGCTGTACAGGTTCTTCCGATTAATCGGTGGCACAAACTGTCCCGTCAGCAGACACAGCAGTACCCTGGGCGACAGGTAATGCTTTCGGATGCGGTGCGCCATCTGGAAGTATTGGTGGAACATGGCGCTAAAGGACAAGGGAATGGACTGAGCCGACGTCAGCGTCGCGGTTCCAGCATCAAGCACGCGAGGGACTGACTTTGAGGTAGATGACAGACGTCGGCGGCTCATTACAATCGTTATTGGCGGAGGCCTTGAGGCCTTGGGTATCTCGAAGTTCAAAGCGGATTCCACCTGCTCAATTAGCCCGGCCCGTCGGTTCGTGCCCGCCAGTGAGCTCGACTTACCGGGCAGTCGTCTGGGGTCTTTGACCCGCAGCATCAGGGCGAACAGCGGGAAATGATTCAAGCAGGAAAGCAGTGTGTCGAAGCCAGCCTTCATCGAGATGATGACCATCCTCGCAATCGCGAAATTGAGGTAAAACACAACCACCGTGGGCAGCAGAAAGAACAACAGAGTGAAGAAGATGGTGCCGACAAGAAGCTGGTCCAGGTCGTAGTCGCACGAGTCGATACGGTTGCGGAGGACATTGTGCTTCTTGCCACGAAAGAGGTGGAACAGCGACTGCAAAATAGTGAGCTGCCAGTGGTAGATGCGAGCCGACGCCAGGTAGAACGAGTATATGTGCATGGTCAAGGCCGAGAGCAGGTCCGAGAAGACGGCAATGGGCATGCTGGCACCTGCAAATGATGCGAACCCTATGAACCACACGAGACGCGGCAGCGCCGGCTCCAGCGCTTCGATGCAGCCTGCTCTCAAGGTTAGCCTGTGCCCTGCTCTCCGCCATTGTGCTGTCCCGACTCACTCGACCAGTAGTGGATGACCCAGAGAAACAAGTCTCCCAGAAATGCCGCAAGCTCGCCGTTGAGTTTGAGGCCGGCAGGCCAGCCCATGAGCCACGAGATGCTCCGCCGAAGCGCGTCCACGGCATAGGTTCGCAAAATGTCTCCAATCTGCGCCGCCACCCAGTCGGCGTGCTCGATGATGTACGAGCCCATGGCCATGCCGATGATGACGTCGTTGGCCACCAACCAGAGGCTGTTGTAGAATCGAATGTAGTCGGGATGGCTGGTGTTGACGCTCGACCAGTTCATCTTGCGCTGGCGGAGCGTCGAGTACTGCATGGGCCAGTAGCAAAACTGCTGAAGGCGAATCTCGATTTGCTGAGCCGTCGCCGAGATGTCCTTGAGGGCCGCGCCGCCTGGCTTGGGCCGAAACTCGAGCGCGAGGAGTAACACCTCGGCCGCCAATCGATGGCCGAGCAGGAACAGGCAGAATGCCCGCCACAGGACGGGAAACAAATACAGCGTGAGATTGGCCCACAGCTGTCGCAAGAGGTAGTTTCTCATTGTAGTGGCAGACTCGACCACCCTCTCCGAGACGCTCAGGCTGCGCCTCGGTCGCGGACCAAGGCGGCCAACGTTCCTTTGCAACGTCTTGTCCAGCTCCCACGACCAATTGACCTGGTTGACAATCTTTGGTAACGCTCGGTCCCGAGCCGAGGGCACGCGATGGGTGATGGTATGGAGCTTGAGCTTCTGGACCAGCTTGCGCCGAGCCTCCTTGGCCTTGCGCTCTTGCTCTTCAATGTCGCCCTCGGGCCCATCGATCTTGGTGTCCTCGAGTGTGGAGCCCTTGTCGCCGAGGGCCAAGGCTATGGGTTCGAGGGAGATGTACTGCATGCGCCGAGGCTGAGGTCTGTCGTAGAGAATGAGCTGGACGCTCGACGCCTTGGCGCAGGTAATTGTCGGACGTCTCGAGGACAGGGAAGTGGTTGCACGGACCCAGGACGGGTCTGCGGCCTCTGGATTCGCAGCGTTGGCGACGCCGAGCACATGCATCGAGTAGTGGCCGCAGATGTCGTAGATGCGGCTCGAGTTGTGAGGGCCACGGCGGAAGAAGGAGCCGAGCTTGAGATGAAACTCGACATCCTGGGCCTGTTTCTCGTCAGCAGGTATTGGGAGCAGGCGCCGAGGCCGTCGACTTGCATTGACATGGTCGAGGACGGCGACGACAAAGACGTCCAAGGTCGAGTTCCTCCATCCCACCACGACGCCAGGCCGATCCGAAGTGCACGTGTCCGTCGGCCAAAAGACTCGCATCAGGCCATCATGCTCTACCATGACCAGCGGTGTCGCGAGCGTGGGCAGCTGGAACTCAAAAGGAACCACGCCGCCTCAGTTGTTCTCGCGCCGAAACACCGAATCCGGGGATGCGCGGGTGCTGTGGCGTGGCGACCTCGTCAGCACGGACCAGGCTGCGGGAGAGATTGCAGACATACGAGATGCGTCTCCTTTCTTGCGAGAAAGACTATGGGGACGAAGATTGTGAGGAACAAAGCCGTCAGCGCGACGAGGCCCCTAGCAGCGCGCGTCTAGGCGGGGAGTCGAGGGTTAGCGCCGCAAGATGCGTCTGGGAAGAGCCGGACTGACCACGACTCCGTACTCGGCGGCGAAAATGACCAGCTCATAGAGGCGGGTGACGAGATCCCAGCGAGCGGTGATGTAGCCAGCTACAAAGATGCCGAGCGTGAGGACGGAGAAGGGGTGCATAGAGCGCTAGGATGGCCGGCAGCGCATGCCTCTCTATGTGCTGCTGCGACGACGCGGGAATGGGCGGCAGCGAAGAGCGGGGGAAAAAGGTTCAAGAAAGGACGAGGCGGGTAAAAGGCAAAAAGGCTTGTCGGCCCCTTTTCCGTGGGCATCCCTGCTTGGAGCCAAGTCTGCGGCGGGTGGAGCCGCCTCTTGTCGTGCGCATCACGTGGCATCTAAAACCCGATGGCTGCGAGTCTCGACTCTCGAATTCATCAGTCAAGTGTTTTGGCCAAGTCAGTCGGTGGGTCTTCACACATATCTACTGTGCACGCATCGACGGCAAGACGACGACATGATGCCGCCAAGGCACCGTGAGCCCGCAGTAAGCCTTGTCGCGTTCCATCTCCAAAGCCTCGCTTAGGCAAACAAACCAGAGGCCGCCGCATCATTCTATCGAGACGGTCAGCGGCTTGCACACCCAGCTGCGTCGAGTGAAACCATTGCCGCTCACTCTTTGGCGCCGTCAGCCTTGCGTCGTTTTCCTTGTTGTCCTCGCGAGCCTCGACCAGAAGCTTGTCGATACCCCTGTCCTTGAGCGCAACCTGAGCATCGCATGAGCTTCCGTCGTAAGCCGCGGGCAGTCAGGGCCTCTTACATGGAGACACTGCTGATACTCTTTGAACAGCCCGGCGCACTCATTGTTGTCCTTTTCGCCTCCCCGGAGGTATTCTAAGCACGTCTAGGTGAGCATTCAGACGGTCCCAGGCCGGTTGCAAAGTCGGCCATACTCTCGCTATACCACTTTAAAAAGCAGGCGTCGTAGCGTCTATCGCCCGGTCAGAACATCTGTGAGCGACATGTCAGCGACAGATTGAGAACGAGACTCACTCTTTGACTTGATTACATTCTGGAGCCAGAGACGCGGACATGATGGCGGGAGCGTGATGATGCTGCCAAGGCGAGACGACTCATCTGAAGAGAGAAGTTGCCGGGGGGGCAGGTACACTCTACCTCGAGACGCGCCTGTTCATGTACGTACCTTTCAGCCCCCATGGCAATTCCACCCACCCCGGCACATCACCTGTCTCTACCGCCATCGTGATTGGCTGAAGCTCAATGCATCATCTCTCCATGGTCCCCGCCACAGCTCCCTGTCCATCCAAATCCCAAATCACATCACACCCACCTCAAAGCCTGAGGCGCGTCGCGATATCTGCTCGCCCCGACTCCGTACCTTGAACGCGTCTGCCGATTCGCGCGCGACGCGACATGGCGCCCTCGACCGAGGAGCTCGAGGCAGCTCTAGTCGACGGAACATGCCAAATCTACAGCGAGGAGCCGGATTCGACTTCAATCAACAAGGTCCGTCGCCATGTCGAGCAAAAGCTCGAATTGGACGACGGGTTCTTGGCCCGCGACGAGTGGAAAAAAAAGAGCAAGACCCTGATTAAGAAATACGTCGTATGTGTGGCAACCGGCGAGATGCCAAAGGTTGCTTGGCACTGACTGTCGCGTCTAGGACAAATTGCTCGACGGCTGGACCCCAGAATCCAACAAGGGGGGCAAAGACTCCAAAAATGGCACCAAGCGCCCGTCGGACGAGGCCGAGTCCCCCAAACCGAAGCGACGGAAGCGCGCCTCTCAGCCACGAAAGCCGGCGAAAAGAGAGCAATCAGACGAAAGCGAAGCAGAGGAGAAACCGACAGTAAAGAAGGTAGCGCGCCGCAAGTCAAAGCCTGATGAGTCGGACAAGCAGATCAACCTCAAGACCAGCTCCGCCTCCAACAAGAAACGAACGGCAGAGACAAAAGACGAATCCAAGGATGAGGGTAAGAAAAGGCTTAAGCGAGACGATTCAGACAAGGAAGAATCCAAGGATGAGAGTAAGCATACGGTTAAGCGAGACGACTCGGACAAGGAAGACTCGAAAGCAATCCAATCCAAGACAAAGGTCGAGTCTGACGACGCCAAGAAACCCTCTGCCAACGAGCCGGCCGAGGCGGAAGAAGCCGGCGCAGAGGGCCCCAAAGTCGAAGAGGGCGATCCGGCCGGCCAGGAAGAGGAAGAGTACTCTGACGTGATTGACCAACTGCCCCAACCGAAGCGCAAGAAAAAGGACAAGAGCAAGAAAGAGCCCTCTTCCAAACCTGCCAAGTCGACGTCGAGGAAAGTCTCGGTTTCAACTCCTGACGACGCCGACGAGGCGGAGATGAAGAAGCTACAATCTCAGCTCGTCAAGTGCGGGATCCGCAAGCTCTGGCACAACGAACTCAAAAAGCACGGCGACGACGCGCGTGCCAAGATACGGCACCTGAAGAAGATGCTCGCCGAGGTTGGCATGGAGGGGCGCTTCTCAGAGGCCAAGGCTCGAGAAGTCAAGGAGGCGCGCGAGCTCATGGCCGATGCCGAGGCGGCGCGAGAGATGAACGCGCTCTGGGGCATGAACAGTGGCGGCAGGGCGAGCCGGAGCAAGAACAAGCCGACCAAGGCGGAGGAGAGCGGCGGCAGCGGCGCGGACGACAAAGTACCCGAGAAAGGAGCCGAGGACGACGACGACGACGACGACGACGCTGGTAATGCATTTGCGGCGAGGAGGAGAAGGGCTCAGGCTGACCTGGCGTTTTTGGGTGACGACGGCGACTCGGACTAGACCATTGTCAATGTCTGGACTGGCACCTGTGCCACGTCAGCCGTGCCATGCGTCTTGCAGATTTCCACGTCGCCGCTGGAGTTTGTCGGATGGCCAGGCGAAGGAATCTTTGTCATGCGTGATGCGTTACGGGTAAAGTATCATGGATCGGGGCTCTACCTTGAGCGAATGGTTATCGAGCACGAGTACCGGGACTACAGGAAAGAGAAGCATTTCCACGGACATTTCATGAATGAATTGACTTTGTGTTTTTAGTCGGCCCAGATTCTGTACACAATCCTTGCACCGTACAGCTCCCCCCTTTTCAGCACCGTCATGCCTCTCCATTCAGGGACATTGCAGGCATTGACGAAGCGCCCGGGCTCGCAGCAAAAGGCGCTCCGAGGACCCCTAGCCGGGACGCCGTCAACGGCCGGGACCTGGGTGAAGTGGCCCGTGTAAAACTGAAAGGCGGGCTCGGTGCTGAGGACGTCGAGATGGATGCCCGTCTTGGCATGGTGGGCCGAGAGGTTGCGAACAAGGGGCTGGCAGCGGGTGTCGATGGGGACGGACGAGGCGTCGGCGGCGACGGTGAAGCAGTGGTCGACGTCGGGCCCGGCGGGGCCGAGAACAAAGGGCTCGGCGGTGTCGAGGGCCGGGAAGGGGACCGGGGGGCCGGTGGGGACGGAGCTGTCGTCGACGGGGAGGTGGTTCCTCGTGGCGAGAGTGACGGAAGTGCCCTCGGTGGAGGCATGGCCCGAGAGGTTGAAGTAGGAATGGTTGGTCATGTTGATGACGGTCTCGTCGGCGCCGCCCACCAAGCCGGCCTCGTACTCGATGCCCAGGACAAGGGCCTCGCGCCCGTCGACATGCTGGGTGCCTGCCGTGTAGACGACCTTTGCCTCGACGGTGCCCGGAAACCCCTCGTCGCCGTGCGGGCTCACGAGCGAATACGCGACACTCTTGCCGCCCGCGAATCCGTGGATGCCGGGTATCGTCGGCTCCCCGTCGGTGGCGACGGGGACGGGGCCGTTCCAGATGCGCTTGCCCCAGCCAAGGGTGCCGCCGTGCAGGCAGTTGGGCCCGTTGTTGGCCGCGAGGGGGTACGACGTGCGGTTGAGGCAGTCGATTCTTGCGTCCTTGATGCGGTTGGCGACGCGGCCGATGGTCTCGCCAAAGTAGGGCGTGTTGTGCTCGACGTACTGGTCCTGGGAGGGGAAGCCGAGGACGATGTTTGTGTCGTTGATGCGGATGGATTGGATAATGGCCCCGAGGGGGAGAAAGGAAAAGGGGGGGTCGGTCATGCTGCTTGTTGGAGTGGAGAGTGGATGAGAGAGTGGGCAGTGGGTGAGAGAGTGAGTGGATGAGGGCAGTGGGTGAGAAGCCTTCAGGCCGCCATCGCCTATGCTCCAGGATATCACGAGAAATGCAGAACAAGCAGCTGCAACGACGGCTGCAACGACAGCTGCAACGACAGCTGCCATCTACCCCCCCAAGGCCCCAACTTGACTCCAAGGCAGGTCATGAACAAGACAGGTGGCGCTGGGGCAATAAATGGAGGAATACGTCCATGCTGGATTGGGTCAATCAATAATGGCAGAATCACGAACCTCGGTCTCTCAGTAATGTACGAAGTACTCGGCAAGTTATCGAGACAGCGGTTTTGACTTTGTCCCCGCCCCGGGGAGTCAACAGGCCGGCCTGTCACTACCTAGGTACCACCTACGTTACCACCTAGGTAGGTACGTAAGGCATGTATGTACTTCGTACATAGAGATATTCACGTACGGTACGAATAGAAGGTTACCCTCGCCAAGTCGGGCTGTGAATTTTGACTTTGGACGTCCCGTTGAACTGATGTGGAGGGTCTGCTTGTGCGCCCCCTTTCTGGACATCACCTCATCCTACATTCACCTTTTCCTTGGGCACGTCTCGCTGAGTCTCGCTGAGTCTCATCATGATCGCTTGAGTGGAACCGTGCCCTCTGATCCATCCACGTGCTCAGTTCAGCTCACACTGCCCTACTTACCTACCTAGTTCTCCCTTGGAGAACTCCTCACAACACTAACAACACAAACTAGCCTTGTTCATTCAAACACTGCGTCTCGTCAAGCACTTTATCACTCCTCCAGCAGCGAGAGAATCCTCCAGAAGAACCTCCAGCTGCGAAAAGAGACGAGGGCCACACCGTCAGCATCCCCGAGAACCGCTCTTTTGCCCCGCGTCCGCATCGGGGTTCCTCGCGGCGGTCGACGCCCCGTCGCCGCAGCCGCAATCAAGTCGTCAGACCCCCCGAAGCCATCGCCAAGGCCATGGCCGACGCACCGTCTACGCCCAAGCGCAAGCGCGCCGGGCAGCAGGAGGAGGTGCCCGCGACGCCCATCAAGTTTTCCTTGAACCCTGCAAACGCCGACTCGCCCACGCACGGCAACCACAGTCCGCGCACAAACGTCGCCCTCCGGTTCCGCGGCCTCGCTCTCGGCGGAGGGGCCGACGCAGCTGCCGAGCCCGGCGTGACGGCCGACTTGTTTGTGCGGAAGCGCACCAGGTCGGATCTCACCATGGCCGACCTTGATGCCGCCGCTCCGGACCCTCAGCCCGTCGCGGCTCGGCCTGAGCCCGACGGCCTCTCCCGCCCATTGCCGTGGCCTCGGCCAGATGTCGCCATGGCATCGACAGAAGCCGCCGGCTCGAGCTCGTCCAATGCCCGGCCCGTAGTCGACTGCCCGCCCGAGCCCAAGTCGCCAGGGCGGAGACGTGCCGGCACCCCCCCGCTGCGTCTCAAACATTCGCCCGCCAAGGCCTCCGGCGACAGGGATGTCGAGGTGCCCGTTGCCGACCCCGTCAGAGCCGCCCTCACCTGGCACGATGACGAGATCACAGTCTACGACCCAGACGACGCCGACGACGACGGCACCGGCATCAACGGCATCGGCTTCAAGCCCACCCCCGAACTCGCCCACGCCCGCTCCATGACGCGCCGCCAGCAAGTGGTCGACTACCGGAGGCGCGAGGAGAGCGAGGCCCGCGCCAAGCGCAACCAGAGGCGCAGGGGAGACGCCGCCGTGCCCTCGGGCCGCGTCGTCAAGAAAAAGTCGCCCGCCCGCAAGGTCCGCTTCATGGACGCCGAGAGCCAGAAGTTTGCCGTCGAGACGGCTTGACGTCTGCGCCCATGGCACACGCCGAGATGAGTAATGATGCCAGCTTGAGACGAAACAAGCTTCTTTACGGGTGTTTGGGCGTTCAGGGGGGGATGGAAGATGGTGACCATGGTCGCGACATGCGTGCTCTAAGCGTACCTCGGGTCTTGTTTTTGGGAGAATGTCTGGCGAGTTGAATATTCGTTCCGCGCCATGGCTAGCCAGCCTTGTCCTTGACCTCTAAACATACAATGGACATTGCTGCGTATGGCATGCTTCATTGTCTTGTACACACCCAAATTGTAGTCTTTGCGCTGTGTGAGCGAGACGCCCTCCCAGTATTGTAATGTCCAGGCCCGTTCTACCAGACTTTGTACCAGGGCTTGGGCGCCGCACCGACACGCTCCTGTTCTAGCCGTAGCTGCTCCCTTCTCTCCTCAGCCGCCATTTCGGCAGCCCTTCTGCTCTCCTCGGCCGTTTTCCTAGCCACCTCGCCTGCTTCGGCCGCTTTCCGCGCCAGCTCCCTCCTGCCCTGGGTGACAACCTCGATGCTGCGCTTCATCTGGATCCGTTCGGCGCGTCGTTTGTACTGGCAGTACTCGTAGGATATCGTGCTGCCCAGGACAAAGGTCACGACGGCCCAGTTGGCCGACTTGCCCGGGTTCCCTGCAACCGGCAATTCAGTGTCGGAGCCTTCAGCCAGATAGCCATGGGAGAGGCCTGGACAAACCCTGGATGATGAATTTAAGCGCGCCCATCCCGACGCCAGTGGCAATACCAGTGAGGAAGCCCTGACGCGCGCAAGGGGTTTTGGCGACGTTGAGGAAATCTTCCTTCTTGATCATTGCCACTGCGTCCTTGATGCGCGACCCCCCGGGAGGCGGCGCGCCCGATCCATCCTGCGAGGCCTGGGCTTCGTCCCTGGGGTCCATCGGCTGGGACCAGACATGCAGCGTCTTCTCGCCCGGGTTCTTGGGCGGGTCATTGTCCATTGTGGGCGCCCTTGCTGGCTGCCTGCGCCGCTCGATGGGGAGGAATTCGCATCAAGTGCGTCGACGACGTGCCTCTTGACAGCGTACTCATGTGACGCTGAAAGTTGAAGCTCAACGCGGTTGGACAGTCGATTGAAAAAGGTGACGCTCAGAGTCAGTCGCCGGCGAATGTCATGTCAAAAGAAAGGAGGACATGGGCGGAGAAAAATACCATAGAACAGTCATGCAGTACCGGTCCAGAAGGGTGGAGAAACCCTTCCCTTGCTGCTCAGTGAGGGCTGCGGCGGCTGCGGCGGCTGCGGCTATAAGAAAAAGGCCCATTAAAGTTTAAAGTGCAGTGACTCGGTGGGGCCAAAAAAGGGTGTGTCCACAACGCGTCCAGACGCGTCTCTTTTAAAGTGCCCGTATCCTGTATGACGTTGGCCAACGCAAACTCAATCCACCTGCTCTCACGACATTTCCCTCGGCTTCTCCAACCGCCACTCCCATGACGCCCGCTCCCGCCGTCCAAGCCCGAGCCCCCACTCTGTCGTAACGCGAGCTCGGGGTAGCCTCGGGGCAGGGCAACGTCCTTCAACATGCCAAACACGAGCCTCCGCCGCCCGCAAAAGGGCTTCCGCCGCGGTGGCAAGACGGCATACCATGGCCCGCGGGCGACGCGCACATTTGCCGCCTCGTCCAGGGCCGAAGGCACCTCGGCAGACGAAAAGTGGGAACGCACGCGGCTGGCCCACAGCATCGACGAGAACATGGGCTTCGCGCGCTACGAGAGCGGTAGGAAAAAGGAGGGCTGGCTCGTCAACATCCAGCCCACGTCCGTCGAGGACGAGCGGATACCCGGCGGCCGCGCCGCCCTCGACTGCTACTTCATCGAAGGCGACGGCTCCACCTTCAAGGCCACCATCGAGTTCGAACCCTACTTTCTCATTGCCGTCAAACGAGGTCACGAATCCGAGGTGGAGGAGTGGATCAAGCGAGTTCCCGGCGATGGAGTCGTCAAGACGATCTGCAAGCTCCAAAGGGACGACTTGAAGATGCCTAACCATCTCCTCGGCCACCGGCGCACCTTTCTCCAACTCAAGTTTGCCAATGTCGCCGATCTCATGGCTGCGCGCAAAGACATCGTGCCCGTGGCGGAGAAGAACAAGAAGAACATGGATGCAATGGATGCCTACGCCGAGGTTGCCATGTAGGCTTAAGCCCCCTGCCTCGACAATTCCTTTGGCGCCACATGGAGACTGACTTGCCCAGGGCGAGCGGCAATTTTGACCTGTTTGATGATGACTTCCGGCATGACGACCGGACTGCCAACAACTCGTTTGCCGACGCGAGCGACTTCATCGTCGACATCCGCGAATACGATGTCCCCTACCACGTGAGAGTCATGATAGATCTCGGTGAGTCTGGCTGTGCATCTTGCCCGCCGTTGTGGCAGCTAGGCTAATTGGAGTGCAGACATTCGGGTCGCCAAGTGGTACTTTGTCGAGGCAAAGCACGGCATCACGCGAGTCTGGCCCAACCAGTCAAAGTCGCTGCCTGCGGATCCCGTCGTGCTCGCCTTTGATATCGAGACATCCAAGCCCCCGCTCAAGTTCCCTGACGCCGCCGTCGACCAGATTATGATGATATCGTACATGATTGACGGCCAGGGCTTCCTCATCACCAACCGCGAAATCATCTCGGAAGACATTGGCGACTTTGACTACACGCCAAAGCCCGAGTACCCCGGCCCCTTTATGATCTTCAACGAGCCCAACGAAAAGGCCATGATAGAGCGCTTCTTCCTCCACATCAAGGAAGCGCGCCCAACCGTCATTGCCACGTACAACGGCGACTTTTTCGATTGGCCCTTTGTCGAAGCCAGAGCTAGCATCAACGGCATCGACATGTACCAGGAGATTGGGTGGAAAAAGGGCATGGATGACCAGTACAGGTGCAGCTACGGCGTCCACATGGACTGCTTCCACTGGGTGAACCGAGACTCGTACCTCCCACAGGGATCTCGTGGCTTAAAGGCCGTCACCGTCGCCAAGCTCGGCTACGATCCCGACGAGCTGGACCCCGAGCTGATGACTCCATACGCCCACGAGCGTCCCCAGACGCTGGCCGAGTACTCCGTTTCCGACGCCGTGGCGACGTATTACCTGTACATGAAATATGTCCACCCCTTCATCTTCTCTCTGTGCACCATCTTGCCCCTGGGAGGCGACGACACGCTGAGAAAGGGCACGGGAACCCTCTGCGAGATGCTCCTCATGGTGCAGGCATACCAGAAGGAGATTGTCTTGCCCAACAAGCACCAAGCTCCCAAGGAGGCTTTCTGGGACGGCCATCTCCTCGACTCGGAAACCTATGTTGGAGGCCACGTCGAGAGCATCGAAGCCGGCGTCTTCCGGGCCGACATTCCCGTCGACTTCGCTATCGACCCCAAGGCGGTCGATGAGCTGCTCAAAGACCTGGACGCGGCCCTCAATTTTGTCATTACAATCGAAGAGAAGAAGTCTCTCGACGACGTAGACAACTTTGACGAGGTTAAGCAGCAGATTGCCAGCCGGCTGACCAAGCTCAAGGAGACGCCGAACCGCCACGAGCAGCCGCTCATCTACCATCTCGACGTCGCCTCCATGTACCCCAACATCATGACGACCAACCGGCTCCAACCGGACTCAATGATTTCCGAGTCCGACTGCGCTGCGTGCGACTTTAACCGGCCCGGCAAGACGTGCGACAGGCGAATGCCTTGGTCGTGGAGAGGAGAGTACTTGCCAGCCAAGCGTGACGAGTATAACATGATCCGCAATGCGCTTGAAAACGAAAGATTTCCCGGCAAAACACCACACGCACCGATGCGCGCGTTTCAGAACCTGGGAAAAGACGAGCAGGCCGCTCTGGTGCGGAAGCGGCTGCAGATGTACTCGCAAAAGGTCTACCACAAGATCCACGACTCCACTACCATTGTCCGCGAGGCCGTCATATGCCAGCGAGAAAACCCCTTTTTCATCAACACGGTTCGAGACTTTCGTGATCGGCGATACGACTACAAGGGCCAGGCCAAGGTCTGGAAGGGCAAGGCGGACACGCTGAAAACTTCTGGCGCGTCGGCAACCGACATTGAGGCTGCAAACAAGATGGCCATTGTGTATGACTCGCTGCAGCTTGCGCACAAGGTCATTCTGAACTCGTTTTACGGCTACGCCATGAGAAAGGGCTCGCGGTGGTACTCCATGGAGATGGCCGGTGTCACCTGCCTGACGGGAGCCACCATTATCCAGATGGCGCGGAAGCTCGTCGAGCGTCTGGGCAGGCCACTGGAGCTAGACACGGACGGCATCTGGTGCATGCTCCCGGCCACGTTTCCCGAGAACTTTGCCTTTAAGCTCAAAAACGGCAAAAAGCTCAACATTTCGTATCCATGCGTGATGCTGAATCATCTCGTCCACGACCGCTTCACCAACCATCAGTACCAGACGCTTGTGGACCCAAAGACGTTCAAGTACGAGACTCACAGCGACAACTCAATATTTTTCGAAGTCGATGGCCCGTACAGGGCCATGGTTCTCCCCACATCCAAGGAGGAAGACAAGAACCTGAAGAAGCGATACGCTGTTTTCAACGACGACGGGAGCCTGGCCGAGCTGAAAGGCTTCGAAGTCAAGCGTCGTGGTGAGCTCAAGCTCATCAAGATCTTTCAGCAGCAAATCTTCAAGTTCTTTCTCGACGGCCAAAACTTGGCCGAGTGCTATGCTGCTGTCGCAAAGGTGGCGAACAAGTGGCTGGACGTCCTGGACAGCAAGGGGTCTACGCTGGCCGACGAGGAGCTGATGGACCTCATCTCGGAGAACCGAAGCATGTCCAAGACGCTGGAAGAGTATGGCGCACAAAAGTCGACGAGCATCACGACCGCCAAGCGCTTGGCCGACTTCTTGGGCGAACAGATGGTCAAGGACAAGGGGCTGAATTGCAAGTTCATCATCTGCTCCAGGCCACGCCACGCACCCGTCACGGAGCGAGCCATTCCCGTTGCCATCTTCTCTGCCGAGGAGCCCGTCAAGCGGACGTACCTCAAGAAGTGGCTCAAGGAAGAGCTTGCAGACACTGATCCCCGAGCACTCCTCGATTGGAGCTATTACACGGAGCGCCTGGGCTCCGTCATCCAGAAGCTCATCACCATTCCGGCCGCGCTCCAAAAGGTCCGCAATCCGGTGCCTCGCGTGCCTCACCCCGACTGGCTGCAGAGACGTATCAACATCAAGGATGACAGGATGAAGCAGAAGAAGCTCACCGACCTGTTCAGCAAAGAACCCCTCGGGGACGTGACGAGGCTCAGCGGACGCATGGGCGACATGGAGGACTTTGGAGCCAAGATGCTGCGGCCGAAAACCGTCAGTGAGGCCGTGGCTTCCGCACAAGCCGCGCCGATGGCGCAGAAGCGCAAGTCGCCCGAACCGGCCGAGAACCCAGACCCCTTTGCCGCGTTGCCAAAGGAGATGCCCAGCCCGTCGGACGACTACTCGGCCTTTTTGGCGTACCAGAAGAAGAAGTGGAAGCTGCAGAAGCAGGCCCGCACACGCCGGAGGCAGCTCTTTGGCGAGAGGAGAAACGTGGCAGCGGGCAACAGCAACATCCAGCAGACGTTCAGGAAGCAGGCCCATCTCACCTTTATGAATACGTGGCAGCTGCTGCATCTCCAGGCAACGGACAGTCCGGGAATTGTGACTGCGCACGTCTTGATTGATGGCAAGGTGCACACGGTGAAGATACAGGTGCCTCGGCAAGTGTTCCTCAACCTCAAGAGTAAGGATCTTCCGGACGTGGACATTGAGGGCTGCCAGGTGGAGCAGGTTAACCACACGCTTCCCAACGGCCATCCGTCGACGCATCTGTTCAAGCTCACGGTGCCCGAGGACATTTACTTCAACGAGGCGGAGCAGTTTTCGCAGCTCTTCAACCACCCCAGCGTCGAGGGCGTGTACGAGAAGCAGGTGCCGCTCAACATCCGAGCCGTGCTCAAGCTGGGCAACCTCTGCACCATCGACGAGCAACAGCAGGGGATCCTCGGCAAGGGGCTAGAGTCGGGCTTCGAGCTCGTCGGCCTGAAGCGCCCAACCAAGCCCCGGACATACCTGGAGTCGTCGCCGCTGGCATACATTTTTATTACGCACATTACGGCTGGCGAGAGGCAGATCTTTGGCATCTTTTCCACCACTGGCGACCAGGCCCACGTGGTCATCCTGCAGAAGAGCCGGGACTCGGGCCAGGATTTGCCCAACGTCACAAAGATGTACTCGGAGATGCTGGCACGACGAGCCGAGGAAGCAGCCGGGACCAACTGGCAAGACTGCTTCACCTACCAGGAAAAGGTGCAGTTCAAGATTACGCAAGTGACGACGCGACGAAAGGCCCATCTCGAGATTGGCGATGTCGTCAAGAAGATGCGCAAGGACGAGGCGAGGCCGCAGATGATGGTTGTTCAGTCGTCGCAGCGAAACCTCCTCGTCCACGAGGTTCCCGTTCTCGGCGAGTTTCCGGTCCTGCCTCTCAAGTACGATGCAACGGACAGCTCGCTGCCGCCCTTGGGGTGGCAGTCGGTGGTGGCCCGCCGCCTTGTTGGGCACTATCTCGGGCTCGGGTCCTGGATCTTGCATCTGACGGCCCTCGCGCGCTATGGCGACGTCCCGCTCTGTAACCTGGAGCGCGAAGACCCTCGCTTCCTGATCGATGTGGCCTACGCACGACGACTGCAGGCCAACGGCGTCGTGCTCTGGTGGTCTGCCGGGCCACGCCCCGACCACGCCGGCTACGAGAGAGACGACGTGCTGGGCCCCCTGGATACGGTCAAGATGCCCAGCGTCAACAACCCCGGCACGTTTTCGTCGGTGTGCATCGACCTCGACATCAGGAACCTGGCCATCAACACCATCCTGACCTCTTCGCTCATCAACGAACTCGAAGGCGCCGACTCCGTCTCCTTCAACCCCGCGGCCGACGGGTCAGAGGTGCTGGCGTCGGAGAGCGCCTTTTCCAATGCCGGAGTGCTGGTGCTGCGGGAAATGGTCAAGGCCTGGTGGGCAGAGGCATGCAAGGGCAGCACCATGGCCGACGTGCTGGTGCAGCACCTGGTGCGCTGGGTGGAGAACCCGGACTCGTTCATGTACGACGGCGCCCTGCACTACTACGTGCAGATGATGTCCCGCAAGGCTTTTCAGCAGCTCATGGGCGACTTTCGGCGCGTGGGCTCGCAGGTCGTCTTCGCCAACGCGAACCGCCTGATCCTGCAGACGACAAAGGCCGAGGTGGGCAACGCCTTTGCCTACAGCCAGTACATCATCAAGTCCATCAAGAGCAAGCCGCTGTTCCACTTCATCGACCTGGAGATCAAGGAGTACTGGGACTTTCTGGCGTGGTACGACGAGTTCAACTACGGGGGCAAGGCGTGCCAGGAGGTGATTGAGGCCGACGAGCAGAGGCTCGAGACGATTATGCACTGGCAGATGGCCACGTTTCTGCCGGTTCGGCTGCAGCCGGCCTTCCAGGAGTGGGTGATTGAGTTTGTGCAGCTCATGCACAGCCTCAAGCGACCGGGCAATGGGGGGGAGGACCCGGGGGCGACGCTGCGGCTCACGCAGCTGCCGAATCGCGACACGGACGGGCAGCCGACGGCGGTGCTGGGCAAGGGCGGCTTCGAGAAGCGGCTCAAAAAGGCGATTGCGGGCCTCGTGCAGCAGCAGAAGCGCGAGCTCCTGCACCCGGAGCTGGCCGAGGACTACTCGTTCCCCAGCCTGCCGGGCTCCCACGCGCAGCCGCGCAGCCCCGTGCTGGAGCTGGTCAAGTCGCTGATGCAGGTGCTGTCGCTCGACAAGAACATTACGCTCGAGGCGCGGCTGCTACGCAAGGAGCTGCTGGCGCTGTTTGACGTGCGCGAGTTCTCCAAGGAGGGCACTTTTGGCAACCCGTCGGAGAGCCTGCGGCTGACGCAGGTGTCGTGCGACAGCTGCACCATGGCGCGCGACCTGGACCTCTGCCGCGACGAGGACCTCCAGCAGGGCGGCGGCCAGGGGTCGGGCTGGCGGTGCACGTTTTGCGGCAGCGCGTACGACCGCGTGGCCGTCGAAGAGCGGCTCGTGGCCACGGCGCAGGCGTGGGCCGTCGAGTGGGCGACGCAGGACCTCAAGTGCGCGCGCTGCGGCGCGCTGCGCGTCAACGACTTGATGGAGCACTGCACCTGCAGCGGCGAGTGGAAGGAGCTCGTCTCGCGCGCCGACGTCGTGGGCAGCATGGCCGTGATGCGGCGCGTCGCCAGGTTCTACGGCCTTCGCATGCTGGCCGACGTGATGGAAGGCATGTACGCTGCGCTCTGAGGGGGCCCCCTTTATTTGATTCACGGCGCAAGGGGTAGAGGGATCTGAATACCTATGCAATGCGTTGTTGCAGAGGGATCTGAATAGTTGGCCTTACATGACGCTACAGATTCTGTGCTCAAGCGCATGAACGCGCCCCTGCATCGTCTCCAAGTTGGCCAGGTACAACTTCTCTCTCGCCTCTGACGCCGCCCACTGCTCCCGTTGGAGCTGTTGATACTGCTCCTGCAACTCCCTGGCCGCAACCTCATCCCTTTCCCTTATAGCGTCCTGCATGTCTCTCTTCAAGCTTTCAATATCTTTTTGGTGTTGCATCTTGAGATTCTCCAGCCCCTGAGTCACCTCCTGGCCGGCCGTCGTGTCCATGAGCTTCATCCCCCGATGCAGCTCGTTCTGCAACTGTGTCACGATGGGCTCGTTACTTATTACCTTGGCCACGATAAAATGTGCGTCCTCAGGCCGAGCTTTGTAGCTTTGGCATGTTGCGCCGCATCTCATGAGGCCGCCCCAGAACCTGTCGGTCCCGGTGAGCTGCCGCAGACGCTCCTCGCCGTCCTCACGGGAGATCTCGCCCCACATGGTCGTGACGAGAATGACGCTGCGCATGTTTTTGTCCCCGACAAGCTTCTTGAACATGCCGAGGTTCCTGATGGCGCTGCCGGTGATGCGGCGGTCCGTGATGCGGTGGAGGTACAGGATGCCTGAGAGACGCACGGCCGGTTCCCCAGCGCGGGATCCGCCCAGGTAGTTTGCGATTGTGAGGAGGATGTCAGAATCCTTGACGTCGGTGTCGTCGAAGCCCGGGGTATCGATCAAGTGCACAGTGCGGCCTTGGAACTGCATTGTCGCGATTTGTATGTCTTGAGTGCCTGTTCCGCTTCCATGTTAGCTTCGGATGAGAGGACTATATATCATATATTATAATGGACTGTGGCCGTACAGGACTGCAGATCATGTCCGACTTCCAAGTCCACACCCGTCAGGTCCTTGATGAAGGACGTCTTCCCAGAGCCAGTCATTCCCATGACGGCAATGAGAACGTCATCCGTTGTAAAGGACGGAGGTGGCAATTTCGATCTCGCCGTCCAGAGACGGGCAGTGGGCCAAGTACGACTTGCGTGGGAGGCTTCTTCATATGCTGGTAGGTCGAGCATGGCGCCAGCACGCTCCGCACCTGCTTGATAATCCCGCATTATGGATGCTTTGGAGTTCTCGATGTGTCGGGGTTGGAAGTGATGAAACATGAGAAGGGAAGAGGCAGAGCGGAGTTCTTATACTAATAAGAAGCGCGGCTAAGTGGCTTGGTACTAGTCAATGGCAAATGAGGCTATTAAACGATAATGATACGAGGCACGCTGCTATAGGTCTGCCGGCACAATTAACTCAAAGATTAGCTTTATAAACGGTTGAGCTATTAAGTTGTTGACTAGGTAGTAGGTAGGTTATTCGTAAGAATACGAAGAATACGAAGTACGGATAGGGGTGAGGATCCCGCTGTGGGCGTATGAGTCAGCGCAACACGCAGGGTTTTCCCCAAAGCCCTCTGCGCCCACAACCTCTAGATAATCAATCAACACATAGAATATAACCTTATTAACGTAGCTTCCTTGCAACCACGCAAAGCGAAGCCACGAGGTCTCTGTGCAGCTATTCCGAGGACTGAAAGCCTCAGGGGGGCCTGGGATGATACCTCTTTATAGCGTTACACCCCTGGGCGACCCCTGGGCGCAACTGTCATTGAGCTGCGCACATGACTCATCATGTGATTCCCTCGTCGTGTAACAATTGGCCTTCTCCCCCAACCTCCCCTCGCAAGACCCGCAAACATTCACACACCTTGACCATGTCGAAGATAGAGCAAAAAGCCTGCCTCAGTACGTCGTCGCCCTCGTCGGAATCTTCCACCCCCCCTCCGCCGCCCCGCCATCCGCACCAAGATGCAAAAACCCCCTCTGATGCTCCGTCTCGCCCGTCCCTGGGTCGCGCGCCGTCCAAGGAGCAGCCCGCCGGCCGTCCGGATCACCTTCTCGTCTGCTGCTTTGTCCTGGTCTATTTCGAGCTTGGGTGGCTAATTCTCATGCTCTTGCGCTCTTACAGTCGTCATTGATGGCTGGGGCGTCCCCTCGGACGAGAGCCCCAAGAATGGCGATGCCATTGCCGCCGCCAAGACGCCCGTCATGGACGAGCTTTCCATGAGCTCCGACGGATACACCGAGCTCGAGGCCTCGTCGTTGGCCGTCGGACTGCCCGAGGGCCTCATGGGCAACTCGGAGGTGGGCCATCTGAACATTGGCGCTGGACGCGTTGTTTGGCAGGATGTTGTTCGCATCGACCAGACGGTCAAAAATGACGAGCTCAAAGAGAACCCTGTCATCAAGAAGACATTCAAGAGTGCTGCTGCTGGCAACGGCCGACTGCATCTCTGTGGCCTCGTCTCCCACGGGGGCGTGGTACGTCTTGGCCCGTCTCAGCTCTCGTCGTCGGTCAGCAAGGCTAATGCACATGCAGCACTCCAAGCAGACTCACCTCTATGCCCTCCTCAAGGCTGCCAAGGAACACGGCGTAGCCAACGTCTTTATCCACTTTTTCGGCGACGGTCGCGACACGGATCCCAAGTCTGGCGCTGGCTACATGCAGGAGCTCGTCGACTACATCAAGGAGCTTGGCATTGGCCAGATTGCTACGGTTGTTGGCCGTTACTACGCCATGGATCGTGACAAGCGCTGGGAGCGTGTCGAGCTTGCCCTCAAGGGCATATGCCACGGCGAGGGCGAGGCCAGCGACGATCCCGTTGCGACCGTCAAGGCCCGATATGAGCGCGGCGGCGACAAGGACAAGGACGAGTTCCTGACCCCCATCATTGTCGGCGGCGATGAAGCCAGAATCAAGGGTGAGTCGGGCTCGGCAAGCCACCAGGCTGACCAGGCTGACCAGGCTGACCAAGGCGTTCGTGATAGATGACGACACCGTCTTCTTCTTCAACTATCGGTCGGACCGTGTGCGGCAAATAACCCAGCTTCTCGGCGACGTCGACCGCTCCGCCCTGCCCGACTTGAAGTATCCCAAGATCAACAAGCTGGTCACCATGACCATGTACAAGACAGACTACCCTTTCGAGGTTGCGTTTGAGCCGCAGCGCATGGACAACGTCTTGGCCGAATGGCTTGGCAAGCAAAACGTCGAGCAGGTTCACGTAGCCGAGACGGAAAAGTATGCCCATGTCACCTTCTTCTTCAACGGGGGTGTCGAAAAGGTCTTCCCGCTCGAGACGCGTGACCAGAATCAGGACCTCGTCCCCTCGAACAAATCGGTCGCGACCTACGACAAGGCTCCTGAGATGTCTGCGGATGGCGTGGCGGTGCAGGTCTGCAAGCGTCTCGCCGAGCAGCGCTTCCCCTTTGTCATGAACAACTTTGCGCCCCCAGACATGGTCGGCCACACGGGCGTCTACGAGGCCGCCATCGTTGGCTGCGAAGCCACGGACCAGGCCATTGGCAAGATACTGGAGGCTTGCAAGAAGGAGGGCTACATCTTGTTCATCACCTCGGACCATGGCAACGCCGAGGAGATGAAGTTTGCAGACGGCAAGCCCAAGACGAGCCACACGACGAACAAGGTTCCCTTGATCATGGCCAATGCCCCAGAGGGTTGGAGCTTGAGAAAGCAAGGCGGCGTGCTGGGAGACGTGGCGCCGACTGTGCTAGCGGCCATGGGCCTGCCCCAGCCCGAAGACATGACGGGTGAATCGCTGCTGGCCAAGCATCTTAAGAGGAGCGCCGAGTAGAATGGTTACCTTGCCATGGAGATGAACCAGGCCGAGGGCATGAAGTCCGCGGGACGGGTCCAAGGGTCGGGGGGGTTAAAATTGACGATGGACGATACAGAATTCGAGGGTGAGCGAAACAAGGAAAATAGGGGATTCTCGCGGCGACATGGGAAGCCGATTGTGGGCAGCATGGGAATTCGCAAATCTCCTACAAAGTACCAAGGAGGCATTGCCAATGTCTGCATTCGTACTCCGTATCCGTACGACCCTCACAGCGAGAATGCCTCGCCATCGGATCAACCAGCCAATCACTTCCTCTCCCCTGACCCCCGTGGGGGAGCAAGGGGTCCCAGGCCCTGGTCCCTCTCCCCTTCCCCGCATTGTTCTCGCTCGCCCATACCCTCCCGAGCAGTTGATGACGACTAAAGGGAACTTGGGGGCCGGGAGAGATCGACCGGGGGGGGGGGATTCAGCCAAGCGAGCCTGGTTCGCACAAAAGGCAGCCCGCAGCTCGCAAAAAGGCAGCCTAGGCAGACACCCCTTCGCCGGCCGTTGTCCGCCTCGCGAGTTGTCCGCCTCGCGAGCAAGTAAGCGGGGCGACAGGCAGCAGTCCGACGGGTGATATTAGGCTCTGGTTCGCATCTTTTCTCGGCAGGGAGCCCCTCGCCCCCGATTGCTCACGAACTTGTTCTTTCCCGTTCTTCGACGTCTCCGAGACGAGTATCCCATACGCTGGTCCTTCGGGGCCCTGTTCTGCCGAGAGGGGGGCGCGCCTGAGACTAGCATCTGTTTGCTAGGGAGTGAAGGGGGGGATTCGGTTGACACCTGGCGCCGAAGGCTGTGTTTGTTGCTGTGTCGGTCAATAGGGGGAGAAAGGGGGAGGTGGCGTCAAAGATGCCGAGTCGCCCCGTTGCGTCGTGGCCCGGCCCGGCGCCGCCGCCGGCGCCAGCGTTACTGCCTAGCAGATACACGAGAGGCCCAGCATTTCACAAACCGTTTTCGCCGTGGTTCGATGAAAACGGCAGCCCGATCATGGCCGCGACGGGGCACCCGGAGTGGCGCCCGGCCCCGGAAACCAAAGAAAGCGAAGCGACCAGCATGGCCACGCCGAGCCACAAGCAGGGCCGACGAACCCTCGCTCCGTACAAGTGGCGGTTGCCGTTGCCGGAGCCGTCGTTTCGCTACGCAGACTTTGCCGAGTGCCAGTTCCCGCCGCCGGATCTGTTCGTCGGCCCCGGGCTGCCGCCGCGGCTCGGCGCCGAGACGAGCGTCCTGGAAGACGTGTCGCAGCCGGGGCTCACCGACGGCGAGACGCCCGTCCTCGAAGACGTGTCTCCGGGGCTCACCGACGGCGAGACGCCCGTCCTCGAAGACTTTGCCGAGTGCCAGTTCCCTCCGCCCGGTCTGTTCGTCGGCCCCGGGCTGCCGCCGCTGCTCGGCGCCGACACGAGCGTCCTGGAAAACGTGTCGCAGCCGGGGCTCACCGACGACGACTTGTCCGTCGCCGAGTGGCTGCTACACAGGCTGCACAAGGGCAAGGCGCTGAGCACCACGAGCCTCGACGCCCCCTCGTCGGCGGGCTCGACGCTGTCGCCCGTGCAGACGGATCAGAGCATGTCGCTGGCGTCGCGGCTTGGCTACTCGTCGCGCTGCATCAGTCCGCTGGCCGTCGACGACCAGGGCGCCGCCGCCGTGGCCAAGTTCGAGGCCCCTTTTGCCTTTGCATCCCCTCCTCCTGCCGCCGCCAACGCATACTCGTGCAACTGGTCCGGCTGTCGGAACCCGGGCTTCTCCTCGCGCGACGCCCTGGCCTGGCATGTCAAAGCCGAGCACCTGATCGTCTGCCCCGTGCCGGGCTGCCCCGAGCCGTCCTTTCCGAGCCCCCGCATGCTTCTCTCCCACATCGCCGTTGCCCATCCCGACGTGGGCAAGGACAGGGTCAAGGACTGGCAGCTCTCGCCGCAGACGCCGTCGTCGGCCGAGGGGCCGAGGGAGCCGCCCGCGCCCGCGCCGAGCGACGGCAAGGGCAAGGGCAAGGCGCCGCAGACAGAGGCCGAGAACAGACGTGTCGGGGCGACGACGTGCTCCGTGGCGGCGACCAAGAGAAAGTACCAGGACCAGCTGCGCAGCGTAGTCGAGAAGAAGGCGCGCAAGGGCGGCGGCACTCCGCGCACTGCCGACTCGCCCACCGACATCGTGCGCGCGCGCGCCTCCAAGCTCGTCGACACGGCGTCGTTTGCCCTCGCCTTCGAGCACGCCGTGCTGCCCTTCCTCGCGGAGCTTCTCCCCGCGTGGTCCGGCCCGAGGCACGTCATCAGCGTGACCCGCGGCCGCTCCGCCCAGATGCGCCACATCTGCATCATGACGAGCGTCGGCATGTCTCGCCCGCGCAAGATCACGCTCGCGAGCCACGTCGGGGACCTGCTGCCGGACAAGTACCGCCCAGACGTCTCCTTTGTCTTTTCCGTCGGCGAGGTCAGCCGGATCGTTTGGGCCAGGGGCCTGGACAGGCACCGTCCCGACGACATCTGCCACCCGCGGAACCCGCACCACTTCCAGCGCATGTGCATGGGGGACAGCGTCGGCATCAGGGGCAGCGGCCGCGTCAGTGACAGCACGGCCACGCTGGGTCCGTGCCTGGAAGTGAGCGGCGGGAGCTACTGGCTCGTCAACTTCCACCCCTTTCTCGAGGCGTACCAATCCCTGGCCACCGTCAGCGTCGAGCACCCGTCGCCGCAGGACCGCGAGCGGTGCCGTAGCGAAGGCCACCAGGTTCTCCCTGAGGAAGGGAGCTTCGAAATCGGCACCGTCGAGGTCACGTCGGGCCTCAACCTTAAGACGACGCGCATCTCGCACGACCCCTACTGGGACGAGTGCGCCAAGGACCATCCCCTCGTCGTCACCGACTGGGCCCTCGTCGCCGCCGGCACATCGGGCCGCGACGCCAACGTGCTGAGGCGCTTCCCCGCCGAGACGGAGCCGCACCGCAAGGCGCCCCTCGTCAGGTCCGTCTCCGGGGGCGCCGGCGGCTGCTCAGGCGGTGTCGTGCCCGGCGCCGCCGTCGTGTCCAGCGGCCGCACCTCGGGCTACCAGCACGGGCAGGTGTGCGAGGTGCCGGCGTATGTCAGCGGCGAGGAGAACGGCACGGGCAAGGCGACGCGCGAGTGGTTCGTCGAGGAGCTGCCTCCGCCGTGGGGCGACCAAGAGGCGTGGATCCGGGGCGGCATCGGCGTTGAGGGCGACAGCGGCGCCGCCGTCGTCGATGCCGAGACCAACTCTCTCGTCGGCCAGCTCTGGGGCCGCAACAAGTACTGGGGCTCTGGGCCACGACTCACCTACTTCACCCCCGCCGCCGACATCCTCGACGACATCCAGGAAAAGTGCGGGCTCCAGACGCGGCCCCAGCTGCCGCAGCATCGCGACGACTGGGACTGCTACCCCTGGTATCCGACGTGCCGGCGATGCTACGACTTGAGCATCTACCTGGACAGCCGGCGGAGCTCGCGCGCCTCACTCCAGAGCATGTTCATGTACGCCGATAGCGTGGATCACGACTTGACATCCGTTGAGGCTGCCTCGGAGCTAGCTACTCCGCGCGACCTGCACCGCGGTACTGGCGTCGAGGAAGTCGGGGCCTCGTTCCACGGCGTTCCGTCGCCCACTGACGCGAGGCTCGGCCTGAGCACGCCCATGATTCCCTCCATAGTCGGTGTCCTCAAGAGTCCCTATCCCCAATCGCTCGAGCTCGATGACGCACTCGATACGCCGCCTAGCTTTGGCGATTCTTCGGCCAAGCAATCGCGGCCTAGCCTCGACTTGGTGTTCCCCTCGCTCGTCGCCGAGCACCCGTCAAAGAGGCCCAGGACCGCCCGGTGAGGCCGTTCAGCCGGCGAAGCCTCCCCGCGCCATCTTCTTTGCGCGAGCATCCCTTCGGTTGTGGTTTGCTCGCGAACCCTTGTGAGCTTCCTTGGTTTTCCGTGCCGATTCCGTGTCCCTGTCGCCGGTTGGTCCGGCCACGTTCCCTCCCCTGCCGCGGCCTCGTCCGCGTCCGTCGCCTCCTCTTGGCCCGCGTCCGCCTCCTCTGCCCCCTCTGCCCCCTCTGCCGGCGCTGGCGTCGGGGTCGCTCTCCTCGGCCCCTGAGCCAGCTGGGCTCGCTCTCCAGGTGGTCCGCTCAAGCTGTGGCTGTTGTCCGCTAAAAGCGTACTTTGCCTCTAGCCTCTTCATCTGTTGCGGGTTCCTCTTTAGCATGACGGCCCAGCCTTCGATGGCTTCGTCGCCCATCCCCGTCTCCTCCCTCAACTTGGCTCTCGGTTTTCCTCTTCTTGTTGCAGCGTCTCTTGAAAAGGCCTTTTCGTCCATCTGGAATGCTCGGAAAAGCATCTCCTCGTTGCCGTTGTTGACGCCGTCTGCTTCTAGGTTATTCGAGTCCACCGTGCCGCCAACATCGGCGGCGTCATATGTGTCATCACGCTCGTCGTCGTCGGAGTCGAATGTCGCAAGTGCCGATAGGATGGCTGCTTTGTTTGGCGCGGTGGATTTGTCCCGCAGGATCTCGTCGGCGGATCTTGCTGGTTTCTTTCCAAAGGATACTTTGGAAAGGTCTGCGTCTAGACGGTCAAACTCGTCGTCGTCAAAAATGTTGCGTCTGGAGGCAACCTGCGGAGACGTCGAGCGTGGTGCCATGTCTGGGTGAGTCGGCGACTGTTGGTGAGATGATCTATGTGTAATGAGTATCAGTGACGTGTCACGAAAAGTAAATGACGGTGGAAAAACGTACAATGTTTCGCTCCGGTCTGCACTGGTCAGATGAGGCGGCAACGTCTCGCCGAGAATATTTGCGACGACTTGCTCAACGTCCTCGGCGTACTCGTCCAGGCACCTTGACACGAAGCCAGATCGCAACTCGGGGAATAGGTCCTGGATCTGGGTGATTTGACTCATTCGATGAACGTGCAATTCCGCTTGCACCTCTCCTTGGGTCTCTCGGCCTTTGCCCTTGTCTAGCTTCCGCCTGACCAGCCGCCTTGGACGGACCATGGGCCCCTTTTTAAACGACTCCAGAGCTGTGACTCTCTTCTTGAAAGACTCAGTTGTTGCGTGCGACATCTCAGCTCGCCGGAGCAATATTTTGAGTAGCGGCGTTGCCGTGACGAGCTCGGCGACGAGCGAATCGTTGGCGTTGAGAGGCCCCTGCTTGTGCGCATCCGCCGCGTTCTTGAGCACAAAGAGTTGATCGCTCAGCATGGCCCATTTGGGAGGCTCGGCCTCGGTCAAGCCGACCAAGCATAGATAGGTGGTTGCCACTATGGCCTTGCGAAGAGGCGGGTTCATGACCCGGAAGCACGCGACGAGTCCATCAAAGAAGTCGGATCCCGCCAGGAAGAAGGCGCATGCGCGAGGGGACGCGTACAGGAGAGAGTTGACGATGCAGAGCCGTGAATCGACGAGCTTGAGATCGCCCTTGATGCCTGCTTCGAGATGCGGGATGAGGAGCTTCTTGAGGGACGCGAGGGAAGACTCGATGGCGGCGCCATGTGCCTCGAAGAGCTCCGCGATGAGGGGCGCCGTGCGCTTCTTGGAATAGACTCTGGCCAGGGAAGAAAGGAACTGGTGATCGAACAGCTGAGTGGGCGGCGAGAGCGTGAGGAGACGTGAAGCAAGCTGAAAGGCCGCCTTCAGCAGTGGCGTTGGGGTCGAAGCTGGTGCTGGTGCTGATGAGGAAGCTGCCGTCTCGGCGACGAATGTCGACACGAAGACGGTTACGGATTCATTTTTGGCCGCCGCCCTTTTGAAGTCACCGTCCGAAAGGCTCAGATAGGCCTGGGAGAGAACAGTCCATGCTTGGACGAGGGCGCTCCAGTCGTCGGAGCTCAGGCGTTGCTGCCACGAGGCCTCGGGAAACGGCGTCAGCGGGGGCAGTGAGCTTGTCATTGCCTCGGCTTCTCTGGCTTGCGTTAGACTGGCGGTGCAAAAGGAGAGGGAAGGGAATCGTGGACAGTGAGAGTCTTGCTGTCAATCGTGAGCCATGTCTGTTTTCAAGGGCAAGCCTTGGCCTATAAGACGTTGCGGATGAATCATATGTACTTCGTATTCGTACGAAGTACTTGAGTACCAGCATAACTCGTATGTGCTTCGTACCGGATACCTATCCGCAGACCCACCAATCAGCGACCCCGGCATCTGCCCATCTTGCCGCTTCAGGTCTAGCCCCTCTCCAAGCCCTATTCTCGGTCGCAACCCACGAAAAAGAATTAGGGACGATTAATCGACCTGCTACCTTCAACACCAAAAGCCGTCGCAACGCCCTTCATCACTTTGCCGAATCGCCCTCGCTTCCCCGCGTTCGAGTCGTGAAGGACAATCAAGACAAAACCGCCAACATGTCGTACCAGAAGCACGATAAGGACCACGGCGAGGCTCCCGTACGTGATCCCAAGCTCCAAACCTGCGTATCGACCGGGCGCAAGACAAGGAGGAATAATCAACAGGGGAAAAGAGGGCGACAAAGAGGCCAAAGAAAGCTAACTCAACATCCTCCCCGCAGAAGAGCCACAAGATCCGCATCACCCTCACCTCTAAAAAGGTCAACATCCTCGAAAAGGTCTGCAGCGAGATCATCGAGCGCGCCAAGAGCAAGGACCTGCGCGCCAAGGGCCCCGTCCGCCTGCCCACCCAGACGCTCAAGATCACCACCCGCAAGACCCCTTGTGGTGAGGGTTCCAAGACCTGGGACTGCTACGAGATGCGCATCCACAAGCGTCTCATCGAGTGCGTCTCCCCGACCCTGGCCTCTGCCGGCTAATGGAACAAGTGCTGACGGTCGTGCTCGACAGCCTCAACGCCCCCACCGAGGTTGTCAAGCAGATCATTGTCAACATTGACGCCGGTGTCGAGGTCGAGGTTACCATCGCTGCCTAAGACGAGGGCCATGGACACGCTTGCAGGCGTCATGCTTTTGCCTTGAAATGCAAAAGGGGGGGACACTTCGTCGTGATGGTCAATTCAACCGAGTACACTGCAACTTGTGCATTGTGACCCCGAAGCTCGCGTCGATGGCTTGTTCGGAAGTTGAGAGCCCTCAAATGAGCCCAACTCACTACCATCCGAGAGCCTCATTGTGCATGAGTTGCCCCCCCAGGCGGGTCTTGAAGAATCCGCCGCATGACTAGGTTTTCGTCGAAGAGCCCCCGACCCCTTGCTTCCAGCAAGAAAAGTAGGTACATGCCAATATCAGCACCGCAATCTATATAGAACCCTCAACGCCTTTGGATGCTTCTTGCCATTTGCCGCCTAGTGTTGTACAATGTCGACCACCCTTGGTCTTCATCGCGAAGCCGTCTCTCGGTCTCAAAAGTCCCACTGCGTACACTCTCTAGGTGGCGGCAGTGTCGGCATGAGCCCATCTGCAAAAGCTCCCGACTGGGAAAATGTCTCCCACTGAGCCTTGCACTTGTCATCGTACAGCTGCGGCGGCAGCTCCGTGTCCTTGGAGTATGCTGGCGGCCCGTTGGGAAACCAGATACGCGTCCAAGTGCCGTCAAACGCCCGGTAGCCCGGCCTGCCACCCTTGTACGCGACCGGCTTGCCCTTGAACGTGGCCAACCGCCCGTCCATGCCCTTGTTGATGTAGCTTTCCGGCGGCGGATGCTGTCTTGTGCTGTCCGGTGGGTAAGGACTCGCAGCTGGGCCCGCTGCGGGTGCTTGTCCCGTCTGGGGAGTACTAGAGGGGTTGGGTCGCGAGGCACCGGCTTGTTGCTGCACGTTCTGGACGGTATTCTGCCCGAATGGGTTGGCGGGCTGTTCAGAGGTGCCGTTTGTCGAAGGTTGCGCGTTCTGTGCAAATGGGTTATGAGCATCTTGCGCCGGTGGCTGCTGGGCGGACGCAAATGGGTTCGGCGCTTGCGTGGGTGGTTTCCCGAACGGACTTGCAGCCTGACTTGATGGACCAAAAGTCCCAGCCGCATTGTTGCCCTGGTTTACGGCCGCCGAAGCAAAGGCGCTCGGTGCCGCGTTGGCTTGGTTCGAGCCCGGGGTCCCAAAGGGATTCGCCGCAGGGGTCGAGTTGTCGTTGTTCCCTATCGTGGCAAAGGGACTGGACTTCGTCCCGCCTATATTAGCATTCGTCGCAAAGGGGTTTGTTTTCTGGGCGAGTTGGCTTGGCTGGCCAAAGACACTGCCTTGACCACTGGGCTGGCCAAAGGCGTGTCCCGGAGCACTTGGTTGGCCGAAGGCGTTCCTCGGGTCGCTTGGTTGGCCAAAGGCATTGCCCAGAGCACTTGGTTGGCCAAAGGCATTGCCCAGGGCACTCGGCTGTCCAAACGCGCTGCTCTGTGTGCTTGGCTGTGCTGGCTGCGCGGGCTGTCCAAACGTCGGGGTCCCAAATGGGTTCGGCTTGGCCCCCAGGGTCGACGGCTGTCCGAAGCCAGACACGGTTTGCGTCACCTGGCTAAAGGCCGAGACTCCCCCGGAGGTCTGTTGTCCGAATGGTGCCGACGAGGGCTGCGCTTGTTGTGCTGGCTGCCCAAAGGCTGGTGTTCCAAAGGGATTTGGTCGCTGACCCAAGGCAGACGGCTGGCCAAAGGCGTTGGCGGGTGGCGCGTTGCCGCCCCCCGAGGCGAACGTATTGGACTGGGCCGGTGCGCTAGCCGCAGGCTGGGGCCGCCTTCCGCCGAGGAATTCACCAAAGGGTGCTCCCTTTGTTCCCTCGCGGCAAACGTCGTGCCGGTTCGGGTGCCTGTTCTCGCCCTCGGCCACAAACTGCGCCGCCTCCTGGGCGTTGCGCAGGGCGTTTTCCATCTGCTGCTGAGCATTTTGATAGAGCTCCTGAGCTTGGCTGAGCTGCCCCGAGGGAGAAGGAGAGAAGAGTCAGTACGCGCTCCCCAGCAGGGGGGGCATCTCGGACTGGGAGGCTTACAGCCTGCTGCTCATTGCCCGAGGTCTTGCCCATCATGTAGTGGAGCCTGACCTCCTCAAAACTCTGCTCGCGGGGGAATCCCCCAAACAGCTGGTCGGGGGCATCTTTGCCAGGCGCATAGGCGGAGAGTATCCATTGCGGCTTCTCGACCGTCAGGTCCTTGGTGATGACGTCGGCCGAGATGTTGTATTTTGCTGCGTCATGGTCAGTCTCTGCCTGGCCATGACGTGGATCTCTGGTCGGGCATCTCACTGAGTAGATGGTTGTTTGGGACGCCGCCGCCGCCGCCTGCTGGCCCTGCTGCTGCCAAGGCACCGAACCGGTTCGACTGCGGCTGGTTACGCACGGGGTGTTCGAATCGACAGCTGTCTGAAGTAGGGACGGGGTGTTTGAGGTCAGCATTTGTCGGCCAAGGGCCTGCAGAGGGGAGGGGAGCAGACGCACTGCCAAATTTGCAATTGCCTTGCTGGTAGAATTTGCACAGCGTCATGGCGGGCAGGCGGGCGATGCGAGGAAAGGTGTGCGTCTGGATCGGCCTGGACTCGGTCACGTCATGACGAGAAGGACAGGCGGGAAAGGGTTTGGCGAGGCGAGGCTGCTGGTCGCGGCGGCAAAAGGGCGGCGGGCGCGGGCGGTCGATGGAGCGCTGCGGGGAGAGGACGGAGCGAAGTTGAGATGCGAAAAAGAACATGGTCCCTCTTCAGCCTTGCCAGCCTCGCGCGCCCTTTTCCCATGCGCCTAGACTAGAGGTGGTGTAGGTTGACCCTTGCAGCAGCAGCGAAACACACAGCATAACGAACGCTACGCCTATATATGTATATAGTAGTAGTACTCCGCACGGAGTATGCAATAAAATTTATCAATACCACGAGCGTTTCACGCAACCGACCGTCACGAGCCCTTTTATTATGTACCCGAGGCAAGAGCAGATAGGGGCAATCGTTGCAATCAAACAAGGTGGGGGGTTCAATTTTTTTGGCTCTGGATGCGACTTCCAAGTGTGTACGAAGTACTACCACCAGGTACCTAGGTAGTAGGTAGTACTAGGTACCTAGGTACATCTTTTAAATCGTCATTAGGGCCATCTTCCTTCCATTGATTAGTGACTGCAGATGTAATTCATGTCGCTCCTCTGTTTTCACGGCAGTCCCTCTTTCTACTTCGTCGGCGAGGACAAGCAACTCCGAGTCGGGTGGACGGCCGCAAGCGCATCGGCGAGGGAAGCATGCAACAATGTAACAATGTTTCACACTTTATTAGGTAATTTGAGCCTTTTCCCGAATAGTAACAGGGTGACATTGCCCCACTGTCTAATTCTGTCGGCTGGTGCCAGCCAGCCCCACTACTTGTCAGCCCCATATGATGAGACCCTTCTTCACGCTACCTCGCCAGCATCGATAACGCCATCCACTACGAAGTACCGACAAGACCGGGAGATTAAGGAGCTGCGACGACAAATCCGAGAGAAGCAGCGTCTGCGTGAGGAGCTGCGACAACCCCGATAGGCCAAAGAACTCTGCGACCCCAGACCCTCGATCAATACCTCGAGGCCTGCCACTCCCTCCAGCTCGCCATCGAGGCACTCACCAAAGAGTCCAAGACAACCCAACAGACCTAAGCGCATCGTCCCGTGGGACGACTTTGACGCCCGCCAGCAACAGATATGAAGCCTTATATCCGGCAGCGACTCGTTTGCCACTGCTCTCCCTTCGCAGCACCAAATGGAATACGTCAGGTCGCTGCTGCATAGTCTGCGCAACGGTGAGCGCGACGTAGTAGGAAACGCCGTCCGGAAGCTCATCCACGGAGCCTCCAAGGATCCGCTACTGCGTTAGACTTTTGGCCTAAGCAGACCTATCCAGTTAAGAGCCGTACTATCTATAAGACCGGGTCTCGCCATCGAGTATGAGCCACCGCATAAGCTATCCGTTAATAAGATCCTCACGGGCCTCGCGATAGAGATTCAGCCCGACCGACGACGTCATTAACCAGGACGGCTTTTCGTCTAGGAGACTAGCCTTTGTCATCACCAAGCTCTTCTCATACATGATCGGCAAGGGTATAGTACGGCTACGTATACACGGGATACGCCTATGTCTTTTTACATATTGGAAACGACCCCTCGACCGTCTACTACTCCATCTTTCCCAGCCCAAGACGTGGCCGACGACAAGGACGAGGACGACGAGGACGACGGCACGAGACTCCATGGCACGGCCGTCGCCCAGGTCGTGGCCTTTATCCTCCAGGCTCTGCGCGACGACTCACCGCCACCCAGAGGAGCTCGTCAAGACGGACGTCGAAGCCGCCGTCGGCACCATCTTTAAGGCGCTGCACCGGCTGCGCGTTCTCCACCGCGACGCCGAGCCGCGCAACCTAGTGTACGACGCCGATAGCGGCAGGTTCATGGTCATTGGCTTTGAGCGGTCCGAATACCTCGGGCGCCGGCCTCTGGGCTCCGTCGTGGCCTCTGCCGTGAGGAGCACCTCGACCTATGTCGCCCAGTTGTCCAGTTGGCCCGCGAGCACGAGCGGGGTTGCTGGCATGTCAAGGGAGACGAGCTTGAGGAAGCAGCCTGATTTCACCTTTGCAAGGATATTCAGGTCCGTTTTTAGTCTCTACTTTATCAATCCATGACTCAACTGCGATGCATCACACGTACCTTGACCTAATTCTCTGTCGCATATCATCCATCGCTCGTAACTCCCAAGGAAATTCCATGCAAGCATTATAGGTTATAGGTTGTGGACGTTCTAGACCAATGATTCCCCGCCAAGGCCGACAACAGGACGTCCGTCGCCATGGCCGCCGCCCCCCTCCTCAAGCCGTGTCGGCCCTGCGAAACTCGATGACAGGCCCGCCCTTCTTGGCGCTCGTAAACGTGTCCGTCAGCTGAAACTCGCTCTCCCGGTGGCGCCCCCATTCCAGGTCAGCCCGCCCCTCGCCCGGGTCCTCGACGCCAACCGCCCGCCTCATGTCGTATAGGTACAGCGTCCGTGCCAGCGTCGTCGTCATCTCGGCGTAGGCCAAGCCCTTGCCGATGCAGCCGCGGGGCCCGACGCTAAAGGGGCAAAAGGCGCTCTGCGCGGCCGCCACGTCATCGTCGCTCGTCGTATCGCCCGTCAGCGGGTTCGTCTCGCCGCCCAACCACCGCTCGGGCGCATAGCCAAAGGGCATGGGGAAGTAGTCCTCGTTGTGGTGGAGCGTGTAGTGCGGAGCGCCGACGACGGTGCCGGCCGGCACCCTTTGCCCGTCAATCGTCATGCCGCCCGTCAGCACCTCTCGGGGCAGGATGCCGCCCACCGAGGGGGACAGGCGCATGGCCTCGTCGATGCAGGCGCGCAGATAGGTGCAGGATCCGAGGGCTGGCCCGTGGACAATGTCCTCGGCGTTGGCGAACTTGGCGCGGATCTCGTCCGTGACCCGCTTCAGGGCGTGGGCGTTGCGCACGAGGTAGAAGAACGTGGCGGCCATGGCTGTCGACGTCGTGTCGGAGCCGGCGATGATGCTAGGGGGTGAAACAGTGAGCACGCGTACAAGTCGGGGCCCGGCTGAGCGACTCACAGCAGGTTGGACTCTCCCCAGAGCTCGGGAGTGCTGAAGCCCTGGCCCGTCTCCGGGTCGCGGGCCTTGAGCAGGTAGTAGAAGAAGTCGCGACGGTCCGTCTCCTCGCCCAGCTTGGTGCGCTCCGTCAGCTGGGCCTTGCTGTAGGCCATGTATCTTGCGCGGCCGGCAGCCAGCTTGGGGAAGAGGAGCTTGTCAATCTTGAGCTTGTCGACGATGGGCATGGTGCCGCACTGCAGGATCGAGGTTTGGTCAGCGCGTGTGATTTGAGTCATGGCGTATCGGTAGCGGTAACCCACAATGAGATGCCTCGTCGCGGCAGCCTCGACCAGCTCCAGCGCAAAGCGGTTATCCGGCCGCTCGAGCATGCGAAAGGCCTTGCCGAAGCTCAGGTCGCCGAGAATGTCCATGGCCAGGTAGTTGCACCAGTCGGTCATGTTGCGCGGCGCGGACCAGCCCTTTGCGTCTGGTCCGCCGTGGCCGAGGCCGATTTGGTCGCAAAAGGTGCGGACGTTGCCGAGAATGTAGCGCTGCATCTCCTTCATGGCGCTGTCGGAAAAGGCCTGCGACAGCACGCGGCGCTTGCGGGCGTGCACCTCCTTGTCGCGCGTGTTGTGCGTGTTGGCGGCCGGGTGGACAAAGGCGTTGTAGAACTCGGCCTTGCCCACGTTTGAGCGGAAGCCGTAGATTTGCTTGAGCGACTGGCTCGAGTTGAAGGAGACGGAGTTGGGGCCGAACCGGACCGCCTTGCCTGCATCTCCACTCAGCCTCTCATGTCCATCATGCCATGTCCATCATGGGCGACACGGAGTATATTCACCGTATTTCTGGTGCATGCGCCAAAACTCGAGGTGGCGATCGCCCTTGTAGGCGTGGTAGAGCTGGTAGGCCTCCGTCACCTTGGCGAGCAGGGGGCCGGGGTACTTGGCCAGCGGATGGAACCATATCCTGTAGACGACGAGGCCAAAGACCTGCCATGGAGAGAGAGAGAGTCAGCTCTCACCAGAGTGCCAGAGTGCCTCGCCAGAGTGCCTCGCCAGAGTTGGGGACGAGAGTTGGGGACAACGACATACGTAAAACACAGTGCCACCGAGGAGGAGCCCCAGGTAAGCCCCGAGGTGGCCCGTGTCGTGACGCATGGTGAGGGTTAGAGCGTTGAGAATGAAGACTGCAAGAATTCACACTCGGGGGATTGATCAAGGCCTCGGTTCAGAAAGAAAAAACAGTGACGGACGAGGAGGGGGGGAGAATCTCATCCTTCTCTTGTACACGGCCACTCGTGCTCTGACACGGCTGACGCAAAACCCCCTCCTCCTCCGCCACCACGAAGCGTCCGCTAGACTGCCAAGCCAAGCTGAATGAGCTGAATGGTTGGACGCGCCGTCGGCTTCCCACGGCAATGCATTGGTCATGGCGTGCCGGCTAGTCTCGGGGCAACTGGAACCTTAACTCGTATTCGTATCCGTACCTGGGTGGAGTCGGCCTTGCGCTTCTATTCTTAGGCCATCCATCTCCTCGCCCAGCTCCGTGCCAGCTCCGTCCAGGCAGACAAATTGTCGTCCATGTAGAAACACTTCGTCTCATCACTCCAGAATCCGACTACTCATCGAATCGACAACATCCATCTCTGCGCTCATCAAGTGGCGCTATTATCAACAGCTCGGCCATGCCATCGGCCCTTCTCCCAACATCAAAGCGACATTCTCCAGACTTTCGTCAAATAGACCATCTATACATGTTTTTGTCTTCCCCCACGCGCCTCAAGATGCCCTCCCGGCTCTCTCCAACCTCACTCAATTGTAGTACCGCGGCTCATCAAACACATGGTATCGGTGGCCCCTCACGCCGTCGCCCCTGAACAGGCTCGGGAACCTCCATCCCTCGGGCACCTCCGACTCCTGCACGCGGCGGTCACGCTCCTCCGAGGGTCGCGCCTCCAGCTGCGCCGCCTCCGTAGACGACTGCGGCATGACAAACTTGCCCACCTGCAGCTCCGTGTCGGTAATGGTGCTGCGGCTGACACGCGCGTAGCCCACGCGCCTGAGCCCCTTGTACAGGATATACTCGCACCAGCGGTCCCAGTCCGAGGCATCAATGTCGTGCATGCCCGACTTGTCGCTGACGTACGTGTTGTAGTTGCCCTCGAGGGGCTTCGTCACCAGGTAGCTGAGGAGGAACGCCGGGCGAGGCGTCGATCCCATGAGCTTGGCCAGGTACTCCGACTGCAGGCGCCGGTCCTCGGGATCCTCCTCCTGGCCCGAGTGGAAGACAAAGACATCGACCAATTCGCCGTAGACATCGAGCGTTGCGTGGATGGCCGGCGCCAGCTCGCCGACCGGGCTGGGCAGCAGGTGATGCTTGGACTCGACAATGGGAAACTTGGACAGCAGGGCGGCGCCCCAAGTGTGCTTGTTGGGCCCGGGCCCGTAGTCGACGTACATGCCGAGATCCTCGGCGAGGAACTGGGTCGTGTCTCGGTTGCCCATGATGATGCGCTGCAAGTCCGACTCCAAGAGGCCGACGACATCCAGCTCCATCTCCTTGATCAGGTCGCGCATGCGATACTCGGACGACCACATGTCATTGTCCAGTGAAAAGTGAATGGTCCAAATGCCGGCAGTCAAAACACGGTCCTGCGGGTGGTAAGGCTTGTAATCGTTCGTGGGGAACCGCATGAAAGCCGCGCACAAGAAGAGGATATTAACAATGAGCGTAGACACGCCGTAGTACTTTTTGTGCTGCGACTGGGAAGACCGCCGAGCTTGTTGGCGCTGAGGCTGCGGGGCATCAAGGTTGGAGACGCCTGCGCCAATGAACCCCATCATCGTCACCATGATCCAGTCCGTGTGCTCGCGAACCAGAGGGCCGCCGGGAACAAAGGCGTAGGCGACAACCCACACATGGAACAGGACCAGGAAGACGTAGATGAAGAAGCCCAGTCCAAACGTCACAGCCGGGCTCTTTTTGGACGCGGTAGAAATCAGGGGCGCCGAGACGGCCATGAGGTAGGCAGCGAGGCCGAGGCCCCCAAAGTACCCCAGCCAATGGCTGAAGGACGTCAGTACAAGGGCGCCAAGTGTTCCCATGGCATACTGCGGCCAGCTGCCCGCCAGCGCAGGCCTCGATACGCCGACAAAGAGGCCGGCCGACATGGCAGCAACGGTGATCCAGCCGTGGGTGGAAAAGTAAGGGCCGCGAATTGGGAACCCTTCCCACACCCACAAAATCATGGTGCTCGTGTCGGAGAGGAGGGAGTGGAGGCCAAAGAACAAGCCGCCAATGCCGCAGGCCGCAAGAACCGCAGAGCCTCCCTGCTTTCCGCCTGGCGAGGAGCCGCTCGTCAGGGGCGCCTTGCGCGTAAATCGTAGCGCAGCCAGCAGGCCAATGACAAGGCCAGTGGCGTTCCAGCCGCCATTGGCAGCGTGCATGATGGGCCACACAGGATTGTTTGTCTGCCAGGCAAACTTTGCCGTCGCCGAGAGAATCAGGCCCACCATCAACCCGAGTAGCTTGGACTCGAATCGGGCATCATGGGCAGACTCGGCATGGAGGGACGCAACCCAGCCCAGGGTCGACATGGCAACACCGAAGCCGACGGTGAAGAGGCGGTAGACCGGGCTGACAACCAGATACGCCGCGACGCCGGCCAGCGAGAGTATGTGGATGATGCGAAGGTTGCCCAAAATGATGGGTCGGAGGGGGCCGGCCAGAAGAGCGGGAGACACGGAAGCCATGACAAAAGCCTCGTAGCCAGAAATGCCCATGTGCCAGAGGGGAAAGTCTTGAGGCAACGGTCAGACGTTGCTTGATGAGGAGGTGGGGCCAAGACTTACACCAGACAAGAAGGCCCAGACTGGTCAACATGGTCCAGAAGATGAACTGGACGGTTGTCAGATACTTTGAAAGGCAGACCGAACATCACTCGCAGCTGGTTTGCCGGAGAAGGGATTCCAGTTTCCTACTTACACCATGATAGACACAGGCGGCGGTATCCAACGCCTCGGACCAGGTGAAACGCAGGGCAAAGACACGGCCATTAGATTTGTTGTTCCTACCCGCCTCGTCAGTAGATTGTCTTACCGGGGGCTTAGGACGTACTTACTCCTTTTCCAAGACGGCAGACGGCATCATAGACAAAAAGTTGTCACTGCGAAGAAAGGTTTAGAGACGGGGACTCGAGAAAGAAGTATATTAGACGGGACTGTACAAGTAGCCAGGACTATCTTGGAAGCCATTGCACGTACCCCTTGCTGGAACCCTTAACATCTCTTACGACGACTTCAAAGGTGCGAAAGTCGAGAGCGGTAACGGCATCAAAGGCCACATCGAAGAGGATCAGTGCCCATTCGAAGAAGGCGTAGATGGTGTAAGCTGTGCGCGTCAGCGTCGGAACGATGGCGACAATCGGTGCGGCAGAGGTTACCTCCGGCAACACGGTGGACCTTGTGTCGAATGAAAAAGTAGACTAGGGGAACAAGGGTTCCAAAGAAGGCGCTGGCAAGATACTTGCGATACTTGATAGCTCGAGGGTTCGCAGGGCTCAGAGCAATGCAACCGGTTGTCCAGGGCAGGGTCGCGACAATGTAGGATATCATCAAGATGTCGTGCCAGTCGTGGTCGTCGGTCGAGGTGATGTAAGTCCAGCCGCCGCAAGTAAGGGTGCGCAGGAAGCCCATGGTGGCAACGAAGCTGGGGAGCTTGGAGCCAGGCTTCCTCGTCAGGAGATACCACAGGCCGACGAGGGCGAAGCGAGGGCCTGTACTCGTCAGCTTCTAGCCATTGTTGCAGCGCGCATTAACCCGAGTGCCGCACCGGATGTAAGGGCGATGAAGATCATGAAGAAGGATCGCTCGGGATATCGGTCGCCGATGGTGGCCGAGACGGAGGGGAACCATTCGTCGGGGTAGCCGTAGAACTCATTCTGGACAATCTTGCGGTAATGCAGGCTGACGCCGACGACCAAGGCGCTCAGAAAGGCAGCTGGACGAGTTGGATTAGCATGATTGCTTTGACGGGGGCATCCGAGGACTCACCATAGGCCACGACCGTGTGCGCCCAGCTGACCCAGTGGCCGCCGAAGCTGAGGACGACGACGCCGTCCTTGTCCTTGTATTTGCCCGCCATTGGGACAGACAAAGGAGAATCGGAATAGGCGATCGTGGGGAGTCAAATCACCATCCGGGACATCGGGGAAAGCGACTTGGAGACGACGACGACGAGGGTCGAGGGGGAAAGATACAGAGGATGGGATGGGATTTTGAAGAGAGCCGGAGCTGGTCGAGTCGCCGCCCCCCCTTGATTGTCAGATTCCTTGGCGTAGATGGATCTGTGATGCGATAAAGCTTGGAGTGGAGTACGAGTTACTCTGGTACTTATTACGTTTCCCACGACACGTGGCTGACGCTAAGAGGGCCATCTCATAGGTGAAGTGTGAAGTACACAGACCCTGTCACATGCGGCCAGTCGTCGCCACCTCGGACCGCAAGCCCCTTTCTAACGAGACCGACGCCGTCGACACCGAACTTGATACGCGCCTGTCGCAGGACTAGCGCTCTCGACTGCCCTCGTCCTTTGTCGCCCGCGCTCCGCTGGACAGCGAGCGGTGCTGGCGTGACGGCCTGGCCCTGTGGACGCCCGAGCACCCCCTGCTCTACGACGTCACTATCCGCCTCCGCGAGCAGCTTCCTCGACGAGGGCAGGTCGCAGACGGGCATGCGCTCTATCGGCTGGTCGCGCGGCGACGGGCTCTGGAGACTCAACGAACGGCCCTACTTCTAGGCGCTATGCCTCGGCCCGGGCTCCTGGCCCGACACCTTCACAACGCCGCCCGGCCCCGACGCCGTAAAGGCCGATATCGAGATGGCTAAGCGTATGGGCTTTGAACACCTTTCACGACTACAGCGACGGGCCCGAGCTGGCAAGGAACTGCGCCAGCCTGGACCTCATCCTCGGTCCCAAGGCCGGAAGAGACCTGTTTATCGGCGACGCAAAGCATGCCCCGGGGACGCCCATCATGTGCACCGAGGGCGGGCATTGCTGTGCGCTTATGTATACGCAGCTGTATGTCGCTGAACAGACATTGAACAAGAGGCTAACGGACTGTATAGCTTCGACTGCGAGAAGCTGGACGCCGCCAAGGTCAAGGCCGTGAGAGGCTTGTACGCCAGAGTCGGCTCCTCATAGAGGGTGTTGCTTTAGTGGGTGCTGTCGTGCGGGTTCTCGACGGGATAGACGTTAAACAGGGCCAGGACATTGAGGCTCCGCCTGGTGTTCCTGAAACCTTCACTGGTTCACGACATGACTGTTTCCTGCACAAGACTTCATTCGCGTCACGACAGCCGCGTATTGGTTACGTCGAAGCATGAACAGACGGCTGTGCCACCCTGACCCACGAAAGACGGTGGACAACGTCGCGCAGTAGGCTCGCCATCTCGATTCACAGGCGTCTTTCTCGAGTATAAAAGCTTCCGTCGCTGCCACTCTCTGCTGCCAGAACCGGACTCGAAACAAATCGCAGCTTTGCCTCGTGCTTTAGTCTCTTGATTCGACTCGACACGCACCCGAGCCACAAGCCGCAACGTCTGTACGTTTTCTTGTCAGACAAACCCAACACGCTAGAATGTTTGCCTTTCTCTCCGGTAACGATCTGGAATGCGCTATTGGCAGCCCCGAGGCCGCCGCTCCGAGCATGCTCGTCACTCCCTTGCCTGGACAGGCAGCGTCCCCTCCGCCTATCGTCCCCGTTGGGCCATCTGCTCCTCCTGGTGCCAAATCCCACCACCAACGCCACCAACGCGTGTGCAATTGTTACTGTGGGTGCAAGAAAAGAGTCAATCGTTTGGCATTTACGCGGTGCGATAATTGTGTCAATAACTGCCGTGCAAGCTAGGCCTACTGGCAGGGGACAAGGACACCCGGGTCTCGGGAGAACTGCCTCGCTACTGCGTCTGGTGGACCTAGGAGGATATGCATGGGATCGCGTCTAGTATGCTTCCAAGTTTATAAATAAAAGGGCGTTTAAATCATTAGACCATGCTTTGCCTAATAACAGGCAAGACGCTCTCGATGGCTCCTCGGCGTGATAATCTAGCGATAAGCGTATAAGACCGGCAACTCCCCATACTTGCCCCGTGGACACGTAACAGGAGACGGACCAACACTTATGTCCATTCATTAATGCATCCGGGGCACAAAGGAATATGTAGATGCTATCGCGTTTCTCGCTCTGAGCTAGTCGCAATGGTATGGCCAACGATTGTCTCAATCCCGTTCTTTGGTATGTTGCATCTCTTGGAACAGACCACTCTGATAGCACTTGAAAGCTCCAAAGAACCATAGGTCGCCCTGACTGGGGGGGGGGGGGGGGGGGGGGGGGGCGTCTTTAGCCCTTAGGACTCGAAGTAGAGTACGAAGGCCCTTGATTCCTAAGGATTAGATTTATTATTCGTAAGTGGAGGATGAAACTAACGATTGCCCCTGGTCGCAGCGTGAATTACAGAGGCGTTGAAAAAACAATTAGGCAACTTAGTTGGCCGTGTTATGAAGTCCCCTCATGGAAGAGCCTGATGCCTGCTGCGTAAACGCAAAGAAGCTTTGGCTCCAGTGTGGTTTTTTTTTTCATCGACAATGATACCCTTACCCTTCTTCTGTTGCTGCAGAGCAATACGTACTGGGAAAAATGGTTCCATTGGGTTGGGCTTTCGAGTTGAAGTAGCTGGCCACCATCTCCCAGATGCCGAGATCGAGAGAGAAGCCAAAACTCTGCGTCAGCACATGGTTCACATAGACGCCAGATGTGATGATAATCTTCTTGGCCATGTAGACAACGCGATGCCCATCTTGGGTTGTGTGCACCTGCCAGATGTGGCTGTCGTTGTGGGCAGTTTCGACGGGGCGGATTGACTCGACGCGCGTGTTCTGCTTCGCTTGGGCCCCGTAGTCCTTGGCTAGGCGAAGAAGCACCCTCAAGAGGAGCTGAACATTGATGACGCCGTTGTCAGGGAAACTAGTCCTCAATCTGGTTTGAAGTCACCATCTCATGGTGAGTACATTCTGTTTTATAATGGCGAGATTGTTTGGGAGCAATGCCTACAATTTTTGTACGACATGCCGAGTCGCTTGAAAGCCGCTCCTACTTACCTGATGGTTCGGACCTCCTTAACAGCAGCAGGATAGTCATAACATTCGCAGGGCTGATGCGTCGCTTCTGCTGCCCGTAGAGTTGGGCACCCATCCGCCGGATAATTAGTCTCCCAACGGGTAAGCGTACGTAAATCCACCCCAAGGGCCAACGGCAGGCAAAGGTGGTAACCACCTGTATTCAACACTATGATGAGATTCGCGACAGGTTTCCGCTGGGAGGGGGAGCCAACTTTGCGGCCCCCCTAGTACCCGTTGGCTCCCTTAGGTAACTTAGGCCAACTTAATTAATGCGTAGCTAATTAAAAGGGACCCAACGGGAATCTGAAACGCAAACACCTTTGCCTTTTAGCAGCGGTCATCTGCGTGAGGTCATAAGACGAGCCTCCCATTGGCCCGACGCGGCGTCCGAGACCTCCCATTAGGCCGACGCTGCGTCCGAGAATTGATGGACCGCAGTAATTGTGGCGATACGATGTGCACTTAGACGTCAGCCCATCATTCACAAATCCCCCAAGAATAGAACTTACCCTGCCGGTCCACGAAAAGCTCTTCCACCTCTTGTCCGATCCATTCCGTGGCGCCTTTTTCTTCATCTCCTCAAGAACCTTGGGGAAGCCGACTGTTCCACCCACGGCGACTCCGGCTTCCTCTACAATATCGAGGACGCGATAGACCCAGCCGATGTTCTCCCAGTCCAACAAATCAGTCCAGCTCCAAGCCCACTGAAGGAGCACAGCCAGGACAAGGCCGAGGTTTGGGATATCCGAGTTTGGCGCCAGAACGCCTTGATCTTTCAGGACATTCAGCGCGGTAATGCTCAGGTAGCCAACCATCTCCATGGCGTCACTGCATCTGCCGCCGTCCTCACAAACTGCCCACCAGTTAGTATAGTAAGCCCGGATCTTCAAGCCGGCGTGGCTGCTCACGTATAAACTCCCCCAGTCCATAGTGCAGGGCCATCACGAGACCCTCCACCTCGGGCCACGTGTCCCGGTACGTGGTCTTGGATCTGATGGCCTTACTGAACTGCATGAACTGTCGGGGCGTTAATACATCTTGGCTCAGGCGACGTTCCGTCAATACGGGGCCAGAAAGACGTACCATATTTTCCAGAACCTCGAGCTTCCCATAGGCACTGAAATCGTCGTACATGTACGTGGAGAACTCATCTTGGTCGCGCTTGAGCATCTCCTGCATCCACCACCTCGCTCGGTCGTAACCACGGACGGAACCGATCCATTTGTGGTTGGGGTGGAACGATGCGAGCTTTCGGACAACGTCGGCTTCGCTCTTCGCCGTGCCTTTTTCACTGGACTCGTGGCTAGAGGCTGGTTCGGCGCCGGCGTCTTGGTCATGGTCCTCACCGTTCTCGGAGTTGGGGATAGGGTAGCAAATAATGTCCCAGTCGCGGAAACCCTCGTCTTCTGGAAGAAACACTTGCTCCGCCAACAGCCTTTCCCTCACCTTCCACTTCGAAGGCGTGAGCTTCAGCGCCTTCATATGTTTCTCGAGCCACGGTAGATGTTCCTCCCACCACTTGCGGCTTCCTAGCGTTAACTCGCGGTCGGGCGAAATATCGTAGCCAACCATCCAGCTCTTGGGCATGGGGATCTTGCCAACCGCGTCGATGCACTCGTCAGGCAGAATTTGGGGCACGAAAAACTCCCCATCAGGGCCTCGTGGGATGCGAGGTAGATATGGGTGAAATAGCTTCGTTTGCGGATTGTGGGCAAGAGCTGCTGGTTGTTGCTTCTTGGCGACCGATTCGGTAGCGGTCTTGACACGCTTCTTGGTGGGTTTGGACGACGCGGAAACGGCAGTATTACGATCCGCCTCGGCCAGACCGCGCTTTCTGTCCGCTGCTTTCGCCGAGTTGGGGGGCATCCTGATGGGCAGAAGCTGTACTGCCAGTCTAAGTAGGCACGCTGTTGTGAGGAGAAGCGTTGGGGGATTTATTAAGGCGCGTCACGCGTCAAGCGAATGGACCCTACCCCCTGTATCTTATTGTCAACAACGGGCGCATGGTCACGTGTGATAGGGGGATAAGCAGAAGCGCGGCGTGCAACGGCGAGGCTAGCTGGCTGTTTTTCCACGTTGGACCAATCCAAAAGTTAGCAAGTGTCCCACTAAAATAAAAAGGAACATGCCGACAGCCTCGTGAAAATCTCCCTCCATCAAAGCGCCAACTGGTGTGCTCTCAACGTGCCTCTGCAGACAGCTGAAAAGTCGCGCACACCATGGCCGGCGTCGCCGAAAAAGCGAGGTTCTTCCTCGAAAGGTCTGTCCCGCAACTCCGCGAGTGGGAGGAAAAAGAAATCTTCTCCAAGGTATGCCTGATGCTTGTCTCCCGTCTTACCGCTTCGGCTGCTGACGCCCGCGCGCTATAAAGGATGAGATTCGTACAATTGTCCAGAAGCGGAACGATTTTGAACACCGTGTCCTATCCCCGGGAAACAAGCCTTCCGAGTGGTCTGCCTTTGCCAAGTGGGAGCAATCGCTCGAGAAACTCCGAAGCAAACGCTGCAGGCGACTCAAGATCCAGCACCTCAACTCGGCCCACACCGGCCAGGGCCGCGTCATGTCAATCTACGAGCGATCCGTCAACAGACACCCCGCGAGCGGCGACCTGTGGCGCGAGTATCTCAACTACACGGCCAGCGTCAAGGCGGCAAAGCGCTGGCGCAAGACCATGACCAGCGCTCTCCGCATGACACCCACCGATCCGGAGCTATGGGTCATGGCTGGCCGGCGATCTGCGCGCAACGGAGACATGGCGGCGGCGCGCAGCTTCTTCATGCGGGGCTGTAGGTTCTGCGCAAAGGACTGCTGGCTATGGGTCGAGTACGCGCGGTGCGAGATGGAGTGGCTGGCCAAGATGGACAAACGCAAGGGCAAACCTGAAAGCGACCCGCCGCGGCCCGACAAGGTCGAGGACAAGGACCAGTTGCGGCTCGAGGACAGCGATGAAGAGAGCGACGATGGAGAAGGGGGTCGGGGACTGCCAGAGCCGTCGACGGCGCAGGCCGACGTCATCGACAAGCAAGCTTGCCGACAGCTCGAGTCGAATCCCGCCATGGACGGAGCCATCCCCATCGCCGTCTTTGACATATCGCGCAAGCAAGCCTTCTTCAAGCCCGAGGTTGCAGAGTCGTTCTTCATTATGCTGGGGTCGTTCCGTCAGGTCTCGGTTCAGCCACGGATATCCCAGCACGTCCTGGATACCATGGACGAGCAATACCCGAACCATCCGTCGTCCTGTAGCTGCCACATCCGACAGCCCATTTTGGGCCTCAGCCCCTTTACGGCCGAGTTCCCTCGGAACCTGCGAGACGTTCTCGCTCGCTTGGGAGAAAGCCTGGGGTCGACTACGGACAGAGCGGCTCTGGAGCAGAAGACGGTGGCGTGGATAGACGAATACCTTGCAATGGACGGACTGGACGAGGGCATTAGAAAGGTGCTGGAGCATACCAGGGCCAAGGTGACGACGTCATGATGGCGGACACGTGCGGGCGTTGGGATAGCAGCCTAGCCGCCGACGGCGACCAAGGCGGTACGTTGAAATGGGGGACGTGTTCCACCACGGAGAAGAGGATGTTGCTCCAAAGACGTACTGGAGCAGCATTCATACATAGTCGAACCACCGTGTATCTATGACTTACGCGCCGCAACCATGCCAAGTCAAGAGCCATATGTCGCCGTGTTGAACAAGATCGCAAACTCACCGATGCAGACACGAGCAAGCAACTCACGGGACTTGATATCAAACGTCTTCCGACATGGTCAAGACCCCGGCAACTCATGGGAGGGCCGATATCAAACGACTTTCAGTGTGTGCCCCGATGAGATTGTTTCGAATGTTTCAGTTCACACTCTGACACTCCTGCAGTCAACTCACTTGGAGGTTGAAGGGATATACTGCCCCAGCCGACTGAACTCGATACAATGGCAATTACATCTGCCCTGGCGACAAGGACAGCGATTGCATCTGCCCTGGAGACACTGACGTCACGACGGCGTTTGCGCTGCCCTGGCGACACTGATGGTGAATCACGTCTGCAAACGTTGCCAGCCGTTGCCAAACGTTGCCAGCCGGCCAACCCCTCTTTCTCTTCTCCGGCATTCCATCGTCTTCTCTCTGGTCGACAGGTTCACAGCAACAGCTCGCTCATAAAACCCCGAGCCGCCGCCCCCTTCGTCTTTCCCTTGTTTCTACTCCATCATCATTACGCCTGCCCGCCCTTGAACCTCGACTCTTTGGCTTCTCTTTTTACCAGAAGCCAACTCGACATCGCTTCATAAAAGCTACCCTTTCTTCTTCGCACAGCCCGCCGTCTACATTCTTCTGACCAATATGCCGGCACATGCGGCGTCCGTCTTCATCGACTCTTTCCACAGCACCATTTTATGGTCCGCCGGCACATGCGTCGTCTGTATGCGTCGTCTGTCTTCATCGACTCTTTCCACAGCACCATCTCATGGTCCTGTGCCGACACTTCGTGGTGAGTTTTCCCGGCCAGTAGTATTTTTAGGCCCAACGGGACTGACGCTATAGCTGGTAGGTTACGTGGGACAAAGCCGTGGCGTTCCTGAAGCACCTCGAGGCTAAACGCCTGGTGTCCTGTGAGCCAAAGAAAAGCTGCTACCTCTGTGGCAATGCCCACCGGATGCGAGATTGTGGCGAGGCCAACGGTCCCCGGCGGCTCGGTCCCGTCCTCTACACAAAGAGGGACCACCTCTAGTCGCCAGCCATGGACGTGGAGATGGCCGATCTGGCGGAGGAATCAGAAGGGGAAAATGAGTCGTCCCCAGACTCAGACGACGACGAGGACGGTGCCCCGGTGACCTCCCCCGGCTCACGGCGTGGACCCATGCGCAGCAACGTGTCATGGTCAGACCAGCAGTCACACTATGACCTAGCTGGGTCGAGCACGGATGACAAGTGGCCGGCACAATCTGCCACGGATAGTGCCACGGTCTCGCGACCATGATAGACGCTGATGCTGGTCTCGGCTCTCGAAAACGCCGTGTCTGGGACGATGAGGTCGCAAGGCAAACTCAAGGACGAGAAGAGCATCGGAGACACCACAGAACGCTGCACCGCCCTGCGTTCCCTCTCATCTCCCCGGGCATCATGCTGCACAATCCCACGTATGATACCATGGGATTACCGCTCGTGTGGAACTGGAGATGGGCCATCAGATACCACGAGTAGATGGAGCATGCCGTCACCCTCGATTCCGCTTTGATGCCTTCGACGCCTTTTACCTTGAACACCTTTTGCGCGAGCAGTTGAAGAAATTACATGGCCGCCATTACTAAAACGATGGAGAATTCCGGACAAGCAAACCACAGGCGTCGATGGCGGCCATTACTCGTGGACAGGGCCCCGTCATCGTGTATGTTTCAGGCGCGAGCACGACGTGGAAGGCAATTACTAACTGGACCGCGACAGTCTGTGAGGACCACCATCCTGCGCCGCGAGATACTCGAGACAGAAAAGCGAGTGGTCGGGGCCACACTCGCCCGCCGTTTATGGGTTCTGCATGCCGTTCCGAAACGACGAGCACCCCAGCCCAGCCCATCTCGCCCGGAACAAGGACAGCCTTCAACACGCGCACAGGCAGCTGGCGTGGCAGACGCTCATTTGGGTGTCTGGCACCCCCATGATATCGGGGGTGAAGGATCTGCTTAGCCCGGCGCTGTTGATGTGGAGGCGATAGACTTGAGCACATTGGAGGATATCGACCTCGGAGACCTGGAACTCATGTTCCAGCCAGGATACGACCCGGAGCTCGAGGAGTGACGGCGCCCACTGGCCCACAGGCGCAAGACGTCGTCTGGGTCGAGTACTGCGTGAACAACCGCACGATCTCGTGGCACGGCCCCATCCCCAACAGCTTCATGCACGTGTGGTCTGACTCAATCCCCAACAGCTTCATGCACGTGTGGTCGATAGACTGGATCAGGAGTTCCACGGTCCTGTGGGGGTCCGGAAGAGGAGAGCTCGGGCAACTGCTCGACCTCACGGGGAAGGTCTTCTTCCGCGACAAAAAGAACCAGGCCTTCGCCGTCGACAAGGTCGGCAATATAAGCCGGCCCGATCTCTACACAGTATGGGGTAACACCTGCCTCCCCTGCTTCCTCGGCGGGGACGAGAAGTAGCCATCGCCGGCCGTCATGACGATCGGGGAACAGGACGCCGCCGGCAACATACGGAACCGGCACGCGGGCGACGGCAAGATGTCGCCCTTGCTCCTCTACAATGGACATGCTCTGCGGCAGCCGCGAGGAATTCCACGACGGGTGTTGGGCCGAAGAGGGACACGACGCCTGCTACAAGGGCCACGGCTGACCGGTGTACCGCCTGCGCGTCCAGCCACGCATGGCCCGCGCGACGGGAGAGGAGTAACCGGCTGGTCCAGCGAGGATCCGTGATGATTCTTACGGCATACGCGAACCAGAAGGCCGAGGCGTTTCCCGACACGACCCATTTGATCAACGAATGACGATGGATCTACATGCAGCTGCGTTAGGCAAAGCCAGCAGGCTCTCGAATATGGCAACGACTTTTTACCAAAGACCCACAGGAGATCTTGGAATGCCACTTGAGGGCTTCTATGGAAAAGTTTATATCGAAGGAGGAAAAGGAAAACACTACAGCCCCGACGAGGAGGCGACGGTCGACCAGACGAGGATCGAGGCATACAACGGAACTCAGCCCATGTGGTTTATATACAGGCAGAGCTGGCCAGGGCGAGTACTACTACTGCAAAAGCAAAGAAGGGAGTAAAGCCGCGAAGTTTAGCGGAGATTGAGGCAAGAGGCACGCCAAGCGAAAGGCAACCAAGAGATGACCAGGTCCCAGCTCTGGAGAGATACTGGCACCGCTGTCGTGGAGCCCGGCAAGGAGTTGACCGTCCCTTTGATTGACACCTGGCATGAGAAAAAGGTCGCCCAGAGACCCTACCCTCAAGGACTGCGAGACCGAAAAGTCATTGACGACACCTTCGACCTGCTGCACAGACGAAGCTGAAAAGGCCTACCAACCCGTACCACAGGTGAACGGGTTTCGTCCTTGCCCGGAAGACCAAAGAGGCGCCGGAGACGCTTTTGCCACGTGCTTGCGGCTCATGGTTAAAAACACCCAATTGACCACGGACTTTCGTGACTGGGCGGCCGGATAGTTTGGGATACAGCCGCAGTCCCCAGTATTCCTTCTGGATATACAAGGCAGCAGGGAGTTAAAGATTGGCACCTCGTTCGCGAACCCGGTAAACGCTCAATTTGGCAGAGCATTTATCGTGCACCTATATCGCTCCGGAAAGGTCAAAAACGGTCTCGACGTGCTGCGTGCCAGCTCACCTCTGCGATTCGGAACGGTCCTAGTCATCGTCGCCTACGCCGCGCAAAAGAATGAATGGCAAGCCCTCATCGACGGTCTATCGGCAGCCGAGGCACCCAAGGCATTCATTGATGTACGCACCATTGACGAGTCACCTAGCATGGAAGCGGACATTGTCATTGCCGATCTGGGACGCACGAGGCCTCTTCCGACAGGCCGAGGACACCTTCGGTTTCTATCACGAGGACTGGTTCCGTGCTCACCAGCTCCTGATGGCATGTAAGGCGCGACACGCGAAACCGTCCCTAAACCGGCGACTTGACGCCAGAGGTCGCTTCTAGACGTCGTTTCCGCTCCGAAATCATGTCCGGCCAGGGGATCGATCGGACCTTTCGCTGCAGGCTGCGGATCTAGTACGTGAGCTCCCACGTCGGCCAAAGAGAAACTCGCCACGAGAATCACCCAAATCCGACAGGCCAGACAGGACCCAATCGTTAATTCCCGACGTTGACGAGATCAAGGCTGTTTCAGCCGCGCCCCCTTGAGGTCAACGTTAGCGGGCAGCAACTCCGGCCGTACGTCAAGAATTCACTGCAGCGCGCTGTCCTTGGCCTGTCCGGTCGGCGTGTTGTCTTTCTCCGTGACCGCGTACGGCTGGAGCAGGTCACGGGCATGCGGGACTCGTACGTGAACGCCTTTCTGATACAAAGTCGGGGCGTTCTCCTCCCTCGTCCGTGCTCATCTTGCCAAAACAAGATGCTTCTTGACGAGGGAACGCATTGCGAAAGGGTTCCCGAGAACAGCCCATCTCTCTCCTTGAAGCTCCGGGGGCTTCAAGCGATGAGCCGATCATGCTGGACGAGCGTCTGCTTCTTTGAAGCCGTACCCGACGTCTACAAAGCGCCGTGTCTACTAGGGCACCGTCTACCTCCGCCTTTACCAGGGATATCACCAGCCCGTTTGTCCCGCTCGCCGAGTTGCACCAGGATATCGTCCGCCGCTCGGCCAGCCGATCGCCGCTGTTCTCACGAACCTACACTCTCCAGTGCCAGCTTGCCTCTCAGTGCATCCAAAATCCATCTCGATACGCCGCCTCACCATGGCTGAAGAAACCGAGATCACCGATTTGGAGCCTTGGGACGAACTCGTCATCGCACTCTTCGGCAACGCCTTTCTTAAGCCGTACCGAGGATCTCTCGACTACGATAAAGAGGTTATCGGCGGCGTCTCCTCCTACTTGGGTGGAAGCCTTCCAAGATGTCTATGGTGAGGGAGATTTGCGGCCATATGGAAAGACGCTGGGCTAATCTCCCAGGCCCGGCGTGCCTCTGGCGAGAGACCAAAGACTTCCCTTGGTCCCCTGTCGAGCATAGCCTCTCATCCTCCAAGAGGCATGCCAAAGAATATCAGCATCCTGAGTTTGGCGGCGAAAAACGAGTCGGAGAGTTTAACCGTATCGAAATCGAGGAGTAGGCAGGAGTGGTGAGAGAAGGATAGGCGAGGAGCACAAAGACGGAAAAGTCTTAACGGGGTGAGCCGTTTGAGAAGACAAATTACTTCGTGATCTGCAATTTCCGTCGTTTCTTTGGTCGTGTCTCCAGGTATTCATCGATGAGTTCCTAGGCATTCGCCACATCATCCTGAGCGACCCACTCGTTGTATTCTGCTGTGGGCTGTGTTGGTATCTTCTAGATTCGCATATAGAAGCTCCTGCATGCTTCAGGATGCCGTCTATGGAGAGCTTGAGTATTCTAGGCTAGCGATTCAGATAGACTAGATGGCCTCGAGGATAACATCTCATCATCGACAGCCAGTCATCCGACAGCTAGGTCGGTGAGCAATTCAGAGTTGTTTACGAAGTACTTGCACGAGAAGGTTGTATGGCCCGTACGCAGGTACGCACCTGGTGCTAGATGCAAAACCGTATATCTGTGTACAAAGTACGTTATTCTGGGAACTTGGGGTAATTCTGGGAACTTGGGGTAATTCTGGGAACTTGGGGGAAATTACCTATGTGAACACGGATATACCCGTTGGGAACTAAGTGTCTTGGGAACTAAGTGTCTTGGGAACTAAGTGTCTTGGGAACTAAGTGTCTTGGGAACTAAGTGTCTTGGGAACTAAGTGTCTTGGGAACTAAGTGTCTTGGGAACTAAGTGTCTTGGGAACTAAGTGTCTTGGGAACTAAGTGTCTTGGGAACTAAGTGTCTTGGGAACTAAGTGTCTTGGGAACTAAGTGTCTTGGGAACTAAGTGTCTTCACCTAGTTCCCACACGGGTACGTGTTATTTGTGGGCGGATTAAAAGGCGTGGACATATCCTATCCGATTTGTCACGCCGTCACAGTCCTCATACTCTCCCAGTGCCAGCACCGACGACGACTCCTCCATGACCGGCACTAACGACGGGAGACCCCTAAGCATAGAAATCAATAAAAGGAAGGCGCTAGAGGAGTTTTCTCAAAACATCAACTCAAAGAGAACTAGATATCGGCGTGGCAATATGTCGGCCGAAGAGGTCCAGCTAGAGAATGCAAAGATCGCAATAAGGCTACCCCCTAGGCAAGCGAGATCAACTCATTCTTGACGAGATGTACATGCCGGTACTGCCCAGACTGTGTAATGGACTTTATGAGACCTGGACCCGGCATCTTTCTAATACAGCTCGAAATTCACGCGAAGGTAGACCGCGCGCTGACCATTGTGGCACGTCAAGCCCGACAAACTGGCATTACGATTTTCCCTCTTAATTAGCCGTCATTAAATCGGGGCAATGTCGCTGTAGATAACATTACCTTGCTAGGAGACTCGGATCGAAGTGTAGCCCCTGAATCAATCACTTAGAAAGGCAGAGGCGTGCCCTTGCGCGGCCTGGCATCATTGAAATTTTCGGCCCGAGTGTTAGGTCCCTGTGTCCATCGTCAAGAATGAAAGAAAAGGCGGCTACGTTTTCCCATGTGAGCAAGGCTATGCATGGGCGGTTTGTTGCTAGAGATGTCTTCGTCTTGCAACGCCGCCGACATTCAAGTTTATTTGGCAACTTAATTCTCCGCGTTGCACCAAGAAGATCCTCGGATCAACCATGCGAATCGCACACAGCCCATACGGGTGCCGACGTGTCCACAGAAACACGCCCTAATAAGGGGCGAGTAGAAAGTGCCCGTTGTCAGTCACCTGCAGACTCCTTGGATGCTGGAGACGGATGTGACATTGCAACGTGCATCCCGTCTGCCCGTCGCACAACCCACCATGGTACTAGTAGAGCCCCCTCGTATATGTAGGGTTCGCCCGCTGCCGTCTTGTCCGGATAGCTTCTTTTCGACGGGCAGCGGCTCACGTGCAGGTGACTTGTCGTGGCCCAACGCCCCGGGAGCTGATTTGGTGGCTCTAGGATGCTGTCATCGACTCCTATCGGCCTGCCGCGTCCCCCAGTTGGTAGATGCTCTCTGCTCTCTGCACCTGCCTCGCTCCGTGTAAACACGACCATGTGGGAACGGATTGGAGAAGTTTTCCTGCGCGATGATAAATCACATTATGGGTCACGTGCGCTAGTTTTGGAAGCGCTGGGAGAGGATCCATCTATTGCCTCATTAGGCCAGGGCCGCAGGACCACTGTTCTGACCTTGCGATAACAGCGGCTGCTAGTAGCTCGGCGAGGTTAAGGAAAATAACGCTTTAATTATTGGCGTGTATTCATGGAAAGAAATGGTGAGTGAGTGTGTGCCGGGAGCTGAGAAGGCTGTTGGGATTAGAGATTGCTCATTTGTTGCATCGTGGATACGCTGTCAGGTTAAGGTCATCATGTGTTATGTATTCGTACGGACGGACAACATGTACAGTGTACACCGAGCTTTATGTGCACTGTGCTGATCCAGCCGACCGGCAAGTGCAAGCTGCCCCCGTTTCCTTCCCGGCAAATGCCGATCATGAAAAAGAAAAGGAAAAAAAAGACTGGACACGACCGAGGCAAGCCCGCGGTGCCACGGGCGCTCGTCTCGTCTAGGGCCATGCGGTGCGCGCGCAGGCAAACAAAGATGCCCTCCATTATCGGTGGCCCCCATTATCGGTGGCTTCGTCAACGGCTTACGGACGAGCAAGGATGCTTTGCTCGCCTTGTCTGCCGCTTTGGTTGGACACGAGCTAATAAAAGACATGAAAAACCCGATGGAGCAGAGAGAAAAGGAGATTGTCATGTTGGACAGATGTCTTGGGCGCAATTTGATGTCTGGTCTGCCTGCCCACGAATACGTGCGAGAAACGAACAAGAGCGGGCGCATGTGCTGCTGTCATCAGCCAGACCGAGAGAGCATCGCCAACAGATGCGCCGCGTCCTCGCAAACGGCCGACCCGCCCACCCACCGAACCAACTCGTCCCAAGAGCCTGATTAGCCTTCCCCAATGCACGTATGCATGTAGGTACATGTGTATTGCTGTTGCTATGCCTGGGCATAAGGGGGAACGAGAGGGAACAGTTCGCCACGACCACCAACGTTAATGCGTGGGTGGCGCCACGACGCAATCCCATCCAGCCCCATCTTATCAGAATCCGATACTGTAGCCTGCCATGGACAAGGACATGCAGGAGGGGAAAGGGGAAAGAGGGAAACCCGACCGAGATTTCATCATCTTGGATCTGTCCATTGCACGTGTGTGGGTGTGTGCGCGTGCGACAATTCATTGGAAGCGCGCCCCGTGGAGAAGAGCCAAAAAGACTCGACGCGAGACGGTAAAAAGGCACTTTGCTGACCTTGCAGAAGGGTGCGCCTCTCATTTCGCTGACGACGGGGACTTCTTTTTCAACTTGTTTATTATTACGGAGAAAGAGAGAAAAGGCGGCCTCAGGCTTTTTGGCTCCGGCCTCCCGTTCGTCCTCCAAAGGGGGCAGGGCCAGCCAGGCCATGCCCAGGCCATGCCAGGCCGGGCCGGGCCAGCGCAGTCAGTCACTCGTGGGCTCACTCACATAACTAACCCCCCTTCCCCCCCCCCCCGTTTCTGCTCGCCGGCGATTTTCCCTCCCATCTCCTCAATCCTTCTGTGCTTCCCCCGTCCCCGTTCTCCATCCCACTGCCATTCCCTCGTCCACGTCGCGTCGTTTTTGACGGCGTTGTGCTGCCGCCGCCTTCTGCTGACTTACACCCGACCAGCCCGCTGAGCCCCTCCGCCCGTCGGCTAGCAAAGTCGCTCGCTACAGCTACAGTGAGCTTCTACAGCTACAGCGAGCTTCTACAGCTACAGTGAGCTTCCCCCGACAATGTGCGGGGCCCTGCGCGGCGACGGCGCCCTGGGACCCTGGAGTCTTTGAGTCTTTGCGCGCCCGCCAGGCCCCTTGGAGGCCCTCGGGGGGGAAGCCAAGCTCTGATTTTGGCCTCGACGGGAAACCACGGCCAGCACACACAAAATCAGACTTCTCTCTGCACAACAAACTCGGCTCCATGAACAGCAGCACCGTCTCGGGCCACGCGGGTGTGCGCACGCACAGGGGGGCTGACTCCATCCGGCATACCTATTCGTTGTACCCTTGCGCTCAAACGGCGTCACACAGCGGCCCATTCTCTCTCTCCCTAGCCGCACAGGCCCATGATGATGCGTCGAATCTCGGCCGACGAATCCGCTCTGCCAAGTCCTGCCCTGCCATCAGGGCCAAACAAACGCCCTGCCTGCACTGCCTGCACTGCCTGCAATTCGACCTCTCCATCCCATCTCCCTCGCCCGCTCCCTCGCAACTCGACCTCTTCCTCTCGCGTCAACAAACCGCCATCGCCTTGCCAGCCGAAAGCAAAGAAGCCCTGGCTATGGAGGTGGTGTGGTGGTCTGGCATTTGCCTTGTGCCCGCGGTGGGGCCGGGGCCGACGCCATGCTGCAACCATGCTGGCCGTCGACGTATCAACTTCAAGCAGGGACCCCCGAGGCTTGTGGGGAGGGGGGGCTGAAGCTGGTTTGCCGCTTGGGGGCACCAGATTGCCTTGGGGATGCTGTCTCGCCAAGGTCTAATGGAAAATCACTCCAGTCGATACGAAAAGATTGTGGGCGCCTGTTCTTCTTGCTTTCATCTCCGAGTCGGAAAAAAATCGACCAGCGCGATCCGGCCATGATTCAGCCCTGCCATCAGACGTCACGACATTTTCACGGCCAGCCATGTGTATGTTTCCTTGACCACTGGACGAGGGCGCGGCGGCTCGACGTTTGAATCCTCCACGGCGCACGAAATCGTGCACGATATGGCAAGCACTCAGGTCCGGCCCAAGGACCTGGCCAGGCACAGGTCGCGCCATCCACCAGGGAGCGCTTCAACAAGCCCCGTACAGCACGGAATCGAGCAGCCCGCATCACACATGCGAATGCATGGCCCTGCCTCAACAACACGGCGAATCTGGTCCGCCCAATCGCCCGCCACGCGACTCCTCCCGAATGGGCTCACAAAGATTTCCTTGGGTGCCTCCAGGCGCTTTCCTCTTGAGTGAGGGGACAAGGCCGCAGGGACACGAGTTGTCGGTCGTGCTGTTCACCATCGGCGGCGTCGCTCGTTCACTCGGCTCAGACACAAGATTTTTCCACCATCGTGGTCGCGCCAATCTTCTCCAACGCATGCCTGTTGCTCATTGTTCTCCATGGAAAAGAGGTGGGCGTGCAATGGGGGTTTGCAGATGGAGACGCCTCGGCCAAGGCGGAAATGGCACCGGCAAACTCCCCGTCGAAGTCGCCTGATAGGTTTCCGATACTCGGCACGCGCTGGTGTGGTAGGTGCTTGGCCTGCCCCGTGGCAAACGCTCTAACGGAGGCATGTAGCACCGCTATCTCGTCGCTAATCCCGTGTGCCGATTGGCTGCAGCCCGAGCCCAAGCCCGGCATCCGTCGGCGTTGAGGGCGGAGCTGCGTTACATAAGCCGGATGCGGCTAGCTGGCACTTGGCCCCCCTTGTTTCCTTAGGTAAGACCAGCGATCGACTGGGCGTCACCCATCCATTCGCCTTGGGTTGCCTCGCTTCCACGTATTGCACTCGCTCGTACCCCCCCTGGCCGCGGTCCAAGAGTTTCATCCCACACGCAGCGTCACGAGGCGACCCGCGACCCTCCTCTCCGCTTTGGCCCTACATCCCCGTCAGCGTTTCTTAGGCGGCTGCCGCAGGCGTCGAGGTTGGCCTGAGGGTCTCTGGCTGCACGAAAATTTCTCCCGCAATACCGCCGCGCCGCCTCTGTACCTACATTACGAAGTACCTGTCTGCCTACCTACTCTACTGGACGCGAGGTGCTGAGGGGCGCTCTGGGAGCCCAATCCGCCCCGCGCGCGCGCGCTCGCTCTCTGTCTCTGCCTACCATCTCCTTTGCCTCTCCACTGCTGGCGCCCTTCACCCCTTCTGGGCCTTGCGAGCTAGAGCCCGTTTTCTGCTTCCCACCTCATCGTACCCTGTCCGGGTCCAGCAGGCCCCTGGCGCCCTTTGCCGACCTGGAGGCTCCCGCTCGCCTGACCTTGCCCCCTCGGACACTTGCTCGTACTGTTTCTGGCTGCAGTACCGTAGCACCCAGGTACGCCCGTTTTGCCGGCTGTTTCGCCCTTGGAACAGGTACCTACCCTCCCTCGTGCCCTCTGATTCCCTTTTTTTTTCTTGGGTGCCCTCTATATGCCCGCTGTCCTCGCGACTTCCCCCCCCACCCCCAGCACCCGCCCACGGCGTTGTTCCCATCGCGCAACAGGTGCCTCTGGCGCCTGGCACCGTCGCGAGCGAGCACCCCCCTACAGCGTGCCCAGCTCTCCCGTTTTCCCACCACCCACGCCCGCCCACGCACGCACACACTTACTCCTCCACCAACCCGCGACGCGACTCGACCATCACCACCCTCGCGTGCCGTGCCGCGGCCCCATCTTCCTTCCGTCCGGCGCCCTTCAATGAGACGCCGGTCCAGTGCCTGCTGATTGCTGACGCCGTCGCGCACAGCCTGTCGGGCTCGACGCCATGAGCGCCTGGACAAACGACGCCGTCCCCAACCACAATGGCAATGGCTTCCCGCACATAAACGACCCAAACGCAGCCGGTGCCATGATGGATCCGTCCGCCTTCATGTCCAACTCGGCCCAGTTCAACCCCGGCCAGTTTTCGAATCAGCAGCAGCAGCAGATGGCCGCCATGCAAAATGGCCCCATGCGCCATGCCTCGCCGACCGCCTACCAGAACCAGTCCCAGTACCAGACCAACTCCGTTATTCCATCAAAACGTCCACGCCCGCGCAACGACAGCATCACCGGCTCTCCGCGACAGAACCCCGGCATGCAGCCGCCGTCGCGCTCCGAAACACCGCAACAACAAAACTACGCTGGCTTCCAGCCCGGCGGCTCCATCCCGCCCCAGCAGAACCCCGGCCAGTTCCCGCACCTCCAGCCGAATGGCTCCGCCAACGCCAGCCCGTCGCCCATCATGAGCAATCAGATGCGGCCGGGTAGCGTGCCTCAGCGAGTAGCCACGGCCTCGCCCCATCCCTTTTCGCCGGGCGCCCAGCAGTTTGGCGGTGGCTCGCAGACGTCGCCCGTGCCCTCAGAGCACGGCACGCCCCAACCGAACACGTACATGCCAAACATGCCTCCGGGGTACGGTGCCGGATTTGCGCCGTCGCCCTCGAACCCTCGTCCCTCGCCCATTCCGAATGCGATGGCTGGCGGCCAGTTGATGCCCCAACAGATGGGCCAGGTGCCGCAACAGATGGGCCAGATGCCCCCCCATATGTACCAGCAAATGCAGCAGCAAATGCAGCAGCAACAGCAGCAGCAGCAGCAGCATTCCCAGCAAGGTCAACCGCAGCAGCAGGGTCAGCCTCCACATCACCAGCAACGGCCGCCGCACATGACGGAACAGCAAAAGATGGCCGCCTACCAGATGAGGCTCCAGCAGCAGCTACAGGGAAACATGCAGATGCAGGCGCAAATACAAGCCCAGAGCATGGGGCGTGGGACGATGCCGAAGCAGCAGATGGCTGGCATGCCAAATGGCCAGATGCCCCCGGTCGGTATGCGGCCACAGCCGCGTCCGATGACCAACATCAACCCGGAGCAGTTTATCAAGAACCTGACCGCGCTCATGAGTGCCAAGGGCTTACCGCTAGATCCGAACCCGATTGTTGGCGACCGGCCGGTACACCTCGTCATGCTCTTCCAGGCCGTCCAATCCAAAGGGGGCTACAACGCAGTCACGGCGGCAAACGCGTGGGTCCACATAGCCCAGGCTCTGGGGTTACCCGCGCAGGTCCCGACGGTACCGCCGACGCTGAAGCAAGTATACGAGCGAAACCTGTCAAGGTTCGAAGAGGTTTGGATGGCGCAGCAGAAGCAAAGGATGATGCAGCAAAACGCAGGCATGGCAGGCCAAGGCACGCCGCAGAGGCAATTGCAACCGGGACAGCAGATGAGCCAGGGACAGATGCAGCCCGGGCAGCTCCCCCATGCGCAACAGCAGACGCCTGCGAAACCCGACCAGCCTCCTGTAAATGGCTTTCCTGCGCCTCATCCTCAACACTCGCAGCAACCGGGCGCCGTTTCCGCCCACACGAGGAACAGCATGTCTCGTGGGATAGATCCCTCTGCGGCCGGTGACTTCTCGGTACAGTCTCCAGCGCATCACCGGTCTGCAAGCTTGTCCATTAACCAGGGCGACGGTCGGCAGTCCGCCCCTCTCTCCGCTACCGGCCACGAGCAAGCGATGGCACGAATGCCGCCAAGGTCGGACGAATACAGCCCCTGCGCGCGCGAGCTTTCAACGTACGGCGGCATCGACCTTCATGCCGCAAACTTGCTGGGAGCTGAACTGGACAAGTGGGACCTGTCCATGCCGACGGTTCATGATCTAGGCAACATTGACATTCATGCCCTGACGCGAAGCCTCCAGAGCGGCCTCCACAGAGAAGTTCGCCTGGCTCTGGACACTTTGGCTCTGGTGGCTGCGTCGCCAGGCCCGATGCATTTCATGCAGCTGCGGTACTGCGATGACCTGGTCGATGCCCTCGTTGACTGCGCCGAGGAACAGGTCGACTTGCTGGCCGAGCACACGGCCGAGGTGTCGGACGAAATTCTCCTCAATCCTTACGAAGACGTCGTACGAGCCTGCCGACTGGAGAGATGGGCCATCAAGGACATCCCCGCCTTTGGCACCACCGAGCACGAGTTGGACCGCGCCGTCGACAGGCTGATATGCATCACTACCATTCTGCGCAACTTCTCCTTCCCGGGTGAGCAAAACGACAACCACAACTTCCTCTCGGACGACTCCGTCATCAAGATGATTTGTGTCATTATCCGGTACCTTGGGACACGCACCATGCTACTGCGCACGCACAGCAACACGCTGGATTTCATGAAGGACATTGTGATACTCCTATCCAACATTGCGGGCTCGGTGGAGCTGCCCGGGCGAGAACAGGCGCTGTGCCTGCTGCAGTTTTTGCTGGCTTTTGCGCCGACGCCTGGCCCGACCGTGTGCGACGATACCCTCTTCTTTCCACCCTACGAACCGACCCTCCACCCATATACACCGCACGCAGTCGATGCGCTCGCCAAGCTCCTTGCCCGAGACGAGCCGAACCGGGGCTTCTACAAGTCGCTATTCGCCGCCGACGCTAACGGCTCGGCGGGCTTCGACTTGCTGACTCGTACCTTTGCTTTGGTGGTCTCGCCCGTGCCGGAAAAGACCCAAGAGCAAGCCCGACCAGCGACACTGCCGTCGCTTACCGAATCTCGAAAACCGTTCCTGATGCAGGGGCTTCTGGCGGCCGAGATTCTCGCTTCCTTGGCCCCAGGCTCCGAATCCGGGCTTGCCAGGTCTTGGCTTGCGTCTGGCCACAGCCTCGCCCAGAACCTGTACCGGCTTATTCAGGAGTTGAGTGTCTTGTACGAAAAGCCGCAGATGGCCAACCGGGTTCCAAGCCGGCTCGCCCCCAGGAGAGACCCCGAGCTCCTCTACATCGTTGTGGTCTCGGTAGCGCTGCTCAAGCGACTGATCGAGAAGGCAGGGGACCCAAACAGCCCATCATGCACGGTTCCTGCAGACTTGCTGCCCCACACACAACTGCTCATGCAAGCGTTGACGATGCAATCCCCCGAGTGGACAAAGGAAGGCATGCTCGTGCAGCTTACGTCCATCTTCAACAATTGCTAGACTTGGTGATGACGGCAGCTGGCGTCGCTTGGGTTGCTGGTCTGGACCACCTTTTATTCTGGATATAACACTAGTGACCAAACTGGAAGCGTGCAGGGGCGCCAGCACTCACCGCTTTGGCCCCCTCGTTTTTCTGGGTCATGGCACATCGAGTATCGGCGTATAGCTAGATTTGCATCGGGAGTCCGACCCGGCTTGGAGAGTTGGACATTCGGGGGACTGTTGTCTACGGCGTACGTGTTGGTGTACATAGGTGTAGGGAAGCGAGATATACGGAGTACTGATACCACGATCAATGGCCGGCCGGCTCTAGTATTGAGATGTCCTAGTGTACATTTGGTCGGCATTGATGGATTGCAACTTGCGAATACACTCGTGCCCACACAACAAAAGGAGAAGCCACCTGGTGATGCATACGGACTGCTTTCCTTGCTTGCTCCGACGATCAAAACCCCTGATCGAGCAAGTACTTTCTGGCTGGATCGAGAAAGTCGCCCTGAGTTTCTCGCGTGAGCTGGCGGACGCAAAGGGGAGGACGCCAAGGGCTAGGCAGTCAGACTTACCTTTATCTCAATGTGATTCGTTGTGGGATTGATTTTGACATCCTGCGCGTCGAGGTTCAAATTATCGACAAGTTCCTGGACCAATTTCTGCCGATCGCCTTCAACCCTCTTGATGTAAGTCCTCTTTTGGGTCCCGCCCGACTTGACTTGCCGGTACACGGGTAGCTGAGAAGAAGGTGAGCGGCCGACTTGATAGGGCATCTGAGCGAGCTCGTCCTCGCTCTTTGTCGGGAGAGGGGTGGGTGTTCGTTTTTTCGGGTGAAATTCCTCGGGCGTCACGGGCTGGGATGGTTCCGTGGAGAATAGGGAAACGTGGAGCTGGGGAAGGAGGCGGGCGCGGGGAAAGAACGGCGTGACAGCGGTGAAGGGGCACCTCGCGGCGCGCCCTTGGAGTAGGGCTCGGGCGATGAGGCGGCTCATGGCGAGAATGAGGCGAGGTGGAAAGTGTAGAGAGGCCTGCTGGAGCGGACGCCGGCAGTCGCGTGCGTGTCGGGTTCTGGGTAGCGGGCGCAAACAGACGAAGCGAGAATTTCGAGATCGAATGGTCCGCCAAACAAGAGTTTTGTTGAGCTGAAGATTGTCAATCAAACCGGAAAATTTCTCAATGCACCTTAAGGCGTTGGTCACATGACATGCGCACACCGGCCCCATTGGCGGCAAAACCGCGGCGCATCCCAATCCCCCCGCCCCCCGCCCGCCACACCACGCTGGATATTCGCGAAATTCACCGGAAAAAAAAGGCGCTTCTTCACCGACGACGGAGACGAGACGACGACGACGGCCGCAGTTGCGCATCTACAAGCCCTGCCAAGGAACCGCCGTTCCCCCCCCTCGAAAGCGCAACCAGGCAATCTCAACATGGAGGACGTTCTCAACGCGGTCTCGGCCGGCGGCTTGTCGATCATGCCTCTGCTCGCACCGCATCTCAGCAGGCACTTGCTGTTCCCGCTGATCCAGTTCGAGGGTGACCAGGCGGAGGAAAGGGGCGACGATGAGCTGGCAAAGAAGATTCTGTCGGGCAAGATCAAGCTCCTCGAGGACACCAACATGACCGACTACGTGGCGACGCTGTACTGCGACCTTCACGGCGTGGCAGACCCCCCCGCCGAGTACACCAAGAAGCGATCAGAGGTGCTGCAGCAGCTGGAAAGGTACGAGCAGGCGACGGCCAAGATTGCCGATCTCTTGACGCAGGACGACGTCGTCAACGGCCTGCGGAGTGACAAGGTCGCCAACTTGGAGTTTCTCAAGAACCAGCACGGGGTTAGACGAGCCCTTTCCCTTTGCAGCGGCCCTGCGCCTCGGCACTGTTGAGCTGACAAATTGCAAATTAAACAGGTCACGATGGAGATGGTCAACGCCCTCTATGAATTTGGCCAGTTCCAGTTCCGCTGCGGCCAGTACGGCCCGGCCGCCGACATGCTGTACCAGTTCCGAGTCCTCTCGACCGACAATGACAAGGTCTCGACGTCGACGTGGGGCAAGCTCGCGTCCGAGCTCCTGTCGACCAACTGGGAATCCGCCGTCGACGAGCTGAAGAACGTCCGGGAGAACATCGACACCAAGCTCTTCAGCAACCCCCGCGCCCAGCTCGACCACCGCACCATGCTGATCCACTGGTCCCTCTTCCCCCTCTTCAACTACGAAGGTGCCAGGGAACCCATCCTCGACATGTTCTTCTCCGCCGCCTACATCAACACCATCCAGACGTCGTGCCCTTGGGTCCTGCGGCACCTGATTGCCGCCGTTATCACCGGCCGCACTCGCGCCCGCAACAGCTCCGTCCAGCAGAAGCAGCTCAAAGACATTGTTCGCTACGTCCGCCAGGAGGCCTACGAGTACTCGGACCCCGTCACCCAGTTCATCCACGCCCTGTACATTGCCCACGACTTTGACGCCGCCCGCGACGCCTTGCGCTCGGCCGAGGAGGTCTGCCGCGCAGACTTCTTCCTCGCCTCGTCGGCCGACGCCTTTGTCGGCGCCGCCCGCCACCTCATCTGCGAGAGCTACTGCAAGATCTTTAGCCGCATGAACATCCGCGACCTGAGCGCCAAGCTGGGCCTGAACCCCGACGAGGGCGAGAAGTGGATCGTCAACCTGATCCGCGAGACGCGCCTCGACGCAAAGATTGACAGCAAGGACGGCACCGTCATCATGAACCACCCGCCCAACAACGTCTACCAGCAGGTGATTGAGAAGACAAAGGGCGGCTTCTTCAGGACCCAGGTCCTCAACGCCGCCGTGTCAAAATAAGTGGCCGCACAACAACAAAAGTAGGCACTACCACGCCCGGGGCTCCACGTGAGGGAGGGCCACACGATAGAAAGCAAGCTGTCCTAGCCGCCAGGAAGGACAAGGGGGAGATGAGCTAACTGGAGAGCTCCGCGACACCTATTCCCCTCCGACTTTTTTTTTCAAGGATAGAGAAGGGAGACGTATGGCGGCCTTTCCAAGTCAGCCACAAAAGCGATACTGGCGGGCGGACAAGGTGGCTTGATGGGGCCAAATCAAGCTCTCAGCCACGCTGTCATTATTTTGCCGTTTTCAAAATTTCCGCCTTCCTTTCCTCCCCTGTGCCTTGCCCTCCCGGCTCTGCTGATGCGGTTTGCATTGCATGGCGTTTTATGTGTTGGGACATGCCGGGGGAGAGGCACGCGGGGTGGGAAGGGAGGCGCTGGGGATCCTTGGTCCTGCGTCGCGGGTTCTTTGGTCTTGCGTCGCGCGCGGCTCGGTAGAGAATACCAAACAAATACAATGCGAATCTACCTCGGAATCTCACAGGTCCAGATCTGCTCGCCCATGGCATGGCGTTTGCGCAGTTGAGGTCGGTCATGACTGCCCTCGTCACCCATGACTGCCCATCGTCGCCAATCATTATACGAAGTGGAACTCTTCCGCACGCGAGCACGCTAATTGTACAAATAATGCCCCCTGTCCAGCGCCGTTTCTCCATGCCCGCCCTGCCTCGACAGCTCAACTCCCGTCCGTGTACACACGTCGGGCGTGTCCTCACGAATCGTGGGGCACAGGCACCCCGTCCTCGTCCTCGTCGACCTACGCCGTGCCCGCAGGTCTCCCACTGAGCATGCGCATCATCAGATGCCCCCCGCTCATCACGCCCGCGCCGCCGCGCCGCCTGTCTAAGGCTCCGGCTCGCGGCCCTGGCGCGCTGCGAGCCACACCCGACACCTGAGGATATCAATGGCCCCGTCGCGCATCCACCACACGTCCCCGTTCTGTCGTGCCTCAACGGCCTTGACCGTAGCCTGACTGTCGTGTGCGAGGGCCGGCTCGAGGAGACGCCGCTCGCGAGCGGCGCCCCACTCAAAGAGCAGGCGGGCACCCTCCAGGCGTTCGCGGTCACCGCCGTCGAGGATGCCTCGCTCGAGCTCCATACGGGCGTCCAGAGCGGAGCCGGCGTCGGGCTCCCGCTCGGCGCTTTCCAGGAGCTCGACTCTTTCGGCGTACGTGACACCGGAAAGGCTTTTGAGGCCGAAGATCCATTCAAGCGGATTTTTCTCCTCGTTATCCCTGCCGAGTGCTCGGAGAGTTGACGGGAAAAGCCCCTCACGAGGTGGTCGTCGTCTAAGGTAGAGGCTGAGTGTCTCGGCAAATGCCGTCTTGAGGTTGTCGTTGGAGAGGTCGAGTTCAACGTCCCAATACTGCGGCCCGCAACAGGTGGACAGACGGGCGATCTGGTCGAGCGGTGGCAGACGACATGGCGTCGTTTTATTTAGAGTAGGCTCCGTGGACATGTCGGGTTTCATCGTAATCTGCACAGAGACGGAGACTGGCTGGCCGGTGAGAACGTCCTTGGCAACCAAACAGCGCTGCTCTGTAGCCAGGACCCAGAAGTAGCGAAAGGCTTGGAGATGTGATTGGTTGTCCATGACACAGGTGGGAAAGACGGGGTAGAATGCCACGAGCAGAGCTGCTATGGCCATGTTGCTGGACCCAAACGTCGTGGTACCGCAGCCCAGAAAAAGGGCACCCACGGCCAGGTGGGCGGCCAAGTGAGATCCGTAGGGCGTATCGGGGTCGTATCGGCCGTGGAGGGCCCGTAGGCGACGGAGAATGGGGACATCGCCCGTACCAGCCATGACTATGGAGCACGAGAGGGCAAGGATGTCCTGACACATCATCGCGTTTGACCTCGCCAGTTCTTCATCGTACAAGGGTCCGGCATCCGGATCAGCCCTTGGCGAGGGTGCAATGCTAGAAATGTGCATGAACTCATCCAGGTAGTACAGGAGTATATCTCTAGCCGTTGTCGATGCACTCCCGGAGAAACGCAGGGCGATGGCAAAACAGAGCCCCGCGACAATGCTGAGGAATGGAAGATCTGTTGAACGCAGCTTCGTGACGCCCTGCAGCTTGTGCCCCGCGCGATATGGCGCCGGGAGGTTGTCTCGGATCCAAGCAAAAGAGGGCTCAACCTTGGACCAGAGTATCAGGTGCTTGGTGACGGTGCGGAGAAGCAGAATGTCAGGCCGGACATAGTCGAACTGGAGAACCGAGTCGGGCACGTCGATTTTCCGAGCCACACTCTGATCCTCCGACTTCATGAATACGAGAGCAATGGCCATGACGGCACCTGGTGCCGCACGATCGAGCATGTGAGCAATCTCAACCTTCTTTTTTGCGGTAGCCTGGGCAAGCAGCTTTTCTGTGAGCTGCATGTCGTGCAGGCCCTTGAGGTCATTTCCCTTGCCGAGGTTGATGAAGCCCAGGGCAAATCCGGCGGCAAGTCTGTAGCACTCACCCCGAAGCGGCTCCGCGTCTTCTTCCTCGTCAACCCGCTCGATTTCCGAAAGCATGATTTCGCTCATGCGTCGATGCTGACTATTGCAGTATAGCAGCCCGATTCCCATGATGCCCGAGGTCTGCGTGAGCGGCGACAGGTTCAACTCCGCAGCGCCACGGGGCAGCATGCGTGTGGCGTGTACCGAGAGAAGGCGGGTGATGAGTGAGTCCATGGTGCCCATGTAGGAGGCTGCCAGGCCCAGAAGCAAGCCCACCGAAGTCATGGTGTGCTTTGGCGTCAGGTATTTGAAGGCAACCCATTTTGCGACGCCCTTCAGGTGGCCGTTGAGGCCGAGAGCGAGAAGAAAGCCGGCGTGCCGATTGCTCAGCTCCTCCCCAGGCTTGTTGTAGAGAATCCACGACGTGTCGATGCCCTTTGCTCGAGGAGAAATGGCCAAGCCAGCCGCAACTCCTTGGTGGAAGAAGCCCCAGCAAACCTTTTCCTCCGTGAACAAAGCCTTGTCGACGCCAACCGTGACGTTGGCCGGTTTGACCACGCAGTTCAGGTTGAAGCCCCCGACATGGAACTTTTGGGTAATAAGGGGGTATCGTAAGCTGTAGTATAGCAATGCCCGGCCCGCCGGGATGGCCAGTGTGCCGATGGCAATTTGTGAGACAAGCTCCTTCTGCTTCTCCAGATATTCGCTTTCCGGCCAGCTCGGGTTGGGTTCCAAGCGGACAAGTCTCGCTCTGTGAGTAGACAAGATATCTTGCGCCTCGTTGAGACGGCGATCATCCTTGAACAATGCTCGAATGACAGCCTGGCGCTCCGTGCCTTCTCCTTCGTCATAGCCAATATTGTTCGTCTCCTCAACGCTTTGGCAGAGAAGTCGGAAGTCCCATGTTGCAGTATGGGTGGGAGCCTGTGGTTTGCACGATTAATCGCTTTCAGCAATGCACGGCCAGGGCTGCTTACCAATATGCTCGACGTGGTGATTCGGGGTCTTTTTTTAGAAACCAGAATGAGACTGATATCGCTCCGCTTCACCAGGTCCAACAAGTCATTCGTCCACTCTGATGGCGGATGGGGTTGGCACAGAGAGATTGCATCCTGCAAGGGCGTTGAGATGGCTTCTGGCAACGTCTCAAGAACGTGCCTGCTGAAGCCGCAATCCCTCATCGCCTCCACCATCTGCACCGCAGTGGTCTTTTGTCTCACAACCTTGAAGAAGCGCTTGAACATGAGAGTTCGGGGAGTGATTGCATCCCAGCGCTGATCCTCAAGCTTGTTGGCCTCGGGTAGTCGCGAGTTGGCGTAGTAAATGTCCGCCGGAGTAAGGCACGGCTGTCCACGAAGGCCGACGAATCGAGATTGGATCCATTCGAAAACATCCGGCCTCACTGGCGGCTGAGGAATCGGGGACTTTAGACTGAGCTCTGGGGAATCGTGAGTCGACAGTCGTAGACATTCTCGAGGGACTCCGCTTACCTGGGTCATGGCGTGGATCAACGTCTTCCTGGATGCCAAGCTCATATATCGAGGAGAAGCTATGCCACTTGAGCCACCTGGCTATCTGACACAGCAAGACTCTCAGGTCGACCCTCCCATGAGCCAGGTATTCAGGTGTCGTTATGTCGAGCTTCTGCTCCTCAAGGAGCAAGTGCAAGGCCATGAAAACGTCAACAGCAACTTTGCGACGACTATCGGGGTCTCGGCCCAGGGACATGGGCATGTATCCCGACAGCCCCATTGCCGCTTCACCCAACGACGAGGATGAATATTCCCTGGCAAGAGTAATGTGCCTGGATAGAAACTTGGGAGCAAAGGTTTGGTCACTCGTCGAAGATGAAGAATCGTCTGCTTCCTCATCCAGAGCCCACTGCCATCCCCTATTCATCATCCAGACCGGGCAGCCCAGAGCGTTTGCGGTTTCTCCCATTTCCATCGCCTTCCAGTTCTCAGACTCTCGAATCGAGCCAAAGGACCCGGACGTCGGTCTTTTCTTACAAACCGGCAGGCGTGCCGTCTGGAGCGCCCTAGATTCTGGTCGACCCAGGTTCAGAAACGAAGCAAGAAGAAGAATCGTAAAGGCAGACCACTCGATGCTGGCAACGAAATCTTCCTTGGCCTGCAGCCACTGCATGACGTGCAGCCAGCCGGCATGGACGCGACCTGCCATGTTGTTTGGTAGAACGCTTTTGCAAATGTCCAAGGCCCGACGAACCTGAGGACACGTGGGTTGCAATTGAATCCTCAGCTGGTGAAGACGCCCCTCTGTGTCCACGACATCGATGATGCCGCGCTGCCGAGGATAGCGAATGCCTACGATGCTGCCGTTGCTGACGTCTATGCACTCCGATTTCCTCTGCTTGACATCTCGGTCTGGCACTCTGCCGTGAAAATGTAAGCTCCTCGTGTCGTCGACGAACAAAAGAGACAAGGAGATCTTGGTGAGTTCAATCCACGGCGCCTGCGTGCTCAGCTCGTGGCGCCCGTCCATGGCTTCGGAGAGAACTAAAATGACGGACAGATTGTCATCGACCAGCTTTGACGAATCGACCACGTTCTGCACCTTCCACTGCTCCCGAGGCACCAAAGAGGCACTGACTTGCCCGAATTTCTCTTGTAAATTGACGTGGATGGTCATGAGCTGGAGACGCCTCTCGATGGAATCCTGGATCCCAACAAGAAGCTGCGTGCGTTGCTGCTCATCGGCTGCATATGGCGGTGCAGTGAGAATAAAGACTTTGGCCTGGCTACGAGCGGGCTGCCCTGACGTGGAGTAGCGAACATTTGAGTTATCCGAGGAGATTGTGTGGATTCGGGTGAACCGGATCTCATGCTGCAAACCGTCAAAGTCGTGATCATCGAGGCCCATGTTGTGGAGCCCCTCGTCCAGGCCAACGTCGACGGGCGTCTCCAGCAAGCTGCCAAGACTGGGATGAATAGGATGGAAGTTGGAGCTCGAGCGCCCATGGTCATGTCGTTTTGACGTTCCGCTATTGGGCAGCAGCGGTTGCTCGGCAAAGACCGACCGCTCGTGGGAGGCCGAAAGGTCTGCCCGAGCCAGCATTGAGCTCACCCGGCGAGAACTTCTCCGTGGAGCTGCAGAGCCATCGTTGTCCTGCTGTTCGAGAGAAGAAACAAGATCCAGTGGCTTTTCCAATTTGTCGCTCTTGCGTTGACGTTTTCCGGGCAAGGGAGCCCCGAAGCTTTCGCGAAAGTTTTGCTGCACCGGCGTGGATGTGCCGCTGGCGAAGCCGGGCTGCATGGAGCTTCGGCGACGCGTGGTTTTGTTTCTGGCCTTGGTGTGCTGGCCTACGAAGGGGTCTTCGTGGCTCAAGTACGCAAGCCGCCAGACGGTATACGAGCTATTTTCGCGATTCACAGTGACGCCTAAGATTAGGGGATCTTTCATATGCTGGGCGGATGCGACGGGTGGCCGGATCCGCTCTACGTGGAGCAGCTCCTCGGCGGGATCGAGAAAGGGCGGCTTCCTCCATGTGGCCTTGCGCGCTGCTCGGTGATTATGGGGGTCAAAGTCGGTGACGATGAGGCCGATATCTGCCAAGGGGTCTGTCAAGGACACGAGGCGGGGCCAGTGAGATTCCGGTTGCTCCATGGGCGCGTCCCACATGTTTTCGAGGGTTGATCTTAGGCTCAGATGGAGCGCCTTTGGGTTTCCCAAGGTCTCGGTCGAGAAAGTGGTTTGCTGGGAGCAGTTAAAAGCCGTGAGCTGCGACGAGACGAAGGAATTTGGCGGAACACGAGGAAACTTGAGCGAGACGGGCGCCACATTTTCCGTCTTTGCTCTCCGCTGTATAATGACGCCAACGGGGCCGGCGCAGGCGGACTCGACCTCGAAAGGCATGTGGACGACGTGGCTGGTGCCGGAGAGAAAGTAGATGTGGGCCTGAGTCTTGAGGAAGACGATGAGAGCCTTTTGCAGCGCTGGGGAGCCAGTGACGGGATTCTCGAGGGTGGTGCGATGGGCCTTTGTATCCTCAGACTTGGGGAAGTAGGCGAGCAGCGCTTGGATGACGGGCTCCTTTTCGAGGTCAAACCTGAAGGCTTTGCGGAAAATTCGGCCGCGGCACCAGACGACGCTGTTGCGCGTCGTCAGCAGCTCGTCCTCGACATTGTCCTGCCCCCCGTCGTCCGTCGTAATGTCCCAGGTGTAGGAGGAAGCTGGAGCGCCCGCAGGGATGAGCAGTTCGTCGACTGCGTAGCGAAGCCCTGATGGCTGGTGCAGCCCAAGGGACTTGACCGACGCCATGGTTGTTGATGATGAAGGGGCTCCATAGGCTGCGTGGCGGTGAATTTAGGAGCGGCCTCTGCATGCGCTCGGGCGGGAGAGGGCAGAAAGAAACGAAGGTTGTTGGAGGTGAAGTTGAGTGAGCCGCCGGCGCATTGTTGGAAGGTACGAATACGGCAGGGAATTATTCAATTCGCCGGTGGGTGGGGCTCCTGGAATGGGTGACGTAGATACAACTTACATATGTACGAATACGAAGTACGAAGTACTTTCTGCTTGTTCCCCCTGTCATCACCAACCTGTCGCCGCCAAACCGTCCTCCAACCCTCCCTCGAAACTCCATGCGCAGCCCTCAGGCCGCAATTTGCTCCCGCTAGAAACGTGTCTTTCTCGTCTTGGGAGTCACGTTGCGGCCGATCCCAGAATGAACCCCAACAAGCTGCCGCAATGACACCACAACCGCCCCAACCAAGGCGCAACCCAGACGGCAACAGCGCGCCCCCGCGATCCAGCCCCGATCCGCAACCCAAGGGGACGAAGCCGGTCTATCCGTTGCAGTACTCGCCTGCGGGTCGCTCGCCTGCCCGACACAAACGGCCGGACGCGGGTCGTCACGAACGCGAAAGGGGGGCAGACGACGACGATCAAGAGGAGGAAGCTGGCGAGCATGACGACGAGGTATCTGGCGACGACGAAGACGACGACGACGACGATGAGGAGGATGAAGAGGAAGAGGAGGAGGAAGAGGAGCCACAGCTCAAGTATGCGCGGTTGACCCAGCACCTGAGCCCCGTGTATCGCAATGGCGATGCGACGAGCGCCTTCATCGTCGCTGGCGACAAAATGGTGCGCTCCAGGCTCCTTCCCTCTCCCCATTGCTTTCAGCGTCAACTGACAGGGCTTCAGATAGTTGGGACGCACAATGGCAACATTGTAAGTCAACAGAGACTCGATTTCAAAGGCCCGGGCTAAACAAAAGTGATGCAGCATGTCGTCCAGCTGCCAACCTTCCAATCGCTGCGTGTCTACCACGCCCACTCGGCCTCTGTCACGAGCATCTCGATATCTCCCTTTCCGCCGCCGCTACCCAACGACAAAGGCGATGCTTCATTGCGCCCTGGAACTACCCAGGCGCGGCCTCCATCTCGACAATCAGACACTGCCTCGTCAGCTGCAGCATCGAGGAGGATCAAAGAATCCGCACCGCTGCCAAAGCTTGCCTCCAACGAGATATACATCTCAACTTCTTCGATGGATGGCAACGTCTGCATTCAGTCACTTGTGGACGTCAAGGATGTTCAGCTGCGAAACTTTGCCCGTCCGGTGCAGGCCGTCTGCCTCTCACCGGAATACAAGCTCGACCGGACTTATCTGTCAGGTGGCCTGGCAGGTCAACTTATCTTGACTGTAGGCGGGGGCGCTGGACGAAGCACGTCGACAACAACCGGGACGGCAGCCGCCGCCGCGTCTGGCTGGTTGGGCAGCATGGGTCTGAGCCACAACACTGGCAAAGATACCATCCTCCACTCGGGAGAAGGCACCATCAGCTGTATCAAGTGGTCTCTCTCCGGGAAATACGTGGCCTGGCTTAACGAGTACGGTATCAAGGTCATGCGCTCAAAGTTACATCTCGAAAGTGCAGACTCAGACCACGCCTGGCAACGGATTGCCCACATCGACAGGCCCCAGACAGACGAATGGGAGACCATGGCGGGTGTCTGGAAAGGCCGGGCTGAGTGGATCGATGAGAAAGCTATTGAGAGTGGTGATATGGGACGAGAGGTCCATGCCGATCCTTCGTCCGCTGCTGCCACTTCCATGAGGCTGCGAGACCACAATCTCATGAGCAAAAGAGCCGTGGAAAGGCTTCTCGTTGGTTGGGGGGGTACCATTTGGATCATCCACGTCCATGAAGGGGGGCCAGGGTCTCACAAGGACGCTGGCGAAAAGACCATCATTGGGCGAGCAGAAATTGCCAAGATGTAAGTCCAACGGGTCGAGCGCTAGGAGACGAAAAGCCGAGCTAACTTGCCGTAGTCTTCGAATGGACTGCATTATTTCCGGCATTTCCTTATATACCCAAAACTTGTTACTTGTCCTCGCGTTCTGTTCGCCACAAGAGGAAGACGAAGACGAAGACGAAGAGGCGGCTAAGGCCGCCAGGGACGGCAAGCGCGGCTTGTCAAAAGGGTCCGAGGAAAGCGAGCCGTCTGGAGGGTTGCGCTGTCGACCGAGCCATCAGCCTCCCGAGCTCAGACTCATCGATCTCAACTCACAAGCCGAAGTCGACAAGGACGGTCTGAGCGTGAGCCGATTCGAGAGGCTGTCTTCTGCCGACTACCATCTGGGAGTCTTGCCAGCTCACACAGCCGCGTCCGCCGTGGCGTCGAAAGGAACGCTCGAGGCACTCGCTGGGTTTGGGACCGATATGTGGAACGCTGCGATTAACCCCAAGTCTCTCTTCAGCTCCGGAGCGAGCATCAGGAGCAGAGACAGCGATGATGTGGGAAACGGCTCCAGAGCTGCAAGCACTACAGGGACCGTCCGTTCGATCAAGGGCGTCAAGCCAACAGTACACCCAGGTTTGGTGAAGCCGGGCGCGAAAATATTCATTCACAGTCCATACGACTGCATTCTGGGCACCAAGAGGGACCTGGCTGATCATCTTTCCTGGCTGTTGGAGCACCAACAGTACCAGCGAGCGTGGGAACTGTTGGACGAGAACCCCGACATTGTTTCTGCGGTGCCGGAAAGACTGGTCGACATCGTCTCGGCGCCATCCAAGCACCAACCAGGCACCGACGACTTTTACGACGACGAGTCCGTCTCGGATCCCACGCAAAGGGGTATCTATTCCTCGGCCGAGAAGGAGAAGAGACGGATCGGCGAGTTGTGGATTCAAGAGCTCGTCGAGGAAGGCAACTGGGAAACGGCCGGTCGGGTGTGCGGCAAAGTGCTCACAGCCCCCGATCGATGGGAGAAGTGGGTTTGGACCTTTGCGGGCGCAGAGAAGTTTGACGAGATTACAGACCACATACCTTCCACGCCGATGCACCCGCCGCTGCCCTCTACCATATACGAAGTTGTCCTTGGCCATTACCTACAGACGAACAAGCCCCGATTCAAAGAGCTTTTGGAGCTCTGGTCAACCGATCTCTTCAATATCAGCATCGTCAGCACGGCTTTGGAGAATCAACTCAAGTTCCGCGACGTCCGAGAAGACAGCGTCGACGATGGTGAAAAGGGGAGGAACTGGCGTATCGTCATGGAGAGCTTGGCGCGGCTATACGAAGCGGGCGGAAGGACGCGCGAGGCCCTGAAATTCTGCATCAAGCTTCACGATGCCGACTCGGCGTTTCGTCTTATCCGGGACGGCCACCTTGCGGAGGCGGTGGCAGACGACATTCCCAGCTTCATCGGATTGAGGGTAGACCCCGAGCGCCAGGATAAGATGAGTGAAGCGGAGCTCGTGGGAGCGACACGTGAAGCAATCACCCTCCTCGTCGACGAAGCGCAGCACGGCCTTGTACGCCCGGCAGTGGTGGTGGATCAATTGCAGGGACAGGAGCTTTACCGTTATCTGTACTTTTACCTCAGGGGTCTTTGGCGAGGAGAAGGCATCAAAGAACACATGGGCGAGAACATGGACCGGCTCGTCATGGACAGCCAGTCCTTGGTGGACGACTTTGCCGACCTGGCGGTGCATCTCTTCTCCACGTACGACAGGTCGTTGCTGATGGAGTTTCTCAAGTCGTCGACCTCGTACACATTCGAAAAGGTGAGACGGGCCCGGACCTCGCTCGCTGCCTCTTGGCCGTACTGACCGTCTCGCCTTAGGCCGTGCAAGCGTGCGAATCGTTTGAATACCATGATGAGCTGGTGTATCTCTACTCCAAGACGGGCCAGACGAAGCGCGCACTCTATCTCATCATCGACGGCCTGAAAAACGTGGAAAAGGCGATTGAGTTTGCAAAGGAACAAGACGATCCAGATCTGTGGGAAGACCTGCTCAACTACAGCATGGACAAGCCAGGCTTTATTCGCGCGCTGCTCGAGCAGGTCGGAACGGCCATCAACCCGATCACGCTGGTGCGACGGATACCAGAGAGGTTGGAGATCCAGGGGCTCAGGGAGGGGCTCGCGCACATGATGAAGGAGCACGAACTCCAGCACAGCATCAGCTCGGGCGCAGTGCGCGTCTTGCGCAGCGAGCTGGTGACGGCCCAGAACGAGCTACGTGCGGGGCAGCGCAGGGGCATCAAATTCGAGGTGGTGGTGTCGTCCACGGGGCAAACAAGGGTCAAGCCCAGCCGGGCCACGAATGGTGCTGAGACGGCCTCGACCAGAGACGACGGTGTCGACGACAAGACGGAACACGACGGGCTAGCCCCGCTGCCTGGACGTTGCGCGAGCTGCGCCGAGCCCTTTACCGAGTTTGAAATGGAAACGCTCGTGGGTTTTGCTTGCGGACACGTCTTCCACCTCGGCCACTTGCTGGAGATGCTCCGCCAAGGCAAGAAGTCGGAAGTGGATCTTGGGGGGGAGAATGGCGAAGGTGGCAGATACTCGGTCGGCATGAAGGTCATGAGGGCCCGGTTGCTAAGAGACAGGGTGAGAGACGGCTGCCCCATCTGTGATGCCATCTGCGATGTGAAGGCTACGTAGATGGACGGGCAGGACTCTCATTTAGACTCCTGCTTTAGCAAGGGGTGATTCGGAGCCAGTCTTTGTGTGTTGGGCTTCGCACATCTCTTGATATCGTCTCGTCGTTTGCACCGAGTATTCGATAGAGGCCTAATTGGGTCATTGCCTCGGAGATGTCTTGAAAGAAGGACTTGAAAAGGGAGACTTGAAAGGAGAGAGCAGGTAGTGGAGAGAAAATGACATTTTTTCTTCTTTTTTACTATGCGCCGTCAACCAGACTGGCGCCATCTAAGTACAAAGAGCAGTATTATGACGCCTTTATCGCCGGCGTTGGATGCAAGAGGCTTGATGCAAACCATGTACGTTTTCCCGGCTTCCCAACCGCCAAACGACTCGTCAAAGTGCAGGGGAATCAATAAAGGAAATATTCGTCAGGCCGTCAATCCATGGCTTCGCCGGTGCGTGTCCCGTCGAGGGACCTCGATTCTCCTTTCCCCCCTTAGAAGAGGAAGGCAACGGCCATGGCGCCGGCACCGATGGCAACGCCACGCACCACGCTGACCGAGTTGCTAGCACCGGTCGAGACGGGGACGGGCGAGACGGTGCCGGAGGTGGGCTGGTAGTCGTCGGTCGGAGTCGGGGTGATTTCGGCATCCTCGCTGGTGCTGGTCGAGGGGGCAGACGAGTTGCCCTTTGTCATGGTGGTGGCCCTGGTCAGGGTGTTGGTGGCCCTGACGACGCTGGCACGAGTCTTGTCGGCGGGCGAGACGGCGGCGTCAACCTTGGCGCTGGAAGAGCCCGGAGCAGGAGACGGATAGCCGGCCTGGGAGGCGGCCTTGGAGGGCGCGGAGTGGGCACCCTCGGTCGACATGGAAGTCTGGCAGATGGTCGAGTGCACGATGGTGCACATGTTGACAGAGTGGACGAGCGATCCTGGAGAGAAGCGTCAGCCACGGCTCTGGGCCAAAGCAGAAGACGACGGGACTTACCGGCCATGGTCATGTACCCAAGGTCCTGGGGAGCGGCCGTCTCGGTGGATGCACCGTTGGCTGGAGAAGAGCAAGTCAGTATATCGCGGCTGGTGTTGATGGCTTATTGGGGGAGCTCACTGTAAGGGGACACGCCCATGACGCCAGCGACGAGGGTGCCGACGAGGAGCACAAGGTTGGTCGAGAAAGCCATGGTGAGGGCAGGCATTGTCGCTGAGCTAGACGAGATGTTCTGTCGTGGGTGGTGTTTGCTGGTTTGACGAAAGTCGGTTGAGAGAAGGATTTCTGTTGCTTCTCTGTCAGAAACTGAAGAGGGTCTGGATGACTTCAAACCGATGATTCCGAGCTTCTTTGCCTGCCCTTAAGAAGGCCCGGCCTCGGGGGCAGGGAGAGGGTGTCGAGGGGGGGAGGGATGGGGTTGGAACGCCATGAAGCAGAAATGTGCGATATTTCGTTCCTGCTAGGGCGAGACAAGACCAAGCCCGCTACCCGACGAAACAATAGCGAGAGAACATACCTTGGAAGCTTTTGGTCAAACGGGTGGCCGAGATGTCTCAGAGCGAGGGTTGTGGCTGGGAGGTGGTGAGGTGAAATGTGGTCGGTGGTGAAGGGAGGAGGAGGGAAGAGGAACAGAATTTTTGAACGGGGACGGGACGAGATAACAAGGCGCTGATTGTTTTTGCCTTGAAAAACAGGCATCAGTCAGAGGACAGCAGGTGGGCTGTTTGCGCGTTGTGAATCATGGCTCGTGGACTGAACAGGCAGAGGTCAAGAGGGGTTGCCGGGCAGCTGGCCGATCCAGATAAAGGCACAGATTACCGATTCACTGCAGAGACCAGCTACTACTAAGATTCTCGGCCCGTGAGCAAGACGATGTCGGCTTCGCAACGGCTCGACTCACGTGGCCTCGCTCTTCAGACCCCGGATAGCTAGAGTGGCTAGTGAGGAGATGGCGTCACTTAATGGCCACTGCATTCCCCCGCGCGAGAGGCGATTGGAACTTTGGACTCGCGCTTGGCTGGGGAAATTGTCAAGAATTGGATACTACCGCTTGAGACAAAAGGCCCCAGAGGAACGAGCTCGGAACATGGGCAAAGATTGGCAGGGAGCCCTCGACGGAGAAGCACGAGACGAAACGGATGGTGATGCAGGCTTGGGCGTGGCTAGCCGACGAGCCACAGGACTGGAGCCGGCCATGACGGACGGATGGACCTTGGAGTGGACGGACGGTGGCACCGAGCCGTTTCATTCTGTGGTGCCGTCGAGCGAGTTTGCAGTTGCCTAGACAGACGGCGTAGCGATGCTTGTGGCAGGTGGTGCAGCATGCCAACTTCGGTCAGGCAGCAACCGTGCCGAGACGATGAGAGCTTGGTGTTTACTCATCTAGATTCTCGCTGCTCATCCTCAGGGGGGGGCTCGTCTGCACACTGGAGAGCTGTCCAAGGTGCGGGGTCCAGACGCGGCACGCCCAAACGAACCGCTTTACGCGTCCAAACCCCCGACGCGCCTGGAGGAGAAAATTGCATCATCGCCCAACACCGTGAGGAATGGAAATTGGTGTCGGTTTCCGTTGGTGCCTGTCGCGACGCGACGGCGTCTGAGTCAAGGCGGGCGTTTTCTCGCGGTTCAAGTGCGAGGTTTGACTGTGGCGGCCCGATTTTTGATTGGCTATCGGGGTCGGGCCGTTCTCCTGGTTCTGTATTTTAATTGGTCTGCGCGGTTTCCAGAGTCGTCATTCCCTGTTCGTCCAATAGCCGGGGTTTGACTCCCCGAATCTTCTCTTTTTGCACTTGCCGGCAAAGTTGCCGTCGCGAGCATCTCGATTTTACTTCCCTTTTATCTCTAGGCAGGCACTTCTTATTTCTGTTCGTTATTTTTTTCCATCGCCACTTCGTAGAGACAATCGATTTACTACGAGTTACGCGGTGGGACCATTCGTAAATTCGTAAATCGTTGGCGTATTCAGTAAGTGATTGTTCGTACCAAGTACGAGTTACCCTATACCGAAACAAACAGGGCCAGGACCGTCTTTGCGCAGTTGGTCATACATACTTGGACGCACATACAAAGTACGAATACCGTTATTCACTCGGAAATGTAGACAAGTTGACCTTCAGTGTTCAGGCAGGGTTACTCAGAGCATCACCCGCTTGCATTGTTTTCCATGTCTTCGCATCACACGCGCGACTTCGAATTACGTACGCAAACCGTAGCAAACACGCCCCTTCAAACCCTCTGCCTCGCATTACCCCAGGATCCAAGCAACCGCCGCCATGGTGGCCCCGTAAGCTGCGACACAAAGAATCCAATCTAGCGCCCCCCTTTCCAGCAACCGCACGAGCCCCGACTGCGTCAGCGCCGTCCCAACACTTGCCCCGACGAGCGCCACGACTGTCATGCGACCTGCAAAGTCCGGGATAATGGCAAACGTGACGACCGGCACAAAGACCGCCACGAACATGGCAAGGGCAAGCTGCGAGACCGACGTCGAGAGCGACGTCTCGGCCGAATCATGGCTTTGCCGAGGGCGTCGCTTGACCGACGCGCTGCTGTGGCCTGCCTCCGACTCGGGCTCCTTGCGGCTCGGTGGCGGCATGACCACCTCGTCAACCAGGCCGAGAGCCATGGCTGTCGCCTCGCCGACGTCCGCCACCAACTCTTCTGCAACGGGCAACTCTTCTCTCACCAGTGACACCAGATCCTCGGGCAAATCGAGAAATCTCGTCTCTTCTTCTGCCACTATCTGACTGTTGGTGAGATAAGATTTGTATCCGTATATCTCGGTCAGCGATGGAGCCGGCATGTCGTGCGTCTTCAAGAACGAAGTCATGACCTGGTCTGCGAGCAGTCAGCAAACGATGCGAGCCCTCGGCCAAATCTCGGCATACTGTATTGGCACAACTTGTAGCCAATCTGGCCCAAAATCTCCGTCCTCTGCTGCCCCAAAGCGCTGTTGGCCCAACGTTCGTGCCGACGCGAGGCGGGAACAGCCCCGTAGCCCCTGTCCTTCGAGTCTTTCGAGTCCAGGGTGCCAAGCTCATTCTCCAGGTCCACCAGGTCTGCTTGCATGTAGAGCAGGAGCCGGTGATTGAGCGCCTCGAAACGCCGATACATGGGCGTGATTGGCGGTCCTCCGAGGCCCCCGACCAACTTTGCTGCCAAGAGTTGGTAGCCACTCATCGGCAACTTGCCTGCTCCATAGCCGGGCTGGACGGTGCTTGGGGCCGTTTGCGGCATTGTCACACTGGCCAAAGATGCGTGGCTGTGAGCCATGGGAGGGGATCCATAGATGTCGGAGAGGGCCTGTGGACGCTGATATAACGGACCTGAATGCGCGCCGCCGAGCCCAGGGTAACTAGAGGACCAGTTCAATTGCGGCCCGGGATCGACCACCCTCCCATGAGCAACACCCTCATGGAGACTGTCCAACACTGGTGGCGCAGACATGTTGGAGAAACCCGATACGTGGCTAGCGCCGACTCCAGCTCTTTTATACACCGCCTCCAGAGTTGCCCTTGGAGTCGCGACCGGAGACACTGACACCAGGTAGTCGAGGGCACTTGGCCGACGACGCGGACGGGGGGCGTGGTAGATGCCCGACCCCGACTGATTATGTGACGCGAGCACAGATCCCCCCCGACCTGCCGTTTCATCACGATACTCTGTCTCATGCGGCACCTGTGCCGAGGCTGTGTCGTTCTTCTTGACGGGCATCGGGACGCGACTCGACAAGGTTGGCGTCTGGAGAAGCGTTGATCGCGAGGCAAACGTCCGCGAAAGTGGCGTGCGAGGAGTCGCGGCCAAGGGCTCACCCTCGTCGGGAATGTCTTCCACCGTTGTGCCCAGAGGATATTCCCTGCCGTCGCTCGGTGCTGGCAAGGGGGATATACTCTCTGGAAGGAGAGGTGCAAAGACGTCATCTACCATGAGCCGCTCGACGGCCTGATCAACGGATCCCCCCTCGACGAACTCTTGGGCTGCAATATGCGATCCGCCTTGAAACGACCTCTCGTACCGTCCATCGTGGTCGTCGGCCGCGGCCGGTTTCGCGCCTGGCGAATCTGGTCCAGCATCGTCCATCTTGCAGTCAATAGATACTGGAGCATGACCAGGCTGAACCTCGACCACTGCATCATCCATGATAGCAGACCTTGTTGACTTTGCGCTGCCCTTCTTCTTGCTCAGTTTCGTCTGCACGAATCCCCCCCCCCCCCCCCAGACGGATTGGATAACTTGGAAGAAACCAGAAGCTTCGCAAGGTGCTAGGAGCGCAAAGGCGGGTTGGCTGCGCAGCCGATCAACAACAGTACGGCGCACACATGTCGTGCCAAGGTCGATGGATATCTTGGCCCTTTCTCCGAGTCGCACATGAAAGCCCCCGAGCCCAGAGGCGCCGGCAGCGGCGTACGCGAAACGCGCGGGAAATAGACGCACTATCCACGCAATGACGAAAAAATCTTTCAAAATCTGTCAAGAGCAGAAACTTGAGTCAGCTCGCGCAAGTTGGGCCGTGGTGTTGTTATGCATATAACCGCAGGCAGATCTTGTGGTGCATGGTGTTCCGACGTCCCAGGAGTGCGTCCGCGCAAGGAGGGATTTGCAGCGACGACCGGTTGTCCCCTGGGGACCAAGGGGACAGACGAGGTCGACCGGATCGAGGCATTGGCTTGCCAGCTCGACTGTGAACCGGGCGGGCGGGCATTTCCGGCGTGGAATTGGACGTCGGCCGAATCAGCGCCAGGACAGCTGGGAAGCTGGGTCGCACAGCAGCGCCGCTGGCCAAGCAGGTTCGATGCTGGCTGGGAGAGCTTGGTGCCCGACGGAGCTATGACCCTGCCGCCTGGTGGAGGTCATGAAGTGACGGTGCCAGGATGAGAGACTTGCTTCTTCTGTGGCGTCTGTTGATAGGGGCGCGTTGACACATTTCCAGATGCGGGAGTCGGCGTTGTCTGCTAGCAAGTACGGAAGTACATGATACCGAGACAAACCTTGTCCTCGGTCCGGGATTTATTGCGCGCCGAACCCTAAGTACCTATGTGCTCCGTACTGTAAACGCATCAAAACCCTTGCGCTGGGGCATCGTGGAGATGTGCAACGAGTCAAAGGACCCAAAGGACCAGTAGAGCTCGCTGTTGCGGCATACCTACCTGTCCCTCGACCGAGGCTTCTCCTCTCGCATCAAATCACACCACCAAGACCGAGCATCGCGCGTGGCCGGCCGCTGCTGAAAGGAATCAACCCGCAGACGACAACATCACCGACCATGTTTTCTCACGCGTCATGATATAAATCGCGCGTCGTCTCGTCTGGCGGCAAGCTCTGCATGAACCTTCTGTCGTGTTCGCAACCATTGGCGCCACATCTGCAGTCCTTCCTCCGTCACGCAATGCGCTCCAGCCCGACTGCGGAGCTGAGGGGATACCTGCTGAGCGGTATTCTCTCGCGTCGAGGATGCCTCGTCGCCCATCTCGTTGCAACGAGGCCTGCTCTGGTTGGGTGGAAGTTGCCCGGGATTGGTCCTGTCAGGGCTCTCCACGCAGCGCCCGAGACCACCACTACACCCTCGCGACGGCCCGCCGTCCCCTTCCGAAAGCAATTGAAGGACGAGGCCAGGCAGGCCAAGAAGCAGGGGAAGACAAAGTCAAAGGGCGAGTCTCAGGTGGTTGAGGGGTGGGAACTGACCATTGGAATCGAGATCCACGCCCAACTCAACACGTCGCGCAAACTCTTCTCTTCGGCAACCACATCCTTCAACGACGAACCCAACAGCCATGTCGCGCTCTTTGATGTCGCCATGCCCGGCAGCCAGCCCCTGCTGCAAAAGGAAGTTCTGCCGCCTGCCATTCGAGCGGCGCTGGCTCTCAACTGCCATGTGCAGCGTGTCAGCCGGTTTGACAGAAAGCACTACTTTTGGTGGGACCAGCCCTCGGGATATCAGATAACCCAATACTACGAACCTCTGGCAAGGAACGGGCACATTACGCTGCTTGCTCGGGACGGCATTGCCTCCGAGGACGGCGAGAGCGTCACGGTGGGGATCAAGCAAATACAGCTCGAACAGGACACGGCCAAGACGCTCGCGCAGACCGGCAACGTGCACTGGCTGGATTTCAACCGCGTGGGAGTGCCCCTCATCGAGATCATCACCGAGCCGCACATGCATTATCCACGGACCGCCGCAGTCTTTGTTCGCAAGGTGCAGCTTTTGCTCAACACGGTCGACAGTTGCGTTTCCGGCATGGAGACGGGCGGTCTCAGGGCTGATGTCAACGTCTCTGTGCGGAGAAGCGGTGACTCGACCAGAGAACTCGGGACGAGAACCGAAATCAAGAATCTGAGCACAATCAAGGCAATCGAGGACGCCATCATAGCCGAACGAGATCGCCAGATCAGGGAGCTGGAGGCCCGTGGGGTCATCGCGGGAGAAACGCGCGGCTGGAGCCTCGGCTCCAAGGAGACGAGGCGGCTCCGAGGCAAGGAGGGCGAGGTGGACTATCGCTACATGCCCGACCCTGACATTGCTCCTCTAGTGATTGGCGACGACCTCGTGGAACACTTGCGGACGTCGCTTGCCGTGCTGCCCGACGTTGAGACGGACAGGCTGGTCGACGAGCTTGGCCTCACGTCAAAGGACGCTCTGTCGCTCATCATGTTGGACATGGGAGCTCGTGTCGAGTACTTCTATCGGGTATTGGACATTCTCGATGCCAAGATCCGAGCCGAGTGTGGCCCGTCGGCACCTTCAGACTTGAAAAGCTACTCGACTCTGGCCGGAAATTGGATCATTCACGAGCTCGGCCGGCTCACGACATACAAAGCCGGGCCACTGGCCTCGGGGGAGCTTTCGTTCACGCCCGACGGTGAATGTTCCCAAGTCCCCGCCTCTGAGCTATCGCAACTGCTCTACCATCTTTACCGCAAACACATCACGGGCAAAGTAGCCAAGGAGATTATCGTGTCGGTATACCTCGGCGAGCTCGATGGCGGCGTGTTGCAGGCCATTAAGGCCAATAATCTCTGGTTCAAGGAAGTTTCGGAGCAAGAGTACTCTGCGCTGGCGGATGCTGCCGTGGAGGGGGAAGAAAAGCTGCTTCGGGCGTTTATCAAGTATGATAAGTTTCCGCAGGGCAAGCTCATGTACCTTGTGGGCAAGATGATGCGCCTTGGGCCGACGGAGCGAATTGACCCTGCAAACGCTGAGAGTGTGCTGAGGGCAAGGGTCGAGGCCATGCGGGAGCCGTGATGCAAGGCTGTTTCCGCCACCGCTGTCGCTTGGGGGGTCTCACGAACACTCACTCATGCCGTCGGCCGCGGCGGTTGGCTGTACTAGGACACGAGACGGCCCCAGTGTCGACGGGACACGAATCATAGGCACACGGTACCACGTCCCGTCTCACTATAGTATGACACGAAGCAAACAAGATGGGACGAAGCTGCCTCGGCCATCCTGGCCATCAACGACAGCAATGGTGACTGAGCTTATCAACGCCTCACCGGATGATGCGGTAGAGCTGACCTTGTCCGCCCTCGTCAGTCGGCGACTACGATCTTTGACGCTAAATGTTCAGTTCTGCCATGACTCCATCCAAAGTCGGCGTCGGCCGGGAACCTGGATTACTTGGGTCGATTCAACCCTCGACTACCACTGAGGATGTGCGGACTCGCCACGTCCTCTTTTCCGTGCCTTCTATTCAGGACACCACCAGGACTCTAGATGTGCCTTTGGCCAGTGAAGCACAACCATCCCGGCCCACATCCCGTCTGCCGCTGAATAACTCGAGGCCATCCTTGAATTCTTCGACTCGATCATCGAACTCGGCCACGTTGTCGGCAACGGCCTCTGTGGCTCCCAGCCCGTCTTTGACGAGAACCATTGCGTCAGCCACGGAAACCGAAGTACTAGATGCCAATGGGCCGCTGCGCAGCCAGAAAGACCCGGAGGGTTTCTCGAATCCAGCCACGACTGCTATAATTGTCGGCATCCTACTGGTGTTGGCGGCTTGCGTGTATGCTATTTGGCTCATGATACAGGGTAGGGCAAGGGAGCGACGCAAAAGCGCTTCGACTGACCCTTTGTCGGGATGGTCCCAGGGAAGTGGATTGCCGATGCATCGTCTGAACCATGACGACGGACAGGTTGCGATTGCCGGGTCGGACACGTGGCCCCCGGCCCGAGGCGCTGATGATGCGAAGACGCCGACCTGGACTTCAACGCAGAGCTCGCCGTGGATGCCTAGCACTCCCGGGAGCCAGCAGTCCATGTGGCCCCGGCCACACAGGGACGGGTTATCCAGCTACCATTGGAGCGGGCCGGCAAGCAGTTGTAGGTGGAGGGAAGAACAGGCGTGGCCGAGGCATACGGGGGTCCATGGCAGACGAACCCATCCGGCAATGGAGATGGCACCGTTCTAAGTGGCCCCTGTTGAGGCCTTGGGTCCAACTTTGGACAATCTCGTCTTGACATGAGATGAGAGTACAGTCGCGAACGCTCTTTGCAAAGGCAAATAGGTAGCCAATGGGTGCAGATGAAGAAGGCTGGCAATGGAGAGAGAACAGTTCTGCGCCGTGCAAGATGGCGCTGCACCCTGACCTTGACCTGACCTTGACCTGACCTTGACAAGCATCCGAGGCAAGCATGCGGCTCTTTCTCTTCAATGCTTCAGCCTCGGATGCTTGCGCCGACCGAACGCCCCGCTGCAAGGAGGTGAGGCGTTGAGACGCTGGTGAGAGACAAAGCAACAGCAGAAGCAGCAGCAGCAAGGGGCATCGGGCATCTCGATGGACTAGTACTGCCTGCCTACGTCATCAGGGGAGCTTTCCCTCGGTACGACTTGGGAAGTTCCCTTTTCTGTCACGCCCCGCGCGCTGAATCATCCATGACATCATGATATCGGAACGGAAAAGGGAAGGTAGGTGCAGAAGGAAGCAACGTACTACATATGTACATGGGTATATAAACCACGCTCCTTCTTCGCCCGCGCAGGTGCTTGGGCAATCCGTCCCCCATCCTCAACCTCTGACCACTGCCGTTCTTCACCCAAGCCAATCACTCAACCACCCGGAGACGTGCCCTGACCCCAGATCCGCGCGAGAAGCAGACGACCCAGCAACAAGCCCCGCAAAAATGACGTTTCTCTCGGGAAAGCTTGTCCGCCTCGCAGGCCCCGCCTCGCGGCTAGCCGCCACCCGTGCCGCCGCCGCCCCGCGCGCCTTCGGCACATCTGCCGCCGTGTGGAAATCGGCGACGGAGACGGTCAAGGACGGGCTCAAGGCCGTTGACAGGACCGTCAGCGAAAATGTCGTGATCCCTGGGCTCGACGCTGCAGGTACGCCGGTTTCCCTGCCTCGCCCCTCTTCTCCTTTCCAACCCGAGCTTCGCGCTGCTCGGTGCCGGGGCTGAGAGCACGCGTCCCGCTGACATTCTTCGTCCGTCTTCAGCCAAAGTCAAGGAAGCCGCTCAAAACATGACCAAGGGCGAGGTCAAGGGTGAGGTCAAGGGCAAGGCGCAAGAGATGAAGGGTCAGGCCAAGGGTGCCGCGCAAGAGGCTGCCGGCAAGGCAAAGGGTACGGCTGAGGAGGTGAAGCGGAAGATGTGAATGGGTCGATGGGTGGAGAGGACAACTTGGGCGGCGAACGACTTTGCATGTACAACATCCGTACCAACAAGTTTCCTAATGACAAGGAGTAGTCTTGGCGCAGACTCGTCAATTCAGACAACTACAGCAAGGTCGGTGATTGGTATGCAGATTGCAAAAATATCACCACATTTCCACCACTTTCCGAATAGGCAAGTGTGCAAGGTGCCCAGCCGCCTTCCGTGGAATGACAGGCATGTGAGGGGCGATTGCAAAGCTCAGACGCACACCTTGTCAGACTGCATCGGTGGCCTTGGGCTGCTTCGGGGTATATGAGAATTGTCCGAGAGGAAACCTGACCCAGGTCGTATCCTCGGTCATGAGGCCCGAGCCGCCCGTGTAAAAGGCAGCCAGCGCGCTGAGGATGGCGAAGACGCCGCCAGCACGGTTGACCCGGATGGCGGCGGTAACATGCGTCGTCGAGACAAACTGGGCGATGCTGAGGAACAAGTAGGTCAGAGCGAGGAAGCCGAAGACGACAAGAATGGCAATGTTTGTCTTGAGGGCGGCCATGAAGAAGATGAGGGTGAGGAAGAACCAGAGAAAGAGGAAGATGCCGAGAGCAAAGCTGTAGGCACGCTCGTCGCCATGGTAAGCTTGCTTGATACCGAGCGACGGGACAAGGAACATGGCAAAGGCGAGCCAAAAGGCGCCGTAGGAGCAGTGGGCCGTGGTGCCAAATGTGTTGCCGACGCGAAACTCCATGATACCGGCGATGAATTGGGATGCGCCGCCAAGGAAGACGGCAAGGCCAAAGACGGCCTGGTCGGGGCCGACGTCGCCCATTGGATTGGAGCCGGGAAGTCTATGTTGACATGAGCCAACGTTTAGAGAGAGAAGGAGAGGCGCAACAGTCGCGAGACTTACCCGGCACCGCATTGGTAGAGACCGAGGACAAACGTGGTCAGGGCAAAGCTGATGAGGCCCAAAGGTCCGGGATTGGCAACCTTGAAGAACGGGGGGTCGCTGACTTGAGAGACCATGGACTGATGGGGCTTGCGGTTGATGCCATTGGCCGCATCTCCAGCACCGTGGTGACGGTCGGTGTAAGCCTGCTCTGCAGTCGTTGGAACTGCCATGATGATCTGGTTTCTTGCCCTCGGTAAGCGATATTGAGCAGCTGAAGGGGAACAGTTGAAGGGGAACAGTCGTTCTGACAGACAGTGGATTGACGCCGGGCAGGTGAAGGAGGATAAATGTCACGGAGCCGGGAATCCGTCTGTTTGCCGCTTCTTATACGAGCGAGCCCAGCTCTCGATGCCGTACCATATATTCATACTTGGTACTAGTACCAAGTCCCAAATCGCGATGCGGGGTCACGACCATCGTCGAGCCAACACCAGACACCAGGCCAGGCAATGACACAGAGTTTCGCGATTCGATTTTTCCAGTGGCGGCACCGACAGAGGCCGAGCGAATGGCGGCAGCAGGCGGTCCACGCTTTAGTCATGGAGCTCGGCATTGCGAGTGAGATGCCATCGAGGGCGCGCTAAGCGAAGGGTTTAGCAAACGGGGCGGGCGTGAAGAAGCCATCTAGCCCGGCTCAATGCACGCATGTATTTGATGGATTGGACGTGAGAAGAGAATGGGGGCCGGGGGGCGCCCTAGGTGGAGGGATACTTGACTAATAGGTAGGTCTGATTGACTAAGAGGCCATGATCCCAGAGTCTTTGGTGATGACGGAACGTGGAGATCACGAGACCTTTAGCCCAAGCCCTTCTTGGAAAAGAGCGGGGCAGCTATCAACCTTTGACATCATCGCATTCCGTACTAATGACTTGAGGCCGAGCACAGGGCATTCTCATCTTCCAACGGCTCTCCCTCTCCTTATTGATTTCCTCATCGTCGTTCATGATGCTTAAGAACTCGACCGTGGCCTTGTGCTGCTCCTCGTGCTCACTCCCTCTGTCGCTCACGTCACCGCCCTCGACTTGGAGAGGCTTCCCTAGTCACCGGAGTCTGGCGTCGCGCAGATGCAGAGACAGAAGCAGCAGCAGCAGCAGTAGAAGCTGGAGGAGACACGCCTCGACATGCTCAAACTTGGACGGCGACACTTCCCCCGCTTGGCCGCGCTCATCGCATCCGACTCCCTACGAAATCTTCGACATGCACAAGGCTGCTCCCTACCCCAAGCGCCGCTTCTACCAGCTCGTCAAGCTCTACCACCCTGATACCCACGACCATCATATTCGCGCCCCCCCGTACCTAGCGCCGACGTCGTCCGTCAATCCCTCTCGCAGCCTCCCCCTGGCCACGCGCCTCGAGCGTTATCGTCTTGTCGTGGCCGCCAACGACCTCCTCAGCGACCCGGAGAAGCGGCGCCTTTACGACGCCCATGGCATTGGCTGGATCCAGGGCCACCGAGCCGCCGACCTCGGTGCCGTCGACCGCGCCTGGCGCCACCAGCCCAACAGCGCCGCCCGCAACGCCACCTGGGAAGACTGGGAGCGGTGGCGGGAAGCCCGCGACGGGCGGCGCCGCGAGCCCACGTACATGAGCAACGGTGCCTTTGCCACCTTGGTCGTCATAATGTGCATGTTGGGCGCCGTGACCAAGGCCGACCGCGCCGAGGCCTCGGGCGCCCACTTTGTCGAATCGACGCAGCAGAGGCACGCAGCCATTGGCCAGGACATGCTCAGGAGCAGCACGGCGTTGGCGGGCAGGTCCAAGGACGAGAGGGTCGACTGCTTCCTGCGGGACAGGGAGAGCGCCGCATGCGATTATGCACCGAGTAGATGTAACACTCCTCGGCAACCCGACCGACCTGCATGAATACGAGCCACAGATGGATGATTCCATCTCGGGCGGCGTCGGAATCTTGCTCGAAGGCGCAGCTGGACGAGGAACATGGGGAGGATGCCGGTTGGCTGACGTGGAAGGCGGCGGCCGTTGGTGACATTTTCTTTATCCCCTCATGCACGACAGACTTCTCAGTGGTGAGCAACCCTGGTATATTCCGCAGAGAAAAGGGGCGAAACCGCGGGTCACATCTCCCCGGCACGCCATGGACAGGTCTAACAGACACTAGACCTTGTCGCGAAGCGGCCAATCGACGACCAACCACCCACCAGGGCAAAGAATACAAAAGGAAAGCCTACACCTTCATCATATATGCATGTCCTCAAAAGAGAACGACCCATACGAGGGCCCATGGGGCTACCGGCTCTTCTGGAGCCCTCGGACCATGGCTGCGTCTCCCACCACCGAATGAGAGGCCGGCCTCGAGGCGCCGAGGTGGGGAATTGGACGCTTTCTCCTTGTCCAATTTGAGGCCAAAAGGGCCGAAGTGCTTGCGGGATTCTCCGCCCGTTGTTGGGGAGCGTGCTGGAGCAAGTGGATTTGGCCAAGGTTGTTTGTTGTTGTGCGGCCGCATGAGGTGCGCATCAAAACTCCCTTTGTCTTTGTACAGTATACTACAGAAAGGAGAAGGGAGGGACCAAGAGTTGGATGATTGTCCATGTTCTTCTCTGTCCTCTGCCCCAAGAGGTTCTTCTGTACCCCTTGGTACCCGTGACGGTCCTTTTGAAGGCAGAGGTCGAGGAGGTCGAGGTCGAGGTCGAGGCAGAGATGTAGGTAGGCCGACCGAGGGAGGCAAGGATGTAATAGAGAGACAAAGCAGAGATGAAGATACCAGCCCGGTCCATCCGCTGCTTGTTGTCAAGAGTTGTCAGAACAGAGGTCCTATGGCCCTGACATGATAAGAAAGAGGATGATGAATGCACGAGTGATGGCTGTGGCTGACGAGTAATGGCTGACGAGTGATGGCTGACGAGTGATGGCTGACGAGTGATGGCTGACGAGTGATGGCTGACGAGTGATGGCTGTAAGAGGTTGTATGTGTTCGGAGCAGTTGGGAGGGACGTAACGGTCCCGGTCTCGGCGGCTGTGCCCCATGTTCCGACTATATTGCCTCCGTACACGATGCTTCTTTCCGAGGAGAAGTAACGTCGATGGAAAAGGATGACGTATAAAGAGATCGAAATCACGTGTCCAGTGCCTATCAGTTGGTCAGAAGGGTTCAAGCCCGGACAGAGAAAGCTGTCTGACCTGTGTCCTGAGGCGCCTTGGCTTCGGCAGCGAAGCTGGTCTCTGCAATGTCCTCGAGAGAACATTTACGCGTCTCAGGCTCAACTCTGGTTGCTGCCGCTTTGCTAGTGGAAACCCGAAAAAGTGGCGTAAATCCTGTCCGTTTACTGGTCAGAATCGAGATGCGTATCAACTTCCTCATGAAGCTGGAGATGTGGGCGTCGTCATTGTGTGGGCCAGTTATGTGGTGTTGAGGAAGGGAGCCAGTGCCTGTCGCAGGCGAAAAGGGCCGCGGGTAGGGAGGTATCCGCCGACTCAGCCTGACAGTCAATTAGCCTCCAATCAATAACGTCAAGCCGAGAGCCCGGGCCAACAAGCACATCCCCCATCCTCTTCGCCGAAGCTCCAGGTACGGGCTCTTCTGCCGTTGCAGATTCGCTTCCGACGCAAGGACCCCCCCCCCCAGCAGGAGGTAAATCGGGGCGGCCTTTACTCCGTAGCGGCGGCATCCCTGGCATTTTGTACAAGTACATCTCTTCCATAAACCCGACAAAAGCCGACCGAACCACTTGAGCCGAAGCTCCGCATCGTCACCACGACCAGACCTCGTTCCAGTCGCCATTTTGCCTCTTTTCAATCACCATGCCTCTCCGTCCCCGTCACCGTCTCCGCCTGCGGCTCCTCCCGCCCTCGTCCTCCCCCACCCTCCGCCGCCTCTCCTCCTCCTCCTCTCTCATCCGCGTCACAAACATCCCCGCCGCCTCGTCCGGCCACATCCGCCTCCTCGAGCTCAACCGGCCCGAGGCCCGCAACGCAATCTCAAGGGCCCTGCTGGCCGACCTCGGCGCCGAGCTCGACCGCGTCCACGCCCAGTACGGCCGCCGCGGCGACGAGCTGTCGGCCGCCGTCGCCGCCGAGCTGGGCCCCACGAGGGCCCTTGTGCTGGCCAGTGCCGTCGATGGTTGCTTCTGCGCCGGCGCCGATCTCAAGGAGCGTCGTGCCTTCACCCAGCTCGAGTGAGTCGCTGCCTTCTCGACATGCCGCCCGGCCCAACTGCTGAACCCCCAGGACCGCCGAGTTCCTCTCCAACCTGCGCGCGACATTCACCTCCCTCGCCCACCTCCCCGTCCCCACAATCTCGGCAATCTCCTCCCTCGCCCTCGGCGGCGGCCTTGAGCTCGCCCTCTCCACCCACTTCCGCGTCCTCTCCTCAAACGCAACTGTTGCCCTCCCCGAGTCCCGCCTCGCCATCATCCCCGGCGCCGGCGGCACCCATCGCCTTCCCGCCCTCATTGGCCTGTCCCGCGCCCGCGACCTCATCCTCACCGGCCGCCGCGTCGCCGCCCCCGAGGCCTACTTCCTCGGCATTGCCGACCGCCTCGTCGAGGTCGTCCCTGAAGACGCGAGCCCCGGCCCAGAAGGCCAGCGCCACGACTCGTCAGACCTACTCCCCGCCGCTCGCCGGGCTGCCCTCGCAGAGGCCGTTCGCCTGGCTCAGGAGATTTGTGAGGGTGGGCCCGTCGCCATCAGAGCCGCCTTGCAGGCCCTTGCGTGGCCGAGCCCGGAAAAGGAGGACGAAATGTATCAACGCGTCGTCGACACTGAGGACCGGAACGAAGCGCTCAAGGCTTTTCAAGACAAGAGGAAGCCTGTCTTCAAAGGCCGGTAGATACCCGGGGCTGGTAGATACCACGCAGGGGGAAGGAAGACCACCTACCAAAGATTCATGCTTGAAAAAAAAAGTTGTCAAACAACAGTCCAACCCTGTCAAGCAAGCAGTGCTGCTGCCTCAGACCACCTCTCTCTCACGTAACAAACATTCTGGGTATTCGTATACATAATAACAAAATAACAACCGAGCCATTACGCTGGCCTGTCTCCATTGCTCGTCTATTGGCTGACTCGGATTTGGCCCAAACCCCAATATGCTCGCTGTGGGAATTCCATACCAGTTACCCGCTCCGCTGCCTGTATGAATCATCTCATGAGCCTCCGTGTCGAGGCCACGTCAGGCACCCGGCAACATAACCTCACGCCCTGTTCAACATGAGGGACCCAAAACACCCGCAATCATCGCCGTCCCCTGACATTCGCACACCCTTTGTGCCACTGTCGGTCAACGTGCCATTCTTTCCAGCGACTCTACTCTATGCGATATTTCGGTGCCCAGTCCCCTACGCCCTCGACCGCGCCGCTTGGTGCTGATTGCTCGGCGTCCCAGAGTCTGACGTCGCCGTCGGCATCCGTCTCCGGCCCCGCTGACGGTGCTGCCTCTTCCGGAGACGGTTCCGCTGGGCGCTGCCGCTTTGGGGCGTCAACGTACTCGTGCTTGTCCTCGTCGCGAACGTAGCAGAGAAAGTATGGCTCCTCGCTGGTGCTCAAAATATGCAACACCTCTGCCGTATTCCTGTTCTCTTTGACTTCCGCGTCGTTGTACCAACGCCACACTTCATCCTCAAAGTCGCAAATCCACACCCAGTAGTGGCCCGACGTCAGATGGCCGCGGTGGCAGATGACGGCGTGAAGCCGGTAGGGAATACTCTTCATGCTGTCCAGGTGTTGCTCCAGTGCCCTTTCCCGCTGCACGAGCTCCTTGTCCATCATGTCTCGCATCGCCGCGTCGGTCCCGCGCACATCCATCGACCTTTGTTCCTCCTGTTCGAACCGAGATGCAGTGACGCCATCAGACTGCGTAGGCGTCACGAGAAGGAAGTCATCTTCGACGGGCCCATCAAAGTCCCACGTCTCTTCCGTTGCGGCGACGTGAGGAGGAGACCCTTGGTGTCTTTCTGAGCCGCTCTCACTCTGGCTTCGGGTTCCGTTGATGCAATAGTCGAGAAATTTCATGTGCGAAGGGTCAGGATCTGCTTTCCCGAGCTGCGACTTGAGATCCGCGATTCGGTGCGTGAGGGCCCAATCCTCAACGCGGCGCCGAAACACTGGGGAACTGTGCGGCGCGTCCATGTAGCGGTCGAGGTAAAGGATTTCCGGAATAACGACCGGCTTGCGGTTCTTGCCACGGGTCTGGGATCGCTGGATCAAAACGTGAAGGACTGGCGGCAGTGTCTTGATGGCCGTGTACCTCGACAACTTGCTATCCTCCAGAATCTGCTGGTCAAAGTTGCGGCCCAGGGCGTCGTATAGCGAGCAGGGTCCGTCGGGAGCGGGAAACGCTGTGATGAGGCGATCGAAGCTTATTTCATGCTGATAAATGTTCTCGTCAAACTTTTTCGTGTAGTTTACCGTCGTCACGAAAAACGTCTCCATGATCTTTTCCAGCTGAATCCCCGTCTTTTCGTCAATCGAGCTGGGCTTAATGGCCGCCTGCAGACGGTAGATGATGTTTCCCATGACCTCCCCCACGTCTTCCTGATCAGTGCCCGACGAGCGCTTTTGGTGCTCCAGGGCATTGAGAACCCTTTGATCAATGGTCGCGGAGTCCACCGCATCATCAGGAACAGTGTCACCGCTCGTCTGCTCCGCCGGCGCGCTCGTCTCGTCAGTCGTCTCAGAGGTTTGACCTGCCGCGGGGGGACCTGCGACGATTTGCTCAACGCCAGCCATCAGAATGTCCGCATCTGGCTGTGGCTCCTGGGCGGCTGACTCCGTCGGTTTGGTTTCCCCGTCGGTGGCCGTCGTTTCAACCTTCTCATAAGAGCGATCCGACCGTGCATCCGCCTGGTCCACCAATGTCCTGGAACTCGAGTTGCTACCCGCGTCCATGGACTCGGGGACTGAAACCACGCCGCAACTGGCCATGTCGACGTCTTGTAAAGGTTTGGAGGGCAGGGCCGGGGAGGGGCGAGCGGGGAGAGGTGGCGGTTGCAGCGCAGTGGCTGGCTGTTCTGCCGGAGGCTGCTTCTGGCTGTCGGGAAGCGTGTGCGGAAGCAAGACGGCGTTGGCCAGCCGTTGAGAGGGCCGCGTTGCGGCCTGGTCCGACGACTGCAGATTGCGGAACAGCGTAGCAAGTTCCTGTACAACTGTACACATGTTAGCCACAGCCTGCCAGGTAGCTTCCAATGAGCCAGGGTCAGTGTCACTCACATGCTTGAGCCACAACCGCTTCGCCGCGTTCCAAGTTCATCTTGTTCCAGCCCAGGAGGCGCGCCTGAATGCTCTCGTCCGTCAGGTCCAGTCTCGAGTACTCATAGTTGAGCACAATATCCCGAATTGGCTTGACCGTAAAGAGGTATTGCAATAAACTGTTCAAGTAACACGTGTTCCCGATGTTGTGCAACCCGACCGGGAGCGCTAAATCGACAGGTTGTCCAATGGCGGATGCGTGAGGGTGCCCGTCGGTCTGGCGTAGTTCCAGGGCAGCTTGCTTTAGTTTCAGAGAGTCGGTGTGGACCGCCACCGCGTCTAGAGCGTCGAGATAGACCTCTGATTCTTCTGGTCCCCTGCTGTTGTCCAGCTTTATTAATGTCAGCAGTAGCACGAATGCGGCGTGCGGCCGCAATACATCGGCAGCGAAGTGATGGCTCGAAGACGCGTTCTCCTAGGACTTTGGGTCGGTGCTCACTTTGTTTTTGGTAGTTTCCGCTGCATGCTGCCAAGGCACATCAATGACATTCAGACCAAGGATCGTCGCAGCGGTATCAAGCGACATTTTAGAATCAGATTCCATGAGAAGTGCTGCCTGGTAGGAATCGTCTGTCGACGTCCGAGCAATCAGCATCAGCATAGACCGTGCAATGGCCGCATCAGCAGGGTCCACGGCCAGCTTCTGCCGGAAAGCCTCTATTATCGATTCGGCGTCATAGTTGTTTGGCGGCTGCAGACCGAGGAAGTTGAGGGCTTGCGTCACAACCCCGTCGTCGTCGCTAGTGCCTTGGCGTTCGAGCTGACTGTCGTAGACGGAAGATTGAGTGATGGCGTAGTCGGAGAGCGCCTCGTCGCCTGCATCGATGGCGATGGCCATGAGGCTCTCGACGAGCTCCTTGCGTCGACTGCCAAGAAGCTCCCATTGGCGCTTGTAAGCGTTGACGATAATTTCGCGGGACTGGGTCGGCATGACTCCTAGCATTTTGTAGCACTTAATGTGCAGGGCGACCGGGGCGTCGACGACCTCTGGGCAACCGAGGTCGGCAAGCAGGATCGGTGTGCAGAACATTGGCTGCTCCAAACTCTGGCCGGCCTTGTGAATGAGACATTGAACCTCGACCCTGACATCTTCCAGGTAGGCACGGTAAGTGCCCAACTCTGTCCGCCCGGACGGACCGCCAGGCGGGGCGGGGACAGTTGGGGTGAAGACGCCGTCATCCACGCCGTCGCGGTCCAGCACCTGCTCCGTAAACTCTAGTTCTTGGAAGATGGGGAAGCAACGAGGCCCGAAGAGTACGGCGAATCGCTTGTTACGCTTTGATATGCTTCTTACGTCGTCTGGGTCCGATTCAAGCAGATTCTTGAGATAAGTGTTGAGGTTGAGCGGCGCCTGATCGACCCAGTCGTCTGTCGCCCCCTCGTACCGGCTAGGATCCTCCTTTCTTGCAAGTTTCAGCTGCTCACGAATTGCGTCGCGGTCTAGCAGGAGCTGTATCCACCACGTGGGCATTCGAGGCTCCGAAACTTCGAGGGTGATCTGAAAGGTGCAAGGCGGCGCAGAGCAGACAAAGTACTCGCGGGCCAAGAGAGGATAGTATTTGCAGTGGTTATTGACGATTTCTGCGTCCAGGTCAGACCCCACCCAAGCCAGGTGGTGCCAGGGGAACTGATTATCTCGCGGCGGCCATTGAGACTGGCTTTGATGACACTGCGAATCAACATGAGCCTCGTCCCAAGCCATCTTGAAGATGAAGTGGAAGTGGCAGTTGAGGCAGATGGCCGACAGGACGCGCGAAGAAGGCGTTCTGAAGCTCTGGTTGCCATTGATGACGAGCTTGTGGACGTGATCCCAGGTGTAGGTACTATGCAGCCGGGCGTTTCTCGCTCGCTCGAACATGTCGCAAACGGAAAAGTCGTTGTGAGTCAGCTCCCAGACCCATCGGCTCGGGTGTGATCCTGTGAGGAGAAACGGTCAGCGATGTTGATGGAGACGGCGACGGAGGCAGAACATACCGGCCACCTCCCTATCGCAGCCTAGACGCGACTTCATGGGTGTCATGTTGTGCGGCACGAAATCGGTCTGGGCTGTGCCGGGCAAAGCGGCGTAGGAGCTCGCGTCCTGGTCCTGGGACCGCAAGTCGAGGTTTCCCGCCATCTTGAAGTGCTATGGGGGAAATGGGCGGGCGGGTCTTGGGCATGGGGGCTCAGCGACGGCGAGGGGGGAGGGCGAGGCAGAGAATCAAGTCGACGCTCGTTGTTGAGGTGAAATCGCAGATGGGGCAGCCGTTGTTGGGGAAGCCAACGCTTATGCAACGGCCAGCGCTACCAACGGATAACAACAGTTGGGTAAAGAGTCGGGTAAAGTGAGTCGCGAGTCGGGCTTTGGATCATGCCTGTTGTGGTGTTTTCGGAGATGTTGAGAAGTGACAAAGCTGCAGAGAAGATGGTCGAGGTTGGCACTGACGGAGGAAAGAGGTGGCCAAGACGGCGATTGGCTGACGTCCACACAGTGCTTGCACCAGTACACACTGTAAGCACATGAGGTGGGCCAGTATTAAGATGACTCAGCAATTTACTAAGATACCTACTGAGCTAAACATGCCCCACTTTGCTAAGCTGTCGAACATGCAGCTATCGTCAGGCAACGAACTTTTTCAGTTCAGAGGCAAGCTGCGGAACCGTAATCAAACGGTGGCCTGAAACAAGGGCGGTGCCTATTCGCTCTGAGAATGAATGATTTTGAGAGCTTGCACCATGCAGTGTTCGGCCCTCTTTCTATGGCAGTGTGTCATGATGACTGGTGAAGCTTCCAGCATCGTTGACATTGACCCGGGATAAGAGACATCGACAGCTCCTTCCACGTCTCTCGAGGTATTCCGCGCGATTCCTCTAGCATTTGAGAAAATCCGACATGTCTGTGGACCCGTTGGCTGGCCGTCATGTCAAGGTGCCTCGCTGACCAGCTTCAGCAGCTTGGAGACGATTCTTTCCTTGCTTTTACAAAGTCGCGAATACTCGACTTCCAAAAGCGAGACCGGCGGTCCTGCTTGTGGCCTGAACGCTGGCTGCGCTTTATATGTAGGCTCACTGGACATGTCGTTGCCAAGGATGCGAAATATGAGGTTGCGCGAGCTCGTGACTGTCCAAAGTTGCCTGCTGTAGCTGTAGCGACCTGGCCCCTTGAACACCCGTGGGTGCTCAACTGACAGCGCTGAACAGCTGGCTCTGAACAGCCGGCTCTGAACTGACAGCTCTGAACAGCTGGCCCTGAACAGCTGGCTCGTCGGCCTGATAGCCCGCCAGCTGCCAACAGTACTTGCTCGCACACAAAAAGGGTTTCGACCGCTTGCTCATTTCACTCGCCCTTTTCTTCCCACATGACATCTGCATCTGTGAAAACCCCCAAGAGATTGCAGCGCAGCCTCTTTTCGACTCAAGGCTGTGAACAAGACCAGCATCTTGAATCAACATTTGAATCAACATCTCTGAATCAACATCTACCAAACAGACATGGATACAGACATGGATGGAGACAAGGGAGATGTCGGCGAGCAACTCCCCGAGGAGCCAGTACCCTCGGAGCAGGGTCAAGGCAGCGAAAAGGATTGCATCTCGGATCTCCCAAACGAGGTTAAAGACTTGGTCTGCAAGGACCTGGACAACGCGGCTCTGGTCTGCCTCGGCAAGACAGACAAGGAATGGTCGCAGTACGCAATCCCCCATCTCTATACCAGAAATGCCAGGCAAGGGAACTCATCGGCCATCAGATGGGCTGCTCGGGGCTTCAGCGACGGCGGAACCCTGGCCGTCAACGAAGAGGTGCTTCGCCGCGCTCTCGAGCATGGCGGCGACGTGAACGCCATCCACCGAGGACAGGGCGAAGACTACGCCACGGCGCTTCACTACGCCGCCGCCTGGGGAAGAGACACGATTGTGCGGCAGCTCCTCGAGGCGGGTGCCAGCGTCCAAGCCTTGGCCTCTGGCTACCGAGTCTTCGAAAGGTGCGACATGATTGACATGGCGGCCGGCGGGGAGCTCGCCCAGTTCGGCATCTCGCTCTTCCGCGAGCTCAAGCGCACGAGGTGGCTGCCGCTCCTGCTCCCGCTCATCAGGCGCCACGGCGAGGTGGTGAAGCTGCTCTTCGAGGCCGGCGCGACTGCGCGTCTGGGCGTGAGGCACGAGAATCCGGCGCTCCAGGTCGGCCGCGTCATCACGGCCTTTCACATCTTCGCCACCATGACCGACTCCGAGTTCAACGGGGGCGGCATGCGCGAGATACACCAGGCCATCTGGGACGCGCACCGCGCCGTCTGCATGGATGCCGCCATGGGCCAGGAAGGGCTCGCGCCGCTGCACATCTCGCTCGAGTTCACCAACCGCTTCATGCTGACTCGACTCATCCACGGCGCGGCCCAGGTCGACGTCCAGTCGGCGCTCGGGAGGACGCCGCTGATGCATGCCATCAATCTCTGCGCCGGCGCCACTGCCGTCCACAGGCGCAAGAAGCTGACCGAGGCCGTCCAGATCCTCATCAGGGCCGGGGCCAATGTCAACGCCGTGTCGGACGCGGCCGTTGCGGAAACGCCCCTGGTCTGCGTCGTCTTGGCCGACGTGGACGACTGGGCACGCTCGTTTCGCGACCTCAAGACGCTCCTGACCATCCTGATCGACAACGGCGCCAGGATCAACGGCTTCGGCCCGGGGCCCAGCATCTTGCATGCCTTGTGCGAAAAGGTCATCCAGAGGGGACGCTCGCGGTCTTTTGACAATCTCTTGGCCTTCCTCGTCGACCACAAGGGCGACGTCAACCTCGCCGCCACCCCGACGGGCGAATCCATTCTCCTGGGCCTCATCGACCAGTACGAACAGGTGCCGACCGGCTTTTTCCACGGCCTGGTGAATCACTACGGCGCCACCATCCGTCCGGGCGAGGTCGACCAGGCCTTTAGCGCGTGGCTTGAATCCCCGCGGCTTCGGTCGGCGTTTCGGGGATACGACGTGCTCCGGCACCACGGGGAACACATTACGGCTCAGGCCTTTGAACGCGCCTGGTACCAGGCATTCGCCAGGCAGGAAGAGGACCTGTACCTGCGCTTGGTGGCCGAGGACTCCCCGCGCCCAGCCGACGCGTCGGAGCTGGTGGCCGTGGCGCTGCGAACGCCCAACCACTGCCTCTGGGGATATGTGCATACATTGCGGTTTGACGCCAACTATGTCTCCCCGGAAGGGCTTGGCTGGCTGCACATGATTGTCATCAAACTCAAATGCACAAACTGGCGCGAGAGGCACGCCGTCGAGGACGCAGCCTTTCTCATCAGTCGCGGAACGTCGGTCTGCATCGAGGACCACGAGGGCCTCACTGCCCTTCAGCAGCTGCGCCGACTGAACCAGCCGTACCCGGAGCTGCGACTGCTCCTTCACGAGGCCAAAGACAGGGAGCGCGGAGAGATTTAGTCTGCGGTGTGTCGACTGCGGATTCAAGGACAGGGCGAACAGGACAGGACGGCAGGACAGGACGGCCAGGACAGGACGAACAGAACAGGACGGCCAGGACAGAGGGGCCAGGACAGGACGGCCAGGACAGAAGGACGGTAAACCCAAGAAAAATCGGGTGCAGTGGCTTCGGCTCATGTTTACTTGCACAGGCTGCGTCCCAGTAGTATAACGAACGACTGAATGTCCAATCCGTCATGGCACAGGCAGCACACTCTCGCGGCGCAAGCACTGTTCAAATGTCGTGAGTTTGAACGCAACGGCCGACGCAAAGGCCACCCAGTCCATCCACGGGTATTTAAAGGATCCCGAGTCTTTTGTCTTGTCAAGCTCGACCAGAAACATTCGACTCTCAAGTTGCATCGACTCTCAGTTTCAAGAGTAAACGACTCTCAGCTTCAAGAGTAAACGACTCTCAGCTTCAAGAGTAAACGACTCTCAGTTGCAAGAAAACAAAGTTTCAAGAGAAGAGTTATCCTCATCACCCCAAGTCTCAACTGCCCACAATGGCAAACGCCGAGCAGAACAAGACTGGACTCCTGCAGCTTCCCTCGGAGCTGCTCTACCAAATCTGCGAATGCGTCGATCGAAACAGTCCCGCAGACTCGGCCAGGCTCGCGAGGGCCGCATGCCACAGACTCAAGGACATGTGCTTTGAGATTCTCATGAGGAACAACACGAGGAAGGCGTTGAGGTGGGCGCTCGGCACCGCCGTCTTGGGTCCTCAAGAGGCCGTGGAGCGGACGACCAAGTTGATTCGCCAATGCGTCCATCACGGCGATGCGGATGCGCTGTTCGAACGATACGCATCCGGCTTCACGACGGAACGCTTCGGCCTGCTTAATTACGCGGCTTACATGGGAGACATGGACCTTGCGAGGGAACTCCTGCAGAAAGGCCTGCATGTGGACGCGGCAAACGGCCGCCCTGGAGCGAACAGAGGCTTTACGCCGCTGATCGATGCCATCGCGCGGGGGCATCGCGACATGGTGCGGATGCTGCTCGAACACGGCGCCTCCCTGCAGCTGGAATGTCGACACGTCGCGGGGTTCCATGCCGTTCACGCCCTCGCGTCCAGGGCCGAGCCCGACTATCTCGAGGAAATGGTGCAAGAGCTGAATCTGGACATCAACCACAGAAGCGCGGCCGGCATGACGCCGCTCCTCTACGCATGCGCAGACGTCCAAGGGGCGAGGAATATCGAGACTCTGCTCCGCCTCGGCGCCCATCTCGAGGCCAGCAATGGCCGCGGAAACACTGCGCTGCATCTGCTTGTCGGGACGCTGGAAGATGTCGAGACAACATTCGGTCCGGGGAACGCTATCGTGACAATGCGCGAGCGGGACGAAGCCGTCGAAAGCGGCATCCGCACGCTGCTTGCGGCCGGCGCCGGCATCGACACGCTCAACCACGACGGCCAGAGCCCGCTGGGGTATGCGGCGTTCAAAGGCGACATGCATCTCCTTCAAGTGCTCCTGAGGCATGGCGCAGACGTCAATGCAGGCGCCTCCTCGCCGGCTGAACAAGATACATCTGCTGCCATGGACACACGCCCGTTGTTCTTGTTGCTCAAGTTCCAGCGGAGCCGGTGCGAGTCGGCATGGCACCAGGACTTCAACCGCAAGGCCGCAGGCTGCTGCCGGGACCTCATGGCCCGAGGCGCCCATCTCGACAAGCGAGTCGCCCCCCTGATGCTCGAGTCCAGCTTGGGAGCCATGTACGACGTCTTGGACTCGTTGACGTCGAGATTCGGCTTCGATGTTGTCCAAGCCGGAATGTCATTCGAGTGCCTGATCATCTCGACTTGGGAGCCCGAGCACACCGACGTCAACTTGACCTACATGCTGGACAGGTTCCTTCCCGACGATGACCAAGTTCTCGACGACTGGGCACTGGATTCTTTAATCTTCAGCTCCTGCGCCGTGGGCCTTCCAGGCATTCTGCGTCTGATCGGTCCCAACTTCAATCCCAGGACCAATAACACGCATCCTCACTCCACGCTCATCGGGACGCCGCTCCATTGCCTGCTGGAGAACCCGTCCTTTGACTACTCGGCCAGTCCCTATGCTCTTGATTTCCTGCTGGAACGCGGAGCCGACGTCAACGCCCGGGACGAGCATGGGATACTGTGTCTCTCCACGCTGCTGACGCGCGGCTTCCATGCCGTGAGGGCCTTGCTTTTCTGTCGAGATGAAGTCGAGGACGATGCCACGAGGGCCTCGGGTCCCTCTGAACATGAAATGGGGGGGGAGAGTTCCCCTGACGCCGAGAAAAGCCTCGAGGAATATCTTACGATTTTCGAATGCAACTTTGGACGCATAGTGGACGAGTTCCTGAAGCATGGCCTGAACCTGGACCTGCTTTCTTGGAATCGAGAAAATCAAAGATATGAGACCTACTTACAGTCCATTGCCAACTCGGGCGTCGCCCCCTGCTTTGCGCGTTGCGCCAGTTACCTGACCGAGAGCCAGAACCGAACTCCAAGTTCCAGCGTGTAATGACGGCGCTCTGGCCGTTGCGACTCGAACAGAAAAGGCCAGTGGGCCAAGGGGGGCCGGGGATTCAACATGTCTTGTAGCAGGCCGTGTCTGCATCATGGGTCTCGTCAGAAGTTTCAACAGCAGTCTCATCTTTTTTTTCCAATCTCTTTTTTTTCAATACGAAACCGTCTTTTGGCGCATCATTCTCCGCCTCGCCATCGGTAGCCGTCGTCCTGGATCGGGGCTGGATAGTGCTCAGTCCTCATGCGCAAGTCGCCTGCATGACTCGCAAAGGTCAGCTCATCACTCGATGCTCTCAGCTTCACCCATGTCGCCCTACATCCAAGGTGTGTCCGGGAGCCTGGACCCGTGGGCAACGAGACAGCTCGCCATGTTCCGGAAAGAGAGCCGCTCGTTTGCCGGAATCAGCTTGCGGCCCTTGTGCGAATCAAAAAGCTCGCAGTATATCTTGGTTTCACAGGGAGGACTGGGTGGGAAATACACCCTAACATTGTCGCAGAACTTGACGAGGTTGTCTTGGACCCAAGGCCTGTCCTGCGTTTCTCTGTCCTTGCTCGTGGGGGGCTCGCGTCGTCTGGACAGAGGGAAGCCGGTCAAAACGGAAACAAGACATGTTGCGAGCCTCATGGCGTTGTGACGGGCAAAAGTGCCTGAATGGGGAGTGCTGGCAGAATGCACGTCGAGGGACAGCGCCCATATTTGAAGGAGCCAGATGTGGAAAAGGTTCGGTCCGTTCAAGTCATATACATATGTAGGGAGAATTAAGGTCTGGAGAAGCGGCCTGCGAACGCAATTGCTCGCCAATGGAACGTTTCGTCTGCATCTGTCTTTTGCCTCGAAAGCTTGACATATGGGCCATGCGGGCGAGTTACACGTACATTGACACAGAGCTCTATCGCAACAACATGGCTCCTTGGGGAGAGGAGCCCGCCGTAAATGTCAGTGGGAGGCTTCCGTCGCAGCTGCTGTCCGGCGCTCGTCTTGGTGCATATTTGCATCACGTCGCGTGAAAAAGTCGCGAGCCTCTGCGGTGCTGGACCCGACCGGACAGCCTTCCAAGACCGGCTGAATGACGCAATGTGCAATGTGGGCTCACTCCTCAGTTCAGAGTGACGCGATAATAGACGTCGGGCCACCACGTTTCCCCGTCGCACAGAAAGCATCAAGTGGCCCAAGCCTGAAACTCGACCAACCCGTTGGGAACTAAGGAACGTTTCGTCCCAACGGGTATTTGGATGGGGGCAAAGGCCAGACGAGGAAAGTGAGGAAGAAAAGAGGCCAGGACAAAAGAGGCAAGGACAAAAAAGTACAAGGTAAGCCATGTCCAATCACGGTCAGCGGACCAATGATTGGATCACGGTCAGCGGACCAATGATTGCATCACAGTCAGCGGACCAATGATTGCATCAACTGTCTGTCGGACCTGCCTATTCGCGCCGACTGCCAGCGCCTGTCTCGCGACTTTCCACTTGTGGCAAGTACACCGGCCATGAGCAATCAGATCCCCCGGGGTCGACGAATGGCGGGCCGGACAAGGAGCTCTCCCCTGTTAATCGGGCCGCCGGACGTGCCGCTTGTCCCAGGCTCGCTTTCTATGGCTGGCCATGGGAGGGCGTCTAGGCTTCTGGCACGAGCACGGGGGGAGGCATCGTGTCTTACCGGCCAACCCCCCCCGGCCCCCCCGGCCCCTCGTGTTTGCGCCGTCTTTATAAAAGCGCAAGCCATGGCACGCCACTTATTCTCCTCCTTCTCTCGCCCGCCGCCAAGAAGACGCTAGAAGAAGCGAGGTGCCGGCCGTCATGAAAATCTCGGCCTCTGTCCTGCTCGGCTCGGTCGTCCTCGCGGCCCCGCTCCCCTCTCCGAGCCCGGTAAGTGGACCCCCGCCCGGCCCCGCCCGGCCCCGTCCCCTGGCGCTGACACCGAGCTCGTCACCCCAAGCCCGGCATCCCCAACGCGTCGACGGCGAGGACCCTGCTGGCCGGCCTCGAGGTCGCCGAGCCCGGCACCGGCGACGGCTACAGTCGCAAGGGGTTCCCCCACTGGGAGGCGGTCGGTGGAACGTGCAACGCGCGGTAGGACCAGGCCCGACGCCGTTTTGTCGCTCGAATCTGACTCGAGGGGTGGCTGCGCCGGTAGCGAGTTTGTGCTGAAGCGAGACGGCGAGAAGGTCAAGACCAACCGCGCCTGCAACGCCGTGTCGGGCACCTGGAAGAGTCCCTACGACGGCGCGACTCGGACCCAGGCCAGCGACATTGACATTGACCACATGGTGCCGCTGAAGAATGCCTGGATTGTGAGCCGTCTCTCCTTTTTATCTCTCTCCTTTTCTCTCTCTACTTTCTCTCTCTCTCCTTTTCTCTCTCTCCTTTCTCTCTCTCTCCTTTCTCTCTCTCTCCTTTCTCTCTCTCTCCCGCTCGCCCCCCCCCCCCCCCCCCCCCTCTCCCACTTACACCCCTCTCCCACTTACACGTACCCAAGCCGACCTTGTCCTCGCCTCCCCTTCCACCCGCCGTTACACCCGGCCCCCTGTGCTGACCGACATGTGCCCCCCCCCCAAGTCTGGTGCCTCGTCGTGGACCCTCGAGCGACGCAGGTCCTTTGCCAACGACATCACCCGTCCGCAGCTGTGGGCCGTCACCGACACGGTCAACCGGGCCAAGAGCGACTCGAGCCCCGACGAGTGGCAGCCGCCGCTCAAGAGCTTCCACTGCACCTACGCCAAGAGCTGGGTCCAGGTCAAGAGCTACTACGAGCTGGCCGTGAGTGAGGACGAGAAGGGTGCGCTTTCCGGCATGCTCAACACATGCTGAGCGTAGATGGCAGGCACTTGGACACGTGTACATGGTCAATATATGTCTTTGAATACATGGTCACCATATACATGTCTTTGAATACATGGTCACTATATATATTTCTTTGAATACATGGTCACCATATACATGTCTTTCTTGGATACTAAACTTTACGCAGATTACCTCCCCGGCCAGTCAAAACTCATGCCAAGGGAGACGCCATGGCGTGGAGCAACGTGTGTTGGCGAGCCAAGCGAGCGAGCAACGTAGGTCAAAGGGGCACGAGCATAGACTCGACCGACGACCCTGTGCAACATCAAACTCGACCTGCCGTGCCGACATGCTACGACAGCGTGTTTGTCCCCTGCCCGGTTCCATCTCGGCCTTGCAATGCGCACGGGATGAAGAGCTGGGCTCCCAGTCTCGGTCCCGTCGACGATGCCCCCTGACGGCCAACCACCGGTCTCATGATACACCGCGAGTCCTGATTGCATGTCCCCTCGGTGCGAGTGATTGGCGGCGCCAGAGGCCAGAGGTGCTCCGACATAAATGTACCGGGCGTCGGTCTTCTGAGGACAAGCGTCTTTTCCCTCATGACTGGCTTGCGCTCTCCTCGCTGATACAGCACATCGAGACACTCGAGACTGGTGTTCCAAAATTGATACACAAGATGCTCTGGAACGTCTTGCTCGCGGCCGCAGCGGCCATGCCGGCCCTGGGCAGCCTCAAGGACCTCACCCACTGCGACCCTCTCCGCAAAGACATGCGTAACGGCCACCCCTTTCTTCCTCACCTGTCCCTCGCTCTGTCTCTTTCGGGAGAGACTCTCTCTCTTCGGGAGAGACTCTCTCTCGTTCGGGAGAGACGGCCATGTCGCCCCTAGAGAGACGCACCGAGCAAGACACCCGCTGACGAGAGACAATGTCAAACATGCACAGGCTGCCCGCCGGACCCAGCCTTTGCCGGCAAGGCCTCGTTCAACTTCAGCACGACGGGCTGGGACCAAAAGGACCTCGGCGACTTTTGGGACATCGACAACGACACGGCCCACGACCGCCGGCGCCTCGACTTTGACACGAGCGGCCAGGGCGTCGGCGTCGGCGTGTGGCAGGCCGGCGACGCCCCGACGCTCGTGTCGCGCAAGTACATGCTGTTTGGCAAGGTCAGCGTTACCGTCAAGGCGGCCAAGGGAAGGGGCATCGTGACGGCGATTACGCTCAAGTCTGATTCGGGAGACGAGATTGACTGGGTGAGTGACCCCCTTTTCGACCCCATTTTCGAACCCCTTTCCGACCCCCTTTTCGAACCCCCTTTTCGAACCCCCTTTCCGACCCCCTTTCCGACCCCCTTTTCGAACCCCCTTTTCAAACCCCTTTTCGAAACGCCCTCTTCCGTCGGCAACAATGATGGGAGAGGAACCCAAGACTCTCGTTGACTCCTCGTCTGCCCAGGAACTCCTCGGCGCCTACGAAAAGCAAGCCGCCTCAAACTACTTTTACGACGGCAAAGCCCTCTTCAACACCTACAACGACACCTACCCGCTGCCCACGTCCTCGTACGACGCCCATCACACCTACGCCGTTGAATGGACTGACACGCGCCTCGTCCTCTCCATCGACGGCTCGCCGCTCAAGACGTGGCGCCGCGGCGACAACTTCGTCCCGCCCTCCGCCTGGCCCCAGACCCCCATGCAGGTCAAGCTCGGCGTCTGGTCCGTCGCGCCCGCCAGCGACCCGGGCGAGGTCCGCTGGGCCGGCGGCCTGCCCGACTGGGACGCCCAGGCGCCCTTTGTCGCCCACTTCGCCGCCGTCGACATCGACGACTACATGGGCGGCTGCTCGCGCGTGCGTGCCGACGGCCCGGTTCGCTATCGCTACCACGAGCGGACCGACGGCTGGCGCCACGTCCTGGTCGATGGCTGCGAGGAGAGGGTCGCCGGCGCTGATCTGGCCACTGCTTCGCCTTCGGCCCCGGGCCCGACGCCGACGGGTGAGGACGGCGATGAGGACGCCGCCGTCTTGCTCAGCCTGTCGTCGCCGCTCGCCGCCGTCATTTGCCTCTGTTGGCTGCTGATTCTGTAGTTGCTTCTTCCTCTCTCTTCCTTCTTTTGCTCTTCCGTCTTGTTTCCCTTGGTGGCGGCGACAGGAGGCCGACTACACAATCCATACCCCCAATACACTCTTCTTCCGTCCAAGGACCTGTAAATCCGCCTCCACACTTCACACCCGTAAAAGACGCAGTCTGCCGCTGCTGCTTCTTGCCAACAAGACACTGACATTGCTCAGACATGGCGGCCAGCATGCAACACTCAATCAAGCCAACATGGAATGCCTTTCTCAAGTAGCCTGTGTTCCTATGCCCAACCCGTAATCCGTTACACTTTCAACTGTTCAAGCCCCTCACGTACGTGGCCGAAGATCTGTCATTCTCAGTCTCGCCAGCCTTCAACACATTCACCGCGCGGGTCCTTGCCCGTTCGAGCCGCAGAGGCGTACGAGGCCCGGTCAAGGGGTATCGTCTCGAGCTTACAAACGAAAAGACAAGAGTGAAATCAACATTAAAACGGCGAGGATGGACGTCCAAGCACCTGTCGCCAAGACATTTCCAGTCCTTCATCAGACGTGAGTGGACAAGACGAATGCAGCCAGTCTCATACCGCGCGGCATGCGGCGGCAGCTCACTCACGCAGGCCTCAAAGTCTCGTCGGCCTCCTCGTCGCTGACCTCCATGTCGCCGTCGCTCAGCTCCCCCCTGGCCGCCTTGTGCGCCAGGCTCCGCTCGGCGTACACCTCGCGCTTCCTCACCTCGGCCTGTTGCAGGCAGTCGACGTAGGTCCGGAACTTGACAATCTCCCGCAGCAGGTACGCGCTCTTGCGCTCCCAGTTGGCCATTGCCTTGCCCGCGTTGTGGCCTCTGGGCGTAAAGGCCAGGAGCATGGGACTGCGGAGTTGGTTGTGCGTCTGCAAGTCGGCCTCGATGCTCTTCACGTACGCCACCAACGTCTCCAGCTGGGCCGCCTCGTCCGCCTTGCTGGGCCGCATGCTCTGCGTCGGGGGTGCCCATTCGGCAACGTGGATGCCATCTCCGGGCAGCTTGTTGCCTCGCCCGCTGCCTTGCGCAAAGGACCCGGCCACCTGGTCAAAGCTGGAAGCCCGGAAGCTGTTGCTCGCAACGCTCGGCTTCCTCGCGTGAGCGGCGCTGCTCCCGGGACGCCAGGGCTTGGAGCTGCCGGCCGTCGCCGCCTCGGTGGCAGTCGACTCGTGGACGGCAGTGACCAGGGCATTATGGACGATGAACTCGCTCCATCCGTACTCGACGTTGCTTATGCCGCCGACCAACGGATGGGAGCTGAGGCGTGCGCTCCAGTAGTTGGCCGTGTGGACAAACTCGCGGATGATCTCGGGCGTGCCCACCTGGAACAGGTGAACGGCGCCCGTCGGCAGGCTGAGCGCCCAAACATGGGGCCTCGTCCTAGAGTACCCAGGCGGCGGCAGCGCCGAGGCCAGTGTCAGTCGCAGGTTAAACGTGCCCAGGCTGACGGCACTGTCTTGCCAGTTGCCGCCTCCCACCGGGCCGCTGGGCGCGTTCCTTGCGCGGACCTTGTGGCGGGCCGTCGACTTGTTGGCCGTGAACGAGAACAGGCTCAGCTGCCCCTTTTGAACCACGGCAAAGACCTCGGCCCAGTTGCGATCCCGAGCTTTCCTGCCCACGCCGTCCAGATGATGCTTGTGAACGACCATGCCTTCCTTGACCCACGGCGGGCCGGCAAGCTCCAGCGTCTCGTCCTCGAGGAGCTGCGCCGCGGGCACCTCGGAGCTCAAAATGGAAGGAGCATTTTCGTTGCCTACGGCCTCGTCCTCGCGGACAATGGCCTGGCTGAGCGCGTTGGCAAATCCAATCGATCGCTGATAGTCACCGCGGGGCCTGGTCGGGGCAAACGAGTCCTGAGACGCGGAGCCCTGGGTCCGGCCCAGCGAATACCGGCTCCAGGTCGCCGATGACATGGCCGGGCTCCACACCGAGTGTCCGTCGTCGAAACTCGTGCGGCTGGACGAGAAGCCGGTGCGGCCAAACCCCGGCCTCGAGCGACTCTTGGAGGTCCATCGCGAGGCGCTGGTGCGGCTGCTCTCGGTGACGCGGCCGCGCGAGGACAGCTGCGTCTCCGAGGGCGACTTGCTCAGGACGCTCGGCGTCCTCTTGAGCATGCCCAAGACGGACAGGCTGTTCTGCGAGGCGCCAAGGTGCTTGTCGGGCTCGGCTCCGAACAGCGGGAGTCGCTGGTCGCGGATCGACGCGTAAATGTTCTTGAGCACCAGCTCGACCTGCTCCTCCCAGGCCCTCATCGAGCCGTGGAACGGGGCCTTGACCAAGGGGCCGCAGTCCTCCACGAAGCTCCCTTGAGTGTCCGAGCGAGGGAGGAATGAGCTTCGGCGGAGGACACGCTCCAAGTCGGGAGAGGCGCGTCCGCGATCGCCGCCGCCGAGGATAGAGGAACTCTTTTCGGGAAGAATACTGGGACGGCTAAACGCGCTGGGGACCGACTCGGCCACGGCCTGCATGATGGTAGTCATGGTGTTCTTGACGAACTGGCTCCGCGTCATCTTTTGCTCAATGTCTGCGAGGTGCAAGTCCGTGTTGAGTAGCATTATGGAATAGCAGATGGTGTGAATGACGTCTGCGATGCGTTAGCCCACGCGCTTCTTCTCCCCTGGTCGAGCGAGGGGGCATACCTGTCGCCTTGAATCCGTGGCGAGGGTTGCACAAACACCAGCGCTTGGAGAAGGCAACCAGGATCCGGTCCACCTGCTGCGTCTCGGCGCGAAAAACCAGCCGCCCGCACACGCTACGCAGAGCACCCAAGATGCTCCTGTCCCTGAAGTCGTAGAGCTCCATGTACGCCTGCAGAGTCCGCTGGCGCACGGGGCCCTCCTCGCCCATCCACGAGGCGGCCTTTTCCTTCTGGATAAAGCCTTGGCCGCCGTCGTAAATATTTTGCGCCTTTTGTCGGTCGTCTTCGGTCGGTTCACCCAGCACAAAGTCTGGTTCGTCGAGGGGCTCGCCGGCCTGGATGGATTCGGGGGTGCCCTCGACGAGAACACTGGGCGGCGCACTCGGTGCTGTCCTGTAGCCGGTCTCGGTAGAGCCGAGGGAGCGTGGGCTCGTGTCTCGAACAGGCAGAGGTGCGAGGCAGGGGCGGTTCGCCTCGCGGTCGCCTTGCTCCGAGGCCGCGAGCGCGAGCGCGAGCTTGTTGCTGCCTCGAATGGTCGCGTCCGGGTCCTGCTCGTCTTCACCAGCCTCGGCCAGTTTAGTGCCAGCATCCTTGCTCCTCTTCTTCTTGGCATGCTTCAGCTTCTTCTTCCCCTTGACCGACGCCTTGTCCCCGTGCCGCTTGGGCGAACCAATTTCGTTCTCACTACCGCCGTCGAGGTCGAGGAACGAGCTGTCTCCAGCCTCTGACGTCTGTCGCGACCGTTGCGCGCGCGTCCGCACCGGCGTGCCGTCAGCCTCCTGGACCCGAGCGCGGCAGTCCTCCGAGTGAACACTTCTGATGCGCGCACTCGGGCTCGGCTCATACTCTGGGGAGAAGCCCCGCTTGTAACCTTCCCTCCCGGTACTATGCGCAGGGCGGTCACTCTTCGCATTTGTAATGTCGGCCAGGGGGCATGGTGTTTGGGTATTTGACAGTCCCAGGCCAGCGGCACCACCGTTCAAGTAGGGATTCATGACGATGCGTAGGCTGCTCGTCGGGCTCTTCTGGGCTGATGCGGACGCCTCCCTTGCGGCGGCGGCCGGTAAGGCGGTGTCGAGGGAGGGGAGGGGAGGGGGAGAGCCGATGTTGGACGCGACTGGCGTCTCGTCGACGGCCGACTTCTTCCGGCGGCGAAAGAAGTTGGACGTCTTCTTCTGCAACGGCGGATGCTGCGTCAGTGACGAGGTTGACAGGTCCCTCGAAGAAAGGGCAGAGCATGCCTTGGGCTGGCTGGCGTCCGGTTGCTGGTGAGTCTTGTTGTTGCTGCTGTGACGGTGGCGATCGGGAAAGGTAGGAGAAAGAGAGGCATGTGGGTCATGGCTGCCGCCGTTGGCCACGGCGGCCAGGTTGGTTCTAGAGGAGCCACCGCCAAAGACGCGTCTGAAAAAGCCGGGCCGTTCCTTTGGCTGCGCCGGAGCAGGCGCCGACGCCTCCGCCCCCTTCTCCTTCCCCTTTGGCTTGCGGTAGCCTACGTTGGGTGCGGGGGCCGAGTCAGCCTCAGCCTGGGCCATGGCGGGCGACGTGGGCGTTGCCAACGCCGTGCGGTGGCCTGTTGATCGTTTGCTGCGGGCCGTCGAGCTCTTTGTCGAGCGGCTCCAACTTCTCTTGGGGTCGGTGGAGCGAGACTCGGCGGGCTCGGGCGGCGGAGGGGGAAAGCGGAGGCCGGCGGAGGGTTCGCGGCGCGGGCCGCTGGGAATCGTGGGCATCGGAGCGGCGCCGTATTCGTCTTGTTGGTCGTTGTCTTGGTCGTCTTGGTCATCATCGTCGTCGTCGTCGTCGTCGTCGTCGTCGCCGTCGTCGTTGTCGTCGTCGTCGCCGTCGTCTTCATGTCCGTGTGCAAAGTCAGCGCGGGGGGGCGACGACTGGTTCAGCTGGCGCAGGGCCTGGGCAGAGAGGCCGTGGTCGAAGCTGGCAGAGCGTCTCGCAGCGCGGCCATGGCGGTTGGGGGCTGTATTTGCAGAGCATGCTGCGTCAATGCTGGCACTGCCGCTGCTCCCGTTGCGGTGCCTGGCAGGCCAGACGTGGGCGCTGGCGCGGGGCGAGGTACCGGGGCGGCCCGATGGGTCGTGGACGACGCCGAGGCGGAGAAGCTGAGTGCGGAAATCACTGGGGGTGGTGTTGCTGTGAGGGATGGGAGTCGAGACGGGGTCGAAGACGACATCCGACGACGACGAGCCGTGCGAGGATTTGTGGGCTCCGGAGCGTCGTCGAGAGCGAGCAGCGTCGTTGGCCCAGAGGCTGGCCGAGAAGTCGTCGCAGGCTGCCGCCATGCCGTTGCTGCTGCTGGGCCCGGCAGGCGAGGGCCCATGCGAGTGCGTCGTGTGGCCGAGAGAAAACTGGTCAAGAGACAGCAGCATGTTTGCGACGAGAGAATCGCGCGTCACGCCCCGGGGAGTCAAGTCGTGCGAGTCCCGGGGGCGAAGACGGGATGAGGGACGGTCGCCCATGGCGCCGGGCAGTGCACGCACGGTCGCGCAGGTGCGAGGCGAGGCAGGGGACGGCGGGCTCTGCAGCAGCGAGCAGACATGAACAGACGTTGTCCAGACGGGCTGGCGTACAAGCTCGTATGTATGCAGGGAGGCTCTAGTCAAGCGCCGTCCGTCTGGGCAGCCATCGCCCGGGAGCGAATGGATGGCTTCTAGAGATTTGAATAGGGCAGGTATTGAGCTGGGCGGAAGCGGCACGGAAAGGACAAGGGGGGGGGCGTGTGGTTTGTTTGCCGCGGTGGAAGAGAGGCCATGGAGAGGCAGAGCCGGAGAGGGATTGAGCATATGTGTATTCGTATGTACTTCGTACTGTGTGTACAAGGGGACGTGCTGCCGCCGCTGCTTTGCTGCGCTATGGCGCGCAAGCGTGGGCTGTCTTGGGTCGCTATCCCAGGCTTTGTTGGTTGGGTGGGAGGAAGACGAGGCAAAAGGAGGCGAGGACGACGGAGGACGGAGGGGCCGCCGTGAGAGAATCGGGGTGCGGGGAGGGTCCAGGGAGGAATATAGTGGCGCGCTAAAAGATTACAGTGGTGATTGGAGGTGTTGTAGTGGTGGTGATGTGTACGGAGTAGGTACGGCCCGCTAATTAAAGCCAACTCGCCATTCAACGTGGCCTTGTTTGGGCGGCAGAAGAAGAAGAAACATGAACCAGCGTCTCTGTCGCACATCTGTTCGTCTGGCTTCATCTGCACTCTCTTGCCCAAGGCAGCCAACTCGAGCCCATTCTTACGATTCGTCTCGTTTCTCTGCCTTGTTCCGTTGCTGCTCACGCACACCACTAGGTATCTTCTGAAACGCCCGAGACAGTCTGGGCGTGCCGTGCAACACGCTCGCGACCCCTTTATTTCCTTTCCCTTTTACCTTTTTCCTTTCTTCTCCAGCAGTAGTACATACATACATACATAGCTAGCTAACCTATTTCCTTCTTGGGCACTCGACGGAGCTCGGACACACGCTATTGACCACGCGCGGGCGCAGATTGGACTGGCCGAGACTGGGCAAAGGCCAATAGACTTGGAGCCTGTGAGGCCTCTTTTGTTCCAAGAGAGAGAGGGGGGGGAATGTTTAAAAAGAAAGGGACGATAGAGTATGTATGGATACGGATACCTAAAGATTCCAGTCGGCACAGATCGTGCACGAGTTGCTACGTATCCCACATGTACGAATACAGTGGTGGTGTACTTCGTACCTAGGTATGTTGCTGCATGAATGGGCTCGCCCACCGTGCACCACAGCACTTGGCTTGCATCATTTTGTTCTTGTCCTATGCAAGCACGAAGCACGGCTTGACTGCACGCACGAACTCTGCAAGTCCATACGTTATGGTGCTACTACTCGACGATGCTTGAAACAGACCGTGTAGGTATACGTATGCAAACTCGGGCTGCTGTCTCACCATAATTTCGACCCAGCAAATACCTACACTTTGGCTCTACAGGAGATGCAAGGTGTTCGTACGAATATATATAGTATATATACGAGTTACGAGTTACTACTACCTAGGTAGTATGTATACGTAAAGGCCGTCACCCGACCCAGGCTTGCATGCAACCTCATGACCTCTATCCGTAACTCGTAGTACTATATTCGTATTCGTACGAGTTAACTCGTATATACTCTACTACGTATAACCTCTCCGCTCTCCGCCCTCTGCTCGACCCCCTGCCCTTGGAGCTGTCCATCATTATCGCTGCCCTGTTCCTGCGTCTCCCGCCCACCTTGGCTCCCGCACCGCCTTGCATCCAAGCAGCATAAGCGAGACGCATTGGGCTGCGCTTTGCTTGCACCTCGGGCGTCACGCACGCCTGCATCCAGTCCTTGCGAGTTTGAGTAGCCGAGCCATCGTCTCCTTTGTCTTTGCCCTTTTCCTTGTTCCCCGCCAATACAATTGCCACGGGATCCAGATAGTAGATAGTGCTCCTGAATGGCTTATGCCCTATGCCCATCGTCTACTTCGTGGGTAGTACTTGGTGCTCACGCCGTCATGTAGGTATAAGTCTGAGCTGCAATATGGTTACATGGTGCGCAAGCCATGGCCCGCCGTCCGGCATTGCAGCATCTGATGGAGTCCTCACCGTCTGTCCATTAAGGTCCACCGGGCCACACGTGGTCCCCTCACGTCCAACGACTCGACAAAATGTCATCATCGCCTTGCTGCTAGTAGTATTCGTACTTCGTAGACGGACGCACAAACACGTGTCATGCTGCTTCCACGCCGCCAGTCTAAAGACGCAGCGTGCCCGAGCCAAAGATGGCATGCATGTATGGAGATGGACCCGGTGACGTGGCCATGAGTCCAGTAGGCCCATCTCTGCGTCGACAATTCGCCCGCCACTACACCGACGGCGGCTGCGGCTTCCCCGGCTCCGCCTCGTAGCAAATCCGCCCGGCCGGCAACACCACCACCGACACCAGCGCGCCGCCCCTGACCTCCGGGTAATGATGCGTCCCCGGCCCGGGGCACGTCCACCCGGCGCCCTGCCAGCCCTGCATGCCCTTGAGCTCCGGCCCCCCCTTTGCCTTGCTCCCGGCCTCACCCTCGTCAATCACGGGCACCACGCAGTTAATCTCCCCGTACGGATGCTGGTGGTACTGGCCGCGCAAGATGCCGTCCGCCGGGCTCTCCATGTACACCGTCGTGATGCTAAAGTACCGCGTCTGCTCCGACGGCAGCGCAATCTTGCCCCGGCGGTACTCGGGTCCCGTAATCTCCGTCTCGGCAACCCAGCCCTCGCGCAGGCCTTGCCGGATGTACCTGCAAAGCTCTTTGTAGAATTCGTTTTCGGGGCCAAAGTCGCGGTTCAGCCTGGCCTCGAGCTCTTTCCCGGGTGTCCTGAGATTTGCATTGCGTCTTTAGCGTCCCGTCGCCAAGCTTGTTTATAACTCGTACTCTCCAAAACCCGGAGAGGGAAGGGGAAGGGCTGGCTGACAAGTCTTTAACCACCTCAAAGAACTCGCAGCATCGCGCTACAAACTGTTCGGCCGTGGGCCATCTCGCTAGATCCAGCACGGCAGCCTTGTCGCTGCTAGTCGGTCCCATCCTGGCAAGAGACACGTCTTCTCAAAGTGTCCCCAAGACGAATGACCGGGTCCAGAGCAGGATGACGACGGTTGGCCTCTGAAGGATACGGAATAACTCGTAAGCAAGTGGTTGACGTCAGGCGGGGAAGTTGTCCGTTGCGGCTTACCCGCGAACGGCAAATGTAGCCGGCAGTCGACTTCTACTTCGTACAGGCCCATGTGCCGCTCTGCCGCGTGTGACGCCTTGCTGCGCCCATCTGCGCCGTCAGCGTCATTTCCTCGCGAAGCCTGCCTATTCGCACATGCGCGCGCCATCGCGTGACTTCCTCCACCTGTCTACTGAAGCAGACTCCCTCTGCAATGTCGCCGTCTGCACCACGCCGTCCTCCTCCCAATGCGTCGGGGGCTTCCCCGGCGGGCTGCGTCCGTTTCTGTAGCTCCAGAGACGGCTCAGCTCCTTAACCTTGACCGCCTTTTCCCTCCTTCTCGAATTGGCGGCGGGCAGGGACGTGTTGTTTGCGGCCGGGTCGCGCGTTCCCATGTATGCAATGTCGAATGCCTCTCGAGTCTTGTCCATGGCGTCGTCCTCGTGGCCCAACCTGATGGTCTCCTCCATAAACTCGTTTTCGTCGTTGGCGCCCACCAAGTCGCCCGTCTCGGGGTCCCGCTTCAGGGGAAACATGCCATCTAGGTAGTGCTGGTTCAGCAAGTGGCCGCCCCTGCCGTTGGAGCGTTGGAAGAGCCGGCCGAGAAAGCGTGGGAGCTGCGGCGAGCTCATCTTGTTGGTGGCAAAATGAAGGACGCCCCACAGCGCGACAAAGTCGGTGCTGTGCGCGTAATGCTCGATGTGGCCGATGGCTCTGTCCTTGGCCGCAGACAGCGTGCGTGAGGCGTGCAGCGACAGTCCCCTAGACGGAGGATCCTGCGTATTGAAGTCGTCCCGGACCCCCGAGGGGCTGCTGGCGGGGCTGGTGAAGCTCGACTCGGTCATGAAGGTGTTGATGGCGGCGAGGGGCTTGGACTGCGCCAGGGATTGAGACAGCATATGGCGGTGCGGATTGTTGAAGTGGTTGGCAGCATTGCCAAACGTGTAAACCTCGAGCTTGGCCAGCAAGTCCTGCGGCATCTCCTGCAGCAGCCAGTCAATGACCAGGCCGCCCTCGATGCCGCCCTGAGAGTGCAAGACGAAGATGACCTTTGATTTGTTCGGATCATAGAGGACCTTGCGGAGGATCTTGAAGCAAAGCCGCACGTCAGCCGTGGCGTAGGTCAAGTTGCGCTGAATCAGGCACTCGATGATGTCGAACGGGATCCCCCATGTCCGGTTGTGTATGCCCATGACAGGGCGTCCGAAGGTGATGGCCAGGCGGTTCAAGTTACTCTTCATCCAGTGCTCACTGAGACAATATTTCAGCTCCAGGATTCCCCTGACCAAGACATGCCGCGCGGACCCCGACGACTTACCCGACAGCGACGCCGTTTAGAAAAACCCACTGCTCGTGTGCGTGTTCTGGCCGCTTCGTGGCGTACTTTTCGTCGGAGTGAAATGTGATGCCTGACCCGTTGAGCAACTTGCAGAGAAGCCAGTTCAACGACATAAAAGCCGCCACGGCGCCGGCTGCAGCCCAGACGGGGAGCAGGGCGGCGAGCGGCAGGACCAGGATGAAGACGAGCTGCAGCACGGCCAGCACGACATGGACAAAGACGCTAAACAGGTTGGACCAGCTAGGGTACAGCTCGTCCAGTTCGCCAGAGGCCCAAAGGGTTATCGGAGACAGGACTCGGGGCAGGGCCCACGAGTAGACGAAGAAGTAGTAGATGTCCTTGACAAGGAGACGGGTCGGCATGTCCGTGTAGGTGTAGTTGATGACGGAGGTGCCGCCGACCTGCGAGCGGTAGAAGTCGGTCACCGCCTCCATGATGACGCTGGCAGGCAAGGGGCTTCGGACAAGCCGCAAGATGTCTGGATGGCGTTGGAAGAAGGCGTGCAACGACGGGGTCTTGATGCTCGAATCATGGCGGCAAGCACGTTCCTGATATAAGCGGCGACGTTCCAGCAGGCCAGGCACGTCTTTTCAAGGGAGCGGCAACGACGCTGGTTGGGTGCCGACTAGCCAGGCTTCAACGAGTCACATGGACGAGGCGCGCAAGCCTGGATGGACTGCCCCAAGGCGCGTCGGTCAACCTCGAGGGTCAGCTGCGAGATTTGCGGCGCGGCCGTCATCTGGCAGAAGGGTCCCGAGTAAGGAGAGATGGACGCAGCACTGCGGGCGTTTGGAGACGGAGAGGCGCACAAGCAAGGCGCTCGCCAGCTCGTGACTCGCGGCGAGTTGTCTTTTGCGTGGCGGGGGGATGATGTCGCAGACAGTGTGCGTATTCGTAGTTGTTGCCATGATTACCTAGGTAGTTAGTCGAGTCGGGTGCCAAGGTAGAGAGCGTGTGGCGACGGTGGTTAGCCCAAAAATCAAAGGCCTTTCTTTTCTCGGCTTTCTTTTGCGACACGAAGCTGATGACGATGCCGAGACGCCGGGCTGGAGATGCAGCGCCTGGGCCGCAGGCGCTAAGGTGTCGAGAAGGCGCCAGGACAGAAGAGGGGTACAACTCCACTCTCGCCATGTTTTCTCAAGTATCGATGTAGCAACTCCACTCCCGCCACGTCTTCTCCATCTTTGCTCGTCACCAACGTCGCCCTCGAGAAAGAATTTCGTGCACTGCGTCTCCAGCGACTGCATGCTTACTCGGCGTGGCCTCGTTACTGTTCAGCCCACAGCCCATTCCGACTACATGATGACCAGGTTTAGGCAGTAGTTGGACCGACTCATTAGGCATCATCACCAGTTGTCGCATCGCAGCTGAGACAGGTGGCTGACAATCCCGAGACGCGGCATCGCTACCCGCATTACACTCTTACCCGCATGCCCTACGAGTATTCGTACTCCGTACATGTTTCATTCATTGGAGCTCACCATAATTCCCTCCTTTCCCCGTGGTGCCTATGGGCGCTGCTCCTCAGCTCTCGCACGCAGAGCAACGCGGTCGACGGGCACGGAAACCGATAGTACCATCTACGAAGTACCGTGCCTGTCCCATCTGACCTGCGCGTGACAGACTCGGTCACATTGCACAGCAAACACGCAGCCGATTTCCCCGAATCCGAAAACCATGCCGTCCAAGCCCGGCCCCCTGCCAAGGACCGTTAGCCCGTCTCGGCTGTCGTTCTGCATGGACAGCCTCATGCAAGAACCGCAAGCGGCCGCCGCATAGTCGCACCGGCCCAGGTTCAAGGGACCTAAAGCTCGGATTTTTGGCCGGCGTACGGAGTAGTATCAGCTTGTCACATCCGCCGCGGTCTCCGTGGCCCTATTTCCCAGCCGCCTCCTGTTGGCGCGAGGCGCTCAAGCACCGTCCCGTCCCGGTGGGATGGACCGGACCAAGCAAACAGCTTTCCAAAAAAACAGGAGATAAGAAAAATACATGGGAATACGTCGCACACGCAATGCAGTACGAAGTATTCGTACTTCGTACGAATACGAAGTACAGTACAGAGTACAGGACTCGAGAGCGCAGCGGCATGCAGAATCGGCAGCGGCAGTTGGGTGTAGTAGTACCACTAGTATAGGTAGTACTACTACAAGGCATCCGTGCCGCGAGCCAGATTGCCGACGCGTGGCATTTGCGCACATCCCATCGTGCCGCCGCCCGCTGCTGTGTAACGCGAGCTCATCTCCAAGTATGTGCGAGTTATTCTTTGAGACGGACAATTCGAGGCAATCCCACGACCACGAGTCGAGCTTGGCAAACACGGCCATCGGAGCAAGCCAAGGTGGACGAGACAAGGGACCAAGGAGCTTCCAGGGCGCTTTTCACCGACAAAACGCCTCGCCCTAGCGGTGAGCACACCGCCCAGTTCCCGGGTAGACAGCAAACAAAGCAAGTTTGCCATGTGTGTGCATTGATGAAAGCCCTTGTCGCATTGCCCCTGGCCAAGGCCTGCCATGACAATGCCTAGTTTCAGCTGGCACGGATCCACGAGGCTATCGAGATATTTCGCACTCGTGCACCGATACTGACAAAGACTGGGTAGTACATACGGTGTAAGACTGGCTACGGCTGTACCATTACTCGGGTAATATAGGCTGTCACAGTGTACTATCCACAAGCACCCAGGCTCATCACGTGATGGGGCCCAACAAGCAGGGGTCATCGGGCGGGGCCCGCCACAAAAAGCGGGTTCCTGGGCCGTGCCCGGTCCGTTCCCGGGTCTGTCGCTCACCGAAGCCACGGTATCCTGGTCTATGCACGTATTCGTCAAACGAAGCAGCAAAGCATGTGAGAGTTGGTGGTCATGTCTATGGTTGCAACTAATCCGCTCCTTCATGCGCTCCTTCATGTGCACCTTTTGGCACAAACTCCTGAACCCCATATATAGATCCAGAGTATTCGTACATGTATCCAAAAGCCAAATCAAACAGCGGCGTGGCCACGGGCATTCTACCCTTTGGGCTGGCGCAGCGCTGCATCTCATCAATCCGAAAACTCCAGCGGGCGGTCGCGGCGGGAATGGCCTCTCGCGGTTTGCCCGTGTGTCCTGCGGCGAATCCTATTCGCCGGCGGGGCACGTCTAAAAGTCATGTCTCGTGTCGTGCAAGGTCGTCAGCCACATTTCAGTCCTTGGACTTGTGCATGCTGCCGGTGACGTAGTTCTCGGAGCCCAGCGCGTTGATGGTTGCCATGTCTTGGCCATTCATCCTAAAGTCAAAGATGTTCAGGTTGCTCTGGATGCGGCTGGCAGTCAGGCTCTTGGGGAGAACGACGTTGCCCCGGGTCGCGCTCCAGTTGAGCAGGATTTGAGCGGGAGTCTTGCCATACTTGGCCGCAATGGCGCCGATGGTTGGGTCCTCCAGCTTGTTGCCACGGGCCAGGGGGGAGTAAGCCTCGATCAAGATGTCGTTCTTGTTGCAGAGCTCGACCAGAGCCTCACGCTGGCAAAAGGGGTGGATCTCGACCTGGTTGACGGCGGGGACAACTCGAGCATTCTCGAGCAGATTCTCAATATGGGCGGCGCCAAAGTTGGAGACACCAATCGACCGGACCTTGCCAAGCTTCTGTGCCGTCTCCAGCGCGCGCCAGCTCTCGAGACGCTTCTCCTCGTTGTCGGCGGGAGAGTGGATCAGGTACAAGTCGAGATAGTCGAGACCAAGCTTATCGAGGGAAGAGCACAGGGCATCAAAAGTGGCCTCGTAGCCGTGATCGGCGTCCCAAAGCTTGGAGCAGACGTAGACGTCGCGGCGGGGAGTGCCCGTCCTCTCGAGCCAGCGGCGGATGGCACGGCCGCAGGCCTCCTCATTGGCATAGCGGGCTGCCGAATCGATGTGGCGGTAGCCGGCGTCGAGCGCGGCCGTGACAGCGTCCTCGGTCTCCCGGCCATTGGGGGCCTTGTAGACGCCGAGGGCAACCTGGGGAATGACGTTGCCGTCGTTGAGCTTGATGGTAGCGACGTTCAGAGGGCGGCTCTGGATGCGCTTGGTCACCACAGCCTTCCTGACGAAGAACTGGCGCGCGGAAGAGGTCTCGGGTGTGATGGCAGAGGGGGCCATTGCGAAGGATAGTGGGCTGAAAATTGAACAGAGCAAGGTGACGACGGCCAAGGGGATATCAAACGACTTGCAGCGGCGAGGAGCAGAGGCAAGCTGGGAAAGGGAGGCTATATATACGTGAAGATGAGCGTGTGTATATATATGCGATGACGTCGACGGTGGGAATGGGAAGAGGACTGATGGACAAGAGTCAAAGATGTGTGAGAGAGGTAGAATGATTCACAGTCTTCAGCAACAGGTGAGGCGGGCTTCGCGGAGACCTTAAATAGTCTGAAGAAGCTGGTCGAGTAGCTGCTTAAGTAGAGTCTCGTTGACTCTCCTGAGTCGACAACTCTCTGCAGCAAGCGCCAGGCCGGGCGTGCCGCGATCCAAGGGAGATCCCAGGCTGGTCCGCGTCGTTGCCCTCTACCCATCCATCATGAGTTAACACCGCCTCCGTCATGTCGGGACACCGTTGTGGGGCACGCTGAGCGGATGTCCTCTCAGCCCGAGCGTTGAAGACGGGGCCGCACGGTACGTGTACGGCCAGGGTACCCTACGTAGAGCCAAACGGATACATGCCTGTACTGCACACATACTATCCGCCTGGACCCTTTTTTTTTTTTTTGCGAGATTGGGAAGCGGGGGGGAGGGAGTGTTGGTGATAACGCACACTGCGGCATTTTATCGGAGGCTCCAGTGTTTTGTTTTCGTGTCTCCAGCAGCGTTGTCGCAGGAGGGTTTAATGACGATTGTTGGTGGAGCCTGGAGCCACGGCCCGTGAGCGTCGACGAGGGAGATGGGCGAGATATGCATCGATCCACTCGGCGAGATGGGGACCCTGACCATCACTTTTGCAGGGCGTTGGGCGAGTGAGAAGCCAGGGAATTCGCAAACATGAACCTATTTTCCGCGACTGTTTGGGCGGCGCCAGGCGCAATACGAGTACCGACTTTTCCTTTGCATCGCACTGAAGACGAAACAGGGGAGGGGGGGGGGGGGGGGGGGGGGGGGGGCGATGCCGGGATGAGAGTCGATGAGTCGGTTGGCAGGACCTGGGATATCTTGCGCGAAAAGGGGGTCTGACAAAGCCTTGGAGGACGGGAAAGACGAGCATGAAGAGCTGCGGAGAAGGACATTGCGTCGACGAATTGGCCAAGGACCATGGCGATTGCGTGTCCTCAGCCGCTGGGGTGAGATTGACCTCAGCCGCTGGGGTGAAGACTTGATCAGGACGGCATGGCGTGAAGACTGGCAAAATTCTCCGACCAGCTGCACGAGGTAACTCGTACATGCCTACAGTACTACGTCGAGGCGGCCTGTTCCTGCTTCCTGCCAAGAGGAGGCGTGACGTCTGTCAGGCTGTCAGGCGGTGGAGGAACTTTGCACAGTGTACGTGTGGTGGCGGACACGGCTGTATGTATACAGTCACGACGCCGTACTCAATTGACATGGCTCTCAGACACAACGGATGACGGCATTATACAGAGTACAGCATCAGCCTTCGTTTGCTGCCGCTGCATGCGAGCCAGAGTTGAGATCCTGCAGTGCCAACAGCAGCATCGAGTCCTTCCAAGAGGTGCTCAGGACAGTGCGGTTTGCCCCCCATGCAGCAAGCAGTTCGCTTGGGTAAGGTAAGGTACGGGAAATCAAGTGTAACCAACCAAGAATCTGCAGGCCAGAAGAGGTACGTAACATGTAGGTATGTACTCCGTACTACGTACGAGTTACATGGCTCTACCCGGACCCTTTTCCGCCTGTGGCCCGGCTACTTGGATGCTTGTTTTGCTCTTCGGGTATTCTTACCCGAGCGTCTTCAGCTAAGCATGTACTCGCGAGTACGGATACGCAGGTACGGAGTACGTACTGGTACCCTCTTCGGCACGCGGATGCGCAGGCGGCCGGCCTCCCTGTGATTGGCCGGTGGCGCATACACACCTAATTTCCGCCTGCTTCTGCGACAACTGGAAGGAAGCCAGGTCGGCCGATGATCCACTTCGTCTCCAAAGCCTCTCCTCCCTCTCATCATCACCATGATGGGCTCTTTTCGCCCTCGCCCGCTCTTAGGCCCGCCCTCAGCCGGCGCAACGACACGTGATGGTGGGCGGCGTCCGGATCCCTCCCACGCCTGACGTCAAGGCCTCGTCGCAGCTCCACGCAGCGCGTCTCAAGATGGCTTATCGCGCTCCCCGACATGGAACATGGATGCCATTGCATTGACACCGGGACCGACGCCAGCACGGTCCGAGACTACAAACCACTTGTAGTATACGAAGTACAAACAATACAAACACGCAGGGATCCATGTTTGCTGAAGCTCTATTCGACAGCGGCCATGTCTCATGGCCGCGACCAAGTGGGCCGCGCCAAGGCTTTCGCCGTCTGAATACTTCGTACGAATACGCCCACTTGCAATCATCAAGCAAATGCCCATGGTTTGCTGGCTTGCGCATGCGTAGCGTCCTGCTAGCCGACGCTCGCCCGCTCAAGCCTGTCGTCATCAATGGTTTGATGTTGGATCTCACACACAGCTTGTCGAGTCTTCCTGTCTCAGGCCAGGGCAACTTTTCCGTCGACATGGAAGCACCAGTTGTTCTAGGCAACGCCACGCGTTGCACAGCGCCCGATTCACCTGTCCGGCATCCTTGTCCGATTCGACCCTGATCAACTCAGATTAGGTTCTGAGAGAGGTCGGCGGCACACACATGACATGCCGCCCGGTGTGCTCGGGCATGCACCGCACCGCTCCCCGAATACGGCATCGAGAAAAGGGATTACGGAGTCGCTACTCCTCATGTGCCGCGCCGCACCAGACACGTCTGTACACGCGTACAGTACGGAGTAGCGGCTCGACACACATCCAAAGTAGCTGCTGACGGCTTTGCAAGGGTGCTGGCGATTCGGATGCCATCCGTCCCAGCCATGCCAAGGGCTTGCTCCAACCTAGACGGCGCGCCGGACAATTTGACGCCGCGATGCCCTCGCGCGTGGCTTGGCAGACCGCCATTGTCTCTGCAGGCAGTGTCACAGCATGGCCGGGGTTCACATTTTCTCGCTCCCCGGGAATGGTGTGGATATCCGCCTCGCATGCCATGCCACGCGTGATGAACGCCGGCCGGCTCTTCATCAGCCTCTTCCGCTCTCCGATCTCTCGCAGCCGCTATGACTTTTGACAGGGCAGCATCAACCGACATTATACGTGCAGCTGCCGTCTGGTCACATTCTGGCTCGTCAACCACTTCATGCTCCACCTGTTCCGATCGGGGTAGAGGTGACGGTGGCGCGCCATCGAGCAGTTCTGCGGAAGCACCTGGCGACGAGTCTTGACAAGGTCATGTATAGCTGACAAGGTCATGTAGCTGGACCCTTGGCAGTCATGGCATATGAGACGACGATACTACGGCCAGGTATTCGTACCTAGACTCGACTGTTCTCGTGGGTTCAAGGCAGTGATTCTTCTTCAGTCTGGGCGTCATCGGCGATGGGAGCTGGCCATCTGGTCCGCAACGGAGCGCATGCCAACACTCATCATTGGTCCATCCACACACTCTGCCTCGCCCCTTTTAGTGGTGCTTGTCCTTCGAGCGGATGATGCGCCGTGACATTTGAGTCGGCTGATCAAATACCGGCACGAGCTTGGCGGCCCATGAAGCGACTGTGAGGCACCATCTCACCTTCTTACATCCGCGTGACTTTGCTTCCACGAGCCTTCACATAGTAGCCAGGGAACAGGTTCTATACCCGCAAGGTGCACGGATGCCAGCCCCTGTTTGCCGTTCACGCCACCACATTATGATTGTAATCTCGTCAGGGGACCGTCCCGATTGCTTCAGCCACGCTTCCCTTGCTTCTCGAATGTCGAGCTGGCCTGCTTCCTTCTGATCGGGGAGCATTGGCGCAAATTACGCATCACCGAGCCGCATCGTCCCATCTCTGCTCCACTCGACAGGACTGGCCGAGAGCCCGCCCCCCTTGCTTTCTGTCCGAACTGAGGGACCTCGTCATTTTCCGGTGAGCCTCACTAGATGACAGTTTCAGACTACCTAGCCATGGTTCCTGCGAAATGGAAATTGACAAGACAACACACATTTGACATTTGGGAACAGCCGGCCTCCACCCTTCAACGGGAGCGCCCCGCATATGCTGGAGAAACGTCATCGCCGCGACCCCGGAAGTCCAACGGGGGCGGGTCGGATTCCCCACTGCCCAGGACTTCACATTCGGACGGCAATGGCCGCGGAGCAGCGCCAATCCTCCACGTGTCATTGCCAAGGCCCCGGCCCGCGGGTTAATTTATCGCGACATGGCCTATGGCCTCTAGTTTTAGGGTTTTCCCATCGTGTTCTGTTCCCGTCCGTGGTGGACCAACTTGCAAGTCCCAGCAGCATGTACAGGGTAGGCTGGAACTGGGTGGTACAGGGTAGGCACACGTCTGCACGTCTGGAGTAAGACGCTGGTCTGGCGGGTGGCCATGGCGGCTGACCATGTTATTATGGCGGCCGTCTTGTGAGCATGCAGAAAAAGACGGCCAGCGAGGAAAAAACGTCATGCGGCAGCGACGGAATTACATGCATGTATTAATGAGACCGACTGAGCCTTGGCCGCCTTTGCAGGCACACATCTATTTTCCCCCCTCCGCCAGGGAACCCCAACAAGGGGAGCAACGGCCCGCCAACTACAAAGAGATGACATGAGAGACCGGCCTCTTTCTCCATGTCTGCTCCGGCCGTCTCGAGACGCCGGCAATCAGCTTCGCAGCCTATAGATCGGCTCCAGGCCATGGCTCACGCCGTCCAGCAACACGAGCCCGTCCTGCCTCGCCGCCGCCGCTGCCAGCAACGCTCTGGGGACCCCGAGAGTCGAAGGCGGCGGCGGCGGCGGCGACGGGGTCAGGGACGGTGAAGACGGCGACAGTGTAGAGATGTCGTTCTCTCTGCGCGTCGAGACGGTGTACGCACTCGACGGCGGAGACATCTTTGCCCGCAACGTCAGCCCGCCAGTCTCGAGGGGGAGTCAAGGGCCGACTCACAAACGGCGACATTCTCTCGTGAATCTCGTTGCGCATCCGCGCAGTCCTCTCCAGCCCCTCCACCTCCCAACGCACGGCGATGAGCGCCGGCGCGTCGAGGATCCATTGCCGGATGTCCGTGGACAGGGCGCGAAAGCCGGGGGCGCTGGCGCTGGCAAACTTGCACATGTGGGCATGCGTTGCTTCGACCCCGTAGTACGTCACGCCAGGGAGCTGGGGGCTGGCCGAGTTGGCGTCGACGACGATGATCCTTGGGTCATCTGTTAGCAACCCCGACTTGTTGACTTGTGTGGACCAACAAGGACAAGGACGGCTAGTCCCCTGGCCACGGTTCCTTCAGAAGCAAGGAGAACGAGGGTAGGCAAGCAAGTCGATAAAGGGGCAAAACGTACTTGGTGCCTTTAATGTCCGTCTTGTGGTTCTCGTGCACCATGTGGATGCGGAAACGCTGATAAATGTCCAGAAAGTGGTTGTTGATATTCGACAGCGTCTCGCTATCCTTCTTGAGAGTCTTGAGAAGCACCGACTCGGACTCGAAAAACCTCTTGGGCACAACCGCATCGGACATGCCCTGCAGCACCAGTCCCCACGCCGCCATGTCGGAGCCAGTGTGTGGCGTGCCGAGGAAGAAGAGGCCGTACGTGGAGACGTAGATGGAGCGGTAGTCTTCGTGATGCGCCGTCCGCAAGTCGTTGGAGTACAGCAGAGCCCTCTTGACCATGATGCCGCCCAGGCTGTGGCATACCCAGATGATGGGATTATTGAAGGTGCCCTCGCTCCTGCGGAAGAGCGTCAGGCTCGTCACGAGCGTCTGCGCGTGCTGATGTATGAAGTTGTCGCTCGCACTGCGGTCGTTCTTTCTCGAATAGACGTCGGCGTTGTATCCGTACACCAATATGTTGGCTTGGGCACCCTTGAGGGACGCGGGCAGGAGATCCAGGGGCCAAAATACACCATTCTTGGCGGTCCACGTCATGTCAGGGGTGCCGTTTAAGCCGTGAACAAGGACAATGTCGACTTTGGCATCGGGGTGAGTGTACACAGCAGTCGTCTCGTATCGAGCAATGCATCGATTTACCGAGCCCTATGATGAAGCTGCAGTGAGTATCTGAAACTCAAGACAGAAAAGTATCACACGTAGCACAGACGTTGCCAAGATTTGCGGGGAGGGTCTTTGCATACCATGCTGCCCGAGCAAGAAGCAATGTGGGAAACTAGACTCTCGGGACGAGCGAAGCTTGTGTCGAAACGATGAAAGCTCGACTAGAAACGACTAGAAAGCTCGACAAATAAAACAGCGTCGCACCTCTGCGTGTCGACTCGCCACAACGGCAGAGCTGAATGACCGAAGAAGGGCCTGGCCCTTTATACACATGACACTCCATTGCCCAAGTGCCCCAGGATTTGCAAAAAGTGGACACGGCCACATGCTGCACAATGCAGAGGAACGACCTGATGGATGGTTGCACCGCGAGGAGAATAGTCGGATTCGCACACACGATCCCGGTGGGCGGCGGCCGAGTGCCGCAGCAGGGTTTGAACCTGGCGTATGGAACAGGCATGTGCGACACCCATCCATACTCTGGGCCGGAGTCGCGCACTTAAGCCCAGAATAGACAATGGAAGTCGAGTGTGGCTCGGCGAGAGTCCCGAGGGGGGGCCAGCCGGCGGTACGGCCTGCTATCGCCCGTCGATGCTGTCTCCGGTACGGGAGAGACGCAGCTAGATTCGGCGGGAGCGTAGTGAGCCGCGGAAATCGCCTCGGGCGTCAGCGGAGCCCAAGGGAGAAAGTTCTGGCATCTCATGGCCCCTCTAGGGCCCTCTAGGGCGCCGGCGTGCGTGCATATGGGCCTCGAGTATTCGTAGAGCGTGCCGCACACTTGGACTTGGGGTAAAAGTGGCCCGCCCAGATGAGAATGGGAATGCTACACAGGCGCTCTGCGGCTTGTCGTCCAGGGCCCCATGGTTGAATGGGGGGCCGATCGAGGCACCATGGCGAATCGGCTCTCTAGCTCACGAAATTCATGCAGCAGCCATCGTCTGCAAGGGCTGCGTGGACCTCGGTATGCTGCACTTCGTCGTGCACGCTTATAGTGTGAGGCTGGGAAGGTCAAGCACCTGACGATGCGATCCCTCGGGTGAGGCACGCGTCTCTGTGATTGGTCACCTGGCAGACCACCTTTTCCGACACGGTGACCGCTCTCACGCTCTCGCCGTTCAAGCTTCACGCTTGCATTGCCGTAGCTTTCCACCACCACTCAGCCTGCGTCGCGTCCCACCACCATCTAGGGCACCATGTGAGGGATGGCCCGAGGAACACTTCTCCGATTCGACCATGGCCAAGGCGGCGGCACAAGATGGACCCAGCTTCGGTTCCCTCTGCCGCCAGTAGCCTTGCATCAGGTGAAACCCCGAAGCGGGGCACTGCAACACCCTTTGAGCAGTCTTTTGTGGATGGTGATGGGAAATCCTTTCTCGCTTGCGACATACCCGTTGGCCTGACGGGCGGGGCGCCCGAGGCCAACTTAGTGCTCCGCCAACGGGTAGTAGCAGGCGTTTCGTAGTCGCCTGAACATGAGCCGCGAGGAGATGCCCCCCACAGCGACGCGACACCTATGGAGAGATCTGGTGCCTCTCGACCATTGTCCGTCGGGGTGTGAACGCTCGTAAATCGCGGGCATTTAGCCGAGCCCATCAGGTTTAACCCCGGGGGGCGAGCATGACGACATATTGCCTCGTGCTGTGCCCAAATAGCAACATGTCCTTGTGCCTGAGCTCGAGATAGCGGCTCGGGGGAGCCGGGCCGTCGTTGAGGACAGTGCCGTTGGCGCTGTCAAGGTCGAGCAGGTACGGCTTGACCCTTCCCGTCTTGTCGCCAAACTCGTTTCTTTTTTCCATGTAGCGGAATTGGATGACGGCATGCTGCTTGCTGATGCTGGGGTGCTCGGCCATGAGGTCGGCGACGCCAGCGTCTCTGCCCACGAGCCAGCAGCTCTTGAGGTTGAGGTTGATGGTGTCGACAATGTCACCACCCTTGAACACAAAAAGCTTCCACTCATCGCGCGGCGATGGCTTGCGTGCCTCAGATGGCTCGTGATACTTGAGTGTGGTGGAGGTGCCGTCTGCCTGGACGACCGAGTTGGATGCGGCGGCCAACGCCCCCGTGTTGCCCCAGTTCGGCTTGACTTTTTCCTTTTCGGGTCGCTCTTCTTCGCCTTTGTGTACGGCGGCCAACGCCCCCGTGTTGCCCCAGTTCGGCTTGACTTTTTCCTTTTCGGGTGGCCATTCTTCGCCTTTGTGTATGGCGAACGAGTCTTGCTGCGAAGGTAGCGGTGCCTTGTGTTTTATCACGCTCTTATCGTGCTTGCTCGAGTAGTCGCGATCGGCGTCATCGGAACGGCGGCGGTCGCTTCTTTCATCATGGCGAGAAAAGCGTCGTCTCCGCTCGCGGCCGTTGCTCTCTTCTCTGCCTCGATCACGGCCAGGGCTCTTTTCTCGTACTCGGTCACGGCCACGGTCGCCGCCGTGGTCTCGCTGCCGATGGTGTCGCCGATGAGAAGATTCGGGGGTACGCGACCGCCGTCTTGTGCGTGAGGAGCCACGGCGCTCGCGGCTACTGCGACCAGAGCGCCTTTCTCGTCGGCTGTCTCGATCCCGATGCCGGCATGAGTCGCCTGCACTGTTGTCTTCTTCGTCGCGCCGCCTGCTGGACTTGGGCGCGAAGGATTCGGCCGGGGCCATGCTGCACCTCGTTGATGTCGTGTCTATCGTGCGGGCGGAGAAGGTGTCTGTGGGGCGAACGAGATTATGCTCGGACTCGGCCTCCTTTCATTCGAACGTGCAATGGCGAAACGAAGCGGAAGAGCAAGGTGTCGCATCGGAGCGGCGCCCATAAGACCGAGCCAGATGTAGCTCGGTACCTATACGGTTATTATATCTACTTACGCACCTATTTAAGGTGCCTCGTAAGATAGCTAGCCTTTTGTAGAACTAGACAAAAATAATATAGTTTTCCCTCGCTTTACTACTTTAATTACGTATAATTAACGGTATTTTAATTACGCCCTTAGGTATAAGTCCTTATAGGTCGGTGCGATAGTTATAAGCCCGGTATACAAACCCGCGTAAATTGCTATTAAGTTAATATATTTAAGAATTATCGTATCTTCCTATAAGGAGCCTAAAGCCGCCTTAGCCGGGTAGCTTTAAGGGACTATAGCTCTCTAAGGCCTTTAGTAATAGCATAACGTCGGGTATAACGATTATCTACGTTAGCCGTTAGGGGGTCTTAAGGTATAACGTCTAGGTTAGCCTTAAGAAGCTAAGGTCCCTAAAGGCTGCCTTAACTAAGGCAGCTATATAAGCTCTCGATCGACTATTTAATAAAGCATCGATATCGAGATCCTAATAGTATCGATATAATAACCGTATAAGACCTTAATGCTCCTTAACCTTTAAGATAGTCGTAATAAATAAGGTAGTAAAGAGGAGATTACCGTAAAGGGCGAAAAAGGTAATGTATAATATCTCCTTTACCGCTTAACGGGTAACTATCTTTAGTGCTTATAAAGAGTAAGTTATATATACTTAAAAGCCTCTTTCCTTAAATATCTTTAATATCTTATATAATAAGCACTCTTATTTTATAACCCTTTTCTTCTATAACTTTAACTTTAACTTTAATACTTAATAATAGCTATAACTCTTATATCTTTAGTAATTAATACTAAGGTTAGCTTATTAAAGGCAGACTATTAGATAATATAGTTTACGACGTTCCGTCGTATAGCTAAGGGTATAGAGGTTTAAAAGTATATAAATACTAGTAATAAAAGGGCTAATAAGACCCTTAAGCTAGTTAAACCTCCGGTCGTTACTTATATAAGCTAGGTCGCGAAGATTAATAGCCTTATAGCTTAGGCATATAATATATATAAAGCATCCTCTATGCTATATACCGGGGCTAATATAATTAGCCTTAGATAAGATAGTAGGGAGCTATTCCTAGCTCCTAGGGCTTACGCCTACCTAATAAAAGCATCTTTCTTTATATATATATTCTTAGTGCCTAGTATATTAAATTAGTAGTAATTCGTACCTTCTGCCTTAAAGCTACTATTAGGAACGCCCTTCCTATCTCTAGAGCTTTGCTCTACTATAATACATTTGCTAAAAGCTTCTTAAAGCTCTTACTATTCGTTAAAAGCCGCTTAAAAGCTCCTAACACCTATAGTATAACTAGCTTATATAACCTTAGCTAGCACGCCTATATAACCTCTAATATAAGCCTTACGATCCGACGAGGCTCGTCTTTCTAAGCATTATTAGAACTAAGGCTTACTGCTTAGTTCTTTATTTTAAGTCCTTACGCAATTAGCCGTAAGGAAAAATTTTCTCTCTATATTTTCGATTTCCTACGCGTACCTATTCCTACGCTAAAATTAAAACACCTTATACCTCCTACTATAGACTTTTCTCCTCTCTTATAACTCTTCTTTCTTCGTAATCCCTCTTTTTCTCTATCTATCGACCTTTTTGCCTTCTTCCCTCGTTTTATTTAAGCTATTATTACTATAGCTAAGGACGAAGAAGCCCGTTAAGCTATAGCGTCCGTATCTCGCTTAGACAAGTCCTACCCTCGCTTGCCGATATAAGAATATGCCCCGCCGGATAGTATTTATAGCGCCGCTCCTTCTAAGGACTCTAAGAGTAATTATAAAGATCCTCCTCCTCCCGCCCGCCGTCGTCCTCGCTTATCCTTAGAGACTAAGGTACTACGCAAGTAGTCTACTATACTAGCTATAAAGGATAGAGATTATAATAACCTATTAAAATAGGCCGTCCGCTACTCTAAGTTAATTAAGATACTACCTACGGAAAGGGTTATTAAGACCTTTACTAATATAGACGTAATATATATAAAGCAAGCCTATATTCTCTTAAGCTCTTTAGCCTTTAAGTCGGAGATTATCTTTAATATCTTAAATCTTCCGTCCGTAAAGGAAAAGCATTTATAGCACGCTAATACTTAGCGAAAGGGAATTCGCTTATATCTTCGTTTTATAGGCGAGCTTCCTAATAATAAGACTCCTCTTTACGCTATAATAACTCTAGTATATCCGCTAGTCTAAGCTATGCCTTTTAACCTATAAATAATCAACGGAGACCTTTCTAACGGTTAATTAAAAGAATAGCCTCCTCTTCGTCCGTAAGGAATACTTCGCTTATCTAAGCAGCGCTTTATTAGATAGTAGTATTACCTTAAAGAGTAACCTTAGGTTTTATATTACTTTCTTTAGTCTAAGTTATCTAAGTACTCTTAGGCCTTTTACTCCTATCGATAGAAGAATTCGGATAATAATAATAACGATTTATCTAAGTCCGATAATAGTTTTATCCGCCGCCCTTTAAAGTCCTATTTAAACCTACGTAAGTACTATAAGGCGAGTTATACCTCCTCCTTAGCCTATAACGATAAGGCTATTACTAAACGCCTTAAATAAGATAATATTAGTACTTTTAACCTAGATAAATATAATCCGAAGAACCTAGGTATTATCGCTCTTAGCGATAGAAAGAATATCTATATAAACGTCTATCTCTTTATAAAGCGTTTAAAGATCTATTAGGACGAGGATCTATTCGCCCTTTGCTTATATTACCTCTCTTTCTTAATAAGAAGAGCTCTTATATAGTATATAAGTAAGCTTATAGCGGAATAACGCGATATCTTTAGCTCCTCCCTTTTTAAAACCTTCTATAAGTTCTTAACTAAGCGTTTTAAGCGTCTTAACGCCGATGTCTTAAAGGAACTTTATAGGGAAAGGTATATAATATCTATATAGTCCTCTAGCTTTATTACTCTCGCGTAGTAGATCTAGAGAAAGGTTTTACTCGCCTGCTAACTTAAGATAGGCAAGGATGCTTAAATTATTAAGGCTATCTATCCTCTTATTACCGTTTAGATCTCCTCGCTTCTTCCTATTCCTATAAAAAAGACCCCGATCGATAAATAGATTTATATTATTAAGGAACGGAAACCCTTTATTATAGCCTCCCTTAAGCTATATATCTCCGGAGACTAAGACTATTCTCGCCGCGGTAGCTTTTCCCGTCGGGATAATAACTATCGTTAAGATAACCGTCGCCGTAATAATAATTACCGCTAGGGTAACCGTAATCGTAGCCGTCGTAATAATCGTCGCGATAACTATCGTTAAAGTAACTAAGGCAATAACTACCGATAGACTAACCGCTAGGATTAAGACCGAGGTTATAATCGCAACCGTAGTCCTAAGGGATAAGGCTTTAGTAATAACCGTAATTAGTTAAGCTTACGCCCGCTACGCTACGATAAGCGTTACCTTTGCTAGGACGACCGACGAGATAACTAAACGGAATACCGCCGAGGTAAATATAAGGGTAATAATAATAAAAAGAAAGTGCGTTTTAAGTCGAAGTATTAAAGCGATAAAAAGACTACTCTTAGCGGCGATAAAGCTAGTAATAAGCTATACTTAAACGACTCTTAGGACAACGCGTCTTCTTATGCCTTTTTAAAGGCTAACTTTATAGACTATATAAACTCCTACTACCTTACTAAACGGGCCGGTAAGTTTAAATATAGCACTTACGACTATACATTTGCCCTCGCCTTTATACTTAAGGAGTATATATATACTAACTACTATATATCTAAGTAGTAGCTCTATAGTAAAGAGCGCGCGCTTAAGCCTTTAACCTATAAGGTTTATAAGGCCTTTTTTCTTTCTTATAACGCCCTCTTCTCTTACCTTTGTCTTAGGTATAAGAAATCCCTTTTTATTACTATAGGGAACGTCTTTAATCTTATCGTCGTTAAGCCTAATGCCCCTACTGCCTTAGAGCTTATTCTTCCTATACCTATTATTAAAGAGCTTATTTTTCACGCAGCGCTTACTATAGCACCCCGACTAAATTAGGTCTTAAAAGCTAAAGCCGAGGAGCCTTAATAGGATTAAGATTCCCCGCCGTATTTATACTCCTATATAAGGATTAAGGTCTCTGCCTATCCTAGTAGGCAGGAAGTCTAAGTTTGTCCTAACTCTAGCTATAGTAAGCCTATAATTAATCGCGACCTTCTTTAGACTCTTAACTATACTATTAAGAAGAAGCCTCCTATTACTATTAACGGAGTTAATAGTCGTTCTTTTTGCGAAGACTAGGCTACGTTCTCCTTCTACGCGTGCGGTACTATAGCTAGCTAGGCCGCTTAAGCAGCTATAGCTAAATTTACTTACACCGCTTAAGTCTCTAAAGTAAAGGCCGGCGTACTTCTCGGCAATGCCTTCCTTAAGCTATACCGAGGATCCCTTAATTATAATAAGGAAGTTATATATATTAGAGTGCTTAACGGGTTTAAAATCCTATTCGATATCTATAAATAGCCTTACGAAGTTATTCGCCGTATTTAGGCCGTCTAAAAGACTATTATACCGCCCGGTACTACCCTTATAGTCCCTGCCTCTTAGAAAGAACTTCCTAAGGACCGCGCCTATACTTTCTTTACCTTTTATACTAATGCTATTTATAGTATCGTCGATGCTAAATCTCTTCTTACTATCTTTATTACTAATAGTATAAACGTCGACCTTATTATTAAGCGTAAGTAGAAGCTTAGCTAGATATAAAAGTATTAGGAGTCTAGCTATTTTACCGCCCTATCTTAGAAATTAGCTATAAAGGCTCTAACGCTAGCTATAGCAATTTCACCTACTCTTAAAGCCGCTACTATGCTATCCTCCTCTATAAGAACCGCTATTACTATTACTGCTTATTTTATTAACTTATCGGTTAACGTTATAAGCACCTTTCCGCTTACTTAGGAAGTCCTTAAGTGCCTATAGGCTCCCGCCCTATCTTAGCCCGTAGAAGCTCTTATTCTAAGCACCCCTCTAACGCCTTCGCTATCCGACTCTATCTACGCCTACGTTATAGCCTCTTCGGTAGGACCTACTAAGTAGTCTAAGGTTCGCTAGAACCTCGCAGCAGCCGCCTCTAACGTAATAGCAGCTACCGTAGCTATTAAGACAGACGCCGCGGATAGAATTAAGGATCCCTTCTTTAGCTATATTCTATACTAAACGCACGTTTAGCGCCTACCGGAGCTTTAAGAGAAATACACTAAGGAGGGTATTTATATTTTCGACTATAGTCCTTCTTTCGTACGCTACGTTAAAAAGCTTTTTAGAAAATACTCCTAGCTTTAGCGGGATATAAGCACCGCCGTTATAGAACCCGGAAAGGAATTAATAGTTCCCTTAATCGATAATTAGCACGAAAAGCGAGTCGCTTAAAGGCCTTACCTATAAGGGCTTTGCGATAGGAAGATTATCGATAATATATTTAACCTACTTTATAAGTAAGGTCGCTTAGAGTAGGCCGATAAGCTTACGCCGTTCGTAGTACTTATCTTTATAGTTTAGCGTATAGCCTAAGGCGAGACTAAAGGGCGAGTCGTTATTAACCTACGTGCCGTTAATAGTATTACTATCCTAGATTCCTACCCTCTACTATTATAAAGCTCTATTATTGCTAAACTCTTAAGCGCCTGTTTTATTACTGCTATCGACGCTTCTGCCTTCTTCTATTAGTTTTAAGTTAAACTTAAGCATTAAGGCAGGTTTACTATTATAAGTCATTAAGGTCTAAAGCGCTTAATAGTTACACCTATCGGCTTTCGCAATAGCCTAGCGTATATATAACGCTATATAGACTAAGTTCTCCGTCCGTATTAAGGCTATAGCCGCGTGTTTATTAATAATATTATTATTTACTCTACTATAGAAGAGGATTACTTTTAATATCTTAAGGCTATCTTTAAGCTCTTCGTATCGCTTAATCTATCTATAAGCCCTACTAAGAGCTAGATCGGCTACCCTTACGTAGAGCTACTCGGATTTCGTATCGACGCGTTTAGGATAAGTACTATAAAGCATAGGCTTACTGCCTTCGCGAAGCTTTTATTCCCTAATAACCTCGCCGCTCTTAAGCACTATATCGGCGCTATAGGGTATATTCGTAACCTTATCCCGTACTACGGCGCTTCTATCGCCCTTCTATAGGATCGTAAGACTAGTCTTCTAGCCTAAGGTCGCTTAATTAGTAAGGTTAAGAACGGGAACCTTAATAAGCGGAAGTCCTATACGCGAGTTATATTGTTTTAGCTAACCCTAGCCGAGCTTTCCTTCTTTACCTCTCTTTAGAAGGAAATTACTTCTAGCCGTATAATCTACTATATAGACCTATAGAAGAGGCTATTCTATTAGATCGACGCCTCTTTATAGTAAGGCTTTACCGCTGTCTTTTTCTATCTCCGCGACGGCACCGTTTAGCAGCTAGGCTAGCCTATTCCGGTTAAAACTATTATGCCTATTTGCTTCCTCTCCCGTACTCTAATAAGAGCCGAGCAGTCCTATAGTCCCTTAGAACTAGAGGTCGCCTATCTTATATAAGCTGCGAAAAAGATACGCACGACGGTATAGTTATTAACCCTTCCGCTTATAGTCTTAACCGACTACTCTACGACTAAGCAGATCGTCGCTAAAAGAACCTTCGATACTTCTAGTATAGACCGAGCTAACCGTCGTCTAGTTATAGCCTTAATTTATCTCTCTAAGTACGACATTAAGGTTTATTACCTCTTTAGCAAAAAGAACTTTATTCCTAACGCCTTTAGTCGCCTACTAGCCGAGGAGTCTAATTAGCTGCTTAACTATCGCCGCCTTAACTTTACTATGCTTAACGATATACTTATAGCCTCCGAAGCTATTATAGCTCTTAAGAAACGCAAGGAATTCGCCGTCGCCTACGATAATAACCCTTACTATAAGCGAATATTTTAAATAATCGCGGATAGCGAGGACGCTATTAAGAGTCTTTCCTCGCCCTTAGAAGGAGCTATAGTTACTAACTTTATAGTAAGAATAAAGGCGTAGCTTAAACGCTACGGCATACCGTTCTTTATAGTCGATAAGCTCTTATACTATAAAGGCCCCGACGGCTTTACCCAGCTATATATCCCTAACGCCCTCGTCCTATCTATAATCTTAGTAGCTTATAACGATAAGAACTACTTTAGCATCGTCTATATAATTAAGGACTTAGAGATATACTTAATTCGCGGAGTTACCTATTAGGTAAAGAAGTATATCGCGGCTTATAAAGCCTATTGCCTTAGCTAAATAGACCGTTAGACCTTTGCCGGCAGCTATAAGCCTATTCGCCCCCCGCTACTTTTAATATAAAGTATTGCGATAGACTTTATAACCGATATACCGCCCTTACTTTTAGCAAGCTCCCTATAGTAGATTCTAGGCTTTAATATCTTTAACTAACTTCTTATAGTTACTTGCCTAACTAGTAAGAGATGCTTGCTAATCTTAGGCAACGCGAAGTACGGTATAAAGGATTAAGCTTAAAGCCTAGCCCGTTAGTTACTTCTTTCTAATTAAGGCATGCTAAGAACTATTATTAGCGACCGGGATCGTAAATTTACATCCGACTTTTAGAAAGGCCTTTAGAGCGCATTCGGTACTAAAATTACAATAACTACCGCCTACTACTTATAGGCCGACGGACTTACCGAACGACGCAACTAGACCGTAGAGACCGCTCTACGAATATCCTACATCGAGGATCCTAGCCTAGATTAGAAGATAATAATCCCCGCCCTCTAGTAGAATCTAAATACGGCATTTAACGCTAGTATAAAGATCTCCGCCTATAAATCTATCTTCGGCTTTAATATACGTAGACTGTTAGAAGCTGCCGATAATATCCTAGGCACTACTACGGACGAATTGCCCTACTTACAAAAGGTTACCCGTAGATAAGCAAGCCTAGCTATAGACCTAGCCGCTATAAAGGCTAAGCAGCGGTATAACGCAAAGCACCGGCTAGTTCTTCTTAAAGCTAGTAATAAAGTCTACCTAAAGCTATATACGGGCTATTACGAGCTTAGCTAGCCGCTAAAGAAATAGTCGCGGCAATAAGAAGGCCCTTTCGTTATTAAGCGTATAGTTAATAACCTCGCGGTAGAACTCGACCTCCCTAGCTAAATTAGGATCCATCTAATCGTCTCTATTTAGCACTTTAAACTCACGCACGAAGGGCATTATATCGAGCTCGAGCCTAAGCCTATAGAAGCCGCTCGCGATATCGAGGCACCTAACGAAAGGGATTAGCACTACAAAGTCGAACGCCTAATAGACATCCGTATTCGTCGCATCGGTCGGTCGAAGTCACTTATAACCGAATATCTTATACGATAGAAGGGATAGGCTGCTATATATAACTAATAGGTCCGAGCCGACTAAGTCTCCGCTAAAGCTATTATAGAGTTCTAGGGTCGCCCTCCCGCACGCGCTATATAAAGCAAAAAGGCCGCTTAGCAAAAGGAACGATTAGAGGAATAATTACTAGCAGATATAAGCATAACTTATAAGAATAAAAGGAAGGATTTAAGCAATAGGAGTGTTCCTCCTAATTGCCTAATTAGGATTGTATTATAACTGCTATAGGTAGTAGTATTTTCTTTTAAGCCGGCGTTCCAATATATATAAAGCATCCTCTATACTATATGCCGGGGCTAATGTAATTAGCCTTAGATAAGATAGTAGGGAGCTATTCCTAGCTCTTAGGGCTCGCGCCTACCTAATAGAAGCATCCTTTTTTACACATATATTCTTAGTGCCTAGTGTATTAGCATACGTAGAAGCTATGCTTAATAACCCGGCATTAGTAGTACCGCTAGACCGGCTAATCCCGATTATAGAGCTTAACGTAGGATAGCTTATATACTTTAAGTCTAACCGAGATAACCGTAAGATAGCCTACGCTAAATACGTTTCTAAGAAAAAGGCCGTAACGGACCTTTCGAATTAGGTCTATTAAACCGTTAATTAATCCTACGTAAGGCATTTCCTAGATAATCTAGACCTCCGTAGGATCGTAAATAAGCTAAGAGAGCTTCTTAAGGTCTCTAACGCCTACTATATCGGCATCGCACGACTAAACTATCGTAGGGCGCTTTAGATACCCCGAAGGATTAACCTAATAGATTAATACATTTAGTAGGAATTAGTATACCTTAAAGCCTTTACTACGATAATTGCTAATATTAAGGGAGATTAAGCTATCGTAGACTTCCTTAAGGCAACTATACCGCTAGACGAACTATAGTCTTATAATTAGCTTAATAAGCTATATAAGTAGTAGTAAAAAGGCAACGTCGTTACGATAACCCTCTAAAGCGTTAGTAAACTCTTTTACTCCGTAAGCCTTAATCGCAATATATATAGTAAGCTATTTAGGCTAGTAGACGCGTTCTCTATACCCGGAGGAAACGCACCGGCTCGATAGGAATATAAGTACCCCTACGGCATTAGTAAGAATCGCTATTACTAAAAGCCTATAGACTATACGGCTTTCTATAAGGCTATTAACGGGGTCTCCTATAGGCCCGGGATTACTAAGGTCCTTAACCGCGTTAAGAAGTATAAGGAAGCTAAGGACTTACCGCGCTAGAAGACTATAGTCGAGGTGATTAAGGCTTTAAAGGGCTAGCCGGCGCTATAGACATCGACTTAGCCGAAGAAATCGACGTTAAGACCGCCGGCCTTAGCCTATACGGTGATTTAATAGACTATAGAAGAGTAGTATGCATTTAGCATATTGCCGAACGCGTATATAGCTATTTATCCGCTATAGAACTCGACCTTTATCGATAGTTGCGTAAGCACTTATATTATTAATAAGCTCGAGCTTCTTCGGTATAACGTCGTTAAGGCAACCGAGACCGATATTATGCTAGTTAGTAATATAGCGCTCGCGGTGCTATATAAAGGCACGCGGATTATTAAGAATATCGTTAACGGACCTAATAGTAAGAAAACGGAGGACTTAATCCTTTAAGACGCTGCATTCGTCTCCGGATCCTATATTAACCTAATTAACGGGGAGAAGCTTAAGGACTTTAGCTTTTAGCTATATAAGTATAATAATACGTTAAGGTATAGAAGCATTAAGTGCAATAAGATCCTTATAAGCTTTAAGAGTATATACGGCCTCTTAATAGCTAAATTAAAGCTACTTACGTCCTGCTTTACGTTGCCTAATGCTCTTTAGTATACGTTATTAGCGGTCTAAGATAAGATTCCGTAGTACCCTTAGCGGCGGATCGTAGCATTAAGAAACCTAGTTCCGCCTAAGGTTAATACGGTAAAGATTTAGCACTTAAGATTAAGGTATATAAGCCCTCGAGTACTTAAGCAATTAGTCTTTTAGGCGAGAGGAGTACGGATATACGGCCTAACTACGGTTAAATACGAGGGCTACGCGCTAGGAAAAGCATATAAGCAAATCTCTTATAGAGGCGGCTAATCGCTTAAGGCAACCTTTCTACCGTATTTTCCTCGACCTCTTCGACTTTAAGCTAGGCTATAACGGCTACCGATATATCCTACTACTATCCGACGAATATAGCGGGATAATGTTCTTATAGAGCATAAGTTTAAAGATAGAGAGCCCCTCCCTTATACGCAACTTTAAGGCATTAGTCCGCTAATATATAGGCGTAGTATTAGTAGGTGTCTCGAATGCAAATGCAAATATAGGTCTAGTAGTCTTATTGGAATTATTAATACCTATCTAGCTAAGGGCTATACTACCTTCTTTATAGACAAGACGAGAGAAGGGTTAGGGCTACCTTCTAAGAACCTTCGGTAGCTAAGAATAGAAAGGGATCCGTAAATAGAATGCAAAGACGGATGCGTTAGTTAGGGAAGACCTTCCGCGGACGGATGCGTCTATCGGGACGACCGTAGAAGTTTATAGAAGAAAGTAGAATTCTATCTATAGAATTTACCTTAGAAGGGAAGTCCTTCTACCGTAGAATTCTATCTATAGAATTTACCTTAGAAGGGAAGTCTTTCTACCGTAGAATTCTATTAGAATTCTATCTATAGAATTTACCTTAGAAGGGAAATCCTTCTACCGTGGAATTCTATCTATAATTCCTATACGTAGTGATTTATAAGATAAAAATAGATAATAAGAGAGCCCTAGTTAACCTCCTAGGACAGAAGATATCGAAGTTCTAGGAATAGGCAGAACGGGAAGGCATCGAGCTCGAGCTTCCGCCCGTATATACTAAAGAGCCTACGGGAGGCGCGGAAAGACTAGGCGGAGTTATACAATAACGACTCCGTTCGGCAATAGGGAAGCTGCCTTACAACCTCTAGCTAAAGGCTTACTAAGCTATAGTTAGGACGTATAATATCCTGCTAAGATACCGTAACTAATAGAAATCGCTTAAAGAGATACTTAATAGATAGTTTAATTAATATCTTCGCTAGTTCGGCCGTTTTAGCGTTATAGCGCATAGAGAAGCTAACTTCCGCCTATATTAGGACGGGCTTTACGCCTTTAGCTACCGCGCTTACCCTTTATACCTTAATATAAAGGCTAACTTATATAAACGAGCCTTTAAAATACACTCTAAAGCGTATATTAGTTATCTCGTTAGCTACTACGCTAGTAACCTATATTACGTCTAGGTTCCCTAACTTAAGAGGGTTATTATTACTTAAGATATAGTATTTAACGAGAACTATTTCTTCGACCTATAGATAGAGGACCTATAAGTCCTAATATAAGAATATATCCCTATCGTTAAGTCGATCGAAAGTCCGATTTAACGGGATTAGAATGCTATTCTTAATGATTTTTTACAGGAGTTCGACGAATATATCTTAGGTATTAAGCCCGCTATTTCGAACTCAGGGGTAGAGGGCGTAGGTAAGGTCGTAAGAGAGGCTTTAATTCATATAGAAGCCTCCTCGTTAGCCTAAATAAAGGCGGCGAAGCTATAACCTATATTATTACCTCCTCCCGAAGGACTTCTTACACCGGAATAGACGCTTAACCCGACGGGGTAAGGTCTTAAACCGACCGTAGGATTATAGGATAACGAGACCGATACCCCTTTCGTATATCTAGAGCCTTAAGAGCTAGAGCAACTACCGTAGCCCTAGCTTAGGCAAACACCTCCCTTACCGAAGAGGGAAGCCTTAGCTAAGCAACCTCCCGACTAAGAGGAAGAGGTAGGCCTATAATAAGGTATATATGCTAAAGATCGCTAAGATCCTAATTAACGTAATACGACCTTAGCAAAAGAAGGTAAGGTTTCCGTAGGACTACCTACGGAAGAAGCCCTAATATAAGAGAGGACCCGTCGCCTTCGTCGAATATAATAAGAGCTCTATAGTATAAAAGCCACGAGATAGAGCTTTTAACCGAGACGCATAAGGCAGAAGGATAACGTTTTTAGTACTCTACTGCCTAAAGATCTTTAGCTAAAAGGAGATCTTACGATATTTTATTTAGTATAAGTATTGCTATTTATACAATAAGAAATCTCTATTTACACGATAAATACCTAAATTCTCTACTTTTTCTACGCGACCCCACGCGCCTAGGTCCCGCTAGCAAAATTAGGTGTAGGTATATAGCAATTAAGAGAGCCGTATAAATCGTGCGAAGAACGAAGAACGAAGAACACTACCCCGAAGGCACGCAGCCGGGAGCCGGGCATAAAGCATACATTAAGGAGCCGCACACATAGTAGAGGGCACGCAGTAAAGCACGCAGCCGGGCACGAAGCATATATTAACAAAGAGCCGCGCACGTAGTAAAGCACGCAGCCGGGCACTAAGCATATATCAATAAGGAGCCGCGCACGCAGTAGAGGGCACGCAGTAGGGCACGACGCATATATTAAGGAGCCGCACACACAGTAGAGGGCACGCAGTAGGGCACGACGCATACATTAAGGAGCCGTACACACAGCAGAGGGCACGCAGTAGGCCACGCAGTAAAGCATGCAGTAAGGCACGTAGTAAGGCACGCAGTAGGGCACGCAGTAGGGCACGCAGTAGGGCACTTAGTAGAGGGCACGCAGCCGGGAGCCGGGCACGCAGTATATATTAAGGAGCCGCACACATAGTAGAGGGCACGCAGTAGGGCACGCAGCATACATTAAAGAGCCGCATATATAGTAGAGGGCACGTAGTAAAGCACGCAGCCGGGCACGTAGTAGGGCACGCAGTAGGGCGCGCGCATACATTAAGGAGCCGCACATATAGTAGAGGGCACGTAGTAGAGCCGGGCACGAAGCATATATTAAGGAGCCGCACACATAGTAGAAGGCACGTAGTAGGGCACACAGTATATATTAAGGAGCCGCACACATAGTAGAGGGCACGTAGTAAAGCACGCAGCCGGGCACGTAGTAGGGCACGTAGTAGGGCGCGCGCCTATAGCTATTAAATTAACTAAATTAAGGCTATACACGATTTGCGCGGCCCTCTTAATTACTATATACTTCTACCTAATTTTAGTAGCGGGACCTAAGCGCGTAGGGTCGCGGCGAAAAAGCAGGGCTTAGAGGTATTTATCGTGTAAATAGAGATTTCTTATCGTGTAAATAGCAATACTCTTTAGTATTCGTAGCTATAGTCTAACAAAAGGCATATAAGCATTATTAAGATAACCTCGTCCGACTGCTTAAACGCTATTAAGATCTCGACTACTACCCGTACGGGAAGGAGTTTAAAGAGAGCTACTATAAGGAACTATACGACCTCCTCCGAAGAGGTACGTAGCGCCTCCTTAGCCGAGAGCGCGCTAAGGGAACCTTAATCCCGCTTAAATAGGTCTTCCTCTATAAGTTCGATAAAGATAGATACCTTATACGATATAAGGCACGCATTATTATGCGTAGAGACCTTTAAGACAATTAAGGCGAGGAGACTTACGCTATAACCCTCGCTATTAAAACCTTTAGGATAATAGTGTCTATAGCGGCGAAGTATAATCTTAATATTCGGCAACTTAATATCGCTAACGCTTTTCTAAACACTAATATTAATAAGACGAAGCGGCCGGTCTACGTAGAACTACTAAAAGGGTACGTTAAGCTAGGTTTTCTTAAAGGAGATAAAAATTCTTTAATAATAGCCGAGCTTAATAAAGCTCTCTATAGACTATGCGAATCGCCTCTTCTTTAGTATAATAAGATACACTAAGCGTTAGAGGAATAAAGGCTTATCCGCACCGGCGAGGAGCCTTACGTCTTTATAAACGGTAAGATCTTTATATTAGTATACGTTAATAATATCTTTATTATAAGTCCTAAAGGGATTAGCGTAGACGACTTTATTAAGTACCTTAACGGGAAATATAAGGTCCGCGAGGAAGCCTTTAGATAGTATCTCGGGATTAAAGTTATCCGCGACCGATAGCTTTAGAAGATCTTTCTCTACTAAGACGTATATATCGAGAAGATTATACGTAAGTTTAGCCTTAACGATAATAGTAAAGCGCCGGCGGTTTTAATCCCGCCTTTTCTACTCGTTAAGAATACCGAATAAGTCTCTTTTCGCGAGATTAAAGACTTTTAGGAAAAGGTCGGGTTAATTATATACACTGCGATTACCGTAAGACCTAACGTAGCGCTTATAGCCTTATAGCTTTCGAGGTTCCTAACGAACCCTTCCCTTAAGTATTTAAAGGCGGCGAACTAGTGTATCCGCTACCTATACGCAATAAGGTTTCTTATAATTAAGTTCGATAGACTCGCTATAGGTAAGGCTCTTATTATCGCGACCGACGCGTCTTTTATAAACGATCCCGATATACGCTGCTTATTATAAGGCTATATTATAATGCTCTATAACGGCTTAGTCGTTTAGAAAGCAAGCCTATAAGATATAGTAATAACCTCGACTATAAAGGCGGAGCTTTTAGGACTTAAGCGTATAACGAAGGAAGGCATTACGCTATTAAGGCTATTACGAGATATCTTAGAAGACCTTAGGCTATTAAAAATATACTACGATAACCTCTAGACTATACGATTAGTAGTTAAAGCAGGCCGTATCTTTACAAAGCTCTATTATATTAATATTTAGAATATATAGCTTAAATAAGAATATAGGAAAGGGCGCTTTACAGTAGAATATATCCTAACGGCCGAGATGCCTATAGACGGCTTAATAAAGGCGCTCCCGAGAGCTAAGTTTAAGAGGTTTAAAGCGTTGCTTAATTTAAAGGATATACGCGGGCGGATAAAGGGAATAAAGGAAATATAAAAGGATTAAAGAAATAAAGATAGTCGTAATACTAAAGGAGGGTGTATTTAAGGCTTTATAAGCGCTTGCGATAGCTTCTTCTCGTAGCGTTAAATTAATTACTTAACGCTAGGGGGTATATCGTATTAGAGCGGCGCCTATAAGACTAAGCTAGATATAGCTCGGTACCTATATAGTTATTATATCTACTTACGCACCTATTTAAGGTGCCTCGTAAGATAGCTAGCCTTCTATAGAACTAGATAAGAATAATATAGTTTTCCCTCGCTTTACTACCTTAATTGCGCATAATTGACGGTATCTTAATCGCGCCCTCGGGTGCGGGTCCTCATAGGTCGGTGCGACATAAGGGCTATTGAAGACGAACAAGGCCAGCAAAAATGTCTTGCTTGGGCTGTGTTATTGCCTTTGGTGGGGTGGGCAGAATCCCTAGCTACCCCTCACCGCCTACTAGGTACCTATGTACCTACGAATACAGTGTTTGCTCTAGGCTTCATCTTCCCCTTGCACCATCCAACGAACATAAAAAAATGAACGGCGAGTCTGAACGCAGTTGACTTGATGCTTCTCGTCACGACCACGCCACCGATACACTGATGGATCCCCCGGGATGCATGGAGATTCCAGTGCGCGCCAGAATGAGTCTGTTTGCTTCTTGTTCCCCCGAAACCCCATGATCCGAAAACGGCCATGGAAGAAGTTTCTCACGCTCGCCGCCTACGATGCATTGTCGGCAGTTGATTTCCTCGCCCATCGGTCCTTGACCGCCCATGTCCGAGGCCCGCCGTTCCGTTGGCGACTCCTCGTTGGCCTCCTGCCAGAGCTCATCCCCAGGCTCGGCATCGCCTGAAACCAAGGCCAAGGCCCTCGATTTCCGGCTCAAGGCAATTCTGCAGCTCGTGTCTTTGACAAATACGTCGAGGAACGACACATGGGTAGCCATGACGGCTCCCGTGAGAGCGTTTACCCCGACGACTTCCTTGATGAGGTTGCGCCCCCCCAGCATCCAAAAGTCTCGGAAGTCTTTCGGTTCCGAGTAGGCTCCGACGGCCTCGGTAAATTCCTCGAGTCCCGCCAGGCCGTTGAGCACGGGGCTCAAGAAGTGGACAAAGAAGCCCAAGTGATTTTGACGGCTGTGCTCGGCTGTGGGCGCTGGCGACATTGTGTGCATGAGGGTCGCCAGACGCTCTTGTTCCTCGGGCTGCGGAAGCCTGGCTCGGTAGGCCAGGGTCAGGAGGGGGACGAGCGAGGCGAGTGACACGGTTCTCTGGTGTCGCGGCCGGCGTCATGATGGCACGATGACGATGGTCGTTGGTCTTGGAGAGGAGATTATCACCGAGGCCAGGTCTAGACATTTCTCCGTAAGTAGTGTCTTCAGTCGCCGCGTCATCATCTCAGCCTCAAAAACAACGTGGCCCGCCAAGCAGTGACGCTGCAAAAGCCCCAACCCCGTCATCTGGTCACGATGCTAGCATTTGGCAAAAGCCACACGTCTCGGGGCCGCAGGGCTACAGCCACACAACACGGCAGGCTTGCATGCAATGACCTCATGGGGAAGAGACCCGGTGAAGAGGCCCGGGGATAAAGCAGCTTGTCTTGTTGTTGGCTGCGCCCCGATGAGCAAGGCTTTATCGCAGAGAATCAGCCAATGTCGTGACACGTCGCTTGCATCTTGTAAGCCATAAGAGCTGATTTTAAAACATGACGGTGGATGGACAAGGCCACCTACTCCGTCTACCGTCTACCGTTTACCGTCTACTACTACTACTACTACTACTTACTTCTAACTCGTACGAATACGAGTACGATACGAAGTAAGAGACAAAGACAAGGAAAAGCAAAGGGCTCGCGATGCTGGGCCAGTTGCCGCGCTGACATGGATCCCTGCACGCGCCACAACCTCGACATCTGGCATTGAAGCACATTTCTGTCACTTTTCAGAAAAAGAGCACGGCTGTTGGACACTTGGTCTCATGCACCTCTCCCTCGATTCGGGGTACTTTGCACATTGTTGTTGTCTGACTCGGCTGTCCGTCATCAACTCCATGGACTAGCACGGAGCGATTTGAATATCTCCAACGGCCTCGATTTGAATATCTCCAACGGCCTCGATTTGAATATCTCCAACGGCCTCGTCCGTCAACACCTTTGGAAAACACGGGAGTCGTCGTCATCAAAAGATGCCATCATCTGGTTCGTGCCTTGCTGGCATCAGATAGCTCTCAAGCGTGATGAGGTCCGGCCGAGACTCCATCCCAGCTGTCTTTGCTCGACCATACACGCGTAAACGCGCCTCGGCAGACCTCAAGGGACGGAACGTGCGCCCCATGCCGTGTCTTGTCTTGTCTCTCTTTCAGATGCAGCGTCCGCACGACAACCCATGGCTGATGATGCTCTACCTAACTCGTACATGTACGAATACGCTTCTTGGAGCCAGACTCGGCCGAGCAGTGGCGTCCGGCAGCAAGCAGAAGCCGAGATCAGCAAATCCCGAGACCTCGACGGCTCGTCTCTTGCAGGAGCCGGCTCAAGGCCGATGGTTGGCCGGAGGAAAGCGGATGAATGGTGATGATGCATGCAGCACACGAGGCGCCCGCCAAGTGGCGACAACAAGAAGGAAGAAAGCAACGCTGCACATGGCACCATGTCCCTGAGACTGAGCAATAAGGCTGTCTTTGAGGCCGAGAGCAACTAGTGCGGCCAGAGTCCAGACATGGTGTATTCGAAGCTGATGCCTAAATACTGTAACCGCCGTCGCACAGGATGAGCTCCACCGCTCAGCTTCACGGTCTGGAACCCCGAATTGGCAGATCTGACAGAGGCACTCATGCTTCTTTACAAGGGGGTTGAGGAAGCCGGCCGGCTTTGCGTCCCCCCTGCCATCTCCTCCTCCTCCGCACTCGCATTCCCCCCACACAAAGGATTCGCCCTGTTGCGTGACTTTCCCGCCGCAGCGCTCCTTCGGCCGGCTCACGCCGACGTATATACATAGTAGGTACATACCTGTCTCAAGAAGCGCCGCCGCCGGGCCAGGGCGGGACGGGAGGCCCGGGGCGGGCCGCGGAGCACTAAGCACTGGAGCGGAACCAGCAGCAGCATCGGGGCGAGGAGCAGAGAGAGGGTGACGCCGCTGCCCCTGAGCTGGCCGACTTCATCGACTACCTGGCCAGCAGCGTCTTGGACAGCCTGCCCGAGGGGCTCAGGGATCTCGACTACCGGTCCTGGCGGGAATCGCAATGGTTACACACGCAATTTGCCCTCCCGCAGAGCGAGCATGTCCTGGCGTCGGCCCTGGACCTGGTTCCATCCCTTCAGCGAGACATTTGTCGCCTACAGGCTCGTGTTCCCCCTGGACCAGACCGACAAGCGCCAGAAGCAACAGCAACGGCCATTGCCCCCCACGACCGAGGCCTTTCTGCTGCCCATCCTGACGAGCTACGTTGAGACGCTGACCCGGCCATGGGGTGCCGCTGTCGTACCACCCCCTGATTCAGCGCTTGTCCATGACAAGGCGGCCAAGCGCGGCTGGCATCGCGAGGAGGACCTGCAGAACGTGGACTGGCTGTGCGGCGCCTGCCACCGCTTCGTGCACCACTTCCGCGGCCACGAGGACCTGGCCAGGCACTACTACGCCGTCGAGCTGCTGCTGGCCGACGACGAGGTCGGGAGGTTTGCCGCCTGGGCGGGGAGCTTGGGGTGGAAGGGCGGTAGGGGAGGTGATTCGTAGCCATCCATGTACGAGTAACTCGTAGTACGAATACGAAGATGTATGTTCCTAGCTGCCCATCAACTGGCCCTGGAGGTTGACGGGGGGGCTCAGGGGTCAGGGGGGGGAGGCCACGCATGTACGAAGTAGTTAACTCGTACAGTCCGATGGATGTGTGTGTGTGTGTGTATGACATCACCCTTGTATGTAGGTGTGTATATATGTACGAAGTATACCAGGGTGGATGAACCGTGGTCGTACTGCTCGACCATAAAGATGATGATGGAGATGTGTCCAGAGAGAAAGGGTGAGAGAGAGCGAGAGAGGGACGAGAGACTGCATTCTAAATCCTCACGAGCATAAGCACACATGGCTAAGCACACATGGCTACGAGTTAAGCCACATCTAGATGATCCTCCCAAAGCAAAGCAACACATACATATGTAGGTGACGTGAGGACTGGAGCATCTCATCGTCTTGACTGTCGGTCTTTAACTTCCTTTTTCCCCCGGTCTCTCTTTTTATTTCCTTCTCTTGTTAGCGAGATTGACTCCTCCACGTCTAACATCCCGGTCCTGCTGTCGTCTAGAGGGTGGAGGTGCAAACAACAGTCCGCTTCAAAGCATCTATGTCGGATGGCCTCGGACCCCACTCGGGTATCCTTGGTTTCTTCGGAGAAAAAAGCAACGTCGTCTCCCTCCTATCCTACCGTACCGTACCGTACTGCCTCTCCGTTTCGGCCAGGACAGGCCAGCAGGCACGGACGGGGCAGGGCAGGGCCGGAGGTGCGTCGGGGCTTCCGTCGGGCTAAATGGCACCACGGTTGGATGGAGAGAGGCAGAGAAACAAAGACAGTTTCTGCTCTGGGGGTTAGGGAGGCAAAGGCGGGAGGCACGTGACGGCGGCGAGCTGATGGCATCTACTTGATGCCTCCCACCTACTCTTCTCCCTTAACTCGTACCCCTTATAGGTACCCTCAAGGTTCAAGTCTTCCTTGCCGACGGCTTTTCTCTGCTGTGTGGACATGCTACTCGATGCCCAGTGATTCATCCAGTGGGAGAGCGGCAAGGAGGAAGCCCCCCTTTCTGGTCCGCACCGCTCCGTACCGACCTGGGCTCGCCGGCAATGACATGACCGGCGACAGGCCATGGCCAAGCCCGATGCCGACGGCCCGGCCGCCGAGACGACGCTTCCAGCACGGCAGCGGAAGTGGCACCCTCGAGTCTTTACCGGCTGCGTCAACTGCCGCCGGCGACACGTCAAGTGCGACGAGCGGACCCCCTCGTGCACGAACTGCACTCGCCTGAGCCTGCCCTGCAACTTTGACCGCCGCTTCGTCTTCAAGGCCGTCCCTCGGCCCTCGGGCCTCAAACCGAGGCCGTCGTCTGCCGAGCAGCAAGCCTCCTCCGCCAGCTCCAACTCAGCCTCGCCCTGCAGCAACGAAGACGCCGTCGACGACGACGCCGTTGTCGGGGCACAAGACCGGCCGCCCACGCCGGGCCAAGCCGGACCCTCTGCGGCGGCCCCACTCACCCGTCCCGGAGCGGCAGCGTCTCCCCCCGGCTTCGACTTCTCCGTGTCCGGGGGCATGGTCCCGACCGGCTCCGCCTGGGGCGTCCAGTCGTCCTTCAACATCGCCCGGCCCGATCCGGCGGCGCACATTGACAGCAACGAGACCCTATACTACCGCCACTTCCTCAGCACCGTTTCCACGTACCTCATCATCTACGACACGCCCGCCAATGCCAACCCTTACCGCATACTTCCCCAGCTCGTCGGCAACTCGGGCTTGCTCCAGGATACCATGAAGGCCCTCGGCGCCATGCACCTGTCGGGACTCGCCCACGTGCGGGACCGGCGCGTCCACCGCAGCGCGGCTATGAAGACGTACGGCAGCGTCGTCACCCGGCTCCGAGACGCCGTGTCGTCGGGCCACGGCCAGGCCAACCTGGAGCTGCTGGCCACGAGTCTGCTTCTGTGCATGTTCGAGAAGATGTCCTCGACCGACGACTCGTGGAAAATACACTTGGTGGGCGCCGGGCAAATCTTCCAGTCCATGTATAGCCCGCGCACCACACTGCCCAACAACGACGGCGCAGACGGCTTGGGCGTCGCCGCCACGCTGCCGCTCCGGCGCTTCCTCGTATCGGCCATGTCCTACCTCGACGTCGCCGCGGCATGCGCCACCGGCGGAGGCGCCCTCATCTCGGGCGAGTACTGGGAGACGCTGGGCGGCGGATGGGAATACAACCTGGGCGTGCCCAGCTTCGCCGAGACACAAAGCTCGGCGGCCGACCGGACCATGGCCCAGCTGCGCAGCTCGTGGTCCCGTGTCATGTCCATACAGACGGATATCAGCAAGTTTGTCAAACTGCTGCAGTCAGGGGTGGACCACCGTCAAAGGAAGATATTCCACGACGACATCGGCTGCCGCATAAAGAACTGGCACAAGAGTGTCCCAGACATGTTCCTGCGGCTCGAGGGCATGGAAGCGATACCCACGGGGGCCTCGGAAGAAGAAGTCGAGGCTCTGACGGCGGCGGCATGCATCCAGTCCTATGCCCTCGCCTGCACCGTTTATCTCGAGAGAGTCACGACGAGGAGAATCGGGAGCGGCGCCTTTGACGCGGACATCAGGTCGGCCGTGGATGGCATCGTGTCGCTCGTCCTCGCCTTTTCCAGCGGCATCAATCGACTGGCGATACTCTGGCCCTGTCTCACGGCGGGCATTGCCACGGTGGACTCGGGACAGCAACGCCTGCTGCGCGAGTGGTTAACAGGAATGAAGAGCTTTGGTTTCAAGGTAATGCACACTGACTGACCCAAACGCTCGAGTGCCGGCTGACGACGCGTTGCACAGCATGTCTGCCGCGTCCTGGATACGCTCGAGTACTCGTGGGAACAGATGAGGCTGTACGGCGGGCTAAACTACGCCGATTTTGAGGTTATGATATCTTCCAACTTGGTTCCCTGAGGGGCATGGGATAGAAAAAAGAGATGAACGAGGGAGCCTTCCTTTTGTAGCAGCAACGAGGCACATGGCAACGCGGATTGGTCTAACAATGCGCATTCGAGTTAAGCAAACAATCGTCAGGAACGCCGGAACGGCCATCGAGCGAATATGGTGTATGCGGAGCATCACGGAGGGTCGACTTTAAGACCCCCCTAGTATCCGTGCTAGCCAAACGGTCATTAGATAGACGTAACTCGTAACTCGTACAGCATGCCAGCTGCTACCGGCTAGAATATGGCCAACGCATTTGGGGGCGATCCAATAAGAGCTGGGTAATTCAATGGTGCCGAGGTCAGCATAAAGCTATAGCGCTTCGTTTCCTTGCAGTAAGCCGACAGTCTGCTCAGATCCCAGAGCTCGCCGATACACATGCCGAAACAGCTCAGCATATAGGGATGCAGGACTGGTTTAATGTTAGTTCTTTGTTGCGGATACCCGGTTATCAACCACACACCTAAATCAGAGGGACCTCCCAGCGACCCATCGGCCTTGACAGGCGGATAGGCTTCGAACCCATTTGAATCCGATGCGGCCGCAGCGAACCGCTTGTTCCAGAGCCACCTCGCCGTGTCCTCACAACCGTGCACACCGGACAAAGATGTACCGGCGGTCGCTTTCGCAAGGAGGGTCTGATCCCCGTCTTCTATTGCCTTGTCGATGAGCTCCGTGGTGCCAGTGCGGACAAGAAGGACATCGCCGGGGCGAAACTCGACGCCGAAATGCATGGCACAAGCCTCCAGGTCATCTACCGTGATGCGATGTCCTTCAAAGGGCCCAAATGGCATCTTCTTTTCTTCTGCGTAGGCTTTGAAATCGAGCAAGATGCCTCGCGCTGCGATACAGCCCCGTGTGTGCCAATGGTCAAGGGTAGGTAACTTATTTTTGGCTGTAGACTCTACAGATAGCCCTTGCTTGTCCAGGCTGAAGCCGTTGTAGGCCAGACCGCTGGTCTGGTGCTGATAGTGGGATAGGCTATCCCACTGGCTGCTCGCTTGCGTGTTGAATTCCAGCTCGTCATCCCAGGATTTCACATCTAGGCCAAAAAGGTCGGGGAGGTAAATGAGGTTTCGCTTTGCCGGCTTGCGGAAGAGCGAAGGGAGCCTGTTGAGGGCATTCATGGGCCAGCTATTGCGAGAATACTTGTCAGTTCCATGATTTGTCCGTTGGAACGGGCAGCATTTGTACTTGAGCGAGAATGAGACGCCATCTTTGACCTCTGTGGCGGCGGCTCTCACCACTTCAGGCGTGAGAAAGTTGAGCGTGCCCAGTAGGTCCTTCTCCCCATTCTTGTCAAAGACGCCCCAAGCGCAGCCCTGGGGCATGTCTTGAACCTTGGGGAGGTCATCGAAGTCAGGGACCGAATCAGGTTGCGTAGGCATAGCGAATAAGCTTGAATTGATGTATGTACTTGGAATATCGAGACAAGAAGAACGGAGCGCGACTTGTTTCCGCAATGTGGCCTCTGACTCTATCTCTCCCTATCGCACGTGACCCTTGCACCGTTGCTCTCGACTTCACCGTATTCGTACGCGGCCCACCAATCCTTTTCTTTTTCTTTTTCTTTTTCGACTTTTAGAGAGCTGGAGCGCCCTCGGACGCCCGCCCATTCTGCCTTTCACATCGTTTCACATCGTTTCAAGAGTTTCAATCTACGGATATGCATCATTCGGATCGACGGAGGAGACCCCCCATGTCTCTCCACACAACGCCTATCCGGACACGCGGGCCAGCCGAGTTCCTACCTGTCAACAAGTTTATATATTAGTCTGCAGTCTATCTGTCGACACAGCTCTGTGGCGTTTGGTGTCATGGGTGCAATCAAGGTCATTGACGAGGTGATCAAGGCCTAGAGACTCGAACTGGCTCATGAGATGACGGTTTATGGTTTCTAGATCACAGCCGGTTCGGCTTCAAGTTTTGAATCACGGCCTATATGCCCATTCGCACCCCGTTCAAGACCCCGATGGTCCATTGTGCATCTCTGAGTCGGAACACGAGGCACCCGCGAGCAGCGTCGGGACAACAGCGACGTGACACTGAGCTGGGAGTGTTGGGGGAAGAAATCCATTGGGTTTCCGGTTGCCCATTGGTTCATGCACTGAACAACAAGAGGATAGCCAGGACGCACAGTCTCTTGGCGTCGAGTACGTGTGAGCTACTTGTGAACAAGATGGATGCCATAGGTGCCATGTCTCTTGCTATAAGTATGCAACTTTCCCCCAGTCCCAGCTACGCAGCTCTTTAGCCTTTTCCGTGCAATCCCACGAATCACCACTCTCCCTCGCCGATTGGGAACAGCGTCGAAAGCAGCCGCGGGAAGCCTCCCCGAACGTCACACTTCAACCGCTTGGCTAGAGCCAACCTCGCGACCATGTGCATCGTCATGAACACAGTATACATGTGCAAGTGCGTTGGAGGAGAGGCATGTCCGAGGATACTCGACTCCGAGTTGGTGGACGGGGTCACTCGTCATCCACTGTGGTGGTATTGGGAGGGACAGTACGATTCACGAAACCGCGTGTGCAGCTATCGACGGGAGGTGTTTGGCCCGTGTGCCACGCCGTACATAGACTGTCCCAACACACGCAGAACTTCGTTCGTCTACGTGGAAACGGACAGGTGGTGTCACGTCTGCCAGGGCACTTGCGACCAAGGGTGAGGGTCGATGAAGCTCGAACCGTTGTGAGATGAAGCTCTGACGATGTATCAACAGGGACAGCAGGACTTGAGGCGACTGGAGAGAGGGTCGGAGAGGGGAGGGGCAAGGGTAGGATATACGAATTGAAGGGGCAGTCATGGCAGCACACGGGGCTGTGGAAACGATGATCTGCTGTGACGTGACCAAGACGATGCTCTCCTATATTGATATCAACGCCAAGCAACGTGGGGACGGGAAAACCGCAAACGCCCCTTGACCGTTTTTCGGGTATCATCTCTTCGCGCTGCCAAAACCTCGCCGTCCTCAACCTTGATGTTGCAAAAGCCGCTGTGCCGCCTGTGAGACGGCGCCAGCGTCGGCGTCGACCAGGCCTGTTCTGGGGCGCGATCCCAGCAGCGCCTGTCGATGCGGCTGGCGCGACTGCTGCTGCTCGGAGCCGTCGAGGCACCCCGGGTCCTCTTCCGGCACGGCGACGAGCGCGCCTTCACTCGTGTAGCTCGGGCCGCGGGACCTCGTCTTGACGGACACGGTGCTCGACGACGCCTCCGCCGCGCCGACGGCCTCGAGGCCGGACCCCTGCGAGCTGCGTCGAGCGACGTAGTCGTCAAACTGCGTGTCTCGGCGGTGGCTGTAGCTGCCGCAGCTGGGGGCCGTCTGCCCCGCGCTCTCGGGGGAGGGCGGCTCCGGTGCGACGGCGCGGATGCTGGAGCGCGTGGACGCCAGCGAGCATCGCTTGTCCGATGAGCTCACGATGCTGTGGCGGGTCGGGTAGGAAAAGTCGTCATCGTCGTTGAAGCCGTAGCCCTTGAAGTTGACGGGGCGGGCGTAGTCGTCGTAGGCCGAGAGGCGGCGATAGGTGAGGATGGCGTAGATGGACAAGACGACGGCGGTGATTCTAAGGGGGACGGGCGTAATTAGGAAAAAAGGGGGGACGACTGTAAAGGGGGGGCGGCATCAAACGGAAGCGACTTGCATCAAAAGGGCGTCGAGGCCGAGCCCGACGAGCGAGTAGTGAGCCTCGGCCCGCAATGCGTAGACGGCAATGTCGAGAGCCAGTATGGCCAGCGCGCAGGCCAGCTTGACGACGTGAGTGACGAGCATGGTCCAGGGCGTCAACGACTCGGCCATGAGCTTGCCCATTTCGAAAAGGGTGCAGCAGGCGGCGACGAGGGACATGGCGATGTTGGTGGCTTCCCAGCTGCGTCGTCCTTCAGCCACGCACTCGACTCGGCGAGGCTGTCTCGGATCAAGACTTACGCAAACTCGACTGCGGGCGTATCCCCGGCCGTCTCCCTTTGTCCGTGGTCTTTGACCGAGTCGCCCAGCCGCCAGGAAAAGAGCGCCGTCATGGACATGGCCAGCGTCAGCTGCAGGGCCCAGAGGGGGAGGAGGAGGCTTAGGCGCCATTTTGCGCGGTCAAACTGGGCTCGTGCCCGGTGGTTTGCCATGGTCGATGGGACTGGTTTCCTTGCGGAGGGTTGTAAAGGGGTTGTAAAGGGGTTGTAAAGGGGTTGTAAAGGGGTTGTCCGTCTTGTCCTCCTCCGACGTCGAGGGGACTTTCTGCTCCTCTTCTCTACACGCAGCCCGGTCCGCTTCCAAGTGCTTCGTCACTCTCTTGTCTCTTCGTCTTCGTCTTCGTCTGTAAACCAGTATCGTCTCGGTCGGCCCGGCCGAGTGAATTAGTCGTCGTGCTGTCTGTCAATATTCAAGGCTCAAGCGGCCGGCCTTGATTCACTCGAGCACTTGAAAAGGCTTCAGCCCTCGATCCGTCGGTCCATCACACGGCAAAGGCTCCTTTCCCCGGGAGGCAGTAAGCACCCTTTTAACCATGTCAGTCTCCGCAACCCGAGCAGACTAGTGGAAGGCGGCGGCAAGGCGTTCTCGCTGTGCAATCGTGATGGATCTGGAGAGAGGGCCAAACCGACATGGGCCCTGGACGATGCCAGTTGCTGCAGGCCAACATGCCCCGATAGCCTGCGGCTGAATGGAAGCTGACATGGGCAGGGAGCTCACGGGAGCCTGCCGGAGCCTCAGCCTGCAGGCGCAAACTGACTGTATCAGGACCTGGAAAGCACGTCGGCCTGAGCGCCTCTCGGTGACTCCCACTCACCCATTCGCTCTTTCAATGGAGAAAATGAAAGGGTGGCTGGGGGTTTGTCACAGTCCAACCGCATGCATCCTTTCAACGCCACCGTCTGGATCCAACAGCCAACAGGCCGAGGACATGGGAGACGAAGACGGAGGGGACTCGAGGACAATATGGCCAGGCTCGTGTCTCACCTTGGAAAGCAGTTGCCGAGGCTTGGACGAGGAGACTGGTCGCGGCTCACGAGGTCCCCTTGGCGAACATGGGATGTGTTAGTACATGCATTGCCATGGATGCGACTGAGTAATGCGTGCCACTCCGAATCCACCAAAAGAGGCTGAAGAAGAGGGCTAAATTTGGATCCAGGTTGAGGCATGCTGACTGGCGGCAACAAGCACAGCACTGGGTGGCTGGTTGGCTGGCTCATTGTTGGCGCAAGGTGCCCTGTCGTCTCCCAACACCAACAAGATTTGGAGGGCTTTTCCGACTCGGTTTTCCCGACTCACCCTCGATGCTCTCTAGTTCCGACGTCTGAGCAGTGATGCTCAGTCTTGTCACCAAACATGACCACAGTTGCAGAGCGTGTAAAACAGAGTCATGAATTGACTATCCTAGGGAATGGATCCTCCAAAGACCACTGCAGAGGCCGGCGTGGGAGCATCATGTGCCCATTGCCTTGAAACAACAGCGTCCAGGTTTTCATTACAGTCGATTAGGCGGCACCCGCGGCGCCTCCGGGATTGGAGAATTTGACAATTCCGCCATCTTCGTCGTTCCTCATTGCCGCTTCCTCGACTTTCGGTCCGGTGGTCTGTCGCGTCTGCAGGTCACCAACGACAGCGCCATCTATCACCCGTGTCAGCTCTGGGACCTGGTCAATGGGCAACGCTGCTTCCGCTCACCAATGGGGGCGGCCATGGCGGCGGTGAAGAGGGCCAAGAGAGAGACGACGGAGAACTGCATGGTCAAGCGTTGTTGGGTTGTAGTCGAGGGGTTCCGTACGAGAGTAGGCAAAGTATTAACAAATTATAAAAGAATATGAATAGTAAGCAGTGGGGTTCAACGACAAGGCGATTAAGAAGAGCTTATTGAACTGGACTGCGCTGAATGCTAGAGCATGTCTGAGGGCGCCGAACCGTCACCTTTATAATGACGACGCGGTCACTTCAACGAACCGTGGGTGGGCCTTGGAAGTTGAGACGGGACGGTTTTGAACGAGGGCTATCCTTGGAACCACAGCTGCCGAGGAAAGCATTGATGGTCTGAAACGAATCCGAAGCGTCGCAGGCTCCCGAAATGCAATCATGTCAAGGCGATCAACCCGCCTGGTAGGGGTTCCGGTCACAGCCCCGCCTGGAGAGAACGGCTGTGGTGGTTCTTGAGGGGTGGCATCCTTCCCGGCCTACCTAGCCTTTCTGGGCCGAGCCTCATCTTGGCCTGCGTTGAGTGGGATCGGATCGCGCCAGTTGTCGCAGCTATCTTGAACTTTGACAATGTGGCGGGACAGTTTCTACATGAGACGGTTTAGTTTGGAGGAAAAGGCAGGGGCCAGAGGTGAAACCCGGCCGGGAATAATAAAATTACGACTTCCCCCCAGGTGTGCCCTTAAGTCCTCAAGAACACGCCTATAGGTGTGTGGACTGCTGACAAAGGAGGAGGGCTGGCGCCACGCGGGGTGCCCTCAGCAACTCACGCCTTTGCTCAGCCTCACTTCCCTCCACTCTCCTCCTCCTTCCTCCGAGTCCCAGGCAGCGCGGCACCAGCACCTCTTCTCTGGCACCAGCAGAGCAGCCGATCTGGTCGCGCGTCACAGATTCCAGACCCGTCGCCAATCAAAGACTTCGTATCCCAACGTCAAGAGGGGGGGCTGGATGAATGCGCCTCAACAAGCTGCCGCCCGCCAAACCACCACTTGACCGTTCGTTTCGCCCCCCATCCCCCCCCCTTTCTTCCGCGTACCTGCTGCCACTGCCTGCTCGCCCTCAGGTGTACGCTTGTGAGATACTGCTTGCTTCCGTGACCCCTGCCTCGGGTCCCTCCAGGGAACATGGCCTCCGCCGAGCATTGCCTCCTGTGCTTCGAGGCTCTCGAAGCCCATCTTGAAGACCGCAAGTGCCTGTCCTGGGACGCCCTTCAGGCCTCGTGGGCCGCCTACTCGAGTGTCGCCTCGGGCCTGACCAAGCTCAAGGATCCTGCCCTGCGCCGTGTCGTGGACGCCTCCCCATCGTCGGCCTCGCCAGCCTCGTCGTCGGGTCACTCGTCGTCGTCGGCATCGCCCGCCCTGGCTTCCACGCCCGCCACGTCCACCTCGTCTCTGCCTCTTGGCCCGACGTCGGCGCCGCTCTTTGTCACGTGGAACACCGTCTTGCACGGCAACACAGCCCTGCGTGGTTGCATCGGCACCTTTGAGACGCAGGCGTTGTCCAAGGGTATTCCCGACTACGCCATCACCTCGGCCGTCCATGACTCGCGCTTCTCGCCCATCACAAAGGCCGAGGTGCCACAGCTGCAGGCGGCCGTCACCCTGCTGACCGACTTTGAGGAGGTCGACGACCCCCACGACTGGGAGGTTGGCCTGCACGGCATCCGCCTCTCCTTTAGCGACCGCGGCCGCCGCTACGGCTCGACGTACTTGCCCGACGTGGCCTCGGAGCAGGGCTGGACCAAGGACGAGGCTCTCTTTAGCCTGATGCGCAAGGCGGGCTGGGTCGGCTCTCGGGGCCGCTGGATGGACCTCGACCTCAAGGTGACGCGCTATCGGGGCAAGAAATACTGCATGGAGTACCCAGAGTATAAGCAATGGAAGGACTGGACGACGGCGAGCAAGCAGTGAGGTCGGCCGCTGTTCTGGCATCCGTCTGCCCCAGCCTGGTCATATTTTTCCCGAGTCCCGCTCTTCTCGCTTGATAGGACCGCGAGGAAGCTCTACCCGACAGGGTGATGCGCCGATACAGCACCTGTCCATGAAGGTGACGAGTGATTTTGCGCAGCATCTTTTGGGCTGCGCAGCATCTTTTGGGCTGAATACACCTAATTCATCTGAATACATGCAAGAAGCTCTCGGGATCTGGTGCAGGCGTAGTCTATGTGGACTATGCCACGTTCTCTCATGCTCGGCACCCCCGTCGTCGTGTCGCACCAACAAGCCCCGTTTATCAATCATGAACGTGTCTTGGGTAAAGTGTCTTGGGTAAAGTATACCGTGCGCCGCGGTCCATAACGGGAACCCCGTTGTATGTATGTATGTATGTATGTATCTGTCATCTGTCGTAAACAAGAAAGGTATCTGTCGGAAACAATGTCAAGGAGAAGAAACGCCCCCACGCCCGGCATAATCGAGGGACGGCAAAAAAGGGCGGCGAGAAATGGAGCATGTATGTACAAGATAAAAATAGCGCTCGGATACGTGGCGTCACCAACATCGGAGCCTTCTCCAGAAGTCCCCGTAGCGGCGGCCGCCATGCAGGTTGGTCCCGCGCAGGCCAGGGCCTCGCTTCTCGGCGTCGGCGTCGGCGTCGGCGTCGGCGGGCAGCGGGGTGAGAGGCTTGGTCATGCCGCGGGCGTTGAGCAGAGCAGAGTCGAGGGCGCCCATCTCGGCAAGGCGCCTCCGCTCGACGACGCGGCGGACAATGAGGGCAAACGTCTCCTCGATGTTGACCTCGAGGCGGGCGCTCGTCTCCATGAAGCCGCAGCCGCGACGGCGGGCCCAGTCGAGGCCGACGGCGGCGGGGACCTGCCTGCTCTCCTGCAAGTCGCACTTGTTGCCAGCGACAATCTTGACGGGGGCCACCGTCCTCGAGCCGGCCGGCGAGGGCGAGCCGGCCGGCGCGGGGCCGAGGCCGGCGCGGCGGGCGCGGTCGGCGTTGTCGAAGCGCGTCTCGGCCTCCATGTCGATGAGGTCGTCAAAGTACTGCAGGGCGTCGAGCGAGTGGCGCGAGGTGATGTCGTAGACGAGCAGGAAGGCATCGGCGCCGAGGTTGGAGGCGGCCCACATGCCGCGGTACTCCTCCTGGCCGGCCGTGTCGGTGAGGGCGAGGTGGTAGGTGGTGCCGTCGATGCGACGGGTGACGCTGTACGAGTCCTCGATGGTAGGATCGTAGTCCGAGGTCCATTGCGAGCGCACGAGGCGCAGCGTCACCGACGACTTGCCGCAGCCGCCGTCGCCGCAGATGGTGATGGAGATGGGCACGGCCGCCGGTTGCACGGCCATGGCGTGCGAGGCCGGCCCGTGGCTGGGGGACGGGGTCCTGTTCAGACGGAGGGGCGGTGGCGGCGATGGAGAGAGAATCGACTAACACGGGGGGGGTTGCGACGAAAATGTTTGTGCGCGTGTGCGTGTGCGTGTGCGTGTGCGAGTGTGCGCCCATGTATAGGCCGGCCCGGCTAGATGGCAGCAAGAGGAGGGCTGTGAGAGGAGGGCTGTGCCGTGAGAGGAGCCGGAGGATGACGAAACTCGAGACGCGGCGCAGCTGATCCGGGGCGAAGTCGACTACTAGTAGTAGTATATGGATGGGGTGGAGCGGGCCGGTTTCAAGACCAGAATAAAATGACCTGGTTGTCGTGGGGGGTTCCCTTTGCAAACAAGGGGGAAGCACCGGCCGGGCATCGGCAAACTCATATAGCTGACGGCAAGACCTGAACCAACGGAGAGGGGCGGAATGATGTTTGTTGATTACAGCAGTTTGGTTCCCTTTGCGGCGATTGTGGATGAGGGATGAGTGACGGGTTAGCTGGTGGGCACCGTCATGCCACTTTGTTGATTAATGAAGCCGGCTCTCTGAGAATCTCTTGGTCCTCTCTCGTCCGTACCATGTAAATACACGGTGTGTGTACAAAGTACCTAGGTGCCTCATTGCCTCCCTCACTGCCGCCCTGCATGAGGCGGTGGGCCCGCCTTGTGTCCTCGTCTCGTCTCGTCTATTTCGGCACGAACCCAAGACGGTTGAGAAGACGTCTCGTTCGTCCCGACCTGTGGGCGCACGTCGGCTGGCACCGACGCCTCCTCGGCTGACGACCTGGCGTTTCGGTCTACTAATGTATTCGTACTTCGTAGGTTCAAGGCAAAAGACAGAGGCCGGTCTCCGGTGCTGCCCCGGCCTCTCTCCGCCCCGGCCTCCCCCGCTCCGGCGCAACATTTCGGCCGCGTCAACGTGGTGGTGGCGCCCAGCCCAGCGGCAATATTCTCGTCCGTTTCAGGTCCCGCAACGCCTCCCTTATCCGTCCAAAAGGTAGAAATAAAGAAGGATCCTCATGCGCCTCCACTCGGCAAAGACTCGGCATCCATGCCGTTTTAGTGGCCCTCCTTGAGCCCTCTTCTCCCCGGTTTTTTGCCCGTGTCTTCCGCATTCTCCTAGATTTTGTTTTCGTACTACTACTTCACTTGTTGGTTGCATCGGCCATCATCATCCTCCTTGCAAGTTGACCCGCGTGGTGTCTCAGAGTGCAGTGCAGCCAAGCATCCAGCCCGTCGTCACCGCACCAATGACGACCTCAACCCCAAACCAACGTAGGAGCAACGGGGACGCCAATGGTCCAGACCCGAGGTTGCATAGGGCTGCTGAGCTGGATGATGTAGGTGCCCTCGCTCCGTCAACACTGTGTCCTGTGTGTCTCTGACCGTTTCAGCTCCTCGAGGCCATTGGACAACTCATCGTCCCCTATGTTCGCTCTGCCGATGACGCCGCCGCTCATCGGGCCACTGGCACGCTCCCCCGCCATGTCTCTGGCCAGGCGCAAAACGTCCTCGTCAACCCCCACCAGCCAGACGACCTCGCCGCCAAGCTCAACCTGACCCTGCCCGACCGGGGTCAAGGCAAGGACGGCCTGCTCGACGTCGTCAGCAATGTTCTGCAGCACAGCGTCAACACTTGGGATCAGGGTTTCCTCGACAAGTTGTACTCGAGCAACACTCCCGTAGGTTCGTGGTTGCATCAAGCATCTCGCCGCCATGCTCACTGAAACGCAGGTCGGCGTTATTTCCGATATGGTGCTGTCCGTCCTAAACACAAACGTGAGGAGTCCTTGGCCTTGTCGTCGTTGCCCAATCGCGTTTCTGACCAGTCACAAAAGTTGCACGTCTATCAGGTCTCGCCGGCATTGACCGTCGTCGAAAAGACCACCGCCCGCGCCCTCGCCCGCCGCTTTGGCTTTGACGGTCCTCTGGCCGGAGGCGTGACGTGCCAGGGCGGCAGCTCTTCCAACCTGACCTCTCTCGTCGTCGCCCGGAACACGCTGTACCCCGACTGCAAGTCCGGCGGGAGCAGCAAGTATGACTTCGTCGTCTTCACCAGCGCCCATGGCCACTACTCGGTCGAGAAGAGCGCCATGATCTGCGGCTTGGGGTCCTCGAGCGTCTGCAAAGTTCCCGTCGATGAGGCTGGCAAAATGAGGCCCGACAAGCTCCGGGACCTCGCGTTGCGCGCACAGGCACAGGGAAAGACGCCACTTTACGTCAACGCCACGGCCGGTTCCACCGTCAGGGGCTCTTTCGACCCTTTTGTGGAAATCTCGGCCATATGCAAGGAGCTGGGCATGTGGATGCACATTGATGGCAGCTGGGGAGGCCCCGTCGTCTTCTCCGAGCACCAAAGGCACAAGCTGCAGGGCTCCCACCTGGCCGACTCGCTGACTGTCAACCCGCACAAGATGATGAACGTTCCGACCACCTGCTCGTTTCTTCTCGGCCCGGATATGCGAATCTTCAACCAGGCCAACAGCACCCATGCCGGCTATCTCTTTCACGGAAACGCCGGCCAGGACACCTGGGACCTGGCCGACCTGACGCTGCAGTGTGGGCGGCGTGGCGACAGCCTCAAGCTTGCTCTGGCTTGGCTGTACTACGGCGCCGACGGCTTCGAGCAGCAGATTGACCACGCCTTCGACATGGCTTCGCACCTGTACGGGCTGGTCAAGGAGACGGGCAATTTCCACATGCTCTCCAACGACCCACCGCCTTGCCTGCAGGTATGCTTCTACCACGCTCCGGGGGGCAAGCTGTCGGAAGATGCCGCCTGGAACACGAAGCAAACGCACATGATGGTCGAGCGGCTGGTGCACCGGGGGTTCATGGTCGATTATGCCCCCGGGGACAAGGGCAGCTTCCTGCGGGTTGTCGTCAATGTCCAGACGCTTCCGACGACGATTCAAGGCCTGGTGCGGGCTCTTGATCAGGTTGCAATCGAGGCAACGTGATCACTTGTCGGATCAACTTGTGCAGCGGTACAGCAAGGCGACGAGGAGGCATGGGACGCGAGGACGAGCGTCTCGTCATGCACACGTTGCCTTGGCATCTCCAAGAGGTTGGGCAGACTGCCAAGCAGGCTTGCAGCGCTGGGGGTTCAAGTAATAAATGAGGAAACTCGGATATAGGAAACTCGGATACAGGAAACTCGGATACAGGAAACTCGGATACAGGAAACTCGGATACAGGAAACTCGGATACATGAGCAAGGAAAGGCATTAATTCATACGGATACTCCACCGTAGAGCGATAGAATAGAGAATAAATCATCGGAGCGGGGCCTACGAGTTACTATACGTACCTCGCACTCGTACTGGCCATCCGCCTCTGATAAGAGAACTTCTTATCGCCATCAACCTTTTTATCCGACCTTGTCGCATCAAAACTTGGTTGAATCACTCTTCACAAGGCGAATTGAAGCGACTCAACAATGCCAAAGCCCCGAACGAAGCGCGCCCTCGTTCGCGAGGAGCGCAAGCGTAAGTGCCATGAACAAAACGAGGCGAGCAGACCCGAGCCGAAGCGCTCGCGCACCAGCCGCCAAGATGAAGAGCCGGTGCACCACGGCGACGCGGGCGAAAAGGAGTTCTTTGGCATGCTGGCCGATGAGGAGCAAGAGTACTTTCGTAGAGCCGACGAGATGCTCGAGCTCAATGACTTTCCCTCGCCTGAGGACCGTGACGTCTTTGTCCACAGCGTCTACCGCGAAGCCCAGAGCAAGGAGCTCAAGCTTGCCAGCAGCCAGTCGTGCTCGCGCCTGATGGAGAGGCTGATCCAGCTGTCCAACACGGCCCAGAAGAAGCGTCTCTTTGAGGCCTTTGCCGGCCATTTCCCCTCTTTGGTCCAGCACCGCTTCGCCAGCCACTGCTGCGAGGCCCTGTTCCTGCGGTCTGCCGGCGTCGTCACCCAGGAGCTCGCTGGCTTTGACGGCTTCGTCGTCGACACAAAGGGAAAAGACGTCCAGGAGCAGGCGCCCGAGGCGTCCATGGAAAGCCTCTTTCTGGCCACGCTCGACGAGCTCGAGGGAAGCCTGAGCTTTCTCATGACGGACCGCTTCGCCTCGCACGCCTTGCGCGTCTTGCTCCTCGTCTTGTCCGGCCGCCCTCTACAAGATGCGTCAACCAAGACGCTCATCAAGAGCCGCAAAAAGGAGCACATATCTGTCGCCGGCTCTGCTGCTGCTGATGTACAGAACCAAGGTCTCCGTGCCGTGCCTGACTCCTTCACCCTGGCCATGGCCAAGATCATCAGCGATACGACTGCCGAGCTCGACGCAACAGGCCTTCGAGTGCTCGCAAAGCACCCCATCGGCAACCCCACGCTGCAGCTGCTTCTTGAACTCGACATGACGCTAAACAAGTCAGACCAAAAGCCCGACCCTGACAGGCCGTCGCTGCTCCAGCAGCTCCTGCCCGGCGCCCCCCAGTCTCTTGCGGATGGGTCGTCGGAGGCATCAGAGTTCATCAATGGCATGATGTACGACCAAATCGGCTCAAGGTTGATTGAGATTCTCGCCACTCACTGTCCGGGCAAAATGTTCAAGGCCCTGAACCACAACATCTTCCTCCCCCGCATTCAAGGATACGTCCGCAACGACATTTCATCGTACCCGGCAATCAAGGTGCTCAACCGCCTGAGCAAAGATGACCTCGTCGAGGCGGTGGACAAGACTGTGCCCACGGTCCCTCAGCTTGTCTCCAAGACGAGGTTCAACGTTTTGAAGACGCTATTTGAGCGATGCGCCGTCAGGGGCGCCTCGGACGAGATCAAGCAGCTCATGAGGGGCTTGAGGGAGGGCTGTGGGAACCAGGCGGCTGACTTGGTCATGACGCTTTGCTGCCTGGGCGATGACAAGGAGAAGGTAAAGGACGTGGACCAACTCGCGCGCAACCAATACGCCATCCAGTCTCACGGCGCACAGCTATTGACGACTCTGCTCTCCATTCCTGGGCCCTCCAAGGGTGTCCACGAAGCCATTCTCGCCCTCCCAATCGATCTCGTCGTCCGCCTTGCGACGACGTCGATGCCCACGGTTACGCTCTTGACCAGTGCTCTTCACACGCCGTCGGCCAACTCGACGTTTCAGAAAGGAGTGGTCAGTGGCCTCTCGGCGCACGTGCCCGAACTCGCAGTTTCCCAGTTTGGACACAACCTCATCAACGCCATTGCCGAGGTCCCCAGCAAAGGCAAGGATCTCAGCGTGCCGTGTCACATGAAGGAGGCTGTGATGCAGCAGCTATGGCCTCACGAGATGGAGCTGAGGAACTCTTGGATGGGACGGAGTGTCTGGCGGACCTGGAAGGGCGACATGTGGAAGACGAGACGAGGGGACTGGAAAGTATGGATGAACGCGGCGCAAGAGGAGACACAGCCGGGGGGGGCTCGAAAAGAGAGGAATGCGGGCGACAGACCAGCCGTGAAGGAGACTGTGAAGAGGGAAAAGAGAAAGACTGAAGGGGAAGGGAATGAAGAGATGAAGGAGGACGAAAAGAAGAAGATGGCGGCGCGGGAGCAGGAGAGGCAGGAGGCGGAGCGTGAAGCGCAAGAAGAAATTGATAAAAAGAAGGATAAGAAGAAGAAGAAGATGGAGCAGGGGGAGGGGGCGGCGAAGGAGGAGGTGAAGGATGAAGCGGATGGCGAGAGAGAGAAGAAGAAGAGCAAAAAGAAGAAGACGGAGGCGGAGGCGGATATTGAGTACGACAAGGAAACGGAGAAGAAGAGAAAGAAGAAGAGGCCAACGGAGGTGGGAGAGGATATTGAGCACGACAAGGAAACGGAGAAGGAGAGAAAGAAGAAGAAGAAGAGGCCAACGGAGGTGGAAGAGGATATTGAGCACGACAAGGAAACGGAGAAGGAGAGAAAGAAGAAGAAGAAGAGGCCAACGGAGGTGGAAGAAGATGGCGAGACGGAGCAAAAGAAAGACGGCAATGGCAAGAGGGAGCGGAAGAGCAAAAGGGAGAAGAAGGCGAAGGAGTAGAGACGGTGTCTAGTGATGATACCCGACTGGCCTGCAACGACGGGCATTCGCACCTGGGCGTTTCCGGCGTCTTCTCATGCAAGGTGGCTCGTCTGGCAGCTGCCAAGGTGCTCGCCCGTCGGCCGGGCAGCTGGTCTGGCTGGTTCTTGTGAAGCAGCTGGCCGGTCTTGTGAATAACCCCTGGCAGCCGGCAGAGCCCTATATTGTCGGCAGAGCCCTATATTGTCGGCAGAGCCCTATATTGTCGGCAGAGCCCTATATTGTCGGCACACACAACAAACGCCTACTCTTCACCCTCCAAGTCAACCCTTTCCCCTCGGCATCTGGAAAGCGCATCTTGGCCAACTCGTTCAACCTTCACCTCCAAAGTGAGCTCTGCTGTCTGTCTCTGCCGCTCTTGCCCAGGCACGGAAAGCCAAGCTCGGAAAGCCAGGCTCGAGAGGAAATAAGAACAAGACGCAACATGCCTCGTTCCATGTACGACTGCACCGGCGCGTTTCCCAACACGGCGGCAGGCGATGCCTCGGCCCGAGCCCGTGCCCGACGATCAGGTAGAAGAACGGAGCAGATGAACCCGACGAGGACCCATCATCCCCTTTCCCAACGTGGCTCAAGGCCCGCTCGAGGCTAAAGCAGAGACGGTGGGGGGGGGCCAAGGCAACGACCCAGACGCCACGCCGCGTGCGTCGCGCTTCGGAAACCAGGCATCGCAGGCCGGGCAGGCGCTGACGGCCCGCGACCTCGGATCTCCCGGCCCGCAGGCCTACGCCGTCTTGGCCGTCGAGGGCCCCGCGACCCCGGTTGCCTACCAGGGAGGCGGAGGCGCCGTGAACCAGGAGGGAGGCGTCGTGAACCAGGAGGGAGGCGTCGTGAACCAGGAGGGAGGCGCCGTGAACCAGCAGGTCGTGGTTCGAGGTCAGGCCCTTGTCCCGCCCGGCCACACGCCCGCCCGCCTCCTCCGCGTCACGAACCCCGATCCCGCGCGACCCGCCGACGCCGCCCCGACGACCCAGCCTGCCGCCGCCGCCGCCGGCCCCCTCTTGTACCCGATCTCGGAGACGGCTGCCATCGAGGAAGACGCCGAGGGGAACGTGGTCATGGGAGACGCGCCCAATGACGGCAACGACGACTACCCGCACTAAGGGGAAGACGACGGCCCCTCGACCCTCCTTGTGCACGTGCCGCGGTGTGCGAGTCGTGACGGGGGCGAGGTGACGCGCCTCTCAGACGTTGGCTTTGGCGCCGGGGAGACGGACAGGTTTGTGGGCACCAGAATCTCCCCTTTTCCACTTGTACCGCGTCGTTCTGACTTGGGCCCAGAATGGTCGACAGACTTCGTGCTGGGAACAAGGAGATGCGCCACGACCATGACATGACGGCTGGCATCATGACCGCAGACGAGACGAGGACAAAAAGCACTCTCTCACTCAAGATTCGACGTGCCAAACTCGCGTTTCCTCGGCCAACTGTCGTGCACAGCATCTTCCCCAAGCACAGTCGAGACACGCAAGCAGCATTTCGTAACCCCCTTTCTTCTTCCCTCCACAAGCCACCAAGGTACCGGCCATGGGCTTGTCTTGGTCATGTTCCCATCTGCTCATGTCCAAGCCGCTCCGCCGTCCTGGCCGAATTCGGTGAAAATGGCCATGTATCTCGGCCCCGCTGCCACCGCCAAAGACGCCATGCCATGTATGCCAACAGGAATTAGGGGAATGGACCAAGCATAATGCGGCGAGCGTTTTTTTTTTGGTATCCATACATCAACTCGCCACCTCGTTCCATAACCATTATATACATATAAACATGTTTCATCAACACCGTAGGTGCAAAGGGCAGCCAGCCCACCCATGCTTGTATGTCATCAATCCTAATAAGAAGCCTTCCCAAGCGCGTCCAAGGCATTTGGTGGGAGGTCCATGATGCTCAACGCAGGAGGCATCATTGGGTTGTCCATGCGGCGTCGTTGATAAAGGTGTCCCACGACTCTTCCGTGCTGCCAGGCAGATTCCACCCGGTTTGGGGGAAGGGGGTGGGGGGTCGGGCGGTGGGGGGTTGGGGGGTGGGCTCGATGCCAAAGTAGTCGGGAGCATAGTCGGGGACAAATCCGTCGTGCGAGTCGACCGTCTTCATGGGCTGCGACAAGTCGTTGAAGTCAAAGTATGCATTATTCGGACTCGGCCACTCCGGCGTGTACATGAGCTGCTGGCCGTAGGTGCCGTCCATGCCCATGTTTCCAATGAGCATCCTGGCCTCGGGAGGCAGCTCCGTTGTAAAGGCGGAGCCGCTCGAGGGTGGGCCATAGTCCAGGGGCGTGTAGCTCAATGCACTGTCGTGGCCCACGGCATTGTCGTGGCTCATGGCACGGTCGTGGCTCGTGACACTGTCGAGGCTCGTGACACTGTCGAAGCTCGTCGTCGGCCTAAGCGCGGGCGTATCCGGGATGGAGGCGGGCGTCTGGGCTCCGGGAGTCTGGGCTCGGGGCGACGTGGGATTTTTTGGCGAGGCAGTTGACCATGACCGTGCCTGGTTGCGATGCCTTGAGCGCGGGATGTAGCTGACGGAATGGAAGATGGGTCGCTCAGCGGATCTCTGATCCTGAACGTGGTGCTGGACGTGGTGCTGGACGTGGTACATGGGGGTTGCATTGGCCGGGTAGAACTCCTGGGCTTGCTGAACTTGCCGGGCTTGCTGAGCTTGCTGGGCCTGCTGGGCCTGATGGTGGGCCTGCTGGGCCTGATGGTGGGCCTGCTGGGCCTGATGGTGCTGGGCCTGCTGGGCCTGCTGGGCCTGCTGGGCCTGCTGGGCCTGCTGGGCTTGCTGGGCTTGCTGGGCCTGCTGGGCTTGCTGGGCTTGCTGGGCGACGTGGGGGAAGGACTGGGCAAACAGCTTGTTGATTGTGTTCTCTCGCCATTCCTCGTTCGTTCTAGCAACCATGTCCGACATGGCTACCCGGTTAGAGAGGTAGTCCTGGATCCTGGAGTTGAGTTCTGGCGAATCGGTCTGCATGTGCGAGCCCAGTACACGGCACGAGCGAGGCAGGTCGTCGTCCTCCTCTTCGTACATCTCTTCCTTGCTGACAATATCCTCGGTGATGCGAAAGCTTTTGCCCGTGCGTTTCTTGTGGATTTCGCTCGCCATGCGTGCGGATTGGACTCGGGCCTCGATACTCCGGTCGGCCCGTCTCGAGGCAGCAATGTATGCGCGTTCTTGGTTCTCCTCGTGCGACCGCGGTTCGATCTGTCCTGGCATGTTAGGCCTGCCATTGCGGGGCGGAGAGGGAGACGGAGGCCTCATCAGAGCAAGATGGTGTAAAGACAATGTATTCGTGAAATACAATGTAAAAGACAATGCAAAGACAGGGGAGATGAACAAGGACAGATGGCTTGATACCACGCACCTTGCGCTGTGACTTGTCCATTCGAGCAGCTGGGCCCTCTTGGCGAACACCGAGATATCTCCTCCGCATTTTCGATGCAGACGAATTGCGAGGGTATAAGTCGGCGTATTTTATGTCTGCGTGGGCGACGCAAAAAAATGTAAGGGAGGCGTAAGCGAGGCGAGGCCAAGGCAGCCCAACGTACGGATACGCGGAAACAAAGCTAACAAGAAAGGTTTTCCGTGCCTGGTGGTCGAGGTGCAGCCGTAGGTGCGGCACGAGGCTAAAGTTGAGCCCGGCGATGGCGGGAAGAGGCGGGGAATGGGCGTCGTGGAAGCTTGGCCCGACCTGGAAATGATGAGAGAGAAAGAAACTTGTCGTGTCGAATTGCGTTTGGTTTGACGTGTGGAAACGTTACGGTGGCGGGGAGCGTATTCTGCAAGGCGAGACCAAGGCTGCCGGTCGGCGGGGAAGGGGCAACCAGGGGCAGCCACGACACACGACACCCGACGACGACGGCCGACGCAGAGGGTCAAATGTTGTTTTCGATATCCAAGCCAACAGCAAAAATGATCGCGCAGATGATCGATCTCGATGCGTTGAAAGCGGTACCGGATCGACACCCCCCCACCGCGGCACTAGGTGGGCACTGTAGGTAACACGGCGTGCGAGCACCAAGACCTTGGCTGCAGCGCCAGAGCTTGCCGGTTCGTGCCTTTGCCATCAGCTGGCAGGCCAACCAATGCTTAGGTATCTTGTGTGGGTTCGCTCGAATTGCCCGCCCGTGTTACTACTAACAGTACTAGGTACATATGTACTACTAGGGGAGTCGACCCCGTGGCTGCCCAGTACGAACCGTAGGCCCACTTGGCGTTGAGCTAGCCCTAGGGGCCACTTACCTGTGCGACACTAAAAGCCACGTACCGAGGTAGGCTGACTTCTCCCGCCCTGGTTCTCCTAATCAGATCTGTACGAAGTATCCATATTCGTACGAGTTACGGAGTATGTATGTATGTACATACATACATACGAATATTCGTACGGATACATACCGCTTTCTTTTTTCCCAGCCAGCGCGCATTCAGGCCAGCAACAATGTGCATTTCCTGCTCCAAGAAACAGCTCTCCACCCCCACGGCACCACCCACTACTACTGGGAGGATCGACCTGTCCGCTGGGTTGAGAAAACGCCCGCCCTCTTCTCCGACGGCTGCTCACTCGCTTGCTTGCTTGCTCGTCGAGAAATGCTCGCCACTTTAGCCGATTCGTTCGGCCCAGGCCCAGGCCCCAACAATACGAACCGTGATAGACCCTCAGACAACATGTCTGTGGCTGAGTTCCGCTGCCCAAGCTCTAAAGGGTCCGCAAGCGGGCCAATCTTTGGCAACAAGAAAAAGCAGCCAAGGGAACGTGGTAAAAAGAACTCAAAAGGCATGACTTTTGATCCTAGCGGGAGCAGCCTGCCATTGCCATTAGGGAGCACGTGGGGCAGCACTCCCCTAGTAATGGGTAGGCGACGATAGCACTGACTGCCGCCTGTCCCGAACTCACAACACTCGTGTCCAGGACGACCCGGATGGACGACCCGGGAAGCTTGATGAGGCTTTGGAGCAACCTTTGCTTGCTAGTACTAGTAGCAGTACCTTTTAGTCTTTATGGCACCGACGCCGACGCCGCAGGAAAATCGGGTCATGCCGGGTGAGTGCGCATCTGCCTGTACGGGGGCACAAGCATGCAGTTGTCTTGAGAAGACATACGAATACCCCCGACCTTTTCGCCCATGAGCGTGTACAGACGGACCCGACGTTGCTTCTAGGCTTCGCCGAGGCATGTCTCTGATGCTTGCCGAGGGGTCAAGCGCCGCTTGTGCTGTTCACACGGCCGAGAGGTGCAAATCATGTGTTCCTAGGGGGGCTTGACCTTTCGCCCCCCTGGTATGTGTATATGTCTTTCTTACCGGGCGGGGTTTGTGGTGTATGGTCCGGCCTCCGAAGATCGCCGTCCCACCTCTGCACCGAGGCGGGGGACGGGATATGGGTCGTGGAGAAATAGTGCAAGGCAGAAAAGTGGACAAGCATGCCAAAGTCTCGGCCAATAAACGGGCGAGTAAATCCAAGTGATTTGACAGCGGAGAGAGTCCTGACGATACTTGCCGCCCCCGCTGTTCGGAAATTGAGCTTACTACCTCGCGTGGATCCGCGGGTGGCAGATGCCGAGGAGACATGTGGCGATGGGGGGGGGCAGACGGACGGGAGATCTGTGTCTCGATGGGGAGATCTGAGGTGTCTCGATGGGGACTTGGGAAGACTGAGACTGACTCACATTCCACTCAGCAAGCACCCCGGCTTGTCCCGTCAACCCTTGTCCGGCGGGCGCATGAGCCACAAACGGTAACTAGGTACATACAACTGGCAGCGGTGGTGAGTGATCTAGAATCCGCTAAACTAATGGTGGTGGCATGCTTTGTGAGCATCTAGGCGTCGTTGGATGCAAGGCTTGCTTGTTAGCACCTAGGCGGCATCTAGTTACTTCGTACGTTGGATGCAAGGCTTGCTTTGCTTGTTACTAGCATTTAGGCAGCATTCAGTACGTCCGCAAGTCTTGCTTGTTAGCATCTAGAACAAGCAGGCGTCGTTCGATGCAGGGCCAGCAAAGCTGACCGCCCATCAGCGGGAAGGCGTTAGAGCAAGCTGCAGCAGTGCGCCGGTCTGCGCTTGGAGATGAAGGCGGCAATGGAGGCGGCAATACGAATACCTCTCTTCCCCTCCTCTTCCCCTCTCGCTGGCAGATGGCCTAGCTTGCTTTCTTTGTTGAAAGGGCAGGGAATGTTGAGCAAAGCACACGCAAGAGGTCACACAACATGTTACACAACGTGGGTACGGGCGACTATAGCTGAGTTGGGGCCAAAACGATTTTTGGCAATTTTTAGGCTACGTGTACACCTCGGGTTTAATAGCGCGAGGCGGGGGAATAAAATTAGTAATCGACATTACGTAAGGGGGATAAACGCTAGCCCCCTCCCACTTTAAGCCTTAAAATAAAATACGCCTAATTAAATAGAAAATTTATTCAAGTTAGACTTATATATTATAAAGATAAAAAATAAATTATATAACTTATTAAATAAGAAATAAAAAATAGTTTAAAATTCTTTTTAAGAGTTTCTATTTATTAATTTATATAAAATAAAAGGGTCTTAAAGCTAGTTATAAAGTATTAGCCTATTTATAGGAATAAGGGATATCTATATTATTAAGGTAGTTATTAGTAGGTGTTTTAAATACAAATGCAAATATAGGTCTAATAGTCTTATTATATAAATGTAGGAATATAGGATAAACACTACGAGGAAAAGGGTTATAAGTTATAACCCTTAATAACCCCGACGGTCCCGACGGCAGCGTTATTAGCCCTATTATAAGATAATAGCGTTAGCGGCTAGGTTACGTGCTCTTAATAGGACTCTATTAAGAGCCCGGCAGGCCCGGGTTAGGTTCTTTAAAGGACCTATAAAAGGGGCCTCTTTCCTCCCCTTTCTAGCTAAGCAGAAACAACACACTTAAATACTAACTAAAAGACCTCTTAATAAGATATCTTACGTATAATCCCTACTAAGACTAATTAGTAGTTAAATAGATTTAACTATAGAATAGCAAGGCTAGAAGAGGCAGGTCTTAATCTTTAAAAGTGTAAAAGGGGCAGTTATTATAAGAACGCGGCTCTTATGTATCTTTACCCTCGGGTTCTATTGCGTATACCTAGAGAAGATTATCTATGCTAAGAATAAGACTATTTAAACCGAGCTCGACTAGCAAATAGACCCTTTAAGCTTCCTATTAATCCCGTTCTCGCCTAATGCAGGAAGAGTAAACGTCGATAGGAAGCGCGTTAGCAACGCATTTACGCGAGAAGAAGAAAAATACCGCTAGTTTTTACCTATAGGAGTTCTCTTCGGACCGTAAGGACGAGAAGAAAGAAAAGAAATACCGTTAGTTTTTTACCTACTAAAAGATTTTTTTTTTTAGACCGTTACGATAATCATCGCGAAGACCCTCGCGACTAAACGAGCCCGACTATCGCCGTAGCCGCCGACGCGGCAGACATATAACCCCGTCGCACTATTTTAATTAACGACTTAAGGCCCTAATGCCGGCCTTTGCGACTCCCTTATTCGGCTCCCTTATTAATTCTCGCAGTAGTAGCTCTTATAGCTGCCTCTAATGCGAACCTACGAAGCCGCTTAATAGACGCTTTAAACAACAAAGCCGCCGAACGTATAGAAGCTTCCTTTAACTCCCTAGCAGACAGCCGTCACTATAAATTACCTATCGAGCGAAGCAGCCCTTAAAGCAAGCCTTAAAGCAGCTCTTAACGTAGCTCTCGAAGTAGCTCCCTCGACACTAACTAACGAAGCCGCCGAATATATAGACGCTTCTCCCTTAAGCCCTTAGCAGAAAGCCGTTACTGCGAACCCCGTCGAAGTAAAGCAAGCCTCGAAGCAGCTCTTAACGCAGCTCTCGAAGCAGCTCCCTTAAACACCCGACGAAGCCGCTGAATATATAGACGCTTTACTAATAAGCCCCTAGCAGAAAAGCCGTTACTATAAAACACACGAAGTCTTATAGCGCACTCGTCCGATACCTTAACGAAGGATATTACTATACGAAGCGTATATAGACTTCCTTTAAGACCGTTACGCCTAAAGCCTAGCTAACGACTATACTCCTTTTGTTCTAAGATTTAGCAGAACGCCTATAGCTCCGCGCAATAACAATAGCGTAATAACAATAGTAGCCTCGCGAGCCTAGACCTCCGCTAATCTTATATTATCTTATTTGTATTTATCTTTTGTATTTATTAGGGAATTCGGCCTAATACGCGTTCTTTTAATTAGTTATTACAAGCTTTAAAGAAGAAGCTTTAAAGAAAAACTGCTAGTATAGGAATATAGGAATATAGGATAAACACTACGAGGAAAAGGGTTATAAGTTATAACCCTTAATAACTCCGACGGTCCCGACGGCAGCGTTATTAGCCCCGTTATAAGATAACAGCGTTAGCGGCTAGGTTACGTGCTCCTAACAGGGCTCTATTAAGAGCCCGGCAGGCCCGGGTTAGGTTCTTTAAAGGACCTATAAAGGGGGCCCCTTTCCCCCCCTTTCTAGCTAAGCAGAAAAAAAACACACTTAAATACCAACTAACGCCTATAGCTCCGCGCAATAACAATAGCGCAATAATAACAGCAGCCTCGCGAGCCTAGACCTCCGCTAACCTTATATTATCTTATTTATATTTATCTTTTGTATTCATTAGGGAATTCGGCCTAATACGCGTTCTTTTAATTAGTTATTATAAGCTTTAAAGAAGAAGCTTTAAAGAAAAACTACTAGTATAGGAATATAGGAATATAGGATAAACACTACGAGGAAAAGGGTTATAAGTTATAACCCCTAATAACCCCGACGGTCCCGACGGCAGCGTTATTAGCCCCGTTATAAGATAACAGCGTTAGCGGCTAGGTCACGTGCTCCTAATAGGGCTCTGTTAGGAGCCCGGCAGGCCCGGGTTAGGTTCTTTAAAGGACTTATAAAGGGGGCCCCTTTCCCCCCCTTTCTAGCTAAGCAGAAACAACATACTTAAATACCAACTAGAAGACCTAATAAGATATCTCACGTGTGATCCCTACCAACACTTATTAGAATTATTAATACTTATCTAGCTAAGGGCTATACTACCTTCTTTATAGATAAGACGGGAGAAAGGTCGGGGCTACCCTCCGGGGAGCCTCGGTAGCTAAGAATAGAAAGGGATTAGTAAATAGAATATAAAGACGGATGCGTTAGTTAGGGAAGACCTTCCGCGGACGGATGCGTCTATTAGGACGACTATAGAAGTCTATAGAAGGAAGTAGAATTCTATCTATAGAATTCACCTTAGAAGGGAAGTCCTTCTATCGTAGAATTCTATTAGAATTCCGTCTATAGAATTTACCTTAGAAGAAAAGTCCTTCTATAGTAGAATTCTATCTATAGAATTTACCTTAGAAGGGAAGTCCTTCTACCGTAGAATTCTATCTATAATTCCTATAGCGATCTTATATAGACCTTACTATTAGTAGGTAATTTACTTAGATTAATCTAAATAAAGGGGGTTATATTAGTTATAGTTATATCTAATCTAGCTAGAGAAGGGGGAATAAGGGGGCCCCTTTATACCCGTCTGCCGGGGTCCCTCTATAGAGCCTACTATGCCTTAACAATGCATTATAAAGGCCTACGCTAGGGCTTACTACTCTAGTTATAACGATGCCCTTAGTTAATAACGAGGTTATTGACTATATAGGTTACGTAGCGTTATACGCCGCGTAGTTATAACCCCTATTGCCCCTTTCCTATATATAGTCGGCAATATAGTTGCGACTCTATCCCTTAGTTATATAACTATATTCCTATACTAATAGTCTTTCTTTCTAACTGCTAAGCAACCTTCCTAATCGTAAGGATAACGCGTATTAGACTAAAGGGGTCTAATAAATACAATATATAAGTATAAATAAAAGAGAGTCTTAAAAGGGGAACTTAGGGGCGTAAAACGTATGCCTCTATCCGAATAGTTAAGCTATTATTATCTATAAAGCGTTTAAGGGCTCGGTTCGGTAATGCCTTTATTATAGCATCGGCTAGGTTATTATCGCCGTTAATCTAACGGATCTCTATAATCTCTCGTTGCTTATATAACTATCGAAGAGATATAATATTAATTATTAATCTCTTCTCCTTAGTTATTCTAAGCTTTACGAGGCATTTATAAAGCGAATACGAATCTATATAGATAATTAATTAAATATTCGGTAGCTTAAGCCGGTCGGTAATAATCTTTAACGTAGTTGCTAAGGCGATCCCGAGGTTAACGCCGTTAACTATACCGTATATCTTAGAAGCTAGCACGCTTTAGGTACTAAAGGGGACTAAAAATTCGTCCCTTAACCCCCTCCTTCTAGGAGGGGGGGGATAGCGACTAATAAAAAGCCTAGCGACTTATAAGAAAATAGGTACTTAGCCCTACCACCTATTTTACTAGTAAAGCAAAGTACCCCGATTTTTTTAGGTAGATGTATATTTTCGTAGCTCCCTTAATAAATAATCGCGATACGACTTATACCTACGACTTATACTATATCGCATTGTATAATATATCGTATGTTAATTCTAATATAAATCTAACGTTCTAGCTTAAGAATAGGGAATAGTTCCTCCGCATCGGCTTCCTATTCTATCGTAATCTTAAGCCCGTTAACCTCTAATGTAAGGAATTAACGGTTCCTAGCACGCTCTATATATTTAAGGATTACGAGTTTAGCTGCATCGTAGATAAGCTCCTCGTTATAGTCCTTAGGCTATAATTAACTACTTTAGAAGCCTCGCTAATAAATAAGAGCACGATAAAGGCAATAGCGGCGATAGACCTACGCGATATAGTTAAGATGCGCTTGCTTATCTGCCTTAAGCCACCTACCCTAGGCCCGGTGCTTAGTCCGGCTTGTCTTAGTAATGCTATGCCTAACGATAGCCCTAACATCCTAAAGCTAGCGGCGAATATAGGTAGCCTCGTTACGGACCTCTTTCTTTCTAATTCGTCGGGCTTTATCTTCCTATATATCCCGCCTTTAGGTCTTATCTTTTGCCACTCGGACCTTAGCATCCTTAAGGGTTAATAGACCGTGTTTTCCGACGATCGAGGTCTCTCTTAATTGCTTTAACCGGGATAGTTGCTTTTCCTTTAGTGCCTTTATTTTAGTAGTAGCTATAATGCTATTAAGAGTAAGTATATCTAAGGCATTAAGCGCCTTTTAGAATACGTATCGTACCGAGGGTATAAGAGGCGTTTAAGACTCTAACGAGACTATTAGTCGTAGGTTAACGTATGAATTATAATCCCGGATAATGCTAAGGTTAAGCCTAAGCGTCTATATAGTCCTTTAATTAACCTAAGGTCTTACAACTAGTGTTTATAGTCGTAGCGGCAAAGGCGGCAAAGGGGGCGTTCTAAAAGCAGACTCGTCGTCTTCGTCGCTTTCTTTATCACCGTCTTTAGCCTCGTTAGATAAGTCTTTAGCCTCGTTAGACGTCGTGTATAGCCCGTCGGAAATATAGCTAGGAAGGTCTCTTTCTACAATAGTATGTAAAAGCGAGGATAACGCATCTTATAGCTTATCTAGGACGAGAGTAAGGTCGTATAGAAAGAGGCTATATTTCTCTTAAGTAGAGATAATTATAGCTTTCTTAAACGTGCGGTTCTAGACCTCTTAGAGGTAAAAGAGAAAGTTAGTCTTACTAAAGTTAGTAAAGCCGTCCGTAACTTCCCGGTATAAAACTTCTTAATGCTAGTGCTTATATAAGCGGAATATACCTACATCGAGAGGCTAGAGTATATATATAAGGTGCGGCGGTAAGGGGAAAAGCTAGATCCTATGTTCTTTATAAAAGTAGACGATCTTAAAAGTAAAATAGCTCTCGCAGCCGTCTATAAGGAGAGCCCTTATTTCCATTAGGTTTTAAGGCTATATATTCCGCTTAAAGTAAGTGATCTATTTAATAGCGATAATATCGTTAATATACCCCTTTAAGCTTATTATAAGGACTATCTCGTCATTAAGTGCGTTATTAGTCTATGCGAAAGGGATATTAACGCTAGGAAGGATTAAGAACGACGGAATAAAGGCCCTTAACATAGATATAGCCTTAACAGCTATAATAGAGACTATATCGTAAGAATCTATAAGAATAAGGTTTTTAATCTCGTTAAAGGTCTATATAAATGTCCCTTTATTAAGATACCTAACTATAAAGCTAGTCTCGTTAAAGTTCTAGGTATTCTCCGGCCGGATATTGCGTCTTCGTAAAAAGTCTCGCTAGCTACGGAAGAAAGCTTTAACGTAGACCCGATCTTATATTGCCTTCCGCTTAGCGTCCCGTAATACTGCTTTTTTAATATAGAAAATATATCTAAACCTCCTTATAAAGCGTTTAGCCTAGGTTCTCGACGCCTTTAGCCTTTTCCCTAATGCCCTTAGCTATAACTTCTTTCGCTTAATCCTAAGGATAGCGTTAGCGTATTATCGTAAGGTACGATAAGTAATATAATGCCCTTATGTGATTCGGCGGTAGGACTAGTAGATAATCTCTTGCTCTTCTACTAGCAAGAAGAGCTTATTCTTACCGCTATTCTACGTAACTAGCGGGTGCCCTTAAGAGCGATTATAGAGTCGCGTATACGGCATATTAAGTGCTTATGCCGCAGCCGTAATCGACCGGTAGAATCCTTCTTTATAAAGCTCGACGCTAGCGATCGTTCGACTCTTAAGGTTGTAGGGCGTATTGCGTTAAAAGATAGGCAAATTAGTCTCCGGATCGACCTATTTCTAAACGGCAGATAGCTAAAGGGTAGGAGTAGATATAGCTTCGATTTCGGTTCGATTAGAATTAAATTAGCGTATATAGCTCGAGATATTAGATTTTGCAATATCGCGTAAGTTATCGTCGCGCGGCGTTAGCGTTAGTATTATATTATTACTATTACTATAAGCGGGCTTAGTGCCGTAGTATGCGGGACTTACATTTAAAAGAGGATACTTCTATTTACGTTAGTCGCTTATACTAATTCTAGGTATCTTTTTTTTCTTGTAAGTCGCTAGGCTTTTTGTTAGTCGCTGTCCCCCCCCTCCTAGAAGGAGGGGGTTAAGGGACGAATTTTTAGTCCCCCTTAGTAACTCTCTTATACTTCGTCGAACTCTAGTAGATAATATTTCTAATAACCTTAAACTAGTTGTTAGACCTTTCGGTCTTATTAACTAGTGCAATAATAAAGCCTAATTGCAATAATAGGTCTTTATTATTAGTAAACGACCTATCTATAAACACTATTAGCTTCGCCTTTATAAGATTAATTAGTTTATATATTAAACCTTTACTCTAGTAGTCTATTTGCTACTTAAGTCGCTTATTTAAGATTATACAATCCTTATTATCTAGGTTCTATACTTATGCCGTAATAGAGATATCGAATACGGCTTCCGGTTAGCATACTAAGGCTATATAGGCTTTACGAGCACGTTGTTTTAGGTACTATTATATATAATCCGGAGCCTTAATATTGATTAGGTCGATCTAGGCAGCTTATCCTTTCTATTAAAGCAAGAGTATCTTATCCTATTGTAAGCTTACCTTCGCGCCGTTAAAATCCGTAATAAAGCCCTAAGTTATTATAGTTTTCGGCTTCGCCCTAAATTATGCCTCTTAGAGCTTTTCTTCTTTAGCGGCCGAAAAACTTATCGTTCTAAATATAAGGGTATCTATAGGAATTATAGATAGAATTCCACGGTAGAAGGACTTCCCTTCTAAGGTAAATTCCATAGATAGAATTCTAATATTCTATTAAAGGCATATATAAGACTTCCTCTAGACAATGTTCTAAATGCTATCGCTAATATAGATATTTAATAACGCTTTATTAAGCTTTAGACAAAAGATAAAAACTATACTAAAGAACTATATAACTTACTTAACGATAAACTTTAGGTTTTTATAAACTTATGCTATAACCTATAAATTAAACTAAGTTAGTTCTATACTTTATTTCCTAAGATCCTCGTAGGATATACGTAAACCTATTATATTTAATATATTAACTAGATAGCTATATTTAGAAAGGCATACGATATAATTAAGAGACATTTTAATACGGAAGTTAATTATATATATTATTATATAGACTAAACAATAACGACCTTCTATAAGTTGCGAAGAGAACACCCGGCTAAGCCCTTATATAAAATCCTTTAAGCTTTATTTAATAAATTGCAACTTTACTAACGGGCACTCGGCAAAGACTTTATAAGCGATCTTCCCCTACGAACTATACTTATTAATGCATATAGAGGAGTTCTTAAACTAGAGTACGCTCTATTTAAACCCTTAACTAATGCCGAAGCACTTTTTGCCGACCTAAGATCCTCGTTATAAATACACCTATCTTATAGTTTATCTAACTAATTTATCTAAGAATATTAGTCTAATAACTAAGACACTAAAGAGGATAACTTCGACCTGTATAACTAGACATTCTATATAGATCGGAGATATAATAATAATAACCGCGGAAGATATAGATACTAAAGACGAGGAGGATAAAACTATAGCCGATTATTTAATCGTAGAGGATTTTGCGGAAGATTCCGTAGAAGATACTCCCTATTAGCTACTAGATTATAAGTAGGGTCTTAAGCCCGTAGTAGCTATAGAGGCAACTACGGCAATCGTCTATAGACTAAAAAGTGTTTTATATACGGAAAATAAGGATGCTAGTTAACTAAATATACACCCGAGGAACGATAGAAATCGAAGGACTAATATATTATATAATACTACTTTACGAATATCTTAACAATAGGTTTTATAGCCTACGTAACACAATATAAAGGTTATAAGATAGACGATATAGTAGAAGAGTTTAATAATAAATCTTACCTAAGAGACGATAATAACTTTATAGGACAATAGCAAGCTAGTTAGATAATTTGCTAATAAGCCTTTATACATCGGCTTACTAGCGAAGACCTATATAGTAAATAAAAAGCTATTACTATATTTAACTAATTTATTATTAATAAAAGATACTCTAAGACACGCTTCTAAGGCATTATAGTTAATATAGGTATAGCAAAAGTATTAATAGCCGGATTTAACTAATATATTGCTCTATAGAAAGAAGACCCTTCTATTACTATCGATAAGTTAACGGCAGGATAAGCTTTTATTAAGTTTAGTAGTAGAGATACTATTAACTTACTTAATTCTATTGCCCTTAAAACACTAATTAGAAAAATCACTTTTTGTATTCTAAAGACACCTATACCTTTCCTACTCTCTTTAGCCGATATAGACTAACTAAGTGTATACTTTAATAATATAATAGATACAATCATTAGCCGAGGCGTAGTTCCCGTAATATAAAAATAAAGATATCTATAGTTCTTTCTTTCTAAAGATAAGGAATCTATTAACTTCCTTACAAAAGTTAAGATCTAAATACTCTATCGTCGTTTTAGACATCCCGTAGTTATAAGACTATATTATCTACTACGCTAAGCAAGATATAATAATATCTCAATCGGAAGACTTAAAACTATTTCTAAATTTTATTACTAATGCTAGATATACTCCTAGGCTCTAAGACGATTTAAATTTATACTATAAGATAATCGAGAATTTAACTATAAGATTATTATTAACGTTATATACCTCGGAAACCTATAACGACTAGTGTAATACGCAATAGATTTAGCAACTTTATTCTAAGCAATAAGATTCCTTCTATTAATATCCGCTAAAGATACGTAGGAAATACTTCGTGCGTTATAGATTAATATATATCTTAGTCTATTAAATATTATTAAACATAACGCAAAAACGAATTTTGCTTTTAATAAATTCCGAAACAAAGCGAAAGTAATAGGGATTACGTATAAGCAAGTTCTAGTCGAAGCCTACTAATCTATCGGAAAGATTAAAAGATATTATAGACTACTTAAATAAATATTCAGTATTCTTTAAGAGGAAATTAAGAACGTTACATTAGCTAAAGCTATCCTTTAAATAGTAGTTAAGGCAATTAATAACATAGCTAGTCCTAATAGTTTAGTTCCTATATTATTAGTTTTTAGTGCTTACCCTTAGATTATATAGGAATTACCCCCTTCTATAACAACGATATAAAAAGCCATAGCTATATACAAGGCTATAAAATTGCTTCGCTAAATCTCTACTAAAAGATAAATTAAGGATACTATTTATAGCCGAAACGGACTATTAATAAAGGAGATTCTTAATCTTCTACTATAAAGTAAGGTCTATATCTAAAGAGAAAAGAACGGTTAGCAAGGTCTATTTAAAATCGCAGTAATTAAAGGCTATAATATAACAATTAACACCGTTAATAGACTATAAGTATTTAGGTTAATATATATATAACTATACTTCCGAGACGAAAAATTAATACTAATATTAGAAGAACTCCTAGTAGATATACCGGAATATAATTCTTAAGATAATAAACTAATAAAAGAATATAAAACTATAAAAGAACCTCCTCGCATACCCTAAAAACGTAGTCGCCTACCTAGTGCGAAAAACAAACTAAAGAATTAGCAGTTCTTAGCTAAGAAAGAGGTTAATATATACGATCTTATACTTAAACTTCGTGCCGATAGCGTAATTATAACACCCGGTAACCTATTCGAAGAATCTAATATAAAAGAGATTAACGACCTAGTTATTCGTAGTATATTTAGTTTTAAATAATATAACGAAGAAAAACATAGAGGATATCGAATCTTCCGTTCTTAGATAGTTAAAGAGGTTAAAGGACGTAATACTAAACTATACGAAAAGTCGAGACTAATAATCTAAGGATATAGTAATGTTAAGAAGACATCTATACTTATATAGTCGCTAATAATCCAGCGAGTTAGTTAACGTTTAATTATAGTAATTAAAGCCGGAATACTTAAAGAATACGGAATAATATTATCTTTACAAGACATTACCTAAGCATATCCTTAAGCTACTATAGAGTTATCCCGAATAATCCTAATAGCTCTACCCGCTAAACTAGTAAAGAAGTATCCGGAAGGAATAATCATCCGTATAATTAGACCTTTATATAGTATCGCGGAATCCGGACTATATTAGTTTAATATATACTATAGTCACTATATCTTAGAGCTTAATATAGCTTATTTAATATACGACGTATGCTTACTTATTTCTAACTATAGCCCTCCTACACCTTTTAGAATTATTAGCATATAGATAAACGATACGTTAATGCTTAGGACTTAGAGTTTTTTAGACTATAAAGAAAAAAAGCTTTAGAAAGCACAATTTAAAGCTAAAGCGAAAACTCTAATAACTATTAGACAATCTATAGACTTTAACGGCGCGAAATTAACCCTATAATACGATAGAAGTTTGCTACTATAATAAAAGGGTTAAGCAGCTAAGATTAAAACCGTAAAACTAAAAGCTATTAACCACGCGTAAAGGTATATAAAGCAACGAGCTCGTAGTATATACGTTACATCTATTTATTAACCGGAAGCATCGTTTAATATCTCTATTACTACTTAAGTCTAAAACCTAGAATAAAAAGACTATATAATCCTAAATAAAAGACTATAGTAGCAACTAGATAATTCATAACGTAGACTAATATATCTTCTAATTAACCTCGTATCGGCTAAGCTCTTAGTCTTGACCGATAGATCGTTTGCAAATAATAAAGACTTATCTTTATAGCTTAGATTCGTTATTGCTCTAGTTTACGAAACCGACCGAATAGATAAGCAATTTTCGATTAAAGGCAATATTATCTACTAAAACTCTACGAAATGCAAACGAGTCACCTAAAGCGTCCTTACATTAGAAATCTACGGTATAGTAAACGGATTTAACATTAGGATCTCTCTTACTATAACCCTTAAGATAATCATAGATCGCCTTAGTCTTCCTCCGGTTTTATTAATTATCTATACCGATTTATACTCCTTATATAAATGCCTTATTAAACTAAGTACTATAAAGGAGAAAAGATTAATAATCGATATTATAGCTTTACGATAGTTATATAAACGCCGTAAGATTATAGAGGTTCGATAGAATAATAAAGCTAATAACCTAGCTAATACAATAACAAAAGCATTACTAAACTAGGCCTTTAAACGTTTCGTCGATATAAATAAATTAACTATTAGAATAAAAGGGTTTATTATTCGCCTATAACCCCTTTAAGACATTCTTTCTTTTAACAGTCATATAGTTATAATACTATATAATATTATAACGAACTATTCTAATATAACGAATATTCGATTTTATTATGCATTTTTATTTCTTTTTAAAGAAAGGTAATATTTAAGGAAGAATAAGAGAGGTTTTTATAAACAGCATAAAGAAAAAGTTATTAGTATAGGAATTATAGATAGAATTCTACGGTAGAAGGACTTCCCTTCTAAAGTAAATTCTATAGATAGAATTCTAATAGAATTCTACGGTAGAAGGACTTCCCTTCTAAGGTGAATTCTATAGATAGAATTCTACGGTAGAAGGACTTCCCTTCTAAGGTAAATTCTATAGATAGAATTCTACTTCCTTCTATAGACTTCTACGGTCGTCCCGATAGACGCATCCGTCTGTAGAAGGTCTTCTCTAACTAACGCATCCGTCTTTACATTCTATTTATAGATCCCTTTCTATTCTTAGCTACCGAAGGTTCCCGGAAGGTAGCCCCGACCCTTCTCTCGTCTTATTTATAAAGAAGGTAGTATAGCCCTTAGCTAGATAGGTATTAATAATTCTAATAAGACTACTAGACCTACATTTGCATTTACATTTAAGACACCTACTAATAGTATCGTCCGTTTATATCCTAATAATACTAAAGTGTTTTAGTCCTATATTAGATATTAAAAGGCAAGAGTTAAAGGTCGATATCGCTATATCGAGGCCCTCGATATAGTGCTTCTAATACGTATTAAACTAATAGACTCCCGATTCTATAATGCTATATAAGGGCCTAATAACTTAGATATTTATATTAGGCGGATACTTCCCTTATAATTCGGCGGGGAGACGTGTTAAGACCGTTCGAAAGAGCTCTATAGTTGCCTAAGGATATGCCTAAGTAATATCTCGAAAGGATAACGTTATCCTATAGCGTATAAGGCTAAAAGCAAAGGCTAAGATTAGTCGTTAGCTAACGCGTTAGATTATTAAGGACTACGTTAGTAAAGAAGCCTTCTCCCTATTATTATAACCTTAGACTATAAGCCTTAATTTCTTATATAGCTTAGTATCTTTGCCTTTAACCTCTCGAACTATATAGGAGCTAAAGATATAGTAGCCGCCGTAAATAGCTTTATTATACCGTTCGAAACTAAATACTCCTCGTACTACGAGGTTATCGATCTCTATGCTATCTAACGCTTCGAATAGTGCTCTTAGGGTTATAATAGCGCCTTTAGATCGGAGCTTAACGGCTAGCTTATAGGCTTCTTCCTCTTTTTTTATCGTAAAGGCCTCGTCCGCTTCTTTATCGCTTTAATCGTCGAGATCTATATCGTCCTCGTTATCGTCTAGGTTATCGTCTACGTCTAGTCTTTCTATAATTAAATGCCTAGCCTTATTCTTCGATCCGGGCGGGCGTCCTCGCTTATAGGGTGCCGGAGGGTCTAGTCGAGCAGGTTCGTCCGGCTGCTCGGACTCTAGGGCCGGGATATTATTAAGCATTTCATTACGATAATACGGTTATACTAATATAGATCTAAAAACCTAAGGTCTATTAACTATATCGATCGTAATATCGTGCCTATTAATAACTGCGATTTTAAACGGTCTTTGCTATCCTAACTTTTCCCTTTATACGCGGACTTCGCTTTAGAGAGGAAGGGCAAGTGTATTAAATATAAGCCGTTAGAACTCTCTATACGTAGAGAAGTTCGTCCGGGCTTATAACTATCGAACGCTAGGCAGTCGGGTTCTCGACATTTAGGTAATAGCAATCAAAAAGGAAGAGAGGCTCTAAGGCTAAAAAACAGCCTATATAGAGGGATTAAAAGCTATAAAAGGATGCAAAATACTAAGAATAATAGCTCTTGTCTTATCTAGTAGGGAGGCTAACTAGTCTCTATATATAGGAAAAATCCTTAGACGAAATCAGCCGCGTAGACCTAAGGAAAAATAGGTAACGTAAATAATCGGACGGAAGGATCGGTAGGAAAAGCAATAGATCGTGCCGTACGATAAATAAGTTATATAGTTAGCAAATAAATAAGCAGTCTAGTAGAAGACTAGTAAATTCTATAGTGAATTCTACGGTAGAAGCTATAGAAGAGAATTAGAATTCTACGGTAGAAGACCGTAGAAGGGAATTAGAATTCTACGGTAGAAGACCGTAGAAGGGAAGAGATTTTATAGGTAAAGTCTATATAAATAACCGTAAAATCACCGTAAAATCACGGTAAAATATAACCGAAGAAAAGTAGGTAAATACGGCTATAGAAGTACGGGGTAATGCCTATAGAAGCCCGTAGAATTCTATAGCGGAATCTAAGGAAGAACTAGGGATTTCCCGGTAGAAAGCAAATAAGGAAGACAGTAATATTAATATAACCTTAGCCTAAATACTATTCCCGGAGGAAGAGAACCCCTTTAGCTACCTTATATATAAGCTATTCTATAAGTATGTCGATATAAGCCGTTAGGAGGCAGACGTTACGCCGGACGACGATAACGTTATCGCCGTTACGACCTATATTGCTCGATTCCTCGCTATTTTAGACAATAGCGTCTACATTAACGGCCCCTAGCTCTTCGACGACTTTTAAAAATACTTCGAAGGATAGAAAAAGGCAACGTAGAATAAAGTCTAGAAGGAATATACGAAGGCGCTAAAGACCCTCTTAAGAAGGCGTAGGAACTTTCTAAAACGTCGAAACGACCGTTAGACCGGCTTAAACGTAGCGTAATTAGCCGCCCTATTAGAATTCGACGAGCCGCTAATTTAGCCTACCGACGAGTTCTTAACGACCTAATTCGATATCGGAATAGCAGCTTATGCTAATAAATAGCTACTACCGCCGCCGTATCGTTAGTTCTACTATCGCCTTTCCCTACCGCTTTAACGGCTACGCCTTTATTAGCCCTAGCGTCTATTGTTTAAAGAGCCGTAAGAGTATCGTTGCCTATATTATCGCCTATTATTCCGTAAGTTATTCCCGGCCCGCCTCCGCTACTTATTCCCGGCCCGTTCGTTCCCTAGGTTCCCTAAGCTCCGCAATATACGGTCTATCCGATAAGTCACCGGTTCTAGCACCCTAAATTCGTCCCGGCTACTTAACCGTTCTAGCCTACCGCCGTTTCCTAAGGCCCTATCCCTACTGCTGCTCCCGTCCCTATCTTCCCCTTTAAGGCATATACAATAATACTACTACCCGAGGTCTTAAACGTCCTTACCGATAGGAACCTCGTGCTATAATTTGCTAAGGTATAGAGGAAAGATTATAATTATATAAGAGACTTATACGATATCCTTAACGATAAAGTCCGACTTTTTATATAGACCTACTATAGCCTTTAAATCGCCTTAGGCTAGTTTTATAGGCTAATTGCTTAAATCCTCGCCGGCCGTGCTAAGGACTACTATATCCGGTATATTAATTAGTCTTCGCTAACGACTACGTTCCGGGCTATGTATAATGCCTTTAAACGCCGTTTCGAGGTCTATCGGCAATAATACTTTACGGAATAGACGATAACGACGTTTTAGTCACTTCGTAACTAAAACCCCGGTAAGCTACTCTAAGAGGTCCTTAATCTACTATTCGATAAGCTATAGCTTTACTAACGTGCCCTTAGCCCTGCTTTTATAAGAGACCCGGAAGATAACGTCCTTTTGCGAATAGCTATAATAAACGCCTATCGAGGCGTTCCGGAACTTAAATAGGCCCTCTTTCGTCCGGCTAAACGGGTAGAAGAGCTATTTTCCGACCTTCGCTAGTGCTTTAAAACGCACCTTATACGCCGCCCCGACTAGCAATACTTTAACTATCGCAGACGTAAAAGAGGTCGTATTATATAAGGCTTTAAACGAGGCTACGGATAATAATAACACGGATATATTCTAGGCGAAGAAGATAATAGGACTAACGAGTTTAGCTAGCTAACCCTTTCGGATACTCCTTAGCCGAGATAACGTCTTTATTCTTATTCTTTATTTAAAGATTGCTAGTGTATTTATTGTTTCCCCTTATTCCCTATTTTTCTGCTTTAACCCGGCAACGCTACGTTCCGGCCTTACTTCGACCTTACGTCGCACCGGTTATATTCTATTCCGGCCTAAATACGCTCTTTTAATCTTTTTGCTATTTATATTTATAATTTATATTTATTAGGCATTTTAGCCTAATATATATTTTCCTCTTTTTTTCCCGTATATTATAAAGGTTATTGCAACGTTGTTTTTCAGTCGGATCTACGATAATAATAACGGCCTATTTAACCGGGCTATAAATCCATGTTTTTCCCCTTCTTTATTCGTTAGCCGGATCTAAGATAATAATACGGCCCGTTTAATTAGGCTATAGATCTTATTTCTATTCGTTGCGTTCGATTAGTCCGTAATACGCTTCGCAGCCTCTTAAAGAAGAACTATTAGTATCGGACTAATCTAGTTATATAAGGAGGAAAGGGGTTATAAGTTATAACCCCTAATAACCCCGACGATAACGCTATTATTAGTCTCGTTATAACCTAGGCAATAGCCTCGTTATAACCCGGATGATAGCGTTAGCGGCTAGGTTACGTGCTCTTAACAAGGCTTTATTAAGCGCTTAGCTAAGCCGGGCAGGCTCTTCGCAGCACCTATAAAAGGGCTCCTTTTTCCCCCTTTCCTAGCTAAAAGACAAGAGAATAGAACCTAATGCACTTAACTATATAAGTGCAATAGGTTTACCTTCCGGCCGCTCTACGTAGTAGAGCCCTACTAATAGTTACTAACTTAGCCGCCTTTACGATAATTAAGTTATTAACTTAATTACCTTTATAGGTATAACCTTAATATCGTAACGAGAGCTTATAAAAGGCCGGCTTTAGGCCTTAAAATATACGCTGCTATAGCTTATATAAAGGGGCTATTCGTCGCCCTTTAGTTAATAGCTTTTATAGACTAATACTAACTAGCTTTATAACTCCCTTTTTATTTAACTAACTAATATAACTAATAATTCTCTTATAATATCCTATATTCTAATAATTATATAAATAATAACTATCTTTATTACTCTTTTATAAATAGATTTTAAAGTAATATAACTTTATATTTTTATTCTATTTATAATACCCTAAATATAATATAATTCGACCTAATCTTTTCTATTTATAAGTAAGTTATATTTTATCTTTTTTTATCACAATTTATTTTTTTAAAAGCAGGGTGTTATTTATTTTTCTTATCTTCGCGGGAAAAAAATGTCTATCGCCTTATCTCCCCTTATCGCCCGCAATTCCCTTTATACATTCGGGTACGCCTAGTAACCTAAATTGCCAAAAATCGTTTTAGCCCCAACTCAGCTATAGTCGCCCGTAGTGGGCCATGACGGGATTGGGCCCAACCCAACTGGCTCGACGGAGCCCATTCGAGTGCCCAGAAGTCGGGGGCGACATCCGGAGCCATAGATCCGGCACGGAGAAACGGAGGTTGAAGAAGTGCATGCACGGGTTGGTTAGTGGTACGGAGTATTCGTATGTAGGCGCGTATCCGTACGAAGTTTTCGTACGAGTTAGGTAAAGCGGCCTAACTGCCCTCGTACATGGTACGAATACTGTGATACGGATAGACGTTCTGCATACTAATTATCAGCAAAGGCACCAGGGCAGGTTAGTGATGCTCTATGCAGGTTTGTCGCCACACCGGAAACCAGCAGAATTCCCTCCGAATTCCCTCCGAATTCCCTCCGAATTCTCTCTGTCGACTCGAACCTTGCAAGGCCTGCCGGCATGCATGCACACTACCTACCTAAGGGCCAGAACATATGTACATCGTATCATTCACATGTCTAGCCTGGCCCTTTCGTGTTGTCCCTCTGCGGTAATTACATACATACATATACGCAAAGCAGGGCTAACGAGGCGGGCAAGATGAAGCTTGAAAGCCAAAGGCTAGACAAGGTAAAATAGCTTGGGGTACGAGTTACGAGTACGAAGTAGTACGAATAGTGTGGGTGGCTTCGGATCGGAATTTGTCACACTGTTGCACCGATTGCACCGATGCAGAAGCCTGCAATCGTCCAAGTATCCCTGTGTATCCCGCCGTTTGCTGGACATGGACATGCTCAGGGCTTAGAGGGCCAACAGGGGCGACGGCAACGCGCTTTCCCAGGCACGAGTGTGCACTTCTTGCCGGTCTGTCTATCTTCTTCTTGTCTTGCTCTTCCGCTGATGGGCCGGCCATGTCCATCTCTTCTTCTTCATCGTTCCCGGCATCGATCCCGACTTGACTTGGGATATGGATTCTTCGAGTCTCTCGAGTCTCCGCCACTATGCCCCCGCGTCCTGGAGCACCATCTCTCTACCCGTCGCACCTTCAGCCAACCGCGGGCGGCGAGAGAGAGCGCGACAAGGCTCGGAGCTAGGGTAAGTGATGCCCTCGTGTCGACTCTCATCAGACGTCCATCCGCTTCTTTGAAACGCCTTCTCGTACGCCCTGCCCTGACGAGGCGCCATCCACATCCTGCCACAAAGCCAAAGGGAATCATTGGCTTCTAGCAACGGCCCCGTGACTGCCTGGGCGAAACGCAGCCGAGGACATGGTGTTGCGGCAAGCTTCGATGGGGTGTACTAACTCTTCAATGTGGCTCTTCTACCCAGCCCTCATGGCATTTTGCCCTCTGCCCTCATGGCATTTGGCCGCGTGGCATTTGCCCTCATGGCATTTGGAGGCGACGAATTGTCTCAACTCCTTGGCCACCCACAGGGCAGTATCCACGAGGGGGAATCAAGCCGGTGCTAGCCTCGAGCGGGATGAAACCTCTTCATCATCATCACGCTTTGGTTCCCGGATCGCAAGGTGTGTAATCCGTATCCACAGTACTTATACCACACCGACGGGGAACATTGATGCCCAGTCAATCTCTGCACAAATCGTGTGTAGGTTCCCACCTCCCTGCTGTAGATGAAAAGTACTCTCGGAGCCCCGCAGATGTCACTCCAATCAAACTATTTTTGTACCCCCAACCCACCCGCCACAGATTTCCGCAACCGAGCAACCTTTTTTGCCATACAATTTGGCCAAGGGGGGACGCCGAGGCGACGAAGAGGCGCATTTCCGACATTCATCTGCCTCAGCTCCTCCTTCTCCTCCAACCAACAACCAAACTTCTTCCCAACATTCGCTACTCTCGCTTTAAATCAGTCAGCCCGAGGGCAGGGCTCGCCCAGAGCGAAACCCTAGCATCTCCGAATATCCGTCGCCTCGTTGCAAACGCACACCATTGACCACGACTTGACGCCTCGGGCGTCCGTCTGCCACTGGCCGGCTCCTTCAACTCACCACCACCCCCGACAAGTTCCCCCTTTTCCATCATGGCGTCGTCGACGCCAGCGCCGCCGAACGCCGACGCCCCGGACGAACCGCAGAGCGACGGTTCCAAGCTAAAGACTTTTCTCGGAATCCTCAAGAAGTGAGTGAACCCTTCCCCAACCTCTTTACTGCCTGCTCCGGCTTGCCACGGGGGCTGCGACGCCGTTTTCCCACCCAGCCCGATCATGGACGCGATGCATTTCCATCAAGCTGGTGCTGACGTGAATTCCCGCCCTCAGATTCATAGGCGTTTCAGATCTCGCTTCCGTCCGCTTCTCCCTCCCGTCACAGCTCCTCGAGCCGACGCCCAACCTTGAGTACTGGACTTATCTCGACGCCCCAAACGCCTTTGTCGCCATCGGCACCTCGGACGAGCCGCTAGATCGCATGCTCGAGGTGGTGCGCTTCTGGCTGACCAAAGATATCAAGTACGCAAAGGGCCGGCCGTGCAAGCCATACAACTCCTGTCTTGGCGAGTTCTTCAGGGTGCGTACTGACCACCACAACGGCCCAAGGATCAGGAGCGCAGGGGTACAACGAGAGGCAAGACTGGCTTTGGCTGACCGTGCTGCGTCAAGTGTAACTGGGAGACTGAAGATAATGCCCCGAGCATCTACACAGCCCAGCTCCAAAAAGGGAGCCCCGCGTCGGTAAATGGAACGCCCTCCAAGCTCAAGGCCGCTGCCAAAGACGACAAGAACGCATCCTCCGTCTCGCTCTCAGTCCCTCAGCACGCTCCAACCGCCGACAGCCGGCCCCTCCGTATTTCGTACCTCACCGAACAGACCTCTCATCATCCACCCGTCAGCGCCTTCTACTGCACCTGCCCGGACAAGGGCATCACCGCCAGAGGCTTTGACCAGATCACGGCAAAGTTCACGGGCACCTCGGTCAAGGTCCTGCCTGGTGAACACAATATGGGCATCTTCATCACCCTCGACAAGCGTAATGGCGAGACGTACCAGCTCACACATCCAGCGGCGCACCTGGGAGGTCTGCTGCGCGGCAGCTTGAACGTCTCCGTCAGCGAGATGGCCTACATCTCCTGCCCGCAGTCGGGCATCAAGACGATTCTTCACTACGTTGAGGAGGGCTGGCTTGGCCGCACGACGAACAAGATTGACGGTGTCGTCTTCAAATACGACCCCGAAAAAGACGACAAGACGAGGGTCCAAGATGTACCCGAACAGGACGTGCTGGCAAGACTGAGTGGACCGTGGCGGGAAAAGGTCATCTTCACCCTCGGCCCTCGGACAGTGGTAAGTGCTCCATGGTACCACGCCAACACACGAATAGGGGCAAATACTGACCAGCAGCAGAAATCTGTTCCTCCCGATGAGCAATTCACCATCATCGACCTTGGCCCCCTCAGTGTTGCGCCCAAAGTCCTTCCTCCGCAGGATCGGCAGCAGCCCAACGAATCCCTCAACTTGTGGTCCGGTGTCACAGAGGCCATCTTCTCGAAGCAGTTCTCAAAGGCCACCAACCTCAAGCTCGAGCTCGAGGAGAGCCAGCGCGAAAAGGCTCGCGAACGCGAAAAGTCGGGTGACGAATGGAAGCCAACTTTCTTCGAGCACGTTACCGGCAACGGCGGCAAGCCCGACCTGACGGACAAGGGCAGACAGGTCCTCGACCGGGCCCAGAAGGGCGAGTGGGCCATGGACGACATCTTTTGAGTCGTCCGCCAGACTTGCGCGTCCAACTATGGATGATTTATTTAGCACATACACTTGGAATATACGAATCGCGGCAGACACTACAGTTGGGAATAGATAGACAATGGCATGGCTCTCTCGTGCCAAGGATCAAGCAAGAGGGGGGCGAGTCGGAAAGGGCGGCTGGGGAGAGAGGAGCGGGGTTCATGGCTCCCCGTTGGGGAACTAAGTGTCTTCGTCACTTAATTGCAGACGCTCGCCGCCCGTTCGCAACAAGCGTTAGCAGGCGTTTGCTTTTCCCTTTCTTTGTCTTGAGCCTCCCGGTGGCCGAGGTCTGCTTGTCCGTTGTCCTGTTCGGCACGACCTTGCGCGTGGAATGGGCCTCTCCGGCCGGCAGTTGTGGCATGGGAGCCTGAAGCTCGTAATCAGCGCCCACTCGTCAAGTTGGCATCATGAATAGTTCACTCATGAGGCGGCCCGAGCTGGGGCCTGCTTTTGCATTGATTCATACATAGACTCTTTATACAGGCAGATTTCTGCAGTATTGTTACAAGGTTCAACGAGGGGTGTTTTCTCCTTGGACCCCAAACGAAGCAATTGGTGTTGATTGGGGCCCGACACGCGGGTTTCTCTCTCTCCTCCCTCTTCATCGAAGCCACCAAGTCCTAGAGGCGCCATGCGTTACTTTGAAAAGCGCGCGCACGCTCGCGCGGCCCTCTGTGACGCCAGATCAAGCGTCGACAAAGGCCTTGACGTTGTTGAGCCAGCGCAGGTACTCGGCCTGCTCCTTGGCATCGACGTAGTCGGGGACAAAGGCAGCCATGGCCTGGGTGACGCCGCGCTCCTCGAGGAAGCGCTCGATGAGAACCTGCAGGTCCTCGTCGAGGCTGCCAAAGTTCGGGCCGGGGTAGACGTCGGCGCGCTTCTGGGCCGATTCGGGGCTGTCAATCTTTGCAATCTTTGCGTCGTCGTAGAGAAAGACGTTGTCGACGACAATGTTGCCGTCGGTAGCCGTGGCCTCGATGCTGAGGGCGCCCTTGGTCTTGCCGGGCTTCTCGACAATGACGGTCAGGTTGATGGGGGAGGCGCCCTCGCCGTCGTCGTCCTCCAAGTCGTCCTCCATCTGCTCCTCGGCGGCGGCGGAGCGGGCGCCTCCGGTAGCGGGGACGCCGTTCTGCTGGTTGGGGTCTTGGAGGGCCTCGTCGGAGACGTCCTCGTCTTCCAGGGCGGGGTCCTCGTTGTAGGGGTCATAGTTGGTGACGTCGGAGATGGAGAAGCTAACTGTGATCCTGCTGAGAGTCAGCCGCAAGAGGTTCACGGACACCATCAGAGGGCGCAGTCGAGGGGGCAAGTCTAGGAACCGTACTTCTCGTCGTTGAATGAGCGGATAAGCTTGACAACCTCCTGGCCGGGGGTATCTTGCAGCTCAAAGGGGGTATTGTCCAAAAAGTCCTTGATGCTAGCCGGCTGCTGCTCGCTGTTCTTGAGGTCTTCCTCGATCTGGATCTCGCTCTCGAGCTTGGCCGAGAGCTCCTCCTCGGTGGACTCGGCGACCTCGGCCCTCCGGCCCGCCGTCGACGAAAAGGTAGCACGCGTCGCCGCCAGCCGCAGAGCAGACATCGTCGGGGCCAGGATGCTGGAGCGCATCACGGCACATGTGCGCAGCGAGGGGGCGGTGGCGCGGCTAAGGGCCCGCGGGGCGGAGCGCACGACTGATCGGAGGGAAAGCATGTTGGCTGTGAGTCGAGCGTGACTTGGCGGGTGAGGCGAGGCGGATGGTGATGGTGCAGGAGCTCGGGAGGGAAAAAGTCGGTGGATAAAAAAGCTCTGGTTCTGTCTTGTGTTACTAAGAAAAGTCAAATTTTTGGCATCAAGACGCTAAGCCCAAATTTAGGGCTGGTCGCAGGGGTTGGGTGCCGCTAAGGTGGATCGCGAGTAGTACACGTGATGATGCCGTAACTTCGTCCTACTACCGGGCACCGAGTATAAATGAGGCTCTTGGACGCGGCGTGAACCTTGCACAAGGGTCCACACGCTCCATATGAAGTTCGTGAAATCGTACATGTGATGCTGCTGCTGTCTCACAACGACCTCCTCGGCCTATACTAGCCTTTCCAGGCCGGGTCTGCTCACGCCGAAACTCTCCCCAGCCTATTCGCCGCCCATCAACTTCGTACAGACCGCCGCGTCACTTGACAGTTTACAGTCTCCAGTAGGCGGAAAGCATGCGAGGTTGAGTGTGAGCTTCTTGGAGCATCAAGTGTCTAGACGTCTCGCGGCTCATCCAACATCAAACCCGTTTGGGGAGTGGGAACAATGGAAGCGCCGCCCTCCGTCCCCTTATTCATGATTTCATCCCGGCCGAATCTGAGCGGCGCGCGTGAATGCAAGGAACCGCCATGGCAATTTGGCAAAGTCGCCCAGGACATGAAGCCGTGAAGCTGCTGCTCTGACTGGCTCGTTCCTGGATCTGGAGGTAATCAGTTGCTCGCAAGCCCCAAAGCGTGGGAAGCCTGGGTGAGTGAATACCATCGTCGGCCTAGCTGGTATGGTTGGCCGTGGTGAACAAAAGGCCTCCCTAGTTGATCCCCTTTGATGGAAAGTCGGATTTGCGAACCTGACCAGCGCGTGACACCTTGATCCACGTCAGGGTGGTTAGTTTAGACCACGAGCCTTCCCAATCCTCGAGCAATTTGACATTCTCTTCCGTCATGACATCTGGCAGGGCTGGAGCGCAGTATGAATCAGCTGACATTCGGCTGCACCCGCGTGGCAACCACTCACCAAAGCCTTTTTGGTACTCGATCTCGAGGGCTGACATCTTCATCTTGAGCAGATCCTCTCTCGCGCTGGGAGGGCGACCAGAACGCCGGGCCTTTTTGAGGGCATCAAATTCTTCATCGTGCTGGTGGATGAGGCTGTCCCAGCACATGTCAGCAGGGCACGGGACTTGGAGTAGCTGTGACGAGACTCACATATGGATGAGCGACTGAACGGCAGCGAGATCCAGCGGCGAGTTGCCCCTCTCATTCAAATTCTCCTGCACAAAGGCAACGCGGTCAACTGAAACGAGTGGCTGTAAGCGCGGGCCTTGCAACTGTGGGCGAGTGTCTATTACCGATTGGCTGCTCCCTCTTGCTCCGGGCGGCAGCGAGCTTCTCGAGGCGCTGATCTCGCACGCCAGCCTTGTGCAGCCGCATCGAGTCGCGCGACTTTTCGTGCAGGGAATTGACCTCGCCATTGCGCTTCTTGGCGATGTGCTTGCGCGTCTTTTGCAGAGAGCTAGGCATCCCGAGGCTGGCAATGTGTATGTCTCGCGGCTCGGATGCAAAGAGATTTTCTGTTCTTCTTTCCGGGATCGTGCCTGGCCTTGTTCGTCAGTCTAGCCGGTCGAAAAATGACGAGTTCTGACTCTCGTTTCAGCTTGGGCCGAGACTAAGAAACCTGCCCAATGGGTTCGTTGGTAAGTTTTGGGCGGTGAATTTTGGGCGGTGAATTTGGGCGGTGAATTTTGATTCAGCAGTCCCTTGAAAGCGCTGCGACGACGGAATGGAGTTAGGCGGGTAGGGCGTTGGTTGGCCGCGGACTAACAAAGGGCCGTCTTGACTTGCTTGCCCTGTGGAGTCGAGTGCACCAGATTTTCATCACCAAACGCGGACGGATAGACATGACTTACGCGGACATGCTGGCCGCCTGCAGCTGATACTATATAGCATTGACTCTCTTATCGCGGCGACCGGCGGGAGAGCACTGCTCTTCGTCCTCTGGCCGTAAAGACATGACGTTGGTTTGGTCTGGCTGCTGGGGCACCCCCGCTAATAACCGGGGCCTCTTCAACCGTGTGTACCTATGTATGTATGTACTTCGTACTTCGTACTCGGTACGGAGACTCCTTTCCCCATTCGCTGGGTTCCATGAACGCGCTTGACGGCTTGCTCTGGAACAGATGCCTCGATCGGCCTCGTGGGCAGGATTATAGGCAAGCTTGCTTTAAAACCTGTTCGTACCGCTACTTGACTCCCAGTCGTGGTGCGCTACCTACCTACCTACCTAGGTACGTACCCCCCAGTCTTTTCCAGAACTCTTCGCCTTGTCCACTGCAAGCACTGCAAGCTCGGTACCGGTACTTCGGTACCGGTACTTGCTCGACGCGACCACAACAGGGTCAACCAGGCGTCTCTTCTTTTTTACTACCTGCCGTTGCTCCCACCGCCGCTCCCTTTTGCTACCACGACCCGTCCAGATCGTCTCATTCTTCGATATCCTCTCCTTTCCGCTCTTGCTTGCACGCCTCCTGCGCCCTGGTGCTGTCCGACTCGCTCTGTGCTCCTGCCCTTTTTCCTGCCCGCCGTCGCGTCTATATCCAGCCCGACCGACCTGCTGCAAAGGCAAAAGACGGGCACCGCGTCAACAGCCGTCTGGCGCCGCGTCCACGAGACTTTTGCAGGCTGACGGATGGCAGTCCTAGCCCCAGTGCACGCCATTGCTTAGGCTGCCTGGACGAGTCTGATTCAGTCGTCGACAACATCCGCCTCGAGTCGAGCGCTGGCGTCAGCGCGTCTCCGAGATGGGTGTGTCTGGTATGCATGCTCAAACAAGCCGTCCACGGTTTCCACGCATTTCTGACCAGCTTCCAAGGACTGCTGCCTCTTCTCAAGTCTATCCAACGCCCAATCGAGTTGAAGTCGCTCCATGGCGAAACTCTTGGAGTCGATGCATACGGATGGCTTCACAGGGCCGCCTTTTCCTGTGCAGGGGAGCTCGGCCAGGGCAAACCCACCAACAAGTAAGCCCTCGACCCTGGTAGCGTCCATGTCGTCGATTGGTTCTAACCATGCCTTGTCCAGATATGTCAATTCCTTTATGCATCGTGTGAAAATGCTACGCCACTTCGGGGTCATGCCCTACATCGTTTTCGACGGTGATTTCCTCCCCAGCAAGGCCGCCACCGAGGAGTCCCGAGCCAAGAAACGGGACGAGAAGAAGAAGCTGGCAATGGAGCTCATCGAGGCCGGCAAACCCTCACAAGCTATCCAAGAGTTCCAGAAGTGCATCGACGTCACCCCCCAGATGGCCTGCAACCTCATCCACCACCTCGACAAGATGAACATACCATACGTCGTCGCCCCCTACGAGGCGGATGCCCAGCTCGTCTATCTAGAACGCCACGGCTTCGTCAGCGGTATACTATCGGACGACTCGGATCTGCTCGTCTTTGGCGCCAAGCGACTCTTCACCAAGTTGGACCAGTACGGCAACTGCATCGAGATCAATCGACGCGACTTTGGCGCCTGCCGCGAGGTTTCACTGACGGGCTGGACGGATGCCGACTTTCGGCGGATGGCCATCATGAGCGGGTGTGACTACCTCGGCGGGCTGCCCGGCGTTGGCTTGAAGACGGCATACCGCATGCTTCGGAAATGCAAAACCCCCGAGCGCGTCGTTCGCATGCTGCAGTTCGAGGGCAAACGCATCTCCGAAAATTACTTAACTTTGTTCTACCAGGCAGAGCTGACATTTCTGCATCAATGGGTCTTTTGCCCCACAAAGAAGGAGCTGGTCCATCTGACAGAGCTGGATGGGTCAAGAACCGCAGAAGATATGCCTTTTATAGGCGCTCACGTTGAGCCGGACCTTGCCAGGGCCATCGCGAGTGGGCATGTCGACCCAATCTCCAAGGAGTTGGTCATAGTCCAGACGACACCTAAGAGGAGGCATTCTCAAAGCGCGACTCCCGGCAGACTGCAGCCTCCCGCCAAGCCCATCAGCTCATACTTCAAGGGCGGCAATCGGATTCCCATGGGCGAGATGGATGCCAACTGCTTCTCGGTCGATCCCCAAAGGGTTGCGCAAATTACCCAAGGGGGACTGGTACCGCGGGTTTTCCCCTTGCCCCGGCCGTACCTCGACGAGACTGAGCGGCGATATCAGCCTGTTTCTCAGAGACGTACGAGCTCAGACGCGACTCGAACCTCGCCTCGTCTTCGACGGCGGCAGACGGAGCCGTCGTCTAACACGCACACCCGTGTCTCAAGCAGCTCAGCCCCCACACGATCAGTCTCCGATGGTGTCGAGTCTCGCGCCGTCGTGCCCCTTACTGAGCCCTTGATTAGGCCTCAAAAGAAAGCCCGCCTTTGCGGCGAGGCCAACGAAGATGGTTCGCCCAAGAAGAGCAAGTTTTTCCCGCCATCGGAGTGTGAAGGTGCGAGACGGGCCAAGGGCGATGCGTCCCTGTTGTCGGACGATTCCATCGAAGAGGCCCTTCGCGATCTGCCCGACCTTGGTGACTGGAAGCCCGCAAGCAAACGAGGAAAGTCGATTACCATCTTCAGCGACGCGAGCCCTGTCAAGACTCAGCCGTCGCGGGAAAACGCGAGGTCGCTCGAGGACCGGCAGACACGGCCCAAGAACCATGTACATATTACTCCACTGACCGAATTCGCCCTGCCACATCCAAAGTCGGTCAAACCCTTCTGTCGACTCTCGGAGACACCCGCTCGGCCAGGCTTGAGCCGCTATCTCTTCTCTTCCCAATCTTCCGACGCCACTCCTGCCTCATCCGTCTCATGTCGCTCCTCGGTCTTTAGCGTGGCCTCGACGCCTTCCACAGCGCCCTCAACCGCTCGCACGAGACTCACTCCACTCCAACGGCTGGGCGTCAGGGCGATCGGCGCGGCCATGTCCCCGAAGCTGCCCAAGCCGAGACCCAGCGTCGGACACGGCTTTGCCAAAGGGCTTCCGGTGAACCCCTCGTTTGTGCCGCTGCCCAAGGTGGACCTGGACGAGGTCGAAGCGCTCAACAACACTCAGGGCAGCGAGGACCAGCTTTTTCCGCTAGGTGACGGGTACGAGGAGGCCGAGGAGGACGAGGCGGAGCTGCCGCCCACGAAGCTCAATCTGTCAAGGTTCGCCTTTGCCTAAGACCGGATGCACCGGACCGGCGGATCTGATCTGTCTTGTCCCCCCACAGAGTAGCTGTCGTCACGTGTCAAGATTATGCATCAATCGGTGTTGATTAATGTCTTTGTATATGTTAGCCGGCGCAGACAGAAACATTGGTCCTTGTTTCATCCTATCTTCTCAGCCTCGCATGGCTACTTTGTGCGAGACTGTCTTTTAATGCCAGGTTGGCAGGGAGCGCCGGCGCGAGCAGAGGGAGGGCGTCGGGAAGCCGGGAACGTGAGAATAATTTGACCTGCCCGGCGTCATGGAAAGCATCGTTTTTTCTCTTCTTGGCAACAGGCCCTGTGGAGTACTCGGGATTCATGTGTACAAAATGGCCTGTTCGCTTCGTTCCTATGCTAACACTGAATCTGTCTACACTATAGCTGTGATTGTGATGTCCTCTCCCAGCGGCGACGGATACCTACAACGTCGTCGGGTTCGCCGCCCCGTCCACAGCAGAGCGAAGTGCGATGTCGCTGGCATACCACAGCCGAGACGCCATCGGTAGATATGAGCAAGCGAGGCAACATGCTGCGTCGAGGTGCGGCGAGCGAGCCATTGAAAGAGTCCGAAGGGGGGAAAGAGAGGAAAATACGTGAAATTAAACACGAAGCACTCCCAAGCCGCTAAAGCAACCAACCTCTCCTAAACGCCAGAGAAGGACGGCATCGCTTCGTGTGCGAATCCTTCATGTCGTGCGATTGAGAAACAAAATTCTAAGTCGAGCCCGCCAAAGCTGCCGCCTGTAACAGCAGTCTCGAGCATGTCAGCGACGGGGTCCGACCGCCGCAGGGCCGGAATGGGTCAGATCCGCGTTGAAGGTCCATTTTGCTACATCATGATTGTCAGCCACTGAGTAATCATCAGTCTCGCACAGCGCATTCTCGTACCCTTGGCGAGGTTGTCGGCCGTGTCCTCGAGCAAGATGACTCTCCGCTTGTTGCAGTACGACGTCTTGTCCATAATGTCTACCTTGAGTTTGGGGTCCGCCAGCTCTTGGATGGACTTTTCAAACATCTCGGACAGGTTCTCCACAGCCATCTCGAGATCCTTTTGGTTGTCCTCGAAAATCTCCGTAAGGTTGTTCTTGGCTAGGTAAAAGGCGAAGGCGTAGGTCCACTTGAGCGTCTGGCGGCAGGTCTGCAAGGCCTGAGAGGCCGAGTTGAGGTACTGCACCTCGATCCACGACATGCCCGATGTCGTCTGCAGCTGCACCATCTTCCTCTCGGTCTTCTGAGCGATGTCTCTGTCCAGCTTGGCCGACTGCTCGTGGTTTGCATAGCGGTTGTAGTAGTGCAGATAGCGCTCCAACGACGTGCGAGACTTGGCCTGAGCGTCACGGGCCTCGGAGCCGCTCTTCTCCTCGTAGCGGTTGCAGTTGTACCAGCTTGTCCCGTGCTCCGACCAGAGGCCCATGCACATCCAGCAGAACTCGTACTTGCATTTGCGACATGTCATATGGTTGCATCCACCGTTCTTCTCAATAGTCGAGCTGCACTTGGGACACTCCTTTGTATTGGCGGATATCCAATTGGCCGTCTCAGAGTCGTCGGCACACTTCTTGAGCCATTTCTTGACCAGATCGCAGGGGGCAGGCTGATGGTCCGAGTTTGGACATCCGAAGCAGAAGCGGTAGCCGCAACGACATTCAACCGTGGGGACAATCTTGTCCAGGTCCTTTTTCTTGACGCCGCACTCAATCACGTTCGGGCAGTCGGGGGCAGGACACCACTTAAATATGTCCTTGTCCTCGACGTAGGCACGGTTGAGCAGGCCGCGGTAGCGTTCCGTCAGGTCGGCCGTGACGAGCAGATCCAGAGATCGGGTGTCGAGGATGCGGCCGCAGCCGTCCGAGGGACACTGGATCCTCGCCGCCTCTCCCTCGCCGCGAATCTTGTGCGTCAGGTAGTTCCTATAGCAGTCGACACAGTATCGGTGGCCGCACTTCATGCCAAAGGACTGCAGTCCCTGTTCATCCTCGCAGCAAATGTCGCACATGAAGCCCGGGACGGCCTCGAGCTTGGGCAGGGCAGACGAGTTGTTGCTCAGGCCGGCAGCCTCGAGAACCTGCCCGGACATGTCCATGTAGTCCTCGAGCAAGCGCTCCTTGTTCCATCGAAAGTAGCGGAGGAGGATTGCGGCGTCTTCCTTGCGCATGTCGAGGATCATGTTGACCTCGTTGATCATGTCATCTTGCTGGCGCTGGATGTCGGTGGGCTGCAACACCTTGAAGGGTATGACGTGTGCCTGTCGTTTCGTCCTTTCGAAATCCTTGGACGAGAGACCAAAATCGGGATCAGGCTCTTCAAAATCTTCGTCGTCGAAGTCTAGGCAGTGGGGCTTGTCAGCTGACGGGGTTTGGTGGAGGAAGGAGAGTGGCAGCCGAGTCGTGCTTGACGCAACGCAGAGAGGGTGCCTTACCTTCACCCGCCGACATCTCGTCACCGCTGTACTGTTGCATGATTTCGTCGTCGGTAGACACGTTGGACATGTATTCTTCCTCAGAATCCATGCCGGTGGTGACAGGGGTGGGGGGCGCGGCTAAGCCAGCTGAGGCGACGAGCCTTTTCGGGGGGGAGTCGTCCCTGTGGTCAGGGCTAACCGTCGCCTCAGCGGCCTTTCGCTTTCTGGTAGGGGGAATGGTGGCGGCTCAAGAACGCACAAGAGAGCCCGGTGGTCACGGCCCGTCGACAGTTGGGCGTCGACAGACAGAATGGGGCCCCGAAACCAGCGAGGTGGGGGTTTGGGGTTGTCGCTGCCCGGAAAAGAGGCAGAGGGCGAGAATGAATAGGTGGAAGGTGGCACTTCAGCTGGGCTCTGAAGGCAGCCCGAGAGAGGGGGTGTTCCGGGACAAGGAGGCTCTTTTATTGCCTAGGTCAGGAAGCGTGGAAACTCTGCTGCGTCGTCGGCGGGTGGCCGCTGAGCTTATGACGAAGGCGAGGCGATGAGGTAAGCCACCTCGGGACAACGGGATCCAATGGGAACGCCCGTATGCCTATTTTAACCCCGCGATACCCTATACTACCTACGCCCGAGGGCCAACTTGTTAAGGTATCGTACTTCGTAGTGCCACTAAACTAAAAGTTTCCAGCAGGCAAAAATGGGCCAGCCATATTCGGTCGTGGTGGTGATATTTCATGCCTGCTCGAGTTTATTCACCCAAGAGCAAGGCCGTGACGACAAACATGACGCACTCGCTTCCAACAACCCCAAGGGCTATTCCCAACTCCCAGGCTCACCAAGCCCAGGCAGAAATATCCACATCCCTGCCAGACATTCCTCCCTTTACCAGTTGCCATCGTCACTCGCATCTCGCCGATGCGGCCGTGGCTAGTGCAATCATGTTGAACGCCCGCCTCACTCTAATCTCTAATCCAACACCTTATCGGCCATGGAGACTGGAAAAGTAATCATTGGTCAGCCTGTCGCGCTTGCATGCCACATTCGATCTCGGAACTTACCATCGGCGCCTGTCCCGTCCGGCTCGATGTGCGTCTTTGACACCTTACCGTTCTCAATCTTCAAGGCATAGCGTTGGCTTCGCACGCCGCCAAAGATGGCCGTTCCGTCAAAGCCAAGGTCAAGGGCCTTGGTGAAGCCTGCCGTCGGGTCGGCGATAAACCGGATCTAACAGATGTCCATCAGCGACTTGTGCTGGTATCGGTGGCAAGAGACTGGATGAGCTTACGCCAGTCTTGCCAGTAGGATCTAGCTGCTCGCTCCATGCCTTCATGCTACAGTGCGCCCCTTGGTCAGCCATTTCTAGTGCTTCTTTTGAACTTGAGTCGAGTAGCTTACACAAAGGGGTCATTGACGGAGACGACAAAGACCTGTCCCGCCTTGTTCAGCTTCGGGTGGTTCATGTAGGACGGCACATGCTGGCTCGAGCAGGTTCCGGTAAAGGCGCCGGGTACGCCCACGATGTAGCCGTTGGCGTTTTGGAGCTCTTTCGCCAGGTTGACCTTGTTGCCGGGCGACTTCTCGAAGAGCCCGTCAAAGCTGGGCACCTCGTCGCCCACCTTGACACAGGCTCGCGGTGTGGAATGGAAGCTCCGAGCGGCGGTTCGGTTCAGGAGAGCGCGCCCAAGGGAGGCACGGAACGCCATTGTCGGCGCGGCAGAGGGCAGGTGCGCGGAACGAGATATGACGTGGTGAGGCGAGGCGTAGGCGGGCGGAGCTCTGGCTGGGTGCGATGCTCTGTTGAGACGGTAAAAGGAGAGCGTACAGAAGTCGCCGCACGTCATTTCAAGTTGGATACCTAGGTACCTGTACGAGGTAACTCGTATGTACATACGAAGTACGGTGGGGCTTTCAGGACCACGCCTCGGTGGAGTGGGGCTGATGCTCGTAGGTAGTAGTTCGGCAACCCCACACTGGAGATTCGGCACCCGACGGTAGTCGAGAGCCAACCGACCTTTCATCTGGTTCCAGCGCGAAAATTTTGCTTATTGACATTAGGCTACCAATTAATGGAGGATGCGGCGACAAGGGATCACCCAAACATAGCCATAGCTTCTGAATTGCGACTGTCGGTTGTATCTAGAGTCGTCGGCCATTACTTCGCGAAGAGCGCTAAAAGTGAATTTGAAACAAGCCCGCCGGACCCCCGAGACGGGGCAGGCGGACTCGAGGTAGTATGTACGAAGTACTAATATACGAATAGCAGGCGCCCTATTATAGTAGGTACTATGTCCTACATCTATATGTACATACTTCGTACATATATACATATATATAAATGCACGGAGTACCAAAATTGTTGTAGACAAAAATGTTGTAGATCGGCCGTGCGTCTACATATGCGAGCAGAGAACACGCACGGATGGCAACCCCACCAGGGTCCAGGGAAGTCTCCTCAGGGTCCACGGATACGAGCAACGATCGTGGCCAATCATCCGAGACCAGGCATGACGTTGATCAGCCCACCGTCTACGAATAGATCCTTCAAGACCCCTTTCTATGTACATACCAAACCAAGGCTAGGGCGGCACCGCAGCCCGAGGCCGACGTCCGAGTCAGTTCAAATCAGCCGGAAACTCCGAAGGACACAGAATGGGTATGTACATACAAGTGCGGCAAGCCTGCTTTGCTTCTTTTATTACATACTAGGTAGTCTTAGATACTACTACCTGTTGCCAAAGCTGGAGGCTATTTGGACGCCAACTCTGATCCTTACGCAGCAAATGCTATCTTTCTAGCCAGGGCATCTTGCCTCCCCTGACCGAAACCCGATGTGCCGTGGCTCTAATTCGTGGAAACACGATTGCCAGCGACCATCGGCGGAAGTAAGACAAAAAAAGTTGTGGGCATCATTTTGCTTTTCAGCGCGGGCCGAGCCAAGCGGAGACTAGAATCACCTCCTAGAATCACTGATTCTGCACCGAGTACGGGCTGCCTCAGCGCCCCTCGCTCGACTCATATACTACCAGGGATCGAGAGCCTGAGGCGCGAGATGGGGTGCGCAACGGAAGATTTCTCAGGCGATTGGCGGGGTGATGCTAGAGGGAGGATGCCAGCCAAGAAGAGACGGCTCACCAGGCGGCATCGCGTGTGCATGTGCATTAGACCGCGGGCGGCAACGAGGATCATGGGTAGTCGGAAGCCGTGAGCAGCCTCTCAGGGCTCACAAAGTAACTGCCCGCAGGTATTTTGAGGAATTCATAGACGTATTTCGCGGGCATGGTTCGAGGGCTCACACGAGGTGGTACATACGACGAGAGATGACGTCCGCGTGACATCGGATAGCATGATGCATGATGCATGATGCAATGAACAAGACATGTCCTAGGATGACACGAATACATACATACATATTCGTACGAAGTACTATAATAATAAAGAGCTCGAGGCTGGTGCTGGCACGAGCGACGTATTAGGGAGAAGGACATAGGCTGGCGGTGCGTGGCGAAGCAAGCAAATCCACGGAGTATGGATAGGGGCCGATGAGACACTGACGGCCATGTTTCCCTTTTATTTTGCTTTTTCATCGAGAGCCGAGACGAGACCCCCTGCTCTAAGGCGAGACGAAACGACGTGATGACAGACGCACGGACATGGGAGAGCGCCTAGATGATGATCCGAACGGTACTATTCGTACTTCGTAGTACTAGCATCCGTAAAGCCAGGTCGCATCGAAGAAAGTAACTCATTTTGACTCACGCGGCTCACGTCGTGGTGAAACGTGGCTGCTCTGTTTGCCACTTCTCCCCCATACGCTCGTCTCCCCTTTACTACATTGTACATACTAACCCCCCCTCCGAGGGAGAGTCAGCATGGGGGACGGAACAGGAGGCGTTGGATGAGATGATCCCAAGCCGCTGGTGCCGGACAGATGCCGAGGCCAAAGAAAAGCATACCTACGTACCTCTCAAATGCAGGAAATCAGCTGCATGAATATCATAGCAGAAGAGTGAAGAAAGGAGGTCTAAACTCGTAGACATAAAGATGCATGCAGCTACCTAACTATAGGACTAACGGAGGTATATATAGGTACCGGAGCCTCTTAAACAAGGCCCCTAGCCCGTACTAACCGTAGTTATAATACAACGGAATACCTACCTACCGTCCTTAGCTAAGGGGGTTATATAATAGGCTCGTTAGGGACGTAATAGCCTATTGCATCCCTATAGTCTAGGCCTAGGTTAATGCCCCGTATAGCCCTTAACGTCGTATAACGTTAATATACCCCCTTACTATAGTCCTTATAGAGACTATAGTAACGCAAAAACAATATAATAATTAAATAAAATAGCTTGTTTAAATTAGTCGGAACGGCTTTTATCTATTATACTACCCTTAATGTTAGATAGGGGGCTAAATTCGTATAAACTATAAAAACATACCCTAAAGGGTCCTATCCGCGCCGTCCTAGTCTATCCTATCTAGGTCCTCGGGGCGGTCCCTTATGCCGAGCTGCCTTACGAAGTCTTTATGCTTCTATAAAGGGAGGGCCTTAGTTATGCCGTCCGCCGGGTTCTCGGTAGACTTAATCTATTTAACCTAAAGCCGTTCCTCCTATACCTCTTAACGAAGCTAATGTCGATAGATATCGATATACTTTAAATTCGTCTTAAGCCGGGCACTTAGCTCGGTTAATAGCCTAATCGTTTAGAGGTTATTATACTATAGCTCCACGGTGCCTTTAACCTAGATCCTAAGCTCCTTAATAAGTCGAGCAAATTGCATCTACTCTTTCGCAGTCCTTAATAAAGCTAAGAGCTCCGCTTCGGTAGACGAGGTCGTGACCGTAGCCTGCTTTATAGCTTTCTAATCTACGGGCCCGCCGAGAAATAAGAATATATACCCCTATAATAACTTCCTCGACGTAAGGTCGTCCGCGAACGAAGAGTCTAACGCATAGAGAAACCTCCTTATCTTATTAATTGCTTTAAAATAGATATAACGGTCCCGCGTAGTATATAAGTACGCTAGGCACCTCTTTGCTTTTCGAAGGTATCGTAGACCCGGGTTATAGCTAAACTAGGCCAGCCGTGCCGCCGGGAACGCCGCGTCTGCCTTAGTGTAAATCGCCGGATATAGGATCGTGCCTACTAAAGAAAGAAAGTAATAGACCTCCTTATTGCTCGCCTTTTCCTTATAGGGAATTAGCTTATCCGTCGTTAAGGGGATCTTAGGTACGCTAAAGCCCGAATCGTCGTCTATATAAAACTTCTTCGCTATCTTAGAGATATAAGATGCCTAAGAAAGCTATAACTTCCTATTTAGTCTATCCCGGATAATCTTAATCCCTAAGAACTAACGTAGTTCCCTTATAAAGTTAACGGTGTATTTCGCTATAAGGGCCTTATAGAGTTCTAGTATTATAGAACTACTAATCTAGGTTCCTAGTTTACTTTCTTTTTTCTAAAGTACGGGACGACTTAAGTACTAAGGGACTTAAGTACGGAAATACTTAGTACGAGGGTACTAAGGTACTTAGTACTTTAGTACTTAGTACTTTATGACTTAGCATAAAGATGTTCGCCCCGGACTTACCTATTATCCGGTTATACCCCTTTCCGGCCTAAGACATACCCCTTTTTCGAACCTAAGTCCCTTTAGACTTAGCTTCCTTAGGTACGAGACGTACTACGCAGCTACGGTCACGCCGACGATCTTATAAGGCACCCCTGCCTAATAAGACCCGATGATTGGCTCGATGCCTTATATAACGGACCGACACTTAGACCACCGGGAGCTATAGGCTTAATTTAGCCCTCCCGGCTTTCGGGACCGATTATTCGTCCGATCCTCTATATAACGAGGTCACACGACTTATGTCGTATAACCTACCCACATGACATTATGCACGTAGTGCATAAATGGACCTATATGACCTAGATTAGTCTAAAAGGGCTCTAGAACGACGCGGGAGGCAGCCTTTTCGAGGTTAGCCGACCTATATAGCCCCTACGTAGCCCGGGGACCCGTATTAGCTCGGGGCAGTGTAAGGGATACGTAGCAGAAGGTGCTAGAAAGAAAGAGACGTACCGGGACCGTCTAGACGGACGGGAAGAGCTATATAAAGGAACTTTAGTCCGCCCTTCCTTAGGCTCTCCTTCCTTCCTTTCTTCTTTAGCTTTTATTATAGTTTTAGTTTAACTGCCTACTAAGTGACCTACACCTCTTCTAATAGTGCCCTTAGTGCTCTAGCCTTAACTACCCCTACTTGCTTAGACTTAGCTAGCCGGTCTAGTATAAGTGACCCCGAGTGCTCCTCTACTTACTATTCTGCCCTTATAGCTTTTAAGGATAAATAACGCCTTCTATTAGTCTTTAACTATTAGAGACTTAGTCCGGTTAGACTGTCTTCTGTCTTCTAACCGTTCTATTATACGATAAAAGCTCTTACCTTTTGCTTAGCCGCGGAGTGTGTTTTTAAGACCGTTGCTTAATCTTTATTTAATCTTTACTTAGTCTTTGTTTTACCCCTTAATCTTTTTCTTAATCTTTTCGATCTATTAGATCTTAGATCTTGTTTTAATCTTTGTGGATTCGAAGAACCCTTTTTAGAAAAAACACTAAAAACAACTACTTCTTTAAGAATGTCTTCTTCTACTTCTTTAACCTCTCGCCCGGTAGTTCGCCCGGCAGCTCGTCCGGCTGCAGCTACGGCTGCTACTTCTACTACGCCTACGGGCCCGGCTCCGGCTTATACCGCCGCCCCGGGACCGCCGCCGCCTCCGGGCCCGGCCGGGTACGCCCCGGTCCCGGCCCCGGTTCCGGACTTCCGCTACCCCTAGTAGTTCGGGGAAATTGTTAAAACCCTAAAGCCGGCTGTTTACACCGGAGAAGCCGGCAAGCTGCTTAGGGGGATTAGCTTTAACCTAGTTTAAACCTATTCTTAGGGATAGGGTGACTAAGGCAGAGGGGGACCGGGATAAACTTATAGACGATATCTTTAATAGTTATTAAGCTTTTAAAACCAACCTCTAGTAGACCTTTAGCGTAGGTGACGAGAAGAGGGCCGTAAAGCATAAGCTATGGTATTTACGATAAAAAACCTCTGTTTCTAATTATACTGCCTTATTTAGGCAGATAATATCGAAATTAGAATAGGACGATAACGCTATAATAGCGGTTTTCTATAAGGGGTTAAAGGACGATATAAAGGACGAGATCTCTAAATAAGACCGTCCCGACACCCTCGTCGAGTTTATAGCCTAAGTAGTTAGAATCAACGACCGGCTGTTTAAACGCCGGCAATAGAAGAAGGACCCCCGAGGGGGGTATAAGGTTTTTTCGAAGAAAAAGGGGAAATAGACGAATTACGGCGATCCTATAGACCTAGATGCTATTTTAAACCCGGGAATAACTAGCTATTCGGCATCGGCTGGAAGCTCGAAAAACAATAGCATTTATAAGAGCCTTACCTACTTCTTTTATAAGAAGGTAGGGCATATTGCTAAAGATTGCTGCCGGAAGAAAAATCTAGCTAAAGGAAAGCCGGCGGTTTCTAAAAGCCTTAATACCTTAGAGCAAGGACCTTTTAGGCTCTCTCTACCGCCTTTAAGAGAAGCTCTCGATCCTACGCTTTTTAATAGAGATCCTATAGGCCTTTCTATATATCCTTACTACGAAAAACGTTTTACGACTATTAGGGATTCTAAGAACAATATAGCACCTATTCTAGATAGCCTAGTTAGGCCCTCTATTAAAGAAGAGGAGGACCTATTTAGATAGTCGGACCCGGACGAGGATCCGGCCGGACCGGAGGACCCGGCCGGCCCGGATAGTCCGGACGCTCCGTATAGCGTGATAAAGTATCTAGTAATCGACTTAGAGGACGGAGAGATTATAGATAACTCTATAGATAACGCGGGGGTCGGACTAGCACCCCCGGACTCCCTAGACTCCCCGGATTCCTCTATAGAGTCCGCTCCGGACTTAGAGGGTCCGGAGCCCGGGCCGGAGCCCGGGCCGGAGCCGGACGACGACGACGACGACGATATACCCCTAACAACCTAATACGACTCCGAGGAATTCCCTTAAGAAACCTAGTACTAGTATAACTATAGCTAGGCCCCGGAGTTAAAAGATCTCACCGGAGGCTATATACCCGATGCTTATAGCCCCGCTAATACCGAAGAATTCTTAGAGGGCAGCGTAGCTACGGCTGCCTTATATAACGGCTCGGAGTCCCCTCCTCCCTACCGTAAACCCGAAGACGTTAAGGACCTTCTCGATAGCCTTAACCCGGAATATAGCAGCTATAGGGAATACCTAGCTATTACGAACTATCTAAAAGGAGTTATCGAACGAGAAGCCTAGGGATACCCTAGCGCTAAAGATAAGCCCCCGGAGTGCCTTACCGATATAGCCGAAGAGACTTTAGCTTTACTTTAAAGCTATAAGCGTAAAGTAAATCGGCTAAAGGCACTACTTCTAGATAATAAGCACGAAACCTATAAGGAATTCGGTAGGGAAATTGCATCCCTATCCGACCTCGTAGAAGAAAAAGAACGCGAGAAACTTAACCTCCTTACTAGACTAAACCGTCTAGGAGGTTATATACCGGAACTATAATTAGAACCCTTTTTTAAGGTCCGGACTCTCTAGGAGGCCCTCCGGAGGCTAGAAGGCGTTTACTACCTTGCCTCCCGGACCCTCGGACTCGCTTCTTAAGTTAACCGAGACCTACTTAAACGGGTCCGGCAACTATAAGGTCTCCCTTTTAAGACTACGAATTATAGGGTTATAATATAACCTATACCCCGGGGAACTATTAATAGACCTAGCAGTAAGTCTATTAGAGAAGAGCCGGGTTCTATTAGGTTTAAAAGATAACCCCCTAGGTTTAAAAGATAACCCCCTAGGTTTAAAAGATAACCCCCTAGGTTTAAAAGATAACCCCCGGAGCTTAAAAGAGAGCTTAATCTATATAGACTTAAAAGATAGTCTAATAGACTTAAAAGAGAGTCTACTAGGTTTAAGAGAGAACCTAATCCCTTTAAGACTATTTTAGGGGAAGGGATATAGGGTAATAGCACCCTTACTACCGAGGATTTAAAAAACCTCTATTACTAAAAGTAAAAGGGCTACTTACTAGTAATTAAGATATTCTTATTACTAATAAAACTATTAGTAAGAAGATAACCCTTACGATTAACTACTAAGGGCATAGACTTTCCGCTTTAGTAGATAGCGGATCTATAAGCAATTATATTGCCCCGGAAACGATAAATCGTCTACGCCTTCGTTACCGGTAGAAAACCACGCCTTATACGCTATTTATAGCCGAAGGGAAACCCTTTACGTATAACAACGGGAATATTATCTACGAAACTAATCCTTTCGAATATTCTATCGGAAACTTATCGTTTAAAGACCCTTTCGATATCCTATCTATACGATACGATATTATACTAAGACTACCCTTCTTGCAATAATATAACCCTTCTATCGACTAGAATAAAGGCCTTCTTAGGTTTAAAGACGATACCTTAGATATTCCACTCTATAACGAATTAAAGGACTTAACCGGACTAAAAACCTCGGAACTTAATACTAGCTTAGAAAGGCGTAGCCTAGGAATTAAGGAAGTTGCTACCTTATTCGAAGAGGAACTTCCGGACCGATTTAATATAGTCCCGGAAGCGCTAAACCTATTATTAGAAGACGCTTCGAATAGCGCCTCTATTAAAGAAATAGAGACGGACATTAAAGCGGATAGATTTAAGACTATACCGCATAATATCCTCGTTAAATTCGGTGTGATATTTAACGACCTACTAGAGGATAAACTACCGCCTTAAACGCAATAGGATTACGAAATCAACCTTAAAGACGGAGCGAAGCCTCGCTTCCGTAAGATATATAACCTCGATAAATTATATTTAAAATTGCTTCGAGATTATATCGACGAAAACCTTCGAAAAGGTTATATAAGGGAGTCGAAATTAGAATATCGGGCCCCGGTACTATTTGCTCTAAAAAACAGCAAAGATAAGGTTAAGACTAAGCTATGCATCGACTACCGCTAGCTTAATAACGATACTATTAAAGACCGGACCCCTTTACCCCTTATTGTCGAATTAAGGGATCGATTATCTAAGAAAAGATATTATACGAAAATCGACCTTAAAGTAGCTTATAGCTAGATATAAATTAGGGAAGGAGACGAACATAAGACCGCTTTTAGAACGCGATACGGCTTATACGAATTTTTAATCCTCCCTTTAGGGCTTACGAATGCCTTAGCGACTTTTTAGAAGCGTATTAATAAAGCCCTATATAAACACCTCGATATATTCGTCTTAGCTTATTTAGACGATATAATCGTCTATTTAGACGATTTGGAAACGTATAAACTCGACGTTATAAAAGTGCTTAAGGCTCTCGAAGCAGCTAGCCTTTATATTAAGCTAGAAAAATGCATATTCTACACGTAGGAAGTCGAATTCTTAAGCTATATAATTACTCTAAACACTATACGGATAGACCCGTATAAGTTAGAGGCAATTAGCGGTTGGTCTATTTCTTCTACGATTAAGGAAATATAGAGCTTTATAGGCTACGCTAATTACTACCGACGCTTTATAGTGGATTTCTCTAAAGAGTTAATCCTTATACTAGCAGTAATAAAGCTAGCTAGGACGAAACTCTATACCTAGACGGACGAGGCTAATAACGCTTTTATTAAGCTTAAGAGCCTATTAACCTCCGCTTTAGTACTATATAGCTACGATACGGAAAAGCCGTGTGAATTAAAAACCGACGCTTTTAATTTCGCATTAGGTACGTAGTTAAGCTAAAGGGACGACGATAATATATTGCATCCTATAGCTTTTTACTTTAAAAAGCTAAGTAGGGCAGAGATATATTATCCGATTTACGATAAAGAATTTTTAGCGATTATAAACGCCTTTAAAGAATTTCGGCATTATATTCTAGGGAATTCCTATAAGACGAAGGTCTATACAGACTATAGGAATATCACCTATTTTGCTAGCACGCAATAGCTTAACGCACGGTAAATCCGTTAGGTAGAGTTCTTAGTAGATTTTAACTACGAAATTCTATATAAGAAGGGAACCGAAAATTCCCGTGCCGACGCTATTAGTCGACGTCCCGACTATAATACGAAGATCGAACCTTATAACGAACGGCTTTTATATCTTAATATAGAAGGCAACTACGAATAGCAATTACTTAATGCCGTATTTAAGATCGAAGGAGATAATTCTATTTTAGAATTACTTAAAAGCACGTATAAGGATACCGATTTTAGCAGGTTTAAGAAGCATATAACCTAGGAAAACGACCTCGCCTACTATAAGGGAAAGTTATTCCTTACGCCTAATAGCGAGGCAATAATTATAAAGGATTTTTATAAAAGCCTAATACACGGCTACTAAAGGATATCCCGGACTTATAATCGAATTTAGAATTACTATAACACGTATAATCTTCGCCGTAAAATTCAGAAGATTATTAAGGCATGCGATACTTATAATAAAGCTAAGGCTGTACGGCATAAGCCTTACGGAAACCTATAGCCTATAGAGACCCCTAAATTACCTTAGGAATCTATTGCTATAGACTTTATTACAAAGTTACCGAAATCTATCGAACCTATAACGAATATAGAATACGACTCTATATTAGTTATAGTAGACCGCCTTATGAAATACGGTTATTTTATTCCGATTAAAGAAGCTATATTAGCTAAGGAATTATCTTACGTCTTTATAAGATATATTCTAGCCGATAGAGGTCTATTAAAAACCCTAATTACGGATAAGGACCGAAAGTTTATATTACACTTTTAGTAGAGCCTTATGCAAGCTCTAGGAACTAAGTATAAATTATCTACTGCTTATTACCCTATTACCGACGGAATTACGGAACGGCTAAACTAGACCTTAAAGCAATACCTTTAAAGCTATATTAACTACTAGCAAGACGACTAGCTAGTTAGGCTACTAATAGCCTAGTTAGCTTATAATACTTCGGTATCGGAACTTATATAGCAAACGCTAGCCTTTGCGAATTACGGATTTACGCCTAAAGCCTATAGGTCTTCCCTACCGGAAGTTATAGCCGAAAAAGCTATCTTAAGCTCCGAGCAGCTAAGAAGCTTACATTCCGCTATTAAAGACGAGCTCGACTTTATAAAGGAGCGAATAACTTATTATTATAATAAGAAGACCGAAAAGGAACCTACTTTTAATAAGGGCGATAAAGTCTACCTTATTAAGAAGAATATTACTTCTAATAGGCCTAATAATTCGTTAGACTATAAGAAGATAGGACCTTTTCTTATATAGGAAAAATTCTCCGACTTAACCTATAAGCTAGACCTACTAACGGCTATGCTTATACATCCCGTTTTTTACGTTTCGCTACTCGAATTAGCGCCTAAGAATAGCCGCCTAGCGAAAGATACCGATATACTAGTCGAAGAAGAAGAATACGAAGTCGAAGAGATTTTATCTAAGAAGATAGAAAACGGCTAGCATTTCTATCTTATAAAGTAAAAGAATTATCCTTCTTCCGATAACACGTAGGAACCTATTAAGCATTTTAAGAACGCTCTTAAGAAGATTAAAGCCTATAATAAATCTAACCCTTAGGTTTAAGGGAAGAGGAGTTTAAGGGTTTAAAGGTTTAACCCCCCTTAGGAAGGGTAATATATTATAGAACTACTAATCTAGGTTCCTAGTTTACTTTCTTTTTTCTAAAGTACGGGACGTAATATATATAAAGTATCCTCTATGCTATATGCCGGGGCTAATGTAATTAGCTATAGATAAGATAGTAGGGAGCTATTCCTAGCTCTTAGGGCTTACGCCTACCTAATAGAATTATCCTTCTTTATATATATATTCTTAGTGCCTAGTGTATTAAATTAGTAGCAATTCTATACCTTCTGCCTTTAAAGCTACTATTAGGAACGCCCTTCCTATCTCTAGAGCTTCGCCTTACTATAACACGTTCGCTAAGAGCTTCTTAAAGCTCTCGCTATTTGTTAGAAGCCGCCTAAAGGCTCCTAACACCTATAGTACAACTAGCTTATATAACCTTAGCTAGCACGCCTATATAACCTCTAATATAAGCCTTATAATCCGACGAGGCTCGCCTTTCTAAGCATTATTAAAACTAAGGCCTACTGCCTAATTCTCTATTTTAAGTCCTTACGCAATTAGCCGTAAGGAAAAATTTTCTCTCTATGTTTTCGATTTCCTACGCGTACCCGTTCCTACGCTAAAATTAAAACACCTTATACCTCCTACTATAGACTTTTCTCCTCTCCTATAACTCTTCTTTTTTCGCAATCCCTCTTCTTCTCCTTTATCCCTCGTTTTATTTAAGCTATTATTACTATAGCTAAAGACGAAGAAGCCCGTTAAGCTATAGCATCTATATCTCGTTTAGACGACGACGTCTACCCTCGCTTACCGATATAAGAGTACGCTCTACCGGATAGTATCTATAGCGCCGCCCCCTCTAAGGACTCTAAGAGTAATTATAAAGATCCTCCTCCTCCTACCGCCGTCGTCCTCGCCTATCCTTAGAAACCGAGGTACTACGCAAGCAGTCTACTATACTAGCTATAGAGGATAGGGACTATAATAACTTATTAAAATAGGCCGTTCGCTACTCTAAGTTAATTAAGACACTGCCTACGGAAAGGGTTATTAAGACCTTTACTAATATAGACGTAATATATTTAAAGTAAGCCTATATTCTCTTAGGCTCTTTAGCCTCTAAGTCGGAGATTATCTTCGATATCTTAGATCTTCCGTCCGTAAAGGAAAAGCATCTATAGCACGCAGATACTTAGCGAAAGGGAATTCGCTTATATCTTCGTTTTATAAGCGAGCTTCCTAATAATAAGACTCCTCTTTACGCTACGATAACTTTAGTATATCTATTAGTCCGAGCTATATTTTTTAACCCGTAAATAATCGACGGAGACCTTTCTAATAGTTAATTAAAGGAATAGCCTCCTCTTCGTCCGTAAGGAATACTTCGCTTATCTAAGCAGCGCTCTATTAGATAGTAGTATTACCTTAAGGAATAACCCTAGGTTCTATATTATTCTCTTTAGTCTAAGTTATCTAAGTACTCTTAGGCCTTCTACTCTCGTCGATAGAAGGATTTAGATAATAATAATAATAATTTGTCTAGGTCTAATAATAGTTTTATCCGCCGCCCCTTAAAGTCCTATCCGAACTTGCGTAAGCACCGTAAGGTAAGTTATACTTCCTCCTCGGCCTATAACGATAAGGCTATTACTAAACGCCTTAAATAGGATAATATTAGTACTTTTAACCTAGATAAGTATAATCTAAAGAACTTAGGTATTATCGCTTTTAGCGATAGAAAGAATATCTATATAAACGTCTATCTCTTTATAAAGCGTCTAAGGATCTATTAGGATAAGGATCTATTCGCCTTTTGCCTATATTACCTCTCCTTTTTAGTAGGAGGAGCTCTTATATAGTATATAAGTAAGCTTATAGCGGAATAACGCGATATCCTTAGTTCCTCCCCTTTTAGAACCTTTTATAAGTTCTTAACTAAGCGTTTTAAGCGTCTTAACGCCGACGTCTCTAAGGAACTTTATAAGGAAAGGTATATAATATCTATATAGTCCTTTAGCTCTATTACTCTCGTATAGTAGATCTAGAGAAAGGTTTCGCTCGCCCGCTAACTTAAGATAGGCAAGGATGCCTAAATTATTAAGGCTATCTATCCTCTTATTGCCGTTTAAATCTCCTCGCTTCTTCCTATTCCTATAAAAAAGACCCTAATTAATAAATAGATTCGTATTATTAAGGAATAAAAGCCCTTTATTATAGCCTCCCTTAAGCTATATATCTCCGGAGACTAAGACTATTCTCGCTATAGTAGCTTTTCCCGTCGGGATAATAACTACCGTTAGGATAACCGTCGCCGTAATAATAGTTATCGTTAAGGTTACCGTAATTATAGCCGTTGTAATAATCGTCGCGATAATTATCGTTAAGGTAACTAAGGCAATAACTACCGTTAGGGTAACCGTCGGGATTAGGACTAAGGTTATAATCGCAACTATAGTCCTAAAGGACGAAGCTTAAGTAATAACCGTAATTAGTTAAGCTTACGCCCGCTACGCCGCGATAAGCGTTACCCTTACCGGGACGACCGACGAGACAACCGAACGGAATACCGCCGAGGTAAATATAAGGGTAATAATAATAAGAAGAAAGTACGTTTTAAGTCTAAATATTAAAGCGATAAGAAGACTACTCCTAGCGGCGACGAAGCTAGTAATAAGCTATACTTAAACGACTCTTAAGACGATGCGTCCTCTTACGCCTCCTTAGAGGCTAACTTCGTAAGCTATATAAACTCCCGCTACCCTACCGAACGGGCCGGTAAGTTTAAATATAGCACCTACGACCGTACCTTCGCCCTTACCTCCGTGCTTAAAGAGTATATACGTGCTAACTACTATATATCTAAGTAGTAGCTCTATAGTAAAGAACGCGCGCTTAAGCCTTTAACTTATAAGGTTTATAAGACCTCCTTTCTTTCTCGTAACGCCCTCTTCTCTTACCTCCGTCTTAGGTATAAGAAATCCCCTCCTATTACCGTAGGGAGCGTCTTTAATCCTATCGTTATTAAGCTTAATGCCCCCGCCGCCCTAGAGCCTATTCTTCCCGCACCTATTATTAAGGAGCCTGTTTTTTACGTAGCGCTAACTATAGCACCCCGACTAGATTAAGTCCTAAAAGCTAGAGCCGAGGAGCCTTAGTAGGATTAGGATTCCCCGCCGTACTTATACTCCTATATAAGGATTAAGGTCTTTGCCTAACCCGGTAGATAGGAAGTCTAGGTTTGCCCTAACTCTAGCTATAGTAAGCCTATAATTAATTACGACCTTTTTTAGACTCTTAACTATACCGTTGAAAAGAAGCCTTTTATTACTATTAACGGAGTTAATAGTCGCTCTTTTTGCGAGGAATAAGCTACGTTCTCCTTCTATACGCGTGGTACTATAGCTAGCCCGACCGCTTAAGCAGCTATAGCTAAATTTACCTACTCTGCTTAAGTCTTTAAAGTAAAGGCCGGCGTACTTCTCGGCAATGCCTTCCTTAAGCTATACCGAGGATCCCTTAATTATAATAAAGAGGTTATTCGTATTAGAGTACTCGACGGGTTTAAAATCCTATTCGATATCTATAAATAGCCCTACGAAGTTATTCGCTGTGTTTAAGCCGTCCGAAAGACTATTATACCACCTAGTACTACCTTTATAGTCCCTGCCTCTTAGAAAGAACTCCTTAAAGACCGCGCCTATACTTTCTTCGCCTCTTACGCTAATGCTATTTATAGTATCGTCGATGCTAAATCTCTTCCTACTATCTTTATTACTAATAGCACGAACGTTAACCTTATTATTAAGCGTAATTAGAAGCTTAGCTAGATATAGGAGTATTAGGAGTCTAGCTATTTTGCCGCCCTATCCTAGAAATTAGCTATAAAGGCTCTAACGCTAGCTATAGTAGTTTTGCCTGCCTTTAGAGCCGCTACTATACTATCCTCCTCTATAGGAACCGCTATTACTACTACTACTTCTTCTATTAATTTATCGGTTAACGTTGCGAGTACCTTTCCGCTTACTTAGGAAGTCCTCGAGTGCCTATAGGCTCCTGCCCCGTCTTAACCCGTAGAAGCTCTTATTTTAGGCACGCCTTTACTATCCGACTCTATCTACGCCTACGTTATAGCTTCTTTAGTAGGACTAGCTAAGTAGTCTAAGGTTCGCTAGAACCTCGTAGTAGCTACTACTAACGTAACGGCAGCTACCGTAGCTATTAAGACAGACGCTGCGGATAGAATCGAGGATCCCCTCTCTAGCCGTATTCTATACTAAACGCACGTTTAGCGCCTACCGGAGCTATAAGAGAAATATACTAAAGAGGGTATTTATATTTTCGACTATAGCCCCTCTTTTATACGCTACGTTAAGAAGCTTCTTAGGAGATACTCCTAGCTCTAGCGGGATATAGGCACCGCCGTTGTAGAACCCGGAAGGGAATTAATAGTCCCCTTAATCGATAATTAGCACGAAAAACGAGTCGCTTAAAGGCCTTACCTATAAGGACTTCGCGATAGGAAGGTTATCGACGATACGTTTAACCTACTTTATAAGTAAGGTCGCTTAGAGTAGGCCGACGAGCCTACGCCGTTCGTAGCACCTGTCTTTATAGTCTAGCGTATAGCCCGAGGCGAGACTAAAGGCCGAGTCGTTATTAACCTACGTGCCGTTAATAGTATTACTATCCCGGATTCCTACCCTCTACTACTATAAAGCTCTATTATTGCTAAACTCTTAAGCGCCTATTTTATTACTACTATTAACGCTTCCGCCTTCTTCTATTAGTTTTAAGTTAAACTTAAGCATTAAGGCAGGTTTACTATTATAAGTTATTAAGGTCTAGAACGCTTAATAGTTACACCTATCGGCTTTCGCAATAGCCTAGCGTACGTATAACGCTATATAGACTAAGTCCTCTATCTATATTAGGGCTATAGCCGCGCGTTTATTAATAATATTATTATTTACTCCGCTACGGAAGAGGAATACTTTTAATATCTCGAGGCTATCTTTAAGCTCTTCGCATCGCTTAACCTATCTATAAGCCCTACTAAGAGCTAGATCGGCTACCCTTCCGTAGAGCTACTCGGATTTCGTATCGACGCGTTTAGGATAAGTACTATAAAGCATAGGCTTACTGCCTTCGTAAAGCTCTTATTCCCTAATAACCTCGCCGCTCTTAAACACTATATCGCCGCTATAGGGTATATTCGCAACCTTATCCCGTACTATAGCGCCTCTATTGCCCTTCTATAGGATCGTAAGACTAGTCTTTTAGCTTAGGGTCGCTTAATCGGTAAGGTTAAGAACGGGAACCTTAATAAGCGGAAGTCCTATACGCGAGTTATATCGTTCTAGCCGACCTTAGCCAAGCTTTCCTCCTTCGCCTCCCTTTAGATAGAAATTACTTCTAGCCGTATAATTTACTATATAGACCTATAGAAGAGGCTATTCTATTAGATTAACGCCTTCTTATAGCAAGGCTTTGCAGCCGTCTTTTTCTATCTCCGCGACGACACCGTTTAGCAGCTAGGCTAGCCTATTCCGGTTAAAGCTATTATATCTATCTGCTTCCTCTCCCGCACTCTAACGAGAGCCGAGCAGTCTTATAGTCCCTTAGAACTAGAGGTCGCCTATCTAGTATAGGCTGCGAAGAAGATACGCACTATGGTATAGTCGTTAACCCTCCCGCTTATAGTCTTAACCGATTACTCCGCGACTAAGTAAATCGTCGCTAAGAAGACCCTCGATACTTCTAGCATAGACTAAGCTAACCGTCGCCTAGTTATAGCCTTAATTTACCTCTCTAAATATAATATCGAGGTTTACTACCTCCTTAGTAAAAAGAACTTTATCCCTAACGCCTTTAGTCGCCTACTAGCCGAGGAGTCTAACTAGCTGCTTAATCGTCGTCGTCCTAACTTTACTATGCTTAACGATATGCTTATAGCCTTTAAAGCTATTATAGCTCCTAAGAAACGCGAGGAATTCGCCGTCGCATACGATAATAACCCTTACTATAAGCGAATACTTTAAATAATCGTAGATAGTAAGGACGCTATTAAGAGTCTTTCCTCGCCCTTAGAAGGAGCTATAGTCGCTAAATCTATAGTATTAACGAAAGTATAGCTTAAGCGCCGCGGTATGCCGTTCTTTATAGTCGATAAGCTTCTATACTATAAAGGCCCCGACGGCTTTACCTAGCTATATATCCCTAACGCCTTCGTCCTATCTATAATCTTAGTAGCTTATAACGATAAGAACTACTTTAGCGTCGTCTGTATAATTAAGGACCTAGAGATATACTTAATTCGTAGAGTTACCCGTTAGGTAAAGAAGTATATCGCGGCCTATAAAGCCTATTGCCTTAGCTAAATAGACCGTTAGACCCTTGCCGGCAGCTATAAGCCTATTCGCCCCCCGCTACTTCTAATATAGAGTATCGCAATAGACTTTATAACCGATATACCGCCCTTACCTTTAGCAAGCTCTTTATAGCAGATCCTAGGCTTTAATATCTTTAACTAACTTCTTATAGTTATTTACTTAACTAGTAAGAGATGCTTGCTAATCTTAGGCAACGCGAAGTACGGCATAAAGGACTAGGCTTAAAGCCTAGCCCGTTAGTTGCTTCTTTCCGATTAAGGTATGCTAAGAACTATTATTAGCGACCGGGATCGTAAATTTACATCCGACTTTTAGAAAGGCCTCTAAAGCGTATTCGGCACTAAAATTGCAATAACTACCGCCTACTACCTATAGGCTAACAGACTTACCGAACGACGTAACTAGACCGTAGAGACCGCTTTACGAATATCCTACATCGAGGATCTTAGCTTAGATTAAAAGATAATAATCACCGCCCTTTAGTAGAATCTAAATACGGCATTTAACGCTAGTACGAAGATCTCCGCCTATAAATCTATCTTCGGCTTTAATATACGTAGACCGTTAGAAGCTGCCGATAATATCCTAAGCACTACTACGGACGAATTGCCCTACTTACGAGAAGTTACCTATAGATAAGCGAGCCTAGCTATAGACCTAGCAGCTATAAAGGCTAAGCAGCGGTATAACGCGAAACACCGGCCGGTTCTTCTTAAAGCTAGTAATAAAGTCTACCTAAAGCTATATACGGGCTATTATAAGCCTAGCTAGCCGCTAAAGAAATAGTCGCGGCAACGAGAAGGTCCTTTCGTTATTAAGCGTATAGTTAATAACCTTATAGCGGAGCTCGACCTCTTTAGCTAAGTCTAAATCTACCTAATCGTTTCTATTTAGCACCTTAAGCTCGTAAACAAAGGGCATTACGTCGAGCTCGAGCCTAGACTTATAGAAGCCGCTTGCGATATCGAAGTACCTAACGAAGGGGATTAGCACTACGAAGTCGAACGCCTAATAGATATCCGTATTCGTCGCATCGGTCGGTCGAAGTCACCTATAACCGAATACCTTATACGATAGAAGGGATAGGCTGCTATATACGACTAATAGGTCCGAGCCGACTAGGTCTCTACTAAAGCTATTATAGAGTTCTAGGGTCGCCCTCCTATACGCGCTATACGAAGTAAGAAGGCCGCTTAGCAAAAGGAACGATTAGAGTAATAATTACTAGTAGGTATAAGCATAACTTATAAGAATAAAAGGAAGGATTTAGGCAATAGGAGTATTCCTCTTAATTGCCTAATTAAGATTGTATTTATAACTGCTATAGGCAGTAGTGTTTTCTTTTTCGAGCCGGCATTCTAATATATATAAAGCATCCTCTATGCTATATACTAGGGCTAATATAATCAGCTATAGATAAGATAGTAGGGAGCTATTCCTAGCTCCTAGGGCTTACGCCTACCTAATAGAATCATCCTTCTTTATATATATATTCTTAGTGCCTAGTGCATTAGGACGACTTAAGTACTAAGGGACTTAAGTACGGAAATACTTAGTACGAGGGTACCGGGGTACTTAGTACTTTAGTACTTAGTACTTTATAACTTAGCATAAAGATGTTCGCCCTAGACTTACCTATTATCCGGTCACACCCCTTTCCGGTCTAAGATACACCCCTTTTTCGAACCTAAGTCCCTCTAGACTTAGCTTCCTTAGGTACGAGACGTACTACGCAGCTACGGTCACGCCGACGATCTTATTAGGCACCCCTGCCTAATAAGACCCGATGATTGGCTTAATGCCCTATATAACGGACCGACACTTAGACTACCGGGAGCTATAGGCCTAATATAGCCCTCCCGGCTTTTAGGACCGATTATTCGTCCGATCCTCCGCATAACGAGGTCACACGACTTATATCGTATGACCTACCTACATAACATTATGCACGTAGTGTATAAATAGACCTATATAACCTAGATTAGTCTATAAGGGCTTTAGAACGACGCGGGAGGCAGCCTTTTCGAGGTTAGCCGACCTATATAGCCTTTACGCAGCCCCGGGGACCCGCATTAGCTTAGGGCAGTGCAAGGGATACGTGGCAGAAGGTGCTAGAAGGAAAGGGACGTACCGGGACCGTTTAAACGGACGGGAAGAGCTATATAAAGGAACTTTAGTCCGCCCTTCCTTAGGCTCTCCTTCCTTCCTTTCTTCTTTAGCTTTTATCACAGTTTTATTTTAACTGCCTACTAAGTAACCTATACCTCTTCTAGTAGTGCCCTTAGTGCTCTAGCCTCGACTACCCCTACTTGCTTAGACTTAGCCAGCCGGTCTAGTATAAGTAACCCCGAGTGCTCCTCTGCTTATTATTCCGCCCCTATAGCTTTTAAGGATAAATAACGCCCTCTATTAGTCTTTAACTATTAGAGACTTAGTCCGGTTAAACTGTCTTCTGTCTTCTAACCGTTCTATTACATCTAGCTAGTTATCCTTCTATTCCTTCGGATATATTATCGCGATATCGTCTACGAAGAAGAAGATAATTACTCCCTTATAGATTATTACATAGGCGTCCTTAATTAGGGTTTCCGCACCTAAAGACTTAAAGAAGCCGGTGAGATCCTTATACTAGAGTTTCGGAGCGATTCTTAGGCTGTATAGCCCTTATAGAAGCCGTATATATAAGCCTAGTTCTACGTATCCGGGTGGAAGCTAATAGTAGACTGCAAATCGTAGTATCGTATTTAGAAAGGCCGTCTTAACGTTATACTACGTAGACTCTATATCCTCGAGACATAGTAGGGCTATTAGCAGCTTAAAGGTCCTTGCTTAAAGGGTCGCTATATACGTATCCTCGTTATCTTCCGGTTGGCGATCTCCTCGAATAACTAAACGGGCTTTAAACCGAACTATATATCCCTATAGATCGTACTTATAGGCGTAGACCTATCTTATTAGAATTAGGGGTTCTCCCTTCTTCGCAGCCTTAGATTTTAGGGTCTTAACCTAGGTTAGAAGTTTCTCCTAATCCTTAATCTTATAGGTTATTCCTCTAAGCTACTAGGTCTTATAGGGCGAGGCTATCGCTATCTTATAAGAGGTAGGCATAGGAGGCATATCCTCGATGTATAGTCTATAGGTTAAAGCCTTCGCAATAATATTATTAATAAATAGGGTCCTTTAAGTTCTCTTTCTCTTCCCTTTAATAATATTGCTAAGGTTTATACCTTAAGACGTATCCCGCTCCTTACGTAACGGCTTCGACGAGGCCGGCACGTCTTCCTCCGTGTCTAAAAGTTCCTTTATGCGAGGTCGGCTATTAAGGTCGGGTCTATTAGCCGTTTCGGCTATTAATTCACCCCCTAAAGGAGGAGGCACCCCCGAGACCTCTAAAAGAGGCGTCCTAAGGCCAATTGCCCCCCCTATAGGCACTAGTATTACTAGTTCTAGTATCGCGGGATTCCTACCCCTAAGATTAGGTAGTATCGCGGTATCGAAGGAGACTACCTTACCGGTCGGAGGAAGCGAGACGTATAGATCCTCTATCGTCGGGGGTATTACCCCTTTATTCTACCTCCTATAATTAAATACTAGCATAAATTCAGCCGCCGTATATCGCAGTCTAGTAGTCTTATCGGTCTAAGGGTACTCGTAGGCCCCCTCTTTATCGCCTTTATTATCTTTAGGCAAATTAATTACGCTTATCTATCGGAGGATATTATAAGTATAGGTATATAGAGCCTACGCACCTTCTTCCCTCCTTAGATCGTATATAACATCCTTATTAAATTAAACATTCGAAGAGGTTAAAAGCTTTGTCTATCCTAAGGAAGGGACCTAAATAACGAACTAGTTAGTAGACTTATACCTAACTAGATATCTAATATATACCCTCTATATAGTCTACGAGAGGGACTTATAAGATTTAATATATTCGAGGGCATCCGTTGTTATTAGGTATACTATATATCTATATACGCGCAAATGCGTAATTATCGGTTAGATCTCCTTAATATAGCTATATAAGGGGTTATAGTCCCTTATATACTTATCGCCTTTATTATCTTTAGGCACATTTATTACGCTTATCTATCGGAGGATATTATAAGTATAGGTATATAGAGCCTACGCACCTTCTTCCCTCCTTAGATCGTATATAACATCCTTATTAAATTAAACATTCGAAGAGGTTAAAAGCTTTGTCTATCCTAAGGAAGGGACCTAAATAACGAACTAGTTAGTAGACTTATACCTAACTAGATATCTAATATATACCCTCTATATAGTCTACGAGAGGGACTTATAAGATTTAATATATTCGAGGGCATCCGTTGTTATTAGGTATACTATATATCTATATACGCGTAAATGCGTAATTATCGGTTAGATCTCCTTAATATAGCTATATAAGGGGTTATAGTCCCTTATATACTGCTACTATCTCTTATAGGGACTCCTTCCTATTTTATCGATGCCTATAAAGGGCGTTAGGTTTAGTAGGTAGACGGCCGTTCGGTAGGTCTCGGTCTAGAGGGTGTTAGGGATCTACGAGTTAAGACTTATTAGTCTAGCCCTTTCCTTAACAATAGCCCTTAATCGCTTTATATAACTATTCTAAGTCGGCGTTAAAGGGGCTAATATAAAGAGCTATAGGCTAAGTCTATCCGTATACTGCTTAATCTCCTTAGTGATTAGTGCCTTCTCTCCGTTAGTAACTAAGATAATTATTTAAATCCCGTAGCGCGTAGAGAGCTTCGCAATTAGCTTCTTAAAGACGTCCTAGACCTTAGTCTTTTACTTAATAGTATAGAAAAACCTTATGCTAGTTATTATATAGGTAAATAAAGCGTAGTATTTAAATCCTACGGCACTTACTTCCGGGCCTATATAGAGGTTAAAGCTAAATTAAACCCCTGCCCCTTACGGCCTTAACGTTAGTAGGTCCTTAAAGACTTATTATTTCGCTTTTCCCATAGTATATACCTCGCATTTATAGGTTGCCGGTCTATAAAGCTTCGTGCCTACGGACTTATCCACTAATAGCCCTATAGCCTCCGGCCCTAGGTGCCCTAAGCGTCTATGCTAAAGGTCCGCGAGATCCTTATTCGAAGGTAGCTTAGGTCGTCGACTCGTCGCAAAAATAGTTCCTAGGGTATCCGGCAAGCTCGCAATAATGTATTAGTCCTCGAATTCCTTAAGCTAAGTAAGCTGCTCGCCCGTCGGCTTATAGAATAGCGTATTATCGTGCTAGTTCTAATAAACCTAAGCCTTAATCCTTTATCGAACGGAAAAGACGCTTATCGGCATCTTAGGGATATAGTAGCTGTTTTTAAGTAGGAGCTTCTTACCCCCTAAGAGTAGGATAACTACGGATCCTACCCCTTAGACTATAAGCGCGGTTTTACTAGCGCGGACCTCTTCTTACGACCCTTAGGTAAACGTTTTCTTATTAAACCACCTAATATTATTAAACATATATACACTTGCCCTTAAATCGTAGATAACCTTATTTCTAAGAGGTTTATCCTTAATATAGGTAAAGTTAACTTATAATATTGTGTTAATACGAGAAACTATATTCGCCTACTTATTTCCGTTGCCGCTGTTTAGGACTATAATCGTATTATCTGCCTTACCTACTCCCGAGGGTTTCTAGGCTATTGCCCTCTTCTTACCTTCCGGGTTATCCTAAAGCCACTTATTAATCCTAGCCCTTAGTAGGTCTTTCGGTTCCTATCCCTTAGGGAGATCCTTTTTAAATATCATACGGAATAAAAAGCAGCCTTCCTACTAATTCTCCTTATTGTTAGTCCGGTGAGTATTATATAGGCATTACGACTACCTTAACTCTTTCTTCGGTGCCGGAGAGTTCTAGTTAACCTAAGGTTTAGATTTCTTTCGAAGGGTTACCTTACGTTTAAACTCCGCAATAAGGTTCCTTAAGGGGTTCGGAGTTAATCTAACAATACCTTTAAGTCGTTTATAGAAGGCATTATTTAATCTCTCGTTTAAGGCCTAACTAAGGTCGAATTCCTCTATAGCCCGAAGAAAATCCTACCGGATCTTAATGTTATTTAAAGTCGTGACTTTTAGGTCCTTAGAGTCGATAATCACTTAATTAAGTTAATCGGCCTACGCCTTCTAGTCTCGATTCCCCTTTTTGCTAATAATCTAATAATATCGGTTATCTACGAGGGTCTTTTCCTCCTCCTCTAAAGGCAGGACCTTCTATTTAAGTTCCTAGATCCTGCTTTAAGGCGAGGTCTATACGAGGGTCTCTCTCTTAAGAGCCTTACTAATTAACTTACTAATTAGCTCTTCGATACGAATTATAGCCTTTTCCCGGGTCTTAAATAGGCTAACGGCTAAGTTATAGCTATCTTGCTTAAAACGGAACTCTATCGTCGCATTATTAAGCCGATTGTTATAGTTAGCGGTCCTATTATTAAACTTAATATCCTCGAGGGCCTTTCTTTAGGGTCGTTCCCTAAGGTTAGCTTTAAATTCTTCCTAGCTAATCTTAACGGGCTCCTCGAGCTCTTCGGATCCTACTAGGTCGATATATTCCTAGATATAGTAGATCTTCGCCTAACCCTTAATAGCCCGAATCTAAGGGGTCTAATTAAGGCTTTCCTTAAGCGTTACGATACTTACCTCTCTAGATATAGATATCGCTATAGTCGTTCTTTTTACCTCGTCGTTATAAGGGATAACTATATATTATTTATTGTTTTAATCCTTCTTTAAAGCTAGCTCTTCGTAATAACACTAAGGTTAAAGCCTAACGCAGTGTAAAAAATGCGATATCGATAGCTTTAATTTAGCGTTATTTAAGCGAAAGAGACCTAGCTTATACGGCCGGGCTTATAACTCTTAAATATAGGAAATTAGCTGTATAAATATTATAGTAGAAGAGTAAAGAAAGGAGGTCTAAACTCGTAGACATAAAGATGTATGCAGCTACCTAACTATAGGACTAACAGAGGTATATATAGGTACCGGAGCCTCTCAAACAGGGCCCCTAGCCCGCACTAACCGCAGTTATAATACAACGGAATACCTACCTGCCGTCCTTAGCTAAGGGGGTCATATAATAGGCTCGTTAGGGACGTAATAGCCTATTGCATCCCTATAGTCTAGGCCCGGGTCAATGCCCCGTGTGGCCCCTAACGTCGCATGACGTCAATAGTACCTTACATAATAGGCATGTACGAATACACATACGGAGTCGGGTAGTACTTGAACGCGGCATCATCTACTACTAGAGATGATAGCGTTTCTATTTTTACTATGGCATCGAGGTGCGGTTGACTACTGACTGTGTAGGCAAGCATTATGATGAGGTGTACTTCGTACGAATATTCGTAGATGAATCCTTGACGTTTGCATCCATAACGTCGTGACCTCCTTTCACTTCTCCTTGCACGGTGGCCAATGAAAGCCATTCCTATAGGTACATACCTATGTGGTAATGTGAGGGTGCAGTTCTCAATCTTATTAATTTGCAGTCCAGAGAAAGAAGTGGGCAAGCAAGTGCAAGCATGTATGCACATAGTACCTACGCACGAAGTACATACTACATACCTATGTACGAGTGTCTATATCAGCCACGACGATGCATGCAACGTCGAGACGAGGACGAGGCCAATCACGGACTCGACGGCATATTTGACACTTCATGTTCAAGGGCATATGCGACTGTGCCGCCCCTTTCACTCGTCCCCATGTTGTGTCTATGTACAGCTGTCGGCAGCTCGGCAGGAAGCAAGACAAGCAGGCATGTAACTCGTATGTACTAGGACAAGTGCAGGCCCGTTGTGCCGTGAAGCAAAAGGAAAGGGGACCCGAGAAGAATGACGACGACCATGGCCCCGTAGGGCAGCCAGCTCATGCCATCATCTGCAGTGCGAGTATCATGTTGGTTCTGCGTAGGTAGGCGGTGTGAAGTGTCGTCCGTTTCTCGTCAGCAAGGACTGGTCAAGTGTTGCTGGTGTTGCTGCTTGGGGTCGGCCATGGCGGAGAAGGGCCCGCAAAGCCAAGGCACGGAGTAAAGGCAGACTTGCGGCCTGGATTTGGATGTCTGTGCAACCTATTAGTACTACGAATACGGAGAATGTGATTGCTTTGATTTTCATCAACCCCTAGGTTAGAAACCGGGCGTGCCGACTCTACGCCGGGCACCGGTGCTGGAACGGGTCATACCTAGAGGAAGTTGGCCGTAACTGCATGCGTGGAGGGTACCTAGATACCTAAGTACCTGCTGTACCTGCCCCCTGTGGCTGGTTTGGCGTCTTAACAGGCTTAGCCCGAGTACCTCTTACCAAGTAGGTACTTCGTACGAAGTACCTACCTACGAAGAAAGCCAAAGGGGTGTATGTACATATCGATTGGGGCCCCCTGTCCCTGTCCCTGTCCGGTCTCTCCTGTCCTCCCTGTCCCTGTCCGGTCTCTCCTGTCCTCCCTGTCCCGGTCCCCCTTCGCTGGAAACCGGCGCCTGAGACGAGGCTCCTGGCTCCGGTTTGCCTCGTCGGCACTCCCCCCTGATGCCGCGTGATGTACTTCGTACGGAGGCCGCCTCATCATCGTGACAATCACCACCATCACTCAGGTGCGTGCCCAAGGCTGCTGCGGATGTGTGCTCCTCCCTCGTGTTGTTTGTGTGTCGTGCGCGTGTGTGTTCCGTGCTTTGTGTGTGTTATGCAGGCACAAGGCACAGGTAGGAGGAGGAGGTCCTACAGTCTCAGGTAGCGCCGCTTAGCGCCAGCGGTAGACAAGCTCAGACTTGCACCGGTAATCTACCGGGTAGGTACGAAGTACTGAGCCCTCCACTCCTGCGCCCCAGATACCTTCATCAGCCACTTAGTACGAAGTATTCGTAACGACTACGAATATCCTTAGCACATTCTTCCATTGGGCAGCCCACGTCTCTCTCTCTCCTCTTCCTGACGTATCCCCCCCTCCTTCCAATCTCATCATCACCACCGCCACCAAACGAGGCAAATCGCCTCCTTCGCCTCTATCCTTTCTTTCACCCGCACCAGCAGGCGCCCGTCAGCACACCAATCGAAATTTCCTCTCGAAGCCGCCGCTCCATTTGCCGCGTCGAGACCGCGTCACTGGCAGCCGACCGCGCCCGGCCCCGTTGGGAACCCGCCCTCTGAATGCCCGCAACTGGTCCAGGCAAGCAGGGGCAAAAGGAGAAAAAAATCGCCGCGAGGCTCTTCTGCGCCTGCGCCCAAAACACTATAGCTGTGCAGCGTCTCACACGAGCGCCAGACAAGTAGCTGATAGCCGAAGACTGATCCTCCCATTTCGCCACACCTGCGCCCTCATTTCTCGCTCCCCCAGCCGAGTCTCCCCAGCCTTGCCTCGTCTCCCCTCGTCTCTCCTCACGTCGCTTCGGCTAGCCTTCTCGACTCTCGGATTTTCCTCGTTTAATTTGCGGCGCTCGATTTCCCTGCGAAGCTCGATTTGACGAATCCTCTCACACACGGCTTCGGCTTCTTGCAACCGCCAGTCCCTCCCTGCGTCAAACCCGAATTGCGCCTGGCTTGACAGCGTCGCATGTTGTGGCTTCTGGCTTGTCTCAATTCCGCCAGCAGTCCGCATACACACCCCGGCTGGCACATCTTCTCGGCCGGCTGCCGTCTTCTCCATCTCAAGTCGTCATTGCCCACGACCGTAGCGTCGCACAAGATAAATGAAGTCGAACCGACCGATCTGCACACGCCCCGCTGCCTGACCACTCACTCCTGTTCCTCGCTCCCCGTCGCCTGACGATTGTCGACGTCGAGCGAGCCTTGCCTGACGCCACTGTCGGGGCCTCCCCGAACCCGACCTCGCCTCTCGCCTTCACGACGACGCTCCCCGAAAGAAGACCCGACGCCGCCCACCACCCGAGTCCTCTTCCGTACCCTCTTCCCTCCATCGCCATCGGGTCGTCGCAATATGCCCGTCATGCTCCAGACGCCTTCACGAGCCTCCACTGCCTCTTCATCCTCTTTTCAAAACCTATCGCGTCAAAACACCATGTCGTCCTACGATGGCACGCGCTCTGCGCGCCAGTCCAAGCGATACTCCATGTCCGCGCTGTACATGTCCATGTCAGCAAACGAGGGGGAAATGCAGATTGAAGATGAACTTGCCAAAGGTGCAGCTCCAGAATCCGACCAAGACCTAGCGCCCATGTCCCCGGCTAACGTCCGTTTCCTTGCAGCGCAAAAGGCTCTTCGTGAGCTCAAGTCGAAGATCTCGTCGCAGTCCAAGAAGAACTTTGTTCTCGAAAAAGACGTGCGATACCTCGACTCACGCATTGCGCTTCTGATACAGAACCGCATGGCTCTGGAAGAGGTACGCCCCGTCGAGTGTTCCCCTACCGATGTCTTTAAGCTGCTAACGCGCCTTCGCAGCAAAACGAAGTTGCGAGCCGCCTTGAGGAGGCTGCTGATATGCAGGAGGGATTCTTCCCCAATGACGACAAGACGCAGAAATACGGAAACCTCATGTTTCTCCTTCAGTCCGAGCCGAGACACATTGCCCATCTCTGCAGGCTGGTTTCCATGGCCGAGATTGACTCGCTTTTGCAGACTGTCATGTTCACAATCTACGGAAACCAGTACGAGAGTCGGGAGGAGCATCTGCTCCTCACCATGTTCCAGGTCAGCAACCCTTAGTCGGGACCAGTGCCGCGCGGGACATTTTGCTGACTTGGCTCCAGTCTGTCCTCACCTACCAGTTCGACAACACACCCGACTACTCCTCTCTGCTACGAGCCAACACCCCCGTCTCGCGGATGATGACTACGTACACCCGCCGTGGACCCGGGCAGAGCTTCCTCAAAACAGCGCTGGCCGATAGGATCAACAGCCTGATTGAGCTAAAGGATCTCGACCTGGAGATTAACCCACTCAAGGTCTACGAGCGCATGATTGAGCAGATCGAAGAAGACACTGGCACGCTGCCACCCAACCTGCCCAAAGGAATCACTGCCGAGCAGGCCGCCGAGAATCCCCAGGTCCAGGCCATCATTGAGCCGAGACTGACCATGCTGACGGAAATCGCCAACGGATTCCTGACCACCATCATCGATGGCCTGGATGAGGCTCCGTACGGTATTCGCTGGATCTGCAAACAGATTCGCAGCCTGACGAAGCGAAAGTATCCGGACGCCAACGATCAGGTCATCTGTACTCTGATTGGCGGCTTCTTCTTCTTGCGCTTCATCAACCCGGCCATCGTCACCCCCAAGTCGTACATGCTCATCGATGGAACGCCGGCCGAGCGACCGCGTCGAACCCTGACCCTCATCGCCAAGATGCTCCAGAACCTGGCCAACAAGCCATCGTACGCCAAGGAACCGTACATGGCCAAGTTGCAGCCCTTTATCCAGCAGAACAAGGATAGAATCAACAAGTTCATGCTCGATCTCTGCGAAGTTAGCGATTTTTATGAGAGTCTGGAAATGGACAACTACGTTGCGCTTTCCAAGAAGGATCTCGAGCTCGACATCACGCTCAATGAAATCTATGGCATGCATGCTCTTATCGACAAACACCATCAGGAGATATGCAAGGATGACAACTCGCATCTGGCCATCATCATGTCTGAGCTTGGTCCCGCTCCCGCCCAGCTACCGCGGAAGGAGAATAGGGTCATCAACTTGTCGCTGTTCAGTAGGTGGGAGACGGCAATTGACGATCTGACAGCCGCGCTCGACATTACGCAAGAGGAAGTGTTCTTTATGGAAGCCAAGTCCATCTTCGTGCAAATCATGCGCTCCATCCCGCAGAGCAGCGCTGTGTTGAGGCGGCCCCTTCGCCTGGAGCGGATTGCCGACGCTGCTGCCACGAGCCGCAACGACGCCGTCATGGTTCGCAAGGGTATTCGGGCCATGGAGCTACTATCTCAGCTGCAGGAACTTGGCGTCATCGACAAGAGTGATCAGTTCGACCTTCTACGGGACGAGGTGGAGCAAGAGCTGCAGCACCTCGGCTCACTCAAGGATGGCGTCCTTGTCGAGACGCAAAAGCTTGACGAGGTATACAAGACGATTCGCGACCACAACACCTACCTCGTCGGCCAGCTGGAGACGTACAAGAGCTACCTCCATAACGTGCGGTCGCAGAGCGAGGGCACAAAGCGAAAGCAGCAAAAGCAGCAGGTACTGGGGCCGTACAAGTTTACGCACCAGCAGCTCGAAAAGGAGGGCGTGATCCAGAAGAGTAATGTCCCGGATAACAGACGGGCTAACATTTACTTCAACTTCATCAGCCCGCTGCCGGGAACATTTGTCATTTCGCTGCACTACAAAGGTGAGTCTCGGGGTTTCTTCCACCTGCGGCGTCAGGCGCTTCCCTCGCTAACGCCCCCCGAAGGCCGCAATCGTGGGTTACTGGAACTGGATCTCAAGCTTGACGACTTGCTCGAGATGCAGAAAGATAACCAGGACGAGCTCGACCTCGAGTACGTCCAGTTCAACGTGCCCAAGGTTTTGGCCCTCCTCAACAAGCGCTTCGCCCGGAAGAAGGGATGGTGAAGCGGCTCCGCTCCGCAACACCGGCGCACATCCTTGAACAAAAGCACATTGGCAATGTCGAGAAGCACAACTGGCGTTACGGACGATTTTCTTGATACCACGGCAAGCTTTTTGACCTTGTCCTTCCATTTCATGCTTGCCACAGGGGAAAATGGGCTCGAGGAAGATTGCCTTTCTCACCCGCCTCTTGTTTCAACGCTGCAGGCATTTACGCCCACATATTCACTACGTAATACCTCGAGAGGGAGCTCTCTGGATCTTCTACTCCGGCTGGCCCGTCGTGGAAACCTTGTTCTTCGGGCCGCTCATTTTCGATGGCTTGCTTCCTTTTCTTTTGACTTTTGCGTTGCTTGTCATTCTACAGTCCTTGTTGATGCCCGCGGGTAGAGAGGCCTGGCTTGTGATATCGAACCGAGAAGCACCCGTCGGTTGGATGAGTAGTGATGGTGAATGAAGACGAGGGATTCCGAGATTGACGCAACGCGAGCTTTCGACTCACAGCAAAAGTGCTCGGCTGACGACCGAACCGGGCGTTGGGCGATGCGGTCGGGGGAACCTCACCTGGACCCATCGTAATGGACTGTCGGCAGCGCTGAGGCTCAGGAAGACGGGAACATGATATTTGAGCGGCCTTTGGCGTGAAATGTGGCCCGCACCGGCTGGGCCACGACGAGCAGGAGGGACTTTTTGACTTTGTACGATGGACGGGAGTCTCGAATGCGCCAACCCTATCTAATAATGCTCGTGCAGTTGACGCCATTGAGACAGCCATAAAACGTAATAGAAGCGACCGTGCGAGCGGGCCTCATGCCACCAGCTGCCATTCTGTCTCACTCCTCGCTCCACTACAGCTAAACACGGCGAGGTTTACGTGCTTGTTTGCAGCAGAGGCATGTCTGTAGTTTGCAGAACCCCTCGGGCCAACGGCTGGTAAGCAAGCCATTATGTCCCTTCTTTCTTTTCATGATACGAATAAGCCTCTGGATATCATCGTCCTCACCTTTGTTGTCTTCGTAAAGAAACTCAAACACTCGTGAAGAAACAAGAAGATTCTCTCGTTCCTTGTTAACCGCCCCTATCTAGTCCACCCCGGCCAACATGCTGATCCAAGTAAAGAATAATAGACATGAATGGCAAATAAGACGTGAACAACCCAGCCGCGACGTAGAATAGGCTCGATCTAGAATCTATTGCGCGGCTCAAGAAGCGACAGTAACGGGCTTAGAGGCCGATGCGTCGGCGGGCTTATCGGCCTCGTCCACCTCCATAGCGTCGTCCTCGCCGGCGTCGGCCTCCACTTCCTCCTCCTCGAGTTCGTCTTCGCTCTCGCCCTCGATATCGACAGAGCCGTCGTCAGACACTTCGTCTTCCTCGTGCCCATTTTCTTGTCTGTTGTCCGGCTCGGGGTCCACACCAGCCATCTCCGCGTCTTCGCCGACTGCCTTGGCTTCGGCATCGTGTTCGACCTCCTCAGCGGCTTCCTCTTCAGCCTCCTCAGCGCCATATTCGTCGCCGTCTGCCACAAGGTCGGCCTCGGGCTGCTCTGGCGGGAACTCGGCAGGCGCAGAGGCCTCAGAATCCCTAGATACTTGTCAGAGCCAACGTCGAAGAAGACCATCTTACACATTCAGGGCTGTAACATACCATCTGATGGCAAAGCGAGTAACGCGAGGTTTCTCCGCAAGTACGTTGCGCTTGACACGCTCGATAACCGGCTTAGCAGGTGGCTCCGCACTTAACTCGGCCGAGTCGTATTCATTGTTAACATAGTATCCTACGCGCACAAACTCGCGGCCATCGTAGGCGCAAGTTAGGAGGATGACGGTAACGCCGAGAATGTCGGCGTCGGGTATGCGGGTTGTGTTGGGAGCGTCGGCCTCGAATAGAAACTTATTCACTCCGACGGGGACGGGACCAACGAGGAGGGAGTCGAGCTCTTGGTCGTACTGGTCCCTGGAGAATGTCAGCAATATGTAGACAAGGCTACGGCGTGAGCGGTGGACTCACGAAGTGGCCGACCCGACATAGGTCAGCTTCCACTCGAGATCTGAAGCGTGTTAGCGGAGGCGCTCATGACAATGATGATGGGGGCGACAACGAACCCTTCTCTAGAGCCTCGAGGCACTCGAAGGTAATTTCAAACTCGTACTTGTCGGTGAACTTGGCAGGGTTGTTCACCACCTTGACGCCCAAGAGCGTGACGACGGACATTGTTGCCTGGTGTAGACTGTGGTATGGAACTGCGACTGCGAAAAGGGCGATTCGGCTGGCGATTCGGCTGAGGGCGGAGATGCCAAGCCAGTCGTCTCGTGTCGTGAATGAGCGACGAGCTTTATGACGCGATGTGATCGGCGCACGAGACAGAGAAGGAGACAAGCGCCCGGAGCTGCGAGGGCACGACTTTTGCGCGAAGGAAAGTCGTCGAGGGGAGTGACAATGTGAGTCTTGGTTGGTGGAAGAAGGCTTCGTGCACGAAGGAGGCAGATGGAGAGAGGGGTGGAGGGGACAGGGAAAGAATGGACGTGACGCAGCGCTCCGAGGGAGGACGCGCCGGGGAGGCACCGCGTTGAGAGGTGCAGTCGATTGTTGCATGTACTTATTATTCGTAAGTCTGAGCACAATAATGTTCCTTGAGCAGACGGAACCTAAAACAAGGGAAAAGTGAATGTCGTTTTCGCGAAAATTGAAGTATCGGCCGCAGGGCAGTACTCCAGGGGCTGGGGACCGTGAGTGAATATTGGTACCCTATTATTCGTATCCGCTGAGAAAAGGTACAGTAGTAGTACGAAGTACCGGAAGCTTGACGCGAGGCTTCAACGGCCGACGCGCCGGCCCCGCCAGCAGCTTCAGTATCGGTACGTACCTACGAAGTACCCAATAACAAGGGGCTTGTCTCCCTGTACCACACTCGACAGTTTGCAACTTGGAAGTGATTTGGCGTAGAGGCTGTCAATACTAGGTCCTGGGGGAGCTAGGAGGGGGAGCCAGCCCATCAAGCTTCCGCGAGAGACGGAGGGCAAGCAGAGAAGCACTGCGAGCGCACAGTGTGGGTGGGCGGCCTCGCAAAGTGGAACCTAGAAGGTACCTGGTACCTACCTACATAGGTACATAGATATGGTGCTCACCGCCCGTGGAATCCACTAAGCCCTTTTCTATTTTTTTCTGCCCCAGCCTCCTTTGAAGGAGGGCCCTTGTGAGCTTTGCTGGGATTGACATGACGCTGCTGGCGCCTCTGAGTTTTCTTGGCGGTTTTTGGACAAGCACACTCCGAACCTTCCGGCACGACTCGCTCTCTCGCGCCCAGCTTCAGCGACGTCGTATTTTTTTTCGCCCTGCATCCTTTGCCCAAGGGCGGATCCCTGGAGGCCATTTCGCGCGTTGAGCCGACCTGCTTTCTCACCGGCCGGGTCCAAGGAGACGGACGTCGTGCGCCACGTCAATCTTCTACCTCGTCAAAGCTGCTCGGCCCAGACCGCAACCCTTTGCCACCTCAAGCGCGTGGAGAGCTTCGCTACCTTTGGCGAAGCCTGGCTCACCGCAGCCCAAGTCTTGGGCCGAAGCGCGAAGCGTGGCACCGATCAAGATATTGGCAGTCATAACCCCTGCCTGACTGAACATCCGCCTAGCACCAGACCTCTGCCATGGCTTCTGAGGAAGAGACTTGGGACGGAGAGGAGTTTACGGCTACCGACGCCCCAACCCGGCCTGCCGACGAGCAAGCCGACGAGCTGGCGCAAGACATCAACGCGGCTGCTGCAGGTCAAGATGAGAATGACGCGGACGATGGCGCGGACTATGACCCCGAATCTGTCTCTTTCGATGATACATCTCTTCAAGTCCCCGACAAAGCCGCCTCGGCCACCCCATCTCAGCGTCCGGCCTCGACCAAGCCCAAAATGTCGGGCGGCTTTCTGGTCGAGGTTTCCGACGATGATGATGACGGTGACGACCAAGACCCACCAGCGGGAGCACCGCAGACGCAAGGCCAGGCTGCCCCTGTCGGCAACGGCGTCTCCCCCGACGCCCCTGTCGACGCCCCCTCCAGCACGCCCCAGGTTGTTCCGAACCTCGATCCTGTGGCGCTCCTCGAAGCGCGCATCCAGGAGGACCCGCGCGGGGACATGGATGCGTGGCTAAATCTCGTGGCCGACCACAAACGCCGAGGCAGGCACGATGACTTGCGCAAGGTCTACAATCGGTTTGTCGAGGTGTTCCCGCAAGCGGTAAGTGGTCACTCGTCGGCAATTTTGCGTTGATTGCATGCACATGAGCTCACAATGGTTATCTAGGCCGACATTTGGATAGAATGGATCGATATGGAGCTTGGTATTGACAATTTTGTCGAGGCTGAGCGGCTGTTTGGACGGAGCCTTATGTCCGTACTCAACGTAAAGCTCTGGACGGTGTATCTGAATTACATTCGGCGTCGCAATGACCTCACCAACGACGCCACGGGCCAGGCCAGGAGGACCGTGGCCCAGTCGTACGACTTTGTCATTGATAACATCGGCGTCGACAGAGACTCTGGCAACATCTGGCAGGACTACATCAATTTTGTGAAGAGTGGTCCCGGCCAGGTCGGCGGCCCCGGCTGGCAGGACCAGCAAAAGATGGATCAACTTCGAAAAGCGTACCAACGCGCCATCGCCGCCCCCATGCTAACCGTCAACAACATGTGGAGAGAGTATGACCAGTTCGAGATGGCGCTCAACAAGGTGACGGTAAGGAATGAAGCATCAAGTCTGCGCCAAGCAGTCGGGCCGGCTGACGAACAATCATACAGGGGCGGAAGTTTATCCAAGAGAGGTCACCCGGATACATGTCGGCAAAGAGCGCCAATATTGCTCTCGACAACATGATGCGGCACTTGAAGCGCAGTAACATGCCTCGACTGCCCCCGGCACCAGGGTTCGACGGCGACGAGGAGTTCAAGTATCAGGTTGAGCTTTGGAAGAAGTGGATTGCCTGGGAAAAGGACGACCCGCTGGTTCTCAAGGACGACGAGCCTCAGGTGTACAAGCAGAGAGTTGTGTACTGCTACAAGCAGGCCCTGATGGCCTTGCGGTTCTGGCCCGAGATCTGGGTCGATGCGGCCGCCTGGTGCCTGGAGAACGAGGTCCGCGACAGCGAAAGCAAGCCTGTCGGGACGGAGCTGCTCTTGCAGGGCATCGCGGCCAACCCGGCGAGCGTCTTGCTTGCCTTCAAGCACGCGGACCACATTGAGGTACACTACCCGGAGAAGGAGGGAGACAGGTCCGAGTATGCCAAGGCCGTTCGGCAGCCGTACGATACTGTCCTCGAGACGCTATACAAGATGGGCGACAAGGTCAAGGAACGAGAGAAGCTCGAGGTGAGCACATTGAAGCTGGCTGCCGCGCAAGAGCCCGAGATGCAGGAGTCGATTGAGCCGGTCGACGAAGACGACGACGACGACGAGGAAAAGAAGTCGAGGAAGTCGCCGACGGAAGAGCGCATCATCATGATACAGAACGCCTACGCCGCCGAGACGCAGCTCCTGTCCCGCACAATATCCTTCGTCTGGATCGCCTTGGCCCGCGCGATGCGGCGCATTCAGGGCAAGGGAAACCAGACCGAAGGCGGCCTGCGCAAGGTGTTTACGGACGCTCGGCAAAAGGGCCGACTGACGAGTGACGTATACGTTGCCGTCGCCATGCTGGAGTCTGTGGTCTACAAGGATCCCGTGGGCTCCAAGATCTTTGAGCGTGGTGCGCGGCTGTTCCCCAACGACGAGAACTTTATGATTGAGTACATCAAGTTCCTGCATTCCAGGGACGACACAACGAGTGAGCCTGATTGCCTTCTGCCGACGGCGAACCGCAGACCTCGTGCTTATCAGGATATAGATGCCCGCGTTGTCTTTGAGACTTGCGCCAACCGCCTGGTTTCGAAACCCGAGACGCTGCATAAGGCCAAGGCCCTCTACGCCTACTTTCACAAATATGAATCGCAATACGGCGAACTGTCTCAAATCTCCAAGCTCGAGGACAGAATGACGGAGCTTTTCCCCGACGATCCCAAGCTGAGCTACTTCACGGCGCGCTACTCTTCCTACCGATTCGATCCTGTTGCCGCGCCCGTCATCATCTCCAAGGCCGTGCAGATGCGACCGAAGCAAATCATGCCGACCATCGAGCATCCGCCGACGGCGAGGAGTAGCATTCCGCCGCATCGGCGAGAGCAAAGCCCCCGGCCACAATATGCCCGGGCCACAGCCTCGCCGAAGCGCCCCTTTGGCTTCGACGATGACGAGCCCAACCCTCCCAAGAGGCTAGCTAGAGGCGCGTCGCCTCTCAAGGGTGCCGCAGGGCGTCGTCTCGACCAGCAGCGCCGTAACCAGTCGTCGGCTCTCCACCGCGACATTACTTTTCTGCTCGGCATCCTTCCCCGGGCTCACAGCTACGACGCACAAAGGCTCAACCCAACGGCCATGGTTTCCCTTCTCCGCGACACACCCCTTCCAGACTACAGCACCTGGAGGGCCAAGACGGGCGGACAATACCGGACCCCGGCGCCCAACCATGGGCGGCAGGCGTCTGGCGACTACGGCGGCAGGCCAATCAGTCCGTATGGCCGAATGGCCGCGGCGTCAGGAGGCTATCGCAGCTCGCCTCTCAGGCCGGAGAGCGGAGGGGTATACGCAGCAAACCCATATGCTCCTCCCGAGGCTTCAGCGGTGCCTCCTGCCTGGCCCCCTCTTGCAGGAGGACATGGCGCGTCGCTGCTTGGGCCGCCAGGGCAGTATGGCGGCTATCGGTACTAATAAGGCTCCCTCATTTGAGCAAGATGACATGGGGTGGCGTGGACGGATGGACCAGTTGATTGCTTTTTGCACTCATCAAGCATGTTGCACCGGCGTTTGGTAGATAGATACAGGCTGTTTTGCCGTGGGAATTTGGCCTCGACACCTGTGGAGGGGAACGGGATGAGAGATCTTGGCGTCAAGTAGGCCTCATTTGGGACAACAGACACAGTTGACCTCTGAACTTGCTTGGGATGCGTCGGGACGCGTCATGACATGTACGGGTGCGGAGGAAATTATGCTGTGCAAACCGTAGGTATCCGTAGTAAACAGAGAAAACGTTGCGGCAGTAGACACAACAAGCAGTGAAGGCGGCGAGAATCACCGTTTGTCGAAGGACAAACGGCATACGCACACCACGGCGATCAACCCTCCCAACCACCTCCCCCGGCGATTGACGGCCAATCAAGCTTCAAGGGCAAATCGTGGAATGGGGCGCCTCGGAGCGTGAGCAGCCATTGAGGTCTCTCTATTCGCGAGGCGTTGGTGTTTGGGTTTGATGATTCACTGCCGTTCCAGCACGTGAGCTGCCCCTCCCGGCAACGAACAACCCTGCCCTTGCACTTGGCAGCGGACCACACCTGGCAGTGGACCGCACCTGGCAACTGACACGAGCAAAGATAAATAGCCGCCCCTTCTTCCTTCCTTTCTCTTCCCTCTTCCCTCTTCCCCTTCTTCACATCACGAGAGCCTCTCTGCCCTTTGCCTCTCTGCCCTTTGCCTCTCCTCGAGCAAAAAAGGTAAGTTGACGACTCCTCGAGCAAAAAAGGTAAGTTGACGACTTCCCTTCAAGTCAGCATCATCATTGCCTCACCCTCATCATCGCAAGAACCTCCAGCTTCTGCTCTCCTCTACCCTCTCGCTTTCCCTGGCCTCGCTGCAGCGAAGAGCTCGCGTTTGTGGACTAGCTGCAGCCTTTGCACGCGTCGAGAGACGGCAGCTGCCTCCAAGAGGTGTTGCTTGTCGGCCTCTCAATCACTGCACCATCTTCTTCCGTTTCTCTTCTACCATCTTCCTCTGCCTTTCTCGCCAACACCAGCACACGCTGTTCTTCGTCTCGCAGCTACTGACTCGCCTCTGCAGAATCGACTTCGCCTCTGCAGAATCGACTTTCGGCATCTCGTCTCTGCAAATCTTCGACACCCCATCTTCGACCAAAAGCACTCTTGCAAACGCAATACATCAACCCCCGACCATCTGTCAGGTAGGTGACCTCTTTTTCGTGTCTCTCTGCCACTGAGCGTCCCTTCAAATCCGGCTGCGTCTCCTTCCCCTCCTCTTCCCACCCGAACCCCGCTTTTTTTCCCGTGGCTTTTCTGTCGAGACTGAGGCATCACTTTTCTCTTTTCTCTTTTCTCTTGCACACTTCTCCGCCCGCTTGCCTGCACATTTTCTTCCGCTCTTCATCATCCCTCACACGAGTCTCGCCACCCACATCTGCCCTGCACATCGCTTTCGAAGCTGCATCTGCTCCCCTGACTAGCGGTCTTGGGCCACACGAAACGTACTGCACCGTTGCCTACCCACTTTTGCCTTCATACTTTTGAACCGTCACTAACATTTTTTTATCTTTGGCATTGCAGCATGTCTGACAGAGGTCGATCTCCCGCCCAAACGGGTGGCGGCCCCGGATCCCAGAGCCAGGCCAGCAGGGTCGCCTCGCCAGCAGGACAGCCCGCGGCGGCTGGCTGGACTGCAGGCATGGGCGTCGACCCAGCCAAGCCTGCCAAGCAGGAAGATCGTGGCAACACTCGCATGGAGCTGCCTCCGGATGCCTACGTCTCGGACACCCATAAGAGCATGTTCGCCCTTCGTGGCAACAAAACGAACACTGAGGGAAAGATGACCACGGTCGAGGTCAACCAGTACAGGATGAAGTCCTTCGACTTCTCGAAGAAAATTCATCAGTACGATGTACGTATTCAGTGCCCCTCTGTGCTCGACTCTTATGACTAATGCGTCTCAAGGTCACCATCTCGCCAGATCTGGAGAAGAAGGCTGTGGTGCTCAAAAAGATTTGGGCACACGAAACTACCAAGCAAGCCTTGGCCAGATACAACTATCCCATGTGGATATTCGACGGCCGGAAGCTGGCTTGGGCGGCGGTTTTGCTGGATCGTGGCGAAGTACGCTTCACCGTCGATCTAGACCATGGCAAGCGACCACCTGGTGCAACCACTCGACCACCTGGTGCAACCACTCGCGACAACAAGTTTCTCATCTGCATTCGCCAGACGACTACAGTCAACATGTCGGCCCTCCAGGGCTACCTGGACCAGAAAATGTCGTTCAATACCAGCGTTCAGGTGGCACTGAACTTCATTGACCACCTGATCCGGCAGTTTCCTTCGCAAAACTTGCTGGCCATCAAGCGGAATTTCTACAACCAGGAGCAGCGAGGGAAGCCCCTGATGCCCGCAGGGTGCTACATCGAGGCGCACAAGGGCCTGTACGCTTCTGTCAGGATGAGCCACAACCTGGCCCGCGGAGGCATGGGCCTGGCTTTGAATGCGGACGTGGCCAACACTGTCTTCTGGACAGGCAACGTGACCATGGAGGCCGTACTCTGCAACTTCATTGGGGGATGCGACCCGAAACGCTGGAGTGGCTTGACTCCGGTCACTATTGCTCAACAGCTGCGTCCGGTGCAGCATCACAGTGGCACATGGGCATCTTCAGACGCCTTCAAGCAGCTCCGAAAGCTTCGCCGCTTGAAGTTCAAGGTCGTTCACCCCAATCGGCCCGATAAAGACAAGGTCTACACCATCCAAGACTTCGTCTTCGACAAGAAGTACGGCGCTGATGGCGCGACCGCGAGGACCGTTCAATTTGATTGCAACGGGAAGAAGACGTCCGTTGGGGATTATTTCGCCCAGAAGTACAAGGCTCATCTTCGGTTTTCCAACCTGCCGCTCATTGATGCGGGCAAGCCGGGATACTTCCCGATGGAATTTGCCATGCTGGAGCCCATGCAACGGTACCCATTCAAGCTGAACCCGGATCAAACGGCTGCCATGATCAAGTTTGCCGTCACTCGGCCCCCGGTCCGTCGGCGCGACATTGAGGACCACGTGAAGAGTCTGCGTTTCTCGGAGGACCCCTACTTGAAGGAGTATGGAGTCCAATTCGAGCCTGGATTTGCTCGAACCGAGGCCAGACTTCTGCCGCCTCCGAAGGTGGACTTCGCCCAAGGTAGCGCGGACCCCAAGTTTTCGGGCCGCTGGGATCTCCGCGGCAAGAAGTTCTGGAAGCAGAACTTTGCACCGCTCCAAAACTGGGCCTTCATCGTCATGGACGGCTGCGTCCAATACCCTGCCTTGCAGTCGTTTGCGAAGACCTTTCGGCAGACGTTTCTCGGCCACGGCGGCAACTGCCCGACGGATGCTTTGCTCTTGAACGTGCCCGGCACCATGAAGCACAACGTGGCTGACGCCATTGCCTGGGCCCACGAAGAGGTCGTCAAGTCGCGCGGCTACACCCAGCTGCTGTTTGTCGTTGTCGGACACAAGAACAGTCCGCACTATGAGCGACTGAAGAAGTCGGCAGATTGCCGCTTTGGAATCCTCTCGCAGGTTGTCAACGGCGAGGCAGTCGCGAAGAACAACGGCCAGTACCATTCCAACGTTTGCATGAAGGTCAATGCGAAGCTTGGAGGCGCGACATCGCGCACCATGGCGCCGTGGAAGAGCCAGCCCACATACTTCCCCAAGGACCGACCCACGATGATGATCGGCGTTGACATCTCGCATGGACCTCCTGGCGGCAACGCGCCATCCACTGCGGCCATGACCATGTCTGTGGAGCGAGACGCGACCCGATATGCCGCCATGGTCGAGACGAACGGGTATCGCACCGAGATGCTCACCTCTGCCAACGTCCATTTCTTGTTTGGCCAGCTTTCCGACCAGTGGCGAAAGGGCCACGATGGCGCATTTCCCAAGCACATCATCTACTTCCGTGATGGTGTCTCTGAGGGACAGTTTGCCCAAGTCCTTGATCAAGAGATTGCCGAATTGAGAGTCTACCTGAAGACCAAGGCGCCGCAGATGCCGCCGCCCAAGTTCACGGTCGTGGTCGCCACCAAGAGGCACCACATCCGGTTCTTCCCTCAGCTTGGAGACAAAAATGGCAACGCTCTTCCGGGAACTCTGGTTGAGAAAGAGGTCACTCATCCCTTTATGTGGGACTTCTACATGTGCTCCCACGTTGCCATTCAAGGCACGGCAAGACCCGTGCACTACCACATCATCTTGGACGAGATGAATGTGCCCGTCAACGATTTCCAGAAAATGATTTACCACCAGTGCTACTCGTACGCGCGCTCGACGACGCCGGTTTCGCTGCACCCCGCAGTGTACTACGCCCATCTCGCGGGCGCTCGTGCTCGTGCTCACGAGAACGTGGCGACCAGCGAAGGCTTCCGGGCCGGGGCCAAAGGTCACGAGATGGTCCGCGACCAGGTGGCCAAGGGTATCACTATTGGGAGCATTGCTCGCGGGACCGAGTCCCCGCCCCTGCTCACGCTGGGCGGCAAGCCGCACCCTGAGAAGGGCCCCGCCAACGGAGAGATGCGCCAGCGAGAGTTCTTCCGCGGTACCATGTGGTACATCTAGGCGTGCTGTCTAGGCGGGCTGAGAGAGACTGGGGTCTGGGAAGGAGGAATGCTTGGCTTGGTGGGGATGTAGGCATGGTTTATGGTTTGACGAGATAGCAGAGAGACAAGAAAAGGGGAGACTGAAGTGGCGGCGGAGGAATTGCTAGTGGTAGCACCAAAAAATCAACAGTGAAGATCAGACTGGATTTGCGTGTCTGGTGAAGTGGACTCGCCAAGAAATCAACAGTGAAGATCAGACTGGATTTGCGTGTCTGGTGAAGTGGACTCGACGTATCCGTTGCGGTCACGGGGATGGGCCGACTCTTCGGCCCTAGTTAAGCAAAGCTTGCTTTGCGCTACGAAGAACACAGAATGTGTGCAAGTTGCGGCAAGCCGCTTTGCTTACTTAATATGTGTAGTGAGCTTTTTTGTTGCAAGGGTCCCCTGCTATAAAAACGAAGTACGGCCATTGGCTGCCGCGAAATAACACGCTATGATTGGATAGAGTCTAAAAATTCAGTGCGCTAATTGGCTCATAGTAGGGCCGGGGTTAAACCGGCCAAAAACACTAGGCGCCTATTGGCTACCTGTCCAACGGGGCTCCTGCTGAAATCCTATACTGCTATTGGATGGGTCTCCTCCCGGGGATTAACCGCATTTCCCGACAAGCAGAAAGGTCCCCTAGCTATAGCAAAGCTTTGCTTACAGTTGTGCCCCGCGGCATAAGCTATATTAGTACAGCCACTGTACGTAAGCTCAGCCCCCCGTCGCCTCTCCTCCATGGCCAGAGCATCACGAAAACAAGCAAAGGCATCATGGCTGGCTTCCTGCGCGGCAAGCAGGCGGGCATCCAGAATGACCTGTCTGGGAGTATCCGCCCCGAGCTCTTCACGCCCGACGAACATGCTCGCTATGGCATAAACTCGCAAATCAGGTGAGTGGGCGGCTCGGCTTGTCTTGGGCGCCGTGCAACTGACGAAGCGGTCTCTTTGTCTGCGCGACAGCTGCCTCGGCTACGATCCGACGCAGTCCCTCCTCGCCATCGGAACCAGCGAGAGCAAGTTCGGCGGCGGCAAGATCTTCCTCTTCGGCCAGCGGCGCGTCCAAAAGGTCCTGGAGGCTCCCCGGGCGACGTCGTTCCAGGCGGTCCAGTTTAGCGCAAATCGCATCGTCAGCCTCGACACCAAGAATGAGCTGGGCGTGTGGGACCCCGACACGGGCTCGCGCGTGGCAGCGCAGGTGGTCGCCGGACACGTCGCGGTCCTGGCGACGGACCCCATGCTCGACTGGGCCTTTCTCGGTCTGCAAAACGGCCATGTCCTGGCCTACGACCTCGACCGGAGGAGCCTGGCGCGCGAGTTTCGTTTGCCCAACTTCTGGCAGGAAAAGCACCCCGACGCCCGAGCCGCCACCCTTGTCTGCCTGTCGATGCACCCGCGCGATGTCGGCAAGATGGTCATCGGATACACGCACGGCGCCGTCGTCTACTCGTTCAAGCAGAACCGCCCCATGCAGTTTCTCGAATACACGCTGCCCCCCGGCGCCCCCGGCGGAAACAGCGGAAACAGCGGAAACAGCGGAAACAGCGGAAACAGCGGAGGCGTGGATACGATGCGACGGCCGCGACTGACGCACGCTGTCTGGCATCCCTCGGGGACCTTTCTCGTCACGGCGCATGATGACGGGAGCTTGGTCCTGTGGGACCCAAAGGAGGAAAAGGTGATTACGGCGAGGACACTGAGCGACATGGGAGTCGACAAGCCGGCGCCCAATGCGGCCCATCCGACGTCGTCGGAGCCCTTTACCAAGGTCGCCTGGTGTTGCAAGGAAAACTGCGACGACACGGGCTTGCTGGTCGCTGGCGGGCAGAGCTTGGCAACATGTCCCAGGAGCATGACGTTTATCGAGCTCGGACTGACGCCCACGTACGCCACGTCTTCGTGGCAAGCCCTGGCCGATTACTTTGGCGGAAAACGACAGCTCACCCTCCCGCTGCCCCAAGGCGCCCAGGTGGTAGACTTTCTCCCTATCCCTCGGGTGTCCCCTCACTTTGCCGGGGCGCAGGACCCCATCGCAACCATCAGTCTCTTGTCGTCTGGAGAGCTCATGACGATGAGCTTCCCCTCGGGATATCCCATAAGCCCCACGAACCAGCTGCACCCCTCTATCTTTTTCGTTCATCCCTTCATCACAAAAGTCAGCGTGTCGAGCCTCGAGCGGCCCCGGTGGCTCAGCATGATGGAGAAGCGAGATCAGGGGGAGCTGCTGCTCAAGGGCGGCGCGGAGGGAGCGAGGCCGCGCAAGAGATTTGAGGAAAGGACCATAATCCAGGCCGCCCATGCCGACAGCACGATTCGCATCTGGGACTCGGGGCACGACGACGACATTGAAAACGGACAGGTACTACAGGTCGACATGGCGCGCGCGCTTGATCGGTACGAGGACGTCGAGATCACTGCCATGAGCATGGCCGGCAACACGGGAGAGTTTGTCGTGGGAACGCGGACGGGCGAGGCGGCCGTCTTTCGCTGGGGCAGCAACAGATTCTACGGGCGAGACCAGGCGCAGCGGCTGGACCCGAACCCCAAGAGCTTGACCGACATAAGCTCACGGGCGGAGCCGACGCTCAAGGAGGGCCTGCAGCCGTTTGTCCTCTACGAGATGATGCAGGGCCCCATCACGGCCGCCCAAGTGTCCAACGTGGGCTTCGTGGCGGTAGGGTCGGAGCTTGGGTTCCTGACGATGATGGATCTTCGTGGGCCGCGCATCATTTATCAAGCACCCATGACGGACTTTGCGAAGCAAGAGAAGCGCAGCTCGTTCCTCAGAGGCCACCATGACTCGACCAGCGCTGGCGCGCAAAAAGAGTGGCCAGTGGTGATTGAGTTTGGGGCCATGACGCTCGACGAAGACAAGTACTCGAGCATCTGCTGCTTCGTTGGGACAAATCTGGGCAAGGTGATTACGTTCAAGCTCCTCCCAGCCGCCGACGGGTCCTACTCGGCGCAGGTGGCGGGCGTCGTGGCGTTTGATGGCAAAGTCATATCGCTATCGCCCATTGAGGCGTCGACGGGACGGGCGGCGCTGGTGACGGGCTCGATTGTAGCTGGGCTGCGCGAGGGACGCCAGATCAACGGCGTCGTGGTGGCAGGTGAGACTTGGGGAACCCCTGGGAAACCCCTGGGAACCCCCCCCCCCCCCCCCCTTGGACATGGGCGGGACCGCCTTGGGCTTGCTAACGTGGAGCAGTGACACAGAGGGAGATTCGAGTGTTTAGGCCGGCCAACTCAAAGGGAGCGTCCAAGGAGTTTGACGGCATGCTCTGCGATGCCGCGAGCGTGGCGGAGCTCGAGCTCCAGGGTTTTGCCGTTGTTGCCCTCTTTGGGGACCGGACGGCTCGTGCCTTTTCGATACCCGCGCTCAAGGAGATTGGCAAGGCCAGTCTGCCCATGTTGGACGCCAGCCGCGGCACGTCGGCCGTGGTGACACAAACGGGCGACATTTTTGCGTGGACTGGCCCGAGCGAGTTGGCCGTCATGCACGTCTGGGGATCGGGGAAGGCACTGCAGCAGTCGCCAGACAGGCTGATCAACCCGCAGCTCGAGTGCCCCCCGCGGCCAAGCATTTCCAACCTGCAGTGGATCTCGGGGACTCAGCACGTGTCGCCGCTTGACCTCGACTTGCTCGTGGGCGGGCCGGATAGACCGCCGAGCAAGCGCATGCTGGAGGCGGCGTCGGCGGAGCAGCGAGCGGCGAGGGCCGGGGCCGGGGCCGGGCCTGCGGCGGCGGCGTCAGCGGCGGCGGCGGCGGCGGCAGGGCAGGAGAGCTGGGGACAGTATCTCACGCGGCAGCTCAACGAGCGGACGGAAAAGCTCAACATGATGGGCGATGGGATGGAGAACCTGCAGCAGCAGAGCCAGGGGTGGGCGGATGATGTGAACAAGTTTATGAATAAGCAGAAGCGGAACGTGGTCATGGGGGGGTTGAAGAGCAAGTTTTTTTAAGCGTTGCTCGATGGCCGTCGCTGCATGAGCATGAGGCCTTTCAAAGGTCGGATCGGGCACACACAACAGAGAGTCTCGGGGCTTCCTGCTGGGGAAGCTTCGTTGAGACTATGTTCTGTGTGTGTTGATTGATTATCTAGAGTTATAGGCGCTTAGGGCTTTAGGGAAAACCCTGCAGCGGGGCGCTGACTAATACGCCTACCTAATGGGATCCTTAATACCCCTTTGCTTAAACAAGCAGTCCCCTACTTACTAAAGCAATTAATAGAACCTAAATAGGAAATAGTGCATCGGCATATATAATGCGAAATAATAAATAGCAAAAATACCCTTAATCCTCTATTATATAGTAGTAGCGGCTCTTAGGCGCTCGCGATCTTTCTTTAATATCGTATAGCTCGCGTACTATAAACTACGGACCGGGTGTCTATCGCGACTATACGTAGGGAATAGATTTATTCTATTATACCTACTAGGAAGGCCGAATCCTCCTAAGGACGCGAGAGAGTAAGCATTGCCCGGATAGGCGGCCGTAATAGCCTAAGGACCGTCGTAGTAAGGTTCGTGCTTTTAGGTACGCTAACGCACTCGTAAGACTTAATCTCCTAGTGCGTATACGCGAATTAGTCCCTTACGTTCCTATAAGTAAGCTCGTATATAAGCGCGAGCGGCTTTAAGGCTAGTAATATATCTACGTGCGATAAGAGTAAGATACTATTGTATAAGTTCTTAAGCCTATGCGATATCTTCCTCTACTATAGGATTACGGGTGTAAGCTACGTACGTAGCTTTATAGTACTACTTTAGAGGCTACGTTCTATATAATAAAAAGAATAGGCTATAGCCGTATAGGCCTTTCTAACGGTTGTATAAGTAGACGGCTTATATTAAACGCTATGCTAATAGTATAAAGGGATTATTAAGGTAAAAGCGATAGATAATAGCTTTAAGCACGCTGTTTACTTACTCGACTTTGCCGTTCCTATAAGGTCTTATAGGCGTAATTAGCTTAATAAGTGTTTTATAACGCTTATAATAGTCTTAAGCTTATTGCTTAGTAAAGCAACCTATATTATCGCTAATAATCTCGTATAGTAGGCCGAATCGCGTAGTAATAGTCTATAGGACTAGGATTATTCCCTTAAAGTCTATAGACTATATAATAGCAGAGATAAGCTACCCGGTTGTATACTCTATAGCGTTAAGCAGCTATTGCCCTTTATACCTAGTATAGTCGATAGCCTACCTTATTAAAGGCGGCATAGGTGCTAAAGGCATTAGGTTAAAGAGCGTTAGGTCTAGCGGCTTTATTAGTTAGTAGGACTAGTAACGGCGAATAGCTTTATAAGCTACAAGCGGGAGTTCTAAGTGCTAGTATCGCATAGATAGATATCGCATAACGTAGCTAACGGTGCTATGCCTTAAGGCCTTATATACTTGCTTAGCTATATCTACGAGAGCGTTATACTCTAGTACTAGTAGTAGTGTAATTGCCCCTATAGGGTTTAGCGGCTCGCTAAGGGGAAGGGAACGCTTATTCTAACGAATACGGTATAGACTGCCCTTTAACTCGTAGAAGTATGTATTCGTCTAATACGGCGTAATGTTCGGTGGTAGAGCTTCTTTAGACGTAAGGAATTCGAAGATCGCTTATAAATTAATTCGTGCTAGCTATTCTAGTCGAGTAATAAGCTCTATAGCGTTAGGAGCGGCGTCGTCGGCTTTAAGCGTAGGTTTAAGCGCTGTATTATATACGGGATCGTCTTTTAAGATCGTTATAAGCTCGTCGTCGTTGTTAATCGCAGCTATCCTCCCCTTATCGGCGTTATAAGTAGTATCCTTATCGTATAGCGGGTGAAAGAGATAATCGGCGAGCACGTTTGCTTTACTACTATAATATACGATCTTAATATTATAGTATTCGATAATATTAAAGAACCGAATAATTCACATAGGTTAGTCTATCTTAGTGCGAAGAGTCTTAAGAGACTTATAATCTATAATAATAGTAATATCTATGCCTTTAACCTAATGCTTTTAATATTATATAGCTATTATAATCCCTAAGAGCTCGCGTTCTTACGTAGAATAACGCTACTATGTCTTAGTAAGCTTCTTAGAAAAGTAGGCTATTAGGTAAAGGTAGGAACGCTCCTTACTACCCGTTAGGTATATATATAGCTATAGAAGAGCTACGCCGATATATTTCCTAAACGCGTCGCTCTTAATAATTATAGGAAGCATTTAGCTAAACTTAATAAGGACCGGTGTTATTATAATAATATTACGGATCCGTTTTTAAGCAGCTTTAGCTTCCGTAGTTAAGGTAATAAGGACATTCTTACTACCGAAGGACTATTCGATTAACGGGATAGATAGGTCCGAAAAGTTCGGGATTAGTATACGTAGGTATCCGGCTATATAAATAAAAGCACGGATTTCTATAGTAGTCGTAGGCATCGGGCGGTCGCGAATAGCGGCAATCTTAAGAGGATCTACCCGAATGCCTTTAAAATAGACGATAAAGCCTAAGAATATACCTATATCGACGAAGAGCTTTGTCTTTTTAGCGTTTAAGAGTAGGCCGTATTTAACGGCGTAGGTAAAAAAGGCAAGCAGGCGTTCGTAAAGCTACTTAACTATATTAGCCTAAAGGCATATATCGTTAAAGAGACTAGCGGCGAACTCGCGTAATAGCTATAAAACTTCCTTTATAAAAGCTTAGAAAGTAGCCGGGGCGTTTATAAGGCCTATAGGCATAACTTCCTATTTATATAAGCCGAAAGGCGTAACGAAAGCAGTCTTCTTATAGTCTTTTAAAGCGATACGGATATACTAAAAACCGTCTTATAAGTCGATAAAAGCGTAGTAATAGTAGCCGGCTACGCGCTAGATTTTATCTATAGTGTTTAAGAGAAGGTATATATACTTCTTCGTTAGGGTATTAAGTATATAGTAGTCGGTATAGATACGCTAAATCACTTGCCTACGGGTATTATACTATAGGCCTATAAGTGCCTTCTTTAGCGTTAATAATAGAGGAGACGACTATAGGCTAATAGACTTTTAAATAATACTCCTTTTATATTTCTTAATAAAGTCCTTAATAGCTTATGCCTATAAGGGACTATAGCGTTAAGGAGCCTATCGCATAAGTATGCTATTACCTATATTAATTCGATAAACTATCTATACTAATTTTTCTATACGTCGAAGTAATACGTTAAAGAGCTTTAGGAATTTTACGAAGTAAACGTTTATAAAGCATTTCGCTTATTCCGGCGTGTTAATATAAAAGCGGATAGCACGCGTAGGAGTAGGTTAAACGTCGGTCGAATTAGTAAAAATAGCTATAAAGAAAACGTTCGACGGCCGCGGCTATAATAAAGGCTTGCCCTTAAGATTGCGAAGTTATATAGCGCTATTGCCTTTATAAGCGACTTTAAGGGCGTAAAAGATAGATCGTCTAAGGGTTAAGTTACTAAGGAAAGTCCCGTTAGGGACGACTCTATAAGAGAGGGCAACCGAACCGGTCTAGTCGTTATTGCCTTACTATTATATAGCGATAACGATATCGTCTTAAACGCTTAGTCTAAGAATCCCTCCTATCCCCTTTATAGTAGAGGCGACTTAGGACGGGTATAAGGCTAGCTTAAGTATAAGTAAAGAAAAAACGTAATAAGATATAGAACCGTAGTTAAAGAAAGAAGAAAGAGTAAAGGATAGGGAAGTCGTTAGTTAGTAAAGGAAAATACTATAACGATCGCCGAAGCCCTTATAAAGAGGCTTTTAGCTAATATTAATACCGCTATCTATAGTTATAAAGTAGATAGCGTTATATCCCTATTAGAAATGCCTTAAGTCTATCCCTTCTTATATAGCTATAAGGATAGCTTCCGTTTCTACGTTATCTTCCTTAAGTTAGTACGTCGGATCTTAGTCTTCGTCGGTATTATCTATAACCTCGTCGTCGAAGTATATATAAGGGCGGTTAGCGTAATTGCGATAATTTCCTTACGTGCCTTTACGTATGCTCTTGCCTTAGTTACCTCTACTATAATTACTGCCGCGGCTATAGCTACTCCCTTTAAAGCGCTAGCGGGAACCGAATGCCTTAGCAGCTTCGTATATCTTCCCTTTTATCGTTTAAGGCCTTTTAAAGGTCGGATTAGGCACATACAATAGAGAGTCTTAGGGCTTCCTACTAGGGAAGCTTCGTTAAGACTATATTCTATGTGTGTTAATTAATTATCTAGAGTTATAGGCGCTTAGGGCTTTAGGAAAAACCCTGCAGCGGGGCGCTGACTAATGCGCCCACCCAATGGGATCCTTAAGCATGGAGTTACACTCTCATGTGAGAGTCACACTGTTATGTGATGGAGTTTCCCCTTTATAGAGCAATGATGATGGGAGACTTTGGTAATGAAGCAATGCCGAGCCAATACCGAGTTAAGCCGCGTGCGGGGTCAATGAGTCGGTCATCCGTCTCTACGAAGTACGGGCGACTATTCCGTACGTAATTCCCCTCACTTTTCGACTCTTTTTTTTACTCTTTACTCTTTACCCTAAAAATGACTGGCCAAGTCGCCCGCAATGGCTGGCACGCCGTCCCCGTGGACCCGAGCAAGATATTCGGTGCCAAGCCGTACATCAACCAGCCCGAGCCTCTGCTCGCCGCCGACATGGAGTTTCCCCACGACGATGCAGTCGTTGCCGACATGTGCGAGTACGCAAAGCTGAAGCTGCCGCAGCAGACTTTCAACCACTCCATGAGGGTCTATTACTTTGGTGAGCCCCCCGAGAGGTCCCGGACCGTCTTGGGCGGCTGACGACGCTGATAAACACGTCGGTAGCCACGGCCATGGTCCGACAGCAGTTCCCCGAGCACGCAGCAGACCTGTCGCCCGTAACGCTGGCCTTGGCGTGCCTGCTCCACGACATCGGCACGGCCGAGGAGCACATGGCGGCGTCGCGCATGTCGTTTGAGTTCTACGGCGCCGTGACGGCCCGCAGTCTCGTCATGTCGGCCGGCGGCCCGCAGGACCAGGCCGACGCCGTGTGCGAGTCCATCATCCGGCACCAGGACCTTGGCGTCGACGGCGCCATCACCCTTCTCGGCCAGGTCTTGCAGCTGGCCACCATCTACGACAATGTCGGCGAGCACCCTTCCGTCGACGGCTTTGCCGGCATTCTGCACAGGGACACTCGCGAGGACGTCATCAAGCGCTTCCCGCGCGAGGGCTGGCTGGGGTGCTTTGCCGCCACGCTTCGGCGCGAGGTGGCGCTGAAGCCGTGGTGCCACACGACTCATATCCCGGATTTTGAGCGCAAGGTCATGGGCAACGAGCTCATGAGGCCTTATGAGTAGCCATGAGCGTCTTTACTGCTTGGCTGTGTCGAATTGCCTGTCACGACTCATGTCACAGATTTAAGCACAATATTATCAAGCTCATGAAGCCTTGGAGTAGCCATGAGCGTCTGAGTAGCCATGAGCGTCTTTACTGCTTCGCCATGTCAAATTGCCTGTCACTGCGTGTAACAGACACAAACTTTGGATGAGTCGATTCAAGGCGCTCGCCAGCGATGGAGCTTGTCACATCATGTACCGCTCCGCCATGCAAAATAGGGGGGTACTTGACAAATCCTAACAGAGCTTCACTATCGTCATCCGTGTAGAGCTTCCTCGGAGCCAGAGGGCTCAACTGCGAAAGTGGCGAAATGTTCCCTGTGCCTCGATTTTCGACAATGCCATGTGCCCTCGGCCGGCTTCTTGACTCGGCGCATCACCCGTCGAGACCCTACGCTTATGTGTATGTCATTTCAGCTCGACGGTCGGCCTGAACCATATAGTCTCTCATTAGTCAATGTCGACTCATGTCGTGGCCGGAGCGAGGCTTCTCTCGTCTATATAACTCCAGTCAACCCGCCGTCTATACAACTCCAGTCAACCAAGACACGACAACAACACAAAGCCATCGACCATACTCGCCTGTTCTCACAGAAACCCCAAGACCAACGTCACCATGAAGTTCACCATGGCTGTTCTGTCTACCCTGGCTGCCTCCGCCGCTGCCAGCCCGCTGCAGGCCCGGGACAGCCGTGACCCGTCATGCTACGCGGAGCTGGAAGAGTGCGACGACGACGGCAACTGCAAGACGGTGCTGTATTGCGATGAGGCCGTACGTCCACCCTCTCCCACGTGTCTTTCAGTGGCTAATAGCATCGACACAGCCCTTCGTCCGTGACTATACGCCGACCGCAGAGGAGCGCAAGATTCAGGTGCGTACATCTTGTCTCGGTGCTCGTTTCGTCGTTTGCTCACGCTGGATGCAGGAATGCACTAGTAGCTGCTCTGAAAGGTTCACCATCACCCCGGAACTCAGCACCTGCTTCAAGGCCTGCTTTCCCCAGAACAACCAGAGCGCGAAGCCGAATCCGACTCCGACTCCCACCACCGCTTAGTGGAACGTGGTGTGACGGGCTGGAGGGGTGTGAGGACGAGGCGGTGGCCCCGGGCATCAACGGCATAACTCATGTCCGTCTTTGATTCCGGCTTGTGTGGAAGAGCAAGTGGCCAGGTACGCGTGAGAATAAAAGAGGTCAATCGTTCACGTATATGAAATCACGCTTCGGGTCGTGACAAGGGGGGCCAGACTCAGGAGCGTTACTGTACAAGCAATGCAAATTGTTTCATGTCCCCTCCTAATTCCCTGACCTGACCAAGGCCTCGTCTCTCATGGGTTGCAGATAGACACGGATGCCGTGACCCAAACTGATTAGCAGCAGCACCGCACGCCCAATGAACCGACGTCCGAGTGAGGCCTGGACTCATGTTTAGACTCTGGCCTCGAGGCCGTAGAAGCGAATTTGCAAAAAGACAAAGGAGCAATTCCGCTGAACCGAATATCGAAATTTTCAGGGAGCCGTCGTCAGCGAAACACATTGTGCTGCTGCTGAAGCGAGCGATTATCCAAGGCGTGGTGTGCTGCGTAGTGGTATGGCGAGTCTCTTGAGGCTCGGGACCGATGATCAAGCTCCGTCGTGTGCCTGGACTCTGAGATTCCGGCCCAAGTTTGTTCCAAGACGACCTGGTCGGCCCCCGCGGCGCCTGAAACAACGCTGTTTGTCCGCTCGACGACGTAGAGTCGCTGCCTCCCACAGCCGTGGCAGGCACTGTTTGTGCCCTCGTCGGTCAGGAGGCGGAGCTGGCGCTTGCACGAGGATACGGAGCGGCCGAGACTGGCGGCCACCTGCTCGAGCCTCCTGCCGTCGCGGAGCTCGATACAGAGGCGAATCTGGACGCAGGCGGACCAGCGTGAGCCCCCTTGCAGAGACAGGGGTGTTTCCTCGCACGGCAGCTTGGGGATGCGGTCGACCATTCGCAGATGCAGCACCTCCTGACGGCACTGGTCCCTCGACTTGCCCAGGTTCTTGGCGACGAGCTCCAGCTCCAGCCCCTGGGAGAGCATGTAGAACAGCGTCTGCAGGTTGTCGAGGGTCCACTCGCCGCCGCAGTGACAGGGTCTCCCCTCGGGCCTGCTGGCGCCGGGCTGTGGGGTGATGCAGTTGTAGAGCAGGAAGGTTATGCTGGGCAGCCACATGCGCCGCAACTCGGTCTCGGGTCGGCCGTCGTTGATTCGGGATCGGCCTCGACTGGGGTCCACGGCTCGAATGGGGTCCACGGCGGCCGCGGGGCCGTGATACGGAAGAGTCCGCCACGGCTGCATGTCCCTTGTATCGCGTGGTATTGTCAGTCCAAAGGGCGGACGGCTGGCGTGTAGAGTAGAGAAGATATAGACAGGGTATGCAAGTATTCTCGGCGGCCGGTAGGTACGTCACATCGGAGGCATATGTCTCGCTCGGCGTGGGGCCAGAAGCAACGACAAGGACGGAAGAGGGAGAAGCCGTCGTCGTCTGGCCTCTCGTGTGGGCTGTTGCGGCGCAGCAGCACCCACACACATACAAAGAGATGCCGTCGCCGTCGCTCCACGTGATGCGGAAGAACAACGGCGCGCTGCTGTGTAACCATCATGGGCGCGGAGATGGTCAGGCCACGCTTGTTTGATGGATGTTGGTTCGGGTGCTGGTCTGTCCGTCTAGGTATGTATTCCCTCCAATTCCATCCGAGGAACCACAACGGGCCGCTTGGGCGTCGGCTCCATCCGCTCGGTTGGTCCGGGAAGCGCCGATGGACCAACCTGCATGTGGACGTGGATGGATATCAAACTCCACACACCTGCTCGTCTGACCTGCTGAACTAGTCATGTTTTAGTTGGCCATGCGGCTGAGACATGCTGCTCGACCAGGCAAAGCACTTGCATGACTGGCGCCGCTCCGTCGTCGTCTTTTCCTCTGAACGCCGAGGCAAGTGTGTCTCTTTCCAGACGAGGCATTCTCATCCACCATCCCCTGCCTTGTCTCGCTCTATCCCAGACCCTCGCCGTCTGCCCGTCAAGTCCCGGGGATTGCCATGCATGGGTGGCCCGGCCCGAGCACTCGCCCTCCAGCAACGGCGGTTTCGTGGCTGCGGGCCAGTCCTTGACTGGGCCAACCACGGGCCAACCACCTCACACTGGCAAGGCTTGTCTGAGTGCGCACCTGTTGGGTGTCAAGGCCGAAGAGAGTCTTTGCCCATAGCCTTCAACTAAAAAGCTGATGGTCGTCATCAATGGATTCCTCGGCAGTCACCTCCCCCCCCAAGCAGGCCCTTTGTCGTCTTTGTTGCTTTGCGTCGTGTCTGGCATTCGATGCGCACTTGCTTGGACAACGTTCCAGTCCCATCCAGTCGACGTGGTTCGGGATCGAGACGCGACGTGCTGCTGGAGTACGAGACGCAATATATGGGCCTTCTAGCTGCTCAAGTCGGCAGCAGTCAGTCCTCATCAGTTGAGTCGCCTCCACGTACGTGCCTCCAGGTCTCGACTTTCCTTCACATGGCCAGAGGCCCAACATGACACACCAGAACAAGGCTGCGCGGGAGAGACTCGAGCGTCATGTGCGTCGTCATGATTGATGAAGGAGGCCGGGCACCGTACTGAGCAACAAAGGCGACTGGGCAGACCATGGTGATGGATGATGAAGGGAACCGAGCGAGCACCAAGTCAACATGTGACTCTAAATTCAAGCTCGTCGCTGACAAAGCAAACGCGACACGCAGCAAGCTAAGCTGTCTATGGTTAGTGGTTCTGATCACATCACGGGGTTGACAGCTCGACCGGCCCACGTGACACTTGGCCCAGACCTCTTCCGCCGTTGCAGACGACGACGCTTCAACGACCTCGACAAGTCCAACCTGCCGCTTTCACGGCTTCGACAACCGCCTGTTGCTCAGAAAAGAGCTGGTTTCCTCGACCTGAATGTCGCCGTTTGGCACGAGATTGAAGTCGTCGTCATCATCCTGATACTGCCGAGTCCGTTCAAAGTCCCAGGCTTCCTCGCTTCGTTTTTGGAGGACTCGATGATGACAGCCAGCGGCAGACTCATCGGTAGTCAAATTGCACCAAGCAGAGGCACTCGGTGGGCTTTGTCGCCGGCACATGCTCCGGACAGAGACGGGGAGAGGCAAACAAAATGAGACACGCCGTCAGACCTCGACAAAGCAGAGGGAACATGGGCTTGAACGCAGGACCATCCGGACAAGAAGCCAAGCCTTCAGCCCTAGATCGACGCTATGCGCCCGCTCCCCTGAAGCTTATCTGCTTCCCTTGCATCTTGTACTCTAGCGTCCCGCTACGGACACTGGAGTCTGCTTCCTCACAGCCAGAGCAGGGTAGCCATTACTATCGGTTTCTGCTTACCTCGACGTCTTGGATCTCGATGAGATCTGGTACTACTAGTACTAACTCGTAGCCTGTGCTCAAATGTCACGCAGTGTCTCGGAGCCCCATGTCTCACCAACCGCTCGAGGAATCCCTTGTGACTCGTATTCGTACTCCGTAATTCTTTGCACATGGCGTTTCGCGAATTCGCAAGAGGTCTCTTCCTAGCTTGAAACACCTCGGGACAGTCCTGTGGGGAGCACTTGAGGTGACGGTACTTCAAGGGACGATAAACGATGAACGTATACGACAAAAAGTCACAGAATGGTGTAAAGCCCAGCTTTAAGCATCCAACGCAGCGCAGCCCTGGTTGAGAGCATTTCGCCTGATGTAAATAAATCTACCCCTCAATCTCATCAACAGCCACGCTGTCCAAGAGACGCTCGCGATCAAGGCAATTTTTCCAGTATTCCATGGAGAGAGCACGGCGAGTACCGGAAAAACAAATGAGTTTTCTGCAAAATAGCATATATGATGCTCGACATGACTTGAATCTGTTGTGAAGCTCGCAGCAAAGCGCAAGACAATTGCTTCTCCGACTGTTCAATACTCACACGCCCCCCATGCGCATCGTCAGCCCTAGGTGCCCCGGTGCGAAGAACAGGGGAGACTAATAGCGGGTACGTGCAATGCGGAGAAATAAACTACCACATGTAGCAAGAAACACGCCATCTCAGAGCTCATGTATGGCAACACGTTTCTTGTATCACGTTTCTTGTAAGAGAGTCGACCCATGACGCATGACGGACTGCCAGTCGGCCAAGGCTGGCTGCGGCACGCAAACGGACACTTGGCAGTGAGTAGTGCTGGTCATGACGTCGAGATGATGATGCCTTGCATTTGCCTGGAGCGCATAGAGTCCAAAATCCGGTTTCCAAGGCTTGAGGGAGCGCTTTTGTGACTTGGAGTCGGAAACCCAAGTTGAAAATACAGGCACCCCGGGCCCCTTTTCCGAATATTCAGTGAGTGTATGTACGTATGCGTGTACGTACATACACCCGACTCAGTTCTCCGTGTCGGGCTCTGGCATGCTCTCTCCACCTGCCCCCTCGGAAAGGGTTTCCGTGCCGTCACGAATAGTATGTACATACCTCGATCGAACCAAGTCCCTGGGCCACCACTGTCTGGCCCCATGGCGCCCAAGTCCCGGCGAAGTCTAATACCGCTGCTTCACGAGATGACTCCGGAAGGTCTTGCTTCTACGCTGCCCGAGAGCGTGTGCCCCTGACGACTTGGCCAACCCAAGCATCAAACCGAGTCATTTATAGACGCACTCCATATCTCACGGCATAATTCATCTTGTTTATCCGGGCCGCTTGCAGTGATATGACCAATTCAGCGCCGACCCGGCAGTCCAGGGAGACGGTCTCTCGGAAGTTCAAGTTCAATCTCGTTAGACTTTAATACATTCTTGACATGTACCGGCCCAGCCATCTGGGCATTCTTGTCGGATCTGCTCTTCAGGGGGGCGCGGCTCATGTTCTTCAAGGGGCTATCTGATGAAAGGTGTCCCGCCGGATGAAAACAAGCATACAGGGGCAAGCCGGCCTGCACTCGGCCAGGGTGCCGGCTATAGCCTGGAGAGGATCGGGCCACCTACATAGTCTGGATGGCGACGTTACACAAACAAGGTACAACCTGCAGGGGGGCTTGTCATGGACTCTCAAGGACAAACTTTTCGAGCGCATTTCCAACAACGGCGGGTGTGCGTTGCATGCGGCCAAGCTCATGCAGTCGAAACCTGGCTTGGTGACCCGGCACCAGAGATATTGCAGGTACCGCATGCACGCATGTTCATTCAGAGAGGCTCGCTGGTTGCCCGTCATGTGGAGATGAAGCTTTTTCTCCCGGGCGTATCGAAATGCCCTGTCGGTGCAATATTCACCCGCATTTGATGGAGGTGCCCTTTGATGGATGCTTCGTTATATGACAAGCAGCAGTCAACGATGCCTTTGATGGAGGGCTCGATTGCTTTGCACTCTCGCCGGCTCAAGATTCGATATTATGCCCACGCCTCGCCTTTGAGACGGCACAGAACGACGATACACCAAGCCATGCTCTGTTCAGCATCATCCATAAGCCGAAGCCGAGCTTCATCAAGCACGAAAATAAAGGACGGGTCCAAAAAAAAAGGAAGAAAGGGGCAAAGAGGCAATGATACCGTCTGATGTGCAATTGTCTCCATCAAGGCAGCCTAGGTAGAGCCGAGAGGACATACATATGCATAACTCATGTACCGATGAAGCAAGATGGATGCCTCTGGTACATACACATGGACCGCAGTTTGAGGTCGGTGGGAATGCAACTAGTAATTGATGACAACAGAGGCGACAAGGATGGCTTCCCTATATCGTCGAACCCTGATGGCAAGTTGGACATGGCGGATGGCCAACACACCGATCTATGGCCGCGGACCCGAGGCAGCAGGGCCCGCGGGTGCCGGTTGATGCACAGGGCAGGGCTTCCAGGGGGTCCAGGGGATCCAGGGGGTCCAGGGGCTCAAGGGGCTCCAGGGGCTCCAGACGCAGGGCTCAGCAATTTCTCGCCACGGCACGTCATGCGACCCCCCGGGGAGCCGCTTCATTACCGTGAATGCTTAAATATGTAAATATATACTACTAGTCCGGCCAGAGGTGACAGCCGCCTCCGAGTTCCCGAGACATGGCCCTTTGAACCGCTGGGTCTTTGAGGGGTGCCCCTACGAGGGTGGAGTGTGATATGGCCTCATTTCGTTGACTGTCGACACTGGAAGCTCATCCAACAAGCAGCTTGCAGACGGATGCTTCCAACAAGCAGCTTGCAGACAGATGATCTTGCATCGTAGTTGAAGACCTGGGCCCACGAGAGCTGTCCCACCCCCTGCTCTCGAGTCTCCCGTGAAGCAGTCGGGTATACTTGGTACGCCAGCGTGACACCGACTCGGCAGAGGACCGAGGGCCTTCTTATGTATGTATGTACATACATATATACATACTTGCCTTGCCGCCTCATGCCGGGGCTCGAGCCCTCGCAGTCCAGCCAAGTCACGCGTCCTCTGGCGGAACGTCGCACTGAGGCACCGCCCTGCACTGCACCGTGCCTTGCAGAGGGCGGCAACGGCCTTTCTGAGCGCTTTGCAGGACGCTGACGCGGTAGTTGCGGCGCATGTACCAAGTACGTGCGACCTCCACGACCAGCCCCTGAGCAAAAGGCAGCTTTGTGGCGGAAATTCCATCATCCAACAGCGCCGTCCTGTGCGTCGAAAGCTGCCCGTCGGTTCATGCCTGGCTTATTCCTTGGCCAGGAAGCTTTGAATTCCTTGGCCAGGAAGCTTTGAACTCCTTGGCCAGGAAGCTTCGAATGGATACAGAATGGGTTCGCGTTTCGGCACCAGGCGTCCCTCACCCACCTCTTGATTCTTTCCGGCCATCCATTGACTCGGGCCTGGTTCTGGAATGAAGAAAAAGAAACAGGCCCCCCCCTGTCGCCCTGTAGGTCCGCTGGCTCAACGTCAAGCCTTGCAGGCGGATGCCTTGGGCAGGGTTGTGTGGCGCCCCGGTTTCCCAGTCGCCCTTGACCTGCTGCGTACTGTGCACGACACGGTACTTGTACATATGGTGCTCCATATACTGCCATTGTTCAGTCTCGTCTGGGGCTGTCTTGGAGGGCATGACGAAGCCTGCATGTCCCTCGAGGGTGGTGTCTCCCCGCTCTAAACAAGATTGTGTTTATATATATATATATACATCCATATAAAATTGGAACCGACCAAGGCTTTGTGATGAATCTACTGTGCGGTACGGAGCACGAACGTTGGTCGCATATGCGATGCGAGGAACATTGCACTTACATGGCCCGTCGTGGCCCAACCACCAATACCTTTGGCCCAGGTAGCTTGCAGGTTCCCTAGTGCCTACCTAGTGCGCCAAAGAATACCGTGTCCCAGACCGAGTCTACAACGGGACGATCGGCCAGCAAGGGCGGTGATGCCGGCGATGCAAGGGGCCCCAAGACCGGTCACTTTTGGCCCCCCTGACGAGGCCCTTTTCCGACTGGCCCCAACGTGACCAATGCAGATAGAGTCTCGAAAAGGCCGCGTCCAAAGGATCGCAGCTCCAAGTCGGTGGGAGCCACTCTGGAACTCACTTGAAGAGGAAAAGCTGGGCCTCGAAGCTTGCTTCTGTTGGATGATTCCATCACTCCGCATCGCCTTGCAAAACATGTCCAAGCACTCCCCGGTTGCCTATTGCCGCATAGCCTAAATACGCCTGACCTCGGAGCATAAACGTTCAGTCTTTATCCTTTGGTGCCGGATTCATTTCCCCAGCATTGGAAACCCTTTTCCTCGCACAACTAGTATACGCAATTCTCAAGCAACTCTGCCTCCGGAAACGATGCCGAGAAAGTCGCTCCTGTCTCTAGAGGTCAACTTGAGCACTTGCACCAGGTAAACGCCCCAGACCTAGACCATTTTCGTCATTCAGACTGATTACGGTGTAGGTGCCCTGATTTTGCGCCGTCGTCCGAAGCAGAGCTTGAAAAGCACGCCAAAGACAGCATAGAGCGATGGCTGCGCGACATTGACTCGGTGGTCCTTCTCCATGCTCTGGTCCGGGTGGTGGAGAAACGTCAGTGTTGAGCAGGCAGTTTTTGCACAAGAGATGGCTGGGGGGGTGTTGCTTAAGTTGTATATCGTGGTAGGATCGACGCATTGGGGCGAAAAAGGGACGAGACTTGTCGACCTTGTTGTACAATTCTTGCCATTAGACGTGCATTGCATCATGTAAATCATGTTTCCGAGACGAGGCAGATGGCCCAAGACTGTAGTTTCCTGGCATGGCCTAGAGCGTCCCAGGCATCCCGGGTGGTGAATACCCAGAAGGGCATCCCGGGTGGTGAATAGAAAAGGACTAGGTGGATAAAAGATGAAAGCAATCATGGCCAGTTCGCGCGAAGCTCGTTCCTTTTCTCTGCATAATCTCTGCGGCGCTGCAAGCCTCAATGGGCCATCTAGTTTCGATAGTGCCGCCTCGCCGGGCAGTCTATTGGGCCAGGACGCTGGCCATGGCTCTGCCGCGTGACCGTTGGGGCCGGGGTGTGCCCTCGGAGCTCATTCCAATAGGGTGCCGGTCTGGCCAGGAGTCTGATCTGACCGAGACGTCTATCCCGCAGCGGCGTAGCCATGGTAAACCTTTTTTGCACAGGGCAGCTCCTTGTATCCATCCAGGAGCCGGAGGCGGGCGAGCTTGCCACTGCTGCCATGGGCACCAAGTATGCATGGACAATCTTGCCCAGGTCCATGGCATCCGGCACCTTGAGCCATGGTCGCACAAGGCCATCTACTGCATTAGAGGCATGCTGTCGGGCCAGTCACGGAGACTTGAGGCAAGGGAGGCGGCAGTGTGCTCTCGAGCGGCCCCTTTTTCGGTGTCAGGGGGGGCCAAAAGGGAGGTTGACGGGGACCACGGCTGTAACCACGGCAGATGAAAGAATTGGCATGGAAGAACATGGCATGGAAAATATGGCATGGAAAATATGGCATGGAAAGCACTGTCCACTGTCCAAGCAATGCTCCCTCATCCGGCCATGCCTCTCCCTACAGAGTCGGTCCAGCATCCACCCTGACGGTCAACTAAGAGCATGCTTGGAGCTCTCCGTCGCTCTCGAGGATTCTCGGCATCCACGTGCGCAGAGCAGCAGCAGAGGCCGTTGGTCCAACGTTGCACAGTCGCCGAGCCCGGTGCACTTTGACGCGGATGCTCGGCTCGGGGCAAATCCTGCATGCTCCTCCGGCGGACCCGTGAGAGATGCCGCATGCCACATACTTGGGCAGCTATCTCCCAGTACGACAGGAGAATCGAGAATGGCAAAGTTGCACGCTCCAAGCGTTGCATCGCAGTCGTGCCACGTGGAGCTTGGATATGGCCTTGCTGTTTTGGCCTTGCTGTTTTGGCCTTGCTGTGTTTTGGAACTTGGACATGAGAGCATCACGACGTCTGCTCAAGACATCCCCCTCTGCAGGGGGTGGAGCCGACACCGAGGCTTAGACGCGCAGAGTGCTGCATGACGTGCGCAAGAACCTGAGGGCTTTTCTTGTTTGAAATGAAGTGGAAAAACCGCCCGTGCCCAAGTCATGAGCGTCGACGTCTTCGGACGATGGAGGCTGTTGCCCGGTTTCGCAGACTTTGGCAACTCGGCGAGCTGGTTGCCGCCAGTGTGTCCACCATCATCCGGCCTTGGTGCCTTGTCGTACGGCGTCTCCCAGTCTGTTTCCGTCGGCCGCACAGCCAGCACAGACAGTCAGCCAGAAGCTGATGGCAATACGAGGTCATGGGCAACGTCAAGGCGTGTTGGACTCTTGCCACGTCTTTTCATGGGCAAGGCCGATGGAGTCTGCATCCTTGCGAGTCTTTTGTATACGCTTTTTTATACGCTCTTTTCGTTGGGAACGAGACGGGCGGGACAGCTTACCCTCCTGTTTGGTGGAAAAGGCCCCCGGTAGCGTGCTTTTTGAGTGAGGCGTGACCACCGGCTCGCATACCGAGTGACGGCTGGACATTGTAAACAGCGAGTGCAGCGAGGACGTCAGTGCAGCAGGACGCCAGTGCAGCAGGACGCCAGTGCAGCAAGGCCTGGTGTCTGACGGATGGCCTCCCGCGTCCCCTCAAGCTCGCCGACGAACAGAGCCTCTGCCAGCGCCACGCCATCCGATTGGAGGCTTAACCCCGTCATGATAGGGGGTGCCAGATGACCGGGCCGTGCTGCTCTGAGTGGCTTCCGGCCGGTGCATACTTGGTACATGGCTCACTGGACGGTGCCACGATGCGCGTCACCGGGACCCATGCAGAGATGGCAGAGATGCGCGAGGCTTGGCGGCCTGTCCGGTGGGGCCGGGGAGGCCGGAACGAGATGCGGTGGCCGGGGGGGTGATGGGGGGGTGATGCGGTGGCCGGGGGAGGGGGGTGATGGCGAGAAGGCGCCGGGCCGCCGCGCAGATGCTTGTTGTCAAGCCAGTTCGTGAACCGGCGGCCATGGTGCATCGCAGGTGCATGCATAGTGGTATAGTGGACGGCATTTCATCTTTACCATGTTTAGTGCCGAGGTCCAGTGAGGTCTAGATTAGAGTGCCGGGCGGCCATGCGACGACGGTCCGGCCCGGGGCGGGCGGGACCGTTTGTTTCCATGTCTAAAAATAAGCCAATTAAAAAGACCAGAGAACCGTTTGACTTGCTAGCTCCTCTGTATCCACCGCTAATTGCCTCTTGTTTGAGCGCCTCTCTGCCAGTCTGTCTCTGCCAGTCTGCCGCACGTCTCTGCACGTCTCGGAAAGGGAGGGGGCGTGCAACGACGCTGCCTGGCCCGCCCAGTCGCTTCCACCCTACCCCTGGGACTGCTACTGCCGTTGAATCGCCGATAGAAGAGGGGCGGCACTGAGGGGCGGCGCTGAGGTTTGCTGCATCGACGGCGTGGCAGCCTTGTATTATAGTGGTATGTACTTCGTACCTCGTACTCGTACCTCGCCCTGCCATCAAGCCACCCCCCTCGCGGGTGGTGGCCCTAGAGTACGTAGCGCCTGGTCCGATGACGAGACCGGTGGCTTGTTGCAAACGAGAGCGAGAGCCGAACCCGCATTGCAAGCTTGTTTTGTAGATTGCAGGCGTGCTTCCTGCCGAGACGGGCACCAAGATTCGCTGCAATCTGGCTCCGCCCATGCCGGAAGCTGGAAGCTTCCATGGCGTCGAGGCAAGATAAATTGCGAAACAAATCCAACGACACGGAGAAAAAAAGAACAAACATCAATCTGTGTCATCCGAGGGCCCCATAACAGCATCGTCACTTTTGTGACGTGGCCCAGGGCCAAGAGCATTCCGTCAGAGTACTCCACAACCTTGGTTGGCAGGGGCGTAACACACTGCAAAGAGAATCGCACAGGAGAAACAGAAACAGGCGTACTCGTTCTCGGCTTGTTGCTGCTGTTGCTGCTGTGGCAGCTGGTGCTCGCACAAGGACAGGCACGTCCCAAGAGACCGGGGCGGAAGAGTCAGGAGGGGGGTATATATACGTAGGTTGCCGTCGGACTGGAATGCCGCTTCGCCGAGAGATGCCGCTGCCGTGACTCGAGGGAAAAGAGAGGGTCAGGCGCGCAACGCTGCCCTACTTTTACCATGAGATTTCGTAGAGAGGAGGGTCTACTATGTGATTCGTAGAGAGAAAAGTCTACCATGTGATTCGTAGAGAGGAGGGTCTACTATGTGATTCGTAGAGAGAAAAGTCTACCATGTGATTCGTAGAGAGAAAAGTCTACCATGTGATTCGTAGAGAGAAAAGTCTACCATGATTCGTAGAGAGGAGGGGGGTCCGACCATGTCTCCGGCGGAGAGAGCTCCGTGACCATGGCATATTTGCCTCGGATCTCGGGGGCAATGTGCAGAAACAAGAGGGAAAAATAAGAAAGGTGCTGACGACGTCGGTGATGCAAATGTATAGGCAGGCTTGCGCGTCTGCATACATGTACGCACGTATGTACGCACGTCTGCATACATTTGCATACATGTAAGGCCATGCCGGTGGACGACGGACCCGACACAGAGCAGCCGACGCAACAACACCATGGTGATTGAAAAGCCGTCACCATCATCCGTGCGGTTGCTGGCACAATCAGACTGTCATGTCTCACAATGAAACAGCGCCAACAACGCAGGCCCCCCCCTCCATCTCTGTGCCCTTTTAATTCTTCGCACCCTCCGATGCCCATCTTCTTGCCACCCTCCGAGGCCATGTACGCGCCATGCAGGACCCTGTTTGCGCGAGTCGATGAGATCTGGCCTTTTAACCGGGTTGCGGCCTCTGGCTTCTGAGCCCCTGGATCCGCGTGACGACTGGCGACTCCAGTTCCGTCCACCAGCATTGAGGCATATGCAGCTCGGCCCCGGGATCCGATGGTCCATCTCTCTGGCGGGCCCATGTTGCCGGCCGGCCAGGTGAAATTCAAACATGATGCAAAAACGCCGCCGGGGGCGATCCAAGCATGAATCGCCAGGGGCGCATCGCCAGGGGAGCATCGAGAGGGCTGCGCCAGCGCAGCACCGTCCACTCCGGAAAAGATGCTGCAATCTGGCAAGGCCTGAACCCGGCTCGAGGCTTTGGGGCGTGTCCCGCAGTGGCCTGTCCTACATGCAAGCCCGTCTTCCCCACCCTCCAGGCGTATTCGTACATACACGTACATACGAATACATACTTCGTGGTATGCATCAAGACGGGACTTGGCCGGCCTACGTTTCCGTACTTGATGTGCCGTACTCCGTAGTTGATGTGGAAAAGCCCATGGCTAGGTAGCTGGTGCCTAGTCCAGGCCTTGTCGAGTCCAGACCAACCGGCAAGCAGCCCCCTGACCTGCCGGCTCACAGATTGGCCCGATCCGTGACAAGGTGTCGAGCCATGTATGTATATACATACTACTATTCGTACTTTGTACATACATATTCGTACATACTCGTACTTGACGCCCCAGAGCAGCCCTGCATCGACAAACTGCAGACACACGCCCCTCTCACGTCCTCCTTTGGTCTTTTCCTTGTTGCTGCGCCCCCCCTCCCGAGCATCATCACCTTGCCGTACACAGCACGCCGAATTGCGCCGTCGCCTCGTCTTGGATGGGCGGGTGTGTGGGACAGTGTATTGTTGGAGGTTTCAAAGTCGCTGGCGCTGTCTGGATGACTACATGTAGGGTTTCTGTATCCGTACTCTGCATCCGTACTCTTTCGTCTTCAAACCCCAGCCCTGTGAGGCGCTGGGCTTGTCCCTTGCCTTGGCCCAACAGTCTAACTTGCTTGGCTCAATCTTGCATCCGTCACCTGACAAGTACAACTGTTCTTCATTCTGTCTCCGACATCGTCGCTTGCCGTCTCTATAACTCGCCCGCGCCCCCCTTTCAATCTCTCTCACCTCTACCTAGCGCTAGGCTTGGCCATCAAGCAAGCACCAGTCACGTTGTCTCGTCTCGACTCTCCGTCCTGCAGCCTCTTCCAAGTCCATGACCAGAAACCCTCGTGTCATTGCGGCACTCTTCCCACCCTCGTTCTTGCCTCTTTTGCTCGCCCGTCATGAGCCGTTCCAACGAGTCAGTCGAGGTCAACCGGGGCTCCATGGCCGAGCACGAGGACTTGTAAGTGCCGCCTCCCACTGCCCTGCGTCTACAAGTTTCTCACCTCTTTGCTCGCCGCACCAGAACCAAGACGGCGCCTCGCGTCACTGTAGCAGAACAGGCGCAGCACGAAAACGAGCGTCTCCGCCGATGGTTGAACGAAGAGGAATCTCGAATCATCAGGCTATGCGCGCAGCCCCGAGTAGAGCGACCCCAGCCATCGGCGCCGACGCACACTTAGCATCGCTCGCTCACCTGTCCCCCTGTCTACGAGTTGGGGATATGGGTATTGCTTGGGGTATGTTGGACGGCGGAACGAATGACGAGATGGCTAACTGCATTGCATGGTAGGGGAGCACTGGAGCGCGTCTGTTGGTACATGCGGACCGGCATGGATAGATGGACATGGCCATAGTAGGTTGATGGCCGGAGATGGCGTGCATTGTCCAAGAAAAGCAATTGTCTTGGGTATTCGTAATGGTGTCCAAAATAGATTACAGGGTACGGCCTAGTCGAGAGATGCGAATCGCTAGGGAGCATGAGATGCACTGTGAGATGGCTCATCGATAAGACACGGGATGCGCAACAGAGGGTGGCCGGGCACAGGCTGGCGGGCTTCAATGGGCACCGATTTGAGATGGTCCGGCGCGATGCGCCAAAAGATGTTGCACAGAACAAGACTGAATCTGCTCGGCTTCCTGCCCACCAATGGCCGAGATCCGTCCATGGTGAGGTGAGGTGGCAGGAGAGCCCACGGAGTTACAAGAGTGTACGGAGTTAGCAAGTACAGTGGTTGTACTTGGTCGGTGAGGATTATAGGAGGGGTCGTAGAAGCCCAGTCCTCACCCCGTGCCTGGCAGGGGCATGGCTCTCAAGTTTGCCTCGTAGGTGTGCCTATTGGAAAATGTCAAGAGGGCTTATTCGTACTTCGTACTTGCGGTCTTTATGCAGCCAGCCGATTGACGACAAAGAGGCGGCCAGCCCATCAAGAGGCACACGTGTTTACCGTCGGTGCATCGTTGTGCCAGATGTTAAGGCAAGGTTTTAGAGCTGGTCAAGGCATATCTCCGACAAGGGTGCTGTTCGTCTGCTGTTCGTCCAAGAGTCATTCCAAGAGTCATTCGTGCTCAGTGCTGGGCAGGCACCCACAACACCCCCGTCCCCTGCATTGACAGCGCCAACACACGCCACCTCCAGTGCCATGTATGTACATACGAGTATTCGTATGGGTGCTCGGAATTGTCGATTCGCGGCCGGGCTGCTATACCTACTGGTAGGTTAAATAGACCTACACGGAGTACGGATACCTTGACCTTGTTGGCGGCCCAGGGGTCCCTTTTCCCCGCACATAAACAACTTGCTTTGCATGCTGCAGAGCGCAGAAACTCGCAGAAACTCACGGATGCATGCATTCTGAGCTCTCTACGAAGTACTAAGCTCTCTACGAAGTACTAAGCTCTCTGCCCAGCTCTCTGCCAAGGCTAGCAGAGCTTTGGCGCAACTTGGAGCACCTCCAGGACCACGCATAGCAGCACCTGTATGCCGAGGTAAATACCTGTAAAGATAGGGGACGAGAAGGCGTTGCAAAGCAGGCGTTGCAAAGCAGTCAACTGGACAAGCCGGATCTGAGGGCACCCCCAGGGTGTTGCAAGCCCAATACATGTCGCCCGACCCTGCTAGTGGCTGCCTAGCGTGAACGCCTCGGGGAGAGACCCACACATCTACAGCTCCACATCTTTAGTACCAACGGGTGTTAGACAAGTAGTGCCTACCTAACCGTAGCCTTACGGCTACCTAGTACTACTATATAACAGTATTACCCCTGAGGGTATGAACGGGTCCCAACGAGCGACTTGCCCAAGATGCTATAATCCATAATCGTACGAATAGTAACTCGTACCTACACAACCTAGAGGCCGGTAGACCCATAGATATAAGAAATACATGCCGCATGTTCTCCTCGGGTCTTTCTACGCGGGCCTCCAGTTGGCTGGAAAGCAAAGCGTCTAACCAAGTCCTTGTATGATAGGACTCCTCCCTCGACGGACCGCGTGGCGACACAAGACCAAGGCTCGGCTCCGTCGGATCTTCGTCAATACACCGTTTCGGTACCTTTGTGGTCCGGCGCGGCAATGGGCAAAAAGCTTGGCACGATGCTAGTATCCGTTATGCTACTACTACTTCGTACTACCTACGGATACATACATACATGTGCATACGTTTCGAGGCCAAGCTCGAGGCCGGGTAAAGATGGCTTGGCTTTGGTCCGGCCGGGGAACAAGGAGCGGGGAGCAACAATCGACAGGGCGTGATCTTGTGCATGTGCGTGCGCGCATACGACATGTATATGTACATCTGTCGGTAGGTACAATTCCGTCACCATAGAGTCCAGTCCATTCTGAAGCGGGACGAGCCGATGCCATCTCTACTCTCTACCTAGAGAGGTACCCAGGTATTTGGCGACCGACTCTCTAGATCACGGTGCCCGTTGACTGTTTAACAGCGTGCGGGTCTTGTGCCGCTGACTTGAGCGAGGTACCCCGTACAGTGTAAATGCGCGGGTCTTGTGCCGCTGACTTGAGCGAGGTACCCCGTACAGTGTAAATGCGCACTGCTATCCACACAGTAGACGCCCTCAAGGTTCTCGCTCTTCCGGTCCACGATGCTGCTCTCTCCCCGCACCTCCTCCATGCTCGGTCGACCGGTTCGCCCATCGCCTTTCTGGCTCCACGACGGAGTTGCCAACCCCCAAAGCACGGTGAGACGCATCTCGACGGCAAGACTACGTACTAGTAGGACCGATCGCGCAGGGCACACGGCATCTTGCCCTGGTCTTCCGTCGGGACCCCCGTTTGCGGAGGTGCCTGGATATTGCAGCAGCTCCTCCAAAGCCACATCTTGGGCATTTGTCGGCGCGCCAGTGACGCTGGTCTCGTCGCGGCTGCATGACAAGCGGCACACCGCAACATGTCGCTCGGGTCCCAAGTACCAATGAAACGAGCACATCGTCCTCGTCGGACGCCACATGTGCCGGCCGACAGCTGCCAAGAAGTTGGTGCCACAGCTGTGGCCTGCTCTGCCATTCACCAGCACCAGTTCCATATGCCACGGCTCTTGAGTCCCGTTTTGTCAGCAGCTAGGACGCTTGAGCCGCAACTGTCAGATACTACCGCTGCCGCCATACCCTCCCGCCATCTCACTGTCCAGCGCACTCAGCTTGCTTGCTTTCCGTCAGACTGATTGACCCGTGAGACCATGACCAAGCTCGCTTGCGCCTCTTCATGGGCTTTCCAGCGACCCCTCTTGGCTTTTTTCTTCTAGGCCGCTGCCATGTACCGTCGTGTCCGCTCAGGACATCTGTCTCAGTCGTCTTCGAGTCAGCCATTTGTTGGTCCTACTCTGGTCCCTTCTTGCTCCTCCTCACTCCTTCCTCGACTATAAAGGTAGGACCCCTCTCCAGGGCCTCTCCTGCCCAGAGTTTTCCTCAAGTCTCCCTGAGCCTGCCATTGCATCCTGCTTCATACAATTCATCCTCAACACACCAGAGTTCAACTTCAGTCGCAGTTCCTCTACCGGACCACCCACAATTCCTCATGGCGCCCACCTCCAACCACTCCCTCACCGTCAATGTCGGCAGCAGCACCGAGTTTGTCGTCCAAAGCCCCTCCTTGTGTCTTCTCTTGCTGACCCGCCCTTCTCTGACTCGTAGCTCTACCGACGCGTCGTCCGATAGCGGCCCGCACGTCTCCGGCGACGACATCCAACGCTGGTTGGATAGTGCTGGACCGTCGGTCGTCGGGCTGAGCCTCATTCGCCCCAAGTCGCCGTCACTCCCGAAAACGCCTACCAATCCTTTATAGGTTTGTGACCCGGAATCCCGTGCACGAGGCGTGTTGACAGCAAGGCACGTCCACACTCAGCTGCGTGCTGGCGACGCATTGCGCACAACCCCGGGTGGGAGGTGCCGGCTCACGTTATCGCATCTGTCAAATGGCTGCCATACAAATACAAGATTGATTCTTGGGTACCTGCATCACGTTCCCTAAGACCGTCCCTTTCTGCCTCGGAACTGCCTTTTTGGTTAGGGATGATGCTGCAGTTTCATGGGTACGCGTCGACAGAAGTCCGTCTGCCAACTAGCATCCACATCCGATGTGTTGCTCTTGTCCACCGCCTCGAAATGGCCCCACTGGCGTCTTCAAGTATCGAGGCCCGTCGTCTGAAGACGAAATTTGGGCGTAAAACACTTCAAATCCTTTGGGAGACACGAAGGCTCGACGGCTGGTGGAGCGCAGCCATGCCAACTTGGATGAGAGCATGGCAACTTGCTTGACCTGCCAAGACTAGAGCTCAGGAGTAGCACAATACAGTATGTACGAAGTACACGACTCCACATGGCGGGCTTCTCGTGCAGGGTGTGGAGCACTTTTCTTGTCAAAGTTACTGCTCTACGGCCTGTCAACCTATTCGAGCGAGGAAAGACGGACTTGAGTCTGGTCTGGACCGCCTTCGGAGGGTTCAACATCAACAAGGTACCGACTCTGGCATAAAATATCAATGTCAACTGACAGATGTATGTGTAGATTTTACGCCCATACTGCGCCAGTTCCTCGACCCGGACCGCATCCCCGTACCCCGTACCCATTCCCGGTTAGTTGCCGGCCGTGTCTTCAAACTCCCGGCGGATATGCCGGCTCAGGGGTCCTGTCCCCGGGACACAGGCGATGTGTCACTGCGGCACGAGGACCTGACGCCGGCAGCCAGAGCCAGCCCCGGGCTATTCCCACATGATGGTGTAAGTCATTGCCTCACTGGGCGTCATCGTCTCTCCACGCAAGCATCCCGGCACATCTGCCCCGTTATGTCGCGCATCACCTCATCTCCGCACTTGGTGATTGGCAGGGCCGTGCGTGGCGCAGGGGGGGGGATGGCGACACGGAGATGAGGCCGAAATTTGAATCAAGGCCGGCGAGGGTTCCGGAACATCCCAGCGGTTCACGTGGCGTGCGAGACAGGGGGGCGTGGACCGTCTATTGCGTCTCTGCTTGGTACTCGAGATTTCTTGGCGATGCTGCGGCGCGCTCGGGTGACGGCCGATTTGCGTGCTCGTGAGATGACAGATGCGATGATGGCGGGTTTTATACAGTGTGTACGAGTAGGGTAGGCTGCTTGATGTTTGGGGTGGCAAGATGGAGTCAAAGTATCAGTTGGAAGTTGGAATGACCATGAAATCGAGAAGCAGCATTCTGGAACAGGACAGCTTCTTCCATCGTACGAAGTAGAGGTACATACATAACTCGTACGAATATGTATGTACCTATATGTACCGTGCGGTCGTCTTGGGGCGGGCCACTGAGTTTTGGCCTAAAGAATTAGTGTTGTGCTACCGTAATTGACTTTCTTTCCACGATAGGGCATGGCCGTCGGATACTTTTGCGGGGGTTTCAAGCTGCTGCGCACAAAGCAAATGGACGACAGGACACATGACACACGACGATACAAAATGCCCTGTCGATGGGGTTTGACCCGATGGCGTGCTTCTGGTTAACGAAGCAGTTGACAATAGAGAACCCTCCCGACCGATATTACCCTTGTCCACAAAGCGCGCCGTCGCGAGTGGGTTCTTGTCGAGCACGCAATCCGTCAACATTTTATTAATACCAAGAAGGCTCCTTCCTCGCCGGACTTGATTGCTGGTCTCTCAGCTCCTTGATTGGTGCCCATGCATGTCCTCGCAAACTTCAGCCGCTCGCCCCCTCTTCCATTTTGCGCGGCTTTTCCAACATTCACATCCACACACAATTCCTCCAGCAAACAAGCATGGCGCAACAACCGCCCTCGTCGTCCGACGACAACGACGCGTCGTCGACGGCCCACGCGCCCAACAAGCACCATGTCGAGGCCAAGACGCGGGAGCCCTCGCACGACGACGCAGAGGGCCTCGTCTTCGCCCAGTCCGACTTCCTCAAGCGCTCCCTCTCGGCCCGCCAGGTTCAGATGATTGCCATTGGCGGCACCATTGGCACCGGCCTCTTCCTCGGCACCGGCAAGTCGCTCGCCACCGGCGGCCCGGCCTCGATCCTCCTTTGCTACTTCATCATCGGCGCCATTGTCTTCATCACAATGCTGTGCCTGGGTGAGATGTCGGCCTTTATCCCCGTCGCCGGCAGCTTCTGCACCTTTGCCGGGTGAGCCGCGTCCCCGCCGGACCCGTCTACGAGTTGGGACGGACCGCTGACCTGCTTTGCATAGCCGCTTCGTCGACGACGCCTTTGGCTTTGCCCTCACCTGGAACTACTGGTTCAACGACGCCGTCTCCACCGCCGCCGACCTGGTCGCCCTGCAGCTCCTCCTGCAGTACTGGACCGACAACTTCCCCGGCTGGGCCCTCAGCCTCGTCTTTCTCTTCATCCTCATCGCCATCAACGTCATTTCCGTCGGCGCCTATGGCGAGCTCGAGTACTGGCTGAGTCTGCTCAAAGTCATTACCATTGTGGTGAGTGGGCCGACAGCAAAGACTCGACCGTCGCTGATGCCCTGCCCCGCCGCCAGGCCTTCATCATCGTCGGCATCGCCGTCAATGCTGGCGCCAATCTCGAGGGCCGCTACATTGGCGGGGAGAATTGGCGCCTTCCCGGTGCCCCCTTTGTCGGCGGCATCGGTGGCTTTGCCTCTGTATTCGTGACGGCCTCTTTTGCGTGTAAGTCGGCCCCGGCCCCGGCCCCTCCCCGGCCCCTCCCCGTTGCATTCCCCGAGGGCCCCCTTGCATTCCCCGCGGGCCCCCTTGCATCGTCCGTGTGTCCTGACCGTGTGCGAACCAGACGGCGGCACCGAGTCCATCGCCATCACGGCCGGCGAAACCAAGAACCCCACCAAGAACATGCCCCGCGTCGTCAAAAACGTCTTTTGGCGGATCCTTCTCTTCTAGTAGGTGCCGACGAGGGAACGCTTGTGACTCGACGACACCCACTGACCGCCTCGGCCGCAGCATCCTCTCCATCCTCCTCATCGGCCTCAACGTCCCCTACACCTACCCGAACCTCAACTCCAAGAACACGCGCACCTCGCCCTTTACCATTGTCTTTCAAATGACGGGCGCCCGCGCCGCCGGCAGCGTCATTAATGCCGTCATCCTCACCAGCGTCCTGTCGGCCGGCAACCATGCCCTGTTCGCCGCCGCCCGGCTCCTATACACGCTCGCCATGGAGGGCCATGCGCCTCGAGTCTTCGCGACGCTCAACAAGAAGCAGGTCCCCTGGGTCGCCGTGCTTGCCTCGAGCGCCATCGCCGGGCTCTGCTTCGGCTCGAGCTTCATCGGGGCCGGCCAGCTGTGGAACTGGTTGCAAAAGTAAGCCGCCCCTGGATTCTCGAGGCTCCTCTTCTCTTCCTGGCAAGCACCCGTGTCTGACCGAGGGCCTAGCATCGTCGGTGTCTCCAACCAGCTCAGCTGGATATCCATCGGCATCGCCTCCATCCGCTTCCGCGCCGGCCTCGAACGTCAGGGCAAGACGCACCTGCTCCCCTTCCGCAACTGGACTTATCCCTGGGGCCCCTGGATCGCCGTCATTCTCAACTGCTGCCTGGTGCTTGTGCAAGGGTGGAGCTGCTTCAGCCCCAAATTCGACCCTGTGAGCTTCGTGAGCTTCTACATCGAGCTACCCATCATGCTCATCATGTACCTGGGGTGGAAATTCTTCAAGCGGACCAGGTTGGTCGGGCTGGACGTCATGGACCTGGAGACGGACGTCCATACCGCCGACGAGCAGGTGAAGGAGAAGAAGGGGTGGCAGAAAAAGGTCAAGAACGTCGTCTCTTGGATATTCTAATGTTGTATGCTAGTTGCCGTTTACGAGACCCATGATTTTAGCGTCTTGACATTCAAGATCATCTACCTAATACATACACAAGTGCATACGCACAAGACGGCATCTTTGCATGCATCGGCGCCCTCTATCGAAAGCAAGTCCGATATACGCTAGCCTGGCCTTTAATAGATATTTATAGATAAACTAGATAACAGTCGCGAATATATAAGACGCATTGTAGGCCATCACGATTCGATTTCTGGCGTTGGGATCCCGCCTGCGATGGACACGGCCCCGCAGCGGCCCGCTCCGCATTCCCGGTTCCGGAGCTCGGTCACCCAGCATCGCCACGTGGCCTAGGGAGGAGAGTCTTTTAACGGTATTCCCGACCATTTCCACGGAATGATGGGCTGTTCGGAGTGTTTCTGCTGTTCTGCCCGCCGATATCTTAAACCTTTTTGTGCTCAGGAGCGGAGAGCAGGCCATGCTTGTCGACTATAGGCTGTGACGGGGTTTGAATAAATGTACAAAGCACATCCTTCAAAAAGCTTCAAAAATAAGCAGGTCACTCACTGTGTGACGTACTTGGTAGATTGAGGCACTATGGATCGAGTCCCGGAGGTAGTAGTAGTAGTATGCCTCATATTGCGACTGGTCGACCAAGGGGGGTGTGACTCCTGTAGGGGCGTGCGTGCCGTGCTTCCCGGCCTATATGCCATGAGCTAATACATATGTACATATATCTCACGATAGCCTTCATCCACGGTGTACAGGACGACTGAAATGCACCACGTCTCAGGGGTGGGGGCAGATGTTCGTACCGTGTCACACAGAGCACAAGAGACACGAACCATGGAAGCGAGGTTATCACGGTGTACCTCGTCAAGGTGCGAGGTGTAAACATAGCCGAGGAAATAAGAAGGGTGCTTGTTCCCTGCTAGCAGTATTCCCTGCTGGGACATGCAGATGTATGTATATATGGCTGTAGTTGACAGGTCGTGCCGGGAGCTGGCAGGACGCTTCGGCATCATCTCGATTTGTACTCCGTATTCGTAAACGATTATGACATGGCGGCCTGCTCAAATGCTGCCTGTCGGCGGCGTCGATGAGGCTTGTGCATGCTCGGGGGCATGGCCGCTCGGTCACGGTTTCCGACGTGACGGGTCCAATATGAGGCAGCGATGCCAAGGTGGGCGTGATGATTTCACATGGACGACTGATGAAGACGGATCGCATGTCGATTTCAAAGAGTTGTGACGAACAGGCCGAGAAGAGATGGTCCATTGATGAGGCTCTACGAAGCACGGCGGGGCGAATAATGTTTGAGGATGAGGGCATCGTGCCGTACCTACGATGTACAGTGCTGGCACGGTGCGCTTTGGGCTTTTATTTCCAGTGCGTGCCCAACCGCGCCCGGGCCGCTGACACGACGGCTAATGGCTAATGCATAATGCGGGGGCGTTCGTTGGGCGGGCAAATCATCAGCCAGCGCCACCTCTCCTCTGCGACGTGCTTGCATAGTCGAGTCTTTGCTCCCTTGAGCTCTCGACCATTCACGAAAGCAGAGAGTGGAATTCGTGGGGAATTAGACTTGAAAGAAACGGTCCCGGCGCTGTCTTCTCCCGCACAGTGTGCACAGCATGCATACGAGCACAGTGCGCACGGTCCGTCTCGGGAGCAGCGAAACTTGTCCCACCTGCAGGACCCTTGAAGATGCCTCCTTCCCTCCCGTCTTGCAGGTCGTGGCCTCCCAACAAGAGCGGGTGCAGTCCGTGAGACCCTCCACCTCTGCCCTCCGTCCATCCTCTTCTGTCTAGTGCCGAGTACGGATGTTTTGTCTAGTCCAGGCTAGACTTGGGCGCCTCCGCTTTTCCTCCTCCTTGTCTCTTCTCAATCGCCGCTCTTCTCAAGCCAACTGCCGCTTGGCCTGCCTGGCCTCCGAGCGGTACCAAGACGACGCCGACAAGCGACAGCCAAGCCTCACGAGTCGATCCGCCGTTCCGTGTCTCGACACCCGTTCATGTCCACTGCCAGCCGCAGTCCTCGCCGCAACCGCAACACGGTCCAGCACGCAGGTAGTTCCTCTCGACGAGGTTCCGCCGCTTCATGGTGCAGTGTCGGCCACGACAATCATGACCCCGCGCCGCCCTTCGTGTCCGGGTCCAAGCCGGCCACGCGCCTCCTCCCGGGCGACGGCCTTGGTTTCCACATGGTGCGTCTGTCGCTTTCGTCTACTCTGGTCAGTGTACTGACTCGCATTGCCGACTCTAGATGCGATCCGAGGCAGATCAAGGGGGCTTCCCTCTCTTCATCTCCCACTCCCCCGTGACCCACGGCAGTCCTCCGCATCCTGCACCGTCGACACCTCCTCACGTCCAATCCACTGCCTATGCGTTACCCGCAGCTTCAAAAGTCTCTGGGAAGAGCAAGCTGCCGCCCCGAGCCAAGCCAGACATCCCCCATGACGCTCCCGACCAAAGCCACCCCCAGCAATGGCCTACGCAGGAACAGCAACACCATGAAGATGCCCATGACAAGTCCGGCACCCAGCGCAAGCAGGTCTGTGCCTTCTTGCCTTAACCACCCCCCCCCATCTTCACATGACCAATCTCGAGGCCACACAATTGCCCGCTAAACTGTCGTCCTAGCGCACCCGCAACTCGCGCATCAAGTGCCACGCTTGCGGCACCGGCGAGACGCCCGAATGGCGTTGTGGCCCCGACGGTCTCGGCACTCTATGCAACGTATGCGGCCTAGTCTTTGCCAAACAGCAGCGCCGTCGATCGGGAGCTTGGCAGTACTAACGAGATGACGAACCCCGAGAGGACACCAATACAGCAGTAGGGACCAAGGCCAAGGTCGCACGCCCATCTTGGGACCGGTGCACGCTCTGCGACCCGATCCCCAACCCGAGCTTCGAACCACAGACACCGACATGCCCATGGCACGTGGGTATACGGCGTAAATGCAACGCCGCCTGGAATCCGGTCCCCCAGAACAGGCCTCGCCGTCTTCTCCCAGGAGAGCCGCGCGAGGCAGAATTGAAGCTGTAGTCGTCCAGCTGTAGTCGTCCCGCGCTGTAACTCCCGCATGGCTCAGGCAGGCTCCTCAAACACCCAAATGAGAATCATTGATTCCCCAGGCCCTCGCACCCCCAGCCGGCGCCTCCTGACATCTAAATCATGACGCTATCCCCGGGGCCAAGCTTGGTCGTCGCCTCGGCGCCCATGATGAGCCTCGTTTCGTTACATGGATAGAATTCAGCCCCGCCTCTCCATCGCGGCCTCCTTGCATGCCGTACGGACGTCGGATAATGGAGTTCTCCCCACTCACACGCGTCGTCCCGCGACGACAGAAAAACGCACATCATCGACGCGCCACATCCATTACATACATGGCTCCCAACGCTCCCTCATAAAACACTCGGCTCGGGCACTCGCTCCCACTCGCACGGGCTCGTCGGCCAACCGGCCCCTCGCTTTTTCTCGCTGCCGACGCCCGAAAGGACAAGACAGAGCGGACGGCTCAGGGTAGGGTGGGAGAGAGAGCGAAAAGGCGGAATCTGTTTGCTGCTGCTATTGCATCACCACAATCGTCTGCTGCCGCGTGCTCGGCCTGCCCACTGCCCATGATACGTTTCCCATTCTCTCCCTTCTTCTCATGACAGCACAGGCGGGCATGACATCTCGCCCCTTCACGGCCGCGGCCACGGACCACATCTCCTCCCGGCCCGTTGCGTAAGTCTAGAAACCGCCTCCCTCCTCTTCCCTCCCGTGCCCGCATCTCCGGCTCTGCTTGGCTGCATGCGTGCATGTGCTAACTTGGCCGTCGCACGCAGGTGCCTCCACTGCCGTCAGCGGCGCTCGTACTGCTCCAAGGAGAAGCCGAGCTGCTTGCGATGCCGCGATGGCGGGTTGGCGTGCGTATACGAGGGGGCGAGGAAGATTCTTGTCAATGAGACGTGAGTATTGCGCCCCCCTTCCCTGGATATATTGTACCGGAGGATTCACGTCTTTTTGCTAGTTATCTGAGGCAGCTCGAGGCAAAGGCCAAGGCTCTTGATGGTGAGACTCGTCTTTGATTCTCCTTTATCCGTTCGCCTCTTCCTTTCTCCCCCCGCGCTGTCCCTCTCGATGATCTTCAGGCTTGGGAGTTCATCCGTCCGTTGACATTCGGCAGCCGCACTCGCTCAACCGAGTGAGTCAGCTGGCGATGGCACCCGAGACCAGAACGCGACGCTCGACGGAGACGAGGACTTTAGCGACGAGCAGCCCTTGCTCGAGCCCTTTACCCAGCTCAGCCTGGACAGGCCTCTGACCAGTAAGCCCCCTGTCTCTCTCTCTCGCTCTCTCTGTCTCTCTGTTTCTCGCGCCCATCTAGGAGCTTACACGGGGCATCAACCAGGTTTCCAAGGCCCGGCCTCGTCCGACAACTTCCTGCGCAACGTGCGCAAGCTGTCCGGCCTCTGCAGCACCGACGCCAGCCTCGACGACGCCGCCGACGCCAACCTGTACGAACCAGACGCCCTGCCCTCGAGGCCCCACCAATCCCTGCGGCCGCGCTCCCGGCTGCCGCCCGTCGACATGGCGCGGCGGCTGTTTGCGGCGCAGTACATGTACATTGGCACCATCTTCGCCTTCACCGACCCCGGGGACTCGTTTGAGCGCCTCCTGGCCGGCGCCTATCACCACCGCGGCGGAGCCCCCGACCCCCGGGACCGCGACGGGTGTCTCGCCCGCGCAAAGGTGCTGCTGGTCCTGGCCTTTGGCCAACTCTACTCGGTCAACCAGTGGGTTGGGTTCCGCAGGCCTCCCGGGTTCGACTACTTCACCGATGCGCTCAACCTGCTGCCCGAGTCGCACGAGGCCGGGTCGATTCTGTGCGTCGAGACGCTGGCGCTGGCGGGCTATTTCATGCAAAACATGAACCGCCGCGACGCTGCGTTTCAGTACGTCGGCAGGGCCCTGCGCATGGCCATTTCGCTCGGCCTGCATCAGGAGGTCAGCCCCGGAGCCGCCACCGCCGGGGCCGGGGCCGGGGCCGGGACGGGGGAAACGGCGGCCGGAGGCGATGACGCTTCGGCGCGCGAGCACCGGCGGCGCGTGTGGTGGTCCGTCTACAGCCTCGACCGCATCCTGTGCGTCAAGTCGGGCAACCCCATCACCATTCAAGACGACGACATCGGCGTCGACCAGCCCTCGCCGCTGCCCGGCCAAGACGACCCGAGCTACTGCCCGGCCGTGGTGCTGCGCCATTACACGCAGCTGTCGCGCATCCTCGGCCAGATCCACATGACCATCTACCGGCGGGCCGGCGCCGACGCGCCACCCCGGTCCGGCCGCAGCCTCATGGCCTCGGTGCAGAGCATCATCCTCGCCCTGTCGCGCTGGAACCGCGAGCTGCCGGACCGCCTGCGCTTCGAGCCGGCGCGCCAGAGCTTCAGTCGCGAGAGCGTCGGCGCCCTCGCCCACTACTTCTTCTGCATCAACATGACGGTCAGGCCCCTGTTCTTCCACATTGTCCAGCGGCGCCTGCGGGCGGTTCGCAATGCAGGGCCCGGGGAAAGGGAAAGGGACTGGAAGGAGGGCCTTTCGCATACAACGGTCAGGGTCATTAACATGTGCATTGGCGCGGCGCAGGACACCATCAGCATGATGGGGATTGCCTCTCAGCGGGACATGGTTGGTGAGTGTCTCCGTCTCTCTTGCTTTTACTTGTTGAATCGGTGTCTCTCATGCCCGAGACAAGTACGTTTAAGGAGAGCAGAGGCACCAACTGACACCAAATGCGTCTTCCAGCAACCTACGGCTACATGGACGGAGAACACATCTTCTCGGCCACCATTGTCCTCGTCATGGTCTGCGCAGCCTTCCCAGCCACGCCGGCCAACAGCATGGCGATGAAGGCCGGCCTCGGCCTGCTGCGCAGTATGGGCGAGCGCGGAAACAGCCACATGGGCGCGCGGCACGAGCTGCTCGTCCACCTGCACGCCAGTCTTCTCGACCACCATCACCGCCATCATCACCACCAAAAGTCTAATTTCCTTTCCTTTCCTCCAACCGCGATGCCGCCTCGGCAGCAGCAGCAGCAAGTCCCGCCCGGCGGCGTGAGCGAGGCGCTGGCCACCTTCCCCGCCGTTGACAACAAGGCCCTCGACGAGCCGTTTCACGACGAGAGCATCACCACGGGCATGGACTTTGGTCTCTGGGAGGAGTGCTTCGCCTACCCGGCCATGGACCTCGATCTTGACCTGGCCCAGCGCGCGGCGGCGGCGGCGCACCACTCACACGGCGGCGGCGACGCCTCGGCCAACGCTCACCAGCCCGGCTTTTTCGAAGGCCACGATTAAATTGCCAAGCTCTGTCTTTATGCCAAGCTCTGTCTTTACGGGTGAAGTTGTCCTCGGCAGAAATAAACAAAGGACCCGCCCAAGACAGTGGGCACTACTGTACCCCTAACCCTAAGACTCTGCGTGTAAAGCATAGTGTCGGACCTGGAACGGCTTAAACCGTCAAGTTTCAAACAATCTATGCATATCCGTGCAAGCCTTTTCACCCCGAGAAGCGTCCACGAAACTGTCGGGGTCGGAAATGCCCTCCGCTCGCACAACTCCCCCGCCCCATGTCCGAGGTGTAAGGAAAGAAGAGAATTCGGACTTTTGTCCATCGCACCGCAGCAAGGGGCAAAGTTAATTTCCCCCCTGGTCTTCCTGCTGCCAAGGATGAAATAATCTCACATGCACATATACCCGACTCGAGATTGGTGACTCAGGGATGACAGGCGGACAGGCAGAGGCAGAGTCAAGCAACAAGACAGGAAGTCTAAACAGGAACCCTTGCAGTCCTGCTGGTAGGAAGAGGAGGGATATATTACATATATGTGCATACGTACATATATAGTCCTTGGCTTGACCGGCTCGTTGTTTATCTGCCGTCCACTGCCTCGTTTGTTGCCAGCTCGGCGCCGCTCTCCGACTCCTGCCGAAATCCTATCCTCTGGTTTTATAGTTGCGGCTCTGCTGGCGAGACGCGAGGGAAGAGCGACACTCCGCAAGCCATGGACGCCTCAGACGGCCCAACAACGTGCATGGCCGCCCGACAAGACGGTGAGGAGGACCGGCCCTCGGCCACGGGCGCGGCCGTCGTGTCCCGGAAAGCCTCGGGCTCGTCCTCTGGGCCGGACCCGCGCCGCCGAGCCCCGGGACAGCCGGGCCCGGACAACGACCCCCCTCCGGCGCTGGACCCGGAAGCGGAGCGGCGGCTGCTCCTCAAGCTCGACGCCTTCTTCGTGCCCATCATGATGCTCCTCTACCTGACGTGCTTCCTCGCTCCAACATTGGCAACGTGCGCGTCGCCGGCATGCCCGAGACCGTCGGGGCGTCGACGCACCAGTTCTCGGTTGCCGTGTCCATCTTCTACGCCACCTACGTCGCCTTGGAGCCCCCCCTGGACCGTCATATGCGCCGGCTGACGCCCCGCCTCCTCATCACGGCGCTCTGCGTCGTGTGGTCCCTCGCCACGGCCCTGACGGCCTGCGTCAGCTCCGTGGCCGGGCTCTACGCCGTGCGCCTCGTGCTGGGCGCGACCGAGGCCGGCCTGTTCCCGGGGCTGAACCTCTACCTCACCGACGTCTACAAGCGCGACGAGCAGGCCACGAGCGTCTCGTACCTGTTCGTCTGCGCCGCCGTGGCCGGCGCGTTTGGCGAGCTGCTCGCCTACTCCATCCTCAAGATGGACGGCGTGGGCGGGCTGCCGGGCTGGCGCTGGGTCTTCCTCATCGAGGGCCTCGTCAGCATCCTCGTCGCGCCCGTCGTCTGCTTCGGCCTGCCCAACGACGCCTTCGAGGCCTACTTCCTCGACGCGGGCCAGCGCGCCATGATGAGGGTGCGCGCCGGCCAGCTGAGCGCGCTACATGGGCAGCGACGCCTTCTCGTGGGCCGAGGTGGCCATCGCCCTGCGCGACCCCAGGCTCTACCTCAGCGCCGCCGTCCACTTCTGCCAGGACGTGCTCCTCTGCGGCTTCAGCACCTTCCTGCCCTCCATCATTGTCAGCACGGGCTACTCGGCCATCCAGACCCAGTACCTCAGCATCCCCGTCTACCTCTTTGGCGGCGCGGCCTTCCTCCTCCTCGCCTATCTCTCGGACCGCACCCGTCTGCGCGGGCCCTTTGTCTTTCTCGCAAACGTCCCGGGCATCGTCGGCTACATCCTCATCATCTGCCCGACGTCCAGCCCCGTCAAGTTCTTCGCCACCTTTCTCTGCGCCGTTGCCGTCTTCACCGGGCCCGGCCTCAACCTCACCCTGCTCAACGTCAACGTCGCGCCCCATTATCGCCGCGCCACCGCCATCGGCGTCCACTTGAGCATCGCCAACTCGGCCGGCATCCTCGCCGGCCAGGTCTACCGCACGCCCCCCCATCTCCTCGGCAACGCCGTCTCCGTTGCCGCCCTGGGCCTGTCCCAGGTCTTCATCGTCCTCAACTGGCTCTACCTGCGCCGCTGCAACCGCCAAAAGGCCCAAATCGCCAGTGGCCACGTCAAGGACCAGAGGAGGGTTCGCACTGGCGATCGGGAACTGGATTTCAAGTACCACCTGTAGTCGTTGCTATCAACAATCACCATGCTCGCTCGTCCCTTGCCTTTTGCAAGCCCCATAGTGGCAATCCCACGACAAACAACGAATTCATCGCTCTGGTTCCTCGCTCTGGTTCCTCGCTCTGGTGTCCCAGAGACGACTTCCTGCGCCTCGTCCGTGCTCCCTGTGTGGCAAACCCAACGCCATTTCCTTCCAACAAAGTCTGACATTGATAGCAATAGCTCTTTTCCCTCCATTCTATCGCCCTGCTTTTCAAGCTGTTCATTCGTGATCCCATCGTGGCACATTGTCGTAAATGCTCGTTTCCAAATCATCAGTCCCAACTCATGCTCGTCTCCTTCACTTGGCTCGGCGGGGCTTGGCGAAGCCGCCCCTCACCATCCGCCTGCCGGTCAAAAGATGATGTCTCAGTCAGGGCCCGCCCACCGGATGGCTTACGACTGCGAGTCGATGAAATGCAAGTCGAGGCTCTCGTAGTTCCATAATGAAGCCAAGTCTCCCAGCTCCTGCTGGGTGATGGTGCCAAATTCGACTGGCCGATACATGTCTTCCGTGGGCGGCGTCATGTTGAGATATGGTGTCGAGTGAGCATACTCATTCATGCTCATGTGGTCGACGGGAGATGCCGACATGAAGACGGAACCATTGATGCTCATGCCCCCCCCATGTGATGACGCAGTCGGGTAGATGAGCGGTCCGCTGGGGCAAATGCTGTCCGCGGGTGACGCCGAGTGAGGGCTGGGTGTGTGAGGCAAGAGGATATCGTTTTGGTGTGGTATGCCGTTGTACGTGACGTACGACTCAACAGAGCCTGGGTCGCTGGCCATGGGCGGCTCGGCTGGGGGCCCGCCCGGCGGTGTCGTGGCCAGCCCTCCCGCCCGGGAGATGCTCGCCAGACGCCCGTCTCCTGAGGCGTGACGGGGCGGCACCGTCGCCGCTGGCCTCCTCACTCGCTGTGAGACGCGGAGGAGGAGATCGTGCCACGCCTTTGCAGCTTTTGTGTCATTCTCGAGGCGCTTCAGCATCGCCAACGCTCCGTCGACAGCGCCAAGAAGGTCATGACGGCGAGGGGTGCTGCAGTCCTCGTCATGCTGAAGCACCGAGCAGAGGACGGCGGCGTTGTCAAAGATGCAAAACAGCACAAAGTGGAACTTGGCGTCCCTCGGATAGACGTGGTTGAAGAAGCGGTAGAGGGCGCCCATGAGCCTCAGGCAATAGTCGATGCCGTCGCTGCGGATCCCGAGTTCGTGCGGGGGCGAGTTTGCCGTCATGGGCCTTGCCAGGTACGCGCGGATGGGGTCGAGAAGCATGGACAAGGCCTTGGTGTGGAGATGGTGCCGATGCAAGACAATCCACGGCCGCTGCGAGTCGGCGCTCTTATCGGGGTTTTCGAGGGCGAAGTTGGCGGGGAATTTGCTCATCCACGCTTCAACGATGCTCTGGTACTCTCTGACGTCGGTGGGACTGACGACGTGTTTGAGAAGACCGAAGCGGCGAGACAAGTGGGTGATGAGTTCCGACTGCAGCTTCATGTGCATGAGAGGCGACGGAGAGTAGCCTTCGAGCTTGAGGCTGGGCAGCCCGACCTGGCACTCGGAGCGGTCGATGATCATGGGGCGAGACAACAGGGCCGATATTTGCCTGGCAAGAGGCGTCAGAGGCTGCCGTTTGACGCAGCGCGTGCGGGAAAGCATACCAATCCCAGGTGTCGAGGATGCACCAAACTCTTCTGCGCATCTCGCGGTCAAACTCGGACACGGGCCCAGAGACGGGCTCTTGATGGATGCCTGGTGGCGGTCAGCCATGGCAGAGAAATGGTGCCCGAGGGCAAGCTGACCCAGCTCCTGTGCTTCCCTGATGGCGGCACTCAGGACGTGCCAGCACTCGACAAAGCGGGCCTCGGACTTGTACCAGTAGCAGGAGTGCAGCAAGGACTGAATGTTCAACAGGTGGTTGTTGCCGACGGGGATGACGCTGTGCAGCTCGCGGGCGGCATTGTGGTACTTTGCAGTAAGCTCCTGCGTCGTCGCGCCCAGGTCCTGCTGGAGCTTTCGTTGCAGCTCGGGGTCAGCGTACTGGGCGGAGCAGGCGCAGACCATGAGGAGGAGACAAGTCCACTGAAGGCCGAGGGGCTGGCTGGCCGAGCTCATGGCCCACCAGTCGCGGTATTCTTGGAGGAAGGAGGGAGGGTAGATGATGTAGTAGTGGTAGTTGACATTGTCCAAGAAGTTTTGAACGAGAGAGTCTGGACTCGTCAGCGTGCCAAGAGTCGTCGACGGGGGCGACTGGCGGGCTCACCAGTGTAGGGTCGTGGAGGCAGAACCTGGAGAGTGCGCTTGAGTTGAGGGCACGAGTCCGAGCCCATTTTGTACTGCGTTTGCTGCTTGGCAGTGGCCTTGGTTCTCCGCTATAGGGGGCTGCCGGTCAGACGAGAGACATGGCGGCGGCATCATGTGCGACGTCTTACCTCGGAGGAGGAGGCGAGGCCAGAAAAGAGGTGAGCGGCAGTGTAGCCGAGGGCCTCGAAGCCGCTCTCGCCATCGTCCCAGGGGTTAGTATCGCTCGAGTCGGCCAGGTCCTCATGGCTCAATTGGCGTTTGCGGCTCGTGTCCTGGCCAGCGCTCTTGTCGGGCGCGGGCTGGCTGTTGCTGAAGCGACACTTGTCGGCGACCTTGCGCTTCTGGCAGTGGTTGCAAGGCCAGACGCGATTGCACTGAAGGTCGAGGTCAGCGGGAGCGGGAGATTTGAATTGGAAGGTGAGGCGAGATGGGTGAGGATGAGGATGGAGATTAGACGAGACGGCGAGTGACAGACGGCGAGTGACAGACGGCGAGTGACAGACGGCGAGTGACAGCGGCGAGTGAGTGAGGCCATCAAGGAAAAAACATCGAATACCTTTTGCTTGCGGCGCTGACACTCGGTGCAGGCAGAGCGACTGTCCGGAGCGCGCTGGCCCATGGCTTCGACTCAGGCGACGACGATGGCTACAATGTCCTTTGGTCTGACGCTGGCATAACGCGCGCGCGGGCCGTCGAGGCTTTGCGCAAACCATGGAGCGAAGAGAAAGCGATTGCGCGCCGGCTCCGATGAGGAGGGAGTCGATGGAGAGAGACACTGTACGAATACGAAGTAAAGGGAACGCAGTTTTGCACAGTGCTCAATCGGGAGAAAGTCGTCTCCTTGTACTGTAGGCCTGTTTCTTTGCTTTGCCCCCTGGTTTCCCCCCCACGATGAAGCCAACGTCAGTCGCAAGTCGGCTTTCATGAGACGGGCGGATCAACGGTACCGTCGCACTAAAGTCCAGACGGGCAAAGAAAAGGGCAAAGAAAAGGGCAGTTGAAGCCGTCAATGTGCAGCCAACGCGGGCTGTACAGTGCAGAGTGCAGACGGCTGTATTCGTACAGTGCAGCGAGACCGAGGACCCTGGCAGCGGGGATACGGGCTGCCCTGCCTGGAAAAAAAAAAAACACGGAAACCAGGTTGCCGGGCCGCGGCAAATGAAATGCCATGGTACGGATACGGATAGACAGAATGGAAAAGCCACTGGTAGGGGTGCATTTCGCCAATTGTTCGCAAGCCGTGGGCGTGTCTGGGACTTGCAGAGTGCTACCGTACCCAGCTGCGGGTACTGCGAGGTACCTACCGTGCGTACCACAGAGTACCTACGAATACCTGGCCGGTTCCCACTGTCGGGAACCCACCCGGGCTGCCGGTGAGGTGCAGCATGTATACAACCTGCCATGGTCTGCCAGCTCTCATTCGATACTAAAGAGTATATGCAGTGTGTCCCATCGTGGGAGAGATGATCGTGTGTTACCTAACACTTAGGTAACTCGTACAAAGGACTCGGTATTCGTATGTACTGTTACCTACAAAGTAAAACATCCTCGGTACCGTCCGTGGATGGCCAGCCAATCTGGACAGGGCGGAGCGCTAGTAGTTTGTTTTAGCCTTCTTCTTCGTCTTCTCTTGTCTCTTGTCGGTTACATGTACTATTAGCTCGTCTCATCTCTCTTTCAGCTTCTCTTCAGCGCCAATTGGCGGGGCCCACGACTCGTCGACTTAAGCCTAAGGCCTTTCAATAGTCGGATTAGGTGCACAACAGAGAGTCTCTAGGCTTCCTGCTAGGAAGCTTCGTAAGACTATGTTCTATATATAGTTGATTGACTAGCTAAGGTTGTAGGCGCTTAGGGCTTTAGGAAAACCCTATAGCGGGGCGCTAACTAAGGCGCCTACCTAATAGGGATCCTTAATACCCCTTCGCTTAAATAAGCAGTCCCCTACTTACTAAAGCAATTAATAGAACCTAAATAGGAAATAGTATATTTGTAGGAATAAGGGATATCCGTTCTTTAGGCACGATTGCAATGCACGTGATCAAATAGATCACGTGTGGGCAACGCTTAAACAGATGCGCTATTAACCACACAATGCATTATACGCATTAGGGACCCTTGTGATAGCGTTACTAACTTAGCCGCCCTTGCGATAATTAAGTTATTAACTTAATCGCCCTTATAGGCATAGCTCCGACGTCGTATGTAAGGGCTCGCAAAGGTCCGGCTTCGGGCCTTATTAATATACGCGTTTATAGGCTATATAAAGGGGGTATTCGTCGCCCCTTTATTAATAGATATATAGACTAGAATCCAATTAGTTTATAACCCCTTTTGTTTGTTTAACTAACTAATACTAATTAGTAATTAAACGATTAATTATAGATTAGTAAGGTAAAAGAGGCAAAGCCTAATCGTCGAAAGTGCACGGATCTTTATCCCTAGCGGATTCTATTGCCTATACCTAAAGACAATCCTCTATGCTAAGAATAAGGAACCTACGCGAGTTAGAGCCGACGAAGCTATTACGATATAGCTAGCTCTCGGTAGCCGCCGATAAGTTCTTTCCTAGCTTTTGTTTAATCCTATCTCGCTTCGATAAAGAAGAAGAGTTACGTCGAACAATAGTACGTCCGTAACGTAAGATAACCTTTATAACAACCCTCGCGATCCCCTTTAATAACAATAGTGTAATCTATTTAATTACACTATATTAGACCCTACCGATAACCCTAACGCTCCCGGTCCCGCACCGGAAGCAACTAGACCTAATAATAACCCCTTTCCCGGTTGGCTAAGCGGCATCGGCATCTTTAGGTCTTTCTAAAATAAGACTAATATTTAATTCTAGGAGATAGACGTTACTTATAATAATACTAATAAGAAGGCTATTATAACTTATATAGCCCGGTTTATTATTATTAATACTAGTATAACCGTTTATAGATATAAGCTATTCCTAGACTTCTAAGACTACTTTAATAGGTAGATAGAAGCTATATAAAACCGGGGAGATAGGTATTTTAAGAAAGCCCTTAAATCCTTCTTACGGTCCCGTAGGATTTAGACCGGCGCCTTAAACCTTAGCTTTATAGCATTATTTTTAATGCTTTAGCGCTAGTAGATTCTACTAATTTAGCCTAAGGACGAACTACCCTTAGAATAGTTAAAGTTCTACGACGAGCGAACCTAAGAGTTCGTAAGAAACACCTCTATTATAGCCCCGGCTGCCGTAATAAACCCTCCTTCTTTAGTCGCCCTAAGCACGGCCCTATTAGCGCCTCTTACTGCCCTAACCCCGGCTCCTATAGCAACCTTTGCGACGGCGCTATCTACGCCCGCGGCCGTCCCCCTTACGCCTCCGACCGCCCCGGCAGTTATATTCACGCTAAAACCCTCTTTTGCTCTAATAACCTTAATATACGCTACTACCGTCGACCTTAGCTTATACCCGCGAGATTAAATGCCTAGCACGTTCTTAAACCTATAGACCCTTCTATTCTAAGATCTATCGGAAACGCTAATAATACTTTACCCGACCTTATACTAGTTCTCTAAGACCCCTCTAATTAATATAACGGCAAAAGTAGCCTATACGATAGTTCCCCCCTACGACGTTCTAAACGAAGAGATAGACGTAGACCTCCCGCAAAAGTTTATTAAGTTATAGGATAAGAGTAAGAATTATACGGGAGAGCCTTATAATATTCTTAACGATAAAGTCCGTATCTTTACGGACGTTTATTATATAGTTAAAGCCTAGCCCGGCTATTTCTATACCCTCTTTCCCCGGATCCTTACCGGCCGTACCTAAGACTACTATATCTAGCATATAGAGTAAGATAGTATATTTAGGCAAGCCTACGACCTACTAAAAGCTTACTTCGATACCGAAGTAAACTATTAGCACTATTAGGTAGATTAAAGCACTATAACTTTTAAAAAGCTATAAGTTAAGCATTTAAATAAGACCTAATAGAAAGTCCTATAGACCCTTTTTAATAAGCTTTAGCGATATTAACGCGCCCTAAGATTTAAGTTCGCTAGAGACCTCCCCCTTCGTACTATATTGCTTAACGCGTGCCGAAACGTCCCGGAATTTAGCTATACGCTATATAACCCCCTTAAGACTACGGAAAAGCTATTCTCCGCGCTATGTTCCTCCTTAAAGACCTATCTATCGATATAGGCCGAGAACGGCACGTCCGGCACGTTCGTATAATATCGTAACGAGGTAATAAATACAAATAATAAATACAATTTATTAGGCGTATTCTATACTAACCGTAGATATACTAACAACCGCGGTAACGGCCGTAGGTTTAGCGGAAGTAGCGGATAAAGCTACCGTAGCCCTTATAGCGGCGGTAGTAGCTTTAGCAACCGCTAATAGTCGAAGAAATACTTCGTTTATTAAAAAGAAGGCTACTAGTCGATAAAGTATACCCTATAGGAACGAGCTAGGTCTAAGGCTTAATACTACGCTTAATGCCTACTAACCGGCAACCCTAGCATAGGATTTAAGGCCTATCTTACCGAATATAAAGGTAACAAGACTCTATAGGCCGCTATCGAGTAGCGTAACGATAAGGCTAGTAATAACGAAGAACTAACTAAGTAGTAAGCCTCGTAAATCCTTTATTAATAGTCCTTTAACTATTTAATTATAGGCGAAGACGTATAAGGGATAGACTAGTTAGGCGTTCCGGCTACCTAATTCGTCTTCGACCGTTACTTAAAGGACCGCTTTTATAGTATCCTCGTAGACACTAGAGCAGCTATAGTCTCTACGGTAGGTTAAGACTAGTATCTCGCCTTACAACGAGAAGACCCGTCTATTATACTCGACGAATCTACCGCCGGCTAGGCCTATATTAAATTCGGCAGCGGCGAGGACGTGCGTTCCCTTAGCTCTGTTGCCCTCGAGACCCCTATTAGCCGTATTACGTTCTACGTGCTAGGAATAACGACCCCCTTCCTCCTCTGCCTAGCTAATATAGATCGCTTAAGCGTATACTTTAATAATACTACCGATATAATTATCGGTCCTAGTATTAGCGTCCCCGTTATTCGTAAATAGGGATATCTATAGTTCTTCTTTAGTAAGGAAGAGAGCGTAGTCGCCTTCTTAACTAAAGCCGAGATATAAACGCTCTACCGCCGATTTAGCTACCTAGCCGTTAATAGACTTTACTACCTATTAAAATAAGCAAGGCATAACGATATCTTAGTAGAAATACTTAAGGATATCTTAAAATTCTACTATTACTACTAGCTTTACGCACCGGCCCTTTAGAGGTTTAGGTTTATATTAAAGGATAACTAAGAATTTAATTTCGAGGTCGTCGTCGATGTAATATACCTAAAGGTCGGTAGTAGCACCCGCTTAGTGCTATACGCGGTCGATATAGCGACCTCTTTCTAAGGAGCGCGATTCCTCCCGTCTATATCGGCTAAAGATACGTAGGAGATACTTAAGGCGCTATAGATCGATATATACCTCGGCCCCCTTAACTTTATCCGGCATAACGCGGGTACTAACTTCGCTTTAACCGAGTTTCGCAACGAGGCTCGCATTATAGGTATTACGTATACCTAGATCCCCGTTAAGGCATATTAGTCTATAGGTAAGGTTAAAAGGTACTATAGCCCGCTCTATCGTGCGTTTAAAATAATATACGCTAAGATCGGTAGGATAACGGCCTTTAAATCCGTCCTATAAATAGCTATTAAGGCCGTAAATAACATAGTAGGACCTAACGGTCTCGTCCTTACGCTCTTCGTCTTTAGAGCGTACCTACGGATGACTTAGGACTCCCCTCCTTCGGCAACTACGGTATAAAGAGCCGTAACTATCTAAAAGGCGATAAAAGCCTTACGGTAGCTCTCCGCCGTACGATAAGTTAGGGATAGCCTATAAGCTCGAAACGGCCCTTTAACCCTTAACACTCTATTACTATCGCTATAGAGTAAAGTCCGCGTCTAGAGAGAGAAGCGAGGATAGTAAGGTCTATATAAGATTGCCTTTATTAACGGCTACGACGTTATTATCGAAACCGTTAACGGCCCGGCAGTCTTCCGTTTTACCCTTATACAGCCGTACTACTATAGTAAGGACGATACCCCGGATCCCCTTGCCCTCGATAATATAGATACCCTCTCTAAGGTCGATTCCTCTACTCCGGACGAAATTCCTAAGCTAGATCCTTCCCCCTCTCCGGCATAGGCACTACCGGTTCCGCCGTAGCCCTACAAACGCGGACGTCCTTTAGGCTTAAGGAATAAGCTAAAGACCGTGACCTTCTATAATTAATTCCTCGTTAAAAAAGAAGAAGATATACTATGGCTTTTAACTAAGCTATATAATAACGGCGTTATTACTATACCTAGCGCCCTTTTTAAAGAATTAGACTAATAGGAGATTAACGATCTCGTAGCCCGCGGAGTATTTAGCTTCGAATAATACGATAAGTTAATTTATAGGTCTTATCGCTTATTTCGATCCTAAATAGTCCGGGAAGTAAAGGGTCGTAACGTTAAACTATACGAGAAGTCCCGACTAATAATCTAAGGCTATAGCGATAAAGAGAAAAGCTCGCTCCTAACCTATTCGCCTACTATTTAACGTGTTAGCTAGCGCTTAATCCTAGCCCTTAACCCCGCCTTACTTTACTAAGGCATAAGCTTATCCCTACGCGATATTACATAAGCCTATCCCTAAGCTTAGATAGAGCTTAATCGTATAGTATTAGCGGCTCTTCCGATAGAGCTCTAAGGTAAGTACCTAGAAGGCACTATTATAAAAGTCATTAGACCGTTATACGGCCTTATAGAAGCCGGTGTATATTAGTAGAAAATCTACTATAAGCATTACGTTAAAAGCCTTAATATAGCTCTATCCACCTATAACTCGTGCCTTCTAATTACGAATTAAGGACCTAACGACTTTAGCCTCGTCGGAATATAGACCGATAATACCTTAATGCTCGGTTTAAACACCTTTTCGGCCTAGGAAGAAAAAGAGCTTGAGATAGCTTAATTTCGTGCTAAGCCGAAGGCTTATATAACCCTAGGGAACGCTATAGACTTTAATAGTGTAAAACTAACGCTTTAAAACGACGTTCTACTCCTATAGTAGAAGGGATAGGCCTTAAGGATCGAGGTAGTCGACTTACGGGCTTGTGATAGAGCCTAGCAGTACCTTAAGCAACGCGCTTATACTACGTACGTCGCCTCTATCTATTAGCCCGAGGCCTTATTCGATATCTCCGTAGCAGCCTAGGTCTAAGCCCTTAAAGAGAAGGATTATAACATCCTTAATAAGCGCCTCTAGTAGTAGATCGACTATTAATAACGTAGACTTACGTACTAACTAATTAATCTTAAGACCGCTAAGCTCGTAGTGTTTACGGATGGCTTATTCGTAAACAACCGAGACCTTTCGTCTTAGTTAGGCTTTATTATCACGCTCGTTAATAAGACCGAGCGTACGGATACGCACTTCCGGGTTAATAGCAATATTATCTATTAAAGCTCGACGAAGTATAAGCGAATAACCCGCAGCGTTCTTACGAGCGAGATCTATAGTATAGTTAACGGCGTAGACCTTAGTATCTCCCTTATTACGACCCTCCGTATAGTTATAGAACGGCTTTAGCTCCTACCGATCCCTTTTATTATATACACTAACTTATACTCCCTCTACGAATGCCTTATTAAGCTCGGCACTACGAAGGAGAAACGCCTAATAATCGATATTATAGCGTTGCGTTAGTCGTATAAGCGACGGGAGATTAAAGAGATTAGGTGGATCTACGGGGAAGATAACCCCGCCGACGCTATAACGAAGGCATCGCTAAATAAGGCCCTCGAACGCCTTATTAATATAAACAGCCTCTCGATTAAGATAGAAGCCTTCGTCCTTCGCCTATAGCGACTAACGGTATTCCCTTTATTCTGCCCCCTTTCTATTTATATTTATTAAATGTATTTATTAGGTCTTCTACCTAATATATCGTTCTTTCTATCTCCCTTTATTTAGATTATAGGCTTATTATTTAGCAACTATAAAGAAAAGTTGCTAGTATAGGAATAAAGGATATCCGTTCTTTAGGCACGATTGCAATACACGTGATTAAATAGATTACGTATAGGCAACGCTTAAACAGATGCGCTATTAACTATACGATGCATCGTACGCATCGGGGACCCCGGTAATAGCATTACTAACTCGGCCGCCCTTACGATAATTAAGTTATTAACTCAATCGCCCTTATAGGCATAGCCCCGACGTCGTATATAAGGGCTCGCAAAGGTCCGGCTTTAGGCTTTATTAATGTACGCGTTTATAGGCTATATAAAAGGGGTGTTCGTCGCCCCTTTATTAATAGATATATAGACTAGAATCCAACTAGTTTACAACCCCTTTTGTTTGTTTAACCAACTAATAATATTAGTATATACGATGTAAAATAATAATAAAAATACCTTTAATCCTCTATTATATAGTAGTAGCGGCTCTTAAGCGCTCGCGATCTTTCTCTAGCATTATATAGCTCGCGTACTATAAGCTATAGACCGGGTGCCCGTCGCGACTATACGCGGGGAATAGATTTATTCTATTATACCTGCTAAGAAGGCCGAATCCTCCTAAGGACGTAAGAGAGTAGGCATTGCCTAAATAAGCGGCCGTAATAGCCTAAGGGCCGTCGTAGTAGGGTTTATGCTTTCGGGTGCGTTGCCGTACTTATAAGACCTAATCTCCCGGCTCGTATACGTAGATTAATCCTTTACGTTCCTATAAGTAGGCTTATATATAGGCGCGAGCGGCTTTAAGGCTAGTAATATATCCTTATGCGATAGGAGTAGGATACTATTACATAAGTTCTTAAGCCTACGCGATATCTTCCTCTACTATAGGATCGCGAGTATAGGCTATATATATAGCTTTATAGTGCTACTTTAAAGGCTAGGTTCTATATAATAAGAAGAATAGGCTATAGCTATATAGGCCTTCCTAACGGTTATATAAGTAGACGGCTCGTATTAAACGCTATACTAACGGTATAAAGGGATTATTAAGATATAGGCGGTAGATAATAGCCTTAAGCACTCTATTCGCTTATTTAACCTTTCCGTTCCTATAAAGTCTAGCGGGCGTAACGGGCTTAACGGTTATGCTAAAACGCTTATAATAGTTTTAGGCTTATTGCTTTGTAAAGCAACCTATATTATCGCTTATAATCTCGTAGGATAGGCCGAATCGCGTGCTAATAGTCTATAAGACTAGGATTATTCCCTTAAAGTCTATAGACTATGTAATAGTAGAGATAAGCCAACCGGTTGCGTACTCTACGGCGTTAAGCAGCTATTGCCTTTTATACCCTATATAGTCGATAGCCTACCTTATTAAAGGCGGCATAGGTGCTAAAGGCATTAGGTTAGGAAGCGTTAGTTCTAGCGGCTTTATTAGTTAATAAGACTAGCAACGGCGAATAGCTTCGTAAGCTATAAGCGGGAGTTCTAAGTACTAGTATTATATAGATAGGTTTTATATAACGTAACTAACGGTGCTATATCCGGAGGCCTTATATGCCTGCTTAGCTATATCTACGAGAGCTTTATACTCTAGTACTAGTAGTAGTATAATTGCCCTTATAGGGTTTAGCTGCTCGCTAGGGGGAAGGGAACGCTTATTCTAGCGAATACGGTATAAACTGCCCTTTAACTCGTAGAAGTATATATTCGCCTAATATAGCGTAATATTATACGGTAGGATCTCGCTAGATATAAGAAATTCAAAGATCGCTTATAAATTAATTCGTGCTAGCTATTCTAATCGAGTAATAAGCTTTATAGCGTTAGGAGCGGCGTCGTCGGCTTTAGGCGTAGGTTTAAGCGCTATATCGTTATTATACGCGGGATCGTCTTCTAAGATCGTTATAAGCTCGTCGTTATCGTTAATCGTAGCTATCCTCCCCTCGTTAGCGTTATAAGCAGTATCCTTATCGTATAGCGGGTGAAAGAGATAATCGGCGAGTATATTCGCTTTACCGCTACGATATACGATTTAAATATTATAGTATTCGATAACGTCGAGGAACTAAATAACTCGCATAGGTTAGTCTATCTTAGTGCTTAGGGTCTTAAGAGACTTGTAATTTATAATAATAGTAATATCCGCGCCTTTAACCTAATGCTTTTAATACTATACGGCTATTATAATTCCTAAAAGCTCTCATTCTTATATAAAATAACGCTACTACGTCTCGGTAAGCTTCTTAGAAAAGTAGGCTACTAGGTAAAGGTAGGAACGCTTCTTACTACTTATTAGGTATATTTACGGCTATAAAAGAGCTACGCTAACATACTTTCCTAAGGCATTACTTTTAATAATTACTAAAAGCATTTAGCTAAACTTAACGAGGACTAGTGTTATGCAATAGACTAATATAATTAGTATACTATAGGGGTTATCGAAAGGATAGGATGCTACTAGCCGCAATAAGGCTTAGGAAGGGAGTTAAGCCGGCTAATAATTCTACTAGTAATAGACTATCTACCGGTTGCGAAGGTAAGTATAAGGTAAATTAGGTTTTTAACTATTAAATAATATAGAAAATAATTACTTCTCCCTTCTATTCTTAGGCCGGAGAAGATGCCTGTTATATGCCTATATTACTATCTAGGTTTTTACTATAAAATCCTAGTGTATTACCGTAGCTTCCCTAAGGAATCTCTTTAATAATGCCTAATCGTATATTACCGTATATACGTAATCCTCTCCTTATATATGCCTTAACGTAGTAATTTCCCTTTATTATACGCTTTATATATTATAGTAAAATCCCTATAATATACGTTGTAAAATAGCCGTAGAGTCGTAGCGTAATGCCGGGGTTTACCTATGCTAGATTTTACCGTAATATTACTATACTATAACCGTAAAATACCTATAAAATGCCTATAAAATATAGTAGGGCAATATTAGCGTAGTCTAGGGTTAACCTATATCTATATAGGTACGTACTTATTAAAGTCTTATACCGTAATAAATGCCTACCTTAAAGAGATATACTACGCCCTTATAGTGCTCGCGGATCGATAGGAAGCGATCTAAGCGACGGGAGATAAAGCGTAAAGTATAGATATAAGAACGAAGGACGTAAGAACGGTCGAGTAGAGATAAAACGCGTAAGGAAAAAGCGAAGGCCGTATTAGACGACCGGCATAAAGTAGGTAGACCGTTGTATTAAGATAGCGGGCGATAAAGGCGAGAAACTATATTAGACGGCTAACGTAAAGCAGGCGGGGTGCTATAGCAGAAGGCGAGTATCGGGCGGCGAACGCTAAACGAATATAAAGCTTAAAGGGACTAGATAGATAAGGCGAGACGCGGCAATAGATAAGGCGAGACGTAGAAAGATAAGTGCGAAGCCGTATTATATAGCTAAACTAATAAGGTAAACGCTAAGATAGATAAGCTATATTAAATAGCTAAAAGAGTAAGGAAAAACACTTAAGATAAGCCGTATTAAATAGCTAAAAGAGTAAGGAAAAACACTAAGAGGGCGAGACTAAGCGAATAAAGGATAAGCTCGGCTAAGCGGGGGCGGGGCCGGCGGCGCTAGGGGCCTTATCGCTAAGGACCTCGTCGCCGGTAATAATAATAAAGGCTACGGCAAATGCTCTTAGGGATACCGTACGTTATATCCCGGCGGTAGACGGGCGTATATAAGGGCGCGGATTACCTAACGAGCAATATACGGCTTAATCTTCTTAAGAAAGGGCTGCGAGTACTACTACGTTATAGATAAAAACGCCGCGCGGGTTAGCGGCGGATAGCTCGCCGGCGTACGCGATCTATAGGTTACTACGGCGGCTAACGGGGAATAAGACCGGCGTTACGCGAATAGTAATACGTATATCGCTTATAAGCGGGGAGCTTACTAGGACCGATAGTTTTAAAGCGAACCTATTGCCGACTAGCCGTATCTAGCATATAGTAGCGAATTCTACCGCCGCTATCCTATTAGCTAAGATTGCTAAGACGGCGGACGCTAGGACGTAGGCGGCGAGGGCGCTACTATCGATTAGTATAGCTAGTATATTAAAGTAGATAAGTAAAGAGCTCGGTAGCCCGGCTATAGCGGCGAATGCCGGTAAGGTAAGGTTATCGCTAATTTAGCACTAAGTATAGGCAAAAGGGCTTGCTAAAGTAACGGCAATAGCGGTATTCCCGTAAAGTAGTATAAAAGTGCTTAAGTAGATAATAGCGGCGGATATAATAGCGTTATACGTTAGGATCTTATGCTAGACGATCTATAGGCGTAAAGGTATTAGCGGGGCGGACGTAGCGATAAGAGTAAAGCGGGCCGTATTATCGTAGCAATAATAATAGAGCGTGCTATAAGAAACCGCGAAGATATTATTAAGTAACGCATCCCGTCGTTTGCGTAGCGAGCCGTCGGCGTCGGCTAAAAAGGAACGAAAGGCGCCGGCTAGTATACCAGGCGTGCGCTAGACGTACTATCTAAAAAGCAGGACTATAAGCATCGCTAGAGTCCTAAAAGCGGCGAAAGCCGCCTTAGCCGCGGTTATATACGCGGTAATAGCCCCGGCGTGCTAAACGACGTAGAGGATAGCTTAGATTTCCGTAGCTTTAGCTAGGGAGAGGGCTTTAAATATAGCCGCGGTAAGAGCGTTAGCTAGCGTTAAGGTAAGCTAAGCTATACTAAAGGCGTTTCCGGTAGGGTCGTCTATTACGTAAAAGATATTCCCTATAAATCCTTTAAGTATTATAGGTAAAAGGGGCTAGGCCGCGTCGGGAAGAAAGCGCCCCGCTAGGTCGCGATAGGGGCGAGTAAGCGTAAAGCGCGCTATCGGCGTAGACTAATAGTCGTTTAAGGCAGATGCGAGAGGGATAGCTAGGCGATAGGGACGCTCTAGGGTAAAGGTAAAGGGCTTAGGAAGGTCGGGGTTTAGGAAGTATCGCCTATCGACTGCCTCGCCGGATAGGCAATTATATCCTTCTTTCGTAATAGCGTTAATAAAATCCTAGTAAAGAGTAAGGTTTGCGTTTTTCTACGCCGTAAAGGACGCGGCGGTACTCTTAAGCGATTAGAGAAGATAAGGCTTACTACCGTAGATTTATATAACGCGCTTAAATCTAGATAAAGTAAGGCAAGGAGGTTAGCGGGTGACTTAGTCGCTAAAGAGGATATAAAATACCGGGTCGCGGGATAGAATATAACTATTAGGGATAGGAGGAACCGCGAAGGACTATATAAGGCCGCGGAGAGAAGTAGCGAGCTAAAAGCGTTTAACGATAAGCGAAGAGAAAAAAGCTCGATAGGGCGCGGCGGTAAGGGAAAATAAAAAGAAATTTAAAATAAAGGCGCGGAATAAGTAAAATAGCTAATAGTTAACCGCCGAAGATTAGTAGTTAACGTAATAACGCTCGCGGCGAGCCGGTAAAGACGTCTATAAGCAACGCTTTATAAGTTATAAGGATTTCTCCTTAAGCTAAGGGGACTTATATATAGCGAAGGCCGGCGCGCGCTGCTTCTTAGTCTAAGTAATCCTTATAGCAAGCAACTCCTATTACGTATAGAACTCGTCGATAATATCCTATTAAGCGAAGTCTTAGGCGGGAACCTAGGAATTATAACTATTAGGCTATCCCTTCTAAATAACGAAGAACTCTTTGTATACCGCGCTACGACCGTATTTACGCTTACGTATATTAAGGATATAGTCGACTTCTTAATAATTAGTGTCTAGTTTAAAGCTAGGGCAGGAGTTAGGTATATCCGCCGGCTTAAGCTAGGCTATAGATACTATAGGGTAAATATTTATAGAGTTATCTATATTAAGGCGGTACGCTAGGTAGCCGATCCGCTCCGTAATTAAGAAGGGGCCTATACGCCGCTCCTTAAGCTTAGCGATACGCCCGTCGGCGATAGAGTAGCCTTTGCTAAGCTAAAGCTAGGCCTAATCGCCGGGTTTAAACTTAAGCTTATAGTACTTTACGTTATATCGCTGCTTTATAGCGGCTTAAGCGTAGGCGAGAGATACATAGGCCTACTCTTAAAAAACCTATCGGTCGCTAGCGCCGGCTTATTTACTAAGGAAACGTAAGCTATCGTCTATACGTTAGCTAGTAACAAGCTCGCTTAAGGAAGTCTAAATAACGGCGGAGAAGGAGTTATTAAGCGAGAACTATAGAGGTAGGAGGGCCTCGACCTAGCGCTTATCGGGAAAGTCGGCGGTAAAGAATCGTAGGGCGATTTCGACCGTTTAGTTCCGGCGCTTAAAAAGGCCGTCGGTCTAAAGGTACTATACGGTAGAGACTAAGAGCTTAGATCTAAAGGCTTTCTATAATATACGCTAAAAGTCGGATATAAACTTAGGGTTACGGTCTAAGATAATCTACTTAAGAATCCCCTAATTATAGCGAATAAGCTTATAGTATAAGGTCTATGCCTAATCGTCTATAGTAAATTAGTCGTAGCCTAAAAGCAAAAGGCATATCTTAGAGAATTTATCGGTAACCGTAAGTAGAGTATTAAAGTATTCGCTTATAAGCGTCTTCTATAAAAGACCCTTAGAAGGGACGTTAAGCAACCCTATAACGAAATCTATAGCGACTATATAGAAAGGGATACTTAGCGTACGGATAGGGACTAGCTCGCCGGCGGGCTTAAGCCGGTTTAACTAATTCCTTTTATATATATCGTATTTCGCAACGAAATCGTCGATTCGATAAGAGAGCCGACTAATTATAAAGCTAGAGGAGAGCTCCTCCTATATATAGCGCCTACTAGCGTAGAACTTCCGCTAGTATTTATCTTCGATTATTAGTTTAACGTACGCTTTAAGGATATAAAAGCGTCGCCGTCCGTCGGTCTCTTTAAGGTAAAGGAGGCCGTCGAGGATAAAGAACGTAAGTCCCTCCTTAAAGCTATTAGGGCCGAGCTAATCGATAATCTAAGACTATTAGGGATCGTCTGTATATCCCGCTTTAATTTCCTAGCGGAGCGCTAGAGTTATAACGGCCTTAGTGACTAAATAAACCTTATTAACGGGGGCCTTATCTTCCTATATCCGATCGAGCTCGCTAGGCCTAACGGGAAGGGTCTCTATTATTAATAGCTAAGAAAGCGAGTCGGCTAAGACATTCTTAGCGCCGGGAATATAATAAACCTTAAGTAAGAACTAGCTAAGGTACTAGGATATAAAGATAGGGCGGTTGCTATTCTTTATGCTAATCGTAAATAATAATTGCTATTTAACGATCGCGTATATAGCGGCGTAGTCGGTAAGCACTATAATTTTCGGCTCTATCGTAGAGATAAGGTAAGACTAAAGCTTGCGATAGGCCTAGACAAGGCATCCTACTTTAAGCTCCGTAGGCTAGTATTAAGGCTCGCCTCCCTAAAGCTAGCGGCTAAGGTAAAGAATAAGCCGAATGCTTATATAAGGGGGGCCTTACGCTAGGTTCTACGTTATGCTAAGAGCGATATAAAAAAGCACGACTTTAAAACCGTTGTAACTAGCGTTAAGCTAGATAAATAGCTAGCTCTTTAGGTTAAAGTAGTAGAGCTTAGCGTTAGCGGTAAAAGCGTCGGTAATATCGTAAAATGCCTAAAGCTCTTCCGGCGTTAGATCGAACTTAGCATTCGCGGTAAAACGGACTTAGGCTTGCCTAAAGGGTAGCTTCCCTTTATCTCGAGCGGACTTAAGCTTATCTATCTTACGTTACTATAGCGGTTCGATATACTATAAGAAGTAAGCGACTAAGTATCGTAACTAATTAACTAGGCTAATCTATTTCTTAAGGGCTTATAGGGTGTTAGAGAACGCGATAGAGCGTAATACGCGGACCCTCTCGTCTATATTTATAAGGCCGATGCCGTTAACTTAAAAGCTAAGCAGCTATATAGAAGGGTACCTAAGGAAGGACTTTAGCGCGGATAAGGCGAGGTTATAGTCGGCGAATAGCTAGAAGATAGCCGTAAGGTAGGCGAGGTGCTTTTCGGCGGAATCGGAGAAAATAATAATATCGTTAATATATATAGCTGCGTAATCTATATAGTCCCGGAGGATTTAGTCTATAAATCGCTAGACGTATATAAGGGAGTTCTTATATCCTATTAATACTACCGTAAGGCGTTTTAGCCCTCGGTAGGAAACTATCGTAAAGCATTCGCGATAGTAGAAATAGATAAGGAACTAGTAAAAGAAAGATTAAGCGTTAACGGCGGAGATAAATTGTTTTCCCTAAAGCTTTTAGATTATATCGGCCTAAAGCGGTATAAGGTAACTATCGGGTATAGCGACGTTATTAAGCACGCGTAGGTCGACGACTATTCGGGGTTTTTCCTTACCGTTAACAGTCCGCTATACGATAAAGACCGGGGAGGTAAAAGGGGTCGCTTCTATAGCCTATTCTATTCGGCTTTTTTAGTATAGCTTATCGTATATCTCGTCGATATATTCCCTATCCTATTAGTTTAAAAGGTATATACGAGACGTAATCTTTTTTTAGTACTAATTATCGGCGAGCGGGATCTTTATATAGTAATCCGGGTATACCTTAATAGTGCTTTAGTTAGTCTAAAGTAAGGGGAATTTATTAGCTAACTGCTTAATTTTCTTAGTAAAGTCGGGGTTAATAGCGTAGATTTTTACTCTATCCTTCGACTTAATCTCTAGAAACGAGGTCTCGCGCTCGATGCCGAGCTTAAGATGCTAGTTAAGGCCGCTATCCTATAGGGGTAGTTTCCCGTCGGGGATATCTAGCGCTTTAGCTAACTCTAAGTCGTCTTAGTCTTTAGAGGATTCTAAAGCGGATTAGCCGTCTAAAGACGAATCGGGGATCGTAGCATATATACCAATATTTATAAACTAGATTTAGTCGTAAAGGTTAACGACGGTTTTAATTTATTGCCCTTTACGAATCTTTATAGTACGACTACCGGTATTTACTATAACTAAAGATTAGCCTTTAGAAAATAAGCTATAGGCGAGCTCTATTTTTATCGGGAAAAACATTAAGTCTTTATTAGCGGGAAGGTCTTTAATATTAACCGGAAGACTTACGGTTATACTAAGCGGAACGTAGATATCCGCTATACTACGGACGGTTCTATAGACTTAAGGTCCGTCCTATTCTAAATAAGCGTCGACGGATAAGTTACCGTAGGCTTTAATAATTATATAGCTCAATAAGTTTATAATGTCTACCTAGTATAAGATGCTTTAGGATTAGCCGAGTAATAACCTAGTCGGCTGCTTAAGGTTAATCTAAGCGCTAACTCGTATAGCGCCGACTATAAGGTCGCCGTTAATTTTACCGGGGATATATATATTAAAGTCGGCCTATCCCTTTATAGTAGCGCTACCGATTTTAGTAAAAGGACGTTTCTTAGTAAAGTCGACCGAAACGTTATCGAAGTTAGCGAAGAAGTCTAAATAAACGTAACTATAATCGGCGCTAGTATCGACGTATACTTTATGCTAGTCGGTAGGCCTATCCTTACCGTATGCTATAATATAGGCGTACGTAAAGCGGGATAGCCTATCTAAAGAGTCGGCGGGCCCTAACGGTATAGCTTATATAATTAGTATATCGCCGATCGGGGTAGGGATAACGCAAGGCCTTATAGGCAAAGGATAGTCTATAGTAAAGTTAATATAGTCGGGCTCGTCCTCTTCGTCTACGTCTATAGGGTCTAGCTCGCCGCTTAGCGTTAAGTCGTCTTCGTAGGCATAAAGAATCTAGTTAATAACGTGCTAGGGTAAGTAAGCTCCTCCGCCGTCGGTTACTCTAGCTTTAATTTCTTAAGCCAGGTTAATAACGATAGGGTTATCTCTAGAACCGTTTATAGGTTTAGTCGTAGGCGGGTCCTTAGGCTTAAACTAAGGTCGAAGCACGGGCGTTATTACTAAAGCGGGAGGGACTCGTACGGCTAGTATCGGCGTCTTCTTAAGGTTAGTAGCGTTAGGCTTATTTAAACGCTAACCGCTTGCTTTAGTACTATACTCGGATCGCGGCGCGGAATTAGATTATAGCGATCCCTATATATTGCGTTAGCCGTAGTTCGACCGCTAACCTCCGGCGGATTATTAAGGTTTCGTAGCTAGCTTATTAGCTAGCCTGCCTTAAGATCTAGCTATAAGCTTAATCTAAAGCTAAGGAATCGTCCGTTCGTATTCTATAACCTAACTATTAAGGTCGTCGGCTTTTATAGGCCGTCTAAAGGATTCTTAAAGTAAGGTATAAAGCCGCTAATAGACTATTATAGTAAGGTGCTAATCGGTGTATAAGGCTACTTTAGCCTTCCGCTTTAAGCGCGATATCTATCCGCGAAAGTTAGTACTACTAATAATATCCTCGATAGAAAAGTATTCTTTCTAAAGCGCTTATACTACGACTTTAGGCCGGGTAGCGAAGCGAGTCCTAAGCTTTTAGCACTATGCCCTATAGCTTAGGCCTAGGGTATAGAGCAATAACCGGTCTAACTCCGAGAGGTCTCTAAAGTACTATTCGATCGCGGTTCCTTTAAGGAGGCTAGGGACTAAGGCGGCTAGTTCGTCGGCGTACTTAGTCCCGCGGATAGCAACCCTCTCGAGGGCGTTAATAAATCTTTCGACGCTTCGGTACGTAATAGTCTTCTCGGTCTTCTAAAGGGTATTAAACAAAGCGTTAAATAGACTAGCCGGATTAAAAAATCCGACGTCTTCGGCTTAGATCTAAGGCGTAGGCTTATTTAGTATACGATTGCTAGCGCTATTCGGTTATCTTATAGGGTAGGATATCCCTATCTATAGACGGTCTAGCAGCCGGGCGAGTATATCTTCGGTTATTATAACCGGCGCAAGCATTATTCCGGTCTATAGAGCTAGCGCTTAGGCCGGGCTTAACGCTAAGGCGGGGCTAGGTTAAGACTCCGCGGATCTATAGGAGCTGCCGGCCGGTAGGTCGAGGTCTAGTTCTATCCTATATAAGCGTCCGTCGGGGTAGTACTATAGCTTATTAACGCAACGGAAGAGCGCGTCTTAGTACTATCTTCTAAAAGAGGAGTTAAAACTAGCGATTTCCTATTAGATTAGCCGGGTGTCTTTTCGCTAGCTATTTAAGAACTTAATAGGAAGTTCGCTATATAACCTTCGTAAATACGATCCGTCGAAAGGGTATTAAGAGTAGTTAGCGTAAAAGCTTTATACCGGTTAGGCTTCCTTAGTATAAGCGTTTGCTTCCTCCTAAAGATCCTAGAGAAGTCGTTTAGTAAAGAACTAATTAGCTTCCGGGAGTTAGCTATATATAAGCAGGAGTTTTCTTCCTTAGAAGATATCCTCTAGCATATAGTACTTAATCGATATAAGTCTATGCTTCCTCTCTTCTTAGTACTATAGGGCTTTAAACTTACGGCGCTCCTAAAGTTAGTTTAAAATTAAGGAAAGAGAATTACTATTATTTATTATATAATAGACTAATATAATTAGTATACTATAAGGGTTATCGAAAGGATAAAATGCTATTAGCTATAATAAGGCTTAGGAAGGGAGTTAAGCCGGCTAATAGTTCTACTAGTAATAGACTATCTACCGGTTGCGAAGGTAAGTATAAGGTAAAGTAGGTTTTTAACTATTAAATAATATAGAAAATAATTACTTCTCCCTTTTATTCTTAGGCCGGGGAAGATGCCCGTTATATACCTATATTACTATCTAAATTTTTACCGTAAAATCCCGGTGTATTACCGTAGCTTCCCTAGGGAATCTCCCTAATAATGCCTAATCGCGTATTACCGTATATACGTAATCCTCTCCTTATATATGCCTTAACGCGGTGATTTCCCCTTATTATACGCTTTACGTATTATAGTAAAATCCCTATAATACGCGTCGTAAAATAGCTATAGAGTTATAGCGTAATGCCGGGGTTTACCTATACTAGATTTTACTGTAATATTACCGTACTATAACTATAAAATGCCTATAAAATACCCGTAAAATATATTAGGGCAATATTAGCGTAGTCCGGGGTTAACCTACATCTATATAGGTACGTACCTATTAGGGTCCTATACTATAACAACTAGTATTATTATAATAATATTACGGATCCGTTCTTAAATAGCTTTAGCTTCCGTAGTTAAGGTAATAAGAATATTCTTACTACTAAAGGACTATTCGATTAATAAGATAGATAGGTCCGAAAATTTCGGGATTAATATATATAGGTATCCGGCCGCGTAAATAAAAGCGCGGATTTCCGTAGTAGTCGTAGGCATCGGGCGGTCGCGAATAGCGGCAATCTTAAGAAGATCTACCCGAATGCCTCTAAAACAGACGATAAAGCCTAAGAATATACCTATATTAACAAAGAGCTTCGTCTTCTTAGCGTTTAAAAGTAAGCCGTACTTAACGGCATAAGCGAAGAAGACGAGTAAGCGTTTATAAAGCTGCTCGACTATATCGGCCTAAAGGTATATATTATTAAGGAGACTAGCGGCGAACTCACGTAGCGGCTATAAAACTTCCTTTATAAAAGCTTAGAAAGTAGCCGGGGCGTTCGTAAGGCCTATAGGCATAGCTTCCTATTCGTATAGGCCGAAAGGCGTAACGAAGGCGGTCTTTTTATAGTTCTTTACAGCGATATAGATATGCTTAAAACCGTCTTATAGGTTAATAAAGGCATAATAGTAATACCCGGCTGCTTGTTATATCTCGTCTATAGTGTTTAAGAGAGGATACGCATACTTCTTCGTTAGGGTATTAAGTATACGATAGTCGGCGTAGATACGCTAAATAATTTACCTACGGGTATTATACTATAGGCCTATAGGTGCCTTCTTTAGCGTTAATAGTAGAAGAGACGACTATAGGCTAACGGACTTTTAAATAATACTCCCCTTATATTTCTTAATAAAGTCCTTAATGGCTTAAGCCTATAAGAGACTATAGCGTTAGGGAGCCTACCGTATAGGCGTGCTATTACCTATGTTAATCCTATAGACTATTTTAGCTAATTTCTCCGTGTGGCGTAGTAATGCGTTAAAAAGCTCGGGGAATTATAAGGGAGCAGATATCTCCTAATTAGTTTATCCTACCGGCATATAAAGATATGCATTAGAACCGCCGTGCATTATTGCATATAACATAAGTCACCCGGCTGTATTAGCTGCCCGGATGCTTAAGATACCGAATGCCGAAGTATATAGTGTATGTAGGGACTAATGTACGCATAGTCTACAGTCGGGCCCCGGTTAACTAAGGTTACCTACACTACCTCCTATTACTCGCGCATTTAATTACGCAACAACTAGGATACTATACGAGGTTAGACTATATGCACCTAGCATAGAATTAATAGCGCTTTCTATCCCGACAATTAGTTAAGTTATATATACCTTTATTCCTATGCAATTAGCTATATAAAGTGATCTTAGTCCGCACCTAGACAGACTATTACTAAAGCAATTCTATATCCTCTTCTCTCTCTTATCTTTGTATCTTCCTCGATACTTTCTGCATTTGCCGTAATCCTCTGCCTCTAAGCTTCCCTTTAGGCTCTTAGTGGTTATAATCCCTATCTCTGCTTAAGTTTTAAGTTGCTTCTTACCTAGAGCCTCCCTTAGATCCCCTAGATCACTCGCTATTGCACTAAAAACGACCGTCTCTCCGCTATAACCTTATCTTTGCCTTTATAAGCTACTTGCCTTCTTAGGCCACCCTTAGTTTGCATATATCACTACTTTCTTAGTGTTTTGCCCCCCCCCTATTTCTCGTTGGCCTCGTTTTCGCTCCTACGACGCACCCTTTCTTAGCTACTATTCTATACCTAAAAAACCCTCGAAGAAATCAGAAAAAATTCCTTTATTACCCCTACCTTAGCCCGTAGACGCCGAGCTTCTTCCGAGCTTCCTCCGGTACCTTCCGATCCGACATACGGTAAAAATAAGTTCTTTTAAGGACTACTTATTTATAAAGCTTAAGGGGAGCACTAACTTTTCGGCTTAGTCTCTACGTATAGAGTCTATATTTATACGCAAAAAGCTCGGTCTAGCTATACTTAATGCTGCTTATGCAAAGTCTTAGGACTATTTAGCCTTAATAAGGCTTATAGTTAATAACGGCCCTTTATCTTAGATAAAGCACTATACGTCTATAAAGGCGGTATAAGAGGCACTTAAAACCCTATATAACCTTATAAACTTTACCTCTAACTTCCTCCTTATAAAGGAACTCTTTAACATAAAGATTAAGGGAGAGATATCTATCGAGACTTACCTAAATAAGGTAAAAGAGCTCTTCGACGAGCTAAACACTAGAGAGATCCGTATCCTAGAGATCGTAGTAATAACCTAGATCTTAGAGAGCCTTAATAGCTCTTTCTCGAGTTATATTATAAATATTATATAGACCCTTCGTACTAATGCTACGGCATATACCCTTAAATTACTCTCCTCGTCTCTTATAGATAAGTTTAAGAGGACGAAAGCTCTTAAGAATAACGAGCAGCTATTTATAGCCGGCGGCAGTAAGGTCTTTGTTTGCTCTTACTGCAAAAAGCGAGGGCATATCGAGAGGAATTGTTTTTAGAAACCCGAGAATAAAGATAAGGCTCGGGCTACGGGATTTACCCCGAAAACAATCTCTGCCTCCTCCTCTTCTCGCCGGGACCTTAAGGAAAACACTAACCGCAACCACCGGAGGCCGACCCCGGTTCTTTACTCTCGGGAGAGCTCTCCGTCTCTAGCCCCGCGTCCGGCCGGCCGTCCCCGGACCTCCCGCCTCCGGAAGCGTAAGGCTACTCCGGAATCCTCCGAGACCTCTAACAAGGTCCTCGTCGTCTTAGACTCTGCTTCTAGTATAGTAAGTACCCTCCTATCTTTTATAATACTCTATATATCCTTTATATCCTCTATGCTATATACAATACCCCTAGTAGTACCCTATTTCTATACCCTATTTCCCTTAAATAATATCCTTCTATATACCCCTATGAAAATAAAGTCCTCCTCTAATAGAAAACAAATAATAGGACCTTTAAAGCCTCTTCTTTCGGCAATTTCGAGGGTAGTATTAAAAGTAGATAAGACTATAATACGGATTAGGAATTTCTATAACTTTATCTTTAATACTAAAGCTACTAGGCATATAGTTTCGAATAAATCTCTCCTCTCTAACTATAAAGAAATATATACTACTATGACCTAGGGAAAAGCTTCCTCTATTATCGTACGAGGGGCTAGGGATCTTATCTTTAAGTTCCCTAATAGCAAACAATAGTATACCTTAAAAAACTGCCTTTATATACCTAAAATCGGCATTAATATAATTAGCTAATTAGCTATAATAAACACATACGCTCTTATAGGCCTAGACTCTATATCCCTCCTTAATAGAAATCTTAATAAACTAATAACCGGTTTTATTAAAAACGGACTTTACTATATCCCGTTAGATATAAAGAAAACACGTTTTCTAATTAAAAACAAGATATATAATATATAATATAGCCCGAAAGAAACAATAGATAACGCTATACTCTAAGATACTATACTAACTAATACAATAAAAACCCCTAAAATAAAAAAGAAAATAGACCTCGTTCTTTAGCATAAACGACTAGGCTATCTTAGCTATAAATCCCTATACCGATATCTTCGTAGACTATACCTAGATATATCCGTAGACTAAAAAGATATTATAGCTATAAAGCAATGCGAAGCTTATATATAAGCTAAACATATAGATAAAAAGAAGAAAACCCCTTTAAAACGACGATATCTCTTTCTAGATAAAATAAACGTTAATATCTAAGGTCTTATAAAAGTCCCTATATACGATAAATTTAGATACTTTATATTATTTCTAGATACCTACTCTAGGTACCTAAGAATATACCTTATAAAAAATAAAGCCGAAAGCCTACCTAAGTTCCTAGAATTTAAAACAGAGCTTAAGAATAATAAAGATAAGACAAAGATAAAAGAGGTCTTCTTAGACAATGCAAAAGAATTTATCTATAACATTAAACCATATGCTCTTAAAAACGGAATAAAATATAACTTAAGTCTATTATATACCCCCTACTCAAACGGTAGAATAGAACGTATAAACAGAACAATACTTAATAAAGTTAGGTCTATGCTTTATATAGCTAAGCTACCTAAATACCTTTAGGGAGAAGCTGTCTTAGCAGCTATATATATATACAACCGATCTCCCTATACTGCCCTAGGGTATAAATGCCCTCTTAAAAAGAAAGAAGATAGAGCCCTTACTATAGAAGACATAGATAAGATCCGTGTCTTTAGAAGTATTATATACTATAAAAACAAAACACCTATAAACTAAACGTACGAGCCTACAAAGGAATTATAATAGGCTATAAAGATATAGCATATAAAATATACGACTATAGTAGAAAGAAGGTTATTATCTTAAAAGATATAACTATACTAGAAAATAACTTCTTAAAAGACAATAAAACCTTTAATTTTAATACTATACCTTCTATAAATAAAATACTAGATAATTATCTATATATAAGAACTTCTATACTAGATATAAATCCTAAAAATACATAATCCTAGAATAATCCCTAAGAAATACCCGATAATATATCCGAGGATAATATTCCTAACTATATAATATAGGACAATAATAATAAGGATTAAAGAATTTAAGTTAAAATACCTAAGAAGCCGGCTAAATTCTATAACGACTACTAAGAATACCTAATATATCTACTAATAAATAACGATAATATAACCCTTCTATCTGCTTTAGAAGGTTATAATCCTATAGAACTAAAAACCTATAAGCAAGCTATAAAAAGCGCCGAAGCTCTACACTAGGATAAAGGCATAGTAGCAGAAATACAGCAGCTTATAGATAATAATACTTAGGAAATAACCGAGCTACCTAAAGACCGGGAAGCCCTCGGAAGCCGATAGGTCTATAGAGTTAAAAAGGATAATAAAAACTAAATAAAGAAGTTTAAAGCTCAACTTATAGCTTTAGGCTATAAGTAGATATACGGCTTAGACTATATTAAAACCTTCTCTACTATAGTAAGACCTAAGTCTATAAGGCTCCTACTACTATAGGCTATCGCTAATAACTAAAAAGTACTATAGTTTAATATAAAAAATGCCTTTCTTTATGCGGATATAGATATAGAAACGTATATATAGATACCTAAAGCTTTTTTAGATATAATACTACACGCATAGTTTGTCTAGCATAAAAATACAAAATATAAAGGCATAACTTACTTTAATTACTTAAATAAACATAAGACGAAGAAGCTCGTAGCGAAATTAAGAAAAGTACTATACGGCTTAAAAAAAAAATCCTTTACTTTAGTATAACCTATTAAAAAGCGTACTTAACGAGCTTAGTTTTTACTGCCTTTTAATAGATAAAAGAGTATTTATAAATAGCATACTACGAATAGCTATAGCTATTTATATAGATAATCTCCTCTTCTATAGACCTATAGAGCGTATAATAACCTAAGTAATAGATTAAATAAATAAAACCCTACCGATCGAATCGCTAGGGGAAGTTAAAGACTTCTTAGGATTATCTATACAAATAAACAGAGACACAAAGGAATTATATATATCCTAAGCAACCTATATAAAAAATAAAATAAAGGAATTTAAAAAAGAAAATATAGGAACCTTAAATACACCTGCTACTAGGGGCGTTAAATTAAATAAATTAGGAATAAAGAACGCCTCTAAAAAATACATACTCTTATACTAAATGCAAATAGGCTCCTTACTATTTTTAGCCCTATTTATAAGGCCTAATATCCTCTTCGTAGTAATATCCTACGTAAGATTTTCTTCTTAACCCGACTCCTCGTATTTTAAAGCCCTCGATGTTATATAGAAATACCTAAACAAATTCCCTAACCTATGCTTATACTATAACTGCAATATACTAATACTAGATTTTTATTTCATAGCCTATACGGACTCCGATTAGGCTAGTGACCTTATTAACCGACGATCGGTCTCTAGATACTATTTCTTTATACGCAATAATCTTATAAGCTAGTTATATTAAAAGCAAAAATCAATATTACTATCTACTTGCGAAGCAGAGTTTATAGGCCTTAGAGAGGCTACTCTATATATAAAAGTTTTTTCCTATAAATAGGGTTTTTCAAAGAGTTTTATAAATCTTAGTTAGTTATAAACGGACATATATAAAGCGCACTTCTTATACAATAAGTACCCTTTAAGAGGGGCTATAAGGGAGCAGATATCTCCTAATTGGTTTATCCTACCGGCATATAAAAATATGCATTAGAACCGCCGTGCATTATTGCATATAACATAAGTCACCCGGCTGCATTAGCTGCCCGGATGCTTGAGATACCGAATGCCGAAGTATGTGGTGTGTGTGGGGACTAATGTGCGCATAGTCTATAGTCGGGCCCCGGTTAACTAAGGTCACCCACACCACCTCCTATTACTCGCGCATTTAATCACGCAACAACCAGGATACTATACGAGGTTAGACCACATACACCTAGCACAGAATTAATAGCGCTTTCTATCCCGATAATTAGTTAAGTTATATATACCTTTAATCCTGTGCAATTGGCTATATAAAGGGATCTTAGTCCGCACCTAGACAGACCATTACTAAAGCAATTCCACATCCTCTTCTCTCTCTTATCTTTGCATCTTCCTCGACACTTTCTACATTTGCCGTAATCCTCTGCCTCTAAGCTTCCCTTTAGGCTCTTAGTGGAATTTAGCGGCGTAGAGATTAGTATAGTATTTCGCTTAATCCGGGGTATCGACGTAAAAACAGATAGTATTAACGGGCTATACGTCTATCGAATTAGCGAAGGCAGTAGTAGAAAAGATATTTAACTACTAGGGATATAATAGGGGTTAGCCCTTAAGGTTGCGTAGTCGAATCGTACCTTTTCCTTTATAAGAGACTCCTAGAGTATAAAACACCGACCTTCTAAAGGTAAGGTTACTAAGAAAGGTATTATTAGGCACTACGCCGTAGGATAGGCTTACCGAGCCTTTCTAGGCATTATTACCTTTCTACTATATAGCGATAAGGACGTCGTTACTAATATTAGGACTAGGTATTCCTCTAATTCCCTTTATAGTAGAGGAGACCTATAATAGGTATAGGGCAAGCTTATTCGTAAGGGAAGAAGAGACGTAATAAGCTATAGACCTATAGTCGAAAAAAGTAGAGAGAGTTAAAGATAGGGAGGTCGTAAGTCGAGAAAGAAAAATGCTATACCGCTCCTTAAAGCCTTCTCGTAGAGGCTATTATATAGCATTAATGCCACCGCCTACGGCTATATAGTAGGCGGTATTACACCCCTATTAGTAGTTTGCATTTATACCTTCTTCTATTACGGCTAGAATAGCCTCGGTCTTTATATCGTCCTCCTTATACTAATGCGTAGGGTCTTAATCTTCTTTAGCGTTATTAAGGACCTCTATATTATAGTAGACGTGCGGACGGCTAGCTTAGCCGCGCTAATTGCCTTATATTCCCCCTCGGGTGCTTCGGCCTTAGTTACTTCTACTACGGTCGCTACGGCGACTACGAGAGCTATTGCCTTAGGAGCGCTAGCGGGTGCCGAAAGCCTTTACGGCTTCGTATATTATTCCCTTAATTATAACCTCTTAAGGCGTGCTAGACGAGGATACCGTAGTAGTAGCTATAGGCGAAGATAATAGTCTATAGTCTTAGGCCTAGTGGCTAGCTTTACCGTAGTTAAAGTATATATTCGCCTTCGACGTAGCTATAAAGGTAGAGGCGGCGGTAGCTTTATTATTATCGGCGGCAGTAGGGTAGACTATTATATTAGTCGTACGTAGGTCGGCGATAATAATGCCTAGTAGGCCTAAATAGGATAAGGCTAATAGTAGGCTAGGATTAGGCTTAATAACTTCTATTATTGCCGGCTTATTGCTAATAGCCTTGTTAATCCTCTAGGTTTAGTATAGCTAACCTTCCTACGTGTAGATAGAAGTAGCTAGCTTACCGTAGATATCTTCTATAGGCTAACGCGTTTGCTCGCTAGCTAATAGCATAAGACGCTATATAAAGGCTATACTATATAGCGTAGTAATCTCGGAACCGATATACGACTAGATATATAGGAGGTTATTCCGAATATGCTAGAGGGTAATAGTGCGGACACTAGGGCTACGTTTCTTAATATCGGGAAGGTTTAAAAACGCATCTTAGATGCGCTAGGCAAAGTTAACGAGGGCCTCGTCCTTAACTAGCGCTAGCTAGGCGTAAATAGCTAAAGGCGCGTCTAAAATACCGTAGTCCCTTAAGACTATAAAAATGCCCTTAAGGAGCAATATCTAGTCTAAGTGCCTAACGTTAACCTAATACGCAATAGGGCCGAAGTCCTTAGATAACTTATTAGCTATCTAAGTAGGCTAGAGGTTATATAGTATCTACCTAATAAGAAATACGGATTATATCTATTAGAGCTTCTAAAGGACGGTATAGTCCGCTTAATATAACTTTTATTTAGGCTTTATAGTAATCTTATTTCGGTTGTTAGTTACTATATCGTTAATATCTCTAGCAGCTTTTGCTTAAGGCTAGATGCTTTTTACGAGAGTCTTAGTAGCTCGATTATAAGTAGCATTATACGGAATATATATAAGATAGTCGAAGTTTAAACGTAGGTTAAGACCTCGTTCTAGGAATACGTATTAGTCGACGGCTCTATCGTCGTAGTATAAGAAAGGCTTTACTAGCAGCTAGTGCTATTATAGTAGAACCGGTTGCTAAGCGGGTTGCTTATACTACGGCTACGCTACCTGCCCTTACTACTACTAATTCGAACGAGTAAATCGCTGCTCGCTTATAAGGTTAGTAGTAGGCGTTGCCGTAATACTCTAGTTAGGCAGGTCTACGGGAGGAGTAAGAGGCGACGAGTAGTCCGGCATAGGAGGCTTAGGAGGAACGGGAATAAGTCCTAAAGCTAAAAAGCTAGTAGTAGGTAGTAGTGCTAGAAGAGGAGGTGCTTATGCTCGAAAGAGACCGGCTAAGCGCTCCTTTATACGCTTTATCTAGGTAGCTTAGCGCTCTTTAAAACGCTTTATTTAAGTAATTTAGTTATCTTTTAGCTATTTAAGCTAGTTAGCTTACTATCGAGATTGCTAACGTATTTTACCGCGAAGTTCTTTACGTAAGTTGTTAAAGTAAGTATTAAAGACTTTGTTTTAGTAGGTTATCTTCTAGTCTACCTATCTTCCTAAGCCTACGACTAAACTAATCCTATTCGGCTTAGGGCCGATAGTAGAGCTTGCTATAAAGCCCCGGCGAGAGCTTTAGTCTACTCTTAGTTCGTTCTTAGACGGCGAATTCGGCTATAACGCTGCCGATATACTATACAACGTTAAAGAAAAACTAAGGTAGAACGTAAGTTTAAGGTAATACGATAGGTCTACGTAGCGTAAACGCTAGGGTGCGTAGTTCGTCCGATTCTTAAAGAGGCTAAGGCTCGCTCTTTAAAAATACGTATTTTTAAGGCCTTTTAATAGTCGGATTAAGTATATAATAGAGAGTCTCTAGGCTTCCTGCTAGAAAGCTTCGTAAGACTATATTCTATATATAGTTAATTAACTAGCTAAGGTTGTAGGCGCTTAGGGCTTTAGGAAAACCCTATAGCGGGGCGCTAACTAAGGCGCCTACCTAATAGGGATCCTTAAGCCGGAGGTATATCGTTATAGCCTAAGTTTACTAAGTACTATATAGTACCTATATCTATGCGACCTACGATACTACACGGCCGTTAGGATCGAGCTATTTGCCGTGCTACGGGCGACTATAGCTAAGTTAGGGCTAAAACGATTTTTAGCAATTTTTAGGCTACGTATATACCTCGGGTTTAATAGCGCGAGGCGGGGGAATAAAATTAGTAATTAATATTACGTAAGGGGAATAAACGCTAGCCCCCTCCCCCTTTAAACCTTAAAATAAAATACGCTTAATTAAATAGAAAATTTATTAAAGTTAGACTTATATATTATAAAGATAAAACATAAATTATATAACTAATTAAATAAGAAATTAAAAATAGTTTAAGATTCTTTTTAAGAGTTTCTATTTATTAATTTATATAAAATAAAAGGGTCTTAAAGCTAGTTATAAAGTATTAGCCTATTTATAGGAATAAAGGATATCTATATTATTAAGGTAGTTATTAGTTAGTGTTTTAAATATAAATGTAAATATAGGTCTAATAGTCTTATTAGAATTGTTAATACTTATCTAGCTAAGGGCTATACTACCTTCTTTATAGATAAGACGGGAGAAAGTTAGGGCTACTCTCCGGGAAGCCTCGGTAGCTAAGAATAGAAAGGGATCCGTAAATAGAATATAAAGACGGATGCGTTAGTTAGGGAAGACCTTCCGCGGACGGATGCGTCTATTAGGACGACTATAGAAGTCTATAAAAGGAAGTGGAATTCTATCTATAGAATTTACCTTAGAAGGGAAGTCCTTCTATCGTAGAATTCTATTAGAATTCCGTCTATAGAATTCACCTTAAAAGAGAAGTCCTTTTACGGTAGAATTCTATCTATAGATTTACCTTAGAAGGGAAGTCCTTCTACCGTAGAATTCTATCTATAATTCCTATAGCGATTTTATATAGACCTTACTATCCTTATTTCTCTCTTTAGACACGGACTTTACGTTATAGCGGTAGTAATAGAGTATTAAAGGTTAAAGGGCCGTTTTAAGCCTATAGGGCATCCTTAACTTACCGTACGGCGGAGAGCTACCGTAAGGCCTTTATAGTCTTTTAGATAATCGCGGCTCTTTATACCGTAGTTACCGAAGGAAGGGAGTCCTAAGTTATCTATAGTGTAATAGAACGGTTAGAAGACAGAAGACAGTCTAACCGGACTAAGTCTCTAATAGTTAAAGACTAATAGAGGGCGTTATTTATCCTTAAAAGCTGTAGGGGCGGAATAGTAAGCAGAGGAGCACTTAGGGTCACTTATACTAGACCGGCTAGCTAAGTCTAAGCAAGTAGGGGTAGTCGAGGCTGGAGCACTAAGGGCACTACTAGAAGAGGTGTAGGTCACTTAGTAGGCAGTTAAACTAAAACTATGATAAAAGCTAAAGAAGAAAGGAAGGAAGGAGAGCCCGAGGAAGGGCGGACTAAAGTTCCTTTATATAGCTCTTCCCGTCCGTCCGGACGGTCCCGGTACGTCCCTTTCCTTCTAGCACCTTCTGCCACGTATCCCTTACACTGCCCCGAGCTAATGCGGGTCCCCGGGGCTGCGTAGGGGCTGTGTAGGTCGGCTGACCTTAAAAAGGCTGCCTCCCGCGTCGTTCTAAAGCCCTTATAGACTAATCTAGGTTATATAGGTCTATTTATACACCACGTGCATAATTTTATATAGGTAGGTCATACGACATAAGTCGTATAACCTCCTTATGCGGAGGATCGGACGAATAATCGGTCCTAAAAGCTAGGAGGGCTATATTAGGCCTATAGCTCCCGGTAGTCTAGGTGTCGGTCTATTATATAGGGCATCGAGCTAATCATCGGGTCTTATTAGGCAGGGGTGCTTAATAAGATCGTCGTGCTTAATAAGATCGTCGGCGTGACCGTAGCTGCGTGGTACGTCCCGTACCTAAGGAAGCTAAGTCCTAAGAGACTTAGGTTCGAAAAAGGGGTATATCCTAAGCCGGAAAGGGGTATAACCGGATAATAGGTAAGTCCGGGGCGAATATCTTTATGCTAAGTCATAAAGTACTAAGTACTAAAGTACTAAGTACCAAAGTACTAAGTACCCCGGTACCCTCGTACTAAGTATTTCCGTACTTAAGTCCCTTAGTACTTTTAGAAAAAAGAAAGTAAACTAAGAACCTAAATTAGTGGTTCTATAACATATTACCCTTCCTAAGGGGGGTTAAACCTTTAAACCCTTAAACTCCTCTTCCCTTAAACCTAAGGGTTAGATTTATTATAGGCTTTAATCTTCTTAAGAGCGTTCTTAAGATGCTTAATAAGTTCCTACGTATTATCGGAAGAAGGATAATTCTTCCACTTTATAAGATAGAAATGCTAGCCGTTTTCTATCTTCTTAGATAAAATCTCTTCGACTTTATATTCGTCTTCTTCGACTAGTATATCGATATCTTTCGCTAGGCGGCTATTCTTAAGCGCTAATTCGAGTAGTAAAACGTAAAAAACAGGATATATAAGCATAGCCGTTAGTAGGTCTAGCTTATAGGTTAAGTCGGAGAATTTTTCCTATATAAGAAAAGGTCCTATCTTCTTATAGTCTAACGAATTATTAGGCCTATTAGAAGTAATATTCTTCTTAATAAGGTAGACTTTATCGCCCTTATTAAAAGTAGGTTCCTTTTCGGTCTTCTTATTATAATAATAAGTCATTCGCTCCTTTATAAAGTCGAGCTCGTCTTTAATAGCGGAATGTAAGCTTCTTAGCTGCTCGGAGCTTAAGATAGCTTTTTCGGCTATAACTTCCGGTAGGGAAGACCTATAGGCTTCGGGCGTAAATCCGTAATTCGCAAAGGCTAGCGTTTGCTATATAGGTTCTAATACCGAAGTATTATAAGCTAATTAGGCTATTAGTAGCCTAACTAGCTAGTCGTCTTACTAGTAGTTAATATAGCTTGGAAGGTATTGCTTTAAGGTCTAGTTTAGCCGTTCCGTAATTCCGTCGGTAATAGGGTAATAAGCAGTAGATAATTTATGCTTAGTTCCTAGAGCTCGCATAAGGCTCTGCTAAAAGTGTGATATAAACTTTCGGTCCCTATCCGTAATTAGGGTTTTTAGTAGACCTCTATTGGCTAGAATATATCTTATAAAGACGTAAGATAATTCCTTAGCCGATATAGCTTCTTTAATCGGAATAAAATAACCATATTTCGTAAGGCGGTCTACTATAACTAATATAGAGTCGTATTCTATATTCGTTATAGGTTCGATAGATTTCGGTAACTTCGTAATAAAGTCTATAGCAATAGATTCCTAAGGTAATTTAAGGGTCTTTATAGGCTATATGCTTTTTAAACCTGCTAAAATCGGTATCCTTATAAGTGCTTTTAAGTAATTCTAAAATAGAATTATCTCCTTCGATCTTAAATACGGTATTAAGTAATTACTGCTCGTAGTTGCCTTCCGTATTAAGATATAAAAGCCGTTCGTTATAAGGTTCGATCTTCGTATTATAGTCGGGACGTCGACTAATAGCGTCGGCACGGGAATTTTCAGTTCCCTTCTTATATAGAATTTCGTAGTTAAAATCTACTAAGAACTCTGCCTAACGGATTTGCCGTGCATTAAGCTACTACGTACTAGTGAAATAGGTAATATTCCTATAGTCTATATAGACCTTCGTCTTATAGGAATTCCTTAGAATATAATGCCGAAATTCTTTAAAGGCGTTTATAATCGCTAAAAATTCTTTATCGTAGATCGGATAATATATCTCTGCCCTACTTAGCTTTTTAGAGTAAAAAGCTATAGGATGCAATATATTATCGTCGTCCCTTTAGCTTAACTACGCACCTAATGCGAAATTAGAAGCGTCGGTTTCTAATTCGCACGGCTTTTCCGCATCGTAGCTATATAGTACCGGGGCGGAAGTTAATAGGCTCTTAAGCTTAATAAAAGCGTTATTAGCTTCGTCCGTCTAGGTATAGGGTTTCGTCCTAGCTAGCTTTATTACTACTAGTATAGGGATTAACTCTTTAGAGAAATCCACTATAAAGCGTCGGTAGTAATTAACGTAGCCTATAAAGCTCTATATTTCCTTAATCGTAGAAGGAATAGGCCAACCGCTAATTGCCTCTAACTTATACAGGTCTATCCGTATAGTGTTTAAGGTAATTATATAGCCTAAGAATTCGACTTCCTATGTATAGAATATGCATTTTTCTAGCTTAATATTAAGGCTAGCTGCTTTAAGAGCCTTAAGCACCTTTATAACGTCGAGTTTATGCGTTTCTAAATCGTTTAAATAGACGATTATATCGTCTAAATAAGCTAAGACGAATATATCGAGGTATTCGTGCAGGGCGTTATTAATACGCTTCTAAAAAGTCGCTAAGGCATTCGTAAGCCCTAGAGGGAGGATTAAAAATTCGTATAAGCCGTATCGAGTTCTAAAAGCAGTCTTATGTTTATCTCCTTCCCTAATTCGTATCTAGCTATAAGCTACTTTAAGGTCGATTTTCGTATAATATCTTTTCTTAGATAATCGATCCCTTAATTCGACGATAAAGGGTAAAGGGGTCCGGTCTTTAATAGTATCGTTATTAAGCTAGCGGTAGTTAATGCATAGCCTAGTCTTAACCTTATCTTTGCTGTTTTTCGGAGCAAATAGTACCGGGGCCCGATATTTTAATTTCGACTCCCTTATATAACCTTTTCGAAGGTTTTCGTCGATATAATCCCGAAGCAATTTTAAATGTAATTTATCGAGGTTATATATCTTACGGAAGCGAGGCTTCGCTCTATCTTTAAGGTTAATTTCGTAATCCTATTGCGTTTAAGGCGGTAGTTTATCCTCTAGTAGGTCGTTAAATATTACACCGAATTTAACAAGGATATCGTGCGGTATAGTCTTAAATCTATCCGCTTTAAGGTCTATCTTTATTTCTTTAATAAAGGCGCTATTCGAAGCGTCTTCTAATAATAGGTTTAGCGGTTCCGGGACTATATTAAATCGGTCCGGAAGTTCCTCTTCGAATAAGGTAGCAACTTTATTAATTCCCGGGCTACGCCTTTTTAGGCTAGTATTAAGTTCCGAGGTTTTTAGTCCGGTTAAGTCCTTTAATTCGTTATAGAGTGGAATATCTAAGGTATCGTCTTTAAACCTTAGAAGGCCTTTATTCTAGTCGATAGAAGGGTTATATTATTATAAGAAGGGTGGTCTTAGTATAATATCGTATCGTATAGATAGGATATAGAAAGGGTCTTTAAACGATAAGTTTCCGATAGAATATTCGAAAGGATTAGTTTCGTAGATAATATTCCCGTTGTTATACGTAAAGGGTTTCCCTTCGGCTATAAATAGCGTATAAGGCGTGGTTTTCTACCGGTAACGAAGGCGTAGACGATTTATCGTTTCCGGGGCAATATAGTTGCTTATAGATCCGCTATCTACTAAAGCGGAAAGTCTATGCCCTTAGTAGTTAATCGTAAGGGTTATCTTCTTACTAATAGTTTTATTAGTAATAAGAAGATCTTAATTACTAATAAGTAGCCCTTTTACTTTTAGTAATAGAGGGTTTTTAAATCCTCGGTAGTAAGGGTGCTATTACCTTATATCCCCTCCCTTAAAACAGTCTTAAGGGGATTAGGTTCTCTCTTAAACCTAGTAGACTCTCTTTTAAGTATACTAGACTATCTTTTAAGTCTATATAGATTAAGCTCTCTTTTAAGCTCCGGGGGTTGTCTTTTAAACCTAGGGGGTTCTTTTTTAAACCTAGTAGAACCCGGCTCTTCTCTAATAGACTTACTGCTAGGTCTATTAGTAGTTCCCCGGGGTATAGGTAATATTATAACCCTATAATTCGTAGTCTCGAAAGGGAGACCTTATAGTTGCCGGACCTATTCGAGTAGGTCTCGGTTAACTTAAGAAGCGAGTCCGAGGGTCCGGGAGGCGAGGTAGTAGACGCCTTCTAGCCTCCGGAGGGCCTCTTAGAGAGTCCGGACCTTAAAAGAGGGTTCTAGGTGTAGTTCCGGCATATAACCTCCTAGACGGTCTAGTCTAGTAAGGAGGTTAAGCTTCTCGCGTTCTTTTTCTTCTATAAGGTCGGATAAGGATACAATTTCCCTACCGAATTCCTCGTAGGTTTCGTGCTCGTTATCTAAAAGCATTGCCTCTAGCCGATTTACTTTACGCTTATAGCTTTAAAGTAAAGCTAAAGTCTCTTCGGCTATATCGGTAAGGCACTCCGGGGGCCTATCTTCGGCGCTAGGGTATCCTTAGGCTTCTCGTTCGATAACTCCTTCTAAATAGTTCGTAATAGCTAGGTATTCCCTATAGCTGCTATATTCCGGGTTAAAGCTATCGAGAAGGTCCTTAACGTCTTCGAGTTTACGGTAGGGAGGAGGGGACTCCGAGCCGTTGCATAGGGCAGCCGTAGCTACGCTACCCTCTAAGAATTCTTCGGTATTAGCGGGGCTATAAGCATCGGGTATATAGCCTCCGGTGAGATCTTCTAACACTAGGGCCTAGCTATAGTTATACTAGTACTAGGTTTCTTAAGGGAATTCCTTAGAGTTATATTGCGTTATTAGGGGTATATCGTCGTCGTCGTCCGGCTCTAGCCCGGGCTCTAGCCCGGGCTCTAGCCCGGGCTCTAGACCCTCTAAGTCCGGAGCGGACTCTATAGAGGAATCCGGGGAGTCTAGGGAGTCCGGGGGTTCTAGTCCGACCCCCGCGTTATCTATAGAGTTATCTATAATCTCTCCGTCCTCTAAGTCGATTACTAGATACTCTATTACGCTATCCGGAGCGTCCGGACTATCCGGGCCGGCCGGGTCCTCCGGTCCGGCCGGATCCTCGTCCGGGTCCGACTATCTAAATAAGTCCTCCTCTTCTTTAATAGAGGGCCTAACTAGGCTATCTAGAATAGGTGCTATATTATCCTTAGAATCCCTAATAGTCGTAAAACGTTTTTCGTAGTAGGGATATATAGAAAGGCCTATAGGATCTTTATTAAAAAGCGTAGGATCGAGAGCTTCTCTTAAAGGCGGTAGAAAGAGCCTAAGAGGTCCCTGCTCTAAGGTATTAAGGCTTTTAAAAGCCGCCGGCTTTCCTTTAGCTAAATTTTTCTTCCGGTAGCAATCTTTAGCAATATGCCCTGCCTTCTTATAAAAGAAGTAGGTAAGGCTCTTATAAATACTATTGTTTTTCGAGCTTCCGGCTGCTGCCGAATAGCTAGTTATTCCCGGGTTTAAAATAGCATCTAAGTCTATAGGATCGCCGTAATTCGTCTATTTCCCCTTTTTCTTCGAAAAAACCTTATACCTTAGACGGGGGTCCTTCTTCTATTGCCGGCGTTCGAAGAGCCGGTCGTCGATTCTAACTGCTTAGGCTATAAACTCGACGAGGGTGTTAGTACGGTCTTATTTAGAGATCTCGTCCTTTACATCGTCCTTTAGCCCCTTATAGAAAACCGCTATTATAGCGTCGTCGTCCTATTCTAATTTCGATTTTATCTGCCTAAATAAAGCAGCATAATTAGAAATAGAGGTTTTTTATCGTAAATACCGCAGCTTATACTCTACGGCTCTCTTCTCGTTACCTACGCCGAAGGTCTACTAGAGGTTGGTTTTAAAAGCTTAATAACTATTAAAGATATCGTCCGTAAGTTTATCCCGGTCCCCCTCTACCTCGGTCACCCTATCCTTAAGAATAGGTTTAAACTAGGTTAAAGCTAATCCCTTTAAGCAGCTAGCTATAAAGAAGACCTTCGCTTTATTAATAGAGAAGGAATCCGGAAAGGAAAGAAAGAAGGCCTTTAGCTAGGTAAGAAATTCCTACAGCTTGCCGGCTTCTCCGGTGTAAATAGCCGGCTTCGGGGTTTTAACAATTTCCCCGAACTGCCGGGGGTGGCGGAAGTCCGGAACTAGGGCCGGGACCGGGGCGTACCCGGCCGGGCCCGGAGGCGGCGGTATAAGCCGGAGCCGGGCCCGTAGGCGTAGTAGAAGCAGCAGCAGCCGTAGCTACAGCCGGACGAGCTGCCGGGCGAGCTGCTAGGCGAGAGGTTAAAGAAGTAGAAGAAGACATTCTTAAAGAAGTAGTTGTTTTTAGTGTTTTTTCTAAAAAGGGTTCTTCGAATCCATAAAGATTAAAATAAGATCTAAGATCTAATAGATTAGAAAGATTAGGAAAAGATTAAGGGGTAAAACAAAGACTAAGCAAAGATTAAATAAAGATTAAGCAACGGTCTTAAAAAACACACTCCGCGGCTAAGCAAGAGGTAAGAGCTTTTATCGTATAATAGAACGGTTAGAAGACAGAAGATAGTCTAACCGGACTAAGTCTTTAATAGTTAAAGACTAATAGAGGGCGTTATTTATCCTTAAAAGCTATAGGGGCGGAATAGTAAGCAGAGGAGCACTTAGGGTCACTTATACTAGACCGGCTAGCTAAGTCTAAGCAAGTAGGGGTAGTCGAGGCTAGAGCACTAAAGGCACTACTAGAAGAGGTGTAGGTCACTTAGTAGGCAGTTAAGCTAAAACTATAATAAAAGCTAAAGAAGAAAGGAAGGAAGGAGAGCCTAAGGAAGGGCGGACTAAAGTTCCTTTATATAGCTCTTCCCGTCCGCCCGGACGGTCCCGGTACGTCCTTTTCCTTCTAGCACCTTCTGCTACGTATCCCTTATATTGCCCCGAGCTAATGCGGGTCCCCGGGGCTGCGTAAGGGCTGTGTAAGTCGGCTGACCTCGAAAAGGCTGCCTCCCGCGTCGTTTTAAAGCCCTTATAGACTAATCTAGGTTATATAGGTCTATTTATGCACTACGTGCATAATGTTATATAGGTGGGTCACACGACATAAGTCGTATGACCTCCTTATACGGAGGATCGGACGAATAATCGGTCCCGAAAGCCGGGAGGGCTATATTAAGCCTATAGCTCCCGGTAGTCTAAGTGTCGGTCTATTATGCAGGGCATCGAGCCAATCATCGGGTCTTATTAGGCAAGGGTGCTTAATAAGATCGTCGGCGTAACCGTAGCTACGTGGTATATCCTATACCTAAGGAAGCTAAGTCCTAAGGGACTTAGGTTCGAAAAAGGGGTATATCCTAGGCCGGAAAGGGGTGTAACCGGATAATAGGTAAGTCCGGGGCGAACATCTTTATGCTAAGTCATAAAGTACTAAGTACCCCGGTACCCTCGTACTAAGTATTTCCGTACTTAAGTCCCTTAGTACTTTTAGAAAAAAGAAAGTAAACTAGGAACTTAAATTAGTAGTTCTATAACACATAGGTACGCTTTAAAGACGAGGAGCGTAAAGATAAAGCTATTTAATCCTACTATATTATTTATAAGTATTACTATTTATATAGAAGGAAATCTCTCTTTATATAGAAGTTCGCTAAAATCCCTACTTTTTCTATATAACCTTATGCGTTTATATTCCGCTACTAAATTTTCTATATAAATATATAGTAATTAAAAGGGCCGCGTAAATCGTATATAGCCTTAATTTATTTAGTTAATTTAATAGCTATTATTATTATAATTAAAGTACTCTAGCTGCCCTAATAGGCCTAGTGCCCCTGCATTTAGCTAGTATAGGAAAAACTAAGCGGCTTAAGGGAAAACCTATATAACGTCTATCTATCTCGACGTTAAGCCGGATGCGGCTTATATTCGCTACGGTTAATTAAGTTTAGTTACTACCGCTAGTCTAGTGCCTAATAAAGGTTACCCCGCCCGGGTAGGCCTAAGGGCGTTAGGGTCAGGCGGATAGTCTAACTTAGTAAAGCCGGCGCGTAGACGGCACGCGGGCGATAGGGTGTAGGCTAAGCCCCCGTCTAGCGGGTTAAAACGTAGGAAATAAATCTTAGTAAGCGTATAATCGAATATATAAATATATATAAATATATACAAACGTTAAAGGGGGCTAGCGCTAGGAGCCTTATCGTCTTACTCCCGGAGCTCCCCGCCGCCGGCATCGCGGCGGTCTATCTTCTCCGTAAGGGCTATCGCGGCTTAGAACTATTATAGTAGGCGGTGCTTAAGGAACTACCGGATAAACGGCTTCGCGGCGGCGGGGTAGTTAAGCGCCGCCTTAAGGTCGCTCTCCCGTCGGATGCCTCTTAATAAGGCCACCCTCGCGTTAGTAAAGGCAGGGCACTAGAGGAAGAGGTAAAACGCGGTTTTACGCGTAGTCTTATACCGATAGAGCGGTAAGTCGACGTTAGGGACGTTCCGGTCGAATAAAAACCCTTATAGACCGATCTTCCCGGTCTAAATCTAAATAAGCGCTAAGCTCTTATACTTATATAACCCGTTATATACTTTAAGTGCTTTCTTCGGCCGGTTAAAGTAAGGGTTAATATCTACCGGCTGCCGGGCTTTTTATAATCGCTTCGCCTTTATTGCTTAAAGATCCTCCTTCTAGCGTACCTCTTAATCGCAGAAGACCGCCTGCTCTATTATAGTGCTTTAAAGGCACTAGTCCTAAAGCTACGCGTCGTACGGCCGGCCGGGCGGCTAGGTCGGCCGACGGGGTTAGGGTAGTACTCTCGCCGGCTTCTTATAGGTGCGTTAGATCCGGTCCGCTATGCCTAACTCCTCGGTTCGCTCCTTATACTAAGCGAGGTAATCGTTAAGGTAGAGGTCGAGCGGCGGGACCGCCGTCTATATCTCTAGGTTTTAGATCGGGGTCGCTTTAAACGCCTTAGCTATTACCTATAGGCAGCTTAACTAATATACTATAAGCGCTTTTATTAAGCCGGTAGGTTTCCTTCCTTTAGGCGTAGGCTTATAGAATATCGACGCTTTATAAGCGAGCGCGCTTTAAACTATACTAGCGTAGACCGTCCTCGCGCTTTATAGTTGTATGCCTTATATAAACGCCGCGAGCTTAGTAAAGGCTAGCGCTTATATGCCTATTTTCGTCTTAAGCTTTTTAACCTAAGCTTTCTATCGTAGCTTTTAGTTAAACTAAACCCTTAGGAACCGCCTATCTTTAACCGGCCGGACTATATTTATCTTAAGCCGAAGCTTTATCGGTATCGGCTTATAAGTCTACGTAAAGTAGATTAGCTCGCTCTTCTCCGGCTTAAACTTAGCGCCGACCTCCTTTACCTACTTATCGTACTTCTTCTAAGCGCTCCTTAAGCGCTATATAGTCGCGGCTACGGTCTTACTATAGGCTAAGAGGTTTATATCGTCGGTGAAGCCGACGGTAGTAACCCCTATCTCCGGCTTAAGGTCGTTATATAATAGCGCGATATAAAGGAGGAAAAGGATTAAGGAGAAAGGCGAGCCTTAAGGCACGCCCGTAAGCACCTCTTAAGTCTCCGCTAGCGCGCTATTAAAGTAAAGCTAGGCCGTCTTCCCCTTAAGGAAGCTCCCGACCTACGCAATAACCTAGCCTAAGAAACCCCTCTAGCGGAAGGTCTCGACGAGGTATATATAGTTTACCTTATCGAAAGCTCCCTTAAGGTCGAGCTAAAGGAACGACGCTACCCCTCCTTAGGCCTACTTCGTCTTTACGAGCTCTATTATAAGTCGTATCGCCGTCTTAGTAGACCTTTTAGTCCTATTCCCTATTTACCCTTTAGGCAGGAGGTTATACGCTTCCGCCGCTTTTGCGATCCTCCTCGCGACTATAGCCTTAAGGATCTTCCCTACCGTGCTAAGGAGAGAGATTAGTCTTTACCCTTAGGCTTATTAAAGCTAGGCCGCTGTCTTCCTAGGCTTCGGTAGGACGATAATAGCTATATATTAGAACTATCTTAGAAAATATCCGACGTCGTAACTAGCGTTAAGCAATACCGTAAGCACCTTAAATAATAGCTCCTTATAGGCCTTAATAAGCCTAACCGGGAGGCCGTCCTCCCCTACGTCCTTCTATAACGCTATCTTCCTAACCGCCGACCTAACGTCGCCGACTATAAAACGCTATAATATCGTATAGGCCTCCCGGGCGGCTTAAGGGCTCCCCTCGCCTCTCGCTACTAAAGGTAGGAAAAACCGGGCCGCGAAGGTCTCTGCCTTCTTTACGTAAGTGCGGGCCGGCCCTATTAGGTCGCTCGGTCTCTTTAGGTTAAGGATATATATCGCTAATAGTAGGCTACCGCTTTAAAGCCGCGCTTACCTCTCGATCTTTTAAAGGAGGGCTTAGTTAGCGGCTAAATCGTAGGTAAGCTCCCGCTAGGAGTCTCGTTATATAGTAACGACGGCACGCCGGAGGGCTATCTTCGCTTCGTCTAACGTCTTTTAGGTCGTTTAATTGCCGGACGCTAAAAACGCTTAGAAAGCGCGTTTAGCCTCCCTATCGCACCGGTCTACCTTTATAGTCTATTAATTAAGGCGGCTGCCGTCGGCACGGCCTTAGGCCTTAGGTATATAGTCTTTCGCAATCTTAGTTAATTAGGTAACTACCTAGTCTACGTACGCCTCGACCTCTTTAAGGGTCGTAGGCATAGCTAGCGTAGCCCCCGGCCGGAACTTTACGATAGCTACTGCTTAGGCTTAATCCGGGTCGAGTTTCCTCTAAAGATAGTTAAGTCCTATCGTCCGGGCCGCCGGCCGATAAGTTAGCGGCCTTATATCTACCTTTAGCCGTTACGATATATAATCCGATCTAACGAGGCCTGCGTTTCTATAGTACGTTATGCTTAAACCTTAAGACGCTTAAGCAAGGTCTATCGTACCGTTCCTCCGGCCCTTAAAGGCGATATATATAACCTAGCCCTTAATAGTTATAAGCCTAAGGCGCTATTATACCGCTAGCTTTAAGAGGTCCTCGCTATTCCTAAAGGTACGCCCGTAGGCGTCTTAAAGCGGGTAATAGCTATTAAAGTCCCCGACGAAGACGTATTAAGTACGTAACGATTTAATCGCGAGGTTAAGGAGCGGAGTAGTCGGGAGGGGGGAGTTAACTAGCGGGGAGTAAACTAAAAAAACTATAGTATTAAAATTAGTAAATATAACGCTATATTAGTCTACGCTTTAATCGCTCGTCTACGTATCGATACTATGCCTTTTATAGACGTATAGCGCGCTTTAGGTCGCCTTAAAGACGAGCCTATAGTCGTACCGCCTTAGGCACGTTAGGGCTTTTATCCTACTATTAATTAGTATCTCCTAAAGTGCTATAATATCGTACGCCTTAGGGGCGATAAGCGCGAGGTATATATTCGCGCCTATCCTTACGGTATTTTAGTAAAGGATATTTAATATTAAAGGGGGTCGGAAAAAGGGTCGTTATTAAAAGCGGGCGTAGCCTCGACTATAGCGGTACGAGCCCTTACCGACGCTAAGGCCGGCCGCGACCGTAGATACCCGCGAATAGTCGACTAGCCTTACGCCCGACGAGCCCTCGTAATGTCCTAAGGCCGGCCGGGGGGAAGGGCGGGCGACGGGGGGGGGGGTGTCCTATCGTCGCTGTTTCGACGGCGACGTTTACGACGCGGCGGGAAGAGGAAAGGGCTATATATAAAGCGGCACCGGCTTAAGGCGTAACGCCGGCGTCGCCGCGGCGGTAAAACGCCTCGGCCTTTAAGAGTATGCCTCCTAAGCCCTATCCTAAAGCTTCTCCGCCTAAGGGTAGTGCCTATCCTACGCCGCGTATCTCCCCCTATAGAAGGTATACTAGTACGGGATCTACCTTATAGTAGCCGTATATATAGCTTTATCGTATAGTCCTAACGCGTACCGCCTATACGTCGCCTTTACCGTATAGTATTTCGCGATATATCTATACTAAAAGCACTAGTAGTACTACCTCGGCCGGATTGTATTATCGAAGGGCTTTATATCGAAAATCTCCGCCTATATTACTATACTAAAGTCGTAGAGCCTATTCGCCGCCTCTACGCTATCTACCGTAATAATTAAGGTCGCCTTTATACCTGCCTTTATATAGGCCCTTTTAGGGTAGAAGTAGATAACCTCGACGTCGTTCGCCTTAGCTAGTTCGGCTACTAAGGTAGCGTCGTCCTTTCTCTAAAGGACTATTATCGGGACGCCCTTTACTATTACCGTAAAGCCGCTTTAAAATAGCACCGTCTCCCTCCTAAACCCCTTCTCTAGCTACTCCCTATCCGCCCTATACTTCTTTACATTTTGCTTAAATATAAGCGTGATATTACCGCTATAAAAGACCTATATTACTTTTATAGCAGGCTCCTTAAAGGCGTAATTAACGTCGTTAACAATCGCTTAAAGGGTTTTACGTTAGAGATTTAAGGCAATCCCTTCGTATTAGACTATAAGCTAGTTTTCGTAGCGGGCGAGAGTCGGCTTCTCGCTATAAGCCCCGATATTATAGCTACCGCTAGCGCCTCTAGGCGTAGGCTAACGTTACGTTAGGGGCGCGATAATAGCAGCCGCGACCGTAGCCGCGGCTATATTAGCCTAAGACTTCGACGCTTGCTTCGATAAGAGCGCCGCTTTAATAGCCTCTTTTACTAACTCTTTAACCGATTTCTTAAGCTAGCCTACGGTCGTATAGACCGCGGTATCCGCTCGGATCTTTTCCTCCTATTCCTTTAGGTAGCCTTAAAGAACGGACTTAAAGGCCCTTTAAACGCCTTAAAGGGCCTCCTTAGGCACTAGACCCGCGAATTTTATATAAGCGGCACTATCCCTTCCTATTAGTTTCTCCTTACCTACGTCGGGCTTAAGGGGCGCTTTATTAATAGTCGGTAGGCTATATACGCTAGTCTTTAACCCCCTTCTCGCGATATTAACGTCTATCGGCTCGTAGCCTACGTCCGTCCCTTAATACGCTATCGCGCCTAAGGGCAACCGGGTCTAAGGAATCCGATTCTTAAGTCTAAATTAATTTTATAATCCGGTGTCGACCTCGGCGGCTATACGAGGAGATCGTAGAGCAGTTCGATTAAAGAAGATATACTAGTATCGGACTAATCTAGTTATATAAGGAGGAAAGGGGTTATAAGTTATAACCCTTAATAACCCCGACGATAACGCTATTATTAGTCTCGTTATAACCTAGGCAATAGCCTCGTTATAACCCGGATAATAGCGTTAGCGGCTAGGTTACGTGCTTTTAATAAGGCTTTATTAAGCGCTTAGCTAAGCCGGGCAGGCTCTTCGTAGCACTTATAAAGGGGCCCTTTTTTCCCCCTTTCCTAGCTAAAAGACAAGAGAATAAAACCTAATGCACTTAACTATATAAGTGTAATAGGTTTACCTTCCGGCCGCTCTATATAGTAAAGCCCTACTAATAGTTACTAACTTAGCCGCCCTTACGATAATTAAGTTATTAACTTAATTACCTTTATAGGTATAACCTTAATATCGTAACGAGGGCTTATAAAAGGCCGGCTTTAGGCCTTAAAATATACGCTGCTATAGCCTATATAAAGGGGCTATTCGTCGCCCTTTAGTTAATAGCTTTTATAGACTAATACTAACTAGCTTTATAACTCCCTTTTTATTTAACTAACTAATATAACTAATAATTCTCTTATAATATCCTATATTATAATAATTATATAAATAATAACTATCTTTATTACTTCTTTATAAATAGATTCTAAAGTAATATAACTTTATATTTTTATTTTATTTATAATACCCTTTATATAATATAATTAGACCTAATCTTTTCTATTTATAAGTAAGTTATATTTTATCTTTTTTTATAACAATTTTTTTTTTAAAAGCAGGGGGTTATTTATTTTTCTTATCTTCGCGGGAAAAAAATGTCTATCGCCTTATCTCCCCTTATCGCCCGCAATTCCCTTTATACATTCGGGTACGCCTAGTAACCCAAAATTGCCAAAAATCGTTTTGGCCCCAACTCAGCTATAGTCGCCCGTACGTGCCCACCCTCTCCGATTTGCGGGGAACATTTATTTCAATCAAACTTCCTCTTCGATATGTTCTTCTCTTGTTCCCCCTCGCTCTCGCTGTCCCTCTCGCTCTATTTCTCTCTCTTTCTGGCTATTATCTCGCCCTGCTCCACTCTGGTTCTCTTCCAGAGTTAGCCTGCTTTTCTCAATCAACAGAATACGATCAGTCACCTTTTTTTTCAGGGTCATGACGGGGCAGTAACTGCCTCGTGAGAAGGTTTGCACCCGTCGGCCTGGCCAGAAAAGACCTTGTCCGCTTGGCTACGACGCGCGTCTTGATGCCCAGCCGGGCCATCCACAACGCCAGCATGAGACCTGGGCCCAACGATGAGGAATTCGACATCGGAATACTACGTTGTATGTACGTACATACCATCCACAGGCCATTTCGGGAAGAAAAGGGGGGGAGCCCCCTTATACTAGTATCTATGAATGCCGTGATCCACAGATGCTCTCAAGCCACCGTCATCGCATCAAGCGAGAGCGAGCCACTTTGAGTTGTGTTGTCACAGGCTTCCCCTTTTGGTGGGGGACTCCTGCAGTCTCGTGTCTTGTCGCGCGACTGCAGCAACCATTTGCCGTCGTGCAACCTTGAACGCATCTTCCCGCAACCAATTGGCTGTCGAGACATGCGATACGGCGGCGAGCGCCACTTATTAGACACCACCTACATTTCGGCCAAGGTCTCGCCGCACCCTCCACACCTTTGAACCGGTCGGGCGCTTCTGGTTGCCCTTGAGAACCTCCACCCATGGTATGGCAGTGTCGTCTCCTCCGTCCAAGGCATAGGCCGGTTCGTCGACAGATGCCTCGTCGTCGGTGTCTTCATCTGTTACCTCGAGCTCATCGTTTTGCTCTTCATCCTGGACCGAGTGCTCATACAGGTGCTCCGTGTAGGACCAGAAAGGCGCGTCGAACTTGCCATGGACCAGAACGATGCTGCTTCCCCGGGACCTTGCCTCGCCAATCTTCTCAAGGGGCGTTGGCGTGAGTACCTGGAGTGACTTGTTGGCCGTGTCGATGCCACGCACAAGGGCGAGCCCGATTGTGCGCGAATGTCGTGGATCAAGAGTCAGGTCGTCGGGATTTGGGATAAATGGTATACCCTCAGGCGTCCTAGAGACCAATGGTGAGCCACCTTCACAGTCGACGGGGCCAGTCATGACCTCTTGAAAGCCGTCTCGAAATGCCTGGCGCTCTTCAATCTCGACAATGGCAAGCACCATGCCGTTGATGGCCTCGCCCATCAGTTCCGGCGGTAGCTGAGAGTCGTAACGCAATATGCCGAGGAGCCCGCAGCACGGGCCCGAGTAGCGCACTAGCAAGGGGCGTACAGAACTAAGGGCATGGGGAACCCAGCTCAGTCGCCTCGAGTCCTCGGAGCCACAGGTTGTGGAAGAGTGAAAGTAGGACATGGTCTGCATCTCTCTAAAATGTGCGGCTGTTCGCGACTTGAACTCGGACGGCTGCGACGGCAGCGAGGTAAAGACGTTTTTGGTAGCGCTACGCAATGCTTCAACCGTCTCTGCCGGCCCTTCTTCTGACATGTAGATGACTTGGCCAGGTCGTACCTTGGCGATGATGTCGACGAGAAGCTCCAAGCCCAAGCTGAGGATCCATCCCGGGGTGTTGATGATGAGGGGGCAGTTGCCAAGTTTATGGCGGTAGTAGTCGTAAAGATCGAGAGCGCACTCCAGGTGGAGGTCCGTTGTCGAGGCTGGGTTGACCGAAGCCAGCGAGTGGCATCTCACCACTTGGGAGGCTTCGTCGTCGAGGCCCGGGTGCGTGAATGGCACGCCCAGATTGGCCATGGTGACATGAACAAGCGACACGGTGCCTGGCGGAGCATATTCTGGCTGTCCCGGGTCGAGATCCAGGACGGCCACGCCCGTGACAACCGGCCGGGCTGAGCCGTCTGGCTCTGCATTTGTGGCCGTAAGGAGTCGGTTCGTGAGCAGCTTGGAAAACGTCGACTTTCCCGCCGACTTGGGGCCGCAAATGAGAAATGACAGCGGCTCACGCCCAGAAGCCGACTCTACTAGGGATGCCAGTTTTCTGTTCCATTTAGGAGGGCAGACGAGTTCCCGCACAACGGATCCCTTGGGAACGTCTCCCGAGTCGCCGAGCTATTGAACATTAGCAAGGGGACCCGACCGCCTGATGAGGGGTTGGATACCAACTAATTGAAAGGTTGATGGCCTTGTGGCCCGTGTATTTTCCGCGTCCCCCGTTGCGGTTGAATTCCATAGTCTTTGGAACAAGGGTGACAGACTGCCCAGCCTTCTCAGGTTGTCGGCCTCGGGATCGTTGTGTAGCTCCAGGCGAGTGTTTTCTGCCGTTCTCAAGACCGGGACCGCGTGACAATGGGGTGCATGAACCCAGTGTATCCTGTCCGAGGGGAGAAGCGAGGCGCCGGCGACCGTCACCTCTCCACTGGAAACACGGATTCCGAAACTGCCAACAAGTAGGAAGCGCTGGACGAGTGAGCAGTGGCGTCATCAAGGGGGGGTTGCGGCATCGTACCTCGACTGCTTCAAGCTTTAGCTTGAGCACGCCTTGGCCATTGACATGGTGATTGTGCTTGGACAGGGCGAAGGAGGAATAGGTGACGGGCCGGGAAGTTGCCGTCTCAGGATCCGTGCTAGGCCAAGCAGGTCAGGCGTGAGTAGGTGAAGATGAGCCAGGAAGCCAACCTCGATCCTTGGTTTGACCCAGCCCTCTGGGCCGGCTTGACGGGCTCACGCTTAGGCTGCAGCAGGCTAAAGGGGTTGGACGAGCCCGGGAGAGGCCCCGATTCCGCCGGCGCGGGAGCATCGGCCAACGCAGACTTGGTGAGCCGCCGACGGGCCGCGAGTGCGCTTATGGCGCTCACAGCGGCTAATGGGTCCGGATGAGTACCACGGACGCGCATCAAGGTTCAGCGCAGCGTAAAAACTTACACTGAGGGGTGGCAGGGGCGTCTATTTTCCGCCTCTTGTTGGCCGACAACGGCATTGTGGCAGGGTTGAAGCGAGAAGAGAGTTGGTCTTTTAACCTTGTCGATGTGAGGGTAAAGCCATCTCTGCTCTTATCGATAAGACACGCGAAGTTATTTTTTCCCTCCCCCGTCGCGCGCGATGCCGAGCGCGTTTGGGTGGGGCTCGCCAACTTGATCATCAAAATTTCCACCGGCCCAAGAAAAAAGTTTCCATACACACCACCAACCCTCAGTATCTTTGCTTTTGCTCGTCGAGGCCAGACGCGCACCGAGTTTCCGCTCACGACTCACCATGGCACCCAAGGAGCCCTTCAAGGTGCATTCGCTCAGCAAGCACATTGAAAACACCAACAAGGGCCTCAGCGCCGACGGCCCGTACAACCGACGCAGCCTTGCGCCCGTCATCGAGACGGAGCTTGGAGCCATCGACAAGTCCATCTTCGGAAACGATGACGATGGTGATGGCGGCGATTCGAGTGGCAGCGACAGCAGCGACGACGGGGTCACTGCCGATTTCCTCAGGGGTCTCTCTCAGTCCGCCGCAAAGCCCGCCGCAAAGCCCGCCGTAAAGCCCGCTGCAAAGCCTGCTGCAAAGCCCGCCGCAAAGCCCACCGCAAAGCCCACCGCAAAGCCCACCGCTGCATCCACCCCGCCCAAGCGTCCCGGCAACAACCTAGAAATTGCCGATAGTGATGCCGAGCGAAACAAAAGGGCAAAGTCCGTCAACAAGCCTGAACCTGAGTCTTCGGATGATGCTAGCAGCGACTCCGAGTCGGACCAAGTCCAGGAGCCGGATGCCAACGACGTTGCTTCCGAGGAGGAATCCACCTCGGGCTCCGACTCGGATGAGGAAACTGAACCTGGTAACGCGAAAACGCTCGCTGTCGGGAAGAAATCCGAATCGACCTCCGAACCAGAGGAACCAGAGACTAGCGACAGCGACAGCGACGAAAGCGAGTCGGACAGCGAGTCGGACAGCGAGGCGGCTTCGAAGCCGGCCGTCAACGGCAATGCCTCCAAATCAACCAGCTCGAGCGACAACAGCTCCAGTCATGAGAGCGAAAGCGCACATGGCCACGCCGCCAAGTCCTCCGCCCCCAAGAAGACTGCCTCGCCTTCTTCCAGCTCCTCGGCGAGCTCCGCCGGTTCTGACCAGGAAATGGCCGACGAGTCGATTCACATGGAGCATCGCCAGGTCCATGATCAAGTTGCCCCTCCCAGCGTCATCTCGCCGGATTTTGTCCTGCGCAAGAGCGGCGACGGCACCAGCGGTGAGGACATGGCTCGCTTGTGCAGCCAGGCCAACATGCAGGGAAAGCAGTTCTGGTACTTTACGGTTCCCTCCGGAGTGCCCATCTCTGTTGTGCAGAACCTCGAGATCCCCATGGACGCGTCGCAGCGCGGAGACCGAGTCTTTTCCCATGGAGGAGAGGACTTTGGCATTTCCGTTGACAGCATGGCGCCAAAGAGCTCCATACAGATTCTGATTCCTTCGGCAGATGGATCTCACTACCAGGCAGGCAAGTTGAATTCCATGATGCGGTGATTCTGGGAAATGCCAAGTGGACTAACCGATTGCACAGCTTCACAGCGGATTGAACAGGTTATGCAGGTCAGGCGCATCACTCAGCAGCTGGGTGCCGATGGCTTTACAGTCGGGCCCCCGGAGGTTGACGCTCCTCATCCTCAGCCAAAGGGCCTCAAGGCGCGTTGCCAGCCGATTGGCGTCGACACCCCCATGGGCAAAATTGGCATGGACAGCGGTTCAGACGGCGAGGATTGCGAGATGGCGGACGCCCCCGCCCTGCCTACAGCCCTCGATGCTCAGCCTGAGAAGTCGGCCGCCAAGACTCAGCCCGGAAAGGCAACCGCCAAGGGTCAGCCCGGAAAGGCAACCCCCAAGGGTCAGCCAGACATGTCGACACCAAAGAGCAAGAAAAGCAAGCGGAAAGGGACGCCCGTCCAGGCGAGCCAGGAGGCCACGGCCCCGCGCAGTGGCAAGCGAAAGCAGCCATCTTCCGAAGACGAGGCAGCAGCCGCAGCCTCGCAGCTGATGGAGGAGAGCGAGACGGCAGAGTCCAAGACCAAGAAGGCAAAGACGGTTCGCGGCGGGAGCCCAGACCTCGGTCTTGAGCCGCCCCTGTCTGCCACCATCAAGACGAAGCAAACGCCCGTGATGCCGCCCAAGATTCCGATGCTCACGTGCTCGCTCGCTGGAACGTCAGCGGCCGCCTCATCCCCCTTGACGGGCAAGGCAAAGAAGTCGAAGAAAGCCAAGAGCGAACAGCCAGTGCTCTCGAGCTCGCAGTCGCTACCGCCGGCCAAGAAGGACACCCAAGTGCCCATTCCCCGGCAGACGGCAGTGCCTATCCCGCCGGTTCCAAGCTCCTCACAACTGTCCAAGATCTCGCCGGTCCCGATTCCTCTGCTGGCCGCGGCCGCAACCAGCGGCAGGGTCCGGAAGGGTAAGACGAGCAAGGACAGCGCAGCCGACGCGGCAGGAGCTGGCTCGTCGCAGCCGCAGCCGACATCGCCTCCTCCCAGCGCGCAGAGCTCGGAGAAGAAGAAGAAGAAGAAGAAGCAGACGCTCGTCGGAGCGCCCGAATCCAAAGCCCCAGCCTAGAAGGCCGGTCCGGGGTGGTCAGGGATACGGCGTGCCGGGAACGGCATTTACAGTGCAGGGCGGCGCCATTGAGCGAAGACACATGGTCAGGTGTCGGCCTTTTTGCTTTGAAGGGGACGGTGCAAGGAAGGGCTGGGATTGTGACGAATCTCGCAGGCGGTTTAGCGAGATGTCGCATACCTCGGCGGCACGGCGTTTGGGGATGTTGGCTTCATGTTTGATATATCTCACAGTCGCACATGCTGGCTCGGTTGGAGACAAGCACAAGAACTGGGACATGTTGTCACGGAGAGAGTTAGCTGGGTTGGACATGTCCGACAAGTTGCTGCAGGCACATGTAGCGAGCAGAATTCCAGAAGTAGTAATTCAATGTTTGGTCATGTGTGGACGATTTTTAGGCATGTATAAAAAGCAAATAATGGTGGTTGAACTGCTGGGGAACCTCAACATCACCAGGCCAAAGGCCCCTGAGGTTTGTTGGATGAATCGTGGCTTGGTTGGAAACGGGATCTGGCTAGTGATACACAGGTGCGGCGGAAGATGATGAATGCAGGCCGGCATGAGTCTGGTTGCCGGAGCCGGGAGCCCAGCCGGAGTGGTGGGGGTGGAGATGGGAGATGGGAAAGAGAGTAGGAAACGGGCGTTTCATAAACGCGGCTGGGCTGGGCAGGCATAAGAGGCCGAGACGAAAGGTCTCTTGGCAGGATGGCATGAGTGTTGCGCTTCCACCTCGGCCAGGATCGGACGGAAATCAGGGGGATCTGGACTAGAGTTATCCGGACGACTTTCATAATTTAGAAGGCTGGGTCGTTGTCCCTTTCCAAGTCAGGCTGACTTGTTTGCATGTCCTCTTGTGACGGCAGATTAGGCAGAGAGACGCGGCTGATCCAAGGCCAACTTACGGCGGGCGTACGTCCTGGAGATGGAGTCGTTCAGGCAACTCGCCGCGTCCCTTTCTGATTGAGTGACTATATGACTCGATGTTCAATTCGGGCTTATAGGTCAAGCCTGATTTTGATCGTCCTCGTCATCATCCTCTTCTCCCTCTTCATCCACTTGCGCGAGGGACCCTGAGCTCCTAGGAAAGTTTCCAACGCCTGTCCGGCGATCCAATACTGCATCAGCCCACTTCATCATACCTAGAATATGTTTAACGGCTGTCCGGCGATCCTCCTTCGTAGTGAGATCAAGCCATTTTGTCGAGTTAACCTTGAGAAAGTGGGCAACAGGGGCTGGCCTCTCGTATTCGTTTATATATTCTCTAGTGGACTCGAAATGAAAGAGCTTGAGGTGGTGTCCCACAGCGAGGATGCTAATGGAGCTAGTGTACGAAGGGAAGTACTTGCGTTAGGAACCAGAGTTTTTCTGATCAAGTAGAAGACGTCGAGACTGATTACTTACTCGTGGATGGCAATTGACCTTGGCTCACTGGTTCGTCTTTGAGCCACAGCCTGTCCGACTAGTTGGGCCAACGTGGTGTCCGGAACCGTCGGCTTTCCCTCGTCCGGAAACAGCTTGAATGCACGTTTGCACTCCAAAACCGCGACTTGAAGACGAATTTTGCCATTGAAGACCTCCAAGCCGCCATCGTCGATAGCTTTGATTTGACTTGTACCAGTGCCAGTCGGAAAGCTGTAGGTCAGGCGAGCGTCACGGAAAACACTCGCATGCTTATTGTCGATCTCTTGGCCGTACGTGGCCAAGCATCGGAGAAAGCATCCGGCGAATCGAACCGTGATGTCCTCCAGGGGAGGCTCCGAAATTCGAGCCACATAGTGGTCTCCACTTCGGCTTCCCCGGGACGATGGTGATGATGACGGGGCATCTGACGAGCTATCGTCCGCCGAGACCTCGCCCCAGTCCTTGTAGCCTGGGCGGGCTACCTGCCTCCTGTTCGATCGTAGGGCTCTTCTTGAAACTGGCGAAGTTGGGACTTCAACCTTTGTCCCGATACGCTGCATCACGGCTAGGGCTGCCCAAACCCAGCCCAAAGTCTCGGGCCCGTGTGCAGGGTCCCGAACGATTCGCGCCTCAGTCATGTTCCGGAACTGGGGAAGCGGACCATCAACGAGACGCTGGATACATTGATCCGCGTCTCGAAGAGACCTCGGGCGATATGGGGCCAGAACAGCGAGGTTGCTCTGTGGTTTTGGGCATATCGCCCGGCATGCGAATAGGTATTGCTTGTCCCATAGGCTTGCTGCGCATTTCAACGTATCCGACTGGTACATGTCGTCAAAACATGAGTCCCGGGGGACAGCCTTCTTGAAGGCGCTCGCGCTCGTGATCCGTTCGTAGTACTAGGGAGTGACCCCGCTTCGCAGGGTGCACTCCCTAGTTAGTAGCCAGGGGTTTACACGTGACTGCCTTAGAGAGTGACCCCGCTCCGCGGCGTGCACTCTCTAATTAGTAGCCTTACCCGCTCCGCGGGGGTATTAGCTTAGTTAGTAGCCTAGGGTTACGGGTGTACGTAACTATAGGCGCTACGCGCTGCCGTAATTAATCCGAAAGTAGAATAGTACGCTACTATAATATTATTATTATCGCGAAGCTTCCTTTTCTTTCTCTCTATAAAAATACTATTACTATGCGTTTTATAATATAATATTACGATTATAATATACTACGTAACGTTTAAATAGGGATTATAGCCCGTTAATTAAGTATACTTACTAATATATGTTTTTACTAGTAGGAATATACTACTATCGATCGCTAGTAGCTTAAAGGGGTCGATTAGCGCGGGAGGAGGCTTAAAGCGCGATATAAATATAATAGCGACGGCGACCTATATAACGGCGATAGCGACGGCGATAGCGACTTATATATTAACCTATAAAGCCCTTATAGGCGTATATACGGGGAAGACTACGAAAAATATAGCGTAAATGCTAGAGCTACTAGAGATATAGGTTATAATAATACGCTTAGGTAAAGAGCTTAAGCTTAACCGGCTAGGAAACTTTAAGGCGGCCTTAATCTAAATTATAGGCATCGAGGGGTCGGCTTAATATAGCAGCTGCGACGCGGGCCTTAGGCTATTTGCCGGTTGTTTCGCCTACGTAAACATTGGAAAAGGAGTATATAGGAATTGCTATTATAACTTAGAGGGGGTAAGGTACTCTTTCCGTAAGTTAATAATTAATCTATTAATCTTCCGGTCTATTACTAATACTAATTTATTTAGACTATAACTAAGTTATTTAACCCGCCCCGGATATTACGTACGATACGTAGACTGCTATAGCTACTCCTAAGAGAAAGAGATAGGCGGATAAAGCCGCGGAAAGGATACTAAAAAAAAGGCGTATTAAGGTTTAATTAAGGGGGCTAAATAGTCCGGCAAAGAGTCTAGTAAAGCCTATTTATATAAAGCCTATTCGTACGCCGGGTCCTTTTAGCACTAAGGCTAGCTATTTTACGCTCCTAATCCCTAACGGGGTATTAGCCGCTAAGCGTCGCCGCTAGGGCAAGGTTTTCCTTACGGTCGGGCAGGCATTATTAATAGCCGATAATAATAAAGAGTAGGGTATAGGGTGTAGGGTATAGGGTGTAGGGTATAGGGTGTTTTTTTATTTATTTATTATATATAGGAGTTTAAGGAGATAGGAAATATAGGAGTTTTAAGGTATCTAAAGCCGTAGAAATAAAGACTGCCTTTATGCTTGCCTAAGTAAAACCTCTAGATAAACAATGTTAAGAATAGTGCTTTAATTCCCTTTATTAAGCAGTAAGAATAAGGAAGAAACACTTATAACCCGAGATATTATAACGTAAAACTAGCCGTATATAAAAACAAAGTCTTATAAATCGACGCTTATAGCTTTAAAAGACTAGCCTTATAACTTATTAATAGTTATGCTAAAGTAAAGACGGATAGGAAACTATAAACGTATAATAAGAAAAGCAAACTTATCCTCGTTAGTAAAGAGCTTAATATAAGGGATTAAGCGTCTTTAGCTAATAAAATCCCTTAATAGAATCTAGATATCTAAAATATACCTAGTAAACCGGATAATAGATAGACGGGTGCCGTTATAAAGACCCTACTTAGGATCTAAGTTACGGAGCAGAATAATAGGGCATCCTATCTTAAGTTTAAGCCGGGTAGGAGGGATAAAGGGAAATTAAAGGGAGGAAATAAACTTAGGGGAAAGCATATACATAGCGCTATCGGGGTTATTAGCCTTATTTTTAGCCGTAGTACTCGTAAGAGATAGATAGACCGAGCTTAGAAAATAGGCTAAGACCTTACTATTTAAGACCGTAATATTCTTATTTATTATTATAAGAATGTAATAGTCCGTAAGAAGTATAGGCTCGAAAGGGGCTCTACGTAAGAGAGTATCCGGATAGACCTTTAAAAAGAAATCCGGTAGGGAGACGTCCTTATAGATAGAAGGCAATAGTATAACTAGCCTATTTAAGTCTACCCTATAAGGTAATTCGCCTAGCTACTAAATAAACTCGCGATTTTCTAGCGTAGTACCTTAGACTAATATATTCTCCGTAAGGTAATAGACCTTTAAGCCTAGCTAAAGATAGGAGCGTTATAAGCATGCCGAAATAATCTAGGCTTAAGAACCGTTTTAGACTATAGGAAGGATCTATATAAAGTCCTTACTAAAGACGGTAGGTATACTACTAAACGGGAGGTTGTTTAAGCGTAGGTCTTAAAGGGTACGGTCTATAGCCTTAAAGCAGTACTTATGCTATATAAGGACCTCGTCCTAAATAATAAGAGAAGTCTACTATAAGAGCTTACCCCTTTATAAATTTCGCCGTATATTATATATCGAAGTCGAGTTAATCTATATCGGTATCTTAAAATAGGAGTAGGCTATACGGCTATTAGGAAGCAATAGTATAGCGATGCCGGATAAAGCAACGCAAAGAATAATCTTGCCTTAAGCTCGGTAATAGGCTATAAGTCTACGGTATAAAAAGGTCTTCCCGGTGCCGCCTAGCCTTTATAGGAAGAAGGAAGCGGAAGTAGGAGTATTATCGATAGTAGAGATATACTCGTCGAAAAAACGGCGCTGCCCGTTATTAAACATACGGTAGGCATCCTCGTAGGTTAACTATTGCTTAACTAAGTCGTAAGAATACTTATAACGAAGGAGAGGATTAGACTCTAAGTCGTCCTACTAATACTAGAAAGGGGGAAGGCCGAAATCCTATAAAGACTTATCGGCTTCTAATAGAAGCTAGTTAATAAGAAATAGGCTATAGTCGAGATATAAGGATTAGAGATCCTATAGAAAGGCGAGGTCGCGGCGGCGTAACTAGTACGAGAGGTTATCGTATAGCTGCTCCGCGAATTCACGCTATAAAGCAGCTAGGTTAAAGATATCCCTAGTCTATAAATATATAATAAAGAGCCTACGCAATATAAACCCTATTTTCTAGACCGAGGCCTCTCTAAAGTAAGACGACTAGCGGGTGTTATTTTCTAAAAAGCCTTTAGCTAAATAGGCTATACGGAAGGTAGGGTATACCTAGCCCTTAAAGGTACGTATATGCTTAAATAACTAGAAGCTAGGCACGGTTATAAGAAGGAGCCGTAGGTAGTATTTCTCCCTAGTAGTAGGGGGAATAAAGGCTATACGGCTAAGAGAGCGTCCTTTTTATTAGGGCTACTACCTAAATAGGCTCTAGTCCTTCTTAAAAATAAAGGCAGCGGGGAAGTCGGGATATAAGATCCTACGGCCGTGTTTATTTACTTAGTTATAATCGAAGAAGGCTATAAGTTCTATTTTATAGCGCTCGGCGATATTCTAGACCTCTTCTATAGATGCGTCGTCTAGGAAATATATTGCCTACTCGCCCTTAAGATATATAGGTAGACGGATAACCGGGGGGTATTCCTTATAGACCGGAAACTTAAAGAGCTATATAACCGCCTTAGCTAAAGAGATATAACGACCCTGCCTATATATCTCTATCTCGTTGTTTAGTACTATATTGCCGACCTATAAAGTAGTTCTATCTAGCCCTTTATAAATATACTTATAGATATATTTAATCGCCTTAACCGTAGCGTAGATCTCGACGTTAATATACGCATTATACCTTAAACATAGGTATAAGCTATATAGTATAATATATCGGTTGTTAAGCTAGACTTCCCGGCCGTTTACGCGGTAGACTATAAACTATCCTATATCCCTACGCCTATAAATAAGGTACCTATCTTTTAGGACGATTATTTCTACTATAAACGGCTTTAGGAATCGCTTTAAGCACTATAAGGGACTGTTTCCTTAGGCCTATATATATAGAGATCGTAGGTTATTATCCCCGTAGGGACTATAGGTTAATTAGGAGGTAATAATCCTACGTAAGGTGCCTATAAGGTCCTTTTCTAGCGTAGGAATCTCTGCTTAAATAACTCTATCGATATTTACCGGTATTTTATAAAGTCTAACCGTTGCCGCCGTAAGGAAGAGAAGGATATACCTATAAGGGAGGCCCTGTTTTTAGTACTTAATAGTCTAGATAATACTAGTAAAGGTGCTAAATAGACTATTTTATAACTCTACGTTTATAGCCTAGCACTTACTATTAAACATACGCCCGATAATATTAGGGCGGTCCGATATAGTCTAGCTAGCTTAGAGCTCCCTCTTAATCTCGACCTAGTTTAGATTTACCGTAACTATAATAAAAAAGGTTAAAGGTCTAAATGCCTATACAATCGCTATAGAATCCTAGTAGCATTAGGCGATAAAACAGTCCCCTCCGATATATATCGCGGGTAGTATAACCTATTAGCCTATATCTACGGCGTCTCCGTCCTTAATAGAAAGCTAGTCTTAAATGCCGTTATATAGGTCCGCTCGGAGGTTAGCTTAATAGTTCGCTAGCTAGTTTAGCTTAATTTAGTCTCTAGCGGCTTAAAGGTCGACTAGAAATTATTAAAAGAGGCGACTAAAAGCAAACGGGACCGTAAACTACTCGCGGCGAGGGTAAAGGATATACCGGCAATAAGCCCGCTACCCTAGACGACTATTAGTACGGCCTTAGTTACGTAAGTCCTATAACTATAAACCTTAGTAAAAACCAGGATCTCTATAAGGTAAGAGCAACGGGTAGGCGAGTAGGAGATACGATATATAGTAAGGGTATACCGTATAGAATACCCGTTTATAACTATCCTAGTCCCGCTCTACTAGCACGACGTCGTAAAAACCGGGTTTAGCGTATTTATCCGGAATAAGGACTATAACCTCGTCTACGGTAGGTAAATTCTCATAGCGCCTATCTATACTACTTTCTAAGATTAAACATAGCTACGGGCTAAGCACTACCCTTACGGCTCCCTCGCTAGCCTAGAAACGCTTATAGGCGGTAAGGTAGATAGAGATAAACGGATTTATCTTATAGAGGTATTCTATAAACTCTATTAAGAACCGGTTATTTAAGTCCTAGTTAGAGATCGACCTAATTTTAGATGTATAAGCAAGGTTATAGAAATAAAGCTATACGTACTAAAGGCCGTAACTAAGAGCGGCCTTAAACGGCCTAATCGTATAATAAAGTATGCCGTAGATCTAAAAGTCTATTAGGCCCTTAGTAGTAACGCTACGGGTTATTAGTATAGTCTTAATAGACGTAAAGGCAAATATATTATTATAACGGCGGAGATTCTTCCGGAAAGTAGATCCCTACGGATAGATTAAGAAAAAGAAGTCCTATAAGAAGTACGGGATATCCTTAAATAGTAGGAGATCGACGTCCCCTTAGTTATAATAGCTCTTAAACTTAGGGTCCGTAAGTATAAAAGACTAACGAATTAGTATATACGTAGTATTATTATATAATAGGAGATAAGACTTATAGACAGCCGCTTAGCTGCCTAATAAAACGCGTCGTAAAACGTATATACTATATTCCGTAGCTTAAGATCGGTATATAGGACTAACATCGGAGAATCTAATAGTAACTAAGCTAGAAAGAAGGGTAGTAGAAGGGGTAAAAGTAAGAGCTAGAGTGTACTAGTAGGCTATACTACTATATAGCGTCGGCGAGGCTATAGTATAGCGCGAGGCTAAAGAGCCTAACGCGACTAAGTAACGCGTGCGTTACCTAAGATTTCCTATAGTAGCTGCCTTTAGCGCGTAGTTATATAATAGATATAGGTAGAATATAAAGCGCTATTACGTCTTATATAAAAGCTTATAATAGGTAGATACTTACGATAATAAGAGCAATAATAACTAAGCGAGGAATAGTTAGGCATTATAGCGGTAAATATAATAGTAAAAAATACAATAGCTATATAAAAGGTAGTATAGTAACTTAAGGTAGTAGATATAGCAATAGATAGGTATATACGGCTTACGTTATATATATATAGAGTCTATAAAAAAGGGGGTTTATAGCCGTAGCTAATTAAAATCGCGGGCTAGTACTAATAGGAACTATCCCGGTTATATTAGCAATCGTAAAGAAATAGGCCGTAAGACTAAATAGAATGTTTATATATATATCCTATCCTACTACTTTACTATATAAATCTAAGTACCGCGCTAATCCCTTTACCCGCTAAATAAAAATACGTAAAAATACCTAAAAGCAAGCACTAAGGCGTTAAAGGCAGAGTATTATAATAGGCTATAAGGCTAATAGGGCCGCGGGAATTTATTAGTAACCGTTAAGTAGATCTACTATTACTTACGTATATAGTAAATCCTTAAATAGTAAGAGATCGACGTCCCTTTAGTTATAATAGCTCTTAAACTTAGGGTCTATAAGTATAAAAGACTAACGAATTAGTATATACGTAGTATTATTATATAATAGGAGATAAGACTTATAGATAGCCGCTTAGCTACTTAGTAAAACGCGCTATAAAACGTATATACTATATTCCGTAGCTTAAGATTAGTATATAGGACTAATATCGGAGAATCTAATAGTAACTAAGCTAGAAAGGAGGGTAGTAGAAAGGGTAGGAGTAAGAGCTAGAGTATACCGGTAGGCTATACTACTATACGGCGTCGGCGAGGCTATAGTATAGCGCGAGGCTAGGGAGCCTAACGCGACTAAGTAACGCGTATATTACCTAAGATTTCCTATAGTAGCTGCCTCTAGCGCGTAGTTATATAACGGATATAGGTAGAATATAAAGCGCTATTATGTTTTATATAAAAGCTTATAATAGGTAGATACTTACGATAATAAAAGCAATAATAACTAAGCGAGGAGTAGTTAGGCATTACGGCGGTAAATATAACGGTAAAAAGTACGATAGCTATATAAAAGGTAGTATAGTAACTTAAGGTAGTAGATATAGTAATAGACGGGTATATACGGCTTACGTTATATATATATAAAGCCTATAAAAAAGGGGGTTTATAGCCGTAGCTAATTAAAATCGCGGGCTAGTACTAATAGGAACTATTCTAGTTATATTAGCAATCGTAAAGAAATAGGCCGTAAGACTAAATAGAATGTTTACGTATATATCCCGTCCTACTACTTTACTATACGAATCTAAGTACCGCGCTAATCCCCCTACCCGCTAAATAAAAACACGTAAAAATACCTAAAAGCGGGCACTAAGGCGTTAAGGGCAGAGTGTTATAATAGGCTATAAGGCTAACGGGGCCGCGGGAATTTATTAGTAACCGTCGAGTAGATCTACCGTTGCTTACGTACATAGTAGATGCTATAATTGTTCTAGCAACGATATTAGAGCAAAATTAGGATTAAGGAATATATAGGGCAGAATACGACGAGACTTACCGAAGATAGCGGTAACGACTAAGGATATAGGGCAGAATACGACGAGACTTACCGAGGATGGCGGTGACGACTGAGGAATATATGGGGCAGAATACGACGAGACTTACCGAAGATGGCGGTGACGACTGAGGAATATATAGGGCAGAATACGACGAGCGAGACTTATCGAAGATGGCGGTGACGACTGGCTTGCAATTGAACTTATTCGCGATCTGGCTCCCTCGATGCATGCTCGGATGAGGGGGTTGGCGTTTTTGTTTGCTATCGAAGAAAACTCTTCTGTCACACCGCAGCCGACTGCATACTTGCTCCATCTTCAACAATACCATATTGCAGCTGGTCTATTGGCTGGACGATCCCTGCAAACGAGGCCCTCTGCTGCGTCCCACGTGAGGATAAGGGATGCGCCTTCCATGTCAAGGTATCGCGACGGATCGTGACGTCGCCGCAGATAAGCGTCCGAAAGGTAGGGCGATGGTCGGCTCAACATCCAACACGCACGCCTAGAAAGAGCCCTTGCTCGATTCGTATTATAGCGCCTCGCTTGTCAACCTAAGAACACAGATCCTACTGAGCGCCACGGCAAGCTACCTGCAAGCCTCTGTCCTTCACCTATTATGCTTCGTTAAGCTCCAGATGCACGACTCAGAGTTCGGCATTGAATTACCCTGTCGGGCCACTCTGGCAGGGCCGCTTTTGCAGCTCCTTGACCAGCTCCTTGGATCTGGAGAGATCTCGCCCGTCGTATAACTGGGCGTGGAGGCGGTCCCGGAATGACCTGTATGGCTTGTAGCGGATGGTCTGTACCTGAATTGGGATGGACAAGGGATCCGTGGGATTGAACGTCGGCTCATCGAGGCTGCGTAGAAGTGAAGATGTAATATGCGCCCTGTAGATAAAGACTCTATCCTTGTTCCTGGACGAGAGGACGACCTGTGACTTGGATAAAGTTAGCGAGAGACGTCTATAAGGAGGTGAGTAACGTACGAAGAAGGATGTGTTTGCCTCTTGTTCGACGCTATTCTCGTGGGCTATGGCGATAAGAATGGCCACTACGTATGGATCGTGTAGTCGAACTGAAGGCGTGATTTTCTTAAGCCGGAGAAGGGCCAGTCTTTTGCGAATCTGGCAGCAAGGCGAATAGATTGGGAGTCCGACTGATTTTGCACGTAATTCGTAGATGAAGTCTAGATCGACGTAGGCAGCGAGAATACCGTGTTGTGGATCGGGAGAGAAAAGGACTCTACATCGAAGTGTCTCGACGTGTTTGTCGTTGAAGAAGAACCCTAAGTTATGCCTGCCTTAATATTAGTCGTCGTAACGTAAGGCAAGGAAACGGAGCACCATACTGATAGAGGTAAAGCTCATCGTTAGAGAGCAGTTCATCAAGAGCGTCGCAGCGATAGGGGAGACGCCAATCCATTGATGCAAAGGCATCTCGCAAGTGACCAGAGCCCAAGGGGCCGAAGAGGACAGGCGCGGCGACCTTGGGCTCACGGGCGGGCTTCCCGAAGGAGCATCCAAGGAGCTCGAGATGGCGGCTACTCCAGTGGATAGGCTTGACAAGCAGTCGCTCCCTATGGTTGAAACGGAGAATCCGAGATATCGCCAGAGTCTGGCCGGGGCTAGTGGTTGCTTCTTCCATGGGCCCTGTGGGTGGGTGCATGTGAGAGGTCTCGAGAAGTGGTGACGACCGAGGAGGTGGTGACTGGCGAGCGAAGAAATTATGCAGAGTCGAGTTTCGCGCGGTGACAATGACGGGCAGCTTCTGGGCAGTAACGGATAATAGTTCTTCCAGGTAGGTGTTTTTCGCTGTCCCCCCGCACTGAAGCTGTCATGCGCATCGTTTCGACCGTTCGCACGTGGCGAGCTGTCCAAAGCCGCCTGCTTGCTTGCTCGTAATGAGTTTAAACAATAATATCCAATTGCATCTTTGCAGTGGAGCATCTTTGGAGGCCGATCTGAAATCCGGGCGCACATTGCAGGAGTCACACAAGCCACTCTTGTAGTCCCCCAACAGGTACGCTATAGTTACGTTCCGTACGCCGCAGTGGTAGGCGGAATGCCCTCCGTAAATTAGGGAAGGGGTGGATGGACACAACCATGGCTGATTTTCGCTGTGGTGGCGTCGAGCCCTCCCAGGTTTCGCTTCAAGAGAACTCATCATCACTGCGGTGCACTACTGGAATGCCTACTCTCTTCGTTTCTCCATCTTCGAAGCCTGCCTACTTTGTTCCTGCTAAATTCACACTCATTCAGACACCACATCAAATGCACCCACCACCATGGCTCAGGATTCAGCTGTCGATGCTTCGGACGGACTCGAGGAGTCGTCCCTTTCTCGTGTATACTCGACATGCTTGCAGTATTTTGCGCGCTTGCTTTACTCGGCCAAGGCTGGTCGCCTTGGCCAGCTGGATCCCGACAGCTTTATTGGCCAGTATTGACGATTCAAAACATGGGGCGAGGAAACCAATGTTTACCTTCCTGCGGGAGCCCGAGACTCACTCGACGAAACTCTGAGGCAGAATTTCGAGGTTAAGGATGAAGCCAACCAAGGATTCTTCTCCGTCTCCATCATGTGCTCCGAAAAGGTAGGTTCCCTGTCAAGCAATTTGGAGAGCAGAGTCCGTGTTCCAACACACTGTAGCGGCTGAAATGTCAGTCGATGAGGCCGAGTCCTTGGACTTGGAATCCGACAGCAGCTCCTCTGCCAGCCGCATCGGAGATGGAACAGGAAGAGCCCGAACGGCGGGCCATACCACGCCTCATCCTTCTCTTCCACCCAGGGACCGAGCAAATCCGCTCTCTATTCGACCTCTCGTCGCTTTTGCGTTGCCCGAACCTCGGCGGCAAGTGGGATCTCGGCGTCGCGCAGGCCAAGCACGCCCCGTTCGAGACACAAGAGCTTGGTGAGTCGTACATACACTGGGACAGACGCCATGTCGAGGAAAAGCTGCAGCAATGGAGGGGCATGAGCAACGCTACTCACCCTCTCGCGCTCGAGGAGGAGAGCTTGCTGATTGCTCGGCGGAAGCCTATCTCGGGCGTGATTCGTGGCTCTGCCAACGGATATAAGTATCACGTCTTCCGAGACCTTGGAGCCTACGTCTGTACTTGCCAGGAGTGCCAAACCCCGGGAAAGTTGTACGAGACGCGTGACCAATGGATCCATCACGAGTTGTAAATGCACAAGCGGCAATATGTTTGCGGAGACTGCCACACGAAGTGTATCGACGAAAGACCTTGGCCCAACCCCTTTTGAGCTCAGGATTCCTCTGAGGAGGTTGATGAAAACGACATGCTGCCGATCAAGGCGGTGCGGAACGGCCAACAAGACATGGTACAGCGGTTGCTGCGCGGGGGCGCCAACGTGGAGGCTAAAGACATCGACTTGCTCCGCACGCCGCTGGGCTGGGCGGCGGAGGGCGGCTTGGACAGCATCGCCAAGGCGCTGTTATTGCGCAACGCGGCAGTTGACAGGTGCGACATGAAAGGCTGGACACCGCTGCTGCTGGCGGTTGCGTAACGGCCACGAAGGAGTCGCACACGCCTTCTGCTAGAAAGCGGCGCCCACTTGTATGTACGCTGAGGCCGCCTCTTTTACCCTGCCGCCTCTTTCGCAAACGGCATTTGACGGCTGAGGGCGTCGTTCGTTTGCTGCTCGAGTACGAAGTACGGTGCCAAAAACTGGAATTGATGTTGCCAACGGCCGAGGGCGAGCCAGCAGACATGGCTCGGCCGTTGCAGGCACAGGGGATACCCGTCGAAGATGATGGGGGCATTCGGCCGAGGCTGTCGTGGGCTAGGGGGCCTAATAAGTCGCCTAAAAGTCCCTACTGCAGCTGCTTCGAAAAGGAAAAGGAAAGCGGGCGATAGGCGGCCCTTGGCACAAGCGCCCGTACTCCACGCTGTTGCACGGGGAGGGGTGCCAGCCGGTAGAGTACCGACAAGAGGACTGAGATTGTCTTTCCCCAGGTCGGAGGCAAAAGCATGGCGGCAGAGGTTCGGACATGAAAATGAAAAAGGATTTCGCAAATAGTAGGTATACTGAAATGTCCACCTTGCCTCGGCCGGGCCGGCTTGAGAGGCGGCTGCGGCGGCTGCGGTGACGTGACGATGGGACAGGGGAGGTACTCTGTACTAGTACATGACATGTTGCTGGGGCTGGCTTGCTCTCGGACCAATGAGGTGCTACCAACCAGCCCGCCAATAGTACCAGCCCGCCAACGCTCGACCCCCGCCTACCGCTCGGCCCCCGCCCACACCCCACGCAGCACCGCCCGAGGTTCGCGTTCGGAGAGCCTCAAGGCCCGATGTCCCATTGTGTCGGGCCGCCCGGATACCTAGCTCCGACGCCGTGCCCCGGTGGCGGAAAACAAACAGGAACAGAGCAGAGTACGAATAGGGAGGCAGGTACATACCTGCCACGCTTCCCGTTTGATGACCAATGCTCCCCGACTCGCGTCGCGGGAGCTTGCGACGGGCTGCGACTCGACCAACAACCACTAGGTCTTTTTTTGAGTTTTCTGTTTCCATGGGCGATTGAAGATATGCATGGATTAATGACGACAGGTGGCAGCTATGTCGCCCCGTGTCGCCCCGGCATCCTAGGGCCTCGTCGTTAGCCTCTCTTTGTTGGTGTTGAGTGTTAAGGTGGACTTGCGGGGCAGCCCCGGACCGGAGTGGTGACGGAGTTTATCTGGATACGTACTACGTACTTCGTATGTACTACCTATCCTTATTTCGCCCTGACAACAATGCATCTCCGATCTCCGCATGGTCCGACAGCGGAGGGCCATTCCTCACTTGGCCAAGCCCGTCGATCGGCCAAGCCCGTCAATCGGGAATCGGGACCAAAGGGCCTCATCGGCAGACAACTTCTCGTCGTCCAGGTACCGCCCCTGTCGTACGCCTTTGTCAGCCTCTTCCTTTCTCGTCTCGATCCTCTTTTCCTTGAGTCTTCTTCTACTTTGAGATAGGGCTGCTGGCTCCCTGCATCCCCTCTTTCTTCTTTCAAGGCCTGCTGATGCCGCCCTCCACTGTGGGCACTTGCCGAGTTCCGGGTCGCTCCAAAAGCCACCCGAGTCGTCGCTGGGTGCGCGTACTTCGTAGGGCCATGTCAGTACTGTTGTATGAAAATCCATGGCCCTGCATAAAGAGACGACCCGGAGGTGTGCACGTTGTGAAACCCGTGCCAAGACCAGAGACGCCGTTAGTAATGCGGTTACTACCCCCAGAGCGCTTGTAGTGAGCGCTTGCTGCTGCTGAAAGCGCTCACCAACCCCCGAGCTCTCCGGTTCGGCGGACAAGCGCTTGGCATGGACCCACTATGTGACATGGGTTGGTTTGCTCTCTGTGCTCTGTGGCACACGCACAACCGCACAACCGCACAAGCACACAAGCAAGCAGTACTACTACGTATCCGTACTCTGTATTCGTAGGTTCGGAACTCGCAGTATATACGAAGTACGAATACTATCTTGACCAAGGCTGGGCGCTTTGAAACTTTCCCCTTCATCATTCGTCGGTGGGGAATCTTGCAGGGTTCATTGGCCGGGCGTACCGAGTACCCGCCTCGCTCAAGGTACTTGGGTACATGCCTACCTACCGCTCGAGTCGGTGACCCCTCCAAGAGAAAGCCCCACCTTCCCTCTTGGTGGTGACCCGGTGAATGACGGCAAGGCGCAAAAGGCCGGTTTCCCATTCCCCGAGGCCGAACCTGATACACTCAAAATAATCTAGGTCGACTTCTTTCTTCCTTTTTTGCCTCTAGACTGATTCCATGCTCTTGCTCCTTTAACCACCCACTCCCTACGTAACTGCATTATCCTCGACAAAACCTCCTCGCCTCCCTCCTCCTCCTCCTTCACCTCCTCCTCCTCCTCCATCACCACCACCACGGCCGCCGCCGCCGCCCAACCACAGCTCCTCCTACTCTACCTATCTAGTCCCTACTCCCTCGCTCTTAGACCACCGATTGCGCTTGCGTGCCTCAGTCCATCGCCCGCACACATACCTGGCTGACTCGGATCCGCCTCCCTCGGCCCACTGCTCTCACACAGTCTGCCGTCCTTTCTCCAGGCTGCCACCAGCAAACGTCTTAAACGTCTTTTGTCGATTTGGATTATGCGGTAGAAGTCGGCTATTCTTTTGGCATATTTTTCCTCGTCACCCGTGGGCGCTCTCCGTGGGCGCCGAGAGCTGCTGTTTGCCGACGCCCCTACCGGCTGCGCATCTCGACAACTTCACGACTGGCCAATGATGAAGGATCTCGCCGGTTCGAGTCCGGGCAAGCTGGTGCTCCCGTCGCCATGGGCCGAGAAGCTTGCCGTCGCCGTCCTCAACCGTCTGCCCAGCCGCTACCACACGACAGGCCGCCGTCGCAGTCGATCCAACGCCACGAGCAGACCCGGCGCTTCTGACGTGACGACGTTACAAAAGTCATTTAACCTGTGGGACGGCATCCGCGACGTGCAACGGCGCAGATTGCACCCTGTCGACGTCCAGTACATGTTCTTGGCCGGCCTCGTCTTCTTCTCGCTGTGGATTGCGCCCTCGGCCCCGGCCGTCAAGACGTTTGCCCTCGTCGGCGCCGCCTGGCTCCTGCTCATGCCCGCAACCCGCCAGTTTTTCTTGCCCTCGGTCACGATATGGGTCTGGCTCGTCTACTTTTTCTGCAGCCGGTGAGTGCGCCGCCTTGTCCCGCCGCGCGCAGCATCGTCGCTAACGGGCTCCGTGACAGCTTCATCCCCACCGAATACCGCCCTCACATCTGGGTCCGCGTGCTGCCGGCCCTGGAAAATGTCCTCTACGGCGCAAACCTGTCCAAAGTGCTCTCGGCCCACCAGCATGCCGTCTTCGACATTCTCGCCTGGCTCCCCTACGGCATCATCCACTTTGGAGCCCCCGCCGCCTGCTCGCTCCTCATGTTCATCTTCGCCGCCCCGGGCACCACGGCCGTCTTTGCGCGCACCTTTGGCTGGATGAGCATCATTGGCGTCACCATCCAGCTGCTCTTCCCCTGCACTCCGCCGTGGTACGAGAATGAGCACGGCCTCGTCCCCGCCGCCTACGGCATGCCCGGGTCCCCAGCGGGCCTCGCGCGCATTGACGCCATCTTGGGCATCGACCTCTACACGACCAACTTTACCGCCGCGCCCCTGCCCTTTGGCGCCTTCCCGTCTTTGCACGGGGGATACGCCGTGCTCGAGGCGCTCTTCATGAGCCATTGCTTCCCGCAGCTCAAGTTCTTCTTCATTGGCTACGCCGGCTGGATCTGGTGGTCCACCATGTACCTCAGCCACCACTACGCCATCGACCTCGTCGGCGGCGGCCTGATTGCCATGGCCTTTTTCTACTCGGCTCGCGCGCGATGGCTGCCCCGGCGCCAGCCTGGCAAGCTGACTCGATGGGACTACGACTACGTCGAGATCGGCCACCGCCATCGCACCCCGGACGAGGAGTACGGTGGCGGCCAGTACTTTGGCCTCGAGTTGCTCGAGCATCGCCGCGCCGACTCGAGCGACGGCTGGACCCTGGGAAGCAGCTCCGGCTACAGCTCGAGCAGCGGCACCGTCAGCCCCACGTCGTCGGACGCGTCGTCGGGCGTCTTTGTCGTGGATGTGGAGAGCGACTGCCAGCCGTGGGACGGAAACACGCCGCTTCGAGAGGTTGAATTCAACGACGTTGTCATCTCGAGGTGATGGAGGCCCTTTCAGCTCCGGAGCCCCATTGTCGGGCATGACACACAAAGTACCTGGCCATGGACGCCGTCACGGCCCACGACCCGCATGCTCGCCGGCCCTACCAACTACTCGCCACCGGGACCCGGTTCACGGACGGCATATCATGCCTAGTGGGCTGAGCCGAGGAAGCGGGGAGGCCTGCTGTTCCAACTCGACGTCGAGAATGGTCCATTGATTCGCACATGAAGCACGTCGGCTTTCCGCCTCGTGGCAGCACAGCGATTTGGGCGCAACGTGGCCTCTTGATACACGACAACGACACGTCGCATACGAGCCACTGGGAGAAGTCCCCCGGGGATTTGAGACGGCCGGCATTCATGACGGCAGTCAGCGGACCGAGGGGAAGGGCGCCACGGAGCCATGAGTCCATTTTCGGTGACTACTCGACCACGATTAGAATACATAATGTCTAACCACAACAGACACCCCTGTGCATATATACTCATCAACACACTCGAACACACTCACGCACACATTTACAAGTCATGTGTTATATGGGAGCCCGCAATGTACGCCATGGCTTGCGGCGGCGAATGGGGGAAAGGGAGCCAGGGGCTCGCGAGGGAAGCGCCATCGGTTTCCGGGTCGGACGTTGTGCTTCGTACGGATGCGGACCGAGCAACGCATCTGGGAGACGCATCTGGGAGTTGGGCCAGGCAGGCCATCGAGAGGGGAATGGGAGGAAATACCACCGATGCCACTCGCCAGACGCTAGGCGTTGCAGAGGAATGACGACGCCAAGGTGAAGCGCAAGCGCCTGTGCCGCAGACGGACAGGCTCTCGGCGACGCATCAACCAGCGTGGGTCTGTGTTTGGCGCATCATGTCATGGGCCTATTGTCCGCCCTCGTTATTTTCTTCAAATCATGTCCCTTCCAAATTCATTCCCCCCCACGCTTCTTCCCTCAGCACCGCTCATCTCAGTCAGACTCGGGTCTTTGAATGGTACCCAAGCAAAATTCCTCATGCCAATTATATCCATGCCACGTGCGTCGACGTTTTCCGTGGTGGCGAGCGTAGTATGTCTTCCACGACCGACTGCCGGAGCCCAACCATCTCTATGTACCCAAAAGGACAGCCTTACCCGGTACCATTTCCATACCATTCATGCCGGGTTACGGGTGAGGTATGCAGTCGCTCGCCATACGTCCCTCCCCTCTCGCGCCCCCCTCTCGCGCCCCGCGCTTCCTTGCTTGCGCGGAGCACGGGGTCGGTGTGGCTATCTCTGCGACGTGGCGCCGCTCCAGAGCCCGTTACTCGTCTGGACGACGCGGTTCCCCTGGTTCCCCGGCCGCAACGACGCCGGTACGCCGCTGGTGCTGGCGGGCGTGTTGCCCATGACCACGTCATCCGAGTCGGGCTGCGTGCCGTAGCCGCTGTCGTCCTTTCCGAGGGATATCGCGCTGTCTTCCTTGCGCGCGGTGGCCTTGAATCCAGAGGGTTCGCCGGAGCGGGCGCCGTCCATCATCAAGTTCTGGGCCTCGCGAAGCTTGTTGATGGCGCGGACAGTGTCGATGGCGGCGTGCAGGGTGCGGCGGGCGTTGAAGTTCTTCTTGATGGTGGGCAACAGGTTTTCGCCCGCACCGTCCGAAGGCTCCTGGTCGGCGACGAAAGGATGCTGAAGCGCCTCGTGGGCAGTGACGCGCTTGGCGTGGTCGACGGTGAGGCAGCGGCGGATAAAGTCTTTGGCGTGGGTGGAGACGCCGCGCCAGTATTCAACGGGGGTGAAGCTGTAGTCTGCGTTGAGAATGGCTTGCATCTCCTCAAAGTCCGAGTCGCGGTCAAAGGGCGTGTATCCGCAGAGGAGGAAGTAGGTGATGACGCCGAGCGCCCACAGGTCGACGGGCTTGCCGTGACCTGTCTTCTTGAAGATTTCTGGGGCCATGTATCCCGGTGTGCCGCACGTCGTCGTCAGGACATGAAACCTCTCCTCGTCCATGATTCGCGAGAGGCCAAAGTCGGCAATGAGGAGGTCGGCGTTGTCTTCGGGAGTGCGGAAGAGGAGGTTCTCGGGCTTGAGGTCGCGGTGGACGATGCCGTGATCGTGGAGGTATGCGACGGCGGAGAGGGTGGCGCGGATGAGGTCTCCGGCGTCGGACTCGTAATAGGAGCCTTTGCGGCAGATGCGATCAAAGAGCTCGCCTCCGAGAGCGAGATCGGTGACGAGGTAGAGATTGTTCATGGTCTCAAAGTAGTCGACGAGGGTGAGGATATTTCGGTGGCCCATGGACACCTTTTTAAGGACGGAGATTTCATTCCGGACCTGTTGTCGTCGATGAGACTCGTCAGTGGCTTTCCCCAGCAACGTCGATATCGCCATTTGGACGAGAAAGGGAAACGGCGCCTCACCATGTGCTCACGCCCAGCCATGAGGCGCTTGTTAATGACCTTTGCAGCATAGTAGCGGCCCGTGTCGATGTGCACGCACTCCTTGACGACAGAGTAAGAGCCCGCACCGAGCGTCTTGCCCACCTTGTATCTGCACGGCTGGACCTGGGGCGGCTGGTGGTCCTCTTGTTTTTTGTCCTGGTGATCCATTGTTGCTTGTTCCCTTCAACGCCGGACGAGGCGCGGCGGAGATGTTTGGTGCGACGGAAAAGGGGAGGGATGCAACCCGCGGCGCACTCCGACGTCAGTTGGCCAGGCCAAACCAAGCCAGGCTGCGACGCGCCGGAGACGTAGGCTTTACGGCGGTTGACCGAGGGAGGGTTTTGAGTGTCGTCGCGCTAACCTGGCCCTTTCGTTGAGCGTGTGCTGAAGAGATGTCTCGCGATGTCACGGGCGAGTCCGGAGGTGCTGAATAGCGACTGTGGTTGCGGTGATGGGTGATGGTGAGAAGTGGGTGAGAGGAGGCGGAACGTTACCTAATCGGGTGATGCAAGGTGAGCGGTGAGCGGGTGGGGGCCGCGAGGTGGTGGAGCACATCTTCAATCTTCAACCCAAATCTGGGCTTGCCCGGGCGAGAAAAGTGCATCCCAGGAATGACTCGGGTTTCCGATGGGCGCATCATTCAACCCTTGCGTCGTGTGCATGCGCTCGTCGTCTTCTCTGCCGTCTCAACCTGCTGCAGCCTTGATTCCTCCGAGACGGCCAGATTTGCCTCGTCTGGACGCCAGGGTCCGATCTTGAGGCGCCAACGCAGGCCTTCTTCCCCAGATCCGACACGCACCGAATGCTCCTCTGCACCATGTCGTGCTCCGCATTGTTCCGCTTAGTGGCCCATCGTCTCGCGCCCGCTGCCTCTGTGCTACAAGCCGCTGTGCTTCTCGGGTTACCCAGGCGGCTGCTCGAGAGGATAGTACTCAGGTGTTGCAGTCAAATCGACGTTCAAAGCACGTCTGGCGTCGCCTTTCAAGTGCCAGCGCCGACATGCCGTAAGCTGACGAGGGCTGTAGCGGATGAAAGCCCGGCAAACATCCCATCCTTGGACGGGCTCTATCTTGCCACGGTCCAGGCCGTGCATGTTGGGTGCCGCTGACTACCTTTTTGAGCATCGTGTTTGCCACAGTCTTTGACTCAAGATGAAGTTCCGAGTCAACTCGAGTAAAGCTGAGATTTCTCCTTGTGTACAGCTCGGCTCCCTGGCAAATATTCAATATTACGCATGGGTTACTCAGCCCATGAACGAGTTGGGGCTGACGACGAAGAAAGGGTTCCCTGGGGCTGCAACGCGCACGAATTGCGTCGCAAGGGTTCAGGGTTCGTTGCTTACCAACATGCGATTCCGCGTACCGGTTAAAACGTCGGTTTCGACGAGACTCATATGATGCCTCAGTGGGCAATCATGGGCGCGTCCACGGGTGCCATTAAACAGTCTCGGGGGGGGTTCTCTAGCTTGGGCGCCGAGAGACCGACTTGACCCGCACCGTCAATGCAACAATGTTTGTTTGCCTCGTCGAAAACATATATGCCAAGTCGTCCCGATCCTGCCCACGACCCGATGACGACCCGATGACGTCGCACGTGTCCGGCAGATTTGGCCTATAAACAAAGAGTGCTTTAAAGTGAACCGAGACGCAGTATTCGTATAGTAGGCTGATCTTCAACCCATACTAGGGCATACTAGGGGGGCCTTAAAGTCGGCAACCCCCTCCCTGCCCACACTTCAGCTGCCCGGGAGGGCCGTGAGGGTTGTCGCTCGGGTCGGCGTCGTGGCTGAGTCGATGCCGCTCATCCGCAGCTAGGACAGAAGGCGTGATAAAAATGTGCAAACGGGTGCCCGATCCCCTATTTACTGCATGCGACGTCTGCCTATCAATGCAACAGGGCATCTGTCCTCCCCGCCAATCCGCGCGACTCGCAGGGCGGTTGGACCAGTCTCACCGCGGGAATGCGTCGCGCAACCGTACTGTGTACCAAGTACTACTGTTGCCTCTGTTGCCTCTTTCACCGCCGCGCAGAGGCATGGACCGAGAGAGAGCCCGCCCATTCGGGGCACTGGCGTGGGATTAGACCTCTGCCCGGACCTGGACAGCGTCAGGCCCGTCGCTGAGATTCGTAGTGTTATTATTCGTACGAAGTACGAGTTAGTCCTCGTGCAGTAGGGAAGGCCCTGTAACTCCGTACCGACTTGTATCCGTATAGCGGACGGGTTGCCCGCCACCCCTGCTTAAAGCCCTGCAATCTTGCGCTGACGCTTGACGTCCACAAATCAGCAGAGAGACGGAGAGTGGATACTTCTTGCTCAAGTATCATCTCGCCTTTGTACCGCCAATTTGCCAGCGAGTAGGCGCCCAGTGTACATGCTGCCAGGGTCCACCCTCTGGCCTTGGCACAACCTCCTCCCATACCTGGCCCAGCGACGCGGCCAGACCGACGACGACACTTTCCGCCAAACTTGGTCAATTCTGATCCTCTCCCCAATCCAAACCACTCGCCCGCCCACCCGCCGGCTCCGTCATCCTCATCGCTGTCGTCGCGGTCAAGGCACGCCCACGAGACGCAAGCAAGCACCTCTTTTTTCTTATCACGCTGTTTTTTTTTCTTCACCCAGGCCCTGCCCTTCTTCCGCTTCGCATCCGCCGCCTCTCCGCCAAAGGGGGCCTCGTCCTGCTTCCAACGTAGCCGTCATCCTATCCGCGCGCCATGCTCCTTGCCTCGCATATCCAACACCTCCGATGACTGTCACCGTCACCGCCATTGACTTCCTTCTCGTGTGCTTCGACCGCCGCACCAGCTCCCATTCTTTGCGCCAGCTGAGACACGGTCCGCTCGGCTCTTCGCTTAATTAAGCCTCGTCATCCCGTCGACCGGAGCACGACCAAACAGTGTGTGCATGTGAGAGGGAGGGAGAAGGGGAGAACAAGGGCAGACACCAGTCATCCACTTCCATCACATCGCCAGGAAGAAGGCCCCAAACAACGGCGTTTGCTCGTCTCGACAGCCTCTTACAGAGCGCCGGCGACGTCGTCTCCGGGTTGGTGCGAGATGCCCTCGTTTCTCAACGACGACACCTCCCCCATATTTTCCACCGATCTCGACATCCTCCGTCTCGAATTTGGAAACGACTTTGGTCTCGCGACAAAGGCCAAGGGTGCCGTCCATGGGGCTGCCATCGGCCACACCCGTCCCGGCCCGAGCAACGAGAGCTTTGACGAGAGCTCGACCCTTTCCACCCACGACTCGGACATTTCAGACACGACCCCGATGCCCGTGAATGGCAACGGGACGCGCCCGACGAGCATGAGCTCTCTTGCTAACAGCAAGAGTGTGCACGCCGACGCCGACGCACAGGACGCCCCAAAGCCCACCAAGCCGCAGCCCAACGGCGCTACAATCCTACCCGATCGGACGGTGCAACAACCGCCTCGGGTCACTGCAAATGAAACAACCCAGCCGAGCCCGGCTCACAACGCTGCTCCGGCGCCCCAACCTGCACAAAACCATCCGCCCGCAAAAGGCGGCCAGGACGCCCCGAAACGGGCCAGCGATGATCCTTCGCCACTAGCATCACCGGTGTCCCCCGAACTCAATCTTCACAACCACAGATCACAGACAACCCCTCTTTCCCAAAGTCCAGAGCCTGGGCTGCCAAAAAGCCACCCCCATCGGTTTTCCTCCCCGCCTGCGATTCAACATGTCAGCGCATCCGGGCCCACATCTTCCTTGGCGCATCTACAGCCACCAACGGGAGGACCGTCACTCAAGCAGAGACACACGCTGGAAGTCCCAAAGCTGCCCCCCAGCCGGCAGTCCCGGGATGGCGTGGATGCTGCCTACGCCAGCGGACGTGTCCCGTCCAGCGTCGCCGGCTCCGTTGGAACTCGCCGCGCTTCGCTGAACTTGGTTCGGCGCACCACACGCTCCATGCAGTCCGACTTACCCCGGGACGAGGTGGTTCGAGACGAGGACGCCATCAGGTGGGCCGAGGCCTATCGGCAAAAGAGGGCCAGCAAGCGGAAGCGCAAGGAGGAAGAAGACGACGACCGCGTTCTCGTGGGCACCAAGGTCGACGAGAGCCACGCCAACTGGGTTACCGCGTATAACATGCTGACGGGGATCCGGGTGTCGGTCTCGAGAACCAATGCCAAGCTCGACCGCGAGTTGACCGACGCAGACTTTGACGCCAAGCAGAAGTCGACGTTTGACATGTAAGCCTGGCATCGCTCTGGACAGGGGGAAATGACCTGGCGCTGACCGAGCCATAGCACCGGCAACGAGCTGGTTCCCTCGGCGAAATACGATTTCAAGTTCAAAGACTACGCGCCTTGGGTCTTTCGCCGGCTACGGGCCCTCTTCCGTCTCGACCCGGCCGATTACCTCGTGTCGCTGACGGGCAAATATATACTTTCCGAACTCGGCTCCCCTGGCAAAAGCGGTAGCTTTTTTTACTTTTCCAGAGATTACAAGTACATCATCAAGACTATTCACCACTCCGAGCACAAGTTCTTGAGGAAGATTCTCAAGGACTACTACACCCATGTCCAGGACAACCCCAACTCACTCCTCTCTCAGTTTTACGGCCTACATCGTGTCAAGATGCCCTATGGCAAGAAGATCCATTTTGTCGTCATGAATAACCTGTTTCCACCGCACCGAGACATCCACACGACTTTTGATCTGAAGGGGTCGACGGTTGGCAGGGATTACCGGGAAGAAGACCTTTCCAAGAACCCTCGAGCAACGTTGAAGGATCTCAACTGGCTCAGGCGGCAACAACAACTAGCTCTCGGTATCCAGAAGAAGCAATTGTTCCTGGAGCAACTGCAACGGGATGTCGTGCTGCTCAAGCGCCTCCAGATCATGGACTACTCCCTCCTCGTCGGCATCCACGACCTATCGCGAGGAAACGAGGAGAACCTGCGCGACAAAACCCTGCAGGTTTTCAACCCGGGAGGCGAAAAGTCGGCAGAAGACGACCTTCAGGCCGCCCTCCTGCGAACCCCGTCGAAGCTGGAGAATGTGCGCAAAGCTAGAGAACTCAGGCAGATGATTCGACAGGAGCGCCCGGTGCCCATGGGTCAAGCCTTGGATAGGATGCCTGACGAGCTTCGCGAGGGCCACAGCCGGCCGGGATTCGTCTTCAATCAGGATGACGGCGGATTCAGAGCTACCCACGAGGACAACTCGCCTGCGGAAGAGATTTACTATCTCGGTGTCATCGACTGTCTGACCCATGTAAGTCGCTTGAAGGAACAACCGCTGCACAGTGGACGCCGAGACTAACGCGGCAAACCAGTATGGAATAATCAAGAAGATTGAGCACTTCTGGAAGGGTCTATCGAGTGACAGGACGCAGATCTCGGCCCTGCCGCCGGACGAGTACGGAGACCGGTTCTACAACTTCATCGAGGGCATCACCATGTCTGCAGAGGAGGGCAGGCGGGAGGCACAGCGGAAGGACCAGGAAGCCATCGCAGCCCAGGCTTCAGAGCAGACATGGCACCAAAACACGATGCACAAGTCACACCACGGCGTGCCGCCCATGCCGGACCACCAGCCGCCAGCGCCGCCAGGCGGGGGGACGGTGTCACCGGAAGGGCGAGAAACGCTGGAGATGGCGTCGAGGGAGGCGCGCCGGTCCATCGCGCACGGGGCGTCGGAGCAGGACGTCCCGGATCGCACGCTGCGCACCGGGTCGATGGCGTCCGATAAACGGGACTCGATGCAGCACGAATCCATTCTCCCCGTCGTTGAAGAAGTTGGCGAATGCAGCCGCGTCGCGGAACAGGGGACGAGCAGAGCAACGGGAGCGAATGGCAAGATGCCTGTGCCCCCGCCCCCTTCTGGGCCGCCGCCACCGACGCCACCGAAGAGTCAAGCGCAGCTAAAGGTGGAGAGTTCCGACAGCGGCTATGGGGGCAACAGCAATGGAACGATCAGCAGGGACAGCTCTCTAAGGGTACGTCCTCAGCTGAGCAAGGAAAGCCTGAACAAGGGCCTGCCCCCCCTTCCCAGCGAGAAGAAACAGAACGGCGGCGGAGTGAGGATGGTTGCCTAGGTTGCCGTGACCATGGAGTGTCTCTGCTTTCCGGCGAGACGAGTTGAAGATTGACCCATTTTCATTTGTGACTATCAGCTCCTGAACGACTAGGCCGCAACGAAGAGGGAGGGGGATGTGGTTTTTGGAACAGCCATCTCGATGCTCGGAGCTCCTCTGGGATTTACGCCAGAGGGCGCTCGATGCGGGACATGGACGCTCGGGCAGGTGAGACATATATGCAACATGACCATTCGTACGGAGGGAAGGTGTGAGGAAGAAAAGACGCGTCGTCGATGCTCGGAGCCTGGACACATTCCCACCCCTTTTCCTTTCTTGATGGGATTTCCTGGCCGGGTTGGCAGAGACAGCTTGCCATGCAAAGAAGTTGGTCTTGGCCGTGTTCCTGGACGCGCCCCCCTCTCTACCTTGTTACTGAACAAAAGACATGGATGATACCACTGACGCACAAACAAGAGAGTCTGCAGCATGTAAGGCTCCAGACTGGCTGTACTTTTTTATTTAACCGTCCGTTTCATTTGTCTGGTGGCCCCCTTTTGCCCCTCATACTATAGCCAAGGCGGGACGGGAGGAGCGAAGTTGGTTGGAGGGATTCTAGAAGATAAAATGATACGATGGGAGTGATGCTATTTGCCCCGTGTGATAGTTGATGGTACTTACGAATACAGTTTCTACCCAGCTTCATGCCCTTGTAGTCGGCCGCAAGGCTGTCTCTGGTTCGGCAGAGAAATCTAGGCACCCCTTTTCCTCTCCAGCATACCCTGTATATCATCCTTGCTCTTGGCGGGCTTGGACCCAGCGGCCTCGGGGGAAAACGACGTCTGGAGGCTCATCTCGTGGGCGCCCTGCTTGCGCAGCTCCTCGAGGCGCCTCCTTTTCTGGGCGTCGGCGACGCGCCACTGCTTGAAATGGGTGACCCAGGCGGCGGCGCAGTCGCGCTCAAAGACGTCGGACTCGCGGGGGCAGGCGCGGCGGGCGGCGGGGGGGTCGCGGGTGGCGTCGAGGATGTCGTGGGCGTCGAGGCAGGAAAAGTAGGTGTCGCGGGCGGCCCAGCACTGCAGGCGCTCTGCGCGGGTGGGGATGGCGGCGCCGGAGCGGATTGCGTCGGCGCGGCGGGGAGGGGAGGGTGAGGAAGAGGAGGTGGACGACGACGACGACGACGAGGAAAGGGGCCACCACTCCCACCAGCCCATCTTGATGTTGGTGTAGGTGCGGTTCCTGTGGCGGGCGAGTGTGCGCCTATGCGGGCGGTTGGCGGTGTGTCGCGGCGCGTCTTGGAGGGAGGCAGACGAGGGTCGAGGGTCGTCTAGCCAGGCTCCGGCATGGGGGGGGTTGTGGCAGCTGCAGACGAGCGGGTTTTTGCGGTAGATTGGGACCCAAGAGTGTCTGCCTTTGTCGTGGTTGTTGAATAAGTTTCGGTCATAGCTCGCCGAGATGGGGTCGCGGACGAGAAAAGGTAGGCAGTGTTGGATCACATGATCACATGATGGAGATGACATAAGTGGTCCCGTGAACGTGAGAGACAAGCCACGAGGTACGTACCTCAAAGTCGTGACAAGGCCACAGAGACAAGCCACGAGATACGTCCCTCAAGGTCGAGATAGGGACAAGCCACGATCACGACAACCTCGCACCTCACTCCTCCCTCTCCCCACATGAAGGGCGTCAGGGCTTGCTCGCACTGCGGCTCCCCTGCGCTCGCTCCTCATCAGCCTGCTCCACCGTCGAAAGGGCTGCTTCGCCAGTCCACGTGGTCGTTCCATCCGGCCTGCCTCGCGCCCGAGACGTCGCGCCCGAGGCTTTCCTTTTTCCAAGGAGCGACGAACATCGAGCGAGGACAATAAAACAACAAAACTCCGCCTTTGCCACGGCCCTCTTGCCTCGGACCCAAACATCATCTCGTCGAGAATCCCTCGATAGAGCGAGTCGACGCCCCGCAGCGCGCTCAAATGCCACGACGAAGACGCCCCCCGCGCGCCGGCGCTCTCTCGGAGCTCCAGCCCGTCAAGCTCGCCACGCAAATCGCCACCCTCCAGGCCCTCTTCTATGCCACGGCCCTCGTCCTCATGCTCTTCACCGCCCTCGTCGCCGGCATGCCCTTTAGTCTGGACCTCGTCTTTGGCTGGGACCGCGTGCGCGGCGACACCACGCGAGGCTGGCTGCTGGCCTTGATATGGGTCCTCGACGGTGGACTCTGCATGTACGTCGACGGCTGCCTGCTACCCGGACACTCCCTGTCTACTGCTCGTCGATCCTATTCAACAGCGTTTGCTAATTTGCTTCCCTCACCCCACCAGGGCCGTTGCCATGGTCGTCTTCGTCGCCCGCAGCAAGCTCGTCCCCGACTTCGCCCTCACCATCCACTTCCTCCACCTCATCCTGACGACGCTCTACAGCCGCGTCCTCCCCCGCAACTACATGTGGTGGATCGCCATGCTCGGCTCCTCGGCCGTCGCCGTTTCTCTCGGCATGTGGGGATGCCGCTACCGCGAGCTCCAGTCCGTCTTCTTTGGCGGCGGACGCGTCCTCGGCTCCCGGGCCGCCACCGCGGAGCAGGGCGAGGGCATCATCCCACTTGAAGGCGACGAGGGTGCCGGCTTTGTGCGCGGGGGCGGCCGCGGCCGTGGGCCCGACGGTGCTGGAACCTATGAGATGGTGCACATGAAGCAGGGGGGCTAGTCCGACGACGGAGCATGAGATCGCCTTGTGCGGCCCAAGGTGAAAGGGAGCCGGTGTGGTCTCTCGCCGGCGTACAGCACCTCCGAGTATAGCGGGTTTTTGTTGGAACAGTTTGCATTGTTTGGAGTTTTGGGGCGGACACGAGACGATTGACACGAGAACGGCAACCGGAAAAGGAGCCTTTTGTTTGATATAGTCTGAAGCGAGTCATAGATCGGGAGGCACCATGCTGCCATGATGATTTCTTAGCCGCCAACATGCCAAATTCGTAGCATCAGAGCACAAACGTCAAGCATCAATGATTAAGTCTTCTCCTGCACCCAGGCGCGGGCGAGGCCCCCTCAGGCGCCCGCCACGACGGCCAGGCCCTCGTAGATGGCCCTCTTGACGGCAAATACCGTGTTCCTCCGAGCGCCCGCCGGCACGCCCACGCTCTCCACCTCGACGCGGCCCTCAGTCGTCTTGCGCACCACGACGGAGCCGTCGACGACGAGCATGCCCTCGCCGCGAAACTCGGCCCCGTGCCCTGCCCCCTGCATCGCGCGCCGCAGGTCCGCCAGCCGCAGGTCGCCCACGTGCAGCGGCTGCGCGGCCGTGCGCGTTGCCGAGAGGCGGTTGGCCGGCACCACGTCGAGCACGGGCAGCGCCGACGGCGCCGACGAGGCCAGCGACGTGGGCACGAGCGCCGCCGCCGACGATGACGCCGTCTTCTGGCGCTTGGCCCGCTGCTCGTCATCGTCGGGTGGAGGGCCCTCGGGCGCGCTGGCCGCCGCGAGAAGCTGGCCGCTGATGGTGACGATGCTGAAGCCGCGCACGTTTTGCCACTTGAGCTTCTTGACCAGCGGGTCCGCCAGCTTGACGACCCAGGCGTTGGTGTCGACACTGGCGTCGACCCAGACGCCGACCTCGGGCGTAAACACGTCGACGGCCTTGTCGCCGTCCTTGGCCAGCGCCGCCCGGCAATCCGCCGCCAGGGCCATCGTCTCGTCCCGGCTGCCGCCCACCAGAATCAGCTTGCGCGGCTGAATCAGGGGGATCAGCATGTCCAGGCTTCGTCTGTCGTGGAGACCGCTAAAGTCGATAAAGGCAATGCGGAGGTTGGCCGCCATCGTCGCCCAGTTGTACACCAGCTTGCACGGGCCCGTCGGCTCTTGGGGCTCCGTGTCCTCGACCGTGTCCAGCTCGTCATGCTCGACCGCTTCGCTGGCCGAGGCGGCAGCAGCCGCAGCTCCGTCCATGGCGTCCGCCGCCGCGTGCGCCCTGCCGCCCTGGCCCCGTCTTCTGGGCCCCGAGGCTCTTTTGGCGACGTCGCCCCACTTGCGCTTCTTGCCGAGCTTGTCGTCCACGGCCGCCACGTTGCCGCCGTCGGCGTTGTCTTCGTCCTTTTCCTCGGCCCGCAGGTAGTCCTCGGGTCGAATCAGCTCGCCAAAGTCGTCGTTTCGCTTTCTCCGGACAGCGAGGGGAAATGACCTTTCGCGCCCCCGCTTTCCGCGCGAGTCGAAGTCGTAGACGCCCTTTTTCTTCATCAAGACGTTGATGCCAAGGTCCTCGTCCTTGAGCACCACGTTCTTGCGGCCGGCCTGGCCCATGGTGGCGGAAACAGTCAGCGCCTTGCCTTGTTGTTGGCCGTCGTCGTCCTCGGAGTCAGACGACGAGTCTGAAGACGCGTCGTCGACATCGGCCGACGCCTCCAAGGCCGCGGCCCCGCCTGTGTGTTGCGTCGCCTGGAGCTGCCTTTGGGTGACGAGCCATTGTTGGTACACGGCCAGCTCGTCGCCCTCGAGGGCTTGTCGAGCAGCCTGGCGAAGCTGCAGCTCTCTCCCGCCACCATATACCATCTCGAGTTGGTCGCCGCCAGCCGTCTGCTCCACAGAGACTCCGTCCCGCCTCTCCCTCCACCATTCCCAGAGAGTTCGTGCGACAGACTCGTTGCCGTCTTTGGCCATGCTCGGCCTGTCGGTGAGGATGACCAAGTTTCTCGAATCACCCGCCAGGCCCTTGATCAGGTCTTTGGAGAAGCCCCATTCCATGCTGGAGTCGCTGGCCAGTATCACCCGACCCTCGGACTCGCCATGATGACTAACACGGCTGAGCAGCTTGGTGATTTGGGCTTTTCGCTCAAGGAGCCGGAGGTGCTTAAAGTCAAAGGGGCCGGCTTCTTTCCTGTCGTTGGCTCCGTTTGCTCTGCGCTGCCCCTCGGCGCAGGCTTCAAACTCTTGCACAATGTTGTTGTCCATCCACTCGAGCATGCTCCTGGCATAGCGCATGGTGCTCGACATGTTTCGGCCGGCGAGGTAGAGCTTTGCCGACCTCAGATTGCCGCCCTTGGAGGAAGCATCCAGCCTCCACGCGTGCTCGAGAAAGTAGGCCATTTCCAAGACGCGGGCGCTCGAGTCGACGGGAATCAGCACCGTGCCTCCCTTGGACACGCAGGCCTTGATCGTGTCAATCAGGCTCTCGTCTCTCTTGATACGGCCACCGGCCTGCGCGACCCGACTGCTGCAGATGAGAGCCGTCGGTTTCCGCAGCTGTTCAATGACCTCGGCTCCGCCACCCGCAGCCCCGTCAAGCCAGGCGGCGCCAGCAAACACATTCTCTCGGGCCTGGTTCCAGTCGACAGCATAGACGATGGATTCCAACCCGTGCTGGATGTGCCAGATGGTGCCGCCGAGAGTGTGGCCCGCGTTGTAAGCGGTGATGGTCAGTCCGTTGAGGGGCGGGGAAAACGGCGAGGGCAACGGCTGGTGTGGCTGCGAATACTTGAGAGGCTGTATGAGGGAGAAGTACCGGGCGATGTCGTCCGGGGTTGGGGACTGTAGGAGGAGGTTCTGGGCCGTCGAGGCCGTCGAGGCCGTCTGAGAATAGGCGTAGGCGAGCTCGGAAAGGGAGCTCTGGGATATTGTGGTGCAGGCGGTGGGCGTCGACGAGTATAAGTCTTGGGTAAGGGAGCGGCCGAGGTCGATGACGGGGCGTGTCGCGTAGGCAGGGACGCGGGTGAAGAGGGGAAAGTTTTTGCAGCAGTGGACGTAGGCGGCGAGATGGGAGACTGTGGCGTGGGTGAGGAGGATGAGGGAGAGGGTGGGAACCTGCCTGTTGCGCAGCAGGTGGTCGGTCAGCGACGTCTCGGTCAAGCAGGCAGGCTGGCGAGGACTCACTTTTCGAGTTCGGCTAGCTTTTCGACGTCAAACGACTCGTCCCAGCCGAGGTCGACGAGGACCTTGACGCCGCCATCGAGCTCGAGGAGGGACTGCGACGCTGTCGATTCGGAGAGGGCGCCCTGCAGAGGGCAAAATGTGAACATTGTCGGGGGCGATCAAGGCGGCGCGGCGAGCATGGCGTCTTGTTGCGCCACGCGGGGATTCAAAGAGAGGGTGGGCGGCGGTGGGATGCCGCGGCGACGGTGCGCATGTCCCGACAGCGAGGAGAGGAGAGGAGAGGAGAGGAGAAGCGAAAGCTGGAGGCGGCGTCGCATAAAAGTGCGTTGTTGGTCATGAGCCGTGGTCACTTGGTCCCTGCACGATAGCACGTGACCTGGACCACGTATCGGATCGGCGTAATATTGTCGCGCTTCGTCCGAAGAAGCCCCGGCCCCCGGCCTCCTGGCGTCTCCACATTCTCCGCCGACACGGACCCGCCGGAGGACATCGCATTTGCCCGATAACTTGGCAACAACACCAATGTCCGTCCTCATCTGCGGCGCCGGCGTCGTCGGCCTCTGTCTGGCCCACGGGCTGAAAAAGGTGAGGCGACCCCCCCTTTTCATCGCTCAACCTGTCTGCTCACACAGGCGCCACAGGCCAATATAGCGTTTGAAATCTACGAGCGCGACGCCCACATCGACGCCCGCCCCCACGGCTGGGCCATAACGCTGCACTGGGCCCTCCCCTTTTTGCGCCAGCTGCTCGACGCCGCCAGTCTCGACGCCATCGACGCCGTCCAGGTCGACCCGGAAGCCGGCCGGTGCGACAGCGGCAACTTCCTCTTCCTCAACCTCGCCACCCTCGAGGCCAAGTTCCGCATCCCCGCCAACGAGCGCCGCCGCGTCAACCGCGAGAGGCTGCGCAAGGCCCTGCTTCTCGGCGTGGCCGACCACGTCCACTGGGGGAAGCGCCTCGACCGCGTCGAGCTCGTCGAGGGTGAGGGCGAGGGTCAGGGCGAGGGTCAGGGCGAGGGCGGCGGCGTCAGGGCCGTCTTTGAGGATGGATCCGAGGCCCGTGGACGGCTGCTCGTGGGCGCCGAGGGATCCAGTTCGCGGACCCGCGAGTTCCTCGTGCCCGATGGCCATGAGAACCATCAGCTCCCCGCCAAGCTCGTCGGTGCCGCCGTCGACCTGACGCCCGACCAGGCCAAGCCGTTGCGCGACATTGACCCGCTGCTCTTCCAGGGATGCCACCCGCAGACGGGCAACTACCTCTGGGTCTCGCTGCTCGAGACGCCCGAGACAAACGGCTCGCGCGGCACGGCCGGCCAGCACTACCGCGTGCAGGTCATCATGTCATGGCTCGTCGACGACGCCGCCGCCCAACAGGTGCCCGCCGCCGACGCCGCGCGCCTCGCCGAGATGCAGCGGCGCGCGGCAGACTTCCACCCGTCGCTGCGCGCCCTGGTCGACGCCATCCCCGCCTCGACGGCCGTCATGGAGATTGCCCTGCAGGACTGGCCGTGCCGGCCGTGGGACAACCGCGGCGGGCGCGTCACCCTCGTCGGCGACGCCGCCCACGCAATGACCATGTACCGCGGCGAGGCGGCCAACCACGGCATCCTCGACGCCTTTTACCTGTGCCGCGCCCTCGAGCGGGCCGGGCCGGGGGCGCAGAAGCGGGCGCTTGACGGGTACGAGGCCGAGATGAAGCAGAGGGCCGGGCCTGCCGTGCTGCTGAGTCGCCAGGCCTGTCTCGACGCCCACGACTACGACGGGCTCAACGAGAACTCGGCCGTGCTGAAGAGGCGGGCGGCTCAGACGGACTGAGGGCGGGCGGCTCAGGCGGATATGAGGGCGGGCGGCTCAGGCGGATATGAGGGCGTGCGGGCGCAAACATGTGCGCATGCAGCTTCATCGACACACGCAACGGCACCTCGTCGCGTCATGCCCTGCAACGCCCAAGCCGATGAGGCAAACGACGACATGCCAATGGCACCATGATCCATGCACCGATATGCGCTTACAAGCCACAATCAAACCAGAACGGGGGCGCAAGGGGAGAGTTGCAGGCCAATCCACGGCGCTCTGTCCGTGCATGCATGAGTACTTGGTACAGTTGTTGCCTGTCGGTTGCATCTGTGGCCCCCATCCCTGCCATTGATAGCCATGGTCTGCATGCGGCCGAGACCCCCTCTCTCTCTGTGGGCCATGGAAAAATAAACGTTGCTGCTAGGGAAACAAGCTTATTAGTTAGAGATCAAATGATGATGCTGAATACTAGTACGAGTTAGATGTAAACCCATGTAAACCCATGTAAACCCATCCACTCACACTCCTCTTGTGCTCCGCCACTCTCATCGTACAGGGACCATGGTTGGGGTTGACCTTGTTCATCTCATGTCCAGCATCCGTAGTACTTTGTACAAACCGCTTTCAAGATCCGACTTATCCGGCCCTGTCTCTCTCACCCCCCCTCTTGCGCGTCACAACACACTCTCTCTCACAACACACTCTCTCTCACACACACTCTCACACACTCACACACACTCACACTCACCCACTCTTCAACACGCACCCCTCCTTTTTTCCCTGCCCCTTTTCTTCTTCCTCTCCGGCTTGGCCACGGCGCCATCTAGATACAAACTTCGTATTGACCCCGTCCGACACGCACGGCGAAAGGTCTATTTATCCCCTTTACTAATTAGTGTCCCCGGTTGGGCAAGCGTGCCGGATGAATCGAGTGTAGAGTCTGTCCCCTTGCAAGACAAACGGCTCATTTCTTGCGTTTGACGCATTGGTGAGAAAACTCCCCGGCCATGACCACCACCCGTGGAACCACCACCGTGGAACCACCATCATGGATATCTTGGGATATCTTGGCGTGATCATTTACTATCTTTGTCCAGCAACCCCTGTTGGCCATGTCGTCGTCGTCGTCGTCCGCCACACCCCCTTTCCGGTGAGCCGTCCTCGGACTTTTCCCGGCTTTTGACACGCTTCACTCACCACATCACAGCCTCATCGTCATCCGGCCACGCTGCCCGTTGATTGGAGCAACCGTTGCCTTGTTGTCTTATCCGTTGGAAACTCAAGTGTCTTCTCTTCGTCACTTACCGTACCGAGTATCCGTACTTCGTACATACATACTTCGTACCTTGCATACATACTTGCACCAAATATTCAGCAGGCTATGCCTTGGCGACACTGAACATGTCACGACGGCTTAAATTTGGAGCACTTCTCGATAGCTTTTTGTTGGCCTGTCTGCGACCAACTTTATTCCCAATGCGGGGACCGACTGAAAAGCCCCATCGAACCGAATCGACGACTCGACGGACGCTCCTCCTTACATACATCTCGACTGCTTGCCCCAAACCTTAGCCGGAAGTCTCCGTTGGCCCTTTTCTCCTCTCGCAAGGGCAGCCAGTTCCTGCCCCTGTGCCCCGTCTGGTATTGACCAAACCCGATACCTGTTGCGTCAACAAGGATAAGAGTAGAAGAAGCGTAAATGGATAAAGATCAACACATTTCGCGTCATCAATGCGCCTCGAAGCTGTATGTAGTCCACTCAAGAAAAAAAAAGGCTTCCAACGCCAGTGAAATGCGACGCGCAAATAGCTTCATGTAATCTGCCTCGGGCAGTCCATGGGGTATTATCGGGATCCGGGAGTCATGTCTTTAGATGCAAAACTTGCGGTCCAGCATCCGCAACGCCCTTGCGTCCTCGCTGGCGCCACTCTTGTCCAATACAAGCCCCTTTGCCCGCGGACTGCTGTTGGCGCTGCCGCTGCTGGCCGTCTTGGCGCTGCTGGGCTCACTGTTGGACGGTGTCGGGTGCAAGAGGGCCGAGAGGCTCGGCCTGGTGCTGCCACGGGGCATGGCACTGTCTGGGTGAGAGATCCTGGGCGGGCTGACGCTCAGGTGCCGCAAGGGCGGCGTCGCCATGGCCGGGTGGCTCGACGAGGAAGTCCCGGTTGCCACCGAGTTTAGGGCCGGGAGGGGTCCGTGGGGACCCTTGCCGAGATGAGGGTCGTTGATGACGGCTTGCGCCGCAGCCTGCAGATCCTTCTGCCGCGGCGAGTCGTGCAACCGCGGCGGCGACGGCCCATGGGCGGCGGCGTGGCCTGGATAAGGCGTCAGTGCGCCGGCTTTATTCGAGTTCTGCAGCGGAGGCAGCGGAGCTCGTTCGTGAGGTGGAGCGTGCGTGTAGTGCGAAGTCGGATACGGCTGTGAAGCCTGGGGTGGAGGAAGAGCATGAACGTGAGGCGGGTAGGGAGACGGCGCATAGTGCCCGTACGGGGGGGTTGCGGCCGGCGAAGGGGGCCATCCGTAGCCAGGCTGGCCGTAGGCGTAGGCTTGGTGGTGAGCGTGGTGGGCGTGGGCGTGGGCGTGGGCGTGGGCTTGGGCGTGGGCGTGGGCGTGGTGGGCGTGGTGGGCGTGGTGGGCGTGTTGGGGGGCGATCATGTACGGCTGCTGCATCGGCGCGCGCGTGAGTGCAGGAGTCTGGTTCGTCTCGCCCATGCTCGACTCGGGATACATGCCCTTGGGCGGGACAATGGCTCGCAGGGACGGGTCGGAGCTCGGCTGGGGCAGGTCGGGCTGGCCCGGCTGCGGCCGAGAGTAGTACGAGATGAGGTGCAGGTGCTGGCCGTTGGACGTGGTGATGCTAAACGACTGCTTCATCAGGCCGTCGGCCTTGTAGCGGTAGCCCTCGGGCTCTCCGTCGTCGTGGTCCTCGTCGCTGCCGCGGCCCGAGTCGGGCGTCTTGCCAGCTCCTCTCCGGCCGCTGCCGAAGCCGCCCCCTCGCTTGCCCTCCATTTCCCTGTACGTCAAGAAGCTGCCCGACACGCGGCTGGCGCTCCACGACTTGCCGTCTGTCCACCTCCTCATGCCGGCCTCGCGCTCATCCCACACAAAGACGGAGCCGGAGCGGATCGACTGCCTCTCCTTTTCCGACAGGCGGCGCTGGACTCGGGGCAACAGGCCAAGGCGGCAAGCCTCAAACAGCTTGATGGCGTCTCCGGGTGTCCGGACGTAGCCGTGGTACGTTTCCATCTTGTCCAGGGTGAAGGGGTCCGTTTTGAAAGTGATTCCCCGTACCCGCTTGCGCAGGACGAATGCGGCGTCGAGGGAGACGCAGGAGTGATGATCAAGGGCTCAAGTCGGCGGAGCTGGAGAGCACTTGAGCCCAAGAGATAGAGGCGTTGATACTTTATCTGCGGAAGACGTCTTGCCGAAGCGGGAGCCAGATCTGCTTTGGGCGGGTCAGTTCTCGTCAACTTTGTTGGGGAGCGCACAGGGAACCATGGAAAACGAGGCGAAAAGGGGGGCTCAGGCGGTGAAGGGGAGAATGGGCCGAGCGGCCGGCGGCTTGGTCGCTGTTGAACGGTTGAAGCGACTTGCTCAAACGGCTGCACCCCTGTACACCCGTCGATACCGAGGACAGTACGTCACTCACGGCACCATCGGCACATGCAAACATTCAGGTCCGACAGCGACGCTTGTCGTGGTTGGAGGGTCAAGAGTCGAAAGACGTGTTGCTGCTTGGCGATGTGCATGGCGACTGGAGAGCACAGGGAGAGGAGAGAGGGTCTCGGCAGCATGGCTGTAACCAAGGCCGCCTTGGTTTAGGCGAGGGCGGGCCACGGTGCGCACTTGCTACCACGGAGCCAGGCGGGAAGCGACATGGCGATGCGGGCCAATGACAAAAAGACGAGTCAAGACGAGTCGAGACGAGAGGTGAAGCCGACGACGAGAGTGAGCCTTACCCTGAACAAGACAAGAGACGGATGAGTCGGTGGCGTTCGACGGTTGGGTTTCGGGGCGCGACGTTGGGGATGGTGGAGGAAGCTGTTGAGCGGAAGACGGGTCAATATCAAGTCGAGGATCGAGGCGTTAATGAGGAGGAGAGAAGAGAGTGTAAATTAAGGTTGGGGTTGGTAATAAGGCGTGGTGCGTGACAAGCAAGGGCCATGATTAGTGAGTCGAGAGGATGGATACGTCGGCGCTGCAGAGCCGAGAAGGGGGGTGTGCCCTGGAGGAGCAGGGGGGGTCGCGGCGGCCACAGGCGGCCACAGGGGGTGGGATACAGGGGGGGAGATGCTAGTGGTACTACCTGCACTGCTACTACTATGATGCTATAGTGGGCCACTGGACATGGAGGGGGGGGCGTGCGGGCTGCTGGCCAGGACAAGCTTTTTTCCTCTCGTGTCGCTCACAGTGGCTGCCGCTAGGGCTAGGCCGCCTCGGGCTGCTCGACTGCGGTGCTGTTATCGGAGGGAGTCGACTGACCATGCGAGTCGTTGCACGTGGGCAAACGGCAACGGCAACGGCAACGGCAAACGGCGTCTGGGGACCGTTGAGACGTTGGCGGGACCGCCGTGTCCAACGTCCTTGCACAAGAAATCGGGCGGCGGCGGCAAGACCAGGCAAAGGAGGAAGAGGAAGAAGAAGGAAAAATAAAAAGAGCGTGCAACGTCGAAGATTGCGGGCCGACCCAAACTTTGCGCCGTTGGCTGCGTGTGTGTGTGATTTTTGCTCGCTGGCTGTTGGTTGTGAGGGACCATGGAGGAACAAAAGAACAAAAGAGAGAGTAAAAGAGAGTGAGGGGGGGTGCAAGGTTAAATTAAACATACGTCGACCCTTACGAATACAAGGTCGAAGTTGATGCGTATAATCATGCGCACAGATGATGCATACATACCTACATTGAGGTCCTCGCTCCAATGTCGGAAAGAGCCATGCCTGGCAAACTACCTATGCACAAGGCAGGACCGTTGAGGCTCGGGCATGGAAGGTGGAAGCGCGGTCCGCCAATTAGCGCATTCACCCATTGGTGACGACGAGCCGGCTAATTTACATGTTTATGTGTTTGAGGCACGCGGGAGGGCGGACAAAGGGCAGCGTCAAAAGCCAAAATTGTGCATAAATTCTTTTATTCCCTGCTGATACTATCCTTGTCGACAACTCTATGCAGTAGTAGCCTTTTTCGCAACACACTTGTTTTGCCCGCGCATACCCGACGAATACCTAGTATCAGTACATACATACTCCCAAACCCGGTCATACATACATACATATGCACTTCATGTGCCGGCTTCAATCAGCCTAAATCCAGAACGCTCCTCCCGTACCGTGCGTGCGCGCTGTACCATGTCTCTGCGGCACTTTGCCCATGCTGGATTCTCAAACAAACCCGTCCCGTATAACTGTATGTATGTGTGAGCTGCCATGTGTAGGTTGCCTTGGCACTGACATGTTCTTCCGTACTAGTACTCCGTAGACAAACTTGAAAGCATGAAAAATTAGTCACCGACCGACACAGGAACCTCCCAAGATGGCATAGCCGGGTAGGGAGCAGGGCTTGAGCACGGGGTCCTGCTCGCCACGTTTCCGCCATCGTCACGACGTACGTAATGCCATTATGTGGGAGAGCCGCTCGGCCGTCCCACCTTCCAGGCCCTACACCTTGGCCATGATGTTGCCGTACATACATGATTCAATTTTTAAATTTTAAATTAAAAATAGTACTCGAACGAAAGTATAATCCTTCACGGATGTACATCTACTGTGTCCGCCTAGCAGCGTCCCTACGTACATGTGTACATGTCAGGGCAATACCGTGTCGAGAATTCGTCCTATAAGCTTATTTCAACTCTCGCCAACGGGGTCCGGGCACAGACGTTTGGGCCCGGCTGTTGCTGTCCGCGCACGAGAGTCCTCGCACGAGGCGGCCCCCGGGATTCGTGCTGGCTGCCTTGATACATGTCGGTAGTAGAACATGTAGTAGTAGTAGTACATGTATTCGTCCGCATCTCGCCTCACAAGCACTGGAGGCTCCGTCTTCAGCTTTGCTACTGACATCACACCGAGTCCGACTCGGCCGTGCCTTCCCCCATGTCGATTGATGTACTACTGTATCGTATCCATCCATGGCAACCGTGTAGGTAGTACATACGTTGCTTGGACTATTGTCCCCGTCCCCACATGCACAGTTGCGAAACCTTGAACGAAATTTACCCCAAGCGAGGGAGCGTTTTACCATTCTAGATGGGAGTACGAAGTACGAAGTATGTACAAAGTACGAATGCATGCGTGGCCAGGATAATATCTGCGTGTTTTATACACCTGTGTGCCTCACTTCTACATGCATAACAACCTTGTATATTCGTAGATCTGGCCATATGTACGACGTATGTATGTAGTACATACAAGCCCACTCGGAATTCGGCATGACGTTCCGCAACATGTGCGACGGGTAAGCCCTCTGTTTCTTCTCTTCTTTTCGCCCTTGAGCGATTTTAACCCCCCCACCACCCAGCGCAAAGGGGCAAAGAAGGAGAGGCAGAGGAACAAGGTTGAGTCAATCCTCAGCGTCAGCCCCCCGTCGGTCGACCATGGAGGGCGCTGGCAGCTAGTCGGTTCAATAGTCGGGCCCGCCTGTGCAGTGGTTGTCGGTTGTCGAGGACAAGACAGCAGGGCGCTAGCGAACGCCTTGTCGCAGCGCCAGGGTGCCGTGGCTGCCGATGGTGAAGCCTCTGTTGTCGTTACACGGCGGTGCGGCCTGACTTTTGTTTGGTGCCATGGGACTTTTGGTGCCATGGGATGGGAGCGCCCAGTATGGCAGCCTCGGTGAAGGAATAGGCGCGCTTACACGGGTGCAGCCATGTAAAGAATTACCTACGTATCGTACGGAGTATGTGCACCAAGTATGTACACGGCTAACAAGGACACATATGAACTGTAGGCGTCAAAACTTGATTCGTTTGCCCGGTAGAGCTTGTCGAGCTGGCCTCGCCTCGATGCGCCGCGGCCCGTCGAGGATCAGACTTTATCTTAAGATTATTTCAGCGCACATGTTTAAAGCGATGCACCAGTCTCAGTGTGCGGCCTTGGTCGGATGTATGTATGTATGTATACTCGTATACTTCGTACGAATAAATGAAAGGCTATTGCTCGCCACTCGTTGCTGCTCGCCCTCGGGCTTCTGTCGGGATGCACCTCTGGTGCCGGTCAGCCGGGGTTGGGCTTGTCTCGGCTTTGGCATCCCTTTGGCTGCGTTACCGTGGACCCATGTTTGTTGGGCAAACCTGCGAGTTACACTCGGAGAAAGGTACAGTACCCAGGCCGTCTCAGGGCAACCTTGGGGCTATTTAGACTTTTCACTTTTCACGTCTTGTCTCACAACGCGAGCCGCTGCAAACAAACACCTTTTCCCTTTTTTTTCTGAACCCGTACTCGTATACGAATACATGCATGTCGGGCTAAGCACTGTTGCTTGCCTGTCGGGAACTGGGACAAGGCGAGAGCAACTACCGTGCTCGTGCGCCCGCTCCATCCCGTCCGTTCCTCGCGCCCTAGTACTCGGTACAGAGTAGGACAAGTTGTTTAAAGGCTGAAACAAGAACCCCAGATTAGCTTTTATTTTCTTGGCGCGGCGGGAGATGCCGCCTGACTGGTAGAGAAGTTGACGACCGCGACGGACTCGAGCATCATTCCGGCGAGTATATCAGGAGGAGCGGTATTCGTATAAAGTACTTTAGTGCTTTTCCAGACTTATGCAGACCGGCCACCTACTTGACTTACCATGCTGGGCCAAAGCCATCAAAACCGAGTTGTAGGAACTCGACGACGGTCCGCCTCTGGAGAAAAGGTAGGGGAGCAAGCTCAAAAGCCACGCTACGAAGTACAACTTCACCCACTGCAGCAAAGCGCGGGCGCTATCGGCTGATGACGTGACGTTTGATCGACGGCATCGAGTTGGCCCATGCACGAAGAGGTTGTGCATGCATCATGTGCATGCATGATCCGTACTCTATACTCTATACTCCGTATCCGTATCCGTACTCTATTCCGAATCTATGCACGTACGATACCTCTTTAAGAGCCTGTAGGTATGTACACGGTACGAGCCATGTGCAAAAGCATGCATGTGCACACGCCCGACTATCTCTCTGCTCCATCTCTCTGCTCATGCTCTCATGGAGCTACCGGGGGGGGGGGGAGAGCAAAAAGCCTCTCTCCGTCTCCCTCCCAATCTGTCTCTCGGGTATCCTCCGTGTGAGGCGCGCACGCACATCGGCACTCGACCTGGGCCTGGGCCAATGAGGGGACGCTCGCTACGCCCAGCTTGGAGGCAGGCGCCATGATGACGTCTGATGACCCTGCCGAGCCGGCTCCGACGGCTCCTGTTTCTTGACGCACTTATTTGAATCGTCGAGCGACCTCGTGCCTCGACTGCGAGCCTTGTGCCTCTGGTTTCGACGGTTGGTTTGATCGTCGTGGGAGCGGGGGAAGAGAGCTCTCCGCCGAGTCCGAGGAACGGCACACTACTCTCTGTCGCAACACTTTTGCCATCAACAAGACTTGGATCCTTGAGTGATGGTGGTACCTGTGCCAAGGCGACGATGCAGGGTCCCGGAACTCGATACCTTGGCTTTTCCCCAGCTTCCGGTCTGTCGTATTTGCCGGCCGTCGATTCCGACATGTCGAGAGACAAGATGCAAGTCGCAGTACATGGCGGGCGGTGCATCAATCCAGACGACGGCCACCCTCGTTTGCGGGCTTGCATGGGCATGGCTTGTCGGCCAATCTGAATGGACCGAGCATCATGGATCGAGCCTCTGAGTGGACCGACAACGTCTCTCGTTGAAAGGACAAGCCAAGGAGTCTTCTTTTCGCATACTTCGTACGAGTTAGGCCTTGTGAAGCAACAGATTCGAGTACGTGCAGCTGCGACAGTGCAGGGGAAAGGGGCGTGGAGATTGAGTCATGGAACAAGTCGGCTGCTCTCTTTGGCTGCCCTTTTCGGGGAGGGGGTTTTAGGGTTAAGCATACATTTAAGCGTTGCAAGCCACTGGCCTTGGCACGGAAGCCCAATCCCGTTTTGCCAGCAGCACCTTGCCCCTAGGTGTGTAACTACAGGGCAGGCAAGCTTGGGGGTGGACCTAGGGACGCAGCCCAGAGACGCAGACAAGGTGCGCACCCACAGCGGCTGGAGCCTACTTTATTATAGTGCACTTTATAGTGGACTGCCTAACGCCTGTCCTGCCTGTACTAGTACGTACTCCGTACACCAGCTTGCATCTGCAGAGGCATGCTTATCTCTTAGGTGCCTACGAAGTACGGATACATGCATACATGGACCCAAAAGATGCGTCCGTCCCGTTTGCTTGGCGCTGTCGAGATGCCGTCGCAGCCGACCGCAGGGGTCTCCCTGTCAAGTCACCAAGTCCCCTTGTCGAGTCATCTTGTCACCTTGTCAAGTCACCCACCTCGTCAAGTCACCTTGTCTTGGTTGGCTGGGCTGAGCTTATTCCGCCTGTTGGTTCCGACTCTTTTCTTTTCTTTCCATCTCCGAGGAAACAAACACCATCAATTTCAGAGCCTCTCGAGGGGTTAAAGACGACAGACGCTCCATCCGGGACTCGCCGTGTTGCGGGCCGGCGGGGCCGTGTTGCGGGCCGGCGGCCAGGGCGTCACCAGTCCGGGCCTACATATCCCACGGATACTAACTCGTATGGTGTATATACCATCGTCATGTGCAAAGTTTGCTCACTTACACGTCCGAATACGTGCATACATCTACATGATGCCACGCAAGTGAAAAGCCAGGCATTTCCGCGCAGAGTCCGTCTTGGCAGCCGAGGGAAGAATGGATTCGACACTTGAGCCGACTCCGGGGGGCGTCGATCCTGTTTCGTCTCGTCCCGCGTCGAGACTGTATCCGTGCTCCGTACGGCCTTGAAGAAGCAGAAGAAATGTTTGACGTCAAACCCTCCGTGTAGGATCCTCAACTGTCGTCCCCCGGTCGGTCTATCCCATCTGTTTCTTTCTCAGCCAGCCGATCAGCGAGTCGCTAGCAGAGACTCTGCGAGTCCGGATGCCGCTGTCGTGGTGAGCTCGCCTCGGTCCATCCAAGCAATTCGCCGCGCCTGCGCATCGCACCCTCACACACACGCCGTTGCAGGACGCGAGGCTTTGTTCGGTTGCTACGAGGCTGTACTGTACATACGTACGTACTTCGTACACGAGTAAAAATTGCACGCCCTTTGAGCGTCTGTGTCGTCCCAAAGTGTGGCACCCCCCTTCCCTTCCCGGCACTCTCTAGCTATCTTGGTCCTTGTCACCGGAGAAGCACTCAAGGATGACCATGTGTTTAAATAGACACTGACCCTTGTCAGGTCTACGTATCTATAGAAAGACGAAAGCTCCACCGCTCGCATAAACCATCATCTCCAACCAAGCCGCCCTCTGCGTGGTTGCCTAGTTGGTAACAAAGGCATTTATTGCAAGAACCATGTAGTTGTATGCGCTCGCTCCAGACGCCATACCGATTCTAGATGGGACTTTTGAGACAGGGCTGGCATCCTTTTCTTTTTCCTGGCCTGCGCTTGCTATGAGACGACGGGAAAGGGATGACGAAAACAAGGAGAGGAAGACGAGGCTTATACCTTGTCCACGACCACGTTCCACAAGACGGGAACATGTGTGTGCGGATATCCGTACATGGAACCACGTTCTGGGCAAGGGAGAGGGCGATATGTATGTACATATGTATGTACATATGTACGCCTGTCGACGAAAAAGGAAGCCAAGCGGAGAACAAGGCAAAACATTAAACATTAAACATTAAAACGTGGAGAATATACGGAAATAGTAAAGGGCGGGACATGGATATGTACAGCTAGAGGACATGGATACTTTCAGGCACGAGACTCAGCCACGATCAAGGTTCAACAGTCGACGGCGGAGATTTTCCATCATACGACAAGTGGCGCAGACGTGGGGAGGGGGCACGCAAAGTAAAGGTTGTTCCGGAGGTTTGCCGAGCCGCAGCTGAATCAAGCAATAGAGTATCATGTCTCGATTGGCAACTGAAACTCCTTGTTTGCTTTGACATGTTTGACATGACCCTTTTGTATACGAATACGCAAATAAAGGAGCTCCCGCGATGCAATGCAAGCCCGCCCGGATCTCCTGCCCTGCAACGTTGCGGGAAATAAAAATCACAGCAGGACTCTCTGTGCATACATACATACACGAAGCACCCAACTGCATGAGGTGTTGCACTCGAGTGTGTACGGTACGTTGGACAGTACATACGAATATATATGCGTCTGTCCCGGGTGGTAAACAGGAGAGGAGAGGGGGTGCGTGCGTGCAGGCGCGAGGCATATTCGTATTTGTTTATCAATCACACATGCTTCATACAGCACATTACTGCCGAGCACAGTGACTAAAACATCATCATGTCGTTCATGTTGTAACCTATACGGAATCCGGATACGAATACGTACATACATGTTGTGTCCCACGAAGTGTACGGACATACATGCGTGTGTCTGACGGGAATGCGCGATGGATAAGTCGGCACGGGAGAGCCGGGCACGCTTATCTTACTAGGGGGGACTAAAAATTCGTCCCTACCCCCCCTCCTTCCAGGAGGGGGGGGACACCGACCGGCCAAAGAGTTCAGCGACAGGCCAAAAAAAAAGATACCTCCTATTAGTATAAGCACCCTACGTAAATATAAGTATCCTCGTTTAAATGCCTATGCCGAATACTACGGCATTAAGCCCGCTTATAGTGATAGTAACAATACAACACTAACGCGTCGCGACGACAACTTCGCGACATTAATTCCTTGCTTTAGAGGTTGACGGGCTTAAAATCACGATAGAATAGGAAGCCGATGCGGAGGAACTATTCCCTATTCTTAAGCTAGAACGTTAGATTTATGTTAGATTTACTACCTAGTTATTGACGTGCGATATATCATGCGATATAGTGTTATACGATGTGTAAGTGGTGGTATCGCGATTATTTGTTAAGGCAGCTACGAAAATGTGCATCTACCCGAAAAAATCGGGGTACTTTGCTTTACTAGGAAAATGGGTGGTGCGACTAAGTACCCTTTTTTTGGCCTGTCGCTGAACTCTTTAGCTAGTCGGTGTCCCCCCCCTCCTGGAAGGAGGGGGGGTAGGGACGAATTTTTAGTCCCCCCTAGTATTTCTTTCCTTTTCCTGATCCCCTTCTTCAGACGTGCCCCACAGACGTGCCATAGGTGCCCCTAGACGTGCCCCCTACGAAGTACAGCCCAAACTTACCTTTGAAGCTTACCCGCCCCCTCCCCCCTTGCCTTGCTATAGCTCGCCTAACACCCCCCCCCCCCGGAGCTGGATGATCTGCAGTCCGCAGCGTTTGGGCTCTCCCAGGGTCGTCGTGAGCGATTTGACCGGTGCATGGTCGAATATGACAAGCCACCCGTACCTATGTATGTACTTCGTAGTCGTAATGCGAGCTGGCGCCGTGCCCATTACACACGGAGAGTGAAGTAGCTTGTCGCCCCACTCGGCGGGCACGGCCTCGACGCCGAGCCGGCCCCGAGCAGCCCCCCCGGCCACGGCCGCGATGGCGATGGTGTCGGTGTCGCCGCCGATGCGGACCACGTCGACGAGCACGTCGCGCACGCTGCGGCCGAGCACGGCCGCCACGGCCAGCGTCTCGAGCACGTAGCCGGTGCAGCGGCTCTTTATGTCGGCCGGCCGGCGTGCCCCGTATCAGCTTACGACGGGTGTAAAAGGGGCCGCCCAGGAAAAGGGGCCGCCCCGAAAAGGGGCCGCCCCCGACAATGTGGCCGCTGTCGTCCGTCTTCAACTCTTCGTCCGTGAAGACACGAGCAGGACGGCATCCATCTCGTCACAGACCCGACGGCACCGACATAGCATGTACCAAGCGTGCCTATCCCGAGCAACGCCTCCCAGCTCTTCACATACATGGCCTTGGTCCACACCCCAAACCCCAGGCGAGTCATGTTGTATAGTCTGATAGTCTGTTCCAGAAGTTCTCGACTTGGCCAAGCAGAAGCACATGTGTATGTATGTATGTATGTATGTATGTATGTATATACTTCGTACTACATAACTATATGGTAACCCTCTCCCGGCCGGTTCGGAAACTCAATATTAGCCTTATTTCGCATGCCTCATCATTTCCGGACCGGAGCCCTTCGGCCGAGAAGCAAGGTTCTTTGCTCCCCAAGCATGAATCAACCCCGTCGCCAAGCTGTGCCTTTTACATGAACGCAACCAGAGGTCCCGGCATGTGTAGACGAGAACTGGAGCTCATCTAGCTTGGCCGGGCATCCAACTTGAAAGGCAGAATCCTGCCTCTTCAGCATTCGACGCCTTGTAAAATAATTCGGGAATCCCCCACAACGTTGGTTTGACTTGGCCGGCCCCGTCACCACCCGACCATGAGTATATCGGCAGAGCCCATCCAACGGCCATCCTAAGCCGAATGTGGAATCACCGTGAGTCACTGTCCGTTCCTGCGCCCTCTTGCTTGTTGTGAGGTAATTTACATGGCACGTGGCAATGAATGGAACCAGAGAGCTATAAGCAAGGGGCTTCAAGCCTTGTGACCATTGTATACAGTATCGCCCACTTTGCTATCCGCACTAGCATGGCTCTTGCACTGGGTTGCGGGTTAGTCCATCTACTCGTACAGGCTTGCCTGACTCAAAAGATTAATGACAAGAGAGTTGCTTGGAAGCCAAAGTACTGCCGCCCCCTTCCAGAAGACACACAACTCGGTGGCGAAGAACATCTCGACTCCCTTGCCAAGCGGCCGACTTATGCCTTGGCACTGGCCTCCCACCCCCTCCTCCGAGCTGGACATGTATGTGGGAACATGTATGTACATATGTGTGATGATGGGTAATGGGAAACAGCCGGACCAGGGCCGTCAAGTCGCCCGTCCTACCAATCGGAGTTGGGAGTTCCGAAGTCTCCATCCTGCACGGCCGCCATGACCGCTTGTAGGGCGTGACGCTCCACTAGCACTCTGTTCGAAAAGCATCATTCTCGACGGAATTCGTACAAACCCGCCTCTGAACCTACGTTTCACCCACGTGTGCCGCGTCATCTCTGCCGCATTCAAGCCCTGCTTCAAGCACTAGTCCATGCTTTTCTTGGCATATATACGCCTTCTGCAACTGACCAAGGCCAGGTCGCTTCTATGCCTTTGGCCCTAGTGTATATGCCTTTGGCCCTAGTGTATATATGCCTTTGGCCCTGGTGGTGTGCGCGTAGAGATTCAACCCATCGGGAATGTGAGCATGTTTAGACGATTCATGCTGAGCAGTTTGATGAGATGCAAGATTGATAACACTTACACTCACTGTACCAAGGTAAAGCCATACTGTCGAGCACCAGTCTCAGTAGTTCCATGCCTCAGGCAATAACCAGTCCGAAGCACCGTGGCCGGCAGACAGCAGAGCCTTGCCACTTCAACAACTGAAACCATGGGTCCAAGTTCCAAGCCGACATCCAATATAGCCGTGACATTGTGCAGAGCAACTCCACATCGAGCCTGACCATGTCCTGTGACGTGCGCCTCCTCAACCTCCCTACCTTCGTTCCCCTGCAAGCCCACTGTGAGAAGCCAAAGCGAGTCAAATTTCAAACCCGGCCTTGCCCCGGGCGGGCACCATACAGACACCCATCATATACAGCCCAGTCCTCATGAAAATGCCTCAGGGTGCGAGGGCTTTCAACTTAAGCCACCAGGGTCGGTCCATGTGGAAACACTCGCACAGCTGGCATCCTGCCAATGTCGGTAGACGGCCGCTACTATTTCCTCTCAAATTACTTGGACACTCCCAAGGGTTGGCCGCGAAAGGGCTTCGCCCTCCTTATGTTTTGCTGACCGCCGTGCAAAAGTTCCCAGTCAAAGATCCGTGGCGTGGCTTGATCCCCTTGGAAAACCGTCCTGGCAATCGTCCTCCCAGCCAGGGAGCCATCGACTCCCCCTGTTCAGCACACAGCCGCCTCGGCTATTGGGAGATTTGGCAGCTGCAAGATCCCGTTGGCCCCACGTCTCTTGTCCCGATAAAAGAAACATGTCGTGTCACCACGCCACAGGATGATATATGGTCGCAGCTGGCATCTCTCGTATGTACTATCCGTATTCGTACAATGGACTCAATTCTGGAAAGGCCGGCCGAGCTGGGTAGGCATTGGCGAGCACAGCATGGGGCGCACCACTTTAGCCGTCCGAAACGTCGGGTCGATATTTGGTTGAAAATAGCGGAGATGCTCGAGGTGCCAGCCTGCCGTGTTACCCCGGCTAGCAGTCGCAACGCCCAAAATGCCGTGGGAACGGGACGACGTCGCGAACATTCGGCACGCCCGTCAGGTAACTTAGCAGCCTGTCGAAGCCGAGCCCGAATCCACCATGGGGAGGACAGCCCCAGCGCCTCAGATCCAGATACCACGCCATGTCATTTCCTGTTGCCTTGCTGCGAGTCGGCACCGGCAGCCCTTGAAGTCTCATGTTGTCTTCGAGTTGTGGCAGCCGGTGCTCGCGCATGGAGCCACCCGCAAGCTCACCGAGACCGGGCACTAGGAGGTCGAAACAATCGACCGTCTCCCCCTGAGCTGGAGGCGAGTCTGACTGCAGCATGTAGAAGGCTTTGATCTCTCGAGGAAAACGCGTCACGAAGATGGGCACGTAGGCATCCTCGGCCTTGTTGTACCCAACCTGCTCGGCCAGGTACTTTTCGTGCTCCGATTGCAGACCTCCTCCCCAGACGGGCTTGTGCTTGAATTGCACGGCAACAGGCTGAAGCCTCTCCATGGCCTCGGTGTAGGTGATTCGCGGCCATCTCGTCGGCATGGAAAGCCCTCTCCACCGCCGGGCAAGCTCCTCCGGGTCCACGAGGTCGGCCAATGCTAAGCTTTCCACAGGATCCCGGGAGTCGAGCCGATTTCTCTCGAGTTCCTTGGCGGCGTTGAGCTGCTTCAACTCGCTGGCCAAAAAAGTCATCATGCTCTGCACCAGATCCATGACTTGGTCCATGTCTTGGACAAAACTCATCTCCGCCTCGAGCATGTAGAACTCGCTCAAGTGCCGAGAGGTGTCACTCTTCTCGGCTCGAAAGGTAGGCGACAGAGTCCACACGTTGCCGAGAGCCTGGGCCAGGGCCTCGAGATGAAGCTGGGTTGAGACAGTGAGATACTTGGCGTCTCTGAAGAAGTCGGCACGTCCACCAGCCTCGACAGCAAAGGCCTCGCCGGCGCCCTCGCAGTCCGATGATGTGATGATGGGTGGGTGGGTTTGCTGAAACTTTTCTTGGGAGAAGAAGCGGGTCAGTACGGCCGTCGCGTCGGAGCGCAGACGGAGCAGGGTGGAGTTGACTGGCGTCCGCGAGCGAAGATGCGAAATGGTGCGCAGGCTCTCGGGTGTCTGATACTTGTTCTGAATGGAGTATGTCTTGTAGACGGAAGGGTTAGGCTGGGCTAGGCCCTGGAGAGGACGGAAGTAAACGAGGCTCACCTGCGGATCGGATGATGCCAAGATATCGACATGGTTCACCTGCAGCTCGTGCATGGGCCGGGTCGCGTCGGCATCCGGATGGCTGTCGCTGGCTCGAGAAGGCGGCTCGCCTGGCTCAGCGCTTGAGGGTGGCGATGGAGCACTTGAGACATTGGCTTCGCGGGTAGGCGGATTCTTCGCATTGTACCAGGTGCCTCTCAGGCGAACGGCAACGCCGATTCGCAAGCTGGAGCATGTTCAGCCACGTGCTCGGGCTGGAGAGAACCGAATCGAACGAGGGGGTGGATTGCGCACTCGGTCGACTGTTTCTTGTCGACAACGGCCTGCACCGGCCTCATCGAGGAGCCATCGGTGACGTCGACGAATCGGACGGCCGAGCTCTTGCGGACAGATCTCACCCAGCCACAGACCTCGACGCCCGGAACATTGGCATGAGGTGCCCATGCCTTCAAATCTGCCACTGTCTTGATGGACAGCTGCGATTCACCGGGGATGCGAACCGAGTAGCGTCTCGTGGGTGACAGGGGAAGCAGACGAGAAGCCCGGCACGACGCAGGCGGCATCATGGAGGCCGAATCTGATGTGACGGGCCGGGCGAGGCAGTGGCTCGGCACAGACCGATTGGTCTCCCAGTTCTCCCAGGCAAACAAGGTCGGATTTGCTGAGGAGAGGGAAAAGTCGTGGCGCCGCTCCGAAGAAGCGCGCCGGCGGCAGGGGCGTCCACTGAGAGGGCTCCGATTGAGTGGGGACAGGTACGTACATGTGTACAACGTAAGTTTGGCATGCACCTACCTACCCTGGACAAGGGCCTCATCGTCAACTGCTGCTCATCTGGGAAGGAGCCGTGAACCTTTTCCCTCTTGCCAGACCGCCCATCACATTATTCGTGAGTACAGTGCCTGTCTCGAGTGTCTCTACAGTGTGATGACCCTAGACTCGTCACCCTGCCTACAGTGTGGCCACGACGGCCTTGGACTCTTGCGCATTCTTCAACGCCAACAATTCCATCCATGACCATTGTAGCCATGGTCGACATCGATGACAGTCTAATTGTTCGCCCGCCGCCCGCTGATCGGCACTCCAAGGCTAGCCCCCAGGCTACCCAGGCTACCCCCAGGCTAGCCTCCTCCGCTGGAACTCGATCCCGCTTGTGCTCAGTCCACCCTGTCCTTCTCGTGACCGGACACGGCACTTTTCATTGGCAGCCCAAGTTTCTCTCTCAGACCTCCAATGCCAGCCGTGCCGAGATGGCTCAAGTCGACAGTCTTGGCTTCCTTCGTCTATTCCCCTCGCTGTCTTGCCCGGTCTCGGATCATTGCTCAAATCGGCCTCCCCGGCCTGATGTATCTCGCCCACCTCGGTGCCAGACTCGCAGCCGGTGCCAGACTCGCAGCTCACCACCACCACAAGTCGGCAATTCCATGTGACTCTGACCAGGCAAGGATGACTCGAGTGGGGGTGGCCTGAGGGAGGGAGCGAGAGAGGAAAACGAGCGAGAAAAACGAGCGAGGAAATCGAGCGAGGCTTGCCCTTCTGGGCGCCATGCACGCCTCCAAGGCGAGATGAGGTACCACAGATCTGGGCCCCCAGCTCAGGGCAATGTTCCGGAGCGACTGAAGCATGATGTTGCTGACCTCTGACTGTGGAATCACCGACGTGGCCAGTGCCTAGATCAGTGCCTAGATGCCAGGAACTCTGCCAAGGGTCCATGTCTGAGATGTCGACACCCCCCCTCAATACCGTTAGATCTGCCAGCAAGACGGCAGCCCGCAGTTCCGTGCCGCCACTGCCTGTCCCGCCATCTTGGAAGCCAGATACCGTCGGGCTCTTGGGTATTTAATTTTGTCTCTCGACAAAGAGCCTCATCCGTCCAGACATGGGCTTCTGGAGCTTCGCCTATTCCCCCTCATCACACTCGAGACGGCCATCCGCATCTGGACTTGGCCGCTGGCTTTCCTCTCGTCTCGACAAGTCTGTTCCAAACAAGTGATTCAGATCCTGGACATATTGGGTCGCACAACTCGTCGAACATCCCTACACCTCGGTTCTCCGCCCTGAATGGTAGGAATCCGAATGACTGTCGTTCTCATCACTGAACAAGCATCGACGGACAAGAGGCATATAAAAGTCGGCTCCGCTCGTCCATGTATCGACTTATCCCCCATCACATCGCCCTCTGCCTGACATTGTCGAGCTGCCTCCCTCCGCACCCATCGGCCGTCCTCGTGGAAGCCCAACAAGCATCGACATGGCCCCGGGAGCAAGGTCCAGCCGGGTGAAGCCGTCCGACGTGGCGGCCGACACCAAGAGAAACTTTATACCCACCATCAACGCAGACTACGCCAACAGCTTCCCCCCTTTCTCGGTCCTGTATCGGCAGCCGACGGCTCAGTTGGACATTCGACGCCGGACCCTGAGCACGCGCCCGCCCGTCTTCCACCTGGCCACAGAGGACCCCGTCATGACGGCGATTTCTTCTGGCGCCGTCGCCAGCCGGGCCAGCGAGGCTGCCGGAGGGCCCAGGGTCCGCATGCCCTTCATCTGCGCCGCAAACGAGCGTCGCCCAGGGGGTGACTGGGAGACGGGCTGCGCTGGCTACGAGGAGAAGCTCTGTCGTCGAAGTAACCTCTCTGCCACTCTCAGCAACCCCTGGCCCAACACGGGTGAAACGTCGAACTACCCCATCCCGTCGACGGGGGGCATACTGTCCGATTCCGTCGTCGTCTATAGAGGCCCCCACGACCGTTACGAGAGGCTGGAGAGCTGGTACGACCTGCCCGTCGTGTCTGTGCCGCCGACTCGGTGGCCCAAACTCAAGGACAACGGTTCCAGGTATTCGTTTTCGGAAGAACGCGACATGATGAGAGAAAAGATGCGAGGCGCGCTGCGCATATGTCTCTACAACAACTACAACCAGATTGTCATTGGGGATTTCGGCTTGGGCAACAGCTGCCGCAACCCCCCGCAGGAGGTGGCGGAGATATGGCGAGACGTGTTCCTCTTCGACCCGGACTTGCGCGGCCAATTCAGCTACGTCATCTTTGCATTTGAAGACGCTGCGCAGAGCACGACGCGCCTGATCCTGGACGAGATTGCCAAGAAGGACAAGAAGGGAGGCTCCAAGGGCCGATCGCGCGACGGGGCCGGCTCCTCCGGCTCTTCGTCGAGCCGAGGCTACGCGCCCACGGACGTTGCCATTTTCCAGCGAGTCTTTGATGCCGGCGAGATTGAGCGTGTCCTCAGCAGACCCGATCCGCGCTACGGGTTGAGCATGATCACGTCATGAAGCAACGAGGACGCCCACGTTGTCAAAGTCGGAGGAAATGACTTCCGATCCTGGCGTCCCGGGACGGGAGTCGGACAAGAAATCCACTCACTTGTTCTGTCACATCAACTGTCCCGTTCCCATGCCATTGTTTCGCCGCCGCTCGTTCTCGCCCGTCGCCCGACGATGGCCGGCACCTCAGCCCACGCGCGCCCCCCGCATCGCCATGAAGACGAGAGGCGCTACCGGCGGGGGCCGCTGCCAATAACTCCGGGAGGTGCTGCGGAAGACGTTTACGGCTGTGAGAGTGGAGCAGTCATGTATTAGCATGGGCGTTGGCTGCATTCCGTCTCACCTCGACGCTCTAGGTGAAGTCTTATTTGTCGTGTGTTTGCTTTTTCTCATGTCCCAGGCCGCCCCTCGCCGAGCGGCGTTCCGCATAGGGCACATGGTGTTGGTGCGTATTGGTGGACAGAGGGGATCAGGGCTGCATGCTATGGATCACGGGGAAGTGGGAGACCTGATGGTTGCCGGGCTCTCTGGTGTGACGAGGCTCTTGCAGGAGGCGAAGAGGTATGAGTTGTCCGAGCATGATGCGGCTGGCATGTTTTAGCCAGGACCGCCCAAGGCCCAGATCCGGTAACGAGGGGGTTCAAGGGCGGACATGGTGTGGCCAGAGTAGTATTTAGTATTGCATCGAAGTCATCGTTGCCAGCACACTGCACGTCCCAGACTCGACACACGGTGACATGTCCTGCCGTGCTCATTTGATTTCCTCACTGCAACCTTTGCTGCAACCTGACTCAGCTCTCCGTCACCGCAGCTGGACCAAGGGTCTCCTTCTCCGCCGCCTTGTCTCCCGGGAGCAGGGGGGCTCATCGTGTAGAGAAGAGCAGATCGAGTTACCACCATTACGGACTTCCGTTCTCATGCACATGTACATACATACATGGTCTCTCTGCTGCAGCTCTAGCTCGGCCAAGGCCGGGTAGTAGTCAGTCACCCAGAGGCTGGGTAGGCGGTAGGTATGGGTAGTACTCGTACGTCGTAGTAGTATGTATAAGCGTCGGCATAGAGGTGCCCGACCCGAACAGGTCGTACATATATGTACATACATATGCGCGTGTCGCCATGAATTCGGCCAAAGGGCATGGGAAGGAGGGTAATACGGATAGGGCATACGAGTTACATGCTTCGTGCACACTGTAGCATGTGTTGTATGTAGTAGTCGGAGCAGAAGCAGCTCGTCTCCCCCCTCCCTCCAGTCAGCCCTCTCTCACTCCCACTCCCACTCCCCAGTCTCACTCTCACTCTTACCCTCTCTCCTGGCCCGGCCGGCAAGACGCCCCGGACCAAGACCAAGACCCCCCCCCCCCCCCCCCCCCCCCCTTCAAGGCAAAAGGGAAACTCCGGGGGAAACTACAACAGACCAGAATGTCGCACGACTTGGCTTTTCCACGGCTTGATCCTCGAATGTATGTGTCTACAACATGAATACGACTCTGGTACCCAACCAACGGGCATTTTTTTTCTAGAGTCTTGGCTTATACTACCCAAATCCCCCTCTGCCCTGCGGCTCGGCAGATTCCTTATCTCGTTTTCGGGCGCCCTGGGACACACCCGCTGGCCGCGTGCGGGCCGATCCCGGGCATCTGCTTTGACCGTGCTTAAGCGTGTGCCATGCACGTGTCTAGATGTGGAAGTGGAACGGAGGAAACGCCGGACGAAATAAGGGGGACGGACGTGCATACGGATACATACGAAGTACTTCGTACGAAGTAGTACATACATACCTACATACATATCAGACAGAACAGAGGTGGTGGAGGGGGAGGGGGGGGTGTGATGTGTTTTCTTTTTTTAAAATATTTTCATCCCTATTCCTTGCCATTCAGGAGAGACAGTGACGGGAAGGCCAGAAGGGGGAAGAGAGCACCAAGTAAGTAAGAGGAGTATTCGTCCCGCCGCCGACTTCGTTTCCCTTTCTGGCCTTTTGTCTGTGCCATTGCTTGCATCGTGCTACAAGGCCTGCAAGGCTGCTTATGCCGGCCCCCTCTCCTCTCTCTCCCGACACTCCCCGCCCTTTCCTTGGCCTCTCTCCTCTCCATGTCTCTCTCTCTCTCTCCATGTCTCTCTCTCTCTCTCTCCATGTCTCTCTATCCGTGACTCTCTCTTTTCCCCTCGGCCCGACGAGTCGAGCGGCCGAGGCCCGTCGCCGAGTGCACTATCGCATCGTCTCATCACCCCGTCATTTTGTGCAGCTGACAGGTGCCGTGGCACAGCATGGTCCGTCGGTTGACAGACCACGTCTACCAGTACGTCGGTCTCAGCCCCGTAAAGTTAGCAAAAGTCTGCGCCGCCTCGCTCTCGGCTTCTTTTTTGCGCTGTCCGCTCAGCTACAAAACGCGCCGCCTGTTAGCTCGCTCCTCTGGTCATCATGAGAGGCGAGGGGGGTGAAAGCCCAGGCCACGTCCGAGTCAACAACTCACCTCCAGCTGCACACCCTTGTGCACGTGAACCAGCCAGTCCACATAGCTCTGCGCCTCGTTGTTCCGGTCCTCGACCAACATCCGTGCGAATTCGTATTCGGCGCCGTCGATCCCACGCCGTGCAAGCTGTATCGTCAGGCCCTTGGATCCCCTCATCGTCTTGAGAAACTCGATGATGTTGCGGACCTGGCAATTCAGGTGCGTCTCCAATACGGGTAGGGACGACGTGTACGCGTTCAGGCTCTTGAGTGAGTCCTTGCCTTCGCCAAAAAGGTCCGTGATCAGGTTGGGCGACGTTTCCTCGTGGCACCAGAGCAGGCACTGTTGTCCGTTGTCCACGAGGTAGACACCGCCCGGCTCCACGCGGCTAAACGACGCGCGGACAGACGGCGCCATCTTCAGATGTCCTGTCTCGGCGTCGGCGAAACCTTCATCAGGCTGGAGGTTGTGGACGGCAATGATACGGGGATACAGGTACAAGCTCAGCTCCGTGGAGCCCATGGCGCGCACCATTCGCATCTCCTGGACTCTCCGATCCGAGTTTTCGATACCTCCCTTGAAAGCCCGCGACTTGATGAGACAAAGCATGTACATGCAGAACTCCTTCAGCCGCTCTGGCATGACCAGCTGGCCGGCAGGGTGTTGCTGGGCCGAGTGTTTCCGGTAGCAGGCCATGACGTCGATTGTGCGTTCACTGAGCCAGTTCCGCACGTCCTTGAGGTTGCTCGACGTCGTTGCGAGCTTCGTGCTGGCTTCCTTGGCCAGCAGGGCAACCACCGCATCTTGGTCGACAAATTTCATGCAGCTGTGAATGCTCTGGTCTCTCATGCTTGCCTCCTTTGACGTCTCGCTGACACTGGCAACCACGTTGGAGCATCGCACTCTACGCTGGCCAGAGGCCGTTGTGTAGAGGAGGGCTGACTGGAAATGTGCATCCAACTTGGAATCGAGCTTGCCATCGTAGCTGAACGACACCGCGAGCGCCTTGTCCTCGTCCATGACTCCTATTTCCAGGTCGGCGCCAAAGGTGTGCTGGACAAAGTTGCCGTGGTACGCGCCAACCTGCAGGCCGTTGGAGCATCGGACCTTCATCAAAGCTTGGAAGCCGGTTTCCCGCGTGACGGTATGCGCAATCTCGGCAGACAGCTTGGGGCTGTCTCGGGGGGCGATGAAATTCGGATAGTAAAAGGTCTCGCCGCCAGTCGTGGCAGCAACATGTCCTGCACGAAATGTCAATCATGGGCTCCCTTCTCCGTACTTGAAGCCAGTCGTCCTCACCAATGGTGGCAATGTCGAGGTAGCCCCCAGAAGGTGCCGCAAGGAAGAAATCAGCACCAACGCCAGATGCCGCCATCTTCTCGGCAACCTTCTTCCACGCCGGGTGCTCGGTCGTGTACAGCTTCTTGTCCATCTCGCCGCCGGGATGGTTGCCATCGTCTCGCAGGAAAAGCCGTCCAGGGCCCCATGTAGGCAGCGCAGAGCATGAGCAAACAACCTTGCCACCCGTCGTCTCCAGAGCTGCCAACGCTGAGTTCAAGCCCGCGAGCAAGGCCGGCTCCGGGTTCTTGATGTCGGAGAACATCTCGGGCAGGCGAGTCAGCAGAGACGTGATGAGCGCCTTTGACTCGTTCGGATCCACGAATAAGCCCTCGCCCAGAGGCACAAAGGGGTCCTCCAGATCAGGCATTATCATCATCTGAGCTTGTTCCAGTCGGGGCTGCAGCACCGTCAGTCAGCCATCGCCAGTCAGAGCCGAGGACGTCCAGACACTCGAGTCTGACTTACGTTGATGTTGTAAAAGTGTATGTCCTTGTCGTATGTCATGAATCCGACCTTGGCGCCTTCAGGTAGCCTTGGCTTCGGCTCGCCTTGGTCGTCGGCCTTGCCTCCGTAAAGAGCATTCAGAATGCCATCGCAGAATGTCTCCATAAAGCCCTTGTTGTATGACTCCTGGGTCGCGTCGATGACGAAGAGCCAGCGCAGGCCAACCGGTTCCCTTGTCCAATACTCTTTTGGCACCACAAATTCCACTGTGCCGCGATAAAGCTCAGGCCGTTGATCGCGATCAACTCGCACACCCTGCGGGCTGGTGGCACAAAAGTAATTTGGCGGGGTGTCGTTGGGATGAGTGCAGAGGTTACAGACAAACTTGTTGCCGCCCGATCGGAACATCATGAAGGGGTTGATGTAAGCGCGGCATCTATGGCACCGTGGCGGCCCAGTATCTCCAAAATCTAGAACAGGAATGGCCGCTTCTCCAGCTTGGACGGGTGCAAGAGGCTGGAGGAGCAGGCCAAGAGGGAGGCCCGTGGCTTGTAGACCGTCGGGCGTGGCCGGGATGTTGTTCATGGTAAGACGAGCAAACTTGGGCGAGGCGTTGCCTTGGTCGTAGGCCACAAATGAGATGGTCGTGGGGGGCGGGACGTGACGCTCGAATGTGGGATAGACGTTTTTGAGGAAGTGTGGCTGAGCCGAGTCTCGCGATACGGGCACGCTGGGCATGTCGTCGAGGGAGATTTTGGAGGCGCCGGTGGGCGCAATGATAGCGGCGGCATCAGCGGACCCATTGCCGGCCACGAAGCCAGCGGGTGCAATGGGGTTGACGGGGCTGAAGGGAGTGCCGGCCAGAGCCGGGAACTGGTTCGAGTTCATGATGCCAGGAGTGCCCTGCTGTTCGCCAAAGTGCCCGCCGAAGCCGGGGCTTGCCATAAAGTGGCTGGTTCCGGGACCGGGGGGGGGCATGCCGTTGAAGGCTTGCGACGATCTCGTCGGCTCGACAGTGTGGTAGGCATGACGATCCTTCTTCTTCTTGCGCATTTTGCCCTGTCCGTTGGCGGGATCTAGGTTCATGCCCCCCATTTGCGCAGCGAGGGATGCATCTTCTGGCAGCGAGGGACCACCCCCGTGATGGCTTTGACCCTGCGGGTGAGCAAAGGCTGGCGGCGGTTGCCAACCCGAGGGTGGTTGCTGAGGCGCACCCACATAGGGAGCTGCTCCCTGTGGATGGAGGGGCGATTGGGCGTATGCATTGTTTCGATTGGGGTCGTTGGGGTCGGCGCCCATACCCTGGCCAAGGGCGTGGTATTGCGAGTAGTCGGACATTGCTGGCGTCGCTCGAGGTTGGCCGGAGGGGGAAAGGCGGCGGCTGACGAGGTGCTTCGTCAAGGACGACGACGTCAATAAATGCAGAAGACGTGAGAGTCAAAGAAGTTGGCAGAACAATCACAGGCTCAGGCGCCCTTCCATGGTCGTCCTCATCCCGTTGCGCAGCGGGTCGGACAGCTCGCGGGGCTGGGTCTGGCAGGCTGAGATTCACAAATTCTTGATCACGGCGGGGTGCAGTCGTCGTCGTGCCTCGCTGGCCTTTTGCCTGATTGGCAGGCGCCTCTCTTTGGCCGCCGTTGGTCATTGGCACATCGGATCGGGTATTTGTCTTTTCCGTGGCAAGCTTGTCCCAGGTGTAGGTGTATCAGCTTCCACTTTCTCCTCGTCACGTGCCCCTCTACCGTGAAACTTGAGGTGCCCCACTTCTGGCCACTTACACGCTGCCTCGTGTAAGTCGTCGTCGAATTGCTCCGTCGAATTGCCCGCTCTGGGGCCGGTGAACGAGCAACGGAGCGCATACGGAGACAATTCTCGTGCCTGTTACTTTCATTTCGTCCTCCAAGAACCCCATCCGGCTCATCTTAACCTTTACTACGCGGTTGGGCTCGTGCACCCGCCATCTAAACACACAAGTCATGGCAAAATGCAGAATCCGTGTAAACCCCTCGATAAATCGAAGCACACATGGTCCGGATAGTTCGAGAGGCAGGATACTTTGCGCTTGTCCATGCCAAGTCTGACAAGAGCGACAACGCCAGGGAGTGCATAGCCGAGCTCCCAAGAGGACGTGGCGACGAGGTACTCGGTGGACCGGCCATGGAAGGAGGCCGTGATGGCGTCGCTGGCAGACGTGCCTGCGAGTAGCTCAGACCTCGGAGTATGCCCTCGGGTGGCCCTCGAAACTTTTTGTAGTCAATAATTCTTTTTTAAATGACCTCTGCGACAGCTCGTAACGGCCCAATAAGCTTTTACGGGCTCCCTTGAGCCGATGAGTAGCGTCGATGCTCCGTCTGGCGTCTTTGCGGGCCACGGGTGATGCTACGTGAAAGTGACGACACAGCTCAAAAGCCACGGGATGGAGCAAAGGAGACATGTATTTAGGAAATCAAGGGAAGCATGTTTGGCACGTTATCCCTGGAATGTCGTAACGTCCCGTTGACCGAACCCGTCAGGTCTATTGGAATTCAGGCGGCCTGAATAGCGCCTTCATGGAGGGCAAACCACGCAACCACGTCTGCCTTGACCAGCACGTAAGACCACTGGGCATAGCATTCGACCAAGTCATGATTTTGAACCAGCACCTTGGAGTAGGTCATACAGTGTACATGATGAATGACAATGCGCAAACCATGCACCAGTGCCGGTGGTGGCAGCACCATAATGGCCAACGGTCGGCAATGTGAACTTCTGACCATGCATCAGGTCCGGCAAAGCAGTCGCTCGCGGCTGCCAGGTTGCACGGCTGGCTGAAGCCCAGAAAGGGACCATATTTTTTTCCACTGATGCGCAGATGCTTGTTCATCAATCAGGGTGTATACGAGGAAGCAATGGCGATTTATCGAGGCGGTAAATGTGCAAAGGCGAGCGGTGCGGATAGCTTCAGGCTGCATTGCGATTGCGCGGGGCGACTGGGTTTGGGGGCGTCCCTCAATAGCAGCAAAAACAAGCTGGATTACGGCAAACAACCAGACGGAGCCGATAGCTAGGCAAAAATCACATTGGATCCTTGCCAGATCATTTACCTAGCAGGAAAAGACGAGCGTCGCCGATGCAGGCGCGAGAATCAAAACCAAGCAAGCCAAAGAAAAACACAACACGTCTCGCGGCGAAGGAAATCAAGGCGGCAACAGCACGCAAGACAGCGTCCGAATGCACTTCACCCATTTTTTTGCGGGTTTCACCTAGTGCAAACCTTGGAGTGAATGACTCATCGAGGCTTCAAAGGGACACGACCCGTCACTGCAAAGGAGAGAAAGAGGGAGAGGCAGAGGAAAGCAAAGTCGGGGGAGGGTGGGCGGTCGAGGCTCTACCCATGCCAGATCAGAACGTGTGAGGGGCGACGAGGTGAGGTTGAAGGGCTTTGGCCAATCAGAAAATTGGTCCCAGTCGAGGTATGATTTAGGAGGAATTGGCACCCATTTTTACCTCGAGCCACAACACGGGGGCTGATGGCATGTCACGCGGGAGCATCTGGAGCCGGGCCATGGCCTCACTTGTTGAAGCTGGTCACCCGCACGGCCTGGGATGTGGCTGAAGCTGTCTAGCTAGGACGCCCTCGTCTGTCAGTTTCTCGTCGCGTCCGCCATGCAACAAGCTGCTGCAGACAGTGTCGCAGAGCGGCGGCGGGGGCGCCTCCATCCCCGGCAGGACGAGATGGCCTTGCGCGCCCGTGAGAATGGCCTGCGTTTCTAGTACATACCTGTCCTGCGCACCGGCACTGGACATCGGAGCCTGGGCTATGCATTTTGATCTCGGTCCGTGGCACAACGAGTCGAAGCCAAAGGGGGGGGGGCGAGGGACGAGGCGAAAGACACGTGCGCGTATTGGTTCACGAGAGAGACGGGTCAGTCGTTGCCCACATGTTGCCAGAGTCACCGCCAGAGTCACCATCTCGAGGCACAAGAGAGCGAGGGTCAGGAGAGACGAGAGGGGGGGAGGGGGGCGAGGGGGGGTTGGCGAGGCATCGGGGGAGGGGACAAGCAGCGAGAGCCCCCGCCGCGTGGCCAAATAAACCATCTCCCCATCCCAAATCTCTAGGCAAGTCTCTGGGCAAGGTAGCTGTCGAGCCAGCGCCGAGACCCAAGGCTTGTCTCGTTAACCCCAGCCGGGAACGGTAGCGGGTGGGTTCCACGGCTCGCACTAGGGGGGGATGAAGGAAGGAAGGAAGTGTGGACGTGGTGGACGGCCGCACGCACAACAGCAGGCAGGAGCTTCCGCTGTACTGATTGCGGTCTTGCCCCCGCCCGATATATAAACAAGCCCCATCCCCTCCTCGCGCCCGTGCCTCGCCTATCCTGCTTGACTGCTCTCCCCCCATTTGATAAAGCCAAAAAGCCTCGCCCGGATTATTCTTGACCCTCGTCGCCCTTCCATTTCGCCTTAAATCAAGCCTCGTCTCGTTTTTTTTTTCGCGTCCCGCGCCACCTCGCATTCGTCTCCCCCGCTCGCACGAAATCCCCCCTCAATCCAACACGATGGCTCCCAAGAAGGCCGAAAGCGCTGCCCTCAAGGCCAAGCCTGGCCCGGCTCACGCCAGCTACCAGGTTCGTCGCAAGCCGGCTTTTTCTCGTTACAACTCGTCTTCTGACACGCTACAGGACATGATCATTGACGCTATAGTCAACGTAAGTTTTTGCGCGCCCCGTGCTTCCGGCGCATTGCCCGTGCCGCCTCTCACCGTCTCTTCGTCCCGGCCGCGTCGCACGACGAGGAGCGCATCGTCCCCCCGCGCATGAGTTTTTATTTTTCATCGCGTTTCGCATGCGAGAGCTGCCCTCGCTAACGCGCCCGTCCCCAACAGCTCAAGGACCGCAATGGCACCAGGTGAGACTCCTCACCGTCCCCACCCCCAACGGGACGCGTCTTGCTGTTGCTCATGGAGGATGCTGACGACGTGGCGCAGCCGCCAGTCCCTGAAGAAGTACGTCAAGGCCAACAACCAGCTCAATGTGTCGGACAACATGTTCGATTCTCTCTTCAACAAGGCCCTGAAGGCTGGCGTCGACAAGGGCGCTTTTGCTCAACCCAAGGGTCCCTCTGGTGGCACCAAGCTGGCGAAGAAAAGGGTCGAACTTAAGAAGCCTACCGTCAAGAAGGATGTTGCCGCTGCTGCTCCCAAGAAGCCTGCCGCCCCCGCCGCCCCTGCCAAAAAGGCTGCCCCGAAAAAGGCTGCCGCCGCCAAGAGCGAGCCCAAGGCCGCCGCGTCGTCCACGGCCAAGAAGCCTGCTGCGGCTCCCAAGAAGGCCCCTGCCACCAGGAAGGCTCCTGCCGCCGCAGTTCCCGCCTCCAAGGTAATTTTCTTGTCTGTCGCTCATGCATATGGATGCGTCTTCTAACGTCGAGCTCGATAGCCCGAGAGGCCCGAGACTGTCTTGACTAAGACGAAATCGGGACGCGTCACCAAGACGCAGAAGCCTGCAGCGAAGAAGGCCACACCTAAGAAGGCCGCGCCGAAGAAGGCCGCATCCGCTACCGCCAAGGCATAGGGCACCTTTGGATTTTTTATATATTTTCCCTTTGACGATCTCTACGGCGTTCAGGGTTTGAAATGGGGTTGCACGGCAAGGAGACGTAAGCTTGACTCGGGGTTTGTGATTTGGTTGGGTGGGAGCGTTGAGAAACGAGTCGTGTGCGTGTTTTGATCCGCGTGCGCACGCATGGACGCGGTGGCCTTTTCGTTGGCATTTGCCAGGGTTTCCAGCCGCTTGGGGAACAAAGCTGCGTCTGAAGGGACGAGAGCAACGCGCCATGGTCAGCCTTTCTTTTCTCTTTGATTCCACTTTCCACGGCGGAATGGTCTGCGCCATGGTCAAGGGCGAGTTTCACCTTGCAGAATCGGCGCACGTCTCACGAGACTTGGCGGCGAAAAGCCACTTGTGCGGTGCTGGCACAAACTGTAATTATACCACTGTGAGCTTGGGGGTGGGAAATGATACGCCATGAAGATTTCGGCTGGATTGTGCCTGGTCTAGGGAACACGTGCAGATTTGTGTGTGCGCGGGTGCGACGCGCTTGGAAAACAGCGTGTGTTTACTTTTAGTGTCGCCTTTGGCGGTCCGTGTTGGTGGTTGAGCTATTTGGTGGGCTGCCCGGTGATAGGAATGGTTATACTATTTGCACCACTGACTGAGAGCTGAGAGCCAAGACCAATGGTGTACATACAATGGAGGCTTCTTTTGCCCCTGTTCGCATGCTGTGTTGCACTGCCAGACGACCCGACTGTTGAGACGGTTGGGAGAGCAACGGCGTGGCCATTTTCGTCATCTCCCCCCCCCCTTTTCACCGGCCCTTGGCATTTTTGGAGCTGGGGGGCAAAGGCTGCGGATGGGTATAGGGTAGGGTGTGCGCAAGAGGGTTGAACGCAGGTTCCTCTACTGAGCGCTGGTGGACAAAAGCTACTTGCAACGGACAAGATGACGCAGGTATCTACCTGATCCAAGCCTTCACAAGGTTAGCATTGTATGTAGTAGTTATGTACGAGTTACCAGCTGGAGGAAGCCATCTCTAGCTCAAACACGCCGAACGGTTGTTAGCTCAGGAGCCCCTCACTGCGTGTCAGAAAATGGGGCAGCCACAGATAGCGAGATACATGCCGCTGCGCCATTCCAAACCGCCCGTATTTCCGTGTCCTGCTAACGGAAACCCTACTACTTACTACCAGTGAGTGGCCCGTTTGCCTCCGCCAACCGGTCGTCCAAGATGGCCTCCCAACTTCCCAACTTCCCAACTCCCGACCATGTCCATACCCAACCCGGCGGGGAGACCATAACCAATGTGATGCATCCACGTGGACAAGACTAAACCACCCGTCCCGTCCCGAACTACTCATCGTCTCCTGCGTCTCCGTCCAAGAGACACGGCCCGGCGAGAGGCCGAAGATGACGGCCCTGCGTCATCAACTCCGCGTTCCGTGACTCCCGCCCTCGAGCTAAGACGGCTCTTCCTCCCTGGAGCCCATCCAGCGCCTTACCCGGCCCTGGTTTGCCCTGGACTCTCCCGACCCGGTCCCGATCCGATACCAGAAAGATTAAACCACGACTACCTCGTCCTCCAAGTCCCGGGTCTGCGATTGCTCACTTGCTCGCTGTTGCGACGACGAACGACGTTGTGTGATTGCGCAAAGCCAGCGTCTGAATCGTCACCATGTCGTCGAACCCGTTTCGAAAGAAGACGCTCGAGGCCATTGACACGACCCGCGCGCAGTCGCCCGTCAAGTCGAGCCTCCGCAGCGACTCGCCCCTCGGCGGCGACGGCGCCATGCTCGGCAAGCCCAGGACCGTCAAAAAGGTCCGCGTGCTGTCGCCGCCGCCCCTCTCCCCCGACTCACCTGAATGGCCGGCCAACGTGAGCCGCAGCGCCTACGCGGATTCGCTCTACCGCGACCCATTTGGCGTCGGGTGGTCGACCGATGAGAGCGGTCCCGACACCGCAGCAATCACGCAGCCGCCCCCGGCGGTCCCGGCTGCCGTGCCGACTGGGAATGTCGTACTGCCGGCCAACCCATTTAGCAAGACGTTGCAGGCCCCGGAGGACACCAATGACCTGGAGAATCAGAGGAAGAGCGAGGGGGCCGCGCTCAAGGCGGGAAATATGGCCAGGCAGTCGCTCAACGTGGATTCGTTCAAGCGGCTACTCCTCACTGGCAAAGTCGGCGACACCGAGGCTCTGCTGGCCACAGATTCCCCAGCAATCAACGATTACACGACAGGGGGGGACGAGGAAGAGGACATGTCATCAACATCAAAAACTTCATCAGCCGACGACTTAGACAACCATACCGAGCTGGTGTCCGCAACTAGCACGGATGGACACTCGGGCAAGGGGAAGAAGGCCCCGCCGCCGCCTCCAAGCTCCCGGCATGGCAAGTCACTGCGAGACGGGGGCGCGCTGAGGCTTGGTCTGCCCACCGACGTCAACAAGCCGCTTCCTCCCTCGCCCGTGCGCACGAGTACAGATGACGGACCCGAATCTCCATTCGACCGCGAATCAGCTGGCAAAGTCCCGGAGCAGCCGCCTGAGCCCGAGCCCGGGCCAGAGGCTGGAGCAGCACAGCCACCGCGCGATGCCGCGATGCCGCCCAGCAGCGGTAAGAAGTCGGCCCCGGCGCCTCCGCCGCGACGAGGCCACGCCCGGGGGGAAAACAGGGGTCACTTGTCTGCTGCCGAATCGACTCCGTCGAGGCGACGCGGCGACGAGGTGCCTATTGGTACGCCCACCGACGAGACGCCTGCTCGAGCCGACGAGCCCCGGCACGCAGGCCATGCTCCAACTCCTCCGCCACCACGAAGACCGCACGTGGCGCCGCGGCAGGTGACGCCAACATCATCACAAGTGCCTTCAGTCCCCCCATCGCCCACGCCCCAATCCGATATCGACCGTTCCGGCCCCTCCGACCTCTCCGCCGCTCTCGCCCAACACGAAGCACACCTCGAAGGCGCCAGACTCGCCTCGCTGCCACCCCGCCCCCCGACACGCAACCCCTCGGTCAAGCGTCCCGCGAGTGTCGTCAGTGTCGAGGGCCTCAGCCGACGCGTCTCGGCGGAAAGCAAGGCACGAGATGGGCTGGCGAGGCCGCCCCCTCCGCCGCCGAGACAGCGGGGCAGCAGTTCCGGCAGCCTAGACGCCCTGCCGAGGCGGATGGGCGCAGAGGCGCACTCGGCTCTCGGACAGAAGTTGCGTGTGTCAAGCTCTGGCGGGACGGCGAAATTGGGGGAAGAGCAGGCGGCTCCGGAATCTGGAAAGGGCGACGATATACTGGCGGATCTAGACGAGTTACAAAGGGAAGTGGATGCTCTGCGAGGTCAGATTGCTTGATGGAGGGTTGGGGGTGCGAGTGTGGACCATTCACATATGTATATATCTAGAGCCGTGGCTCCAGGAGACAATCATGAGGATATGTCACCCACCACATGAAGTAGTATGTGATTCTTGTGTGGGTGGTACATACTTGGATGACGCGTTGCGCGCTCTGGCTCCCCGTTTGTACAGGGCATCTGTGCGCCTTGACGGTCATTGGGAGAAGCAGGCCCGTGCAATGTGTCTTGCTCGTTCATTCATGGCACATGCTGCTTCACCGGTAGTTCAGATTACCTATCTTGGGACACGGCTGAGCTGAGCTCGCATCGGGCCCTGGTGTTAAGCAGACTTGGCTCGAAAAAGCAAACCGGTTGATGTGGCACTCGCGGCGTTTGAGAAGTGAGACGGATTTTGAATCAAAACAAGATGCTGCTCGGCCTTTTTTTTTGGTGGAGTTTTTGGTATAGCATGTACTGCTTCGTAATCCGTATTCGTACTAGTATTCGTACATACATAATGCCGGCAGGCCATCGACGCTTGCTTGGTGCAGAGAGCCGTGGGCATTGCGACGCGCTACGAGCCCATGCTGCTGTACGAAGTACATACATACATACGCCCACCCGAGCGAGCCGACTTCAGTTCAGGCCATGTCCGGTTTCAGCGGCCAAACGGGGGTCCAGCTTCCTCATGCGTGCCTATGGGGAACAAGGCAATAGTAGGTAGGTACCCAAGAGTTTACTACATACTAGGGGGGCCGTAAAGTTGGCTCCCCCTCCTAGGAGCGTAAAGTTGGCTCCCTCTAGGTAGGTAGGTAGCTCGGAGCCAACTTTACGGCCCCCCTAGTCCCCCTAGTAGGTATGTATGTAGTATGTACTTCGTAGAGCCCGGCGGAAGCACTTTCTTTCGTCATTGACCATTGATGCACTCACTTCCCCAAGCGATGAGCGCCAGCACGCCACTTACATACATGGCACCCCCCAGGGCCTATGTACCTAAGCCTACCTAATAAGGCTCTTTCTTGCCTCTCCTCCCTCTCCACTCCCCACTCTCTTCTCCTCCTCCTTCCAATAACTTTCCTACTTTCACTCCCTGCCATCGACTGGAGTTGTTGTTTCGCCCTCCGCATCGTCCGTCGGCCTTCATCGCCATCCGCATCGCTTTTTCTACCTGTCGTCGCCCGCAGCTACCGTGCCACATCTCCTCCTCCCAATTCGCCTTCCCGAGGTGTCGCCATCATGAAGAGCGCCCTTGTCGTCGCGGCTGTCCTCGCCGGGTCCGCCCAGGCCGGCATCCACAAGATGAAGCTACAGAAGGTTCATCTGGAAGAGCAGCTGGTATGTACATACGTCCCTCGGCCCGCCGAAAGAAACCGATTCCACAGATGCTGACGCAATCGTTTACAGGCTGGCGCCTCCATCATGGACCACGCCGAGCACCTTCGTAACAAATATCTGGGTGCTCGATCGGAAGCTCAAAAGTTCCTTGGCACGCGCCCAAAGACCCACGCCGACGCCATGTTTGGTTCGGCGCCCCCGGTGGTGAACGGAGATCACCCTGTTCCCGTCACCAACTTCATGAATGCACAGTGTAAAGGGCCCCCCCCGACCGTGCTCTCTACAGGCTGCACACACTAACAAGGTCCAGACTTCTCCGAGATTACTGTCGGGACGCCCCCGCAGACTTTCAAAGTCGTGCTGGATACGGGAAGCTCGAACCTTTGGGTGCCCTCAAGCCAGTGCAGCAGCATCGCCTGCTTCCTTCATTCCAAATACGACTCATCGTCGTCGTCAACGTTCAAGAAGAACGGGTCAAGCTTTGAGATCCGCTACGGGTCTGGTAGCCTGTCTGGCTTCGTGTCCAACGATGTCATGTCGATTGGCAACCTGAAAATAAAAGACCAGGACTTTGCCGAGGCAACTAACGAGCCTGGCCTCGCCTTCGCCTTTGGTCGCTTCGATGGCATTCTTGGTCTCGGCTTCGACTCCATCTCTGTCAACCACATCGTCCCTCCATTTTACAACATGGTCAAGCAGAACCTTTTGGACAAGCCCGTCTTCGCATTCTATCTTTCAAACAACGACGAGCAGGGCAGCGAGGCCATCTTTGGCGGAGTCGACAAGGATCACTATAAGGGTGACATCAAGTACATCCCCCTCCGCCGCAAGGCGTACTGGGAGGTCGACTTCAACTCCATCGCATACGGCGACGACGTGGCTGAGCTTGAGGACACCGGCGTCGTCCTGGACACTGGCACCTCGCTCAACATCCTCCCAAGCTCCATTGCTGAAATGCTGAACGCGCAAATGGGGGCCAAGAAGAGCTGGAACGGACAGTACACGATTGACTGCGCCAAGCGCGACAAGCTGCCCGACGTTACCTTTTCGCTCGGTGGCGCCAACTACACCCTATCCGCTTCGCATTACATCCTCGAGATCTCGGGCTCCTGCATCTCAACGTTCCAGGGCATGGACTTCCCCGAACCTGTGGGCCCGCTGGCCATTTTGGGCGATGCCTTCCTTCGCAAGTACTACTCTGTGTATGATCTCGAAAGGGGCGCCGTCGGTCTCGCTCTGGCAAAATAGCTGGAACGAGTTTGTGGTATTCGGCCCAGGACGTAGCAGCAAACACGTTGAAACACACGGGTCCGGATTCTTTCCTGTAATGCACGCAGAACACATACTGGACACGAGTGTGAATTATTTGGTGTTCGGTTCGGGCGTCGACGCGCGGTCTCGCTCCCACTAGTCGATTCTGTACGGGTAATTGAGCCATCTTGTGCCCAAGAGGGACTTGATGTTTGTGAGCTTGGACTCGGGCATTCTTGTAGTACATACGGATGCCAGGCCGTTCGATATATGTAGACACGGATCACGCTTCGCGAGCGCAACAATGTGCATAGTAACGGACGTCGAGAGCGGCAGTTTGTGACGCATTTGAATGAGCCAAGTCGATGGGCCAGAACCCTTTGACGTTTCCGAATTGTCTATTCGTATAGCGTCTTGTCTAACTCGTAGACGGCCCTGATTGTCAATCTACTGTTGTCTCCCTTGTAACCACGTATGTACATGCTTGTCTACGTCTACGTATATGCTCCTTTCAGCCGGAGAGCGATGAGTCAGTTAAAAACTCAGACAGGCTAGGTACCTAGGTAGTACATGGGGTATACAAGGTATTGCACTTGGGTTCAATCCCAGCAGGAAGATGGAGTCCGGGCGCGATGATGAGAGCAGACGAGGACCCTGGGCACGGCAATAAATCGGCCGAGCCGTCGTGGGAAATGTTTGTGCCGGCAGCGGGGGTTGGTGGCGAGAGCGCACGGCGGAGAGGGTATCGAGAAATCACGTGCCGTCAATTTTGGACTTTTCCTCGACCAGCGTTAGCGCGTTGGTGCAGGCAAGAGGAACGACGAGACTTTTAGTATGTACATCCTGCTCGGCGATCCAGCACAACATCCGTTTTCTTCTCTCTGGCCGTCCATCCGACTGCATTCCGCCTCTGCGCTGCCCGTGAAACGAGTAAAAAATCATTCCCCTCCCGCCCGAGGCCTCCAAACGCGCTCCTACGCAGGCGCCGCCATTGATTGCACGGCGAAGGCTGGATGCAGCCGTCGTATCGGCGCGGCCTCGACGAAAGGGCTTAGGTTGGGAGTCGCACCAATCTGCCAATCCACCACGGCGACCGCGTATCGCGACGAGGCGGGCCGCCATCATCACCACGACGAAGCCGCCGGACTCGCGGCACTAGAGAAAAAAAATGGCGCACGCAACGGCTCCCGAGCCAAACGGCGCCATGACCCCCGACAGCGAATCCAACGAACAGCTCGTCGTTCCCAGCAAGCGGAAACGTGACTCCGGAGACGAGCCGCCCCCCGAGACCAAGGATCATGTCGAGCAGAAGCCCGCTGCACCCCGCCGGTGGCCTGCAGGCGACCAAGGAGACTTGGTCAAGTCATATTTTGACGTCTTGACAAGGTAGCCCGCGCCTCTTCGTCTCCTCGTCCCCTCGCCCCCGTCCGCCGTCGTGTTGCGACCCTCCCCCCACTGAGCCATTCGTGCCTACTAACCGTCTCTGTCAAGCCTTGATGTCGAACCGTCCATCCTCAAACGCCCGCTTTCCGAAGCTCTGCCCGAACTTGAGCCCGACGCGAAACGGCAAAAGTCCTCGGAGCCGCCTTCGCGCTTCAGCGTCTCGGACAAGGTGGTGGCCGGCAAGTACGCAGACATGGAGGACATGGCCAGCGATGTCCTCTTCGCCGTCAATGCAGCGCTGTCCGACTTGAGCTCCAAGACGTCCGAGGACACTGACAAGACGATGACCGCCAAGGCGGCGCTTCGGATACGAGATTTCAAGCAAAAGGCTATGGAGATTCTGAATCGCGAAAAGGCTTACCCCAACGTGGCAATCGCGCATCCATCGGCCGACGCGAACCCTGAAGCTGCCTCGGAAGTGGGCGAGGCGGTGCTCTCCGTCGTTGGCTACGCGCCGCAGGAGAGGCGTCTGTTCTCCAGTCTTCCTCTTGCTCGTGGCACCGACCTTTCCAAGTTTAGCCTGACCCCGGGCGTTTCCATCTCGCGAGTCGTGCCCTCGACGCTTCGGGAGAGGACGCAAACCCTCGGCGAGCTGTTTGCGCCGCCTCGGCCCCTGCCGCCGCTACAGCCCCCGAAGCAGCCCAAGACCCAGGCCAAGGGCAACATTCTGGACTTTTATCATCCTGAACTCACCGACACTTCAAAATACCGGACCAATTGCTACTACACCACGAAGCTCACGGCCGGTCACTACCTCGACTATAGCAATGCGACTCCGTCGTCCCAAACGAAAACGAAGCAGCGCGAGCGGGCCCAGAGCCTGGCGGGGAAAAAGCCGTCTGCATCTGAGCTGGAGATGACGGAGATGGAGGCCCTATTCCGAGGCGCCTTTTCCAGTTTCGCACCGTGCAAAGATGACGCCGCTGCGGTGGTCCCGTCCAGCATCGCCGGGCGAATGTGGTGGCAAAAGTCTGGCCAGCGCAGCTTCCAAAGGATGATTGAGATCGAATGCTACGGCGACGTCGAGGATGCTGACGCCCCTGGTCAAGGTGCCAAAGTGGCCGAGCTGGACGAGGCGGCCGTTCAAGAGGCCATCGACAATTGGGATGACTCTGTCATTGATCCCACCCTCGAAGACATCATGGGCAACGGCCGGGACGAAGGCGAAAAGGAGGCTGATGAAATCCTCGACGAAGTCAGCGACATGATTGAGACGCTCGCCTCTTACCAGCGTATCCGAAACCTCACGCTCCCCAGCTCGCAAAACCGCCAGTCGAGCGACCCGGTGACGGGAGACATGCTAGCCACAGCTGGTCCGCAGCCATCCGAGGAGGAGCATGCGACCTATCAAACGCTCAAGGCGCAGCTGGCGCTCATCATCAAGACGCTGCCGCCGTATGCGGTGGCCAAGTTGAACGGCGATCAGCTCGACGACCTCTTGATCAGTACAAAGGTCCAGGTCCAGACCGACCAATACCGGGGCGTCATGGAGGAAGACGACGTCGGCCTCCAAGCCCGGCTGCGAGCCCAACAGCAGGCCCAGCAGCAGCAGCAGCAGCAGCAGCAGCAGCAGGCCGCACATGCCCCTGGGCGTGCTGGCAGTCAGCGTACCCCAAGCATCTCGACGCCTTACGGGAACAAGTACCAGGCGTCGAACCAGTACGGAACGCCGACGCGTCCTGCCTCGCATCCGCAGCAGCAGTACTACCGGCCAAGCCCCGCGCCCAACTATCAACCGCCGCGGAACATACCCCCCTCTGCCCATCAAGCTCGGCCTCCGCAGCCAAACCAGTACACCCGTCCCAACGGCTACCCGAACCAGTACGCGACGCAGCTCGCCAAGGCGCAGACGCCTTATGGACATCAAAACATGCCTCTGTACGCCGGTCAACAGCGTCCAGGCTACGCGCAAATGCCTCTGCAGCCGCAACAGCAGCCTTTGCAGCAGCCGGCGGGGCCTCCGCATCAGCTTCCGCACCAGCAACCGATCCAGCCTCAACAGGGCAACCAAAACGCGCGCTTTGCTTTCCCTCAAGGCTACCCGCAGCAGCACGGAACACCGGGCCAACCCAGCTACGGGGCGGCGTACACCAACGGCTCGGGCGTGCCACCCAGGACCATGTCTCCCCAAGTCCCCCCGAGACCGCCGTACAGCCCCTCGCCCAACATGCCACAGAACCAGCGGTTCGCAAGCCAAGGCAACGCGCCGATGAACAGGTACCCGGGCCAGCCCGGCCCGACCCAGAATCCGGGCTTGACTGGGTATCACACAGTCATCCCCGAGGCCCAGCAGCAGCGCATACTTGACCAGGCCAAGGCTCGCGTGGCGGCTCAAGAACGGACCCCCATGTTTGCGGACAAGACTCCCCACCCAGGAGCCTCTCTCGGCATGGGCTACGGCACCCCGGGGGGCGAAGGCAATAGACTGGCAGCCGCGCGAGCAAACACAGTCAATCAGCAGAAGCCATCGACGCCAGTCGGTCAGCGGCAGGGGTCGAATGGGACGCCAGGGGCAGCAATTTTGCCGCCGCACAAGGTGACTCCAGTTCCCGTCCCCGTCATCCCCGGAGCAGGTCAGCAACAGCAGCAACGAAAGTCTGATGCATGAGGCATGAACCCGCCGACCTGGCAAGCCGTAGAGCGCACATGAGCTCCTAACGCCTGTTCATTTACAGTGAATATCCTATTCAGACTCGACGAAGCTGGCTGTCGCTAGGCCAACTGCTTCCCCACGACGATGGTGCGATGCGGGGACAAGATCCCAAGCCACAGCATATATTCCCGGCGGCGATGCTGCGGGCACGGCCTGGGCTGCCCATTTCTGTTGGAAAGGTTGTCCCGAGTTTCCTGGCCCGCCTCTGCGTCGCAGCTTGCAGGGGGATTGGGGGGATTGAGGGGAAAGCGGAAAATGGACTTGGGGCAAACTTGGGGGAGCGACGGGCAGCTGTTCGCCAGGATGGAGGTCTTTTTTTGAAGAGCGGACACGGACCCACCAGGGCGTGTAATTTATGGCGAAGGCGTTGCGGCACGGACGGGCAGGGTTGGAGCCCGTGAAGAAGGGCCGGGGTCTGTTAAATCGTTGAATCAGGCATCACGTTATTTTTGGACAAAGGCGCCGTCGGGGCCTCGCGCTGGTTGTCGCGGTGTTTCCCGGGGTGTGTACTCAAGGCCACTGAGCAGACGGCTCTTGGGACTTTGGTCCTTGGTGATGAGTTGAGGGAAGAGCACAGGTCGCGGGCGCAGCCGTCAAAGAGCGGCGTACGAATAGTGATGCCGCATATGTTTCTTACATGGCGACACCCATTGTGACGCCTTGCCCCCTCTCCTCCTTTGTTGCTCTCGGGCCTACTGCTCACACTGCATGCGCAGGGCCTCGCCGTCTGTCTTGGCCAAGATTGACGGTTCATCCCGCGACTTGGGGTTGGCGTGTTAGCCGACTGAGCCGTAGGTAACCAACAAAGACACGCACGCACGCATTCATGTCCTGCGCCGTCCTTGACAAAGAGGGGCTGGCTACTGAGTTGTACCCGTCCTTACCCTGGAAGACACCAGTCTCAGGGTGGATATTGTCATGGACTCGAGACACGATGTCGCGACGGAAGAGCAGACCCTTTGCGCCGCCTCGTCTAGTGGACCGTCCAGCTCTATTGATTCCTCTCCCTGACCGCCCTCACAGACACAACTGGACGCCTATCCCTTGTCGCACCCCCGCCTCAGCGCCTCGGGCAGCAGCGCAACCTTTTCATTGAAGAGCTTCTCGGCATCGGCCCAGACGCGTGACGTCTTGCGGTCCTTGAGCTGGAGCAGCGACTCGCGCATGCCCTCGCTAAAGGCCTCGCTGGCCTCGCGCGGCAGCATCGATGGCAGGTGGTCGATGCTGATGACGGACAGCGGGCCCGGGTTCTCGTCGCCCTTGACCTCGGCGGCCACCGTGGGGTCGTCAAAGGTGGTGTTGATGCTGTAGATGGGGATGGGGTTGTGGGGGTTGGTCGTGTCGCACGACACGTCGACGACGACGGACAGCTTGCGACCTGCCCTGGAGAGGACGTCATTGTTGATAAAGGGAGGAATGGGCTTGGAAAGGTATATCTGCCACGTCTCGTCAGTGCAACTGAGCAAAAAAATAATTTCAATAGGGGAAAGGGAGGGTTCAGTCATACGGCATTGAGGAAGATGTCGTGTTGGACGATTTCCTCATAGGGGCCGTTCCGATCCTTGGTCTCGGCCAGGTCCCATCTGGTGATGTTTCCCTCGGGGATGCCGGCCTTGAGGAACAGGTCGCAGGCACCCTTTCCACACCGACCCAGGGCGCCCAGGACCATGGCCGTGGGCTTGCGGCCAAGGGCCTTCTCGCCCGCCTCGACGTCGTGGCGGATCTGGTCGACCAGCTCGTCCTCGTTGAGGTAGTAGCCCCTGCCGTCGGTGAAGCTGGCGACCGAGGGGAGCTTCTCGCCCGGGTGGGCCAGCTGCCACGCCCACGACTTGACGCCGAGAGCGGCGCCGGTAAAGCCGGCGTGGTAGCCAAAGGCACTCACGCGGCGGCCCTGCTCGTCGACGAGGAACTCGAGATCGTAGAGGACGGAGCGGCCGCGGGGGAAGCGGGCGAGGACGTCTTGCCAGCCGCCCTGGTTCTTGTAGCAGTGGGCAAAAGCGATGTGGTCGTTGGTCAGGGCAAAGTCTTGCTCGGGGATCTCCTTGAGGCCGAGAATCAGGGTGCCGGGGGCGGCGTCGGGCCAGCCGCCGGCGGGGACGAGGGTTGCGCCCGCGGCCTCGTACTCGGCATCGTCAAAGATGCGCCTGAAGTTGGCGTCGGTCGAGGAGCGCTCGACCGAGACGGGGTGGCCGGCGTCGACGAGGGAGCGGATGACGGCGGGGGAGAAGGACCGGTGCTCGAGGGGCTTCTGCTCGGCTCGGAGAAGGATGGCGGGGTGTTTTTGGCTCATCTTTGTGCAAAGGCCACTGGGAGAGGAGGCCGTCTATCGGATCAATGGAGTCGGACGGCGGGAGTTTACGTCGTCGTGGGTTGAAAATTGGGCATGGAATATTTTGTGGGCCGTCCGTGTGTCCAAGGAGGCCGTCCGTGTGTCTTTGGTCTCCCCCTCACCCCAATTCCGCCCGAGCTTAAGCCCACTGCGAAGACACAGGACGGTAAGACTATAAAAGATAGACGACAAACCTGCCTGCGTCACTGTTGTGTTTCAAGATTTGTGGCCCAAGCACAAAAGGGAGAATAAAAGAAAAGCAGTGGAATACGTGCCACTTCTCACATATGCTTCGAGTAGAGACGGAGCATCCCCAGTCCCCTTTCCCCACAACGCCAGAGAAACCACGCTCATGTCCGCCAAAGCCAAGCCGTCTCTCGTCTTGATACACGCTGCCCTTTTCCCCAGGGGCTCATGGGCACTCCAAGGGGCTCATGGACACTCACAGGCTCCAGCTAGGCCCCTCCTGCGCGCGGCTTGGCCTTTGCAGTCGACTTGTCCTTCTTGTCCCGCTTCAGCTTCTTCTTCTTCTCCTCGTTCTTCGCCTCCAGCTTGCGCTTGTGCGCCGCCGTTTCCTCGTCCGTCTTGGCCACCGGCTTGAAGAAGCCCTCGAGCCGGGCCTGCTGCGACGACTTGAGGCTCTTCTCCAGCCGCGCTCCGCCGCTCCGCACCCGGTCCTCTGAGAATCCCTTCTCCGTCACGAGAAACGTCACCAGGCCCTCAATGTCCGGCTTCTCCCACTTGAAGTCGCACAGCGGGTCGTCGGCATTGCGCACGTCGGGCTCGAAAAAGAGGTGCCGCGCGTCCTTGAACGGCCAGTCTTCGGGTATTGTGTACTTTTTCTTCGAGTCCTTTTCAATCGCCTCGACCACCTTTTCCAGCGAACCGTGCTCGCGGATGAGCTTGAGCGCCGTTGTCGGCCCCACCTTGGGGATTGGATCGAGGTAGTCGCAGCCGAGGAGGATACAGAGGTCGACAAACTGCGGCCAGGTCAGCGTCAGTTGCTTTGCATGACTTTCGGGGTCAAGGGACAGGCACGCACCTGCTCCCGCTCCATGTTGAGGCCCTGGAGCACCTTGTCCAGCCGAATCTCCAGAATGGGCTCCTTGCGCTGCTCACTAAAGGTGAGGTGACGTAGCAGAATGGGCGTGTTGAAGCAAAGCGTATCCATGTCCTCGCTCGCCGCCGCGTACACCTTGCCCGCTTGCGCCAGCGCCGCGCACTGGGCCTCAGCCTCTGTCGGCGCCACAATGTAGGGGATGCCCATGAGCTTCAGCAAGCGCCGGCACTCCTCGTTGTGTTCTCGCGTCACGCGCACCGTCCGCCTCGAGAACTTTTCCACGTCCTCGGCCGTGCCCGTCTCCTTGGCCTCTTCGAGGCCCTCGGTCGCCTCTTGCTTGCGCTGGAAACGCTTCGCCAACTCGCCCGACTTAAGCTTAGGCGGCGCCCCGTCAAACACGTAGAGGGGCTTGATGCCGTTGTCCACCATGCGTAGTGTGCGGTAGAACATGCCCATGAGGTGCGACGTCGTCTCGCCGCTCTCGTTCATGAGCTGCTGCCCGTCGGACCGCACGGCGATGAGGAAACTGTAGATGCTCATCGACGCGTCCTACTCGCGAGTCTTGTCAGCGACTTCACCAATCCAGCATCACGGTAATCCAACGCACAATAGCAACTTTGCGACCAAAGTGGTTTTTGATCTCGCCCTCCTTGATGGAATTGGGCGCCTCCTCCTTGATGATCTGAAACAGCTGCTTGATGCCCATGATTGCGATTTGCCTGCTCCGTGGGCACGTCCTCGTGTTCCTCGCAGCGTTAACGAGGAGAAGACGCCGTCTTGAAAAGTGGAGTCACGACGCGAAATCACCCTGGCCGGATGATATCGCATCCGTGCACGTGATGCGCTGATGCGTCATGTGACGCCTGTGGACTCAGGTGGGGGGGGGGGGGGGGCCTTGCCGTCTGGCAAGGTCTCGTTCCAATCCAAGATTGAGTGACGAGATGAAATCTCGTCCTCGATAGTCAACACACAATTCGATACAAATGCTTCAACAACGCCCCCAACAGAAATCTGCGCATTGCAAGCAGGCTATTGCTGAGTCCTCGGCGCCAGCCTTGCCATTCCACCTGCCTGGCCCGCGTCTCGCCTTTCTATGCATTATCTCGGTATTCGTACATACGAAGTAGTAGTGTATGGTATTCGTACATACGAAGTAGTAGTGTATGGTGTATGTACTCGTACGAGTTACATATACGTATCTCTCTCGGTAACATTACCGAGCAATTTTGGTAGTAGTACTACTATATTATGAGAGTTATGGCGCATGCACGGCGATAGGACAAGAGGCAGTACGGAGGTAGTTTGTACTGCGTACTTGCTGGGTTGGGATTGGGATATCGTCCACCGACGTGGGAAGTCGTCGGGAAAAAAGCGAATATCCACTCGCGTTCGCTCATGCGCACCACATGCCACATGGCACTGGACCTTTATAATGGGACTCTTGTCATAAAGCAGTGAGGTAATTATAGTATGTACTAGGTAGTACTGTATTCGTACATATGTATACTATAGGAAGGTACTTCGTATGTATGTATGTACATAAGCTCCCTAAGTTCCTAACGGGTATGCATCCAGCACATGCAGGGACTGGGTGCGGGCGGTTCGGAAGTATTTAATTATTTAATCGTTCGACCGACCGTTGCCAATGTCTGTGTGAGGAATCAAGTGCAGGCTGCGACCCAAAGTCCAGATGTTTCAAATCAAAGCCAGTACTGCACTGCACAGCCCTTGCGGTATTTGCGCCTCAGTGCGTGCTGGCCTCGAACCGTCGTTCGTGCGAGGAAGCGAAGCCGAAACCGCGCGAACCAAAGGAAAACAGAAAAAGGGGCGGGGCAGCATGTACCTATGTATGCACATAGTACATAGTACATACGAGTTAGGGTTTACCCGTTGGGCCGGCCACACGGTGGCCCAACGGGTTTTATATGCCCACGGCTTGTGCATTGTGCAATCAATCTATGTACATACATATGTACATACATATGTATGCATGTACGCATCCGTATCCGAGCCGCGTGGCATCGGCGGCGACTAGTTGCATCCAATCAGCCAAAACGGACATCGGTTGCTGCTTCCTGCGCGGAAAAGACATCGTGTGTCATCCGTCCTTTTCACTCGACACGTGTCCGTCGGCTTTGACAAAACGAAGTAGACAGGCGCGAAACGCGAAACGAAACACTTTGTGCTCAGCGCTTGCAGTGTCTTACCGCTCATGCTCATTTTATCCAGAGCCACTTGCACAGTGTAAAGCTTTGCACACACGCGCTCGGGATAGATCATGCGTTAGCCACCCGTATCCGTATGTACTCCGTACTCCATATGTACATATGTATGTATGTACACCTAGGTATATTCACGAACATATACATACTATATCCGTGCGGATACTTCGACAGAATAGTGATTACTCGCTTGTCTGCAGAGTACGGATACCAGTGGGGTAGTACTGCAATCTGCTGTCGCAGGAGCAGTACTTCGTATGTACTGCCGTAAAAGGAAGGGGGAGGATCAACTGTTTTTGATTGTCGGTGGAGCCCCTTGTTGTTGCGGAGAAAGACATGTGGCTCGCACTAGCGCGGTGATTACGCTCAGCGAATGGGGGTCGGGCTGGAATCCTAGCTCGAGTACCGACGACATTGATGCCTTGGGCGATGCGTGTGCTCTGTTAGGGGAGTGGCCTGGTGGAACCGCCGCCCACCTAGCAGGCTCGGCCAAGGGGCCGGGTACACGATACGGCCCCCGAGTGGCTGACGCGCAGCCGGGCCAATGGGCGCTCGCCATTCCAGCCCGCGAATAGACTGCGCTGGTGTGATGGGTTGACGGGTGACGGGGTGAGAGAATCCTGAGCTCGCCCCCCTTGCGCGCGTCCCTGGTGCGCGCCCCAACTCTGCCCCGACTTCGCTGCTCCTGGTGTCTTTGCAGGCTCTCTACGATGTACTTCGTACGAAGTACGGATAACCCGCTCGCAGTCGCTCGCAGTCGCTCGTTGGTGTGTGTGGCCATTCCTCACCAGCCTCTGCCCAATCAATGCTCGTCAAAACGCCCACACCATGGGTCCGTGGGCAATTTCGTCCTTCGTATGGCTCTGCTTGGGTTGCCTTGGTTGCTCCGGCCCCTGACCAGCTAGCGACTGGCTCCAGGACCTCGGGTATCTCTGATTGCGGGATAACCGCCCTGATCATGTCGCTATTGTGCCCTGAGATCCCAACATCCTTCAGTACCTTAGCATTCCGCGGCCCCTCAAGCACAAGGTCCAGATAGCAGCCAGAAGACCCCTTTGTTCTCATGTGCGCCCAGGTACTCGTCGGTTCTCAAGTATCCTCACCCGCCTGCTAAGGTATCTCAAAGCTCCACTTGTTCCCCTGGCCCTGGCCTGATTAGGTGGTCACTCTCCAATTACATACCCACACGCCCACCACTCACCCCCCCCACACTCATTCTGCCATCCTCCAGCGCCCTCCCATTCTCTGCCACTCCTTTCTCCCTCTCTCGCCGCTCGCTCTCACTTTCGCCTAGCAGTCAGTCATCGTCGTCTCCCGGCCTTCAAAGAAAACACATCGTCGCTCGTTCCAGTCCCTCCTTCTACTTCGACTCCACTGCCTCCATCCTCTCCAGTCCGACCGACCACATCGCCAAACTTTTTGGTTACCGGTCGCGCCGGCCGTGTTACTCTTTCCCCTCTTGCGGGCTGACGAAGCACCATCGAATGGTGCAACGCCCACGAGTCGACTTTTCTCCTCGGATAGGCCCCCTTCGACGCATCGGGCCACGGTGCCTGTGACTAGTCCCTGAACCCCCTCTCATGCTCGCTTCGCCATCGACTTTGGGCTCCTGGCTGTCATATCCTGACTGGACGCCTTCTCGACTGGGCAGGTAGGTCCGGCCGCCCTTTTCGCCTTCTCAACCCGACCGCCATTCACGGCGACCGACGACCGTGACGGCGATACGCCTCTCGTGACCTGGGTGTCGACCAACGAGGCCAACCGCGTGTTGTTCCCATCGGCAACAAAGAATAGAAGACTTCTTCTCCTCTTCTCTCACACCATTCGCTCCACCGTCCGACTGAACCACAAACCGAAACCATGAAGACATCAACAATTGCCTTTGCGGCCATGCTGGCCGCATCGAGAGTCTACGGAGCACTCGACACGCCCACGAATGTTGTTCGGGACGAAATGGGCACGTTGGCTAGCCGCCAAGAATCAAAGAGCAAGCAGCCGCCGTCGGCCTTTCCGATTCCGAACTCGCCCACATCCCATGGTTGCTACAAGGCGGCAGGCAACATGTCAACCCACACCGTCGAGAACATGTCCTCAGGGTCCTGCAACAAAGTCTGCGAGAAGGGAAAGTTCCCGGTCTCGGGATTGCAGGCCTCACAGTGCTTCTGCGGCATGGTCTATCCGATGGCGACCGACCAGGTTGAGGACGAGAACTGCAACTACCCGTGTCCTTCTTACCCCCTGGAGGCCTGCGGTGGGCTGGGTAAGCCTGGTTACTGGTCCGTCTACAACACGGGTGTCAACGTCAACGTTGGCGACTACGAACCACCCTCTTCATCATCTTCCAGCCCAACCTCCGATCCCACAATCTCGTCGAAAGCGGACTCGGACCCCACAGCGCCCGCCATCGTCACGCAAACCCGAACCGCGACACCATCGTCTGAAGCCAAGAGCGGCACAAACACGGCCCCCATTGTTGCTGGCTCCGTCGCTGGTGTGGTTGCTGCCGCCTTGATGATTGGCGGTGTCTTCTTCTTCATACGGCGGAGACGTAACTCGGAGATTGAGGAGGAGCACCGCCGGAATGCTGCAGTCAACGCCTTCATCAACGGCTCCAAGCCACCGGGTAGCAGTGGGAGCATGTCCATGACTGATTCACGTCTGAATCCCGTATTGGCCCACCGCCGAATGAGCGATGGCAGCATCGCAGACAATGAAGATTACTCGCGCAGGATCCTTCGGGTATGTCTACTGCTCCACGACCCAATTACTCTGCTCCGCATTCGCTAACTCGGTCGCCCAGGTCACCAATGCATGAGCTCTAAACTAGCCCAGTGTCACGACAAGCGGGATCTGTCAATACATAAACCGAGCCTCTTCTCCTTTTGTCTGAAAAATACCACCCACCGCTCGGGCATTCACGGCGTTTTGGGATGAAGCTCATGTCCATTGGTTGGCAACTGACCGATGGCCTGGCGGCGTTTGACTCTTGAGCTTCCCCTGGCGTAGGGTTGTTCACTATTTGCGCAGAGGCGACGAACTCGACGGCTCGTATTCGTACGATACACCTCGGTTAACCCCTGCGCCGTCCGCTCTCTATTTCTCACTTCACCTTGGAGGCTTGGCTCTGGCGCCTCCATGACCGTCGTCACTTCGGCTGCCATCAACTCACGCCTCTCGCTGGCTGCCGAGACAGGCCCCATCACGACGGCCAAGCTGATCAACCCGACTGTGGGCGACGGCTCCGCCAAACTTGCCATTCTCTGCATTCGAGTTGAGGCAAGGTCATTCGACACAATTCGAGACCTGGTCCCGTTCCTCGCATGCGCGAAATGGCACACCAGAATCCAGCCGACAGATCTCACAACACGAGGTGCACGGAACGTGCTCTCCGTCGGCCGGAGAGATGCCTTATTTGATGGTCGCCGGCTAAGCTTTCTTTACAACATATTATATTTCTTTGAACGTGAAGCGAAAGATTTTCCTGGTAAGGCCGGGAGGGAAATGTACGTATGGATTGCGCCATAGTAAACAAGTACAGTCATGTCGCCCTGCATCGCACTCTGTATCACTTGTGGGAAATCCGGGCTATCGTCTTGTTTGTTGACGGAAAGTCTAGCATGTGCAGATGGGTTCGTTGTACCGACGGCGAATGTTTGAATGGCTTCATTAATGCTGGGTCACAGTATTTGAACATGGTTTCTGATGGAGTTGATGGGAAGACGCGCTGGGGTGGGCGCCATGCAGGGACAACCTGGCACAGACGGCGTTTCTCTTGGTGGTGCGAGGCCAAGGACGGAATCAATTACGTCACTGTAGATACCTCGTGTAATGATGAATCGCCATATATCCGTACTTGGTAGTGATTTGACCTGGTCATGCTGGAAGCGCAAGAGACACCATCCTTCCTTTTCCATCGGAGTACGAGTTAGGGCCACGAGATCGCGTTTATCACGTGACAGCCGACCAAAGCTTCGTGGGTGGGTAACGCCAGGCGGCAAAGTTCCCCAGCAACATTCAAACACTCGGAAACAAATTCGTCGACCTTCCACTTCACCATCGCCTAACCTTTACACCCCGCCCGGCATCACGAATTGAAGCTTCGGGAGTGAATTTCTGGAGCTCACAAGAGTCTGACTCGCCCCGGGTGTGCTCCCGGCACAGCCTGCACAATGAGCTCGGTTGCTACGCCTCGCATCCGTCGCACGGCACAGAACACGCAATTCGCGTGAGTCGAGACACCTCAATTCAGATCAATAAGTGCACGGAAGAACTGAGTGTCCATTGAAGCTACAACCTGTCGCGTCGGATCAATGACGTCCAGGCATATCCCGTCCAATCCCCCCAAGGGGCCACCATCTTGATATACGCCCACGACAATGGCATCACGCTCGTGTGGCGCGGCGGTCGACGACTAAAACCATCAGAAAAACAGGTGCCCAAGGAGAAACAAAACGGGGCTCCCGACGATATCGTCATGATAATCGATTCCGATGACGAGGACCAGCCGCCTGCCAAAGCGCAGGCGACGCCAGGATTCGAGGACAAGCCGCGTTTCGACGACGCCGCCGAGCCCACTGCGTATCCAGAGTCTATTCAGACGCTCGACCTGGCCTTGGGCACGAGTGTCTTGAACGTGGCAGTGATACCCATGGCGCCGTCTGCTGCCCAAGATATCTTCACGGCTGGGAAGGCCCCTTTTCTGGCGGAAACTATGGTTTTCGCAGTGTCTTGCGTCACCAATGACGTCTACGTCATCACCCTGCCACTGACGCCTCCGTCACCAGAGAGCAAAGCCAGGGCGGAGCTGAGAACCGACGTCCTGGCCGGAACAGCCGGTTCCGGGGCTTGGGGCGAGTCGTTGGTTCTCCTCGGCGGCCAGACGAGGCATAGCGACGGCCTCGCCATGAACCTGGTCAAGCCCAAGCACTTGCCAGGGTCTCAGCTTAAGCAGGATAGGGTCGTGGTAGCGGCACACTCCAGGCAAGCTTCCGGCACACTGCTGCTGTGGGCCGTTCCGCTGGGCTCGGGATCCAAGCCAGAGCGGCCGCTGGAGCCCTTCCAGACCGAGTTCTTGCCGCACCCCCTCACCAGCATCTCGTTCAACCCGACGCACGCGACGCAGCTTCTCACCGTCTCCTCGCGTCAGGCAGTCCGAATCTACGACCTTGCCGCCTCGTCTTTGCCGCCTGACCCCGAAACAGTCGGCCCGTTTCCGCCACAAGGATCCTGGCTATTGTCCCTGTACCAGCCATTTTCTAGACCGTCGTCGTCTAGGAAGCCCATACTGGATGCCGTGTGGATATCGCATGGTCGTGCTATTTTCATCCTCATGGCCGATGGCATGTGGGGGATCTGGGATGTCGATGGCGTCAGCCCCTCTCCGCCCAGCGCTACTATATCCAACAAACTCAAACCTGGTGTTCAAGGCGCTGCGTTGACGGCCTTTAGCGTATCTGGCTACGTTGAGGGCACAAGCTTGCTGCGCAGCATTACCACGCAACCAAAGGAGAACTCGTTTGGAGATTTCGCACCAATGACTCCTCACACACGACGTCAGGCCACTGCTTCCTTGAGCACAGCGGCCACGCTCGACCGCCTCTCCAGTGTGCAGGGTGGCATCCGGACAGTGGCGCTACCCCCGATGGGACGGGCTGTCCAGGACGAGAGCCTGGTCCTCTGGATCGGTGGCCAGGAACACGTCTGCGTTATCCCGGCTGTCTCCATGTTCTGGGACTCACAGCTTCGGAGAGGACACGGTGGCGGTGTCAACTTGTTCAGCGGAGCACAGCCGACAAGGATGGTCAAGCTCCTCGATTTATCCATGGGGCTTCTTGGCGAACGCTGCTGCGGCGCCAGCCTCGTGGTGGACCCCACCAACAGCAATGGGCAGATTGATCCGGACAACGGTCTCCCCGTCGACGTCCTGATCCAAGGCGAATCGCGGATTGTGCTTGTGCGACAAGGAGAGGATGGCCCCGGGACGAAGATTGGCGGTGTGGTGGACAGGCGCCGGAGGCGGCTGTTTTCAAAGGGCGATCAGTCGGACGCAATCATTGTGCACGGGAAGAAGGACAGAAATGCCAGCACGTCGTATAACCTCAGCACCTCCAAATCCGGTGTGCTGAGGCGGAGAGCTTTCTCGAACCAACAAGACGACACGCCGGGTAACAAGGAGCCCCTACCGCAAATTCCATCACGGCCCTGCGTTGGATTCGACTTTATCAACACGTTGAACGCGGCAGCCGATGCCAGCGTCGACCTGACCCGAGACGTGGAGGTGGAAATGCTGGACATAATGGAAATCGACCAGGCGCTGGACAGCATGGAAGACAGCCGGGGCAGCGGGAGGAAGAAGGTATTTTTCGAGGATGTCTGAGGAGCTTGCTGATGCGATGTACCAGGGCCGACGTGAAGACGAGCAACCGCAGCTTTGGGACAATCCCAAGGAGAGACGCATGTACGATACCCAGACATAGTTGATATAGAGCAGGCAGTGCTGGGCGTTCTCTTCCAACCCCTGAGCACCCGCAGTGGCTCCGTCCCCCGACGATGGCTGAGGTGAGGCAGGCCCCCTCAGGGCACGTCATGTTTCCGCACGGCAAGGTGGAGCGCAAGGCTAGATTCATCCTTGACTGCTCTGTATTCCGAGCGGTATATTAAACACAAAACCGAGGGCATCTGCGGGAAGACTTCAGTCTTGGCGACAGAATGCTCTCCCGGCGCGAGCAGCGTCCTGCCATGTTCGTTCCATTCGGGCCCGGCCAGCACGATGGGGCCCTTGTGCCGCAGAGGACTGCTAGCTGGTCGTCGGACTGCTCGGTGGAGAGATGTTGGACCTCGGGACATTTTTCGAGGTTGTACATAAAGAAGGCACACGTGACGTGACTAAAGTAGGGATAATCTGGTCCCCTGACCATGGGCCGGTGTTTTTGGCATGTGATTGTCTCTATTGCCGATTAGATTTAAAGCTAATGGTCAGCATCGCAAGGTAGGTAGTACTACCTACCTCGTCCGAGTTACACACTCTATATTCGTAGAGCCCAAGCCCATCTCTTCCGCCCCCCTCCTCCCTTGCCATCTTCCCTTGTCTCCCTTTCCATTGCTGTCTCTCTGCCTTTCTCTCCCTCTCCGTCATTTCTCCCGTTCTCATCCCAACCCACCACCACCTTTCTCGACCTCCCCCTACCCACTCAGTCACCATGTCCAAGGTCTTTGCGACCAGCGATGTTGCGTCGCACAACAAGTCCGAGGACCTGTACATTATCGTCGACGGTGACGTCTACGACCTGACCAAGTTCCAGGACGACCATCCCGGTATGTGCCCTGCCTCCCATGAACTCCTTCGGGCATCCGCCGAGTGCTGGACGCGAGTAGCTGACGGGTCCTGACCTGACGCAATGCAGGTGGCAAGAAGATTCTCCAGCGCGTGGCCGGCAAGGACGCGTCCAAGCAGTTCTGGAAGTACCATAACGAGGGCATCCTCAAGAAGTACCAGGCCAAGCTTCAGGTCGGCTCGCTCGACTCCAAGCCCAAGGCCAAGCCCAAGGCGGAGCCCGCGCCAGGCCCGTCGCCCGCCAAAGCTCCCGCTGCCCCCGAGCAGACGACATCGAGCCACGACGATGACTCGGAGCCCCTCGAGCCCTTTGGCCACCAGATTCCCTTTGCCGACCCTGCCTGGTATCAAAGCGTGAGTGGCCCCTACCTCGTTTTCGTCGACGTACTCTGGCTAATGCCGCCGCCAGTACCACTCTCCCTACTTTGATGAGACACACGCGGCCCTGCGCGCCGAGGTGCGCGAGTGGGTGGAAAACGAAATCGAGCCCAACGTGACAGAGTGGGATGAGGCCAAGCACGTTCCCGAGGAAATCTACAAGGAAATGGGCCGCCGCGGATACCTGGCCGGCCTGCTGGGCATCAAGTTCCCAACCCAGTACGCCGCCGCCGTCAAGTCGGTGCCGCCCGAGAAGTGGGACCTGTTCCACGAGATGCTGCTGACGGATGAGCTGTCGCGCACCGGCTCGGGCGGGTTCGTTTGGAACGTCATTGGCGGCTTCGGCATCGGCTGCCCGCCCGTCATGAAGTTTGGCAGCCAGGCCCTCAAGGACCGCATCATGCCGGGCATCCTCGCCGGCGACAAGCGCATATGCCTGGCCATTACCGAGCCAGACGCCGGCAGCGACGTGGCCAACCTGACGTGCGAGGCGCGCCTGAGCGATGACGGCAAGCACTTCATCGTCAACGGCGAGAAGAAGTGGATCACAAATGGCATCTGGTGCGAGTACTTCACCACGGCCGTTCGCACGGGCGGGCCCGGCATGAACGGCGTCAGCCTGCTCCTCATTGAGCGCGGCGAGGGTGTCAGCACCCGCCGCATGGACTGTCAGGGCGTGTGGTCGTCTGGCACCACGTACATTACCTTTGAGGACGTCAAGGTGCCCGTCGAGAACCTGCTGGGCAAGAAGAACCAGGGCTTCCGAGGTACGAGCCCCAAGTTTTCATCCGGCCAACTGTGAGGTCAACTGACTGACATTTGTCCAGTCATCATGACAAACTTCAACCACGAGCGCATGGGCATCATCATCCAGTCGCTCCGCTTCTCGCGCGTCTGCTACGAAGAGTCGGTCAAGTACGCCAACAAGCGGCGCACCTTTGGCAAGAAGCTCATTGAACACGCCGTCATCCGCATGAAGCTGGCGCACATGGCGCGGCAGATTGAGGCGTCGTACAACTGGCTCGAGAACCTCGTGTACCAGTGCAAAAAGATGGATGAGACCGAGGCCATGCTGCGGCTGGGCGGTCCCATTGCCAGCCTCAAGGCGCAGTCCACGGTGACGTTTGAGTTCTGCGCGCGCGAGGCCAGCCAAATCTTTGGCGGGCTAAGCTACTCGCGCGGCGGGCAGGGCGGCAAGGTGGAGAGGCTCTACCGCGACGTCAGGGCGTACGCGATCCCCGGCGGCAGCGAGGAGATTATGCTGGACCTGAGCATGAGGCAGAGCCTGAGGGTGGCCAAGGCCATGGGTATGAAGCTATAGGCCAGGCGATGGGGAAGGACGAAAAGAGACACTGGCCACGAATAAACCATGGGTCTCGTGTCATTCGTTGTGTATTCCCTTGGATGTATCTTTTCTGGAAATATGCTCTTGTAGACGATTTTGCGGCAAGCCAAGCAGAGGAGCTAATTAAGTTGGCATAAAGAAAGTCAACGGGTAGTGTCACGACATGCTTGCTGCAACAAAGAACAAAGTGGACGACGACAAGTTACCTGGTGCCTTCAGAGCCCCCCTTCAGAGCCCCCTTCAGAGCCCCATCTGGGTCACGTGCCATGTCCGAGAGCAAGCACACATCACTTTGCCGGCCCGCCAGAAGTCGCACACCTTGCCCAGTTCATCCATCAAATCCCTTCACCTCGGGCGCGAAAAAACCACGATCCAAACAGACATCCTCCTCCACGAATCCTTGAGTCTGTGCCGCGCACTCTCTCGCTCTCCCTCACTCTCCCCCCCCAGCCCCTCTCCAAGCAACATCCACTCGAAGCTCCGACGAGGGCATCATCCCCACGCCCCGCCGTCGCCTCCGCGCAGTAAAACCCAAAGCAACAGCTCCCTGGCCCCGTCGTTTGGCCGGTCGAGGAGAAGCGCAAGCAGCTGCAGAAACCCGATTAGCCTCGTGGCTCTCCCTGTCTGCGCGCGAGCAGACGAGGCACAAAGCATGTCGGAACAGCTGGCAGATCAGCTGAGAAGCACGCAGCTCAGGTCCGTGGCCGAGTCAGCTCCCGCAGCTCTGATTGCTGACGTACTTTGCAGCCAAGGAGCTCAAAACGACGACTGGAAGCGGAGTCTCAAACTTCCCGCAAAGGACAACCGGCACCAAACAGAAGTATGTTGCCGCCATTGACTTTTGCTGAGCTGCTCTTGGGATAACGGCCACTGACGCAAACCGTCCGCAGGATGTCACGAAAACGAAAGGCCTCGAGTTCGAAAACTTTGCCCTCAAGCGAGACTTGCTCATGGGCATCTTTGAAGCCGGTTTCGAGAAGCCTTCGCCTATCCAAGAAGAGGCCATCCCCGTAGCCTTGACTGGCCGCGACATCCTGGCAAGAGCAAAGAACGGCACCGGCAAGACTGCCGCCTTTGTCATCCCCATTCTCGAGCGCATTAACCCAAAGGTTTCCAAGATTCAATGCCTCATCCTCGTCCCCACGCGCGAGCTCGCCATGCAGACGTCACAGGTCTGCAAGACTCTGGGCAAGCACCTCGGCGTCAACGTCATGGTCACCACCGGCGGCACTGGGCTGCGCGACGACATCATGCGGCTTCAGGAACCCGTCCACATCGTCGTCGGAACCCCCGGCAGAATCCTCGACCTGGCAGGCAAGAACGTGGCCGACCTGAGCGAGTGCCCCATGTTCATTATGGACGAAGCTGACAAGCTTCTCTCGGCCGAATTCACCCCCGTCATTGAGCAGCTGCTGCAGTTCCACCCCAAGGATCGTCAGGTGATGCTCTTCTCCGCCACCTTCCCCGTCTCCGTCAAAGACTTTTCCGACCGAAACATGACCGGCCCCTACGAGATCAACCTCATGGACGAGCTCACCCTGCGGGGCATCACGCAGTACTACGCCTTTGTCGAGGAGAAGCAAAAGGTGCACTGCCTCAACACCCTCTTTTCCAAGCTCCAGATCAACCAATCCATCATCTTCTGCAACTCGACCAACCGCGTCGAGCTGCTTGCCAAGAAAATCACCGAGCTGGGCTACTCGTGCTTCTACAGCCACGCCCGCATGGCCCAGCAGGCCCGCAACCGCGTCTTCCACGATTTCCGAAACGGTGTGTGCCGAAATCTCGTCTGCTCTGATCTCCTCACCCGCGGCATTGACATCCAGGCTGTCAATGTCGTCATCAACTTTGACTTCCCCAAAAACGCCGAAACCTACCTCCACCGAATTGGCCGGTCCGGACGCTACGGCCACCTCGGCCTGGCCATCAACCTCATCAACTGGGACGACCGCTTCAATCTCTACAATATTGAACGGGATCTCGGAACCGAGATCCAGCCCATTCCCCCAAGCATCGACAAGAGCCTCTATGTCTATGAAAACCCCGACTCCATCCCCCGCCCCATCTCCAATCTCCCCATGAACGCGCAGCCGGGCTCCCAGGGCATGGACCTGCAGGCGCTCCAACAAGCCCAGCTGCAGGGCAACTGGCAAAGCCAGAACGGCCAGCACAACGGGTACTCCAGCGGACGCGGACGGGGCCGAGGCCGCGGTGGCTTCCGCGGCCGTGGCGGCGGCGGTCGTGGCCGAGGCCCGCCCCGCGATCCGCAATCCTAGTCCTCTCACCTCGCTCGAGACCTCGAGTGGGCGGTGACCAAGGTGAGGACGGATTGGCGTTTTGGAGCTGAACATGGTTTCTTTTTTTATCGCCAGCACAGGGACTGATGTTGATTTTGATGTTGGATGTACATTATTCGCACATTTTGGCGAATCGAATCGGCGGGGCGGCGAACCGGACTCGATTACTGACGGACGATGATGACTCGCCGTCCCTCGCTCCCTCCTGACCCCCGAAAGGAACCACCTTCCTCATCGACAGGCGAGAGGACAGGACAGGGCTCCGTCTTTGAAAGACGGCCTCGCCTTGCTTTACTTTCTACTTCTTACTTACCAGTTGCATTGGGGCAGGAGGCTGTGACTTGTAACATACCCTCGTTGGCGCTCGGTCGGCTTCTGAGCCCACTCAAACACAATCCTAATGCGATGACAGGATAGAGAGGGCGTCTTGGAGGACGTGCAGTCTCCGAGCGGAGAAAGCGGGTGGAGCAAGATGACTCGTTGTGACGGCGGCAATTGCACTGCAAGGAGGGGCGTTGGCGTGGCTTCTGCATGAGGGTGAGCTATGGGACGAGGCATGGCGTACGGCTCGACCAGGCTCGTTTTTCTGCATGCTCCGCGCCTGCAAAGGGGTGTCTCGGCCACGGTTGTCGGGAACAGACCAGACGACAAGCTTTGCAAAGGGCGGCTCGACGATACCACTCACGACACGACTACGTTGGACGATTGGGCCAGTGGGGCCAAAGTGCTTACCGGGGGATGCCTCTTGGCTCATCAATGATACATGGGAGTCGACTTTGGCTCTCTTGCCGCGGCTGACCGGACTCGTTCCGGCCTTGTTGAGAGGCGTGGTGTCGACGTTAGGGCACCTAATATCCTGTCCCATGAAACTCTGCCTGTTTCTTGGGCGAGCAAAGCGTCGACACCAGGCTGGTCACGATTCTGATCACGATTACGGCTGCTGATTTGAGAAGGCACAGAGGAGGCATCGATACGAAAAAAAATAAAAATGAGACGGACGCTGGACGGGTCGAATAGCTTTCGGAACTTTCGGACTGGCTAGGGACTCTGGCTTTGGGCTGGAACATTGGGGGGCATCTCCCGTGTTTCTGTTCGGCTTTGAGGATTTGTAGCTGGTAAGGTAGACGGCCTAGTCTGAGCAATCATTTCTGTCTCATGTTGATGCGTCTTCCCTTTTGTGCTTGATGCTGTCGTGGAAAGGATGGTCCCCTGTGAAATGTGTCGAGCAATGCCTATAGACGCCGACGAGCCAGGCCAGGGTTGTGGGCAGCAAATCCAGGGATGTGCACCCGATGTCGGTCGAAAAGCCGCTGGCGATGCTTTCTCTGTGCCTGGCATGATGGGCGAGGATGACAAGAGCCAGCGGCGTTGGCAGATGGGACACGAACAAGGACTTCGCACTGAGGCAGCTTCGGGCGGTTGTGTTCTTGGGACCTGTACGGGCGCCGTCGACTCGCGAAATGAGGCGTCTTCGTACGTGCAGACATAGCTTGCGAAGGAATCACCGACATCTGGCACAGGAGTGGACGAGGGGGCTGAAGAGATGGGTATCCTTGGTTCGAGTAGTCTATGTATGGGGCTACGCATCAGCAATGACGAGAAAGCGGGCGATTTGGCCCAGAGCAGCGCCGATTGGCCCGGGTATGATATAGTTGCACGAGGCAGAAGGAGACGATCCCGTGCCGGAGCGTCGAGGGCTCGCCAGTGCTGCGAGATTGAGCCCCTTGGGCTCACTGGGCAGAGCGGAGTTGCTCGTCTACTACCGCCTCGACGGCGGGCTTTTCCTGCCCCCACTCGAGGACGATGCGGCGCAGCTCAAAGATGACCTCGACGGCGATGAGGAGGATGATGATGAGCTCGAGGCGGGTGCCGTGCTGCTCGCTCGACATTTCGCGCAGGACCGTGGCAATCTCCTGGGCGTAGTCCATCTTTTGGTTGAGGGCGCGGATGCGGACATTGACGTCCAGGGCGCGGCCGACCTGGTCGTAGTAGCCCTCGAGGCCGAGCTCGGCGCGGCTGTCCCAGAAGATGTCGGGAAGGGAGTCGGTGAGCTCCGAGTAGTGGTTGAGGCGGGCGCGGAGGCTGAGCAGCTCGCCCGTCTTCTGCAGGATGAAGCGGCGGCCGAGGGGCACGCCGGCGCCGCGGGAGAGGAGGTCGGGTATGTTCCTGGTGCTTTCAAAGTACGACGTCAGCGCACTCTCGAGCACGGCCAGCTTTGTGCTTCGCGCCAGGCCCGACGAAAAGGCAATCTTTGCGAGCGTCGTGTCGAGAGTGTCGCCCTCCTTGTGCTCCCTGCGCGTGCCGAGCACGACGAGGTCGCCCCTCATGGTGCTTTCGGCCTTGGACGTGTCAAGGACAAAGTCGAGGTCCTCGACCTCGCGCAGCTGCGGCGGGTGGGCGTCTTCGGCGGCGCGCAGCAGCTGCTTGGTGACGACGTCCGGGGGCAGCGACCACGTGACAATGGTGCCCGAGGGGAAGACGAAGATGTCGCCGCCGTTGACGCCCTTTGCGTGCACCACCTCGCCGGCGTCGAAGCCCGTGTGGTCAGGATCAATGGAGAAGCCGTGCGAGGCCAGGATCTCGAGCACCAGGGGCATGTTGAACGACTCGGCCACGCAGGCGGCGCTCATGGTGGTCAAGGGGTCCAGATCGGAAGCCTCGGAGGAGCTCGGCTGTGGCCTTGCGGCCGCCTCGCGTTTGGGCTGCTGGGCGATGATGGCGACGCGGCGCAACGAGTTTTTTGCCGATGTGGCGCGCGGAGGTTTCCTCTTTGCGGGAGCCGACGTTGGGGTTGGCGTTGGAGTTGGCGTTGGCGTTGGCGTTGGCGTTGGCGTCGGCGTCGGCGTCGGCGCATCCTCGGAGACGGCGGCGGGTCCGAGAGGCGTTTTGGACTCGTCAGCCGGGTTCTTCGAGAGAAGCGGGTTCGAGGTGAAGAAGCAGCGCTTCCGTGGCAGGCCTGCGGGCGCGGTGAGATGGAGGCATTGTCGTGGCCGGGGGCTTGTGATGATTTGGCGCGAGACGTTGACGAGGCCGATCCTCTGCGGAACAGCCCTCATGACGAGCCGGTCACCATGTATATTCCCGAGGATTTCGATTCGTCGGCGGCAGGCTGGGCATCAATTGGAGGTCGGCCAACATTTGCGAAGTTTGTGAAGCAAGAAGCAAGCAGCAGAAGGCGCTCTCACACGTTATGTAATCAGCATGTGACTTGAGTGCCCCGCAGCCGTTGTCACCGTCTTCAAGCTTCGTCCGTCTCGTCTGCCGCCTCCTATTTATTAAGCGGGGATTCTTTTGCCTCTGTCAATTTCCCTCTTCCATCCATTCTCCTCTCTCCCTTGGCCTCTCTCCACCCTCCCACCCCCCCAATTCGACCTGGTCCACCACCTGGATATTCGCTCATCATGGATGTGAACTCCAAGTACGACGACTACGACTTCCCGCACACGGCGTTGGAGCCCCAGGATGGCCACGCCGGGAATCTCAAGGAGCAGCAGATTGCTCAGGTCCACCAGCTGAGGATGATGCTCGAGGCCGATGGCTTCACGGAGCGCCTGGACACGCTGACCTTGGTTCGCCTCTCCCCTCGGCGCGACCCAATCGAGAGGATGCTCTGGGCGGGCTAACTCTGGCTCCCGTAGCTGCGGTTCCTGCGAGCACGCAAGTTTGACGTTTCCCTGGCCAAGCAAATGTGAGCAAACAGACACTCCCGGACCCCCGCGTGGGATTCGCACGTTGACAGGCCCGCCTTCAGGTTCGTCGACTGCGAAAAGTGGCGAAAGGAAACCAAGCTTGACGAGACGGTGCCCATCTGGGACTACCCCGAGAAGGCCGAGGTGGCCAAGCACTACAAGCAGTTCTACCACAAGACGGACAAGGTGAATAGTGCTCGTCGGCAACTCGTGCCGTCTGACCTAGCCCCGCTGACACTTGTGCTTTCCCCACTCAGGAAGGACGCCCCATCTACATCGAGACGCTCGGCGGCATCGACTTGACGGCCATGTACAAAATCACCACGGCCGAGCGCATGCTCACCAACCTCGCCGTCGAGTATGAGCGCCTCGCTGACCCCCGTCTGCCCGCCTGCTCGCGCAAGGCCGACAAGCTCATCGAAACGTGCTGCAGCGTCATGGACCTCAAGGGCGTAACCCTTACCAAGGTGCCCCAGGTCTACTCTTACGTCCGCCAGGTCTCGGTCATCTCCCAGAACTACTACCCCGAGCGTCTGGGCAAGCTGTACATGATCAACGCCCCGTGGGGCTTCTCCACTGTCTGGAGCGTCGTCAAGGGCTGGCTCGACCCCGTCACCGTCGCAAAGATCAACATTCTCGGCTCTGGCTACCAGAGCGAGCTGCTGAAACAGGTGCCTGCCGAGAGCCTGCCCAAGGCGTTTGGCGGTACCTGCGAGTGCCCTGGGGGCTGCGAGAATAGCGACGCCGGCCCGTGGCGCGAGGCCCAGTGGGCCAAGCCCGCCAAGTGGGAGAAGAAGGCAGAGACGATTGAGAACAAGGGGTCCGAGGTTGAGACGCCTTTGGCAACCACCGGAGTGGCCTCGGCCCCTGTGCCGGAGAAGCACGTGGCCAAGGAGACTGCCGCGGCTTAGAAAACTGAAGGGTACTACCAGCCACAACAATACGTCGGGATTGACTGGTTTTCATGCGGAGTTGTTGGAGAGACAAAACAGAGAAGCGAGACAAAGACGAGGAAACGGACGATGGCGCGAAAAGAAGGGGACGCTCGGCAACAATGGCAATTAGAGGCTGGCGCGCACGGAGTAGAGTAGCCTGGGAGAATGCATCAGGACTGGGCCGTGTCCTCGCCAGCAGACGTATTCGGGCTAGGGGTCCGGGCCTGGCGCCAGTTGCAACCAAGCGTAAGATATAGCCAAGGTGCCACACTCGCCGTTGTGATGGGGGTTGGGCGTGACTTTGTGCAGTAAAGACGGACATGATGGATGTTTGTTTGACCCTCTCTCTCCTTTCCCATTTCCAGACGCCTCAACTCCAGTATTTTGCCACCATGTGCATGAGAGCACTTGCCCCGTTAGCCCTCTCACAGCAGGGACTGTCAGCTCCCTTGGGTAATGACGTACTCGCCCGCGACCCTGGCCCTCTCCATCTTTGCGACAACTGCGGGCATATCCCTCTTCAATCGCCCCAGCGCATCGACGGCGCCCCGGAACCCAGCCTCGACGCCATGCTGCCTCTCGAGGCCCGGCACAGACATGGCGGCGTGGGCAGCCGCAGCGGCGGCCTCGTGGGCGATGCGCTGCTCGACGAGGGCGTGGTCGTGGGCGGTGGCGTCGCGGAAGCGGGCGGCGTGGGTGGCGGCAGCGGCGCCGGGGACGGAGCGCTTGAGGGCGGCCACCTCCTCGAGCAGCTTTTCCTCTGCGGCGATGAGGTCTGCGGCGCGGCGGCGTTTGCGCGCGTCATAGGGCTCGTAGACGGTCGAAGGCGAGGTGGCGGCGGCGGCCGAGGACGAGGAGCGGATCTGGTGCTCGGAGACGTCGAGGCCGTTGATGGAGAGGTTCGGGGCGGCGAGGGCAAAGGTCCTGTCAATGAACTGCAGATGTATTGCCCTCGTGTCAGCCAGCTACAGCAGGTGCGTCCTCTCCCCCGAGTCCAAGTCGCGATGCTGCTAACCTTGTCGACTAGGGCGGCGATCTGATTGCGCAGCTCGTCGTCGCCGCCGCTGCCGCCGTCGACGTGGGGAAAGGCCTCGTCGAGGCGCGCGGCCGCGGCGCGGCGCACGTTGGCGAGCAGATAGGCCAGGTCCTCGGGAGACTGGAGCTCAATCTTGCGCTGGACGACCGACTCGGCGTCCATGGCCGGCGGCGGCGCGCGTGCAACGTCGACTTTGGTACTGATGGGACTTTGGCCTTTGCGCGGCCGCCCCCCCCTCTCTCTCGCGCGGCTCTCCGAGGTCGGGGCAGTTTTTTTTTTTTTTCGTTGTCTTGCTTGGGAGGCGCGTCGTCGGATGGCGCGGTGTTTTGTGACGCCCGCTGTCGATTGACGCCCCGCGCGCGCGCTTGTTTGCTTAGAGGGTGGTTTGGAACAAGGGGCGCACGGACTTATTGTCGGACGACCAAAGCTGTCGAGTCGAGTTGACGTCTCTAGTCTTTCAATTCGAGGCCGTTCATGTTGCTGGTCCGATGATGATGATGATCTCGGATTCGATCGAGTTTGACTGCACGCGTACAGTGCGATGTGGATATATTGACGTTCGCACTGTGATGAACTACAGGTACGTACTCGTACTACTACATCCATCGAATGTTTGGATACGAATACGAATGACCAAAAACATCAAGACTTGTAAGTGGACGCTTCAAGCAGCTGGCGCTCGGGTATCGCACATGTTGGTATTCGTAGGTAAACTAAAATCCATTCTCTTTCTTTCCCAAGAAAGCTTGTCCGTCCATCTGCAAGGCAGAAGCGGGCTCCGACTGGCCATGCCCCAGGAGGTGCCACGACATGAGGGCGGTAGAGACGATGAGCTAGTGGCGGCGCCATTTCGCCTCGGCCACGGTTGTGACGCTCGTAGGTCCATGTTGGGCGACTGAGAGAAGCATGACATTCTTCAGACCTTGTCATGACTGGCCACGTACATACATACGTACCTATCCAGGCCAAGGCAGACGCGACAAGAGAATGATCAATGATGTGGCATATCTTGTCATCCTACACAGTGCATGGCCCCAGCTCCTCATTCACGCACGCCTCTTGATGGCACACCAGGAAGCCTACGATCCACAAGTATATTTCCCGCCTCTCTTCGCTCGTCGAATGCGTCAACCCTAACTCGTAGCTGTAGGTGCGAAGCACGTACAGTACTACAGGTACCCAGTTGAGTTAAGGGAAGAGTTATAGGTACACTTGCCTCTGGTGGAGCCCCACCCCAAGCTCGTGAGTCCAGCTCGGGTCCGTACTGTGCGTAGTCTCCCGCCAGGTACTCGGCTCCTCGGTACCTCGAGCACGGGTGTCTGGTACCCGGGGCAGGACCGGTACTTGCCCAGAGGCCCGAACAGGTTCCAAGACGGGCCACTTACTCCGGCAACTGCCCGGCTGCGTTGGCAACCTTAAACAGTGGTACACGGGCTCATCTGTGCCTGATGTACTGTACATACACAACCCAAAACGTGGGTACCTGGCTCCAAGTACCTCGCTCACCACCTCCTCTCTCCTCTCCTCTCACCACTCTCCAACCGCTGCTAACCTTTCCATCTTTGGCATCCTTTTCTCTCCTCACCCTCCTTTCCGCTCCTCTCTTGTGCCTTTGCCATCTCTCCCCTCCTCCCCTTGACCCAACAACCACCACCCAAGACGCTACAGCCCTGTGACGACCGAGCAAAGGCCCTCTTTCCCCTCTCTCTCTCGCCCACGCACCGACGACCGTCACCAAGATCGCCCGTGGGCTGAACGGCAGCAACAACGTCGTCTTGATCTTCGTCCGTTTCTCGTCTGCCAAGTCACCCTTTCTTAGCTGCAATCCGATCCCCTTTACTGTTTCCTCCGCCGCTGCACCAATGTCGTCGGTCATCAGCATCCCCGCCGGCCGCCCAGCAGTCGGGCCAGGTTACCCCGACTCCCCAAAGGCCATGGGCAGCTCGTCGGCGAGCTCCTACTCAAGCACGTCGTCGCCATCATCGCCCTCTTCGACGCCCAACGCAAAGATGCTGCACGCCCGCCGCCCGAGTCTACTTGGTACGCCATACCCCTGGAGCCTTCACCGCTAATGTGGCTGGTGTTCCCCCCCTCCCGCATGGTTGCTGTTCGGGGATAGTAGTAGTAGGGTCGGGGTCGAGCCCGATGACGCACCATGCTACAAGGTGTGCTGACCGAGATACCTCTAGGCTCTGCCATCTCTAAGCAAGAATGCACCGTCATCAACATTGGTGACCCTGACGGCCCTCCGCGCCTGGTACGAAGCTCGCTGGGCTGGCCACGGTCGTCGACTCCAGATACTGACCAGCCTGTCCACAGATCTCATATCTTTCTTCCAGCCAAGGGTTTGCCTGGAACCCAGGTCAGCCGCGTCGAACACGGTGGGGCCCTTTCCATTGCTGACTCGAGGACCCAGAAATCTTCCTACCTTCGTACGTCGACTGCGACTACAAACCGCTCGAGAACCAATGCGAACCCGTACACGAAATCGTGCTGAGCGACCAAGAGTCGAAGGACTTGCTGCCGCAATAGCCGAGCCCGTCGATCCGGCGGCTGGGGGACGGCGCGTTCCCCAAGAACCGGAGTCGCAAGTTAGACTCGTTGTTCTCACGAAAAGCTCGGCGCTCAGGGCTGTCTTTGTTGTCTCCTATCGACATGTCATGGCAAAGTTGGACTCGAAGGGGTGTTTGTTCCTTTTGATACGGGCCGGGAGTTTGGTAAGGATGCGTCAAGACTGTAGCGGCGGCACAGGATTGGGCCTGCTGCACATGGCTAATTGGGACCTGCTTGGGTTGGGGGCTCGATTCGAGTCCCCTTTGTTGGCGAGGCGCACGATACGGCGATTCGCAGGATTACGACATGTTACTATGCCGGCAAGGGAAGCGTTGCAAGCCAGGTAGGTAGTTGAGGGTGAGGAGTCTCGTTGTGTGTACGGATACTCGCCCAGTCATCTCTTTTTCTTTACGCTGATTTAGAATGCGGCTGCTTATTGGTGGACTTGAATTTGGTGCATGTCTACTCCATACTGTAGGCAGAGCGCCAGAGAGCACTGATGTCGGATGTCTGTTGAACTGCAGCCAAGGGATATAAGGGTCGTGCAGGACAATGCGTGACGCTTTCGAGGGCGAAGGTTGGCGAGCAACTTCCTACCTAGCTCGAGTACTCCGTACACGGAGCTGTGGCAGCTCGGGGCTGGGTACCGGTACATGGGCTGGCGCCGGGCCTGCCCCGCATCGACTTACTTGTGGGCATGACGATTCTCCACACGTGTGCAGGGAAATTTTCTGGGGCCGATGATGAGGAGGACCAATCTCCACGTCTGCCGGGGCACGTGACTTTACACTCGACATCGGTTTGATACCAACCCCATCATGTAATCCGAAAGAGCATGTCAAGGCTCCGAGTACGTATGTACTCGTTATGCTTGCTCGGGTGCATGGACGCTGGTTGAGACACTGCAAACATTACATTGCTGATAAAGCGGCACATGCTTAGTACTACTTAGTACTTGGTACTATTGCTTGGCCTCGGTCACGTGCGTCACCCATCCTGACTCAGCTTTTGACCTGGAGCTATCAAGACCTGACCAATTGCAAACAAAGACGACGTCGCTCGCTGTCGCCTGCTCGGCATCCTTCACATCGCTACCATCATCGTCACACGCCACAACCACCACCACCGAACCGCCGAGTCCCTCCGCCGTCTCGTTGCTGCCATTGCCCCAGAGGTCATCCACAGCGTCCACCAAAGGCCATCAAACCCTGCAAAAATGGGCGACATCGCTGTCGAGAACCCGGCTAATCACGTCCCGCCGCACAAAAAGGCCGCGCCCTCGGCCATTCCGACCGTTGACAACTTTGAGGGCCTGCCCATTGACGGCGGGGATGACTATACCACGCTCAAGAAGCTCCAGCGGCAGTTGGAGTGCGTAGCCATCCTTTGATCCCACCCATCCTCCTGTATTGACAGCCAGTCCATAGGTATATCCAGCTGCAAGAGGAATACATCAAAGATGAGCAGAGGTATGCCTCTTCCTTCATGTCGCCCAAGGAACAAGGCGCTGACCACACCCGCTCAGGAGTTTGAAGCGCGAGCTGGTCCGAGCCCAAGAAGAAATCAAGCGCATCCAGAGCGTACCCCTAGTTATCGGCCAGTTTATGGAAGCCATCGATCAAAAGTGGCTACCCTCCCCTCGTCTGGCCCAAAGCACCCTTGCACACCGGTTCTAACCCGTCTTTCCAGCACCGGCATCGTGCAATCCAGCACCGGCTCCAACTACGTCGTCCGTATTCTGTCGACGCTCGACCGCGAGAAGCTCAAGCCCTCCTCCTCCGTCGCCCTCCACCGGCACTCCAATGCCCTCGTCGACATCCTTCCCCCCGAAGCCGACTCCTCCATTGCCATGCTCGGCGCCGACGAGAAGCCCGACGTGACATATGCCGACGTCGGTGGCCTCGACATGCAGAAGCAGGAGATTCGCGAGGCTGTCGAGCTGCCCCTGACGCACTTTGACCTCTACAAACAAATCGGCATCGACCCCCCTCGCGGCGTTTTACTCTACGGACCCCCCGGGACGGGCAAGACCATGCTCGTCAAGGCCGTTGCAAACTCGACAACTGCCAGCTTCATCCGTGTCGTGGGCTCCGAGTTTGTGCAGAAATACCTCGGCGAGGGCCCGCGCATGGTGCGCGACGTGTTCCGCATGGCCCGCGAAAACTCTCCCGCCATCATCTTCATCGACGAGATTGACGCCATTGCCACGAAGCGCTTCGACGCCCAGACGGGCGCCGACCGCGAAGTCCAGCGTATCCTGCTCGAGCTGCTCAACCAAATGGACGGCTTTGACCAGACGTCCAACGTCAAGGTCATCATGGCCACCAACCGCGCAGACACGCTCGATCCGGCTCTCCTGCGTCCGGGACGCCTGGACCGCAAAATTGAGTTTCCCTCGCTGCGCGATCGCCGCGAGCGCCGCCTCATCTTCTCCACCATTGCCAGCAAGATGAGCCTCGCCCCCGAGGTCGACCTCGACAGCCTCATTGTCCGCAACGACCCACTGTCTGGTGCTATTATCGCCGCCGTCATGCAGGAGGCCGGCCTGCGCGCCGTCCGCAAGAACAGGTACAACATCATCCAGAGCGACCTGGAGGATGCATACTCGAGCCAAGTCAAGGGCACCAGCGATGACAACAAGTTTGACTTTTACAAGTGACCGCGCGGGGCAAGAAAGGGGCCGGGAGGGGGGGGCGGGACGTTGGATGGACGTTGGAGTCGGTCGTGTACGAAAGATGACACCGAAGAGGCAGAAGGCGTCGAGGCGACGTTTTCGTCGAGACGCAATCTCCCCACCAGCGCTTTGGTGCTGCTGATAGACGGCTTCGGGATAATACAGCGACCCAGCCACCTGAAGCTTGGCATGCCCAAAGGTGAAGGAATACATACGAATACACACATGTACATTATGCTGGCAATGGTCACCACATGACGCCCTACTCGGAGTGACAGGTCAGGACCCCTTTTCCAATCCATGCACACGCCCGTCGGCTTGGCACAGCAAATACCACACAAGACTGCCCTCGCTTCTTGCCTCGAGGGCGATTCCATTGCTGTCGTGGTCTCATCCTGGTATCTGGTATCCCTTCCTCCCCGAAGGTGGAAAAGTTTCGCGCCCCTTGCGCGCGGCAAACGTCTCTCAGTCTAGCCCGTACAAACGACCTCGTCCGCTGCTCACCCAAGCCCCGGCCTGTTCCGATTCCGCGCTGGCCCGTCTACACTATTCCGTGTCGCCCCGAACAAACGGCCGGTGTCGGCTAAGTAATGTAGCCCCCCCTTCGCGTTCCGACGCCAATTTCGACCCAAGGGAAAAAAGGTAAGGAGAAAAAAAGTATGCGACAGATAGCCAGCAAACCGAACGGCCCCGTCGCCTTGGGTTCATGCCGTTCAGGAATCAGCACACCGGGGAGTACTTGCAAACAATTATCAGAAAAGTGGTCAAACGCCAATCGCTTGAAAGACTTGAACAGAGAAAAGACGAGACCAAGGCAGAAAACATTAAGAGACAAGAGGTGATTAGGCGTTATGCAGGCGTTATGCGTAGATAAAAACGAGGCTGGTAAACGCCAGTGCTATGCTAGTAATGGAGGGCCTGAGCGTAAATCTGTCAAGGTGCCCAGCCCTGGATCGGACGAGTGCCCCTGTTGCCTCGGGCAGATCTGAGGCTCTAGGAACTCAGGGCGACCCCAACCTCTAAGAGAAGCCGGATGAACTTTCCGTGCAACTCGATGAAAAAGTCTGGTTGGCCAACGAGCTCAGCGAGCCCACGAGCCTTGAGCGACGAGGTGCCGCCCGGGCCGCCCATGCGCCTGGCAAAGCCACTTCCGCCAGTGAGAAAGCTACTCCCACCGCGGTCCACGGCCGCCGATACGTCCAAGGCAGACATTGTTGGTGGGGGAACCCACGCTCCGTTGTGCAAGGCACTGCCGATGGGCGACGACTCTCTCGTCCGCTCTGCCTCGGCCTCTGCGAGCTGCTGGATCCAAGTGGCCAGGTCGCGGAAGGCTGCCGAGACCATGGCAAACGTCTTCATAGCCAGCCTCTCCTTGTACGTGCTCAGAGCCAGGAAGGCATATACGCGCTTGTGGCCCCTTGCGTGGAGGTCGGGGATGCGAAAGATGTATGCGGTCGTGTAGCCTGCCATGGCGTCGCCGAAGAAGATGGCGCCTCCGGTGGCTGCCGAGCCAGGGCTTTGCGTCGTTACAAAGGAGGGCGAGTGGTTCAGCTGCGGAGAAGACGTGGGCGTCGAGGTCGATGGGGCTCTCGGAAGAGTCTCAAAGGAAAGCGCCCGTAGGCACGAAGCCCGGACGAGAGAAAACGAGTCTGCGCGAATGGGTTCGTGGGTGGACGTATAGTTGATGTAGTGGAAGTGGTACGCCGACCTGTCCGATGAGGTCGACGTGCTGGAGCACGATGTGGTTCGCGAGCTGGCCACGGCGGCCCTCCTGTTGCGCACGCGGCGCGTGGCCTCGACGTCGCCATCGGTGTCACTTGACGATTGCGAGCTCGGAGGCGAGGCTTGGTCGGCAGCCTCGAAGACTCGTTCAATGGGTGTTCGCGTGCGCAGCGTCGGCCTCTGGGTATCGGTCGCGTGTTCGTGGCTGCTACCGGTGCTAGCCTGCCGGCGCGGGAGCGTCATGGCGCAGTTATCACAGGGACCTTGCTTCTTGGTGACCGTCTCGTCGTATGTTCGTCGGAAACTGGAATCGCGGCGCGACTGTGGTGGGAACCCGGGCCTTGAGCCGTCTAAGACGCTCTCGAGAGCGGAAGTAAAGCCTGGGCCTCCGCCGGCTGCAGCGGCAGAGCGCCGCAAGGCAGCGCGACTCGCTTGAGCGTCCTGCTCCGAGGCCGGGACGGAGGCGCTTCGGGCAAGGTGCAACTCGCGCAGGGCGTCATTGAGGGCGGCTGCCGGGCTCTGGGAGTTTGGCACGGAAGTCGGGGCGCTGGATCGAGGGCGTCCGTCCGCGGCAGACTTGGGCTGAGCGTCGGGAGTCGACGAGAAATCATCGAAGCAGACGGAGCATGGGTTTCGCAAGCCCTCGGTGACCATCAACGGCGTCGGGCCATGTGTGTCGCAGTAGTGAGCCAGGCATACCTGTAGACGTCGCGTTAGCTTCAATTCCCCGCCATAGCCAAGAGCGATGAGGCGAGGACTGCAACGATCTAGATGTGAATCGAAGCGCATGCCAGGGGGGCAATCGATTGATAGGGGCACTACGGGCCAATGGCAGGGGGAAGTGGGAAGTGGGAAGCTCTGGGGCAAATGAGGGACGTGGAGGTCCCTTTGCAGAGAATGGTGGCGCATCTCATCCAGACTGAGGGTGAAATGACCGACATGAAGAGCCAACAGAGCCTCACTCGCTGGCACACGCACGTGTTGCGGATGACAGGTGAGATTATTAATGGCAGCTGGGCGAAGCGGTGTATATAAGATGGCGGGAGAGAGGTAGGGATTGGACAGAAGAGGGGTGGTGGCAATGCAGTCGCATGCAGTCGCAATGCAGTCGCAATGCAGTCGCAATGCAGTCGCAATGCAGTCGCAATGCAGTCGCATGTCGAGGTAAGCATGACGACGGGTTGTCTGTCGAGGCATGCGGTGAGGCAGGCAAGAAACCAGGCAAGGCGGGAATCCTTGAAGAGATGGCCGGCGGAATGCACGTCTGCTCATATGGCTGCATGCATGGCACTTCGGGAAGCAGGCATGTGATGCTCGAGGACCGGGATATTCCAAGGGGGACGGGGGGGGAGGAGGGGTGCGAAGGGAAGGGTGGGCGGCTCACAATGTATGTCATGACGCATCCGCGGGCTGAACTTGTGGGTGGAATCTTATCGTGGAGTGTAAGAAGGTTGGCGAGAAAGAGAAGCGGCGGTCGAGCATTCGCATTCGCGAGCCGCGGCTGGACGGAGGCCGAGAGAGCTGAGCTTCGGTGCAAGCGAAGAGGAACGGAATCGCCTGCGGGTGCGAGGTGACTCCGGATAGGCCAGATGGCAGGCAGCCAGCTCGAACTGGGCGTTGCGCTGCCGACAACAGTCGCACGGCGCAGATGGGAGGAAAGGCCTTGGTTGTCGCAAGGCGCGTTGGGTTGGGCCGCGTGAGACGAGTGCTAAGACGAGCGTCGGCGCTTGACGAGCTTCTGGTTGCGACGACGACGGCGGCGGCGGCGGGAATGGCCGGGGGAACAACAAGCGGCGGAGGCGGAGGAGAAGAGGTGCGACGATGGGCGGTCGTCGCGAGGCTCGAGGGGTCGAGAAGAGGAGAAGAAGAGGAGGCGGAGGCGGGGGGAGCGGAAAAGGGTGATAATGTATAATGTTGTCAGGAAGGGGGGTTTGGTGATGGGGAAGAGAAGAAGGTCGGCGAAATGGATGGGATGAGACGGAATTCGCACAAGTCAAAAGGAAGGCGCACCCGCTGTAACTCGTACATACGAAGTGGGCCACCTACCTAGTCGGGAGCGCTTGCCCGAGTACTACATGGGGGCCTGTATGTACCCGCGTGTGCGTTTTACGTGCGACGGTACTTGGCACATGTAGGCGCGCCAACGCAGGCCCAGTAAGCGAGCGACTCTTGACTCTTGTTGGTCATCGACTCTGCACGAGACTGTGACCTCGCATGTCATGGACCCAGTTGTTTCTGCATGGGTTCTCCAGAGTCGAGGCCAGTCAGGCTACGAGACTGACACATGCTCGGGTCATCGGTCTCCCTCTCTCGTTCTTGTTCACTCATACACCCGCTCACTCAGCGACCACATGCTGCCTGGTCTTGTAGTACATAAGAGTTAGGTATTATAGCCTGAGTAAGACGGCATGTACAACGTCACTAGCATAGCATGTAAGTCCCCGAGCTCGCGAGGACATGCACTGTACGTGAGCGCCGTGGCACCCGCCGTGCACCCGCGCTTGACCGAGGTCAGTACTGCCTTAGGTACTTCGTAGGTACCTCGCTGGTAGGTGCTTACAATTGGTACATAATGGGTAATAGGGGTCCTCCGGTTGGGTGCCCACCCCACCGCCCACCGCCCACCGCCCACCGCCACCGCCCACTGCTCCGGAGCTGATGTCCCGAAGCATCCAAGCGCCGTCCCACGCTGCCAGCTGAACTGAATCGCTGCTCGAGACTTGATGCGAGTGTGAAGTCATTGTGTGCATTCTCGCTTCCTCAAGCGCACCACCAACAGACGCCGTTGGCCGTCATCTCCTCCCTTGTCCGCCTCGCATCTCAACCCCGTCTCTCGCCACACCTCCGGCTTACCGCTCCTGATGGTGGCTTTTCCTCCCCAGACATGGCATCGTCTCTGAACTCTGAACCGACGGAGCGGATTCAACCACGGTGCAGCGAGCCACGTGGACCCTTGGGCCGAAGAATAATTGCCGTGCGACGTACCGCCCGTGCCGTCGACATTGCCTTTTGTTCATTTGTTCATTACCCTCGGTCACCATCACCGCCGGCGCAATCGTGCGCGCGCCATGGCTGCGAAGCAGCTTCAGGCCGAGTCGTCCGATGCTCAAGCGCTCAAGCCATGCCCGTCCGAAGCCCGCCGCCGTCGTCCTTGCTCATCCTCATCATCGCAACGGAGCAAGGGAAAGTGTACTTTGTATTCGTACTTCGTAACTCGTAACTCGTAGAGAGATGCAACTCAGTTCGACTTTGTGCGACACTCCTCTCTGCATCATGTCTTTGATAAACGCCCATCCATACTAACTTAACTCGTACGAAGTAACTCGTACGGGGTACTAGTAGGTAGGTAGTACTAGTAGTGTCTAACTCGTAGTAACTCGTACTTCGTACTTCGTATGTATGCACTTCGTACTTCGTATGCATGTACATACAGACAGCATCCCTGCCACCCACTGACCTGGTCAGCTGTCCAAGCCTGGTAATCCTTTGCCTGCGTGTAATTCGCCATGGCAACCAACGTCGGCTCTCCTCTCCACAAGCCCCGTTATCAGAAACCGTGGGGCGGTAAACCAATCAGCCCCGTTCGCCTGCTTCCATAGGCTGCTTTGCCGCGCCTTCTCGCCTTCTCGCCTTCTCGCCTTCTCGCCTTCTCGCCTTCTTAGCGCCAACCTCGTCCCTGCTCTCCCGTGGAGTGTCTACCGTCATCGACCACTGCGACGTCGCTTGGGACCCCGAATCTCTACACTGAGCGACGCTTGCCGTTTGACCACCGCCGCCGCCGCCGTGGCCGCTCTTGTACCTGCTCGGATCGGCGTGGGAGAGGGGTATGGCATGGTCGTGGCGGGCGTCAAACTGCCACGCGAGGACCAGAGCCCCGGCGTCGGCTCCGACGGGGTCGAGGCGTCGTCGACCATGACGACGGGAGGCTCTGTTGCGAGCACCGCCTCGGCCGCGTCGTCCGCGCTCTCCTCGGCGTCCACGAGCTCGACCGGCTCTTCAGCGAACCTGCCGCTCGCCTCAAGGCTCTCTGCCCACGCCTGCCTGAAAACGATGCCTAGGGCGACAGCCACCTCCCTCGCCACGCTGTTGCCCACAATCTTGAACTGCGTCGCGGGGCTGCCTAGGAGAACCTCGTCGTCGCGAATGCCCTGCGCACGGCGCGCCTCCATTATGGAGATTATTCTGTCTTCGCGCCAATGCAACGAGCGCCCGTTCTTTCCGTCGCCTGGGTGCGGCCCCGTGACTATCGTCTCCATGAGTCGGTGGGGATATAGGCGCCCGTAGGCATTGGATGTTTCGCCTGTGGGGCCGACGCGGGAATGGCGGTCCTCGACCTTGCTCGCATCTTGTCCCTCGGCGAGCGCCCTGCGTCGAGAATGGGCAAATACGGCGTACTCGGCGGGCCTGAGTATCCCAGCACCGGGAATGCGCTTCGGCCCTGTGCCGAACCAAGCCTGCGCAAAGTTCATGCCCCAGGGCTGGTTTGGAACCAGCTGGATGCGTGTCCTTAGCCTATGCGTGATTCCCAGGGAGACTCGGTGGTCGGGGAATGGGACGCATATGTCAGGCTTGCCATCTAGGATCGGGGGCAGATCCGACGTTGCCTGTATCGCAGAGACAAACTCAAACGGCGTTGCCCGGGGCATCTCCCGCTCCGCCATTGGCTCGCCGGTGGGTAATATGCCGAGACCTTGAGGCTTGGTGCCAGGTGGGTGCGAGTGAGTCATGAGCGGTCTGCCTGGGAGCTTGTAGCCCGGCGCGGCAAAGACGAGAAAGACGCGCGAGCGACGTTGGGGCGACCCGCAGGACGAGGCGTCGAGGAAGAAAAACTGCGTCTGGTAGCCAAGGCCGACAACGGCGCATATAAGCTGGCTGAAGACGTCCTGGTCGCGGTTGAGATGCTTGTGCACAATGCCCGGCACGTTCTCCAAGAGGCCGTACTTGGGCCGGTAGAGGTCGACAAAGGACGCAAACGCGGCAACCAAAGACTGGTTCTTGCGTTGCCGGTCCGTCGTCTTGTCGTTGGTCAGCCGTGAGAAGCCTGGACAGGGACTGCCCGCAGAAACAAAGTCGACGTCGCCGATGGCCGGAACGCCCCTGGAAAAGTTGCCCGTCATGGCGCGGCGCTGCAGGTCATCGATTGACCCCAGGAACGGCGCAACTGCCTCGGGATCTGGTAGGTTCGCCATGTATGTATGCATCGCCTTGCCATCGTAATCGTTGGCCCAGTGCATTTTAACGGCGCCGCCTTCTTCGAGCCCTCTCCCAAAGTTGCCTCCGCCGCAGAATAGGTCGATTCCACGGAGCTTGGGCATCTCCGTTTCTGGATCGTAGCCCTGCCGCATCGTCGCCGGCGCCTTGTCTAGGGGCACGCAGCGCAACACATTGTCCTGGTCCACGGCTTGTCGGTGGCTAAAGTAAAAGCAGCCGCCCACCCCGTCCCGGTCGTATGGAGGGGGGATCGTGGCACCAGCGGCGAAGAAGCGGACGTAACAGCGGCCGACGATGCAGTTCGCTTTGCACTCCATCAAGAGCTCGCTATACACGAGCTCGTTGGGGCGGGCGTTTTGGGCTTGCGGATCGACTTGGCTGCGTCGGAGCAGCCTTCGGAGCTGGTATATGGTCTCGCTGAGCGCCTTGTAGGAGGCGACGAGCTCGCAGGGCTCGGAGACGCCGCCCTCTGCGTCGGTCACGAGCAAGGTATCACCGGCTCTGTATTGGGGCGTCCGGCTCTGCTGACCCGTATGCTCGCACCACTTGTGCTGCGTGTTCAACGTCACCCACTTGCGCTCTTCATGCACATAAGTCTGCCGACAAAAGAAGTCTGCGCTTGTGGCCGACGTGCCGCCGAATTCAACATGGTGGACACCCAGCACCTCGCCCTCGCCAATCTTGTGACTTTCGGGGCACGAGCAATGATCCGATAGGAACAGCTCGTTATTCCACGGGTACTTCATCAAGCCGCAGAGCGTGTCAACCGGCCGGTAGTACCAGATGACGTCAAAGACTCGTCTGCCGTTTCTCAGGGTATGCACCGTTTGGACCAGCGCAAACCAGCGGTCAACGTCGTTGAAACCTCTGGAAACCTCACGCTTCCACATTGTTCCCGACTGCTCGCCGTCCCGGTGCGTCGAGATGGTATCTCCGGGCTTGATGCTCTTGATTCGCGCATCAGCTGCGTTGGAGACGCTTTTGGCCGACTCGTGGAGGGCCGAAGGCAATTCCAAGTGGTGCTTCCGGATGAGCTTTTTCCGATGGCTTTCAGTCCTTGCGCTGATTGGCACCACTTCGAGTTGGTCGCCAAAAGGGAGGTGCTCGAAGCAATCGTACGTGTATTGTGTCACGACTGTTCGAGGGCTGGCGGCGGCAGGCTGCGCTTTGTAGCGACTAAAGCTCCAAGCCTCGGACCAAATCGTGTGGAAATACGTGCTCTCCGGGCCGAGAACTCCGATGGCCTCTTTGTGCAGGAACGGGAGGTTGGCGACAACAGAGGTCCGGAAATCGTGGCGCGGATGTTGTTTGAGCCACGCCAGAAACGCCGGAGCATTCTTATGTGTTCGCTTGAGCCAGGTGAAAAACGTGGTGCAAAAGAGGCGCATCGACGCCTTTCTCTTGTGGTCTTGCATGACCCTCAAGAAGTCGACAAAGTGCTTTGCGAGGTCGGCTACCCAGAGCGAGGGATAGTAGAAGCGCGAGTACTCCTTTGCCGGGCTGCCCAACCTGTAGTAGATATTGCGGTGGCGGTTGACAGCTGATTGGAGCCACACGTGGCCCTGAACCGTGTGCTTGGAGACGTCGCCGTAGTTGTCGATTGGCATGGCGAAAATGGGGACTCGCTTGACAAAGATTTTGCTTTGACCGCCAACGCTTAAGACGCCGTCGAAGAAGAAGATGCCGAGCTGGAGCTTGGTATCGAGGTGGTGCAACGGCCTCATCTCGCAGGGATATGTTTGCGTGTCGCAGTAAACGGCGAAATCGTCGAGGTCATACTCGATGAAATCGGAAGCAGGTTTCTCAGGCCCTCTCTGGACTGAAGCAAGCCTTGCCAACGCCTGCGGTTCAGGCATGGTGGGATAATCTGGCTCGAACGGCTCGTGCCAGGACCGAGGCGTCAAGAGGGCACACTCCGGGAGCTCGACGCTCACAGAGCTGGTCTCCATGTCTCCAGTATAGAAAAAGCTTCTTTCCTAGAGCACTGGATTCATGCCGCGGCATCTAAGCATGCGGGGAAATGCGAAATGTCTTGCAAGGCAGAGGCGAGGTCTTGTGCAGTCCATGGGCAAGGAGGGGAGGGCCGGTCGAAAATTGTGGCGGCGCGCGTCCCATCGCAAACGGGTTCGGGGGCGAGCTCGGAGCGCAGGAGCATCTGAGCCGCGATGGCCGGCCTGTTGATTACGCGCCGGCACGCACAGGCGGCAGAGGTGGAGAAGTCGGCGACGAGAAGAGAGAATGCGCAATGAGTGCGATTATGAATTACAATACTACCCAAGCGGGCGACAATGGAGAGGATAAACAATAATAAACAGCTGCCGAGAGTGCCAGGTGCCAGGGGGGAGTCTGTCTGCAGCTGGCAGCGCGCCAGGAGACTCGCGCTTGCGAGGTGCAATCGCGAGGTGAGGTATGATTGGTGTGTAACGCGTTCTCGCCTTTCCCCTTTGGGACACCGCTTTCAGAATGCAATGTGGCTGTGACTAGGTACCTAGGTACCTATGTACCTACAAGCTCTTCTTTTAAGGCGAGTCAGTCATCTTGGCACCATGGTTATGTACGATCCCTCCTGCTCCACTACCTGCAAATAATCATATAACAAGAAAATTCCGGGTCAATCATTCTGACGACGCTCCGTCTCGCTGCCGTTTCCTCCCGTGCCTCGATAGTTTGGACAGCAGCTTGTTGCCCCTTTTAAGGGGTCTCTATTCGTATGTAGGTCTCTTGTAAATGTGGCCTATTCTCCCGCCACCGCAAACTTGTGGGCTGCCTTGAAGTCGTATACAAAAGCCATGCTCTCGTCTCCGTTTGGGTGCACGCGAATTCCCCCTCCATAGGCTTCATCGACGGCGTACCTCAATAGGGTTGCAACCGCAATCTGCACAAATTCCAAATGCTAGTGTGGACGGCCAGCAACGATAGGTCCCTAAGTAGGTAGTCACAATCACACCCGATTCCGTCGTATGTACATAGGGCCTTCGCAAGCCGTGTGGAACGATTTAAGCCTTGGGTTTTACCAGCACCCACCGATGGCTCCAAGGGTCAGTTGGTGGGGCCGGACCAAGAAAATCGAGTGACGACGTCAAGGAAGGAATTCGAACTGTCGGACCCAGGACTGGAGGATTTCGAGCCCTGGCCAGTGTGCTCCGAATGTAAACTTGCAGTTCGATCCGAGTCGTGAGTGCCGTTGTCGGAAGCGGGACTGGCGTCGCCCGTCTGGTCCGTCTCATCCGACCTAAGATTGCCGTCTGGCGTTGAGCCAGGGTCCGCGACATCGTCCGATTCAAAACTTGCGGGTGTTATGACTGAACTTGAGCCGTGCGTTTCGACTCGCCTCCGAATGAGGGGGGAGTACCAAACCCACCGGATCGCATAAGTCCCCTCGGCCGTTGCATTGTTCCCGTAAAAGTAGAACGCAAGACGTTGATTGTGGGTCGGGACTTTTGCCGTGCTCGGCGTCGTTCATTCTGGCCAGGTACGAGTGTCCCAGGCATTTCTCACGTCCAAAGAAATGGCCTTGTCGCGGGCCGCACGCCGGATGTCTTCCGCGTTGCGGCAGTGCTGGTCTGCTCCGCGTTGCGGCAGTCGCTCTCATACCACTATACCGAGAACCGGTACTTCCCGCGCAGTCCTTCCTCCTCGCACATAGATGCCAAGACCTCCCTAACGGGAGTTTCAACTGCGGTCCTCTCGAAGAACACGATGGCGTCCTCGTTGCCTGCTTCCTCGCCAGAGCTAATAGTAGCCCCTATGTTTATAGACGTGGACTCTTCATCTTGTGAATTTTCTAGTCTCTTTGTGTGCTCTGTTCCAGGTCGCTTCTGTCCAACCGTTGAAGTGATCTTGGAAGTCATTGAATAGTTCGTAGTCATGCGACCTGGAATTGGCATTATTGACCACGAACCTAGCCACGTAGGTTGTGATTGCCTTTTCGTTGGTGGTGTCTGGGGTGACGTGACGTCTGTCTCCCAAAGATCGATGTCAGCCTTTATGTGCCAGGAGTCAAAGTGTCTGGGGTGACGTGACGTCTGTCTCCCAAAGATCGATGTCAGCCTTTATGTGCCAGGAGTCAAAGATGTCAATCTTGTTCAACCATCCGGGAAGAGGGTTGAAGGAGGGCTTGTCTGTCTCCGGTGCGGGGCCGGGGACTGCAGCGGCTGGAAGTTGTCGCCGATGCCGGGTGGCCGGTTCTCCTGCAGCTGCTGGGTCGGTGGCACCAGGAGGGCCGCCTGCTGCCGACGAGCAGCGGCGGCGTCCCAGCCCCCGTGATAGTCCATAAACGAGTATGCGTCCCTCGCCGGCAGGCCCAACCAGATCGTCGGGGTTGTCGTTTGAAGTCGACATTGTGTGTGATGGTTTTCACACGGGGTTGTTAAAGGGGGATCGTGAGGATGATCACGAAGTTTTGTCGGAATGCGTTGTTGACGCACTGTCACTCGACGTAACTCTTCTTCTTCGAAGCAAGACGGGATCAAGTGAGAGCTGGGGAAGAACTTGTCGGCGGCCACCGAGAGCTAGTTGTATTGCAACAGCTTGGTCGGCTCTGACACGCGCAAGGTTCCTCGTTCTTAGCACCAATGATCGTCTCTGGGTGCAGGGAACAGGATCGCGGGGGATGAAGATCCGTTGCACTTTCGACGATCGGGATTTGCCTCTTCTACCGTGCTATTATGTGATTGATCTGTGGTCCAGGTCTCTTCTGGCCAGCCTTCAAAATGCTGCTGAAAGTGACGTAGCCTTGCTGATGTATGTCGTTTTCGCAGGAAGGGCCGCCTCTCGCTATAGTGCCTCTTAATTTGGTCGAAATATTCATGTTGCTGGCAATCGGTAGAAAGGCTGGTCGGCTGAAGCCCGGCGTTGTTGGCGGACGGAAACAAGGCGTATGGCTCGCACGACTCAAATCCAGCTCGTCGGATGAGAAAAGACGTGAGGCTTCGGGCGGCGTCACACTGGACACTCTGCCTACCCCAGTCTTGCCACCAGAAAGTCGGTAAACGTGGTCCAAGGACGAAGCCACTTCGGATAGTGTTTGCCGTCGACGCGCGTAGCGAGTTCTGTTGCGTTATTGGACTGTCTACTTCGTACTCCGTATCCGTAGCGAATGCGAGTTTCGTGTAGAGGTAAAAATGGCAGTTGTACCCGTGGGGAACTTAGGGAGCTTCGTCACTTAGTTCCCAACGGGTATAGATATTGACTCTTGCGTCGCTTGGAAGGGTTGAAAATTTCGCGTGCGAAGAATGGACACGCGAGCGGTTGCTGTTGTGGGGAAGCTGCAGGGCGTGGCCCTAATGCCCTTGAGGCTGACATAAGCGGGGCTAGGGGCTGCTCATCAAGACACTATTCAGAGCCCTCGCAGCACGAGACGTCGAGTCTTTCCTGATGCAGGATGCCAGGGCTCCCGGACAAGGTCCATGCCGCTGCACCACGCCCGGACGCTGAAGCCATGGTCGAGCTGCTGGCGCGGCGGGCAATCACCGCAGAACCTCGAACCTTCTGACAGTAAGGCACTGAGTGCTATTGCAGGTATTCAACTTTCTCCATGTGCCAAGGCATTGGCTGGTGTCTGCCATTGTCGGTCGTAACATTATCATAATCCGACCCGTCATGAAGCGCCCAATGACCCCCAAACTCCAGAGCATGCACGCTTGATAACAATGCTCGACTCGGCCCGTGTCCATTGCCCAAGCCGTCAGAAACACTCGCAACCATGCCTGAATCTCACCCCATCACGGCTTTCACAACACACATGTCTGATTCCAGACACTTGATTGTCGGGCCAGTCAACGTCGGCGACGGAATCTGCTGTTGTGTCCCGGCCCCCCCTTGGCTCCCGAGTTGTGTAGTTTGAGCCTCTGGAAATTGGCGTGCGACAGCTCGTTCACCTTTCTCACCGCCTTCCTGACAGTGCCCTCTTTTGTCGCCTTTACCTTTAGTCTTTTCTTTGGGTTCGCATCCTGGAAATCTTCGTCGTCCAACACTTGTTGGGCTTCGGCTGCTTGTACGCTCGGGCGAGTCGAGGCGCCGTCTTCATCGGCCTCCCGGCTGCTCTCGGCCATGTCCAAAGGGCGTTTGTTCCACGTCGGCTTGATGTTGACCCGCCTGGTTGTCCTCTTTGGTGCCTTTTTCTTGAACACTGCCAGCGGATTCCCTCTACGATGCGACTTGTCCTCTTCTGGGCTGTCGTACGTCCCCTCGTTGTCAAACCCGCCGAGCGGCAGGCGGCGGGGTTGACTGTCTGTGTCTGTTGACATTCGTGGTGCATCTCTGGCCGGTTCCCCGCCCTCCTGCTCGTTCTCTGCCTCGCGCAAGGCCTCTAGGTCGTCGTCAAGCGTCTCTTCCTCCACCCGTCTGAGGCTGGCGACAATTTCGCTCAAGCCGCGAACTAGTGGCTTACGCGGTAGCTTCAACGAGGCGGGCATATCGAACGTGGCATTCTCGCTGAGTGTCGGAAGCGTGTGTCTCTTTAGGAAAGCCGGCGTGTCGAATTGCAGCTTCGACACTGACGTTGGCGTTCTCCCGCAGGGCGTCTCTCCTTTGTTCTTCATTGGTGTCATGGTCGCATTCACAAGATGTCGCTTGCTCGCCGACATGGGCGTCCGGGCCAGTCCCGAGTCGCCGTCCGCGTCCACGCCCCCTGTGCGCTTGCTCGGCGTCGCGTGAATATTGTGTCGACTTGCAGACTTTCTTGGCGAGTCCTTGTCCTTGTGCGATGGTGTCCCGAGTTCCCGTTCGACTAGCAAGTCGAAGAGGCCAAGGACTCGTCCATCCTTTTGCGGCGTCGGGCCTAGCGACGTGACCTTGGCGGGGCTGAAGAGCTTTCGCGAGATGGCGGGTGAGTTCATGAGTTCGTCATCTTGGACGCGGTCCCGATGGGGGGTTTCGGCGTGCTTGGTCCGTTTGAGGGACGTCTCGGACGGTGTCGGCTCTGGCTTACGCTTCCTCGACGTGGACTCATGGTCCTTTGCGGGAGGCGGAGGCGCTTTGCCAGCGAGTATATCGCGGACCTTGCTGTATTCCTTGTACTTTTCGGCTGTGAATGAAAGATGAGATGCGCATCCGGACCTCAAATTGACACAAAGATTGACCTACCAATGTCGGGGTTGTCCTTGATGTCCTGCCGGCCCGGCTTTTTGCCGCGATGCGTCCTTGCCCAGTCACTTTCCCAGGCTTTGAGATGCGAACGCAGGTCCTTTGCCTTTGCTTCGTAAAGGAGGGATAGTTCCTTGTTCATTGCTGCTGAGGTGCCTGGCCATAAAGTGCAGCATGGACGAGGCTTCGTTTTGGAACTTGAAATGCCGTGTTTTGGTTCAGACGCGACCCCGACGCGTCTGGATCTAGCACGACGCGTGGGCCCGTGCTGCCAGGTTTCGCGTCATGACGTCATGACCACCCCTCTTGTGGCAGCTGCCCCACCAGATCAGGTAGTACCTCCACCGTAGGCAAGGTACCCCGCAAACCTGGTCTTCAACTTCCCCTTGGCGAAGCATCTCGGCCTCGCCAGTTGAGCCGACGCCAATCACAGGCTCCCGACGCCGGCTGAGCACCAGCGTCTGTGGCAGACATGGACCCTGTTCCGCCGTGGGTGCTGGATAGGCAAAGCCGGCTGGAGAGACAGAGACTGGACGGGGAATATGGCGCCAACATGGAGAACGAGGGACACTGCGTCGTCTGCCTCGACGCCCTCGCAGTGCCTTGCCAGCTACTTCCCTGTGGCCACCGAAACTTTCACTACGCATGCGTTCATCTCTGGCTGCTGGAAAGCCCAAGCCGTATGTGCCCCATTTGCAAAGCATCCGTGTCCAGAGCTGTCCATGGACCAGCCGACGGCCAGCAAACTCACGAGTACGGTCCCCTCGACATGACACTTGTTCCGCCGGCGAGACCGAATATGCCGCCAGAGAGAGCAGTCCAACCACCGCTAAACACCGCACCGCAGTTTGGACGAGCTCGCGCCCGCCCCCGACGAACCAGGGCAGACAGAGTCGAACCTGCCGGCCTGGCGTTTCGGCGTGACGTCTACCGCCATCTACGCTACTCGATGCATGTCGGGTCGAATCCTGTTTCTCGCTACCGGGAACTAATGCGAGACAGTTTCCGCCACAACGAAGAACTGCAGAGACGCGCCAGGACGTTTCTGCGCCGAGACCTTCGAGTCTTTAGCTGGCTCACCACGCCCGACGTCGACAACATCATGCCTCATGCGGGAGAGAGCCCCCAGTCTTTCCAGGATCGAAGGCGTGCTACCACGGTTGAAAGGCTGCTCGGCCACATTCTCTGGCTGCTACAGCATTTCGAGCTCCGGGGTAGCGATGGGAGTGTGGAGGAGGTCGTCACCACCCATCTTGGTCGCGAGAACACCAGACTCCTCCTTCACGAACTACATTCCTTTCTCCGCAGTCCATACTTGACGCTCGAAGATTGGGACCGTGCGGTGCAGTACCCGGACAGTTCACAGTCAAGAAGCGTTGGGTTCGACGAAATCGGCGGCCCAGGCCCGTTGACTGGGCACCGCGCCGCCGACCAGCGATCCGCCCCTAACCGCTTCAGAGGCCGCGACCGACAGAGGCGTGGCCCCGAATTAGCGAGGGCTGGACCCGGTAGGCTCAATGCGTTCGCGAGTCGATCTCGTTGGGGCTCTGCTCGCGACCCCTACTTCGACGCGACTCCTGGGGACAGCAGTTTGCGTAGCCCCGGCAGCGGTGTCCAAGTTGATGACGCCCCTCGTCAACGTCAAGACCATGGTGAAGAAGCCCCCCCTCGGCTGGCCAGTTCTGTCGTCAATCTCTGTGGTCCGACCAAGCGCTGAAGCCAAAGTACATTCAGGGCGCGACACCCCTTGTTATGTTTCACGAGCTGGAAAGGACGAGATATCATGACGACGATACCCAAAGAGAGCAATCTCAATGATGAATGACGGAAATGATTGATGTCTAGAATAGCAGACCATAAATTCTGCGTATATTAAAGAACAAATAAGTTGTAGTCGGAAATGGATGAAGTCGACTCGCCGTCGATGCTAGATGTCGAGGCCGCAGCGTCTGCGTGCTAGTACATACTTTCTTGTCGCCATGTGTTTTTATTCTGCTTTGAGTCTCTAGTCGTCTTGTGGAGCTCAACTCCGGCTCCGGTGAAGCCATGCCATTCTGCAGCTACTTGTTGGCGCGAGGGCGGAAGTCCGCCTGCTGGCGCGGCTTGGTGACGATAGCCCGGACGCCGCCAGCGGCATTGCGCCTCAAACCGCGAAAATACCGAGCCTTGTTTCGAATGGTGGACGGTAGAGTAAACGAGATGGGCAAGGGGCTATTATATAAGGAGCTATAGGGAGCCATAGCTCGTTCATTGACTGGCACAAGTCGCAGCAACATGCGTCATTGTTCGTGTGACGACGTTAGGTTCAACAAACCGTCACGGCCACGCTCGCAATGACGCACTTTGACATCACCATTACCTATATCAGACACGGTATGCATCTTTTCCCACCTCGGCAAGGCGCGCATGGCGCAGCTAGACGCGCAGGAGGGTCGCGCGTGTTACTTGGCGGGCCGCGTCGGGGCGTCGCGCATAGGCTCATGGGCGCCATCATGAGCATGTTGTTGACGGTGACGGAGGACGGCGGGAGTGGCGAGCAGGTTGACCGGGAGGTGGCGGAGGCGTATGCCACGGGCTTGAAGGGTGTGCCCAAGTTCATCATCAACGGCACGTATGAGGTGGACGGGGCCGAGGACATGTCTGGCTTTCTGGAGCAGCTCGTGGCGGCCATGGATGCGGCAGAAGGCGGTGTCGCCGTGTCAGAGGGAGGCATGAATGCCATGCGCAATCAAGTGGGGAACTGCGCTTGCTAGCATGCCTCGTTTTGCTCCTTGTCTAGAAGGGGGTATCATAGTGCGTCAATTGTGGTCTCATGACATGTTCAAGAGTCCTCCGAGGTCCTTGCTCATGGCCCGCAGTCTCGCCTGCAGCCCCTTCTTTTTGAGCTCCATCTCGCGCGCCTCGTTTTCCTCTCTACGCAGGTCGGCATCGGTCCACAGCTCGCTCTCGTCGTCGGGGGCCTCGTGCTGCTGTGCCTCGTCGTCCAGCCAGCCCGTGTTGATGCTCGCAAGCTGCTCGGCCTGCTCGGCGACCTTGGTCTCGTAGTAGGCGGTGGTATTGATGCCGTTGCGATGCCGGCTCCGGAGGGCAGCGATGCGCTCGCGGGCGCCGGGCAGCTCGTAGACGCCGCAGAGCTTCTCGGCGCCGCGCAGCAGCACCTCGATGTCGACGTCGCCCTTGCCATCGGCGCGCAGCTGCTCGTGCATCTCACCGCCCAGGACGGCGGCGACGGCGGTGCAGCGGCGCGGGTGGGAGGGGCGTCGGCCGGGGGCGGCGGCCGTCACCTCGCCCTCGGCGACATTGAAGACGGTCTGGCGGCGGCGGGTCGAGGACTGGGGATCGGGGTCGGGGCTGGCGAGGGAGGCAGAGGCGGGAGGTGGCGCTGGCACGGAAAAGAGGGCGCGCTCATGGGCTTCGGTGTCGCGGATGAGGCATGTAATGTCGTGGTTGGAGAGGAGGGCGTTTGTGAATATCTTGGGAGGCGGGAAGCTATTCGAGGGGCCGGGGAGGTCAGCGAGGATGGATGGATGAGTGAGTTGCAATACTAATGGCCCATGCTATCTGAATGCGCGACTTACTGGAGCGCGTCGATGCCTTGGCACGAGTCAGATATTTGATCGAGGTGGGCGGCGAGGAGAGACATGACGACCGTCGAGGGAGGAGAAGTGGAATGCGCTGGAGCTGGAGGTACGAGTTATGCAGAGCAGAGAGTGGTGAAGAAGTGGACGCGCCGAGAACAACGAATTCGGGCAACCAATTTACCTGCCACTGGGTGCTGCGCTAGTACTACTACTAGCAGTACTAGTACTAGCCCATTTATGTACTAGTGCCGCGCTAGTCCTAGGGTGTTTTTCAGTGTCGCAGCACTAAGTGCCTAGCGCAGCGCTCAGTGGGGCCTACGGGTAATACCAGTGCCTAGTGCGGAGTACCTAACTTATGTATAAGTTGACCTAACGGGCATGTATGTACGAATGTTATTCGATCGTACGACTCGTATTCGTAGGTTATTCGTAGATCATCGTACGGAGTAGAGTTCTTATTAAATTCAGTATTGTTTAAGTGGCTTTGGCTTTGACACACCCACCCAGCTGTTCCTCCGACTGTGACTTGTAGCATGTCCCCACGGCCTTGATTGCCACCACCTCTCCCAGGACTTGGCCTTGCGTGCCTACCTCTGCCAACCTACTAGCATAGCAGTACCCCCTACGAAGTACTACCTCTACACCTACCTTCCGTCTATCGGCTAGCTCGGGTGCCTAATACTGTTAGTACAGGCAGGACTCTCCCCCTTTGCTACCGGCCTTGCTTATACTGACGACGTTGGATCGGCAAAGCCGCCACCTACTAACTCGTACGAAGTCCTACTCTAGTACTCACCTACTTTCCTGACCACCACCTCAAGACGACCCGCAGAAACTGCCATCTGTTCATCCACCGCTGTCACCCACTGGCTGCCATCACACTTTCTTCCTCCCTCCATCGCCCTGGGATGCAACTCCAGCTCCATGCCCTGACGGCCGGCCTTTGTGTGCGAGAGCGCTCCATCGTTTCCGTCTAGATCACCTCGCGTCCTTCCGCCTCCGACGACGGCCACTTCCCTTGCCACTCGCCGCGCCGGCCTCGGCTGACGAGCCTCGCCATCGAGCGCCCTCCTTGCCCTCGCTTCACTAAATCCTCTTCACCCGACTTGGACCCGTCGTGCCATCGATCCCTGCGACGACCCGAGCCTCCGCAGCGCAGTCGGCTGCTGACCGGCCAAGATGGTCAAGAAGATGCTGTCTCCAGGCACCTTCCCGCGACGGCCCTCGGGCTTCGTTCGATACCTCGTCATCTCCGTCCTTGTTCTCCTCGCCTTCTTTTCCTTTCAGCGCAGCTCTCGCGACATCTACTCGGGCCCCGTCGCCCTGCTACGCCCCTCGCCCGAGGCGCCCCTGAAGCCGGCTTCGCCATTGGACAAGATTGCCTCCAAACCTCATCGGCCCATACTCAACGACCAGTCTTCCGCCGACAAGCCCAAGACCCCGGCCCCAATCGGCTCCAATCAGCGTCGCCACCCCATCGACAAGTTGATATACGATGCCCAGCACACTTTTGCCGAGCTCATGTCCAAGGAGTCCAAGACGGTTGAGCAGGCTGCCGAGGCATACCGCAACCGCCGCCGCCGCCATCCTCCCCCGGGCTTCGACAAGTGGCACGAGTTTGCTCGCTCGCACAACGTCGTCGTCGTCGAGGACTTCTTTGACCAGATTTACCACGACCTCGAGCCCTTCTGGGGCATTGACCCCCTAGACATGCGCCGGCGAGTGAGCCAAGCTGAGATGACAATCAACATTCGCAAGGGCAACGCCTCGGCCGGCTCAGACTGGTTCTGGACAAAGATATGGCTCGAGATGGTCAAGGAGATTGAAGACCACCTTCCCGACATGGATATCGCTCTCAACGCAATGGACGAGCCCCGGCTGGTCGTCCCCTGGGAAGACATCAACGGGTACATGAAAAAGGCGGCCGCGACGGTCAAAACGCCCGACGCCAAGACCGTCGTGTCTTCGTTCCAGATGCTTCCGGCCCCCAAGACGGGCGAGCTGGGCGTCGAGGTTCCCAGGATAGAGTGGGAGGCCACCAGTGAGTAGCCGGACCCCCAAGTCGGCTCGGGCTATGCAAGGGCGCCTGAAGAGCTAACACATTCAAGAGCCATACTGGTCCATGGCCCGCCGCGGCTGTTCCCCAGACAGTCCTGCCCGCGAAGCCCCCATGCAGGCGTCGTTCGTCGACCCTCCTGTCATCGGCAACAAGTACGCCGCGCAACACCTCTACGAGGGCTACGTCGCCAACTACTCCAAGTCCAACGATCTGTGCCACCAGCCGGACCTGCAGGGCCTCGAAGGCATCCTAATCGAGCCCATCTCCACCAGCGTGACCAAAGTCATGTTTCCCATGTTTGGCGGCTCCAAGCTGACGGTCAACAACGAAATCCTTTTGCCCGCGCCCATGTACTGGAACGAGGAGGAGCGCTTCACCGGTGGCGGCCATCACGGCGTCGCCTGGGCCGAGAAGAGCAACACAATTGTCTGGCGCGGCGTCGCCACTGGAGGCAAGAACCGTGAGACCAACTGGAGAGGCTTCCAGCGCCACCGCTTCGTGTCCATGGGCAACGGCACCAAGGTTGAGCTGGCCGAGTCGGGCAAGGCGAGAGCGGAGAACTTTGCGCTGCCAGACGACGAGTACCATGTGAGCCCGCGAAAGGCCGGCAAGCTGGGCCAGTGGATCGGCGAGTTTTCCGACGTTGCCTTCATTGATCTCTTTTGCGACCCCCCACAGGACGGGAGCTGCAACTACACCGACTTTTACTTCAAGCCCCAGCCGGCCGTCAATATGGCCGAGCAGTTCAACTCCAAGTTCCTGCCAGACATTGACGGCAACTCGTTTTCGGGGCGCTACCTCGGGTTCCTGCGGTCGACGTCGCTGCCCATCAAGGCCAGCGTGTGGCGAGAATGGCACGACAGCCGCCTTGTGCCGTGGAAGCACTTTGTGCCCATGGACAACCGCTTCTCCGACTACTACGGCATCATGGAGTACTTTCTCGGGTACCAGGGTCGCAACGACCACGACACAGCCGCCGAGAAGATTGCCACCGAGGGCAGGGAGTGGGCGGAGCGGGTCCTCCGCAAGGAAGACATGCTGGCCTACGTCATGCGGCTGTTGCTCGAGTACGCGCGTGTCCTCGACGACCGGCGAGAGTCTATGGGATGGGTGACGGACCTCGTCAAGGATCCGGCTTCCAAGCAGTCCCGCTAAGGGTCGACGGCTTCGGCCTTGATGATCAGAGCGAGCCGGAGACTCGTGTGAAATTATGGTCTTTGGTTTGGATATCGACTGGCGGCGGCGTTTGGCGTGCAGCAACTACCCCTTTTCTTGATACCAAGCATCCATTTAGAACGGGCGAGTGTCTAGACACGACGTGTCTTTATCCTTGTGGCTGTCGTCTTGCGATATCTCAGGGGCAAAGGGGGGGTATCGACACGTTTGCCCCTGACTCTCCTGACTCCGATCGACGACGACGGTGGACAAAGTACATACTGTCGACGGCCCCGTGCTTCCTGCGCCGACAAAGTCAATATTGGTTGAGCTTGCTGCCGGCCCGACTGCTGGTCTTGGTCCTAGATGGCCCCCCAACGCGGTCGAATACACAATGCCGCACGCCCTGTGCCGCGGCCGGTTGCAAAGTCTACATGTCCCCTGCTCTCTCAGAGCAAGATGCCCATGGCGCCGGACTTGATGTCGTCGTCGCCGCCGTCCGCCTCCTCCACCACCATGCGGCCCAGCATCTGCACAAACGTCGGCCGAAAGGGCCAGTCCATCCACGCCTGCACGACCTCGGCCCACTGCTCCTCGTTCATGGCCCGCGACACCATGACCCCGTGGCCCGTCAGCGGCGAGCCCCCGCGGTCCGGGTCCGTCAAGCTGGGGCACTGCGACGCGAGGTCGCCGAAGCCGCCCCACAGGCCGTCCATGGCCTTGGGCATGGTCAAGAGCGTGTGCTGGTACCAGAAGCGCAGCATAATGTCCGACATGTCGCCCGAGCGAGAGCTCGCCGGCCCGTACTGGCGAAAGATGGGGCGCATGGCCTTGGGTTGGATGTCGAGCAGGGCCGTCGGGGCGTTGGGCAAAAAGTCGGTCGCAAACACGTTGATGGGCTCCAGGGCCCTCCTGTCCCAGAGCATGGCGGGAGGGTTCTGGCGGAATAGAATGTAGTTGTCCTTGACGCTATTGAACTCGACGCGCGTGTTCTTCTTGAGGTTGCCTATCCGCTCGTTCCACTGCGCGTCGGCGGCTTCGAACTCCGTCGGCGACGAGGCGGCGAGCCGTGAGACGTTTATAAACTGCTCGAGGTATTCCCGGTATTGGAGAGCCTCGCCCTCGACCACCTTTTCCCGCGCCAGTAGGACCTTCAGACGCTTCGAGGTGGCTTCGTTGGAGCTCCCCCGCTGCTCAGCCCGCCTGAGTTGCTCCAGCTCCCCCTTGAAAGGGCGATCCAGCGTCGGCGGGTGGACGCCAGCCAGCCTCTGTCCCATGAGCTCCGGCCGCGCTTTGCATTCTGCGTAGGCTCTGGTCATCCTTTTGCTCGGCAGTTCCAGGCCCTGGGCCGCCATTCGCTCCATGACCTTGTACTCGGACTCGGTGTTGATCCACCAGTCGCGCAGCGTGCATCGGTTCTCGGGGTCGTCTGCACCAGCAACCTCGTGGACCCATTCGCAGGACATCTCGGCCTCGAAGGCGCTGCGTTTGCGTCGGGGGAGCGAGCGCGGGATGGTCCTCTTCTTGTCCTCGTCGTTGATCCAGACGAGCATGCGGACCAGCCCGTACTTCTGGAACAGGCTCGACGTCCGAATACTCGACAAGAGCTGGTAGAGGACCATTGTGCTGACGCTCTCGAAGCCGTGAAAAGCCTTCTTGGGGAACATGGAGAGGTTGGCCGTGAGGAGGAGCGTGTCGTTGCGGGTCGGCACGTCTCTCTTGTCCCTTTCCGTCTGGCCTGGCAGATGCGTGTGCATCATTTCGAGCAGGTCCTTCCACACGATGCCTGACTTTGGCACCAGCTCAACGTTGTCCTTGTCGAGGAGATTGGCCAGGAAAGGCTTGTATAGCTCGGCGTCGAGGTCCATCAGGATGTGCTTGCGCGGCTGCAGGACGTCGTGCAGCGTCTGACTCCACAGGCCCACGCCAGGGTTCAAGTCGACGAGATCGCATCCTCGGTGCCGCTCCAGCGACGCGCCCAGATTCTTGATGATGGCGTCTGTTGAGCCTCATGGTCAGCCTCACTCCGGCTCTGGCACAGGGGCGTCTGGCGAGGCTTACCGCAGAGCTCCGAACTCACGATGTTGACTCTGCGCGTGTCCATCACGCGCGGTCCCTCGACGCTTTTGCTCTTGTGCGTGCGTGCCCAGATGTTTGTGTCGTTGAGTTTGCGCGCCACGGGGCCTTTGACGATGAGCATGGGATTTGCCATCCTTTTCGCCTTTCTTTCCTTCGTGGCCGTCAACTTTGCCTCTTTTGCCTCCTTCTTCTCTCGGGCCTCCTTTTCCTCCTCCGTCTCTAGTATCATTGCAACCGTTTTTCTTGTCCGTGCCGTCCTTCTTGCCGTCGCCTTTGTCTCTTCTTCTGCTTTGTTGATCTTAGCCGCCTTCTTTGCGGCCTCTTTGGCCTCTGCTTTTGCCATCTTCGTCCTGGCCGTCGTCCTGGCCGTCGGTCTGGCCGTCTTCTTTCTCGTCGACCTTGTCGCCTTCTTTGCCGTATTTTTCTCCTCTACCGCCATCTCCGCGCCATTCTCCGTCGACTCTGCTGGCGTCGTTACCGTCTCTTCTTCCTCTACCGCCGTAAATCTCGCCGTAAATTTCGTCGATAATTCTGCCGCGGTTTCGGTCGGTTCTTCCATCCTTGGTGCGGGCGTCTTTGCTGTCCTCTTTACCCTCTGTTTCCCCCCTGCCGTCGTGGTTTCCGCCGACGTTTCCAACGACTTTGCCGGCGACTTTGCTGTCTTATTCGGTGTCGGCGCTTCCTCTGCTGTCGCGTTTCTCGTCCTCTTTACCGTCGTCTTTGCCGTCGTCTTTGCGCGGACCTGGGCAACGAATGGCCGACAGGCCAGCCTTGCAAAGGTCGCAGGCCCATTACGGAGACTTGCCAACATGAGGCTATGGCAATTGGGCTCGAGGACCTACTTCTTCCGCAGGTGACGTCTTGGAAGATGGACCAGGCCGAAATAGTTCGACGAAATAAATATTGCCAGCCCAGACCGCCCGCAGCTGGGCTGTTACTACTACTGCATTGACACCTAACCCCATCCGGTGGGCGGTGAGACGGTTCGACCCGCTTTTTAAGGTGACGCGGAGAGTAGACCGGCGTTGCCCAAGGAAAGCAATCAGCACCCGTTGCCTTGGACATTGCCGACTTCTCATGATTCTCCAGCACTACCTAAGTAAACACGGCTACCGGCGCCTCCCCGAGGACCCAAGGCGCACACGGTAGCTCGCCCAGATGCCCAAGATGAACTCCTTAACACGCCGTCATACCACATCGTCGCAAAACCCCAGAAAACCTGCCGTCAGGCGCCCTCGCTACCAAACTCGTTTGTCCACTCAATCTGTCTCTCGACATCCCCCTTGGCCACCGTGGGATGCGAGTCCTCCAGCGCCAATTCGAAATCCTTTAGCATGACATCGGGGGCAAGTAGCTCGTCTGGGTTCACGTCGTCGTATGTCATTTCAATGTTCTGAGGATCGCCGGGCGAGCACGGTGTGAGCATCCGCTTCCCATCCATCATAACCTGCGCCGCTGTCAGTACCGAGCTGCACGAGCGTTCCAAACGCAAGCCTGTTACGAACCGGCTTGAAATGCGTCGCCTGCAGAATCTTGCGGACGGGCCGCATCAGAGCGTGCTGCACTACGTTGCTGATGTCGCTACCCGAGAAGCCATCAGACCTGCTTGCCAGGACGTGGAAATCGCCCGCTTGCAGAGCAGTGTCGGTGTCGCCAATGGCGAGCTTGAACATTCTCGCCCGGCCGTTGACGTCTGGGAGCCCAATGTGAACTCGGCGTTGAAGTCGTCGGCGGATGGCGGCATCAAGTTGCCAGGGGATGTTTGTTGCCCCGAGCACGAGGATGCCCTTGCTGTCGTTGCCGACGCCGTCCATCTGGACCAAAATCTCCGTCTTGATACGGCGAGAGGCTTCCGACTCGCCTTCGCCTCGAGGGCCGCAGAGGGCGTCGATTTCGTCAATAAAAATGACTGAAGGCTTGTTCTCTCTAGCCATTTTGAATAGTAGCTTGACGAGCCTGGAAAGAATTGCAGTATTCAGCAGCGAGTCCCGGGAACCTGAACCCTTAGCGAACGGCTTACTTTTCGCTTTCACCCATCCATTTGCTCACCAAGTCGGAACTGCTGATGCTGAAAAAGGTGCTGTTCGCCTCTGTCGCCACAGCCTTTGCGAGGTAGCTTTTACCAGTTCCTGGCGGACCATAGAGCAGGATGCCCTTCCAGGCCTGTCTCTTGCCTTGAAAAAGGTTTGGAAACTTTATAGGCAGCACCACAGCCTCTTTGAGAGTCTCCTTGGCGCCCTCGAGCCCCGCGATATCCTCCCACCGGACGTTTGGCCGCTCCTGCAATATGGCGCCCTCGAGCGCGTTTCGGAGCTTCTTGCTGTCGTCGTCCTCGGCGGCGCCCCTGCCCTTGCCCGCGCTGGAGCCATTGACTCCCACCAGGGCCTTGCCGCCGTTTGCGTTGTTGTCGACCTGGGATTGAAGAAACTGCTTGAGCTTCTCGGCGCGATCGAGGTAGGTGACCATCTTTTCCTGCATGGTCGCCTTGAGCGCCTTGTTCTTTTCCCACTTGAGCGCCTTTACCCAGAGCTCCATGGAAGACATGTAGAGATCAAAGGCCCTTTGATACTCCTGTTTGTGGTCCGCGGCGATGGCCTTTTGGACCTCGGCGATGGCCCGGTCGCGAAAGTTGGTCGACATGTCGAAGGCTGCCCGCCTGGCTCAGCGGTCTCGGTAGGCGGATGAGTGCCTGGCGGTGAAAGACACGACTCGCAGGTCAAGGAGTCGAGCAGAGGATTGGCCGGGGCGGAGAGGGTAAAGAGTCGAATGCCGAACGTCAGCTGGGGTTGGGTATGTACCTAGGTACTTTGGAGGCGCGTACCTACCCTTGTACCGGGGAGTTGCCCTTATCGGTTTGATAGCCCCGGGAGACAGTGGGGCGTCTTCTCATGTCAAGCCTTGTCGGCCGCCGACATGGACGAGAAGCAAACGACGACGCGCCAACCCCAGCCGTGAAGCGAATCCAACCAAAAGGAGCTCTTGGTCTTCGAGTGCCTCGGTGCAACCATGGCTGAGGCCCAAGCTCTCCTCCAGTCTCTCTCCGAGGACTACCAGAAACTTCAGCAAGGTGACGGCAACTCGTTTGGCTGACAACCGCTCTCCTTGTCGCTAAACATGACCGCCCAGACCTGCAGAATCATGTGGCGGCGAGGCAGAAGCTAGAGGGCCAGAAGCAGGAAAATCTCGGCGTTCAACAGGTAAACCAAGACCAGTCCCAGCGTGCGCCAGGGTCGACTAACTTGGCGGGAAGGAGTTTGACAAATTGGGCGACGGCGAGACCATCTACAAGCTCGTGGGACCGGTCCTACTCAAGCAAGACAAGATCGAAGCGGAAAGCACTGTCAAAGGCAGGCTTGACTTTATTGGCGCCGAGGTGTTGGTGAGCCAAATCCTTGGTGCTGGATCTGATGGGCTGACAGGCTGTTGCAGCTCGAGACTGGAGACGCAAGTCACAGAGACGCAGGAGAAGCTTGAAAATAAAAAGGCAGAGATTATTCAAGTACAGGCAAGCGCGCAAGGGGCGGGAGTTGGCCAAGGCAACCAGCCGACTCAATGAATTCGGCTGAGAACCGGATTGAGGGCTGTAACCCACAACGACCAGGCGCTCGGACAGGTCTCTTCCTATGCGCCCATGGCGTGGAAAAGAAGAGACAGCCTCGCCAGTGCTTGTTTGCGACGCTTGCGAGTCTTTTGCATTTTGCGTAGAAATATCCCGCTCCTGGACAGAGAATGATCGGGCCAAGCAGGCCTGGGGGGGGGGTGGTCGAGAGGCCGCACAGCTGCGAAGATGACAGGGAGGATCTCAAGCGACCGCACATGGAAAAATAGAGAAGGGCACTGTTACATACAATGGAAAGTTTCCCAGGTTCGTGATTTCATGACCAGGTTGTCGCGGCAGCCGACCTCTATTCCGATTTACGGGTGCCCCTCTATTGGCATCCATCACCTTAACAGCTGTTACCGGTACCTAGGTATTCGTAGTACTTCGTACTAGACGTCACCCCTCCCACCACCATAGAACGAATAACCAATTCTAGAACGCGTCACGGTCTCCGGAAGCATTTCCTCCTCCCATCAACCGTCTACCAACCTTTGACCGCGGCGGCCAGCGGCACTCGCAGCGACCGCCATGGGAGTACGACTACTGGTCACCTCAGCATCATCTTCGCCTTGTCCATTCTATTATGCCCCGGGCCATCGTGGGCGCGGGCTGGCGTTGTCGCGCTGCTAACATTGCCAACCCAATCCCCAGTTAACGTCGTCGTCGCAGAGGAAGATGGAGCCTCGCTCATCTTCGCGGCCGCAATCGGTCAGCGCCCTGACTGCTCAGGCAGAAAACTTTAGATTCAACACAAACATTCCCTTCAAGCACTGGACCAGAGCCGCCGAAACCCTTCAGCAAGAGGTACGACCAAACTGGCCCTCGTCCCGCGTGTAGTCTTGCGTGTCGTCTTGAGCTGACACTCGTACTAGGCCTCGTTTGCCCGCGCCGATGGCGACTATGCACGATCATACATAATGCTGTACCGCCATTCCGACTTGGTCCTCAAATGCCTGCCCTCGCACCCGCAGTTCAAGGACCCGGAGAGTCGTAGGGCATTCCGACCCCTGTCGAAACGCATCGACGGCGTCCTCGGCGACCTGGAGCGCATCAAGCCGGTGCTGGAACAAGATTATGCAGAGTGGGCACACATATCGTCGGCAGCCACGCACGCTGCGCGTCCACCCCCGGCTGCTCTCTCGAGCTATGCAGACTTTGCCGCTCGCGACCCCAGCCTCGGTGGCTCTGCACAAGTGCTCGACGCCTCGGAACATCAGGAGCTGGCTGTCGACTTGGCCCAGCAGGAGCTTGCCCGCAGAGACAAAGCCAGACGGGCGTCTAGGATGGGGCGCAGCTCCGACTATCCCGCTTACATGGCGCCCGAAAATGGCGAGACGACTTCCTACGACGACACATCCCAAATCACCGAGGAACATGCTCTGCAGAGGCAGATGGAGGCGGCTAGGAGAAGCATGAGTCTAGATTGGCAGACGGAGAGCGATCAAGGGAGATTCCGCGACCAAGGCTCAGCTCACACAGTGACCCCGTCCCGGTACAATTATCCCTCGATAACCAAGTCTAGGCCGCTTGAGCTCGATGATTCCCAGCATCAGCGGCGCCAGTCGCCGGTGGCTGGGCCGAGCCGACCACCAAAGGAGCGCCTGCCCTCGTCGGGTATTCCGGACTTGAAAGATGGCTCTGTTCGTTGTTCCAATTCAAGCCACCAGGGGCCCGCCGTTCCGTGCAAAGGGTGCTGGGATGAAGAATCCCTTTTTATTCCCTCCAGTCCCTCTGCAGCCACTGACCAGCCTCCTCGACCGCCAAAGGGGCCCTTGGATGGACCGCCTCTCCCAAAGAAGGAGCGGCTCGCTTTCAAGCCTGGAGCGTATCTCGAAAACGGCGATCCTATCCGGCCTGTTTTCCTCCCCAGCAAGCTTCGGTCTGCGTTTCTCGAGATTGCTTCCAAGAACACGCGAGCCGGGTTGGAAATGTGCGGGATCCTCTGCGGGACACCGGTCAACAACGCCCTATTCGTGCGCTGTCTCCTCATTCCCGACCAAAAGTGCACCCCGGACACGTGCGAGACGGAGAACGAAGGCGCCATGTTTGACTACTGCGCGAGTGAAGATTTGCTGGTTCTGGGATGGATTCACACGCACCCGACGCAGACATGCTTTATGAGTTCTCGCGATCTTCATACGCAGGCGGGATATCAGGTCATGATGCCGGAGAGCATCGCCATCGTCTGTGCTCCAAAATTCAAGCCAGAGTAAGTCCTTACTCTACCCTCGTTGGCGTGATTTGGCACAATCGCTGACCCATGACAGTTATGGCATATTTCGACTCACCCATCCGCCCGGGCTGGACCACATCCTAGATTGCAAACATCAGGATACCTTTCATCAGCACTCGATCGGCAACATCTATCGCGACACGGAGCAGCCACATGGGCACGTCTACGGAAGCGATAAAATGCCGTTTTACGTGCATGACTTGCGAACGAAGTAGTGGCTTCGGAGAGAAGGCCTTGACAAGCAAGTCCCAAGATACTTCCCTGGGACCTGGCAAACTACCTAGGTGCCTGGCACCCCGGCCGTATATGATGGCCTTGAGCTATTGCTGTCTTGAGTCTTGAGAACAACGGAACAAGTTGGGAAGCTGGGTGCGTGACGCGCGGCGGACGATGGATCTTGGCAATGCCAAACGCCTTCTCAGCCGTCAGCCCCAGAGCTTGGCGATGAGCCATGGGAGGGGCTACGGCTTAAGAAGGGAGGCAATTGGCGGAAACGAAGGGGGGTGGGGGCTATAGAGGCCAGTTAAGGCCAGGGGAGGCGACTCCACCGGCCTCGACGCTCGTGTTCAATGTCCAGCCATTTCAATTGTCTAGCCAAGAAAGAGCTTTGTGCACTCGTGATGCAACCTCGCATTGCCTGGCAGCCGACTTGGTGCGAGGGCCGCTGGAAGTGTTGAGAGCTACCAATGCAAAGCTGCTCTCTGCACCGCTGAAAAGGTTGATGTGAATCGACATCGACACCGTCTACTTCGTATTCGTACTTCGTACTTAATAATGAGCGGTTGATGGACCGCGGTGGTGATGGGGGGTTTCTGTGCCGTTGATAGTGCTGCTGAGACGCGTGGCTTGCTGCATGTCTCACGGATGGGCAGGGCGTGGCTCGACAAGTTGAGACGCCGAGTCGAATGTCTGACCAATGCAAGTGCTCTTACTCGCAGCAGAGACATGACATGTGAAGCTAGCAGTTGCTCCGTCGCATCGAGACTTTAGCTCTTGGGCGGGGCGATGACACTCTCTGAGAGGCTGCATGTCCTTATCGTTGCCGCTGGCATTACACTACTCCGTAGGTACGCAGTACTCCATACGAGTTACATACATGACATGGCGATGGCTACCGTGAAGCTTGGACGACTGATGGGTCATTTTTGCATGCAAACATTGTTATCCTTGTGCAACAGTATGTAAGAAGGGAAAGGACTCAATAGGTTCAGAGGAGGCAAACACAGAGTTGTCGTCTCGAGCACGGAGCGAGCCACCAGTAAAGGCATGATTCAGCACGGATATTCGTAGAACTACCTAGTCGAGGGGCTGTTGTCACTGGATGTGCATAGTTACGTACCTATAACTCGTAACTCGTACGGAGTGATCCGTGAATATACTAACCATGGGCTGAAGCGGGGCACGGCAACTGTGCTCTTTGATGGGCCAATCGGGCTGAGGGGCCCGGCAACCGTGCCTCTCCATAGGCCTCTAACTCGGACTAGCACAAACAAGGCCGCTTGGAGAATGCATGATGCATGCATGTGCACACCCGCGTACGAAGTACTATTCGTACATACGAAGTACGAGTTACGAGTTTTTTGCCGCGGTTATAAAGACGGGCCCATGGCGGCCCGCGCGAGGAGAATGCCCTTGCGAAGCCGCGATGCTTCTCCAGCCCAGCTCGACGTGATACTACAATCCACGCGCCACAGTCACAGGCAGCTTGAAAGAACAAGACACCATGTCGCCAGGAGAAGAGCGCAGGGCCGAGGCAGCTCGCAACGGGGCTCGCAACGCTCACAACGGGGCTCGCAACGGGGCTCAGAATGACAACGGCATCGTGCAGACAAACGGCGCCCGGGTCAATGGCCACCGACACAGCTCGTCGGGCGTCAACAAGGATGGCAAGCCGCCCACGGCGTCGCGCAAGCCCGCAATGGGCGAGACTTGGGCTCTCTCGCACTATCGCCAGGCATCGCGCCGGCCGCTCCCGACGGAGATGGGGGATGGTTCCTACCGGGCCCTGTTGAAGCGGCCGACTCTGGTGCAGGATCTTCGCAGCATCGGATGGAGAGGTACGTACAGACATGGAGGCGTGTGGTGGCTCGGCTTGGCCAGGCAGCTAACATGACGAGGCAGACCTCGTGACTCTCAAGGATCTCGTCAAGGCAAAGCTCAAGGGCGAGACGCAAGCCGACGACAAAACCATGGTCATGGAAAGGACCATTCAGCTGGTGGCCACGATGCCGAACCGCTCGACAAGGCAAGAGGTTCTCACAAACGTCCTCATCGAGCAGCTATGGAGCTCGCTCGACCACCCGCCACTGCTGTACATGGGCGACGAGTTTCGCTACCGTCAGCCCGATGGCTCAAACAACGTACGGCCTTGCCATGCTCGCTTGCTTGGCTGTTGCTAATCGGCCCCTTAGAACCCCCTGATGCCGAGGCTGGGCGCTGCCGGCACGCCGTACTCGCGCACAGTCAAGCCCGGAAAGGCAAACCTGGGCGCCCTGCCGGACCCCGAGACCGTCTACGAGGCCGTCATGGCGCGGGATGGCTTCAAGCGGAACCCGAACAACGTGTCGAGCATTTTGTGGTACTGGGCCACCATTATTATCCACGGTGAGTTTATCCTTTATCACTAAAGAGCTTTATACTGTGACGGCGGCTGACGAGACGCAGACCTCTTCTCCACCAACATAAAGGACGGGAACCAAAACGACTCTTCGTCCTACCTCGATCTATCCCCCCTCTACGGCAGCTCCAAGGAGGCCGTCGACTCGATCCGCACCTTCAAGGACGGCATGATGAAGCCTGACACGTTTGCCGACAAGCGGCTCATTGGCAACCCGCCTGGCGTGTGCATCATCCTCGTCATGCTTAACCGCTTCCACAACCACGTCGCCGGAAACCTCGCAGCCATCAACGAGCACAACAGGTTCCCCAGGCCAGCGCCGGGTCTAGGCGGCGAGGCCGAGGCCGAGGCGGCGGCGTGGCGAAAGCACGACGAGGACCTCTTCCAGACGGCGCGGCTCATCACATCGGGCCTATACATCAACATCACGCTCGTCGACTACGTTAGGAACATCATCAACCTGAACCGCGTCGACACGACATGGACGCTGGATCCGCGGCAGGAGATGGGCGTGGCCACGGGCACGGCCAAGGGGGCCGAGAGCGGCGTCGGAAACGTCGTGTCGGCCGAGTTTAACCTGTGCTACCGCTGGCACTCGTGCATCTCGGAGATGGACGAGGCGTGGATCGAGGACTTTTATAAGCAGCTGCTAGGCGACGACTACGGCGAAATGAACCTGCAGGCGCTCATGGGGGGCTTGAAGAAGTTTGTCATGTCTATCCCCCCTAACCCGGCCCACCGGACCTTTGGCGGCTTTAGTCGCGGGCCTGACGGACGTTTTAACGACGACGACCTAGCCGGCTGCATAGCCACGGCCATTGAGCAGCCCGGCGGAGCGTTTGGGGCGCGCAACGTGCCGCGTATTATGAAGCCCGTCGAGCTGCTAGGCATCGTACGCGGGCGGAAATGGAACCTGGCCGGGCTTAACGAATTCCGCAAGCACTTTGGCCTCAAGGCCTACGCCACCTTTGAGGATATAAACTCGGACCCGGCCGTGGCCGAGTCGCTACGCAACCTATACCAGCACCCGGATAACGTGGAGCTATATCCGGGCATCGTGGCCGAGGAGGGCAAGACGCCTATGGTACCGGGCGTCGGCATCGCCCCGACTTACACCATCTCGCGCGTCGTCCTTTCCGACGCCGTATCGCTAGTCCGCGGCGACCGCCACTATACGACCGACTACCATCCGGGCTATCTAACGCAATGGGGATATAATGAGGCCAACTACGACTTAGGCATTAACAACGGCTGCGTCTTCTATAAGCTCTTTATCCGCGCCTTTCCTAACCACTTTAAGCAGGACTCGGTCTACGCCCACTACCCTATGGTGGTGCCGTTAGAGAACCGCAAGATTCTCGCCAACATAGGCCGCCTACAGCGCTTTAGCTTCGAGCGGCCGCGCTTCGTGGCCCCCTTCGTCACCGTCTCGTCGCTGGCCGGCATCACGCACATCCTCGGCACCCCCGAGAGATATCCCGTCAACTGGAAGGAGGGCCTCGACCAGCTCATGGGCCACGGTGGCCGCGGCAGCGCCCAGGGCCACGACCGGAAGCACCTGGACGCGCTCGTCTACCGGGACGCGTGGAAGCCCTCCATCAAGGCCTTTTACGCCATGATTGCCCAGAGGCTGCTCGAGGAAAAGTCGCGCAGGATTGCCGGCAAGACGCAGTGCGACGTGGTGCGCGACGTGGGCAACCTCGCGCACACGCACTTTGTCGCGCGAATGTTCAACCTGCCTCTCAAGTCGTCGGAGAACCCCAAGGGCGTCTTTTCCGAGCAGGAGCTGTACGCGGCGCTGACGACGCTGTTCATGACCGTCTTCCACGACCTCGACCCTGTCAAGTCGTTCCCGCTCCGGCAAAAGGCCAAGGAGCTGGCCTCGCAGCTGGGGGGCATCGTCGAGACCAACGTCAAGATCAGCACCATGCTCGGCACCACCGGCCTGTTTACCGGCAGGCCCAAGGACAAGACGCTGTCGGCCTATGGAGTCAACCTCATCAAGGGGCTGTCCAAGGCAGGGCTCAAGCCGCACGACATTGCGTGGGCACAGATTCTCCCAACCGCCGGTGCTTTGGTGCCCAGCGAGGCTCAGCTGGTCAGTAGTATCCAACTCTCCAAGATTCAACTCCAAGGCTTGCGGGGCCCGAGGGACGAGTAACTGACGCGCTCATCAAACAGTTTGCCCAAGCCGTCGACTTTTATCTGTCCCCCCAAGGAGAGCCGCACATTGACGAAATCTATCGCCTCGCCTCTCAAGGATCGAGCGACGATGCCGACGCCTTGCTGCTCGGATACGCCCTCGAGGGCGTCCGTCTGTCTGGCCCCCCCGGCTTCGTTCGCAAGGCCTCCGAGGCCGACTCGTTCGCCGAGGAGGACGGGCGCCAAGTCGAGATTGGAGCGGGCGACCGCGTCTTCGTCTCGTTTGACTCTGCCGCCCGCGACAAAATACACTTTCCGAGCCCAGAGACGGTCAACCCGCGACGGCCCATTGACTCGTACGTCCACTACGGCGCCGAGCCGCTCACGAGCCTCGGCAAGGACGTCAGCCAGATTGGACTGGTCGAGCTGTTTAGGGCCTTGTTCCGGAAGAAGGGCCTGAGGAGAGTCCCCGGACCGCAGGGCACGTTGAAGAAGGTGCCCGGGCCGGGGGGATATGGGACGTTTTTGACGGAGGATTGGGGGGACTTTTGGCCGTTTCCCACGTCAATGAAGGTCATGTGGGACGATTGAGAAGGCTCTCGAATGGACTCTGTCGGATGTAGGTTGTCGACAAGGGGTGCTACATGTTGTAATGAGTCGTTGCCAACATGAAGCACGTCTACGTATTCAGGGAAACTTTGGTACGCTTCGGGTCGAGATGAGTTACGTAGATGTTGACCTTTCTCTGTCATGTACATGTAGTCCATGTATGTTGCCACTCAGTACACTGCGGAGAGAAGATGCCCGCTCCATGGATACGGCCAACTATACGAGGGCTTCACACAAAGTCGATGCGGACATGTATCCTGCTTTGCTTCCAATAGTGACATGGTCCAGCCAGAGCCCGAATCATGGCTCAGCTCTTGCAGATCTCCTTGATCGCCTTTAGTACCGTGCCTAAGGGCCGTCGGTTAGCATGCCGCGACATTTGTCGACTCTAGCTCATCTGGAGCGACGCCATCTTACCAGTCTTGGCACCACACTCTTTTATGACGCATGAGGTCGCGTCGCTGCGAATCAATTCCATGTTTTTGGGCGCGCAGAGGCAATTCACATCCGTTGGCTCGCAAGAGGTCATCTTCTTGACGGACGCCGTGAGGCAAGGCATGGCGCAGGAGGGCATGCCCGCGAGGCTCTGCGCCTGGACGGCGGCGGCAAAGACGGGGGCGGCGAGAGAGAACTTCATGACACAGTCGCTGGGCGAGGGCGCAACTTGAGGCGTCGATTGGAAGCCATGTTGGAAGCCATGTACGTTAAATACTGACTGACGTTGCCTGATTCCCAACCAAAAGTAGAGGCACCTGTGTTGGGGATTGTGACATGTGTTGGGAATTGTGATGCATGAGAGAGAGCTGGTGATGAAGAAGTTGGCCCTAATGATCACCCCGCATTGATGCCGGCTGACTGATAGAGAGGGTAAGAGGGCTAGGGCTAGCCCCTCAACACATCGGAAAGGGGTAAAAAAAGATCTGACGCATTGTTCCGAACTGCCCTCTCAGGGACGCCCGATACAAACAATGACGTTCTCTTCAGCCATTGATTCAGGCATCCAGGTATCATAACCACCAAAACTCCACGTCCATGCCCCGGAGAAACAAGATGAAACAAAGACGCAGCCCAATACCTGCTCAGAGTCGCATCGAAACGCCCTTGTTGGCCCAAAAATCACACCTCCTGTTCAGGGCATCGCCAAACGGCTCCATCTCGGCCTCGCCTCCAGTCTTGAAGACGAGCCGCGCCTGGGCGCCTCTGGACCACGGCCTCCACGTGGCAGTCTGGGAGTTCCTCGGTCCGCCATTGTTCGGATCGTAGGTCCGGATAAAGTTGGTCCAGTATCGCTGCATGACGGGTGATGCCCCCTCGTTCTTGCCTCCCTTCCTGTAGCTCTCTGGCGGCTTGGGCGAGTACTCGGCCCCCCAAAGCGCGTTGAGCTCGACCGTGTGCGGCACGCCGAGGCCCTGCATCACCTGCTCGGGGTCCTCGACGTTCCACCGATAGGCGAAGGAGTTGTTGACGCCGGCACCGACCAGTGCCGCGGTGAAGGCGCGGGCCGGGCACATGTATCGCGCCTCGCCGTAGACGTTGCTGACCTGCCTCCAGTAGCAGCCCTTGGCCGGACACGTCGTGTTTGGGTTCGGATAAAGCTCGTTGATCTCGCCCAGCTGGTCCAGGCTCATAAAGGGGTACTGGTCCAAGAGGTACTGGTTGCTCTCGGCCAGCGTCGACGTGTTCTTGGGGGTGAACTGGGTGCCCCCATTACTGTCGTCTCCAAACATGGACGGCATCCTGGCAAACTTGCCCTGCTCCAGGAGCCGATAGGTGTAGTCGGGCACCAGCTCGCCGTCGATGACGGGCACGTACATGTAGTTGGGCGCCGAGCCGCCGCCGGGAAGCGGCATGTTCGTGTTTTGCGCCTGCATCTCGGCCGCCGTCTTGTTCCGCAGACAGGCGAGACTGTCGCCGCCGACGCAGCCGAGGCGCGCGGCCAGGTGGCGATATTGATAGCCGGACTCGGAAATCGTGAGCATGGTGGCAAACGAGGGCGATTCGGCAATGGCGCCGTGGAACAGCTTCCGGCCCGTCCCGTTGTTGGCCGTCATGTGCAAGACGACGCTGGCCGCACCGGCGCTGGAGCCGCCGAGCACGACGTGCTTGGGGTCGCCTCCGAACTTGGAGATGTGCTTCTGCACCCAGTCCATGACCTTGAGCTGGTCTCGGAGCCCGTTGTTGGCCGACATGTGCTTGCCGTCGCTGAGAAAGCCGTAGGGTCCGACGCGATAGTTGAAGCTGACGACGACCATGTTGAAGTCGCTCGCCTTGATGAGCCCCGAGGCGTTGATGCGGGGGTTGGAGTTTGTGTTGAAGCCGCCTCCCTGGATATAGAGAAACACGGGCAGCTTCGAGCTGGCCGTGGCCTTTGTGGGTGCCTGCACGTCCAGGAACAGGCAGTCTTCCGACGTCTTGTTGCTCTTTGGGTCTTCCGCCGTGGCCAGACAATGTTTGCCGTGCTGCCAACGTTGTCAGTGAGCGAACAGGGTCATAAAGCTACGTCGGTCTCGTGCTCGGCTTACCTTGTCTGCCTCTTGCACCTCGGCCGTCCGAGGAGGATCCCGGGGCGGCATGAACCTCAAGCTGCCCACCGGGGGCGCTGCGAAGCGAATGCCGAGCCACTGACTGATGCCGTTCTCCAGCGAGACGCCTCTGTATTTGCTGTACGACAGGTCGACTGTCGAGTTGACGGCGGCCGCGGTGGGCAGCAGCAACGCCGCGGCGGCGAGGGAAGCGCTTTGAAGCTTCATGGCTGCGTGGGCTGGCGCTTCGACTGTAAGTGCGAAACAGGGAGAAGGATAAGATATACAGAGGCACAAGGTCTCGCAAAAGAAACAAGAAAGGCCGTGTCCGCCATGGTATTTATTCCCATCAGACGTCAGCCTTGACACCGGCGTCTCCGCGCCGAGGACCCCCGCGATTTGTGAGCCGCGGTGCAGGAGGGCCCTGCGCCATGACGACCTTGTACACGAGGACATGCATGGGAGAGATTAGGATGTGAGAGAACAAAGAAATTTGACAGTGGGCTGGCGGGAGAGCGGCAAATCATGTCACCGGCGGCGGCGCCGACTCGTAGCTCCGGACAGGCCCGGCTGGTGTGGGTCGGCTCCACTTTGCCGTCCGGCGCCGGCTTGAAATCCCGGTGTCTATTACATATACATGGTGACAGACTGCCTTTGACGCTAGCTTTGAATGACAGGCGAGGCCATTGTCGGTCAGCAGCATGAACAAACGGCTTCTGGCTCACGGCGGTGCTTGCTGTTACAAACATGAAGCATGCGGACCGAGACCGAAGCCACTATTACTAGTCTGATGCCGCGGCTCTCTCCTTGTCTTTTGTTTCCCAAATTTGATCCAGGCGGAAGTGGCAGTCGTGTCTTGGGAACACACGGTTGATCCAGGACAGCCGTGTCTTTGGAACACACAGTTGACACGGCTCTCGTTCGGCACGTGGCAGACGATGCATGAGATGCAAAGAAGATGGCTTGGAATACTAGTAATTGGAAACCTTGATGGATATGACTTTACTAATACTAATACTACCGCCTATCAGACGAAGTTTATTTGACTCTAGCGTTTGCCTCGTCACGGCCGGCCCTTGAAGCGCCGCACACTCCATGAACCATGAAAGGGTCCAGCTAGGATGTAAAGGGAATGGTGACACGCGAGCACATGCTTTCTATTTAAGAAGAAAAACACAAAGAGGAGCAAAGGCCGTGAGCTAGCAGTTGCCCCTTACAGACAGACCAACCCCCTTTGCGGGGAAGCATCTCGATCGAAAAGCCACGAAATTTGCCAAATCTAGCCTGAATGCTTACTCCGAAGAGGGCCTAGCAGAGGGCCTAGCAGAGTTTGGGGTCAGGCTAAGCCAGTACGTAGCCGGCATTAGAGGGCTCCCTCAGAGTTAGTAACAGCTCTGTCATGTCGTACTTGTTCTCCTGTTCAGCAATGCTCCTCGGCCGCAGCAAGGGCCCTTTCCACGATTCTCTCCAAGGCACCCGACTCCTCGATGCCGACGCTTATGCGCACGAGATGCTCGAAAACGCCGTACTTGGCAGCCCATTCGAGCTCCGAATAGTGCGCGAGCAAGGTATATGGGCAGCAGAGGGTAAAATTCGTACCGAGGCTCGGGCCCTTGGCCACATCCAGGGCGTCGTGAAAGGCAATGGCGGCGGCGGGCTTCACAAAGCGGATCGACAGCAGGTATCCATACTCGCCTCCGGCTCGCTTATACCGGTCGTACAGGTGCTGCGTCGGGCTGCCCTTTGGGTAAAACACAGTCTCGACGGCCCGATGGCCCCGTAAGCGCTCGACGAGGCGCTCTGCGTTCTGGCTCGCTGAAAGGACACGGCTCGTGAAATCCGCGCTGTTCCTGTCCATGACGACGACATCAGGGGGGAAGTATGTGTCCAGATGGGCATCGGAAAAGGCCGAGCGCAGCTTCTCGTGATGGCTCGACCGAGGGCTCAGCACCGCACTGCCGCCCATGACATTGCAGGCTCCGCTGAACATCTTGGTCAGGCTCGTGCAGACGACATGGCACAATGGCGCCAGGTTCAGGTTGACCGAGGTTCCAATGGTGTCGTCGACAACGACGAGGAAGCCGTGCCTCTTGGACAAGGCGTCCAGGCGATGGAGGTCCAAGGAGCCGAGCAGGGGGTTTCCGGGAAACTCTGTGTAGAGGGCGTCGTAGTGCACGCCAGACTCTAGGTCTTTCTCGAGCGCATCCATGTCCGAGGACGAGGCGTGGCCGTACAGCACGCAGTGGAAGCCATGGACTTTGCTGAGGACCTTGAAGGTGTCGACGTACAGGAAGCTATGGAACAAGAGTCAGTCTGGCTCAGAGTCTGTCTAGGGGTCGAGAGTCTGTCTAGGGGTTGAGGCTTACCCGAACACGGCGACTCGATAGTCTCCCGACGCACGAGTCCCGAGGCTTCGCAAGGCCAGGGCCGTGTGGGCAACGGCGGACATGCCGGTGGGATAGAGGTAGACGTCGCCAACAGCCACATTGTTGGGCGCGGTGGAATAAAGGCCGGCGATGCGCTGACGGAGAGAAAGGGTTGCGCGGCGCGCCTCTTGCAAGGGCAGTTCAGTGACTGCAGTGACTCCATCAGTGACTCCGGCAGTGACCCCGGCAGTGACCCCGGCAGTGACTCCGGCAGTGACTCCGGCAGTGACTCCGGCAGTGACTCCGGCAGTGACTCCGGCAGTGACTCCCCCCCCCCGTTGAAGGAATGACGCCTTGCTCAACCAAAAGGCGGCGAACCGACTGGAGATGCCGAAGCCGGTGTGCTGCCAAAACGCTCTGGCTTCGGACCCCAACTGTTCGGGATACACGACGACAAAGACATGTTGGCCAGGGATCGGAGAGCAGGTGGCCGTCACACTGTCGGTTGGCGTTGCCCGGCCGTCGAGACTGACGTGAATAATGGCCACGGCATCCTCCTTTTCCAAACATCGTCGGCCATCCTCTCTTTCCAGATATCGTCGGCAATCCTCGGCCATTCTCTGGCTCGGAAACAGCATCGCCGCCTGACCAGAGGCCGACTCCAGCCCCCGACGGGGAGAATCCGCCGCGATCCAGGCGACCAAGGCGTCTGCCAGGTGCCGGACGACATGGGGCACGTAGAACCTGGGATAGCCAGCCTGGAGCCGTGACAGCACGGCTGGGTCTCGGCTTGCCCAGCCCAGCGTGTCGCTCCATTTGGGGAGCGAGACGCTGACGGCCTTGGAGAGTCAGCGCGCAACATGAGGGTAGACGGGCTCGTGCTTACATGGTCGTCTCCTGGCGGGAGAGGCTCTCCCAAGTTGGCGCCCATGAGGTCAGGTGGCGTGGGTGGCGTGAGTTGGGAGGGTTGGGAGGAAAGGGAAAGGAAAAGGGAGGAAAAGAAAAAGGGAGGAAAAGAACATGTTTGCCACGTCAATGAGGGGATCAAAGGACATTTAGACTGTTCCGAGGCGACAGTACAAGCCCAGACTCCACACGTCAGCTTCATGTACTGAGTGTATGTACTGCTGTCGTACTGTGAGCAAGACGTATCATGCAACGTAACATGAGAGACGACCAAGTTTCCGTTACTTGGTCGTCTCTTGGGCCTGAATATCCACTCGTGGCCCTATAAAGTTCTTCCGCCCATCCACGATCCACTGCAAGACCGAGACCATGACCATGATTGCAAACGCCACTATGCAGTAGTCTACTCGTTGCTGCTCAGCATCCGGCATGCCATGAAGCGTGGAGTCGACCTACTCATGTTGGTGCCCGTGACGGGCCGTGTCGGGGGAAAGAGAAACAGGACCGTGGTGAGAGAGATGTATGACAGGCCGATGCCATCTGCCAGGCACCCGAACCAGCCCGGCAGCCGCCAGCTTCTCCGTGGAAGAGTATTTCGGCCTCGCAGGCAGTTGACGGCCATGGGCATGGCGTACGAGAGGTCCAGGGCCACGACCGAGGCCGATATGATGGCGTTGAATGCACTATTGCGTGGGTATTAACAAGGCGTCCATGTTGCGCGGATATTACGCACCTCGTTGATCCCAAAAAGACAAATCCAAACAGCACCACCATGGCCGAGGAGAGCATCAATGCGTTGAGCGGGAGGCCAAGTCGCGGGTGAATCTTGGCCAGAAACGAGGAAGCTGGCAAACCACCGTCTCTGCCACTCCAAGTCAGCTTCAAGATGCCACATCAGCATCAGAGAAAGCAGATGGCGTACCGGGCAAATGCAAAAATCATGCGGCTGCTGGTTGTCATGACGCTCAGAGTGGCAAAGACGAGACAAACAAGCGGCAACCTCGACAGTCAGCTTTCAGCAACTGGAGCAAGACTGGCACCACTTACATGAGCAGGCAAACGGCGCCGGCACGGCTCTTTGTCGCGTGGTAGAGTATCTGCAGAAGCGGACCTGCGCTGGATTCGATGACGGGGCTGATGTTGCCGGCGACAAACAGCAGCACGATGAGGAAGATTGCACCGGTGCATGTCCCGATGCCCACGCAAAAGACCATGATCTTTGGTCCTTGCGCGGAAGCGTGCGGTATCTCTGAAGCAGTTTCCGTGAGCCCGAGACTGAGTACTCGCCCCCTTTTACGTCGTACCTTCAATCATGTGTGCCACGGCATCCTAACAACGTGTTAGCTGCTTTTGGTCCCGAGTGGAAAGACTTTCTGGTCGAGTGCAAAGACTTCTGGTCGAGTGCAAAGACTTACAAAAGCAGTGACGCCGAGGCCCCCTTGAAGAAGCTAAAGATATATTAACCATTGGTCGCCTTGGTTGATATGTGCTCAGCTCACCCCGAGGAGCCACGCGACACCATCAGGCCCTAAACCAGTAAGCCCATTGGAGAAACACGAATCCGTTACAGAGATAAACGCCTACATCCTGTTTGGTTGATAAAGTCGCCAAAGACAAAGGATGCCGAGTTGTAGTTTGGAGAGGCGCAGGCAAGCACCGTGACGCAAACAAGGACGAAGCCGCATATCGACCACGCAAAGGCGCCTTTGTAAACCAAGGGCAGTGACGAGTTCAGCAGGGCGTTGACGGCAAACGAAAACAGCGTCAACCCAATGTATATCAGGAACTGATGCCAGCGTTGCGGCTCATAGCCCTGGCCCTTGTGAGCTGAGCGACGGAGCAAAGCACCTTGACGCGTGCGACCTACCGCGTGTAGCAGCGAGATGGTGCCCACAATGAGCTGACTAGACAGCAGCGCATTCGTGGCAACGAGAGCAATCTAAAGGGAACGTCAGAGGCAAGCCATCCCGAGGAACGAGCATCGGCGTCGAACCCAGCCGGCAACAGTTATCCAGCCGGTGACCCAAGAGAGAATCGGAACCCATCTCGGCCAGGAGACTTTGTCCGAGTGGGTTAGAGTCTGTACGTGACATGGTGTTTCAAACAGGAGGCATACCAGCTATCGACGTGCCTTGTTGAGCGATTCGAGTCAAGCAACAGGGAGGAGCGACGCCTACCGGCTACCCAGTGATACTGGCCACCCGCACTGCACCGGAAACGATTCAGCTGAGCCGAGGGCCGGCCGGGGAGAGGTGGACTTGCGTCGGGTAAGCCGACAGGAACTCGGCAAGGGACGCTGCAATGCACAAGTTGCAGATTCCGGCCGTGACGAGGCCTGACGAGGTGAAGTTAGTGGAGGAGTCGTCTATAGTCGAGGGAGCTGGGCCATGAGGGGAAGTGGTTCTATAGTCGAGGGAGCTGGGCCATCAGGGGAAGTAGTTCTATAGTCGAGGGAGCTGGGCCATCAGGGGAAGTAGTGCACTACAGGCAGGGGAACGGCACAAACCCCAAACAATGCTCGTGCTGCCGCCAGACGTCAAGCTGACGGGCAGGCTTGCCGAGAGTGCGGTCCAAGACTGGGCATGGTCAACAATTTATCAAAAACGCGACCATCAGGAGCCTCACGTTCAAGACGGCAAAGGCCAGCCCGAGCATGGACCTATAAGCGGCGTCAGTGTCCTTTCCGTGCCAGAGCTGGTCGGTTCTCACAAGGCCGAGAAGTTGCGCCTCAGCTCGGGCTTGTGGCCCAAGGCCGCGAGCTGCGCGTCGTCGTCATGCTTCATCTTGTCTCGGGGCGTGATGAGGGGGGCAAAGCAAATCAAGAGGACAGTCACAGCTGAGGGATTGACCGTTGACATGTCGTGCGGGGAAGCGTCCGATGAACGGCTCAAGCCGAAGAGTAGTACTCCTTGGAGGTACGGATACTACCTTTTTGATAAAGTAATTATAACCAAGCACCGTATCGGTATGCTCCGCAGTGCCAACCACCTTTATACATGCACATCCCAGACAGTCTTCTAGGTTAATGACCCCCGTGTTGGCGGAGCGGTCAGGTATGATGCTCGATTTGCCTTGAAGAAAACAGAACGGAAAACTTAAACATCATGAGGTAAAGTGGTGGGTGAGATTTTAGCAACTCACAATCTCAACGGACAATGTCTCGGGCAGTGAGACGAGGGTATAGCTACCTCCTGGGCGCCGGCCACTCGCGAGGCCAAGCGAGTCTCTATACCCGGCCATCAGACATGGGGCCGTATGCAAGGCGGCTCGGTACGTATAAGAAGGACGCCGAGTCTCACCAGCGGCGTATCTTGCGGCGAGAAACGAGCTCTTTTTTCCCTCTCTGCTCCATGCCCAGCACGCCAATGCCTTGCAAGTCGATGCGTGTCGCCCTCGCCATTGCGGCGCTGGCCGTCGACTCCTCAGGGGCCGCCGTCGCGCAGCCTCGTCACCGTGAATCCTGCAGAAAGACGACCGTCGCCGTCTTGTCCGTTCCCCCGCTCCGGCCGACATGTGACGAGACCTGACGTGTCGTAGGGGTGGAGGAATGGCCGGTATAGCTGCCGGGGTGAGTCCAAGAGAGCAGTCTATAAGAAGCCATACAGGGGTCGAAAGCAGGCCGTCTAACTCGAGACCAGCAAGCACTGTCAAACGCCTCCGTGTCCGACTTTCTCATCCTTGAATATCAAGACAGGATCGGCGGCCGTGCCAATGAAACCGCCTTTGGCGCGAGGCAAGACGGTTCGCCGTACACGGTGGAGATGGGTGCCAACTGGGTGCGTGGAGCCCGTCCAAAGCTCCTTCTTTTTCTCACGAGGCATGTTTCTCACGAGGCATCTTTCTCACGAGGCATTGACACAGATCCAAGGACTCGGTAGGCCAGGGGGCGCAGGTGAGCCGTTTCCACGCCGCGTCGATATCGGCTCGAGTTGACGCGCCTCTCAGAAAACCCCGTCTGGACCTTGGTAGGTTTCAACGACAGCCTTGATCCCATCGAGGACTGACGGCCACCAAAGGCCAAAAAGCACAAGCTCCAAAGCACCTACTCAGACTACAAGTCCATCCTGACATACAACGAAACGGGCTACGCGAATTACAGCCACCTCCTCGGCACCTACGAAGAGGCCCGCGGCCGCATGAACGTCGAGGCCGGCAGGCTCCTGGCCGAGAACCTGCAAGACCAGAGCGTGCGCAGCGGGCTGGCCCTGGCCGGATGGCGTCCCAGGCACGGAGACATGGCGGCGCAGGCCATTGAGTTCTGGAGCTGGGGTGAGTTGCTTGCCCGACGTGCCGCCACGGTGTAAGTCGAACGTCTAACAAGGCCGAAACCAAGACTTTGAGGCCGCCTTCCCGCCCCAAGAGTCTTCCATGATCTTTGGCGCGGCGAGCGATAACCTGACAATGGCCCAGTTCAGCGACGAAAACAACCTGGTGACGGACCAGCGCGGCTTCAGTTCCATCATCAGGGGCGAGGCGTCGACGTTTCTGCAGCCCCACGATCAAAGACTGGTGCTCAAGAACAAAATCACCAGCATCTCGCACTCGGACGACGGCGTGACCGTGTACGCCGACGACGGGAGCTGCGTCTCGGCGGCCTACGCCATCTGCACATTCTCCCTGGGCGTGCTGCAGAGCGACACGGTGCAGTTCGAGCCCCGGCTGCCCCGGTGGAAGGAGACGGCCATTCAAAAGTTCTCCATGGGCACCTACACCAAGATCTTCTTCCAGTTCAACGACACCTTTTGGCCGCGGGACAAGCAATACTTTCTCTACGCATCGCCCACCAAGCGCGGATACTATCCCCTGTGGCAGTCGCTGTCCACCCCGGGCTTCTTCCCCGGGTCCAACATCATCTTCGTCACCGTCACCCACGACGAGGCCTATCGGATCGAGCAGCAGTCAGACCGGGAGACCCGGCAGGAGGCCCTGGACGTGCTACGAGACATGTTTCCCGACAAGGCGGTTCCGGAACCAACGGCCTTTCTGTATCCGCGCTGGACAAGGACGCCGTGGGCATTCGGCAGCTACTCCAACTGGCCCGTCGGGACCACCTTGGAGATGCACCAGAACCTGCGGGCCAACGTCGGGCGACTCTGGTTCGCCGGCGAGGCAGCCAGTGCCCAGTACTTTGGCTTCCTCCAGGGTGCCTGGTTCGAGGGCCGCGAAGCCGGTGCGCAGGTTGCCGGGCTCGTGCAGCGTCGCTGCGTCCAGCTCGCCGACGGGCCGGAGCAGTGCGGATCGCGGACTCACTACGACGAGCTGCACGGGACTTCGCCGTTGGAGCATTACACGTTGCTCAACGGCTGGGCAACCAGCAGTTTCCTCGCCAGCAAGTCCAAGGGGTGAGGAACGAAATAAGTCAAGGGGTGAGGAATGGATAAGTCCAAGGGGTGAGAATGGAATAAGTCCAGGGGGTAAGAATGGGGTCAGTTTCTCAGTGAAATGGTGCAACTCACAATTACTTTACAATTACTCTCACTCCATCACTTGCCCGGTTTCACATGAGCATATCACGTAGTTGCCGCGCGTCTCCGGACTCGGAGCCGTCGACCGTTTGCTTCACGGGTCGTGGATGAAACCAAGGTCGCCGCTCGGCTCGATTCAAACATAGGGCGCCGCGTGTCATCCTGTTTTACGAGAATCCGAGAATCCGAGAAACCCCCGAAATAGAGGCAAAACAACCTAAAAGGTCAAAGTGCAGCTACCACGGCCAATCGGCTTCCATGCTACTGTTAGTTCCGGAGTCCTGAACCAACTAGACGCTTGCTTGCACTTGCGACGAAACTTACGCAACACCATCTGCTCCTGGCAGTACGAGAGACGTAACAGTGAATAAGACGTAACATTGAATAAGACGAAACATACTACCGAGGACGCGATGAAGCGCAGAGGTACAAATACGCTGGGTTGGCCTCAATCCAAGAATTCGACATTAGCATCTACTTACATTGTACCAACCTGGAGCATTATAATCCTTCACGTCAGTTAAGCCGGCCTTTACTGCACTCTTTCTCATAACAAACTACACCTTTCAACCAAACCTCTCAACCAAATCTTTCAAAATGGTCCGCTTTACTTACACCGTCCTGGCTAGTATGCGCCCTCGGTTCTCCTGTCCCGCCTCAAAACCCAGCTAACCCTACAATCAGTGAGCCTGTCCGTCCTGGCGGCGACCATTCACAACCCGACCGACCTCGGCGCTCGATCCGAGCCCGAGCTCATGGGCAGGGACATTGCTGCCATGGTCCTCGAGCGCAGGCAGGACGATAATAATACCCCGGACTCGCCCGAGGTGGAACAGCTTAAGAAGGAAAGGGATGCTATTTCACCCGAGCTCACCAAGGCTCGACAGGGCGTCACCGACGCCAAGAAAAAGATCCCTCAAGATGTCAAGGACGCCATTAAGGCGGCCCAGAAGAATTTCAAAACCACGAAAGACGGGCTAGATCAGCCCACCAAGGACAAGCTCAAGGAGGCCAACGACAAGATCAAAGCCGCCAAGAAGGCTGAAAAGAAAGGCGCAGCCCCCAGCCCGGACGACGAAGCCCCGACCGCTGAAGCCCCGGTCGCCGAAGCCCCGGCCGCTGAAGCCCCTGCACCTGCCCCTGCCGCTTGAAACCAGCGGGAGTGAGGTACTTGAATAGGGATATATGAGTTACGTTGGACCACTTGATGCCTCTTTGACAAGACACCAAGTGGCCCGAACGGGGAACCCGCATTCAAGTGTGTTTGAATGTTGAGCAGCTTCTTGGGCTTCATCTAGGAAATGCACAACATCAACCACCATGACCAACAATGAGACACTTTTGCTCCGTTCAGATGCAGCGTAGGCGGTAGCTTTTGCCACTTTTTCTGGCTTCTCGTTTCATCACACCTTTGTTCAAAAAGAAGGTTGCCGAGGCGTGTCCCCGGCTCAGCTCGGGATCGCCGGGAGGTGCCGGGGGTGGATGCCGAGTCTCCGAGGACGGACTCTCTAGTGCGCTTGTAACTCGTAGTATCGAGCAAAGGCACCAAAGTGAGACATTGAAACTGTCCTCTTGAAGCTTCAAGCTGACATGGTTTGTCTTTGGAGCGTACGAATAGCAACTTTCACATTCCAAACGGCTCAAGACGGCGCAGCGCATCAACAGCCGACTGCATCCGTTTTGTCCGGATGCAACGTTCCATGCCGGATTCGGCAGTCTCCGGGTCCGTCGGCTGTTGTTTCTCTCCGTTTTCGGCACGCTTGATGATGGACACGTGAATATATAGAACCGGACCTGCCTTTTCTTACAGACGAAATCAAACTTCAAGAATCAAGCTCAAGCACCAACATCACCATCATGGCTCCCACGAGACACGTTGCCGAAAAGGCGGACCCCTCGCCGCTCGCACAGCCTCTCAAGTTCGACATCAGCGGCAAGACGGCCAAGAACCGGTTCCTCAAGGCGTCCATGACGGAGAGGCTGTCGTCGTGGGACCCCAAGGTGCTGGAGAAGCGCGGCATCCCGTCCAAGGAGCTCGTCAACGTCTATCGAAAATGGGGCGAGGGCGGCTTCGGCCTCATTCTCACGGGAAACGTCATGATGGAGTACGACCAGCTCGAGGCCGCCGGCAACCCCATCGTCCCCCGCGGAGCCCCCTTTTCGGGAGAGCGCTTCGAGGCCTTTCGGGATCTGGCGACGGCCGCCAAGAGGAATGGCAGTCTCATCCTTGCCCAAGTCAGCCACCCGGGACGCCAGGTCATGGAGCACATCCAGAAGAAGCCCATCTCGGCGAGCGACGTTAAGCTGGACAAGCTCATCGGGGGCATGCCGTTTGCCAAGCCACGGCCGATGGAAAAGGACGACTTTGACAATGTCATTGAAGGCTTTGCCCACGCGGCCGAGTACCTACAGAGGGCAGGATACGACGGCGTCGAGCTCCACGCGGCCCAGTACGTGTCACTTACAACATGGCGGAACCTGATGCCGGGACCCTTGCTTACAGAGTTGGCAGCGGCTATCTGTTGTCCCAGTTCCTCTCGCCCACGACCAACAAGCGGACGGATCAGTACGGCGGCTCGGTCCTCAACCGGTCCCGCATCATCTTCGACATCATCAAGGCCATCCGGGCCCGAGTGGCCGACAAGTCGTTCATCGTCGGCATCAAGGTCAACAGCGTCGAGTTCCAAAGCGGCGGCTTCACGCCCGAGGACTGCAAGACGCTCTGCATGGAGCTGGAGAAGCACAGCTTCGACTTTGTGGAGCTGTCGGGCGGCACCTATCAGGAGTTCGTCATGAAGCACGAGCGCGAGTCGACTCGGAAGCGCGAGGCCTTCTTCCTCGAGTTTGCCGACATTGTGATTCCCGTGCTCAACAAGACAAAGGCCTACGTCACCGGCGGCTTCAGGACCACAAAGGGCATGGTCAGGGCCCTCGACACGGTCCAGGGGGTGGGACTGGCCCGTCCGGTCTGCAACGAGTTCGACCTGCCGCAGAAGATGCTCGACGGCAAGGTCCACGGCGCCATCAAGACGCTGTTTGACGAGGACAACTTTAGCCTGATGACGGTCGTCGCGGGGACACAGTGAGTCTGACGGGAACGTCTGACAGCATCGACGTGACAGCTGACGAGACTCGCCCAGAATCCGTGCCGTGGGCCAGGGCAAGGAGCCGCTCGACTTTAGCAGGGAGGATCACAAGAAGGTCTTTGACGAGTCGATGCAGAAATGGGTCGAGGCCCAGCAGGCGGACAAGGAGGGTGCCATGTATGGGTATGTGGACATTAGGGGCCTGAAGCTGGAGCCCTTTGGGTCGTCATACGGAACCGGCAAACAGGGACGAATGATGGGGCAAGGCACAGAGACGCTTCAGTCGAGGGCAGTCTGCTAGTTCTCGCGGCCTATGGCTTTAGCTCGCCGATTCTATACTAGTAGTACGGAGTATGTGAACCACTACTTGTAGTAGAGACATGGAGATAATTCCGCCTCCCTTTCCAGCGTCATCATGTGAGGAGTCGGTAAAGACATTGGAGCCATGTCTCGGCGTCCGAAGACAGACGCCAATGCATCGGCTGCGCCCTACGGGTACAGACACACGCCAATACAGTCGGCTCCGCCATGTTTGGGATCGCAGCCGTCGTTGGGGGCGTCATAGCAGCGAAGTTTCTTGTTGGGGCACTGCCGGCCCGCGAAACCGGCGCAAGACGGGGCGTTGTCGGGAATGCAGATTCCGGGCTGATCGCAGGCCATTCCGCAGCTGTCCTGAATACGAGGGTCGTCTTTGCATGTCGAGTACGGGCGGCACTCCGGCGGGTTCGGACGGTGCCCTCCGCACGGAGGGTATTCGTGGGCGGCGGCGAAGCTGGCGAGCCCGAGGGCCGCGAGGGCGAGCATGTTGCTGGTGAGCATTTTTAAAAGTTGAAAGGGACTGGCGGAAGAAGTAGAGAGTCCATGTCAAGCTCCGTCTCTTCACTGGAGCTAGACGGCCGCCTTTATATATTTGGCTGAAGCCACCCTTGGCTAGATGTCATCCCTAATGTCACCCCTTGATGGGTTCACAGAGTAACTACGAGTTACCTACTACTAGAACCGATGCCCGTTGGGATACGGGCCGCGTCTGCATGGCACGCACCGCGGAGCCAATCGTCTGCCCTCGCCTCCCTTCAGCTCGCCCACCAGAGTCACAAAGCAAGGCAGTCAGTCAGCCCGTGATTAGCCTCGGCCAGATGTAAGCTTATTTGCTTTGGAAACATGATTCGCCCGGGTCCAAAGGGAAAAGGGAGGGCTGACCGTCACATGTCATGTCTGAGATCATTTGACCGACTCTTCACTTGCTTGATGGAAGTCCCCCACGTATTCATGATGGACTGTAAGCTGCTTTATCGGGCCGTCGGCTGCGTCGTGTCTTACAAGCTGACAGTCCATGTCATCAACGGCGAATCAACTAAACTCTGGAAATAATCACCTGACCCAACGTCACACAGGTGTGAAATGTTTCTTGGGCAGGTCACGAAGCCATTGGACACGGGATGTGAGACAGTACTCAAACAGGAGCTCAGGATACGTTATTAAAAATCGGCAAGTATTCGACTCTTTGTTCAATTATCGAGTCGGTCTCGTCCGTAAGGGAGCCGTCCGTGTATAGAAGCCGTCCGTGTAAAGGAGCCGTCCGTGTAAAGGAGCCCGTGTAAGGAGCCCGTGTAAGGAGCCCGTGTAAGGAGCCCGTGTAAGGAGCCCGTGTAAGGAGCCCGTGTAAGGAGCCCGTGTAAGGAGCCCGTGTAAAGGAGCTCGTGTAAAGAAAAAGGCCCAAGCCCACGCAACATTCGAGGTATCCTTGAAACCACTCCGGCATCTCCAGTCTAATGCCAACACATTACAGCCCGCCCCAGGCGCCCAAGGTCAAGTGCCGACTCTTGCCGAAGCACCGGAAGCCACGTGGAAGCCACCGAGTCACATTAAAGTGCTCTTATATCATCGAGGGCCACCGGTGGTCATTTGTTACCTAATCCCAGTTATTCCTTGTTCCATGAAAAGCGCACGTTGAGATGGGGTGTGGGGGGCCCCAAAGTTCGATTACCGAAACGTGTGTTTGGTCTGCTGTCCTTTAGAGAGGGCAGGTTGTCGGTGCTGATCTTGATGATGCCGTCGCTTGTAAAGATGTTGCGAGAACCGCTCATGAGGGGGGCGAGGGGGGCGAGGCCGTCGCGGCAGGCCATCTCGATGTCGTCGGCGTCTTGTCCCGGGTTGGCCGTCCTGTAGTCGAGCCACTTGAGGAGGGTGTAGATGGCAAAGGCGAGGAGGGCGCCCATGACGGGGCCCAGCCAGTATATCCAGTGGTAGGTCTCGAAGCCCACGAAGATGGCCGGGCCGAGAGACCTCGCGGGGTTGATGGACGTGCCCGTGTAGTTGGTGCCGGCCATGTGGGCGATGAAGACGGAGGTGCCGATGCCGATGGGTGCGAGGTACGTCGCCCGATGCTTCTCGACGGCGAGAAAGTACACGGTGAGCACGAGCTGGGCCGTGAGGAACATCTCCAGGAAGAGCCCCTGCGTGATGTTGGTCTGAGCCCCGAGCGAGTTGCCCACGCTCAGGGGGCCGGGGAGAAGAGCAAAGGTGAGGGCCGAGGCCGCGATGCTCGCCGCCAGTTGAGATGGCAGGATCAACAGTGCCCGCCACGGTGAGACGGCACCGACGAGCACGAGGCCGAGCGTGACCTGAAGTCGGGACGCGGTTAGCGCTCACCCCTGAGTGAAGCAGAGACGCCGTGACGGCCAACACCTACAGCAGGATTGAACATGCCTCCGCTGACGCGGTAGAATATCCAGACGTTGACGGCGAGAGAGGTCCCAAACGACGCGGCAATGTACAGGAGGCTGGACGGCAGCAGCGGCGCCCCGGCCTGTCCAGGGGCATTGGTGGTGATGGCGGTTTGCGCGCCGATGAAGGCGAGCAGCAGGAACATGAAGGTCCCGATGAACTCGCCAATGGCGACAATCAGGGCATTGCGGGCTTCGTTCGGTATAAAGTAGTAGTAGGTTCCCTGGTCGCTATGCCTCGAGTCGACGGGGGTTCGCGGCTGTGAACGGGCCGCCATTGTGCGAGACTGTCGTTGCGTGTGAGAATATGAGGGCACGCCGGGAGCAACTGTCCCGCGGACAAGACATTAATAAGACGCACAATTGTTCCGCGGTGTGTGACCTCATGGGGGCTGCGAAAAGAGTATACTATATGGCATCGGAAAAAGGGGGGGATTCGGAAAAGGGGGGCGGTTCGGAAAAGGGGGGCGGTTCAGCCAAGTCCCCACAGGATGGCCAGAGCCGACGGGCAATCGAGGCAATCGAGGTCGCAATGTCAGTCAAGCAACAGGGGCCTGGACTCGCGAGGCTATTACCATGTCATGGGACGGCAAAGCACTCAAGGCGCTTCAAATTACACCCGGGCGGGTTTTCATGTCGGCCAAGACTCCTTTTCATGCCGGCTGAGCACGCCAGCTGAATGAATGACATGGTGGATAGTAGGACCCGCAGCATCGGAGCAAATCAGCCTCTTGCAGCAGTTCCGAAACGGGCCAAACCCGTTCCTCGCGGACCGTGGGACGCCCTTTGCGTTTCGCGAGTAAGGGACACGCGCGAGGGCCCTTTTTGGCGGCAAGCATAGCCCTTGACATTGGTCATGAATCTCGCCATTGATCCAATCTCGATTCGCGTCATCGATTCGCGTCAATCGAAACTAACGGCCCATGGTGTCCGGCCGGGAAAGGCACATCATTGGCCGGAAGACACATATTTGGCCGGGAAAGGCACACCCTTGGCCGGAAAGGCACATCCTTGGCCGGAAAGGCACGTTTTGGCCGGAAAGGCACATCCTTGGCCGCAAAGGCACATCCTTGTGCTCGACTGACTGCCATTGAACCGAGAACGTGGCGCAGGAAGCAAGTAAGAAGGGTTGCCCTGGAATACCTCCAACATGCCCAGTCTGAGCCACAGCAACAGATGTGTCGAGAGAATGATGGAGCTGGACGTGGAATCCCAAGCCATTGCGAGCCACAGCATCCGGGCCGCTGTTTTTTCTGTAGCCCCTTGGACACGTCCTGGGGCGCCAGCGTTTTGGGTCTGGGCGGCAAACTTATTACTCTTATTTGGAGCCTCTGTGTGTGATTGGCGGTTACGGCCTACTTTAGCTCACTCCTTCCGAGCTCCCGCCCGAATCAAGAGTCAGTCTACGTCTGAAGTCGGTGGCGTCGACACTCCATGTGAAGACTAGGCTTGCTTCCCAAGACTAGGCTTGCTCCCCAAGACTAGGCTTATCCAAAGAAGTCTGGCCAGCAGGAGTAATTGCTCCTCCGACGTCTATGGGGGGCCAACAGCAATATGACGTACGCCGGAGCCTCATGCCGGAGCCTCATGGGCGGTTCAAAGAGCCGACGGCCTGGAGACGAGGTCCATTTAACTTGCCAATGCCATGATTCGTTCCGCCAGTTAGTCTTTCCAAGCGGCTCACATCAGTGGGGCGTTTGCATGGCCTACGGGCAGTCAGCGTCTACGTGATGTCGTATGCTTGGCCATTCCCAACACCTTTGACGGCATTGAGCCTTCACTTCTCGACTTCGAAATAGCCAAACATCATGCCTGACGTCGCTCCGGACGTGCTTCTTTAGGAATGTTGTCGTGAGCGGTGAATGTTTGACAGCGGATGCCATGTCTCCGTCATCTCGGCTGGCATCAAGAACCTCGGTGGCTGCGTCTACATTGTGCCTGGATATACATGCATCTTCCAGGACGGATACTGGAATTCAGTATTCCAAATTCTTCTTCGTCTTGGCCATGGGAGACTTCATCTGTCCGGACATCGACGTTTCATCGCCGCGCAAGTTGTATGATACGATGCCCTCAAGGCAGTCACCAACACTAGTCGATACGTTGAATCTGCTCATGACTGATAGGCGCATGACGCCTTGTAGATGATACCATTGACTCTTGGCCTACCCACTGCCTGTCGTGACTGCCTTGCGTGTCGAACCCCTTGCCCCTGCTTTTTGCGCCTTGCCTGGCTGCCAGGATCCCCCAGGCATACAGTATTCCATTGAGCATTTTAATGAGTACTTTACATCCCTCTTCTCTCTTTCACTTTCTACATGCAAGGTTCATAGGGCGTGGACGAGGCTCCGGTCCCGTGGCGTATTTACGGTCCTGAAATCGATGCATGAATCTTGAGGCATCATCTCTCTCTGATGACGAGTGTTAGCTTCGACAAAGCCCGTCGCCAACATTTGCATCTGAACGACTTGAGCAACCGACATGATTCATCTTCTCGCCACCCCCTGACACTAATGGCCAATCCCCCCTGACAGGGCCTGGCTAGATTCAACCACGTGGAGACTGTGTGTGTGTGTGAGCTGCAGGGTGGGAGGAGAGTTGGGAGACTTGGCGGTGGCGTCCGACATCAGTCGACTGACGCCGAATAGCAGTTACATGTGACCAACGGGGGGGAAGTCTTGATAATCATGCATATACTACACCATGATACCCATCTATAAGAATCGAGGTGAGGCTTGAACTTGTCCATCCTAAGCGGCCGTTTAGAGACGATTGGACGACTAGCCGTTGGACTTGTCCGTCTGAACCGGCCAAGCACGACAAAAGATGACCAGTGCTGACTCTGGGATTGGCATTCTAGTGCGGGAGCTATGCCCATAACGCCCTCAATGCTCATGCTCCACGATCCACACACCACGATACTACTTGACTCCCAGTGGAGTCGATAGATTGGACGAAGGCTTGCTAGTCTCTTTACTAGGCGTATACGTCGTACAGTCGCATTGACAAGGCATATTCTGCATGACACTTGCAAGTCAGAGACAATACTCCGTAGCACCGAAATAGATACTAATGGCAAAGTCGGGCGCCAAGGTAGACATGAAATCAAGCATTTATTCACCGGAATTGCCAAATTCTCCGGTCCAAAGCTGTGGAGACGCCCATCATCCATCATGATCGCCACTTCGTCTATACTCTCGTCCCACCCCTCAAGGCTGCTCACGGGACTCTTACACCAGACACTTCTTCTTTGAAGATGAAATCGACGCCCACTTTGCGCTCTCGGAATCATTCAAGCTTCCCGAGACGGCCAAGCACTGTGATAATGACGCCCTTGAAAGAAGGGCCCATGTCGATTTCGAGAGTGTCGCCCCTCAAAGACTTGTCGGCCTGCCATCTGATGCTGAAGGCCATCTGATGCTGAAGCGACGTCTATCAAGCATCATAGCGGCGGCCCAAACGCATCAGCGCCGCCCTCCACCCTTCGCCGTTTGATGTCCCTGGGATCGCCCTCGCCAAACACGGCTGCGTCGCTCACCGTGCTTGCGCCAGGCTTTGTGACCTTGCCAGCAGCCTGTTCTCGTCTAGCTCGCTGCAGGGCCACCAGGTCAGCTCGGTCCGGATCTCGACACTTTTGGAGTTTCTTTCTTAGTGGCTTCATCGACTTGACAACCTCGGCCTGTCAAGCGTCAGTCAAATATGCAATTCGAGTAGGGCGCATGGACGGGACAACGCACCGTGCCCCAGTGATCCGTCATTCTTTCCGGAGGCTCCTCCTCGAGCATTGCGCGGCAGCTCTCAATCGTCGTCATGATTTTGTCGCGCATTTCGGCCGACGTCCCAGCAGCGTCACCGCCGCCGTTCTGGTCCGAGGCGGGGAGTAGAAGATGCACCAAACCCGGGTCTGCCTGCAGGAGAGCAGCCATCATGACCTGGCTGGGTGTGAAGTGAAAGTAGACATCCGTCAGCAAGGCGCTAAACTTGAGAAGCTCTCTCGCCCGCGCATGTGCCTTTGTGATTCGAGACTCCTCGTTCGGCAGTCGTCGCCTTAGCTCCAGGATGGCGCCCTCCAAGGCCCGGAAAGGATGCCGCACATCAAAGGCAAATCGGATGCCCTGGCACAGCAGAAACTCGCCAGCCAGTATTTGCTCGCTCGTAGTTTCGGGGAACTTCTCCGCCAGCTTGGCCAGCCGAATGTAGAAGCCTTCAGCCTTGCACCCAAAGAACAGACAGGTCTTGAGCAGCTCCGTGGGCGGGTACGTCATGACCGAGTTGGTAATGTAGAATCGTCTCAGGAACACGGCTGCCGTCGAACGGATCTCGGTGGGCAGCTCGCAAAACTGGGCGGCGCGGATCAGCTCGACGGTGAAGAATTTGACGAGTCGCGACTCTTCATCGGGGGTGAGGAAATCGAGTGGAGAGCCGGTGCGGGCTGCTATCTGCTGTTTTGCGAGCGAGTTCGTCTTGGCCCGCAGCTCCTGCAGGCTGCCGGGGGAAAAGGACCAGAGGCGGAATTGGCTCGATTGTCGGTAACGTTCGTCTTCGGTGGCCATTTTGTGCACAGGGACCGACCTTCGTCTTGGCCGACGGCGAAGAGTAAAAGAGCTGGGCTCGGACTGGATCGATCTGGCCCCGGCGCAGAGATTTTGGTCAACCTTGTCACGCCACGTGCCCCAAGAGACGAGACACCATCCGTGTCGCAGATGGATTCAGTTGATGACGGGTCGTGGATACTGCGACTGCGCATTACTGTTTGTTGAAGCTTTGCATCGCGAGCGAGCAGTCAAGCTGAGCCAGTGATTGGCCTGTTGGGGCACGTGACTCGCCTCGCAGGTCTTCAACTTGGGTACGAGTTAGGTCTTCAAACATTACGCTTCTGCAAGGCCACCCTCACCTAATGGTCGTTCAACTCGAATGTCCCCGCGTCGCCGTGTCGAAAATCGGAAAACAAGACACCAAAAGCCTCGCGTTGCATTGATACAGATTCAATTTCGTGTGCCATCGTTCCTCGAGCGAGCTTTCAGGCTCATCCACGTCCTTCCAACAGATTGATTGCCTAAGAACTATTCCGGGCCATTATCCACCCAGTACTAAGCAGTAGGTACGTGGGCGCCCATGTGCGTCCTGTTTTGCTCCATGCACAACGCCCCTGCCATAATGTTACAAGCCCTGGTGGGCATCGAGTGCGTCAAGGCCTCCTCAATACCCGAGGTTGGCTCGGCGGGCGGGCACAGGCGGGGGAGGCGGCTTCTTGGCCCGGTTGACGGGGGGAGGGGGAGGTGGTCCCTTCTTGACCGCCGGCGTGCTTGTCACCCGGGCGAGGCTATCGTGGCTTGTCGTGGAGCTGATGCTGCGGTTTCCCCAACCGGGACTTCCGCCCTCGCTGACCAACGACTCGTCATCGCTGAAACCATCATCCACCCTGCCCCTGTGAACAGCCGAGTCGGTCGCGTGTCTTGAAAGTGCAGGAGCTTTATGCCCCACCGTGGTGGATGCGGCTCTTCGTGTCGCAAATGTCGACGCCCTCGCCATGGGCGGTGTGCTGGACTGAGGCAGCGGGGGCGGCGGCATGGCTTGCGAAGAAGTCAGGCGACGGCTACTCGACATACGCTGGGGCACGGCAGAGCGTGAGCGGGCGCGAGAGACGTGGAGATGGTCCTGAGGAGCAGGGGAGTGGGCGACATCCGCGAGGGACTGGCGAGTGCGCCGCAGCTCCTCGGCCGCTCGCTCATGAAAGTCGAGCTCGGCGTCAAGGAGCGAGTTGAGTGCGCTGACGTTGTCGGCCTCGGCGTCCTTGATGTCCTGCATCCGGCGGAGAACGTCCTCGGTTGAATCGTCAAACTTTGTCTTGCAGACGCGCATCTCATCCTCGACGCGGAAGTCGTCGCGCTTCGCCTTTTGCATCTTGGCCAGGCTGGCATCGTAGGCAAGGCGGCGGCTTTCGAGTTTCTTGCGGGCAGCCTGTGGACACAAGGGTTAGCGAGTGCTGGGCGAGCTGCAGGGGAATCTGTGCGACATGCCTGATACTCCTTCATCATAGTTACGCTCCTCTCGAGATGCTGCAGCCAGCTCGCAGAGACATCTTCGACGTAGCTGCTGTGGATATCGGCGATGCGCTCTTTGGCGCGGCCGACGTGGGAAAGACAGCTGCCAAACTCGGAGTTGGCCTCCAACTCGTTGGCGTGGGCAGACATGGAGTTGCCGACGAGAGCAATGGGGGTACAGCGATTCTTGTCCTCGTAGCCATCGCACCGACGCGAGGCCCATTTGACATAGACGCTGGCGGATTTCTGGAGACTCTCCATGCCTGTTTGAAGTTGTCAGCCGGGCACAGGCGGCGACGCGAGGGATCGTGTAGGCTGTCGACTTACCGGCTTGGCGCATGCCCATCTCGGCCTCGAGCATCTGGAACTCGTCAGACTGGCTAGTCCGGGCCTCGCCGCCCATCTTTTCGCCGGCCCATTGCCGGGCGCGGTCAATCTTTTTGGTAAAGGTCATTGCAGGCATTTTGAACGACGCGTATGCAGCAGGGGGTGGTTATGTGGGCGTTTGCAGGCGTGCGTATTGCTCGGCGGGAGAGAGGTCGCTCAGCGAACGAAGAAGAGGTCGGATGATGTCTCTGGGGGAGCCAGAAGTATAGGGGAAGGAGGGAAAAGAGCGAGAGCAGGCAATGAATAATGAATCAGAGACGGAGGTGCAAATTTCAGGTGCTGCCGAGCAACGTCATGGGGGAGGGGGGGAGGGATGTGGCTGAACGATGAATGGGTTGTCGGTTGTGAGAGACTGGGGGGTTTCTGCTGGAATGAATGGATGGGAGAGGAGCGGGCAACGAGGGAGAGGCAGACGTCGTTGAAGAGTTGCAGTCAGGAGACGACGAGGTTGGGGTAGTACTACGAGTTATTGATACCGAGGATCCACTAATAAAGACAGGTGGCGGCACGGTGGTGACAGCCCGTACGAATAGTAGACGGACGACTCAGGTATGTACGCAACACGTACCTTGGCAATGACGGCAATGACAATGGGAAGCGACGGCGACCAATGGAAGAGCTCCAAGAGGTGGTGTGTACCTGCACAGTGCATCTATACTCGAAACGGCAACCTAGGCATTACTCGCGCTCTGCGTGAGAGAGACTTCCTACGAGAGATGCGGCCATTGACATGCGTGATGAATGTGCCGCGCACCATGTGAAAATGCGTACGAAGTATTCGTACATACGAAGGCAGAGCCCAAAAGAAAGTGAAGTCCTCGAGGTCACGAGGGCTCCCTATCACCGTGTAAGTCTAGTGGTTGAGCTACTGTGCATAGTCAATTAATAGGCGACTCGGGCGCTATGCGGGGACGTGCATGGCGGATTGACAGGCGAGCATGGCGGACCCGGGCGCTATGCTGATAGGCGACCCGGGCACCGTGTACTTCGTGAGCAGATTACCTAATGCTCTTTTAGCGGGGTAAAGGAAAACAGTACGAAAGTCAAAGAACCTCCGACTTACACGGTGACAGGGGGCCCTCGTGACCTCGAGGACTTCACTTTCTTTTGGGCTCTGCCTTCGTACTTCGTACGAGTTGATGTCTGTCAGTGCTCTTGCTCTTGCCCGAGTATGTACCTACCAGGTAAGAGGGACCTCTCCGGTACTCGGGCCACTGCCCTGTCTGGAAGGCCTGCATCAATCTCCCGAGCCCCTGTAACAGCTTAGATCTGCGAGGGCCAGTGGATGTTCCGTGCCGCCCGCCGTGCATACATGTGTACCTAGTAGCTAACTAGTACACGGAAGCACGCGCGCGCTAGACCAGCCCCTGCACATTGTTGGGGACTCCAGCCAACCACCCCCCGGTCCGCACGGGGCACTCCGTACTTCATCGCTGTCGAGAAACAATCGGCCGTTCCAGATTGCGGCTCCGCGCCCCCTTCCCAAGAGGGTTGCTGTCGCGACCAGAGGAGTGTGAAGAAGGGCCACGGGAACTGACGGCCGCAATTGAGTCGACGAGGGTTTTGCGCTTGGCTGCGCCACCAGGAATGGGAGGCGAATCATTCATCACTAACAAGGGAGGTGGCAGGGCAGTTTGCATTGTTATGCATCAGCCTCTCCCATCCGAAACTACCGCTTCTGCCGGCATCCAGGGGGTTTCTGTACAGTGCGTGCTCCCCGTGGCATTCCTCCCCGCCCTGCCCTTTGTGTCGGTCGCCCTTGCCCTTTGCACATCATCCATTCGGCGTGGCCCCGACGCGCGGCACACGGCAAAGGAAACGCGATCCCCCAGACCCCTTGTCCCGGTCTTTTATGCGCCTGATATTCGGTGCATACCAAACATCGGGGCTGCCCTTGCCTGAAGATTGTTTGGCGACAGGGAGTGGGAGGGTCCAGGAGGGTCCCGGTGGCCTTCTGGCCCCGACCTCGGCCCGTCAAGGCCCGGCCGTAACGTCACGACACAAAGAGAGAAGAACAAACAAGTCCTTGTGTGTGTTTGGACGAGTGGTCCGAATGAGTTACGGGAGTGGTAGAGATTACATACATACATACATACGAAGTACGTGTTCGAGAAGCCCCGTGGATATCTCCCGAAACTGTTTGCGACTCGGTCCTTGCCCCGCCGATCAAGAGGTTGCACTGCGACGACATGGAGTCTTCGAACAGTGCTTGGCGTCAAGAAAAGACTCAAGGGGATGACTCGGTAGGTTGGGTCGCACACCATCCCGACCCTACTTGAAGCTTGGGAAAAGGTTTAATAAAACCAAAGGCCAAACTCTCAAGCATCACATCCAATGCGCCAAATGTCTAGATACGCTACAGCCTCGAATAGCTGGGTCCTACATGTATATACAATTTTCCCCGGGCTTTCCCGGCCTCCATCATGGTTGCTCAATATAACAAGGGACCCGTTTACACAACTTGGTCCAGCTTCCACTCCACCACCAGCTAATGCTCATCATCAAACTCAACATCATGGGTCGGGAACTCTTATCACGGCGGGGCTCCGCCAACGTATATCGTGAGCGTGTCTGGGACGTCCGAGGCCACTAGCCCCGAGGCGTTGCCTCCTTCGTCAGGGTTGACGTCGTCGTACGGAAACGCGTAGCCCCTGCCGTCCACCTCGAGCTCGTGGATGAGGCGGCTGTAGTGGCTGGCGGGGTTGATGGTGTAGTAAGACGACGAAGCCAGGCGCGGCTGGACGTCGCCGCCCGAGAGCAGCAGAGTAGAGCGGACAAAGGCGGCGCAGAGACGCGGGATGACGGCCACGTGCACGGCGTTGTCGTCCTTGTGCCGCGCAAACGGCCCGCTGTCGCAGCCCCAGATGTCGCTTGCCGTCGGCTTGGGATAGCCGCGATTGTCTCCGCCACTGCACTCGAGCATGTCCCCGGACACCTTGCACTCGACATTGCCGGCAGGGGATTGCGTGTTGATTGTCAATATCGAGTTGCTGTACAGTTGCCACACGTCGTCGACATATGCGTTCCAATACGCCCCAAAGTCCGCGTCGTTGATGATGCCGTAATGATTCGGCGACAGCACCCGGATGGGCGTTCCAGAATCGTTGGCAACGCACATGCGGTCCCATGGGAAGCCATCCTTGCCCGACTGGTTGAGCATGCCACTGCAAATCTTGGAGATGGAGTCGGGTCCTAGACCGCGAGTCATCTGCGTCCCTCTGCCGTCCTTTTCCTTCAAGCTCACACTGAGAATGAGTCCCACAAAATCCACGTAGCTAATGTTTGCGAATATCTCGCGTGCCTGAGTGTAAGTAAACTCGGCATAGCCCCAGTGAATTCCCGAGCTGGGATCGCGAAGGTTGCTCGGCGAGGGCTGCACCAGGCCGTCACCGTCCGCCGTCCTGACCATGAAGAAGCTGAGTTCTCCTTCAGCAAACCAAACGCGGCCGGACGATATGGGGATCGGCAGAGCCATCTTGAAGCTGTCGCCCCCGGCGGGGAGATGAATGGCGACATCCTCCGAGACGGGGACAGGGACATCCGAGCCGCCAGAGCTCGGGTACACCAATGAGCCATCCCCCTTGATGAAGACGACTCGCTTAGAGGAGTCCAGACCCGAAACATAGGCGACGATTTGCCCTCGGCCGTAATTGTTGATAAATTCTAGCGGCAGTGATACATTGTCCGCCTGTGAGGCTCGTGTGGCGTGATGGTGGACGACTCTTGTGGCGGGATCGTGATAGGTGCCATGGAGTATATTTTTCTCATTCATGACAACGTCGTCGACTCCGCCGGGACGAGCTATAGTGAAGGACTTGTTGGCTCGGTAGTCCAAGGACGGATGTGCTGACGCTGCTCCGAGGAGCGCAAGGAGAACTGTTGATTGGCGCATGATGCAGACCTTGAGAAAATGGTTCAACGCAATTACTTTGCAAGCAGGGTGGTCCAGCCGGAGGTCATATAGATATCTCGGGAAGCTCGACCCTGGTTGTGAAGCCACTGGCTGTGAAGCCACTGGCTGTGAAGCCACTGGCTGGTATGCCCACACAAGCCAGGACTCTGGTCTCGACTCATTGTGTCCATGTATTCTAGTCTTGAGACATTCCTAGAGCACGGCTTGCTCTTCTCTGGATAACAGCGCGTTTCAGGTCAGGACGATTTGAAGATGGAGGTGAATTGCAGCGGAGAGAAGAGGCCATCGACGCTGGACGAGCATCTGCACGGGGTTTGCCTCGGGGTTTGCCTCGGCGCTCGCAAGTCATGAAGATGCTCGCACTTGGATAGTTGGTCCGCCTGCGGCCACGATCATGAACCCGACATGTGGAAGATGATGAATCCCACGTGGCGCTCAGGGCCCCAATCCCACATCGACAACGAACATGCTCCCAAAGACCACCGTGTAAGACATTGTCGAGGGATTTTCAGCGAGAAGCCTTAATTCTGTGCAAGATTGGCCACCGACAATTGCAAATCTGTTGTCGATGGATCCGACAGGGCAAGTGAGTGGCCATCTAAGGACGTTTCGTCGCGAGTACGGATGGACGTTGGCCAAAATGAGGCGGCTGGCGAAAACCAGCTAGTCCAGGGAAGGTTGGGCAGTCGGAGTGAGACATTGTGAGGATAGTAAAACCATGAGTGGCAGGGGCTGGGGTGGTGAGACATTAGCAATTGTTCGTCGTCAACTTGACCTTGGTGCGCCCGACGACAATGGAGGCTTTGACGACTCTCGACCGGTCGAACCAGTCGAATAATCGCCCAGCCAGCTTGAAGCCGCCGATCGATATGCCGTACAGGCTGAGAGCCCCCTCTTGCCGCCCGAGATAATTTGCGACACCGGCGTACACGTCATCGGAGATGTCGCGGATGATGACATGTTGTCCATCATAGCCGCAATCGACCATTTGAGCTTTGTATTGGTCCTCAGTCAAAAAAGTATGGAGCGGACAGCTCATCATCAGCCCGATTATGCGCACGAGCAACGTGTCCCACCTGGACGCCTTTTCGCTGAGAATCAGGTCAAAGGCCATGACGTTGGCGTCGAGCTTCTGCGCTGCATACTGAAAGACGGGCCTTCGCGAAGGCGAGAAGTGGTAGAGGCAGTCGAGGGCGAGGAGCCATCTGTCGGCGCGTTCGGGGTCGGCCAGGCCCTGCACTGCGCCCCGGACGGCCGGGGTCCAGGAGTCGGGCTTGGCGGCATTGGCGCAATAGAGCTGAAAGGACGTCCTTTCAAGAGCGGGGCCGGTGTTTGTAGGCGATGCGAGCTCGCGATGGAGCTTCCTCGAGGCCGTCTGAAGCTGCGACTCATCCAGAGTGAGGCCTACGTAGCGGAAGTCGTGACTGGATCGGGGCTGTAGGAGGCGAGCCAGAGCCCATGTCTGGTCCCCGCAGCCGAAGCCGAGGTCAAGAATGGAAACAGTAGGCTGAGAGTCGGCGCGTGAAGGCGATTTCTGATCCAGAAGCCCGGCGCTCCTGAGGATTTCCTTGAGGAGGCCAAGGCACGCCTCGTCAAAGTGATGGACCGTTTCTCCGTCGGCGGTTTTCCTACACAGACACGGATGAGGCCACTTGATCAAGTGTCGCAGGACCTTACTGACGTACCAATAGCCCAGGTTCATCCACATCGAGGGCAAGGGGGTTCTCACGTTGAGCTTCCAGTGGCCCAGGCTGTAGAGGTTGGAGGAGCGGAGCACGGCGGCAAACGCAATGGCCCCGAGGACCAGGGCGGCGACGGTGCCGACGACGACTCCCAGGACAAAGTCCCGGGATGAGAGGGACCAGCTCATGAGCGGGATGGAGGCGACAAGGGCGAATTGGGGACGAAGGGATCGTGGGACGTAAGAAAACAGACTGCCAAGACTACAAAGTACTATTCCGCTAGTAGCATATCGCCTATAGGGATCGGCCTGGACTTTGAGTTACACAACGGCACGACTCCACAAGTCTCGGCGGACCCATTGCAGAACATGCCCTCGGCGCGTGACCAAGATGGCACACGGGCTGTCGTATGTACATACTGGCAGACAAGCATATGACAGGCCTACCGGCGCGAGGGCGGCGAAAGTTACAGAAAACTCAAATTAACGTACCCTCTCCCCTCCCTTGGCTCAGAGTTGCGCAACCTGCTCTTGTTAGGGTTACGATCAACGCGTCAGCTGCCAAAACATAAAGTGATTTTTCACATCCGCCATGCATTGACGAGACAACCCCTTGCACGCTTGGTCCACGTGGGCTCCTCTCGCTTCGAGCCGGGCGTCGTTCAGAGAATGAGAACTGAGAGGCATCCGGACACAAAAGGTTGGAACGCGCCAGCTCTTGGGGTCGATGCTGCGCTACACGATGCGAAGCAAAATGAAACTCCACCTCTACGTCGCGGGCCTGCTGCTGCAGTCTTGCGCGGCACTCGCTACAGGGCCGTCGAGAACTCGTCCGTCATGACTCGGCCGCTCACTTGACTCGGTCGGTTGCTAACCCGCGGGGCAGTCCAGCCGTGGAAGTTCTCGCCTCTGCCCGCCGGCTCCGTCAAGCCGGCCGGATGGCTGCTCGGCGAGATGCGGGCCATGGCCGAGGGCCTCGCCGGGCACGAGCACGACTTTTACGTCTACGTCAATCAGTCTAGCTGGCTCAACGTGCCGGGCGGCGGCGGCACCGAGTATAGCAACCTCAACGAGGCCCTCCCCTACTGGTTCAACTCGCTGGTGCCCATGGCCTACCAGCTCGACCATGGCCGGCTCAAGGCCCAGGTCCACCAGGTGGCCGGCACCGTCCTCGGCCACCAGGCGGCAGACGGCTGGATCGGGCCCGAGGTGGGCGCGGCGAGGAACTTTTGGGCACGCACACCCTTTCTCCTGGGCCTCGTGCAACTCGTCGAGGCAAACAATACGTGGCAGGACCCCGTTGTCAAGAGCCTGAGGAGCTTCATGTCGCTGAGCAATGCCATGCTCAAGGACGACGGCCGGGGCTTCACAAAGTGCGACAAGGACGTCGACTGCAGGTGGGGGCAGGCTCGCATTCACGACTTGATCATTACCATTCAGTGGCTGCTTGAGCACCATCCGTCTGACCAGGACTCTCTGCTGTGGGAGAACATGGACTTGTTCTACGCCCAGAACCAGTACAAGTGGGACAAGTGGTACACCGAGGGCACCTTTGAAGAGGTGGTTGATGTCAACGACGACTCCATCTTTCCCTATATCCACGGCGTCAACGTTGGCCAAGGCATGCGCCGTCTCTGCTCGCCCGAGTCATGGCTAACTGGGCTGTAGGCCTGAAAGCGTCTGCCGTCATATATCGCATCAACGGCAGCAGCGCCATGGTCCAAAAGAGCCTCGACGCCATAGAGTGGACGTTTCGCCACCACGGCTCCGCCTCGGGCTCGGTCCTCGCCGACGAAAAGGAGCGCGACGTCGGCCCGTTTATGGGAAGCGAGCTGTGCACCGCCGTCGAGACGGGCTACTCGCTCGCATACACGTTCCAAGTCCACGGCCGAGGCGAGCACGCCGACGGCGCCGAACGGACCATGTTCAACGCCTTTCCCGTCATGATGACGGGCGACGGGTGGGCGCACCAGTACATGGCGCAGCCCAACCAGCCCTTTGCTCTCAACACGACGGCCAGCGACGGCCACGTGCCGCCGCTCTTCACCACGGCCAACAGCGGCCTCTCGACGACGTTTGGCATGGAGCCGCAGTATCCGTGCTGCACCGTCAATCACCCCCAGGGCTATCCCAAGTTTGTGGCCAACAGCTGGGCCGCCGTCGGGAGACGAGGTCTGGCACACGTGCTGCTGGGCCCGTCGACGGTCATGGCGACGGTGGACGGCGCCTCGGTCAGCGTCGAGTGCAACACGGCGTATCCCTTTGGCGACAGGCTCTCGTACACCATCAAGACGGACAAGCAGTTTGACTTTTACCTTCGCGTGCCTGAATGGTCCCGCTCCTTCAAGGTCTCCAGGGGGCTCGCCCGTGTCCCCAAGCGAGATGCCTCCACGGGCATGTTCAAGATGCAGGTCGAGCCGGGCCAGACAAAGATTGTGTGCACCATTTCCACCGAGATGCGCACCGAGGCCAGAGCCAACGACACCGTCGCCGTGCTGTACGGCAACCTGCTCTACGCGCTCGACGTCGGCTTCTCGCAAACGTCGTCGTTTCCGCACGCCTACTACGACACCAAGGGCCCAGGGTTATCCAACCTGCCCTTTCCGCAGCTCCGGGATTACTACATCAACAGCACCAAGCCGTGGAACGTGGCAATCGACCCCTCGACCCTCGAGTACCATGGCCTAGACGGGGCCAGCCTCCCGAACCCCGTCTTTGAGCACGGCGCGGCGCCGAATTACATGACGGTGGACGGCTGCGAGATTGCCTGGGGCCTGCGGCTGGGCGTCACGCCGGACTGGGCTCCGTTGGACAGGACGTGTATCGGGGACAGGAAGTCGTTTAGGCTGATTCCGTACGGGGCGGCCAAGGTGCACATGTCCGACTTGCCGGTTGTCAGGTTTTGAGGACGGAGGCTCCACGCCTCGCAACGTCTTGTTCTGACGGTTATTGACATGGAAGTGGTAGCAGAGCAGCGTGCCACCAATGACTGGTCGTGGCGCCATGATGCAATGCAACGTGCATGCGCCTGCATGGCTTCTGTCTTGATCATTTGACAGGCCATGATCAGCTTGTCATTTTTCTATATTCCCGCTCTTGTTTGTATAGCTCGTACGAGTTATATGCACCAACATATCCTCAGAGGCACCCCGTCCGGCTAGCAGGGCCACTAGCAGGCCTGCTAAGCCCCAAAGCCCTAGAGCCCGACGGTCCATCTCTCGTCACAGGCTGCACCTTGGCCACGACGAGCACATGGACGACGGCCATGGCAAAGACGGCGCCGTGTCGCCCCCGATGGCTGCCGCTGCTGCCTCGTCGCCGGCAGCCGCGGTTCGCCTCAGCGACGACGACAGCCGCCGCATCTGCCGCAAGACGGACCGCGCCATCCTCGTCATTCTCGTCTGGGTCTATTTCCTGCAGATTCTCGACAAGTCGATCCTCGGCTACGGCGCCGCCTATGGCCTCAGCCAGGACACCAACCTGACGGGCAACCAGTACTCGCTCGTCGGCTCCATTGCCCCCATTGCCCAGCTGGCCTGGCAGCCGCTGTCGTCGGTCCTCATCGTCAAGGTGCCGCATCGCATCCTCATGCCCGCCTTGTGCCTCGGATGGGGCATTGCCCAGGCCGCCGCCGCCGCCTGCCACAACTTTGCCGGCCTCATGGCTGCCCGCTTCTTCCTGGGCCTCTTTGAAGCCGGCTGCCTGCCGCTCTTCAGCGTCATCACCAGCCAGTGGTACCGCCGCTCCGAGCAGCCGCTCCGCGTCGCCGCCTGGTACAGCACAAACGGCGCCGCCACCATCTTTGGCGCCGCCCTCTCCTTTGGCCTCGCTCAGATCAAGTCGTCTGTGCTCGCCGAATGGCAAATGTGAGGACCCTTGACCTTGGGGTTCAAGAGTCGCAACAAGAGTCCCCGTGATCCTGCTGACACTCCCCAGCATCTTCCTCTTCGTCGGCCTCGTCACCATCGTCTCGGCCCCCTTTGTCTACTGGAAGCTCGACAACGACATTGCCTCGGCCCGCTTCCTCACCGACCACGAAAAGGCCCAGGCCATGGAGCGCCTGCGCGCCAACCAGACCGGCACGGGCACCCGCACCTTTGAGCCGAGGCACGTGGCCGAGGCCGCCCTCGAGCCCAAGACCCTTCTCTGGGTCGCCATGACGCTGCTTCTCAACGTCGGTGCCAGCGTCACAAACACCTTTGGGCCCCTGATTCTCGGCGGCCTCATCTCGGACAAGCGCCACACGAGCCTCCTCAACATTCCCTTTGGCGCCCTGCAGATCATTGTCATCCTGCTGGCAAGCTACCTGGCCCAAAAGGCCCGCCTCAAGGGCGCCGTCCTGGCCTCGTTTATGCTCCCCGTCGTCGCCGGCCTGGCCCTTCTCTTCTCCGTCCCGCGCCACAGCCACGCGCAGGCGCCCCTGCTGGTTGGATACTATCTGCTGGCCTTTCTCTTTGGCGGCAACCCCCTCATAGTCACCTGGATCCTCGGCAACACGGCCGGCACCACCAAGAAGTCGGCCATGATGAGCATCTACAACGCCGCCAGCTCCGCCGGCAACATCATCGGCCCGCTCCTCTTCAACGACAAGGACGCGCCCGAGTACCGGCCCGGCCTGCGCGCCTGCCTGGCCATCTTTGTTGCCCTCGTCGCCCTAGTCTTTGTGCAGTGGGCCAACCTCGTGCTCCTCAACAGGATGCAGGAGAAGAGGCGCGTGCGCAACGGCAAGAGCCCCAAGCTCGTCGACCGCTCCATGCAGGAGCGCTTTCACGTCGACGCCGTGGGACAGGACGGCGCCCTTGACCATGGCATTTGCGTCAACGAGGCCTCGAGCCTCGAGCCGCCCGCGACGGCCTCTGGTGTGCGCGACAAGACGCTAACAGATATGACGGACCGAGAAAACGACGACTTTATCTACATTTACTAGTATTAACACGAGCGTTTTCAACGGCCCTGCAGGCGACGTTGGCCTGACTAGCCCTAGTCCTTATTAGTCAGCAAGCCTCATACTAGGTGCCTTTAGGGCCACCTCCGCACAGAGCCCATCATCAGCTCTTCACGCACCCCCAATACACTCTTGGCCTTGCGTGTGATCCTCTCTCTACCTCTCTACTCTGCTCATTAGGTCAAGGCCGCAGGACCTCTGTTCTGACAATTAAGCAACCGCGACAACTTCAAGAAAAACGAGCAAAAACAGTGAAAATTCTTCCACAGAATCTTCCGGAGACGTCAACCACATCAACAACACTCTTCTACACAAGCAACGTTGATCTTCAGCCTGGTCTGAAGAGGCCAAGGCTCAATTCATCTGCTTCGTCTATCAACAACAGGCCTCCTTTGAGCAACAACCACACTCGATCAAAATTCACATCAACCTCGTTGCTGTCGACGATGTTCTTCGCCTCGACCACACTCTAGAGTCGTCCCAAACATCTCTCGACCAAAACTTCTTCCCCACGAGGTGGGACCTTTATCGGTAAGTTGCCTTCCTCCGTCGATGGCCATCTTTTCTAACAACTTTTGGTAGACGCCACTCCACAAAGCGCCGTGAGGCACTCGCAGCAACTGCGGCTGTCCTCTGTTCTGACAGCTCTTCTATATGATGGCGGGGAAGGATACCAGAACGACGGAGTTCGTGCTTCTAGGGGCTACCGCCCAGAAAATGCACGCCACATTGACTGCCGAGCAGTAGGCCTGCTGGCTCAATGTTGGCGAGCAATTCTGGGCGGTAGCCCTACAAACCCTACAGCCGGTCTCACTCAACATCTGGATCCCGTCTATGGTGCCAAAGGCAAACGAAGCCGGCCTCAACTGTTCTCTGCCGCTGTACCAAGGGCATGACGATTTGGCTCGACGCGGGTGGAACAGCATCTTCAGCTCCAGCGATCCCGAGATCTTGGCATGGGGCCGGGCGTTTATGGCGAAGATCAGCATGCAAGGGCAGGAAATCCAGCGGCAGAACAATTTTAACGAGATGCGCACGGGGCGACGGCTCGATGTTGGTTTGGCCCGAGATCGGCACTGGAGAGAATCAGACCCGACAAAAGGCGACTCAAGCTCTATGGAAGTCTTCTGCAATAGTTGTCGGGACCCGCGCTCGATTTTCATTGACAACATGCCCACATTCAGGGTCGACACGGGCAGATACGTTAACTGTAAAAGGCGTATCCGCCCGGTCTATGCTGAGCGATCGGGTCATGGCGAGTCATGGCGCACGTTCGCACAAGATATTAACTCTAGCGACAGCCTTGAAACTCATCTTGCAAGAACATTTAAAACCCATTGGAGGCCTGATTCTCGTCGTCGGAGAGTCAAGCAGTCTGACAAGCAGTCAGTCAAGCAGTCAGTCAAGCAGTCACACCAAGATTGCGAGACGCAGGGATCGACCCCTAGGGGCCGCGCAATTCGTGCCGGGAACCGTGTCTTGTCGCCGCGGATCCCTTGCTCAAGTGCGGCATTGTTGCACAATGCTCCGCACACGCTTCGGTTTCGTCCTCTCTGACAACGAGCTGTGCGTCAGCGGGGACTTTTTTCGTTCACACAACCAGTACAGCCGGGTAGTGAGTTGCAGTCCGGGTTTAGCGGTTCTGATACGTCGATTCCAGGTATTAATGAGCACGATAGGGATGCTCCCTCAATGGGTGCAAGGGAGCGTGCGCCATATATCTTCCTGCGTCCAGCTTATAATTAAAACGACTTCTCGCAGAGAAGAACATGCCGAATGCATCAGAGAAATCGACATCCTCGTCAGAGGAAGAAATGGATGATCCTCCATTTCGTCAGTTGTTCAAGGGACCATTCATAAGTATGAAGAAACCTATTGTGGTAGAGTCTCAGGAAGATCAGGCGACTGCCAAGCGTGTGACGCCAACGGTTGTCGAATCTAAAACATTTTCGTCGTCTAGCGAAGACGATAGAGACGAGGATACAGAGGCGAATGCCAAGGGAGACACCGTCGACACGAAGAATCTCCAGAAAGGGATATCGCTAAAGAAAAGGGCCAAGAAGGCCGTGACTATGAAAAGTCGCCGCGCGAAAGGGTGCCGAGTAACCGAGTTATGCTGCATTAAGTGCTTAAATAGCAGTATACAAGGGTTCGGCGATGACGAGGATAACACCAGAATGGTTGAACTCTCTTATGTCTGGGAAGACGCGCGATCAAGCAGGTGCATCTAGTGCAACTCGCGTGGTGACCTTTGTGAATCCGTAAGTTCCTCGTTCCCCCTTACGTCGGGATGCAATCGCTAATAAAATTATAGGTGCCCGCAATGATGTCCGGGGACATGGCGGATCTGTGCGGCATTCAGACGAAGATGGCCGAGCTATGGATCACTCGGGACGAAACGGAAAAGAAGATAATTAAAATGCCCGGGATGCCGTAGGGTCCCGAGTGGAAGCAAAGCTTTCATAAGGAAGTCGTTACGAAGTTATTACTTCGTACGTATCGCGCTTTTGACAAGAAGTTGCCTGACAGCATTTACGCCACTTTTCCTTGGCGTGCGGATTCCTCCCATTATAGAAGCAAAGCAGAAGCTGCACCTTGCACACTTTCCGTGTTCTTCGTCGCGAGCTTCTTAGCATTGCTATTAATAAAGGGAAATAGTACGAAAATCCAAGAACCTCCGACTTACACGGTGACAGGGGGGACCCTTATGACCTCGTGGTCTCTACTTTCTTTTAGGCGCAGCCTTCGTATATATCGTCCTATCAGGCAGTGCCTTTGCCGCCCGCAACACAGCCCGCCCCCAGCCTTGGCCTCGCAACCACTCACGGCGTCGAGGCCGAGGCGGAGACTAGATCAAACGTCAGATTTGCACATTTGGGAACACGCAGGACCCCAACGTTGGGCGCAGTCCATCCAGTGGCGGGCACTAGAGGAATACTCCTATTTTCTCACCGGTCCTCGAGTGCCTCTGGTATAACATGGCGCCGGGACCGCTTCCTCGCCAAGGGGCCTTGGTTATCCTCGTTACAGACATGCGGCCAAATACTTGACTGGGCACCAGAACGCGCCAGTTGCCAACTCCTACGGTCGCACATTAGCTGAGAGACGACGATGCTGTCCCCGGGCGTCCAGGAGAGCTGCATGAATTTGACCCATGATCGCTTGGAGCCGAATCCGGACATATCCGGCATTGGAGTAAGCATCACTGCCTGATCAATGCAGACAAACATGTATACTCACGGCTGTCCAAGGTTCTTATAAGCTTCACCGCCACCGCATTCATGGTTCTACTGCTGGTGTGGGCCAAATACTTGATCTCCTTCGACCCCGGCAAGAACCCATTCCAGCCCGGCGCCAGCCTCGGCGCCGTGGCGACGACAACGACTCCGTGCAGGAGCTGGCACTCGAACACGGCCGACGAGAGTTTCCTCGCATTCTGCCGGTCGCTGGGCGCGAGGCTGGCCGGCTGCTTGCCGCGGTCCCTCGTCGCGTTCCGGTCTGCGGATTTCGATGAAGCCTTCGACGAGGTGCGTCCTGTCCCGAGCCATTTTGTGCCGCCTTGCCCTCTAAACCTTGCCCTCTAATAACTGTGCCTAGACCATCGTTGCCATGTGCGACATGCAGATCTTCACCGGCGGCGGAATTCTACTCAGCGGCTTCTTGACCCTGCGCGACAAGATATCTGCGCACCACTGGCACGTCCTCGTCTACCTCGCTTGGTTCTCGACAACGTCGCACCTGGCCGGCTTGACCGCCATCCGAAGCTACCTGAATGCATTTCCGCGCAAGCGAAACCTCCGGCTCGGGCTCATGCTCATCGTCTTGGCAATGCTGTTGGCAGCCATGGTGCCCACTCAGTTCCTCACCTGGGATGACGCCATCTCCGTCTATCTTCACGACAGCCCAGCTCTCTGTTTCTTCGACTTACATCTTGCGAGGCGCATGTGGCACAAAGCAGTCGCAATTAGGAACCATGAAAGGTACGGCATAACTACCGCAAGCGAGGCCGACGAAGCCATGGCCAAAGGGACGCAGGGAGTGGTCCTTTCTGCTCTCGTGCTTGTCCTCGGTCTCTTCATACGCTCCCTCAAGATCTTTTCGCCCTTGTCTGGCTTTTTTGCCCAAAGAGTGCGGCGGAAGTTGAGGGAATTCAGTGGCAGATTTCTGCTATGCTTGCGGCCGCACCGGCTCATTGGTCTCGAAGCCCAGGATAAGAAGCCGAGCTTTCTGCACGCTGCGTACGCCTACTGTTTGTTCCTGCCAGCCGTGGCCACGTTTTTTTCCCTGCGACTGTGGTTGGACCTCTTTTGTTCCGTGATGGCGCAGGTAAGGGATTGCAAATGGCAGCATCTTTATCCGATACTGAACACCTAGTTTTAGATGCTCTGGTTTCTCATCAGCATGCTTTGGGGTCTCGGCAAGCTGGTGGAAGCCCGCCGACACGGCTTCAGCCAAACGGAAGCCGAGGAGAGCAGGTGGACCTTTGGACAAACCCTCTCGATTCTCTTGCTCGCGAGCCCTCTCTTCAATCTGCTCACTATACTAGCCTCAAGTCCCAAGGGCAGCCCTACCGCAACCCACGTGCCTCGGCCTGCAGACTTGGCGGATGCAGATACCTGCACCTGCGACTCCCAATGGAAGGAGCTCGTGTCTCGGGTTCAGCCAGGTTCGCGGCGCCCACTCTCAGAGGACAGCAAAGAAAGCATGGTTCACCTGATGCACCACCGAGGCTATTTCAAGACGGCATCCTGGCTAGAGCCTACCGTCATCATGATATTCACCGTCATTTCGGCCACTAGCCCTTTGATTTATTATGAAAACTCCAGGTTTATCTTAGACGCGGGAATGAGTTGGGGATCCTTTCGGGACTTCGCCACTTGGATAGCCTCTTACTTCATTTTCGCCCTGTTCCCAGGAACTGTCTTTACGATTCTCTATGGGATACAGCTTGATGCTTGGCTTTGGTTTGACTCCAGGCGCCGCGTTAAGAGGGGTTTCTTCTTCGCACTGAGCTCTTTCATCTATGGCATCCTGATCTTCGGCATACAAATCGTACAATTGCTATCAAGGCCAGAGTCGTTCAAGGATTTCGCTCGAGAAGATTGCATAGCTGGCTTTAGCGTGACAATCGGAATTTACCTGGCCTACATTCTTTCTTTCCTTGGCATTTTCTTTCGACATAGTTTCAACTGTTTCCATGTATTTAGGCGGCAATAAGTACAATTTCTTTTAGAGTATTACATTCCCAGTCATTCATTGGAAGTTGGGTTTGGCCTCGGTGCCTGGGCACCTTTTCTCCGCTACTGACCCCATTGTGTGGCTCGAATCTCTTCTGCCGCGAATTGGAAGCAAAGAGTTGACATCAATCAGGCAGTAATGGTCTAGAGGGTACTGCGCTATAAGCCACACCCGGTCGGAGAGGTCTGTCTGTGCTCCAGAGCTCCTTTCAATGCAGAGATGATGGCATACCCGTTACTAGTTCTTCTGGCTATCTAAGACTTGATGTTCCCCGTTATTCTCTCTTGAAGCGATGGCATCGTGCCGGTCTTCTGAGCCCCATCAACTACTACATGTACTCTCGTAGCAAGTTGTTATCATTACTTTCTTCCGATAGCACCCGCTAAACGCTCGTCTCAGTCATGGCTGTTATAGTCTCAGCCCCTATTGTCATTCTCTGCCTTTTATGTTCCTCCTACCATCATGGACCTGAAGCTGGGAAAATGCACTTTGCTGACCGTCCCGGAATAGTTTGATACACCTGGGATAATTCAGATGTTACGTGGATCAACAACTACTCGGCTATAATACCGTCGTTGTAGTACACGATAGCACCCTGACAGACGTGTGCTTGCACGCCTATATTTGATGGAGTTTGCTTGGGACCGAGCTTGATCATTGTTTCTGTTGGGAGGGCTCTCTTGACGGTGACTAGCCGGTTCGATTCGTCATGTTGTTTCGATATAAGCCTCCTTCCTCGGTCAATTCCCAACAAGGAGCACCAGGGCCCCACGGCCCTGACCTAGGGCCAAGTTCATCCAGGCACTGCCTTCGCGTCCCGAAAGGGATATATGTTCTTTTGAGAAAGGGCACTTTCATTGAGCTCCGGGTGGTGTAGTTGGTTCATCACGTCGGGCTGTAATCATGACAGAGAATACCTGAAGGTCGCGTGTTCGATTCACGCCCTGGAGACTTTTTTTTTCACATCCGTATCCTAGTGGCTATTGTAATGTGCGTTTGCTTTTTGCTGCAATGATTGGGCTCTAGAGTTCGCTGCTCCGTAGCCGCGCCCAAGACGTTTAGGTGCATATATGTGCGTACCGGGGCTGTCTGGATGTACCAAGTACCTCGCTACGAATAGGTACGAAGTATGTACGCACCGGGGCTGGCGATTCCGACGACACAGCCACGGCAGCTTCTCATCAAGTCGTCAAGGTCTATCCGTATATACGTGCCCCCTTTACATATACATGCCTTGTAACATGCCTTGTATATCTTGCATATACATGCCCCCTGATTCACGCCTGCTAGAAAATAATGTCGTGACCCGACCACATGGCGTCGAGCTGCGGCCTCGCCAAGTCGTCGAGCCCAGCCGAGTCAAACTCGGGGCTCGTCAACATGCCGTCGGCGACGCTCAGCGTCGAGTTGTTGACAATGTACTGGCCCAGCGAGTCGAGGTCCCTCCACGAGAACCCATTCAGCGGGTCCATCTCAATCGCCTTTTCGCCACTGGGCACCTCCTCGGGCCGGCGGCTGGGCGCCCCTTGGGCCGGCGGCTCCCGCGCAGACTCGGTGCGGGAGCTCGACTTGGTCGAGTGCTTGGTCGACGGCTTGCGCCACAGCAGACGCAGCGACGTGGCGTAGCGACGCCCCAGGCTGTGCGGGTTGTTGGACGTCTTTTGCAGCTGCGTAATGGTCCCCTGGATGGCCCGCCGCACGCCCCCCTCTCCCTGGCTCGTGATGGCTCCGGCCAGTCTCGCCTGGACACGTCAGCGAGCCCCCCAACCATGTCCAGGGCTTGACGGCCACTCACCTTGAACAGGAACACGGCTGCGTAAATGACGTAGAGGCAGTACTTGAGCGGCATGCACTTGAGCCCGGCCACTGGGTCGATGAAGCTGTTGAGGATGCTCAGCAGCGAGTTGGCCGCGTCTATGGACTCGTAGATGAAGCGCGCGTCGGGGTTGCCTGCAATATCCGAAAACAGCGGCCCGATGGCCTGGGCCTTGACCGACGGTCTCTCGCCTGCTCGCGCCACGGCACGGTTGAGAGTGGCTTGAAAGGCAAAGGCATTAATGTACAGCCGCAGAAACTCAAACGACAGTACCAGCGACGCCTTGACCAGGGGCGTGACTGCGTCAAGTCGTCAGCACAGGACGCGGCAGCTCAGACGGGGGACCAACAGGTGTAGTTTGCCCACGATAGCTTCCACTTTCGCAAGACAGAGGCAAAGTCGTCCTGCAAATCTCGCGTGAGCACAAGACGCGCAAAGGCGTTGGCGTGCTTACTATATAGCGAATGTATTCTCCCCCAGTGTAGAGCTGCTTTCTGTGCGTCGACGACGAGTAGAGAATGTCGTGGGCGTTGCTAAAGAGTTGAATCAGCTCCAGCTGGGCCTGGAACAGCAGCGCCAGATTGTCGGGCCCGAGCGCCTGGTTCTGCAGCGACGGAAAGTCTGCGGCTCGCCAGCTTATCGAGGGAATCGGCCCGCGCGACCAGAAGCCCTTGCCGAGACGGATCGAGACCTGGCGGTCGCTCATGTAACACGCTGCACCACGGTCAGCGGGCCGACGGGTTGAAGCGTCGGGTGAAGCGTCGGGTGAAGCGTCGGGTGAAGCGTCGGGTGAAGCGTCGGGTGGAAAACCTACCCGCCCAAACAATGCGCTTCCGGCTCGCGTCCACCGACTGGGCTCCCTTCTCCGACACCAGTCCCGTCTGCTCCAGTCGCTGGAGGTACCCGAGCCGGATGGCGACACCGACGAGCATCCACGCCCCGTGGTCCTCCTGGCCGCACCCAATGGTCGAATTGTCCTGCGGGCGCTGCGGGGCCCATTCGGCGAGGATGAGCAGGGCCTCGACGGAGCCGACGTTGGTCGATCCGGCGTAAATCAGCTTGGACACGAGCGTCTCCATGAACTGCGAGCAGGCCTCGTAGACGCGAGACCACGACAGGTCATCCTTGGAGGCGACCGTCAGTATGGCCGTCAACAAGTGCGGCTCCTTTTCCGCCCATTCCGACACGGGCCTGCCGTCGAATATGCTGCTGTAGGCGACGGGGAAGAAAGGGTGGTATTTGTCGTGGTAGCTGCCGGGGAACCGTCAGCACCTGGCTCGCCGCACCAAGACAAGGTCTCGAGGCGCACCGTCTGACGAGATAGGATGCCTCGGGCCAGGTCAGCATCCTGTTGGCGACGGGCGGAAAGCATGCGGTGGCGGCAGCGTCGCCAGAGCGCGCGGCATTGCGGCTCTTGGCAGCGTCTCGGGCCGAGGAGCTGCGTCGCCCGCCAGGATCGAGATCGGCCACCTGTGCGAGCAGATGCAGCGCGTCCGAGGGGTTGAGCAGGTCGGTAGAGGCAATGTGGCCCTCGAGCCCCTCTGAGTCTCGCCTCGAGCCCTCGGCCGTGTCCTGTGACGATTCGACGGAGCTCTCGGCTTGCCAGTTCTGCGCCGACTGGGGCGAGGGCCAGCCTTGCCGCGAGTCGGCATCTGCCTGCTGGGCGCGGTAGTCGGCCATGATGGCGTCGTCGGCTCGGTGGCTGGTGGTGCTCGAAGGAGGCAGGGCGCCCTTGACGCCCTTGACGCGGCGGCCGCCACGCCTAGACTTGGCCAGGACGCACTCGATCTGGTGCTCGACGCAGCGGCGGCAGGGGGGATTGCCCGAGACGCCGTCCGAGTCGCTGTCGGATGTCAGCGGCAGGAAGAGGAGGAGGAGGGAAGGAAGAGGAGGAAGAGGAGGAAGAGGAAGAGGAGGAAGAGGAAGAGAAGTACGAAACTCACAGGTCGCATCTGGTCTTGCGCAGCCGGCACGACAGACATGCACGAGAGACTCGCCTGCCTTTGCCGCGCGCGATGCCGCCCGTCGGCGTCTGTGTCGGTGTTGTTTCCATTGTCAGTGAGCGGGAAAGGCCATCAAATGCCGTCAGCGGCTGGCCTGGCTAATGTAACTCGTGTGGTACTTTTTTAGCGCTCTCCGGTGACCTTGCCGCCATTTGCCGAGATCGGCTATTGCCCTCGGCATGCGACAACCAACAGCTCCTCATGGGTTGCGAACCTTCTTCCAAGGTCTCTCCCAAGTTTTCTCTTCCCGCTAAAATCTGGAAAGCCTTGCTGCTGCCGTGTAACTGAATTTCTCCGAGAGCCAGTCCACACTCCAACTCCGCCCCCCCCAGGCAGGGGGTAGATCGATGAAACATCGCCCTCCTTCCCCTCTATAATTAGGGGCGGCCTTCAGCGGCGGCATCCCTGGCATTTTATATGCAAACGCGAACCTTGTTTCGCCCTTGTTACGCATTTGGTCGAATGGGAGTCATGGTGAACATGACAACCATGACAAGACAAAGGAAAGGAGTTCCAACCCGTTGGTCGTTTAGAGTTTTCTTGTTGTTCCCACTAAATACATCGCCACACGATGCCACGCGACAGCATCGACATGACTCTGTGGTCATGTTGACCTCTCTCGGCTTCATGCTGATTGGGTACGACAATGGGCTCATGGGCGGACTGGGTAAGGGCTCTCTCGCAGCCGCTGCTGGCGTGAAGCTCTGTCTCACGAGACCAGTTAACTCGCCTGCCTTCAACGCCACCTTTGGCAGCCCCAAGCCACGGATGGTTGGGCTCATCGTGGCCATTTTCGAAAGTGGGTGCAGCGTTGGTTGTATACCGTAGTAAGGTATACGTTAAAGAGCCTCTGATAAAGGTATTATGGCATCGAATTAGTCGGCTGTTTCCTCGGCTCCATCGGCGCCGCCATATTCGGAGACCGTCTCGGACGTCGCCGAACCCTCTGCCGTCTTAAACACAATCTAGGTCCCAACCATCTTCTTCTTCTTTCCGGAGACCAAGGGGCTTGAGTTGGAGGATGTGGATCGTCTCTTTGCCAAGGACTTCCCCAAGGACTCCCAGAGAATCTGTGGCAGCAGTTTATGCAGGCTTCCAGGAGAAATCGGTCCACAAGCAATCAAGTGCAGCGAGGGTTGAAACCCCTTTTGTCACCGGGGACTTGTGCAGAAATCATGACGACATTCCAGACTATGGGATCTAGGGGTATCAGTTCGGTCTATGAGACGGGCAAACAATGCAAGAAGCCGAAGCGAAACAAGAGTGGCCGAGGCCGCTCACCGACGAGGCCTCTCCGTCAAATATTGAGGAGAGCCCCTTTCGTGGCCCCCCCTAATTGAGCCACCCAGGTCTTGTTTTCGTTCAAGATGAACAATTTCCCGTCGCGACCAAAGCAAAAGTTGGCTGCGCCCCCCTCGATCAAGATCTTGCCCAACAAGACGCCCCCGGGGGACCAAATGTTGATGCCGTCGCCGCACCCGCTGTAGACATTACCATTCTGGTCCGTCTTGATGCCGTCGGGAACGCCAACATCGGCCATTGCAAAGACGCGCCTGTTGATGAGAAACGGCTGGCCCGAGTAGTCCTTGACATCAAACGCATAACTAGATGAGTGGTAAGCCTAGGTCATGGCGTCAGAGGGAATCTCACATTTGCGATACCCGGCTGTCGTCTTTTGATCCATCGCCATGGACCCAGTCCGTGTCCGTGACGTAGACGATTGTTTGGTCCGGGTTGAATGCTATTCCGTTTGGTCGCCCAAAGCCATCTGCCATGACACGGATCGAGCTTGTATTGGGATCAAACCTGTACACCAGCTGGGGAAGCCGCGGAGGCGGCCGGATCCCCTGCTCGGATCCGTAAAGGGGGTCGGTGAACCAGAGCGACCCGTCATTGTGGGCCACGACGTCGTTGGGCGAGTTAAAGGGCCGGCTGATGAACTTGTCGACAAGCATTCTTGACTTGTACGGCGGCTCCGTCTCCATGAGAGCAAGACCCCCCGGCGTGTTCTTGTCCCCCTGCGCGCAGAAGACGATGCCGCCGCCTGGGTAGTTGACGCCTCCGTTTGGCAGCAGCACGCCCGGTGCATCGATCTCGTCGACGCGCGCCGGCGATCCATCCCTTGGCAGCACCAGTCGGGAGATTCGGGTGCGTTTCTGCTGCGTGCGCGGGTCCTCGATCAAGTTGCTCGTTACATACAGCGTGTCTCCGACGTCGGATGGGATGAAGACGCCTGCCTCGTGAGCAAACGTATAGTCGCTGTTCTCGACGAGTACCTCGAGGGTGGGCGTGTCTCCAAAGATGGTCCTGACGGCGGCATCCAACATGATGAAGGGGGGGGGGGGGAAGGAAGCCATGACGAAAAAATCTCCGACGGCGGCCATGGAAGCAGACTCATGTCTCTCTTGTGGGCTGCTGGACGTATATATACTTACAGTGTGGCTTCGAAAATGCCCGGAATGCAAGTCCGGAAGGATCCAAGAGGACCGGGTTATGCATCAAGTTGGGCCGCTTACACCCGCATGTGCATCTTGCCATTCGCAAAGGTTGCCAACTCTAATTTTTGGACCTGATTTCTGGACCGACCTGAGCCCATCTCTTGATACGGGAGCCATCTCTAGGATGGCCCAGTCATGGCTTAACCTCCATCCGGGGATGCCGCTTTTTGCATAATGCTACCAAACAAAGGCCCGTAGGTAGTATTCGGCTTCATGTGACTGCGGAGACGGCCAGCCGGCAAAGGGGCAGAGTTGTTTATTTGCCGACGGCATCTTGTAGAGTTGTTTATTTGCCAAAGGCATCTTGGGTCGGCAACGTGAGGCACTTTGGATGGCAGCCAACGACATCATGATGGGCACAGCTGCGCCTGGTCGTTCAAGAGGTAGGCTCAACACGACCTGTGCAACCCGGCGAGAGCAGGCGTAGCTTGTCGATTTGCCTGCCCATTTCGTTTGAGAAAGTCTTTGGCTTCAACCATCTCGTGACCGAAAGGCAACCTCTGTTCGTCTCTCCAGGACTCTGTCCCAGAGCACGTCTTTACCAAAACCGGCAACGTAAAACAGGATGCCCAGTTCCTGGCTGGTCCACCAGCTGGCTCGGTCCATGTTTCCCGACCCTAGTACCAGGTATTCGTCGTCCACAAGCGTCATCTTGAAGTGGCTGAGGACCGGCTCCTCTTGGCTCTGCTTCCAGCCCATCAGCGGTTTAAAATAGAGTACTTCTAGCTTTCCAGGGGGCACTGGCTGAGCCTCTAGGTCAGATGTTTGCTTCCGCCATTGCAGCTTCTTGTACTCGTTGATGAGCTTCTGAATACACCTCGACGTCGTTGTGCCGGCTGTGACGAGTTGCTCAATCACCATCATGTTTTTGCTGGTGCGTATCTGCACATCGACTCCGCGATCCAGTGCCTCCAACAATGCGTCCACAACCGGTCCGGACGTGACGTTTGGGGTCAGAATGGTAATTTTTCGTCTTGCGTTGGTGAACAATGTGAGCAGGGCTGCGTTGAGAGGCGTCATCGGCGGCTTAGTCTGGGAAAGGAAAGGAAAGAAGTTGAATCTGGGGTTTCGGTGATGCGGAGACGGGAGAACAATGGTTGGCACGGCCGCTGAGAAGTCGAGCTGGGTGGATTGCGCAGGTGACACGTCGTCTGTCCTCGTCTGGATCGTGCTATTCGCTTCGGCACCCGGAACTCCATCAGGGGCATTCACTATCTGTTGCGACCTGTCTTGCCGCAGCCCGTCTGAGCTGGCGGGTGAAGCGCACCCCGTACCCCAGACTTGCTCGTGAAAGGCCAATAGGGTTCGGACCACATCTCCCTCCAACTCGACGCATCCTTCGAACCAGCGTTCCCAACTGACGTTGCAACTCGGCACAAATGCCCTCTGTCCATCAATAATCACGTACTTTGGGTGCATGACGCTCAACGGCGTAAAGAATAGGCTCTTGACCGTCAACTCGACCCCGCCGCTTCGGAGCATGGCGTCATGGGGGAGACCTAGCTTGCCCCATTGCGACGGCGGGTATATGTATCCATCACGAGACGAGGTGTGAAGGAGTTTCTGAAAGAGCCCTCGAGAGGAGAAGCCAATGGCGATCCGAAGCGGGGGCGAGCCGTCTCCACGTGGGCGTCGAGCCGTCGCAAGCTGAACAAGGGTGTCGCGGATGGCATCCAGGGTGGGGGATGCAGCCCAGTAACAGGTGACGAAATGTACGCTATGTTTGGCTGATATTATGGCTGGAAGGAGAGCGCGTGTGTAGATTGAGTGGCCAGTGCCAACGTGGAGCGATTTGGGCGAGCTCGTCGTCACGAGCGAGTCCACGTGATGGCTGGGGAAGTCATTTGCCTGTCCCGCCTGGTGAGAGGCAAGCAACTCCTTCCACGGCCTCACAAAAGAGGACGGAAACACGGCAGGGGCCGACATGACGATGTTAGCAGCAAGACATGGGGACTTTTCTGCACCGTGGCAGAGCCTGGTGCTCAAATCTGAGTGAGCGAGAGTCGGGCTGATGGAGGTACGAGACGAGGGATAGGCCCGGAGGACCGATTGACACCTAAATTGAGCGAGTAGGGAGGAATCCTCACTTTGTGACAGGCGAGACACCAAGGCCAACGACGTGGACGTGTAGATTGGGCACGTGCCTGAGCTGGCGTCTCACCGCCCTTGAAGCTGGCGGCAGAATTACGTCTCCCACTTCCCCTCTCGCCCAACCACGTATTCGTATCGCGAACCGGCTTCAAGAGGGGCAACAATCCGCCGTCTCTCCAAGCCTGCGTGCGCCGCGACCATGATATCAGGCGTCCTCATCTTCAACCAAAAGGGCGAGAACCTCATCTTCCGTGCCTTTCGCAACGATTGCCGCCCCCGCCTCGCCGACGTCTTCCGCATCCAAGTCATCTCCAATGCCCAAGTCCGCTCGCCCATCCTGACGCTTGGCAGCACTACCTTCAGCCATGTCAAGCACGAGAACATCTACCTCGTCGCAATCACAAAGAGCAATGCCAATGCAGCCCTCGTCTTCGAGTTCCTCTATCGCTTTATCCAGCTCGGCAAGGGGTACTTTGGCAAGTTCGACGAGGAGGCCGTCAAGAACAACTTTGTGCTGGTCTACGAGCTTCTGGACGGTACAGCTGAGCCCACGCCACTGCTTGCGCCTCCCCACCTCGCTGACACTGCACACGGGTAGAAATCATCGACTTCGGCTATCCCCAAAACACGGAAACAGACACGCTCAAAATGTACATTACCACCGAGGGCGTCAAGTCCGAGTCGCGGCCCGAGGATACGTCGAAAATTACAATGCAGGCCACCGGTGCCCTCTCGTGGCGAAAGGCCGACGTGCGATACCGCAAGAACGAGGCCTTTGTCGACGTCATAGAAGACGTCAACCTGCTCATGTCTGCGACGGGTGCCGTCTTGCGCGCCGACGTCACCGGCCAGATCGTTATGCGTGCCTATCTGTCTGGCACGCCCGAGTGCAAGTTTGGTTTGAACGACAGACTGTTGCTGGACAATGATGGCCTGCAGAGCTATCCAAGTGGCAACCGGACAGGCACCAAGGCCACAAAGGCGGCGGCCGGCAGCGTCACGCTCGAAGACTGCCAGTTCCATCAGTGCGTCAAGCTGGGCAAGTTTGAGTCGGACAGAATCATCAGCTTTGTGCCCCCAGACGGCGAATTCGAGCTCATGCGATACCGTGCCACCGAAAACGTCAATCTGCCCTTTAAAATACACGCCATTGTCAACGAAGTCGGGCGGACAAAGGTCGAGTACAGCATCGGCATCAAGGCCAACTTTGGTCCGAAACTCTTCGCCACAAACGTCGTTGTTCGCATACCAACGCCTCTCAACACGGCAAAGATCACGGAGCGATGCACCCAGGGCAAGGCAAAGTACGAGCCCAGCGAGAACAACATTGTGTGGAAGATTGGCAGGTTCACCGGACAGAGCGAGTACGTCTTGAGCGCAGAGGCACTCCTGACGAGCATGACCAACCAACGAGCCTGGAGCCGGCCCCCTTTGAGCTTGAACTTTAGCCTACTCATGTTCACCAGCTCCGGCTTGCTCGTGCGGTATCTGAAGGTGTTTGAAAAAAACAACTACTCTAGTGTGAAGTGGGTGCGGTACATGACGAGAGCAGGCTCATATGAAATCAGGTAGGGGAGCGCCGTGCTCGCACAAAACCGCTAGAAGCTGACGACGACCAGATTCTGATGCTGCTTATGGACGAGTTGGTTTCTTGTTCAAACCTTTTGAAGAAGAGCACGTTGCGGCGTTTATGGACATGTTGACAGCGTGCAATTTGGGCTCGACAGGACGATTGTGGAGGCCGTGGAGAAGAGATCAGGGGTCCGAGCACCTGGCTGGAGCAGTCATGGATGCAGCGGTGGCTTGGAGACAGACTTGAAGCGCGACAGCCTTCAATCCGCCCAGGACGTGGACCAGCAGCGTCGAAGCAATCGACCCGCATCCACTCTGGCCCATTCACAGGTTGTCAGTCCAGTGTCCTGGGCTCGTCATTGTCCTGGGCTCGTCATTGTCCTGTTCTCACGAGCTCAATGTGCTTGTGAACGACGAGGCTTTCACCGTCCCCATGCCCGGGGTTGGCCGTGGACACACCTGCGGGGAAAACAAACGCGGTCCGTGTCCCGTGCCCCTTTGTCCTGGCAAACGATCAGCGTCGTTGTCGCCGTTTTCCGTTTTCCCTCGTCGGGTTTGTGCAGGCTGGAACCATGTTAGCAGCTTGATGGGGTCAAGGCGCTCGCCGAGAGAAACGGGGACGGTCGCCTGTGAAAGGGCTGTTTGGTGTGAATGGGGGCAGAACAAGACAAGGCCAGCCTCTGACGGGATGCCAAGGCAAATCAGCGGTCGGCAGGAAAAGGTTTAAAGTCCTGATAGATGGAGTTGTCGACTCGACAGCACCTACGAAGTAAGTACCTCTAGACTGGCAAAATGTGCGAAGACGTGGAGTGCCGTGCAGAGTGCCACGCAAAGTGCCATGCAGGATGCGACTTGGGGAGAAGGTACAGATACAGGCGTTGGAAATGCTGCCAGTGCGGGGCGGGGCCCAACATAAGGGCATCTTGTCGGGGCAACACGGAGTCAGTCGGGCGGACGGCATTGCACGCATTTTTGCTGCGACGAGTGTTCTGAAAGTAGGTGTTGAGCCCGAGCTGGACGGACTGGACTGGCTCCGAGCGCTAACCACGGCAGGTTTACGTGAGATCCGCTGCAAGGGTACGGAGGGGCAGGACGGGAAACAGGTGCAGGCGGGCGCAGAGAGGGCTTGAGAGGCTTGAGAGGAGAGGGGGAGAGGTGAACAAGGGGAGGAGGAGCATGGCATGGCATGGTCACAAATAAATCAATGAAAATAATCAACCGTATGTACGCTCACTGGCGCTCGCTCGGTGTTTCGTGGGTTTCGTGAGTTTCGTGACTGGAGACGTGGTTGAATGACGCCGAAAGAAAAGGACAGACAAGACGGGTGTTGGTTGGCGAGGGCAGGGGGTTCCTTGGTTTGTGGTTTGCATCAGCGCCCGTCCGGCTCGAGCCACGTGCCAAAGTGCCGATGAGCAGATGAAAGGGGGGGGATGCGTACGGAGTAGTATGTACTACTACCCTATACTCCGGTTTGCAGAAATGGCTTGTCCAGTACTCCGTGCTACGGAGTACAGCTGACAATAATGTCAGTCTCTCCGCGGCTGAAAGCTCAGGCCGCAAGCCTGAGGGTTTGCTTGCAGGTGTCCATTGTCGGCAGCCCAATGGCTCAGAAAGAGCAAGCGTCATGTGGAAGCGCAACTGGCCAAGCTTGCAATTGAAGGGCGATGGCGCCGTCTCATGCATCTGCTCCTTGTCGCGGTCCGAGTCAGCCATGAGGGCCATGAGGGCATGTCGATGCGAGGCAAGTCATGTATGTTTGACAATTGATTCGCATGGCCTGGCAGACCCACCGACGCTTTTGCAGACATCACCTGCTAAGCAACGGATGATGATGACATGACGATGTGTACCAGTGTCCTAACGGAGGTGCCTCCATTTTTGGTTAGGAATCAGGGTTACTGACAGGTATAACACTATCTAGGTACTAGTGGGTGCTGGTAGATACTACTCCGTAACACCCAACAGCAGCCAAGGCTTGGAACGTGGTGGCCACGCGAGCTGCCATCCCTCCATCCATGTGACAGTGGCCCGGTGCAGGCATCCAGGTCACCGTAGCGGGTTAGCAGGCCCGTCCGGGGAGCTGGTGACACTGCGCCGCTACGGTGCAGCCCTCCAGCTCGGATCCACGGGTGTCTTTTGCAGGGTCGATGCGTCGCCGTTGCTATACTATTTCCAGTACAGTTACAAGCCACCCGGCATCCTCGTACCGGGCAGGCAATGCATAATCATGATCCATCGTTCGACGGGCTGCGAAACCGCTGCAGTGTCGCCCCTGATGAGGGTCATTGCCCGACTCCAGTCACTCATCTCTACAAGTAACTGTACCTAGTGGTAATCTCCGTATCCGTACTCCGTACCATTCTCTCCGCCAAGGGTACCACCTCTACCGCCGATGTCCAGTCCATGTACTTCGTACTTCGTACAATCTGGGGCATGCACCGAGGGCCTGTACGCCACCTATACCGCCGTATGTCCAAGTCCATCCATGTACGAAGTATGTATGTACATTCTAGGGCACGCACCGAGGGCCCGTATACCGCCGCGGCCACCTGAATGCTTTTCACTCGCCTCGCCTCTTCCACCACTTCCTCCACCTCGTCCTCTTCCTCATCATCATCTCCACTCTCTCTTCTCATCTGTACGGTATAGTCGTTGTACAGTACTCGACTCCTCGTCAATCTCTCTCTGTTTGTCCTGCCCGAGCTTAATCTCTCTCCCTCGACCTCTCTCGTCCCTTGTTCCCTTGTCCTATTTCTTTCTTCTCCTCCTCCTACTCCTCCTCTCACCTCCACCACCACCAAGCAAGCAAACTTTCCCTCCCACACTTCTGCCAAGGTTTGGCCCATCTCGCCTCGTTGCAGCGCTATCAACCCGTTGACTCTGTTTCGCCGCCTCCGTCGACCAAAGACCCACTACGTCTTCGTTTCCTCTGCCGGCTAAAACGTCTCTCGAGCAGGCATCCCCCCCGCATACCATCCTCGATTCCCCGCCCGCCTCGACTCGCCTCGAATCCTTGCTGCTGCGGCCGGAACCATGCCCACCTCACTAGAGTCTTCTCGCCCCATCATGGCCCCATCGGTACGTGGCGCGATTTTGCGTTTCTGCTACACTACCTACTCTACTCGCTTGTCTCCATCTGTCTTGCCCTGCTTGCTTCCACCCATCTCTTGACCCCGACTCGTCTGTCTGCCTGTCTCGCCCTCCCCTCCCTTGGCTTGCTTCTCCCTCTTCTGCCGCCAAAAGAAACACTTGACACAACTTCAATCCCCGACAAAATAACATGTCGGTTGGTGCCCCCTCGACCTCTTGATGATGCTGGCCCCTTCCCGTCTGCCCACGCGCCCTCGCCGGGGCAATTGGTCTGCCCGTTGACGTCTCTGCCACCTCGTCTTGCCCTCCCAAGCTGACCATGCCTTGCCGCCAGACCCGAGCGTCGGTTCGCTTCAGCGCCTACAGCATGGCGGCTCCGTCTCTGACTCCCACCGCCCACACCTCAGACTCGGTCCAGGCCGAGATCCGCGACATCGCCTCGGGCCTGGATCGCATGGAGAACAAGGCCCTGTCCTCCCAGCGCGTCATGCTCAGCGACGAGAAGACGGACAGGCTGAGCCAGCTGGCCCTCGGCGCCAAACTCGAGCGCGCCCTTGAGCGCCGCATGAGCAGTCAGGATGCCGTCATGCGCCCACGGCCAAAGAGCGTCGCCGTCAGCCGCCCCCCAAACGACAATAAGCAGCTCTCGGAAAAGGCTGCCTAATGTCAACGTCAACGGGCTGATTCAATGGATGGCGTGGACAACTGATGACTCGGAGCCAACGAGCGCGACTTTTGGCGGATGGAAACCACAGACGAGGGATGCTGTTTGGATCAGCGGACCACCGCGTCATGAGGGGCCCTTATCACCTTTGATGTGGCCCGTCTTACGATCATCACGATTATGGTGTGCAGAATATTACTTTCACACTGTCCGCAACGAAGCGGCCACCCACGGTTACGCCTGCTTTTGACGGCCTACCTCTCGACGACGGCACGAGCCAAGCTCTATCAAGAGCGAGGTGGACACGGACATTGCGAGACGGCCTGTACCATGACACATCCCCTACGCGGCCAGGGAGTGTGCGGATATCTACTGGACGGATAGCCACGACTGGACGAGCGCATGCCGCCCCTTGCATGACCCTCGGCTTTTCGATTTCGACCGCGCGGGTGTCGACGTATGTGTTTTTTCATTATCCTTTGTAAAGGGAGACAGTAGCGCTGGTGCTGCTCGATGCGGAATGGGCTGGTCCTCGCCAATGCCGGGCGAGGGAATAGTAGTACTAGCACGTACTGGGCTGTGGCGGCTCGGACTGGCTTGCATACAGCGTCTTTTCCTTTTCTTTCCTTCTCCCCGCCATACCAGCCCGTTGAGCATGATCCGAGCGTACGTGGGAGCCGCCGGTGCAGGCGGAACGCAGCGAATACAAAATGCCAGCAGATCCTCTATTCTTTCGCCAGTCTCGAGGGACGCACGAGCATTCCAGGGCATCAGTAGATGAAGGCAGATGCCACGCGGGAGCCGCATCTCGCTAGCCAAGTGTCTTGAACTCTGAAATGTCCCCAAGCCCCAGTGAGGACACAATACTGTCACTGAATCTGCCAAACGCGATGAATCACCCTCCCAGACTGCTTGTCCGGGCCCTCTTCCAGAATATCATGTACAGTGGCTGTTCTGATGAAGTGCATCATGCAGCCATCTCGTCGAGATCTGCCCCGTCCCCGCTCAAGACTCCATCGGGCGTGTCGAGGCAATGGCTCCCATGCTCGGTGCGTTGCCGACGGGTCCAGATCATGACGCTCTCGCTCGGCGCCCCGTCGCCCATCTCGTTTGACCCCGTCGCCCCTACGGCGCCTTCTTCTTGTCAATCGAGCCCTCAATCTCCCTCAACAAGCTCACGAGCTCCGCCTCCTCGCCCTCGACCTCGAGGCCGCTCCGGACCCACTCCCTAGCCTCCTCAAGCCTGCCCATCTCAACGAGGCACCTGCCCCTCCTCCACCAGCCCTTGGCGTTGCCGACGCGCCTGGCCTCGACGCTGCCCTCGGCATCCACGGCGCCCTCGGGCCAGTTGCTCATGGCCATGTGCGCCTGCGCGCGGTTGGCCAGCAGGCCGCTGACCTCCTCGCGCACCAGGGCGGCGGGCTCCCACAGCGGCCGCGTCAGCGCCATCTGGATGCCCAGCGTGTACAGCCGGATGGCCTCGGCGTACTTGTGCTTGCGGTACTCGGCGTTGCCGTTGTCGCGCAGCTTGGTCACGTTGCCCGTGCGCTTGGGGTTGACGGGTATCGGCGGCGGCGGCACCCCGCCGGCCCCGCCGTCGAGCGAGAGGAGCGACCGGTGCAGCGTGTTGAGCTGCTCCAGCTCGGCGTCGAGTGCCCGCCATCGCTTGGTTGCGCCGAGGGCCTTGGACTGCGGGTCCATGCGCAGCGGCAGCAGGTCGAAGTGCGTGAGGTCAGACATGGTCGCCACCCCGGCGTCTCTGCTCGATGTGATGTTGGGTCGGGTCGGGTCGTACGCGACAATCTTGGCGGCCGACGCAGTTCTCTTCGGCTTGACCGTCGGGCGAAGGGTGGGAAAAGTGTCGGGAAAGGTCGTAAACCAAGGCGGCCAGAACTTGTTTGGGATGGGAGCGGCGGCGCTGAAGATGCCCGAGGACACCTCTCACGTTGGACCGGTTGTTATCTTATCGCCATGTGACTACTACGTATCGAGCTTTCCGACCACCAAGGGCCCACAGTAACCAGGTTGAGCTGGCAGGGGCAGACGGAGTCCGCTCTCCTTGACTTGATGAACATTGGCATACGAGTAGGTAGGAGATAGCTACAACTTAATCTCGGCGGCACTCTGCCCCTCCCCAGTTGATGCAGTTGATGCGGTTGAGCGACAACTCCTTGACGGCAGCTGATGCCAGAGCCCGGCATTGGTGCACCGGTATCAACCCAAGAGACCCTTTCCAGAGCGCTCACGAATCGCACGTCGCATCGAGCCACATCAAGACCTCTCTTGGTTGGGGGAGTTGTGCTTTATTGTTTTGGGCCCGGGTTCCGACGGTGAGATCCATGCAGAACATTCAGAACAACCATTCACCGCCTGCCCATGGGCCGCCGCCCTTGCCATACCCGGCAAGTCAAGTGAAATCCGTTAAGAACCGCCGCGCCTATCTAATAAACCGCACGAGAAATGACAAGACAATGCAAAGCTGCCAGGAACCGTCATCGTGTTCGAGGTCGTGGCCACTTAGTAACCGTAAGCCGCGAGGGCCTTCGCAGTCTCCGTCTTGGTCGAGGCGTTCTTCTTGGCGTCCGACAGTTGTCGCGCAGCCACCTTCTTGCGCTCGTAGTAGGCGGCGCCCTTGGCCTTCCTTCTCTCTTCCAGACTGTAGAAACCGGTTAGCGAAACTCCCGCCCGCCGTGGGCACACGACAACATACCGAGCAACAACATCCTGGTACTTCCAGCCAACCTCGTGGCTCAGGCGGCCGACGGTGCAGTACTTGCGGCCGGGCTGCAGGCGCAAGACGCGCAGGGCTTGGGGGACGACCATCTTCTTCATCTTGTCGTAGGGAGGGGGAACACCCTCAAAGACCTTGAGGCGCTCGAGAGCGGCGGCACCCCGGGCAGTCTTGTGAGGGATCATGCCCCGGATGGCCTTGTAGAAGATTCGGGAGGGGGCGCGGAAGTGGAACGGGCCTAGAGTTCATCGTCAGCGCCATGGCATGAGTCGCTACGGCGAGGTCAGACTGACCACCGCGGGTAGGGTTATATCGGGTCATCTTCCGCAAGTAGGCGTGGTACTTGACTATTCAACTTGTCAGCCTCGGTTTCCCATCACCAATGGTCTCTCGCTCGCGTCGTTTCGAGAATTCGAGGCCAGCGATCGGACGGATGAGCCTCTGGGGGCCGGAGGGTGGGCGACGTACGCTTGGCGCGAAAGAACTCGCCAGAGATGTTGAGCGCCTCGCAGCGGACAATGACAATCTTCTGGCCATTCAGGAGCTGCTTGGCAACGATGCTAGCAAGACGGCCGAGCAGGTGGCCCTTGCCATCGATGACAACCTATCCGACATTGTTGTCAGTTTTGGCTCCCGTCTCAAGGTCCCGCTCCCGTGTGGCGGTGACGGCACTGGGAGGACGCCCCGACAGCTCGGAGACACAGCCAAGTGCTGGCCAAGCGTGCCTCTTGGCGCAGGCCTCTCTCTCGAACGAAGGCGGCCGTCATGCCACGGGGCTAAGTCGCGGCAAGCAATTGATGGTCAACTTACAACCGGCTCGAAGGACGACATCGTATTGGCTCCTGGGGTGGCTGAGGGGGGAAACGAAGGCAAGTCGGCAGCTCAAACCACGACAACAAAGAACAGGCAGGTCCTCAAACCAAGCCGGCGAGAAACTGCTGCTGTGTTGCTGGGGTTAGTCGTCCCTAGGCGAGGATGTTGGTGACGAGGTCGCGATGATGATGGACTGCGAGAAAATCCAGGTGCGCCTGAAGAGGACGTTGTGCCTTTGGAGCAAGCCGCGCTAGCCCAAGGGGGAAAGGTGGTGTTTGGTGCGCGGGCACCGGCGGAATGACTTAGGGTTGCGAGACCTATCGGCTCTACCGGAGATTTGCCGCCGTCTGCAAGCCACAACACGGGATTTGCCGGCCGGCACGATGTGAGGTGCGCTCCGGGGATTGGCCGGCTTTGAACGGATAGGATAGGCTTCTTCAATGTTCCATTCACGACTGGTTAAGTTCTCCGCACGGCAGGCTTGACGTTGGCACGCACACTCGTCGAGTGTCTCTGGATTCCTTTTAACTGATAGCTAGTGTCTTGAGCGACGCTCACTGCCAAGCAGTCTGTCTGTTCGCCAACGCTTCAATCAGGCCGCGCAACAAGCAGACTCAAGGTCGCATCCTTTTAACACCCAGATACTACCGCGGTAATCCCTACGACATTGGCGGTGCCGTGGGCATTCAAGTCCCCCAAATCTTGTCCTGCATTCGCGATGCGGCTAGGCCATGAGGAGGCATGTGGCCTCCCCTGTCATTGCACAAAAACTCCAAAGGTCCCCAAGTGTAAAAGTCACAGTGCTATGCGGGCCTGGCTGCGGCGTCGAGGCCCTTGAGAACGTCCTGGACCATACGCACGAGCTCCTTCCTCTTGGCCCTTACTTCCGGGATACCCTCCGTCTCGATGCCATCAAGTTTCAGCAGGATGCTCTGCATCAGCATCTCGGACAGTTTCCTGTGCTCCTCTTCCCGAACCTTGGGGTCTGTGGGCGGTGCCGCGGTGTATTGGACACAAGGTGGTAACCACTTGATTTTGAACTCGGTGGCCAAGTCTTCAATCTGCTTCAATGGCCCGCTGGCTGGCGCGGGCGGTGGAGGCGATTTGGAGTGGGAGTTGCTGTCGCGGGGGCTGGTCGCCGAGTCGCCGTTGTCCCGGTCGACTCCCCTCTTGGGCCTTTTCTTCTTGCGGGGTCGCAACTTGACGTCGTCTCTAGAAGAGTCGTCGACAATGACCATTTCCTCGTCGGATGGACTGCTCTCGTCGCCGACGTCGGGAAGAACGGCCATGAGTTCGCTCTTGTTCTTGACGCCATATTCCCGGACCAGCGCGGCAGCCTCCTTGAGCTGCTTGCCCTTGTACAGCAGATTGAGACGTCGAGTGGCTCGGTCCGACAGATCCATCACCAGGCCTACGCGGTCCCGAACATCCTTGACGCGCAGCTTGCCGTCTCCAATCGAGTATGCGGGAAAGTGAATCGGGTACGTGACGCCCTTGTTTTTGATGAGAAGGACATCGTCATCGGGTGTGGGTGGAGCGGCCGATTGAGACCTGGGGTGATAGCGACGGTCAGACGAGCCAACGGGGGCGTCATCCAAGTCCTGCGACGTGATGTAGCTAAAGTCGTCGTCGGTCACAGCGGGGACGCCGCCCGACATGGAGCTGTAGGGGGAGCTCTGGTCGCGCCTCAGGGACCAGCCATATCTCGACATTGTGATGGGCACGGCGACGAGGGCGGCGAGGCTGCTGTAGACAAGCCCTGGCGGAACGCCGAGGGTGCCAGAGATGTACTCGCTCGACTCGTGGATGACAGATGACAGGTTGACCAGGGTTCCGTTGAGGTACGAGGTGATGTTTTGCAGGGCTCCCGAGGATGCCACGGCGGCCTGGCTGGAATCCACCTTGTCGTCCGGGTGCAAAGGTGGCCCTCGAAAAGGACACCTCTCGCGGATTGCGGACGAGCTCGTCTACCGAGAGGACAGGGTAGAGCAACAGTCTTTCCGAGTACCGGTCAAACGAATGGCGGAGGGGCGAATGCGAGAACGAGATGGGACGACGGCGGCGATGGGAATCTGCGCTGACCAAGCGGACTTTGGGCGAGGCGTTTTTGGAGCTGGAGCAAGGCCAGCAGAGTTTATTATGGTGGCGGGGTGACGGCAGAGGGGAGGCTCAAAAGGGGTCAGGTGATGCTGTAAGCAGCCCTGCAGGGTAGGTCGGCAACGGCAGAGGCAGCTGGAACGACAGGCAGGATGGATAGACGACCAGTGGCCGTGCTGGTTCGATTCGGCCGCTCTTTCATGCCATTTTTTATTGACCCTCGACGTTGCGGCGTCTAAAAAAAGCATTCCAATTTGGTTACAAAAAGATGTGCTCATGGCAGCCATTGTTTGACTACTACTGCGAGGGACAAAGAAGAGAAGAGCCATCGACTTTGTTTGCGTCTCCCCGGGCGGCACGGCCTTAAGCTGACCCTTTCCCCACTCATTCGTATCTACGAAGTACTTACATTTTGTTCGCCGACTGCACCGAGACCCTCTCATTTAGAGTCCGCCTCGAAGGGCCATCTTTATTGAACTGCCTAGGATGACGGGTACATACGAAGTACGGATAGAGAGAAGTAGAACCAAGCCTGCCGAGGAAAGGCGGTAATGTATGTACGAATACGAAGTACATACCAGCTGGGTCTTCTTACCTAATGCACTGCCTATTCCGGACAACGCCGGATTGCATCATGGCCCGGCCCCCGCATGGTCTTTCTTCTCCTTCTCTCTCACCTCTCGACGACTTCCGGCCGCAAGACACCAATCAGCTCTCGCACATCTCTGCTACTGCTTACCGAGCCGAGGTTGCATGTCACCACCGCATCTACGCTCGTCACTCTTATCGATCAGAGCTCCTCTGCCGCAATCAAGCTTCCGTCCCCGCCTCTTAAGCCTTCTTCTCTCGACGCCTCCGTCTCCGCCCCCGCCTCCGCTTCCTCGTTCCCCTTACCTGTCCATGTCCACCGTCCGACAGCTGTTTACCACGACACTGTCTCCCCAACCACAAACAGCCATGGCCGTAGCAAAGGTTAAGGTGAAGAGCCTCATCGACGATAACGAAGTTAGTACGTACATACATCAGCTCCTTTCCAACAACGTCAGCCCATTGTTGGGAGAGACACACCACAACGCTGACTTGCTTCCGCTAGTCGTCTTCTCCAAGTCGTATTGCCCCTACTGCAACGCCACAAAAAAGACGCTCGACGGCCTCCAGGCCGACTACATAATCGTCGAGCTCGACAAGGAAGGTATTTTCGTCCCCAGCCAGCCCACCTTGACTGCGCGAATGATCAAACCCGGCGTCTGACATCATCGTCGGCAGCTGAGGGTGGCGCCATGCAGGACGAGCTCGAGAAAATTACCGGCCAGCGCACCGTCCCCAACGTCATCATCAAGGGGAAGCCCATCGGCGGCAACTCGGACGTCCAGGCACTGGTCAAGTCTGGCGAACTGGAAAAGCTGCTCAAGGAAGCAGGCTCCATCAAGGCGTAGGGGCCTTCTCTCTCTCTCTCCAACAACTACGCGCGCGCGCAAATGCGCAGACGGGCGGTGCTGATTCGTGCTTCTTCTCCGTCTCTGGCCCTCTACGTTGGGACTAGCTCTAGTGATACCAAGCGCGAGAGTGCTCTCGAGTGAGCTGGTTGTATCAACCGTAAATAGAAGCCTCAGGCCTCATCACCAAGACGTTGCGTACACCTACATGAAGCAGTCTACTACTTTGTTGTTTACCGTTCCTCTCCAAGGGTTGAAGGCGGGATGTGTGTCATTATGTATGTTCACATGTGCGCCCTCGTCAATACGCTTGGCCCACATCAAACCCGAGGACCCATCATACACTCTTCTCCTCAGTCCGAATCCCCTCCTCTTGTCCGTACTACAGAACTTGCGATGCCACAGTGCCCACAGGCCGTCCGACAAACTCCATGATGCCTTCAATAATGTTCTGCCTCGCCCCCTCTGACGACACATTGGCACCGGCCAAGTAATTCAGCCAGAGCAGCCTGGAGAAGCGCTCGTCGGCAACGACGCCCAGTACGGTCCTCTTGGGGTTCCTGGCGAGCTCGCCGTCGCCGTACAGAACCGTCAGCTTGCCGTCCAAGTCGCGGCACAGCAGCAGCTCCTTCTTCTTGGGCACCGACCCGCGGTTGAACACGGCCTTGAACTCCTTCATGGCGTCGCCAAACGACTCGTCGCCAAGGGACTTGTCGCGCTGCGACCGCGTCTGGATGGCCCTGACGAAGCCGTCGCGTAGGTGGTGGAAATCGGTGTCTCGAACGGGCATAATGCGGAAGACGCTGCGGCAGCCTGCCTCCTGGAGCAGGGCATCCCACGTCTGCTCGCCTTGGGTGGGGTCCAGCAGTGCGGCGCGCAGCGTCTCCTTTTCCGAGGGTATCAGCGTCGTGGCCAGTCGGTTGACCTGTCTGACCAGATACTGCTGCAGCCGAGCAATGTCCTGGGTCGCCACGTAGAAGCCGACGAGGTAGACTTGGAAGCCGAGGAAGGTGACTGTCCGCATGCCCAGGCCGACCAGAGTGTACTCGACGCCTTGCCTGTCCGTGATGGACTGAGATATATAGCTGTCCCTGGAGCTAGACTGCTGGGTGCCCGAGTCGTCGAGGGTGATGGTGCGCGGAAACGTGGGCACGGTGCTGTTGCCCGTGGGGACTATCTCCCTGCCATGGTCGTCGTGCAGGACAACCTTGCGCCTCTCACCCGCCTCGGTCTTGAATGTCTCGGTGGGTATGGGCGAGTCGCACTTGACGGCCAGCTTGTTCTTGTCCTTGGCACTCTCACGGTCGAGGGCCTCTTTGAGTTTCCAGGCCGTGTAGACAAAGGCGATGACGCCAGCGCCGGCGCCGGCGGAGAGGAAGGCGGTGCGGTGCTGCTCGTACTCGCGGCGCTTGGCATTGAGCCTGTTGAGGTCGAGCTCCTGCGTGGCCCGCGCCGACTGCCGCTGGGAGAAGAGGGTGCGGCGCGAGGCGGCCAGGCCCCGGCTCGAGGATCCGAGGACGGGGCGGGCAAAGGCCGCTGGTCGAAGCAGCGGCATCGTCGGTGGATAAGGTGACGGATCTGGCGCAGGGGATATAAGGTTGGAAGTGACGGCGGCAAAGGCGAGTTGGTAACTCTCTCGAGCCCGCTGGATGCGAGGAAAAGGTTCGCAAAAGTGCACGAGTTACATAACCCGGCTCCTTACAAGTTCCCGAAGCTCCCTAAAAGTTCCCAACAGGTAACATCACCCCACGAAGTACAAATTTCCAGGTACAGCGAGCACAAGCTCACCGATTAGTAAGCGAGTACCGATTTGGAAACGTCCAATGGATTGGCACAGGTCACCCATCCACGCATTCCTCCGTGTGTCTCTGTCGTCGTACGAAGTAGACGCAGAGTGGCAACGGAAGCAGCCATGTAGCAGGCATCGACCAGTATACCACAAGGAGGGAAGAGTCGTTGTGTGAGCACATTGTTTCCGCATGCGGGCTGCCGTCGACATAGAAGCCACCCCTTGATGAAGGCGGCTATTGCTTCATCGACAACTGTCCCGGCTGTTGATTGAACAAGAAGAACATACTTCTGAACATGAAAGCAAGCTACCGACGCAGGCCCGCGGCCCGCAACTGTTGAGCCGAAAGTGCCCGCGTGACGACCTGTCCCTCCCTTCGTAGTGACGCTCGGCATTCTCACGCCTTCTCGACCATCTGCGTCGAGGTCAAGAGAGGTCCGCGTGCTTCATCAGCCTGTGCCCACCATGTTGGGGACATGGTTTCCACGCCGGCTCATCGTCGCCGCCACGCTGGCCTCGCGCCTGGCCTGCCTTGTCGGCGCCGCGGCAGTGACGTCGCCCAAGAACCGTACGTATAGCGCCGCATCAAGGTCCCGAGATGGGATGGTCTTCTCATGCAGCGACACGCAGACATCGTCGTCGACGGGTCTTCCTTTGTCCTCAACGGCGACAACGTCTCGTACCGCTTCCATGTCGACAACTCGACTGGGGATCTCATCTCAGACCACTTTGGCGGCCCCATCGACGGCGACAGCATCGAGGCCGAGGTTGGGCCCATCAATGGCTGGGTCACCGTCGCTGGCCGCGTGCGCCGCGAGCTGCCGGACCTGGGCCGCGGCGACTTCCGCACTCCGGCCGTCCAGATCCGACAATCCGAGGGCTTCACCGTCAGCGACTTTCAGTACCGCTCCCACGAGGTTTTAAGCGGGAAGCCTGCGCTAAAGGGCCTGCCCTCGACCTTTGGCGCCGACGACGACGTGTCTACTCTGCTCATCAACATGTACGACAGGTACAGCTCCGTTGCGGCGCAGTTGTCATACTCCATCTTTCCCAAGTATGATGCCGTCGTGCGCAGCGTCAACATCACCAACATGGGCTCTGCAAACATCACCGTGGAGAAGCTCGCCAGTATGAGCGTCGACATGCCCGTTGGCGACTACGAGATGCTTGAGCTGAGGGGGGACTGGGCGCGAGAGGGCATGAGGGTCCGCCGCAAGCTCGACTATGGCACCCAAGGGTAAGTCTCAACAAAGAGCCATCGTCCGCAGATGACGACTGACGCTTGCTTCAGCTTCGGGAGCGCTGCTGGCTACTCATCACACTTCCACAACCCATTCTTCTCGCTTGTCGCCTCAACTGCAACCGAATCGCACGGCGACGCATGGGGCTTCTCCCTCGTGTACACGGGGTCCTTTGCTGCCGAGTTGGAAAAGGGTTCCCAGGGCCTGACCCGCGCCATGATTGGGTTGAACCCGTCTCAGCTTTCGTGGTCGCTCGGACCCGGGGCGTCTCTCGTCTCTCCAGAAGCGGTTGCCGTATTTTCCGACGCGGGCATCGGCAGCATGTCGCGCAAGCTGCATGGCCTCTATCGAAGGCACCTGATGAAGAGCAAGTTTGCGACGCAGCCACGGCCGGTCCTCCTCAACAGCTGGGAAGGCCTCGGTTTCGACTACGACGCCGGCAAGATCCAAAAGCTCGCCGCCGAGTCCGCCGACCTGGGCGTCAAGCTCTTCGTGCTCGACGACGGCTGGTTCGGGGTCCAGCATCCCCGCAACGACGACAGGGCAGGGCTTGGAGACTGGGAGGCGAATCCCGCAAAGTTCCCCAAGGGCCTCAAGCCTCTAGTCGACGGTATACGGGACCTCAACAGCGGAGACTCGTCGACAGAGTTGAAGTTTGGCCTATGGTTCGAGCCGGAAATGGTCAACCCCAACTCGAGCTTGTACGAAAAGCATCCAGACTGGGCTCTGCACGCGGGCAGATACCCTCGGACCGAAACGCGTCACCAGCTGGTTCTCAACGTTGCGCTGCCCGAGGTGCAGGACTTCATCATTGATTCCGTGTCCAACATCCTCGAAAGCGCGCCCATTGACTACGTCAAGTGGGACAACAACAGAGGCATCCATGAGATGCCGGCGGCAAGTACCGACCACGAGTACATGCTAGGCCTGTACCGTGTGTTGGACACTCTGACGAAGCGCTTCCCGGACGTTCTCTGGGAAGGGTGTGCGTCGGGGGGCGGGCGCTTCGACGCGGGCGTGCTGCAGTACTTTCCGCAGATTTGGACGTCGGACGACACTGACGGGCTTGAGCGCGTCTATATCCAGTTTGGCACCTCGCTGGCCTACCCGGCCTCGGCCATGGGGGCCCACATTTCGGCGGTGCCGAACCAGCAGACGGGGCGCACGACGCCCATCGAGTTTCGAGCCCACGTGGCCATGATGGGCGGATCCTTTGGTCTCGAGCTAAACCCGGAGGAGATGCCAGCCGAGGACAAAGACAAGATGCCGGGCTTGATTGCGCTCGCGGAAAGGGTCAACCCCATAGTCGTCAAGGGCGACATGTGGCGCCTCAGCCTGCCCGAAGAGTCTAACTGGCCGGCGGCCCTGTTCGTCTCCGATGACGGCCAGCAGGCGGTGCTGTTTTACTTTCAGCTGCGGGCGAACATCAACCACTCTTGGCCGGTGCTGCGACTTCAGGGCCTGGACGCAAAGGCCAAGTACAGGGTCGACGGGAACCAGACGGTGTCGGGGGCGACGCTGATGAACAAGGGAGTGTCGTATCGCTTTCCTTCCGGGGATTTCGGAAGCAGGGTCGTCGTTCTCGAGAAGCTGTGAGAGGGGTTCGGGATTTAGAAGAGGCAAAGATGTAGTACTAGTATGTATGTATATACGAAGGAGCCGCGTGCGTACTTCGTCTCCACATTACACAGTTCGAGGCGTAAAAGTCACGTGCGCACACACCTCGGAACCAAGATCCACCCAGGTTCCTTTGTCCGTGCAGGGGAGGGAGGCAAGGAAGGGTCCGACAGCGCAACCCACCCTTTTCTGAACTCTCCGAGAGGGCGACTGCGCAAGGTCTACAGTGTGGTAACGTGCTGGTAACGTGCTGGCCCTGGGTGCCCTTGGACGAGCCGGCAGCGCCTGTTCACTGACAACTGGCACAAGCTACGGACGGATACGGATACGCGGATAACGGATTACTATCCGTACCGTACAGGTCGGGTGGAACGTGCCCGGTAGTGGGTACATGTGCATAGGTACCTTCAGACCAGCCCTGCTGACTTCCATTCAAGCACCCGCCCTCACTCCACCACACTCTCCATTCCCGTCGTTCCTTTCTCACCTGCCCTGGTCATTGTCAGCATCCGCATCTGCATCCACCATCACCACTGGCTCGTCGGCCTCCCTCTCTGTGCACACCTGACTGCTTCGCGACGTCATACGCGTCCTCTTGGTCCGTCGCGGCATCTTCAGGCCTAAGACGCCTCTCCGCCTCCCCTGGGGACCGTGTCCGTCCCTTTTTAGCCCATTTCGTCCCCGACGCCCAAAACTGCCCGAGCAGCCCCCCCAGCGTCGCTCGGGGATTTGTCCGATCCACCCTCGCTCTCTCCATCTCTCGCCTTAGAACTCGGTGTCACGACTCGCCTCTGCATCCCGAGCCCGGCCTCCCTCAGCGGGGTGCCCTTGTTCGCCCGCTCGCCCAACGCTGCGAGGAAGAGGCTGGGAAAAGACAGAGCAAACATACACGACAAGGCCCCTGAGCCGTACCATGCTCCCGGCCGCTGCCCCTCAAGGCATGATGGCTACGAGGTCTGCTGACACTACCGCGGATGAGCAAGACGACTCCCGCTCCTCGTCGTCGGCCACGTCGCCTGTCCCGCCCGACAACGAAGAGTCCGACTTCTTCCTGGGCGCCAACGACTCGCAGTCGTCACTCGGCGTGCCCAACTTCCAAGACATGCAGGTCGACGATGGCTGCTGGCCCCCGGTGAACCGCCTACCCAACGAAATCCTCATCAGCATCTTCGCCAAGCTCAGCGCCTCTTCCGACCTGTACCACTGCATGCTCGTCTCGAGGCGGTGGGCTCGGAACGCCGTCGACCTGCTATGGCACAGGCCCGCCTGTATCAACTGGCGGAACCACAGCAGCATCTGCCAGACGCTTGGCCTCGAGCGGCCCTTTTTCAGCTACCGCGACTTCATCAAGCGCCTCAACCTGGCCGCCCTTGCCGACAAGGTCAACGACGGCAGCGTCCTGCCGCTCGCCGTTTGCTCCCGGGTCGAGAGGTTGACTCTGACCAACTGTCGAGGTCTCACCGACTCGGGCCTCATCGCCCTTGTGGAAAACAGCGCGTCGCTGTCAGCACTCGACATTTCCAACGATAAAAACATTACCGAAAAGTCCATCAACGCCATCGCAGAGCATTGCCCGCGACTTCAAGGGCTCAACATTTCGGGGTGCGAGGCAATCTCCAACGAGAGCCTCACCACCCTGGCACAGAGTTGCAAGTACATCAGGAGGGTAAGTTTGCGATTCATGGCCACTTGCGTGCCGGCCTGTCCCTATCTAACGCTCTGCGCCACTAGGTGAAACTCAATGAGTGTGCACAGCTGCGTGACGATGCTATCCTTTCCTTTGCCGAACACTGTCCCAACATTCTCGAGATCGACCTACATCAGTGCCACCAGATTGGCAACGTGCCCGTGACTGCGCTTCTCTCCAAGGGCAACTGCTTGCGCGAGCTACGCCTCGTCAGCTGCGACCTGATTGACGACAACGCCTTTTTGGGCCTGCCGGATAACCAGGCTTACGAGCACCTGCGCATTCTCGACTTGACCTCGTGCACGAGGCTCACAGACGCCGCCGTCGAGAAGATAATCGAGGTTGCGCCACGTCTTCGCAACCTCGTCTTGGCCAAGTGCCGCAACATCACCGACGCGGCTGTCCACTCCATCGCTCGACTTGGCAAGAACCTGCACTATGTACACCTCGGCCATTGCGGGCAAATCACGGATGAAGGGGTTAAGAAACTCGTGCACTCGTGCAACCGCATCCGCTACATTGACCTGGGGTGCTGCACCAACCTGACCGACGACTCCGTCAAGAGACTGGCTCTACTTCCGAAACTGAAGCGAATCGGCCTCGTCAAGTGCAGCTCCATCACAGACGAATCCGTCTTTGCGCTCGCCGAGGCAGCATATCGTCCTCGCGTTCGACGAGATCCCAACGGAGTGTTTGTTGGCGGAGAGTACTACGCTTCGAGCCTGGAGCGAGTTCACCTGAGTTATTGCGTCAACCTCACCCTCAAGGTAACGCCTTTTCCTTGTCCCTCGCATACGCGACTCCCTACTGACGCTTGTGCAGAGTATCATGCGACTTCTCAATTCGTGCCCTCGGCTCACGCACCTGAGCTTGACAGGTGTTGCCGCGTTCCAGCGAGACGACTTCCAGCCATACTGTCGGGTAGCCCCTCCCGGTGAGTGCAGCCTTGACCCATTGCGCGTGTAAGCTCCGAACTGACTGTTGCTCTAGAATTCACTCAGCATCAAAGAGACGTTTTTTGCGTATTTTCCGGAAATATGGTGTCCGAATTTCGCGACTTCCTCAACACGTCGCCTAGCTTCGAAGAGCTTCGCGAGAGCCTGCCATACCGGGCTGGAGGCAGTCGCATTCGCGGCGCTGCTGCACGTCGGTCCCAGGCCATGGCGAATAACTTGCCCACGACCGAAGGCGAAGGTTTCGACGACGAAATGGCCGATGAGGAGAACGACTTCGAGGGCCTGGATGGAAGCGAAATGGCCGTGGATGCGCACGTACAGAACCAGCAGGCCCCGGCCGGCGCCCATGGATCGACCTTTGCGCAGGCGAATGGCATTCCCGTGCCGCCCCCGGCACCTAGCCTCAGCCACCCACAGGCTGGCTCTACGAGTCACGCGCACCCTCTGACGGGGCCCATGGGGCCGCTGGCATTCTCGAGCTTCATGAGCAACGAGCCTGCCACCGGAGCCCCGCCACTTAGTGCTCATGGCCATGTGCAGGCAAGCCTGGCTACCCTGGTCTCGGACCCGAACGCATCTCAGCAAGCCAGCTCTGCCCTGCCCGGGGGTTCCGCGTCGGGAGCGAGCACAGCACCAATGCAGCTGCCGCGCTCGGATACCCTCGGGGAATAGATGGCCGCCTTGCGTGAGGCGTGGACGAGTCTGTCTTGGAAGGATGGTAATCTTGGCCTGCTGGCCCGACGGGCTCTCGGAGGCGCAGCGCAGAATAACAGGCCAATGGCTGAGGTGGCGTAAACGTGTTTCGAACGGTCTTTTCGGCATCCAGACTTGAGTCGGGCCACGACGGCCTCAAGGAATTCTTGGTCCCTTTTGGGATTCGGCGGCCCTTTTCGACATCATTTGCATGGGCGGAGTTTTAGTTCAACAGGGCGGTTACCTCTGCGTACAAGCAAGCGACGATGGCGACAGAAGGCAAGCGGATGGCGACAGAAGACTCGGCACCACACCGAGAAGTGCTCTGGAAGCAGAGAAGGGAACAGTGGAGAGTGCGGGAACGGGCGAGGCCGATTTTGAGCCCTGACGAAACTCGGCGGGGAGCAGGGCACAACAGGGGCGCGCACACGTTGCGAAAGGATAGAGCATTTGCATGGCCGACTGCATGGAATAGGATTGAATTTGTTCCAGCAGCTACTACTAGTTTGACCTCGAGAAATGCCGTCATGCGACTACATGGACTGTGATGGCTTGCACCATTTGCGGGTGTACGCTTTCGGCACACTGCTTGGCTATCCAGGCCCAGGGGGCACCAGACACCTGCTGGCGGGGAGAACAGGAGTCAGGAGTCATCTATCTGCGTGCCGGGCGCGCGCATATGCATCTGTATAAAGCTATGTAACAACTGGCTCGTGCCGTTGGACCGGAGGCGTGACGCAATCGAGATATGTGCATGACGTTGACCACCGGGGAACTCTTGCGTGATGATTTGTACATTTGTCGACAGCCTTGATGTTCTCAACCATGACCAGGGGGGGAGGCCGTATGAGAGGGGAGCAAAGGCGGGGAGAGAGCTTCCCCGTCACGCAGCGGATGAGATTGTTGGAATGGGCTTTTCGTTGGCAGTGGTGGATGCGCTGGAGGAGGCATGCCTCTCGGAGACGGTGGTAGTGGTGTCGGCAACGTGGCGCGTCAGCTCGACGTAGTCGTAGGCGAACTCGCCGAGCTGGCAGTCGTCGATGCCAACGTCCTCGTCGTCGGCGGAGACGCGCAGCGACAGGCCGGGGATGAGGTTCATGACGAAGAGGATGAGGCAGGTCAGGACAAAGGACCAGGTGAAGGCGGCGAGGACGCCGGCGAGCTGGTTGCCGAGCTGGACCCAGTGGCGGTCGACCCAGCCGATGGGCGGGTAGGCGGTGCCGTCGAGGCCGGCGATGTAGGAGCTGTTGCGGGCTTGGCGTCGGCAAGGGTCACGGGGGAAAGATGGAGAAGAGGGGAGGAAGAGGAGACTCACGCTCCGAAGATGCCCGTCAGGATGTTGCCCACCATGCCGCCGATGCCGTGGACGGCAAAGATGTCGAGGGCGTCGTCGACGCCGGTGAGGAACTTGAGCTTGGTGGCAAAGTTGCAGCACAGGCCGCCACAGACGCCGATGACGAGGGCAGCCCACGGGGCGACGAAGCCGGCGGCGGGGGTGATGGCGACGAGGCCCGAGATGGCGCCGGAGCAGAAGCCGATGGTGCTCCACTTCCTCTCGAGGCGGTAGTCGAGCAGGACCCAGGTGATGCCGGCGCAGGCGGCAGCGAGGTTTGTGACGTAGCAGGCCATGATGGCGCGGATGTTGATGCCGAGGGCGGACCCGCCGTTGAAGCCGAACCAGCCGACCCAGAGGAAGACGGTGCCGAGCACCACGTTGGTCACGCTGTGCGGGCGGTACGGCAGGCCGCCCGTGCCCGAGTAGCCGGTGCGCTTGCCGAGCATCAGGCTGTAGGCGAGGGCGCACGAGCCCGAGGCAATGTGCACGGGGCCGCCGCCGGCGAAGTCGTAGCTGGGCAGCTTGAAGAGCCAGCCGTTGGCGTTCCACGTCCAGTAGGCAATGGGGTCGTAGACGACCGTCGACCACACGAAGATGAAGACAATGGCCGGCAGCATCCGGCCGCGGTCGGCAACGGCGCCGATGGCCAGGGCCGGACTGGGCAAGGGCTTGCCGTCAGCGTCCGCCACGCGAACAAGCCAAGGATAGAGGGCCACTCACGTAATGGAGGCAAACATTCCCTGGTAGAGGCAGAAGAGAATGTCGGGCAGGTTGTTGGACCCGTTGGGCTGGGCAATCGTCTTCATGAGGCCAAACTGCGACAGGTCCCCGAGAAAGGCATTGCCGGTGCGGGAAAAGGCGAGCGAGTAGCCCCAGAAGAACCACTGGAAGCCGACGACGGCGACGGAGAGCATCGACAGAAGGACGAGCTGCAGCGCCGACTTGCGGCGCGCGAGTCCGCTGTAGAAGAAGCCCACGCCGGGTATCATGAGCAGCACCAAGACGGCGGAGACGGCGATGAAGGCCATGTGGCCAGTCTGCAGAAGGGAATCAGAACCATGACCCGGGCCACGGCCCCGCAGAGCGACGAGGGCAAGGGCAGATGCCAGAGACGTACGTCGTAAAAGATGTTGAGGTTGCTGGCCCTCGACGAGTAGCCAGCATCGGCCGTGCCGGTCGTGCCATTGTATTCCACCACCATGATGCTCGCCCTGGAAGAGGTCCTGCTCACTTCCTCGATGCCAGGCTGTCCCGGGTAAAAATAGCTAAACCTTGTGGGTGGAAACGAACCGAGGAAGAAGACATGAGCGAAGGAGAGAACGTAAGGGGGGGGAGAAGGAAAGAAAAGGAGGGACGAAGCAAAAGCAAATGATGACGGCTTGGGAAGAGACAAGCTCACTCGGTACGGAGTATTCGTACTACTCGGTAGAGCGAGCATATGCTATTCTTAATCACGTTTCCACGGTTAAAAAGAGAACATGCGGCAGGGAAACCGCGCCTCGGACATGCGTGTGAGTGCGGGCTCGCTCTCTTCGTCTGCCAGATTGGGACATTGGAAGCCCAGATGAGCTGCTTCCTCGCCGCCACAGTTCGCACACCCTCCCCAGCAAGGGCATCTATGGCGTACAAAAAAGTTCCCATGAACTTGGAGATCGAGACCGGACGGCCTGCCTGCCATGCGGCCCCCAAGGCAAGCCGGGGGGTCCAGCCGCAAGTTGCTTATCGCGGCGACATGAGAAAAGGACGCCGTTGCCCAATAAGCAGGCTTGGGCAACAGATGCCGATAAGCATGAGTGATGCGATAGGGACACGGCCCCTTGTCTCTTGGAGAAGTCTTGCAGCCTTGCAGCCCGGCCGCGTTTCCGCTTACATGTCTGCAACCGGGGCTGCTGCCGTTGGTCCTGTTCGTCTGCACGGTACGAATACATGCAGGCGCGGAGCTCAGGCCCTGTCCATATGCGTGTAACTCGTACGAGTTATAGTATCCGTATACGAAGACATAAGACGACGAGAAGAGAGCCCGAGACGCAGAAGCCAAGCCGGGGCAACATGGGCGAAAGGGGGACCTATTCGTCATTGACTGTCCCAAGAGCCTGGACCGTCAGCTCGTGGCTTGAGGTGCGCATGCGACTGGAGAGAATGCAACTGGAGGGGGCATTAGCATAAACAAGAATAGGTAAATATGCGACGACGGCAGCAAGGCGTGGTATCGGATGCTGGTCGTTAGTCCGGGGTCAGCCGGCTTGAGATGAGCGGATGGGTGTCAGAGGAAGCGGGCTGGTTGTCGGGCCCGGCCAGTCATGGTGAATCAATAAATTGGCCTCCCGTTGAGGCCGGCGTAGAATCCTTCTGGAATACCACGTCGTTGAAATAAACCACCTGCAGCCTCCCGCCCCTTGTCTCGACGGGTGGTACCACCGTCCGACGACTGCGACGCCCCTTTTCTCTCATGCAGCGGCGTCGCGAGAAGCGATGAGAACTGCTGCTCCTGGAGGCTCCTTCAAATTTCATCCGCAGCCTCATCTCCCTCACTTGGACGCCACACGGTCCTTGAGGATTTATGTTGTTTCCGGCGTGAGGAAATGAGTCTCGAAATAGCGATGGGCATGAGATGGCGCTTGGAGTATGCTATTGACAAAGTGGTGTATAGATTAAGTTGCATACCTAGGGAGTTGCCATATGGTGGCCAATGGCTCGCTTCTCAACATTGCAGACAGCTCCGGGACACACTCTCGTGTGCACAGCCACCCTGTGCCGTGTCTGACGGGCCAAGGCGTCGCTCGGCCATGGCGCTCTCACTACTACTAGGTAGTAGTATTCGTACTAACAGGAAGAATGGTCGGTCGATCTGACACACCCGTTCGTCTGTCGTGGTTCCAACTTAATGTGCAGTCAATCCGATAGGCGAGCTCGCCGTCACGTTGCAGGCTTGATGCGGCGTTTGTGAGGAATGAGAAGAGGCCGTCATCATGTCGGGGTCCCATGGTTGTGCAGACCGGCCATGGCACGTCCCAGCCAGACTTGTAGGACTTGCTGCTTGCTTCCCGACGACCGAGTTGAACTGTTATAGCCCGAGAGACCAGCTCTGGCCTCATAAGCTCAGCCAGGGCGCTCGTTTCTGTCCCCGTCGTGCTTGACCAGACTCCATTCCCCCTCGTTCCTGTCCTCGTGCTTGGTCCGTTTCCAATTCGCCTCATTCCTGGCCAGTGCTCTGACCACTTCAAAGGGAGCGACGTCCTCGAGAACACCCCTGGTCTCGGGCGACACGGGCTTCATGACGTACTTGATGACCGTCTCCTGATCTCTCTCAGGTGGTCGCCCGATGCCTACGGCTATACGGGAAAAATGAGACGTCGGCCAGCGCAGTACTTTGATGCGGTTGAGAACATCCTTGACGCCATTGTGCCCGCGTGCGCTGCGTGTCCACGGGACGAGGCCGACGTTGCCCAAGCTCTTTTCCAGTTCGTCGTGGAGAATGACGAGGCCCAACGAGCTAGGATCGTGCTTGTCGCACATGTCTTTCCAGGCGCCGAGAGCAAAGTCGCCCGATCGGTTCATGAGACTCGGCGACTGAACAAGAGTGTACTTGGTTCCCTGAGATACAAGGCAGGTTCTGGACCTGCCCAGTCTTCGCTCGCGCCACTCCGGCTGGCGAAGGACCTGGGCCAGGCCACGGATGACGAAATGGCCGGCAGAGTGAAGTGTGGCGTAGGCGGGAAGGGGGTTTCCCAGGCTGATGACGAGAAAGTGAGGGTTGATCATGATGGCGCGCGCGACGCTGTCTCGTGCGTCGACTGGGCTCACGCACGAAAAAGTCTTGAAAGCTTCGGTATCGCGAGGCTCGGCAAGAAACGCGACATCACGTGAGACGTGGCGGAGCCCTTCTGCGCCTTAGTACTAGTAAGTTCCTTATACTTCTTCATATGAGCCAGCCGCCGATTGGGTAAATGCTGTGGCTGCGCATCTCTCAACACGCAGCTTAGCAGCCTAAATTACCTTCCTAGCCGCCCCCGACTCACTCGCAATCGAGCAGTTGCTCCTCAGCACAGACAACGAGCCCATCTCGCCGACTCGCCTCCGACACCCGATACACCCAACCGGCGGACAAACACACGGCTAGCCAAGATGTCGTGGGCGGGTGAGCCTCGACACCCCGCAGTTCGCCGGGAGGGGCTGACAAGGAGCAGGGTTCAAGAAGAATGTGAACCGCGCGACGACGCAGGTCATGATGAAGACGGGTGCGTTTAGACTCTTGGACTCGGGTGCTCGTTGCGCGAGTGCCGACGCTGACGGCGGCTCCCAGGGCACGTGGAAAAGACAAACGATCGCGATTATGAGGTCGAGGAAAGGTGCGCGAGAGAGGCCGCACCACTTCCGACCGACGCTGACCTTTGCTTCCAGACGGTTCAGGACGATGGAGGCGGCGTCGCTACGACTGCAAAAAGAGGCCAAGGGCTACCTAGACTCGCTAAGAGGTGAGATTTGACCCGATCGCGCCGTGCCCGCTGGACTCGCTGACCTTGTCGCCCTTGCAGCAATGACGGCGTCACAAATGAGGATAGCCGAGACCATTGACGCCTTCTACGGAGACTCTGGCGCCAAGGACGGCGTCAGCAGGAGCTACAAACAAGCCGTCGAAGACCTCGACGCCGAAACCATCAAGGCCCTCGACGGCCCCTATCGAACGACGGTGCTCGAGCCCATCACGCGCTTTTGCGCCTATTTCCCCGATGTCAACGAGTGCATAAAGAAGCGTGCGCACAAGCTTCTCGACTACGACGCCCTGCGCGCTCGGGTCAAGAAGCTGGTTGAGAAGCCCGACAAGGACGCCACCAAGTTGCCGCGCACGGAAAAGGAGCTGGAAATGGCAAAGGCCGCGTACGAGCAGCTCAACGAGCAGCTCAGCACAGAGGTGCCGCAGTTGATTGACCTGCGCGTGCCATACCTGGACCCGACGTTTGAGGCGCTCGTCAAGATCCAGCTGCGTTTCTGCGCCGAGGCCTACTCACGGATGGCCCAGGTGCAGCAGTACCTAGACGCGGACACGAGGGATCAGTACGCCGAAGGCCAGCTAGACGCCCGCGTCGAGCAAGTTCTGCAGGAGATTCGGGAGCTGAGCATCAGCGGCACCGTGTAACGGCGCGTGACCGCCTGGGCTGGTTAGACGACGTTTTACGACACGCGGGATCATGGAGTACAATGACATGCAAGGGATAGCAGGACGCTGCTTGAAAAGTTGACTTTCGTAGACATTTTGCTTCCGCCTATACACTCCACGGCCAACCTGGGCGAACGGCCCCTGCTGCGATGCGCCGGCGGGCTCGCAGCCAAGTGGCCGTCGCCATCGGTATCTATCCGTCTGTCGCCAATCGTATGTTTGTGCCGGCTGCCTCTTTGGGGGGCATGACGAGCAAAGGCCGACTCGACTGGTGAATGAAAGTCTGCCAAAAGTGGGTATCATCGAATCTGGCCCGTGGCGGGTGGCTCCTGTGATGGCTGCCGAAACTCACTGCGCAGGGTTGGCATCGTTTGGCTTGCCGAACAGATCGCTCAGGGACAGCCGTCGGCCAATGGCCTGCATAGCCGGCCCTGCCTCGGGCCCTGCCTCGGGTCCTGCCTCGGGTCCTGCCTCGGGCCCTGCCTCGAGTCCTGCCTCGGGTCCTGCCTCGGGTCCTGCCTCGGGCCCTGCCTCGGGTCCTGCCTCGGGCCCTGCCTCGGGCCCCTGCTCCTCGCCGATGCCACCGGACCTCACAGCCTTCCAGGTCTCCTGGATCATGGCCGCGTTGATATCCCTCGTCTCGTCTCTGTCGTTGTGTATCCAGATACCGAGGACCTTGTCGCCTTCGTCACAGTCGCCCTCGAGCCGCAAGATGACCAGTTCGTCCATGACTTCGACGTGCGTTACTCTGGCCAGGTCCGCGACCAGGTTGTCGAGCGCCCGGCGGTTGAGGACGAAGACGCAAGCGCGGGGACGATGCTCTGCATCTTCGGGAAGCGGGCTCTGGGCGCAGACAAACAAGGTGCCTTCAATGCCCGACTTGTCCCAGCTCTCCGAGGCGCCGTCAAAGGTGTAGACGACGGCGTTGGCGGCGATACTGAGGATGCCCTGGATAGACGGCAAGTACCGCCGGAGAACAGAAAGATTGAGCTCGGTGTTTGTGCGAGGCGGCGGCGGAGTGTAGGGAGCTTGCATGGCGATTGCGTCGGATTCGTAGTCGGAGACGGCGGGGATGAGGTTTGAAGGCTGGCGAATGTGACGCGGCACATTGCGCGGCGCGGTTCGACTCATGGTCGCGAGGACGGTTGCCCGGCCAGGGCACAGGGGGGCAGCTGAGCAGTGATGAGCAGCAGGTGCGGTGGGTGGGTGGCCAGGAGAGTGGCTTCGTCGCACACGTGGGCTCGATGGGGGAAAACGAGGGCGGCAAGTGAGTCTCGCGAGTGTTTATCGCCAGATGGCGCCGGCTCAATCAGATCCTAGATGAAGGGAGAGACGGCAGCAGGTGCAGGACGAGAGAATGCGATGCGACGTGATACGACGCGATGCAATGCGGTCTCTACGATGCATCCGAATTGAGATGGATCTGGTTGCTTTGTCTTGGCTGATCTTATCGATAAGCCGCCACCCCAGTCCATGACGCCGTGTTGCTCCTTCTTACTTTGAGCAGCCTCACCCACCGACTGCCCGTTAATTTCGGCCTTTGAGTAATAATAGACCCTCTTTGTTTGAACTTCGTTATGCTCGACGTGAGACCGCGCCCAGACATGACAGCATTCTTTCTGTATTGAAACGTGTTACGGCCCTACTTTCCTCGAAAAGCAAACAACTCTCGGCATCCCTCGTCCGTCACCGCACATGCGCCATGGTCTAGCAGGCCAAGAGCAAGGTCATTTGCAGCATTCAAAGTCAGCGCCGGCGCCGCTCCGAGCCCCCTTGCCAGCCCGGCATGACGACTTCACCCACCGAGGCGTCGTCAGACTCCACCGCTTCCGAGCCCGTCGACCTGTCGTCGACTCCGCTGTCGCTTGCGCGAGCTGTCCTTGCCCGGCGGCGCGAGTACGTGCGGCCGCGCAAGCTGCGAGTCAAGATTGGCACGTGGAACGTTGCCGCCTGTCCGGGCACCGACAAGGACTTGGCTAGCTGGTTTGTCGACGGCCGCGGCATCGACAAGGGCCTGGCTGCGCTCGACCTCGGCCACAAGCCCGCCGTCGAGCACACGACGTGCGGGGCCGTCGGTGGCGACTCGGACTCGGGCGGAGATGATATCGGGCTCTACATCCTGGGGCTGCAAGAGGTGGTGGACCTCAACGTAACAAGAGAGTACATGAACCGCGCAGTGTACACCGACAACGGCCCCATGCTCAAGTGGCAGGCAGCTGTGGAAGCCGCCATGCCCTCCGGATACGAGCTCATAGTTGCCGAGCAGATGACGGGAATCCTCCTCTTGGCATACGCGTCGCCAGAGGTGGCCCCGACCATCAGCAACGTCAGCACGAAGCAGGTCGGCACGGGGCTCCTGGGCTACTTCGGAAACAAGGGCGCCGTGACCACGCGGCTGGTCCTGGGCGAAACGACTCGCCTGGTCTTTGTCAACTGCCATCTTGCTAGCGGCGCGAGCTCCAACTCCCTCGATCGCCGGTGCTGGGACGTGGGGCAGATCCTGGGCAAAACCCAGTTCGACCCCGTCGTGCACGCGGGCGTGGCCGAGGACGACGGCGACGAGATTGGCGACGAGGACTTTGCCTTTTGGTTTGGCGACCTCAACTTTCGCCTCGAGGGCCTGCCCGGGAACGACACTAGGAGGTTGCTGACGCTGCACACGCGCGGCGAATATGACGTGAACCGGCAACGGCCGCCGGCGCCCTTGGACGGCGATGGCTTCATCGTCATGAAGAGCTGCGAGAGCGATGATGATGCGAGCACCACCACCTCGCTGCATTCCCGAGAGCAGAGCTTCGACTCCAAGAGCTCCCTGCCCGACCCGGACGACCTCGTCGAGGATCCAAGCCAGGACCCGACGTCACTGCAGTCCACCCTAGACTCTCTTCTTCCCCATGATCAGCTGAGGCGGCTGATGGCGCGGCGCAAGCTCTTTCACGACGGCTGGAGGGAAGGCCTCATTAAGTTTCTACCATCGTACAAGTACGACGTGGGCACCATCGGCCTCTTCGACTCGAGCGAGAAGCAGCGCGCTCCGAGCTGGTGCGATCGCATTCTCTACCGGACGCGCAAGGACAAGCAGGGCTACGATGAACGAACCGACGACGAAAAGGCAGCCAAGCGCAAGGACGACGAGATGAGATCCAGGGGCCTCGAAGAAGACGACGACGTCTTGTTCAGCTACGACCCGGACACTGACGGCGAACAGCAGCCCACCGGAAGCCCTGGAATCGACTACGACGAGTACGACGAGGCAATGGAAGACGGTGAGCCCGCGGACACGGCGGTCAAGGATGGCTCCATGGATGATATTCATCAAGATATCTATACTTCCCATCAGCGCATTACTTCGTCTGATCATAAGCCAATCGTGTCCGTCTTTACGCTACAATACGATGCCGTGGTGCCGGAGCTCAAGACGCGGGTGCACGCCGAGGAAGCTCGCGAACTCGACCGGGCGGAAAACGAGGGCCGCCCCGGCATCACGGTCGTAGTGGAAGGGGGCAAGGGCCACGTTGAGGGTGTCGTTGACTTTGGCGACGTTGGATTTCTCGAGACGGCGTCGGCCATTGTCACGATTGCCAACACGGGCGGCGTGCCCGCGAGTTTCGCCTTTGTCGAGAAGCCGACGACGGACGAGAGCGAGCCCGCCACTGCTTCTTGGCTGACGACGTCGTTTGTCCAGGCCGACGCAGATGCGACGGTCCATCTCGGCAAGTCGGTGACTCTCGAGCCGGGAGAGACGGTTCTGGCGCACATCTGGGCCCATGTTTCGGCCATTTTCACGCTTCGAGCTCTCAACGACGGCCGTGCCCTGTTGGAAGACATCTTGGTGCTGCGTGTCGAAGACGGCCGCGACCACTTCATCCCCGTGCGAGGCGCCTGGCTCCCCACGTGCTTCGGCCGGTCCACGGACGAGCTGATACGCGTCCCCGATGGGGGCATCAGGAAGTTTGCGCGGGACAGAGGGATCAAAGGGGCGATAGCCTTCGATCTGGACGTGCACTGCTCGGCGCCAAAGGAGCTGTTTAAGCTGACCGAGGCGATGCAGACGCTGGCCGAGCGATGCGCCGCAGATGAAGCCATGCTGGACGACATGGAACTGCCGCGTGACCCCGGGTGGCCGCTCGAGGCCTCGACGTGGGCCGCCGGGCTCATGGAGCAAAACTCGGCCAAGGCTGCAATCGTGGCGGCTTTGGACACGGACACGCCCATCGCTGAGGCCCTACCGATGGAGCTGCCGTCGGCTCACAGGCTCGAGCTCGTCTCGGCGGTGTTGCTTCTCTTCCTAGCCTCCCTCACCGACGGCCTCGTCCCGCCGCCCCTTTGGGCAAAGCTGTCGACGTCGCTCCCCAGCCTCACAGCGCTGCCTTGCACGGCATGGCCCGGCGTCCGGTCTCAGGTCTTGGACATACTGGCGACGGCGCCGAACCACAACATCGCCTTTGTGTTCCTGACGGCAACGGTCTCGCGGGTATCAGCGGAGCTCAGCCCAGGGACGCTCCAGGGATCAGGGCCAACCGGGCTGTCGCGACGGCTCAACTTCCGGAGAGGCGACGAGGACGGGTCAAAGAAGAGGCGGGCCAGGGAAAGAAGGTATGCGGAGATATTGGGGCCCCTGGCATTCCGGGGCAACGACAAGGACAAGGTGTTGAAAGACAAGGGGCGCACCGTGATTGAGATGTTTCTCAGCCGCGAGTAGATGGGAACGGCATTTGGATAAAGAAACGGCTGTGCGTTGGCGATGAACCGAATCGGCATTCAAGATTACGAGTATCTACGCATCTTTTTGATTAGCCCGACTGGAATGATGATGGCGAGGCTGAGCGAGGCCAGTTGGATGTTGGATGTCGCTGGACTGCAGGCGCTGATACGTCGAGTGCTGAAAGACGCAGGAGCCACTGATGGAGCATCGAGACTCCCTTATAAGACCGGGTGCTTGCATCATGGGCACTGCCCCTGCGAGGCAGTCACACCCACGACGCCTGCAAACCCACGACGCCTGCACAACCACGACGCGACACCCACAGACGGCAAACAAGGCGATGGATGCAGGGGTGTCGATGCGAATAGTACTACCAGTATCAAGATCGGACGGATCACTTGAGGTTTGCCCCCGTCATGCCCGCATCATGCAGCCACCGGCTAACGGGTTTCTTGAGCAGCAACTCACCGCCTCCCATTGCGCCGTTGTTTCGGCTGGGCCACGCGCCGTGACCGAGGCCACGCGCCTGTCTCGTGCCTCGTTTGCGTGACGGCCGTCGCTGCCCAAGGCACAGAGCAGAACATCGGCCGTCTGGCGCACTCGGAGCAGCTCCGAGATATGATGCCGTCGCGAGCCCTTGTGCTCGACCGTCTGAAGCGGTTTCTCTCGGCCTGAAGCGGTTTCCCATCATCTCTCGGCCCGAAGCGGTTTCTCATCATCTCTCGGCCCGAAGCGGTTTCTCATCATCTCTCGGCCTGTCCCGTCCCGCCACCATGCACGAGAGCTGGCCAGTGAAGCCCGACGGCTCCACCAAGCTCTCGCACGTAGGCCGCCAAGTCCTCGTCCAGAAAGCGAACGCTGTGATACAGCGACTCGAAGAGATTTGGACCCGCGCCCTTCGGTACACGGCGTTGGAGTGCGTCGGCATGGTTGCTGCAAAGTATCCGTTGCCATCCGCCTCCACAGAGGAGTACGTCGACCTTGGGACGCTGCCGGAAGATATTCCGTTGCCACACGCCTCCGCAGCGGAGCACATCGACCTTTGGACTCCGCCGGAAGACCCTGGGTGGCTGACCCGAGAGAGCAGAAGGCCAAGCTCGGAGAGTAGCGAGGAGCTGGAGTGCGAGGAAGAAGCCGAAGATGGCCGTTTCGTCATTGAGGGCTCTTGGCTGGAACTTCTATACCAGGCTCCTGATGCCGCGGATGCCTTTCGATTCTTGAGTCTTGCAATCGCCGAATCTGGCCCGGACGGGGAGCTACCGAGCGCGACCAACGAGGCCCCCGATTGCGAACAGAACCTTGGCTGTCATCAGCTCGACGTGATTGACGAGGAGGGGGTAGATGTTGCTGATGCGTTACCTCTCCAAGACGGCATCATTCCCTCCCACGCCGGCTCTCCCGAGCCTTCCCCCTCGGATTCCAGTCAGTCTTCGTGGCTGGCAGATGGAACAGCCAGCACCTCCAGTGAGGCGTCCACCCTAGACAATCTCCTTGCCCCTTGGGCCGAAACATTCCCCGGTGTCCTGGAAGCACACTTGGACAACCTCGACAAGTTCGACAAGACGAGCTCCGCTCCACGACATCTTCTCGATTGGCTGCGCGTCACGAACCTCGAGCTGCCACACGCTGTCGCCAACGACGAGAAGCACCGTATCTGGGCGGACTGCCTGCTTCGACTCCAAGACAGGATCTACGAGGCGTACATAAATTTATCAATCGTCGAGGATGGCCTCCAAAGCGCTCGGGAAGCGTCTGAGTCCAAGTCTTCCCGGTAGAGGCGGGCACGACGACACCAAGGCGATCGCACGAGCTTGATGAAGAGCCTCGGCTACGGAAGTCCCCTGGTGCAGAGCATCACGGCCGACGAGACGTGGCCTGCCGATGAGCGGAGCTGCCTGGGCGGGCAACGCCGTCGACTCTGTCAAGGTGCTGGCTCGACGGTTCTGGCTGGTGGAGATGGCTGCTGCCATGCGGAGACGAGGACTCCAAGTTGTCGCAAGAAGTCTCGTGGTAGCAGGGATTCGAGGACACTAGGGACATGAGAGCATGGCGTCAAAGAACGCCGGTAGAGGCCAAGGGTGGCAAAGCGACGTCAAGTAATGTTTGAAAAAATCGCATACACACAAGACCCCCCCTGCGTACCTCGCCCTCTCTGGCGTCATGCGAGTCTCCCCTCTTTGCCATGTACAGACACGGTACGGAAAGGCGACGGATGCAAGACCTTTTCTACCTTGGTCTCTACCTTGGTCTCTACCTTGGCGTCTGGAGCGAGTCGTGGCCAGGGGGATCTGGCGGTCACTCGCGCTGGTAGGTGGGATGAGGCTGCCACCTCTCCTCGAACATCTGCGAGACCCAGTAGAGCGGATGGTCCCAGTCAAACTGCGTCTGGGGCCCCAGATAGGGAGACTCGCACGAGTCTCTGCTCTGCGTCTCCATCTTGTCCACTTTCAAGGCGTCAGCCCCGTCACTGGTTGGCATCAGCCGGGACTCACCGAAGCCGTTTTCCCCCTTTTGCCTTGCCCACACGGAAAGCTGCTTCTGCACGCGGGCGTCGGTCAGCGTGTCCATGACAAGCTCATGCTGCTCCGGGCTGAGGTCTGCCATGAAGGCCGTGTGCCGGTTCCACGGCTCGGCCGGGTTGGGCCAGGGCTTGCAGTTGTAGTAGTGCCAGTGCATCAAGATGTTGTTGCAGCCTTCCTGGAGCTCCTCGACAAAGGCGGGGATCGAGTATCGGGACTAGAAGCGAAACACGGCGTCAGGCAACGTGCCAGCTCGAGGGAGGGAAATCAGGGGCACCCCCAGCCTCCCCCTACCTTTGCGCCACAGTTGTTCCTCGCGTGACGGTAGCGGTCGGCGCTGATGAAGCTCGCCTCGCGCAGGAGAATGAAGACGCAGAGGTAGATGGTCCACCACCAGCGGCCCTGGTTGCGGAAGATGTAGCCCTCGAGGCCGTGGAGGACCAGGCGCCCGTACTTGACGAGCACCCTGGTGTGGTTGATGCTGTCGAACTGGGCAACGATCATGCGCGGAAGAGAGACCTTTCCGAACAGCGGGTACGTCTCGTCCCTGGTCTCGGGCTTCATGTCGAGCCGGTCCTTGCCGCAGATGTGGGCGCTGCCGGTGGTGTGCCCTGGCGGCCGGCACAGTCAGTTGCCGGCGTCACGCAAGAGGGAGCTTGACTGACGGGTAGCAAACCACAGGGTGAAGAGGTTGCCGAGCAGCTTCTTCTCGGCATTGGGCGTCTTGCCGGACAGGTCCTCGAAGTCGTCCTTGGTCAGGGGTCAGCTCAGGGGTCAGCTCAGGGGTCGGCTCAGGGGTCGGCCCGACGTCGACGACGGGCACGGGGAATCGTCGAGTGCTGACTTGCCTCGAGGCTCTGGTGGTGGTCAATGGCCATGGCATAGGTTCGCCGGATGACATGCTGCTCGACCGAGGGCAGGCCGCGGATGCGCGACGACGACACGTTCTGCCTCAGCATGGACGGTATGGCGTTGGCGACGATGTACTCCTCAAAGTAGTTGGCCGTCTCCCAGATGTTGAAGAGGCAGAAGGAGTCGAGCTCCTTCTTCTTGCGCACCTCGTGGCCGAGCTCGCCCTCGCGGACGAACCAATAGCGCGCCGTGACGTCGCCGGGCCGCGCGTGGAAGCGCACCACGTTGAGCACCAACGGCTCCTCGCAGACGCCGCTGGTGACGTGGATGGTGCGCAGGACGAGGGGGTCGAAGCGATCGCCGACGTCCTTGATGGCCGTGTCGCGCCAGCGGTCCGTCAGCTCGAGGCCGCCCCTGCGGAAGAGGACCGTGTCGGTGAGCTTGCCCCTGAAGCACGAGATGCGATGTATCGTCTTCTTGGACGTCTTGGAGAACTGCTGGCACGGCTGGCACTCGGACAGCGTCTCTTTCGGGTCGTTGAAGCACTGCAGGACGGGCGTCAGCGCGAGCTGGTGCTCCTCGCGTCACATGCCGGGACTTACACGCAGCTTCTGGACTCGGCACCTGAGGCAGGCCTTTCTCCAACGACTATCGGGCGTGCCCCGGCGTCGAGCGGCGCGGGACTTTGACTTGGGGCCCGGCTGGTCGTCTCCGTCGTCCCGGGGCTCGAGGACGGAGGCTTGCTTGGCGGCCAATTGGATGTTTATGGTGCCCAAGACGGTCAAGGCAGACGCCGACTCTGGCTCGGCAGGCTCTGGTTCGGCAGACTCTGGCTCGGCAGACTCACCCTCGGCAGAGTCACCCTCAGCAGACGTGGCCTGATGAGGAGCTGCAGGGCCCGACTGGGGTCCCGACTGGCCTTGGGGCGACGACTGGCCTTGGGGCGGTCCGGCGCCGCCTTGCTCCGACGACGGTGCAGCGTCGGCCGCGCCTCTGCACTCATGAGTGGCCGGCTCGGCCTGGGATGATGCTGGCTGCTCCACCGTCGACGAGTGGCCGGCAGATGAAGAGGAGGGTGGATCCGGGGCACGTCGCTGTCTCTCTAGATATTGGTCCAGGGGGCTCCACTGGCCGTCATACTGGGGCACGATAGGCTTCCGCATATTACCAGAGGTGAAGGCAGGAGCCGGTAGGGGTGCGTCGGGTGGCGATTCGTCAAGCGATTCATCAAGCGATTCATCAAGAGCGTCGACTCCGGGCGTCTGTGTCGAGTCGAGATGGTCCGACGTGACACAGGACGGCCCCGTCGAGGCTGCCGTGCCACTGCTGATGGGCCCCGGGCTCAGCGTCTCGTCCTCGTGTAGACGTTGACGGTGTTGCGCGCCGGTGGTGGTGAAAAAGGGGGTCGCACCGTGCGGGATGGCAAAGGGGGCGGGAGGAGGAGGAGGGAGAGGGGCGTCAAAGGGAAGAAGAGGAGCGTCAAAGGGGGGGAGAGGAGCGTCAAAGGGGGGGAGAGGAGCGTCAAAGGGAAGCAAAGGAGGGTCAAAGGGCAGACGAGAAGCTTCAAAGGGGAGAAGAGGAGGGTCAAAGGGGAAAAGAGGAGGGTCAAAGGGGAAAAGAGGAGGGTCAAAGGGGAGAAGAGAGTGGCGACTGTCGGCGGCCAAGGACATTTGGATGCGGTGCGTAAAGACCGGATCATAAAGTATCTGCAGCGCGCTACTAGCCGGCGACAGCGCCATGGCCAAGCCGTCGTCGTGAGCATGACCGGAGATGGGCAGGGCTTGGGGGCCGTAGCTCGACGGCGGAGCGACCAGGTGAGGCGGCGGCTGCAGGCGGTAAAGGTGGCCGGCATCACGATACGCTTCGGAGCTTGGCGGGTGAGCATTGTACGAGGGCACAAAGGGCGTTGGCCCAGGCCCGGCTGCCTCGGTCACACCCGTGCCGGGGTCGACGGGCCAGGCATACTGAAACGTGGTTCCCGGCCCCGTCTGCTGGAGTCGAGTGGTGTCGTTGCTGTCGTGGAACAGGCAGCCGGGGAACAGGCTGCCGGGGCTACAGATTCTCTTGACCGGACGCTCAGAGACGTCTGATGTCTGGACGTCTGATGTCTGGACGGATGTCTGGTCTGATGTCTGGTCTGATGTCTGGACTGATGTCTGGACTGATGTCTGGTCTGATGTCTGGACGTCTGATATCTGGACGTCGGATATCTCAGAGACGTCCACCTCGACCACCTCAGAGACCCTCTTACGTCTTGGTCGGCGCTGGGCCTGGGAGGTTGATCAGTCAGAAACCCGGAAGCTGAGGGAACGCGCACAACTCCCGAGCGTCCTCTTCGTCGAAGCCCCGACCCCTTATTCCGGTATCCACCCAGGGGACAAGAGACAAGAGGCACGGCGTAGTAGAGAGGACAAGGTGACGATTGATGTGAAATCAAACCGGGAGAATACCGAGGGGGGTCCAAGGGGCTTGGGACCATACACGACGACGGACATGATCATCACACATGGCAGACACGGGGATACATACCACAGACAGACCCGGGGGACACACCACAGACAGACCCGGGGGCGTGAGGGAGGGGGCGTGTGGCATGGCGGAAAACGGTGGGAAAAGACTGACGATGATGATGATAAGACAGGCCAGCCACGGCCACGCCGACGACATAACAGAGTACATACATTGGCCCGATCCGGGTCCCTCGGGCGAGCACGAAAAAATATCGACTCACCGGACACTCTGCCGGCGCTCTGTCCATGACACGGGGCCGCGCCGTCGGGGCCAGGCTGGAGACACAGCGTCAAGAGCGGAGGCGAGACCGGACGGGGGGGGGGAGGGGGGAGGAGAGAGAAAAGGGGGGGCAGGAGGCGGATGTGTCGCACAGGAGAGCAGAATCCGTTGGAGCAGCGCGGCGAAGTGATTGAATAGATGTGTGTGAGAGGGAAAAGGGCAGGGAACAGGATGCGGTGTGACCGACAGTGGTAGGCGTGTCAATGTGAGCGCCGGTGTATGTATGCGCGTGCGTGCGCGTGTTTGTGTGGAATCTGATGACGGATCTCGCAACAGGACAGAATCAGGAAGACTGGGAAAACTCGAGAGAAGGCCGGAGGCTGGAGCGGCTGCTGACATGGGGGGAAGGAGGTAAGGGAGAGCTGGACGGGGGCTGGACAGCATCACTGGGACAGGGAGTATACGGGGTCACTGGGACAGCCACGGTCACTGGGAGGTCACTGGGACGGCTATCGTCACTGGGAGGTCACTGGGACGGCTACAGGGTCACTGGGACGGCTACAGGGTCACTGGGACGGCATCACCGGGGCAGATGAGTTGTGTAATGTAGCCTCTTTCAGTCGTCCAAAGACAAGGGCAAGCCACAAAAGGGGCCAACGCCTCCCCCCGGCAATCAAGACAAGAGACAAGACAGACAACAGACACCAGAGGTTGACGAGTCTCTGTTGGTCCCTCGTTGTCCGTACGGATACTTGGTTATGAGAGTATGCGTGTTTGTACAACACGACATGTATGTATGCGGTAGTATGGGTAGTACCGTGAGTGCCTTTCCCTTCTTTTCTCCTTTTCCCTCTTCTTCCCTTCTTCTCCCTCTTCTTCCCTTCTTCTCCCTCTTCTTCCCTTCTTCTCCCTCTTCTTCTCCTTCTTCCTCACGGTACATACGTAAAAGACCCTCCCTTGGGGCCCACGATACTGTACGCAGCGTTCCTGTCCGCCGTCAGAATGGTCCGAGTGTGTTCTGGAATTATGGGCCCCGAGGGGCTCCAGGACGGGCATTCAGGGTGTATATGTATTCGCATGTACGAAGTATGTACATACATATAGAGTAGAGTAGGGGCCGCGCGCCCACATGTGTCGGTGAGGCCTTTGTTGCTTCTTCCCAGCCCTCGTGACTCTGTTCAGGGCCCTCGTGACTCTGGGCCACCGTGGCCCAGAGTCTCGGCCACGGAGAGCACGTAATACCGCGCACGTGGAGGCCATGAGCCTGAAATACAAGGCTGGCGTTGCACAAGGCACTTCAGCCGCCGCCGAGTCCAAGAGCCAACCTGACAGGGAGCCTGACAGGGAGCCTGACGGTCCAGATTTGAGGATGAATAGTACGAGTAGATGGCTGGGGTTCTCGCCACCGATTCCCGTCAAACGGCCATCATCATGTCCGTCTGCACCCTCGCACCTAAACGTCGAGTCGTGTCACGGTGGTGCAGGGGGGAAGATGGATGAATTTCTCCATACACGCAGATATCTCCATACACGCAGACATCTCCATACACGCACACACTCCGTCATCTATTAGGGTCTGATTTACTCCATACACACACTGCATGAACGCGTCTGAACCGGGTCTTGCCGCTTGCTCCCCCCCTTTCGTCCTCGCCCGGTTTCACAGGGCCAAGCCCTACCATGCAGAGTGGTGTTTTGAGTTGAGGCATGTGGGAGCCACCAGTCCTCGACAATGTGGCTGAATATTCAAAGCCAAGTGCCGGCCGACTCCCGTCTGCCTGAATACCGTAAGAACTTACGAATGCATCAAGAACTTGATAATTGTCAGGTCCTGCGACCGGTGTCGCATCACATGACATGACGTGCCGGGATTCAAGAGTATTACGGTCGAAATGACATATACCACTAAAAGGGGGGCCCCTTTTCGTCGCCCCCCTTTTCGTCTGACAATCACCTACTATTTGCACCCACTTTTGTGCAAACATAATACACGTTGAATATAGATTTGTTACCGCGCAAAGCCTTTTTGTTTCCCTCTGTGGTAAAGTACGCGAGTCGGCTCAGTCGGCTCCTGGGAAAAGGGGTAAGCTGGGGTGAAGCGGGGAGGGGAGACGGGGCAGAGATTATGCGCTGCCATCTGTCCCAGACTCTCGGGACTGAGGAGAGATGTGTATGGGCTTGTTCCGGCAAGGACATGGTTCACGGGGGGGCAGACGGAAACAGGACGAGAGCCGCATCCGACTTGTTCCATGTGAACATACATGTGCTCGGTTACACATACATCATACATACGCATGGAGTGGCGTGAAGGAGCTCCTTATGTTCTAGGCATTCTTTAGGCTGGAGTAGTCGGCGCAGACATTGATCCTTTTTGACGAGGCAAAGTTCATGCCCGTGGTTGCTGGTCCGTACTCTTTCTCTTGGACCGACGGTTCAGCTCTTGGACGGTTCTCTTGGACGGTTCTCTTGGACGGGTCTCTTGGACGTCTCTTGGACGTCCTGGACGGCTCTCTTGGACGGTTCAGACACACAGAGCGGCACGTTACGAGACTGCTGGGACGTGGCCAGTTGCGGTTCAAGACCGTGGATCGACTATATATTGTCCATGGGCAGCATCTAACTGCATCGTACCGAGTACATGTATGCGCGGAGACGGAGACGGTGTTGAACTGCATGCAGACATGCAATACTGCAAAAGGCAATACACATGTGCGTGTAGACGTGCCTCGATGTTGAATGTTGAGTACAGACACACACCCTCAACATTCACCACCACCCTCAAGCCCTTTTAGCCGAGATACGCTGGTTCGCCAGTTAGTTGGACGCATGCTTCAGTCGTCTTTGCAAGAGTGCCGCAGTCGTCTTTGCAAGAGATGCGGCACGGCCCCGACTTCCAACCACGCTCGAAGAGGTCGTGTCATGCTGCCCCCTCGAGGCTTCAGGATAGAGGAGTGGAAGGCCGTGTCCATACTGTGCAGTAATGAATGCGTGAGAGATTGCACGGGCAGTTGCGTGAGAGATTGCGCAGGTATCTGCTGCCGACTGCAGATGCCCCCCCTTTTCCCCCTTTTCCCACCAACAAGAAGCGGCAGGAGGCGTGAGAAGCGTCTCCCTGGCGGCCGCAAACAGCCTGCTGCACTCCCGGAGCCTGTCCGGCGGCCGGGGGTGTGCCGCGGTGCCTTGGGCCTCATTCTACCCAAAGAAGACGCCAGCCGAGGACCGGCCTCGACGTGAGCATGTTATATATACATGTACAGAATACGTGGAAGTGGCAAGTCCCTTTACGTCGAGAAACCCAAGGAAGATGTCACTAGTTATGTACGCTGTCAGAGCAGACGGCTCTCCCCCCTTTTGCCCGACACGATTAGCCTGTGCCCGGCCCGTCTACGCCTCGGGGCCCGTCTCGAATCACGGCATCACGCAGCAGAGCGTCCTGACGTCGAGCGGCGTCTGGATCCGGGGGCCGATGCACGTCCTCTGGGAGGAGTGGCAGGATCCGTCAAAGCACAAGAGGTCGGGTATATGCAACCTGCCCCTTGGCTCGTTTACTGCAGAGGAAGAATGCAAACATGAGATGCCATGGCCCACTTCTCAGAGCATCTGAAAACCGGTCCCGTCCTGGGAGATGCTCTTGTCGGTCTTCTGTCCCAGGGGCCTGGCCGTCTACCAACTCGTCGAGCTTGCCAGCAACCTTGAACAGCAACCTAACTCGTACAGCAACCTTGAACAGCAGCCTACAACAGCCTTGGACAGCATACGGATACTCGTACGACTTACGAACAACTCGTACAGCATGCAAACCTCGCCCCCTGCAAGCCACAACGTGGCCATGTGCGACGGTGCTTCCCCGGCGCCAGCCACCGACGACGCCGTCACACAGCCATCCGCCGTGACGCTCCTCCATGTCCTGACCGGGCCTCTGCTCTGGACCGCAGCCGACTTTGCGGCTCCCGAGAGTTACACTCGGTGCTTGGGGCCTCGGCACATCCAGGAGCTCGAGGCCGGGCTGCGAGGCTTCAAACACGGTGGGTTCTCGCCTTGCTATTCGCCGTCGAGTCGTCTGACAGGCATAGCCCACGGCCTCGACTACGATGGCGTGTCTCGGAGAAGCTTTCCGGTCCCGGGGTTGGCCTCGCTGCTTGCGCGGACTGCCGAGACGCTCCACGAGGGCTGTGGCTTCTCCGTCATCAGGGGCATCGACGCTTCTCGATACTCGGTCCAGGACAGCACCGTCATCTACCTCGGTCTCGCAAGCCATGTGGCCGACAAGAGAGGCCTGCAGGACAGAAAGGGCAACGTCCTGGGTACGCAGTTGGCCGAAGACGCTCGAGAAGACGCTCGAGAAGACACCCAAACGCTCGAGACCCAAACGCTCGAGACCCAAACGCTCGAAGACCCGCCCCTGACTGAATCGAGCAGCTCACATCACCAACTCCAAGCTCTGGGACGTCCCCATGGAGCAGCGGCACGGCATCCACTCGAGCCACGCCTTGGTTCGTCTCTACCCCTTTCCGTCCGAGAGTTCGTCGACAGGGCTAAACAGGCAGTTCCTTGCAGCCCTTCCACACCGACATGGGCTGCGACATGCTCGCCTTGCAAGTCCGGCAGAGCGCGCGGACAGGCGGCTACACCTACTTGACGTCGGCCGCGTCGGTTTTCAACCATCTCCTCCGAGAGGAGCCCGAAGTCGTCCTGACCCTGCTCACGCCCAACTGGCCTGTTCAGATGTAGACACCCGCCCGAAAGCGCTCTCTCTCCTGTAGGCTGACGTTGATTTCTAGCTCCAACCGGAAGACTCGCCACTACCTCGCCCCCGTCTTTTCCATACACCAAGGCAGGCTCCTGGTCAGCCTGGACCCGAGCCGTCTGGGCCCGCACCCCGCAAGCCCGGACGAGGGCGTCCCGGCCCTGACCCTCGCCCAGCGATATGCCCTGGGCAGAGTCTCCCAGGTGGGCGCGGCGTTTGAGTTGCGGCTGAAGCTCGAGGCCGGAGACTTGCTGTTTGTCAACAACTGGGCCCTGCTTCACCGCCGAGACGCCTACCAAGACGGCGACCTCACTTCTCGCCACATGGTGCGGCTGTGGCTTCGAAACACCCAGCTGGGGTGGTCCATTCCCACCGATCTGCTGACGCCGTGGCTCGCCGCCTATGGGGAACAGTCGAGGCCCAAGATGAGACTCTACCCGCTTCAACCCATGTCGACCTACGTCGTCCCGCGGTACACGACGGGCTCGGCTGCCTTTGTCGTCGAGGACACCGACGAGTCAGATACCGAACCGACCATCCCATCGACTTTGGGATAGGACTGGTCAGGTCGCGGCAAGTGAAGTGGATAAGTTTGAACCCAAAAAGGGGAGCGGGACCGAAGGGGGGGGGGTCCATTGTAGGGGCAAGTAGTTCGGGCATGTTCAAAAGGGGCGGTGACAGACTTGTTTTGATCTGCATGTGACGAGTCCGAGGGTTTTTCTGATAATGATTTCCGTCACCTTTCACTTCTCGTTGACAAAGGTCCCCTGAATAGTCGGATGCTGTAGGTGTTGGCGTGTGTTGGCTCCATACCCCTTGGTTATTCCAAGCAGACCATGCAGCCTCTCTTGACCGACGACACCCACACAAGACGCCCCAAGATCTCGGCTGCCGGTCTTGTCCGTGCTGGGGATATATGTATGTATGTACATACCATACGGACTGTCCACAAGGGGTCGACTGTCACCCGGGGCTGTCACGCGGTTTTCCTTGCATGGAGCAAAAGTAAATGAGGACCCCAAAGTATAAAGCACTCGCAACTTGGCGACCCGTACAGTGACGATTCCGGCTTTCCACAGAGACCAGTCTCCTTATCCTGGTCCCGGCCCGGGGGGGCGTCATGGTGAGTGCCACTGCCGGCCGATGATGCACCAGGACTGCTGTGCTGCCCCGACTGCAGAGTCTCTGCGCGCAAGGCCGTGGCCACGGTATCCGAGCAGGTGGCGTGAATCCTTTCGAGCCATCTTCAAAGAAGGGTCTATCTACCCAAAGAACCGTGCCTATGCCTCGCCCCCCTCACATCCCCCCCCACGGGAGATATCCCGTCTCCTCAGGCTTCGACAAAGCGCTCGACGTTGGGCACGCACGCGTCACTTCGTGTCATTCTCAGCTGTCAAGAGCCCGCGGCGAGCGAGTCGGGTCTTTCCCGGTGGCCCAAAGTCCACCCTCGTGCGTCTGCCATGGCCGCGGACACCAGCCCGGGCAGGACTCCCTCACAGACCATACCGTACACGTTGGCTGCAGCCGTGATATGTGCCATGGGATTGGCTTTCGGTCGCGCCATCGTCTTCGTCGCCCCAATCACGGATCCGCCGACCGCGGAGCCGAAATTGCCACTGGCGATATCGCGGCGAGTTGTGGAGCCCCTGAGTCCCGGCTCAGAGCCACACATTCTCTGGGCTACCCACATTTGAATGTGCCTGGACGTAGCATAAATTTGCACATTTGTATCTCGTCTGTTCCGTCGTCTTCCCTCGAGCCACAGCTCGGAAGCAACCGACAAGCGTATCCGGTATTCGACAGTCTGGTGGTGCCTGCTCGCTGTTTCCAGTTCTTCAAGGTCACGACACTTGTCTTGTACCTTGAGAATAGTGATTCTGCAAGGTCTGACCGACATGTTCCGGTGCGTACACATGCCTCCAAGGCAGGATCTAGAGAGTTCGTCTCATGGCCGTGGACCCTGTTGCATGCCTCTCATCGCGTCAGGCCACGGCTTCGAAATTCGCTTGCTTTCCCGAGTTGCAGCGAGCCCATGACCCGTCTTGATATTGTCATCGGCCCAGGGCATCCACGCCATGGGAGTCTCCAACTGATGCCCCCTAAGCCGCCTTTCTCGCCACTGTTGGTGTGAAAGTGCCGCCCAGCCCGTCCAACACAAATCCCACATCAAGTAAGAGAGAGGACCACTCATTGGCCAGGGCCGATGTCGTCGTGTTGTTCGTGTGCGTTTTAGCACGTGATATCTCCGGCTCACTCGCCGATAGTACTAAAATGATATATCATGGCCACCACCCTCACAGAACTTGATGTGTCTTTATGTCCGACGCCAGCGACAGCAACGCCGGTCCTGTGTCCATCCGGGTTCTCTCAACGAGACACGACCTGTTGGACACCGGCATGAGGAGCCAAAGCCCTGGGAGAGCACCCCAGCTCAAAATACAACACCGAGAGTATGTAAACCGGAGGCTCTCGATGCTTCCCGAGCTGATCGGAGACAAGCCAAGGACGGTGAGTGAGCCTAGACATTGCAGTCGACTCTGACAGGCAGCATCAGGCAAGATTGTGTCGTCGGCGGACTCGTCAACAGCGGAACCTCTTCGACGTAGCGTCATATCCTCCTGAATCCCTTAATCTGTCAGGCAGACGGCTGTTCGGCTGACGGGGCCGGACTCGCCCGAGAATACCTGCAAATACTCCCGGGTTGAATTATTCTCGACGCCGTCGCGAGCCTCCACCAGACGAGCATCAGGTCGCAACCGGCTCGTGGCGCACAATGCTCGACGTCTGGTATGTGCACGCGTAAACGAATGGCAGAGGGCGGAACGCGTGGCTTCTCGTACGATTACTACGAGCATCCCGAGTCAGTTCTCACTCTCAGGTATGCAGCTTCCGAGTCAGATCCTTGCGAATTAGGTTCAAGGTCTCTAACGTGCCCGATCAGGGAGAAAGAAACCGGGCATCAGGAGACTTTCCCGGCAATGAAAAGAACCTGTTCAACGGGCAAAAGCAGCGACATCTCCGAGTCTCTCCAAGTTGGGCGAAACCAGGCGCCGCGCGATGGCTTTGAAATCGGCATCGTCAGCCCGCTCACCGCGGCGACCCACCCCAGAGCGGAAGCCGGCGCTCGGCCGCCCGGGCCGGCATCGATGTCCGCCGGGGATCCGCTCCACGGCCGCCGACACGCCTTGCCAATGCACAAGCGCCCTGCGCCCTCCGGCAGGCAGGATCTGCTTACCTTCAAGTTTGCGGCACTCATTTCCGACCTTGCATGTATGAAAGTTTCATTTCAAGGTTAAAGACGCCTCAGCGGCACTCGGCACGCACTCCGACGGGCACGCAACGGAATGGTGATGACCAACAGCAGAGAAAAGATAGGGCCTCTACGGAAGATGGCTCCTCAGGGAAACGAAGCCGCACCAAAGTCCACCACCAGACTGCGGCCATCACGGTAATGAGTGCCGAGCACCAGTCAAGTCACGACTTCTTGGTTGAAAACGCGGCTCAACGGAACGGAACATGTAGTAGTCTCGGAATTGGCGACGTCTTTTGCCAATTGGTGCGAAGAGCCCTTGATCGATGAAAGCTTGCCCCCCCCTCAAACAAGATGCAGATGCCGGCCTTGCAGATGCCGGCCTCGATTTCCGCCGACGTGGGTTCAGTCCGCGACAAAGACGGCGCGGCGCCGACGGTCACCGCTGAATCTCACCAGCCGCGCGGCCGCGCGACTTGAGCAAGGCAAAATGAGCCAACTCATCCCTAGAAGCCATTTCGTCGCCCGATGTCTCGAGACAAGAGACCGGCTTGACGGCCTCGTTGGGCCCAAGCAGGTGCGTTTACAGCCGCGGCGTGGCCGAAACCATTGCGTCGACCACACCTCTCCTAAATGGAATGAAGAAGAAGACGAGGAAAGAGATTGTCGAGAGGCTACCCCGATTCATAGGGAAAATTCTCCGTCCTGTCTTTCAGGGTGCCGGATAAGTAGCGGGGTCCAGGACGAGGAACGGTGCTTGCGCCTGACATCGACCGTCTAAGAATAGACAATACGGCTTTCCGCCAAGATCCTGCGTGCTAGCTCAGACTTGCAGGAATGTTATCAGACCGCGTTGTTCGAGTTGTACAGCCATGATCGTACAAAGTACGGATACCTTGTTCTGCGAGGACGAGGGTCATGTTGGCCCGGCTTTCTATGCGTTTACGACCCGTACCGGAAAATATATGCTTATCGCTGGAACCCTTTTGACCGCCGGAAGCTATCATCACCAACACTTTCAAAAGGACCCTCTGGCAGGGAGAATAAGCCGGCGACTTGTCAGCAGGTGCTGGGGCCGCGGTTCGGCACGGCCTGGCCGCTCTGCCAAGTTCGGATGCTCTGGGTAGGTTCATACAAGGATACTACTCGTCGTAGTTTGCGATGCTACGTAGCATGCATCTGAGCGCCGCCGCCGCATTCGGTTGGTTGGCCAAGGGTTGATGTGATTCGCCCATACCGATGGATGGTGGTGGTGGTGGTGGTGGATGGATGAATGGGCCTGATTTGATGGAGAGGAATTCAACCTCGACATGTGCGCCACCCATCAGTCATCTGACATGGTGCTTCGCATCCGCACCTCCAACGATGCCAGCCTGGTGTCTCAACTGCGGCGAGGTCAGTAACCTGTCGCCCTGTCTCGATGAATGGCGAGCCCCTTTTACGAGAGGGAAAACAACAAGAGACTGAGGAGTCTCGGCCACGAGCAACAGCGACTAGCGACTTGGCTCGCTCTCCAAGAGGCTGCCTTCCCGCTCTCCTTGTCGCGACGTCGATGCCTTTCCTTCGTGCCCTTTTTAGAACGACGAAAGGTGGGTAACTTCGTACACATGTACCTTGGGTCGGTTATAGTGGTAGCGTAACTCGTACGAAGTAGTACTTCGTAGCGGGCGAGTCGCACGATGACTTGTTGTTGCTTTTTTCGTTTTTTTGCTGGACTGAACGAGTGATGTCTGGACGAAAACGGAGAACTCCCGGTTTGTTTGGTGCCTGAGGTGTAGGTAGGTACATAGATACCTAGCACAGTGCGTATCTCTCCAGCTCCAGACACACGCGCTCTGATGAGACTTCCGAATCGAATTCATCTGGGAGGGGTCATGCACCGCACGTCATCGCGGCCGAGTGGAATGGTCTGGTTCTGCTGACCCCAGACGGGCAGGTGCATGGCATGCTCTGATTTGCCTTTTTCTTCCCCCAGAGAGCCAAGCGTCAGGTGTCGATCATTTTCGAAACCCCCCGACGGATAGATAGTACTACTTCGCACCAGGTGAAGAGACACTTGCTGCCATGCCAAATAGGACGCAGTCTATTCGTACAAATCCGTGTCTCGCACGCAAAGGGATGGTCGCGATGCGATTGGTCCTCGGACCACGTACATACGACTTGGACATTCCAGCCACAACAACATCAGCTGGCCAACCTCCCACTCGTCCTTTTCCTGACGTCTGGCCCAGCCAGAGCCGCGTCTCTCTGCCCGCCGTGTTGCATTTTCCCCGCATGATCCGAAAAAAACGCGAGCGCCTGCGACAAAGTAAGAGGCACCTTGGCAGGTAGGACCACATACTTCGTACGAAGTACTTCGTACCAGGAGAGGAATCAAGGTTCCGACGCCCGACGCCTTAACGCTGCCGTCGGTTGCACCGTTTTGCGGATACAGAGGTAGTAAGGTGGGAAGCTTGAGTGGCTGTGCAGCCTCTTTTCGTGCGTGACGACGCGCCAGCTTGGGCACAAATGATGGTTCCCGATCCATCTTGTGCGAGAAGAAAATCGAGAGAAAACGTAAACATAAACATAAACAAGAGGAAAAGAAACGAGCCGGGGTGAAATGAAGGATCGATGAATGGCGGTTTGCCATCTATCTAGAAGTATTGCCATAACTAACTGTCGTGATGAATGCTACTCGATGTATCGATCCCGTCATTGTCCGTGTACAGTGCCGACTACAGTGCATGCAAGTACCGCCTCCACCAACAAGAAAGTTGGGCATGCAATGCAACCACCAGCTGAGGGACTCTTTGAAGATGCGGGGGTGCCGTTGGAGCGAGTCGGTAGCCGGTACATAAACGTCGGGCAGTGGACGCGCTAGGGTGATTGGGGAAAGCAAAGTCATGGTGAATGACACTGTACCTGATGCGCGCGGATGGGCCTTCTGCACAGTGACAGCCCCCCGGCAGCCAACCTTGCACTAGCAACTCCTAGCCCTCTTGGTCGAGGGCCAAGTTCTGGCTACTGCGCGACGTGTGCCGCAGACCCCCTCTCCCAGGGTGTCTCTGTCGCCCACCCACCGGGGGCCTCCCTCAACCTCAACAGGCGTTTTGAGTGTGAACAGATTCCACTCAATCTCTCAGCCCAGCTGGCCAGGCCATCCCCGGCGTCAGCCTAGGCCCCAAGTGTTGGATTCGTCGCACCCGCGCCAGTCAGCTCGCTTCGCAGTGCCTTCTAATGTCCACTGTCCACTCACAGCCCTGTACCCGCGACCGCCTAATTTCTCGCCTCTGGTGCTTGATCCAACTGTCTGGCTCGCGCCCACCATTCCATTCCATCCCATCTTGTCAGATCTGCGCCCCTCCGTCACCTCCTCCCTCCTCTCTCCACGTCTTGAAGAGAACCCACCTGGCCGCATCCACTCGTTCTTTTTCTGCGTCTTCCCCGTCTCGACTTCTCTCTCTCTCCCACCTCTCACGCCCACAACCAAGCCCGTGTCGAGCTTCCTCGACCGACGCACCCGACGACTTGCCACGAATCTCGACGACAGGCTTCCTTGGGAGACCGCCCCGACTGCTACCCTCATCGGGACTATTTCCCCCAGACGAACCGCCTCGGTAGCCCCTCCCCGCGCCCGGGCCCGCTTCGAAAGGGCCGAATATCGCCTGCAGGTTCGCGCATCGGCGTACTGTTCGTTCCCTGCGTCTTCCACTGCTACGGGGCCACGCGAGGCCTGCGCAGGGCAGCGTCTGCAATCATCCCCGCAAAATCTCCAAACTTTGGGACCCGTCGCCTTCACCGTCCGTGGTGGTATCGATAACGGCTTCTTCGCACCTTTTCTTCCTTTTTGCATCGCCCTCGCCCTCGGCCCTGTTCGTGGCCGACGGCCGATCGTGTGCCGAGAGAGCCGTCCGAGACACGCCTGCGCTCTCGTAATCCCTCCGACACCCGCCCATCATGACCCAGGCCGTCAAGAGGGCGTGCGACGCCTGCCATCGCCGCAAGGTCAAATGCGACGGCATCAATCCGTGCCGCAACTGCTCGACGGCCCAACTGTCCTGCACCTACAATGCCATTCCTCAGAAAAAGGGCCCCAAGGGCTCGCGCGCAAAGGTCATCAGCGAGTTGAGGGAGACGCAGCGCCAGACAAGCCTCGCGGCAAAGGTCCAGAACCGTATGAACGGCATCGCCTGTCCTCCTACAAACCCGAGTCTCGGTCCCACCCCTGGTCTCCTCACCAGCGAACTCGTCAAGGAGTGCGCCCATTTCTTCTTCGATAATCTCTACTCCCAGACCCCTATTCTCGACCGCAATCAAATCGAGCAGCAGGTTCTGTATATGGAGCAGAACCGCGATGCATACTGTCTCATGACGTCGCTGTGCGCCTACATTATGCTGCAGCCCGGCATGGCCATGCCCCCCGGCGATCCGTACAACCTCGACATGGTCCCCGGCGCCAACATCATATCGAGCCAGCTGCTCCTCGAGGAGACCCTGCGAGTACGCAAGGGTTACGAGTATCTCGACTCCATCAGTTTCAATGCCCTCGTCACAAACTACTTCATGTTTGGCTGCTACTACGGCCAGGAGATGCACGACAAGGCATGGTTCCACCTCCGAGAGGCCACGACCATGATCCACATGGCTGGCATGCACAAGGAGGAGTATTACATGCAGTTTGACGCCGCCGAGTCTGCTCGACGCCGCCGGCTCTACTGGCTCTTTTTCGTCCTCGAGCGGTAAGTAAATGGTCCCCTTTTCGCGTAAGGAGAGACGACGCTGACATGGGTTCACAGAGCCTACGCTCTGCAACGCCAACGCCCTACGACGCTTCAGGCGACCATCAACCTCCCGACCCTTGGCGATGACCCAAGCGATCCACAGGCTCATCAGCTGAACAGCTTTATTCTCTTGGTCAACCTCTACCGGCCGTTTGACGACGCCTTTACCGCGGCCTGGGGCAAGACCAAGAGCCACTTGTCGTCTCAATACCTCAACGGCTTGCAGAAGCAGCTCAATGACCTGGTCCAGTCTTACGCATGCCAGGATGGCAATTTCAATGATATTCACACCAATCAGCAGTGGCTGAAGAACACCACGTGGCAGTTGACTAGCGGCGTGGTTAATGGAACCGGCGAGGACTCCTTGTCGTTCCAGTATCCAGTGCACCTGTCTCGAGAACTACTCGTCAACATGGCCTCGCAGTTCCCGGTTCAGGTTGACCTCTTGGGACCAGGCTTGGTAGGTTTCGTCAGTGTCTTGTTACCATGCCACTAACACCTTTTCCAGATTGAGAAACTCATCGAAATGACGACGTCAATGACCGAGTTCCTTTCCACGCAAGCCCCCTCGCGCGACCCCTTTTCAGTCGGTCCCCGCGAGCACTTGAACCAGATCATCTCCATGGTGGCCATGTCCCGAAACGGCGATCACCGCTTCCTGCCGCTGCTCATGAACAAGGTCAACGAGGTCTTGCCACGAATCGCCAACCCCATGCTGCAAAATGCACCCGAGAACTCCAACATGGCCAACGTCGACATATTTGACGGTTTCGGCAACGCTGGCATGGCTCACCCTCCACCAAGCCAGATGCACTTGGACTTTGACCGCAAGTTCTCAATCGAAGACTACGAGAAGAAGTACAACATGGACATGTCCGGCAGCACTCCTGAGTCTGTACCCACCTCAAACCACTCCGGCTCGCCGTCATCTCTGCACCATCAAGGTTCAGACCTGAACGGTTCGTTTGGCAGTTCCCCGGGCATGGACTATTCCCACAACATGAGCGGGTTCGGCTGCCCACCCATGCCCGACCTTGTCATACATCCAATGGGCAATCCGGCACAAGCGAACCAGATGAACGGGCCTCAGACACGCCATCAGCATCAACACTCACATCAGCTGTCGCCTCAGCACTTAAGCCCCAGCCACGACAGCAGTGTCCCGCATCCCGCCAATAGCATCTCGCCGCAAAGCATGCGGCCACAGGGCATAGGTGCGACATCGTTACCCGGGCCACATCAGATGAATTTCCGCCCACCGGCACAAAACCAGGGCGGGTTTCGAATGCAATCACCGCCCCAATTGCAATCCTTGGATGATTTCAACACGTTGCCGAGAACGGAAGCGAACGCCGCCAACCCCATGACAGTGATGAATGCCATCGGCGGCGATCTGAACTACAGCTCCATCAGATAATGGCGTGTCTGTTCCGCATCAACGAAGCGTTTGTTTTTTGACCGACAAGACGACTGGCTCGTCGAGAGGATCGGGGAACCAGACCATGTTCCCCTTGTATTGTTATCGTGTCACTCGCTCCCTCTTTCCTTTGTTCACGAGCCCGGTTACGACCTGATGAGGAAGCGTTTCAAGTGTAGCTGGTTGCCCCCATCTGGGTAGCTCAGCAGCCCCGAGCGAATGAGGTGACTCTCTTTGAGGACGAATATCGGTGTGCTGTCGAGCATTCTCTTTGAGGATGTTTCCTACTTGACGACGCCCTTCCTCCTACCTCATTTCCATTATGACTTCTCACAATATCACACCGCCAGTGGTTGGCAGGATTTCTTAAAATTGTTGGACCGGCTTCGGCGACGCCGGAGTTGGACAGAATTGGTGGCTATTTCGACGGGTGAAACAAGAGCGGAAAGCATCACATGATGCCCGGGATGTGGTCGTGTCACGATATATTATTAGTCACTTTTGGATCCCCGGGGGTTGCAATCTAGATTCATGGTCTGGCGGAAACAGCCGTTAAAGCGAAACAGGCCGCTTTCACTCTGCTTAACCTTTGTTGCCTCTTTCCAACACTTGACGCGATGGCGCATACATGGAGTATTGCAGCCTAGCCCCTGAATTCTAATGACACAGAGCCATAATTCCACACGTTCATCTGTTGCACACTTGCCCGTCATGGAACTAAATTATTATAACTCTATTGCACATGACTTTCATACCTAGGGCGGATACCGCTTGTGCAAGGCCTGCCCACCGTCTCGGTACCTGCGTAGACATGTAGGCACGAGGGGAAAACAGACCGAGCTGTGAATCTCACCAGGGCCATTGCCTCTCCGCCGCCTCGGCGGCCGCCGCGAGAGCATCGACGCGCGCTGCGTACAGCCGCATAAGGTGACAGACGGGATCACCCCAGATGACGCCTCGGAGCTGGTCGTCACGGCACGTTACGGCTACAACACCCTCGCGGAGCCGGTCCTGGACAGACTTGCGGTCGACGGGCGGTGAATGTGGGTCGCCGGCGCGGAGAAGGACGATGCAGCCGGCGTTGCTGAGAGTCGAGGGGGGCACCGGCCAGAGGGGCGGGTTCCAGTAAGGCTGCGAGGGCAGAGATGAATCATTGCCCGTCTTCTTCTTCTTCTTCAAGGGGTCCGCCGACGATGGCGGAGGGCTCTTGAGCAGCGTGAACAGACTCTTGACAAATGCCTTGTCGGCCCTGGTGACGGGGTCGCCCTCGTTGACGAAGCTCAGGAAGAGGCTCTGGCGCAGCTCGGGCCGGTCGGGCCTGGTTAGGGGCAGCAGACTGACGGGCGGGGCGCCAAAAGTCAGGCAGTGAAGGCGGCGGAAGCAGCCTGCCAAGACGGTGAGCTCGCTCTGGGCGTCGGAGCTGGCGGCGAGCATGTGCATGTACAGCAGCGCAGCCACGGCGCCGCCGGCCGAGTGACCGGTGAGGACGAGGGAGTGATGGGCACGCGAAGGGTCGTCCTCGAGCATCTCGCGCAGGCGACGGGCGACGGGGGCGACCATGGCGCGGGCAACGGACAGGAAGCCGGCGTGGCACGCGTTGCCGGGGTCGTCGAGGAAGCCCAGCGGAGATACGGGATCGGCGCGGAGGTTGACGGCCCAGTCGGCGAAAGACGCGGTTCCCCGGACGGCGACGACGACGGTGCGCGCGGCATCGGCGGGCACGGAGCGGATGTACATGGCCTTGGACCCGGAGCGCCAGTCTGCGGGCACGACGATGGCCTGGCGCCGCTCGGGGCCCGTGGGCGGCGAGTAGACGCGGAGCGAGCACTGGGCGGCGAGGCGGAGGAGCGGCGGCCAGCTGGATCCGCTCAGGGCAAAGGGCGGGAGAGCCAGGGGGAGCCTCGAGTTTGCGTAGAGCTCGACCTTGGAGAAGTATCGGCCAGACACGACGGCCGTTGTTGCTTGGAGCGGGCCGGCGTCGGGGTTCTTGTGTGGCAGGGGCCATCGCTTGGAGAAGCCCAGTGACCGATCGGACTGTGAAAGTGGTAGTGGTGTTGACGGCGTTGTTGCTGTTGTGTCCGTCGTAGTAAGGGGGGGCGGACATATGAAGATGTCTTCTTCATGACCAGCGAACTCCTCGCGGTCGATGAGAGTCACGACGTCGTCGAAGTGGCTGCACACGTCCGAGTATAGCTCGTCGTCGTCGTCGTCGTCGTCGGGGTCACGGGCCTCGATGACATGGACCGTCGACCCGAACCATTTCTCCCGGCCCGGACACCAGCGTCGCCAAGCCCAGGGCGGCGAGGCCCCCGTGTCCGGGCCGGATCCCGGCGGCGGAGCGGGAACAGCCCGGCACGGAGGCGCGGCGGTCGGTACCACTGTGGTGAGGTGTGCATTGGAAGGCGAGGCGGGCGTCATGAATCGCGGAGGGAGCGCAGGCGGAGAAGATGGCTTGACGTGGACGTCTGGAGGAGCGTCTGCCGGACAGAGCTGCGCTTTGAGAGGCTTGCACCGGTTGAAGAAGCCCATGGTTGTCGGAGCGCCGGCGGTTTCGGATTCAATGGACGGCACGCGGTCAAGAGAGAAGCAACTGTCGAGAACTGGTCGCAGGTGGCATCTCGACTAGGTTATTCGAGATTGGAAGGGATTGGAGGAGGAGGTTGGGGCAAAGGGAACGGTCCCTTTCCATCGTTCGGCACTGTTATTAATAGAAGCGTAATCCCTTGGACTCCCCAGCCACATTGCCCATGAATTAGCCCACGCATCCTAGCATCGTCAGCGGAGGTGGATCCCCCTCTCCCCAGTCCGACAAAGTGAGTAGAGTATTCGTAGTGGGTTCACATACACCAGGTGGTTGAGGAGCGCCGAGAGCACGTGCCGGTGTTTCCCGGTGCCTATATATTCCAACTCGAGTGTTTCAGCGCCCTGATCCGCTGATGGACGGCGAGCGGCTCAGCCACCCCCCAGAGGGCGACCAGCACGGTAACAGTGAAGCGCGCCAAGTGATTTCGCCCGGGATTGGCTGGCAACATGTTGAAGTGGATGCTGTTTGGCCGGCACTTGATTCCAGACGAGCCGTCAAGCGACGACTCGGGTGAATGCATAGTCGGTGTCGTCCGTTGCCGCCATCCAACAGCCAGCCCTACGAGCAGCTCGTCCCCCCCTCGCACCTTGATGGCCAGGTTCAGTCCTCCTTTGAGGCGCCCATCACTCCATCGAGAGAGAGCACGAGCATCATCCTCCATGGCGGGGTACTCGACTTCTGTCCCAGACGAAGGGATGGCTTTGGACTAGTCGCCTGTGCCGATCCGAGATCAACACGGATGACCTTTTTGGCACGCGTCGCGGCCTTGTCCTCACTCTCGAGAGACGGGAAGATCCAGGTCCGGGTTCAGCCTCGGCAGGCGAAGCATGGTACTGGTAGTAGTGACGTCCGACACGGCCAGCCAGGCCAAATTCCACACGCACCTGTTGGCATATCGACAAAACCGAAGCTGGCCATGGCGACTTGCGAGCGGAGGCCTCAATGTCTCGACGCTAATGTTGACTGTGTGTCACGGAAGAAGCTTGACACTGAATCAGTGGGGCTATCCGAGGGCGCCTTGGGACAAACTTTTAGTTGGCTTCGCACTTTAAAACGCCCAAGGGCAAAGTCCTGAGCGGGCCAACCTTTCTCCGAAAACGCGCTAGGCTTGCAACTTATTAACCTCTGCCTCCTGACAACATCAGGCAATATCTCCCACTTTTTTTCCCCTCCACCATCTTTGATGAATGACGGTACCGTCATCATACTGCTTGCTGTCATTCATCAACTCATAAACGGACCTGCAAGATGGCTTGGCGAAACCAGGGCATCACGGGCTCTAACAACATTCCCCTGGGCAAGTCCCGACGCTTCCGTGGAGAACCTGAAGACGATGTCTCGGACCGCGACCTGAAGCGTGGCCGCGACCCCGAACCGCGAAGCGATGCCGACGGTCCTCGCCGCCGAAAGAAGCGCAACCGCTGGGGCGAAGCCTCGGAAAACAAGGCGGCTGGCCTCATGGGCCTGCCCACGGCCATTTTGTCCAACATGACGAGCGAGCAACTCGAGGCATACACGCTTCACCTTCGCATCGAGGAAATCAGCCAGAAGCTCCGCATCGACGATGTGGTCCCGGCTGATGGCGACAGGTGAGATTCCCTTGTCCTTCCGGCTCATGCCAAAGTTTTCATCCATAGTTTGCTGACGCTCCCCCTCCCAGATCGCCGTCTCCTCCTCCGCAGTACGACAACCATGGTCGACGTATCAACACCCGTGAATACCGCTATCGCAAGCGTCTTGAGGATGAGCGTCATAAGCTGATTGAGCGAGCCATGAAGACCATCCCCAACTATCACCCGCCTCAGGATTACCGACGTCCGACCAAGACCCAAGAGAAGGTCTATGTGCCCGTCAATGACTATCCGGAGATTAACTTCAGTATGATTGCTAACCCTCTACCCCCGGGCTCTGTCCTTTCCTTGCTGCTCACCCCCCTTGCGCTGATTTTCTCGCTTCACTTCTATGCGCGTGTTCCGTCCTTTCCAGCACCCTCCCATCTCTCGTTGATTGCTTGGTTTCCATCTCATGTGCCTTGATCAGGCTCGTTCTTTGCTCACTGCGGTGTCTTTACACGCTTGATCTCCCGTCGGGCTGGGTCCCACTCTCGGCCGCTTAACATCTCGTACGTGGCAACCTTTGGATACTAACACCTAGGCTCAAGTTGGTTTACTCATCGGCCCGCGTGGCAATACTCTTAAGAAGATGGAGGCCGACTCCGGGGCCAAGATTGCCATTCGTGGCAAAGGTTCCGTCAAGGAAGGCAAAGGCCGCTCCGACGCTGCCCACTCCAGCAATCAAGAAGAGGATCTTCACTGCCTCATCATGGCCGAATCCGAAGAGAAGATCAACAAGGCCAAGCAGCTAATCCATAACGTCATCGAAACGGTATGATAACCCTGAACCCCTCCACATCACTCGCCCTTCTTTCTAACTTGCCCGATGCAGGCTGCTTCCATCCCCGAGGGACAGAATGAACTCAAGCGCAACCAGCTTCGAGAACTTGCCACGCTCAACGGCACGCTGCGTGACGACGAAAACCAGGCCTGCCAGAACTGCGGGAAAATCGGACATCGCAAGTACGATTGCCCCGAGCGACAAAACTTCACCGCCAGCATCATCTGCCGAGTTTGCGGCAACGCTGGCCACATGGCCCGCGACTGTCCGGATCGCCAGAGAGGTGCAAATTGGCGCAACGACGGCAATGGTGGTCGTCCAGCAGGCAGAATCGGTGCAGGTGGCGGCGGCGATGCGGTCGACCGCGAGATGGAGGTATGTTTATTCTTGCGCAAGACTCGCACGTACTTGTTGGCAATGAAGCTGACAACGTCTTTAGCAACTCATGCATGAACTCGGCGGAGGCCCCAGTGCTCCGGCCCAGATTGAAGCCGGACCCGGTGGCCACGACGGTGGAGACGCCAGGCCCTGGCAACGCGCTCCCGCTGGCGGACATGCTCCATGGCGCTCGCGCAACCAAGACAACAACGAGGGCGGATCGGGAGGCTCCAGCGCCCCGTGGGCTCGCGAACGCCGCCGCGGTCACGACGACCAGGCCGACAACTACCACGGCCACGGCCACGGCCATGACAACGACCGCGACCGCGACCGCGATCATGACCGCGAACGAAATCGAGATCGAGACCGCGACCACGGCCGCGACCAACATGGCGATCAAGGCTATGGCGCCGGCCAGCCGCACAACTATGGATCGGCCTATGGCCCCGGGTACGGCTCCGCTCCCGGCTCTGGAGCTCCCCCTGGCGCTGCCCCGTGGCACCAGCCTCCTCCGGGCACACATGGTGGCTACCCTGGCTACGGTGGATACGGCGGTTATGGTGGGGCTCCTGGCACAGGCCCTCCTCCTGGCCCGCCTCCCGGCCTCGGTCCGGCTGGTGTGCCCCCCGGCGTTGGAGGACCCAATGTTCCGTATCCGCAGTACGGGGGTGCGGCACCGCCGCCACCTCCCCCTCCATCGGGCGAGTCACCGCCTCCGCCTCCGAGCAATCAGCCGCCGCCGCCTCCTCCCCGGGGCGCTTAGTCTGCATCCGAGGTATCCAACGAATCCACTGCTAGGAACTGGCCTCTCGGTGGTGAAGAAGCAAAATAACTCACATCGTAACTGTAGGGCAGTTTGGCAATGCACGAGGAACTAATGCGTAATCTGTCGATTACGGGGAACGATTTGAAAAGAGCAGCTGAGGTGAGACGACTCGTTGGATGGCTAGGCTAGTCTTGGCTTGTTGAATCACCCTTTCGCACAGGTAACGAGGACGGCGTCAACGACTGGTCGCACAGGGTTTCATTGTACAATATCTGCCGCTCTTACGAATACGGCGAGTTCATCGAGGTAGAGGGGGAATCGAAGGTGGTTTCGACTAACTCGTATCCGCAGAGAAGGTTTTGCAATCCCAAGGTTAATCTAGAGGTGGTATCTTATACACCGTTAATGTCAACCTAATATTAATACTATTTGATCTTGGCCCCCTTGACACTGTTTTTGATGTTTTTGATGGAACCCCTGGATGGTGCATGCCACTGGCAGAGTGGCGCACGCACGCGGTACGTACCGGGCCACGACCCCACCCCATGACCCCCGCTCCGGGGAAGCCCTCGTCATCGACCTTTTTCCCTTGCTTCAACACACACCTCCGCTCGAGGTGCTGTTCGGCAGCCAACATCCGACACGCCACGCCCTCTCCCATTGGGTGGCCTTTCTCCAGGGATCTCCTGTGACCTCCAGGGACTGCGCAGCATGACCCTGTAGACGCAGCTACCGCCTTACATACCTACTTCTCTCGAGGCATCATGAAGCTCTGCAATCCATTCGCTTTCCGCCCCGGCCCCGTCACCTTCTGGACCACCGTCGTTTACCTAGCCGTCGTCATCCCCCTCGTCTACGTGCATGAGACGGTCCCTGGTGCGCCCGCAGACGATGCCCTTGATCGCCGCCTCAACTTGACCGAGGCGTGGCTCGACCTTCAGACCCTCACCAAGACCTATCATCCCTACAACAGCCACGAGAATGACCGCGTCCGCAGTTTTCTTCTTGCTCGCGCCAAGCATATTCTTGATCGCAACGCCATCGACTATACCGTCGAGACGCTTGGCCATGCCGCTCGGAATCGCAGGTGCGCACACAGGTCCCTTGGCTGCAACGCCGATCCCTCGACTGACTAGCAAACTCAAAAGCTCGCGCTTTCACTTGAACCAGGGCAAAGGCCATGGTGCTGAGTCGGATGCCAAAGCCCCCAAAGTCACCGTCTTCGATGACCGCTTGGCCAACGTCACATACACGTCAAAGGGCGCCCAGTATTGGATGGGCCAGTACTTTGAAGGCAGCAACTTTTATCTTTACATCCACGGAAAGGATGATCCCCAGGGCGACTGGTGGGCGCCAGACCAAGGGCCCCTCAAGGCCTCGCGCCGCACGGGAGGCGTTCTCGTCAACTGCCACTTCGATTCGTACGTTACTCGCCCATCCCCTTGCTGTCCCCCAGCCTTATCGTGCCTAGGGTCTCGACCGGTTACGGAGCAACCGATGACGGCGTGGCCTGCGTGTCCATGCTCCAGCTCCTCAGCTACTTCACCTCCCAAGGCCGCCAGCCCAACAACGGCATCGTCTTGCTCTTCAACAACGCCGAAGAGGACGGCCTCCTGGGGGCCCGCGCGTTCGGCTACAGCCCCTTGCTAGCCTTTTGCCGCACCTTTGTCAACCTCGAGGGGGCTGGGGCTGGTGGCCGCGCCATGCTGTTCCGTACGACGGATCTCGAGATGGCCAAGGCGTACGCCGCGAGCCCGCATCCCTTTGGCTCCGTTGTCGCATCAAACGCCTTTGAGCGAGGAGTCATCAAGAGTGATACCGACTACTCGGTGTTTGCCAATGTCTATGGCCAGCGCGGACTCGACATTGCCTTTTACGAGCCTCGCTCGCGCTACCATACGCAAGAGGACGATGCGCGCCACTCGTCCGTCGGCAGCATCTGGCACATGCTCTCGGCTGCTCTGGCCTCGACCGAGGCTCTGTCCAAGACGACCGGCGTTGACTTTGAAGGCCCCCGCTCGGATGGACGGAAGGACCTTGTCCAGAACGGCAGGCCGACAGAGGGCGTCTGGTTCGATTGGTTTGGCAAAGCATGGGCCGCGTTTCCGCTTAGAGGGCTGTTTGCGTGGTCGCTGACTCTCCTCGTCGCCACACCTCTGGTGCTTCTTCTCGTGACGTACTTGCTGGCCCGCAACGACCAGTACTACTTTTTCGCCAGGAACGTGAAGTCGAATAGCCCGGAGCTGGATGGGGAATCGGTTACCCTGGGAGGCTGGAAGGGTTTCTTCCGCTACCCGCTCGCCTTGCTCTTCGCGGCTGGGCTGACTGTCGGCTCGGTGTTTTTGCTCGCAAAGATCAACCCGCTCATTATATACAGCAGCGCTTACGCAGTGTGAGTTGCACCCGGAAAGGGGCCGGCCCTCTGATATCTAACGCAACTCTCAGATGGGCCATGACCATGTCGTTGTTCTACTTCGCATTCTGGCTGATTGCACGGGGCTCCAGCTTCGTCCGACCCAGCGCGCTTCAACGGGGCTTCGCCATGATCTGGCTCTACGCCATTACCTGGATCGCGCAGGTCTTTGCCGCTGTCGCCGAGGATCGCATGCACGTCGGGGCCCTCTACTTTGCCGCCTTTCTCCATACGGCAGTGTTTGTCTCGCTGTTGATATCACTGCTGGAACAGTTCGCACTCCCGCCCAAGCCTGACCTTGCTCGCCAGCTTCACGACATGGATCGCGACGGCAACTCTTCTGTCCAACGCGGCGAAAATCACAGTTCCGCCGAAGAGAGCGATAGGCACGCCCAGGAAGACGTCGAAGAAGACGATGACGCGGAAGCGCCAACAGAGACAACCCCGCTCAGGGGAGGCGAATCAGGTTACGGAGGAAGCGAAGGCCAGACGACGTTTGCCAGCACGTACCGCCGATGTGTCGTGGCGGAAAGCTCGTCGGCACCCAAGCTGCAGAGCCAAGCGCCCGGCGAGGGCGAACAGGCGTGGTCAGCGCGGCTGCCCACGTGGACGTGGCTCATTCAGTTGCTGCTGCTTGCGCCAGTGCACGTCATCATACTCGGAAATCTGGGCCTCGTCCTTACCGGGGCGATGGGGATGACCGGGGCGGATGGCAATAGCCTGCTGGCTCCGTTGATGGCGGTTGGCATCGTGGGCATTCTTTTGCTGCTCCCCCTGACACCCTTTATGCATCGCATCAGTCACCATGTTCCGGTCGTCCTCCTTTTCGTCTTCATCGGGACGCTCTTTTACAACCTGGTTGCGTTCCCTTTTTCTGTCAGCAACCGGTTCAAGTTTCGATTCCAGCAAATGGTCGACCTTGACAAGGGCACCAACGTGGTGGAGCTGTCAGGTCTGGAAGAATTTGTTCGGCCTGTCATCTCATATCTCCCATCGGCGGCCGGACAAGAGATTGAATGCCTCAAGTCAAACGTGGGCCGCATCGTGGATTGCAGGTATGAGGCGTCGAGTCTTCCGCCGGACCCGGCGGACGGGGAAAAGCTCGACAAGTTGGTGTCGATTGAGACGGCCAGGTCGTCTGACGGACAGTCTGTGAGCGTACATGTCCGGGCCCTGAACACGAGAATGTGCTACCTGGACGTCTCGAGCCCGATTTTCGGCTTCTCCGTGGAAGGCGGAGGACACAGAGATGACCGATTCGGTGCTCGTCCCAGTGATGGCCTGCAGCACATTCAACTTTGGCGACGAACATGGGACGGCGCGTGGAACGTGACGTTGCAACTGGCCGATGACGGGTACTTGCAGGGCAACGGCGGAACAGGCTGGAGTGGCGGCGCAAACGGAGATGTTGATGATGCAGGCGGCAGCGAGCTCAAACTGCGGTCGACGGCCGGTGAGCTGGAGGTGGCGGCAAGATGCGCGTGGGATGATGCCAACGGGGCAGCCAAGATTCCGGCGTTTTATGAGCTCATCAGGTTCATGCCTGAGTGGTCCATTGTCATGAAGAAGGCGACGGGGCTGGTGCAGGTGAGGAAGGCGTCCAAGGTGCCGTCATGAGGGCGAGGGAAGAGGGAGAGTCATGAGACGGGTCGGTCGCAGGCATGATTGTACAAGAGGTTGTCTGCGCTTGGATTGTAATCGTCGAGGTGTTTGTCGAACCTATACACGGGTGAGTAGAGCTACTCATATCGTATTCCAAGTATTGTCCACAATGAATCGACACGGAGATGTGGTGATGCTTGGTGGAGACGTGCAGAGGACCAAGGTACATATGTACATCGCTTGATCCGATGGCCCGCCTGGCTCAGCCCCACTTCAGGACGACTTCAGGACAACTTCATGCCTTTCCTCAACGACGTCCATCAAGCTGAAACATCCGTCCCAGTGCAAAGGGTGTCGAATCTCTCCCTAATGTATTTGCATAATCGGCATGACCAACAGTAGAGGCAGGTGGTGAAACTGTCGACACAGGCTTCAACAGCCTCTTCTCAACCCAAATCTCTCCAACAACCTCCCTCGCTTCATCCAACCACGACCATGATCCCGTCGATATGGCTGCCGTCGACGCTGCCCAAGGCCCGACGCCGCGGCCTCGTCTACTTCATCTGCGGCAACCCTGGCTGCATTGGCTTCTACGCCGACTTCCTCGAGGCCCTGCGCGGCATGCTCGACTCGTCCGAGGCGCACACGGCTTACGACATTTACGGCCGCAACCTGCTGGGCTTTAGCGACGCCGAGCACGAGCCCTTTGTGTCCGGGAGCGGGCGCGGGCCGTGGGATGTTGGGGGCCAGGTCGAGGCCGTCATGGCTGATGTCGTGGCAAGGGCCGGAGGCCAAGGACATCCTGAGGGGGAACAGGCGCAGGCGTACGACTTGGTCATTCTCACCGGCCACTCCATCGGGGCCTACGTGGCCGTCGAAATATTCGACCGGCACCTCCGCAACCCAGGCGGCGCGCCAAGCCTGCGCCTACGCCACGGCTTCCTCCTCTTCCCGACCATTGCCTCCATTGGCCAGTCCTCCAGCGGGCGCCGCATGCAGCTCCTGCGGCGCGTCCCCACGCTCGAGGCCCGGGCGCCCGCCTACGCCCGCCTGCTGCTGGGCGTGGTGCCTGCGTCGGCGCTGCGGTGGCTTCTCGAGACCGTCATGGGTTTCTCGGCGCGCGCAGCCGACGTGGCTGCAGAGTGGCTCAAGAGCCGCGACGGGGTGCGCCAGGCGCTGCACATGGGCATCTCGGAGCTGGATTGCGTGGGCGAGGACGGGTGGAATGAGGAGCTGTGGGCGGCGGCGACGGCCGAGGACGTGGGGCCTGGCAACGACGACGGCCATGTCCAGACGCCTCGGTTCTTCTTCTTCTACGGCAAAAACGATGGTTGGGTTGCGGACCATGTGCGTGATGAGTTTGTGCGGCGCAGGATGGCACACGGGGAAAGGGGCGGGCGGACGAGCATCGTGGTGGACGAGGGCAATCTGCCGCATGCGTTTTGCACGACGGAGCGTGAGTCTTTCTGCTGCATCCCCCTTTTCTCTCCCTGGAGGAGGACGTTGGTTCCCAACTCGCGGCAGTGGTGTGCTAACAGAGGCTCCGCGTGCACAGACAACAGCTGGGCGGTTGCCAAGCGGGTGCACGGGTGGCTTCAGGAGATTGAAGGCGGCGTCAAGACTTGACCGTCCGGGCATCTGCGGGATAAAGCCCGGGACCTTTGATGTCTCGTTGCTGGTGGCCGTGTGTTTCTTGACACATGCAGCAGGGACGGGCTTTGCTGGAAGGCTATTCGCCGTGATGGAGCCGTCTGCCAACAGGGGAACAAGCCGAACCGCACACATCACACGAACGCCACGGCCTCCGTACCGAAATATATTTCCAACGAGGGATATTCCCGTGAGTGTGAATTACCACGGCAGGGTTTCCTCCTGTCTATGATTCCGCCTCAACACGCACAACAAAAGTAAATATCGTGCAACGCCTCCCCGTCAGCAGGTCTCGGTGGATTCACGGCATGGGGTGGGGGGGGGGGGGGGTGGGTTTGTGCGGAGAGAGAGCCTGCAGGCTTTTTGAAAGGCTACACAACCTTTGTCTGAGATGATCTCTGGCAAAGTCTGTGCATCGTCGTGGGGGCTGGCCGGTCAGTGACAGACCCTTGGCTGGTCTCACCCAAAAATGTCACCAATTGCTCAATGAACATGCTTTCTCTGCGGAGTGTTCGGGTGGGAACCACAGCACGCAACCTCGCATAGTTCGAATACAAGGGCAAACTTCAACTGTCAAATGGTCAAATCGGGGGCAGTTGAGAAGTTTGGTAATTAAAATTATCCAGATGACTGGTTATATAACTTTTCGTTCACAACTATAACTGTCCTTCCCTCATCTCGAGCACTTGATCCATGTACAAAGCAAACCACCGCCCAGCTAGCTTCGTATCCAAAACCATGCGTCCTGATCAATCCACCATGTGAGAAACACTCTCCCCAATTCCGACGCTTACAGCAGGAAAGCACCGAGGGCCAGGAGGGCCAGGCCGCCAGCGGGGGCGACGCCAGCGGCACCGGCAGTGACAATGGGAGCGGCAGGGAGGGTGCCGTTGGAGGGAGCAGCGGGAGCAGTGGGAGCAGCTGAGGGCATTAGGGTGGTGTCGCACTGGGTGGTCTTCTGGGCGGGCTGCGTGGGCTGGGCGGATCCCGAGGACTCAGCGGGCTCTGAGGGCTCGGCAGACTCGGAGGGCTCGGCGGGCTCAGAAGACTGGGCGGGCTGCGAGGGCTGGGCGGACTCGGAGGGCTTGGCAGACTGGGAGGGCTGCTGGGAGGGTTGCTGGGAGGGCTGCTGAGAGGCTGGGGCAGAGGGTGAGGGCGAGGCAGAGCCGGAAGGCTTGCTGCCGCCGCCGGGGTTCTTGCAGAGGGCCTGGGTGGCGGGCAAGACCTTGGCTGTGGGAAGCAGTTAGCCAAGGTTTACACGTCAGGTTTACACGTCATGGCAGAAGGAGACGGAGAGTAGAGGGACGTACTCAGAGCAACATCTTGGCCGCACTTTTCGAGGACGCAGCTGGTGGCGGAGCCCTGGATGGCCGAGAAGTTCTTGCAGATGCAGGCGGTGTCGTCGGTGGAGCACGGCGTGTTCTTCTTGACGGCGTCGTCAAGGCAGGGCAGAGCGCAGCTGGGGATGTCGCTGCGGCTCTGGGCGTTGGCCAGAGCGGCAACGGCGAGGGCGGCAACAGCGGAGAACTTCATCTTGACGAAAAAGAGGTAAGAAGAGGTGTTGATCGAGTGTCGTGTGGATGGGGAGAGCGTATGTACAGGACAACGAGTGTGTACTTGAAGAGCGAATGGATGAGGATGAGGAACCAGGACGGGGAGAGCGAGTGCGTGGCTTTATGTAGGTTGACGAGACAGCCAACTCCCAATGCCTCGTCCACCCGTCTCGTCTCCTCTTTGTTGCTACGGTTGCTCTCGTCTCGTCGTCTGGACGCACGTCGTCTGCAGGCCGACGACTTACACCCCCCCTTTTCCCCCGGCATGGAGCCAGGATTGGAGCCATGATGGAGCCAGGATGGACGGATGCACCACCCACCATCGGGCGGCTCCAGGCCGGAAAGCGAATCATGGTGCTCAGCGGGTCGTCGGCGGCCTGGGGGCTGGGCGGGCGTGGACATGATTGGGCGGGCCGTGGGCGGGCGTGGGCGGTTCCACGCGACGTGACCATGGAGTGCGTCTACACTCTCATGGCTGCATGTCGGGGGATTCTTTGCCTTGGTTCTTGCTGGCTTGCTGGATGAACCTTGCCGCATTCGATCAGAGGCCCGAGAGCGGTGGGTGCCCAACCCCCGTCCCTCCCTCCACCAAGCACCGCCTCTCTTGTCCTGATTTGGATGGACAAGCAAGGTGTGCTGTCGAGCCATTGTGAGCGTGCCGATCTTGCAGTTTGTGCGTGGTGGCGTCGACGGATCCGCCGATGAATGATGATGATTGTACGAATACTTCGTATGTACTTTTGTACGACGTGCGGTGGTCAAGAAGCGGAGCAGTAACATGTTTGTTCCGTCGAGATGGAATGCGATGCTGTAACTGTACATGCCTGCTTATGTACATATGTACTCTGTAGGAACAGCAAAAGTGAAGACTTTTTGGCAGTCGAACTGCATCATGCATGTATCACCTCCACCCTGCCTCGACTGGCCAATATTCCACGGCGCTTTATTGGCTCTTGCGCCGGCAATATCCGTCATATGGTCCATCTCGCCTGTGGCCGAGTCCATGTATGCACTACATACATCATACATACACTTGGTGGCCGAGAACAAGGGCAAAGAATGAGTCCAACGGGACCATGTCGTTATTGGGGCAGACACGACGCAGGAACACCAAGCAAGCCATCATGCCCACCAAGTTGACGCTTGGCAAGTCAAGTAAGTCCCCGTCCCTTGTCGTCGATCCAAAGCAAACTCTGACACGCCGACGTCTGCACAGGATCCTGGTCAGCTTCCCTTTTCGACCTCTCCCCATGCCCCCCCCCCTGGTCCCCCGCACACACATACCTACCATCGCGGGATGCTATGTTATTCCACATGCCCGTCATCTCGACAATCTTTGTCCAATCTTTGTCCGTGCCCCGGTTCGCGGCTCGAGTGGCTACGGGTACGGGGTACGACGTGCGTCCTTGTTGCCCTGGACCACTCTTACTGCTCTCCAACACGGGCTGGTCCGGCCTACGCCCCTAACTGGGAACTTCTCCTTGGAGTCCCGCATGCTTGACCTGCACGTGAGCGAATGGCATAGTAGTACGAAGTATTCGTACTACCAGCAAGATTACTTTATGTATCCGTACTCTGTACTTCGTACGGAGTCGGATACATACAAAGTACTTCGTACACTCCTACAGAAAGAGAGGTTGGCGCGGGAACAAGTGTCCCAGCTTTGCAGCATGAACCTGCTAGCCCGTCGTTCCATCCTCGGCCTCGATTGCCTGCTCTCGTGCATCTGCAGGCCACCAGGCGGGCCGTCAGCTGCAAGTCCTGGGGCCGAGATGATTGGCAGAGGGAGCGCGTTGCCAGGCCGCTGCTGGCTTCTACGATAGGTATGTATCTTGCCTTGCAGCCCCGAGTTGGAGCAGTTGCGTCAACGGCAGCAACCCTGTCCGTACAGCCGGTATGTATGTACGAATATGTGAGTGAGCGTTGCAGGTGGTAGCCGGGGCGTGGGATCGGCAAGACGGCACACCCACAGAGTCACATCTCATCTCTCATCTCTGCATGATTGGGCCATAGGTGCTCAAGTTGACCAACAAGTGTTTACGGCTAGACGGGCAAGAACTTGATGGAGTACCGACTATTTCCCCCAAACCACCTCCGCACTCCAAACCACCAACCTCTTCCCCATCATCTGCAGGCTGGCACACTTGTCCCCAACGGGCCATGAATAGCACGCACTAGGTGAGTCACTACACGTAACGTTTGGCCCTGGCCGAAAAGGGGGAACTGCGCCGCCGGAGATTACAATGTGCCTTGCTGCCGTGGGTTGATACTATAGATGGTCTGTATATAGTAGTAGTACTACTACTACTATCCGGGTAGTAGGTATGCGCATGCCATGTACGAAGTAGTACACGATGCATACACGAGGCCCGCTTGTCCTGTTGACACGTAAAGGCGCAGCCCCCCTTTCCCTCCATTCCCACGTTGCCTCGAGCCATATTTTCCAACATCTTTCCTTTCTTCACCTGTGCTCGACTGCGGCCGTGTCAAACGACCGTCGAAACTCGCCCACATGCCCGCGGCATTCACGAAAAGGACCGATCATCCATCTCCTATTCCATGGCCCACGATGCCTCGCTCCGTTGCGTGTGCCCTACGTGCGGCCATTGACCAGTCATCCATGGCGCATGGCTGTGCTATCCGCCTCTGCGTAGGTAGGCTCTCGAAAGTCGGTCCGCGTGGACCAAAATAGGGGCAGTCCTCCTCAAGCGCCGGCCGAGGTCGAGAATCCAATCACAACGGTTGTCCGCACCTGCAGATCGGGGTCGCTAGTTGCTCTGGCGTCATCTTGGCGCCTGAAAGAGGTGCGGAGATGCTGTTTCGGGGTCCCCGAGTCTATCGGGAACCAGCCTCGAGCGTGTGACGGAGCCATCATGGCCAGAAAGATGCAATTCAAGGCCATCTTGCGCTTGGGTTCGGTTCGTCCCGGCCGTGGCGACACCAGAGAGTTGCTTTTGGCAAATGCCACTTGCACTGAGATTGACCTCGGCCAACTCCGAGATGCCGGGACCGAGAACGCCGAACCCGTTGCCGGGCGTCGTCGAGTTCCGCTTCAAGACTGGCAATGCTCCCGAGGTCTTGGGGATCTCGTTGACCCCTCTAGTAGAAGTTGATGTTTCTTGGTAAAGTCTCGTGTTCCTCGTGTATAGACCTGAAAGGATATCCGTATAGCGGACAGAAAGGCCATTGCCGAGTCGGCTGTTGACCAAGGAAATAAACCGGGCCTGAGAAAGGCACGACAATGTGGGAGCCGAGTCCACCGTCTCAGGCTTTTTTGATCAACTCTGTCGTTACATAAACGCAGAGGCACGCCTAGAATCCGCCGTCCCACTGCACAAGTAGAAAAAGGCGAAGAAGCATTCGCAATGGCAACCAAGGTATTCAACGTCGGCATTGTCGGCTACGGGTACGTCATGTCGCCAAGATTCCCCGCCCTCACCGCTTCACAGAGCGACGACATGGCCGAGTGTTTCCAGCTGACCAACTTCCGCCAGACTGTCCGCCAACGTCTTCCACATCCCCTTCATCGCCACGACGCCGCAGCTCAAGCTCCACAGCATCGTCCAGCGCGCCCCGAAGCAGGGCAACTCGGCGCCCCAAGACCACCCCGAGGCCAAGCACTACAACCGCGTCGAGGCCCTGCTCGCCGACGCCGACGTAGACGTCGTCGTCATCACCACCCCCCCTGACACGCACTTTGCGCTCACCAAGGCGGCGCTCGAGGCGGGCAAGCATGTGCTGACGGAGAAGCCCTTTGTGCCGACATCGGCCCAGGCGGACCAGCTCGTCACCCTGGCCCGGGAAAAGAAGCGCCTCATCTGCGTCTACCAGAACCGCCGCTGGGACTCGGACTTTTTGACCGTCAAGCACCTGCTCGCCAACAAGGCTTTGGGCCGCATCGTCGAGTTCAACACCCACTTTGACCGCTACCGCGCCACCGCCCCGGCCAACTGGAAGGGCGAGCTGGGCATCCCTTCGGGCGGCAGCGCCCTCTTCGACCTGGGCACCCACCTCGTCGACCAAGTCCATGTTCTGTTTGGCATGCCGCAGGCCGTCCACGGGCGTCTCCTCTCCCAGCGGTCGGGCAAGGCCGAGCTGACCAACCCCGATTCCGTCTCGGCCGAGCTGACATACCCCGACGGCATGCTCGTCCACGTACGCATGGGCGTCCTCAGCGCCGAGACAATCCAACCACGCTTCTGGGTCCGCGGCTCCCGCGGCAGCTTCCACAAGGTCGGCCTTGACCCGCAGGAGGACCAGCTCAAGGCCGGTGGGAAGCCGAGCGACGGCGACTTTGGCAAGGAGGATGCCGCCAGGATGCGCCTGGTGCTGGTGGGCCAAGACAACTCCATCAAGGAGGCCAAGGCGCCCGAGCTCGAGCCCGAGACGTACAAGGCCTTTTACGCGGCGTTTGGCAAGGCCGTCGAGAGCGGCGCAGAGGGCGACGTGCCCGTCAAGGCCACCGAGGCGAGGGATGTGCTGCGCATTCTCGAGGCCATCGTGGAGAGCGCAAAGACGGGACGCGACGTGTGTTTCTGATGAGTGGCAGGACTAAAGTACGTACCTGCCTAGATATCTACCAGGTACTTCGTACATTGGGTCAACCGACAACAAGACACGAGGAAGGAGCACAATGGGATGAGACGGCGAGCCGATCCTGCCCTCTCTATTCCTTCTTTCCCGTCTGGACGCTGCAATGGAAGCCAACTTGCTCCCGCAACGGGACACTCCCCCCTTGTGCTTTGTGCTTTCGCCCTTGACCGCCTCATCCTCTTCCTCCACCATCAGTTCTCTCTCCTCTGGCTCGACCTCCCCGTCTCGACCTCCCCGTCTCGCTAGACCGGGCAACGTGTTTCCCCACGAGAACAACTCTTGACTACCTTACAAACATCCGCAAAAGCCTCCAAATGGCGTCAGGGCCTTCTGCGCCCCGCACTGAAACTGCAAAGTCACGCGCCCACATCGCGAATCTCCAGGAAAAGGCTGGGGTCTCTCACTATCCCACCTTCACGATACCGTCATGGCGGTGGCGGCAGGACGCCCTGGCTTTCGAGACGGGGGTCTATGGCGCCGACAACATGTCCTTTTCATGGCTTCCCCGGAACTTTTTTGGATCCAACATGCAGCACAAGGCCCGCAATCCCGCCTCGTGCGACATCATAAGCTACAAAGTCCGCCCCCCGAGCCTCATCTATGCCTTTCTCCGCCGGTTTCTCGCCTTCTTCATGTTATGCTTCTTCATCTCCCTCTTTCATCGCCAGCTCGAGAGCCATGGCCTGCAGTGTAGGGCCGAGATCAGCCCAATCAAGCCCAAGCTTGATAATTCACTAGCCAAGCTCTGGGCAGAAACCCTCATCACAACGGGCGCTTGTTTCCTGCTCGCACAAGGGCTTAACGGGTATGTCCGACATGGTACGGCCGCCGCCGCCTCGCTTTTCTTCTGACCGCACTGTCAGGGTCAAGGCCGCGCGGGAGCGGATGGAGCGAGTGCGGCAGACAGCCGTCACGCTGGCCTACTCCTTCACCAAGACCACGGCTGTCAACAGCCCGATGGGTCACAACGAGGAAGGGATGCAACTTCTCATCTAGTTTGTGGTACCAGTCTGACTGAGCGTGTCCTCCGCTGACGACACGGTCTAGCGAGTGCCTCGCGCTACTTACCGCCTTTCCTGTCGCTCTTCTTGAGCAGCTACGAGGAAATACCTGCGAGCCCGCCATCATGAGGTACTGTCAAGACGTGGCGAAGGCGCTGAAGCAGCTCAGATGCGATCAAGACATCAGCATGGAAGCTGGCCGTGGTCATCATGACTTTGACACGGTTGAATACTTTTTCGAAATATTTTCTCTCAAGCTTCAACTCGAATTCAGCAGACAGAAGATGAGGACCAAGGCGCCATCCCTGACGTCTCAGCACATCATCTTCAAACTTCGCAATCATTTCGAAAACCTGGTGGACTTGGAAAATGTCGACGATCGAAGGGCGCCCATCATCCGTGAGTGCGCCGACGAGACTCCCTGGAGCCCCCTTGTTCCGTCGACTGATTGTCAATGCCTAGGGGGAAACATTGACATGCTGAGTCTGGCCGGACGAGAATGTGGCATCTTCTCCCGCACCGACGTCCTTCCGTCCGTGTTTCTCCATTCCGTCTCGGCGGCCGGATGGCTCATCGCCTTGTACAGCCCCCTGCAGAGGTGCAATTGGATTGTGGACTGGGCCCCCGATGATGATTCGACCGTCGTCCGGTTTCCCTCGTTGAATGCCATGATACCCATGGCCATCCTGTCTCTTATGAGTAGTATGCTGACGACGGTCATCGCCGAAATGTGGAGGATGTGGGATCCTTTTGGCAAGGGCACCAACACATATGCGTGGACTCTGGGCATCGCCATGGAAATCGACAATATTCTCAACGACTTTTACGAATACGACTCGAATTCGCCCATCCGCGCGAACACGTACATGGACCCGGTACACTTTCGGCATGGCCTGACGTCTGATGGCGGCAAGAACTCGGGGGACGCAGCGCAGAGGGTGTGATGGATCAGGGGAAAGGGGGGGAATCAGGAATTGCTTCAAAATCGGCGGAGAACTTGGACGACAAAGAAGTCGCCTTGGCTGCCCATCCATCCCGCGGGTCTCGAGCACGTCTGTCTGCGCCCTACTGAATGAGCCAAGACAGTAGGGCTGGGTACGAATAATCAGCCGCGCAATGACGGAATTTTCATTGGTCTTGATTGCAGACTTTACACTACTTAACAAGGGCCACGTCATTTGTATCCTGTCCGTTCAGGCTCGCCGCCGCCTTGGTGAGGGCCGAGGAAGGTGGCATATCAAGACGCCTTTTCTCTACCCAGATCCCGAAACGCTCATTACAGGTACATACATGCCAAATTCGAATAAAAAATGTCCAAGCGTCATTGGCCATGATGCAGGGCCCCGGGCTACAGTAGCAACCCGAGGGCGGCCCCCGTGACAATGAGGACGGCCGTCTTGGCGCTGGTGTGGGCTGCCCGAGAAGCGGCGGCGCCCTCGACCTTGATGGCGGTGCCGACAAACTTGGGGCGGTAGGGCTGGGGCGCGGCCTCGTCGATGCGGCCGTCCCAGCAGTACCTGTCGAAGCACTGGCGGCACTTTCCGGGGACGGGGGACCTGGTGCGGTCGAAGCTGCGGGCGAGCATGGCGCAGCCGACACAGACGGGCCAGTCCGGGTCGCGGGTGGCGTTGAGCTGGGTGGCGAGGGCCCATCCGTTCTGGACCAAGGCGTCGCGCTCGGGCGACGAGACGGACATTTGAAAGGTGGAGATGTTGGAGGCGTAGACGTAGGGGTAGTTGGGCAGGTAGACGATGAGGGGCGCGGGCGACGACGTGTTGGTGGCGTTGCAGCCGAAGAAGGAGGGCCGCGTGTTGAGGCCGAGGTTGAGGAAGGTGTCCTTGCCGGGGACGACGGGGAAGCCCGAGGCCGAGGCGGTGATGTTTGTCTCGAGGGAGCGGCGGTAGGTGGACATGGCCGAGGCGCCGTCGGGCCAGCCCGAGTCGGTGTCGGCAGACGAGTCGACGGAGAAGACGACGTCGACGTTGCGGTCGGCGACGAGGTGCGGGTGGTAGGGGATGTTCTGGAGGTCCTCGCCGCCGTCGACGAGGGTGAGGCGGTCCGAGTCGGCGCCGGGGTTGCGGCCGCGGTTCCAGCCCTTGAAGGGGTTGGGGGTCCAGTCGGCGATGTCGTCGTCGCTGTTGCCGAGCGCGTCGAATGCCGAGGTGACGGCGTCGACGATGAAGCTCGGCACGTCGGCGGGCACGTAGCCGCTCTTCTTGTCCTTGAGGTAGAGGACGACCTGGTTGAAGAGGGAGCTCGAGGTGCCCATGACGAAGCCGACATTGTCGAAGCCGTTGACGCACTTTTCGGCGTCGGGGAGCTCGCCGGCGTCAAACTTGGAGCCGACGTAGCGGAGGGGCACGAAGCCGTTGAGCGACGAGTCCGAGGAGCCGAGCTCCCAGGGCGAAAACTCGAAGACGGTCGTGTTTGCGAGGACGGGCTTCTCGCCGGGGGCGCGGCCGTCGGCAATGAGAAAGGGCAGGGGCGTCTTGGCCGACGAGAAGAGCGGGTCGTCGGCGATGGAGGAAAAGGTGAAGCCGGGCCCGCCGTCAGGGGCGTTGACGAGCTGGTACGAGAGCATGCGGCCCCAGTAATCGCTGATGGAGGTGTCGTAGCCGGCCTTTTTCTTTCCGTCGACGTCGTCGAGAATGTTTTTGAAGTACTGCAGGAGGCTGTACTGGACGGGGCCTGTGAGAGAGAGAACAAGTCAGCAACTCTGCAGGGCCAGACACGAAGACGTCGACGTCGGGCTCGTACCCTTGAGAATCGAGTCTTCAAACTGCCAGATGTTGGGCGAGTCAACGGCATCCATGACCGAGGTAAAGTTGTTTGTGTAGATGCTGCCGACAAGCCAGCCGCCGCCCGACAGACCCGAGAGGTACGTGGCGCTCTGCAGCAGGCCGCCGAGGTTACCCCTTGCGTCGCTGCCGGCGGAGCGGCTGTCCCAGGCGGCCAGGACGCCGGCGCCGTTGAGCATGGCGCGGTAGCCGCCGCCCGAGACGGCGAGGCCAATGTTGGGCAGAGCCGTGGGATCCGACTCGGCGTCGCGCAGGTAACGGTCGCTGTCGAAGTCGGGGATGGCGATGCGCTTCAGCAGGGCGCGGATGTGGGGGAGCGTCTGGTTGCGGCGGCGCGGCAGCCATTCATGCTCCTGGGGCGACAGCGAGGAGCCGTTGCGGATCGAAGGGCGCTGTTTGGGGCAATCGACCGACGAGGGCGTGTAGCGGCGCGGGGAGCGAGCGGTTGCTCTCCGACCGAGGGGGGAGTTGTCGTCGTCGTGGTGGGCGGCTAGGGAGGAGGATAAAGAGGGGTCGGAAGAGGAATGCGAAATGGCGACGGTGTCTTGGTGGGCTGGCGGTGACGTCAGCGAGGCTGCATAAGAGGCGCCTGGCGCACTTGTACTTGTCCCAAAAGGGACAAAGGGGGGGGGGGGGGGGGGCGTACTTGCATCACGCAATTGGCTTGTTGATGCCGTCGTAGAGGCCAGCAAGGCGAGGGCCAGGGACTTGATGAGGGCCATGTTTGCGCGCGCGCGATTGAAAGCGAGAAGGCGACGACAGGTTGAACAATGGAGTGAAGTGACGGAAAAGAGGACGAAGCGGTGGTCGGCGAGACCAGGTCGTCGTTGCAGAAGGGGGAAGCGTCAAAGTGTAATGATGTGAGGAACGTGACGCCGAGCATGGAGGAACCAGACTCGTTCAACGCGCGAGAGCGAGCCAAACAGACAGACACGGACCCAGCGAGATGCCGCTCCCGTATCAAGCCTGTGGTGCCAGATGGGAGAGAGTGTGAGGCGCGGGTCAAAGCGAGGGAGAGGGAGAGGGAGAGAGAGAGAGGGAGGGGGGGCCAAGAGAGAGGGCACGAGAGGAGAGGTAAAGAGGAGAAATAGACGTTTTGATGCGAAGTTTTGTTTTCTCGACTGGCGTCTTGGCAAGCGTGGGGAGGCATTAATGAATGAATGTAGATGGGGTGTTAGTTGGATCCCCGTCCCCGGATTGGTGGCATGTATGTATGTACCTTTTCGATGAGAACAGGGGAGAAAAGAAAACCCAACGTCGAAATGGAATTGCCCGAGAGGATCGACAACCAGGTGGAACAGGGTCATGATGATGTGAGAGCAAAGGACCAGCACCAGCACCAGCCTTGAACGCCCGACAGCCCGACAGTTCGGGGCTGACACGCACACGGCCGAGGGCGCGACGACAAGGAGCGTTGCCCATGTCATGACCCTCCATGCCATGTCCGTTAAGCATGTGCGTCTCTGCATACGGATAGAGTTTCCGACGGGTACAAGTGAGAAGCCACGTCTCGCAGTTAACCAATAGTGTACGAAGTACAAAGTACAGGCGCAAACATGTGGCTGAGCCCCCGCCCCGACAGACTCCTTCCGGCGGGCGGAGCAAAACGGCCCCCAATGCATCGCCAGTCCAACTTGCCGGCTACCCGAGACGGGCAAAACGGCCGAAACAAAGGCCGCAGCACACCCAGCCACCACCCAGGCAGCAGTTATACGAATACGAAGTATACACTTGTGATACAGTCCCCGTCTTGGCCGCCCCCATCGAGTATCCGGAGTACAGATATTCTTCAGTACTCCTCATCCCCCTCCTCACGACAACCACGGCCGTGAGACCCATTCCGTGTCCATGAAATGTCACTTGGTTATCCTATCCCACACTCCTAATGCGCCAGCTCGAGCTTATCCGACGAGCTTATCCGACATGCTACCATCGACCCTTGAGAGAGAAAGGGTAAGTAGAATATGTCCAAGTGCAAGGCTGGGCTGCCCTCTCCGTGACGGGACAACAGCCACAATGCTGGCGCGCATCGTCCACGTCTTGCTCCGGCTGTCTTGGTCGCGCCTCACAAAATCCATGCTAAATCGACGGCAAACTTGATCAAACAAGGCGGAATCTAGTCGTCGACTTCTTCGCCGCCCGCCTGCTCCCTGCTAAATGAATTGTTAAACTTGAGCAGCCCATTGAGCCCTCCAACCCAAGGATCGTCCTCCTGCGTTCGGACTACGCACGGCACTCCACCGTGCCACTCCTCGCCCGGCCCGGCCCGGCCGACAAACTCCCCCTCGATGCAAATCTCGGCCCCCGACATCACGTTGGCGCAGTGCCGGCCGTCAATGTTGAGGCTCAGCTCTCGCTCTCGGTTCTTGGCGCTCATCCGCAGCGACACCTTGGTGTCGAGTGGCAGCACCAGCGGCCGGAAGCTGAGGCTGAGGGGGCAGATTGGCGTGATGAGGAGCGAACTGACGAGTGGGTGAACGATGGGCCCCCCCGCGCTCAGGCTGTAGGCCGTCGAGCCCGTGGGCGTACTGACGAGGATGCCGTCGGCCGCCGTCTCGGTGAGGAAATGCCCGTTTTGGTAAATCTCAATCACGGCCGGGTACAGGTATGTGCTCCGGTGAATCGAGATCTCGTTGACGGCCCGCAGCGACGCCGTCGACTCCTTGTTGCCCCCGATGCCCGACTTGGCTTGGCTGGCCAGCGTGTCCGAGACCTGGTAGTTGATGTTTCGCCCCTCGCCGTCAAAGACATCGGCCTTGATGCGGTGACGGAGCAGGATTTTGGAAGCCCTGCTGGGGCCGAGACTCTTGCCTCTGAGGCGCTCCCACTCGGCGCACCATGAGCCTGCCTCGCCCTGCTCGCCTCTGTGGGCGCGCGGCACGGCGGCGTCGCGCGCGGCCACGTCGCTCCCACTCATGTACATTTCCCTCCAGGCCTTCTTGTGCTCCACAAAGTCCCACTCGCCCAGGAAGCTGAGCGTGCCCAGGCGAAAGGACAGGATGGGAGGGACGGAGCTGTGCAGCTTGAACAAACTAGCCGCCCGGAGAACAGTGCCATCACCGCCAAAGGTGGCTATGACGTCGATTTTGTCGGCAATGCTGGAGCGTTTGTCGGCGACAAACGCTCCAGCAAGCTGCTCTTGGATCGAGGCGGCGACTCGCGGCTCGACGACGATGTTGACCTCGGGGTACTCGCTGCGGATGTACTTTGCGAACTTGACGACGGATTCGAGCACTTCGGGCGAGTAGAGCTTGAGCACGAGTAGCAGGTTGCGCGGCGGCCTGGGCCACTTGAGGGAGAGGAGGGATGATCCAGGCTTGCTGCTCTGCAGGTATCGTGGAAACGTCCGCGCAGGCAGACGGGCTATGCTGGGGGGCACGGAGACGGCCGAGACGAAGCGCAGAGGCGGCCGCTGGGCCAAGAGAAACGTGGCCGCCGAGGATCCGCGTCTCGACGCGGTAAGACGCTGCATGGTTGGTTGTGTTTACGCGGGGTTGCGGCCGGGTGCTGCCTGTAATATATTTGCGGTGCAGAAAAATGACTTGTGCCCCAGTGCGCCGCTAGCTCAGCGTCATTCGTTTGGCTGCCCCGACAGAGAACCAAGTGGCGTGGTTCCATCTATTCAACTTTCCCTTAAGGACTGAGCCGCGACCGATGTTGAGAAGAATGTCGTGGTTCGACCTGCGCTTGTCACGGGTCGACCTGTGCGTTCGGAAGAAGCCTGGCGGCGAGAAACCTTGGGCCTGGACATTGAATGTTGAGGGTTGAGGGAACGAGGGGTAGAAACGCTTAGCGTAGAGTTCCAGCCTCACAGGGCCACGTGACAGCTGCCTCTTCACGGACGGAGTACGAATACGGAGTACTGGTACATCTGCTGGTATCCTCGAACCATTGACCGCCTGCCCCTCCAGGATGAACGGGGCCTCGAGGTGGACAATTAATAAGAGAGGCAGGAAAGTCGCCGGAACTCGACTCGACACTCGCTGGAAAGACTGTACTACAGTACAGGTACCTACCTAGGTATTCGTACAGGCACCTACCAGGTAGGTACCTAGTACAGGCAGTACACACCCAAAGGTCTTATTTTTAGGCGCTTCTTCAACGGTTTCCACTGCCTAAAAGAAAGTGCGACCGGGCATCAAGCGCCACATCGACATCAGCGGCAGCAGGTAGTATCCGCTAGGCAGTATTTTAGCTCCCCATGGCGTCACATGCAGCAAAACCGCCATTGTCCCCTCCAGCCGTTCCGGCTCTCCGCCATCATTGTCTCGTTTTTCCGTCCTCTCGAGCCCGACGGCAAAGCCGGTCAGGTGTCCCGCACGCTCACGCTCACTCTCTCCGGCCCCCGCCTGATTGCCGCCACACGAGCCCTCTCGCGGCGAGCGCTTCAAGCCGCACACGACCCGAGCCAGACTCGGCCCAGTTTCACCATCAAAACTGCCTCGGCCGTCGCTACGCCGCAGTTGGCTGGACTGACTGGACACGCCTCCGAAACCGATATACCGGGCCTGGGGCTGCCTTGGAGGCTCCAGAAGCACAACAAAATGCCTCAAAGGGCTCCGGCGGTGATGCATCCTTCGGGTAAAAAAGGCCATGGCCGTGTGGCTCAAGTTTTGCGAGTGCTGGCCTTTTCCGCCTACTTCTTCACTTGCTGTGTCGGGTCTGTCTCTCCGTGCCGAGGTCCCATGACCCATCTTCCCAATGGCTCAGCTAACGCCTGGCCTCAGAATCGTCATTTCGCAGACCGTCGGCGCGCCGCTGTACTTTATCAACCGGGACTGGTACTACCCCTACATGGCCATGACGAAGCGCTCCTTTGCTTTGATGACGACAGTAATGACCCAGATCTGGGGACCCACGATGATTCGTATCAGTGGCGACGAGTCTGTTACGGGACAAATCAGGCCGACCAAGGGTGGAGGCGTAGAATTCAGGTTTCCTGAGCGCCTGGTCCTGATTGCCAATCATCAGGTACCCCCCCCGAGGCCGCGACATGTCTAGACGCCAGCACGAGAGGGTGGATGGGCTGACAACAAGCCGCTGTAGATTTACACGGACTGGCTATATCTCTGGTGGATTGGCTATGCCAACCGCCCCGGCATGCACGGGCATATATACATCATCCTCAAGGAATCGCTCAAGTACATTCCCTTTATTGGGCCCGGCATGATGTTCTACGGCTTCATCTTCATGTCGAGGAAGATGGCGACGGATCAGCCGCGACTGGCCCACCGAATCAACAAGCTCAACCAGAAAAAGATGGACTCCCGGGGCCGGACATATCTGGACCCCATGTGGCTGCTCTTGTTCCCTGAAGGGACGAACTTGTCGACAAACGGGCGCAACAAGTCGGCGCAGTGGGCCAAGAAGAATGAGCTCAAGGACCCAGAGCATGTGATGCTTCCGCGAAGCACGGGCACATTTTTCTGTCTCAACCAGCTCAAAGGCACCGTCGAGTACGTCTACGACTGCACGGTGGCCTATGAGGGAGTCCCGTAAGTCAAGGGCTCTTTGGTGCATGATGTCGGTGGACGCGACTGACGCGAAACCGGCAGGCGTGGCAAGTTCGGAGAGCAGTTCTTTGGACTGAGCAGCACCTACTTTCAGGGGCGCGCGCCCAAATCCGTCAACCTATACTGGCGGCGGTTCCGCCTCGCCGACATGCCGCTGGACGATGGCAAAAAGTTCGACGGGTGGCTGCGCGAGCAGTGGTACAAGAAGGACGAGCTCTTGGAGGAGTACCTCAGCAGCGGGCGGTTCCCGGCCATGACGGGGTCGGAGACAGACTACGTCGAGACGGCGGTGCGCACGCGGTATCCGTGGGAGATATTGCAAGTGTTTACCGTGACGGGGATCGTCTTCCTCGTTTGGTACAACGTGAGCAAGCTTGTGCATGCCTTTGGCCCATGGCGGTAGGCGGCAAGGCTGTCTGCATCTGGGTCGTGGACGTATGTACAGTATATGATGGGGTCCGGCTGGTCTCGGCGTGAGGCCAGTGACGAGTGACGGGCAAGTTGGGGCTGTCTCGGCCATGTGACCGTTTCTCGGTTTTTTGCTTCTTGTTATACCGGCGTTGTGTAGGTAGATGAAGGCGCAGGGGAGGGTGAGGTGCATCAATGGCAAGACTGGCCGGGTCATGGTTGGAAGACTCTTCTGGTTGAAAAGGTTGGGACATGGCTAACTCGTAGGAAGTAGGGATACGAGTTAGGTATACTTCGTACAGGACTTGTAAACTAGCGGAAGCTCGCTCCCGCTGCAGCCGTTGGGTTTAACTGTTGGGTCGAGGCCTTTTCCAACGACATGGCCCCGGGACAAGTCACGTTGCCCACCATCCGATTGTGTCCATCCAACTGTGCGGGGTATCAACTGTGCGGGGTAGGTATGTATGTATGTAAGAATACGAATACTTCGTAGTTACTTCGTACGGATAAACGGATTGGGAAGAGGGCAGATCTCTCCGTCCACGTCTCTCTCTCTCTCCATCTCGATACGGAAGCGCTGCACCATCCACGGCAGACCACCAACGATTGGCAGTTCCACAAGAGTCCAGAGAGGCAATGGCAACCTCGGCCCTCGCATTGACGCTCGTCAACAAGGTCGGGAGCCGGAAATGGCGTCCCAGACAATAAATCTCGGCGGCCAAAGTTAAAACCCGAAAGAGGTCGCGGCGCTCCTTGGCGGTTGGACAGGTCGGAACAGGTCGGGGGGACAGCCGGGGGTCAGGTCGACGCCTTTGTTGTTGGACTACCTACAAGGTAGACTCCATTTTCTTGTTTGATTTATTCACCACCTCCCCTCTCTCTCCCTCTCTCTCTCTCTTGTTCTTTGTGTCACCTAGTTAACCCATTCACACACATCTGTCCTCTCTCGATTCACCGATTCACCATCAGCCCGCCATGGACGACGGCCGCGACACCGGCTCGGATCGCGGCGAAAAGCTGCAGCTCGCCCACGTCGACGAGAAGGCCGCCGGCGACAAGGCCGCCGGCGAGAGCAGCCCTGCCCGTCTAGATACAATGACTCCTGAGCAGCAACGAAGCATCCTCCGCCGCGTCGATCGCCGCCTGGTGCTCACCGTCGCCGCCCTGTACTGCGTCAGCCTCATGGACCGCACCAACATGAGCGCCGCCAACATTGCCGGCATGAGCGTCGAGCTGCAGCTGCAGGGCTACCGATACGTGAGTCTCCGGCTCCGTCTCCCTCCGTTCATGGCTCCGTCTGACCTCGTGCAGAACATCGCCAACCTCGTCTTCTTCATCCCCTACATCCTCTTCCAGCCCCCGTCCACCATCCTGGTCCGCCGCATCGGGCCCCGGCTGCACCTCGCCAGCGTCATTCTCTTCTGGGGCGCCGTCATGATTGGCATGGGCTTCGTCTCGAACTTCGCCCAGCTCGCCGGCCTGCGGGCTGTGCTCGGCGTCCTCGAGGCCGGCTTCTTCCCGAGCTGTGTTTACCTGCTCAGTGTCTGGTACACCCGCTGTGAGAGCCACTGCCTTGTTTCGCAAGCCACACGCTGACGCCGTGTTTGGAGATGAGGTGGGCCGGCGCTTTGCTGCGTTTTATCTACTCGGGTGCCTCGCCGCTGCTTGTTCCGGCATCCTCGCCTATGGAGTATGTGCTCCCCTTTTCTTCGTCTCGACTCCTCCTTGGAAAAGGCCTCTCCGATTTCAGAGACCTCGCTGACTTCTCCTTGCCATGGCCGTGCAGCTCATGCAGCTCAAGGGTCGGGCGGGCCTCAACGGTTGGCGCTGGATCTTCATCATCGAGGGTGCCCTGACCTGCGTCCTGGCCATTGCGAGTTACTGGCTGCTCGTCGACTTCCCCGACTCGCACCGCAAGTCGTGGAGGTTCCTGGGCACGCGTGAGCGCCAATGGGTCGTCGACCGCATCCAGCGAGACCGCGGCGACACGCAGCTGTCCCCCTTCCACCTGCGCACCTTTCTGAGCGCCGGGCGCGACTGGAAGATCTGGGCCTACGCCTTCATCTTCTTCAACACGACGACAATCACCTACGCACTCGCCTACACCCTGCCCATCCTCCTCGTCGGCAACCTGGGCTTCGACGTCGGCGCCGCCCAGTGCCTCGTCGCGCCGCCCTACGCCTTTGCCGGCATCGTCATGTTCACCTCTGGCTACCTCGGCGACAGGTATCGCATCCGCGGACCCATCATCCTCTTCAACATGGTGCTGTGCCTCATCGGCCTGCCCATCATGGGCTGGCATCCCAACGCCGCCGTCCGCTACTTTGGCGTCTTCCTCGTCACGGCCGGCGCGAACAGCAACGTGCCCGCCATTCTCTCCTTCCAGGCCAACAACCTGCGCGGGCAGTGGAAACGTGCGTTTGCCAGCTCGATTGTCGTCGGGTTCGGTGGCATCGGCGGCATCGCGGGCAGCCTCGTCTTTCGCGAACAGGACAAGGCCACGGGCTACAGACCCGGCATGTACGCCTGCATTGCGTGCTCGCTGCTCAACATGGTCCTTGTTTTGCTCTGCGACCTGGATTTCTACAGGCAAAACAGACTCGCCGACCAGGGCAAGACGATGCTGGAGTCTGCCGAGGTAGGCCGCTCGAATACTCTTGGCCCTCTGCGGCTGGAGCTTGCGTTGTTCTTGGTGATTCCATGGGCTGACGTGAACCAACACAGGACGACGGCTCTCAAGACTTTCGCTACACTTATTGAGGAGGACTTGGCAGCCGTACACCAGGGGTTCGACCAGGTGGGGAGCACTGGCGAGAGCTGTACATACGTACGGAAGAATAAATCTAGACGAGATCCGCCGTCTCTCAATGAGCATTCTGCGTCTTACCGACCTGCCTCGGGTCTCTGCGACTTTGCTACGAGGCAGCACCACCAATGACGTCGAGTAACACGCGTTGCGTCGCACAATGGCAGTCACAGCCATTGACGCTATTGCTCAGTGAATTGCCGTCAAAGGCCGACTGGAGGGCCGGGAGGGGTCTCTTTCGCTGGAACACCTTCTCCTGCCCAGACACGTCACATCTGCCGACGACGCTTCTTCCGTGTCATCAACGAGCCAAAATCCACCTCTTTGACTAGCACTCGCGTCTCCCAAAGCCTCACCCTCGATTCAAGACTGACTCCTTGTCGATTCAAGGCTGACTCTTTTTCGATTCTACATGACCATGGCCACCCGTGACGTTGCCGCCGAGCTGGGCAAGTCGGACGCGAAGCCGTACGTCGTAGGGCCCGTCCCGGACAAGGAGACGAGTAAGCCGAGGCTGTCTTTGAGGGCCACTGCGCTGTGTCGCGCGACGTGTGCTGAGCTGCATGGTTGCCCAGACGTTGCCCAGAGCCTCCTGGACAGGCACCGCAACCTGGCCTCCAAGCCCATGGACCCGGCTCTGGGGGGCAATGTGGAACAGGACGAGGACCGCACGCATGTCATCATCCATGTAGGCGGGCACTTACACCCGTCTAGCTGGGCTTGCTCCGTCGTTGACACCGTTCTTTCCGTGCAGAACCGCATCCACGGCACGGGGGCGCTCACCCCGGCATCGCTGGCTAGGGAGCTCGAAGCGGGGATAAAGATGAGGGAGGCGGCGGACACCAAATCGGAGTCGACCAAGGCTGGTGGCAATGGGACTTGACGAGCAGCCCGTGAGGCTTCTTGGCCGTGTTTTCTCGCTGACACAGTGAACCCTGGCGCTTGTCGTTGCCCTTTTTACCAGCGTAAAGGGCACTTGAAATGGGAGAAGTCACCAAGGACACTACGACGGAGGAAAGGGGGCACTGTCGGCTCGGCGTTTGCTCGTAGCCCTTGAGTTTCACATCCAGAGGCAACAAAAGCACACGTTGACCATGCAATTACTATGCAGTCTGCCACTCGACATGGCTACGGCTTATCGAGAGGCAACATAAATGGGGGGAAGGAGTTCATGATACACAATGGGAAATGCTCTCGGGCAGCCTGCGTCCTCGGGCATGCTCGCCGGCTTCCCCTGTCCACGGTTCAGGTACGCCGGGTGCACCGGAGGAAGATGTCTCTGACGGGCCGCTTCTCGCCAATGCCCGAGCGGTCGACGGTGGGGAAATCGTCCTTGGGCTCGTTGCCGTGCTTGTCGCAGCGCTTGAAGTCGTAGTGGGCAAAGAAGGTGACGGTCGAAACGGCGATCTCGAGCTTGGCAAACTGTGGTGCTGCTGTTAGCCAAGGCATCTCGCTCGGGCCCGTGACGGGCTTCATACCCTCATTCCCACTAAAGAGTCCCTGGTCAGCAGCTAGTCCTGGCAGTGTGTATCCAAGGGCTTACAGCATGGGTGCAGTCCGGTTCCCCAGCCGATGTAGGCGTGGGGTTGCTTCTTGTCTTCTTCTCTTCCGGGGAGATAACGCTCGGGGTCCCAGCTGTTGGGGTCTTGGTAGACGTGCTCGTTCATATGGATGTCTCCCATGCCGTAAATCTTTCGTTTCCTCCCTTGTCAGCCCCGGCCAGAATCTCCCCCATGGCGTGGCCACGAGGGAGAATGTCAAGGAGAAACCGGGGCTTGACTTACCGCAAACGCATTGTTTGGAATCACCTGGCCCGTGTTGCCAATCTGGACGTCTTTGCCGCTGATGTTCTTGCGTATGGAGACGCCCTGGTTGTCGAGCCGAATCGTCTCCCGCAGAGCCATGTCGATGAGGGGGAACTCGGACTCCCATGCTTCCATGGGGAGGCGCGCAATGACGTCGGCGACGGGCTCGTCTGGGGACTGACGATACTTGGCCAAGACGCCGTCGACCTCGGCCTGTATCCGCGCGTACCACTCGGGCTTGTCGGTGAGGTGGCAGAGGATCCAGGCGGCGCTAAAGGTACTGTTGATCAGGCCTGCGAAGAGGGAGCCCATGATGAACTGTGGGCCGAGGGTTCGTCAGTCAGTCTATCCTCTTGTTACTCCAACATGGAGGAGAAAGGCTGCTCACGACAGAGATGAAAATTTCGGCAAAACCCGCCTCCATCAACGTCTGCATGGCGTCGGTGTCGGCCCTGCCCGTCTTGCGGCGCTCACGGACAATCTTGGAAAAGGCCCAGTGAAGCCTCGCGCCAGCCCACATCTTGCGGAGCTTGCTGGGCCAGGGCAGCTTGGGAAACATGATCTCGATGGCGGAGCTGTCGTCGAGGCGGCCAAAGACTGCCAGCGTGTCGGCCAGCAGCTTGGCGTCGTCGGCAACGTCGTTGCTGCCGAGGGTGCGGTGGGTGAGCTGGTAGATGAGCTTGAGCATGACGGCAAAGGGCTCGACGGGCGCCGACGTGTCCAAGTTGGAGAGGGCGGCGTTGGCGTCCGTCGTCATGTGATGGAGGTTGTCGGCGAGGCGGTCCCTCTGCAGGAGGCGCTTGAACATTGTTATGAACTGGCTCGTCATGTCGCCGGCGTGCAGGTGGTCGATGTTGGGGGCGGCGGCGAAGAGCGTGGCGAAGCTGCGTCCATGTCAGCCGAAGCGTCGCAAAGACCGGAGTGGCCATGTCAAGGACCGCATCGACGAGGGGAGACTGATTACCCCTTGTTCAGGTCGAGGCCCCGCGTGTTGAAGAAGGAGGCGCGGGCGTCGGGGCCGGACACGGCGACAATGGGATGGGGTCCGTAGTAGAAGCTGAACTGGCCGTTGGGCACCTTCTTGGTGTTCTTGTCCAGAAAGTCGGCGCGGTCGCGGAAGAAGTCAATGGACCCGAGAATGGGCCAGCCCTTGAGCAGGCGAGGCGCGCTGCTGGGGAACGACGGCCGCGATGCCACGACGTGGGCGAGGAGGGCGGCGGCCACGGTCAGCAGCAGCAGCAGGACGCTGATGGGCCAGGACTGCGGGCCCGGGATGAGGCTCATGATGGAAGCCATGGCTTCGGATCGTCAAGAGGTGAGAGTCGGGGGCAGATGAGAAGGAGGGGGGAGCCATCGGCGGGGAGAGGAAAGTGCCAACAAGGGAAGGAAGGAGGAAAGTAGCTTATATCCCCGCCTCTGCAGCGGTCCGTCGGTCAACAAGGTAGGAGTAGGGCCTGATCAAGATGCGGGCTCCGTGACGGGGTTTACGGGACAGCTTCTCCCCGTCGTCATGTGCACAAAAATTGAGGGTGAGCAGGGATGGCAGACTTGACGTGTGAGGGTGAGGGTCTCTTGGTGGAACAGGCCACCGCCGTGCATCACAGACAGAAGCATGCATGTCGTCGATGGAACTCTTTGATGCGAACTCGACAAGGGATCCAAGCCTAGTCGGGCCCACGCCACGTCACCGACGCGGTGGTCTCGATTTATGCAGCCGCCGGCAATACATCATCATCGGCTAAGGGCTAAAGATGAGCCCAGCAGAGCTCACCAAATTATGCACTCGGCCTGGTCCGCTTCCGAAGCTTTGGCCCGTGTAACCTTGCCGGGGCATCGGAGCTGATCAAGTATTCAAGTACTTCGTAAGTAGGGCTGCCTCGGTCTGCATGGCCGCTTGTTTCCCCTCACTTTCTCGTCCCGTTTCATAGGGGGACCAGCTAGAGTACAAAGTATATCTGTAGACTGGGGGAGCACAGAACTGTTGCGAGACGCTGGAGCGCGATCCTCCCAACGTTGCTGCATCACACATCTGGTGCTGTTTGTGCTGCAACTTGTTCACTCGCAAGTCTTATTAGTCCATCATCGCTCTCTGAGTCGTGCATGTGCTGATATGGCATCGCCGCTCATGGTCGATGAGGGCACCGACATGGGAGAACTCTGCCTCATACTCGTCGCACGTAAATGGACCATGACAGCGAGCACTGTTGTCTGCAGAGCGACGCCTTTATTAATAGTATTAATAATTAATAGTCCGCACTTCCATAGAACGATTAGTACGAAGTAGGCCCCATCGATCGAGGCGACGAAGCGCCATGTCCTCCTGTTGGGCCCTGAGGTCTTGAACCTGTTGTCTGAGGCGTCATGTGGCAGGCACTCCGGCACTCTCCTGGCGCCGTGGATATCGATGGTATTTTGCAGCCACTCTGGGTCGGTCGCCATTGTCTAATAATGAAGCAGGGACGTCCCCGAGCGGTTGTAATGGGACAGCACCAGAAAAGAGAATCGGTCCAATGGTCAACACAAAAAGAAGATGGATTGGTAGCTAAGATTTTTTGTCCACTGGCCCCAACAAAAGAAACAAAAGAAGAGGGTGGGCACCACTCCAGATGTGACCTTCCCATCCCAGACCCAGATGTCCATCAAGGTCACGGCCAGGGCTGAGTACGGCGGCGGCTGAGACGGTGCGGCCGCGTGCGACGAGACCGGGCGTACCGGGGCAGACATCTTCCCCTGTGAAGAGGTGCGTGAACGCCTGCTGGCAGAGCATTTGGGTCGCGTGCCATTGCTCTGCATCAGCGCCTGCCTCAGTACCATCACCCTGATACTCTTCCTCTTCCCACTCGTCAGTGTGGTCGCTTATCTCGTGACCTTCGTACTCGGTCACGTAGGCTGTCAGGCTGGCTGCGGGCGTTTCTTGAAAGTAGCACTGGGCCAAGTATTGCTCCTTGGCCTTCTGGCGCTCCTCTGCGCTGTGCTTCGTTGACCAGAAACCTTCCTTGTTGCGTTGATTCGTTTCTTCCTTCCTTCGTTGATTCGTTTCTTCCTTCCTTCGTTGATTCGTTTCTTCCTTCCTTCGTTGATTCGTTTCTTCCTCCCTTCGTTGATTCGTTTCTTCCTTCCTTCGTTGATTCGTTTCTTCCTTCCTTCCTTCATTCGTTTCTTCAATCATTCCTTCATTCCTTCACCTTCACCTTCCTTCCTTCCTTCATTCGCTCCGTCCTTCCTTCCTTCATTCGTTCCGTCCTTCCTTCGTTCCTTCGTTCCATACTTTTCAGCTAAGCGAGGCAATGTTTCCGCCTACTCAAGCCTTCGCCAAACGTATCATGGCACATGTATTGGAGACCACATGGTTCCGCCCCCTTGTGGTAGTGAGGTCGAACCAGGGGGTGGCTTGAAAATAGAGGATAGGGTCATTCGGATTTATAGGCGAAACTCGGTCAAATTTGTCGAGGTAATCCTGACTGATGTCGAACTGAAGGAAGCACATAAAGTGCCGCGTGGCGTGGATGATTATAACGCTATTAAACGTTAGCGAGATGTAATAGTAAAAGCATTTGAAACCCGATAAACGGTACCTCTCGCCAAGCTCTTCCATTGGATCAGCCAATCTCGCCCCGAGGGCCTCGCAGGTCATTTGCGCAAGACACTCATCCGATATGATCGGTCTGCCGTCCTCTCTATGGTGAAAACGTTTCTTGGCTTCCAATATTGCAATACGGTTTTTTGCCAACGTGAATACCTGGCCCACCTTGTGCCGTAGGCAAAGTCCTCCGTCGTCAATTGCCATCATGACTAGGCGAGGGGCGGTTACGTCGCTGATATACTCCGGTCCGTATCCGTTCCACCGGCGACAGCTTCTTCCTATGTCGGGACATCCACGCTCCCGATCTTTAGCGGGAGAGTGGGCAGAAGGTTGGTTATCGTCGTGCGTTTTGGCGCGACACGCTCCTATCTATCGCATTCTAACGATAGAGGGGGGCGACCCTATGGTCGAAAAAAGCGTGTGGTCGAAAAAAGCGCGACCGACAGCGTTTTGGCGAGGGCCACAGCGTTTGGTAATAAGCGCACAACGTTTGGGGATGGGCGAACGAGGGAAGGCGTGATGGAAGATGGTAGAGGAAAGGAAAGAGCGAACGGGGATATATATACGAATACGCGGGGTAGTTTTTTTCGCGTATATTGATATGCAATTTACGCGGGCTAATATCATTATATGTGCTATTATGTAATTACGCGCTTACGATGGGTGCCTAACTTCGTGGCCTGCAGCTTCAACGGGCGGCGATGGCGGGCGTGCCGCAAGGTCCAAACGATCGCCCAGAGCCGTCGTCAAATACTACTGGGCAATGGTCATCTCCTTGTCAAACACGACGCATCTTCTTTACTCTTTTAAAAAGTAAAATGGTCGACAACGTTGCTTACTGAAACATGATGCCGCAGCGTTGGCACCAACGTCGCGAGTGATGACATCATCATTTTGCACCTCAGCTTGGCATCTGCGACCAAAGCAGGAAAGAATAAAAGACAAGTCAAGAAACGAAGACGGATGGCTATGCAAAGACGTACTCTACTCATCATTATCGCGCCTTCCCTCCTCCGAAACGGCCGCGCCAGAAGCATCCAGACTCTTGCCGCAATGGCCGCCGCGCCCTCGACCGAGCCTCGTCCAAGGCGCAGCGCCCGCACCCTGAAGCGCCAAAACCATGTCGACGAGGAAGGGTCTCCCGATGAGTCGCTGAGGATAACGGCCGCGGCCAAGAGAGCCAAGAAGCGCGTCAAGACGGAGCCATCGACTCCTCGGCCCAAAGACGAAGAACACGACGCATCTCTGCCCAAAGACGACGCCAAGGAAAATGAAAAGGAGACCAAATCTCTCCAAGAGACATCCATCAAGACGCCCCATGACGGCGCCGCCAGACTCCGGGCCCGCAAGCTCAAGTCCTTCTCCGCCTACGCCAGCCGGTCCCCCTTCCCGGACCTGGCGCGCCCGACGCCGCAAGAGTGTCGGCTTGCGCACGGCATCCTTGCCAGGCTGCACGGCGACCGCGTCCGGCCCGACAAGGTGGTTGCGCCCACGGGGGCCGCCGGGTGCGGCAACTCGCCGTCGGTGCTCGACGCCCTGATCCGCACCGTCCTGTCGCAGAACACGAGCGACGGCAACAGCTCGCGCGCAAAGCGAAACATGGACCGTGTCTACGGCGGCAGCGACCGCTGGGACGCCATTGTTGACGGCGGCCAGTCGCGCCTGCAAATGGCCATTCAGTCGGGCGGTCTGAGCGTCGTCAAGTCCAAGGTTATTTGCAGCATCCTAGAGCAGGTGAAGAATCGTTATGGCGTCTATTCACTCGACCACCTCTTTGGCGCCTCCGACGAAGACGCCATGCGCGAGATGCTCTCCTTCAAGGGCGTCGGGCCCAAGACGGCCAGCTGCGTCTTGCTCTTTTGTCTGCGCCGCGCCAGCTTCGCCGTCGACACCCACGTCTATCGCCTCACAGGCCTGCTGGGCTGGCGCCCGCCCGCCGCCTCGCGCGAGGAGGCCCAGGCCCACCTCGACGCGTTGATACCGTCTGACGAGAAATACGCCCTACATACTCTCCTCATCACTCACGGAAAAAGGTGCCCCGAGTGTCGCGCGGGCGGCGAGAACCTAGGGCAGTGCGAGCTGAGAAGGGCGTTTCGACGGGGGCGGCTCGAGGGCGAGGCTGGTCAATATGTGAACAAGGAGGAGATGGAAGGTGTAAAGGAGGAGATGGAGGCGATAAAAGAGGAGGTGGACGCGGTAAAAGAGGAGGAGATGGAGGCGGTAAAAGAGGAGGAGATGGCGGTAAAAGAGGAGGAGATGGCGGTAAAAGAGGAGGAGATGGCGGCGGTGAAAAAGGAGCACCATGATTGAGGACACGACGCCGGCCATTCGCCTCCCTGTGTCGTTTTTCGTATGCCATGATGCGTGGTGCTGTAGCCATCTTGTACGGCCAAGGCAGAGGGGAAACGGGAATCTAGAGGCTCCAGTGAATATAGCAAGGCGGCGGCCAGAGGCCAGAGTAGAAAAAAGGTGAATCCAAAGACGTGACGGCCCCGTCGGAAGCACAAATGGCCATCGCAAGTCGCAAGCACCGCCGCCGCTCCAGCTCGCGCGTCAGGCCTCCCAGTCCATGGGCTCGACCATCCAGTCCCACTCATCGCGGACAACGCTGGCCTCGACATGGGCGGCAGCGAGGTCGTCGCGGACGCGAGCCGAGGCCGTTTCGTAGGCCGCCTCGAGGCCGCGCATGGCCTGGGAGACGATCCAGTCGAGGTCGTACATTTTCAGCGGCGGCGTCTCGCGGCCCTCGGCGGCGTCCTTCCAGCGGTTGCGCAGCTCCTTGGCCTTCCACAGCGCGTGGTTGACGTCGCCCTGGCCCAGCGTGGCGTGCAGCGGGTGCGCCGCGTCGTCGAGCGCCCGCAGCACGTTGTGGTGGTACGCGTGGTGGCTTCCATCCGTCGCCGTCGCTCCTCCTCGTTGCCCGCGAGACGGGCCCGCGCCGCGCTCGACGGCGGTGCCAAAGACCTTGAGCAGCAGCACGACGGCCTGCTCGATCCACACGTAAAACTCGTGAAAGTCGACCTTGAAGTTGCGCTCGGCGTCGGCCGCCGCAAACGCCCACGCCTCGGGCGCGTTGGCCCGCCTGTAGGCGCTTTCGAGGTCGAGAAACTTCCACCGCAGCCGCCCGCACGTCTGCTCGAACCGCTTGAGCGCCTGCGCGCGCGCCAGGGCCCGGTCCTGCGGCGAGGCTGAGGCTGAGGCCGGGGCTGGTGGCGCGGCTGGCGTCGAGGATGTGCGAGTGCGAGGGAGCGATTGCGTCCGCTGCGTCGCCGACGATGCCGACGACGCCCACATCGACGACTCTAGGCCTCGCGACCACGGCTTGGTCATGGTTTTGTGGCAGCGCTTGCAAGTGACGCGGGCCGCGGCTTCGTGGTGGTGGTTGCGGGTCTTGGTTCGAACTTGGTCACGCCCGCGACTCCACGCTATAATTATATTTATTTACCTCGGGCTGTTGAACAGGCAACGCACCTACCAAGAACAAGGCCGTATCGACTGCAGACAGTTCGCCATCAAGGCTCGCTTCACATTCACTGAACAAGACTCCTCGACTTTATAGTCCGCCTGCAGTAAAGACATCCCAATGAGCACGCTATAGGGCAGCCAGTCAAGGTGAGGAGCAGCAAGGTGAGGAGCAGCAAGGTGAGGGACCTCCATAAATACGAGCTTTGCCGCTCCGCTGTCGGTACTTCGTACAAGGATTCAAACATGGGGCATAGTGTCATGCAGTCATTCTCGACTCGCTCGCCTCCTGCATCTCCAAACACATGCCCAAGATTCTCCGCCAAACCCTCCTTTCGAGGCCACTTTTCCCCCTTCTCTCAAAAACACCCGTCACCGACTGAGCTCGACGACCGAAAGAGGATGCTCGCGCAACGCAAGACTCGCCACGTCTCTACGACTCCACCCCCTTCAACTTCTTCGTCGCCTTGGCGGTGCCAATGTGCGTGTTGTGCACCTGGATTCCAACGTCAGCGAGCCGTCTTCATCCTCACACGGCACTCCATACCTTTGTGGCAAACCTCAAACTCGTCAGCGTCTCCTTGAGATGAACCTCGAGCGGCGACACCATGACAAACATGAGCGTCTTGCTGTTGCCTCCCAGGCTGTACTGCAGCAGGTGCGTGAGCTTCGAGTTGCGGTACGGCACGTGTCCCGAGCCCCGGCCGAGTGCTTCTATCACGTCGCCCAGACAGCTCAGGCTCTTGTTGATGCTCTGCGTCTCCTTCATGCGCTCGCCCTCGGCCTGCGACTGCTTCAGCCGCTCCGAGCCCGCCAGGTCCACCAGGTTCAGCGTGCCCTCGCAACGCTCCCCCGTCGCCGAGTTCTCCCCCACGAGCTTCAGGACGAAGACGCTGTGGGACCGCGACGACCGCTCGTTGGCCTTGGTTGCCGCCACCGACCGGTTCCGCTGCGCCTCCTGCAGGATCCTCTCCACGCTAGACGCAGAGTTAAGGTGCACCGACTTGCAGTTGAGAATGGCCGTCTGCCTGCGCGCCTCGTCGTGCCGGATCTCGAGCTTCCGCGGCTTGCCTTCAGACGAGCGGCGCTCGTGAGCTGGCGACAGCAAGTCGTTGAGATCCTCGTTGTACACCTCGACAAAGGACCCCTCCATCCTGTACTCCCACGACTTGTCCTTGAGCTTGGTCATCGTCTCGTAAATCATGTGCGTGGCCCGCGGGATCATGCCGTCGTCCGACGACATGGTGTACGTCTTGCCGGACCCCGTCTGGCCGTAGCAAAAGATGCACACGTTGTATCCGTCGAGGGCGCTCTGAACCAGCTGTGAGATTTCGCCAAAAATCTCATCGTTCTGCGTGCCAGGGGCAAAGACGCGGTCAAACTCGAATGGGTAGTTTTTCCGCGTCACTGTCCCCAGGCTGCTCCTCTCCTCCGGCCCGGCCAGCAGGATCTCGGCCGACGTCTTGTCGTCGGGAAACGACATGCGCGCCTCTTCGCCTTCGCTTCCGTCCAGGACTGGCCGTACCCTGCACATGACGCGAATGTTGCCCTTGAGCTCCTGGTACTTGTTGAAGAGGATGCGCCGCTCCGTCTCCTCCTTGATGAGCTTCTTTCTCACCTCGTCGGCGATGCGAAGCGCCTCCTGCAGCCGGGCCTCCATGCTGGCAAACGAGTCCGACTGGGCCTTGTTGTCCGACTCGAGGAATTCGACATGCGACTTGAGCGAGTTGATCTTGGCCTCGAGCGTCGTGTTGGATGCCGACAGCTCCGCGATGCTAGTTTGCAAGCTCCCCTTGAGCAATCTGTCGCGCTCCAGCTCTGCCTGCAGGCTTTCGGCCCTGGACCGGTGTTGCTGTACCTCGCGATCTTTCCCTTGCAGGGCCAGATCCATGTCTTGATGCTCGTGGCTCATCCGGGTCCGGACCTCGCGCACCTCCTTATCCATTCGCCGACGCTCATCGTCCAGTTCCTGCTGGTGGTGCCTCGCCAAGGCTTCGATTCGCTCCTGGAGCTCCTTCATCTCTTGATCCCTGACCCGTTTCAACTCGAGTCGCAAATCGTCAGCAGTCGTTCGGTGTTGTCGCTGGAGATTGTCGAAATTCTCTCGTTGTTGCCGCTCAAGGTCTTCCACAGCCTCTCGGTGTCGGCGCTCGAGGTCGTCGACTGTCCGGCCATGATCCCATTGCTGCTTTTCAAGTTCGTGGCGCAACTGCCGTCCGTCGTCTTTAGCAACGCTCAACTCCTCCTTGAGCTTCTCTTGACGCTCTTCTAGCCTTTGTCTAGAGTCCTCGAGCTCTGAAACTGCACAAGAAAAACAATGAGCCCCGTCCGAGCTGTCCAATTCGCACAGCACCACTCACCTCTAGCTCTGGCCAGCTCATAAGCATCATCGTCGCTCCTTTTCTGCGTTAGTGTGTCGTTGAGCATGCTCCTGAGCTCCTTAAACTCGGACTCCATGTGGTTGACTCTACCGTCGACGTCCCAGGCTGTGTAGGCAGTCAAGTTAGAATCCTTTGTCAAAAAAACCGGAGGGGACGGGGCTTTTTCAGCGCTTGCAGAGGACTTGATCGCGGCCATGGCACGCTGGACCTTGTCGAGCTTAGACTTGATCTGCTCATCAGTCGGCTTTCTCGGAGAAACCACCTAGGTTTCCCGCGAGGCGGCCAGACATAATAGCAACGAAGTCTTAGTCACTCTGTCTTTGCTCTTCCCCGATCGAGACACGCTCATGCTCGAGGACACGACCTGCGCTGCAAAGCCGTTCGCACTGCATTGGGGGGTCACTTGACTCGGGTCCCGGGTTGAGTGGTCTCGGGGTTTCAGCTTTGCAAACTTGGTCGTGAGAGAGCTTTCTCTGCTCGCTGATGAAAGTGGCATGGCCACGGTTCCCCTCACTTTGGGCACTTGAAGAAGACTGGGTGTGCCTCGGAGCCGATCGGAGGGGGCTTGAGGCCTACCGCTGTTTGTGGAGGCACCATCGCGGTGTTCCTCGTCGCGGTGGCCGTGAGCGGTTCGTGAACGTGGTGCTTGGCTTTTCGATCGGGCATGGCCAGGGCGGCCACCGTTATTGGCGGCCGAGTGTCGCTCGGTGCTGGGGTTTCGGCCAGGGCCGCAGCTCTTGGCGAAGCTGCTGCCGCTCGAGGACGACGGTTGACTTGTCGGCTTCCGAGAGTGATTCTGTGACTGTGTATACAGTCAAGATGTCAGTCAGAGGGAAGCTTGGGCGCGAAGTCTTACGGCAGGAAGCGTAATAGACTGCATGGGAGGCGCATAAGTCGGGCGGGCCAGTGGCCATACCTGAAACATTGCCGAATAGGAGCGGCCTGTGACGCTTGGGGGAGGGTTGGCCGTCGACGGGGTCGGCTTGTGAGAATACTCGACCGCTCGTTCGGCGAGGAGTTTGCGCTTGGCGTCGGGTTGGGGAGCTGAAGCGTCGCGTCAGTACAGCTTCAGGGCCTTGGGCAATCGAGGTGGTAGCGAACCTGCTTGCGATACCTCTCGCTTCGGAATACGCGAGTTTTGTTGCGAAGCGGAGCATTCCGCGAGGCCTCTCGAGTTCCCAAGCGGTCTGGGCAGACCACTCTCGCTCGTCTTGGAGCTCCGCGCTGGCTGCGTCCTAGTTAGCAACGAATGCAGCGGTCCGACGCGACTCCGACCAAGGGCGTACCTGGTTCTCAGAACCGTCCATTGTGACGAGGTCACGCGCGCGCCGCAAGCACGCAGGCCCGAGGATGGGCAAAGCGAGAAGCAGAAGAGCTCCGTTGGGAAGCGAGGACGCGCGAGGCGTGGCGCCTTGAGCACGCGATGGTGCTGGTGTCGCCAAGAGGTGCGGGAGAAAATGAGCCAGAAGAGAGCGATGGATGGGAAAATAAGAGCAACAGAAAGCTCGAAAGGAGCGGCACGCGCTGCGGCGCGGCTGTTCTGTGCTTGGACGCTGCAAGATGGGGCTTGCTGTGGGTAAAATATCGAGTGACGACGTCTCACGTCTCTCCAAAAGTTTACATAACGAGGGATGCTGGGAAACAAGCTGTGTTTATCCTTTGTCGCGGGGGCAACGCAACGGGCGGCGGCGCCCCTCGTGGCGAGGTAAGCCACATCTTCAGCCACATCTTCAGCCACAACGGTGGCCCCAACCGCCGTCTTCTTACCTTTGGCATGGAAATAAGCAAAGGTTGGGAAATTCACATGTCAGGCTCATGGCATGACGTTCTCATCAGCAGATTGATAGTACCGCACAGCACCTCGTGCGCCCTCGTCTCGTCTCTCCGCTATCCCCCCTTGGCCAGTCGACCGCCTCGATTTTGCACTTGCCCGCACGACTCCGACTCCCTTCCGTCTCTACAAGCCCGCCGTCGTCGTCCCGAATCGAGCCCGACTCCTTCCTAGCGATAGCTTCGTGTCGCGCATCTCTGAGGGTCTAGTCCCTTGTGTCGCAACGTCTTCGATGCCTCTACCAGCTCTTTCGATACCCTGACTCCACCCCCGAGTTTCCCCTTCGAGATTGCCGGACCCCCGCCATAGCTCTCGAGCCTCAGTCCGTCCGCTGCCGACGGCCATGGAAAAGTATAGCCAGTTTCGCGACAGGTGTAAGAGCACCCCAGGCGCGCTCGGAGCGCATCTTCGTCGCTCATATGCTAATTTTATGCCGCTAGCAACCGGCATCGCGCCGTTCCTTCCTGTCGTGACGCCCCTCTCCGCCGTCTCGACGCTGACGCACGGCCTGCTCTTCATCTTCCGCCTCCCGTTCTTCCTCACGTACGCCCTCAGCTACTTCATCGTCTTCCACTACCTGCCGCTGCCCGTCGTCGCCCGCAAGATTGCGCTATGGGGCATGATGGCGATTCCTGGCATCTGGTGGGTCGACCTCCAGCTCGACGGCGTCAGGCGCGGCACTCTGTCGGAGCAGCCCCGCGAGCGCGTCCCTCACCCGGGCTCCGTCATTGCCGCCAACTTCACCAGCCCCATCGACGCTGTCTATCTCGCCGCCGTCTTCGACCCCGTCTTTACCATTTCGTATCCGGGGACACGCAAGCTGTGTCGGGTCGGCTTGCTGGGTGCCGTTGCCATGGCTCTGGCGCCCTTCAAGACTGGCCCGCCCGCCAATGCCAAGCTGGTGGACCTAGACGATCTGCTCAGCGAGTATCCGGGACGTGTCATTGCCGTCTTTCCCGAGTGCGGCACCACCAACGGCAAGGCCATCCTGCCCTTTAGCCCGGCCCTGGCCCAATGCCCTCCCAGCGTCCACATATTCCCCGTCAGCATCCGCTATGCGCCCTCGGACGTCACCACCCCTGTGCCCGGCCGGTGGCTCAAATTCCTGTGGGACCTGCTCTCGCGGCCCACGACCTGCATCCGCGTTCGCATCGCCGAGGGCAGCCGCAAGGACGCGGCCGCCCCCGCCACCAACGGCGGACCCACGACGAGCAACGGCGCGGGGGGAGAGCTGAGACAGCGCAAGGCGGCCGACGCCCATCTCTCAGACGACGAGCAGAAGCTCCTGGATCGCATCGCCGAGGCCCTGGCGCGGCTGAGCAGAGTCAAGAGGGTTGGCCTGACGATGAATGACAAGACTGCCTTTATCGCGGCCCTGAACGGCAAGAAGACGTGAACGAGGAACCGTACAATTTGATAAGGAAAAGTATCAGAGGCAAAGAAAAATAGTGTCAAGGTGTGGGCCAAGCGCCCCGGCGAGTGCAGAAAGTAGCGTCCGACGTCCCCTTCAGCTATCTCGATATTTTATACTGCATGGCCCGGAGCGTGGGGTTCCAGCGGGTTGGATTTTCTTTGCCATTGTTTGAAGGTTTCATTTGGAATCCGGGCTACAGGGCAAGAAATTGTAATGTGGACGGCTCGCGGGCCAATGTCTTCACTTCGTTGCTGCAACCAGCGCAACTCTATTTTTAGTCCTGTTATGGTGTCCAAGGTAGTTCTAGAGTGTCAACACACTGCCTCGCGGCCTCGAACACCAACAAATCGTCCCGACCCTCCCCCCTTTTAGAGGGCACCGTGAATGGCAGACAAACGCCCCTCGCAACCTCGGACCTGGTTATATCGGCCCGTCTGTGACACAGCCCGAGCTGGCATCGCTCACGAGCGAAGCATACTTCTTCAACGTGCCCTTGTTGTACCTCGGGGCTGGCGCCTTCCATGCTTTTCTCCGCCTCTCCATCTCCTTTTCTGGGATAACGAGGTCAAGCACGCGCTTCTCGGCGTCAATGACAATCTCGTCGCCGTCCTCGACGAGAGCAATGGGCCCACCAAGCATGGCCTCGGGGACGACGTGGCCAATGATGAAGCCGTGCGAGCCGCCGGAGAAGCGCCCGTCGGTGATTAGGGCCACGTCCTTGCCGAGGCCGGCGCCCATGATGGCGGACGAGGGCTTGAGCATCTCGGGCATGCCCGGCCCGCCCCTGGGCCCGTCGTAGCGGATGATGACGACGGTCTTGTCGCCCTTTTTGATCTCGTTGCGCTCCAGGCTTTCGATGAAGTCATCTTCGGCGTCGTAGACACGGGCCCTGCCAGTGAATCGCAGGCCCTCCTTGCCTGTGATCTTGCCGACGCAGCCACCGGGTGCCAGCGACCCTCGCAGGATCTGGATGTGACCGGTGGACTTGATCGGATTGCTCAGGGGGCGGATGATGTTTTGGTCGGCGGGGAAGCTGGGCACGTTCTCGACGTTTTGCTTCATCGTCTTGCCGGTGACGGTGATGCCGGAGCCATCGATGATGCCCTCTTTGAGGAGGAACTTGAGAAGGCTCGGGGTGCCGCCGATCTTGTGCACATCCTCCATCACGTACTTGCCGGAAGGCTTGAGGTCGGCGAGCAGCGGGATGCGATCGGACACGCTTTGGAAGTCGTCGATGGTGAGCTTGATGCCCACAGAGTCGGCGATGGCGATGAGGTGAAGCACGGCGTTGGTGCTGCCTCCCAGGATGGATACGATAATCATGGCGTTTTCAAAGGCCTGGCGGGTCATGATGTCACGGGGCCGAATGTCCTCCTTGAGGAGATTTCGCATGGCACCTCCGACGGCCTCGCACTCGGCCCTCTTGCTGGCGTCTTCGGCGGGGTTGCTGCTGCTGCCGGGGAGGGTGAGACCCATGGTCTCAATGGCCGAGGCCATGGTGTTGGCCGTGTACATGCCGCCACAGGCGCCGCTGCCGGGGCAGGCGTTGCGAATGATGTCGAAGCGCTGCTCCTCGGAGATGTCGCCCGTGATGTACTGGCCGTAGGCCTGGAAGGCGGAGACGATGTCGATGGGATCGCCGGCCTTTGTGCAGCCGGGCTTGATGGAGCCGCCGTAGACCATGATGCTGGGGCGGTTGACGCGGCCCATGGCAATGGCAACGCCGGGCATGTTCTTGTCGCACCCGGGCAAGCTGATGTTGCCGTCGTACCACTGGCCGTTCATGACGGTCTCGATGCTGTCGGCAATGATCTCGCGGCTCTGCAGCGAGTACCTCATGCCCTTTGTGCCCATGGAGATGCCGTCGCTAACGCCAATCGTGTTGAATCGGTAGGGGACGAAGCCGGCCTTGGCTACCGAGTCGCGCACAATCTTGGACAGGTCCATGAGATGCATGTTGCAGGGGTTTCCCTCGTACCAGACGGAGGAGATGCCGATCTGCGCCTTGTTCATGTCGTCCTCGGACAGGCCGGTGGCGTAGAGCATGGCCTGGGAGGCGCCCTGAGACTTGGGCTGCGTGATGACCGAAGAAACCCTGTTGAGCTTGTCCTCGGCGAGACGGGCCGCCGTTGTCGAGAAGAGACGCCTGAACAGAGCAAGGAGGTCAGCATCCGCCAGCACCTGGGCAGTGCACCGTAAAGACGACGCAAATCAAACCAGACAAAGCTCACCCATGATTATTCGACGAGGCCAAGCTGGCTCGGCCAAGCCGCTGGCGCAGGGCCGTCGAGAGCATGATGCGCGCAGGGCCACTGACGACTCGAGGGACTCAGCTGGGCGCCGAAGGGCAAAGCTGTGGAGATGGGTCGTCGTGTTGCCGCCGCGGATGAGTCGCCCGAGAAATATGTACGAATACGAGTCTGCGGTTTCGGCATTGACCAGGCCCACATGGCGTGAGCAATTGGCCAATGACACGTCTTGGTATTTCAATGCCCGGGATCCAATAGGCACGAAGTACGAGGTACGAAGTACGTTGAAAGCGATTTGGACTTGCTCTGTTTGATCTCTGGGAGACATCATATCGTAGCAAGTCGCTACTAGTAGTAGCATCTTGACGGGTTCTACAGTCGTGTCAATCTTGATGTCTCGCGAGCTTGTCTTGCCTATCGCCAGCCTCGCCGACATGGCCACTTGTTAGCTGTCCGTCCCTTTGAGGCTGGCGGATGACATCCTTTCGCATTCGCATCGTCCCGGAATCCTCGAGGTCGCCAAATAGTGGCCCTCCTGAATTTCAGGCGACGACTTGCTTCAGCCCCGACGAGCGGCATCAACAATGGTGACGAGCTGCGGGCGTGTTCGCAAATTCTTTCACCGGTCAAGCATCGCCATCACGGGCGCGCCACTCCGTCTTTTCCCCGTCCTTGCTTTCCTCTCCCGTCTTCTTTTCCGTCCTCTTGGCCAAGACCTCGTCAATCACGCCGACGTCCAACGCCTCGTCGACGCTCAGGTATTTGTCGCGCTCCATCATGTCGTTGACCTCTTCAACGGTGTACTTGTCGTACCCCTTGGCCTTGTTTAGATGATGCTGCATGATTCGGTTGGATTGCTCTCGTATCCGCTGGATCTGGTTCGCGTAGATGAGAATGTCAGATGCCTGTCCCCGCGTTCCGCCCAGGGGTTGGTGGATCATGATGGAGCTGTGCGGCAAGGCAAAGCGTTTGCCGGCTTGGCCGCCAGCCAGGAGGATCGCGGCCATCGAGGCGGCGCCACCGACACAGACGGTCGAAACGGGCGACTTGATGTACGTCATTGTGTCGTATATTGCCATTCCTGCATCCATCGTAAGCCTTCTGTTCCGCGTGAAGCATCCTCTGCTTTCCCTCCTTGGCCCCATTCTCGTCCGCGCAAGTAGACGGGCGAGTGATGTAGGCAGATCCATCAGACTTGGTAAGTGACGAACCTGACGTGACGGAGCCGCCCGGCGAATTGATGTACATGGTAATTGGTTTCTCGGGGGCATCGGACTCGAGCCATAGAAGCTGTGCGACGATGGAGGCCGAGACGTAGTTGTCGATCTCGCCGTTCAAACAGATGATTCGTGCCTTGGAGAGCGTCAGCTGCGACAGCGACGCGATCGCGACATGATATTACCTGCAATAGCTTGGAGAAGATTTCCCCTGAAGATGGTCAGAAACTAGAGTACTACTCCTGACACGTCAACTCACAAGTCTTTCTGCCGGTAGCCTGCGCGGGCTTTAGTAAGCGCTCGACGTGGGCGATGAAGCAATTACTTACCGATGTTTCCTCGATGTAGGGCATGGGGATGTTCATGGAGGGCACCGACGAGGGGGGGCTGGAGAAGCCGAAGAACCGCGCATTTCTGCACGGCAGCCTTCGAAGGGCCGGTAGCAAGAGTGCCGGACGCGGAGGCATTGCGAGGCTGATGATGCAAATCGGCGGTCGGTGAAGGTAGAGAGCTTGCGGTGGTTGGTGAAGACGGACAGCTGCGGTGGGGACCGAGGTAGCCAAGATGATCTGCTGCACCCGAGACAGTGCAAATGCTATCTGCGGTACTCCAGAGCTTGCCGGCTGACGCAGGGACATACAGTGGGGCAACCGGCCGGGAATTGCGCCCCCCCAAAAAGGTCGACCGGGCTTGACTGGCGACAACCTCGTCCCAAACACCAGGGCTCTAGACACACGCCCCCCATTGGCGATGATACCGTGCACGGCATACCGAGCGAGACACCTCAAGACCGCAGCCAGCTTCTACCAGTACGGACAACGATGGAAGACTTATGACGCAGCGTCCCTTTCATGGGAAGCCCTCACGCAAAAGGTCGAGGCAGGCCTGGGCGAGGACGTCGACGGCAAACCGCTGCGTGTCGACTCCGTCTCCAAGACGGTCGCGACGGCCTCGGGCAGCTTGCCCCTATCTCCTATTCTGGACCCGGCGTGGATCAAGGCAAAGCGACAGTCGAAAAAGTCTCCCTCGCATAAGCCGGGGGGCAGGTTCAGGAAGAAGCTGGCCAACAACCCCTACGGTCAGTATCGCCGTCGCACCCGATACTGCCGCTGCTGAACGCAAATAGCCAGAGCGCTCGAGACCCCGATACGCAGATGCGCCAACTCGGTCGTTTCCCTGCCTCGGTACTTTCTACAGGACTTTGAGGTGATCAAGCACCCGGCCACAGGAGCGCCTTGGTGGGCGCCCGGGCAGCTGGCCTTCAAGTTTGTCGAGCAGCAGGCGCCCTTGATGGGAACCCGTCAGGATACCGACACCGAATGTGTCGTCACCGACCAAGATGCCACAGGGTTCGGGCTCGCACCCGCCAAAGCTGACGACTCCGCCAAGCGCCTCGAGCAGTTGCCGCCAGAGCGCCCCATCCAAGAGCCTATTGTCGAGCGTGATGGGCACGAGCAGTCGAACCCGAGGCCTGAACCAGGACCCATCACGACCTATGCATTGTGCCGGAAGTCGGTCGTCGATCTCATCGGCGGGCCCAATCGGAAATACGCGGCCATGCTGAATCGCAATGGCATGGCCATGACCCCTGAGACGCACAACACGGTGTGGCGAGAAGACATGGGCGACTATTTGCTCAAGGAGTTTCGGCGCTATGCTGTCGACGCTCTCATCTCGCGGAGTCGCCGAAAAGGACGGCCCGGACATCAGTACATCCAGTCATGTGCGGGCTGGAGCGACGTCGTGAACGTCGTGCAGCGAGGATGCGTGCTGTGGATGCCATACGAACCCATAACCGCGAATCGGCAGTATGCCACGTTTGAAGCCGAGGGGGCTCAGTACGGCAAGACGATGGCAGTGCACAACCTGATCTGGCTGCTCGGAGGCGAAGAGGTGAAGCGATTGCGGGCCGAGGCGGGCGTCTTCCGCTACCACGAGATATTGGTCCTGACGCAGTGGGACAGCATAGGGATGATGAGGCTGCATCTGCTTCTGTGGCGCCTCCAGGGGTATTTGGGGTCGGGATTAATGATTGATTAGGTTAATCCACTATGTAACCCACAAACAAGCATATCTGGGAGGGTTGTTGAGGGACGAATCTAGTCCCCCCTATTCGTAGCACTACAACTCAATCAAGAAGTCGTTTTCAGGAAGGTGCCTCTACCTTGGCTGGCTGGTTTGTCACGAGGGTAGGTACGAGTTATATCGTTTCGTTGTGCTATTACGAGTTAATGCCTTAATAACCTCCTTGCCGGCTTCGTCGTTTATTGTCTTTGGTCTTCCAGAGCGTTGTGAGTCAATGACGTGCTCTAACAAAACTCTATTCCCTTGAGCAAAGCCCCTTGCCTTGGCCTTATTAAGTAGCTTATAGAAAGCTGCCTTTTTTATCCCACTCCTCTGTGTAATCTCTTTGGTCGGCCTCCCTTGGGACCAAAGCTCTAGAGCAATTGAACGTGCCGTTGTTGTTGATTGTGCGTTATGTGCTGGGCCGGCTTCGTCTGTGACGTCGTTGGCAGCGGGGCCGGCACGGGCATCGTCTTCGTCTATGATGGCCGGGCCGGCATGGGCACCGTCTTCAGCTGTGACGGCGTTGGCAGCGGGGCCGGCACGGGCACCGTCTTCGTCTGCGACGGCGATGGCAGCGGGTTCGTCTGTGACGGCGATGTCAGCCGGGCCGGCACGGACACCGTCTTCGTCTGTGACGGCGATGTCAGCCGGGCCGGCACGGGCAGCTTCTTTGTGTGTGACGGCGTTGGCAGCCGGTTGGGCGGTGTTGGAAGGTTCTTGGCTTGTTCGAGGCATTTTGGTGAATTTGATGTAAACTCTTACGATTGCCGATGCTCTTCGAGCGGGGTAATAAAAACGAGAACAGTACGAAAATCAAAGAACCTCTCGCTTTTCACACGGTGACAGGGGAGCCTTGTTACCTCGGGGAGTGTTATCCTGGCTGATAGGGGAGGGTCACGTGTGGGCCCGAGTGATACCCCGATTTATGTTTTTATCTAGGGCTCCGCCGAGTAGAGTTTTCTACTTCGTAGTACGAATGGTACACCACGAATTATCAACTTTTTTTTCCCACGGCCTTGTTTTTCTGGCCAAAAATTCAAAACATACGACAACAGCCAGTGTTCGCTGGTCGTCACCGACTTTGTGCCTGTCCACACCTTTTACGCCCAACTTAGTGGAACACTAGTTGAAGTCTTTCTTCTGCACGCCACCGTCTTGCCAGCCGCCGCCATTCTCTTCAGGCCTCGCTGTTCTCCGGGCCTAGCAGGCTAGTTTCCCAGCATGTCCTTGCGACCCTTACTAATTGCTAACTGCCTCACAGTTCTATCAGAAGCATGGTCCTTCCCAGCTTCCTCCTACGGATCTATTTTGCCGGCTTCCCTTATCTACATTGTTCTTTCAACCAGAGGCTGTTCACCTTGGAGACCTGCTTCGGTTATGAGTACGACCTGGCGTGAGAACCCTCCCGCGGATTTTCAAGGGACGTCGGGGGCGCACCGGACCCAACGGAGGTGCTGGGCTCCTCTGACCGTTAAACCCAATTTCCGGACAAACCGATTTCACGGCGAGAGACCGTTAAGAAGAAAAGAGAACTCTGCCCAGGGCCCCCGCCGTCGTCTCCGCGTTCAGTTGCGTTGCCACGCAAAACCCACATCCAGGTGCTGGAATATTGACCGGCTCCCCTTTCGTCAGACGGCGCGCGAGTGCGCCTTTGAAACGGAACTTCCTATGTCCAACCGCTGTTTACATGGAACCTTTCCCCACTTCGACTAGGGGCCGTTCGACCCGGGCTCGCGCCCTGGGCTTCGTCACAGACCCCCACGTGATCCACCTCGCCCCTTCGCCGCAACCCAAAGCATGGCAAGAGCCTGTCCTTGGATCTTGGATGCCCTCACAGCACTCTCCTGCGAAACTCCCTGCTTGCCCCATACCCGTTCCGTGTCCTAGGTGGACATGGACGAGCTACTGGAGCCGACGGAAGACGAAAGGCCACTTTGAACAAGGGACTCGGCCTATGCGGCAGACAAACGTCCTTGGCTACTTGGCCCGGCCACCGGCGCTGCGGCTGACAATAGTAAGCATGAGCCGCGGCAGCGGGTCATTTCTCTGGAGGCTCAAGCCCAGAGACGAAGGGGGGCAGAGGGGGCAAATTCCCTTTAAAGGTCGCTCGCGAGCAAGGAAAGAATTTCGACGACGCCAAGCCTGACCGCGAGTCAATGGGGACGTGAGGAACTACTTGCCGGTAGGGTCATACGGCGATCTGCAAGACCCAACATTCTTCGGAGATGACCTCCGTTGCCCTCGCGGCCGTGGGCGCCAACCTGTGCGCCCTGGTCTACCAGCCGACCTCGGAGCACCGAGAGGTCCTGGGAGACCGGTGGAAGTGGGGATCAGCAGCGAGGGCAGCGGCAGTCAAGCGTCTACAGTCCATCGCAAGAAGTCGCAGGTGACCAAATGCGAGCAGCGAGACGGTCATCGATGCGTTATAACCAAGACCGACTGCCCGCAGGTATGCCATATCGTCCTCTTTGCCTAGAGCGGAGGCAACGGCCGAGAGCTATTCGACGGCCTGACTGAATAGCTTCTCGGCTGGGACATACTCGACGACGGACTGCGAAACCATATTCTCTGCAGCCAAATATGGAACGATGACCAGAACTCGCTACGCCACCTGGTTGTCTTCCTGGTGTCCGCCCGAGTCTCCACTGGCAATCACATCCTCTCACCTCGTGAATCTTCATATCCTCTCACTTTCTGGACGAGGGCGACGCACTGAAGTTCATCGGCGTCATAAAAATACAGTGGGCTATGGTGCAACTAGCCGCCATGTCGGGTGGTGCCGAGCCGAACGACAAGCCGTTGCCTCGTCGTGACCGAGACGTTAAATTTTCGTCACATCTATACTGGCTTGCTCGACACGAAAGGCCCGTCGACTTGGCCGATGTCGTTGTTTTCATCTCGGTGGAACGGGCGTGACATTGCGACGCAGTGCACACTGCTTGCTCAACACAAGCTACAAGATGTACACTGCGAGGTAAAGGAATCATCTGTCTTCAATCTCGCAGCGCCTCAGGTTATGCGGCTCCCAAGCGACGCGGGAAATATGCCGTATGCCGGGGACAGATGCCTCCTCTGCGACTGCGTTGGCAACGTCATTTCCCCCCAAGATATGCCTTCGCAGCAGGGGACGAGCTGCCTCTACCTGCGGGACGCACGCACGCACGCCACCTACGCTTTAACTTGCCGCCCATGTCTGCCTCAAAGCGAACTTGCAGTCACAGCCTGCACCTTGACTGCCCGGACTTTCCGCCTGTTGATGGCGATTGCGTGCTATTTCGACCTCAATGCGAAACAGTACGACTTTATTCGTGCGTTCTGCAACGCAAGACTTGACGAAGTGGTCTATTGCAGACTCCCTGATGGCTTCAGACAAGCAGGGGAGCTTTGGCTGCTTCTAAGGGCGTTGTACGAGCTCCGGCGTTCCCCCTTGTTGTGGTATAAGGAACTCGCTGCCTTTCTCCGGGCATAGGGCTTTATCGTTGTGATGGAGGACCCCTATGTCATGCACAATGGCAACATCATCGTCTTGACGACTTCGGAGCCCTTTTCCGGAACGTTCAGGAAGCGAGCTACCAGACGTTTCATGATCCCCTCGTGGGGGGGTATAACGTAGGTCCTTGGAGACCTCAAGTGGTTGGTTCATCGGTATCGAGGTCATCCGAGACCGTGCCAACAGGAAGCTTTGGCTGTCCCAGAGATCGTACAGCGAGAAAATCGCACAGCGGTTTGACTGCTTGTCAACGTCAACAAAGCTCAAGCAGCCGCTAGGCCCGGAGCCCCTAGAGCCCTTTGATCAAGTGGCTTCGAGCAACGAGATCAAGCTCTTCCAAGCCCTCGTCGGATCCTGCTTCGGTCCTAGCGGTCCTGGAAACTCGGTGCAGCTCATCCCGGGCAACAACAATACCAATTGCACACCTGCGGCTGCAAAAAGCCCCTGTATTTCCTCCAATATGAGCGGAGGAGAGGGACAAACGTCAAGTGCACGCCGGTGACGCCACGACAAATGCGCGACTCTAATGTGCATCCAACTATAACAGCTTTGTACGTGCGGGTGCAAACAACTATTATACCTCATCCAATACGAGCGGAGACGAGGTACAAATGTGAAATGCACGCCAGTCACCAGAATACGAATGGCACCATCCCAGCGGGACAGACGAGAGCTGGCGTTAGGTTCATCAACTTGTCGGCGAAATGGGTTTTCCACAGCCCACCCCGTCCGCGTTATTCACGGATAGTCAGAATGCGCGGCTAGCCGTGCTCAACAAGAACAATCCAGCCCGAACGCGTCATATCGATATACGGTATGAATGGATTGTGTATCGAACCGCGGAAGGCTTCTTCCAGCTCGTATAGCTGCGAACCGACGAAATAACCGTGGATGGCATGACGAAGGGACTATTGAAGGACAAACATACGAACTTCATGAGGCAGTTGGGGATGAGCAAGTCCCTATAAAGAGGGCACAATGATTCATAGGCAAAAGGGCCCGAATGAACGAGCAGAGGCGATTGACGTGGAATTCGTGGAATTAGGGCGAATTATTAGAGAGCGAAAAAGGGTCACATTGTTCTTAATTCATCAGAGCTTTTTCCACACATCCGAAGTCACTACGAATATGTATGTGCAATATCGATCTTGGCAGCGTGACGCACCTAGTACAGTATATAGTTAAGCAAAGCTTGCTTTGCGCTACGAAGAACACAGAATGTGCGGCAAGCCGCTTTGCTTACTTAATATGTGTAGTAAGCTTTTTTATTGCAAGGGTCCCCTGTAAAAACGAAGTCCTTCTACTAGTCGCCTAAATTCGGCGTCTATAATTAGCCACGAAAAGGTTTTTAACGATAACTATTGGCTAGACTTTTCCCGATGATAAACCGTTACGCTAGTGATTGGCTATATGTCTCCCCTAGCAATTTAGCGACTAGCAATTAGCTAATATTATCCCGGCGATTAACCGTTAGCATTCCTAGCAACCGCGTAAAAAATCACAATAAGAGCATCGCGCGCCTTTATTACGACTTATATCTATAGCATCGCGCGCCTTTATTAACGCGTACTCCTAATAGCTTCTATAGTAGCTGCTCCTCCGCTCCCGCCTCTGCCTTTAGTTAGTATTAATAACGGCAGCCGCGATAATAACTTACCTACTCGTTTTTGCAAGCGCTATAATATAATTAAGCCTAATAATTAATTTATTAACCTTAGATTCCTAATAAGGCGGACGCTTAAGTGCCTTATATATCTACAGCCTAATGTATACCCTTTAACCTCCCTTTCTACGTCTTGCTCTACTAATTATAGTTACTACTAGGCTTAAGGCACGGCGATTTATACTAGCTCGACTTCCTATAAGCGAATAGCTAGTTACGTATAGTCCCTTAAGATATAGAGCCTACGCCCTCCTCGCCCTTAAACACCCGTTATACCACTAGGCGGAATATAAAGGTCGTAGCCTCGCCCTTAAACTCCTATTGCATTACTAGGCGAAACATAAGGATCGCGCTCTTACTATTTATATAAAATAGTTAGGCCTATTAGTTAATTTCTTAGCCTTAAAGACCTAATAAAGCGCACCCTAAAGTGCCTTATATATCGTTAAGCTTAAGCTAGTGCTATATACTCCCTAACTTCCCTTTTCTTTATCCCCTTACTAATTAATAATAGGGTTAACGCTTCGATATAGCGATTCGTAGTATCTTCCGTCGTGGAATTCGCTCGTAGGATAGCCTAAGCCACGCTCGAGCATACGCCCGCTAGGCTAATCTTAGCCGTTATTATAGGGTCTAGCGACGAGTAGGTAAAGAGCCTTCTGCAATACTAAGCATATCGCAGCTGCTCTCTTTAGTTAAGCCTTCCTCTTAGCTACTAGCTCCGCCGTCCTTGCTAGCGGCCACGATATAATAAGCTCCGCCGTTCTCGCCTTTAGCCCCGATATAATAAGCTCCGCCGTCCTCGCCTCTAGCCTCGATAGAATAAGCTCCCCCGTCCTCGCCTTTATACTAGCTAGACTTTACGGGTAATCTTAATATGCCTGCTATATCTCCTTCTAACTAAGATCTTATAGGTTAGTAGAATAACTATCTCTAAGCCGATATCCTTAAGTACTATAACCGCTATAAGGAATCCTAGTTTAGTATATAGCTTATAGGATCTATCTATTAACCCTATCGTCGTTAAGATAGTAAGAAGAATGATAGAGAGCCTTACTTCTTCTTAAAAGAAAACAACCTTAACTTTAGCAGCGTTCTAAAGCATCTTCTAAAGCTCTTATAAGTCGAAGAGATACTTATTGCCTAAGTCTATATTTATATCTAGGTCTTTTAGTATCGTAGTTAGCAATATAAATATCGCGGCTATATTATTAACTTCCTACGAGATATTAGCTATATATATATATAGCTTCCGCTTCTACTACGCGACTTAGCTATTATTGTCCTACGACTACGGGAATTAATAGACTAGCCCTATCTTATTCGATAGTTTAGACGTTAATTCCGGGTTCGATAAGCTAACATCCGTGCCTAGCTTATATATCTTTAGCTTAATCACCCTAGCTACTATAATATTATTATTAACGAGGACTATATTAGCTAACTACCTATTAACGGTAACGTTAGTGACTAGCTACTTAGCGAGGTAGGCGACGCTAGTTTAGATGCTAGCTTCGACGCTACGTATCTTAACCCTAATGCTGCTTAAATCGCCGAGGCTGCCGACATTAATAAATACGATGCCGCGGCTATCCTAAACTTTATCGTAGCTTAGCCGGACCTTAAGCGTTTACAGGCTTAGCTTAAGGGTTAGGTTATACCTAAGCAAGTCCGTTTACGTAAGTAATAGCCGTATATCTAAATGCTAGATATGCGATCCACCCCTTTTAACGAGTTTAATCGCTTATAGCCTCTTCTATCTCTCGCCTTTCTAACCCTTTACCCTACTAGGTAAGGAGACTATATAGCCTTTCGTTAAAGAATAATTCGGTATAGCGAGTATATCGAATATGCCTTAAAGTACTACGACGGCCGTTTTACTAAGCACCTACGCTTTCGTTATATTAGCTTTAATACGCTTATGCGTTAGTAAGTTAATTCTTAAAGCTCCTTTTATATTAAGAGGTTACGGTCCTATCGCTTAGTAGAGATTAAGGAGCTACGCGCCGCTTTTAGCGAGGATACCCTTAATTCTTAAGCTCTACTTAATTCTATTGTTCGCTTCTCTAGCAGCTTAAGAGGCACGCGGGCTTACTAAGGTAGCTAAAGACATTAACTTAAGGCTATAGTTTATAGCCTTAGCTATCTAAGAGTATTCCTAACGTTCTTAGCGGCCAATTTACATTAAGATAGCCTATAAAGGCATATGCTATTATATCACGAGTAGTATAAGGCCGACGCCTATAGTAAGGCTATAATCGCGTTTAAGAACTTATAAGAGAATCTATATATTACCGCCTACTACTTCTATAGCCGATTTACCTCCTTCCTTAAGCTTGTCTTAACGCTTAAATTTAATATTATAGACTATTAGTTTCGGTATAAGTAGTAGGCCCGTAGGAGCACTTATATATATATTACGGGCTGCGCTATAGTACGTACTACGGCTATGCCGTAGTAAGCGCTTAGGTTAGCCGCTGTAAAGGCCCGGCATTAAGCCGGCTACTAGCACGTATAGCTTAGCAATGCCTTAGACGAGGGCACGGTCGGGCCGATATAAGGCCTATATAGGGGTAAGGCGTATATATAAAACCTACGGGAAGGGCGAGCTACGGCGGGCTTTTCTTCCTCTCCTCCTTAGCTTTAGATAGTTAATTATCTAGCTATATAGTGTTAAGTTAAACCCTATGCCGGCCCCTTATATATCTAAAGCTCTTATAATAGACGTTATAATAGTAGATAACCGCGCCGATACCGATATAGCGTAGGCCTTAAATAAGATTACGCTTAAAGCTAAGTTAGATCGAATTTAAGAGGTATAGGCAGCCGCTATAAAGCGCGTTTAAGTAGTAGACGCGATATAGTAGGAAGCAATTATAAGGTTAATAGACGTTATCTTATCTTTTATAGAATAGCTAAATTAGATACCGCCGACTGCTTCCGCCCTTAATATAACCCTAAATCCGTCGATAATACTACCTAACGTAGGGATAAAGAATGCCTAGCTCTTACCGAAGACCCCGCTAAACCGGAAACTACTCCCGTCGCTAAGTAAGTTCAACGGCTAGCGGCGCTACTACGCCGCGTAGTTATATTAGATAAAGGAGAAATACGAGTTAGACTAAGGCTTTTTTTTAACTAACCGGGAGATCTTTTATTTAATCTACGTATGCCTAAATATATTGCCTTAGTAGACTATAGCGACCTTCTATAGCTAAGGCGACGTATATTAGTACGACCTAGTAAAATTCCTAAAATACCTTAATAGTATATACCTTAACGTAGACCTTTAGCTATAAGCTACGATAGCCTTACGTACTATAAAGTAAAGCGACTATTAGACCTTTACTACCTTTATGCCTAAGTTCGAATAGAAGCTAATAGAAGCCGGCGGTAGCTCGTAAGAGCTTAAGGTAAAGATTATCTTCCTTAAGGGCACTTTAAACTTACGCCTTTATATAGCCTTAGTAACCGTAAAGCTACTAAGGGATAGCTTCTATAAGTTCTATATAAAGGTAGCTTAAATCGCGGCTAAAATTAAGCGCTTATATAGCGCTTTTACCTAAAGGGGCGGCCGCGGCTATAGTTATCTAATTATAAAAAGAAACGGCTAAGATACTAAGGGCGATACTATAATAATAGGAGTTAGAGGGGTTAGTGCTATTTATAGTAGCGGTGCCGTTTAAGGCGGTAGAGGCTAAGGTAAAGGAAAGTCCTTATTAAGGTCGGGAGCTTACTAAGTATACGCTAAGACCGGCTATTAGGCGTTTAAGTATCCGGATAAAAAAGATAAAGGCCTTTAATAAACGCCTCTAAGGGTCTAAGGCATATAGCCGTAAGGCGAAGTTATTAAGGAGGTAGATAATAGTAATAACTTAGGAAATAAGTAACCCTTTAGCGAAGTTAAGCTAAGAAGGTAGACGAAGTAGTCTAGCGGGAGTAATAAAAGGCGAAGGGCTATATAACGATAAAGCCTATATTAATACCTATTAAGATAGATAAGGTAAACGACTTTCGCGCCTTCGTCGACTTAAGCTATAATTACTACGCTATAGTCGACTTTAATATCGTAAGACGGCTTAGGTTAAAGTATATAAAGAAGAAGGAGAGGGTATTACTACTTTTTTTAGATAATATAAAGCCTATACGCTCTAAAGGTATAGTTTACTTTAATATAGATATTAACGGTATTAAAGAGCGTATCTTCGCTTATATTATTTAAGGCTTTAGCTAAGATATATTTTTAAGCCGCCTTTAGATAAGAAGAAACTACGTTACTTATATCGTAAAGAATAATACGATTTAGTATAAGAAAGCCGATATTTAAATTCGATTATTAAGCTAGGCTAAGCCGGCCTAGATCCGGCGCTTAAAATACGTAAAGCTAGTCTTAGCGTCGGTATTCGCCGCTAAGATAAGACGGCTTAAGCGGCGATAAGGAGATATAAGCGTAGTAAAGGCGATCTCGTTAAAGGAGATTAAATAAGCGTTAGAGCTAAAGAAGCCGGTTAACCTAGCGGACTATATCCTAGCGGACTTACTTTAGGACTTCCCTAACCTCTTTACGCCGGATAAGTCTATAATACTACCGCTATTCCAGCCGGGGGTAGACTATAAGATCTATTTAAAGCTAACCCTAAAGGGCGGCGAGCTATATTTACCTTAAGGCCTATTATATAATATATTAAGAGAAGAGTTATTAATCCTAAAAAAGACGTTAATAGACCTCCTTAACTATAGATTTATTTAAGCTAATAGCTCGGCGGTAGTAGCGCTAGTATTATTTATAAAGAAGCTTAATAAAGGCATTTAGTTCTACTACGACTATTAGGCCTTTAATAAGATTATAAAACGGGATTAATACGCGCCGCTATTAATCGCCGAGACGCTTAATAACTTAGCGAAGGCGAAATAGTTTACTAAGCTCGACGTTATCGCGGCGTTCTATAAAATCCGTATTGCCTAAGGCTATAAGTATAAGACCGCCTTTCGCACGCGGTTAGGTCTTTTTAAGTAGAGGGTATGCCTGTTTAAGCTTACCTAGACCTTAGTAATTTTCTAACGGTATTTTAATTCTACGCTTTAGTAGTTCCTTAACGACTTCGTTACGGCGTTTATAGATAATATCTTTATTTACTCCTTTAGGTCGAAAAAGGACTATTAGCAAAAGGTCCGCCTTATATTTAAGACGCTTAGCGATATAAGGTTATACTTAGACTTAAAGAAGTATGAGTTTTATATAAAATAAGTAAAATACCTTAGCTTTATTATAACGGCCGGATAGGGAATTAGTTACGACTTAGATAAGCTTTATACTATCCGCGAGTAGAAGGCACTAACTAATATATAGGGCGTACGAAGCTTCCTTAGATTCGCTAACTATTACTATATCTTTATTCCGCTCTATACGTATATAGCTTAAGCCTTAGATACGTTATATAAGAAAGGGGTATAGTTCCGGTAGGGGGCGGTCGAGGAGTAAGTATTCCTCCGTCTAAAGTAGTTATTCTATAAAGCGTTAGTCTTTACGCAATAGGATCCCTTATTAGAAACATTCCTTAAGACCGATAGTTCTAGCTTTACTATAGGTAGTATACTAATATAGGTTAGCTATAATATAATATAATACGCGGTCGGATATTTCTTTAAACGGATAAACCTTACTAAGTTTAACTACTTAATCTATAATAAAGAGATACTAGTAATTGTCCGCTGCCTAGCCTTTTAAAGGGCTAAGCTTCGGAATAATTAGCGGTTTATAATCCTTATAGACTACGATAACCTAAAGTACTTTATAATAAAGCGGACGTTAAATAAGCGCTAAAGTCGTTAGGCCTTAGAACTTTTAATCTATAATTTCATACTAATATACCGTCCGGGCAGTTAGGCGGTCGTCTTAAATATATTATCTCCCTAAGAATAAGATAAGCCCTTTAGGTTTAAAGACGCCCGTAAATAAAGATAGGTAGTCTAGCTCTTACCCGATAGATATCTCTAATATAGCATAAGTTCCGGAGGGGGATCCGTCGTACCGCTTTTAGTAAGACGACTCGCTACGTCCGGACGAAGCCTTATATTCCCTTAATATTAATAATTAATAGCCTTATATAAGGCCTATAGTAGGACGAATCGGAGTACTATAAGCACTAGAATAAGCGCTAATATTCTTAAATAACGCTTTATAACGTTAGTAAGAGACGATAGTAGCCTAAGACTATAAGTACTAAGCTACCTTCGAGGCGGTATAGAAAGGAAAGCGACGCTTCCCGCTATAGCTCGAGCTTAAGACGTAAATCGCTAAGTGCTCGATCGATTTTAGCAACTATCTTTGCTTTTATAACTATATTTAAGTGCCCGGCGAGGATAGTATGCTTTATACTAATATTATCTAATAGATATATAACTCGTAAGCAAACGGCTACTTAAGAAGAGATAGGACGATTATAGTAGTTTCCTAGTAGTTCTTTTAGCTAGGCTAATTATAAGACGTTCGAAGGTTTATCTAAAACTACGATATATATAGTTAGAGTTATATCTAGCGCTAGATAAAAAAGGGAATACTAAAGCCGCTGCCTATCCTCGATTAGCTATAGGCATACCTTTCGATAGACTTTATAATAGACTTCCTAAGTTTTATAAAAAGTAGCGCCCGGTATCTATAGGTAATCGTCGACTATTTAATAAAGGCAGTAACGTTAAAAGCGATAGAAACTATAGACGTAAAGGCGTATACTATAAGGTTCCTTTTAGCGTACTACCGCTTCTATAGTATGCTAAAGTCTATCGTAATAGACTAAAGAAGCAATTAGCTTAAGGAATTCTAGGTTAAGTTCTATCGACTCTACGATATTAAGTAGAAACTTAGCACTATATACTACCTATAGACTAACGGTAGCCCGGAAAGAGTAAATTAAGAGATTTAAGCCTACCTTCGCGCGTACGTATACTATATATAGAACGATTAAAAGGACCTACTACCCGCCGCGTAGCTAGCGATAAATAATAGAGTATCGTCGACTATAGGGCTAAGTCCGTTCTTTATAGAATATAAATACGACGTTAATACTATCTAGCTATACGATAAGCCGGTATATACTATAACAGGGTTATTTTAAGTAAGCATAGAGGAGGTCCTTAAAAGAGGTAGAATAATACTATAAGAGGAGAAAGGAAGAGAAGTACGGGCGTAGCCTTTAAGGCTATAGAGCTACCTAAATATAGGTTATTTAGTCACGTGCACTAGATTGTATAATAGGGGTTAAAGACCCTTATATTAGACCTTACCCCGCTAAGGCCCCTAACGTATAATACCCGATGCCGTACCCTAATATAGAGAGTAAACGTCGCGTATAGCCTATATATTAGAAAGTATAGAAAACAACGCTCCTTACGGCTCCCTTAACGCAACGAATGTTAGCTAGGCCGTTATTAGCTTATAAGAACGAGGGCAAGCTGCTTGCTAAGAATAACTAAAGGACTACTTTAAGTAGGGCCGGTTTTTCCTTTCCGGCTCGTGCGCTTCGCACGCTTAAGTGCTCCTAGGGACTCGCCCTATAGCGACGACTTCGTCTCTAAGCGCTACTATAGCCGCTATTACCTATTGTTCTTCCCGCACGAGGCTATACGGGCTCCGTCCGTTCTCTACGGCCCTTAGGGCACGGGCATAGCTTCCCTTATATAGCCTCCCGATGTCGCCGCCGGCTGCCGGCGGAAGCATTCCTAACTACTTATCGCTCGAGCCGGAGTTATCGTCGCTTTCGCTCTCCTACGTGCGCCCTACCGCTATACGCCGGATGTTTACCCGCTTTAGGTATGCCTTAGACTAGTAAGTCTTACTGCCGCATCTTATATAGCGGCCCTCTTTTCGCTACTTCCTTCTTTTAATCACGCTTGTAGATAAGACGTAGATATCTATCGCATCGCCTAAAGGGCCGCCCTTACTTATAGGGGCGGAAATAGGAACTAACAAAAGAAATTTATTACCGCTTAGCTCGCGAAGGTACTATATAAGGGCGTCGTACGCGTCTAAGAGACCGGTCTTCTCGCTTAAGCGTGCGCGCTAGTCTATGTTTAAGCTAGCTATAAGACAGTTAGTCTTTGCCGCGTTAGGCTAAGTATTCGCGTCGGCTCGGAATAGCACTTCTTTAAACCGCATAAGGTAGGCCGGCATAGATTCGGTCCGCTTTTAACGGAGCGAACTAAGCTTAAGAGCCGTAGTTTTAGCTATGTTAGGTTCTCCGTAGGAGAGTCGGAGCTTCGCGATTATATCGGCGGGGGCGTTTATAGTAACGCGGGCAAAGGGCAGTAGCTGCCGTTAAATTTTCGGTAATAGGCTCGCGTAGAGATAGTTAAATTAGGCGCGGAGGTTACTAATAGCGGCGCCGTTAGTACGGAGCTTCGCTTCTACGCAAAGAATCTAAGGTTTAAAGTCGTTAGTAGAACCGTTAAATTTCGTAAGGTGCGGAAGAATAGCTTTTCGCGCGGGTTCGCGCTACTATTAGAGTAATCCCTTAATTGCCTATGTAAATTAACGGTCGCGTTCTTCTTAGTTCTACGACTAGGGAAGATTCTAGGATTAAGCAGATATATCGGCTCGCGGGCGCGGGCGGTTTAATTATCCTTAAATTAAACGTTAGAGAAACTTTGTTATAGCACTTTTAGAAGCAGAAGAGGCTAGAGGTAAGTTAGAAGGGTAGTATTATTATATAACGGGGTTATTCCGAGTAGGCATAGAGGAGGTTCCTAAAAGAGGTAGAATAATACTATAAGAGGAGAAAGGAAGAAAAGTATAGGTATAGCCTTTAAGGCTATAGAGCTACCTAAATATAGGTTATTTAGTTACGTATACTAGATTATATAATAAGGGTTAAAGACTCTTATATATATAACGCTTAACTAACGTAGTATATAAGACCTTATTGCTAGAATATAGGAGGTAACTAACTTTATATAGGCTATAATAATAGCGGCTTAAGTACGATAGAAGGACTTCGCTAATCGCTATCGCTAGCTAGCGGAAAGGTTTTAAGTTAGTAATAAAGCGTAGCTTTATATAGGTAACTACCTCTTAGATAAACCTTACCTAAAGATTAATTAAATCTACTATAAATACTTAGTAAAGGCAGTCCTTAGTCTATATACTATTAAGCTTAAAGTGCCGTAAGGTATATACCTACGCTTTTACGTAGACCTATTACGGCGCGCTACCGTAGATCTTCTCCCCGGCTAAGTCCTTTACAACGCTTAGCCGCCGCTAGTTATCGCGTATAAAAGCGGCCGCGAATAAAGCGTAGAGGAGATCCTTATAGCGTAGTAGAAAGAGCGAGGCCCCCGCCGAAAGCGCTAGGTGCTTATTCGATAGCGTAAGTATACCGAGCCGACTTAAGAGCTTTTAGAAGAATTCCGTAATATAAAAGCGCTCGATAACTTTAAAGGGTTATATAGCGACGTGCTTAAGTATAATAGCGACTAAGTATACTTTAGTTAATAAGCCTATTACGTTATAAAAGGTAATTAGCTTACGTAAGGCGGAGCGCTAGTAAGTAAAGTAAGTATAAATAGATAGTAAGCCTTATATACGCTTAGTAAAACTACTAAGAGCCTAGCTTTTAGTCGGCTTTAAACTATAAGCCGTTAGAACTACTTATAACTAAAAAACAATAGTATAGTAATAAGCGATAAGCGACGACGATAAGGTTTACGATAAGGATTAAGGAAGCTAAGAAGCTATATATATTAGCTATAAAAGATAGGAAGAAGCCGCTATTACTTAACCCCTATTTCTTACTATTTTCTACCTTATATTAGTTTACTTTTAGGTCGATATAGCGATATACGCTAAATAAGCGAACTATAAGTCGATAAGTTAGCGGCTGGTTTTTTTATTTTTATATAGCGAGTTGCTTATATATAGATCGCGCGTTCCTTCGGTAGAAGGGTTAAAGCTATATATAGCTAGGTATTCCGCTAGCGCGTAAGCGGCGGGCTTTTTAGCGGTAATAACCTAAGAATAGTTAATACTACCGATACGTCTAGTAATAATAAAGGCGACTTACGGCCCGGCATTATATACCTGTTTTTACGTACGTATAGTAGGCTTACGCGAGAGGGGAGGCTTACTCTTAGCAAGCCTCCGCCTCCCTATAGGCTATCTTACTTATATAAGACGCGTATAGGACTAGCCTCTTTTTATCGGAGTATATAGGCGGCTTCCTTTTCGATAGGGTCTTGCCTAGTATTAGAGTAAGCGGCGCTAGCGGCGAAGGAGTATACGTAGGAGTCGCTATATTTATTTTTATTAATTAAGAAAAGAAAGAAAAGAGGAAGAGAACCTAAGGGAGGGGCGAGCTTTTATAGCGGTAGGAGGGGTAGAAAAAGCATTACCCCGCTCGGCGGTAGTTAAAGCATAACGTTATTTCTATTAAAAGGGGAGGGGACTAATATTATAGGCTACGCTATAGTATATACTACGGCTATACCGTAGTAAGCGCTTAGGTTAGCCGCTATAAAGGCCCGGCATTAAGCCGGCTACTAGCATATATAGCTTAGTAATGCCTTAGATAAAGGCACGGTTAGGCCGATATAAGGCCTATATAAGGGTAAGGCGCATATATAAAACCTATAGGAAGGACGAGCTATAGTAGGCTCTTCTTCCTCTCCTCCTTAGCTTTAGATAGTTAATTGTCTAGCTATATAGTATTAAGTTAAACCCTATGCCGGCCCCTTATAATATATAGTCTCTATTAGGTTAACGGAAGCCCGCCGCCTAATATATCTACCGATTCTACTTAAGAGGATTTTACCTACTTTTAAGGCAAATATATCTCTGCCTTTAACTTAAAGCTATAATAGGTAATATAGTAAAAGGAGGTAAACCCGCTAGTAGTAGTTCGCCCTAGGTTTAATATTATAGTATAGGACCTTAATAAGTACGTACCTATATAAATACGGGTTAACCTTAGACTACGCTAATATTACCCTACTATATTTTACAGGCATTTTATAGGCATTTTACGGTTATAGCACGGTAATATTATAGTAAAATCTAGTATAGGTAAACCCCGGTATTACGCTACGACTCTACGGCTATTTCGCAACGCGTATTATAGGGATTTTACTATAATACGTAAAGCGTATAATAAGGGGAAATCACCGCGTTAAGGCATATATAGGGAGAGGATTATATATATACGGTAATACGCGATTAGGCATTATTAAGGAGATTCCTTAGGGAAGCTACGGTAATACACTAGGATTTTACGGTAAAAACCTAGATAGTAATATAGGTATATAATAGGTATCTTCCCTAGCCTAAGAATAAAAGGGAGAAGTAATTATTTTCTATATTATTTAATAGTTAAAAACCTACTTTACCTTATACTTGCCTTTACAACCGGTAGATAGTCCGTTATTAGTAGAACTATTAGCCGGCTTAACTCCCTTCCTAGGCCTTATTACGGCTAGTAGTATCCTATCCTTTCGATAACCCTGTAGTATACTAATTATATTAGTCTATTATATAACAAATAGTAGTAATTCTCTTTCCTTAATTCTAAACTAACTTTAAGAGCGCCGCGAGTTTAAAGCCCTATAGTACTAAGAAGAGAGGAAGCATAGACTTATACCGATTAAGTACTATATGCTAGAGGATATCTTCTAAGGAAGAAAACTCTTGCTTATATATAGCTAACTCCCGGAAGCTAATTAGTTCTTTACCGAACGACTTCTCTAGGATCTTTAGGAGGAAGCAAACGCCCGGACTAAAGAAGCCTAAGCGGTATAAAGCTTTTACGTTAACTACTCCTAATACCCTTTCGACGGATCGTATCTACGAAGGTTATACGGCGAACTTCCTATTAAGTTCTTAAATAGCTAGCGAAGAGATACCCGGCTAATCTAATAGGAAATCGCTAGTTTTAACTCCTCCTTTAGAAGATAATACCGAGACGCGCTTTTCTATTGCGTTAACGAGCTATAGTATTACCCCGACGGACGCCTATATAGGATAGAACTAGACCTCGACCCGCCGGCCGGTAGCTCCTATAGATCCGCGGAGTCTTAACCTAGCCCCGCCCTAGCGTTAAGCCCGGCTTAAGCGCTAGCTCTATAGACCGGAACAATGCCCGCGCCGGTTATAATAACCGAAGATATACTCGCCCGGCTGCTAGACCGTCTATAGATAGGGATATCCTACCCTATAGGATAACCGAACGGCGCCGGCGATCGTATGCCGAATAAGCCTACGCCTTAGATCTAAGCCGAAGACGTCGGATTTTTTAATCCGGCTAATCTATTCGACGCCTCGTTTAATACCCTTTAGGAGACCGAAAAGACTATTACGTACTAAAGCGTTAAGAGATTTATCGACGCCTTTAAGAGGGTTGCTATCCGCGGGACTATAATAGAACGGTTAGAAGATAGAAGAAAGTCTAACCGGACTAAGTCTCTAATAGTTAAAGACTAATAGAGGGCGTTATTTATCCTTAAAAGCTATAGGGGTAGAATAGTAAGTAGAGGAGCACTCGGGGTTACTTATACTAGACCGGCTAGCTAAGTCTAAGCAAGTAGGGGTAGTTAAGGCTAGAGCACTAAGGGCACTACTAGAAGAGGTGTAGGTCACTTAGTAGGCAGTTAAACTAAAACTATAATAAAAGCTAAAGAAGAAAGGAAGGAAGGAGAGCTTAAGGAAGGGCGGACTAAAGTTCCTTTATATAGCTCTTCCCGTCCGTCTAGACGGTCCCGGTACGTCCCTTTCCTTCTAGCACCTTCTGCCACGTATCCCTTACACTGCCCCGAGCTAATGCGGGTCCTTAGGGCTACGTAAGGGCTATATAGGTCGGCTAACCTTAAAAAGGCTGCCTCCCGCGTCGTTTTAAAGCCCTTATAGACTAATCTAGGTTATATAGGTCCATTTATGCACTACGTGCATAATGTCATATAGGTAGGTTATACGATATAAGTCGTGTGACCTCCTTATACGGAGGATCGGACGAATAATCGGTCCCGAAAGCCGGGAGGGCTATATTAGGCCTATAGCTCCCGGTAGTCTAAGTATCGGTCTATTATATAGGGCATCGAGCTAATTATCGGGTCTTATTAGGCAGGGGTGCTTAATAAGATCGTTAGCGTGACCGTAGCTACGTAGTACGTCTCGTACCTAAGGAAGCTAAGTCCTAAGGGACTTAGGTTCGAAAAAGGGGTGTATCCTAAGCCGAAAAGGGGTGTGACCGGATAATAGGTAAGTCCGGGGCGAATATCTTTATGCTAAGTCATAAAGTACTAAGTACCGAAGTACTAAGTACCCCGGTACCATCGTACTAAGTATTTCCGTACTTAAGTCCCTTAGTACTTAAGTCGTCCTATACTTTAGAAAAAAGAAAGTAAACTAGGAACCTAAATTAGTAGTTCTATAACATATTACCCTTCCTAAGGGGGGTTAAACCTTTAAACCCTTAAACTCCTCTTCCCTTATACCTAAGGGTTAGATTTATTATAGGCTTTAATCTTCTTAAGAGCGTTCTTAAGATACTTAATAGGTTCCTACGTATTATCGGAAGAAGGATAATTCTTCTACTTTATAAGATAGAAATGCTAGCCGTTTTCTATCTTTTTAGATAAAATCTCTTCGACTTTATATTCGTCTTCTTCGACTAGTATATCGATATCTTTCGCTAGGCGGCTATTCTTAAGCGCTAATTTAAGTAGCGAAATATAAAAAACGGGATGTATAAGCATAGCCGTTAGTAGGTCTAGCTTATAGGTTAAGTCGGAGAATTTTTCCTATATAAGAAAAGGTCTTATCTTCTTATAGTCTAACGAATTATTAGGCTTATTAAAAGTAATATTCTTCTTAATAAGGTAGACTTTATCGCCCTTTTAAAAGTAGGTTCCTTTTCGGTCTTTTTATTATAATAATAAGTTATTCGCTCCTTTATAAAGTCGAGCTCGTCTTTAATAGCGGAATATAAGCTTCTTAGCTACTTAAAGCTTAAGATAGCTTTTTCGGCTATAACTTCCGGTAGGGAAGACCTATAGGCTTTAAGCGTAAATCCGTAATTCGCAAAGGCTAGCGTTTACTATATAGGTTCTAATACTATAAGAGGCCGGCATAGGGTTTAACTTAATACTATATGGCTAGATAATTAACTATCTAAAGCTAAGGAGGAGAGGAAGAAAAGCCCGCTATAGCTCGCCCTTCCCGTAGGTTTTATATATACGCCTTGCCCTTATATAAGCCCTATATCGGCCCGACTATACCCTCGTCTAAGGCATTACTAAGCTATACGTACTAATAGCCGGCTTAATGCCGGGCTTACGTAGCGGCTAACCTAAGCGCTTACTATAGTATAGCTGTAGTACGTACTATAGCGTAGCCTATAATATTAGTCCCCTCCCCCTTTAATAGAAATAACGTTACGCTCTGCTTTACCGCTAAGCGGGGTAACGCTTTTTCTGCCTCTCCTACCGCTATAAAAGCTCGCCCTTCTTAGGTTTTCTTCCTTTTTTCTTTCTTTTCTTAACTAATAAAAATAAATATAGCGACTTTTGCGCGTACTCTTTCGCCGCCGGCGCCGCTTACTCTAATACCGGGCAAGACCCTATCGAAAAGGAAGCCGCCTATATACTCCGATAAAAAGAGGCTAGTCCTATACGCGCCTTATATAAGCAGGATAGCCTACGGGGAGGCGGAGGCTTACTAAGAGTAAGCCTCCCCTCTCGCGTAGGCTTACTATACGTATGTAAAAATAGGTATATAATACCGGGCCGTAAGTCGCCCTTATTATTACTAGACGTATCGGTAGTATTAACTATTCCTAGGTTATCGCCGCTAAAGAGCCCGCCGCTTATACGCTAGCGGAATACCTAGCTATATACGGCTTTAACTCTTCCGCTAAAGGAACGCGCGACCTATATATAAGTAACTTACTATATAAGAATAAAAAGACCGGCCGCTAACTTATTAACCTATAGTTCGCCCGTTTAGCGTATACCGCTATATCGACCTAAAAGTAAACCGATATAAGGTAGAAAATAGTAGGAAATAAGGGTTAAGTAGTAGCGGCTTCTTCCTATCTTTCGTAGCTAATATATATAGCTTTTTAGCTTCCTTAATCCTTATCGTAAACCTTATCGTCGTCGCTTATCGCTTATTACTATACTATCGTTTTTTAATTATAGGTAGTTCTAACGGCCTATAGTTTAAGGCTAATTAAAAGCTAGGCTTTTAGTAGTTTTACTAAGCGTATATAAAGCCCGCCTTCCGTTTATACTTACTCTACTTACTAGCGCTCTGCCTTACGTAAGCTAATTACCTTCTATAATATAATAAGCTCGTCGACTAAAGTATACTTAGTCGCTATTATACTTAAGCACGTCGCTATATAACCCTTTAAAGTTATCGAGCGCTTTTATATTATAGAATTCTTCTAAAGGCTCTTAAGTCGGCTTAGTATACCTACGCTATTAAATAAGCACTTAGCGCTTTCGGCGGGGGCCTCGCCCTTTCTACTACGCTACGAGGATCTCCTTTACGCCTTATTCGCGGCCGCCTTTATACGCAATAACTAGCGGCGGCTAGGCGTTGTAAAAGACCTAGCCGGGGAGAGGATCTATAGTAGCGCGCTATAAAACGTCTACGTAAAAGCGTAGGTATATGCCTTACGGTACTATAAGCTCGATAGTATATAAACTAAGGACTGCCTTTACTAGGTATTTATAGTAGATCTAATTAATCTTTAGGTAAAGTCTATCCGAAAGGTAGTTGCCTATATAAAGCTATGCTTTATTACCGACTTAAAACCTTTCCGCTAGCTAGCGATAGCGATTAGTAAAGTCCTTTTATTATACTTAAGCCGCTATTATTATAGCTTATATAAAGTTAGTTACCTCTTATATTTTAGTAATAAAGTCTTATATACTACGTTAGTTAAATATCGTATATACCGGCTTATCGTATAGCTAAATAGTATTAACGTTGTATTTATATTTTATAAAGAACGGACTTAGCCTTATAGTCGACGATACTTTATTATTTATCGCTAGCTATACGACGGGCAATAAGTCTTTTTAATCGTTCTATATATAGTATACGTACGCGCGAAGGTAGGCTTAGATCTCTTAGTTTACTCTTTCTAAGCTACCGTTAGTCTATAGGTAGTATATAGTGCTAAGTTTCTACTTAATATTATAGAGTCGATAGAACTTAACTTAGAACTCCTTAAGCTAATTGCTTCTTTAGTCTATTACGATAGACTTTAGTATACTATAGAAGCGGTAGTATGCTAAGAGGAACCTCGCGGCGTATGCCTTTACGTTTATAGTTTCTATCGCTTTTAATATTACCGCCTTTATTAAATAGTCGACGATTACCTATAGATACCGGGCGCTATTTTTTATAGAACTTAGGAAGTCTATTATAAAGTCTATCGAAAGGTATACCTATAGCTAATTAGGGATAGGCAGCGGCTTTAGTATTCCCTTTTTTATCTAGCGCTAGATATAACTCTAACTATATACGTCGTAGTTTTAAATAAACCTTTAAACGTCTTATAATTAGCTTAGCTAAAAGAACTACTAGGAAACTACTATAATCGTCTTATCTTTCTTTAAGTAGCCGTTTGCTCGCGAGTTATATATCTATTAGATAATATTAATGCGAAGTATACTATCCTCGCCGGGCACTTAAATATAGTTACGAAAGTAAAGACGGTTGCTAAAGTCGATCGAGCACTCGGCGATTTACGTTTTAAGCTTAAGCTACGATAAGAAGCATCGCTCTCCCTTTTATACCGCCTTAAAGGCAGCTTAGTACTTATAGTCTTAGGCTACTATCGTCTCTTACTAACGTTATAAAGCGTCGTCTAGGAATACTAGCGCTTATTTTAGCGCTTATAGTACTCCGATTCGTCCTACTATAGGCCTTATATAAGGCCGTTAATTATTAATATTAAGGGAATATAAAGCCTTGTCCGGACGTAGTAAGTCGTCCCGCCGAAGGCGGTATAATAGATCCCCTTCCGGAACTTATGCTATATTAAAGACGTACTTATTAGGTAAGAGCTAGACTACCCGTCCTTATTCGTAGGCGTCTTTAAACCTAAAGGGCTTATCTTATTCTCGGCGAGATAATATATTTAGGACGACCGCTTAACTACCCGGACGGTATATTAGTATGAAATTATAGATTAAAAGTTCTAAGGCCTAACGACTTTAGCGCTTATTTAACGTCCGCTTTATTATAAAATACTTTAGGTTATCGTAGTCTATAAGGATTATAAACCGCTAATTATTCCGAAGCTTAGCCTTTTAAAAGGCTAGGCAATAGATAATTATTAATATCTCTTTATCGTAGATTAAGTAGTTAAACTTAGTAAGGTTTATCCGTTTAGAGAAGTATCCGACCGCGTATTATATCCTATTATAGCTAACCTATATTAGCACGCTACTTATAGCGAAGCTAGAACTATCGGTCTTAAGGAACGTCTTTAGCGAGGGATCTTACTACGCGAGGACTAGCGCTTTATAGAATAACTGCTTTAGACGGAGGAACGCTTACTCTTTAACCGCCCTTTGCTAGAACTATACCTTTTTCTTATATAACGTATCTAAGGCTTAAGCTATATACGTATAAAGCGGAATAAAGATATAGTAGTAGTTAGCGAATCTAAGGAAGCTTTATATCCCCTATACGTTAGTTAGTGCCTTTTACTTACGGATAGTATAAAGCTTATCTAGGTCGTAACTAATTCCCCGTCCGGCCGTTACGATAAAGCTAAGGTATTTTACTTATTTTACGTAAAACTCGCACTTCTTTAGGTCTAGGTATAACCTTATATCGCTAAGCGTCTTAAGCATAAGGCGGACCTTTTGCTAATAGTCCTTTTTCGACCTAAAGGAGTAAACGAGGATATTATCTATAAACGCTATAATAAAGTCGTTAAGGAACTACTAAAGCATAGAATTAAAATACTATTAGAAGGTTGCTAGGGTCTTAGTAAGCCCGAACGGGTATACCTTCTACTCGAAAAGACCTAGCCGTATACGAAAGGCGGTCTTATACTTATAGCCTTAGGCGATATAGATTTTATAAAACGCCGCGATAACGTTAAGCTTAGTAAACTACTTTACTTTTGCTAAGTTATTAAGCGTCTCGGCGATTAATAGCGGCGTATATTAATCCCGTTTTATAATCTTATTAAAGGCCTAATAATCGTAGTAGAACTAAATGCCTTTATTAAGCTTCTTTATAAATAATACTAGCGCTACTACCGCTAAGCTATTAGCTTAGATAAATCTATAGTTAAGGAGGTTTATTAACGTCTTCTTTAGGATTAGTAACTCTTTTTTCGATATATTATATAATAGGCCTTAAGGTAGACGTAGTTCGCCGCCCTTTAGGGTTAGCTTTAAATAGATCTTATAGTCTACCCCCGGCCGGAATAGCGGTAGTATTATAGACTTATCTAGCGTAAAGAGGTTAAGGAAGTCTTAAAGTAAGTCCGCTAGGATATAGTCCGCTGGGTTAACTAGCTTCTTCGGCTCTAACGCTTATTTAATCTCCTTTAACGAGATCGCCTTTACTACGCCTATATCTCCTTATCGCCGCTTAAGCTATCTTATCTCGGCGGCGAATACCGACGCTAAGACTAGCTTTACGTATTTTAAGCGCTAGATTTAGGCCGGCTTAGCCTAGCCTAATAATCGAACTTAAATATCGGTCTTCTTATACTAGATCGTATTATTCTTTACGATATAGGTAACGTAGTTCTTTCTTATCTAAGGGCGGCTTAAGAATACGTCTTAGCTAAGGCCTTAAACGATATAAGCGAAGATACGCTTTTTAATACCGTTAATATTTATATCGAAGTAAACTATACCTTTAAAGCATATAGGCTTTATATTGTCTAAGAAGGGCAATAATACCCTCTCCTTCTTCTTTATATACTTTAACCTAAGCCGTCTTACGACGTTAAGGTCGACTATAGCGTAGCAATTATAGCTTAAATCGACGAAGGCGCGAAAGTCGTTTACCTTATCTATTTTAATAAGTATCGATATAGGCTTTATCGTTATATAGCCCTTCGCCTTCTACTACTCCCGCTAGACCGCTTCGTTTACCCTCTTAGCTTAACTTCGCTAAAGGGTTACTTATTTCCTAAGTCGTTATTATTATCTACCTCCTTAATAACTTCGCCTTACGGCTATATGCCTTAGACCCTTAGAGGCGTTTATTAAAGGCCTCTACCTTTCTTATTTAAATACTTAAACGCCCGGTAGCTAGTCTTAGCGTATACCTAGTAGGCTCCTAACCTTAACGAGGACTTTCCCTTACTTTAGCCTCTACCGCCTTAGATAGCACCGCTACTATAAAGGGTACTAACCCCTCTAACTCTTATTATTATAGTATTGCCTTTAGTATCTCGGCTATTTCCTTCTATAACTAAATAACTATAGCCGCGGCCGCCCCTTTAGGTAAAGGCGCTATATAAGTGCTCGATTTTAGCCGCGATTTAAGCTACCTTTATATAGAACTTATAGAAGCTATCCTTTAGTAGCTCTACGGTTACTAAGGCTATACGAAGGCGTAAGTTTAAAGTGCCCTTAAGGAAGATAATCTTTACCTTAGGCTTTTATAAGCTACCGCCGGCTTCTACTAGCTTTTATTTAAACTTAAGTATAAAGGTAGTAAAGGTCTAATAGTCGCCTTACTTTATAGTGCGTAAGGCCGTTATAGCTTATAGCTAAAGGTCTACGTTAAGGTATATACTATTAAGGTATTTTAGGAATTTTACTAGGTCGTATTAGTATACGTCGCTTTAGCTATAAAAGGTCGCTATAGTCTACTAAGGCGATATATCTAGGCATACGTAGATTAAATAAAAGATCTCCCGGTTAGTTAAGAAGAAGCCTTAGTCTAACTCGTATTTCTCCTTTATCTAATATAACTACGTAGCGTAATAGCGCCGCTAGCCGTTAAACTTACTTAGCGACGGGAGTAGTTTCCGGTTTAGCGGGGTCTTCGGTAAGAGCTAGGCATTCTCTATCCTTACGTTATATAGTATTATCGACGGATTTAAGGTTATATTAAAGGTAGAGGCGGTCGGCGGTATTTAATTTAGCCGTTTTATAAAAGACGAGATAACGTCTATTAACCTTATAATTGCTTCTTACTATATCGCGTCTACTACTTAGACGCGCTTTATAGTAGCTGCTTATACCTCTTAAATTCGATCTAACTTAGCCTTAAGCGTAATCTTATCTAAGGCCTACGCTATATTAGTATCGGCGCGGTTATCTACTATTGCAGCGTCTATTATAAAAGCTTTAGATATATAAGGGGCCGGTATAGGGTTTAACTTAATACTATGTAGCTAGATAATTAACTATCTAAAGCTAAAGAGGAGAGGAAGAAGAGCCTACCGTAGCTCGCCCTTCCCGTAGGTTTTATATATACGCCTTGCCCTTATATAGGCCTTATATCGGCCGGACCGTGCCCTCGTCTAAGGCATTGCTAGGCTATACGTGCTAATAGCCGGCTCGATACCGGGCTTACGCAGCGGCTAACCTAAGCGCTTACTACGGTATAGCCGTAGTACGTACTATAGCGTAGCCTATAATAGATACTAAAGTATTATAAGCTAATTAAGCTATTAGTAGCTTAACTAGCTAGTCGTCTTACTAGTAGTTAATATAGCTTCGAAGGTATTGCTTTAAGGTCTAGTTTAGCCGTTTTATAATTCCGTCGGTAATAGAGTAATAAGCAGTAGATAATTTATGCTTAGTTCCTAAAGCTTATATAAGGCTCTACTAAAAGTGTAATATAAACTTTCGGTCCTTATCCGTAATTAGGGTTTTTAGTAGACCTCTATCGGCTAGAATATATCTTATAAAGACGTAAGATAATTCCTTAGCTAATATAGCTTCTTTAATCGGAATAAAATAACCGTATTTCGTAAGGCGGTCTACTATAACTAATATAGAGTCGTATTCTATATTCGTTATAGGTTCGATAGATTTCGGTAACTTTATAATAAAGTCTATAGCAATAGATTCCTAAGGTAATTTAAGGGTCTCTATAGGCTGTAGATTTCCGTAGGGCTTATGCCGTATAGCCTTAGCTTTATTATAAGTATCGTATGCCTTAATAATCTTCTGAATTTTGCGGCGAAGATTATACGTATTGTAATAATTCCGAATTCGATTATAAGTCCGGGATATCCCTTAGTAGCCGTGTATTAGGCTTTCGTAAAAATCCTTTATAATCGTTGCCTCGCTACTAAGCGTAAGGAATAACTTTCCCTTATAGTAAGCGAGGTCGTTTTCCTAGGTTATATGCTTCTTAAACCTGCTAAAATCGGTATCCTTATAAGTGCTTTTAAGTAATTCTAAAACAGAATTATCTCCTTCGATCTTAAATACGGCATTAAGTAATTACTGCTCGTAGTTGCCTTCCGTATTAAGATATAAAAGCCGTTCGTTATAAGGTTCGATCTTCGTATTATAGTCGGGACGTCGACTAATAGCGTCGGCACGGGAATTTTCGGTTCCCTTCTTATATAGAATTTCGTAGTTAAAATCTACTAAGAACTCTGCCTAACGGATTTGCCGTGCGTTAAGCTGCTGCGTACTAGCGAAATAGGTAATATTCCTATAGTCTATATAGACCTTCGTCTTATAGGAATTCCTTAGAATGTAATGCCGAAATTCTTTAAAGGCGTTTATAATCGCTAAAAATTCTTTATCGTAGATCGGATAATATATCTCTGCCCTACTTAGCTTTTTAGAGTAAAAAGCTATAGGATGCAATATATTATCGTCGTCCCTTTAGCTTAACTACGCACCTAATGCGAAATTAAAAGCGTCGGTTTCTAATTCGCACGGCTTTTCCGCATCGTAGCTATATAGTACCGGGGCGGAAGTTAATAGGTTCTTAAGCTTAATAAAAGCGTTATTAGCTTCGTCCGTCTAGGTATAGGGTTTCGTCCTAGCTAGCTTTATTACTGCTAGTATAGGGATTAACTCTTTAGAGAAATCTACTATAAAGCGTCGGTAGTAATTCGCGTAGCCTATAAAGCTCTATATTTCCTTAATCGTAAAAGGAATAGGCCAACCGCTAATTGCCTCTAACTTATACGGGTCTATCCGTATAGTGTTTAGGGTAATTATATAGCCTAAGAATTCGACTTCCTACGTGTAAAATATGTATTTTTCTAGCTTAATATTAAGGCTAGCTGCTTTAAGAGCCTTAAGCACCTTTATAACGTTGAGTTTATGCGTTTCTAAATCGTTTAAATAGACGATTATATCGTCTAAATACGCTAAGACGAATATATCGAGGTATTCGTGCAGGGCGTTATTAATACGCTTTTAAAAAGTTGCTAAGGCATTCGTAAGCCCTAGAGGGAGGATTAAAAATTCGTATAAGCCGTATTAAGTTCTAAAAGCGGTCTTATGTTTATCTCCTTCCCTAATTCATATCTAGCTATAAGCTACTTTAAGGTCGATTTTCGTATAATATCTTTTCTTAGATAATCGATCCCTTAATTCGACGATAAGGGGTAAAAGGGTCCGGTCTTTAATAGTATCGTTATTAAGCTAGCGGTAGTTAATGCATAGCCTAGTCTTAACCTTATCTTTGCTGTTTTTCGGAGCAAATAGTACCGGGGCCCGATATTCTAATTTCGACTCCCTTCTATAACCTTTTCGAAGGTTTTCGTCGATATAATCTTAAAGCAATTTTAAATGCAATTTATCGAGGTTATATATCTTACGGAAGCGAGGCTTCGCTCCGTCTTTAAGGTTAATTTCGTAATCCTTTTACGTTTAAGGCGGTAGTTTATCCTCTAGTAGGTCGTTAAATATCATACCGAATTTAACGAGGATATCGTGCGGTATAGTCTTAAATCTATCCGCTTTAAGGTCCGTCTCTGTTTCTTTAATAGAGGCGCTATTCGAAGCGTCTTCTAATAATAGGTTTAGCGGTTCTAGGACCGTATTAAATCGGTCCGGAAGTTCCTCTTCGAATAAGGTAGCAACTTCCTTAATTCCCGGGCTACGCCTTTCTAAGCTAGTATTAAGTTCCGAGGTTTTTAGTCTAGTTAAGTCCTTTAATTCGTTATAGAGTAGAATATATAAGGTATCGTCTTTAAACCTTAAAAGGCCTTTATTCTAGTCGATAGAAGGGTTATATTATTGTAAGAAGGGTAGTCCTAGTATAATATCGTATCGTATAGATAGGATATCGAAAGGGTCTTTAAACGATAAGTTTCCGATAGAATATTCGAAAGGATTAGTTTCGTAGATAATATTCCCGTTGTTATACGTAAAGGGTTTCCCTTCGGCTATAAATAGCGTATAAGGCGTGGTTTTCTACCGGTAACGAAGGCGTAGACGATTTATCGTTTCTAAGGCAATATAATTGCTTATAGATCCGCTATCTACTAAAGCGGAAAGTCTATGCCCTTAGTAGTTAATTATAAGGGTTATATTCTTACTAATAGTTTTATTAGTAATAAGAAGATCTTAATTACTAGTAAGTAGCCCTTTTACTTCTAGTAATAGAGGTTTTTTAAATCCTCGGTAGTAAGGGTGCTATTACCTTATATCCCCTCCCTTAAAACAGTCTTAAGGGGATTAGGTTCTCTCTTAAACCTAGTAGACTCTCTTTTAAGTCTATTAAACTATCTTTTAAGTCTATATAGATTAAGCTCTCTTTTAAGCTCCGGGGGTTGTCTTTTAAACCCTAGGGGTTCTCTTTTAAACCTAGTAGAACCCGGCTCTTCTCTAATAGACTTACTGCTAGGTCTATTAGTAGTTCCCCGGGGTATAGGTTATATTATAACCCTATAATTCGTAGTCTCGAAAGGGAGACCTTATAGTTGCCGGACCCGTTCGAGTAGGTCTCGGTTAACTTAAGAAGCGAGTCCGAGGGTCCGGGAGGCGAGGCAGTAGACGCCTTCTAGCCTCCGGAGGGCCTCCTAGAGAGTCCGGACCTTAAAAGAGGGTTCTAGGTGTAGCTCCGGCATATAACCTCCTAGACGGTCTAGTCTAGTAAGGAGGTTAAGCTTCTCGCGTTCTTTCTCTTCTACGAGGTCTATTAGGGATGTAATTTCCCTGCCGAATTCCTTATAGGTTTCGTGCTCGTTATCTAAAAGCAGGGCCTCTAGCCGATTTGCTTTGCGCTTATAGCTTCGAAGTAAAGCTAAAGTCTCTTCGGCTATATCGGTAAGGCACTCCGGGGGCCTATCTTTAGCGCTAGGGTATCCCTAGGCTTCTCGTTCGATAACTCCTTCCAAATAGTTCGTAATAGCTAGGTATTCCCTATAGCTGCTATATTCCGGTTTAAGGCTATCGAGAAGGTCCTTAACGTCTTTAAGTTCGCGGTAGGCCGGAGGGGACTCCGAGCCGTCGTATAGGGCAGCTATAGCTACGCTGCCCTCTAAGAATTCTTCGGTATTAGCGGGGCTATAAGCATTAGGTATATAGCCTCCGGTAAGATCTTCTAACTCCGGGGCCTAGCTATAGTTATACTAGTACTAGGTTTCTTAAGGGAATTCCTCGGAGTCGTATTAGGTTGTTAGGGGTATGTCGTCGTCGTCGTCCGGCTCCGGCCCGGGCTCCGGCCCGGGCCCCGGACCCTCTAAGTCCGGAGCGGAATCTATAGAGGAATCCGGGGAGTCCGGGGAGTCCGGGGGTGCTAGTCCGACCCCCGCGTTATCTATAAAGTTATCCGTAATCTCTCCGTCCTCTAAGTCGATTACTAGATCCTCTATCACGTTGTCTAGAGCGTCCGGACTGTCCGGGCCGGCCGGGTCCTCCGGTCCGGCCGGATCCTCGTCCGGGTCCGACTATCTAAATAGGTCCTCCTCTTCTTCGATAGAGGGCCTAACTAGGCTATCTAGAATAGGTGCTATATTGCCCTTAGAATCCCTAATAGTCGTAAAACGTTTTTCGTAGTAGGGATAGGCAGAGAAGCCTATAGGATCGCTGTTAAAAAGCGTAGGATCGAGAGCTATTCTTAAAGGCGGTAGAGAGAGCCTAAGAGGTCCTTGCTCTAAGGTATTAAGGCTTTTAGAAGCCGCCGGCTTTCCTTTAGCTAGATTTTTCTTCCGGTAGCAATCTTTAGCAATATGCCCTGCCTTCTTACAAAAGAAGTAGGTAAGGCTCTTGTAAATGCTATTGTTTTTCGAGCTTCCGGCTGCTGCCGAATAGCTAGTTATTCCCGGGTTTAAAATAGCATCTAGGTCTATATAATCGCCGTAATTCGTCTATTTCCCCTTTTTCTTTAAAAAAACCTTATACCCTAAGCGGGGGTCCTTCTTCTATTGCCGGCGTTTAAACAGCCGGTCGTCGATTCTAACTGCTTAGGCTATAAACTCGACGAGGGTGTCGGGACGGTCTTATTTAGAGATCTCGTCCTTTATATCGTCCTTTAGCCCCTTATAGAAAACCGCTATTATAGCGTTATTGTCTTATTCTAATTTCGATATTATCTGCCTAAATAAGGCAGTATAATTAGAAATAGAGGTTTTTTATTGTAAATACCGTAGCTTATGCTCTACGGCTCTCTTCTCGTTACCTACGCCGAAGGTCTACTAGAGGTTGGTTTTAAAAGCTTAATAACTATTAAAGATATCGTCCGTGAGTTTATCCCGGTCCCCCTCTGCCTCGGTCACCCTATCCCTAAGAATAGGTTTAAACTAGGTTAAAGCTAATCCCCTTAAGCAGCTAGCTGTAAAGAAGACCTTCGCTTTATTAATAGAGAAGGAATCCGGAAAGGAAAGAAAGAAGGCCTTTAGCTAGGTAAGAAATTCCTATAGCTTGCCGGCTTCTCCGGTGTAAACAGCCGGCTTCGGGGTTTTAACAATTTCCCCGAACTGCCGGGGGTAGCGGAAGTCCGGAACCGGGGCCGGGACCGGGGCGTACCCGGTCGGGCCCGGAGGCGGCGGCGGTCCCGGAGCGGCGGCGGTATAAGCCGGAGCCGGGCCCGTAGGCGTAGTAGTAGAAGCAGCAGCCGTAGCTACAGCCGGACGAGCTGCCGGGCGAGCTGCCGGGCGAGAGGTTAAAGAAGTAGAAGAAGACATTCTTAAAGAAGTAGTTGTTTTTATTGTTTTTTCTAAAAAGGGTTCTTCGAATCTATAAAAATTAAAATAAGATCTAAGATCTAATAGATTAGAAAGATTAGGAAAAGATTAAGGGGTAAAACAAAGACTAAGCAAAGATTAAACAAAGATTAAGCAACGGTCTTAAAAAACACACTCCGCGGCTAAGCAAAAGGTAAGAGCTTTTATCGTATAATAGAACGGTTAGAAGATAGAAGACAGTCTAACCGGACTAAGTCTCTAATAGTTAAAGACTAATAGAGGGCGTTATTTATCCTTAAAAGCTATAAGGGCGGAATAGTAAGTAGAGGAGCACTCGGGGTTACTTATACTAGACCGGCTAGCTAAGTCTAAGCAAGTAGGGGTAGTCGAGGCTAGAGTACTAAGGGCACTACTAGAAGAGGTATAGGTTTCTTAGTAGGCAGTTAAACTAAAACTATGATAAAAGCTAAAGAAGAAAGGAAGGAAGGAGAGCCCGAGGAAGGGCGGACTAAAGTTCCTTTATATAGCTCTTCCCGTCCGTCTAGACGGTCCCGGTACGTCCCTTTCCTTCTAGCACCTTCTGCCACGTATCTCTTGCACTGCCCTAAGCTAATGCGGGTCCCCGGGGCTGCGTAAGGGCTATATAGGTCGGCTGACCTCGAAAAGGCTGCCTCCTGCGTCGTTCTAAAGCCCTTATAGACTAATCTAGGTTATATAGGTCCATTTATGCACTACGTGCATAATGTTATATAGGTGGGTCATACGACATAAGTCGTGTGACCTCCTTATGCGGAGGATCGGACGAATAATCGGTCCTAAAAGCCGGGAGGGCTATATTAGGCCTATAGCTCCCGGTAGTCTAGGTGTCGGTCTATTATACAAGGCATCGAGCCAATCATCGGGTCTTATTAGGCAGGGGTGCTTAATAAGATCGTCGGCGTGACCGTAGCTGCGTGGTACGTCCCGTACCTAAGGAAGCTAAGTCCTAAGGGACTTAGGTTAGAAAAAGGGGTATGTCTTAGGCCGAAAAGGGGTGTAACCGGATAATAGGTAAGTCCGGGCGAACATCTTTATGCTAAGTCATAAAGTACTAAGTACCGAAGTACTAAGTACCCCGGTACCCTCGTACTAAGTATTTCCGTACTTAAGTCCCTTAGTACTTAAGTCGTCCCGTACTTTAGAAAAAAGAAAGTAAACTAGGAACCTAAATTAGTAGTTCTATAATAGGGACTAAGTACGCTAACGAATTAGCCGCCTTAGTCCTTAGCCTCTTTAAAGGAACCGCGATCGAATAGTACTCTAGAGACCTCTCGGAGTTAGACCGGTTATTGCTTTATACCCCGGGCTTAAGCTATAGGGCATAGTGCTAGAAGCTTAGGACTCGCTTCGCTACCCGGCCTAAAGTCGTAGTATAAGCGCTTTAGAAGGAATACTTTTCTATTAAGGATATTATTAGCGGTGCTAACTTTCGCGAATAGATATCGCGCTTAAAGCGGAAGGCTAAAGTAGCCTTATATACCGATTAGCACCTTACTATAATAGTCTATTAGCGGCTTAATACCTTACTTTAAAAATCCTTTAGACGGCCTATAAGAGCCGACGACCTCGATAGTTAGGTTATAAAATACAAACGGACGATTCCCTAGCTCTAGACTAAGCTTATAGCCGGATCTTAGGGCAGGCTAGCTAATAAGCTAGCTGCGAAACCCTAATAATCCGCCGGAGGTTAGCGGCCGAACTACGGCTAACGCAATACGTAAGGATCGCTATAATCTAATTCCGCGCCGCGATTTAAGTATAGCACTAGAGCAAGCGGTTAGCGTTTAAATAAGCCTAACGCTATTAACCTTAGGAAGACGCCGACACTAGCCGTATAAGTCCCTCCCGCTTTAGCAATAACACCCGCGCTTCGGCCTTAGTCTAAGCCTAAGGACCCGCCTACGACTAAACCTACAAACGGTTCTAGAGATAACCCTATCGTTATTAACCTCGCTTAGGAAATTAAAGCTAGAGCAACCGACGGCGGAAGAGCTTACCTACCCTAGCACGTTATTAACTAGATTCTTTATACCTATAAAGACGACCTAACGCTAAGCGGCGAGCTAGACCCTATAGACGTAGACGAAGAGGACGAGCCCGACTATATTAACTTTACTATAGACGATTCTTTGCCTATAAGGCCTTGCGTTATCCCTACCTTAATTAGCGACGTGCTAATTATATAAGCCACGCCGTTAGGGCCCGCCGACTCCCCGGATAGGCTATCCTACTTTACGCACGCCTATATTATAGCATATAGTAAAAATAGGCCTACCGATTAGCATAAAGTATACGTTAATACTAGCGCTAATCGTAGTTACGTTTATTTAGACTTCCTCGCTAACTTCGATAACGTCTTAGTCGACTTTACTAAAAAACGCCCTTTTACCGGAATCGGTAGCGCTACTATAGAGGGATAGGCCGACTTCGATATATATATCCTTAGTAAGATTAATAAAGACCTCGCAGTCGGCGCTATATAAGTTAGCGCTTAGATTAACCTTAAGCAGCCGACTAGGTTATTACTCGGCTAATCCTAAAGCATCCTATACTAGGTAGACGTTATAAACTTATCGAGCTACGTAATTATTAAAGCCTATAGTAATTTATCTATCGACGCTCGTTTAGAATAGGACGGACCTTAAGTCTATAGAACCGTCCGTAGTATAGCGGATATCTACGTTCCGCTTAGTATAACTATAAGTCTTCCGGTTAATATTAAAGACCTTCCCGCTAATAAGTACTTAATGTTTTTCCCGATAAAGATAAAGCTCGCCTATAGCCTATTTTCTAGAGGCTAATCCCTCGTTACGGTAAATACCGGCAGTCGTACGATAAGGATTCGTAAAAGGCAATAAATTAAAACTATCGTTAACCTTTACGACTAAATCTAATTTATAAATATCGGCACGTATACTACGATCCCCGATTCGTCCTTAGACGGCTAGTCCGCTTTAGAATCCTCCGAAGACTAAGACGACTTAGAGTTAGCCGAAGCGCTAGATATCCCCGACGGGAAACTACCCCTATAGGATAGCGGCTTTAACTAGCATTTTAAGCTCGGCATTAAGCGCGAGACCTTATTTCTAAAGATCGAGTCGAAGGACGGAGTAAAAATCTACGCTACCGACCTTAAGTTTACTAAGAAAATCAAGCAGTTAGCCGATAAATTCCCCCTACTTTAGACCGACTAAGGCATTATTAAGATCTACCCGGATTACTATATAAAGATCCCGCTCGCCGATAATTAGCACTAGAAAAAGATCGCGTCTTATATATACCCCTTAAACTAACGGGATAAGGAATATATCGACGAGATATACGATAAGCTATACCGAAAAGGCCGAATAGAATAGGCTATAGAAGCGACCCCCTTCGCCTCCTTAGTCTTTATCGTATAGCGGACTATTAACGGTAAGGAAAAACCCCGAATAGTCGTCGACCTACGTATGTTTAATAACGTCGCTATACCCGATAGTTACCTTATGCCGCTTTAGGCCGATATAATCTAAAAGCTTTAGGGAAAACGATTTATCTCCGCCGTTAACGCCTAATCCTTCTTCTATTAGTTCTTCGTCTATCTCTACTATCGCAAACGCTTTACGATAGTTTCCTACCGAAGGCTAGAACGCCTTACGGTAGTACTAATAGGATATAAAAACTCCCTTATATACGTCTAGCGATTTATAGACTAGATCCTCCGGGACTATATAGATTACGCGGCCGCGTATATTAACGATATTATTATCTTTTCTAATTCCGCCGAAGAGCACCTCGCCTACCTTACGGCAATTTTCTAGCTATTCGCCGACTATAACCTCGCCCTATCCGTGCTAAAGTCTTTCCTTAAGTACCCTTTCGTATAGCTGCTTAGCTTTTAAGTCGACGGCATCGGCCTTATAAATACGGACGAAAGGGTCCGCGTATTACGCTCTATCGCGTTCTCTAACACCCTATAAGCCCTCGAGAAATAGATCGGCCTAGTTAATTAGTTGCGATACTTAGTCGCTTACTTTTTATAGTATATCGAACCGCTATAGCGACGTAAGATAGACGAGCTTAAGTCCGCTTAAGACGAAGGGAAGCTGCCTTTTAGGCAAGCCTAAGTCTATTTTACCGTAAATGCTAAGTTTAATCTAACGCCGGAGGAGCTTTAGGTATTTTACGATATTACCGACGCTTTTACCGCCGACGCTAAGCTCTATTACTTTAACCTAAAGAGCTAGCTATTTATCTAGCTTAACGCTAGTTACGATAGTTTTAGAATCGTGCTTTTTTATATCACTCTTAGTATAACGTAAAACCTAGCGTAAGGCCCCCTTTATATAAGCATTTAGCCTATTCTTTACCTTAGCCGCTAGCTTTAGGGAGGCGAGCCTTAATACTAGCCTATAGAGCTTAAAGTAAGATGCCTCGTTTAGGCCTATCGCAAGCTTTAGTCTTACCTTATATCTACGATAGAGCCGAAAATTATAGTGCTTACCGATTACGCCGCTATATATACGATCGTTAAATAGCAATTACTATTTACGATTAGCATAAAGAGCAATAACCGCCTCGTCTTTATATCCTAATACCTTAGCTAGTTCCTGCTTAAGGTTTATTATATTCCTAGCGCTAAGAACGTCTTAGCCGACTCGCTTTCTTAGCTACTAACGACGGAGACCCCTCCCGTTAGGCTTAGCGAGCTTAATCGGATATAGGAAGACGAGGCCCTTATTAATAGGGTTTACCTAATTACCGAGGCCGTTATAACTCTAGCGCTCCGCTAGGAAATTAAGGCGGGATACGCAGACGATCCCTAATAGTCTTAGATTATCGATTAGCTTAGCCCCGACGGCTTTAAGGAGGGACTCGCGTTTTTTATCCTCGACGGCCTCCTTTACCTTAAAGAGACTAATAGACGGCGACGCCTCTATATCCCTAAGGCGTGCGTTAAGCCGATAATCGAAGACGAATACTAGCGGAAGTTTTACGCTAGCAGGCGCTATATATAAGAGGAGCTCTCCTTTAGCTTTATAATTAGTCGGCTTTTTCGTCGAATCGACGATTTCGTCGCGAAATATAATACTTATAAAAGGAATTAGTCGAACCGGCTTAAGCCCGCCGGCGAGCTAGTCCTTATCCGTACGCTAAGCGTCTTTTTCTATACGGTCGCTATAGATTTCGTTACGGGTTTGCCTAACGTCCCTTCTAAAGGTCTTTTATAGAAGACGCTTATAGGCGAATACTTTAATACTCTACTTATAGTTACCGATAAATTCTCTAAGATATGCCTTTTGCTTTTAAGCTACGACTAATTTACTATAGACGATTAGGTATAAACCTTATACTATAAGCTTATTCGCTATAATTAGGGGATTCTTAAGTAGATTATCTTAGACCGCGACCTTAAGTTTATATCCGACTTCTAGCGTATATTATAAAAAGTATTTAAATCTAAGCTTTTAGTCTCTACTATATAGCACCTTTAGACCGACGGCCTCTTTAAGCGCCGGAATTAGACGGTCGAAATCGCCTTATAATTCTTTACCGCTAACTTCCCTAATAAGCGCTAGGTCGAGGCCCTCCTACCTCTATAGTTCTCGCTTAATAACTCCTTCTCCGCTATTATCTAGACTTCCTTAAGCGAGCTTATTACTAGCTAACGTATAGACGATAGCTTACGTTTCTTCGGCGAATAAGCCGGCGCTAGCGACCGATAGGTTCTTTAAAAGTAGGCCTGCGTATCTCTCGCCTACGCTTAGGCCGCTATAAAGCGGCGATATAACGTAAAGCACTGTAAGCTTAAGTTTAAACCCGGCGACTAAGCCTAGCTTTAGCTTAGTAAAGGCTACTCTATCGCCGACGGGCGTATTACTAAGCTTAAGGAGCGGCGTATAGGCCTTTTCCTAGTTATAGAGCGGATCGGCTACCTAGCGTACCGCTTCGATATAGATAACTCTATAAATATTCACCCCGTAGTATCTATAGCTTAGCTTAAGCTAGCGGATGCACTTAACTCCCGCCTTAGCCTTAAACTAGACACCGATTACTAAGAAGTCGACTATATCCTTAATACGCATAAGCGTAAATACGGTCGTAGCGCGGCATGCGAAGAGTTCTTCGTTACTTAGAAGGGATAGCCTAGTAGTTATAATTCCTAGGTTCCCACCCGGGACTTCGCTTAGTAGGATATTATCGACGAGTTCTATACGTAATAAGAGTTACTCGCTATAAAGATTACTTAGACTAAGAAGTAGCGCGCGCTAGCCTTTGCTATATATAAGCCCTTTTAGCCTAAGGAGAAATCCTTGTAACTTATAGGGCGTCGCTTACGGACATTTTTACCGGCTCGCCGCGAGTGTTACCGCGTTAACTACCGATCTTCGGCGGTTAACCGTTAGCTATTTTACTTATTCCGCGCTTTTATTTTAATTTTCTTTTTGTTTTCCCTTACCGCCGCGCCTTATTAAGCTTCTTTCTCTTCGCTCGTCGTTAGATACTCTTAGCTCGCTACTTCTCCCCGCGGCCTTATATAGTCCTTCGCGGTTCCTCCTATCCCTAGTAGTTGCGTTTTATCCCGCGACCCGGTATTTTATACCCTCTTTAGCGGCTAGGTCGCCCGCTAACCTCCCCGCCTTACTTTACCTAGATTTAAGCGCGCTATATAAATCTACGGCAGCGAGCTTTATCTTCTCCGATTGCTTAAGAGTACCGCCGCGTCTTTTACGGCGTAGAAAAACGTAAACCTTACTCTTTACTAGGATTTTATTAACGCTATTACGAAGGAAGGATATAATTGCCTATCCGGCGAGGCAGTCGACGGGTAATACTTCCCTAACCTTAACCTTCCTAAGGCCTTTACCTTTACCTTAAAGCGTCCCTATCGCTTAGCTATCTTTCTCGTATCTTCTTTAGACGACCGCTAGTCTACGCTAATAACGCGCCTTACGCTTACTTGCCCTTATCGCGACCTAGCGGGGCGCTTTCTTCCTAACGCGGCCTAGCCCCCTTTGCCTATAACGCTCGAAGGATTTATAAGGAATATCTTTTATATAACGGACGACCCTACCGGAAACGCCCTTAGTATAGCTTAGCTTACCTTAACGCTAGTAGATGCCCTTACTACGGCTATATCTAAAGCCCTCTCCCTAGCTAAAGCTATAGAAATCTAAGCTATCCTCCGCATCGTTTAGCACGCTAGGGCTATTACCGCGTATATAACCGCGGCTAAGGCGGCTTTCGCCGCTTTTAGGACTCCGGCGACGCCCGCGGCCCCGCTTTTTAGAAAGTACGTCTAGCGTACGCTTAGTATATTAGCCGGCGCCCCTCGTTCTTCCCCGGCCGACGCCGACGACTCGCCGCTCGAACGATAGGATATATTACCCGATAATATCTTCGCGGTTTCCTATAGTACGCTCTATCGTCGTCGCTACGATAATACGGCCCGCTTTACTTTTATCGCTATATCCGCCCTACTAATGCCTCTACGCTTATAGATCGTCGAGTATAAGATCCTAATATATAACGCCGTTATATCTACCGCCGTTATCTACTTAAGTACCTTTATACTACTTTACGGGAATACCGCTATTGCTATTACTTTAGCGAGCCTTTTTACCTATACTTAGTGCTAAATCGGCGATAACCTTACCTTACCGGCATTCGCCGCTATAGCCGGGCTACTAAGCTCTTTACTCGTTTACTTTAATATACCGACTATACTAATCGACGATAGCGCCCTTACCGCCTACGTCTTAGCGTCCGCCGCCTTAGTAATCCTAGCTAGTAGGATAGCAGCGGTAGAATTCGCTACCGCGTACTAAATACGGCTAATCGGCAACGGATTCGCCTTAGACCTATCGGTCTTAGCAAGCTCCCCGCTTATAAGCGATACGCGCGTTACTATTCGCGTAACGCCGGTCCTATTCCCCGTTAGCCGCTATAGCAACTTATAGATCGCGTGTATTAGCGAGCTATCCGCCGCTAACCCGCGCGGCGTCTTTATCTACGACGCAGTAGTGCTTACCGCCCGTTTTTAAGAAGATTAAGCAATATATTGCTCGTCGGATAATCCGCGCCCTCGCGCGCGTCTATTTACTACCGGGATATAATATATAGTATCCCCGGGAGCATTCGCCGTAGCCCCCGTCGTTATTACCGGCGATAAGGTCCCTCGCGACGTAGCCCCTAGCGCCGCCGGCCCCGCCCCCGCCTAGCCGGGCTTATCCTTTATTCGCTTAGTCTCGCCCTTTCGGTGTTTTTCCTTTCTCTTCTAGCCGTTTAATACGGCTCTTCTATCTTAGCGTTTGCCTTATTATTTTAGCTATATAATACGGCTTTACGCTCGTCTTTCTACGTCTCGCCTCGTCTATTACCGCGTCTCGCTTTATCTATTTAATCCCTTTAAGCTTTATATTCGTTCGGCGGTCGCCGCCCGATACTTGCCTTCCGCTATAGCACCCCGCTTACTTCGCATTAGCCGTCTAATACGGCCTTCGCCCTTTCCTTACGCGCCTTATCTTTACTCGACCGTTCCTACGTCCCTCGTTCTTATATCTATACTTTACGCCTTATCTCCTATCGCCCGGATCGCTTCCTATCGATCCGCGAGCACTATAAGGGCGTAGTATATCTCTTTAAGGTAGGCATTTATTATAGTATAGGACCTTAATAGGTATATACCTATATAGATGCGGGTTAACCCCGGACTACGCTAATATTGCCCTACTATATTTTATAGGTATTTTACGGGTATTTTACGGTTATAGTATAGTAATATTATAGTAAAATCTAGTATAAGTAAACCCCGGCATTACGCTACGACTCTACGGCTATTTCACGACGCGTATTATAAGGATTTTACTATAATACATAAAGCGTATAATAGGGGGAAATCACCGCGTTAAAGCATATATAGGGAGAGGATTACGTATATATAGTAATACGCGATTAGGCATTATTAGGGAGATTCCCTAGGGAAGCTACGGTAATGCATTAGGATTTTACGGTAAAAACCCGGATAGCAATATAGGTATATAACGGGAATCTTCCCCGGCCTAAGAATAGAAGGGAGAAGTAATTATTTTCTATATTATTTAATAGTTAAAAACCTACTTTACCTTATACTTGCCTTTACAACCGGTAGATAGTCCGTTACTAATAGAACTATTAGCCGGCCTAACTCCCTTCCTAAGCCTTATTGCGGCTAGCAGCATCCTATCCTTTCGACAACCCCGTAGTATACTAATTATATTAGTCTATTGCATAACATTTAACTTCTAATTCCTCTCTAAGGTTATTAACCGAGTATAACGTTACCGCTATAATAAGGCGTATTGCCTACGCTTTCGCCGTCTCTTAGATAAATCTCGATCTAATTTAAAGAGCTACCGTTTCTATTTCCTACGTACGTACTACGTAAACGCCTACGTTACTAAAGATCTTAATCTATAATACTTTATATTCGATAGCGTCCGGAATAATCCTCTTCTTAATAACTATAATCCTACCTTAGCTATTAGCTAGCTAGCGAATTACGATATATCCCTTTATACCTCTATATATACCGTTATTAACTATATTAGGAAGTACTACTCGAAGGGAGAGACTTAGTTAGAAAGCTACCGTAATATTGCCTAAGCTATCTTGCCTAAGACTAATATATAATAGGGCCTTATAAGCTTTATTACTAAGTTTATAAATAAGCTTACTATAGAGCGTAACTAGTCTATAATAGAAGTTAGTTACCTATTGCTAAACTTACCGCTTTAAAAAGGCATAAGGGCTTTTTAGTCTATTAATTACCGCCCCCTTAAGCTTTAGTAGTAGGCGGATATTATTAATGCGATAGAGGGTATAGATAGGGTTTATATATCTCGTAACGTCTATTAGAAATACCTTACCTAAGACGACGAATAGGCTAATTTAACCTTCTTTAAACTATTAGCTAAGTTCGACTTTACGCGTACTCCTTAGCGACCCTTTCCTTAGGCGGCCGATCGTATCTTAAACTACTTTCCTCGCTATAAGCCTTAATAAAGGCACGACTAATACTAAGACTTTTGCCGGGTTAAGTTAACTCTTTACTATCCTTATCGATATACCTAAGAGGTTAAGGAGGTTAAAGGCATTACGTTTAAGATATTCTCTAAGGCATATAACTATTGCCTCTCTATCTATAGTAACGCTTATCCCGACGATTACTACGGTAACCTTCCCTCCTTTATTTAAGACGAATTTAAGGATAACCTTTAGAACGATAAAGATATTACGGCCGGGGAGTAGGAGGAACTTACTGCTCTACTGCTATATCGTGGCCTTAATACGGAAGACATTAAGTTGCTTAGAAATCGCGACCTCGATCTTTAATACAATTAGCAGCCTTATATTAGCAAATATCCCGACTTAAAGGCATAAGGGAACGACTATTAAAAGCTAGTTAAGTTATAGTATGCCTTTACTAATAAGCAAGATAGTAATATATCTAATAATATCTTTACTCGTCTTAACGTAGAGTAACGTATAGTTTTCGACCTCTTTACTTAGCACTTAGAATAAGCCCTCGACTTTAATAAGTAAGACCCGGCGCTTCTTCTTATATAAGTAGATAGATAAGGCGGTATAGGCAAGTCTTTTATAATTTACGCCCTCTATGCTTAGTTAAAGTAGCTCTCCCCGGGCTATTTCGCATAAGCGGCGCTTACGGGTATTACTGCTAACGTAATTAACGGCGTGACTTTATACTCCCTACTATACCTACCTATCTCTAAGACTCTCGAAGAGGTGCCTTTATTACGTACTATAGAGCTTAGTAACCTTTAGTCTTAGCTACGCCTCCTACGTTACTTTATTATCGACGAGAAGTTAATAATTAGCCTATAAACCTTTTCTTATATTAATTCCCGCCTCCGATAAATCTTCCCGGAGCATTAAGACGAGTTCTTTAGTAGCTATAGCGTTCTTATACTTAGTGACTTCTATTAGCTCCCGCCTATAATAGAAAAGCCGCTCTTTACTATAGCGGCTCTTATAGCGCTACTTAAGATTCGTAGACGTAACGCTTACTACGTCTTTAATAAGACTATTATATTATAGTAGGTCTTACGGCAGTAAGGCGACGACTAAGCTCCTTTCCGGATAGCTCTTTAGGCCCTACGTGTTAATGCCCCTTTTATTAACGACTAAAAGCTGCTTTATACCCGCGTGTAGGTAAATCTACTACTTAGGGAGGTAGCTTGCTTTAATAGGGCGGTCTATATTTACTCTACTAATATATAGGTCCGCGACTTTAATATAGACTATATAGAACGCTTTAGCTTGCTATATATCTAGGTTTAAGCGACTAATATCAGACCTAACGCGTTATAAGCCGACTTAATTACTGCCGGCAACCTATACAACTATCTGCCTATCTATGTTAGTGCTAGGGTAATATTAATAGCGAATATCTAAACCCCTCCTAGCCTCGTTAATAGTGCCTTAAGGACTATCTACGACTTCGCCTAGAATGCTAATATAGACGACCCTTAAGCGCACCTACCCTTTATTATTTTAGTCCGCTTTAATCGCTATATAGGTCCGCCTTACTTTAACGACCTAAAGCTAGGGACTATTATACCTATCTTTTAGATAACGTAAGACTTCTTTAAGGGCGGCGCCTCTTACTATCGTACTTAGTTCCCCCTAACGATTGCGTATACTATTACTACTTATAAGGCATAAGGTGCTATGCTTAAGTAGGTTATAGCGGATATATCCTATCGCGATTTCTAGTCTAGCCTTACTTACGTAGCTATCTTACGGGCTAAGACGCTACGTAGCATTATGTTTAATGCCTGCTTTAATCTTAATAATATTATTTAAGGTAGTAACGTCTCTATACTAGCGCGGGAGGCTAACGCCGTTCGCTATACTAGCTAGGTTATTATTAGATCGTAGATCTACGGCTCGGACTAAATAGGCGTTATAATAGGTCTAGATAAGTTATATAGCAAAGAGGTTATATTAATATAATATATAATAATACGTGTTATACGTGCTTCCCCTCTTTTTATAAGGGGGCCGTATTTAAGGGATATTTCCCTTACGTTACGTAGCGGTTATACTAACCTAATTGTTGTGACCTCTATTATATAATCTAATACACCCCCCTAGCTTCGATCCCGAATTTAAAGGAGGGAAGCTAGTATTAAGAGGTCGCTAAATAGCTTAAATCCGATAAGTTTTTAATCCTCGTTCTATTGTTAAGTTATTAGGGCGGGATATCTTTAATCCCTGCCCTTTTAATCCTACGCTTAAGCGCTTTAATAAGTACGGCTTTATAAGCTCTTATACTTCCTTAATTCCTTCCCTAGCTATATATAGTAGATGCCCTTACTACGTGGAAGCATCGTTCCTCCTTAGTCTACCGTTGTTAAGGGTATTCGTAGTCGTTTGTAAGTCGTTTAGCATCTAATGCTCGATTCCTCTAGTATATTATGCCGAAATCGACGGTATAGTCGCTATTGCGAGATACGCTAATATGCCCTCGCTGCGGGAGAGCTTCTTTCTTATTTAATACTTAATCGAGTATTTAGACGCCTCTAGCCTAGTTAATGCTCGTAGATATTTAACGAGGCCCTTTATCTATCGTCTCCCTAACGTTTTTACGTAAGGCTACTACCGTAGTAATACGCAAGAGGAATTAGGTTCCCCTACGGTTATTTTTATCACTAACGCTTATACCTGTTATTCTCCTATTTTATATATATATCGTGCCTCTATATACGTATAGTGCCGACATCGAGACTATTACCCCTAAGGATGCGCCTTTATCGGCCTATTTATATTTTCTAACCTTCCTATACCTTATATATATCGGTTTATATTATTTCGTCGGTCGTTTTAGGGAGTTCTCAATCGGCGAGGCGTTAGGTAATATCGTAAAGGCCTATTTATTCGATAAAGGCCTTAAAGGAGGGCCCTTAAAGTGCCTTAGTAAGGCCGTCGGCTATTATCTTTACGGTAGGTGTATATTTAACATCGAGGGTCTTATTATAGACTTCTTAACGAAGCTAGTAGTTATAAATATCTATATAGCGAAGCTTCGTCTATAGAGTAGCGACTTCGGCAGTAACTAATCGGATAGTCTATGTGTTATTATATTAAATACAAATGCGGGAGTTATCGAGGGAGACGTCGAGCTCTTTAATAAGCCTGCTTACGTAGATTAACTCCTTTACTACCCGTAATAACGCTAGGAGCTTAGCCTCGGTTGTTAAGGTTATAACTATATCTTATTTATTAGCTCTTTAGCCGATTAAGCCTTTAAATAGCTTTATAGCAAATGCTTAAGAGCTTTTCCGATCGGTGTTATCGGCGAAAGAGGCGTTATTTACTACTTCGAAGTCGTCCTTACCCCTTAGACGAAGCGTAAGTCCCTAGGTGTAGTATAGATAATAGAGAACTCGATCGACGGCGTCTTTATAGTCCGGTCTAGGGTTAGCGTTAAATTTATATAGTCTTAACGTAGCAAACGCGATATCGGGGCGGGTAATAACCGCCGCGTATAGTACGGAACCTACGTTTACCTAGTAGGCTTATATCTTATAGTGTTTAGCGATCCCTTCGTAAGGGAGAAGCTCTTTTACCCCTATCGGTATATCGAAGGGGCGGCGTTTCTTTATAAGTCGGTAGATCTTATTAATATAGGCGGCTTATAATAGCTAAATATACCGTTAAATACGGTCTCGTAGAATCTTAATGCCGAAGAACTATTATAGGTTATCGCTACCTATAAGCTTATATTTTTCCTAAAGTTGTTTTTAAAGAGATTTAGCCCTATCTTAATCCTTCTTATAATATATAAAGACAATATTATCTATATAGAAGAAGACGATAATACCGTTAAACGTTAAGCAGTATAGTTCGTACGGCACTATCTAAAACCCTATCTCCCGAAGTATTAACGTAAGTTCGTAATGCTATAAAAGAGGGGATTTTCGTAGTCTATAGAAGGCTTTATTAAGTCGGAGGATAATAGAGTGTTTTTTATACCCTAGCGGCATCTTTATATATATAATCTCGTCGAGCCTTACGTTAACGAACGCGTTAACCGCATTATACTATATTAGTTTAAGGTCGAACTTTATAGCTATCGTTATAAGTGTTTAAAAGCTTCGTCCTACGAGGGTTACCGCGTAGGTCTTTTATCCGTTTCGAAGCTATTAATCCCCTCGGACTACTAGTCTTGCCTTATACTTCGAGAGCCTTCCGTGCTTATCTATTTTATATACGTATACCTATATATAGTCGAGGATTTAGCCTTTCTTCGTAAGTGTTTTAGAGTTAACCTCGGTCTAGGACTTTATTTCTTTATGACTCTAAAGATGCGTTCTCTCCGCCTTCTCGAATTAAGGACCGAGTAGGTATTATTTAAGCTATCCATAATGTGTTAGGATAGCTAGAAGGTCTCGTCGATATACCTGCCTTTTTAGGATTAAGCGGTCGAGGTAAGCCTTATCTTTAAACCGTAATATATTAGTGTCTTTCGAGATTAGTATGGCTTAAGTGCCTACTATAAATATAGAGTGCTAATAGGCGAGTTTTTCTTTCTACGGAGGGGTTAACTCCTTATTTATAGGCTATAGAGGGGTTAACTCTTAATTATATAGACTTTTTGCTACGGAGGGGTTTACTCTTTATTTAAGTAGACTTTTATTTACCTATAGAGGGGTTAACTCTTAATTATATAGACTTACCGTAGAGGGGTTTACTCCTTATTTATACGGACTTAATACTACGGAGGGGTTTACTCCTTATTTATATAGACTTAATGCCGCGGAGGGGTTTACTCCTTATTTATATAGACTTAGTGCTACGGAGGGGTTTACTCCTTATTTATGTAGACTTAGTGCTATAAAGGGGTTTACTCCTTATTTATATAGACTTATGTTTGCCTAGAAGGCTGCTCGAGAGGGATTAAGATGCTCGCTCTATAGCTTTATAGTCTAGTTAGCGAGATATAATTGTATTATAGCTATAAATAAGGCCGCTAGGGGAATGCTTAGAGGAGTAGGGAGAGGCTTAAATCGAGCTTTAGTATACTGCTTTATGTTTCCCCGGTCGTTTTTAGACGCTATTGCGTAGTCTATATCGTAGTTTACCTTAAGTTTAAGGTTTATATCTTAGTAAACGAGGATATCGTCGAATACTTAATTATTAAGAACTTATAGTGTGTTAATTTAATTATTATCGGGGAGAGTGATATTCCTTAGGGCTAGGGCTAGCTCCTTAAGGTCGTACTCTTTAACGCTCTCGGTAAGGTTCTCGAATATTCTATCGAAAATCTTTTGCTCGTCGAAAATAATATCTCGAGTAGTAATAACCTTCCTTTCTATAGGAACCTAGACTCGGTAGATATTAGAAGATATATATCCTATTAGGAAGCCTATCTAAGCTCGTAGGTCGAGCTTCCTAAGGCGTTATTTCTTCTCTTAGGCCGTAGTTATTATTATAAACGCTTTGCACCCGTAGGCACGAAGATGCTATTACGCTAGCTTTCTCTTAGTTAGCTTCTCGTAGGGGGATTCCTACTTATAGCTGTATTTTAGCGTGCGATTATAGAGATATATAGCGGACTTATAAATCTCTCGCTAAAGCTAGGTTAAGAGCTTTCCTTGCATCGCTTTAGACTTATCCTTAATTATACCCCCTAAGCGCTTAGCGCCGCTATTTTAATCTTATGTATATAAGGCCGAGGGCTCGATTTTAAAGAGCCTTGCCTTAAGGAATGCTTCTACTACCGGCTTTTAAGTAGTAATCTCATTGTCGTACTTAATAATCTTAGTATAAAACTAATACTAGTGCTTTAAGTAGTTAAGGCCGGACTTAAGGGCCGTAATAATAGTTTCTACGAGACGGTCTTAGAGGTAGTAATCCTATATAAAGCCGCTCGCTCTATCGGTTAAAAGCATTAGCGAGTTATAGCCCTTATTGTCTAGCATAAAGTTATAGAAGTCTATCGTAATTATCTCGCCTACGATGCCTATATCTCGTAGGGCTTATTATATTATCCGTTTTAATTTCGTAGTGCCGTAGTTATCGCACTATACGGTTAAGATGCCTTTAATCTTAATACCTTCGGAGTAGTTAATAAGGTGTTTTAAGGCTTGTAGTCCCGGATGCCTTATTTAAAGATGCTAGAGTTTAGTAGTAGCCTTTTACAGCGTCCGTTTAGTATAGCTATTAAACTTATTTCGGCGGTTATAAAATGCCTGCCTTATTGTATAGTAGGGGATATACTCAAGAACGAACTAGCCGTAGTGCTATTTAATAAGACCGACGATAGTATTATCGGCCGAACGAAGCGCTAATAGCCTATAGGGTCGTTCGTCTTACTAGAGTCCCTACTGCTTTAATAGCCTATAAGAGATTAGATTATATATAAAGTTCTTATAGAACGTAACGTTAAGTAAGCGTAGTACTTACGGTTTAAACGATAGGGTTTATAGGCGGATGTTAACTTTACTATAGCCGAGGATAGGTACTTTTTCGGCGCTTGCCTAAAGGAAATCTCCTTTATCTACTATTCTAAAGTTTTTAAACTATAAAATCTCGTGAAAGATATAGAGGGTTATGCTATAATCTAAGATTAACGAGTAATAAAGAGGGTAGATATCGACGTTAAAAAACGCATTAACTAAAGGGGCGAGGAATAAAGCCGAAGGGCATCTTCCTCTCTCCTATATAAGTTAATCCGTCTTATTATTATTCTTAGTTCCCCTCTTGCCTCTATATCTTTAGGCTTCTTTCGCGACCTTAGGGTTTTTTATATTCTTAGAGATAATATCCTTTTTGCTTTTAGGCTATTAGTTAAGCGCTTTATTAAGGTTAACCTCCTAGCAATTCTCTATTAAGTAGCCTTTTATAGAATAGAGCTTATAGTAAGGGATACCTCTTTTATCTATATTAGTAGGTTACGACCTCTTTTTATTGTTTTTGCCTTTTTAGTTATTCTATTAGCTACTTTACTCCTCGTCTTATCCCGTATAGGAAGGGCCGAAGGAGCTTTTCTTAGTTTAAGATAGTTAAGCAGGCAGCTAGTCTATAAGCATAGTAAATTCGTTAGTTATAGTATAGTATCGAAATCCTCTTGCCTCTCTAAGTATAAGAGGTAGAAGGAATAGACTTAGGTAGGATAATAAGGTTAGATAAAGGCGAGAAAGTTAGCAACCTAAATACTCTTATAAATAGCTTTAGGAAGTTCTTCCTAAATCCCTTTATATATAATCTTCTTCTAGCCCTTAAGCTAAAGGTGCTAGTTCTTTAGCTAACTTAGGGAGGGCTTAACTACTACTTTATAGCGAACCTAAAGGGCTCGATAGATATCTTCCGGCTTGCCCTTTGCCTCTTTCTTAAGCGTAGCGTATTAGTCCTTAAGGTCTTTGCCTAGCTTACAATAGGTCTAGAAAAGGTAGTTAGAGATAGTTAAGGCGATCTAAGTTTAGAGCTCCTTAATGTCTTTCTTTTAACTCTCCTATTTCTTCTCTTTATGCAGAAATATCTACTATTATTAAGTGCCTTAAGGAGGTTAGCGTCCCTATTAGACTATTTCTTCGTCCGCTATGCGAGAGCGTAATCCCCTTAGAGAGTCGTCTTCGATAGGCATATTCGGAATAGGAAGGAGCCTTTCGGTACCGAAGACCTATTCCTATAGGTTGCTATCGAGAACCTACGCCTTAAACTTATTATCTTAAACGGATTAGTTAGTATTTTCGATAAGGATAACTTCGGTATTCTTTTTAATAGATATAGTGATTGTTTTTGCCTAAAGGGAGCCTATTTTTAGTATTTTATATCGTATTTTCGATAGATTAAAGGCTAAGACTCTTAATTATTAAATCGTAGATCTACGGCTCGGACTAAATAAGCGTTATAATAGGTCTAGATAGGTTATATAGCAAAGAGGTTATATTAATGTAATATATAATAATGCGTGTTATACGTAATTCCCCTCTTTTTATAAAGGGGCCGTATTTAAAGGATATTTCCCTTACGTTACGTAGCGGTTATACTAACCTAATCGTTATAACCTCTATTATATAATCTAATAGTTATTAGGTAATAAGGAAGAACGGTTATTAAATTATTAGTTATATTGCTTTATTACGTACTTACTATTATTATACTGCTTTATTACGCGCCGCGCCTACCTATAATAGGGTTATAAAGGGGTATTATAATTGCAATTATAATAACCCGAAAATATAGGATCGTACTAATAGTATATCGGTAGGGCGCTAACCCTTTAAGAACCGGAAGTAGATAGGTAATAGCCTCTGCCTTAAGGTCCTATATTTCGAAAGGTTAGAGCATAGTGCTTACTACCTATTCGGTCTTTAGTCTAAGTCTACATTCGTATAGCTAGCTAAAGAGAAAAAACTCGAGGGTTTCTTTCGCTTAAGCGTCTACTATAATAGTAAGCCGGGTATCTAAGTTAATTAATCTAGCCCGTAGAAATTAGTATCCGTTTAAGCTTAAGTTTTTGCTTATTTACCTTTTTAGTATTATTCCTTCCTTCGTTACGGCGTTAAATAACTTTCCGTTACGGTAGCCGAAAATGCGTAGAGTGTATAACTTATAATAATAACGGTAGCCTCGTCTTAGCCTTATATACAATCGTGCGTAAGGGCCCGCGCGCGGGGTAAATAAATACGTATAATAAGCCCCGCTTTTGTTAAGGCTTAGGGTTCGATTCCCGCTTATGGCTAAAAAAAAGGTGCCCTAGCTATAGCTAAAAATGAAAGGTCCCCCGGCTATAGCAAAGCTTTGCTTACAGTTGTGCCCCACGGCATACTCGTATTTTACGTACCTCACCACCACTAGTACCGGTCCGGCCCGCTGACGTTTCCAGGCTGCCAACAACACCACCATCAGCACACCGACTCTTCCCCCATCGCGCAACTACCATGAGTGTCGCGCCGCTCCCTTTTCCAACGGCCGTCGAGCCCGCCGCGCTTCTCTGTCCGGCGAATAAAGACGAGCCCGCGGCCATGCGTACCGTGAGCCCCGAGCTGGTCCAGGCCGAGGACTGGTCGCAACCGGCCTCCTTCACCGGCTCCACGACGCCCGTCTTCCTCATCCACGACGGCGGCGGCACCACTTTTGCCTACCACTGCCTCGACCCCCTATACCGCTACGTCTATGGCATCGCCAACCCCTACTTCTTCTGCGGCACCCGCTTCGCCGGCGGCATCCCCGAGATGGGCCGCCTCTACGCCAAGCGCATCCGCCTCGCCGTCGCGCAACCCCATTTCCCCGCCAAGAAGAAGGCCGACGGCACCGTCGACGTCTTGCTCGGGGGCTGGAGTCTGGGCGGCCTGTTGAGCCTCGAGGTGGCGCGGTTGCTGGCCGACGATTGCGTCGTCCGCGTCGTCGGCATCCTCATGGTCGACAGCGTCTGTCCGGGCCGGCCCGACGACTACCGTGGCCCCGTTGCGCCGCCCGATACCTCGGAGGAGAGCAAGACCAAGAACCAGATCCTGGCCCAGCGGTGCATGGCCGAGGCTCGTCGCATGGTGGGCGAATGGGACGTGCCCACCTGGCAGGGCCGGTACGCCAGCAAGCGGCCCAGGATGGTGCTCTTGCGCGCGACCGACTACATTCCCACGCGTCCCCCGGGCACCAGCGGCCTGGACATCAACAGAGAGGACCCTATTCTGGGATGGGGCTGCCACGACGACGCCATGTTTGACCATGTCGTCGATGTCCAGGGCCACCACTTTGATCTCTTTGACATGGATAGGATTGGCTCGACGACGGCGGCGATACGGCAAGGCCTGGACAGGCTCGAGGCGGCTGTCTACTCACGGGGCCGGTGAGGCGGCGGCCGAAACATGTTCGACATGTCGTAATGGCCTGTTTGTTTGTTGTTTGCGGAAAGGCGAGATAGAGATAGGGACAGGGTTGGGCGTTTACTCTTGGCCACCACTGGCTAGTTGGCAAGGTAGGTCTTTCTTCATTGATCTTGATGAGTGTTATCTGCGCGTATTATAGAGATAGAGCTGAAGAGGACGTAGAGAGAGACTCGTGGCTTGGCCGGCGCAACTCTGGCAGGCTGCTGTTGCAACACGCATGTTTTCTTTGACCGCTCCGCGCTGCTCAGCCCTTTTCTGCTCCTTTCCTCAACACAACGTTTCCTCTCTATTCCATACACTCCCCTCGAGCCCTTTCCCCCGCTTTCGACGCATCTTCATCTCGCTCACCGGCGCTCGCTGTTTCTCACTGCCCAAGCACGCCAACGCACACGTTGAGTCGCAAATCATCTGGCCAGACTCGAGGCTGCTTCTTTCCTTCCCCTCGCTTGGCATCTCTACTATACTCCCCTCACGCTGACTAGAGTCTCCAAAACAATCGCTCGGCTTTGCTCACCAAGCTTCCTTGCATCTCACTCCCCAACACAGCGCTCTGGTGCTCTTTCCGTCACCCTTACGTCTTGCCATACTTTGCTCATTCTTCCTCATTCCACTGCTGTTGCCAAATGGGACGGTAGAGAAGCCGCCTGGACAGAAATGGAACACCCAAAACCGTGGGACCAAACTCAGCAAGCATCCACACCGCACCCCGTGATGCTCCACGTCCAGGCCGAAAGGGTCGCCCACAAAGAGATTGCCGTGCAGAGAGCGATAGCTAGTCTCCGACAGATCGCCGACTTTGCTGGCAAGGTTTCCAGCCCTTTTTCTGAGCCCGACTTGCCTACCTGGAGGTGTCTTGTCGGTATGTTGAATCTCTACGCCTCCAGAGGTAGATTGATGTTAACCAACCTTAGACGCCGTCGCTCAGGATAGAGACGCCTTTCAGTTTCTCGTTGGCGTGGCCGGTGACACTGGCATCGGCAAGAGCTCGCTTCTTAATGCTCTTGTTAGCGAAAAGACCGACGTCGCCCCATCAAGCCAAAACGGCGCGTGCACCGCGGCTGTGTGCTGCTTCTCGCATCCGAGATGGAGCAGCACGCCGAAACAAGCGTACGAGGCCCACGTTCACCTCAAGCGCAAGGAGACGGTCGACCAAGAGCTCGCTGCTTTCTTCCAAGAGTTCAACGACTTTGACGAGAGGGTGCAGCTTGCCGGCGGCGAGGATAGCGTCACATACGGGGAGCGCGAGAAGCTCAACGACCATATCAACCTGATCCGCGCATGGTCTGGCCTGAACAAACAACAGATCGAGGAGCTGGGCCTCAACAGCCTGGCCTCGGAAATCACCTCGACCTGCACAGACAGAATGCAGCTGTTTGATGTCGCCAATCCACAGAGCGGCAAAGTGCTCAGGTTCGCCAACGACGATGCGACCAAGTTCCTGCAGACCATCAAGCCCTACGTCGGAAGCGCGCCCAAAGCCTCGGGCCTCATCCGCTGGCCCCTCGTGGAAAAGGTGGAGATCTTTCTCGAGGCACGTCTCTTGCACGGCGGCATCGTCTTGGTTGATCTTCCCGGCGAAATGGACGCCCTCGAGGCCCGATCTCAGGTAGCCCGGCAATATTACAACAAACTCGACAGCCTGATGGTGGTGACGCCGGGAGACCGCGCCATCGACAACAAGACAGCCATGGACATCATTCGCGACGACCAGATCATGGACATGGAAGCCGACGGCATGATCCATGAAAACGGTCTCTGCGTCGTGGTAACCAAGGTTGACCTGATGGACTGGAGAAACTTTATCGAGACCGAGTATTCGCCGGAGGACATTTCACCAGACTTTGCCGACCTAGCCGCAAGCTTGGCAACCAAGGAGAAGGAGAAGCTTGCGGTTGAGCATAAAATTGCCGAGCTGGAAACCAAAGGAGACGGCCGCGACGAGTTGGACTCTCTGAACCGCCTCACAAGAAAAGTCGCCGGGGAAGTCGCCCAGCTGGATGCCCTCTGTCTTCAGCGATGCATCGATGCTCGGAATAAGGACATCCGCATTGCCTTTGAGCAGTATTTCGATCGTGTCAGGAACTCTATGCGCACCCAGAAAGCACCCGAGGTGTTGACCAAGCTCAATGTGTTTTCGGTGAGTAGCAAGGCTCATCGAAGTCTCGCCCGGGGCAGGCCCGAGCCCGCCTTTCACGACGCAGCGTCTACCGGCATCGATAATATCAAGGACTGGATTGTCAAATGTTCGCTGCAGAAACGGGAGTATAATTCCGACAGCCTCCTTCATCGCTGCCAGGTCCTCTTCGACGCCATCGATGGCTGGGCCACGGAGGGATCCCATGCCAAGGTAAAGCTGCTCGACGCAGAGCGTGCGGATATACTTGAACTGCTAGGAAAGGAAAGGGAAACATTGCGAACGGTAAGTCGCGCGCAAGACTTGGCTGTCGTTCTCTACTAACGCCCCCTGAAATAGAACCTGCTCTCAAGGATCGGGTACTTTGGACGTGTGATGGAAAGCACCCTCTCGACTGCCGCGCCCTCCAGGAATCAGAGCGCAATCCAGAGTGCCACGCAGAGATTCGTCGCACACGTGGGTAACTACCAGAAGGGCGTGTCTGGCGAGCGGCTGCATTGGTCGACATACGCCGCCTGCATCCGTCGAAGGGGCGGTGCCTTTCAAACCTCTACGAAACCGCGCAGGACACACTGCTGGCAAGCCAGAACGTATGCAACTCTGGCCATGACTTGAGACTGAGTTGACGTGGATTTGACTGACGTTGCTCTAGGTATGGGCTGCTTTGGAACCCGCACGCTCTGAAATGGGGTTGCGCGTACGGCCGGACGCTCGGGGAAAAGACGAAATATTTCGACCAGAGGCTCCAGAAGAGAATCGAGAAGCATATCCAGACGACCACCGAGGCCGAAAATTTGCCACTAGGGTTGCGAAGCGCCTTGCGAAGCTGCTCGTACAGAATCGAAAACTTATTCACAGAATACAGATGGAGGATCAAAGATGCGGTTAGCCAACACCGCGCAGCCGCCAGAAGCATCAAGCAAAGGTCGAGAGAGCTCATCGCAGCCCAGATGAATGAGGCCTACGCGTCGACAAGCAGTGTTTCTGGTGAGGGCTCGCCTCGTCAACGAGAAGCTAGGACGTGCTAACAATATTGGGGGGCACAGGCAAGGGCAAACTGGCGAGGCAGATTGCCACGATGAACAAGTATGCCGAGGAGTTGAAGGGCTCCATCTTCGTCGACATCAGTCGCGAGGTGGACAAGGAGCTCAGCAAGCAACGGTCCAGCTTAAGGAAGGTGATGCGGACACTGACGAACAGGGTGGTGACGGATATTGGCAAGGTTGAAGAAAAGACTTGCACCGACTGTGGGAAGCAGCCCAAGTTGAAGGCCAAGGCCCCCAACGTGGAGGGCCTAAGGAGCGTCATATCAGAAGAAGTGAATGCGTGGAGGCAGTATTGGTCTTCCATGAGGGCGCAATTTCCGCCGGCGGAATTGGTCCTAGACTCGGACGACTCGGACGACTCGGACGACTCGGACGACTCGGACGACTCGGACGACTCGGACGACTCCTCTTTCTCCAAGGACGGAGGCGAGAAGACTTCCTCCAAGGACGGAGGCGAGAAGACCTCCTCCAAGGACGGAGGCGAGAAGATTTCCTCCAAGGACGGAGGCGAGAATTCTTCCTCTAAGAACGGAGGCGAGAACTCTGCCCCTAAGGACGGAGGCGAGAACTCTTCCTCTAAGGACGGAGGCGAGAAGACCTCCTCCAAGGACGGAGGCGAGAACTCTTCCTCCAAGGACGGAGGCGAGAACAGCGAGGGCCGAGTCGCGTCGGGCACCGAACCGGCGCGAAATGCTACCGCCAGGAAGCGGTCGGGGAATTTTACGGAACAAGGACCGAGAAAGGCGGCGCGGAAAAGACAGGGCAAAAGCGGCGCGGGAGCCAAAGAGGGAGCCAAGGACAAGGGATCCAAGGAGAAGGGAGCCAATGACAAGGGAGCCAAGGACAAGACGGCCAAGGACAAGACGGCCAAGGACAAGACGGCCAAGGACAAGACGGCCAAGGACAAGACGGCCAAGGACAAGACGGCCAAGGACAAGGGAGCCAAGGACAAGACGGCCAAGGACAAGACGGCCAAGGACAAGACGGCCAAGGACAAGACGGCCAAGGACAAGACGGTCAAGGACAAGACGGTCAAGGACAAGACGGTCAAGGACAAGACGGTCAAGGACAAGACGGTTAAGGACAAGACGGTTAAGGACAAGACGGTCAAGGACGAGACGGTCAAGGACGAGACGGCCGTGGCAGCGCCGGAGAGTGCCGGGAAGACTGAGACTGACGATCACGGCGGTTGAGCGGTTGACGGGGAAAGGGCTGGAGGAGGGGGTTGACTTGGGTTGAAAACAGGGCGACGGCGCAAAGACTTGGGAGGCAGATGGGGAGAGCTAGCTAGGCACAGTTTAAAACGGACTTGGAAGGAGGTGCCCGAATGGGATAGGTGGGGGGAGGGACCTGGTCCATGCCCCTCCAAAAAGAGGCCCGCCCGCGACGTACGTACGAAGCACCGTTGGCGGCAATTGGCGACTTGTCCATGTCCCCTCCTTGGCCATCTTCCAGAACATCTCGCTCTGCTTCCGTTTCTCCTCCCCCGTCCAACGCTCTTCCAGTTCCCCCCCTCCTTGGAATCATGGAATTCGACACCAAGACACGTATGTCTCGTCCATATCCCCACGTTCGCAGCCCAACTGACTCGTCGACCTCCTCCCAGCCAAGTCGGTCACGAGCGATCCGACATCGTTTGCCAGCGACTCGGTCCGCAAGCGATGGCCCATCATCCTGGTGAGCAACCCACGCCTAGTCAGTCCGGAGCCAAAGGCTGGGCGCTGACGTACCTTTACCTTGAAAGACGGGCGCCATCGACGACATTTACCGCGCCATTTCCAAGACGGACCATCCTGAGAAGCAGGCCGAGGGCAAGAAGATTGTCGAGCAGCTCGGCAACCTCAAGTACGAGGTTCAGCACGACCGCAAGCTCTCGTAAGCCCCCTCGCCCCGGGAGCCTCGGCCTTGGCTCCCACAGCCTCAGCCCTGTGTCGATGCTCATGTTGAACCTCGCAGACCCCTCGTCGACGATGGCTACCCTAAAGAGATTGCCGCCTACAACAAAGAGGTCGAGGACCTCGGAAACCCTAGCTGGCTCGACGTCCCCTGGCTCTTTTCCGAGTGCTACATGTATCGGTGAGTAGCCGATGGCTCACCTGCTTGACGACACTCAGCCTGACGCCCCCCGTGCAGACGCGTCAGCACCTTCTTCCAGCTCACAAAGCACTGGAAGAGCTACGACATGTTTGCCCGCCAAAAGATTGATACCTTCCGGACCTCGCGGAATGCTGTGCTGGAGCTGGCCTCCCGCTATAGAGAGCTCATGGAGCAGCTCCGCGCAAACAAGAGCGCCGCCCGCGATGAAGAGGCTGAGAAGCTTCTCTTCTCCGAGTTCTTTGAGATTTGCCTCTGGGGCAACGCCACCGACCTCTCCCTCTTAACTAATCTCACCTACGAGGACATTCAGAAGCTCCAGGGCAGCGCCGCTCGCAAGGCCGCCGAGGCAAACCTTCTCATCAACCACCTCCCCGCCGCCTACGACATGCTCTCCAAGGCCCGCGCAGCCGGAAAAACGGAACGTCGCGTCGACTTTGTCCTCGACAACGCCGGCTTCGAGCTCTACGTCGACCTTGTTCTCGCCAGCTTCCTCCTCTCCTCGGGCCTCGCCACTCACATCGTGCTGCGTCCCAAGTCGATGCCTTGGTTCGTCTCCGACGTCCTTCCGGGCGACTTTGCCGCCCTCCTCACCGCCATATCCGACCCCAAGGCCTTTTTCGAGACACAGTCCGAGGAGGAGCAGCTTCAAGGCACGACGCCCGTGCCCTTGGCCGAAAAGGAGGTTCAGGACCTGATGTTTGTCTTCCAGGAATGGGTCACGCTCCATGCCGAGGGCCAGCTCATCATGCGCCCCAACCGCTACTGGACCGCCGGCGGCAGCTTCTGGCGCCTCCCCCACGAGGAGCCCGAGCTCCATGAGGACCTCAAGGACGCCGAGCTCGTCATTTTCAAGGGCGATCTCAACTACCGAAAGCTCACCGGTGACGTAGGTCTACCTAGCAGCTCCCAACGGCTGCGATGAAGGTCTGCTGACAAATTGCTAGGCTCACTGGGACTCCACCACCCCCTTTCAAGAGGCCCTCGGTCCTATGGGCAAGGGCTCTGGCGTCAACGTCCTGTCTCTGCGGACCTGCAAGTCCGATGTCGTCGTCGGGCTGCCCCCGGGCAAGGACGAGGAGCTGAGGAAGATGGAGGGCGGCGGCGGCGACAGCGGGGCCAGGAGGTGGGCGTGGCACGGCAAGTGGGCAGTTGTCTGTCTTTCCAAGGGATCATAGAGCTGCTGGCTGTTGTCTTGTGCCCGATGTTGAATGCTGCGTATGTAAATTTCCCATAGACGATAGAATTGCTAGAATAGGCTTGGCTAGACGACGGCCAACACTGGGACAAGTCTGCGTTAGGGTATGCCCTGTAAGACGAGAAGGTGCCACTCTTGTGTCGTGTCATTTCTGTCATGGCAAAAGCCGTGGCAAGAGTTGAAGGGTCGTGCGATGCAGCTTTTCGTATTGACTAGCTATGTTGCCCCCCTCGCCCCTAAAAGCTTGAGCCCCTGATGTGCTCGCAGACGTCCGACGTGTAAAAACCAAGCTTCAAGACCGTCTTGGAGTATCGAGCTTCCCCCCCCGAGCCTCTCAGCAGCACCAGCCCTGACCGTGCCTACATGTAGTTGAATGCCTCCCTTAGCGCTTGAAAGGTCTGACGCGGGCGCGGTAAGAGGGCGGCTGCGCGTAGGACGGGGCCTCGCGCGAGGACACGTGGCTGGACGACGTCTTATACGACGCCCTCGTCGGCTCGGTCACGGGGCTGGTAGCGCTGAAGTGACTGTTGTCGCTGGACTTTCTCGTGGTCAGCAGCGTCGTGCCAGTTGAGTCGGGTGTGTCAGAGGAGGTCGAGACGCTGCCGGTGGCGGCGTCGACGGACTCGCTGAAGCTCGTGGTGGTGGGGTAGACGGCAGTGCCGGAGGACACGGGGGCAGTGCCGGAGGACACGGGGGCAGTGCCGGAGGACACGGGGGCAGTGCCGGAGGACACGGGGGAAGTGCCGGAGGACACGGGGGCAGTGCCGGAGGACACGGATGGCGGCGCCGGGAAAGAGAAGTCGTAGCCGCCCGGCGAATCGGTCCGGTGCCAGGAGACGTAGGGCCTGGTTCCCGTGCCCCAAGAGGAGGGAGCGTGGTGCTCGGGCCATGCCGTGGGGACTCGGCCGCTGGTCGGGGCCGTGGCGGTGGTGTCCGCCGAGGTTCCGTCGCTGACTGCGTTGCTTGATGCGGAGACGAAGCCCGCGGCGGACGAAACGGCGGTCAAGAGGGCTTCGCTACGGGTCGTGGACGAGGAGCCATGTCGCGGTGCGGACGGCGTGGGAGTGCCGGTGCAGGCCGGAGACGAACAGTTGGCTCGCTCGTACGTGTGGTGCTGCCAGGGGGGGGCCTGAGATGAGCCGGAAGACGGGCCAAGGGCGGGATGCACCGAAGCCGACGACACGGGAACGGGACCCACCGAAGCCGACGGCACGGGAACGGGACCCACCGAAGCCGACGACACGGGAACGGGACCCACCGAAGTCGATGACACGGGAACGGGTCGCACCGAAGCCGATGACACGGGGAAAGGCGCCCCGGCCGTCGACTCCGGCACGGGGACCAGCCGAGTCACCTGCCCCGGCGCCGTCGTCTCACCGCCGTGCTCCGAGGGGTTCCGCCCGTACGGCGAGGTCTCGGCGGGGGGCGGGCGGGACCCGGGCGGGCCGCGGACCGATGACGACGCCGACACCGAGGGGGACGCGGCGCAGTACGACACGAGCACGGCGCAGTCCAGCTCCGTCGGGAAGCACGACAAGGGCCGCGGCGTAGCAGCAGCAGCCGCCGTGAGCGTCGTGGTGACGGTGACGGCGTGCAAGCAGGACGTTGCGGCGACGCTGAGCACCGCCGTCGAGACGCTGTGCGGCCTCTTGCTTTAGCATGGACAAGTAACCCCCTACTTCCCGAGGAGACGTACCCGAGAGCCGTCAGGGCCAGAGAGCTCGTGGACTTGACCATGGCTGATCTGGGCTGTTTGCCGGACTGGTGGTTGGAGATGTTTGGCAAGTTTTGTGCTGGTGAGGACAGGAAGAGTCGAGCACTTCGTTGTTGACCAAGACTTGAATTGGAAAATAGCCCTTTCTCGCGTCTTGTCCTTTCTATTTATATAGACGGGAGAGCCATGGCTGGGCCGCCCATGCTGGCTTCCATGGCGCAACTCGGAGTCTGAATCCTGCTCGGCGAGGCCGTTGTACAGACAAGATGACCAGCCTGCGTCCGTCGGTCCGAATGGCCTCCATGGCGGAAGCTCCCGAGACCTCTGCCCCTTTGCCGCAGCAAGATGCCGTCTGGCCCGCGAGGACCAAAGCCGCAGCCTTCTCTCTGTAGACGGAGACGAGCCAAAGAAGCAAGACTTGAGAAGAGCCGAAACCGGATGCAAAAGACCTCGCGTGGTGTGACGTGTGAGGGGAGCACCGAGAGCGAGACATGATGGGTTGGTAATCTGCGGCTCGTATGTGAGGGACGAGGCAAGAATCGTCAGTCTCTCCAAGACATAATCGGCCGTCGGTGCGTAAAACTTGGCTCAGTTGCAGAGATTGAGTCTCGCGTGGTCCTGTGGCACAGGTGCGACGTCGAGGTTTCTTGTTTCTTGTCTGCGCGGCTGGAACGGGCATGGAGATTTCAGGATGAATTTGAGTAAGCCTGTCTTGCGCGGATACGTGCAGGAGCCCTTCCGAACACGGCCCTGCCGAACACGGGCATCATGCTCTGCAATGTAAAGCGGCTGGGGATATACAAACAGTCCGGAGACAACGAGGCCCTCCCGGCGGGAAAGACACCCTCTGCACTCAGCAACGCCCCCAACGACGGCATGAGGTGCGAATCATTGCACCGCGCCATGCCGTGCTCACGGCCGGGCTCCTTCCGGAAAAAGTCTCGGGCTGATGTCTTGAGCAAATCGTACAGGAGGCGCCCACGGGGCAACCGCAGCCGCACCACGGGAGCGCGGCATGCCTAGACATGACGGGTTAAAGCTGGTACGACGTGGGAAGGGGCCTTTTTATATTGATCCGAGACAGGGGATTCAAGCTTGTCGTGGACGCGTCCGAGCCCACACCGCCATTACACGCCGGCGAGGCTATCGTCGGGGACGTATCGAAGCGTCTTTCGGCGATGCACCTCGGACTGAGAAAAGTTCGGTCCTTGTTCAGAGGCTGCAACGTCCCGTCTTTTGGCTGTTTCTCTCTTTTCGAGACGTCAATTTCGGGGTTGGCGTCGACGCGACTCAATCCTCTAGTTGTCCAACCTTGATCGTCACGGCCGCCCTGGAACCGCCTCTCGGTCGTCTTCCAGTTGACCCATGGCAAAGCCTGTCGATGGTGTGTTCCAACCTTGCGACGCGGGTGGGGACAGGTTATGACAGCAGATCGAACCCCCAGTCGTGGGTTTAGAGGCCAAAGGTTGAGAAAATTGAATACTATGGCCTGACCTGACGAAGTATCAATATAGCATCTGACGCTAGAGTGTAGCAGTAGACCAGAAGAGATGAATAAACTTGAACCGTCCTCCCGTCCAAGTGCCTGGCTAGCAAAGATACGTGACGTAGAGCCTAGGGTGGGCGTTTCTTTATGCTTATAAGTAATGACCGAAACCCGCGAATGATCGGCCGAGCTTAAACTCCAACTAGTAGAGAGCACCATAGCTCCATACACTCTCTGTTGGCCGCTAGTCATTTGCCGAATGGGCCGTCCCGTCCTGATCTCCCGGGAATCCCGGGAATCCCGATCCGTCAAATTTCCTGTTTCCGATCCGGTCCGTTCCCGGTCCAAATCTAGCAGGAGGGATCCTTGCCCCAGGGATATCTGGAGCACCTTTGAGAATTTTCCGATCCGTTTCCCTTAATCCATCAAGGAAGGCTATATCTTCCGCGGTGTCGCCAAAGTCTCCATACTCAGAATTGCCGCGATAAATCTCTCTTCCCCTGAAAGGATCCGTGGAAGGGTTACTGAAAGGTTTATTGGAAGGCTTCCTGAAGGGCTGGCTAAAGCTAGTCCGATGATAATGGTAAGAAGGATAAAAAGCCGCATTTTAGTGGCAAGTCTTTAGAGAAGCAAGAAATAAACGGGTAGAACGGTAAGGAATTGATGCTACTATATCCTTTATAAGCTGGATTGGGTCTGACATCTCACCTAGGTCGGTCACCGCATTAATTATTAGTAAGAGTCAGAACGCGTTTAGGATGCCAAGAGTCATTCACGACTTGGAATCATCGAGCACGATGACCTCACTCCGGACCACAGACGACTCCATTTTTCGCTCTAAAACACGTTTGACCCTCCCGTCTCGAACGAGGACTGTCACAACTGTGAAGGCTAAATGAATCGTCTGTACTGTCGTCAGTCTCTAGGCGACGCGGCATCGGCAGCCTCTTCCACACATCGGCGATGGCAAGTGCGAAGCTACTTCGCCCTTCGTACTTTAAGAAACAAAACAACGGACATCTGATGCGGGCTTTCGATTGGCTGACTTCAAAGATGATTGGCCCACCGACCGGACTTTAAAGACTACGAGCTATTGGTCGACTAGGAGAGTTTGGGTGGAGCACTGCTGTACCCTCAATATCTTATGTAATCGTCATGACCCATCCACACTCATCCCTCCCAGCCACTCGACAAAAGATTCTACCCTCTTCACCCGTCCGTCCCCCCCCCATGTGAAAGCGACGACAAATCGGGCAGCCTTTGTGGCACGCCCTTTCAGACCTTGCATTTCTCTCGCATCGTCCTGTCGTCGACCCATCTCCTCCAAATGTGGCGATAGTACCGCTCGATTCCGCCCTCTCCGACTCGCAATGCCCTTTGTCGCCAACACCCCAGAGTCCCTCCTCGGCCGCTCCGACTCGAAAGATGCCGGATCGACCTGTCGAGGCATCACTTCCAATGGCCGACCCTGTCGACGACCAATCGCGCGCTCAACCTCGGCCTCTCTCGCTCCGCCTGCGCGCCCCGTGAAACCAGATCTCGGCGGCGAGAATCTATACTGTTGGCAGCACAAGGAGCAGGCAAGCCGCTCAGCGCAGTCTAGCCCGGGGCCCCGGCGAACTGTCCAGCCCATCCTGGAACAGCGGTCTAGCCTGGACACGCTCGCCGACAGACTGGGCTTGATTGACCTGCCGCAGAAGACCAAGGAGAAGCGCAACGGGCACAGCAAGGCGAACAAGGCCAATGCAAACGCGCCACATCGACCGACCAAACCGATCAGGCCCAAGCCAAAACAAAACATGTCCTTTTGCTTTTGCTTCACAGTCTCGCGTGGCGAGGCCGACGAATCACCGCGACCACGGCCCAAGCCGAGGCCCCTCCAGCAGCACGCTCCATCCGTCGCTGTTCCGAGCGCCGGGAACCCGCACACGCACCAGCGCTTGTCCAGACCGACTGCCTCTCCCAGCAAGAACTCGCACGCCTCCAAGACATCCAGCACTTCCCAGACAGCCCAGTTCAAAAATCTTATTCCTGATTCTCTTGACGCGGCAACCGCTTCGGCACTCATGGCCGAGCTGTGTCGTCCGCTGGCAGAGGCCGAGGAAGCAGGCTATATCTACATGTTCTGGCTTACCCCCGTATCCAAGCAAGATGTGGCGGCCCCCGTCGCTGCAGCCCGCTCCCTCTTGGCGCCTCCCTCGCCCCGCGGCGGCGGGCACGCGCGACGAGCGAGTGACGTGGTTTCCCGGTTCGCAGACTCGGGCGAGGCCGGCGCCCGCGGCACCATGCTGCTAAAGATCGGGCGGGCCGCAAACGTCCAGCGTCGCATGAACCAGTGGCAGCGGCAGTGCGGCCACGACATTGAGATGCTGCGGTACTATCCTTACATGCCTGGCGCGAGCGACGCTTCCGCCACGGGCCAGGTGCCCCGTATGACGCCGCACTGTCGGCGGGTAGAGCGGCTGGTCCACGTTGAACTGTCGGGCCTGGGACTTCGGGCCAGCATGGCGACGTGCGTAGCGTGCGGGCGAGATCATCGCGAGTGGTTCCAAGTCGAGGCCTCGAGAGAGGCCGTGCGAATGGTGGATGCGGTGATTCGGAGATGGGTCGAGTGGGATGAGACGACCATCTGAAGGATGCAGTATTGGAAGGGGCGTGCTTGATATCATGAAGACGAGCAAGCAGGCGACTCGGAGCATTCAACTAGCGCTGGATATTTCCTTCAGGCATGTATACGAATGAGCAGTAGCATGGCATCCCAAGACGGGGTTGACCATTTACGTCGCGGAGAACCCCGTGGCGGATAAAAGCAAATGCCAACAATTACAGTCTCACCCCTTCATCTTGTGTCAAGGTTCCATGTGCGGAGGGACTCACGCCAAAGACACCACAAGCAAAGGCACCAAGACTCAAATCTCCCCTTTCGAGTCCCTTGCCTAATAAGTGTCAGGGCAGCAGTTGGTGCTTTGATCGGCCGGGGCGGCGTCTGCGGCTTGATCACGAGACAGGGTGTGGCATGCTTATGCAGGGAGCATCGTGACCACTTTGCCCATCTACTGGCCCCCAAACTACGTTCTAGACTCTACACTAGGGTGGCCACGACTGGGACCGACTTGAGGGGGATGGGGAGGCAGAATGATTGGTCTTTTCAATTCAATGGTATCGTGAGGGGAAATAGAAACAGCCCGAGCACAGCGCAGACTCCGCAAAGCAGACCCTGGGAGCGTCGCCCGTGACTTGGCTAGCCTTGCCTGTCGTCGCGCGTCCTTGCTGGCGAAGCGAGCGTACATGCGCGGCGAAGCAAGTGCCAGCCCAAATTAAAAGACTTTGGGACAGCCAACGCCCGGAGTGACTGACCGTCCAGGCTCGCTCAAGTGACCCTCGGCGTCTTCTCGTCGTGGTCGTGGGCTTGGTGGACTTCGGACAGTCTGGGCTCGGCCTGGCGCTTGGCCTCGATATCACCGTGCTCGGCGCGGTTGACGAGTTTGGTAACGACACGCGTCTTCCACGCCGGAGTGCCCATGTGCTTGAAGCCGTTGGGATCTTCAAACATGGCCTCCGTCTCCTCGAGTGTCTTGCCGGCAGTCTCGGGAAACGCAAAGAAGACGTGGAAAAAGGCCACGGCGTTGAAGACGCCGAAGACAATGTATGTCCGCCACTTGATGTTGGCCAGGGCCACGGGCACGAAGAGACCGAGCGCCGTGTTAAAGGCCCAGTTGCCCGACGTTGAGAGAGCGACGCCCTTGCCGCGGAGACGTAAGGGGTACAGCTCGGGCGGGTAGATCCAAGACACGGGACCCCACGTTGGAGCGAATGAGGCCACAAAGAGATAGGTGCAGGCAATGAGACCCTTGGCAGCGCCGCCCGTCACCCTCATGGACTGGGCGCGAACATTGTCGACGCCGCCCTCGACCACCTCGCCGTAGACGGCGAGGATGCCGGCATTGGCGAACATCCAAGTGGCCATGAGCACGGAGCCCACCAATAGGGTCCCTCGACGGCCCCAGCGGTCGACAAAGAGCAGGGCGGGAACGGTCATGACGACGTTGATGATGTATTGAATGGACGAGGCCAGGAGACCAGCGTTGCCTCTGTAGCCAGCCATGCTGAACACGTTGGTGACGTAGTACACTGACATGGGTGTCAGCGGGAGATGCCAAGATTTGGACCAAGGGGAGGGGACTTACTCATGACGTTCATGCCCGTCAGCTGCGACCAGATTTGCGTAAATAGACCAATGACGGTGCGGTTCATCATGTCGGGCTTGAAGAGGTCGAGGTAGGTGACGTGGGAGTGGCGGCGCTCAAACTCGCACATGTCCTTGATGTCCTGGAGCTCGTAGGCAACAAAGGGGTGGTCGGGGTCACCCTTGCCGTGGACGAGGGCCAGGACGGCACGGCACTCCTCCCAGCGGTCCTTGCGGGCGAGCCAGCGGGGGGACTCGGGGAGCAGCATCATCATGAAGAAGAGGAAGACGGCGGGGATCATCTGAAGACCCCAGGGGATGCGCCAAGAGGCGACGCTATAGCTGGTGGACGTTTGCTCGCCAATGAAGGAGCAGCCGTACGAGATGTAGTACATGATGAGGATGCCCCAGGTAATGGCCCATTGCTGCATGCCGATGAAGCGGCCTCGCTTGGACGGAGGGGAGATTTCGGCAATGTAGACGGGGACCTGGGCGGACTCGATGCCGACGCAGAAGCCGTTGATGACGCGGCCGATGGCGAGCATGGGGATGTTTTGGGAGGCACAGATGATGGCGGATCCAATGAGCCTGGGCTGGACGTCAGTGACGCGAAGACGGGACCTGATGCCACGGATGCACGCCTACCAGATGATGCAGCCCGTCATGATGGACGCCTTGCGGCCGGCGCGATCCGACAGAGGACCCGAGCACAGGGCACCAGCCCAGGAGCCGGCGGCCATGGAAGCCGTGATGCCGCCTTGGACGAGCTCGCGCGGACCGCTGCATTCGTTGTTGTTGAAGGGCGGTCCCTCGGGGCCCTGGTTGAAGTAGCACTTGTAGGCCTGCTCGCCCAGCTGGGCCGACAGCGACGAGATGTCGAAGCCAAAGAGGCCGCCGCCCACAACGGCCACGGCGGCAATGACGTAGATGTTGCCAATCGCCATGGTGAATGCGTCGTCGTCGATGGTGACGGGGGAAGGTCTGCTCGGTACGGAGTAGGCATTATACGAAGACGGGCCCCTTTATAGCCAGTCAAGGCCGGGAGGCTCGTCAGCTGCTGCATGGGTCGAGCGCCACCAAGACTGCAGGCCGGGCGCCATGAGGCCACAGATGCCACCCCTGACAGCTGCTCGGTTGGGCCCCACCGTCTGTTGGCAGCAAGAAGAAAAGAGTGTGTGGCGGGCCCCTCGGCAGGAGTGAGAGAAGCATGGCGGTTGAAGAAGAAAACCCGAGGGGACGATGCAGCCGTGGGGGAGAAATAAAGAGGCCGAGGATTAGGCCGCGTTAGGATGCTGCCGAGGCAGGTGCAGCCAACGAGCAACAGTAAGATGGAGACGAGACACCCGAGGTACCGCTACATGTGAGCACACGGCTCGGACGACTGGGTACATACATACCTAGGTAGGTCCCCAACGCAAACAGGATGTGGAATTGGGCGTCAAACTCAGCCCCAGGTAGTTGACGATGCCGGCCTAGACATTACGTCTCAACAGATGCACGGCGACCTCGTGAATGGGAGGTGGGCGTTTTGGCAGTGACTGTTTGTCGAAGTACTACTAGTGGTAGTAGTAGTACCTAGTACCTACTAACAGACGCTCCACTTCCCCAGACCCCAGACGACGCCACCAATCTTCGTCTGTCACGAGGGCAACAACAAACGTGAGGAGTGGGGAACCAACAGGCCAGCGACCGTTCAGCTTACGCTAATTAAGTTGGCCTAAGGGACCATGACTCCAAAAACCCACACGTGCCTTGAACCGCTACAGTGTTAGACAGAACTCAAAGTACGAAACAGTTCCAAGGACCAAGGATTACCGCAAGCACAAAACACAAAGATGCAAGCGAGCTTGCCCTGTGCGAGGCATCACCGTCGTCTGTCTCGTCTGTCGCTCGGTGAGGGGAAGGGCAGGAGACAAAAGTCCACCACTTGTTCATCAACGTAGCATCGGCTGATTGCTTCTTGTCAGGAGCCAACCGTTTCAACCCATGCATCCACCCGCATCAATGTTCCAGCCCAGCCGCGCCCACCACCTCGTGCCCTCGTTGTGGTTGGTAGTCCCCAACCTCTTTCATCACGAGACCTGGTACAGCATGTATAGAGTACAGTACACATGAAAGATGAAAGTCACTTGATGGGCAAGCAGTATTCGTACATACCTCGGTGAATATTGTTCCGTGCCGAGTCGTCGTCGAGGCATCTCCCCTCAGTTGTTGAATCGCACGCATCGCCGCCCATATGCCCTATGCGGATCACACAATCTGCACGACACTCGTCGGTGCCTCACACACTCGAGTTGATTTCCCACAATGGCTCTAAACCTCTCAGTCTTTCGCTTCTTGGTCCACTCTTTTTCGACAATGTACGATTCGCGGAGGCTCTCGAGGGCTTCCAGGCACTTCTTGCAGATGCTTGGTCTGCCCACGCCAAAGACGAGGGGCGCATGTTCGCAGGGTGCAGCCGGAGCAGTGCGGAGAGTTGGTGGTATCCCCTTGGACTAGATGGCGAGACGCATGCCCAGGTCAGCGAGTCGCGTTTGCATAATGTCTGCAGGGGCTGGAACCGGAGAGATTGCTTACCCGAATGCGTTGATCTGCAACTTGATAGAGCTCGAAATGATTCACTGGGGCGTGGTCCTCTGGGATCTTCAGCACAATGTCCTCGCACTCATTTGTCGCTGCGATTTTGAAAAATTCATCGCCGAGGGCGAGGCGGTTCTCGCTGAGACGGGCTACACGCTGGTGAGCCTCAAGCATCGGGTCGAAAACTCCAATGGGTACCACCACTTACCGGAGACGATGCAAAAGTCGACATGACCCAAGACCTGCACCCATGCCCAATCGTCCATCTTGAAGACGCTGATCAAAGGTGCGTTGCCGCTCCAAGCCTCTTCGATATGGGCTTTGAGGCGCTCCGCCGTCAATCCGTACGCCAACTACGATGCTTTGTCAGTCTGAGAAGAGCTGTGCCACTTGGGGGGAACTTACACGTTCGAGATGAAGGTAATATATGTCGGTGACGGCCCCGGTGGGAAACTTCCAGTCGTAAACGAGCGTCGCCGCCGCCGCGAGTTGTGGTGCCTGAGACATGTTGATGGACTGTCCTGGCTTCCAGAAGACTCGAGACCGGGAGGCCAAGGGGTTTATATTATAGTATGACGACATGGCGTGGGGTAGAAGGATGCTGAAGTGAAAACTTATTTCATCAAGCACAAGGCTTGGTCCTTGTCGTTAGCGATGCAGAGATGTGCTGATGCAGAGAGACTGGGACTGCCTCGACTTGGCGGCTACCCACTGAACAAACCCGGCGTAAATGGGACACTCTTCGCGCCCTGAATCACGGATAACAGTTGTCACAAGCTCGGAAGCGCTGCTCAACTCGACGAGTACATGGGGTGACGCGGACACAGGTACGTGTCAAGCCTTTGATTCATCTTTGCAGTTCGTAGTGAATGCCCGAGCCGCAGCACTCATTCACACTCCGTCGTCGAGTCAACAGCTGCATTTGGGCAGTGAGTCTGTGGCAGCGAAGACGGTGACTTGGACATGGAATTGGTCTGGGGTATTTAAACAAGACCCTTTGAACTCGGTCTCTGCCTGGAACGCAAACCTCCCGCTCTTCATCCTGTAAAATGGTGGGAAAGATATGCATGATCACTTACCTCAACGACGATTGGGAAGAAGACACATGGGGAATATGGATTTCCTCTGGCGTATTCCCTTGCAGAGGCTTCTCCGCAGTTGCCGACGACGGCCAGCCCGGCATGTCGAACCTGTACATCAACGAAGACTGCTGTGTGGAAATCGATGATCGCATGTACAACTGCACGGTTCTGGCGCAGCTGGAGGAAATCGACATTCCCTGGTTGCGGCAATACATGGAATGCGTCAGGGTGGACGACGACGACGATCCGGGTGAGGAGGTGAGTGAATGGCTCGGATTCCCCGCGTGCCTCGCTTATCGTGGCTGCTCAGTTTCACGTCTCGCGTTTGTGGATGTGGCAATTCGTAGAGGGCTTGGTCCAGAGGGGCGTCATCCCAAAGCAGGCCTTGAAGACGTGTAAAATACACGAGCGCGAAGAGGCAAAGAAGCGGCATCAGGAGGGGCAGACTAGTGGTGAAAGTACGAAGTAGAGAAGGTAGAATGGAATGTTGACTGAGAATGTGTGTGGCCATTAGATGCTTAAACGCATATGAAGATAGTGGGCTGCAAACATGCTTAAACGTATATGAGGACACTGATATGAAGACACTGGGCTTGCTTAAACGCATATAAAGACAAACATGTCTTCTTCTGGAACCCACAGAACCCACAGAACCCACGGCCCTCAGTTGCACTTGAAGCCCACGTTGCCGTTGACGTTGTCGCAATGCCACGTGTCCAAGGGCTGGCCGGCCTTGGTGATGCGAATGTCGTCGACGCGAATGTCGTCGCAGCCACCGGCGCCGGAGCTGCATTGGAAGCGGCCCGTCTCGGCGACGTCGTCCTTGACGGTGCCGCTGACGCGGCGCCAGGCGATGTTGTTGAGCTTAAACTTGCTCGAGTTGCAGTCCTTGCCCTCGAAGCCCGAGTAGTGCTCGCACTGCCAGGCGAAAAAGGGCTGCTGGCGCAGGCCCTCGACGCGGATGTCCTCCATGACGATGTTGGAGGCGTGGCCGAGGCCGCCGCCGCCGCCGTTGGGGGGCACGCCGCGCGACACGCCGCTCCACGTCTTGAGATAGGAGACGTGGGCCGTGTTGCGGAGGGTGATGTTGCGGGCGTGGAAGTCGGTGATGTACTCGTGGCGGCCGTCGTACTGGCCCATGGAGCCGATGGCGACGCCCTGGCCGTTGACAAAGGTGCTGTCGTAGATGGAGATGTTGCTCGAGTTGCCCTTGAGCGCGATGGCGTCGTCGCCGTTGTCGACGAACCAGCGCCGGAAGGTGATGCGGTCCGAGTTGACCGTGTCGCAGCCGTCCGTGTTGAGCGTGTTCCACTGGCTGTTGGACGTGCTGCGGACGAAGATGTCGTCGAGCTGCACGTTCCGCGAGTGGGTGATGGCCATGGTCCACATCTGGCTCTGCACGAACCTCATGCGCCGGATGGCCGAGTTGGTGAGCCGCCGGAAGTTGATGTTCATGGGCCGCCGCGGCAGGTTGCCCTGGCTCTTGGCCCAGTCGTACCAGACCTGCCCGTTGCCGTCCAGGGTCCCGACGCCGTGTCCGTCCCACTCGACGCCGTTGCCGCCAAAGTACCACACCGTGCTCTGGTTCTGGAACCCGACGGGCATCGACACGGACCGCCAGTACTCGACGTCTGCGCTCCAGAGCAGCCGGCCCAGCAGCACGATGCGGACCTGGTCGAGGTCCAGCGTCGTCATGGCGCTGCGGATGTGGTACACGGGGCCCGGCAGGTAGACCACGCTCCGGTTCCGGCACTTGTGGTTCAACGCCTCCACCAGCGCCGGGCCGTCGTCGCCGCCGTCGGCCCGAGGCCTCACCACGCACAGCTGGCGTTTCTGGGACTCTGCTTGCCGCTTCACGTCTTGATGGCTCGGGAGGCCGCCGCCCGTCGCCGGCCCGTCCTGACGCTTCTGGGGCCCGAGGAGACGGCGCTGCACCGCGTCGGGAGTCCCCGGAACCCCCGAGAGGGCCAGGACGGCCTGGAGGAACAGGACGGCGGGGAGAAGTCGCATCGCGTAAAGTTGGCGTAGACGTGCAAGGTTTCCGCTCGGTCCGGGTAAAGGAGTGGCTAGAGAGAGTCGTTCCTTTGCTCGCACGCACTCTGCCAGAAACTCGCTATTAAAGGAACTTTCAACACGAATGCAAGAGGGAAGGGAGGGAGATTTGACATCTGGGCCGAATGTCTCACAGCCAAATTGAGAGTAAACTGCGTCGAGACCTGACATCTCAAACCCTTTAACGTCTGCTTCGGTCCACAAATCATGAACGAATCCCTCCTCTCCGAGACTCCACCAGCCCGAGGATTCCAATCAACAAGCACACCCGTCGTCAGATGACCACATGCAGTTCGTCTCGCCACCACCAGGCAGGCTGGCGATCGCCACCACCACGCAGGCTGGCGAGCCAAGACCCCTGCCGGGCCACCATCCAGCTGCAATGCAATGGCAACACGACGCCCGACGGTTGTAGCTTGCCAGTCTTTCTCTTTTGTTGTGGCATCGTGACTGGAACCCCGCACGGGGATCAAGCAGAAGAAAGGTCCGGGTGCGAGGCCCGGCCTTGGTCCCGGAGTGGGGCCGGGCCTCCACGGAAGGGGGAAGCGTGAAGCGTGAAGCGTGTTTCTTTTCCCCTTTGCTTGTTTGTCTCATTAATTTCACTTCTCCGTAGTCTCCCTCTCGGCATGTCAAATAATCCATCATGCCAGCGCATATTCGCCGCGGCCCGGAGAAAACCTTCTATTGTCGAGTCGCGCTGATGCCGTGCCCGCACCTTGTGTCATTACGAGTTACTAAGCCCCTCCCTTAGATCGGAGCTAGGATAACGCGCCAAGATCAGGCGGAATAACAGCTTCTTCCGCTAGGGCCACAGCCCTCCTGTCAGATCACATGACACAACCCCTTTTAGCGCATGACAAGCTGTTCATCCATTCTGCTCGTTAGCTCGGGGCCGCAGGACTTCACCTCCCCCTTCCCTCAATCCACGCACATCTTCTGCTCTGCCTCCTTTGCCCTCACATGGATCAAAAAAACACCAATGCTACGGCCCGGAATCGTATGCTTCGCAGCTATAGACAGTCACGAATACCTGCCACTCGCTCAGTCTCGACATCAAGATCATTATAGAACTGCAAATAGCAATACTCTTATAGAACCTTCCAAGACCATACAAGGCGACACGACAAACCCGACTGGCCTTTACCCCAAAACAATCAGCCCGTGGTTATCCTTCCCGGAGAAGATCTGGGACATTTGTCGGAGCCCTCGTTCGTCTCCCAGCACCGTGTCAGAACACGGTGCCGGCGGTGCCAACCGGAACCGTGACGAACCAAGAATCACAACCATCACATTGGTGCCGCGTATCCTTTTGCGTGGTGCAGTGTCTCCGGCAAGATGCCTACCAGTTTTTAATAACTCACACCTTTAATCTACCGCAGATCCGAGGACCCTTGGTGGATAATCCGGGGAGTAATGGTGTCAAGGTTCCAGGCAATCGTATAACCTAGCCCCCTTTTCTCGAACCTGATGGCGTCGGGCCGAGTGACTGGCAAGGGGCGCATAAACAACATCTCCTCTTTTCACCTCCACTAATCTCTTCCGCAACAAGAATTGAGCGGCTGGTGGGGCCAAAAGGGGGTGATTTTTGGGATTTCAGCATTGTCCAAGTAAAATCACTATCCTGCAGAGGGGAATTGCCGACTTCTTCAAGGGCCCCCTAGTAAGTATCTGCAGAGCTGTGGCTCAAAGACCGAGCTCACCAACAGGCATCGGTCGGTGCCCCTATCTTTCTCCGTCTCGTCCCACCGCCACGGCCTTGTTTCTGGTTTCTCCAAATCACGGCCGTCCAGAGTCCGGCTGAACAGGTCGGCGAGGAACCGGGTTGACTCGGCTTGCATCTTGTTGCACGAATCCCGCTTTATAGAAAGGGGGCACTTCCGAGGAGTTCCGCTTTGACTGCCATATCACTCCTTTCGTACGCCTCGAGTCCGAGTCAAGCAAGGCCAAGCCACGTGTAGATTGGTCCGTCCCTATCCCTCAGAGACGGCCGCTGGCAAGTTTGGTGCAAGACGCACGGCAACATGCCACGTGTTAGCCATTCATTGCGCGGCCTTCTGAAACCTCGCCAAGCTTGCACTGCCAGTCTCACAGTGGGAGCTGGAACGCGCCCTGGACCGGGAACAAGGCCGGATGAGCGAGCCGTTGCCCTGTCGTCCCGAGTCCATGCTGCCTACCTCGACAGAGTGCCATCTTGGAGACGCTCTCCCGTTGGCGCCTTGTTGGATGGAAGCCCATCAAGGTGAAACGGCGTGGTCCACGGGCAGGGAAACCCGTCATTGTCAGGGTGGCAGGACCGGCCGTATGCATCGACAATCAAGGCTGGCGCCCTCCGGGAAGTGCGTCGGGCTGGGATAAACCTGATATCCAAGATGCCGCTCCTGGTTGAGAATGGCGGCCTTGACTCGGCACGGAATCTCTTGCCGTCCTCGATCCAACCAGCCCTGAAGGTCGGCCGCCCGTCTCGAGCGGCTGCCATTGCTATATAATGGAGTGATTTCCGACCCCTTCAGTCGGATGCTGCAGAAGCCACACAGATCACCATCCCAAAGTCTCTCTCCCTCGCTCACTTTCCTTTGATCTTTTCTCTTCTCTCTCGCACGGTCACATTGTGGACCATTTCATTCCTTTGCACAGTCTGCCCGACTACCCGCCGTCATGAAGTACACTACTCTTCTCGCCTACATCGCGGCCCTTGAGTCCGCGGCCCTGGCCCTGCCGCAGGCGCCCGCCGGCCCGGCGGCCCCCGCGACTGTCGCCGGTGAAAGTGCAGCCACGCCGCCCTCGCCAAAGACTGCCGGCGCTGCGGGTCGGGAGGCAACCGGAACCGGCTCCAAGGCGTCCGGCGGAGAGCCCGGCAAGGCGTCCGGCGAAGTGCCCGGCCTTGAAATCGATGCCGATTTCGGACCCAGCTCGTCCGACTCGCCCGGGAAAATCAGCGTTGAACGAGCAAAGAATGGCAACAAGTCGGCTGTCGCCATCACGGCCCAAAGCAGTGGCCCATTTACGTTACACGTCGAATTCAAGCCAGAGGAAGCCAAGGAAACCATTGCCGAGGGGGCCAAATCTGTCGGTGTTCCCCAAGAAGCAATCAAGTCTATTGTTCAGCCGTTTGAGCAGATTGCATCGAGCAATGCCACCAGCCACGCCACGAGCAACGACACCACCAACGGTACGAGCGTGGACAGCAAGGTTGCCGTCAAAGCCGTGGCAGCAGTCGCCGTGGCCTGTGCCAAGGCACCGTCTGACGGCCCTACAGCCATAACTGTCCAGGGCTGCATTCAGGTTGCCGTCAATAAGATGTATGGTGACACTGGAGCCAGCCGAGGTCTCACCAACGTAATGGTGGGCGCTGCCACCGCGGGCGAGGAGCTCCAAAGCGTCATTAAATGCGCCTTTGGTTTCATGGAAGCTGTCATGCGCGCTGTCCCGCGCGGCTCGTCCCCCGGGCAAGACGGCGGCCGGCCCGCGCCTCAGATCCCCAGTCCCTCTGGGCCTGAGGGCAACCGAGGAACAGTGCGCACCGTGACGCCGCCTGCATCTCGCAGCAGCTCTGTCGCCGAGCCGGCGCGGCCCGCGAAGCCTGACGGCCAGAACCCGAAGAGTAGCCAGCCGGGCCAGAACCCGCAGAGTGCCGGCCAGCCCGTCCAGAACCCGAAGAGTGGCCAGCCCGTCCAGAACCCGCAGAGTGCCGGCCAGCCCGTCCAGGACCCGCAGAGTGGCAAGCCGGGCCAGAACCCGCAGAGTGCCGGCCAGCTCAACCTCGACAGCCCCGAAATCCGCGACGCCGCCACCAGGCCCTGCCAGACCAAGCTCTGCCCCGGGATGGTGGGCAAGGGTATCGAGATGATGTCCGTAGACATCGCCCCGCGAGTCTCCGTCGCCATCTTCCAGGTTATGAAGGACGTCGGCGAGCCAAGCCGCGCCCCTAAAGATGCCGGCGGGCCAGCCACTTCCGAACAGAAGACCATTCCCGGGCAGCAGACCACTCCCGAACAGAAGACCACTCCCGGGCAGCAGACCACTCCCGGGCAGCAGACCGCTCCCGACCAGAAGACCGCTCCCGGGCAGAAGACCCCTCCCGCACAGCAGGACGCTGTCAAGCTTGCCTCTGAAATCGGCGAGCAGTGCATCCAGAAGTTCCAGGCTCTCCCCGAGCGCGCTGATTTGAGCCGAACCATCCAGATCATTTTCTCCGTCGTCGAGAGCAAGGGCGTAGACAACGCTGAGCAGGTCAAGCAGAAGGCCGAGGAGACTGCCGAGAAGGCTAGGAACATCCCCGCCGTGCCCGAGAAGCAAGCCACCGATGCTCCTTCTACCAAGAGCGTTCCCCGTCCAGTCGGCGATAAGCAAACCACCGGTGTTCCCCGCCCAGTCGGCGAGACTGGTGGCAGCACCGGCAGCCCCAAGGTCTCCAAGGGCAGCCCGCCTAAATCCCTCACTGCTCCCGGGAGCGAGGCGGATGGTGACTCGTGCTAAGCGAGCTGGCTTCGGCATCAAACAACATGGATCAAGGGTATTCTGCTATAGGTAGCGGCCCATAGACTGTACACACATATATAAATGCGTTGTGGAAACTGCCATTCCTCGTGACTTTCAATGACTGATCAGCGTCGACTTGACATTAATGAAAGGGGGTGCAATGAAATCGTTTGTGTCTGCGGGAGCATTGAGACGTCCCATGGCGTGTTTGTCGCCCTCCCGTCTGATCCCGCTGTCCTCCCTGCAATTTCCAAGTCTCGGCGCGGTTTGCTTTGCATCAATTGTCCGTCATATCCACTACTATGCCAGAGACAGGCGCGTATTCGAGCCACTGCGTCTCGTTGAAGTTGTCCAACCGGGGCAATCGGAGTGGGATTCCACGGGTTAAGGGAGGAGTCCATCGCGAGATGCAATTTTCAAGCTTTCCTAAACACATGCTAACTAGTCAAGACGGGCCGCCGCGCTCGCGTCTCAGAACAGCGGTGAATGATTGCTCACGCATAACGAACCTCGCCGAATAAACCGGCTCGGACTTGCATCAGGCCCGCCAGCTCCAGGAGGAATGATTGAAAGATAATGACGTTGGTGATGACATGCGAGACGGAAACCTTCGTCTCCTCTGCGGGAGTGCCAGCCTTGACATCCTCTGCAGTGCCAACCGAGGCTCGGGCGGCGCCGGCCGTGCCGCTGCCCTCTGCCCGATCCGGGCGGTCCTCTGAACCTGTCGCCTCGGCAGATTTCGACGTAGGCCACCTATCCAACTTGATGGGAATGGGTTTGAGCTTGTCGTCGGGCAAGCCGACGAGCCTGGCAAGGATGCTCTGATCGATGGCGGCAAACGCCGCCGCCTGGCTGGCGGCGCTGGCCTCGCCCAAGTCGGTCGCCGATCCCAGATCACTGCGAGCACTGCTGGGGGAGAAGTTGCGGGAGGTGCCACTCTTGTTCGGGTCAGCGTAGTTGATGTGAAACTCCTTCGGAGGCGCACGCGGAGCCCTGGGGATGCTCGACTCTGACAGCCCAGGTGTGGTCCCTGATGTCGAGGCTCCAGAGCTCCGACCCGGGTCCTTACGGCCTCGCGGACTCACGGACCGACTTGGCGTCCCGAGCTCCAACAAGAAGCGTTGTGCGAATCCTTCGAGCGCTGAAGGTCGCGACGACGGGGACCCAGCCCGCCCCGCTCTGTCCGGGCTCGGACGTTCTGGAGTGCTCTGGGACGCAGGAGATGCCTTGCGCGTCGGAGGCGGGTGGTCCAGCATCGTTTCGGCAGTCTGGAATGCCTCTCGCCTCTGCTGAAGCAGTTCCTCGAACCGAGGGATCATCTCTTTGAATGACGAGACTTGGTCGCACAGACGCTGGAGAAGGCTCAGCATCCGCGGAACCGATTCCCGAGTCCACTGGGGTCTGCGTCTGCACCTTGCCAGCGCCTTCAGTCTTTGAGCTTCGCTGGCGGACAAGCCCCTACCACTGCTTGGACTTGTAGAGGGTGCTCCAAGCTCACCGATGGACACAGACGTATCATCACCTCGCTCTTCTTGGCCCCCCGCCGTTGCATCTCCTGCTTCGTTGTCTTCCTCGGCGAACGAGTAAGTCTTTGGACTCCGAGCGAGCCATCCTTCGATGCTCATGTACCCGCATATGGCCAGGTCCACCACGGTCTCGGTGACTGATAAGTTCATTTCTACCGGATTGATGAAGAATGTTTCGAGGAGGTCCAGCGTGGCATTGAGTAGCGGATCGTCCGCACGGAGAGTGTGATCCCGAACGTCTCGTGGCGCCCCAGGCAGGCTGTCGGGTACGACAGGCAGCTTTGGGTCGCTCGTCGACACCCGGGAAACCAGGAGTCTCAGGGAGCATGGGTGGCTCTCCAAACGCGTCGTCGTGTCTTTTAGGATGTTGCCATAGATTTCGTCAAAGTCGCCATGCCCGCCAATCGAGCTGGCAAGCCCGACCATGTACTCGACTTCCTGCTCATGGGCGCCGACGGTGCGGTCAGCCGTATTGGCAGGCAGGACCTCGGTCTTGAGCAGGGTGATTACGGCATATCGGTGATGCCGCTTCAGGATCGCGGAGACGAGCTGAAGGGTGACGTGTATCGTCTGTTGGTTGCGCGACCTCAGGCACGCAAGAATGAGGTCAACTAGGTTGAAAAGCAGAGGAGTCACCGTCTCCGACGACTTCTCGGCCATCATGGTGGCGAGGTCCATCGACTTTCGCTTTCGAGCATCGCTGATGGACGAAGTGGAAGGGCCCTCGCGTGATGCAAGAGCTTCCGGTAGGGCCAAGAGATAGTGAAGAACAAGGTTGATCATGTCGGGATGATCCAAGGATTCGAGGATTCGGCGCAGGTACGTTAGGACGGCCACGGACGAGCCTCCGTCGATATCGGACGACTCTAGCAGCGAAGGGTATCTTTGCCCAGCTTAGGATAAGGCACGTCATGGCAATGACAGGATCAAGGTGCGACTTACAGCAGTTGTTGCAGGAAGATGGCCTGGAAATGCTCCAGAAGGGTTGACTTGACATCTACAGATCGGCAATGGTTCAAGACGTCTTGCCAGAACAAGAGATGAGAGAGGAACGTCTCGAGGTGAGATTGAAACTCGGGAGAGCAGGAGCTCACAATGTCGTAGCTGGATGCGGGATGCTGGTAGTCTGAAAGGGCGAGGATGGGCGGCAGGTCGTGCGGCAGATGGTCGATGACGAGCTTGCGGCTAAGTTGGCTGTAGAGGGCTCCGAGGCCCGTGGCCATGAGGGTTGAGAGGTCGCTCTCGACGATCCACTGCTCCAGGGACGCGGAGCTCGAGGCAGCCTCGATGATGTACAGCAAGCCGGTGCGTGCGAAATCACCCACCTTTCCTTCATGGTGGATGTAGTCCATGAGTATGTAGAAGAGGGGGAAATCGGCCCTCTGCGTGCGGCCGGCGAATTGCTCCCGGGCGTCGCGGTCCCGCTCGCCAATCTGGCGCGGCGTCTGTTGGGCCTTGAACCAGGCGGGCAGTATGTCGGGATCGAGGCGGATCTTGGTGGTGATGTTGAAGGCGAGTTCGACGAGACGCGACTCGGTGTCGAGGCCAAGTGGGACGCCATTCATGCCCGTGATGCGCACCAGCAGGTTCGTCAGGCTGGCGGAAAAGGTTGCGTTTTCGACAAAGGCCTCCTCCTCGCTCTCGATGAGGGTGGCAAAGAAGAGGACGGCCTCCTTGATGATCCACTCGTCGTAGGACGTTGTGGCAATCTTGCCGATGGGCACGTAGACTTGCTTTATGGCGGCATACTGGATACAAGGGTGGGGGAGAGGGCGACGGCTCTCGTCGCTGAGGATGTTTGTGAGCTCCTGGAGACGGATCTCGAGCGTCTCGGCAGCGTCGCCGTCGCGGGAGAGGTTGGACGAGGTGCGCCATGTGGACTGGAGGCACGCGACGGGCCAGGGTCAGTGCGACGAGGCTCTTGCGGGGAGTCATGGAGGCGCAACCTCACCAGCAAGCTACCGTACTCCTTCTCGAACCGATGCAGCCGTTTGGCGGGATCCTTGGCCTGGTCCTGGCGAGAGGTGCCCGACGATAGGGGGCTCAACAGCCGCGACCACTGGATGGATTCTTGAGTCAGCGTCGTCGGCGAACGCGATATTGGGCCAGCTTACAAAGTCCATGTCGGCGCTGGAGTCTCGGTCATTTCCAGGGCCAGCGCGCGTCGAGGAGCACAGAGAAGTGTGGGCGAGGTTTTGGAGGTGGTCTCTAGGTGGTCCCTTGTTGTCACGAAACGCCCGCCCTCATCGACAAGCTCTCCGTGTCTGGCCTTGGAGGGAGGGACCCGCCGCTGTGGTGGGGCATGACATGACATTGTGCGCTAAAATCTGCACCTGGTTACCTACTTTTGGTACCGGGAAGTAGATATGGGAGGCAAAATGTTGTTTTCTATGGTCCTGGTGGCCACCGATTTCTCATATAGAATGGCCATGATTTCTTGAGAGTACGTTGAATGAGTAGAGATCTAACTATGGATACTGTATAAATGTCGTGCGGCCAGCTCGTTGAAGACTACGCATTAAGCTCGACATGACTGCACGTGGTTGGCGGTTGAATGGACTTGGGCGCTAGTACATATACGGGCCTAGGTCATTAGTCAGCCTCATGCGAGGGCGGCCGTGCAGCGCCACCAGGGCCTGGGCCCTGGTGGGGTAGATACATACTAGGTACTAGTGAATGACACTCCCTTCATGCGCTCCCATTCCACGTTTCCCCTCTTCTCTCACCGGAGCCAAAATCATATTTAAAATCACGCGTCCGAGTCTATTAATCAAGTCTTCAAAAGAAGGAAGTTCGTTCGGAGTCCCCTGCTTAGCCGTCTTCGGCGCCGGCACTTGCTCCGTCAGGGGGGTTGTGGCGCCGCCCCCTTTTCGGGGGACGTGTATTCGTAGGTACTCCGTATGGGCGGGCTGGCGAATACCAGGGCCCGCCCCAGGCACGAGGAGGAGCACTATAAAAGCTGTGGCCATGTGGCAGTGCCCGCTAGTCCGGATCTAATCAACACCTACCTGTTTGGGAACATCCGGTCCCAGATGGGACTAGCTCCCGACCGTTTCCATTTTTCATTAGTCACCGCTTTCAAGTTGCTCCTCCTACTGGCGTGGCGTGGCGCACGCATCGGCTTCACTTCAAATATACTTCAAATCAGCCACTAACGGACAGCCCCGGCACGAACAGCGTCGTAACGGCCCCCCACAACAACAAGTTGACCGACGTCTGCACTGAGCTGCTCCTCGATTGCTTCAACATCTCAAACGGCCATCGACAAGGCTGCCGGCGGCCTGTCATTGACGCACGGGGCCGAGACGGACCACCAAGCACCCATGACCACGCCCAGGACCACGGCGATAGCCGCTCCCCCTCACCTTCACTCGCTGCACCACGACTCCTCATCGAATCACCATTCAACCACGCTTCACCGCTCCTCAGCCACAAATTATCTCCTCGATCCCACGTCGACACCGTCCTCGTCGTCGATCACGAACCCGACGCACCCGCGCCTCCTATACCACGCCGTCAATAGCTTGCGCTACTCGTCTTGGCCCCGCGACGTTGCCCACCCTGAACCAGACACCTCAGCAGACGACCTTGTTTCTGATGAGCCCGCCACCATGTCCCGCCCCGATCTCAACGAGTCCTTTACACTGTCGCGGACAGATGCTTCCATCACCGCGCTTGCCCCCGACGCCGACCCGCACTCTCCCAAGAAACGCCGCCGAGAACCCGACTGGAACGAGTTTTACCGCAATGGCCTCCCCGAGGAAATCATAATCATCGAGGACAGCCCAGAGCCAGCGGCTGACGTTGGTCATGGACTGATCAACGTCGGTGCTGCTACTTCGCCGTCGGCCGCCCCTCCACCAGCCAAGAGGAGGAGAAAGGGCGATGCCGCTGCACCTCTTCACGTCGACTCGGCGGCTTCGCAGGCCACGGCTTTGCAGAGCAGCCACCCAAACGACGCCAACATCTCCAGCGCTCGCACCAGTGGGACGCTAAACACAACGGCTCCTACTTCTCTCTCCTCAAACGGCCAGCGCGACGAGGCCGTCACTTCCTTTGACCATCAGCGCACCACTCGCCGGCGGACCGCTGCCGAGGCAAAGCGGAAGGCTCTAGACAGAGCCGGGGCTCTACATCTGACATATGAACCTCCCCCAAAGCCTCCCAAAAAGGTGTCGAATGTGCACGCTCGGGTCGTTGCAGACGTGAGCATTCACCCCCGCCGCCTTGACACTCGTTTGCAATGACTAACGGTCTTCGCGCTTCCTCAGCACCTCCACCCAAGAGACGTTGCAAAGGCTGACGACAATGACGGCCACTATATCGTCATCCCTGATGCAAAGCTTACCGACAAGTGTATGTCTAGTCAAGTCCCATCACATGGAGGCCTTACTCACACTCGGTAGACGTTATAAATCGTCTGCTCGGCCAGGGAACTTTCGGCAAGGTCGTCGAGGCCCAAGACCGGGCGCGGAACAAGGCCGTGGCCATCAAAATTATTCGTTCTGTCCAAAAATACCGCGACGCCTCAAGAATCGAAATGCGTGTGTTGGCCACGCTCAAGGCCAATGATGAGCGGAATAGGAACCAGTGCATACATCTACGAGACTGCTTCGACTACCGGGGGCATATTTGCATCGTTACCGACCTCTTGGGGAAAAGCGTTTTCGACTTTCTTAATGGGAATAGCTTCGTTCCTTTTCCCAAGAGTCACATACAACATTTTGCGCGCCAGCTCCTGACCAGCGTCGCATGTAAGCATTAAGCTTTTTACCAGACCTGGGAAGCACGACAGCGTTCTAACATTTTAGTTTTGCACGACCTCAATCTCATCCATACCGATCTTAAACCCGAAAATATCTTGCTTCTAGACGACTCATACCAGACCTTTCCATATAACAGAAACATCCCGTCATCGTCGACTACCGTTGGCAGGCAAGCAACACAGCGGCGAGTACTACTCAATAGCGAGATCCGGCTTATCGACTTTGGTTCTGCGACTTTTCAAGGCGAGTACCACTCACCGGTCGTGTCGACCCGTCACTACCGCGCGCCCGAGATCATCCTAGGGCTCGGCTGGTCATTTCCGTGCGATATCTGGAGCATCGGATGCATACTGGTCGAGTTCTACACTGGCGACGCACTGTTCCAAACCCATGACAACAGGGAGCATCTAGCCATGATGGAGGCCGTCATTGGCTCCAGAATTGACACTCACCTGGTACAAGAAGTCAACAAGCTACACACGAGGGGTTCGGGGAACACGCCAAAGTGAGTCTTTTTGATCGACCATCGGGCCGTGCTAACGACGTCGTCCTAGATACTTCAAGCGGCTGAAGCTGGACTACCCTTATGCCGAGACGACGCGGGGCTCTCGTAGATTTGTGAATGCCATGAAGAAATTGCAGGTGCGTTTCGATTTGCTGCCCCCGTCCCTCATGGCGTCGGGCTTATTTTCTCAGGATATTTTCCCACCCAACGACGCGTTTTTTAAACATTTTCTCGACTTGCTGAGGCGGATCTTTGTGTACGACTCTTCACAACGCATCACTGCCAAGCAGGCTCTAAACCACCCCTGGTTCAGAGAGGTGGCTCAGTCCGACGACGGCACCGAGGCGGCCAAGATTCGGATGGAAAAGGAAAGGCTTGAGCAAGCAATCGGGCAGCACACCCCCGGCGTCTGATGAGGCCTAGTCTTTTCCCGACAATTTCTCTTTCCAGGAGTTGAGCCACGGGATGATGACGATGCGGAGGATCAACATCCCAGACTCAGCTTCACTTGGTCGATCGCACGCATGCGCGCGTGCAATCGAAAAGCGAGAAAGCCGAGGCTGCCATGGTCTCTCAAGGCCGCCTGGGTCGAGCAACACGATGCAGTCGTTTGTGCTCGGGGCTTGCTTCTTGTCCCAACTTGGTTTGAGAAGCGGCTTGGATCGATCCCGCATCTGCGGCGGGATGATGGCGATCCCCCTTGGTCAGGTTACAGGAGCGTTCTTCATCTAGCACATGTACGGGCATGGTCTCGAGCGTTTTGTAAGGCTGATCTAAGCTCGCCTATCTCGCCTGCCAAGTCATGAATGGAAGCTTCAAAACATCACGGGGACGGAGCTTGCTTCGAAGCGGGTGTTAGTGTTTTGGAGACGGAGACTGCGATGCTAGAGGATCTCGGCAAGCGCCCACCATGTTTTACACACATGCATCAGACCTCCCCCAACTCGCGCGGCTTGATCCAGAGAATGGTCTCGCACTCTGCTGCTGGCGCCAGGCATCAGTCACCGCGAGAAGAGAAAAGACCATGTGCCAAGAGAGCCGAGATCTCGAGGTCTTCCAAACGTCGCTCTGTAACCTCAAGACAGTCACGGCGCAACGTCAACGGTTCAGATACGCTGGTTTCATTCCTATGCTAAACCGCTACGGGGAATTTGTTATTTGTTCCCCAATCGCACAATCCCAACGCGCAGCAACCCATGTCGATTCCTCAAGCCGGACTCGTCGGATCGCCCATGCTCCCGCCTCCGCTGCTGCCGCTGCTGCCGCTCGCACCGTTCCTACGGCCAGAGGCTAGCTGAGGACGGTAGCGCACGGCAGCGGCAGTCGACCTCGAGACGTCGTCGCTGGCCTGCGTGAAGCCGCTGATGTCACTGAGCATGCTTGAGCTGCGCCCTCGAGCCCTCGGGCCGCGAGTGTCGAAAGTCGGTGCCGCCGGGGGGGGGTGCCAGGCGGTCGTATTGGAAGGCCGAGACGACGCGGGGACCGAGGGGTGCATGTCGCTGGAAGTGGTCGCCCAGGGACTCGCCGGGTAATGCGTCGGGCCAATCGGAGTGGGATTCCACGGGTTTGGTCGCTGAAATGACCCATGGCCCGCTTCGGGCGCCATGCCAGGGTTCACGTCCAAGCCCATGCCGTTAGCAGGGCCGAGGAAACTCTGCATCGCTTGGCGCTGGGTCTGAAGGCTGCGCAGATGCTCCCTCCGCCCAGTGTTTGCGGCAATGACCTGTCCAAGACGCTCGAGATAGTTGTGCTCGATAGCGGCCATTTGCTCCAACCACGTGGTCCTTTCCTGCCTGCGACGCTCCGCCTCGTCGAGCCCTCTGGTGTTGGCGTCGGCGATGTTGACGATCTCGTTTTCCACCTTGGCGATTCGAGTGGCGACCTTGTTGCGTCGGGTGTTGAGATTGGACTTTTCCACCTCCTTGGCCTTGACCTCGCCCTCCAGCTGCGATTTGTGTTCCCTCAGCTCCTTCTGCGCGGCATCAAACATCTTTTTCTCGGCGGAAAAGGCCCGTTCTGCCTCTTTCTTGCCTTCCGTTAGCTCAGGCGTGGTCTCGCAATGCTTGAGCTGCTCGGCAAGACGCTGCGTGTCTCGTTCGGCTTGGGCCTTTTGCGTCTCCTGCTGCCGAATCTTTTGCTTGTACTTTTCGTCACTGTTCCCAGCAGAGGAGAGTTGGTTGTCGGTGAGCTCGTTGTCCTTCTTCAGTGTGTTGGTGCGAAACTTCCACTCCTTGCGCCACGTCTTGAGTCGGTTCTTCTCGTCGGCAAGCTTGGCCTCGGCGGCGGCAATCGAGGTCCGGAGCGTCATGGCGGGCGAGTCGGGACGCAGGGGCTGCTGACCGTTAGGCAGGCCTGGTTGGGAAGCGTCGTGGTCGCGCAGGGGCTCCTTGACCGTGCGGATGCTGGTAGTGAAGAGGACTTGGTCGGTTCGAACGTCGACGAAATCGCAAACGTACTTGGACGCTGGACGCAAGCCGTAGATGTCGCCCGTCCATCTGGGACCTCGGGGGCCACCCTCTTCCGACTCGTCGACGGCGAATATGCGCGTGGGTTGCCAGAAAGCATTGTTGATCCGGACGTAGAAGGGCTTCGAAGTGTCGACGCCCATGGGCCGAATAGCTTGGCTGCTGCTGGCCTTGGACGATCGAATCGGCTCTTCGTCGGGTTCCGGGAATTGGCTAGTACCGAAGCAAACCTCGTCGCTACCGATATATGATATCCATATCTGCTTGGGCTGTCGGTCAAAAGACGGCGTGTTTCCAGAGTTGTGGATGTCTCGTTTGTCAGAGCTCCCGCTGCCCCAGCTAGAAAGCTCAATCTCCTTCATGGCCACAATCTTGGTGCTGGCAAGGGCCGCCCAGAGGGGTTGTTGCAGGCGAACCTGGGCGCTCTGTTTTTTCTTCTTCTTTGTCATGGCCACTGGATGCGAGGACGCCGGCGGGCCGGCCTCTGCGTCGGGCGCGTTCGGGTTGCTATCGTGGGACGAATCGCCGACGGGGGTGCCAGTGGTGGTATTCGGCCCGCCTGTGTTGGGCCCCGTGGAAGCGGACTTGTCCGTCTCTGGATCGGTGGTTCTGACGGCCGCATGAGACCTCTCGCGCCTGAGGTACCATTCTCTTATATATCTCACGATGCCTTGGGTTAGGATGTGGATGGCGAGGATGCTTTGAATCCAGCTGTGCGTATCTCTCTTATCGTACGGGGCGGACATGGCGGCAGACGCGGTATTGGTGGTCGTGATGGTCGCTGTGGGGAGGGCATTGCTAAAGACGGCGTGCAAGCGCCATGCGTCGGGGAGGTGTCGGCCAAGTCGAGGCCAGTAGCCCTTGGAGGCACGAATCAGCTTGTGGAGCAGAACCCAGGTGAAGCAGACAGTGACGCCTCTGGAGGTGCCGTGCTTGGTGCTGGTGCCGCCGCCGAGGGTGACTGCAATGACGGCCTTGGCGAACTCGAGCATGGAGTCTTGGATGGGCGGCCAAAGAAAGACCCAAATGAGGAAGAAGAAGAAGTCCATGCACATGACGGTGGCGAGCGAAGGCGTGTGAGAGTTGCTGTCGAGAATGTCGCCAAAGTTGATGTTCCAGCCGGCTCTGCTGGCGACGGGGGGGACAAAGGTGAGGGAGGCAAAACAGGCATAGACCAGCGTGAGAGACATGTACGGGATATGCATGAGGATGATGAGGATGGCCAGAGTATCCTGGATGGGAAGGGACCTGACGACGGTCGCGGCGAGCTCGAGGGGGCCAGAGTCGCGGTGGACGTCTGCGTTCTTCATGGCATTGACGTCGATTTGGCGGTGGCCACCGTCGACGAGGCCGGCGTTTGCGTTTGCGTTTGCACCCATGCTGGAGTGGCAGGATTCGGACGAGGCCTCGGAGTAGGTGCCGAACGAGTCCCTGCGAGAGGCATCACCCGAGGGACAGTCGAGGCCCGAAGAGTGAGACGAGGCAGTGGCGGGGGCGGCGACGGCGGCGTCATCGGGGCGTTTCCTTATGTTGGGGGCGCGGTTTGGGGGGGGCGGCATGGACGTTGGCGTGGACGCGGACGCGGAGGCGGAAGGCAGCGGTGAGTGAGGGCTGTCGGGCGGTCTGGCAGAGCCGTTGAGGTGACCGTGGCTCTTCCCGGCCGAGACGCGCCTGCCAGTGCCAGGGCCTACGAGCCCATTATCGTGCCTCGATTCGCGGTGGTTGGCTGCGCCGGCGCCTGGCTGTCGCTTGCCCGAGCCCGACGCACGAGGCATGCGCAAGCGTGTACGTTCCCACGGTCCTGCAGACCCAGCAGGCTCGAGCAGGGCGGGATCGGCAGCATGAGCAGCGGGGAGGCGAGAGAGAGATGCAGAAAGCAGGGCCTCGGGCGTGGTTGAGGGGCGATGGTGTAGTCGTCGACGGACCCTGGTAGGGAAGGACTGGCCCTGGTAGGGAAGGACTGGCCCTGGTAGGGAAGGACTCTGGGAGGCTGTTGCGAGGTCGTGTTTGGGCCGGTCAATGCAGAGAGACTTGGCGAGAGCGGCCAAGGAGGCACGGCTAAGGCTGGTGGTGATGGCGCTTGGCAACCTTTTGCACGCCCCGGGCACACAGAGAGAGAAGCGTCTCAAGATTTTACGCCGCTAATAAAGGGGGGCTCTTGTTGGAGGGGGCTCTTTAAGTGACGGAAGGGGGTTAATAAACAGGAAGTACGCAGTACGGAGAGCGGAGTGGCAACGCACCGTGCTATTGCCGTCCTGCTGAGGTAGTGGGTACGCCAAGTGGGACATGTGGGGCCATTTTTTCCTTCTTTTTTTCTCTCTCTCCACGACGGACGCCTAAAAACTTCCTCGATTGGCCCTGCATCAGCATCAGCGGGTCGTCGATACCTAATCCCAATCCACTTTATGCCTTTAACATGCCCATTATCCTCGGCACCAGAGCGCCATGACGCCGTGGAAATGGATGCTGGTCCCTGGCCTTGTGATGAAAGCAAGGCCGACAAGTTGCTCGAGTTGAGCCCAAGCGAGCAAAATAATCAGCTCTCCACCTTGTTAGAACGTGTGGAGCGGGAGCGCATCCCCTCCCGGGATAACCCCCCAGCTGTCGTGCTCGACCAAAGTGATAGGTGTATGTGCTTGCGTGGGCCTGCCTTGAACAGGTGAGACGGGCTTCTTGTCTCGTCCCTCCCTGGTTTTGCCTCATGCCCTTTATTGATTCAGGGCGAGACGAGACGCCGGATGCGGATACCTACCTACCTAGCATTCGTATGTACTTCGTACTCCATATAAGTTATGTATACGAAGTATACGTCTAGGCTTCATATAAGGCTGCGAGATAGGCAGTGTGTCGTGTGAAAGCACCCACGAAGTACTACCAGCTGGAAAGACCTACAAGTAGCCGTTAGATGCCACGCGCCCTTTGGTTCGACTGCGTGGCTGGCCGGTTGTGATGTAATGCGGATGGCCGTGTGTAAATAGAATCGACGACTTGGTGGGTACATAAACGTGCGGATAGTGGCTGGTTGCGCAGCCCATTGATTTGGGGAAAACGGAAAACCCAATGGCAAAATACTTCGCAGTAGTCCCTCAGATGGGAGAACGATGAGGTCATATAATGAACCACGTGTAACGTCACATGCTCCGTAACAGCTGGCAATGGGTCCCCTAGAATATAGCCAGCATACTTATTCGTACTGGTATTCTATCTTACCATGGCTAGAGGTACTTTCTATTTCCTTATCGAGCTAGAGACGTAACCACCTAGAACCACCGTTGTAGTTGATGTACTTTAACTCTACTAAAAACCCTTAGTCAAGACTTGACTTATCAACTTTAGACACCGCATAAACCACCTGCACCTTGTGAGGCTATGTAGCTCGCGAGGGCATTGTCCTAAAGAAAGCGGTGCTGTAAAGTAGTGACAGCTACGAAGTCTGTTGACCGTAGTCTGATTTCCCCACTAGTTGCATGTACTACAGGTAAATGCCCTCGAAAAAGCGTCCATAGGTTTTATCTCTAGGTCATGCACGCAAAGGGAGGTCTTGTTGGGTCGGTACGAAGTATTCGTAGGCCTCGGCAAGACATGCCAGGACTAGCGGGGCTTTGAGCTAGCGGGGTGATGGCGGGCGCTGCTAGTGTTCGCGGACCCATTGCCCGGACAAGTCAGCAAGCCGCAAGCTCCGACATCACCGTCGAGGCGGAAACCACACCAACAGCCTCGACGACCGACGCAATGTCCAAGCCAAACCCCGATCTGAGGCGGCACGTCATTGCCATCTACAAAGGTCAGGCAACGATCCTCACCGCTTGACGCCCCGACGCACGTCGAGACTGACAACGTCGAGACTGACATACGTCGACCCAACAGAGCTGCTCTACCTGGGGCGCGAGTATCCCCTCGGCTTCGCCTACTTTCGCCCGCGCCTGCACCAGGCCTTCATCTCGCGCGCCGCCGAGCGAGACGACGCCAAGATTCTCGCCGCCATCGCCCAGGCCCAGTACGTCAAAAAAGGCACGTCGAATCAATCAAGCACCGCCGCCCCCCCCCCCGGCCACGGTAGACAGGGGCCGCTAACTGACGCGGCAGAAATCGAGGCCTTGTAAGCTCTTTGCATTCTGTTTATGAGGCCAGAGCGTCCAAAGCAGCCAGTGCAGCCAGTGCAGCCAGTGCAGCCAGTGCAGCCAGTGCAGCCAGTGCAGCCAGTGCAGCCAGTGCAGCCAGTGCAGCCAGTGCAGCCAGTGCAGCCAGTGCAGCCTACAAGCAACAACCCTGAGGCATCCATTTCATGCTCCCAACTGCCCCGTTCCGTCAACAAGGCGAGGCCCAGCCCAAGGCCAGTGCCTCGTGCATCCAGTCGACAACGGAGCGACTGGGCGCCATCCGTCGCTCAGTACCCAGTGTACATCTATCGTGCCCTTCATCTCTTGACCACATTCTCCCTACGCTGCATATTCCACAAAGATTTCTCTCCAAAGATTGCAAACACTTGAAAATATGCCCTTGAGCATGGCCCCCCAAAACACCCTTCAGCCGGTCCCATTCCAGGCTGTGCTTCTTCATGAAAAGGAAATACTGACCAACGACTCGAGGGGGTATACAGGTACTATCTGAAACGTTATCGTACTCTGAGGAAAAGATATCATGTCAACGCCTAGTCGGGATACCCAAGTGCCCTTGCGCGTGTAAACAAAGAGAGGCGGGTGGGGTTGGCCCGCTGTCCGTCGCATCGGTACATGGAGCACACCCTCGCAGGCTGATGCGCCGGCATGTCGTCGAGTTGGATGCAATACCAGTTCGCTGAATCCTGGTTGTCGTGGCTCCCGACACCGAATCATGTCGCCCTAGACCTCAATCCTTCTTTCCACCACTCACCTTCTTCATCGCCCACCAGGCACCGACCTCGAGGCACTCGCCCCAGCTCGCCCCACTGTCGCCCATCAGATCGCCCATCATCTTGCCTAGCCACACATCCCACTCATCCTGGCTCTTGCCGCTGGCCTCGCGCAAGACGGGTTCCAAAGCCTGCACTTGCTCGACCACCGTCAAGAGCGCCGTGGCGCGAAGTGCGCTCTGGCCAGCCGACAGCGTCCGCGGCGCCGTCTTGGGCGACGTGTCCTGCTTACCCTTGGTCTCCGAGTCTGACGTCCCGCCCCCAGCGTCCGGGTTGTTAGCGCCCTTGCGTTCCCACCGCACCTCGCTCAGGGGGATGGCGAGACGGCGCGACCTGACGTCGACAAGGTCCGGCTCCTGGTGTAGCGCCGGGCCAATGAGGGTGCAGGGGACGGGGCTGAGATAGCGACGCTCGAGAGCCCGCGTAAGCCACACGTTGTAATCGATGAGAAACGAATTGAGAGGAGCGGAGAGCGGAGTGTTTGCCGACAAGACGTAGGCCCCGAGGCTTGAAGCAGCCTCCAGTTCGTCGGCGTCGCCCGTCGGCATCGACCCGGGGACATGAGGCCTGAGCATGCGGATGAGATGGTCCGAGTCCCAAATCTCAAGGGTACCGCCAGGCTTGAGGAGACGCAGGTACTCGTTGAAGATGTCTTGGCTCAAAGGCTGGTGGGGACTTACTACGGCCAGGCTCATGTCCTTGGCCATGATGAGGTCAAACTGTTCATCCTCCGGCAGCGGCCAGGGCGTCACGCGGATGTCGTGGTTGCAAAAGCTCCAGTTTATGTCCGTGTCGGGCCTCGGGGCGTCTGCCGCTGCGCTTATACTCGTGGGGCTCAATGGCGCAATGTCTATGCCGGAAAAGGAGATGCCGCCATGGCCACGACCCTTGTAGTACCTGTGGCACATCATGCTCCAGAATCCCGAGCCACAGCCAACCTCGAGCACCCGCCTGGGCGGGTTCTTGATGAGTGACGGAGAGCACACTGGCGCCCCAAACAGCTGGATCAACAGCAGCGTCCGCAGGGATTGGCGGTGAAGCTCCGTCAGGTCAACCGGTAGAGGGTACGGAAGCATGGGGTCGCTGAGATAGGTTCGCCCGTTGCGCTGGACAAAGGGTTTCGGGGCCAGAGGACCGTCCCTCGAAGAAGACGAGTACGGATCAGACGTCATTGTGGTCCGCGCGGAGAGGGAGGTGGTGCCGCTGGCCGACGAGACCGACTCGGCGCTGGCCGCGTGGGCGTTCATCTGGAGGCTGGGGTGTGAGGACCTGATGGGTTCGGGTGTCCCAGGCGGCGAGGGTAGGCGATGCTTACATCGGAGGCACGCACGTCCTGAGCAGGCCGGGGGCGATTCGTGGACGAGGGCGACTTGGCACCAGACGCCAGGCAAGAGGAAGCGACCGAATCGGCGACTGGATTTTGCCCCGCGGCTGCGGCAGTGCCAGGGGCGGCGGCGGCGGGGCGATCCGTCTGCAGGGACGTCTCGCGAGACGAGTGGCTGCCGCTCGAGGTCCTGGAATGGCCAAAGGGACGGCGAGATGCTAAATGATCAGCGCGGGAGGCCGAGTTGGAGCGATGGGGATGGCTGCCAGGGCGACGCTGGGCCCAGGGTCGTTGGACGGGGATTGGCATGATGACGGCAGAGCTCTTGAAGGCTGCGTTGAAGTCAAACTGGCCCGCCATGGTTGGCGGGAGCGGAGGCCCGTGCTGGCCGGCGGCAAACGGACTCGAGGCCTCTCTCTAGAAGCCCCATAAATAAAACTCGGGTTGCTGGTCGGGATGCTTCAGGTTTGCCGATGGCCCGCCAAATCTCCCTCGACAGGGGCAACCTGACGGTGTGGGGACGGGCTCCGTGCTTGGCGCCGTGTCCTTGCGATGTCGTCGGATTGGAGCGTTGCTTCAGCCTCGGACTTGGACTGACGTCCTTGCGAGAGCCTTCAACTCGGCAGCGGGTCAGCGATGGCCAGGACGACGTCTCGCGCGGCCCACGTGTGGTAGATGCTGCAGCCACTCGGCGGCCCGGCGGCATCCAATCGACGACGATGGAGACCGTCTTGGCGGGTGTTGGATGCCTCACTGGGCCTGGTGGAAGTCGCCGAAGGGCTCGTTTCGTCTGCCTTTGCGCGGTGCAACGCGGCAGCACCGATCAAAGGGGCAGTGCGAACCTGCCCAGACCCTCCGACGGCAGGCTGCCTCGTCAGCGTCGTGAGAGGCACTCACGGGTGCCGGACAGCGAGCTTTGAAGACTCAAGTTTTGGTGTGTCGCAACGGATTGGGGGTCCATGGCCCTGGCGTTGGGGTCCAAGAATCGGCGTGCCCGTCCCACTCACTCACTACACGAGAGCTGATGAAGGCGTAGACTCAGGCCGCTCCGACGCAGCGAGGGCAGGGCGGTGTATTCCGGCATCGACGTCCTTGGGGCAATGAGGGTCCCAAGGGTTTGGACAGACTCCGGATTGGACTCTGCTTGATGAGCGAGCGACGTGATGTGCGTCCTGCTGTCACGAGCAGCGCAGTGAATTGCTTCCATGCCTTGATCAATCGGTTGACGTGGTTTGGCTTGCGGGGCACGCCCGGCAGCAAGCATCGAGAAGTTGACCACCACCGTGCGATGCTGGAGTTGCAGACACGGTACGTCGTGTGGCCTGTTGGGAGGCCCCAGCACGATGACGTACAGTGCGAATACGACTGCCCCACCGTGGCATGTACCTAGTGCCCACAGGGTGGTGCATCGCACGCAGCCTTTGTCCCTGTTCATGGCAGGACAATGAAAAGCACAAAGCCAACCAGATTGCTCCATTTGCGGCCCCTGCAAGCAGCCCTGGTTGCTGCTACCCGCGGTTTGCTCACTGCAAGCGCGCTGCTCGTTCGGTGCGCACTGGTGCAGCCAGTGACAGCTGCCAGCTCGGAAACAAGGGCCTTGGATGGGTGGCTTACTGTTGCATCCAAAACCTCGACGGAACCCCGTTCAACCGACCCCGTGGGACTGACAGCTGATGGCCTCCAAGGTGGCCGGCCTGGTTCCCAATCCAGGGTGGTGCACCATCACTCATCACTCCTCCTGCTCCAGCCTACGAGGCGGGATGCAGGGTGATTTGTGACATGGCCGGTGAGCAGAGACCATGAAACTGCTTGCTGTACTCAAAGCAAGCAAAGGAAGCAAATAGGGCGGCTCCCTTGAAGCGCCATCGTGCCGCGGTTGTGCCAACACCCAACCAAACTTGGATGCTTGCGATCTGGTGCTCGAATGGCGTGATTGTCCCGAGGGGGATCGAGGCCGCGACTACGGAGAACAGAGTAGACTGTCTGATTTGTCGTGGTTTCATGGCGCCATCATGTCCATGTATGTACAATCGGCCAAGCCGGACTGGGCCCTTGGCATTGGCTTCCCATTGACACAATGCCGTCTTGATGCCTCGGAGGAGACAGGCCATGTGTGTATGTACAGTGGTGTACGTACGTCTGAAGCATGCCTTGCTTATGCCTGCAGTGTCGCTCGCTTCGATGCCAAATGGCCGGTCGCTTAGCTGGGGTTTATTTGGGCCGATGCATTTCGGCAACCCTGCAATGACGACAAAGCAGTTGCGCGTCACTGCGTCGATGAATCAACTTTCGTTTCGAGGGCTACGAAGACATGTATGAAGTACATAGGTACTCCGTTAATTGTTTCAACCGGGTCGGGGACGAGAAAGCACGTGACTGGCTGGTCTCTGCGCGCGCCAGTGCACGTGATTTTTCCGGCTTGCTCCAAGCCAACTTGTCACAGCGAACAAAGATGATCTCTGTTTTCACACTCGCCATCGGCCACTATTCTTCTGCCAAAGTATCAGTTGGGTTTCTTCAGATTTACCATCACTCCATTGCACTCATTCGTTATTGTACGTTGCGTGCTACGCCAGGGTCCCCCCCCCCCCCCCCCCCCCCCCCCGGCTGCCCGCAAGCCTCGCTCGCCCTCCCTCTCGTCCATGTGGTCGTCTCAGTCTCGCGCTGACCTCTTCCCCCCTTGCAGAGCACTCCAGGCCGCGAGCAAACATTTCACGCCTGCGAATCGCCCTCTCACCACGTCCACCCGTCTTCGGCTGGCCACGCCCGCGAAACATCCCTTGTCCACGCTCCACGCGGATTCGCCGCCTTGTCCCGCTGCTCAATGGGCCTTTGACGACGCCGTCATCCCCCATTCACGTATCCCGACCGCCCTACGATTGCACATGCAGAGGCATTCTCGTCGCTTCCCGACACATGCGCCCACACGAGCTCTGCCTTCTGTCCCGCTTTTTCACCCTCCCGTAAAGTATTGCACCCACCGACCTACCGAGCTCCCACACCATCGATTCCATTGCCCCGCCTTGCCTGCAACGACAGATGGTGACCAGACCGCGCCTCAGTGGTTCGACGCAAACACAGCTCACCTCGATATCGCGACGCTGCCGACAAGTCAAGCCCGCAGCTGCCGAGCCTTGTGCTGGCCCACCTCCCCAACCTCACGCCACCAGCCTGCCCTTGCGCCTTTAAACCCGACAAGACGACCAAGCTGCCGGCATGTACTCCCAAAATCACCAGCAAGGTCACAATGCGCGGCTGAACGGAGCGGGCCGCGGGATGCCCAATTTGCTGTACAACTACCAGCAACACTCACAACACCAGCACCCATCCCAGCCCCAGCATCACCAAGGCCTCCAGCACGAGCATGGCATGCCCAACAGCAATGGCCTCGCGCATCACGCGTCCTTTAACTCTGGTGTCATGGCCAACTCGTCCGCTTTCAGCGCCAACGCCATGCCTAATGGGCATTCCGGCAACAACGGGCGTGGAGGCCAGGGCCCGCAAAACGAAATGTGGCAGGAACAGCTGCGCATGCACAAGGAGTCTGAGCGGGCTCACTCGGCAATGACTGATCAGCAGCAACCGCACTACTACGCCAGACTCAAGGCCTCGGAGAACAGAGGAATCGGTGGCCCACCTCCATCAAGCGTCAAGACCCAGGCCGACGGCGAAAACGACGATATTGACAGGAGACGACCCTACAATGTTGAAAAGGAAATGCGGCGGCAGGACTGGCACAATATGGATATGAGCGGTCAAGGACTCCGCAACCTGGCGCCCGAGCTGTTCAGATACCGGTTCCTCAACGAGCTCTACATTGCTTCCAACAAGCTCACGCGCCTCCCCAAGGAGATTGGTGAGCTGCGGCAGCTGCGCCATCTCGATGCCTCTTTCAACCAAATTTCGGAGCTTCCCCCTGAGCTGGGTATGTGCACGTACCTGAAGCAGCTGTTGCTGTTCAACAACAACATTCCGGAGCTGCCGTTCGAACTAGGGTCTCTTCACCTTTTGGACATGCTTGGAATCGAGGGCAATCCGTTGGAGCCTAACCTGAAGCAGGAAATCATGGAAAAGGGCACCAAAAGCTTGATCAATGCGCTTCGAGAAGGCGCTCCAGGTAGCTTCCTCTTGGCTCAGTCCCGTCGCCTGTCCGTGACAAGACGCTAATTACTCGTGGGACAAACAGTGCCGCCGCCCCCAACGACCAGGAAAGAAATCGTCATTCAGGAAGACGTCTCGCCCAGCCTGGAAAGAATCAAGGTCTTCTCGTGGAACGTTCTGTGCGACAAGTACGCGACAGCTTCAACGTACGGCTATACCCCCACCGGGGCCCTGAACTGGGAATACCGCAAAGATTGCATCCTCGAGGAGCTGCGGATCCGAGACGCAGACTTTCTGGCGTTGCAGGAGGTCTCAACGGATGCGTTCAAGGAGGACCTGAGCCCCGAGCTGGCCCAGATGGACTACAAGGGCGTGCACTGGCCCAAATCACGCGCCAAGACCATGTCAGAAAAGGACGCCCAGACGGTAGACGGGTGCGCCATGTTCTACAAGCAAAGCAAGTTCATACTGCTTGACAAGCAGCTGATTGAGTTTGCGACCATCGCCATCAACCGGCCAGACATGAAGAACCAGCACGACGTCTTCAACCGTGTCATGCCCAAAGACAACATTGCCGTCATCTGCTTCTTCGAATCTCGCCTCACCGGTGCCCGGGTCATCCTCGTCAACGTCCACCTCACCTGGGACTCGGCCCTGGCCGACGTCAAGGTTATCCAGACGGGCATTCTCATGGAGCACGTGACCAAGTTGGCGGAAAAGTACGCGAGGTGGCCAGCCGTCAAAGACAAGAAGATGATTGTCATTCCCACATCGCCGGGCGAGGTGGAGACGCCACCTCAGGCCGAACCCGGCCCGAGCCAAGAGTATCGCACCAACACGGAGATTCCGCTATTGGTGTGCGGCGACTTCAACTCAACCGAGGACTCATCAGTGTATGAGCTGATGTCGATGGGTCGCGTGCCGCCAGACCACCTGGAACTGAGTAGCTATCAGTACGGGAGCTTCACCCGCGACGGCATCGAGCACCCCTTTAGCCTTCGGGACGCGTACGCCCACATCAAGGGCACCGCCGACGAGCTGCCCTTTACCAACTACACGCCGGGATTCGCCGACGTCATCGACTACATCTGGTACTCGACCAACTCGCTGGAGGTGGTGGACCTGCTCGGCCCGCCCGACGCTGGGTACCTGAAGCGGATGTCGGCGTTCCCGAACTGGCACTTCCCCGCCGACCATATCCAGATCATGGCCGAGTTCATCATCAAGGGCCGCAAGGACAAGAAGCACGCCTCTGAGCGGGACCAAGCCGAGTTTGGCAGCGGACCCGGGGCCTCACGCCGCTAGCGATGGCGTTCAAGAAGGGAGAAGGCCTTGCCAGATGGACCTCGGGAATGAGATGCTACTTTTTGCCTCAATCTGGATGTAGTTTTGGGTTTTGCGAATTGGAGTTTACGGATCTTGCAGCGGAAGGCAGGGCGGCCGGTCGGATAAGCGAGAGGTGGGTGTACCTATGGCATGTAAACGGAGGGCTGGCGGTCCAGCGGAGGGGGAACCAGCGACTCTGTAAAGTGGGACTCTGGGGCTTGTAGGAGTTGATGAATGACTTTCAGGGCACCATTGGTTCATAGGAGAGGAGGCGGAGCACCTGGGTCATGTCGATTGCGGTCACGCATGGGGCCCAATCGTGTTGTCCATGGCGTAGTGGCCGGTCCAGCTCGTCATGACAAGTCGTAGAGCTCTCCCCAGGCGTGGGTCCAAACGACTGCCAGCTGATACCGATGGTATTGACTCTATCGAGGAGATATTTCCCTCTAAACCTACACGAAACGCCGCGACGCCAAACCCCAAACAAAAACAGGAGGGAAGGCGAGCGGAGCAAGCCCTGTTAGCAGAGCAGGATATCGTACCCGTCCTTGGTGATGCTCACCTCTTCCGCGCCGAAGCCGTATTTGCGCCGAATCAGCTCAAAGATGATCAAGCCGGCGCTGGTGCTCGGCACCTGGCGTATGGCGTTCCCCCAGAAGCCGCGATACAGCCAGCGACCCAAGCTCTGTCCCTCGGCGGCGGCCGAGGCGGCGCACGCGGCCCACGTCTCCTGGTAGGCGCGATAGTAGGCGCGCAGCATCCTCCAGCGTCGTCGCGGCTTGTCCGGGTCCGCCACGGCTCCGGATCCGCGATAGCGGGCTGCCTTTTGGTCGAGGTCCTCGAGATGGTCCCAGTGCTTGCCTTGAAAGTGCGTCAGGGGGTGCAGGAGGAGCTGTTGGGTGAAGGATGCGCTGATGCCGGCGCAGAGGAGGAACATGGGCTCCAGGGCGTAATGCGGCCGTATGGCGGTCGTGTCGCTCTCTGCGTGGCGGCGCGACGGACGCTTCAGGGCGAGCGTGTCAACAATGTCGCGGCCCAGACCGCCATAGTACCAGGTGACGAAGCGGTAGTAGGCCTGGGCCTTGACGTACTCGAAGGTGCTGAAGAAGACGGCGCTGCCGAGGCTGTCCTTTGCAAACGACAGGGCCCAGCCGGCAAAGATGCCGCGCACGCCAATCTCGCGGAGCTTGTCGGCGCCAAAGGCCCACAGGCTCCGCGGCCTGGCGCCGCCGTCGCCGGGCACGAGGTCGCGGTGGTCGTAGCGCGCCTGGAGGGCATCGAGCGGGGCGGCCACGACGCTCTGGATGCCGCCGGCGAGAAAGCCGGCGGCAAGGGTATGGGACGGCGGCGGCGGCGGGTAGGCCCTCTTTGCGAGCTTTGCGCTCTCGGGATGGAGACGGGCGAGGATCTGGAGATAGCTCGTGTAGAGGACGGCGCCGACGCCGACGTTGGCCACGAGGGGCGGCAGGATCTGGCGCGGCACGACGCCCCATCCCTGATGCTTGATGACCGAGGCCAGGACGCCGGGAGTCGTGCTGCGCATCCACAGCCACGAATGACGAAGCAAGACGGTCAGGCGCGACGAGGAGGCGTCGTCGGCCACGGCCTGGGCCTGCCACAGACGGCTGGTCTGGGCATTGTGGACGGTGCGCGCATAGGCCAGGTAGTCGACCCGAGTGCGGAAGAAGGCCTTTGCCGGGGCGCGAAAGTAAAAGGCGACGAGCTGGGCGCTCAAGGCCCGCGCGCCGGCGGCAGAGGCGGCCGTGGCAGCGTCGTTGCGAGGCGCCCGCTCCGGCACGTCGGGGGCCGAGGGGGGGGAGGGGGCCGCAGCGATGGAGAGGTGATTGCGGCCCGGCGGCATGGCTCTGGCGGCGCATGGTGGGAGAGGGAGGGGTGGTTGGAGGTGAGGTCGAAAGCTTGGGAGAGAGGCGGCGGATTTGCGCACGGATAGCCGTTTTTACATCCGCGTTAAAATCGTCCGGGTAAATTGGGTGTGCCCACTACCCTTGACTTTGCATCTCATCTTGGAGACGGGCGTTGATCGTCTGGGGTCTCAGAACTTGCTTATAGTCGGAGTTCGAGGTGGCCAGCGAGGCGCTTTTTTATTGCATCCCTATGGAGAAATAAATAGTCAACTCGGTCATCATCGCGAAGGTTCAAGGCCCATCTTGGGAGAATATGGAGGGCACTGTTAGAAAACAAACTGGAATGTGCAAACGTCAATCTCCGTGGTCATCTGGACGCTGCCCCAGTTTCTGTGGAAAGTAAGTCAGATCCCTACTTCTTGGAATGTGCAAGCAAACTGTCCTCGTAACCTTATGTCCCAGGACGGAGCATGCCGTCCGGCAAACCGGGAACCATCGCCACTGAACGTGCGACCCAAAGCCTCCGTCGCCCACTAGCCTTCATATGCGTCCCAGCGACAAAATGTTCAAGCTAATGTTCAAGTTTGCCTTCCTTATCCTCCCCCTCTCCCACGCCCTCAGCGCCGTCAACTCCGACTTGCCCGCGGCCGTAGACACGGTCCCTTCGAGTTTCGTCGGAGACACTGCGTCGTCTGTCACCGGCTCAGACCGTCCTCCACCTTGCACGCCCACCTTTGTCCTGCAAGGCGTCTCCGAGGACGACTTCAACAAGCCAAATACACCCTTCAACATCAGGCCGTCATGCAACAGTCTCGACACCGAGTCACATGCCGTCTTCTTGGCAACCGGCGCAGATTCCGAGTCGTTTCTGGGGCTGGGGGCGGTCCTCGGCGATACCGTCGTTGCCCGTGACGGCATTACCGTCAACGGCTTGGGCCCTGGATACAAGGCAATCACCGTCACGGCCAAAGATGACCAGGGGAACTCGCTCATCGATACTTTCGCCCTGTTTTTTGGCTCCGTCACCATGCCGGTCAAGGTCCTCGACGAGAACGGCAAGCCTGTGCCTGGCGCAAACGTGACAGCCGAGGCGTTTCCCGGCGTCAGGCAGCACGGTGTCACCGACGGCTCCGGTACCGTCAACATGTCCAACCTGCCCGCCATGTTTGTCGAGCTGTCAGCGAGCGCGCCAGACAGGCGGGTTGGCTCCTCCAACACTCTCGCAACGTCAAGCACCGCGACACTCAAGCTCGTCCCCACCTCCCATCCCCTTAGGCGCGGTGCCGTCGTCGAGCCCAGCCCCGTCCTCGGCCCGGACACCAGGTGCAGTACCGACAACTCAGACAGCGCCATATGCCAGCCGATGTGTCAAAGTCCTCCGCCAAAATCATGCGACTTTTACACACGCTGCGCCGAGGAAACCCTCCATTGCGGCGAGGAAGGCTATCCCGTGCACTATGGCGCAAGGAATTGTCGCCGTTTCGTGGCCCGCCTCGACAGCTTCAGCTCTCGGGGCCAGACCTGGATCTGGAGCACCATGTTATGTCTCCAAAGGTTTCTCGTCGAGCCCATTTCAGCCAAAGATTCAACTTGCGAAATGGTCAAGACTCAGGCGTTTGAATCTCATCCACGATGCTACGTCGATAGCGGTTTCTGCGACCTGCCCCTGATCGATATCATTCAGGTAGTCGTGACGGTCAACTTTGACCTCTTTCAAGGGCCCGCCTTTAAGCAGGCGGCGTCGGCCGCCGGGGGGTGCGCGCGCCTCTATGTGTTGAGAGTCTTCGACAAGATTGATCAATGGCGAAGGTCGAAAGCGAAAGGGGGAGGCACGGCCGTGCATTTCAACAAGATGGCCGTCCTCGAGCATGTGCAGGCGTACTTGGAGCGGTTCGGCTCTCCAGACTTTGATTGAAGGGGCCGTTTTACCGCACAAGGTTGGAGCTTGTGGAAAGATGGCTTCTGTTCCTCATCGTCGCGTATAGAGGGCACGATTTCGGAAAGACGTCTTCATGCCTGTCCGTCCCCGTCGCGCCCATCGAGCCATTTGCTCATGTACGGTCCATCAAGCCAGTAGCCAAGTTTCTTGTAGTAGCTTCGCACACCGACTCCGGATATGACGCTGATCTTGTCGCTGCCGTGCTCGTCACGCGCTATCTTCTCGGCCTCCTCCATGAGCAGCGTCCCGAAGCCCTGGTGCTGGAACTTGCGGGGATCGCGCGCGTGTATGGGCACCGCGGTGCCGTAAACATGTAGTTCGCGAATCATGCTGCAGGGCTGGCCGGTGAGCTCCTCTCGATAGGTGTACTTTTCGGTGCACTTGCGCAGCCGCAACAGAGCGACCAGGATGTCCTGCTTGGGATCCTCGTACGCCAAAAAGGTTTCCCAGCCGCAGTTGGCGACGTAGTCTCTGCGCACCAGCTCGACTTGGTTCGGCCTGATCTTATTCTTGACCTCGTTGATTCCAACTTCTCGGGTTCGCACATCACGACACGTGGTCCCAAAATCCTTCATCCGGGCCAGGGCAAGCTCTCGCAAGTTGCCGTTCTCGACACCCGACGTCACGAGAGGCATCGGGATGTCTCGCTGGACACGGTAAATGCGAGTCCAGGGCGGGATCAGGGCCAATATCCTCGCCACGAGGTCCACGAGTCCATTGGGCGTGTAGTTTTGATAGCGTCCCGTTCGCCACAGCTCGTACAGGCCGGTTCCACGGATGACCAGGGTAGGGTAGATCTTGAGTCCATCTGTTCTGAAAGCGGGATTCTCGAAATACTCGCGGAACTGGTCCATGTCGCGCTCCATGCCCACGTTGGGGAGATCTGGCATCATGTGGCTAACTACCTTGAAGCCGGCATCCTTGGCAAGACAGAAGGTTTCGGCCACTGATGCCACGGTATGTCCACGGTTCGTGTCGCGCGCCACGTCTTCGTAGAGCGACTGCACTCCGATTTCCAGTCTGGTGCAGCCGTATTTGAGCATGTCGGAGAGGTGCGGTTGTAGGCAGTAGTCGGGGCGGGTTTCAATGGTGATGCCAACGCACTTTATGTTGCTCATCTCGCCTGCCTCGACCGCCTCGTCCACTTTGGAGGTCTGGTAGCCGCTCAGGGCATTGTGCAGCTGGGCGATGAAGTCTTGGCGGTACGAGTCGGGCAACGACATGAAGGTGCCCCCCATGATGATGTATTCGACCTTGTCCACCGAGTGCCCCAGAGACTTGAGCTGGTCCACTCGACCGCGTGCCTGCTCAAAGGGATCATAGCGCGCGCGGATGGCTCGCATCGACGTGGGCTCGTATCCCGTGTAAGACTGCGTGCTGTATTCAAAGTCGGAGTCGGGGCCGCCGGGGCAGTAGACGCAGATGTTGCCGGTGAAGGCGATGTGAGGGCACCGATGGGGCTTGCACATGACGGCGACGACTGCTATTCCCGAGGATGTTCCTGTCGCACGTCAGTTGGAGAGAACGGATAGCAGTCAACGGGCGCCATACGGATGGGTTTGGCGACGAGCTTTGGCAGAATGTATTTCTTGTAGTGTTCAGGGATGGCGGCGATGATGGCGGTCAAGGGGGGGATGTTGGCCAGCTTGTGCTTCTTTGAGAGCTTGGAGCGTAGCGAATTGAGGTTGATGTCGCGAGCCGAGCGGCCGTCCTTTGTCGCCTCATGGTCCTCGATCAAGGCGTTTGCGACGTCGGCACAGCATCGCAGAAAGCGCTCGCTCTCGGGCCCGAGGTCGGCGCCCTTTTTCTTGGTGCTGGTGACTGTTGCCGTCGCCATGGTGCTTGACGGGTTCCTGGGTTCAAGCGTCGGCGTTTTCTTGAGGAGTGATGTTTTTTTCGATGGCGGAGGTCGAAGCTCTTGGGGAACCAATAAAGCTCCTGTATTCGTGGGTCACTGGATGACCTAAGTGATGCCCCACCTTGCATGTTTTCTTGGACCCCATCCGTCATTTGTTACGAGTAAGGACAGGTACTTCCCGGACCGGAATTTCCTTCGCCTACCTATAAAACTCGCTCTCCTAGCTTTACCTGCTAGACAGGCAGCAAGCAGTTCGCATCCCTGCCTCTCCTTTCTCTGCGTGACATCCAACATCCAGATTCAGCATGCAGGCCCTTCCCAGGACGGCGTTGCGCCCCGCCGCGCTCCGCCAGGTTGCGCGTCGCGCCTACAGCTCTTCGTCGTCCCCCTACTCCAAGACTGTCGATAACCTACGCATCAACGGCGACACAAAGGTCATCTACCAGGGCTTCACCGGAAAGCAGGGAACGTACGTGACGCCCCATCAGCCCCTTTGCAAGGCAGCATTACTAATTGGAAGCAGCTTCCATGCCCGGCAAGCCATCGAATACGGTATGCGCCTCGACCCAGGACGAAGCGCCCTGGCGTCAACGAGAGCTGACATTGAACTTGCAGGAACAAAGGTTGTCGGCGGTACGAACCCCCGCAAGGCCGGGCAAACGCATCTCGATCTTCCCGTCTTCAAGAACGTCACCGACGCTGTCAAGGAGACGGGCGCCACCGCCACCGCCATCTTCGTCCCGTAAGCTCAAACATGTCGACGGCTGTGGAATCTACTGACACGCGTCGAGCCCTCCTCTCGCCGCCGCCGGCATCGAAGAAGCCCTCCAGGCCGAGATTCCCCTCGTCGTCTGCATCACCGAAGGCATTCCCCAACATGGTGAGTCTTGTCCCCTGACCGCCTCTGATGGCTGCTGCTTACACGCGCCATCCCTCAAGACATGGTCCGCATCACTTCCATGCTCAAGTCACAGTCCAAGACTCGCTTAGTTGGTCCCAACTGCCCCGGCATCATCGCGCCGGGCCAATGCAAGATTGGCATCATGCCCGGCTTCATCCACAAGCGCGGTCGCATTGGCATTGTCTCTCGATCCGGCACACTCACCTACGAGGCCGTGAACCAGACCACGCAAGCCGGTCTAGGCCAGTCTTTGGTCGTGGGCATCGGCGGCGACCCCTTTAGCGGAACCAACTTTATCGACTGCCTCAGGGTGTTCACCGAGGACGAGGAGACGGACGGCATCATCATGATTGGCGAGATTGGGGGATCCGCCGAGGAAGACGCGGCCGAATTCCTCAAGGAGGCCAATACAGTCGGTGGCGGCAAGCCCGTCGTTTCCTTCATCGCCGGCATTTCCGCTCCCCCGGGTCGTCGCATGGGCCATGCCGGTGCTATTGTTTCTGGCGGCAAGGGTGGGGCCGACTCCAAGATCAAGGCTCTCGAGAGCGCGGGTGTAGTTGTTGAGCGCTCTCCCGCCAGCCTGGGCAAGGCTCTGTACGACGAATTTGTCCGACGCGATCTTTTGTAGATTGGGACAAAGATTATAGACGGGAGAGAGACGGGAATCGAGCGGGTTGAAGGTCGCTGACGAGATGTCCATGGCGCTCGATCCCTTTAGATGCTTGAGGCCACCATGTGTAAGGTCACGAGACCCACGGTACGTATAGACATTCATATAAAGTCCTTACAGCCATGTCCAGGTTGGGGGCGCCCTAGGTTAGTGCTAACTTGATCTCTCAACATGAGTGTTTCGCAGCCGTGTATCCTCTCGCAGTCGTGCACAAGGATGTCAGGAGACGTGATTATACCAGGATTGGCCATGACGATGATTGCAGCGCTGTAAAGTAATCGAATGGAAGTCGGGCCAGAACCATACTCGCCAAGCCGTCAGCTCGATCCAATATTACTCCGAGGAAAAACAAAATGGCCAATACATGTATGCGACCCGAAAACTCCCGTGTTGATGCTGCCGATGCAAAACCCGAACCCAATGCCTCTGCAACTCACTGCTCGCCGAGGAGCCGAGCGGTGATGTCGCCCATGTATGCTTCTTCAAGCTCGTAGTCTTGCCCGTCGTTGTGGTCGATACGTACAAAGACGAATGCGTCGACGACTGACTCGACGTCGAAGCCCATGTTGACGAAGCGATCGACCAAGTCCTTGCTATAGCCCTTGTACCTGCGTCGAGTCAAGTCAGCCCTTTTTAGGGTTTGTCGTCGTCCCGGACGACCAGATGACGAGACATACCGGTCAGTGTCGTCTGGCTTTGGCGCAGCCTCCTTGACGTTCTTCTTTATCCACTTGTCCAAGTCGATGTCTTGCTTGGTGGCGCCGGCGTGGCGGACGGCCCAGTCTCTTGCCACGACGGCGAAGCGTTCGGGGTTATGGGTGAGCATGGCGGCGACTTCAGCGTCTTGAGGGTCCTTTGGATTGGGGGACTCGAGGAGCATGCGGAGGGAGAGCAGGGCCGTCTTGATGGTCTGAACGGGGGACCAGCCGGTGCCCAGGGTATCAAGGCAAATGGCACCCTGAGGAAGAAGTCGATTAGCCACGGTCGACTTGCAAGCGGCGGCCCGCAGCCCGCCCGGCAGAGAACAAGACGGGCGGGGGCTTGTGGCAAGAAACGTACGGTCTGGCTGCTGACGTTTGGATGCCAGATCATTGTTTCGAACCGCATGATGGGTGACTTGAACGGGTAGCCGTCGGGGATCTGGATGTCAATCCGATAGACGCCCCCCGAGTAGGGAGTATCGGGGGGGGCGGGAATGGTGCCTTTGAGGTGGCTCAGGTTGGCGCCATCGATTGGCACGGCATACACGCCAGAGTTGTCCCTGTCGGCCTGGATATCGGCCAGCTCCTTTGCTATTCGACGGTCACGGCTGCTCGTCATGACGGCACGTTGACCGCTCGACGGGATGGGCGTCAGTTGGCAGCGTATGGGGTGTAGAAGTAAGCTTGCTCCGTGTGCCGTGTGCGGCGGACCGAAGGTGGATGGGATTTGCGAGGGTGGGTTTGGAGCTGGTCTGGCCGCGGGGCTTTGTCGTGGTGGGGGGTGGGGGGGGATGCCGGACGTCAGCGGCCGGAGGGCAGGTGGACCTTCAAGTCAAAACGGACGTCAAAGCCACGCCGCCGGCAGAGTTGGTGGCGGACCAGGAGGCGTAACTCGGCGGCATATTCGTACGTGCTTGCGGACCATTTAAAGCCTTTGCTTCTCTTGCCTTTGCTTCTCTTGCCTTTGCTTCTCTTGCCTTTGCTTCACTTGCCTTTGCCATCGGAACGGCCGTCTTGACATCCGCCAAGCTTCTCCCCGAGTCCTCCACTCTCGCGCATAGAATCTGGGGCGAAGCGGCGCTTTGCACACGTGACCTAGCCTATACGAGTGGTGGGGACATCACCTGACGCGGTACTCGCACGTGACTGGCTGCAAGTACCTAGGTACTATCTGTCGTGTTCTCCCTGGTGCCTGGTCGGCGACCCGGCTTCATCATCCATAGCCAAAGGCCATCGATACCTCTCCTGTCAACACCTGGTCCAGCCGCTTTGGAGAGGGAAAGAAACGACCAAGTCGACGCACGCGCACTCGCTTGCACGCACGACCTCTCGGAGCTTGCTTGGCCAAGATGGTGAGCTCCGGCTTCTCGGCTCGCATTGTTCTTGGTTGCTGACAATCCGCGTTAAAAGGGTCAAGGTCAGTCCGGCATGGGAGGTGAAGGGGGAGGTGACGGGAGAGGGGACGGGAAGGACGAAAAGGACAAAAAGGTTAGAGTCTCTGCAAACGACGCGCGTCAACCTCATCCGCTGACACCCACGCAGAAAGACAAGCCCAAGTACGAGCCTCCCCCGAGGCCAACCACGCGAGTCGGCCGCAAGAAGAGAAAGGCTGGCGGCACCAGCGCAGCGGCAAAGCTCCCTGCCGTCTATCCCACCGGTAGATGCAAGCTCCGACTCCTCCGTATGCAGCGAGTCCACGACCATCTCTTGCTAGAGGAAGAGTATGTCGAGAACCAGGAGCGACTGCGCAAGGCCAAGGCCGCCAAGCGGGGCCCCATTTCCGGCACCGATGCCGACGTCGACAGGTTAGCCGACGAGCGCGGTCGCGTCGACGACATGCGTGGCAGCCCGATGGGCGTCGGAACCCTCGAGGAGCTGATTGACGACGATCACGCCATCGTCAGCAGCACCACCGGCCCCGAGTTCTATGTCAGCATAATGAGCTTTGTTGACAAGGACCTTCTCGAGCCTGGCACGAGCGTCTTGCTGCACCATAAGAGCGTCAGCATCGTCGGTGTCTTGACCGACGATACTGACCCCCTTGTCAGCGTCATGAAGCTCGACAAGGCTCCGACGGAGTCGTATGCGGACATTGGAGGCTTGGAGCAGCAGATCCAAGAGGTCAGGGAGTCGGTCGAGCTCCCGCTGCTCCACCCCGAGCTGTACGAGGAAATGGGCATTAAACCTCCAAAGGGCGTCATTCTCTACGGCGCCCCCGGAACAGGCAAGACACTTCTCGCAAAGGCCGTCGCCAACCAGACGTCGGCCACGTTTCTGCGCATCGTCGGCAGCGAGCTGATCCAGAAATATCTTGGCGACGGTCCACGGCTGGTCCGTCAACTCTTCCAGGTAGGACACTATGCGCCCGCAGACGAGGACACGGTGCTGACGACGTGGTGTAGGTGGCGGCCGAAAACGCGCCTTCAATCGTCTTCATCGACGAGATTGACGCTATTGGCACGAAGCGCTACGACTCGACATCGGGTGGAGAGCGTGAGGTGCAGCGAACCATGCTAGAGCTCCTCAACCAGCTCGACGGATTCGACGACCGCGGCGACGTCAAGGTTATCATGGCCACCAACAAGATTGAGACGCTAGACCCCGCCCTGATCCGACCGGGCCGCATCGATCGCAAGATTCTGTTTGAGAACCCCGACCAGAACACGAAGCGCAAGATCTTTACGTTGCACACGTCCAAGATGAACCTGAGCGACGACGTAGACATGGAGGAGTTCATCTCGCAAAAGGACGACCTGTCGGGTGCGGACATTAAGGCCATCTGCTCCGAGGCAGGCATGATGGCGCTGCGGGAGCGGCGCATGCGGGTGCAGATGGCCGACTTTCGGTCTGCGAGGGAGCGGGTGCTCCGGACCAAGCAGGAGGGCGAGCCGGAGGGTCTGTATCTGTAATGTACCTGTAGGGAGTACTTCGTATGTACTACTCATATTGGGATGGACAGGGTGGGCTGGAGCAGCGAGCGGGCCCGGGACGTCGATTGAGGTTTCGGGCCTCGTTGGTTGCAGCGCTTGAGGATAATTACGACAGCGAAAACTAGGTAGCAAAGAAGTAAACCGTGATGCAGGCGACTGGTCCATTGCATTGGGAGGCACGGTGACAAGGAGAAGGCCATTAGTATATTGGCCGATATAAGGCTCGCCCTGTCTGTTGTAGAGAGGCCGTTTCGAACATGGAGTTCAATTACCATTAGCAAAGCCGCATTTTGCAATCAAAGGCTCTGCTCAATCTTGCCAGTGCCGAGTTGGCCCTTTACAATAAGGTATGCCGCGTTGCGTTCAATCTGGGCCGGCAGACAGAGCGAGAGCACCCCGTCTCTTACTTAGTCTCGCCACCCGTCCCGCCCTATTTGTTACTTGGGTCCATCTACTGCTGGTCACCGACCTTTGCGTCAACGCCGTTCTCGTTCTTGACCACGTCAAAGTGCCTGCCGGCTGCGTCGACGTGGACAAGGCGGTTCGCGGAGACGGGCGCATGGGCGTAGAGCCAACGGGCAATGAGGAAGCTGCCGAGAGCCCAGCCCCAGACGAGGAGGGCAATGGAGGAGACGACGAGCAGGGCGGGGACGAGCAGGAGGAGGGCGATGCCGACCCAGAAGAGGGCGAAGAAGATGGCGGCGCCGAGGGCGAAGATGACGGTGCTGGCGGAGAAGATGACGAAGAGGAGAAGGGGCAGGAAGGAGAAGAGGAGCTGGGTGATGGCAAAGGACTAGAGTCGGGGGGTTAGGGGGTTAGCTGGGAGGTGCGGAGTGTGGAGACTCAAGTCTTGTGGAGCAGGCAGATGAAGACGAGAGGGTGAGTGAGCACTGGTACGTACAAAGAGGATGGGCCGGGCGGCGGCGAGCGAGGATGCAGAGTCGTATGCGCGGCGGCGCGACGACGGGTCGACGAGGCGGTCGAGGGAGCGCTGGGCGAGGGAGCTCACATGGCCGTCAGCCTTGGCGTGGCCGTTTTGGTGGCGGTGCTCGTGGGTCTGATGCGGCGAGGACATGGTGATGACTTTGGTCTTGTGACTTTTGGTCTTGTGTCGTTGATTTGTGTCTTTTGTGTCTTTCTTTAATCAAGGTCTAGTTGGACGTGGGCGTCGAGACGGTGAGGAGACGCCGGGGACAAGATGCTGGGGGGAGAGGAGGAATACCTACGGATCGGATACTCTGCACAGAGAAGTAGAGGCCGGCGAGACGACGGAACGATGACGTCGGGGCAGGTGCCAAAGTCAGTGGCCAAGCAGCTGCAGCAGCCCCTAGGACTAGGTACGTACTCAACGTTCCAGTGGCACTTTATAGGGCGGCGCTGACGGGTGAGCCCCCTAGCTCTCCTCCGTGTCGCAAAGGAGCTTGCTTGGCCTCGGGGGGGAGCGACAGTGACTGAGCGTGGCTGACATAACACTGTAATGTCGGCCCTCGCGCCTTCGCGTTCACGACCCGCGGAGCCGAGCGTCTTCGTCACTCGTTGCGCCTTCGTCTGACGACGAGCGAGCGAGTTGGTCTTGCATTCGTCGCTGGTGGACGAACCGCCCAATGCTGGCACCCTTTCGCCATGGACAAGGGCCTCGACATCGCGACCGAGAATGGAGCGCGAGCAAAAAGGCTGACGGACGACGGACGCGCCTACATATAATAAGCCTGGCGTCTCGCTTGAATGGACAGAAGGAGAAGAAGACCAGCTCACATCCATCAAGCAAGCCTCGATACATTTCGACGACAAGTCTCGACGAAACATTGACTCGTCGACAACTCCAGACTCCATCACCACCACCATCGCGACAATCACCACTACCACCATTGTCACCATCACCATCACCACCATCACCACCACCACCACAATGACTGCTCACTCCGTCTACCCCAATGCCCCCGAGGCTCACCACCAGCAGCCCCCGGCCTACACGCCTTCTCCCAGCCTCAGCCCCCGTTCAACCTTTCACAACGACCCCGACGCTGCCGACGCCGCCGCCGCCGCCTTGCCCCCCAACGCCGCTCCCGCCACCAAGCAGCCCAGCACCTTTAACAAAAAGTTCCACTCCATCACCAGCATAGCCGGCTGGCCCCTCAACAAGGCCGCCAACCTTATTGGCGCCGAGGGTTGGTGGCCCACGAGCATGGAGAAGGAGTGCGGCAAGGCTGCTCGCGTCCTCCATTCCTTTACCAGTACGTTTGCACACTGCCGACCCGGAATCGAGGCGGTGCTGATTCGCAGACTCTGCAGGGCTCAACGGCCATGAACCTCCCAAGCGGGACGGCCCCATGCACCCCACGGGCATCACAAAAAAGTCCATGGTCAAGATCCCCGACAGCGTCCTCCAGAACTGCGCCGGCCTCGCCATCTTCAACGTCATCCGCGCCGGCGCCGTCCACGCCTCCCTGGCTGCCGGCTCCGGCGTCGTATTGGCCCGCCGCCCCGACGGCTCCTGGTCGCCCCCCTCGTCCTTTGTCGTCTCCACCCTCGGCGCCGGCTTCGCCATTGGCCTCGACGTCTACGACTGTGTCTGCGTCCTCAACACCCCGGCCCAGGTCAACGCCTTTGCCAGCCCGCGCGTCTCCCTCGGCGGCGAAGCCTCCATTGCCGTCGGCCCCATCGGCACCGGCGGCAGCGTCGATGCCGCCGTCTCCAAGACGGCCCGCCCCATGTGGAGTTACATGAAGAGCCGCGGCCTCTGGGCCGGCGTCCAGATTGACGGCACCATAATCGTCAGCCGCGCCGACGCCAACTCCGTCTTTTACAATGAGCGCGGCATCACTGCCAAGAAGATTCTCCGCGGTGACGTTGCCTGGCCCGAAAAGGGCAAGCCCCTATTCGAGGTCCTCCGCGCCCTCGAGGGCCGTCCCGACTTTGACCGCACCGTGGTCCAAGAGGTCGGCCGCATGGCCACGCCCGGAGACACCGTCATCGACTACCACGTGAAGCGTGATGCCAGGTCGTCGGTCGAGCACCGCCAGCAGGACAGCGACGAGACGGTACTCGACGAAAAGGAGAGGCTCGCCAAGAGCGGCTACTGAGCGGACCAATGGCTTGAGCCGGGAGACGACGATACCATTGACGCCCAGACACGGCGGGTTGTCTTGATGGGCGGACTTGTTGTGTTTTTAATTGCGATGGGCGTTGGTGTTTTCTTCCTTACTGGCGTTAAGCGGCTGGCAGTTGGCCTTGGATTTGACGTGCACAGCAGCTTTACACCGTCACGGGTTGGTCGGGTTTGCAGGATACACCCATGTAGAATTCAAAACCTCAACATTCTCCCGCCTACAAGCTCTGTTGGATCTTGTTCCCCAATTTCTTCGCCAGTGAAGTTGATGGCATTTGATGCTGTCATGAGCGGTATTATGCTAGTACTACCCTTTACGCACCTCACTGTTATGTGGACCAAGCCCTTCGAATAGGCTTCAATGACCCCATATTTGCCCGAGCGCAACACTTTAGCTCCAACTGACGTCGAGGCGAGGCCATTGTGGAAAGTTGCCAAGATGGCTTTTCTCGGGGTACGGATGCCGAATGAGCAAGTGTCAGTATAGACAGTCTCCCTTCTGGACGAATACACGTTACGGCCGTTTGTTTCCAAAGAGATGACTTGTACCAACTTTGTGTGGATAGAGAGGCGGACGAACCTTGGGTCTCTTCAGCCGCGTGGCCACAGTTCTATAATAGCAAGGGGGGGGGGGGGCATCATGATATGTTGAGTATATACGGAGTATGTACATGTGCAGAAAAGGCCCTTGGATTTCTCGGCACACTCGCCGTCCAGTGTTGCAGCTTGCAAGCATCACACCACGGCCGGGCATTTACTGCCGTACCGCAGGCTCCAGAAACTCTGGCTGAATCATTCCAGAGCATGCGGGTTGAGGGGCTCTCGTTGGCCCGGGAGGCAGGGGACCAGCGTTTAGTCGTTGGCTCCCTTTAGGCCAACTTAGTTAGCTTCGCACTATGCAGCGGAAACTGCTTTGCTGCTGCTGCTGCTTCTAGCCCGGCGTGGCTGCGGGAAGACGACTGAATCGCGGCACGAGAACAGAGGCTACTACCGACAAGCCGCAGATGACGGGAGCTGTCGTGTGAAAAGGGCAAGGGGCGGCCGATGGGCTTGGAAAATGGCACCAATGACATGGCACTGGGAGTATGCAAGAGCATGCAGGCGTCACGCCATCTGGTTGCGGCCACCTGCAGCGCAGAGGCATGTCGGTGAGAGCACTCGTCGAATCGGACTGGCCTGTCAGGCCAGATCCATGGTCGGGTGTGAGCCACGGTGACGGGATCCCGGGCATCGGTGGCCTCGGGCAGCCCACGTGTGCTCGAGGTAGCCTTGGGCTGCAACGAGGCCCAAGACTGCTCTGCTCGCCACTCGGGTCATGGTGGCCCGATGGTCGAGTAAGCCAAAGGGACCCATGGTTCCAATATCCCTTGGCATTGGTGGATCTTGAAGCTGGGCTGAAAACGAGATTGCTCTCCGGCCTTTTACTCCAAACACATGTCCCGAGCATGGACAAGATTCGGATCGCAGTCATTGGCCTCGGTGCGTCAAAGCCAGCGTCGACGCGGGACCCCCGGACTGACGTGCGGACAGGCCCGGCCGGGTTGACGGCCCTCAAGAGCCTGCGAGAAGAGGGCTTTGACGCCGTCGCCTATGAGCGGCGAGACGAGGTCGGCGGCGTGTGGTCCTACAGCCCTAACCCGAGCTACACGTCGGTTGTGGGGGGGACTGTGGCCAACATAAGCAAGTTTGTCGTCAGTGAGCATCAGCCCATGTGTTTGCCGTCGAGACGCTGACTCCGGCTCATGTTCAGTCTGGCTTTAGTGACTTTCCGATTCCTCAAGGTCAGGCATGCTTCGAGGCGTCCTGCCATGGCGGCCGATGCTGACTGTTGCCGTAGAGTATCCCCCCTTTCTCTCAGGGGCCCAGGTTGCGGAATACTTTCAGTCCTACGCTCGACACTTTGACCTCGAGCGGTATATACACTTTGGCACGACGGTGCACAGCGTCGTTCGCGACAGGGCTGAAGATGGTTGGAGACTCAGCCTCGGCGGCGACGTCGTGGCTCGCTTCGACAAGGTTGTCTTTGGAACCGGCTCGCAGACGTTGCCCGTCTGGCCCCCCATGCCAGGCCGGGACAAGTTCCAAGGCGTCGTGATGCACGGGCAAAGCTATCGGAGGTGGGACATGTGCGCCAAACGCGCGACATCGTGCCACTGACACGTCTTGTGCAGCCCCGAGCAGTTTGCAGGCAAGAGGGTCTTGGTCGTGGGCATCGGCAACACGGCATGCGAAGTCTCCATCAGCCTGTCCAGGCGCGTTGCCAAGCTATACCAGGCGTACCGTCGAGGACGAATCATGGTGTCGCGATATCTCGACAACGGCATCCCCACCGACAGCACCATTGCGTGGCCGATGCTACGGCTCAAGTATATGCTGGATGACAAGGTCCCGTGGCTGACATTTGCCGCCGTCGACAGGCTGATGGTCCGAAAGATGATTCGCGATGCCGCCCGGGACGAGCCCGCGCTCCCCGGCACGTCGGAGAGGGAGAGGCGGAAGCGCGCAAAGAAAAGAGTCAAGTCCGACTGGCGCCTGACACCCTGTCCCAGCATGGCCCACGAGCACCCGGCCGTGCAGGAGGACTTTATGTCGGCGCTCTACTCGGGACATGTCGAGCCAGTCCGGGGGTTCAAAGGCTTCGTCGGCGCCAACCACGTGTTGCTGGCAGACGACTCGGTGGTGGAGGTGGACGCCGTCATCTTTTGCACGGGCTACTCGCACGACTTTGGCATTTTGCCCGAGCTGGACATGGACGGCGCTTGCGGGCTGCCCTTGACCACGGCGGGCGAGGCGAGAGTCGAGCAAGATCCGAAGCCGCCGCATGTCCCGCGACTCTATCAGATGATGTTCCCGCCACGTTATGCCTCTTCTGTTGCCTTTTTGAGCTGCATGGCGCCGCAGGAGAGCGTCTGGTGCGTCTGCGAGCTTGCGTCCATGGCCGTGGCTCAGATGTGGGCGGCAGAGTCGTCGCGCGAGCTGCGTCTCGAGAGCCCGACGCCCGGCTACCGAAAGCCCTCGTTGCTGCCGTCTCTCGAGGAAATGAATGCCCAGGTCGACGACTATCACGCTTGGTGGCGCAACGAGTGGAAGAGGGAGCCGTCAGTTCGTCCTGGCTACCTTCAGGCCCACAACTTTTACCGATTCCTCCACGAAATGGCCGGCACGGCCTTGTACGACAACATCGACCACGTCTTTACCGGCCGCGGGTGGAAGCTCTGGTGGAAAGACCGAGACCTGTACAAATGGATCGCCCGGGGACCCATGAACAGCTACTCCTGGCGTCTGTTGGACACCAATCCGCGGCGGATACCCGGCTGTGGCCGGCCGGCGTGGCCTGACGCCAGATGGGCCATGCAGGATGCCGTGAGTTGATTGTCGCTGAATGGAGTCGCTGAATGGAGTCGCTGACATGGAGTCTAGTTTGAGACGTATCAGACTTTTAAGCGCGCCTTGCAAGACAACACCGAGAGTGACAACGCCTGGAGCGTAAAGTTTTGATTTGTAGGTTGAGCTCCAAAAATGTAGTCCACCAGGAGTGACAAAAAAGTGTCGATATCTGCAGGATTCGAACCTACGCGGGCGAACCCACCGCCTGACTTATACAACCTTCCGATAGAGGCATAGCAGGGCGGCGCCTTAACCACTCGGCCAAAATACCACTTCTAAGGTTTTGATTTAAACGTCGCACATGTACGGCTAAGAAGATATCACGAGAACAAAATCCAAATGTAATTTCCATTCAAAAAAAGAATCGATATCTGCAGGATTCGAACCTACGCGGGCGAACCCACCGCCTGACTTGCGCAACCTTCCGATGAAGGCTTAGCAGGGCGGCGCCTTAACCACTCGGCCAAAATACCAATTGACTTCTACGATAATGCCTCACCAATATTGGCCTATAATCAAACTGTCGTGGTCGGCCAAGATACCAAATACTAGTCCTAAGATGGGTACGAATAGCATATGATCCAACGGCTGGTTGAGGATGGGGCTGCTTATTGTCAGATTAACAGATTAATGATACCGTTTACCATTTGTCACCAGGACCTACTGTCTGTAGACTGTAGAGCACTACGAAGTACTAGGGGGGCCGTTCTAGGAGGGGAGCCAACTTTACGGCCCCTCTAGTAAGCCTCTCCCTCTCCATCTTCACATCATGTTTTTACCCACGAGTTAGTTAAAGGGTCGGCCAAGCTCAACACGGTGAATTTGCCTCATCTACGAAGTACGAATACCGACTCTACAATTTGCAGATTCTACATGCCCTTTACGTCGCCTGGCCGGCCATCTCCATCTACAAAATGACACCATATCTCCCTACTTTTGCGCTCGGATGGAATTTCAAAGACACTTTCCACGCAGCTCACAGTCTTATCTGACAATCATATCTTGTTCAATCGACGCAAGTCGCGCCCAAGGAAAACATGAATAGTACTCATTCCGTAGCAACCAAGTCTATCCCGCAAACGAACCCACACATCTCACACGTCGGCATCTCTAGTATATCGCCGTTATGCCAATGCGTCATGCGGCAGAGCCTGCACAGTCATCCGGATGCCATGCCGCGTCGTGTTCCATTGCCCCTGTGGCCCGCCCTTTCCGTCCCAGTTTGTCGTAACCTCTATGATGCCATTTTCAACGTCGAGTCGGCTTCGTCGCTTTACACTGCGCCGGCGGATATCATCTTCTTGCGCAGATAGTTCTTGTAGTCGCCGATGGTGCCATCCCAGGTCCGGATCGTCTTGTTCTCGCAGACCAAAATCTGCTTGGCAATCTTGTCCAGCAACCTGTCACGACGTTAGCACCACGCTTTCTTGAATTTCCATCGGGGGACGCATACCTAAAGTCGTGGGAGACGACCACCACTCCTCCGTTGAAGGCGTTGATGGCATCGGCCAGACTGTCAATGGTGGGAATGTCCAAGCCGTTGGTCGGCTCGTCGAGCAGCAGCATGTTGGGGCTCTCAATGGCCAGCAGCGCAAAGACGATGCGGCTCTTCTGGCCCTCGGACAGCGTGCCCATCAGCGCCGTCTGGGCTTCGCCAGTGAGACCGTATCGGCCAAGCTGCTGGCGCCAGTACTGGTAGTCCTGCGACTTTTCCTTGTACTTGTCCCGGACAAAGTCGAGCGCCGACTTGGTCAGGTCCAGTTGCTCGGCGCTGTGCTGTGAGTAGAGGCCGAGCTTCAGGTGCGTGTGGCGGGTGACGGAGCCGCCAGTCGGCGAAAGCTTTCCCGTCATCAGGCGGAGCAGGGTCGACTTGCCCACACCGTTGGGGCCAACCAGAGCCGTTCGCGAGTCCATGTCGAAGCCGAGCTCCAGGTTGCGGTACAGGTCGTCCTCGGGTTTCCCAGAGTAGGAAAAGGTGACGTCGTCAAAGGACAGGACTGGAGGCGGCAGCTTGTCGACGTCGGCGAATCGAAAGGTAAAGACCCTGTCGGCGGCGACGGGCTCGATGAAGCCGTCGGCCTCCATCTTGTCGAGGATCTTCTGCCGAGACTTGGCCTGCCTGACCAGGTTGGCGTAGGTACCGGCGCTGGCAATGAACTTTTTGATGTGGACGATTTCCTCCTGCTGCTTGTGGTAAGCCTTCATCTGGTTGGTGTCGTTTTCGGCCTTTGTCTTGTGGTACGAGTCATAATTGCCACCGTAGTACTGTAGCTGGCGCGAGCGCATGTCAAGCATGTTTGTGCAGACGCCGTTGAGAAAGTCCATCGAGTGGGAAACGAGAACGAGCGAGCGATCCCACTTTTTGAGGTACTCCTCGAGCCACACGCAGGCCTCGAGATCCAAATGGGCAGTGGGGTCGTCGAGCAGGAGCAGCGAGGGTTTGACAAACAGGGCCTTGGCCAGGGCGACTCGCATCCTCCACCCACCAGACATGTCCTTGGTCTTCTTGTGGATGGTCTTTTTGTTGAATCCGAGACCAGTGAGAATCAGCGAGGCGCGGGTGGAAAAGGTCGTGGGATCCATCTTGTCCATGTGCTGCAGGCACGTCAGCATCGGTGCCCGTTGTATCAAACAAGGTATCGTCCGACGTGACAAATCAGAGCAAGAGGGCCGGGTAACCCACGTCATAGAGATCAATGAGGACGGGGCTCTCGGGGCCCTCATCTTCGAGGAGCTTCTCGGCCAGCTTGTCGAGGCGCTCCATCTCGTTTTCTGCTTCCGTGACGACCCATTCCAAGGCACCGAGGTCCGACGGGGGCGCGCCCTGGTTGAGCAAGTAAATGTCGATGTGATTGGGAATGGGAAACTCTCGGGCGGCAATGGCCTTGAGCAGCGTGCTCTTGCCGCAGCCGTTCTCGCCCAGCAGGCCGTATCGTCGGCTGTAGGACAGTTCGAGGGTCGAGTCAGTGATGAGGACTCGGCCGTGGAAGACGAGGCTGGTGCTGGTGATCTTGACGTCCTTGCTGGTGGCGGTCGAGGCCAGGACGCCGGTGGTGACGCGGTCCGAGATGCCGTGCTTGTCCATCTGGTCGGCGAGGCGCTTGACCTCATCCATCTTGTCGCCCGACGTAGCCGGTGCATCGTCCTCGATGGGATTGCCGTTGGCATCGAGCTGCGGCTCCCCCTTTTTGCCCTTGGCCGCCTTGAGCTTGCCCTCGGCGGCCTTCTTGGCAAGTCTCTTCTCCTTGGAGGCCGAAGGCATTTTGGCGGTCTAGCGTCAACACACACAAACGTGGCACTCGATTGGAAACGGGCGGGGATAAGGCCGTCGCGGGTGGACAAAGGGCAGGTCCTGCACTCGGTGTGGGACTCGATGTGACGGCGGGTATAGGCGCCAGTAGAGGGAGTGAGGAGCGACGCCCAAGCAATCAATTGGTGTTGGCTGGCACGCCTGGAAATGTTGATGATGGATGATGGACGGCAGAGGGTGAGGCGGCACGGAGGCGGGGTGAATTTTTGCTTCAGTGGGGCTCGTATCAGATGGAAATTTCGGACGATAAGCGCCTAAGGCATGCAATGAGCCAGTAATAAGGGCAACCGCGAATCTGTCTGCAGCTAAGCAGTACTAGTAGTAGTAACCTCGCAGCATCACCACTTGCCCGCCCGCCAACTCTGCACCGCACATCGCATTCTCGTCCAACTCTGCCTTGGCCACACCTTCTCACCGCTCAGCTCAAGCGACTCCCTCCCCGTCCCCGCCTGCGCGACACGGAATTTATTCACAAATACTTCTTTCGGCACCAATTGCGGTTGTGCCTCGCCGAGCCTCCGTCGCTCGAGCTCCTCCTTGTCTGGAACATAGTCCGGATGCGGCACCGTCGTCGACAGTGTAGCTTGGTTGCCGCACACGGAATCCTCCTTGAGTCTTGTTGTAGACGACCAGCTCTTGACGGGCCGTCTTGGCTGTTCGCCTCGGCCAACTTGGGGCGTTGCGGCGACCATTTTCTCGGCAAGTTCCACTCTGGATGACCGAGTCGGGCATTCGTGTGCTAGAAATAGCATGTGCGTGCAGCTGCACCGAGGTTAGCCGCCCACTGGGCCTGCGCTGGGTGGTGAATCTCACTGCAGGCTCGAGATCATCTCTGTGTCTTGACCTACTTGTCGACCAAATCTGTGAGTGAGGTTGCAGTTTCACGGATATGTGAGCTTCAACGCCGCAACGGTTTATATGTATGTACGAAGTACGAGTTACATACATAGATGTTGCCTCTCCGTACACGGCTGCCATGCCTTCCCGCTCCCCTGGATGCGCTGAACTCGCCACGCTGACGGGCGTGTTACACGGAAGCAGGCAACAGGTTTCTACCAGGGCGTGGACATTTTGGTCAACCATTCACGGGTCACGCCATATTTGCAAGCCGCTGTCATCCGATTGCGCCATGGTATGTGTTAGGCGCCAGCATTGACTTTATTCCATACGATGCGATATTATTCGCCGGCACCCAATCTAATTGAACACGTCATGGCGATGCGTCACCTCCAGGTTATGCCTACGACGAAACCTCGCGGTCCAAGTTTTCATACGCCGTCTTGGTATTCAGGTTGCCCTCTCTGTGGCCAGTGGCGCTGGGCTGTGTAGCATCGCCCTGCTTGAGTTGCGCCTCGGCTAGTCTGCTGGCATCGTTGGCAGACCCCGGCTCCGAGTTCAGAGCCATCTTGAGACCGTCTTTCAGCCTGGCGTCGTCGAAGCCCCCTTGTGTCAAGTTTTTGCCGTGAGGACCGCTGGAGTCGGACTGGTACTGGCTGGCGACGTAGCTCGGCGCAGTGCCTCCGTTGGAGCTAGGCTTTTGTGCCACGCTACCCGTTCCAGACTGTGAAGAGCCTTGGTCAGGCTGGGCGTTACGGTTCGTGGCGAAACCGCCTTCTCCACTGTATGACTCTGCGGCAAGCGATTCGGGGGCGACGAAGCCTGCTCCCTCGCGGGTGACGGGAGCGTCTTGGCCTTGGGAGACCTGAAGGCGATGTCAGTATGCGCGATGAGTGTAGGGAGTCGATGAATACGGGGTATTACCTTGGTGCCGGCGTTGGGAGCCTTGCGGTCTTGCACTGTAGCCATGTTGATGATGTCTTTGAGTCTGATATCGTCTTTCAAGGTGGTGGGATGAGAATTTGATCAAGTCGTGGAGAACACGGTCGATGGCTAGACCAGTCCAACCTTGTAAACACGTCTTATATTTGTGTTTGCGCAGATGCATGTATGACATCATGCTGGGTATCTGACGTGTGAAGAGGGATTCGAGACGGACCAGAACATACTACTGAGACCCCGCCGCCGGGCCACACTCGAATTAATGACAGGTGCGAGATAATGACATCATCTTGGAGCTTAGGGGAGCCATTTACAGTCGAGCGAAGCGCTTGGCCGACCGGTTTGCCAAAGAGGGGACATCTCAATCTCACAGCTTCACCGAGACTCACCGAGACTCACCGAACCCTCGCCGGGCCCTCGCCAAGAGCATCGGCGTCCGTCTCGGCGTCCGTCCCAACTCATCAATCTCAGCCAAGAGATACATGATAGCACGATGGAATGTTTGAGGCCAAACACCCATGTTTGGGTTTGGTGATGAGAGCAGCACGGCTCAGCAGAGAATAGGGTCTCGGCGGCGGTTTTGCCACTACTAGTAGTGGCAATCGCAACGCCGGTTCGCCATGACGATTCACACGACAACGAATCGGTAGACGAGTCTTGCGACTATTGGCGACGGCCGACGGCTGTCTGTTGTAGGGTGGAGGAAATGGTTTTTGATAGTGTCGCGTTGCCGGCGCTCAAGGCGGATGCGGGCACCAAAGCTGCCAACGGTATGGAGTTAAAAAGGGAGACGCGATGATGCGTCTGCTTGTTTGAGTACGTAATAGCCAAGCACTGACAAGTTTCATGTTACCAAATCCTTCAGCGGTGATTAGATCCTTTCATCGCCAGTACCGCCTACCCTGGAGCCTCACGAGCCCGACGGCCGCAGGGTCAATCGTCTCAATAGGTGGCAGCCATTTTACGCCCCCCCCCCCCCCTTACGCCCCCTAACGCCCCACCCTAGTAGGTACTAGGGGGGACTAAAAATTCGTCCCTCAACCCCCTCCTTCCAGGAGGGGGGGGACAGCGACTGACAAAAAGCCCAGCGACTCACAAGAAAATAGGTACTTAGCCCCACCACCTATTTTACTAGTAAAGCAAAGTACCCCGATTTTTTCGGGTAGATGCACATTTTCGTAGCTACCTTAACAAATAATCGCGACACGACTTACACTTACACGCACGACTTATACTACCTATATCGCATCGCATCGTATGATATATCACACGTTAAATAAAACTAACGTTCTAGCTTGAGAATAGGGAATGGTTCCTCCGCATCGGCTTCCTATTCTATCGTGATCTTAAGCCCGTCAACCTCTAATGCAAGGAATCAGATTTTACAATATCGCGTAAGTTGTCGTCGCGCGGCGTTAGCGTTAGTATTGTATTGTCACTATCACTATAAGCGGGCTTAGTGCCGTAGTATGCGGGACTTGCATTTAAAAGAGGATACTTCTATTTACGTTAGTCGCTTATACTAATTCTAGGTATCTTTTCTTTTCTTGTGAGTCGCTGGGCTTCTTGCGAGTCGCTGTCCCCCCCCTCCTGGAAGGAGGGGGTTGAGGGACGAATTTTTAGTCCCCCTTAGTAGGTACTCCTACCGTAGTAATTCAACAAATCGAGCCGGAATTTTCGTCTGGGGAAGTGGGGCCCCCGCATGTTTCAGCACCACCAAGTTTGTATGCGTAAGGTACCAAGCTCACCCGCCCCTGCCACGATAATTTCGAAATCGCGAGGCGGTGGGTGGAACCTAGGACTTTCCGTGTACAAATTTGGTGGCGCTGAAACGTGTGGGGGCCCCACTTCCCCAGACGAAAATTCCGGCTCGATTTGTTGAATTACTACGGTACTTCGTACGAGCTGACAATTGTCGATCAAACATTGGGCCCGACGATCATCATCTACGAATACCCACCTCGCATGAACTTTTAGGTAAGAGTCTCGATGTTGGCGGGAAGGCGAGAGGGCGAGTAAACTCTGATTACCGCACATAATTACATGTATTCGTAACTCGCACGCACGTAAACAAATGATGGACGAACGCCGGTGCGCCAATAGAAATGTTTCGAAGATGGCCAAAGACTCTGGCAGCTGAAGAGGATGTGCCAGGCGTTGATCAAACGAGGATCAACAGCAGGAGGAGCAGGAGGCGAAGCGATACTATATGCCTACCATCCCTGAGCAGACACACGGGGGTGTTGCCTCGAAACAACAACAGGCCCGAGGGCTCAAAAGCCTGCCTCTCGCTCAGAGGGGCCTGCTCGAGCCAAGGCTCGTCCAAGCGCGGCATTTCGATGGCATTAAACTCTCAATTATTAGGCGACCGTGCATTCTGCAATGAGGAGGGCGACGACATGTGAACTTGTGTTGAATTCTGCCAGCGGTCGATGCTTGCAATTCTTGTTCGCTACCATTTATGTACTACCTATGTACTCGTATCCGCACGTACACAACCGCCGGCATGTTTGAAGAGGCGATTGCTGGTGGGTTAGTTGGCTAGTAGACGCTCCACTGGTTCGGGGGACCGAAGGTCGCAAATGCACAGTGCTGTCACTGTGAATGAGCCACCTACTCGAAAGCACCCTAATACTACCTAGGTAATAAGGCACATGCACTCCATAACTCCAATTTTACTACCCCGCACTACTAACATGAGAAAGAGCTTGCATTATTCTCGTCGTTTCCATGAGAAAACTCGCCAACACGCAAGTAGCATGGTACGAATAATATTTCAAGCGTCATTCTACCACGTGTGCTCCACACTTTCACTAGCAAGCTCCGGCACTGCTGTACTCCGTAGGTAGCGGAGTCGACGCACAGTGCAGGAGCACCTGGTTGTTGTTGCCCCTTTCCCCCGTCAGGGACCCAGCACACTGCCATTCTCTCCCTGTGCACGTGCACGAGCTTTCGACTAAGCATCTCGCAGTGTCAGATCGTGCCGCGCACTGTGCTTGGCGGAGTACTTCGTACTTCGTTCGAGTTACGGATATCGTAGTATCGCCACTGTTGCTCTTCTCGCAATACGCTGTGTAATTGGACCCAGGTTCAAGATTGAGGTGCCCCCCCCCCCCCCCCCCGAGCCCAAACAGCCCAAACAGCGGGACGAATCACGTCTTGGGCCTTGTCCATCTCCCTTTGGCCCCGCTCATCTTGGCACAGTGCTCCGTGGCACTAGTGGGTCCTCGTTGTGTCCGACTCACCGCACAGTACATCCTACCAGGCCGCCGTCCCCCTTCCGCGCGGCAACGCTCACGCTCTTTGTCGGTAACAAACATTGTCGACCTGCCTGTTCTCTTCAACTTCTTTTCTGTCCATTTTTAATTTGTTCCATCTGAACAGCCCCGTTGACGTAGTGTTCGTCGTCCTTCTTGTCGCTCATTCAAGACACCTTTCTCGGTTGACATTCATCCTGCTGCGCCCTCGTTTGGCCCCTTTGTTGGAATTCTCACGCATTACCCGACCCAATCAACCGAGGGGAGTCTGCAAACATTCCCTTCAACGACTCTCGTGCTTCCTCGCTCTCGACGTATCCTGTCCAGCGTCCGGTGCCACCGTCGCCATGGCGTTCGCAAAGCTGTCTCTGTCGGTGCTCGCGCTGGCCGGCGGCGTTCTCGCCGCCGACCTGGAGCCCATTGAGATGAAGGTAACGCCGCATGACACCCGACCCTGCTGGCAAAAGGCTGACTCGGCCAGGGATCCAAATTCTTCTACAAGAATGGCACCCAGTTCTTCATGAAGGGCGTCGCCTACCAGCAGGATACGGGCGCCGCCGGTGCCACGAGCGAGCAGACGTCGAAATACATCGATCCCCTCGCCGACGCGGACAACTGCAAGCGCGACATTCCCTTTCTGAAGGAGCTTGGCACCAACACGATCCGAACCTACGCCATCAACCCCGAGTCCGACCATTCGGCCTGCATGAAAATGCTCCAGGAAGCTGGCATCTACGTCGTCTCTGATCTCGGCGAGCCCAGCCTGTCCATCAACCGCGACAATCCTCAGTGGAGCACGGAGCTCTATACGCGCTACACAAAGGTCGTCGACGAGCTCGGCCAGTACTCCAACGTCATTGGCTTCTTCGCCGGTAACGAGGTCAGCAACAACAAGTCAAACACGGACGCCTCGGCATTTGTTAAAGCCGCCGTCCGCGACACTAAGGCCTACATTAAGAACAAGAAGAACTCTCGCTGGATGGGCGTCGGCTATGCTGCCAACGACGATGCCGAGATTCGGAAGGACATAGCCGATTATTTCAACTGCGGCAAGGAAGAGGACGCCATTGACTTCTGGGGCTACAACATCTACTCGTGGTGCGGCAAGAGCGATATGAAAAAGTCTGGCTATTCCACGCAAGCCAAGTTTTTCGAGGAATACTCGGTCCCCGTCTTCTTTGCCGAGTACGGCTGCAACGTGCCCGGTGGCGCCTCTGAGCGCATCTTTGAGGAGACTGCCGCCCTGTACGAAGACGAGATGACAAAGGTCTTTTCCGGCGGCATTGTCTACATGTACTTTCAAGAGGACAACGACTATGGTGAGTTGGGCGCCCGCGTCACACAATGCCTCGCTAACATGTCTCAGGTCTCGTCAAGGTCAGCGGCAACAAGGCCACCAAGCAAGACGACTTCAAGGCGCTCCAGGAACAAGTGACGTCGGCCAGGCCCAAGGGCGTCGAGCGCGACTCGTACAACCCGACCAACAAGCCTCAAGCCTGCCCTGACTCCAAGTCTGAGAGCTGGAAGGCCAACTCGGCCCTCCCGCCGACGCCTGACCAGTCTCTGTGTGACTGCATGTCCAAGTCGCGCACGTGCGTGCAGAAGAAGGGCATTTCGACCAAGGACTACGGCTCCATCTTTGGCTTCATCTGCGGCGAGGCCCCTGAGATTTGCACCGGCATCCAGGGCAACGCGTCGAGGGGTGTGTACGGGGCCTACAGCATGTGCTCGGACAGCGCCAAGCTCGACTACGTCCTCGACGCCTACTATGTCAAGATGAAGAAGTCACCCGACGCGTGCGACTTCAAGGGCAAGGCTGGCCCGCAGAGCGGCTCCTCGCAATCTTCTTGCAGCGACAAGCTGGCCAGGGCTAGCGAAATTAACAAGCAGGTTGCCACGGCCACAGCCCCCGTCGGAGGAGGCGCTGCGACGTCGACGAGCGATAGCTTTGCCGTGCCTGGCGCCACCATGGCGCGCCTCTTCACCGTCGGCGACTATGCCATGGGTCTCTACATGGCGGTGGCCCTTGTCGCGGGTGCCGGAATGCTGGCGCTGTGAATGTGAAGGACGGATTTGTTTCATCATTGCCAATGTGTTTGGGATTGCGACGTGTATACCTTTGCGCTGTCGGATTAGGGAGGCTTGGCTCTGCTCGATTTTGTCACGTATCGAGGTAGCTGGTCTGGTCCAGTTTCCTGAGATGGAAATACAGGCGGAATCTAATGGGATGTCGGTTTCGATTCTGCAGGTGAAGCGAAGTGAACAGTGCAGATGGCAGACACTGCAGATGGCAGATGTGGCCTGAATCCTGAAGGCACGTGATGGATGACGAAGCTTTTTTATTAAGCAAAGCTTGCTTTGCGCTACGAAGAACACAGAATGTGTGCAAGTTGCGGCAAGCCGCTTTGCTTACTTAATATGTGTAGTGAGCTTTTTTGTTGCAAGGGTCCCCTGCCAGAAAACGAAGTACGGCGATTGGCTATCGCGAAATGACACGCTATGATTGGATAGAGTCTAAAAATCTAGTGCGCTCATTGGCTATAGTAGGGCCGGGGTTAAACCGGCTAAAAAATCCAGTGCGGCTATTGGCTACCTGTCTAATGGAGTCTAAACGGTGTTGACTAATGACATCCTTCACGGCTATTGGCTGCCTGCCATAGGTGCCCTGGCTATAGGAAAAAATAGCTTGGTGCCGCGGGCACAGCAAAGCTTTGCTTATAGTTGTGCCCGCGGCACCAAGCTATTTTTTCTTTGTTCAGCCTGCACCAAAATATGCCAGCAGCATTGTGTATTGTGTTGCCTTTTCTCGAAGTCGCCACTTGGACCACGTCGAAATGACGGACGCGCCCGAGCAGCCCAACGATGCTGGGCCAGGACAAAACAAGGACGGCGGCTCCGAGCAGCCCAGAGACAATGAACCTTGGCAGCCCGGGACAGACGACGGCAAAGGGAAGCTTGTACGTTCCAGAAACGGTCCAAAACGCACAGCCGAGGCTGACCATGTAGCCCGAGCCGTGCGGGAACTGTGGCGAGAAATTGGGACACAAGGAGAACTGCGCGTGCAAGTATCGGCGTTGCTGGACACTGGGAATGAACAAGCGGAAGGCGCGCAACGAGTGAGGCCGTTCAGTGACTGCCCTGATGGCGGCCCCGTGACGTCAACCAACCAGCCTCACCATTTTCCCTCGCCCAGACATTAACTTATAATACTACCTACACAAGTTGCCGCCCTCGACCTCGCCCTCGTCGGCTCCCTCTGCAGGTCTCTTGGCTCGTCCACCCTCTTTTATTTCCCGCTGCATCTCGGCCATGCAGCAAGACGAGATTGCCCAGTAGCACCAGCAGCAGAGCACGACATCCACGACCATGGCCGATGTCTCGCCACCCGCAGCCAGACGGGCGCTCGTCCCGGGCTTCAAGGACTTTCTCGCTCGCTGGGTTGCGCTCAACTGGCTCGATTGCATTTGCATGGCCGTCCTCGGCGGCCTCACCTTTGGGGTATTTCTCTCCAAGTCTTGTTCCTGCCCCACGTCTAACTTGCTCGCCAGATTTACCAATCGCCCGTGCCCGTGACGCGCACCTTTCCCATCACATTCAACGGTTCTGGGGACATCATCTTCCCCGAATGGGCCTACCCGTATCGCGGCTGGATCATCCCATCGTGGGCCTCAGGGGTGGTTGCGATTCTTGGGCCCATGGTCGTCTACGTCGCGGCGCAGGTCCGCATCAAGTCGGTCTGGGATGCCAGCAGCGCCATCATGGGCTCCATCTGGGCCGTGCTGCTCGCGTCGCTATTTCAGGTCGTCGTCAAGCAGCTAATTGGGGGCTTCCGACCCTACTTTCTCGACGTTTGCATGCCTGACCTCTCCCGCGCCTCGAGGAACGAGACCGGCCTCAACGGCGTCGGATTCCAACGAATCATGTACACGACAGAGGTCTGCACCCAGACAGATGGCATGAAGCTCAAGACGGCCATTACCTCGTTCCCAAGCGGACACTCCACGGTCACCTGGGCAGGTTTTGGCTTCCTCTTCCTCTGGATGAACGCCAAGCTCAAGGTCTGGGCCGACCACAGGCCCGCCTTTTGGAAGCTCTCCCTGACGCTGCTGCCCTTGCTCGGGTCCGTCTGCATTGCCTGCTCGCTCACCATTAACGCGGCCCACAACTGGTACGATATCGTGGCCGGCTCTGTCATCGGCGCCCTTATGGCGCTCGCCGCGTACCGTGCCTCGTACGCCGCCGTGTGGGACTGGCGGTTCAACCACATTCCGCTGCAGCCCAAGCAGGCGTTTCCCTACAGCACCAAGGGCGGCACAGACATGGCGGCGCACACGTTTACGCGGAGCGTGGGATGGGGCGGCAGGCGGGAGCGAGACGCAGGGACGGATAGTGCGACGAGCAGTGGCGTCGTCGTCTCTCACCCGCGGCATGTGGAGGCGCACGGCGTGGGAGGCGAGGCTGTCGGTGGTCAGGGGAATGGAAGCACCAAGAGGCGAAGGGTGACGGCGGAGGAGGTTGTGTGATGTTTGGAGGTCAGAGACGGACTGTATTCTCTATCCCGATTCCCTAGTACAGTCACCGGGAAGAATGCTAGCCATTCGGAGACGGACTACCTATATACAAGCAAGTCCTCAGACTTTCCCACGTCTTCCAGGCTCGTGGCCGAGAGGAGCTGCTTCATGACGCTCACGCAGGGTACCGGCGGGCTCGGAAGCAATGGCGGTAGCGTCGATGTGCAGAGACTGGGGGGCCGTAGGAGCAAGGGCCGGGTCGCGAAGCATGGCGAGAAATAGACGATACCTCAGCCGAGTAGAGGTGAATGTCTTTGCCGTCGATGGAGGTTGACAGAAGCTTGGCCTGGACATGTGTTAGCTGGCATGACGGGCTCGGACTGTAAGGCAGACGCATACCTTGAATCTAGACACGGGCGCTGTCACGACCGACTCTAAGATGCTCCATTGTTCCTGGGCGAGGGCAATGAGGAGCGCGACGAGGTACAGCTCAAGTAGCGGCTCACTGGGTTCGAGCCTCTTGAGTTTGATTCTGGCCCATCCTGGCCTCCAAGTTGACCGTTCGTTATATTTGCCTTGCGCATCAAAGTGATGCAGTCCCGCTCAATGCAGGCAGACGGCCCTCGATATCGTCCCGAAGACAAAATGTTAAGCAGGGGAGCGAAACGCCGCGATAGAAGCGAAGTGTAGGCCGGAACTGTGTCAGTCACATAGATACAGGTTAATCAGGTTAATGATAGAAAGCGCTGTCGGGCGGGACGTGCCGTCGCCTTTGGTAGGGGGCACCGGGGGCAAAGAAGTATAGTATACTTACACGACAGGAACAAGGCCCATGAAGCTGTTTTATGATCTTGGCGTAGACTTCATCAAGCTCCTCGAAGAGGCGGATTTTATCGATGGCCTCAATCCGGTCCTGCGGTGTCAAGAAGTCCGACCTCAGGTAGTTGACCATCGTGAGATTTCTCCGCTAGACAACGGCAGATGAGATCTGGGTGATCTATGATGAGCTTCTCGGCTCGGACAAGTTCTTGGATTTCAGGAACGTAGATAGGTCTCGATGTCTTTAAAGTTCGCGAGCTCTTGAAGAGGAAGTTGTTCGCTAAGACCTCCAAAATCACGACTCGACAGCTCCCCTGTAAGCCTCCTGTAAGCCACTGTGCCAAGTCGTAACATTTTAAAGGAGCCTCCGTACAGTTCCTTGCTCAAATAGCCCCATCTGCACAAGAGGGGGCGCCGTGAGTTTGGGGTCGTCAAGTTCAAGGTCGCAGCGAGGGCCGTCGTATGCGCGTTGGGCTTGTTTGCGTCAGCACTCTTAAGGAAGGCACAACCCTCTTAAGGAAGGTGGCCCCATGCAACCACACGGATATGTACATACACGTATCGCTGATTTCCTCCCTCACATCCTGTCCGTTATCGGGAAAAAAAATCGTCCACCTCTTCCACCTCGTCCACCTCCTCTACCTCGTCCACCTCGTCCACCTCCTCTACCTCGTCCACCTCGTCCACCTCCTCTACCTCCTCCGTCGTCGTCATCGTCATGACCTACTACGACACCATCAACAGCGAAGCGGATTTCGCCAAGAAATTTCAGCGCACAGGGGCAAAGAGTTGGGATTCTCTCGACAAGTCGGACGCCTTGCATGGTGGCGCCAGCCACTGGAGCGCTGCTCACTTGTTCGCGAGCCGGGTCGTCTGTGCTAAGCCTCAGAGGCGCCTCGCCCTCTTTACCGACGGCGGTTTCCTCCCAGCCTCTGGAACGGGAGTCCATACCTGCATCAACCGTCTGATTCAAGGGTCGACTGCCGGCTTCAGAGACAACAATGAGCCCCGGATTGTCCAGCAGCACCAGCCAGACAGTCTCGGCTATGTCTGGGCTGCCCTCGGCCGGGTTTTGCAAGCAGAACCCGCTGGGATAGCACCGGATAGACCTACACGGGCGAGACAGCCGCCGCCTGAGCATGGCATCTATTCTTCGTCTACGAGCATGCGGGTCGGCAGCAGCTCGCCAGCTTCGTCAACCAAGGAGTCGGTCGGAGAGTCGGCCCCATCTGAATCATCTAAAGCGAGCCTCTATTTCGAAAAGCCATCGTCGGATCCTCTCGAAGACCTAACTGTGCGTCTAGCGAGCTGTTTCATCCGCTGCGTTATCAACTACGCTCAGCCAATAGATACGACATATACATATCCTATCAACTTCCGCGACGAGCGCGTTATGCACCGCTTCGAGTATGCCCCGGATAAGTGGATTCGAGCAATAGATGATGGCGGCCTGCAGGCCTACGACGGTCAAAGTTTTCTTCAGGTGGCACTTCTAGAGGCCAAACGATCCTTTCAGAAATTTACGTTACAAGGCATGCCGACGGTCGCAGATGAAACACTAGGCCAGTTAGTCGGAGAGGCTCTCGCCTTCCGTAGTGCTACAAAGACCGAGGACATCAACGAGGATAAGTAAGTGCTATCCATGCTCTGCAATTGCCGCTTTCCATATTAATGGAAATCTCCCTAGCTGCATAATCATTCTTGCTGTCACCCAATACGTCAAGTTTTTCCACTTTCACATAACGCGCCACTTCCTCGACGAATTGAAAAGGGCTTCTCCTGCGACTGATTACCTTAGAGTCTATTCCACAGAATGGTTCGATCTCAACATGCGAGACGATCGCAAGGAGGTTGTGAAGCATCTTCTAGCTATTTTGAGTTGGGCTGGTGAGCAACGACGCGGCAGGGGAGAGGACGAGTCTATGGACAGCGTTGATGACGGGGGTGATGACGGCGACGAGTTCATGGAGGATTGAGGGTCTACCGTATCTGACTCTAGGCGTGAACCAACAATCCATCAATCTCTACCCTCCGCCACCGCTACACACCAATCCATGATCGTTCTTCTGCTTCCGTATTGTCCGCCGTCTGTCATGTCTATTCGCTGTTGTTCGCTCGCGATGCGTGCGGCGTGTATCTTGGTAGATGGGTGATCATGAGTGGTGGTGCATGGGCGATGGCTTTACCTTTTCTGTTACTTGAACTTTGTTCGTGGAACATTGTTTATGAATAGACAAGTCTGTGAGACTAAATACCCAAACGTCGATGCCGGGGATGTAATACTTGCTTATCACGTCGTTGGTGACCTAGGTGAGAGCTACGAAACTAGAAGACACGTCTAACTTGGAGAAGCCATGCCTCCGCTGTGGCAGATCACGCCGTGCCAGCGACCCCAGGGTACCGAGTGAAAATGCCAGACATGTTATCCACGGCGCATGTCTAGCCACACTAGCCTAAAAATGCCAGCATCTCGTTTCGACCGTCGCTGCAGGCGTATAAAGGCGTAGCATTAGCTACATGCGGTTGCTTGCTCTGCATCGGGCTGAGTAGATTGGCAGAGGAGGCCGTCTTTGCCTTGGGCTGCCCGCAACCTTGCCAAGTCGTCCTCCGGGAGCACAAGCGTGGTGAGGCGATCGCGAAAGGATCGGTATGGGCTGTATCGAATGGCGGTGATGTCGACCGGAATGGATGCCGGTTCTAGCGGTATGGAGGCAGGGTCGTCGAGACTGCAAAGTAGCGAAGAGGGAATATACGCCTTATAGAGATATAGCTCCTTCTCATTGTCGGAAGAGACTAGTAATTGGGACTAAAGAGAGAAGATGAGTGGCCTTGGCGGTAGAAACTTGGACGTAGCTTGATACTCACTAGGAACCGGGGCTCGGGGAGCTCCTTTCGAACCGCAGCCCGTGCTTTGTTTTCCTGCGCTATGGAAATGAGGGTCCCTAGGAGATAGGGGTCGTGCAATCGATTTTTGGGCGTGATTTTTTTTTTTTGAAGAATCGACAGTGAGCGAGCTGATCTGTAGCCCTCCCACTTTTCAGGAAGCATAAATAGATCGTCGCGAAACTCGCTGATACGAGCAATGTCGACGCGAGCTGCAACGATAGAAGGCAATACATCTGGTGCTCGCTGTATCTTAGGGAAGAAGACGGTACATCGGAGAGTCTGGACGGGGCGCCGGTTGAAGGTGAAGCGCAAGTTTGGTCTATGGCCACAGTGTCAGGTCAATGCAGTAACGAGGGCGAGGTGAAGAGGGGCGTGGCGAACCGCTTGTCACACGGTCCATCCATGGTAAGCAGTCCATCCAGAGCATTTTCTCGGGGTAGCAGTCGCCATTCCGAGTACCCAAACGCGCGGCGCAGGAGGCCGGAGCCTAGCTTCCCAAATAAAACGGAAGGCGCCGTCGCAGGCGCTTGAGATGGCTTGCCAAAGGAGCATCCGAGCAGCTCCAAATGGCGGTCGGTCCAGTGCGTCGGGCGCACGAGAAGTCGCTCTCTGCAGTAAAGGCGGACAAGCTGAGAAATGGACAAGGGGCTCACAGGTCGATAGCACGGCGGCGAGGGCGGCGAGGGCGGCGAGGGCGGCGCTTCTTCTTCCATGGGGGCTTGTGTTGTGTGTGTTTTGACCAAGTCGGAGCGCATCATCCAAGGGAGAGTTGTAGATCTAAGATCGCCGGCGGCGTTGAAACTGGAGAACTCAGGGCTGACGTAATAACGCGTGATGTTGCTTCTTCAGCGGCCCATTTTTTATACTACACTAAGTGGATCCGCACCACTTATTAGTTACTCCGTAGTGAGTTGTGCAGCTCAGTTGACCTCCACTAAATATTAAGCAAAGCTTGCTTTGCGCTAAAAATCCGGTGCGCCAATTGGCTACATTTCCCCGGGGTTTAACCGGCTAAAATACGTGTCCGGCGGGGTTCAATGCCATGGCGGGGTTTAGGCTAGGAAAAAACGGGGTTGTCGTGCGATTAGCAATACGAAGTACTCAAGCTATATTTCTTCTCCCGGGGATCAACCGCAATTCCCTTTACAAACAAGTGCCCTAGCTACAGCAAAGCTTTGCTTACATACAGCTATGCCCGCGGCATCCCAGCTATGTTAAGATGCCCGGGGAGATGTGTGTTTGGTGTCTTTTGCACTGGACACTTAGGTTCCAACGGGTAAAGCTCCTCATCGGCTGCGCCACATGGCCGCACATGTGCCAGCCGAAACGATGAAGCCATCACCAACCAAGGCTCAGTACATGCACTTGCCGCAGTAGCCGCACTCCCTGTCACAGGCCGTGAGACGCTCGTTCCACCAGTCATGGCCGTCAAAGGGCTCGTTGGCCCTCCCCTTCTTGCGTCCCTCGTCCAGCCAGCCCCCCCACTGCCGACCGACAGACGGGGAAAAGGCAGTGCCGGCGTCGGGCAGTCTCCTTCGAAGCTCCAGGTCGCCACCCCTCTCACTGACCAGCTCCAGCTTCCCGCCGTCGTCGGCCATGGCGTCGCGGGCAAGGAGACGCAGCAGAGCTACGAGCTGTCGCAGGTCCGTCTGCTTCTCCGCCTCCCATTCCTTGAGGGCGGTGCTGACGTCGTGGACCTTGACAAGATCGAAGAGGCCTTCGGTGTGATAGGCGAGGACCAACGTGGGCACTTGTCGGATCCAGAGGCGCGGCATATGTTTGCTGACGTCGAACGTGGCCTTCCTGTTCCTGGCGTTGCTACTGGTGCGAGTCTTGATTTCCATGATGGAATCTTGCGACGTCGGGCCACCGGCGCTGGCCACTACGAGACCCTCGTTATTGGACGCCATGGACGAGCCATCTTGGTGGAGACGCAGGCTTCCCGTCTGGCCCAGGGCATCCAAAGTGTCCTCGCTGGCTGCGGTCCGCGTCCGCTGCCCGGCTCCCACGTACCCGTGGGCCTGGTAACGCACGAGCAAATCGAGTCCCCCGAGGCGGTACTTGAGGATGCGTTGATGAGACAGGGACCGGCCAAAGCCCGGCTCCCAGCTGGTATAGGCCTCAAGAAAAGCATGGCCATGGCCCACGCATGAAATCCCATACGTTGGCGAAACATCTCGTGGTATGATGAGATGAAGGGTTTGACCAACGACCTCGACGAGCATCCTCAAGGGTTTGTCTACTCCTCGCACATATTGCAGCAGCCTAATGAGGGTGGCTGAACAGCAGACAATGTCGACCGAGAGCGGCGCAGGATGCATCCTCAGGACGGAGACGACGGCCGGCTCCATGGGGTGGCTCTGGTACGACGCGGCATTGCAGTCGTTGTAGAAGACGCCGCTATCCTGGCAAAGCTTCTGGGGACCCTCGGGGGGCGTCCACAGCCGAGGTTTGCCTGCTCACATGTTTAGCTGGGCGTCTTTGTGTCTACTGATCCTCGACTGTCCTCGACTTGTCCGTCGTGTGCTTACCAGGTACGACAATCCTGGCATCGGGGCCGTCGATCCAGTTGTAGGATGCCACAAGCTCGACATTGGTGATGCCGCAGTGCTCTTGGTCGTCCGTCTCATGGTTCCTCGAGGGAATCGTCTTGATCAGCTTACCAACCGGAGGGCCCGGCGACGGCCGCGAATCTCGGCCTAGTCTGGCTCCGCGAACTGGACTGGTGCCCCATTGGTCTTGGTCGTCCCGTCCCCTAAAGGTGCTGTTTCGCCACGTCATGGTATTTGGAAAGAAAGAGGCATGCCTGGGTGGTGGTGATGAGCCTGGGTGGTGGTGACGGAGGGGTTTAGGTTGGGCAACATGAAAGCCCTGCCGGCACATGACCAGCTTGACGGACGGCCCAACCGCAGCTGCCGAGCAAACGAGACGAAATTCACTTGAAAATCTCTGTCGTTTGATTCACCGTCTCCCCCCCCGTCGACAGGGATGCGCGTTATCCTAGCTCCGTTCCGATGCGACAACTTGCCTCATCCCAACGCTCTTGCCGTCCTTGCCGTCCTTGTAGCTTTTGATCTGTTTGATTTTGCACCAGCCTTGCCTCGTCCAAACATCAACGCCGCCACCCTGTCCCAAACTCTGGTACCTCTACCTGCCATTATTGGTGCCAAATGTCAACATGGATCCTAGATCCGAGCGGTTCCGCAGGCTCGCGCAGCTGTTCCACGAGCACATTTCGGGCGAGCGCCAAGTCGGGGGCCCTCAAGACGCAAAGCTCTTTCTCGAAGCCGCAGACGTCTTGTGCAAGCAAAAGAGCCCATCGGCCTGCGTAGAAGCCATTGTTTCCAGCCCAAAGGGTGTTGAAGTGGTTCGCACAACAGTCAGGAGCGGCCTCTCGACAGACTCGGTCAAGACGGCTCTCGGCCTCTTCATCAGCCACCTCCTTTCTCCCCAAGTCAAGGCCCTCGGTGGCGGACAGTTTCTTCAGCACATGTTGCTGGCAATCCTATCGCCGCCCACCTTTTGGAACGCCCTGCGTGAGGCTCACAGCAGCCATGCCATCCAGGACGAGCATCTCGAGACCTTTGCCAAACTCTGTCTCGAAATCGCAACTTCCCAGCACCCCGATCTCCAAGTTCAAGCCAACCACGTCGAGGAACTCATCAACGGAAAATCCTTGATGGAAGCCTCGTCCCATCCAGTCAGGGTAATCGCCTACAGGATCCAAAAAGTCATCCAGCTCCGCTCTTCGGCCCTCCCGGTTGACCTGGACGGCGGCCCGGGCGGGCGTCACGACAATGACTTTGCCGACTTTCGACACATCAGAATCTACCCGACGGCAGACGAGATTCGGTCCACCGAGGAGCCGTTTCTCCAACGTCTGGATGACGTCTTCAAGGGCCCAAAAGAGTCGCGGGCCAGAGATCATCGCGGCTGGGTCTATCGTCTGCTCCGAGAAGACATGTTGGGGGAGCTGAGAGAGGATCTCCTTGCTGCCCTGGGACACAAAAAGACGCGGCGCACTCACAGAAGCTTACAAGACCTTGCTTTGGCTGAGGCTGACCCCGATGACTTCCGGTCTGCAGAGCCCTTCACGCTTACCATCAAGTGCGGCCATGGGGTCACGTTTCCTTGGCAGGAATCTACCAGACAAGACAGGAAAAACTTCTTGTTCGACAACCGGTCCTTTATGAAGCATCTTTCCTTCGGCGCCCTCTGCAGCGGCATCGACGTTGTTGCCTTCGGCTCACTGCTCAGAGATGTCGACTTGCTATCCGACTCGCCTCCGGTCCTCGTCGTCCGATTCACCGACGCGGCCGGACTACGTCACGCTGTCGAGGCTCTACTGGGAACGAAGAGGCAGCAACTCAAATTCGTTGTCGTCGATACGCCGACATTTGCCTACGAACCTATTCTGCAGCGCCTCAAGGAGCTCGCCCATGTGCCCATCGTGGACTTGCTGCTCGACCCGACAGAAGCAGCCTCGAACGAGTACGAGCCTCCGACTCAGTTGGCAAATGTTCTCGAGAGTCTCGAGGCAGCCTCGCTGGGGAGCAAGGAAGTCGACCTGTCTTCACTGCTGGCCTTGACGAAACCCATCCGAGTCCGTGGTGCGCAGCTCGAGTCCCTCATCAATGGCCTAAAAAGCACCATCGGGCAGATACAGGGCCCCCCCGGTACTAAAGTCCTTCGTTGGCGCGCTGATTGTGCTCCTGATCCTGAAGCTCACGGGCCATCGGGTGCTCGTCTTGAGCCACACGAACCACGCACTCGATCAGTTCCTCGCCGACTTGATGGACATTGGCATCGACAAGGGAGACATGGTGAGGCTCGGATCCAAGCCCTCTGCACAGACACAAATGCTGGCGCTGGCAGATTGCATGAGATAGCGCGAGTTTCGGTCCGCGCCCGCAGTATGGTTCGCCCTCAAAAGACGCAAAGTGGAGGCGAGTGACATGAGGGAAAAGCTCGCAGCTATGCAGTACAAGCTGAACAAACCCACCCTTTACCACGAGATTCTCACCATGCTCGAGTTCTCCAAGACCGACTCTGCTTTTTGGATGGCATTTCAGATCCAGGAAGCGAAGAATGGTTTCCGAACTGTCGGCAGAGAATGCCAGCATTTTGATCCAGTCGATCTGTATCAAACATGGCGGCGGGGCAGGAATCTCGATAGCCTGGGAGCATTGAGACACAGCATCGCCCCTGAAGCCCTCTTTGCGTGGAACATGCCATACCAAGCCAGGTGTCAGCTTCATGACAAGTGGACAAGCCAAGCTCGCCAAGATCTTGTTGAACATTTCGTGCATCTCGCAGAGGAGAACTGTCAGCTCCAGCATCAGATTGAGAGTCTCGGTGACGAGAGCAAGCGCAACGTACTGCGTAGCAAGAGAGTGATTGGTTGCACGACTACTGCCGCTGCCATGTACCAGTCAATCATCAAAGCGGCCGAGCCCGACGTCGTGCTGGTCGAGGAGGCCGGAGAGATCCTCGAGGCCCACGTCATCGCTGCCCTCGGCCCCTCGGTCAAGCAGCTTTGCCTGATTGGAGATCATAAACAGCTTCGACCCAAGGTCAACAATTACAAGCTGACAGTGGAAAGGGGTCATGGATACGACCTCAACGTGTCGCTCTTCGAGCGGCTGATTCGGCAGGGTCATTCATATACCGCTCTCCAGCAGCAACATCGGAGCCACCCGGACATTTCGCACTTGACTAGGCTGCTGGCGTACGAGAAACTCGAGGACGGGCCGAAGACGCTGAGCCGCCCAAAAGTGCGAGGTCTGCAGAAACGTGTCATCTTTGTCCATCATGAGAACCGCGAGGATCCATTGCCTAGCATCCAGGACCGACGCGAGCCAGGATCCAAGACTAGCAAGACCAACGTCTTCGAGGCCGACATGGTTCTGAAAACGGTCAAGTATCTAGGCCAGCAGGGATACGGATCGCAAAATCTCGTCATTCTCGTGCCATATCTCGGTCAGCTGTCGCTTCTGAGGAGCAAACTCAGCAAGAGTCACGACCCTTGCCTGAATGATCTTGACCAGGCCGAGCTGATACGAGCCGGCTTGATGGCGCCAGCTGTAGCTAGTGTCAGTAAAACGCCTCTCCGGTTGTCCACCATCGGTATGTCTTTGCCCGTCCCGGAAGTGATGTGTGCTGATAGACGCAGATAATTACCAAGGAGAAGAGAGTGATATTGTCATAGTTTCCTTGACGAGGAGCAATCCTGAGGGTGACATCGGGTTTATGTCTTCTCGTGAGCGTCTCGTGGTCCTCGTGTCTCGAGCACGAGAGGGCATCGTGCTATTTGGAAATATGCATACTTTTATGAGGAGCAAGAAAGGCGGTGGGCTATGGAGAGAGTTCATCGAAGCTCTCAATGACAAGGAGTGCCTGTTCGATGGAGTTCCGGTCCATTGCGAGAGGCACCCAGAGCGAACCGTCCTGCTCAAGACACCAGAAGACTTTGACTAGCATTGTCCCGATGGAGGCTGCGCCGCAATTTGGTGAGCGTCAATATAGAACACGGGAGTTCGCAGCTAACACCCACGGTTTAGCGATGCAAAGTTTTCGTGCGGCAAACACACCTGCTCTCGTCGGTGTCATAGGGTCCAAGACCACTCCAAGATTTCTTGCCCCAACTCGGTCGAGAGAACGTGTGACAGGGGCCACCACACGTCGGTACCGTGCGGCAGGAGTAGCGAAGGCTGCAAAACCTGTGCCCGCGAAGATGCGGACACACTTCGACGGGCGAAGAGGGACCTCGACCTGGAGCGTAAAAGGCAGACGAGCCAAGATGAGTACCGTCTCGAGTTGCAACGGGTTGAAGATGAGATCCATCTTCACCAACGTAAAAGGAAGTACGAGGCAGAAGAAGACGAGCAGGGAAAGACGCTGTCCCATAAACGGGCGCTACTACGGAGCCTCAAGGAGACGAGTGAAAGGATTTCTGCAGCGAAAGAGAAGTGCAGCCACCAAGTTCCTGCCGTCGAGAGCGCTGCCGTCGACGAGAATCAAGTCGACGAGTCGGCCAGCCCTGCCAACCAAGAGTGGAAGGACATGAAGGTTCAGGAAGGGACTTGCAATCATGCCTTGGATGACCTAATGGAGCTCATTGGCCTGGACTCGGTCAAGGACGAGTTTCTTGCCGTGAAATCGAGCATTGACACCAAGATCCGACAGGGCGTGTCGCTGACCGAGGAGAGATTCAGCTGCGCCTTGTTGGGCAACCCCGGCACCGGTATGTAGTCGTACCAGACAGGGACTCGAAGGCCTTAACTGACCGGTACAGGAAAAACCACGGTGGCCCGCCTCTGGGGCAGGTTCTTGACAAGCGTTGGAGCCGTCCCTGGTGAGGTCTTCCAGGAAACGACCGGAGCCAAGTTGGCCAACGATGGAGTGTCTGCCGCCGAGAAGATGCTCGAGGAGATCAAGGATAACGGAGGGGGCGTCTTATTCATCGACGAAGCCTACCAGCTTTCATCTGGGAACAGCCCGGGCGGTAAAGCAGTCATGGATTATCTGCTCGCCGAGGTGGAGAATCTTCGAGGCAAGGTCATCTTTGTCCTTGCCGGATACCGCAAGCAGATGGAGTCGTTTTTCGCGCATAACCCGGGGTTGCCGAGCCGATTTCCCTCTAAAATGGTGTTTGAGGATTACGATGATGCTCAACTGCTTAAGATTTTCCAGCGCCAGATTAAGCGGAAATGGGGAGGTAGGGTAGTCGTCGAGGGAGAAGTTGATGGCTTGTTCCCGAGAATCGCCGCTCGCCGTGTCGGCCGCGGACGGGGCACGGAAGGATTCGGAAACGCCCGAGCGGTGGAGAATGCCCTGGCCAAGATCGAGAAGCGCCAGGCAAGGCGATTGCGACTCGAGCGGCGTGCTGGTCGCTCGCCCAACGACACGTTCACCAAGGAAGACATCATCGGACCAGAACCGGCTGCAACGCTGGAGAGATGCGGAGCGTGGAAAAGGCTGAATGATATGGTAGGACTTGGCAAGGTCAAAGAAGAGGTCAAGATTTTGCTGGACTCTCTAACGACCAACTACCAACGCGAGCTGGCGGAAGAGCCACTGATACAGTTTGCCCTAAACAGGGTGTTTCTCGGGTCGCCCGGGACCGGGAAGACGACGGTTGCCAAGCTATACGGACAGGTCCTGGCCGATCTGGGGCTCTTGTCCGACGGCGAGGTAGTGGTCAAGACGCCGGCAGACTTTGTCGGCGCAGCCTTGGGCCAGTCCGAAGCACAAACCAAGGGTATTTTGGCGGCGACTGTCGGAAAGGTTCTTGTTATTGATGAGGCATACGGGCTGTACGGTGGCCGAGATGGGCCTGGCTCCGTGACCGACCCGTATAGAGTCGCAGTCGTGGACACTATTGTTGCCGAGGTGCAAGGCGTGCCCGGCGAGGACCGCTGCGTGATCCTCCTCGGGTACCAGGAGCAGATGCAAAACATGTTCCAACACGTCAACCCCGGTCTGAGTCGCAGGTTCGCCATCGACTCGCCCTTTGTCTTTGAAGACTTTAACGATGAGGAGCTTGGGCGCATTCTGGACTTGAAGCTAAAGGACTCGGGCTTCAACACGACTGGCCAGGGCAGGCGAGTTGCCGTCGAGGTGCTGGGCCGAGAGCGTAGCCGGCCCAACTTTGGCAACGGCGGTGCAGTAGATAACCTGCTGTCCAAGGCAAAGGCAAGCTTCCAGAAGCGATCGTCACATGGCAACGCTCGCAGGAATATGCTCGAGCCAGCCGACTTTGACGAAGAGTACAATCGTGCCGAGAGGACCGACACCAACGTGGCCATGCTCTTCAAGGGCGAAGTCGGTCGCGACAAGGTCGTTGCCTTCCTCGAAGAACTCCAGAAGCGCGTCAAGCAGCTCAGAAGCATAGACCTTGACCCAAAAGAGGAGATACCTTTCAACTTCTTGTTCCGAGGGCCCCCAGGCACTGGCAAGACGACGACGGCCCGCAAGATGGGCAAGGTTTACTACGACATGGGCATCCTGGCCGAAGCCAAGGTGATTGAATGCTCCGCCACAGACCTGATTGGCCAGTATACCGGCCAGACAGGGCCCAAGGTGAAGCAGATGCTCGACCGGGCACTCGGGTGCATCTTGTTCATCGATCGATGAGGCCTATCGCCTTGCCGAAGGCCACTTTGCCAAGGAGGCGGTAGACGAACTGGTAGATTCGATGACCAAGTCCAAGTATCAAGGCAAGATGATCATCATTCTCGCCGGCTACGTCGACGACATCAATCGCCTCTTATCGACCAATCCGGGAATGTCGAGCCGTTTCCCAGAGGCGATCGATTTCGATACACTTGAGGCCCAAGACTGTGTCAAGTTGCTCACCAGTCTGCTTAGCCAAAAGAAGGCTGATCTACAACAAAAGGGAAGAGACCTTGACATGGCTTGCCTTGAAGCTCCGTCAGATGCATTCAAGGCGGACATTGTCAATAGGTTCCAGGCACTTGCTAGGGTCAAAGGCTGGGGCAACGCGAGAGACGTGAAGCAGCTGGCCAGGTGTGCTTTTCGTCGCATCGACCTGATGTCCAGCGCAATCAGGCTGGAGGAAGAGCACGTGCGCACGGAGCTTGACAAGATGCTGAACGACAGGATGGCGAGACAGGGCGCGACAACGGCGTCAGCTCCGGCCATGGACGAAGAGCACGTGCGCGCGGAGCTTGACAAGATGCTGAACGACAGGATGGCGAGACAGGGCGCGACAACGGCGTCAGCTCCGGCCATGGACGAAGAGCACGTGCGCGCGGAGCTTGACAAGATGCTGAACGACAGGATGGCGAGACAGGGCGCGACAACGGCGTCAGCTCCGGCCATGGACGCTGCCCCAGAAGAGGGTACCAAAAAAGGGACAGATGCACAAGACACGTGTCCTCATCGACCGGTCCGAGATGGCGGTGTAAGCGACCAAGTGTGGCACCAGCTCCAGCTCGACCGAGCCGAGGCAGGGCGCAAGGAGGCAAGGTATCAGAAGCTCAAGATGGCGCAAAAGTCGGCAACCGACGCCGCCCGAGAAAGAATCATCGGCGAGCTACTGGAGGAGGATGAGCGACGGAAGCAGGAGGCTGCCGTCAAGGCGCGGCTAAAGGCGGTTGGAGTTTGCCCCGCTGGATACGAGTGGATCAAGCAGGAGGGAGGTTATCGCTGCGCGGGCGGATCGCACTGGATGTCGGACGGTGATTTGAAGAAGATGAAGTGAGTGCTTGCAGGTATAACCAAGAAGAAAAGTAATAAGTGGCTATTATTCCCAACGGGTAGCTCAATCAATACCACAGTATGTATGCACAGGCAACTATTTCGGCGGTGTGGCCACGTAACAAGGGCAAGAATTGGCGGACAGAGATTGAGGTTCTGGTTTGTTGATAAGCCAGATTGGATGTCGTCACGTGGAGAGGTACTGCACTACAAACCATAAACCCGCCATTCCTACTCCGTAACGAGTCTGGCAACCCGCGGAATGGAAATGACGGCTTGGGTATAGACGTCAGACACGAGTAGGGCCGGCTGTTGGTGAGCAAGGGCAGAATAAGACGGCTCGAAGCTTCCCGTGCGGGGGGAGAGAGATGGCTGTCGGCAAGGGAAGAAGAGCCTGGGCGTGATGGTGGCAATTCGAAGCAGTGGACACACGACATGACTAACCTATAGAGTGCCATGGCTGCTGTATGTACACATGTCCCGGCGGGTGTTGGCCGACGGATGATTGCTTTGCAACGTCTCGCCTCGGGTGGCAGAGCTGATTTGTTGTGTGTATGTACGGATACGTCCGGTCTGTACGGATCAAGTGGGTGTGAGGGAGGCACAGAGTTACAGTTCATTTACCATGGTTCAAGGACGGGCAACGGCGGGTGTTGATTGGCTGCGGCGGGGGGAAGCATCTTTTCCCGCTCAAACGACGTCTTCTCGGCGTCCGGCGTCGCCAACAGGACGGTCAGAGGAGGCTTGTTGGCGATTGCAACTGCCGCATTTCAGCCGTACCTTGCACAGAACAGAGCATACATACATACAGCCGCAGTGGAGGGACATGGGGCACTCGGCTGGGTGCACCCGCACAGACAATGGTATGTACGTATGGCCTTGCTCGGCCGTTTGCCTCGGGCTGCGACGAAGAATCCAACATGGCCCCAGCATCGTGAGCGAGGAACATGGCTCAGGGGTACTCGGAGCCCCGGGACGAGGTAGCCACCGCTAGTGTGTACCTCGGGAATGAGGTGGAGTGGGGAGCTGGACAGAGCTGGAGGTACCAGCGGATACCTGAGCTCGACGCCTGCAGGTACGCGCTCCACATGTAGCGTCAGCTGGTCCAGCGTGAGTGGGTGCAGATGTGGAGAAACGGAGAGGGAAACATGCAGTGGACTAAGAAGAAGTGGATTGACGAAAGGCAGATGGAGGGCGAAAAACAAGACTTTTGCAATTTTTGGTGAACAAAGAAAAGAAGAAGACCAGAAAAATAGATGACAGGATGAGCAGACGAGACGACGAGCCTCTCTTCTCTACTCTGTAACATGCGTATTCATGCGCCCCGTCCCTCCCACCTTGGTTGCCACACCCCCCTCCCCCCGGTAAAAACACGCCCTGCTGCTGCGACATCATCGGGATCCGCCATCACCACCTCTCGACTCGCTCGCTGCATCACCGCAGGCGGCGGCGGCGGCGGTCCTTTTTTTCCCGCCATCTCGTCCATGGTCGTCCCCCTTTCCGATCCGCGATCCCCGTTAGTCCAGCTCCATCATCACCACCCACATCGTCGTCGACGTTTCAATCTCCTTGCCCCCACCCCGTCCGCTTGTCTCGTCGCAAAAACACCAACCGCCGTTGCTCGAGAGCGCGGCACCCTTTGCCTTGGCACAGGTCCGTAAAGGGTCAACTCTCTTTTTTGCCGCGTCCGTAACCCACAAACTGCATCGACTCTGGCCCCCAAGCACATCCCAGTTCTTGATTCGGGACCCCCCCCCCATCCCCCCCTTTCCTTTTCCTCCCGCGCTCTCTCTCGCGTCCATCCGCTCTCGCGTCCATCCGCCATCTCCACCACCATCCAATCCATCTGCAAATACAATCGTCCTCGGCCGGCCGAGGGGGCGCGCGCGCGTAGCTTTCTTGCACATGGGTTCGCCTCGTTGAAGCCTCCCTAGGCACTCGTCCTCGTCCTCGGTCATCATGGACAAGAACTTCCGCTCGACGATGCTGCCGCGGCCGCACGGCGCCGACCATGTCGACGAGCGCGAGCGGCTGCAGCGGCGCGACGTGATCAAGGCTGAGACGCTCAAGGCCGACGCAAATGCCCACCACCGTCACTCGCCCTACGTGGGCCTGCGCTCGCCCACGCGCGACTTCCACCCTCCGCCGCAGCCTCCCTACGAATACTCGCCGCCAAGTCACAGCAGCAGCAGCGCCAATCGCACCTCACTGCTCCAGTCGCCACCACGCCCGCCGCCGCTACACAGTCACAGCCCCTACATGGCCTCGTCGTCGTCGTCGTCGTCGGCAGCCCGCGCCGAGGCAGCAGCATCAGCCGCTTCCACGGCCCATGCGCTGCCGCTTCCTCCTGGGCTCGCCTCGTCGTCGGCCTCATCCAACCGCCACCGCCACCACCACCACAGCCGTAATCATCACAACCACCACGGCCAGCGCCCCGTGTCGCCGCGTCACGCCAGCTACTACGCTGTCTCTGCACCCTCGTCCGAGTCGTCGTCGCAAAAGCCTGCGTCTGGCAGCTATTACTACGACCCCACGACCGACACCACAAAGGAGCGTCGGGTCTCAGACTCCTGGCGCAACGCGCCCCAGACCTCCACGCCAAAGGTAAGCCCGCCCGCCAGTCCACTTCTTTTTTTCCCCTCCACTTGGGCTTTTCTCTCCTCCACGCACCGACCTTCCCATTCCCCCCCCTTCCCCTTCCCTTGACCGGGCTCGTCTTCATCATCAACCAACTTGTGTATCCTTGCTCGCCTCGACGCTCTCTTTTTTTTTTCTTTTTATACAAATTTCACCTTCCACGCATCTCCCGTCCATCATCACGGCTGCATCCTCCCTTGCAGCCCTCCCATCTCTGACCTGACCTTTTCATTACCCAGCCTTACTCGTCTCTCTCGCACCCGGACGACCAGCATCCACCCTACTACAACGGCTCCTACGCATCTCCCAGGGGCTCCTCGTATAGTCGACCGCGCAGCCCGCTCTCCCACTCGCATCCAAACCTGCCGGCCGGCTCCCTCAGCCCGCCTAGCCATCGGCCTCGAGTGGCCTCACCTTCACGCCGCATCACCCCTTCGGCGGCTCCGGTCCCTGCCGCCAACGGCTCCTCGGTCCTGCCGCGTGTCATGAAGACCGACCCTTCAACGGCTTCGTCTCCGAAGCCCGCCGCTGCTTCAAGCGTAAGTCAATCTCCACGCGTTGATGATGGCATTCGCCTCGCCTCCCGCATGCTAACAATGACGTGATGCAGACTCCCAGCCGTGCTGCCGACCCAATGTCCTTTTCAAACATCTTGTCTAGCTCCGAGCCGGCTCCAAAGCCGGCTTCCCGGCCACGTATGGTCCCCCAAGTCTCGGGACCGGAGCCCGACCCGGAACCCGAGCTCGAAGCCGACGCTGATACCGAGGCAGACAAGGATGTCGAGACTGAGCCTGAGCCCGTCCCGGTCAAAAAAACGGAAATCGTCGTCAAGAAGAAGGCGCCCCGGAGGTCCACCAAGGGCCGTGCTTCCGATATCAGGGATGCCGAGGCCCCTAAGAGCAAACGCAGATCCTCAGTCAAGAAGGAATCGCCCACTCCTCGCCCGTCCTCCAAGCGCCAGGCCAACGGACAGCCGAAGCCAAAAACCTGGTCGACTGAGATGGAAAAGAAGATTCAAAACTCGGAGCTCGTCATCGACAATGACGCCTCCAAGCTGGATCCGACCGAGTTCGACGGGGAGCTGTACATGGAGCGAGCCAGGAAGCGCCGACGCATCATGGCCGACCTTGACAGCGATCAGAATCGCCTTCGCCGCGACGACTTCGCCGACAAGACCTGCAAGAAGCTGACGTCTCACTCGGAGCTCGGCAAGCGGCGCTACGACGATGTCTTCTACGACGAGGCGCTCCATGAGGTTCGCGAACAGGAGCTGTTTGCCGAAAAGGAGCGCAAGAAAGACATGCAACGCAAGCGGCGGCGTGAAAAGTCCATGGCCGTCACCATAGAGCAAAAGGAGGCAGCGCTGGCCCGCGCCGTCGCCGCCAGCGACGAGGCCGAGCGTCAGAAGCATCTACGCGACGCCGAGCGGGCCAACAAGAAGGCTGAGCAGACCAAGCTCATTTTGCAAAAGGGCATCAAGGGCCCCGCCCGCAACATTGAGCTCAACCTCGACGGAGGACTCATGACGAGCTTCCTGGTCTCGGACGCCGGGACTCCCAAGGCCAAGTCCAAGTCCAAGAGCTCCCGACCCAAGAAGTCCAAGGAGCAGAAGCAGGCGGAAAAGGACTCGGCCGAAGCCGCACAGGCTGCTCTAGATGCCGGCAAGGAGCTGCCGCCCAAGGAAGAGGGCAAAGTCCGCATCAAGATCAAGGGCCGCTCCAAGGACAAGGACAAAGACAGGGACTTGGACCAGGAAGAGGACAAGGAAAAGAGCAAGGAAAGGGGCAAAGGCAAGGACAGGGCCAGGGCCAGGGCCAGAGACAAGGACAGGGACAAGGACAAGTCGGACCAGGAAAAGGTCTCGAGAGATCCCGAGCGGGAAGCCAAGGACGATGCTGCCGAGCTGGAAAAGAAGTTCACGTCCAAGGGCTACAACCAAATCTACGAGCAAATCTGGCGCGACATGGCTCGGAAGGATGTTAACAAGACCTTCAAACTTGCCGTCGACTCCTTCACCACAAAGGGCTCCAACCTCAAGAAGACGGCCATTCTTGCGTCCAAGGAGGCCAAGCGATGGCAGCTGCGGACCAACAAGGGCACCAAGGACCTGCAGGCCCGCGCCAAGCGTGTCATGCGTGACATGATGGGTTTCTGGAAGCGCAATGAGCGCGAGGAACGAGACCTGCGCAAGGCCGCCGAGAAGCAGGAGATGGAAAACGTACGCCGAGAGGAAGCCGATCGCGAGGCGGCCCGCCAGAAGAGGAAGCTCAACTTCCTCATCTCCCAGACGGAGCTGTACTCGCACTTCATCGGCAAAAAGATCAAGACGGACGAGGTGGAGCGAAGCACCGACCACCCGGATGTCGCCAAGGACGGCCACGAGGTCTCGAGGAACAAGCTTGACATTGCAGAGCCTACCGGGCCACTTTGTGACCGGGTTACAAGATTTGAGAATCTCGACTTTGACGATGAGGACGAGACCAACCTCAAAGCCGCGGCCATGGCGAACGCCCAGAATGCCATCGCCGAGGCCCAGAAGAAGGCGCGCGACTTCAACAACCAGGGCCTGGACATGGACGAAGAGGGCGAGATGAACTTTCAGAACCCGACTGGTCTCGGCGACATGGAGGTTGAGCAGCCCAAGCTCATCAACACACAGCTCAAGGAGTACCAGCTCAAGGGCCTCAACTGGCTCGTCAACCTGTACGAGCAAGGCATCAACGGCATCCTGGCCGACGAGATGGGTCTCGGCAAGACGGTCCAGTCCATCTCAGTCATGGCGTACCTGGCCGAGAAGCACGACATTTGGGGCCCCTTTTTGGTTGTCGCGCCGGCGTCGACGTTGCACAACTGGCAGCAGGAAATCGCCAAGTTTGTGCCCGAGTTCAAGATCCTACCGTACTGGGGCAGCGCTGGCGACCGCAAGGTCCTGCGCAAGTTCTGGGACCGGAAGCACTCGACGTACCGCAGAGACGCAGCCTTCCACGTGTGCGTGACTTCGTACCAGCTGGTCGTGTCCGACGTGGCCTACTTTCAGAAGATGCGGTGGCAGTACATGATTCTCGACGAGGCCCAGGCCATCAAGAGCTCGACCAGCTCGCGTTGGAAGTCGTTGCTAGGCTTCCACTGCCGGAACCGTCTCTTGCTGACGGGAACGCCCATCCAGAACAACATGCAAGAGCTGTGGGCGCTACTCCATTTCATCATGCCGTCGCTCTTCGACTCGCACGACGAGTTCAGCGAGTGGTTCTCCAAGGACATTGAGTCGCACGCCCAGAGCAACACGAAGCTCAACGAGGACCAGCTCAAGCGCCTGCACATGATCCTCAAGCCCTTTATGCTTCGCCGCGTGAAGAAGCATGTGCAAAAGGAGCTTGGCGACAAGATCGAGATGGACGTCTTCTGCGACCTCACCTACCGGCAGCGAGCCATATACAGCAACCTGCGGAACCAGATCAACATCATGGACCTCGTCGAAAAGGCGACCCTGGGCGACGATCAGGACTCGGGGACCCTCATGAACCTGGTGATGCAGTTCCGGAAGGTGTGCAACCACCCCGACCTGTTTGAGCGTGCCGAGGTTCGCTCGTCGTTTTCGTGCGGCTACTTTGCCGAGACGGCGTCCTTTGTGCGCGAGGGCAACAACGTACCCGTGGGCTACTCGACTCGCAGCTTGATCGAGTACGCGCTGCCCAGGCTGGTGTGGACTTGCGGCGGCCGGCTCCACAAGGCCGGCAGCGACAACCAGAGAGCTGGATGGAGGAACAAGGCGCTGGGACACATGATGAACATCTGGGCTCCGGAAAACATACGCCAAAGCACCGAGGGCTCCCAAGCCTTCTCCTGGCTTCGCTTCGCGGACTCGGCCCCCGGCGACGTGTACGAGGCGGCCCACCAGGGTCTGTTCACGCGGGCTGTCAAGGAGCTGCAACGTGGCAATCGCCTAGGACACCTGAAGATTGCGTACGACGAGGCCGAAGACGGGAACGTGACGCCCGCGCACGCACTGTTCCAGATTCGGGCTGGGGAGGACCGAAAGCCTCTGGCAGATGTGACCAAGGAGGGCATTCTCGACAGCCTGATGAACGTTGCGCGCGAAGAGTACCGCGACTCGGGCATGAGCCGGCTCGAGATGGCGGCAAGACCGCGCGCCTGTGCGCCCCCCGTCGACGTGTCGTGCAACAGCGTGAGTGCAGTCACGGAACGCAACTCCATCATGTTCAACATGGGCATCCGCAAGGCGCTGTACGGCCCGTCGCTTAGGGAAGAACGGTCTCTGGTGGAGATGAAGGTGCCGCTGGCGCGCTGGCCGCCAAACAGCCTCCTCCCGAAGCCTGACAGCGACAGGAATCGATTCACCAACATTGCCGTCCCCTCGATGCAGCGGTTTGTCACGGACAGCGGCAAGCTGGCCAAGCTCGACGACCTGCTTGGCAAGCTCAAGAATGAGGGCCATCGGGTGCTGCTGTACTTTCAGATGACGCGCATGATTGACATGATGGAGGAGTACCTCACGTACCGCAACTACAAATACTGCCGCCTTGATGGCTCGACCAAGCTGGAGGACAGACGTGATACCGTTCACGACTTCCAGACGCGACCCGAGATTTTCATCTTCCTCTTGTCGACGCGAGCGGGTGGTCTGGGCATCAACCTGACGACGGCGGACACGGTCATCTTTTACGACTCGGACTGGAATCCGACGATTGACTCGCAGGCCATGGACCGAGCGCACAGGCTGGGTCAGACGAAGCAGGTGACGGTGTACCGGCTCATCACAAAGGGCACCATTGAGGAGCGGATCCGCAAACGGGCACTGCAGAAGGAGGAGGTGCAGCGCGTCGTGATCCAGGGTGGAGGCGCCAGCGTCGACTTTTCTGGTCGTCGCGCTCCCGAGAACCGCAACCGAGACATTGCCATGTGGCTGGCCGACGACGAGCAGGCGGAGATGATTGAGCGCCGCGAGAAGGAACTGCTCGAGTCTGGGGAGATGGACAAGCAGAAGAAGAAGGGCGGCAAGCGCAAGAAGGCGGAAGCTGCTGCCAGCCTCGATGACATGTATCACGAAGGTGATTTTTCCTCTTTCCGAGTCGACTGGTTGAAGGAGGCGGTGCTAACAATGGAGCAGGCGAGGGCAATTTCGATGACGGCAGCAAGGGCGGCGCGTCTGGCACCGCAACACCGGCTGAGAGCGATGTCAAGGGTAAGAAGGGCAAGGCCAAGGGCGGCAAGAGAGCCAAGACGACCAAGCAGCGCCTCGCGATTGCGGACGGCATGGTTTAGGGCTTGAGCCGCCCAGTCAGGCAATGAGCAGGAGGGATAACGCGTGTGATCTGCGGGTGGTTTGTACCAACATTTAAAGAGGGAATAAACGGGAGGACTGGGGAGCGACGGGGCGTATAGCTGGTTTCTTTGTCGGTCGAGTGGCAGGTATAAGATGGCGAGTATCTCTATTGGGGCTGGAGACGAGGGAGTGAGAAGACGCGGGTGTCGCTGAAAAGTGGGAGCGGCCAGCGAGTGAGCGAGATGTACTATAATAGACTGGAAAAGAGTAGAGTTGTCGGTCGGCCAGTGCCCGTGTTTCGACTGCACGGCTCTGTCCACTCTGGCGGCGTACTCGAGAGATTCAAAGGTTTGTTGGAGCGCAGCGGGTTGCCGCGTCGACAAGCACGCGACGTGAGCCAGGTTGAATTTCTGCCAACACCCCCCCCCCTGGCGCACCTGGAGATTAGATCCTGGCGCACCTGGGGTTTAGAAGCCTTTGGAAGCATGTTTCGAAGTCTTGACAGAAACCTGAAGCAACCTCGCGCTTGGTCTGCCAGCTGCCGACGACCCCCTCGGGCCGTCTGTTGCCTTTCTAACTGTTGCTTTTCTAACCTCCATCTGGTATCTTGTGCCGAGATAGGCGCATAGGAGGTGTTCGCCAGGTGTCGGCGGGACCATCTGGCTCGTTGCTCGAGAGGTAAATTCAACTTTGTGTGCTGCAATCAACTTGACGTTGCGGTTCTCATGATGGTTTTGACTGATGATGGTTTTGACAGCAAACGAGCATCACTTGGTCTCACGAGCATCACAGACTTGGGAGCATCACATACTTGGGAGCATCACAGACTTGGGAGCATCACAGACTTGGGAGCATCACAGACTCGGACGCACGAGCATCACTTGGTCTCGCGAGCATCACAGACTTGGGAGCATCAGACTCGGTCGCACCACACAGGCAAGATGGACGAGCCCCCCCCCGACTTTCTGCTGCTCGACTCGCCCAACGAGGGCGAGAGGGGCACCTACACGTGCCCGTTTGACGGATGCGACGGCGTCGTGCTTGGCTCTCCCGCAGAGTGTCACGTCCATGTCAAGGACTGGCACTCGGCGCCGTATTCATGCGCGGCCTGCTCGGCCTACTTTGCCGCGCAGCCCGCGTTGGCGCGCCACGTCAAGGCAACGGGACATCAGAAATGGATGTGCGCAAAGGCGGGATGCGAGATGAAGGGGTTCGAGTTTGAAAATCATCTCGAGTACCGCGACCACGTGATTGCTTCGGCGTCGCACCGCAGCCTCGGCCAGAGAGAGGCGGGCGAGAGAGAGGCGGACGAGAGAGAGGCGGGCGAGAGAGGGGCGGGCCAGAGAGGGGCGGGCCAGAGAGAGGCGGACCAGAAAGAGGCGGACCACGGCTACGGTGACGCGCGCACGTGCCCGGGCGACCAGCACATGACCGACGCCGACGAGACGCTGTCGGAGGAGTCGGGCGATGACTACTTCATGTGCCTCGAGCCCTGCTGTCGGCGCTACCTCCAGCGCTGGACCGAGCGCAAGTACGCCGTCCATGTCAACAGCCACTGCCACGTCGCCGCCGTCCAGGAGGGGGAGGCTCTCCGGACAAAGGATCTGCCGGCGGCGGACCTCGAACAGCGGCAGGGCGCTCTCCGCATGTTTCTCTGCGACGTCCGCGGATGTCCGCAGTTTGGCAAGTGTCTGGCCACGAGCAAGTCGTACCATCACCATCTCCAGACGTGGAACCACGTGTTCCCCTCGACGCCCAACAAGGACCATGACGACGACGACTTCTGGCTCCAGCCCGACACGCGCCACTGCGACGTCGACCAGTGTCTCCAGTTCCGACGTCGTTTCGCCACCGAGACGGCATACCAGAGGCACATCAAGTCGGTCCAGCATCTCCGCGCCGCGTGCAGGCCGCCCTCGACGCGCAGCTCGCCCCGGGAGGCCAAGAGGGTCAACCGCCTACTGTTCCCGACGGTCGAGCAGGCGGAAAGGGGAGACGACGACATGCACGATTGCGAGCAGAGGAGCGCCGAACACAGCAGCGTCGTCTCGACGGGGCTCCCGGACACGCCCATGGGAGGGACGCCCGACTCGGGCCTGTCGTCGCCGACGCCCTCGAGACGGCGGCGCGAGGTGTTTCTGGAGCGACGCAACCGCCAGCTCCAGGACGAGGTGCAGCGGCTGCAGGCGCAGATGGACTGGCTGTGCCGCCAGAAATGACGGGACATGTCATGTTGCTTGCCAAGTGGTTGCTCGTCAAGTGCTGTCGCTTGTCAAGTGCTGTCGCTTATCAAGTTGCTTGTCATACTTTCGTCCCGACTCGTGTCTTGCTTATTGACCCTTGTCATGGACTATATAGGGCCTTCTGTCATGACGGCGAGAGTCTAAATACACATGAATCAAAACGGACTGACCAGTGTCGTGCGCGCATGGCAGCATCCGTCGAGAGGCGTTACACTGCAGATTGAACCGTCTTAAGCGCCAGCCATAAACGGGCCCCCTTTCCATCATGCTCGGCCGCAGCCGAAATGCACGTCGATCAAGCAAGCGGGTGGGGAGACGAAGGATATTGACAACCATACTAGACAGACTCGGACTGTGTCGACCGATACTGAAGCAACTAATACCATAGTAATAAAGGAGATTTTATACCCCCAAGAGGTAGTACCCCTTGGACACAGTCTGGCCCCCCAGGACCAATGGTTCATCCTTCTTCTCCGTCGACATGCTGTATAGTATACGAATACCAACCATGCGCAGTCTTGCCTTCAACTTCATCACGCTTCACTGTCAGTTCCCAGATGCCCCACCGCGGTTCCAGACCGAGGACACTGACGGCTCCAGATGCGTGGGTCGTCTTCATGGGGCTCCTGTCCCTGCCCATCCTCCTCCCGTACGGGAACCTGGCCGCCATCGACGCCTACTTCTTTGGCGCCAGCGCCTCGACAATGTCGGGGCTCAACACGTACGCCCCGGGCCCGCCACGGTTGGTGGAAACGCTGACTCGAAGCAGCCATGACTGCAAGGACCTGGCGCTGTATCAGCAGCTGTACATTTACTTTGTGCCCTTGTTGACCAACCTCGGCTTCGTCAACATCATGGTGGTTGTCGTCCGGCTGTACTGGTTCAACAAGCGCATCGACAAGCTAGGTGGACAGCCGCGACTCTTGGTTTGCCCCTTGTACCGGCTGACCCCTTGTCTCTCCAAGGCCATGCTCTCATCAGGGCTCGCCGACGCTTGGCCCCTGACGCGAGCCCGGCACTCGACGCCCTCGGCCTCGCTCCCGAGTCTGGGGCCACGCGCTCGGCTTCCGCGTCGACGCATCAGGACAACGAGTCGCCACTGCAACGGAGCCCTCTGCAACGGAGCGAGCCGTCTGTGTCCCAGGACTGGGTTCACGAGGAGAAGACGACGCTTGCTCGCTTGTCTGGCAGACGGAAGACGACGACTCTGGGGCGCGACGCCGACGTGGACACGCTGACGTCCAAAGACCGGGACGAGATTGGCGGCGTCGAGTATCGCAGCCTAAAGCTGCTACTCAAGGTGGTGACGGGTAAGCCTTCTCGGACCATGACGCCGTCTGCGATAACTGACGACGGCCGCTATCCAGTCTACTTCTTCGGCATCCATCTCTTGGGCGGCTTCGGCCTGCTTGGCTGGATTCAATACGCCGACGCCAAGTACACCAACAATCTCAGGGAGATTGGCCAGGACCAGAAGTGGTGGTGAGTGAGCCTCTGCAGTCGTTTTCTTGATTCGAGAGACGGATTCTTACATGTTCGACATCAGGGCCTTTTACACGGCACAGTCCATGATGGACAACCTCGGCTTCAGCCTCACGCCAGACAGCATGGCCCCCTTCCGCGACGCCGTGTGGCCGCTGCTGCTCATGAGCTTCCTCGGCCTCGCCGGCGAGACGCTGTACCCCGTCTTCCTCCGCTTCATCCTGTGGACCCTGTCCAGGCTGGCGCCGCGCGGCTCCCCGATGCGGGAGTCGTGCCGATTCCTGCTCAAGCACCCGCGCCGCTGCTACACGCTGCTCTTCCCCAGCGGCACCACGTGGGCGCTCTTGAGCATCATATCCGCCCTCAACGCCTTCGACACGCTGCTCATCGTTGTCCTGGACCGGCACAACCCCCAGGTCGCGGGCCTCGACGTCGGGAAGCGCATCGCCGCCGCCCTCTTCCAGGCGGTGGCGTCGCGCCACGCCGGCATGACTCCCTATACGCTGGCCGACGTGCATCCGGCCGTGCAGGTTAGCCTGCTGGTCATGATGTACATCTCCGCCTACCCCGTTGCGCTGAGCGTTTGGACCTCCAATGCCTACGAGGAGAGGCCCGTCGGCTTATACGCGGCAGAGGCCCGGTATGACGAGAACAAGGGGCTTTCATACTTGGTGCGGCACATGCAGCAGCAGCTCAGCTTCGACCTGTGGTACATCTTTATCGGCATATTCCTCCTGGCCGTCTCGGAGTCGTCCAAAATCCAGGACAGCAACGAACCGGCAAGTCCCCAGACGTGTCAACTGAGCTTGGTGAGCTAACGGGAGCTTCAGTCGTTTGAAATCTTCCCCATCTTCTTCGAGGTAGTCTCGGCATAGTAAGCCATGCCGCGCAACCCATCGTTGAGGCGACGTGTCTAACGCCCCGAAAGTGCCAACGTGGGCATAAGCCTTGGCCATGCCAGTACCACGGCGTCGCTCAGTGCGAGGTTCTCGGTGGTTGGGAAGCTCGTCATCTGCGCCATGATGATACGCGGCCGCCACCGCGCGCTGCCCTCCAAGCTTGACCGCGCCGTTATGCTGCCGGACGAGCATCTCTTGGAGGGACCCGAGGAAGAGGCGTCACGACCCATGATGGATAGGACGAGTTGGCCATGAGCCGTTGACTGACATGAAATGACTGGCTAAATTGCCAATAATGCTATGATCCTATATTTATTAGTAGTAAATTTATTTAGAAATAAAAGTAAAGCCGTTGGCGATGATATATTTACTAGTAGGTAACTAGGCTGGTCGATCAGCCGGGCACGTAGCCGCCCCGATGCGCGACGACCTTTTGGAAGTCGGACAAAGTCAAATTTTGACACTTGTTGACATTCGTGATTGCACTGCTGAGAGACCTGCTGAGAGCTCCGTCGCGGGCACATCGGTGCATGTTGCCATTTCTAACGAAAAGTGGCGGCTGGCGGAGGAATTCCAGAGCCTTGTGGACTTCAAGGATGCTGTATCCATCAACGGCCTGCTCGAGCTTGTCGATATCGAGACCAAATTGCCGTAGGTTATTGAGCAGGGCGCCGGTTTGCATCGCGGCGCAGTTGAAGTCGCGACAACCAAGCGAGGTGTCAGAACCATCGTAACTGAAATAACGAAGCAGGTCGCGAAGGACAGTCGCAGTTGCGTCGAGTAGCTCATGGCGTTTTGTGGCAATGGCCTCTACCAAAAGTTGTTAGAATATGGCCATGGACGGAGGACGGCAACTTACCGATCACGGATTCTGGAATGGGTAGACCCAGCGAATGCATCGGCGCTCGACTTGCTTTCACGACCCGGTCTGACGCGACCCGGAACATAGAGGCTGAAGAGAAGACGTAAGAGGCGAAGAGGGCGAGAATATGGTCTCGACCAGAGGCTCCAACAACAGTATTTTCAAAGAGCGAGCGGTTGATCCAAGTATCGTAAAAGAACGAGCAGGCGTCATGGCAAGCATAGTAATCAATAATTACCGCGATCTGGGCCATCAGCTCCAACGAAACGTCTTTGTGTACTTTGTTTCCGCGACCATGCAGGATTCGCATCACGATGAGCAGCGCCATTGCGTTCCAGTCTTGGGCATTGATGATGAATTGTCCATCCTTTTTGACGTTGTCTTTCCAGGGCCCGCTGAGCTGTGCCCGAAAGTAGGACGAGGCGCTCGTCAGATGCTTGGACGACAGGCGGAAACGAACCTCGCCGAGCCTTTGGTTCGGCTCCGACCGGCTGTGGCAGGGCGACCAAGGTTCATCTTGGGAAGTGGCCGAGATTGATGGCACAACCTCGGACGCTTTCATTCTCGCGTCGGGGATAGCAACAGCGCTGGCAGGGACTTTGCTCGAGTCGAAGACGGCAAAGGGCGCGTTGGGGTTGGAGAGGACAAGCATCGTATCTCCCTCGGGATCGAGCACGTGTTCTTTTTCTGTTGTCGTAATCATGATAAAGGCCTAAGAGTGTAAGTAACAGTTGTGAGTAACAGTTGGCAGAGTTGATTTGGGGAGAGGGACAGTGGTATTGTAGCTGTCGTGTGTATACTCGGGTGTGTTTGACGAACTGTATTGAAATTCAAGAATCATTCAAGAACCTCGTCGCGTTGCTGGCGGGGTTTGGAGAATTTCGGGTAGTATGTGACGATGTGTCTGCCGTGATGGATGGAGAGAAAATATTTTACTCTTTTTTTTTGCACTCGACGCTAAAGCCTGGCAACAAGTGTGACGTAACTCATTCAACGGCCTTGCAGAGCACGTGGCCTGGAGGAGCTTCTTCGCAGATAAGCTTGACTGCAGATAAGCTGGACTCTCGAATACATACCCGTTGGGAACTTACCCGCTGAACTTTTAGGGACTCCCAAGTCCCCAACGGTTAGAATCAACATGTAGCGTTTCACCTTTTACTTGCCGTCTGACGCTTTGTCCTTTTCATGATTCAACGACAAGTGCTTGGAGATGGCTTCATTGTCAGACAACCTCACGTGCACCCCGAAAACGCAATCCGATGGAACCGATGCCCCCCCTCGACCAGCGAACACGCCACAAAGCATCCAACCTCGGCATCCATAACCGACCTCTCGATCCGCGCAAAGTCGCCCTCCAACACGTCGGCAAGCCTGCACATGTGTTGCTGCCTGGCCGACTGATGCTGCCCCGACACCGGACTTGGCGCCTCGTCGAGAGAATCGCCATCTTCATCTCCGCTCCCGTCACTCGCGGCCGGCCCGACGCCACTGCCCGACTGCTCGTCGTACCAGACGGGCTCGCGAACCTCGCAGAGAGCCGCGCACAAGCCCGCGACGCTGAGCCCGACATACGGCGCCGTCGGCTGCGGCCTCAAGCCATTGTCCCACTCAAACTTGCTCAAGGTGCCGAGCAGCACCGCGCTGCACAGGTGCGAGCATCCGACCCTTCGCTCCGCCAGCCGCTGGTGCGCCTTGGAGATTGCCGCCAGGATCCCCTTGATGCCCTGGGCGCGCGCGTCTCCGAGTATGTCTTTGCGTTACGTTAGCCAGTCGCCCACGTCTGCGGTCTTGGGCGTGGCCTACCCGTCACCTCGCGCGGAACCCGTGTGTTGCAGACGGGAAACGGATCTCTCGCGTGGAAAAGATGGCTTCGTACGACGCGCCGGAAGTTGGCGTAGCTGCCAAACGACCAGGCCACCTCGAGCCTGTCAACCTCGACACCTCCGTCCTCGGCGTCCGAGACTGGCACGCGAAGCAGCTTCTGCTGCCACATGTCGACGAATACCCACACAGCCTCATGGCACTGGTAGAGGTCGACAATGGCGGCAAAGTCGGCCAGAAACTCCAAGCACACGGCCCGAGGCACCGGCGACGGCCGGCTATGGATGATGTTCATGAGCGCCGTAAACGCCTCGACGTTCCAGTCAAACGCCGGCACGAGCCTAAAGGTCCGGTTTCCGAGCCGTCTCGTCGCCTGATGCGTCTTGAGCGCCGCTCTGAAATAAGGCGATGCCAGGGTCAGGTGCTTGGAGGAAAGGAGCATTCGGACATGGGCGTTCCACGGGATTTCGCCATCTTGGGACAGATCGCTCGTCTGTATGAGCATTCGAAGACTCTCGTGCTCACTGTCGAGGCCAGCGTCAACGTCGTAGGGGGTTCGGGCGTCGTCGGCCTCTTCGCCGATGTGCCGCGTGTATTTCGCGTACATCAGCACCAACAGAATGTCCCCGTCGGGGTCGATGATGCGTGTGATGCATTCCATGCTTGGCATTCGGACCGCCGAGAGATGAGAGCGAGAGCCGATGCCCAACGAGCTGGACGGGATGCTTTGATGGTCAGTTGGCAGAGACTCCAGGAGGCAGAGCAAGGAGAAGTCTGGACGAGACCACGGAACAAGCAGTTGGAGGCATTATGAAATCACTTAGAGCCGGGCAGCCTCATGCCCAAACCGTCGTCAAATGCGTTTGCAACACCCAATAGTTGGAAGCGCTTCAATTTCAAAAGACGCGGATCACTCGCAGGCAGGGGGAAGGCTCCTCGACCAGCCTACATATCAAGGCAGCGTAAAGATGCCACTGTTAATGCATGGCCACCAAGGCCATCGGCATGGACTAGTGAATCAAAGCCCAGTGACGAGACCAGGCGAAGCCGTTTGCCTGCATGAGCCGCTTGTGGCGAGAATCATCAGTCATCAAGTTGACGATACAAAAAGGAGGCGAACCGACTGGGTCGGGCCGGGGAATAGAGGCAGAATCATTCACCCGATTCCCCAGGAGGTCCAGGAGGGTTGTTGCAACTCACCCCCTGCGTCCAACGACATTGAACGTCTGGTGCTGCCGAGAGTATCTGCCGGACGCGAGAACCTCGTCACCACTGCAACTCAAGTCAATGCTTGGGAAGAATCATGAAAATAGAGATTGATATGCTTGCCACAAACGCCGTTCCCTTGAATGCCATGTCCCCGAGTCCCGCCGACGAAAGCGAATGCCAACCCCTCAGAAGCATGCGCGCAAGAAGCTCTCAGTGTGTCCGCACGCCAACCAAAGTCCCAAGCCGTCTCTGAAGCCCCCTTGTTGAATGAGTATGAGTATGCCCACGTGTCTGTCCCAGATTTCCACCTCCACCTCGCCCGGAAAGAAAGAAAAAGTAAAGTAAAACATGTCCCGAGGTAGTCCGCAAATAGCTCTTCGTAATCATATATCCACGCGTCCCAAGTCTGCTGCTGCTTCGTTCGTGCTCCCTATTCCCGACGTCGTCTTCGTCGTGGCTATGCTGGTCGTCGACGGCCTCGTCATTGTCTCGGTCGGCATCTTATACGCTTGCTTCGCCATCATCGTCATTGTTGCCCTGCTCGGACACCTCTGTCTCTCCGTCTTCACGGGAGGACTCGGGCTGCATTGGCTCATCATCGCTGACCCCATCAGCGTCGCTCAAAGCCTCCTCTACGCCATCCAAGCAGAACAGCTCCGTTCCCGGAATCTCGACGTCTATCGCCTCGTCGTTTTCAAACAGGCGCTCGAAATATTCTCGGTCAATGGCAAGCTCGACTTCGGGCAAGTCTGCGACATGGTCGTCGTCGCCGTCCTCAACGAGGTAGACCTCAACGTCAACCTCCAACATGCCTTGGGGGCCACCGACGAGCTGCACGTCGTGGAAAATGTTGACAGCATGGCCGTCTTCGTAGACTGGCAGCGGCGAGACAAGGTTTGGCAGCGTGATTGCGTCGTCAAACTCGTCATCAAACTCGTCGTCAAACTCGTCGCTGTCGCTCTCACTCGTGGAAAAAAAACTGCCCAGTCGAAGCACGGGGAGGGAGTGGCTGTCAAAGACATCCGTCATGGGTGTGATGAGGGTGACATCAGATGCCGTCGCCTCACAGGCTAGAGCCGACTCATCATGCTCGAAAATCATGGCCGTTACGTCCTCGGCATCGCTCCGCGCAGGGTGCCAGGTGGGCAAGAGACTGAAGCCAATCGAGAGGTCCTTGATGTCGATGCCAAGCTCCCGTGCTTGCGATAGCTTCAAGTTTCCGTTTGCTATGATTTCGCCACGGACCAGGTCCCCCAGATCCCGCGAGACTTGGAAATCGATCAGGCGGTTTTGGATGGCCGTGTGCAACGACTCCGTGTCCGGGTCCCAGTGCAGGCCGGCCCAAGTCGGCAGACAATCGTGCCCAATGCTGAGCTCGCCGAGCTCGACCCCAGCAGCCTTTGCCATTTCCAGGCGAGCGTTGGATTCGCGCACCATGTAGCAGTGGAGGTTTTGCGGGATGAACTGTGTGGGGACGGCGCTGCGAAGAAAGGCCGCGAATTCGTCCACCATTGCTGAGCGCTCATCGTCTTTTGAGGCTATCGACTCGAGTTGACAAGGTTCGGAACGGTTTGGGCTTGGGGGAGACACAAGGTTACCGGCAGACGGCTGCGCGGCCGGCGTGGAGAGCCGAGAGGGCGAGGAGCTCGTGGCGGGCTCCTCGTCCGAGGACATGACCATGGGCTGGCTCATCTGAACCCGCGCTGCTCCTACGAGCCAGCTTGACCGAATGCGAGCTTCGAAGAGAGGGCGTAGAGGGGGGCGAGTTGCAAAGGAACCGAGATGATGAAACCAAGGGGAGAGAGGGCGTAGAGTAGGCAGAGAGCATGGAGCGAAGGCGAGCGGGTCAAAGTGGGCAAGGAGAGGGCTGAAACGGAAGATGGGGGATGAGGAGCCGGGCGGAAGACGAAGTGAACGCGGAACTCTTAGGACTAGAGGTGATGTAGAGTAGGCAGAGAGCATAGAGCGAAGGCGAGAGGTCAAAGTGGGCAAGGAGAGGGATAAAACGGAAGATGGGGGATAAGAAGCCGGGCGGAAGACGAAGTGAACGCGGAACTCTTAGGACTAGAGGTGATATAGAGTAGGCAGAGAGCATAGAGCGAAGGCGAGAGGTCAAAGTGGGCAAGGAGAGGGATGAAACGGAAGATAGGGGATGAGGAGCCGGGCGGAAGACGACGTTTGCCCTCGCCCTGCAGTGAACCCGGAACTCTTAGGACTAGAGGTGACAACCAGAGGAAGAGCCGAAAGGCAAACACCAATGGGGTGTCAAGGAGAGCCATTGGACAAGACAATGGCAACAATAGCTCCGGCGCCCAATGGTAATGCTCACGTCCCCCAAAGGACCGCACGCACATGGCGGCCGAGCTGACTCGACGAGATGCAGCCATCCGAATCGCCATTGTCGACGCGAGCTCCGAGGCGTCCACGTGGCTCGCCCATTGTCGTCCATCACACATGGCTCGGGCGTGTGCAGGCCATGCCTTTCTCTGCCCCGGAGGTCTGGCTTTGGATGCAGCTGGAGACGAGATGCCGCGAGTCCATCTCGGCTCAACAACACAGATATGCCGCCGCTTGTGCAACTGATGCAGCGCCTCAATAAACCCATTCGCCGTCGGGGCCCATTCGCCGTCGGGACCCATTCGCCGTCAGGACCCATCCTTTTCGACGCGCATTTTATTTGAGGAAAAAGTCTTGCCAAAAGAAGCTGACCGAGGCGCCCTCGAGGCCACGGGCCTCTGCAGCCCTATTTCTGCATCCGCCCGTGGCAGCCTTGGTTTCGTCCTCCCCGTGAGCCGTTCCGTCAGCCTGTGCTCGCCGTGCCGTTGGTTGTCGCGTCTTGCCTCGTTGGCTGCGAAACCGGGGTTTGGGCGCGCAGTTCTCTCTTCATTACCCCCTTGGCCGCTGCTCTCGATGCTCCAGTCGCGCTGGACGCCGTCCCGAAATCACCGAACCCCCTCCATCTCCTCCTCTCCGACATCTTTCCTCTCCTCCTCGTCAATCTCTGGGGCATCTGGTCCCCACGTCAGCGGCCTTCGTCCTCGGCCTTGTCCAGCTGCTGCACTCACCTTTCATCTCTACCTCGCCCTCGGCCCGCGTCTGCCTCTTGAGCGCATAATTCATCTTCTTCTCCAGTTTGCGGGCCTTCTTGCCGCTGAGCTTGGCCCGGGGACCGCTCGTTGGCAGCAGCCCGGGCCTCGCACCGCGTGTCATGTCGGCCTTGCTGATCTTGTTCTTGCCCTCGGCGCTCTGCTTCTGCCGCAGCCTCTTGACCTTGGCCGCCCGCACCGCGAGGCGGTTCTTGGATGGGCCGTTGGGGTTCTTGACGGACGGCATGGGGGGCAATGTCTCGTGACTGGTGACTGGTGCAATCCGAGAGGCAACAACTCGGAAGCTCGAAAGTGGAAAATGGAAAAAGCCCGACAGAAAAGTGCCCCGCCAATCGCCTGCCCCGCTATAGCCACTCGACCCCGGTCTTCTATTGGTCTTTGTAAGCGTCCTCCTCAGCGATCCGAGGCATAACCAGATGAGTGTGCACCCTCTAACCTCTAACCAGATATCCTTGAATAGTCACTAGTATTTCATTGTATGAGTTAATAATGCCTTAATAGAGATAGATACATGAAGTGAACGGAACCATGTCTTCTTCTTCTACCGTGCCTGACGTACATCCAGAAAGCGCCATAATCAAGGTTCCCAAGTATATCCTTTTGCCGCAACGCCTTCATTTCATGCAATTGAACAACTTCCTCCTCATATGCAGCCCCTAGTGTACCGACGACTCATTATTCTTTCCGAGCGTGCTCGGCGTGTCGAGGCTCGATCGGTCCTCGCTGCTCCTCAGCATTCGCCGCCTCTCGTCACCTTCGTCATCGCTCATTAATCCGTCTAGCTCAAACTCTTCCGCGTCTCGAAGCCGACCTTGTTCCGCAACGGCGTTTCTGTCGGCGTAGTCCTTGGTAGGGCCATCGGCATTCGCGAGACGGTCGTAGAGATGGACGAGCATGTTGGTGAACAAAAATACGAGAAAGGCAAGCGAGTACAGAATGAGTATGTACGACACGCCGTCCAGAGCCGACTTGTCGACAAGGGTCATCTGTTCCTCCGTTGCTCCCATGAATAAAAAGCCCGCGGCATACAAAAGCTAGGCACGGTTAGCGTCAAGCCATGAGTTCGAATCCAGCCAGCGAGTACTCACAAACACAGGGATATACTGGAAGCTGTTCCAGGAGCGGCCATCGTCGGCGACCGACTGCTTGTCCTTGAGAACAAATGCAATCTCGATGATACGCGTCAGGCCGACTGCCATGAGCGTCTTGCCGAACATGCTGTGCGTCATGGCGCTGACCATGAGCTCCTGAGGGTGCGCCGACATGGCCCAGCCAGTCATGAAGATGACGAAACCGGGGATAAAGTTGCGCTTCGGGTTTCCATCGCGGTCCCTGCTGATGAACATGCCAGCCAAGCCCGCGCACCACCAGATGATGCCCATGGTGGTGTGCTGCCAGTCGTTCCTGACCCAAGCCGTGCCCCAGCGATGCTCGGTAAAGGTGTTGACGCAGCCCCACGCAGCGATGACGGCGCTGTCAAAGAACTCTTGCGAGCGGCCGGTGCGCCGCATCCAGACCTGGCCGACGACGAGGATAATGGTCAAGAGGACGGCGTAGGCAATAAAGGCACTGCCCATGATGAAGTGAGCCAGGCACTGCCCCAGGTGGTCGCCCTGGCAAAAGCCGAGGGTGGTGATTCCGCCAAATATCATCTGGAGCCAGGAGAGAACCGGCATGGCTTTACCAATGACGGAGTGGCACGGCCGAATCAGCTTCCGGATCCTGCCATTCACCCCCTTCTCCCAATGGCCCTTGAGGTAAAGGCCTAGAATGACCTGGGCGACGAGGAGTAGCTGCAGGACGTTGGCGAAGCCGGAGTGGACATTGCCGCCGACAAACTCACGGCCGCCGTGAAGATGACCGAGGAAGAAGCCGAGGACGGCAAGAGCGGAGCCGAATATTTGCGTGGGAACATGCCATGACGATTTTGTAATCTGTTCATGTGCTGTCAGCGGTGATGTGAGGCAGGGGGGAGGGAGGGTCAACGTACGCCCAGTACCATTCCAATGGGGAAAACGACGCCGTAGGCAAACATTTGGATGAATATGTGGATCCATAGCACCGTATCCTGAAGGGCCTCTGTTAGCCGCGGTTTCTGTCGGAAAGGAGCAGCGAAGGCGCGCTCGATGGGTGGCCACGTACGATGGGATCCGGAGACACGGTGTCTCCCGCAACAATCTTGCTGTTGCCCATGTTGTGTTCGTGTGCGGTGGAAGGGCTGGCGAGGAACAGCGTGAAGAGGAGGAAAGAGAGGGACGAAGCCCCTAGGAGTCGGCCGCGAGCCATGACGCCGGCGTCTCGTGTGGGCGGGAAGCGATAGTGTGTAACTTGTTGGACCTCCTGAGCGCGTGGGGACTCACGGCCGGGTTTCGAGGATCGCTCGGACGAATGACAGGCGGGTACCGAGGTGCGAGTGGGATTCAGGCCCAATGCGGAAGAGGAACAAGAGACTGGCGGCCACCCAGACAAGAGCAGTGACGTTTTTTTCCCCTCTGCTTTTTGCAAGAGCGACAACGAGGCCTGGCTGGTTGTCGTCTTCGGTTCGAGGAGAAGTGAGAGGAAAAGGGATGCGGAGAGACACGAAATGCGCACGTTGTGATTGGACTGTGCTGTACGGAGTATTTCGTACAGGTTAAAGCAATGTACAGGTTTATTAGGTGGGGTCGCTGTCAGCTGCTGACGTGTGCTGTGCTGAACCAATACCAACGCGTCTGCACCTCAGGTGCAGAGGAAGTTTGCTGACTGCTGCTGACTGCTGACAAGCACGACAAGTGGCGAAAGCCCCTCTTCCCGAAAATGTGCTGTACATACATACTTCGTACGTATCCGTACATCGAGGACTCTTATCGTCACGACATCCGACTAGCCTTCCCTCGCGCAGCAACTCCGTGCCCTTCACCCTAGAAACACCTCGTCTCCCTGCCCCGACCTCATCAGGTCCGTTGGGGCCCGAACATTGGCTGCTGTTTCTGCGCCATATCTTGCCACGTCCCTTCATCCTCGAAGCTTGCGTCATTCGCAGACCCGCGCTCGGTTTGTTGCACCTGCTCCCTCGTTCCTCATAGTCACGTCACGCACCGCAGTGCTGAGGCAATCACGGCAACCGGAGAAAACCGTGATACCCGCGTCTCGTCCGACTGAATGCTGGCAACCCAATGTCCACACTGCCTCTACAGAATCATGGCACGCATGGTCGCCTGGCGTCACCCACCCGACGCCGCTTACCGAGCCGCGAGGCAACACCGGGAATGACATCAGTGTCGGATCAGTGCAATTTGTCATGCTTGCATTCAAGAGGCCCGAGGGCAATCAGTCAGTGGTAGCAAACCGACGGCATCCTTCAACGGTCGCCTCCCAACTTGTGTCATTACCCTTTACCCCCAAAGACTGCATTAGGATTCGACGCTCACGATAAATACCCTACGATGTCTCGTAAACCGACTTCTACCGGCTTCACTATCAATACCAATTCCTCTAGAAAGCTGCTTTCCTAGTCGTGTAAACGCCCTTTCTGTATCATCCTCTCCGAGCAACAATCATGGCACACGAGGGTAGCACGTCTAGTCGCAGTCCGAACCGCGGCTTCCGAGACATTTTACAGGCCCGCGCGTCTGATTCAGTCCAGAGCAGCACAGGAGCCACCATTGCTCTGGCCCTCACATGTGGTGCGCTGTTGATTATGGCAGTCGGCTTCGCCTTTGCCATGTGCCGCTGGCGGATGAAGTACATTGCCATCCGGAGAAAAGTTGGCGGCGATGGCATGATTGAGCTGAAGCCGAGCCGAAAGCAAAACGCATTTCCGAACCCGCAAGCGACCGACGGAGACGCGGCCCCGGAGGCACGGCCAGATGGAGATCCGGCTCCGGATGCCACGGGACCGGAAGGAGAGGCCGCTGCGTCTGGCGCATTGTAGCCCGGCTGGGTTGGAATGGCCAGAGCCCATTCATACACGAGTCCGAGTGTGTATTACGTAGGCTATTACGAAGTACACCTTGGCCTGTCTCTTCGTCAGATGCGGCATAGAGAAAGCTTGGGTGGGTGATCTATACCCGTCATCCCACGACCTGGCTGCTTCACGCCCGTAAGCACCTGTTGGTCACAGCTGTCCCCATCTCTCTCATCCTGACAACTCTTTGCCGCCTCACGACACCACGTGGGCGCATTCTCGTCCCGGGGTGGCTGCTGGGTGCAGAGATGTCTACCAGAACGATGATTAAGCCTTTTGTCATTTGTCGGTTGAAGCATCCCAGCCCGACGCGGTCTCGCCACCAGGAAGCGGCTGGGAGCGTCCTTGGCTCCCTAAACGAGTACGCTAAGCACCTCCGGGCTCGGAAGCGCGAAGCTACATTTTTTTCAATGTTTCGGGCTTTGTGCGTCAAGGGAGGGCGGCATGTGATGCGCAGCGAGATCTACTCCTTGGGAAAGCTTGTGTGATTCGCGTTTACATACCAGGAGGGTTTTAAGCTGGCAGCTCTTGGGCCGCGTCCTATAAGAATGTTGGAACAAAGATCTTGACCTCGAACTCTGTTTCTCATTTTTCCTTCTTCGCTTCTTCAAAAGTGTCGTTGACGAAACACGGCACAGAATCAAGTGCAACACACATCATGGCGCTCGCTCCGCTCTTTGTCCTCTTGCTGGCTACCGTGGCCATGGCCGCGCCCGCGCCTCAGTCTTCGCCATCTAGTGACGCCTCGCAGCAAGGCAAATGCGTCCACGGATCGCCGACCAAGACGGAAAACTACGACATCATGTACCAGCAAGTCAAGCCGCCATCCAGCGACGGAAACAACAACTTCATTGTTGACCCGGCTTGGCTAAAGCGCCACTCGACCGTCGGGAGCAGCATTGTAAGCCGCGCTGGTCTGCCCGCCGCGTGAACAAGACTGACGGAATTGCAAGCAAATGTCCATGGGCAATCCCTTTATATCGTATGGAGAGTTCAAGTGCCAGTACTCCTGCGGCGGAATACCAGGCTGCGTCTCTTATGCGGGATACCAAAGTGGGATTCCCTACCATTTCCACATGGCGCATCGCATCTCTGCTGACCCTGGGATAGGCACGGTGGTTGGCTCACACAAGAAGTTTGAGTGCTACTTCTTCGACTCTCTGTAAGTCCAAGGCCGACCGACAAAAGTCGAATTTCCACGGCCTGGCTAACCACTGCGTTGCAGCATCGAGTCCAAGAACCTCGTTCCGGCACCTGATGCTGAAAATAACGTCATGACGCACGCGTACAACAAACTCTGCGACGACAAGTAGGTTGAGCAGACGCCCTGGGGAGCGTCAGCGAGGGTCAGTCATGGCTGGCTGGGTGATGGTACTTAGGTAGCCAATCGAGGACATACATCTCTGCGCAAAGCACCGGCCACTTTCCGGAACACTCAAACGCCTCGATGCGAAAGCTTCGGAAATGATGGATGACAGTGCCGCCTTTGACCGTGGTGCCGCAGGAAGTGAAGCCTGGACTAGCTCATCTTGAGATCTTGGCCGTGCCTCTCCAGGAACTCGCGAGCTTCTTGCCACAGCTCCGCCTCCATGTCCCGCTCCACGCGCGAGCTCCGACTGTTGAGCCAGCCGACATCCAAGTTGCCGACGGTGCCCACGCCATTGGGCTTGAGCGACGCCTTGGCCGTTGCACTGTTGGGGCCCTGTCGCGGTGCGTTGGAAAGGTTCACAATGCCCGCCTCCTCGAGCGCCAGCACCTGACGCTTCATGGCCACGTCGATGTTGTGCAGCGTAGTGAGGAACGAGTCGGTGGCGGAGCGAAAGGCGTCCTTTTGCGACGGCGGGTCCAAGGCTGGCTTGCTTGCGCCGTCTGCTGACGGGTCGGCGCTGGCGGGCGTGGTGAGGGCATTGAGAGCGGTGGCGGTGTGGTTCATGAGTTGGGCGATGGAGCGACCGATGGCATTCAGATGGTCAATGTTTTCCTCGGCGGTAAAGGGCTGGTTGGGTTGCGAGCCGGTGAGGTCTTGGCTTTCCATGACGACGTCGTTTGGCGAAGTCATTGTGAAGAGAGGACGTTGAGTAAAGGACCGTGACAAGGGGTCAGCAAAAGAGGCCCAGCAAAAGTAGGTGTCTGTTGATGAAAAAGTTACTAGGGGGGCCCCCTCCTAGCCCCTAGTAATTTGGGGGACGTGGCCCCAGCTAAAAACGTGTCCTGTCTCTTTGCTTAATCATCCATCCCGTCGTGCTCGATAAATGACAAAAACGGGTGTCCGTGTCTATATCCTTCAAGCCTATGCAATTCTATACGTACGGGTATACGTGTATGTATCCGTGAATGTATCGGGCGCCCGTCATCCACACACCCCCCACCACCACCACAACTCCTGCGTCACGATCATCAAGTCAAGATCATTTGCCTGTTCTCACGCCTCGCTCAAAAGGCGAGACTCACGTCTTATTACTCCCAGCAACACACCTAAAGTCGCCTTCAAAGGCACTTACCAGCTCTACACTACTGGTACGTGGAATCCTTGCCGTCGCTCCGTCGTAACTAGCGCGGCAAAGCTTTGCCTCGCCAGTTACGACTTCATTGTGGTCTTAACGAAGCCCCTCAAACCCGTGCGCTCGCTTGGGCTGCCGCATCCCCTCGTTGCCCCTCGTGATTCTTGCCTCAATCTGACTCCATATGTAGGCAGACTCGCCCCTAAGTCGTCCTCTTCCGCAGAGTAGGGCGCTTCTTGCAGCCGTCATGTCTGGCCAGACCCCAGCTCATGGGGCTGCGCCAGCATCGAACTTTGCGGGTCAATCAGTCACCTCTCCAGTGGGCGTTCCTCCGGCCGCGAGTGCTGCTGCTGCGTCGACTACTGGTGCCATGTCAAATCAGAACTTGAATCAAATAGTAAGTGTTATCCGTTGTCCCCATGCTGTTCCAGCTCGCCTGCCGCTGGAACCGTGACGCGCGCGCGGAAAGTACCATGGGAAACGCTTGCACCCCAACACGCGTCACTCTTGTCCGGCATCAGGCAGGCGTAGGCGGTTTTTTTTTCGTTTCCTCTCCTGTACACAACTCGTCAACTTCCTCAACACAACAACGCCTGTGCACCCTGTCGTCTGCCACCGACTCCTTGAGCGCTCCATACCAAAAGGCTCGCCGCTTTGCTTTGCTTTACCTGCTCTTACTATGCGACTTCCACAGCGTGCTGGGCACTCGGTCTATGAGCCTCGGGCTGACCGAGCCGTGTTGCAGGTTACCGACTATCTCCTCAAGCGGGGATTCAACCGTACAGAAGAGGTCTTTCGTCAAGAATCCAAGCACCTGGGCTCGGATGGCAAGCCCATCCAGCAGCTAGCAAACATGGGCCCTAGGAAGTACCAGAAAGCGTTCAAGCTCGTCAAGGATTGGGTTGAAAACAACCTTGATCTTTACAAGGTGAACTGCACCTCCCCCAAGTGCGATTCACCCAAGCTAAGCATCGTGTCCTCAGTTTGAGCTGTCCAAGCTCCTCTGGCCCATCTTTGTCTACTCTTTCTTCGAGCTAGTCGTGAACGGGTACGCGGAAGATTCCAAGACGTTTCTCAAGGACCTCGGGCACCACTTCCAGCCCGCCCATGATGATGACCTCAAAAACTTCTCCACCATTGCGCTGCCGCAGCACATTGCCGAGAACTCCTTGGCAAGGCTGTACAAGGACAACAAGTACCGCATCCCACTCAACCAGCACGCAACGGGTGATCTGTTCAACTTCCTCGAGCGCGAGTCTGAGCAGGGCGGTGCCGTGATTCGGCAAATTCTCGTCTCGTACTGTCAAATCGACTCCACCGCTCGCGGGCCCATCACGCCTTTCAGCTTCGAGGCCGTCTTTCGTCGATCTAAGAATGCCGACATTGACGAGGTTGATGCCAGAGAGGGAATCCCCGGCATCAACATTGGGCTCTCCAACCTGGATGTGCTCGATCCCACGGCCTCGCTCAAGCTTGGCCCTATGCCCATGGAGGCTGATCTTCGCGAAGATGTTCGGGCTGAACTTGAGGACGAGGAGCGCAAGAACCCGCCTCCGGAGGGAGTCTCAAGCCTCGTGGAGGAGTTTGACCAGAAGATCAAGCGTGAGGAAAGTGCCGATGCGCCGAGCCGAGCCGACATCCCGCTGCCGCCTTCAAGACCGCGGGACATTATGCTCGAGATGCAGAAAGTGCGAGAGAACCGCGACCGTTTCAAGATTGAAGGTCGCACCGGCGGAGTGGGAACAGCCATCAGCGCATGCATGTTCACATTTCACAACACTCTCGGAAGGTGAGTTGTCGCGGTAGTGGGAATGCAGGATACCAGCTGACTTTGCTTTGCAGCGTGACGAGCATGGACTTCTCGGCCGACAGTAAGCTTGTCGCCGTGGGCACGAGCGAGTCGTACATCCGCGTCTGGTCTCTCGATGGCAAGGAGCTCCCGTCCATGAACGCGCACGAAAAGGAGGCCAAGTTCAACAGTCGCAAGCTCATCGGACACTCAGGCCCAGTTTACGACGTGTCGTTTGCTGACTCGGCATCCGGGCCTCCTCAGAGGCTATTTGGCGAGGAAGGCCGCAACAGTCACCCCATTGACGGCAGGCCAAAGCTGCTGCTGTCTTGCGCCGCAGACGGCCACGTGCGGCTGTGGTCCTTGGAGGCCTGGGCTTGCTTGTGTCTGTACAAGTCGCACGATGGCCCCGTGCACCGCGTCCTGTGGGGTCCTCATGGCCATTACTTTGTGAGCGGAGGGTACGACAAGGTGGCCCGCGTATGGATGCAGGACCACGCTTCGCCTCTGCGCTTGCTGGTGGGACATGACACGGCCATCTCGGCTCTCACCTGGCACCCCAACGGCTCCTACATCTTCTCGGCCTCTGACGAAACGGACAAGACGATCCGCATGTGGTCGGTGATGACTGGACAGTGCGTGCGAGTCTTCTCGGGCCATACCGACTACATCAGTGCGCTCGAGTGCGCGCCCAACGGCAACATCCTGGCCAGCGCCGACTGTGCCGGCAACATTTTCTTCTGGGACATCAACAGGGGCACCCGCATCAAGCGCTCGCGCGGCCACGGACGCGGCGGCATCTGGTCCCTCAGCTTCAGCGTCGAGTCTACCGTCCTGGTGTCCGGCGGGCAGGACGGGACGATTCGGATCTGGGACGTCGAATCTCCGGCGGATCCTCAGAAGGTGGCGCTGCAAGTTGGGCTGGAAGCCGTCGCTTCTGGTGGCGACGGAGCGAACGCCGGCGGCGCTGGCACTGATGCCTCGCGAGTGAACTCGGGAGCAGCAGGACAAACTGGGGCAACTGCGGCCAGCGGCGGGACACACAAGAAGAAGAACAAGGAGGTGATGGTGACGCCCGATCAAATAAGCGCCTTCCCGACCAAGAAGACTCCGGTCACGAAGGTCATGTTCACGCGGATGAATCTCATCGTTGCGGGCGGTTGCTACGACCCCGAGCGCTAGGAGCGCGATGAGGCCGAGCAACTGGACCAGATGTTGCAGTCCCTGGCGTGGAAAAAGCTTCTCAAGGAGGGGCAGAAGCAGCAGGCGACTGCTCCTACGAAGCCTCCCAAGGGAAGTGGCAAGAGAAAGAAGACCGCAGGCGAGTAGGGCGTGACTGTGTCTTCTTTTCAGGGCAGGGGAGTTCGTCTACATACGGTTTCCCGGACGGTCTGGCATGGGCACCCACAGGCGGGGAGAACCAGTGTATATTATGGGATAGCGATTGCACCCGAAATAATGATGAGATTTAAATCAGTCTAGTCCAGATCACGATCTGTTACTTGTTTGTAAACATTGCTGTACGGTTGGAATATGTGCAGGTTCGGTTTGTACTTCGACTGCCATCCAGTCTTACCTCATCAAGGTTACGACGTCGTTGCAACCTCCTCTCGATCCACTCTGGCTCAACCCTTGATCAACACCCCCAAAACCATACTTCTCCCAACTGCGCAACCTCGTCCAGCCGCCGATTGTCCACTGTCGACCGCAGCAATGGACGTCGAGGAGTCGCCATGGGCCGACTCGGGCCAGGCCTCGCAGTCGGCGACATCGCAAAACGAGGCGCCTTCGTCATCGTCGCAGCCCGCCGCCTCGCCCACGCCACGCCCCTCGCGCGGGCCCCGTCGCCTCATCGCTCAGCCCACGCGTCTCGAAGTCGTCGAAGACCCTCTCGGCCCTTTGAGCGGTGCTCGCGACGCAGCCCCGCCCGTGCCGCCCCAGAAGGAGCAAATGGTGATTCGCACCACCATGCCTCACCAGCAGCCTCCCCGTCGGCCTACCGACCTCCACGACGTCGACGACGCCGTCTTTGAATCGCCCAAGGGTCCTCGAGCTCCACCGCCCGTCGACGCCGCCAGACCGAGCATTCTCAGAAGCAACACCCAGCCTAGTGTCAGCGTCGAGCAAGCAGCCAAGCCGACTTTCCAAATCACCGTCGGCGACCCTGTCAAGATTGGCGACCTGACGAGCTCCCACATTGTCTATTCTGTGCGCACAAAGGTCGGTCTGTGCAGAGCCCTATGTCGCATTCGCCGGCCGAGCTGGTGGGAATACAGCTGACAGGAGCTTGGTCACCTCCCTTCAGACCACGTCTAGAGCCTACAAGCAGCAAGAGTTCGAGGTGAAGCGACGGTATCGCGACTTTCTCTGGCTCTACAACACCCTCCACGGCAACAACCCCGGATACGTCGTTCCACCCCCACCCGAGAAGCAGGCCGTCGGCCGCTTCAACAGCAATTTTGTTGAAGGCCGACGGGCTGCCCTCGAGAAAATGCTCAACAAGACTGCGACACACCCGACGCTGCAGCACGATGCAGACCTCAAGCTCTTCCTCGAGAGCGAAGCTTTCAATGTCGATATCAAGCACAAGGAGCGGAGAGACCCCCTCCCCCCCGAAAGCAAGGGCGTCCTCGGCTCGCTAGGCATCAGCGTGGGGGGCGGAAGCAAGTTTGTCGAGCAGGATGACTGGTTCCACGACCGCAAAGTATACCTTGATGCCCTCGAGAACCAGCTGCGCGGCCTGCTCAAGGTCATGGACACCATGGTTGGCCAGCGCAAGATGATGGCCGATGCCGCCGCAGACTTTTCCGCCTCCCTCCATGCCCTCTCCACAGTAGAGCTGTCTCCGTCGCTCTCAGGCCCCCTCGACGCCCTCTCCGACCTCCAGCTCACGATCCGCGACGTGTACGATCGCCAGGCTCAACAAGATGTCCTGACGTTTGGCATCATTATTGAAGAGTATATCCGTCTCATCGGCTCCGTCAAGCAGGCTTTCACCCAGCGTCAAAAGGGCTTCTACGCCTGGCACTCGGCCGAGTCGGAGCTGCACAAGAAAAAGGCCACGCAGGACAAGCTTCTGCGGCAGGGCAAGAGCCAGCAGGACCGACTAAACCAGGTCAACGCCGAGGTTGGCGAGGCGGAGAGAAAGGTGCACCAGGCGAGGCTACTCTTTGAGGAGATGGGTCGGTCCATCCGGTCGGAGCTCGATCGGTTCGAGAAGGAAAAAGTGGAAGATTTTAAGAGTGGAGTGGAAACGTTTCTGGAGAGCGCCGTTGAGGCGCAAAAAGAGGTTCGTCCTATCTCGCACTGTTGACATGGTGGACCGGACTAACCGCAGGCACACAGCTGATTGAGAAGTGGGAGACGTTTCTGATGCAACTGGACGCCGAAGATGACGATTCCGCCTTTTACCGGCCACCTGTCTACCAACAGAATAAGCCGCCCGGCGACACGGCGATTGACCGTGCTAGGGCGAATATGGACGACTCGGACTAGCAAGGGTTGGTGTTGCGAGAAGAGGCGCGTCGGAGCTGCGCCATGTGTAGCACGTATTGCGGTTACGCTGGGCAACGAGCCGAAGCTCATGACTCGAGAGTTCAGATAGGTGTCTATTCAGATGTTACAAGCCGCACTCTGTACACATGGGACACTTGCGCTCAGCCGCTTCCTCACCCATCTGGCCCTGTGTACTGCTCGTCAGCTTTTCTTCGTTGGGGTCGGTCGACCGAGTGCACGCTCCAGTCTGGGTCCATGGTCAGGTTCTCGTCACGCCAAGGCCCTCATTTTCTTCTCGTAGGCGCCTTCTTTTTTCCGGAATCCTTCATGGCGCCAGCATCCTGCCGCGCATAGCCCGCAAGCGAATCGGCAAAGTCGTCGTCGGCAGCGTCCCTCCCCTCGGCACCCTCGTCCTCGCTGACGGCGGTCGAAGCGTCGAAGCCGCGGCCGAAGCGCTCTCGGAAAGCAGCCAGCTTGCCGGCCTCGTCAAGCTCGACGTTGCGCAGCGACTTTTCGCTGGGCTGCCAGAGCAGGGTGTTGCGCGAGTCCTTTGTGGTGCGGTAGATGGGCGCGGGAGACGTGGTGCGCATGGTGTAGGTGGAGCCGTCGGTGAGTTGGATGAGCTGGGTGAAGGTGTATGGACGACGGGGTCGCGGGATAAAGGTTGCGTGACGGATTTGCTGGGCGAGGGTGGACTTGGGCGTGAATGTGCGCAGCGTCGTGGTGCTCAAGGGGCCGGGGCCGGTGGTTCGGCATGGCGCGAGGGCCAGCGGGAGGGAAGGGATTTTTCCCATTGCGATTGATGATGCCTGGCGTTTTCTCGTCGGGACGGATGAGACTTCGAGGTGGCAGCGGAGAGGTGGAGAATGGTATGGTGCCGTGGGCCGTGGGCGTGGGCGGTGAAGCTGGCTCTTGGAAGCATCCTTATCGATAAACATTTTCGCCTTGGGACCTCACTGGACAGATGGCGCCGGAGCTTCTCCAAGCACGACAACCCCTTCGTCCTAGCTACAAACAAACTTGGGATCTCCTCTACCACAGCCGCCGGCGCCACGCTGCTTGGCGTGACTGACTCGTGCCTTGTCACGCAACACAATGACCTGGGCGGTGCGATGATGCTTTGCAAGGCGGTGCGTAATGCTTCGCCCGGGACTTGGGGAGAGCTGCCGAGACGGCTCGTCGTGGCATCGGCTCCGCAGAGATTGTGCGCCTTGAAAGCGGTCAGAGGCTTCTATACTGGTCTCTGCGGTGCTTCTCAGTTCAGTTCATACTCGCGAGGGCCGGCATTGCCCCAGCGGGCACCAATCCTGTCCCGTCCGTTGACACAGTCTTCGTCTGTCACAGAAAAGCGAGGTGAGCATTTCCTACATCAATCTCGTCTGAGCTACAAGTCACATTGCTAACTCAAAGCCACCCAGTCCAGCCTGTGAAGGCTTTTTGCTGCAGCTCACCCTCCCACGTGTCTTCGCCCTCGCCGCCCACGACTGAACCCGACGCGGAGACACCTCTCCCCGAACAGCTGCGCTCCGTCATGCGCCTCCTCGCCAGCCCCGTCGTCGTGTGCACATCCACCCACGACGGCGCACCACGCGCCATGACAATGTCCTCGTTCACGTCGCTCGCCCTCACACCCGCGCCCCTCGTCACCTTTAACGTTCTGACGCCGAGCCGGACGCTAGACGCGATTGCGGCAAGCCGAGAATTCAACATACACTTCCTTACTGGGGACGCGGCGGGCGCGGCAATTGCAGATCACTTTACTCGGGGAAACGTCGAGGGCGCCTTTGAAGGACTCAGGGGAGTGACGACGAGGGTGGCGGGCAACGGGCCGCCATTGATGAGCGGCGACGGAGTACTAAGGGTGCTGAGGTGCAGGGTGTTCCGGCAGGGACCCGAGGAGGGGCTGGTGAGGGTTAGGGACCATGTGCTCGTGGTGGGAGAGGTGGTGGACATGACACAACCCGGCAAGGACGCGAGTGAGTTTGGGCTGTCCTATGCGGATCGGAAGTACAGGCGAATCGGGGGCGTGATAGCCAAGGGGGGCATGCGTCCCGAAGAAGAGGACCAATAAGACGGGACGGGACGGGTGTCGTTTGTATAGTACTACGAATACTACTATGCATTTTCCCGCCTCGCCTTTACTGCCGTGTCTGTACGAGCATGACCTTGGATGGGACCAGCCAGGCCATTGTGCCAGGCATATGGAGCGAGTCGGACACGGGCAGGACTCTTGGATATACTACATGCCATATTCCTCTTTCCTCCTGCACCCTCAGTCAGTTAGGACCCTGGTCCCGAGCCATTTGCGTCGGTACATATATTAGAGGCAACCTGGAAGCCTTCAAAGCATTTATGCGCTGATGGGAATTTCGAGGCGGTTAGGCAGCCGCAGCGAGTGTACACGAAATCCATCCTCTCAGCCAAAGTTTCTGGCGCAGCAAAGAGTCAATCCGTGGCGCCGAAGCGGCAGTGTGTGTGCTGGAGCAAACGAGAACATTCCAATGCATGCATGCAGAGGCAAAGTACCTAGGGGTGTAAACCGGACCGCCTCGTACTTTTTGCAGTGGAGGTCAACAAGATTTTACCTCCCCGGTCCATGGGCAGGTTTGGTTTGTATGTAACTATGTACTTCGCCATTGCTGGAACCTTATGGAGCCTTCTAGAGCTTTCAGTACCAGCTAGGGGCCAATCAGCGTGGCGAGCTGGTTGCCGGGGAAAAGGCACAAGCCATAGAATCTCATGGAATCTATTTTTTTTTTCGACAGAAGACAGGCACAGCTACCATGATTTATTACTGACTGCCTTCCCTTCCCCTCCATTCTTCTCTTTTTTTTCTCCCTCAACACCACCCCAACCCATTCCACCTCTCTCTCCCACGCCTCCCTCTGCACATCCTGTGATCCAGAGAAGCTCTCTTCATTGCCATTGCCACGTCTTTAGGTATGTGTCAATCCAGGCAGTTGCTCTTCTTCCCCTTGACACAATCCATCCCTTCTTGACACGGAGCGAGCCTGTTGCACTCTCGCCCTACTGCACAGCCTCGATTGCTCTGCTGTCAGAAGCACCTCGCCTCGTCTTTACTTCCGCAACGCATTCCACCGCTTCACTTTACTGACTCCTTCAAGATTCGCACATCGTCTTTTGATACCCGCCAAAATGGCTGAGACTTTCGAGTTCCAGGCTGAGATCTCTCAGCTTCTCTCCCTCATCATCAACACCGTCTACTCCAACAAGGAAATCTTCCTGCGTGAAATCGTCTCCAATGCCTCCGATGCCTTGGACAAGATCCGCTACAAGTCGCTGTCGGACCCCAGCCAGCTCGACTCTGGCAAGGACCTGCGCATCGACATCATCCCCGACAAGGAGAACAAGACCCTGACCATCCGTGATACCGGTATCGGCATGACCAAGGCCGATCTCGTCAACAACTTGGGTACAATTGCCCGCTCCGGCACCAAGCAGTTCATGGAGGCCCTGACTGCCGGCGCCGACGTTTCCATGATCGGCCAGTTTGGTGTTGGTTTCTACTCCGCTTACCTTGTCGCCGACCGCGTCAGCGTCGTCTCCAAGCACAACGACGACGAGCAGTACATCTGGGAGTCCAGCGCCGGCGGCACCTTCAACATCTCTGCCGACACCGAGGGCCACCAGCTTGGCCGTGGCACTTCCATCATCCTGCACCTCAAGGACGAGCAGGCCGACTACTTGAACGAGAGCAAGATCAAGGAGGTCATCAAGAAGCACTCCGAGTTCATCTCCTACCCCATCTACCTCCACGTCAAGAAGGAGACGGAGACCGAGGTCCCCGACGAGGACGCCGAGGCCGAGGAGGTCAAGGATGATGAGGGTGACGACAAGAAGCCCCGCATCGAGGAGGTTGACGACGAGGAAGAGGAAAAGGAGAAGAAGAAAAAGACGAAGAAGGTCAAGGAGACCAAGATCGAGGAGGAGGAGCTCAACAAACAGAAGCCCATCTGGACTCGAAACCCTCAGGATATTAACCAGGAGGAGTACGCCTCCTTCTACAAGTCGCTCTCCAACGACTGGGAAGACCACCTGGCTGTCAAGCACTTCTCTGTCGAGGGTCAGCTCGAGTTCCGCGCCATCCTCTTCGTCCCCAAGCGTGCCCCCTTTGATCTCTTTGAGACCAAGAAGACCAAGAACAACATCAAGCTCTACGTCCGCCGCGTCTTCATCACCGATGACGCCACCGACCTCATCCCCGAGTGGCTCAGCTTCGTCAAGGGTGTCGTCGACTCTGAGGACCTCCCCCTCAACCTGTCCCGTGAGACTCTCCAGCAAAACAAGATCATGAAGGTCATCAAGAAGAACATTGTCAAGAAGTCTCTTGAGCTCTTCCAGGAGATTGCCGAGGACAAGGAGCAATTCGACAAGTTCTACAGTGCCTTCTCCAAGAACCTCAAGCTGGGTATCCATGAGGACTCGCAGAACCGCCAGCTTTTGGCCAAGCTCCTGCGCTTCAACTCGACCAAGTCTGGCGACGAGCTGACGTCGCTGTCCGACTACGTCACCCGCATGCCTGAGCACCAGAAGAACATGTACTACATCACGGGCGAGTCCATCAAGGCTGTCTCCAAGTCGCCCTTCCTCGACACCCTCAGGGAGAAGGGCTTCGAGGTGCTCTTCCTCGTCGACCCCATTGACGAGTACGCCATGACCCAGCTCAAGGAGTTTGAGGGCAAGAAGCTGGTGGACATCACCAAGGACTTTGAGCTTGAGGAGACTGAGGACGAGAAGAAGGCTCGCGAGGAAGAGGAGAAGGAGTACGAAAGCCTGGCCAAGAGCCTCAAGAATGTGCTCGGCGACAAGGTTGAGAAGGTTGTCGTCAGCCAGAAGCTTGGTCTCTCCCCCTGCGCCATCCGCACCGGTCAGTTCGGCTGGTCTGCCAATATGGAGCGCATCATGAAGGCCCAGGCCCTCCGCGACACCTCCATGAGCAGCTACATGTCTTCCAAGAAGACGTTTGAGATCTCGCCCAAGTCTCCCATTGTCCAGGAGCTGAAGAAGAAGGTCGAGGCCGATGGCGAGAACGACCGGACCGTCAAGTCCATTGTTCAGCTGCTTTTCGAGACATCGCTGCTCGTATCCGGCTTCACCATCGACGAGCCCGCCGGCTTCGCTGAGCGAATCCACAAGCTCGTGCAGCTCGGCCTGAACATTGAGGAGGACGATGCGGCGGCGCCCGCCGAGGCCGTCGAGGCTGACGCACCCGTTGCTGCCGCAGCCGGTGACAGCGCCATGGAGGAGGTTGACTAAACGGCCTGCCCTTGGGGGAAATGAAGCATCGACACCGGGGTCCAAAAGGTTGCGCGGAGTTGAACGGTTTCTTTTTCTTATTTTAGAGCAAACGGCATGAAGCCTTCCGCAGGAAAGGGGACCGATTGTGCTCTGGCTAGGTATCTCCTATGATCAGATGAGATAGATGCGCTGAATGAAAAGAATTCACGACTTGAGAGGCTCGAGTGAAGGCAATGATGTGTGACCCGCTAGCTGAGAGTGAGGATCGGGCATGACATTCATTATGCATGTATCGAGATTGCGCTTTAACTGGGTCCGTGGCTCGGTGTCGAACAACGTTCCGTGCACACAAGAGCGGCGATTCGAATAAACTCTTCAAATGTTGGTCAGCCTGCCCCCGATGGTATCGCTGGTGTCTAACGCCGCCTAGGTCCTTCTCCTGGTATACATTGTATGTTTCCATCTATAGTACAAAGAAAACGAAGCGCTTTACGGGTGACCGTTTGTTTCCCCGTCTAGGCCGTGCACGCCCATTCCCTTTCCAACAAGCCAAGCTCTTTTTATACGAGCACATACAGGGCGCAAATCTAGAGTAGAGCGTAGTCAGCACGCAGCCCGTGTTTCGCCTTGGGAGGACGTGGTGCGTACCACGCTGAGGCCGATGATCATGGAGCACCAGAAGCAGACGTTGTTAAACGTCTGGCGGCCGCGGACCCAGCGGGTGCGCTGCAGCATGACAATGGGCAGCTGCAGCATCTGGCAGATGAAGCCGTAGCCGCGCAGCTTCTTGGTGATGCAGGCCATGACAATCTCGTGGCCGACGGCCGATATGACAAAGGTGATGATGGTGGCGGCCATCTTGCCCGTGTGGGGGCGCGAGGCGCTGTAGACGTGGCGGCGCAGAAACGAATAGACGGGCACGTTCCACTCGCGAGAGAACTCCATCCAGTCGGTCGAGTTCCACCAGTCGGAGTAGAAGTGGCGGTCGGCGAAACGCGTAATCTCGGCAAAGGCGCCCAGGACATACTCGAAGATGACGAGGAAGACGAGGAGAAAGGTGAGCATAAAGGGGAAGAGGAGGCCCGAGATGGTCTCGGCGAGGATGAGCAGCGCCTCGGAGACGGAGCCCGACGTGGCCTGGACAGCGTCGAGGCGGCGCGAGGCGTCGACGAGGACGGGCAGGATGAACTCCTCCGAGGTGACGGTGAGGAGGAAGATGCAGCCAAAGGTGGCGACAATCTTGGAGATGAGCGAGGTCCAGTTGATGGTCGAGGTGCGCGGGTATTCGAGCTCGTAGCAGAGCGTCGGGCAGAGCAGGTAGTCCCAGTAGTTGGACCACGTGAGGTTGCGCGGGTACGTGGTGTTGCCCATGGGGCTGGTGAGCTCGCGAGCGAGGTCCTCGCGCAGGGCCTCGAGCTCGTTGGCGGCGCGGCTGTCGGTGAAGTCGGCTTCGGCGTCGGCGGGGGTGGGGGTGGGGGCGGGGGCGGCATCGGGCTTCTCCGAGACGCTGCCACGGCGCGGATCGGCGGCCGGGCGCGGATCGGCGGCCGGGTACTGATAGGCCGGGCCGCGGTCGACGGCGGCGGCGATGGGGTTGTCCAGGGCGTGGAGGCGCTTCTCCGACTCGCTGAGGTGGCCGTTGTAAAAGGCATACGAGTGCATCTTCATGAGCAGCACCATGGTGTGCAGCAGCAAAAACACCTGGGCGGTCCAGGTCCACTCGAGCCAAAAGGGGATGACGATCCAGGTGGCCAACCAAACGACCTGGTAGATGCTCTGCAGCGCCATGCCGGCGTTCTTCCACGTCCAGACGCCACCGGCAGGAGCACATCTCGCCCAACGGTGGAGGGGCAGGCTGAGGGTGGTGCTGGCAACCATGAGGACGTCGGCAACGGCAAGGTGCCACAGCTTGACGGTAAAGAGGGACCAAATCTCGATGCGCAGGGGGTAGCCCGTGTCCTTGAAATTGCGCAGCATGGTGGTGATGCCCATGATGGCAAGGCCGATCCAGAAGAGGTTGAAGAAGCCATGGAAATCGCGGTAGTCGCTGGCGGGATCGAAGTGAGAGACGCGCGAGGCGAACTCGATGGTGGGGAAAAGGCGGCGCCTCTGCTCGGCACGGACGTGCTTACGGACCGACGAGAGCGACTTGGCCGAGGGGGGTGCGTTGTCGGGGACAGGCGTGGAACAACCACTGAAGAGGCCGGTCAGCACATGGTCTAGATTTCCGTCTTCCGAGCAAGGGAGATTGAGGGCATGCTCGAACCTAGTCATTGCGCTGGCCACGTCGACGTCGCCGGCGGCTTGGTTCAGCAGGCCATCGGCGTCGCTCGACGACATGCGCGACAGCTGCGACAGCTGCACATGCTGCGGCTTCCGGAGCCGGGGCCGCAACAGATTTTCATGACGGGTTTCATTGGGCACAAACTCGGCGGCGGAGCTCATGTCGAGCGTCGTGACGATGCAGGCTGTTGTTGCCCCTTTTCCCCTGCTGGAGGAGATTGCAAAAAGACGGGCGCTTCCGACGCTGCGCGCAGGCGGGGCATAGCCGCACGGGCGGGCGGTTCAGTTGTAGGCGCGGTAACAGATAACAAGGGATTCAAAGGCGAATAAAGACGAGAGGCCGGGCTCGAGGTGCGTCTTGGTCGCTGTGGGCGTTGGGATTCGTTGAAGGATGGTGCAAACCTCAGGGTGACTGCATCGCCTACGTCACCGTACGTACGGCACCTGTTTGCCGCGAGCGGCGGGGTAACTCACGTGACGATACGCGCCACAGCCCCCTCCGTCCATCAGTGTGGCTTCGCAGGGTGGCCACGTTTGTTGGCGACGTCTTGGTTTATTGTTCTTTGTTCCTCGTCCAACATCCATCCACATGCACTCCACAAGCGCACAGCGTTGACAAGGCTGGGGCTGACAATGGCTGACCAACGAACCATCTACAACGTGAGTGAGGTGGCTGCCTCGGCCCAGACACCAGACACGCCACGTACCCTCGGCACACGGCGACTCAGAGCGCTCCGAGACTTGGCGACGGCGCGAGACATGCAACAGCCAGAGCCGGCCTGTCAAATCTCGTGGGCAGTTCGATATGCCATACGCAAAACACAGTCGCATATGGGCGGTGCTCGTCAAGATTGGCGGATCCAGCGTGGTCTAGAACATGCGCTAACTCCCGTCTCCCCTAACTGTAGGCTCGTGGATGGCATCAATCCTCCAGCCACGTCCCTCCTTTGGCGCCAGAGACATGCATTCCGGTGGTTGAGCCTCGACTGGCCACGCTTCAAGCCCGGCGAGGCATCGGCCTGCCCAGTCATGCTTGCTTGCGTGCAGTCCAGCAAAGGCCAGTGTCTTGGGCGGTACGAGGCTCCGGTGAAAGAGTCACACGACGACGACGATTGGCCGATTCGTTCATGCTCCCACGGCCCGCGTCGTACCGCCCTCTGCTCAGAACCCGACGCTGCTTACGCCTTGACTCTGTCCGTCCCGAGAAAAGGATGCAGCCAGCGGCGGCGACTGGACACCAGCAGGCCTGTCGCACCACGACAGCGGTGACCGTTTACTTGTACATAATATTCGTACATATGCCCGTTCTATTTTCGGCTACTTCCGTCGAACAAATGTCCATGTCGCACCGCCATCGCACCGCCGGCGTCCTCGGTCGGCTTCTGCTCTTCCCCGCCCCCGCATCTTCCAGCTCTCTCCCTTGTGTTGGTTCGCACGCTGCTGCCGCCCATCGGGATGTCTAGGGGCTGAGGGGAGCTCCAGGTCTGCCGCTGACCCAGACGAGCCTTGGTGGTACGGGCACCAAGGTTGGTCGCCCGACGGGCCATGCTCGGGCTGTCGCTTCTCTCCTGGATGCATCTGGCCCGTTCCAATCAGGGCTCCGGGCGAGCCACAGCTGAAAAGGATGGTTAGTGCCCTCGTCGGACGCATCTTGCCAAGTCACGAGTCACGCTATTCCACGCCGCACATCAGTGTGTATGCTTCGGACCAGCAGCAACCGAGGCGATGCCCAAGCCCGCATCATGACTGCAACTGAAGGTGAAGGAACAAGAAGCACGAAATGAATGCAAGAGAGGCTGAAGATGATGATGACGATGTGGACGGGGCAAGTGCCGGAAAAGCAAGAGGAAGAAGAAAGGCGGAAAGCAATCTCTCGACCAGGGTGTGCTTACGGCCCTTGTCTGCGACCCCTGGACAGCCAACCAACCACTCGCCCACATTTTGAGTTACCGTATTCGTACGAGTTACGAAGTACGGATACGTTCGCAACATTTCTCCTCAATGTCCTGCAGCAAATGCCTGTGGCGGACAAGGGATTGCATAACACAGCTGCCGTGGCCACCAAGTCGGTATGGTATACGAGATGTATTACGACAGTTGGCTTTCACATTCGGGAACGTGATGGTGCCACCATTGCAACGTCTTCGCCTGCTTCTCCCTGTCGAGCTCGTGTCGTTACCACGCCATCATGTTATCCATGACCAATTGAATCCTTTTGTTGCCAGTGCTGATGCCGGGAGCAGTTACAGCCGCCTCGGTTGTGGGAATTCCCCCGCACAACTTTCCCTCGCAGCCTTGATGCGCAGCTTGCCTTGCCATGGCATGGCGCTGCAGTGCCGTAATCTCGGGCAGGCTGGGCACTACTGCACTGCAATCTTGTCCCTGGCATGTCACGGGGCCGCTCTGTTCGAGATGGAGGAGCTAGCGGGACAACAGACAACAATAGCGCGCGGTTACGAGAAAACGAGAAACGTCAAATGGCCGACAACCATCCGGAACCCAGAACCCAAGCCGCGACTCGACGTCTCGTTTCATTTCGGGGCCGCCTTTAGGCAGCGTCGCGCCGGCAGCTCCAGAATCTTTATATTGCCGGCAGGATAGTACCATCTTTCCTCAGCCAACGCATCAATCAGCCTCAAGAATACGAGGTGTGGGGAGCATGGGGCCCAGCCAACTCCCTGACCCCGTACATGACGAGCTCAACTACCGAGTACACGCGGATATCATCTCAGCTGGCCAGCCTTCTCCATGGGCAGAGCTTGGTCGCTTTTCCAGTCTGCTAGCTGTCGAATCAGAGTCTTGAGTCTTGTGGCCCGATCCTCCAAGCCCCGGAGAGAGACGTCTACGACTATGCACGGGTCTGGAAACGAGCAGCCGATGGCGCCCATACTTCCTCGACCTGTCCGGGAGCAGGGATCTGTCTTGAGTCTCACTCAAGTCGTGCCGCCTGGCCAAGGCTGCATGGCGCTTCTCGGGAACAGCTGGCCGTCTTCACGGAAGGGGGCTTTGCTGACCTTGCATTCAGCATGGAGCGATTCTTGTCGGCCTTGAGTGGCCTCAGTTTTCTATATAAACCCTCGTCGTCGTCGTCCAAAACCTCACATTCTCTCTTATCCTCATCCGGCACACAGAGTCTCCTCTGGACATCCCATCGTTCTCACCATCAACGTCACAGGTGTCTCTTGACGAACCTTTTTTCCTTTCATCTACCACGGGTTCTTGTCTCGTCGGCAATCACTCGCCCATCATGCTCCTTAAGCAGTTCCTCCTTCCCGCTCTCTTCTCCTTCTCCGTCACCGCCGGCCCCGTGGCAGAGGCTGATCCTGAGGGCGGCCTAGCTGCCCGCGGTGACTACGCCGTCAACTGCGGCAAGGATGCCTCGTGGAACGCGTATGCCAGGCAGTGCATCTGCAAGAACGAGCAGCTCAAGTTTGTTCAGAGGACTCTGACCTGCGGCTGCGCCGACGGAAAGACGTGGAACGGCCACAAGTGCGCCTACGACTGTGGCAAGGATGCTTCCTACGACGACTACGGCAAGACGTGTGTCTGCCGTGACCAGGGCAAGCAGTTTGACGGCAAGTCCAAGACTTGCAGCTGCACCGGCGGAAAGACATGGAACGGCCACGACTGCGCCTACGACTGCGGCAAGGATGCTTCCTACGACGACTACGGCAAGACGTGTGTCTGCCGTGACCAGGGCAAGCAGTTTGACGGCAAGTCCAAGACTTGCAGCTGCACCGGCGGAAAGACATGGAACGGCCACGACTGCGCCTACGACTGCGGCAAGGATGCTTCCTACAACGACTACGACAAGAAGTGTGTCTGCCGTGACCAGGGCAAGCACTTTGACGACAAGTCCAAGACTTGTAGCTGTACCGACGGGAAGACGTGGAACGGCCGCGAGTGCGCTCACGACTGCGGCAAGGATGCTTCCTACAACGACTACGACAAGCAGTGTGTCTGCCGTGACCAGGGCAAGCACTTTGACGACAAGTCCAAGACCTGCAGCTGTACCGACGGGAAGACATGGAACGGCCACGAGTGCGCTCACGACTGCGGCAAGGATGCTTCCTTCAACGACAAGCTCGGCAAGTGTGTCTGCACCAAGCAAGACCAGAGCTACGACCAGTACAGCAAGACGTGCAGCTGCACCGGCGGTAAGGCATGGGATGGGCACAAGTGCTCCTACGACTGCGGCAAGGACGCTTCCTTCAACGACAAGCTCGGCAAGTGTGTCTGCACCAAGCAAGACCAGAGCTACGACCAGTACAGCAAGACGTGCAGCTGCACCGGCGGCAAGGCATGGGATGGGCACAAGTGCTCCTACGACTGCGGCAAGGACGCCTCGTACAGCGACTACGACAAGAAGTGCGTCTGCAACAAGTTCGGGCAGCACTACGAGGCCAAGAGCAAGACGTGCAGCTGCGCCAACGGCCAGGTCTGGGACGGCGGCAAGTGTGTCGACAAGTGCGGCAAGGACGCTTCCTTTGACGACAAGTCGGGCAAGTGCGTGTGCCGCAACCACGGGCTCGTGTACAATGCCAAGAGCCAGCAGTGCCAGTGCGCCGCGGGCAAGACGTACGACAGCCACTCTGGCAAGTGCGTCTACGGCTACGGCAACTACTAGGCGTGGCAAGGTGACGAGGTCGAGACTTGGCTGTTGGCTGGCTGGTTTGAGTGTGCCGGGTCGTTGTTCTCTTACTGTTGTTGGGATTGAGTCATGTTGGGCTCATGGTGCGTCGTGCAGGAGAGACTTGGGAGCAGAGACGGATCCAAGACCATGTCCTCTTTTCCCCTTTTAGTTATTAGATCCGATTACGATCCAAGGTCATGATGTGTGCCGCAGCCCAAGTAGATTTGAAGGTCAACTTTTGCGTCGTTTGCAGCCTCTGCTCTGCCCACGGGCCGACTCCCATTGCACTGCAGACTGCGTGTATGCCGGCCGATGAAGTTGCCTGAGGATGTCGGGAGCTGGCAGTCGACGAGACACACGACTGACCTGCGTGTCACACACCGTCGTCTTCGCACCATGGCACGGGGTCAGGTCTGGCCGTGTTTTGGTGCTCCTCTGGCGTCGGTGACTGTCGGCGCTGGACGCATGCCGATGTGGAAGGCCGTGTATTGGCCAGTGCCGTCTCCTTGGTACGGGGCTTGGGTTTGTTTCCTTTTTCCTTTCCCCCGTTCGTTGTTCACCCAGCTGGTCTACAGGGTAGGTCGAGACCGGACTTGTCAGTTTCGATATCCGCGGCGTCGCATGGCCCCTTTACACTTTGTGATACCGGCCATGACGAGAGTGAGGCAGAGCCGCGGCAGCTGGGACGGCCAACATGGACGGCTTTGCCTAGACAATAGCCGAGGCGGACAGGGCCATGTCGGCAAGAAAGACAGAGTCTCCGGTGTGAGAACCGCATGCGGTCATCCCACACCCATGTCATGCCATGCCATGCCATGCAACTTAGTCGCCATGTGCAGTATGTATTATCCGTGATTCGTATGTAACTCGTACGAATACAGGAATAAGTGTATGCACCTGCCGCCTCCATGTCCTCTCTTTCCCCCCCTCTCTCGCCTACATCCAACACATGCACAGAGTCGGAAACAAAGGCATCACGGCCAAACGATATAAAGACGGGGAAACGAGGCATAACAACATGTACATACCCGTCGACGACTGCCCCACCCTCCTTGTTGGCTGCCCGAGGCGTTGCGGCAACCCGTGAAGCCTCTCTTTGTTCGGGCATGTGTCCATCTCCGTCAATCGACGACTCGTGCCACTTGACCAGTCGACTCCAGCAAAAACCAAAGTCTTCTCCCCCCTGCATGCCCCCTCTGTCTACCCGAGTGAAACCAACACGACTCTCACGTGGCGCTAGACACATCTCGCATTGCCATGGGGCTTTCTATGCTCTATTCTCGATAGTTCAACAGAAAGAGCGTCCTCTTTCCCTTCCTCCTTCGCCCTCTCAGCCGCGTCAATCAAACGCCCGCGGTATCCCCAAGAGGCCCAACCAACAAACCAATATAAAATGTGTAACTCATACTTCGTACAACGAGCGAATACAAGTCGTTGACAAAAACACCATGCTTCTCCCTTTCCCACGCCACTTGGCATGGGGCAATCGGCTTAAGAAAGCAGCGGGGAACCCAACAGCCACCGGTTCATGTCATGACGCTGCCCACAGGAGACCCGCGGCTCCCTTGGCGGGGGAATGATCTTCTCTTCCAAATATCGTGTCATCATTCGTAAAATAAAACACAAGACTGTTGCTCGACGAGGCGGGCATTCCGGCACCGCCCGATACCCGTTCAGCCCTGAGTACATGCAGCATCATAACCAGACGTGGGACAGGAAAGCGAGCCGGCCAACGCCAATCATACATATGCCGCGTAGCCCTCGCGGTAGTTGCTGTACGTCACGTCATCGTATCCGTACGCCTTGGACGTCTTGACCTTTGGGAATTTCATGCCCGCACTCGCGTAGCTGCTCTCGCGTCCCGCCACGGGCGGCCGACTTTCCATCACAGGGATCCCTGCCGACGTCGCGTAGTAGCGCGGCGGGTCAATCTCAGCCTCGAGCCGCCGTGTGTAGGTGCTCTGCAGCTTTGCTCGTACGCCGTCCACGTGGTATCGGGAAATGTTTTCGGGCTCTGGAGTGCGGTGCCGCCGACTGTTCCGGTGCTTGCCATCGCGCTCGCGAGCTCGACGCTCATACACGTCTTCCGTGTCCGATTCCTCGTCGATCTGGCCGTGCATGCGCGACCGGGCGCGGCCGCGCATCATTCCCTCTGGAAAGGCGGTAAAAGTCTGCGCTCTCGTGATGCCCGGGACGGGCCGAGCGGGATATGCCGAGTCAACAGGCATTGAGCTGGTGCGGGGAACCTCGCGCCGCGGAGGGGAGATGGGCGTGTGCGGGGCCGCAGAGGTTGACTTTGAAAACTGTGCCGTGTGACGGCTCGTCGGGGACGCGTTCATCACCGGCGGTTCTTCCACTGGCTCTCGAGACGAGGCTTGATACGGCCGCTCCCTCGACAACCGGGGCACCTCCCCGGATCCGCGGCGGGGTTTGGCCGACGGGCGGCGCAGGTCGTCGTCAGGCGTAGGGAAAGGCGATGACGGACCAGTCATTGGCGGGGGCGTTGGGACCGGTGGCTGCACGTTTCGGGGGTGGTACGTCTTTGCGCGTTGAAGGCCCGGGGGGAGTCCCTTCTTGGCCCTCGACGCCTCAATGTACGATTGGGCGTAGTCCATGGCCGATGTGTACGCCCGCTGCAGGCCCGGGGGCGCAGGTGCCAGGGGCGACAACAGGTCTTCCTCACGTCCCGAGGACCGATCGCGCTTCTCTTCGTGCTTTTTTCCGCTGCTCGACTTCTTCTTCTCCAATTTCGAAGGCGGGGGCTCGTCATCGAACGACTCGATATAAGGTTTCGCGTAGCGTCTCTTCTCGTCTGCTTCCCTTCGGAAATCCTTGTCGCGTAGCTTCTCTCGCTTGTTTTTGTCGGATCGTCGCTGCTCCTTGGCTTCCTTCTCCGCACGGCGAGCATCCTCTGCCTTGCGTCGCCGATCCCGCTCCTTGTCCCGATCTTTTGCGTCTCGATCCCTCTCTCGTTCTCTCTCCAGCTCGCGTTTGGACGGCCGCTCAGGATAGCTGGCCTCTCGTCGGGATGAGCGCGGGGTTCCTGCGTCAAAGGGCTGAGGGCCGCCACCAATCTCGTCGTCCCACGAGCGAGAGTAGGTGTAGACCTTGGCGGCCGGTGGTGAACGGCCCATGGGCCCCGGAGGCTCAGCTGTGTAGATGTTGAATGCCTTGGGCGAGGATCGAGGCGTCGAGATATTGGCTTGGGTCTGAAACTGCTTGCGGAGCTCGACCAGCTTGATCTGATCATCGTACTTTTGGCGTTCACGGTCGTCGGAGAGGAGCTCGTAAGCTTGCTGGACTTTTTGAAATTCGTCTTGCTTCTGCGCCTTGAGTGCGGGGTCTTGCACCTTGTCGGGATGACATCTCAAGACGAGCTTGCGATGCGCTGACCTGATGTCGGGAATCTGTGCGTCTTTGGAGATGCCGAGAACCTTGTATGGGTCAGGAGGCAGGGGAGTCATGACTGAGGAGTCGAGACGGGTAGCAAACAACCCCGAAAGCGACCGACGCCGATCAGAACAGAAGAGTAAAAAAAGGCTATCAAAGCCTTGTTACCATCGAGATTCAACCAGTGAGGCTCAGGATGTGAGGCGAAGGAGAAGGTGCGAAGAGCTGCACGGCAGGCCACGTTCGATGGAGTTGAGAGAGAGCTTTAAAATAGCGGCAAAGGGCGCCGACGCGCGGGTTGAAGACACGGGGCAGAGGAAGTCGCAGCGGGCCCTATTTCAGAGCAGCCACGTGCAGTGAGAGATGGATTGCAGCCGACGGGCTTTTCGTCCCGTTTTTGCTTGCAAAGTCGCACAGCCGAGCGCTGGAGCGTTGGCAGTTGGTGTCCTCTGGCCCCTGGGGAGGAACCTCGCTCAGAAGACTGTCGAGGTGGCTGCTGTAGGGTGATGAGGTCACGGGTTTCCAGGGGTCGACGCGGTGCGCTGATTGGCCGGGGCTGGGGGGAAGGGAGAAGGGAGGGGGCCAACTGACGGGGGGCGGGTGAGGAGCAGACAGCAGCGAATCCGAGGGCGGGGCGGATCCGTGCAGGGCAGTCAGAGAAGGGGGGTGGGGAGCAGGCAAAGCAAATCCAGCAGGGCAGCAGTCAGGCAACTGGACCTGTGGTTTGACAGAGGAGGGTGTGATTGGAGTGGGCTCGGCCGCTGCTTGTTTGCTGCGCTGTGATGCGTAGCGTGCGTGTGCTCAGCTGATGGGATTAGAAGTGTCGGGAGAAGTTGAGGCAGAGATGGACAAGCTGGACAAGGCAGACGACGAAAGCTGTAGGGCGGAGTAGCGAACGGAGCAATGTTTGCTTGTCGGTGACGGAGTCTTGTTGAGGCGCGTCGCCGACTTTGCGCTCACTCGCCACGCCGGCGGCCTCGGGACCCGGAGAAGGCGAAAGAAGCAAGGCCGAAGAGGGAAAGAAGGATGACCAACCAAGACTTGGTTGCCGCAAATGGTCGGGGGCGAAGCAGAGTGGCCGATTGGTCGGAGCAAGACAATGGCTGAAGGTGCTAGAAGCAAACGGACATTGATGGTACTATGGCGAGAGCTGTTGGACAGGAGGGAAGGAGTGGGGGGGCAGCGCTCATAACAACAAGCCAGAGGTCAACAGAGGTCAACAGCTGACGGATGGTGGTGGTAGTACCACCAGATTGTTTCGTCTCGCTGTGGCCCTTTATTTAGGTGCGGAAAGTGGCGCAGGCGGACCGAGACGCGGAGACTCGTCCGTGCTGGGACAGACGCCTAGCGCGGGACACAAATGGGACGACGGACGGCTCGAGCGGGGGTTAGGGGGAGCCTGGTGGCTCCAGGCAAAGACAAGAGCTGCGAGAAGGCGACGGGCAGGGTGGTGGTGACACGTTGAGTCAGCAGCAGCGGGTAGCTGATGACGAGGCCGCCCCGTCGCGTGCCGCAGCGTATGGGGTAAGGCCTGAGGTGAGGTATGTGGCAGACTAATACCAACAAGGTCGTCGGCCGTCGACGCCGCTGGTGGTGGTGGTGGTGGTGGTGGTGGTGATGATGCTGTTGGTTGGTGGTGGACGACGGGCGGGTGGCTCGCTTCTGGGCCGTGCACGGCAACGACTAACTGGCCGCGTGTATCAGAACCTGCCCTGCATGCTGGTGGCCGTGGGGATCCAAGAGGTGGCGAAACATTACCTGTGGTAGCTGGCGTTGGTGGCGATGCCGCGTTTGTCTGCTCGCTGTCTTTGCCTCGATTTTGCAGCTGCAGTATGTGATGGTGCACGTTTGTCCCCTCTGCCGCCGACGATGGAACTGCTGAGAATCCAAACGGCGAGCGATTGTCCCGGTGACGACATGTCTGAGAGACAAGCGGTGAGGCCGTGGTTTGCGACAGTGTCTTTAATGTCTGCGCACAGTAAATCGCCGGCGATGTGCTCCCTTTCTGCACTCTTGCATGAAATCACTCGAAGACATTTCGCACTGTGCAAGGTATCTCCGTACAATATGTACAGGCACTGGGCACCAAGAATAATCGTCCCTTTCTCGCTTCCACCCCCGACCGACTGAGGCCAAGGCGAGCTGCAGCTACCTCGGCAGGGCCCATCAGAGGCTGGATTGACCGACATGGAGGCGAAGCGGCAAGAGGGAAAGCAATGGAAAAGAAAAGGGTACTGGAAGAGGGAAACAACGGAAGAGCTGGCCTCTGGGCACGCAACCGACGACTCCCCCAAGTCTGCGACACGCAACCAGGTCTTGATTGCCTGCGGCCACCACAACTCCACGTCTCTTTGGCACGAAATTGCTAGGGGCAGAGACATGGGGAACTTGAGAAGAAGATGGAAAAGGACTCTCATCGTCTTCAGCCCCCCCCCAAACACACGTCAATGCCATCACACTGCATGGAAGCACCTTGTCCCTTGGGATGGGGCTCTGCTGCCTCGGGATTGGGGCCTCTCCACCTGTCACTCACTACCTTGCATTGTCTGATGGTATGGCTGAGTGAGGAACGCCGTATCCCTGATTCGTCGGGCTGCCAGTCGTCTTGCTGCCTCGTCACTGGAGCCCTAGGGGTGGGGAGGCATTGGTATCTGGCACCAGTCCGCAGAAGCCTCATTCCCCTCTGGCTACGTGGGCGCCGACGGGCCCTCTCTCCCGATCGAGAGCCTTCTTTCCGATGGATGGTCCGCGCCAATGAAACTCGTGCAGTGCCCATCGATGCGGGACACAAGCAGTGGAGAGACTGATGGGAGCTCCACGAGGCGGGCCTCGAGTTCAAGGACCGCCCCCTCCGTTTCCCCTGGGCTTGGTCCGAGTTGACCTGGAGAGGGGGAGGATCCCGCAATTTTCTAACTTGATGATGCAAAGATGGACAAGTGAGGCGTGAAGAGCACCTTGTGAGTTCGCGTGCCGATTTGTGTAGACTGGGGGGGCACGGCAGTCAGACGTCGAGGGCTACCAAGGACGAAGTAGGCGTGAGCAACTCGTGCCCAGACGCCGCCCCCACCCCTCTGCGGCAGTGGGCGAGCACGACGACAAAGGATGGCAAGGACCAAGTAGTAGTGGACTATGATGGGCTTTTAGCCATCATGACATAGGCCCAGGGCCGCCCGTGGAGAAGATGCGTACGTCATTCGCCTGGATCCAGCATAAGAGCGACACTGCGCATCCAACTAGGCACGGATCGGAGCCGGTCAAGGGAAAGCTGGGGAAATAGAGGACGCTGCCGTCGTGTACTCCGCAACGCCGTACTCATCAAGCACCGCCTGTCTGCATCAAGCACCATGCTGTCCGCAGGTACTACATGGGCGGGAAGCGGCAAGCATTGCCGGCCTTCTCCTCCAAAGGCTGCGGGCTTGTTGAGGCGCATGCAGACAGACGGACCTTCCCATCTCGCGCCTCTTGCTCGACTTGGACAACTTCACTTGGGACGGCCGGGGGGCGGCAGACGACCCGCTGCCCTGGTTGGCTGCTCCAGGGAGCGTGTCCACGTCAGAGATCCAAAAATGGCCGAGCCAAACCTGGGGGCGCACGGCGGTTGTGGCCCCCTTCTGTAGTGCCTCTGCCCTTGGGTCTCTGCCCTCATCTCTCGTGCACCGCTCGACGCGGAAGCAGCCTCGGTGCCGCATCCTGTCCAGCTCTGGGAGAGGAACCTTGTGCAAGCAACGTGTTCGTTGCTTTGGCTCGTGCGCTCGGAATTGGGCAGCGACAAAGCCAGGCAGTTTGTGGACGTGCTGCAGCATCAATGCGAACCAGACACGATATGGCCTCGACTTGCTGACGGCCCAGCCCACCTTTCCATCCACATTGTTTTCTCGGCTGTAGCTCAACCCTCGCTCGCTCAAAGGGACTTGGACCCATAAAGAGCCCACGTGCCACCGTCATCTGGGCAGATACTGTCCTTGTTTCTTCTCCCTGTTCTCCAGCTGCGGGCTGTTCTCAGCGAGCCCACGTTGGACGACATAAGAGGCACTTGGGTCTCTCTCCGCCAAGGCAACAAGGTTGTGGTAGACTTGCTCTTGAAAGCTTTGTCGTCGAATCAAGCAAGACCCTCCAAGATGGACTTGGATGTATGTAAGCGACGGCGTTGGCGAAAGGGGAGCAGCCGGATATTCTTCATTCTTCAACACGCTACCCTATACCTCGGCACGATCTGTTTCCTCGGCATACCGCTAGCCTCGGCCGCACCCGCCAGAGAGCTGCGACAAGGAATGTTGTCAGGGATTGTCGCCGCCGGGCAAGGGATGAGGGCTCGCCTGTGAATAGCTCGCCTGATTCCTGTGAATAGCTCGCCTGATTCCTGTGAATAGCTCGCCTGATTCCCAAGGTCACGGGCGTGGACGTGGCCCTTTGGCAGCTTGACGGCGGTTGCAGTTGGGGGTATCGGCGATGCAGACAATGCTCGGGGATGTCGCAGACGAGTCAACTCGCCGTTTAGTTTTGGCCAGCGTTGTTGGGAATCTACCTAGGTAGTCTAAACTGTACGCGCGCAATGTCTCAAACGCGATGAAGCGCGCATAACAACAACAGTTGGTGGTGGTCGGTTCAACGGTGGATATTGGGCCGTGGTTTTAGCGTGAGAGAAGCATACCCTCACATGCTTGAAAAGCAGACGATGATGATATGATGATGATGCTAGAGGGGCTGCTGCATCCGTGGATCGGTCTGGCTGCCGATCGCTGTCGAGGTTCATGGTTCATGTTCATGGTTCATGTTCATGGTTCATGCATGCAAAGACGAGATGAGCCGGCGACGGGCAACGGCGTAGCTTCTTGTTCTTGTTCCTCTTGTCATGTCGCGCAGGCTGTATCGAGCACCGCGACGTGTACGGACATGATGGCCTTGATGCCGCCGCCGAGTCTCTGTCGAGACAGACTAAATTAAAGCTTGTGCATCAATCATGCAGACGGAGACTTTTACTCTCAATGCAGCCAGTCGATGAGTCGATGCTTGACGTATGTATGTACATACATATACATATGTACATACACGGCAAATCACGTTTCAACGGAATTGGCATTTCTTGCGTGGTATTTGGCAAGAATTCCTACACCCACGGTACTGCTGCTACTAGGTAGGTACTGCTACGTATCCGGAGTGGTGACCCCCAAGACATGAGACCCCTTTTGAAGAATCACAATCAACAACGGCAGTCTAAACATTGGTCGGGAAAAAGGCTGCCATGTGACGCTGTTTGATAAAGTGCGCGGAAGCAAGCTCGTCCTTCTCTGGCCCGGGGTGTTTGTTGGTGGCGGACGACGGGCTACCAGCTGCCAGGTACGATTCGGGGGCCTCATTAGCGCTCGAGCCACCGTCCGTCTGAGTAGCTGGTACCTAGTAACCTTCCGTGACCCATAGCCTGTGCCTCGGCTCTTTCCATCCAGGACGGATACAGCATCTTGTTTACCAGCTCCAGTTGTCATGCCCGTCCTTGCCTGCCTGCTTGCCTGCCTGCTTCGCCCACCGCCCACCGAATGTCCTTGACCATGGCGGGCGCAGCCTGGTCCTTGGAGGCCTGAATCTACAGTGGCAGTGTGGCTTGCACGGACAAGTATTCGTACGGATACATCTAGTACCCGCAGCCACCAACCTTGAAACCACTACAGGGCCTAGGTAGCTGAACACTCAGGGCTGTCGGTACCGCTAGCCTCCACCAAAATTCCCCCAAACCCTCAGCCCCATGTCTCCCAATTCACAGAACCCCCCCTTGTCCAGCTCAATCTGCCGCTTGTGGCGCCTCTCCTCCACTTTTTGCTCCTCCTCCCATCGTCGACCGCCCCCAAACCCTCCACGTCGACGTAGCCGCCGGCCTCGCCCCCGGCAATTCCATTCATTCCGATTCATGGCTCGCCGCCCGTCTCTCTGGCCTCTGTGAAGCCTCTCGGTTCTCCTCGGGACACTCGCCGGCCATCGCCTCATACCCCGTCCTGGCCTGGCCTGGCCTCGCCTCGCCTAGGGGCTCCTCCCTCCCCTCGAGCCTCTAATCGCGACCAGCATCATCACGCACTCGACGCGAACGGCGCCCGAGAACGACGACTCGCTGCCTTGCTTCGTTCTGTTTCCACTCTTCTCCTTCCGGCTCCTTGACTCCCCCCCCCCTGCGCGCCCGCCAACACACTCCTCTGCCCTTGCAGTTGACGCCATTATCGCCTGCGAAGCCTCCCTTGCCTCAACCAAGATCGATCCTGCTCCCCATCCCGAAAGCCTGCACTCGCCCTCTCCCACGAGCGCCACTCGACGTGTCCAGGGGGAGCGGGGCCCCTGGCCGCCGAATCCATCGCCATGACCACCATATCAACGGCCGCGACTGCTGCCACCGCCAGCGCTCTGACGCCTCCCAGCAGCAGCCATGGAGAGTCGCCGCGATGGGGTTATCCCAATGACGGCCAGTTCGAGGTGAGTAAAAGTCCTTGTCTGGACAAATGTCACCCTGCAATGGGTCCGTGCTGCTTGCTGAACCGGTCGTTGACCGTGTTTTTTTGCAGAACACAATCGACGATCCGGCCCTCGCCGCCTCGCACCTCCAACAGGCACGAGCAAGTCCCGTCTTGTCGCAAAACGGCTTCTCTTCTCATCCAGTCAAGAGCCATGGCCTGGACTCGGCCGTTCGCCAGTTGCAATCGGCGGACAATCTGTCGGCCGCGCGCCGGGACAAGTCTGTCGGCGAGCGTGTCCTGTCTCCCCCCTTGACGGTCGACCACGGGACGGGACGAGCAAGTCCTTCCGACTGGCCCGTGCATAACCAACAACCCCCTGGCGACACCCGCAAACGACCGAGACACCAGGCTCCGGGCCAGGATGTGCTTGGTCAAACCGACGACTCAAAGTGGATACACAGGGACAAGCTCGCAAAAATCGAAAACGACGAGCTTCAGGCAGCTGGCATCATTATCCCGAGAGCGAGGGCTCCCAGCAAGCAGCGTCGGGACCGGAGTCAGAATCGATTCGCTCGAGGCGTCGAATCAGTCGACTTCACCAACGCCCAGTCCAAGAAGAACTCGGCGGTCACCATGGGGCCCATGTCTCCGTTGGAACTCCAACCGACGGCCCAGTGGGATCTGCGGACTCCAGAGGAGATTGCACATGACGAGGCCGCCACCTACTTCACCTCCAACGGCGCCAAGGGCGGTTCTCGCATCCCCGTCGCCAAGGTCAGCCCTGCACCGATACCGCTCGACTGTCTCGAGCGCGGATCTCAAGGCGTGCGAAAACACGTCGAAACCCCAGGCGTCACGGATGCGCTATCATACGCGAAGCCCCGATCTCGAAGCGCCAGCCTGTCTGTTGGCGAGCAAACGAGTAACACGGCGACTGGGACGCACACCGGCGCAAGGCGGTCCATCACGGATACTTCACCGAAAAAGAGCGCGCCGCGCAAGCTATCCGTCACATCCAAAAACAGCGTCTCGACCTCGACGGTCTCGACGAGACCCAAGACGCGGTCGGGGCCCAACAAGGATTCTCCCGTCAACAGACCATGCACCAAAAGTGGTGAAAACGCCACGGCGAGCAGGGCGCCGGATGGCAAACCTCCGTGGATGATCAACTCGTACAAGCCCGATCCGCGTTTGCCCCCCGACCAGCAACTGTTACCCACCGTGGCGCGGCGACTCCAGCAAGAGAAGTGGGAAAAGGAGGGCAAATTTGGCGACGCGTACGATACAGCGCTCCGGCCGCTAAACGACAATGAGCTGCTGAGGCCGCCGCCACCTTTGGAAACAGGCGAGAGCAGCACCAACGGCAATGACGACAATGCCAACGACAATGCCAACGGCAACGACGACAACAAGGCGCAAGAAGAGGAGGAACAGCAGCAGGCGGATGGATGGCCGCTCAAGCAAAGCGCCCCCCTGAGCCCAACCCTGCGAAAAGGATCCTACTCGACAATGCCCAAGATATCAGACAAGATGCCGTCCAGCCCCATCGCGAGACCGCGCACCCCCATCACCCAGCAGCCGCTGGTCGGGCCCGGGCCGCAGCCCCAGGTCAAAAAGGTGCCGGAGCCCATCGACTCTAGCAAAAAGAAGGGGCCTTGCGGGTGCTGCGTCGTCATGTGACGACAATGGCCGCAAACTGCCTGGCGGTCATGACGAGGTTCGGCTCGTGCGCCAGCTACCCTTGCTCCCTCTTCGAGCCAGCCACGGGCCAAACCTTGGCGCAGCAATCTGACGACGTTATGAATATTGACCACTTCATTTGACCTGGGCCTCTGTGTTGTGCCGAAGCCCCTCATTCTATCCCGCTGTCACTAGCGATGCTCGACTGCGGTTTCATTTGTCCACCTGAAGCCTATTCACGGGGGCGGGAGACAGATGCGAGGCAGCGTTTGTGGATATCATGGCTTGCGTGATGCAGGATATTGTGCATCCATCTCTCCGTACCGCCCTGAGCTCGATTCAGGCTTTAACCCTGTCCATCCGCAATTATTCTGTATGACAGATGCAACTTCTACTTGGTCCTTGTATCTCAGGCGCACCAGCTTACTTCCCCTTTCGGTCCTGCTCTCTGTCCGCGTGCCGGCAGCCAGCCCAAACATTATTTTCCTTTCATCTCGGCGCGAGAGAGAAAACTTGTACGACTGGTCCATGAGGAGTTCACGCCCTGGCAGCAGCTGTGAGATGGAGCCAGACCCGTTCGCGATATAGATACCCTTCGTCTAGCGCAAGAATTCGATTTGGGAGTTTGTGAAGTGGTGAGGAGGCTCCAGGGCGTCATGGCGACTCGACAAGAGACGGGGACATATCACTCCTGCATAAGCAATGTGCATGCTGGATTCTTCACCCTCCCCGGCGAGCGCTGTTGAAGATGATGAGCACGTCGGGACTCTAGGTTCAAGATGATGGGCAACGACGACATGTTGTCACTTCTGGACTCGGCGCCATAGACGGGCTCATACATGGACTCGGGCCTCACTTCTTTGCGTCCCCCTTCATGCCAGCCTGCACCCAGTTGCGGGCGGACTCGGCCCGTTTGTCCAGCTCCTCCTCGCTCAGCTTGTCGTTGTCAAATGCGGTGTGCGGCGAGGGGACGTGGCGGCCCTTTTCGAAGCCGGGCCGCTCGAGAAGCTTGAACAGCCACTTTTGGACGTGAGGGAACTCTTCGAGGCTGACGCCCGCCCAAGCTATAGTTTTGAGTGTTGGCAAGTGTCAAGAGGAGACAAGCAGGCTGCCCTGTATCAATGACGGAGCAAGGACGTACTATGAGCGGCAATCCAGCCCCAGCAGGATATGTCGGCAATGGTGACGCGATCGCCAACAAGGTAGCCTGACTGCGACTTGGCCAGGTGCGTGTCCATTGTGCGGTACAGGCGGCGAGTCTCGTTGGTGTAGCGGTCGATGGCGTACTGCATCTTTTCCGGCGCATATCCTGCAGACCAGACGTGAGCCCACGCCGCTTCTCGCGCCTCGGGAAGGGAGACTGACTGTTGAAGTGATTCAGGGTTCCCTGATTCGGACCCAATCCGCCCATCTGCCACATCAACTACAGGTGGACCAGGCGTCAGAAACACGGATTCGCACGAGGCAGAGGGGGGCCGGCTCACCCAGCTCACCACCTCCCAGTGCTCGGGCGCGTCCCGAGGGTAGGACAGCTTGTGGTCCTTGTCGTAGCGGTCGACGAGATACTCGAGCATGGCGCCGCTCTCAAAGACACGCAGCTGCCGTCCGTCGGGCAGGCGGTCCGTCATGGCGGGGATGCGGCCGTTGGGGTTGACCTCGAGGAACCACGGCTCCTTTTGCTCGTTTTCCATCATGCTGACGGGGTGAAGCTGGTGCACAGAGGGCGCCTGGTGAGCGAGGCCTGGAGAGAAGGGGGGAGACGAGGCCAAGCCGAAGGACGGGGGCGTACCTTGTAGTCCAGGCCCAGCTCGGCGAGCAGGATGGAGGCTTTGATGCCATTGGGTGTCTGCGCCGTGTAGAGCGTGATGTCGGTCTTGGTAGTCATGGTGACGAGGTGCTTGTCCAGGCGAGATGTCATGGATATGCAGCAGAGTTTCAGCCGAGAGGGGAGCGGAAACGGGGAGGATATAAAGACGGAGTGGGGCTTGGTAATCAACGTTACAGAGTGCGGCTTGATTAGAAATGCGCTGTAAAGACCGTAGTAAAGAGTAATCGTCATGATTTAATTGCCGGTAAAGTAGTTGGCCGAGGACCTTGGACTTGTTTCTAGGGTCATTCTCTTTTGCACTGACGGCATGAGAATGTACATACGGGTGAGCTTAATTCTCATCCTCACCTTGATTTCTCTTATTTTACATAGTTGAACCAACCGGACCATCGGGTTTGCCCGGCGGAGGTCCGGTCACCCCCGCTTACTCGGGCCGAGAGCGGCGAATGGGTTCACCGGATGACTGACGGCCCCCCTAACTAGTACTACTTGGAACCTCAAGAATACCGACTCACAAGTTACCTTGATGTCACGCCGTAAAGTACAGAACCCAAGTATATCAAGTCATCGGTTTCGCTGTGGAAGCATGAAACTTTCACCTCACACAGTCAAGCCTCTTTTCAATGGCTCAGCAGCCCAAGCACGCCATTGTCTTCGGGGCAGCCGGACTCTTGGGATGGTCCGTCGTCAACCAGCTCCTCTCGGGCTACCCGCCCGCCGCGCCCTTTTCCAAAGTCACGGCCGTCGTCAACCGGCCGGTATCCGAAGCCGACCTCTGCCTGCCCGAGACATGCCCGCAGCGGCCCGAGTTGCAGCTCGTGTCCGGCATCGACCTGCTGGAGGGCTCCGGGGACGCCTTGGCGCTGCGGCTGGCGGACAGGGTGCCGGACGCGGGCCGCATCACTCACGTGTTTTACTTTGGTGCCTGACGATGCCCGGCTTCGAGTTCATGTGCTGAGGAGCGGCTGACGGGTCGATGCAAGTCTTTTCGAGCTTCGGCGAGAATCACGTGCGGGAGTGCGAGATCAACTGCGACGTGATGCAGAGGGTTGCCGCTGCCGTTGACGTGCTGGCCCCCTCGCTGCAATCGTTTGTCTACCCCGGTGGCACAAGAGTATGTCGGAGTCCAGCCCCTGACGGCTGGTCCAGCCCCTGACGGCCGTGGAACGTTGGCTGACAACGGCCCGCCTAGGGATATGGCATCTACGCGCCGGGCGGGACCTTCCGGGCTCCGTTGGAAGAGAGACTGGCGGACCAGCTGCCGGAAGACTACGCCAAGACCTGCGCGTACCCCTGGTTCAGGCAGATTCTCGCAAAGGCGAGCCGGGGCCGAGGCTGGTCCTGGACCGAGGTCTGTCCAGACGCCGTCGTCGGCTTCAGCCCCAACGGCTCTGCTTTTTCCCTCGCCCTGCACTGGGCGCAGTACCTCTCTCTTTACGCCTCCAACCACGGCATCCGCCCGGGGCAGGTTCCGTCTGGGAAAGAGGTCGTCGTTGCGTTCCCGGGCTGTCGGGAGGCCTTTGCCAGTAAGTTTACGCCCGTCTCGGGCAAGGTGCTGGGCCGCGTCTCCATTCACGCGGCCCTCAACCCGGGCATATGCGGAGGCAAAGTCATCAACGTGGCCGACAGCGAGCAGCCCATCTCGTTTAGCAAGGCGTGGCCCGTCATCGCCGCCTGGTTCGGCCTGGTGGGCGTCGGTCCCGCGGACGACGAGGGGGCGCCGAGTCCGGGCGAGTATGTCGCCAAGCACAAGCAGGTGTTTGAAGAGCAGGGTCGGCCCAGAGCGCTCACGTGTGGCGTCGGAGCCGGGACCGCACAACTGGATGCCGTGGGCTGGTGGCTCAAGTTTGATCGCCACCTGAGTCTCGAGAGGCTCCGGGCCCTGGGCTTTCAAGAGCAGCAGGATCCGGTGGAGGGGTGGTTGGAGGCGTTTGGGCAATTTAGAGCTGCGGGCATCATTATTTGAAGGTTTGAAAAGGGTTCTGCTCGAGATGGCGTTATCGGTTGCATGCGTGCGCGTATCTTGTGCCAGAGATTACAGGACAAAAGATCATCCTTGCCGCCCAGTCTCGTGACTACCTACTTAGTACCTTAGACCAATGTTTGGAAAAAAAACGCCGAGACAGCCAAAAAAATGTTTGGTCCCGCTGGGGCTCGAACCCAGGACCCTTGGGTATCTAATATCCTTCGGAGGGGCTTGTGGGCCGGTCTCGATTCGGGAGTATTAGTCCAATGATCTACCAACTGAACTACAGGACCAACTTGCCTTTGTTGAAGACTACCGCCGATATAATGCACTATGATAGACTCAGAACTTCCCCTAGCATTCTAGGGCTAAAACGCCCCCCCCCCATGTGCGAAACCCCATGACAAAACCCGCACCTTCTAAATGCAGACTGTCCAAGACACAAACAGCTCAAAAGTCCCACTGCGCACACCAGTTCTTCAACAACTCGGGAGTCACTGCCGTCAGGCTCGCCGCCGTCGGGCTGTGGCTGACGGTCCTCGTCATGTCAAATTCGACATGACTGTACCCTGCCTGGGACGCCCGAGACATGGCCTCGTACGTGTCCAGCAGCTTGATGGCCGGGTTCTTGTCCACGTCTGCGCCCGCGCTCTCGCTGGCCCTGAGGGCATCGACCCATTCGCCCAGGCTCACGAGCTTCTTGATTCGTCCCTGGTAATACCGCTCTAGCACGGCGGCCAGCTCGCCCCATGTCGTCTTGGCCGGGTTGACGCCGTGAAAGTAGCCGCCGATGGCCGAGACGGGTTGCTTGACGGTGACGCCCGAGACGTCGAGGACGAGCCCGGCAATGTCCTCGATGGGCGACCAATCCACCACGTCGCCTGACCCCAGGCTGTCCGGGAGCACCCCCAGGTAGACGGAGCTGGCAATGAGGGAGGGGAGAAACTCCTGCTTGTTCCACATGCCTTTAAGGCCGCGCGGCCCGGCCACCTGTCCCACGCGGACCGAAGCCGCGGGGACCCCGGAGTGGGCCGCCGCCGCGTCCAGAATCATGCTCCCAGCCATCTTGGAGCGGCCGTAGCCCATGTCAGCCACGGCCATGTCGTCGAGCCTCCGCTCCGGAACCGGCTCCGGAGACGTCCAAGCCACGGCGGTGCTGATGCTGGAGATGAAGAGAATGGAGACGCGCTTCGCCGCGGCGCTGGCAAAGTCGACGAGATGGCGCACACCGCGGATGTGCGGCTCAAACGAGGCGACGCTGATGTTGAAGTTTACGGGCCACGCGTTGTGGATGATGCGGTCGGCCGAAGTAAGCAGCTCGGCGTACTTGGCCCGGCCAAGCCCGAGGTCCGGCTGCGAGAGATGGACGCCGACAAAGTCGACCTTTGCGAAGTCGGTGCCGAGGCCACGGGCGGCGCTGATGGAACCCTGGCGCGAAGCACCGCCGTCGGCACCGCGGTTCATGGCAATGATGCGCGTGACGTGACCAGACGTGCAGAGGCCGTCGAGAAGATAGGCGCCGAGCGAGCCGGTGGTGCCCGTGAGAAGAACCGTCTGGCCCTCGTCCAGGGGGGCCGGCTTGTCGGCGGCGGCAGGCAGATTCTCCGTGTACTTTTCCACGAGGAGCTTCGTCTTTTCAACCTCGCGCGTTGCTTGGTCACGCCCCGTGCCGTCGCCCCGGGCCTCGGCGAGGAGATGGCCGGCCAGGCTTCTCGGAGTCGGGTTTGCATAGATGACACGCGGGGCCAGAGCATCGGGGGGGATGGAGACGTCTGCCGCCTCGACGCTGCCCCGCAGGATACGAGAAACGGACATGACTTGCTGCGAGTCGACGCCGACGGAGAACAAGTCCGTGTCTGGCTGCACCTCTGCGGCGCCGACCTTGGTCACGAACAGGGTCACGATGGATTGCGTCAGCGCTTCTTGGCTCCCAAAGTCGAGCGGGACGGATTCCTGCGGATCCGAGTCGTCGGCGTGCTCGTACAGGGCGTCTATGGCCGACTTGTACGCCTTGAGAGTCCGGCCTCGCTGGATGGTGCCCTTGGATGCGCGCTGGAAGGGGAGGTCTGGATCCGACACGGTGATGAGACGGCGGATTATGCGGCCGTGGGCAACCGAGGACTTGTTGGCCTCCTGAACGAGCGGCCACACGTCGTCAATGAGAGCCTCGGCCTCGGCGTCGTCCTTGGGCACCGTGTGCGGCTCGAGGATGAGAGCCGGCTGGAACCTATCCTGGCCGACGACCAGCGCCCCCTTGATGGCCGGGTGGCCCGCAAGCGTGTCTTGGATGGAGACGGGATTCAGCTTCTCCCCCGTCGAAAAGACAATAACGTCGTCGCCGCGGCCGTGGTGGATCCAGTGGTCGGGCAGGGACGGATGAGGCTTAAACAGGTCGCCCGTCGACCACTCGGTCAGCTCGGGAAAGGTGTAGAAGACCGGCTGGCCGGCGGGGTCTCGCGGATCCTTGCGGCGGACAAAGAGCTCGTAGATGCCCTGTTCGGTGTCGACGCAGCGCCAGTCTGCGCCCATGACGTGGCTGTTGAAGATAAAGTACTGCCACAGGTCCCGGCTCTTTTGGAAGTAGAGCGGATAGGGCATCATTCTAGACAGTGCGTGTCAGCTGCCGAGCTCTCGTAGGAGCCGAGGAAAAGGGGCGTGGGTACTCTGTAGAGGCGATGACGTTGCTGAGGGTGACCTGTTGCTGAACGAGGGCATTTCCCACTGTTTGGGATAAGCTGCCTACGTGGAAGCTGTCAGTGACATTTCCATCAAGAGCAAACTCCTCTTGGGAAGCAGGAAACATGTCAAGAATCATATGCAATGAGTGGACGCTCACCTCCACCAAATGAAAGGAACTTGAGGCTTCTGAACGCCTTGACGCCCTCGTCACTCCGCGATAGCTCGGCAATGAGAGAAGGCGGCAGCATTGCAGCATCGGTGCCGGAGTGAGACAGGCACTTGACGGCGAGTTCGGGGGTGAGGGGAAGATGCGGCATTCCCAGCGCGATGGGCACACGGTAGTAGATGGCGAGAATGACGAGGCCGGCATTGAGGCCAGCCGCATGGAACAAGGGCATGGGTATGAACATTCTCGTCGCCTTGTCCGCCCAGTACTTGTACACCACATGGCAGCCCTGGTAGTCGGGCAAGATGCGGTAGGCGTCGGCAACGGCCAGCGAGCCCTGGCGCACGACCACGGGCTTGGGGATGCCGGTGGAGCCGCTGGTGTGAAGAACCACCGCCGGGTCCCAGCGAGCGTCCTCAAAGGTCCGGCCGTAGGGGAACGGTTGCGGGTCGGAGTGGAGCCACTCTCCGGCCGGCGGGACCGCCATGGCCTTGATGCCGGCGGCCGTGGCCTTTATAAGCCACGGCCGGACAAGCGAGCCAAACGACGCGGCATACCAAAGGTGAGCGCAGCCGGTGCGCTCAAAGAGGCTCAGCTGTCCCTCGGTGCTGTTGCGCGGCGACACAAACAGAGCCTTGCAGCCGGCCTTGATGCAAGCCAGCATGACGACGCCGTAGCGAATGTCGCTGGGCCCGACGTAGGCCAGCGTCGGGAAAGGCTCATGGTGGCCCGAGTCGGCCTTGACCGTGTCGGCGACGAGGCGAGCGACGTGGTTGACTGCGTTGGCGACCTGTCTAAAGGTGATGGGCTCCCAACCATCCTCGGGCTTGCTCGAGCGAGGCGCGTACACAAAGGGGCGTGAAGGCTCCGCGGCCGCGGTTTCGTCGACAATGTCGACGAGCAGGCGGCGTCCGTAGCTTGGCTCCTCTTCCGGTGCCATGACAGGTTATGCTTATTGTGTCTGGGGTGTCTCGGATGAGGTCGAGTTGAGTGTCGAGTGGCGTTGGTGAGTCTGAGAGTTGTCAATTTGGGTCGTGGTATATGCCAGTATTTGTAATGTAGCCCGAGATAGAGTCGATGACAAACTCGGGCAGCTTCAGGAGTCGAGATGAATTGGTAGTTGACAGCCCAGACGTGTGCTCGGATGTGTGCTCGGACTCCGGCGGACTCTCCGGCAACATGGTCGATGATATCAAGCTGCATAAGCACTCGGCATGAGGTGCCGCGCTCCCGTCTCGCGTTTCCACCACGAGTCAATCTTCTCCACAGCTCCGCGCCGTGCCTCGGTGGGGCCGGCGGCTTCCATCGCATCCGGGCCGCCGCTCCCACGTGGGGGCCCTTTTCAACGGGTCGCCACGTTGGAGCGGGTCTCGAGCGGGTCTCGACTCTCCACTGAGCGAAAATGCGTGTGTGTCATGGCCCGGCTGGATAGAGTAGCGCGGTCGACATCCTCTGCCGCGCCTAGGTAGACACCATAGAGCTGTTCTGACACGAGCCCCCGCGGACTGAAACTCGGAATCTTGAGAATCTTGGCAGCGGAGATACTAGTAATAAGTGGGGTGTGGCGCTTCGTATGGGGTCCCCGCATTCTACGGTTAACCTCCTAACTCGTAGCAGCAACGTGAAAAGGGGTCAAGGGGGCTGTACCACGATGACGCGGATCAGACTCTAATGAGGTTCAGTACGACATTAATTCAGTGCCAAATTAATTCGGTACGAAATTAATACCAACCCTTGGTCTTTATCGAAGGCGACTTTCTGTGCGCGTGTGGCCCCCTTTTAAAGAGCCTTTCCATGACCTCTCCCCTTGACATCTACGGCTTACGCCGACACTCACCCGTTTTACTTATAATTAAAGAGGCAAAGTACGTCTTTACTACGAGGCTTCCGGTGGCAAGCCATGTTTCGGCGAAAGGACGAGAGAAACGCCGGCTGCCGACATCGGGACTCACACGTCCGTTATATCCGTGCCACCGTTTGTTCCCCATGTACAATGACGTATGGTACTCGGCACCGAAGTCGGCACGCCAGACCAGCTCAACCCACAAATCAGCGCAATGCGTCAGAGTTTCGGCTTTTGGCTTGCCAAAGACAGTTCCTGTCGTATGGCAAGGTCCGTGATAACCTCCTCGCTGCCGCCCCCAACGACCTGGACATGGTCAGAGACGCTCGGAATCTCGCCACGCAGGCTTGAGCGAGCAAGGCAAAGGAAGACTGACCAGCATGCGGAGGTCACGGCTAATCTGCTCGACAGTAGCCCCCGGGCCTCCCTTTTGATAGCCGGCGCCGCCAAAGATTTGCTGCGCCTCGCGGGCGGCCAGCTCGACCATCTGGCCGCCCTGGACCTTGAGCAGGGCGATGCGGCCGGCAATGTCCGGGCTCTGCCAGCCCAGCGGCGAGCGGTCCACGTGAAAGGCCAGCTGCTCGAGCCAGGCCCAGTGCGCCTCGACGCGGTGCGCCACCTCGGCCAGCTTCCGCCGAATCACCTGGTTCCGGATCAGGGCCTGGCCAAACGTCTCGCGCTGCAGGGCGTAGGCAAAGGCGAGGGCCAGGCAGGTGCGGCTTTTGCGGTTGCACTGGACCGCGAGGATGAAGCGCTCCTTGTTGAAGTTTCGCATGATGATGGGGAAGCCCTGGTCCTGCTCGCCGATGAGGTTCTCGGCCGGGACGCGCACCCTTTCGAGGTGCACGAGCGAGGAGCCGCCGGCGTTTTGTCCGCTGTTGTGCATCTTTTGCACAAAGACTCCGGCCGCGTCCATGGGAATGACGAGCACCGAGATGCCCTTGACGCCGGGGCCGCCCGTCCGCACCGCCGTCGTCATGTGCGTGGCCCAGGGCGAGCCCGTGATCCATTTCTTGGCTCCGTCGACCGTGTAAACGCTGCCGTCGGCCGATCTCTTGGCCGTCGTCCTGATGCGGGCCACGTCGGAGCCGCCACTGGGCTCCGTCACGCCGAGGCAGAAGCTCGTCTCCCTGGAAAAGAGCCCCGGCAGCCACCGGGCCTTTTGCTCCTCGGTTCCGCAGTGGATGATGGGGGGCGCTCCGATGGAAGACGCACCAGCCAGGGCAACGGCGACGCCGCCTTCGATGCGGGCCATTTCGTCGGAGCCGACGAGGAAGTGAAAGGCATCCGGCTTGTCGGCGAGGCGAGGAACGTGCGAGGGCCGATAGCGGTCCGGCACGTCCTCGAAGGGAATGCCCGACTGGGCGAATTTTTGGGCCTCGGCCGCGGGCGCCTCGCCCTTTTCCTCCCAGTCGAGTGCAAAGGGCAGCACATTGGCGTCGACGTACTGGCGGATCCTGTCCCGGAGCTGGCGGTGAGACTTGTTGTAGTATGGCGAGGCCAGCGTGCCGTACCAGGCTGGCTCGCTCCAGGGGATGCGCTCGCTGAGTTGAAGCTTCGGGTCGGGCGGCATCATGTGAGGTTGGAAGTCCGCTGATAAAGTCCCCGCACGGGCGAAGATGCGAAGATGCGCGGGGTAACTCGATGTTTATCCTTGTAACTCGTAACTCGTACTTCGTACGTGTTTACGCGTTCACGAACTCGAGGTATATACTGGTATACCGAATACGCAGACTAAAAATACCTTGAATAGGGGTTGACCTCCCGAACTTATCTATAATTGCCGTTAGACACGCCGGGGTGTGACTGATGGAAGGGGGGGGAGGAAGTGTTGAGATCTGCCTGAGGCAGCCCTCTTTAGTCAGCAGCCCACGCCTACTTAAGGGCACACCTAGCTTCTTCCCCCATCAATCCACACATATGCTCTCTTTGCTCTCGCCTTTGCCTTTCAACAGGAAGCACCTCCGTTCAAAGGACCATCTTAAACCAGGAGTCACCCGCATCGAATTTGTCCTAGTCACCCTTTTGCTTGCCGTAGATGACACACCAGATGAAATTAAGCCAGACGCTGCAACGGATAACAGAATGATGGCGTGGCCCGTCGCTCTTGGGATAGACAAAGGCCGCTCGCCAACGATTGGCTCAGTCAGACTTGCTCATGATAGCTCGCCAGCAATATTCCGTCCCTAGAGCACTGGCAACAAAGGCTCCGCAATTCAATGGACTTGGCAGAGACGCTGCAGTGCTACCTTTCGACCGCAAGCTTCGAGGACAGCCAGTCAGGATGGCCGGTCCGTCCCGGGCGACTGGACAAGCCAAGAACAGCACTAATACGACTACCAGCATGACGTCACAGACGTTGCTCCGCGCACCTGGAGCCAAAGCCGCCGTCGGCATTGTTCGGCATTCGTTTCTCAATTTCCGATCCGGCCGATGCCATCCCGAGCCCGGGCCCGCCTGAACGGACCCTCAGCAAGGGGGCCGCCGGCTAACAGAGCGGAGCTCTTGTTCATGGAGCATGGAGCAAGGACCAAGCCGCTTTTTCACATTTTTCCTGGACCAGCCTAAATGCAAGTTGCGGTAGATGAGTCAGTATCTAACTTCGTATATCGGTTCCGGCCTCGTGGAGACGATCCACTCTGGTTTCTCTTCTTTTCACCTCGTCTCTCCTCTCCCATGAGACGCGTTTCATGTGAATCAAGACTACATCCATGGCTGCTACAATGATGCGAACACTACGCGCTCCCGTCCTGCCCCGGTGGACGGGCTGCGGCGCCCCGGCGAGGCTGGTCTGGGCGACGACGCCACGCGTCCCGGCGACGAGGAGCTTCGTCACGACGATACCGCGGTGCTCGCAGCCGCTGACGCGGAATTCCAAGCTCTTCGACGACGCCGACGCCGCCGTTTCCGATGTGCAGAGCGGCTCGACCCTTCTCAGCTCCGGCTTCGGCCTGTGCGGTGTTGCCGGCAAGTTCTCGCCCCTATTGCCCGTGGGGGAGTTGGATGAGAGAATCGGGGTCCAGAGCTGACAGACGCGTCTTTGCAGAAACCTTGATCCAGGCGCTCCACCGCAGAGGCACCAGCAATCTTCACTCGATGACGGCCGTGTCCAACAACGCCGGCATGGAAGGGCTCGGCGGCCTCTCCACCCTCACCGAGGCCGGGCAGGTCAACCGGCTGATACTGTCATACCTCGGCAACAACAAGACGCTCGAGAAGAAATACCTTGGCGGCGAGCTCGCCATCGAGCTGTGTCCCCAGGGGACCTTGGCCGAGCGCCTGCGCGCAGCCGGAGCCGGGATCCCAGCGTTTTACACGCCCACAGGAGCCCGTACGTCTAGCCGTAGCTCGTTTCATTGGGGGCATCCTCAGAGGTGCAAAGCATGGCTGACGCCATAGACGACAGGCACGCTCCTGCAAGAGGGCGAGATTCCGATCCGGCTCAGCCCCAAGGGCGAGACCCTGGAACCGGGCCGCGTACGCGAGACGCGCGAGTTTGACGGCCGGACCTTTCTCATGGAGACGGCTCTGACGGGCGACGTGGCCATTCTGCGCGCCTGGAAGGTCGACAAGGCCGGCAACTGCCAGTTCCGGTGAGTTGCTGCCACTTATACGCATGAAGCCTCCCCCCCTTTCCGTATCTCAATGCTCCAGCTTCATGCCGGCGGGAAAGGGCGCGAAAGCTGACGCGCAGAAACGCGTTGCAGGTACACGACCAAGGCGTTTGGCCCGCTCATGGCCAAGGCGGCGCGGCTCACCATTGTCGAGGCGGAAAACATTGTCGAGGTGGGCGAGATGCATCCCAACGACGTGGACCTGCCGGGCATCTACGTCGACCGCGTGGTTCCCGCGACGGCCAAGAAGAGGATCGAGGTGCTCAAGACGCGCAACCCGGGCGTCGACGCCGAGGCCGCCGGCGGAGCCGCGCAGCAGCGGCGCAACCGCATCGCCCGGCGTGCGTCGCGAGAGCTCCGCGAGGGCTACTACGTCAACCTTGGCGTGGGGATCCCGACGCTGGCGGCCACGTTTATCCCGGCCGGGCGCACCGTCTGGATCCAGTCGGAGAACGGCCTCCTGGGCATGGGGCCGTACCCGACAAAGGACGAGGTCGACGCCGACATTGTCAACGCTGGCAAGGAGACGGTCACGCTGGTGCCGGGCGCGTCGTGCTTTGACTCGTCCGAGTCGTTTGGCATGATTCGCGGCGGCCATGTCGACGTGTCTATCCTGGGGGTGCGTTATTCTGTTGCCCCATGGCTCGGTTCCGGCTGCTAATCCCTTGTTCAAACGCAGGCCCTGCAGGTCAGTGCCGGCGGCGACCTGGCCAACTTTATGATTCCCGGCAAGATGTTTAAGGGCATGGGCGGCGCCATGGACCTGGTGGCCAACCCGGACAAGACCAAGATCATCGTCGCAACCGAGCACGTGGCCAAGAACGGCTCGTCCAAGATTGTCCAGCAGTGCAACCTGCCCCTGACGGGCGCCCGCTGCGTGAGCACCATCATCACCGACCTGGTACGTCGTCTGCCTTGGTTGTCCCGGTCCCCTTCCGTCGCGACTCCTTTTACTCGTTGGATACTGACAGAAACCAGTGCGTCTTCCAGGTCGATCGCCACTACGGCACGCTTACGCTGACGGAGCTGGCGCCGGGCGTGAGCGTGGACGAGGTGCGGAGCAAGACCGAGGCTAGCTTTGCAGTGGCGGAACATGTCGAATCCATGGAGTGATGTGCCTTGAGGGATATTCCTTGAGGGATATGGTTTTGAGAGAGCGTCACTCGGAGACTACGGATAGATTGGGATAGAGGGGAATTATTCATGTTGTACGAGTATACCGTCATAGCTTGGACTGCTTTCCGGATCCAGCCGCAAAGTTACTTCCTCCCAAGGCCTCGATGATGCTGTCGACGCTCCTCAAGATCCACTCGCCGCCCTCGTCTCCGGTGAACCAGCGCACAAGTTGCCCCTCGTCGGTGTCGGGCTCGCGCACCCAGCCACGGCGCCAGGAGCCGTTCTCGAAAGCCTTGCGCAGGCCGTAGACGTGGGACAAGACCTGGGGCCCAACACCCGTCTGGGCGCGCAGACAGGCCACGGCCACGGCCGACGTCAGCAGGCGGCCGGTCCTGGCGGCGGCAAGGGCGTCGGCAGCCGGGGACGGCGGCGGCAGGGGCGGGTCGGCGAGCAGGGGGGCGTAGTGGCTACCGAGGATGTGGACGGGCAGGTCCGGGTGGGCACGGGCGAGGCGGTCGAGGAGCTTCTCGGTGAGGGGCGCGTAGACGGAGTCGAAGGCGCGGCGGCCGCGGGCGAGGGCGGCGTCGAGGTTGTCGGGCGTGAGGGCGCGCTGGGGCGTCGTCGAAAGCGAGGCGGCGAGGGTGGGCGGCAGGGCGGCGCCAAATTCGTTGAGGCAGTTGATGGTGCGCGGGATGCCGTTGAAGCTGATGCACTTGAGGCCGACGTCGCGCATCAGCTCGGCGGTTTGCGTCGCGGCCACGGCGCCCTTGCCGGCCGAGGCCACGCCGTGCAGGACGGCGAGCGAGTCGGGCGAGTTGAGGGTAAAGGTGGCGGCGGCCTTGTGACTGGAGCGTCAATTTGATTGAACTGATTGGAATGGAGCACGTGACGCACCGCAAAGGCCAGCCACGGCCTCGTTCCCAGCTTGTGGCGCGCGGCATCGGCGGCGATGCGTCCGTAGACGTCCCTCATGCCGTGCGGCGCTCCCACGGCGCCGTTGCGGGCCGACGGCGCCATGATGAGCGCCTTGAGCGCCGGCGACAGCTTGGACATTGTTTTAGTGACAAAGGCACCAAGTTCCCAACGGGTACTGCTTCTTTTGTCGCGGTTTGCTGTTTAACAGTCGTTCAGAGACGGACGAGGGGAAAAATGGTCCCATGACGCATCCGTGATGGAGAAGGGCCTTGTAATACTATATGCGTTGGGGCACTAATAAGTGTCTTCGACTTAGTGCCCCAACGGGTACTAACATCACCGACCAGTCGGGCCTTGGGCGGCTTCCCTCTCCGGAGCCCGGCAATCGTTTCTTACCTTGTCGTGTTTCTAAACTCCTTTTCCGACCCCTTTTTCCGAAAAGGAGGGGGATGCTGTCACAGTATATGTATCAGGACCTCTAATGTAAATGGCCCATATCCCTGACACGTCATTTTATGTGACAGATGCCGACTTCAAGCCCCCCCCCCCCCTTAGTAGAGTTGCTTCTCGCGGCGGCAATGAATCACGAGGGAGGGGTCACTACTTCGTACGAGTTAGTGGTATGTATTCGTACTCCGTCCAGAACACACAGTCCAATGCATTGGAACAACGCAAGCCAAGCCGGGTGGCTGCGGGTGCCGGTGCGCTGGCGTAGCGCCGCAAAAGGTCCAGTCGTGGCGGGTAGCAGTGGGGGCCTGGGCCGATCCAGCTCTCACGTCAGACGGCACGCGAGCAGCGCGAGCAGTTGAAACCCCAGTCCGTGACAGCCAATTGCATCAAAGTGTCGGTGCCCCCGTCGTCGACGCCAAAAGCCGGCATCGTGATGATGGCTGCAGATGATGAGATGGGCATCTGCGCTCGATTGAAGGGGGCCGTGATGTTGACCTCTTCTGCTTGCCAGCCATCATACGGGTGTCAGGTGACCGGACAATGTTCTGACCATTGACGGGCCAGCATGGCATACGAATAGATTCAAGACTGACTTTTTGGTCGCCCCTACGGGCGACTATAGCTGAGTTGCTGCCAAAACGATTTTTGGCAATTTTTTTTTACTAGGCATACCCGAATGTATAAAGGGAATTACGGGCGATAAGGGCAGATAAGGCGATAGACATTTTTTTCCCGCTAAGATAAGAAAAATAAATAACCCCCTGCTTTTTAAAAAAATAAATTATTATAAAAAAAGGGAAAATATAATTTAGTTATAAATAGAAACGATTAAGTCTAATTATATTATATTAAAGGTATAATAAATTATTTAATATATAAAAAGGTTAAATTAAGTTAAATTACTTTATAATTTATAAATAAAATAGTAATAATAATAATAATAATATAGATTATATAGAAATATAGGATAAGTACTACTATAAGAAAAAGGGTTATAAGTTATAACCCTAACAACCGTAGCGTTATTAGCCCTATTATAACTCTAGTAGTAGCCTTATTATAACCCGGATAATAGCGTTAGCGGCTAGGTCACGTGCTTCTAATAGGGCTTTATTAAGAGCCCGGCAGGCCTAGGTTAAGCTCTTTAAAGCACTTATAAAAGGGGCCCCTTTCCCCCCTTTCTAGCTAAGTAGATAATATACTTAAATACTAATTAGTGTTAGTAAGGATCACACGTAAGATATCTTATTAAAAGGTCTTCTAGTTAGTATTTAAGTATATTGTCTACTTAGCTAGAAAGGGGGGAAAGAGGCCCCTTTTATAGGTCCTTTAAAAAGCTTAACCTAGGCCTACCGGGCTCCTAATAGAGCCCTATTAAGAGCACGTAACCTAGCCGCTAACGCTATTATCTAGGTTATAATAAGGCTACTGCCGGGGTTATAATAGGGCTAATAACGCTACGGTTGTTAGGGTTATAACTTATAACCCTTTTCCTCATAGTAGTATTTATCCTATATTCCTATATTCCTATACTAGCAGTTTTTCTTTAAAGCTTCTTCTTTAAAGCTTATAATAACTAATTAAATAAAAGAACGCGTATTAGGCCGAATTCCCTAATAAATATAAAAGATAAATATAAATAAGATAATATAAGATTAGCGGAGGTTTAAGCTTGCGAGGCTGCTATTATTACCGTGCTTATTAGTAGGGCTCTACTACGTAGAGCGGCCGGAAGGTAAACCTATTGCACTAATTAGGTTAGGTGCATTAGGTTCTATTCTCTTGTCTTACTAGCTAGGAAAGGGGAAAAAAAGGGGGCCCCTTTATAGGTGATGCGAAGAGCCTGCTCGGTTTAGCCGGGCGCTTAATAAAGCCTTATTAGGAGCACGTAACCTAGCCGCTAACGCTATTATCCGGGTTATAACGAGGCTATTGCCCGGGCTATAACGAGGCTAATAACGGCGTTATTGTCGGGGTTATTAGGGGTTATTACTTATGACCCCTTTCCTCCTTATATAACTAGATTGGTCCGATACTAGTAGTTATTCTTTAAGAGGCTGCGAAGCATATTACGGACTAATTAAACGCAACGAATAGAAGCAAGATCTATAGCCTGATTAAACAGGCCGTATTGTTATCTCGGATCCGGCTAACGAATAAAGAAGGGGAAAAATAGGGATCTATAGCCCGGTTAAACGGGCCGTTATTATTATCGTAGATCCGGCCGAAATAACGTTGTAATAACCTTTGCAACGTACGAAAGAAGAAGAAAATGCATATTAGGCTAAAATGCCTAATAAATATAAATAATAAATATAAATCGCAAAAACGATTAAATAAGCGTATTTAGGCCGGAATAGAACGTAACTAATATAACGTAAGGTCGAAGTAAGGCCGGGACGTAGCGTTACTAGGTCGAAGCAGAAAAACAAGGAATAAGGGGAAACAATAAACACACAAGCAGTCTTTAAACAAAGAATAAGAATAAAGACGTTATCTCGGCTAAAGAGTATCCGAAAGGGTTAGCTAGCCGAACTCGTTAGTCCTATCGTCGTCGTTATCCTCTTTACTTAAAACGTAGCCGTATTATTATCGTTATCTATAGTCTCGTTCGGTGCCTTATATAATACGACCTCTTCTACGTCCGCGTTAGTTAAAGTATTGCTAGTCGGGGCGGCGTGCGAGGTGCGTTTCGAGGTATAAGCGAAGCTCGGAAAATAGCTCTTCTACCTATTCGGCTAGGCAAAAGAGGGCCTATTTAAGTTCTAGAACGCCTCGATAAGCGTTCGTTATAGCTATTCGCAAAAGGACGTTATCTTCTAGGTCTCCTATAAAAGCAGGGCTAAGGGCACGTTAGTAAAGCTATAGCTTATCGAATAGCAGCTCGAGGACCTCTTAGAGTAGCTTACCGGGGTTCTAATTGCGAAGTAACTAAAACGTCGTTATCATCTATTCCGTAAAGTATTATTGCCGATAGACCTTAAAACGGCGTTTAAGGGCATTATATACGGCCCGGAACGTAGTCGTTAGCGAGGACTAATTAATCTACCGGATATAGTAGTCCTTAGAACGACCGGCGAGGATTTAAGCAACTAGCCTGTAAAACTAGCCTAAGACAATTCAGAGGCTATAGTAAGTCTATATAAAGAGCCGGACTTTATCGTCGAGGATATCGTATAGGTCTCCCGTATAATTATAATACTTTCTCTATACCTTAGCGAATTATAGTACGAGGTTCCTATTAGTAAGGACGTTCGGGACCTTAGGAGGTAGTATTATTGTATATGCCTTAAGGGGGAAGACGGGGATAGGAGTAGTAGTAGGGACGGGGCCTTAGGAAACGGCGGTAGGAACGGCGGTAGGAACGGCGGTAGGCTAAAACGGTTAAGCAGTCAGGACGATAAACTTAGGGTGTCGGAACTAATGACTTATCGGATAGACCGTATACTGCGGAGCCTAGGGAACGAACGGGCTAGGAATAACTAGCGGAGGTAGGCCGGAAATAACGGGAATAACTAGCGGCGGAATAACAGGTAATAATATAGGTAACGATACTCTTATAGCTCTTTAAATAACGGACGCTAGGACTAACGAAGGCGCAGCCGTTAAAGCGGTAGGGAAAGGCGATAGCGGAACTAACGATATAGCGGCGGTAGTAGCTATTTATCTTACGTAAGCTATTATGCCGATGTCGAATTAGGTCTTTAAGAACTTATCGGCGGGCTAGGTTAGCGGCTCGTCGAATTCTAGTAGGGCGGTTAATTACGCCGCGTTTAAGCCGGTCTAACGGTCGTTTCGACGTTTTAGAAAGATCCTACGCCTTCTTAAGATAGTCTTTAGCGCCTTCGTATATTCCTTCTAGACTTTATTCTACGTTGCCTCTTTCTATCCCTCGAAGTATTCCTAGAAGTCGTCGAAGAGCTAGGGGCCGTTAATATAGACGCTATTGTCCGAGACGGCGAGGAATTAAGCCGTATAAGTCGTAACGGCGATAACGTTATCGTCGTCCGGTATAACGTCTGCCTTCTAACTGCTTATATCGATATACTTATAGAATAGCTTATATACGAGGTGGCTAAAGGGGTTCTCTTCCTCTAGGAATAGTGTCTAAGCCGAGGTTAATATTATATTCTTTATTAAAGGAAGTATCTTATAGTGCTAGGTCGGAAGACGGCGGGGTGTTTATCGTACGTAAGGGTCTTTACGCGAGGGTCGTGATTAAATAGCTTATGTTAATCGTATATCCCGTAACCTATCGGGAGTATTCGACGGGTTCGCGAGGGGGTCTTCGCGATAGGGTTAGCGTCGTAAAAAACGCACTATTCCTTAATAGCATAGGCTTCGTTAAAGCAGTTCCTTTAAGGGTAGCTATTTAATACCCTTATTAGCGTTATTAACGCACTCTTCTTAATAGTTATAGGCTTCGTTAAAGCGGTAATCCGTTAAGGGGAGCTTAGGAAGTCTCTTTAGCGGCCTGCGAAAGCTATATCGCTCTAGTTCGGGAAGGTTCTTCGTTCTTAGCATAAATAGCCCTCTCTAAGTATACGGATTAAGATCGTAGGTTAAAAATGACTATTTAATCGGATCCGTCGCACGTTCGAGGGTTAGGGAGTCTATCTCTTCTACCTAGCTTATCTATAATTAAGCGTTTTAATCACTAATTAGTATTAGCAGGGCTCTACTACGTAGAGCGGCCGGAAGGTAAACCTATTGCACTAATTAGGTTAGGTGTATTAGGTTCTATTCTCTTTTCTTACTAGCTAGGAAAGGGGGAAAAAAGGGGGCCCCTTTATAGGTGCTGCGAAGAGCCTGCCCGGCTTGGCCGGGCGCCTAACAGAGCCTTATTAAGAGCACGTGACCTAGCCGCTAACGCTGTTATCCGGGTTATAACGAGGCTATTACCCGGGCTATAACGAGGCTAATAACGGCGTTATTATCGGGGTTATTAGGGGTTATAACTTATAACCCCTTTCCTCCTTACATAACTAGATTAGTCCGACAGTGCTATTATTATTACGCGGAGCTATAAGCGCTTTATTAAATCTCGGAATGAAAAGAGTATAGCCGTTAGCCGGGCTTAAGGCGTAACGGTCTTAAAGGAAGTCTATATACGCTTCGTATAGTAATATCCTTCGTTAAGGTATCGAAAGAGTGCGCTATAAGACTTTATATATTTTATAGTAACGGCTTTTCTACTAAAGGCTTAATAGAAGCGTTTATATAGTCGGCGGCTTAATAGTTTAAAGCGTCTATATAGACGGCTTTATAGATTCGATAGAGCTGCTTTAAGAGCTGCTTTAAGGCTTAATATAAGCAGTAACGGCTTTCTGCTAGGGGTTTATTAATAAAGCGTCTATATATTCGGCGGCTTTATTAGTTAGTGTTAAGGGAGCTACTTCGAGAGCTACGTTAAGAGCTACTTTAAGGCTTACTTTACTTAACGGAGTTTATAGTAACGGCTTTCTACTAAAGGCTTAAGGGAGAAGCGTCTATTCGTTCGGCTTTATTAATAGGAAGCGTCTATAAAAGCGGCTTTAATATATCGCTTTAAAGGCTACTATAAGAGCTACTACTACGAGAATTAATAAGGGAGCTAAATAAGGAGTCGTAAAGGCCGGCATTAGGGCCTTAAGTCGTTAATCAAATAGTGCGATAGGGTTATCTATCTACCGCGTCGGCGGCTATAGCGATAGTAAGGCTCGTTAGTCGTAAGGGTCTTCGCGATAATTATCGTAATAGTCTAAAAAAAAATCTCTTAGTAAGTAAAATCTAGCGGTATTTCTTTTCTTTTCGTCCTTACGGTCTAAAGAGAACTCCTATAGGTAAGACTAGCGGTATTTTTCTTTTTCTTACGTTAGAAGGGTGTATTACTAACGCGCTTCCTATCGACGTTAACTCTTTCTATACTAAGCGAAAATAGGATTAATAAAAAGCTTAAAGGGTCTATTTGCTAGTCGAGCTCGGTTTAAATAGTCTTATTCTTAGTATAGATAACCTTCTCTTCGGTATACGCAATAGAACCTTAAGGGTAAAGATACGTAGAAATAGCGCCTACGAATAGGATAAAGATTCTACTATACTTTCGAAAGTCGAGATCTACCTCTTCTACCTTACTATTCTATAATTAAATCTATTTAATTACTAATTAGTATTAGTAGGAATTATCCGTAAGATATCTTATTAAAAGGTCTTTTAGTTAGTAATTAGGTATATTATCTACTTAGCTAGAAAGGGGGGAAAAGGGCCCCTCTTATAAGTCCTTTAAAGAGCTTAACCTAGGCCTACCGGGCTCTTAATAGAGCCCTATTAGGAGCACGTGACCTAGCCGCTAACGCTATTATCTAGGATATAATAAGGCTACTGCCGGGGTTATAATAGGGCTAATAACGCTGCGGTTATTAGGGTTATAACTTATAACCCTTTTCCTTATAGTAGTATTTATCCTATATTCTTATATTCCTATACTAAGGGATAGAGTCGAAACTATATTACCGACTTTATATAGGAAAGGGGCAATAGGGGTTATAACTATACGGTGTATAACGCTATATGCCCTATTTAGTTAATAACCTCGTTATTAACTAAGGGCATTATTTTAACTAAAGTAGTAAGCCCTAGCGTAGGCTTTAATAATACATTATTAGGGCATAGTAGGCTCTATATAAGGACCCGGCAGACGGGTATAAAAAGGCCCCTTTATTCCTCTTTTTTAGCTAGATTAGATATAACTATAACTAATATAGCCCCCTTTATTTAGATTAATCTAAGTAAATCACCTACTAATAATAGCTTATATAAAAGGGCTAATTATCGCCCTTTTATTAATAGCTATAGACTAATGTATTATAAATAGCTTTAAGATATTTTTATTTTATATTAATTAGCGAAAGTATAGGAATAGCTAGCTACGTACGACTACGTAGTTATACACACGTAATGCACGTAATCTAAGGAGCTACGTTACCGCGATAGCTTCCCTTTACTTAGCGAGTAATATAACCTAATACAACCATACTATTTACCCTATAAGGTCGACCTAGAGACCTACTAACACTAATTAGTGGTTGACTTAGTTAATTACAGACAGCTAGGTAGAAGAGATAAGATCCTTAACTATCGACGGTATAAAACACCCTATAAGGGAACACCTAGAGGTAGTTATCTTTATGCTTTAAACGAGCTCTCTTATATATAACGTTACCGTATTAACGCTATTTCGAGATCTCTTAAGCTATCTATTAATCCCGTCTCGCTTCCTAAAGGAAGAAGAGTAACGTTAACCTATAGTACGTCCCTAACGCAAAAGATAACTTTATAAGAAAATCCCTTACGCCGATAAAACACGTAAAGACTATTACGTATAACATTATGACTTTATTAAGCCCTACCCGCGTAGATAACACAAAGCGCGACAAGCTATTAAAGATTACCCCTATCCTAGAAAACGACTATTAGTATACTTACATAGGTATCTAGGATGTATAATAACAACCCGATCTCGAGAAACTAAGTAAAGCAGAGGCTACTATATACGTTGTAAGGTTCCTCTATAAGTGTACGTACGATAAAGACAACTAAGGCTACGAAGCTATTGCCTTTTTCTAAGAATACTTTTAAGGATGGCTTTTATAGATATAGGATAGGGTATACTAGACCTATAAACGTTCCTTACGCAAGCTCTTAAAGAGACGTAGGATCTACACCGGTAATACACTAGGCACTAAGAATATATATGTAAAGAAGGATAATTCTATTAGGTAGGCGTAAGCCCCGGGAGCTAGGAATAGCTCCCTGCTATCTTATCTATAGCTAATTACATTAGCCCCGGCATATAGCATAGAGGATGCTTTATATATATTAGAATGCCGGCTTAAAAAAGAAAACACTACTGCCTATAGTAGTTATAAATACAATCCTAATTAGGCAATTAAGAGGAATACTCCTATTGCCTAAATCCTTCCTTTTATTCTTATAAGTTATATTTATGCCTGCTAGTAATTATTCCTCTAATCGTTCCTTCTACTAAGCGGCCTTCTTGCTTTATATAGCGCGTGCGGGAGGGCGACCTTAGAACTCCGTAATGGCTTTAGCGGAGACCTAGTCGGCTCGGACCTATTAGTTATATATAGCAGCCTATCCCTTCTATCGTATGAGGTATTCGGTTACGGGTGACTTCGACCGACCGATGCGACGAATACGGATATCTATTAGACGTTTAACTTCGTAGTGCTAATCCCCTTCGTTAGGCGCTTCGATATCGCGAGCGGCTTCTATAGGCCTAGGCTTAAGCTTAACGTAATGCCCTTTATGCGCGAGCTTAAGGTGCTAAATAGAGACGACTAGGTAGATTCTAACTTAGCTAGGGAGGTCGAGTTCTACCGCGAGGTCGTTAACTATACGCTTAATTACGAAGGGACCCTCTCGCTGCCGCGAATACTTCTTAGGCGGCTGGCTAGGCTTATAATAGCCCGTATATAACTTTAGATAGACCTTATTACTAGCTTTAAGAAGAACCGGTCGGTGTTTCGCGTTATACCGCTGCTTAGCCTTTATAGCGGCTAGGTCTATAGCTAGGCTCGCTTATCTACGGATGACTTCTCGTAAGTAGGGCAATTCGTCCGCAGTAGTGCCTAAGATATTATCGGCAGCTTCTAAAGGTCTACGTATATTAAAGCCGAAGATATATTTATAGGCGGAGATCTTCGTACTAGTATTAAATGCCGTGTTTAGATTCTACTAGAGGGCGGGGATTATTATCTTTTAATCTAGGCTAAGATCCTCGATATAAGACATTCGTAGAGCGGTCTTTACGGTCTAGTTGCGCTATTCGGTAAGTCCGTTAGCCTATAGGTAGTAGGCGGTAGTTATTGCAATTTTAATGCCGAATACGCTCTAGAGGCCTTTCTAAAAGTCGGATGTAAATTTACAATCCCGGTCGCTAATAATAGTTCTTAGCATGCCTTAATCGGAAAGAAGCAACTAACGGGCTAGGCTTTAAGCCTAGTCCTTTATGCCGTACTTCGTGTTGCTTAGGATTAGTAAGTATCTCTTACTAGTTAGGCAAGTAACTATAAGAAGTTAGTTAAAGATATTAAAGCCTAGGATCTACTATAAGGAGCTTGCTAAAGGTAAGGGCGGTATATCGGTTATAAAGTCTATCGCGATACTCTATATTAGAAGTAGCGGGGGGCGAATAGGCTTATAGCTGCCGGCAAGGGTCTAACGGTCTATTTAGCTAAGGCAATAGGCTTTATAGGCCGCGATATGCTTTTTTACCTAATAGGTAACTCCGTAAATTAAGTATATTTCTAAATCCTTAATTATATAGACGACGCTAAAGTAGTTCTTATCGTTATAAGCTGCCGAGATTATAGATAGGACGAGGGCGTTAGGAATATATAGCCGGGTAAAGCCGTCGGGGCCTTTATAGTATAAAAGCTTATCGACTATAAAGAACGGTATGCCGCGGCGCTTAAGCTATGCTTTCGTTTGTGCTATAAAGTTAGCGACGATAGCTCCTTTTAAGGGCGAGGAAAGACTCTTAATAGCGTCCTTACTATCTACGATTATTTAAAGTATTCGCTTATAGTAAGGGTTATTATCGTATGCGACGGCGAATTCCTCGCGTTTCTTAAGAGCTATAATAGCTTCGGAGGCTACGAGCATATCGTCAAGCATAGTAAAGTTAGGACGATAACGATTAAGCAGCTAGTCGGACTCCTCGGCTAGTAAGCGACTAAAGGTATTAGGGATAAAGTTATTTTTGCTAAAGAGGTAGTTAACCTCGATATCGTATTTAAAGAGGTAAATTAAGGCTATAACTAGACGACGGTTAGCTCGGTCTATACTAGAAGTATCGAAGGTCTTTTTAGCGACGATTTACTTAATCGCGGAGTAATTGGTTAAGACTATAAGCGGGAGGGTTAACGACTATACCGTAGTGCGTATCTTCTTCGCAGCCTATATAAGATAGGCGACCTCTAGTTCTAAGGGACTATAGGACTGCTCGGCTTTCGTTAGAGTGCGGGAGAGGAAGCAGATAGGCATAATAGCTTTAACTAGAATAGGCTAGCTTAGCTGCTAAATAGTGCCGTCGCGGAGATAGAAAAAGACGGCTGTAAAGCCTTGCTATAAGGAGGCTTTAATTTAATAGAATAGCCTCTTCTATAGGTCTATATAGTAAATTATACGGCTAGAAGTAATTTCCTTCTAAAGGGAGGCGAAGGAGGAAAGCTCGGCTAGGGTCGGCTAGAACGATATAACTCGCGTATAGGACTTCCGCTTATTAAGGTTCCCGTTTTTAACCTTACCGATTAAGCGACCTTAAGCTAGAAGACTAGTCTTACGATCCTATAGAGGGGCAATAGAGGCGCTATAGTACGGGATAAGGTTGCGAATATACCTTATAGCGCCGATATAGTATTTAAAAGCGGCGAGATTATCGGGAAATAAAAGCTTTATAAAGGCGGTAAGCCTATACTTCGTAGTGCTTATCCTAAACGCGTCGACACGAAATCTAAGCAACTCTATAGAAGGGTAGCCGATCTAGCTCTTAGTAAGGCTTATAGATAGATTAAGCGATGCGAAGAGCTTAAAGATAGCCTTAAGATATTAAAAGTATTCCTCTTCCGTAGCGGAATAAATAACAATATTATTAATAAACGCGCGGCTATAGCCCTAGTACGGACGGAGAACTTAGTCTATATAGCGCTATACGTACGCTAGGCTATTGCGGAAGCCGATAGGTGTAACTATTAGGCGCTCTAGACCTCGATAACTCGTGATAGTAAACCTGCCTTAATGCTTAAGTTTAACTTAAAACTAATAGAAAAAGGCGGAAGCGTCGATAGTAGTAATAAAACGGACGCTTAAGAGTTTAGCAATAATAGAGCTTTATAGCGGTTAAGGGTAAGAGTCCGGGATAGTAACACTATTAACGGCATATAGGTTAATAACGACTCGGCCTTTAGTCTCGCTTCGGGCTATACGCTAGACTATAAAGACAAGCGCTGCGAATAGCGTAGGCTCGTCGGCCTACTCTAGGCGACCTTACTTATAAAGTAGGTTAAATATATCGTTAATAACCTTCCTATCGCGAAGCCCTTATAGGTAAGGCCTCTAAGCGATTCGTTTTTCGTGCTAATTATTGATTAAGGGGATTATTAATTCCTTTCCGGGTTTTACGACGGCGGTGCCTATATCTCGCTAGAGCTAGGAGTATTTCCTAAGAAGCTTCTTAACGCAGCGTACGAAAGAGGGGCTATAGTCGAAAATATAAATCCCTTCCTTAGTGCATTTTTCTTAAAGCTCTAGTAGGCGCTAAACGTGTGTTTAGTATAGAATACGGCTAGAGAGGGAATCCTCGATTCTATCCGCGGCGTCTATCTTAATAGCTATAGCAGCTGCTATTACGTTAGTAGCAGCAGCTGCGAGGTTCTAGCGAACCTTAGACTACTTAGCGGGTCTTACCGAAGAGACTATAACGTAGGCGTAGATAGAGTCGGATAGCGAAGGCGTTAGAGAAGTGCTTAGAATAGGAGCTTTTATAGGCTAAGACGGGGCGGGAGCCTATAGGCATTCGAGGACTTCCTAAGTAAGCGGAAAAGTGCTCGCAACGTTAACCGATAAGTTAATAGAAGAAGCAGTAGTAGTAATAGCGGTTCCTATAGAGGAGGATAGTATAGCAGCGGCTTTAAGAACAGGCGAAACTGCCGTAGCTAGCGTTAGAGCCTTTATAGCTAATTTCTAAGATAGGGCGGTAAAATAGCTAGACTCTTAATACTCCTATATCTAGCTAAGCTTCTGCTTACGCTTAATAATAAGGTTAACGTTCGTGCTATTAGTAATAAGGATAGTAGGAAGAGATTTAGCATCGACGATGCTATAAACCGTATTAGCGTAAGAGGCGAAGAAAGTATAGGCGCGGTCCTTAGGAAGTTCTTTCTAAGAGGTAGGGACTATAAGGGTAGTGCCGGGTGGTATAATAGTCTTTCGGACGGCCTAAATATAGCGAATAACTTCGCGGGGCTATTTATAAATATCGAATAGGATTTTAAACCCGTCGAGCACTCTAATACGAATAACCTCTTTATTATAATTAAGGGATCCTCGGTATAGCTTAAGGAAGGCATTGCCTAAAAGCGCGCTAGCCTCTACTTTAGAGACCTAGGCGGAGTAAGTAAATTTAGCTATAGCTGCTTAAGTAGTTAGGCTAGCTATAGTGCCGCGCGCGTAGAAGGAGAACGTAGCCTAGTCCTCGCAAAAAGAGCGATTATTAACTCCGTTAATAGTAACGGGAGGCTTCTTCTCGACGGTGTAGTTAAGAGTTTAAAGAAGGTTACGATTAATTATAGGCTTACTATAGCTAGAGTTAGGGCAAACTTAGACTTCCTGCCTACCGGGTTAGGTAGAGATCTTAATCCTTATATAGGAGTATAAGTACGGCGGGGAATCTTAATCCTATTAGGGCTCCTCGGCTTTAGCTTCTAGGACTTAATCTAGTCGGGGTGCTATAATAGGCGCTACGTAGAAAATAAGCTCTTTAATAATAAGTACGGAAAGAATAAGCTCTAATACGACGGGGGAATTAGGCTTAATAGGAATAGAGTCGACGATATTCCCTACGGGAATAGTAAGAGTAAAAGAGGTCTTTTTACACCTAAGACAGATATAAGAGAAAAATGCGTTATAAGAAAGAAAAAAGGCCTTATAAACCTTATAGGTTAAAGGCTTAAGCGCGCGCTCTTTACTATAGAGCTACTGCTTAGATATATAGCAGTTAGTATATATATGCTCCTTAAGCACGAAGGTAAGGGCGAAGGTACGGTCGTAGGTGCTATATTTAAACTTACCGGCCCGTTCGGTAGGGTAGCGGGAGTTTATATAGCCTATAAAGTTAGCCTTTAAAGAGGCGTAAGAGGACGCGTCGTCCTAAGAGTCGTTTAAGTATAGCTCGTTACTAGCTTTATCGCCGCTAGGAGCAGTCTTTTTATCGCTTTAATATTTCGACTTAAAACGCACTTTCTTCTTATTATTATTACCCTTATATTTACCTCGACGGTATTCCGTTCGGTTATCTCGTCGGTCGTCTTAGCGAAGGTAACGCTTATCGCGGCGTAGCGGGCGTAAGCTTAACTAATTACGGTTATTACCTAAGCTTCGTCCTTTAAGACTACGGTTACGATTATAACCTTAGTCCTAATCCCGACGGTTACCCTAACGGTAGTTATTGCCTTAGTTACCTTAACGATAGTTATTACGATAATTGTTACGACGGTTGCGATTACGGTTACCCTAACGGTAACTATTATTACGGCGACGGTTATCCTAATAATAGTTATTATCCCGACGGGAAAAGCTATTATAGCGAGAACGGTCTTAGTCTCCGGAGATATATAGCTTAAGAGAGGCTATAATAAGGGGTTTCCGTTCTTTAATAATACAAATCTATTTATTAATTAGGGTCTTCTTTATAGGAATAGGAAGAAGCGAGGAGATCTAGACGGCAATAAGAGGATAGATAGCCTTAATAATTTAAGCATCCTTGCCTATCTTAAGTTAGCGGGCGAGCGAAACCTTTCTCTAGATCTACTACGCGAGAGTAATAGAGCTAGAAAGCTATATAGATATCGTATACCTTTCCCTATAAAGCTCCTTTAAGACGTCGGCGTTAGGACGCTTAAAACGCTTAGTTAAGAACTTATAGAAGGTTCTAAAGGGGGAGGAACTAAGGATATCGCGTTATTCCGCTATAAGCTTACTTATATACTATATAAGAGCTCCTCCTACTAAAAAGGAGAGGTAATATAGGCAAAGGGCGAATAGATCCTCGTCCTAGTAGATCCTTAGACGCTCCGTAAAGAGATAGACGTCTATATAGATATTCTTTCTATCGCTAAGAGCGATAATGCCTAGGTTCTTTAGATTATGCTTATCTAGGTTAAAAGTACTAATATTATCCTATTTAAGGCGTTTAGTAATAGCCTCGTCGTTATAGGCCGAGGAGGAGGTATAACTCGCCTTATAGTGCTTACGAAAGTTCGGATAGGACTTTAAAGGGCGGCGGATAAAACTATTATCGGACTTAGACGAGTTATTATTATTATTATCCGAATCCTTCTATCGATAAGAGTAAAAGGCCTAAGAGTACTTAGATAACTTAGACTAAAGAGAATAATATAGAACCTAGGGTTATTCCTTAAGGTAATGCTACTATCTAATAAAGCGCTGCTTAGATAAGCGAAGTATTCCTTACGGACGAAGAGGAGGCTATTCCTCTAATTAACCGTTAGAAGGGTCTCCGTCGATTATTTACGGGTTAAGAGGCACGGCTCGGACTAGCGGATATACTAGAGTTATCGTAGCGTAGAGAGGAGTCTCTTCGTCGGGAAGCTCGCCTATAAAACAAAGATACGAGCGAATTCCCTTTCGCTAAGTATCGGCGTGCTATAGATGCTTTTCCTTTACAGACGGAAGATCTAAGATATCGAAGATAATCTCCGACTTAGAGGCTAAAGAGCCTAAGAGAATATAGGCTTACTTTATATATATTACGTTTATATTAGTAAAGGTCTTAATAACCTTTTCTATAGGCAGTGTCTTAATTAACTTAGAGTAGCGGACGGCCTATTTTAATAGGTTATTGTAATCTCTATCCTCTATAGCTAGTATAGTAGACTGCTTGCGTAGTACCTCGGTTTCTAAGGATAAGCGAGGACGACGGCGGGCGGGAGGAAGAGGATCTTTATAATTACTCTTAGAGTCCTTAGAGGGAGCGGCGCTATAGACACTATCCGGCGGGGCATATTCTTATATCGGCAAGCGAGGGTAAGAGTCGTCTAAGCGAGATACGGACGCTATAGCTTAATAGGCTTCTTCGTCCTTAGCTATAGTAATAATAGCTTAAATAAAACGAAGGAAGAAGGCGAAGAGGTTAATAAATAGAGAAGAGGAGGGATTATAAAGAAAGAAGAGTTATAGGAGAAGAGAAAAGTCTATAGTAGGAGGTATAAGGTGTTTTAATTTTAGCGTAGGAATAGGTACGCGTAGGAAATCGAAAACATAGAGAGAAAATTTTTCCTTACGGCTAATTGCGTAGGGACTTAAGAATAAAGAACTAGGCAATAGGCCCTAGTTTTAATAATGCTTAGAAAGGCGAGCCTCGTCGGATTATAAGGCTTATATTAAAGGTTATATAGGCGTGCTAGCTAAGGTTATATAAGCTAGTTATACTACGGGTATTAGGAGCCTTTAAGCGGCTTCTAACGAATAGTAAGAGCTTTAAGAAGCTTTTAACAAACGTATCGTAGTAGAGCGAAGCTCTAGAGATAGGAAGGGCGTTCCTAATAGTGGCTTTAAGGCAGAAGGTACGGAATTGCTACTAATTTAATACACTAGGCACTAAGAATATATATATAAAGAAGGATGATTCTATTAGGTAGGCGTAAGCCCTAGGAGCTAGGAATAGCTCCCTACTATCTTATCTATAGCTGATTATATTAGCCCCGGTATATAGTATAGAGGATGCTTTATATATATTAACCGGCCTAGATAATTAAAGCTTTAACATATAGTTCCTTAAACTGTAGACTATCTTAAAACCACTATAATAGCCTGTAAAAGAGTATATAAATTAGACATTTAATTAGGGCACGATCGTTGTATTTATACTACTAAATGCAGCCCTAAGCCTAGCCCTAGACATAGCTCTAGCCCCCGATTAGACAACTATGCCCGGTATAACGCAATAGCAATAGACTATACACCTAATAATATACTAGTTTAACTAGCCGACTGTCCCTATGCCTGCCCCTATCCCTAATATGCCTACTACAACTATTGCCCTTATTTCTTAAGCTGCCCCTATTTCTTAAGCTCTTATTCCTACTGCTAATAATGCTATTATAACTATTGCCCCTTTACCGTCCCTTAATGCTTATACTATAATCCCTCTAATCGATATTCCGAACGTCGATATAGATATAGACCTCTAGCAGAAGTTCGTAAAGCTATAAAGGAAGGATAAGTATTATACGGGATAGCCTTATAACCTCTTCGACGATAAGGTCTATATGTTTATAAGGACCTACTATAAGCTTAAGGTCTAACTAGGTTAATTCTATAACCTATTCTCTTAGATCCTAACGGATAGAGCCGAGACCTTCTATATCTACTACGTTAAGTTAACTATATCGTTCCGTATAACCTATAATGCTATTAAGCAATATTTTAATACGGATATTAACTATAGTTATTACTTTACGGACTAGACAATAACTATATTTAATAAGGTCTACGTAAAGAATCCTATAATGCCGCTTTATAAGGTACTATAGACTCTCTTTAATAAGCTTTAGCTATATTAGAGAGCCTTAGGAAAAGACTACGAAGGTAATATACTACTTCGTACGTCCTTTATTAACGCGTGCTATAGTATACCGGAGCTAGAATACGCTCTCTTTAAGCCTGCCTAGAAGGTCGAAACTATATTTATAGACTTACGTATATCTATCGAGACACACCTAGCACGTAACCCGTCTAGCTAGTTCCTATAGGATAAAGCTTTTAATTATAACGATTAATAGTACCTAGACCGAAGATACTTAAGCAGTCGTAGACGAGGTAGATTCCGTAGATAAAGCTACGGACGAGGTAGTAGACGTAGAGGCTATCTACGAGGCTTTAGATACAACCGTGGCATACCCTTTCGCCTACGAGGACGAGGTAGCTATAGCAATAGTCTTAACCGCTTAACCTAGACTAAGAAGTGTTTCGTCTATTATAGGAAAGGCTGTTAGTTAACTAAACATACGCCTAAGGAACGTTAACGGTCTAAAGACTAATACCTTACGTAATGTTTTAACGATAGTATCTCTACTACTAACTTTATAGCATACGTAACCGAATTTAAAGGTTACGAACCCGATGCTAAAGGCGACGCTAACGAGTACTAAGACGTAGAAGACGCTAATAACGCTACCGAGCCGGACTAAGCAGTAACTTAAATGCTTTGCGAGGCCGCCTTTACATACCTTTAGACCGGCGAGGACGTCTACGGCATAGATTAATTAATCCCTACCGACTAATTCCTAATCGAGGATCGCTACTCCCGTTAATAGTTCTAGGGAATTATAATCGACACTAGTGCGGCTAGAGTATTAATAGTAGGATAGGAGTAGTACTTCGCTTTATAGCGAACGGAACCTTCTATTATGCTTAATAGCTCTATAGCTGGGTAAGCTAGCATCTAATTTAGAACTAGCACTCCTATTTAATCCCTTAGTTTAATCGCCCTCGAAACCCCCGTTAGTCGAGTGACTTTTTACATTCTTAAGACCTATACCCCTTTTCTACTCTCTCTTACTAATATAGACCGACTTAAGATCTACTTCGATAATACAACGAACACGCTAAGGACTAGCGATCTAGGCAACCGGATCCTAGTAATTCGCAAATAGGGTCACCTATAGTTCTTCTTATTAAAAGCAGAAGAAACGATCTCCTTTCTAATAGAGAGTAAAATACAAACTCTATATTGCCGCTTTAAGCACCTAGCTATTTCGAGACTCTATTACCTACTTAAGCAGGCCGGCTATAATATAACGACTATATAGCTTAAATCAATCTCTAAATTCTATTATTACTGCTAAATGCATTTATAGGCACTTAGACGTTTTAAGTTTACGCTAAAAGATAACTAGGAATTTAATTACGAGATTATAGTAGACGTAATATACCTTAGGAGCCCTTAACGACCTATTCTATACGTTGTTAACTCCGCAATAGCGTTTTAGGGGGCTAGGTTCCTTCCTTCTATATTAGCTAAGGATACTTAGGAAGTCCTTTAAGCCCTTTAGATCGATAGTTACCTTAGACCTCTTAATACGATTAAACACGACGCTAGGACTAATTTTGCCTTAATAGAGTTCCGCAATAAGGCAAAGATTATAGGGATAACCTATAAGCAGGTCCCTATAGAGTTATATACGTCGATTAGGAAAGTCGAAAGGTATTACGCTCCTTTACGCCGTGCGTTTAAAATCCTTTACGTAGAGATTAAGACTATAACGTCTCTTAAAGCAGTCCTTTAGATAGCCGTAAAAGCCTTTAACGACACAGCCGGACCCTACGGCCTTATCCCTATACTTCTCGTCTTTAGTATATACCCGCGGATGACTATTAACTCGCCCCCGTTAGCTATAACCCTAAAAAGGTCTATAGCTATATAAAAGGCGATGAAATTGCTTCGGCAACTGTCTATAGAAAGGCAGGTGTAAGATGCCCTTTATATAAGGAACGGTCTATTAATAGTTAAAACTATTACTCTCCTACTATAGAGTAAAGTCTAAGTCTAGCGGGAAAAGGGAGGATAGTAGGGCCTATTTAAGATTGCTATAATTAACGGTTATAATATTACTATTAATACCGTTAATAGACCTTAAGTCTTTCGGTCTATAGTCGTATAGCCCTACCTTTAAAACGACTCGTCTCCTTAGCCCCTACTTTACGCGATTAAACCGAATCCTCCTGCTCTAACTAAAGAGACTCCTCCTAACCCGACCCCTAACTATACACTAGGGACTATACTTCCCGCTCCGACTCCTACGCCCCTAATGCTACGTAGACGTAGCCGTCCCCTTAGTATAAAGAATAAGCTAAAGCTCCTTATTCCCCTTTCCCCTCCTTAAGCCTTTGTAATTAAGAAGGAAGAAGATGCCTATAAATTAGCACTTAACTTACGGGAGAAGGGAGTTACTATAACCCTAGGAGCCCTATTTAAAGAGTTAGATAGGCAAGAGATCGATAACCTCGTTGCCCGTAGTGTTTTTAGCTTCGAACGCTACGATAAAGCTGTCTACGGAGGTTACTATATCTTTAAGTCGAGGATAGTACGTAAAGTAAAAGGGAAGGATAAGAAACCCTATAAGAAGTCCCGACTCGTTGTTTAAGGATACAATAACGAAGAAAAGACGACCCTATTAACGTAATTACCGACGATTTAACGCGTTAGCTAGCGGCTAATCTTAGCCCTTGCTCTAAGACTCCTTCGTTATTACGGCATAACTCTTTCGTTACGAGACATTACTTAGGCCTACCTATAAGCCGAAACTAAGCTATTTAGGACTATCCTAACTAGGCTGCCCGCCGAGATATAAGGACGATACCCGGAAGGGACTATTATCTATATAATTCGACCCTTTTATAGGATCGCGGAGTTAGGCCTATATTAGTTCTAAACGTATTATAAGTATTACGTTATTCGACTTAATATATTAACCTCGACGTACGACTCGTGCTTATTAATCGTAAATAGGAGCCTTAATAGATTTAGGATAGTTAGCCTATAGACGGATAATATATTAATGTTAGGCATACGCACTTTCTTAAATACTAAAGAAGAGCAGCTTTAAAAGGCTAAGTTTAAAGCGAAGCCGAAGACTAAGATATCTCCCGGCTCGGTGCTTAATTTTAATAGGGCTAGGCTAATACTCTAAGATTAGGATCTCCTTCTTTAGCAAAAGGGTTAATTAGAAAAGCTTAAGACTATTATCGCTCGGGATTACGACTATACGTAGAGGTATATAGAACAGCGAGCCCGAGGAGCATACGTCGTATTAATTTGCTAACCGGAAGCTTCTTTTAACCTTTCTATAGCAGCATAAGTTTAAAACCCTAATGAGAACGATTACGTAACGATTAATAAACGCCTATAATAGCAAATAGACAATAAGAAACGCGGCCTAATATACGAACTAATTAATCTTGCTAATACTAAGCTGCTAGTATTTACCGATAGCTCTTTTGCAAATAACTTAGACCTCTCTTTATAGCTAGGATTTATTATTGCGCTTGTTATAGAGACCCGGTCTAATAGCTACTTCGAGATTAAAGGCAATATTATACACTAGAGCTTTACTAAGTGTAAAAGAGTTATACGCAGCGTTTTAGCCTTAGAGGTCTACGGCATAGTTAGAGTCGTTAATATCGGCATTTGCCTTACTATAACGATTAAGATGATTATAGAACGCCTATAGCTGCCTCCGGTGCCTTTAATCCTTTATATAGACTCGTATTCGCTTTACGAATGTCTTATAAAGCTTACTATAACGAAAGAAAAGCGATTAATAATCAATGTTATATTAATTCGTTAGTTATACGAGCGAAGGGAGATTATAGAAGTACGATAGATTAATAGGAATAATAACCCCGCTAATGCATTAACGAAGTCCTCCCTAAATAAGTCTTTTAAACGCTTCGTTAAGACTAACGCGCTGACCGTTAGGATAGAAGCTTTCGTCGTGCGGCTATAATCTTTAACTTTAATGTGTGTAGACTGTTTTTCGTTGCCTAACAAACGCGCGCTATTTCCTTATTCAATTGCGCGCTCTTTTCCTTATTTAGTTACACGCTTACTTTATTGTTTAATTACGCGCTTATTCGCGCACTTATTCCTTTCCCTATTCTATTGCTTAATTAACTGTAATAAAAAGAATTCGTCGGCACGGTTTAAACCCTAAACCTCCGGATGCCTATATTTAAACCAATCGGGAAGGTTATCTTATTGTATGCTATTATTCGGTTAAACACATTCTAGCAATTCGCTATAAATATTATAATAAACAATATAGCGAAATTAACAAAAAGAATAATCTTTCGGTAGAGTGATATTATTAATATGCTTAACTAGGAATCGTCCCCGAAGGGGTTCCTAGACATTAAGTCTAATAAGTCTAATCCTTACAACCGCCCCCGTCGAATAACCCTAGTACGAATAGCCTAGAAAGAATAGCCCTAACGAACATTTTGTTATTTTTTCCTTAGTTATTTTCCTTCCTACTATAACGTTCGGTAAGATAGTTAGTAAGGCTACCCTAAAGCACGGTTACTAGCACGAAGCGGTAGTCTAGACCGCTTAATTATTAATAGAGGTTACTAGCCTAACCACTACGTTAAAGAGGTGTTTTCTCGCGTTGCGTTATTACGTTATAAACTAGCTGCGCAATTAACGGTTATATAGCTATTATAATATGGCTTTAACCTTATTAATTTAATATTGCGCAACTAGACCTACGCTTACGCGATCGCGCCCGCGCAGCTGCAATAGCCTGCTTAACTAAGCTCTTTCTTTGTTTTGTTCTATAAGGTATACGGTTTGTTTCTACAAAGGAAAAACTGCGAGTATAGGAATAGCTAGCTACGTACGACTACGTAGTTATACATACGTAATACACGTAATCTAAGGAGCTATATTACCGCGATAGCTTCCCCTTACTTAGCGAGTAATACAACCTAATACAACTATACTGTTTACCCTATAAGGTCGACCTAAAGACCTACTAATAGAAAGGTAACTCTAAAAAATATAAAAAATCCCTTCTAACGTTTATTATTTTATTAATTATATAATCTATTTTTTTTATCTTTTTAATATATAAGTCTTACTTAAATAAATATTCTCTTTAATGAAGTATATTTTATTTTAATTTTTAAGGGGGGAAAGGGCTAGCGTTTATCCCCCTTACGTAATATCGATTACTAATTTCGGTCCCCCGCCTCGCGTTATTTAACACGAGGTGTATACGTAGACTAAAAATTGCCAAAAATCGTTTTGGCAGCAACTCAGCTATAGTCGCCCGTAGCCCCCTTCCGTCGACTCTGGACCAAACAGGTGAAACGCGACGGGCAGGCTGGCACGCACCGGGCCGGAATGGCGGTGCATTCTAGAGGCACTACGGTCGACAGATGGCTATTCTCTCATGGTGGATGATTGTCGGCATGATTTGGAATCATGAGGATGATGACAACAACAAATAAGCCACGGGCGCGCAGCAAATGGAGCACCGTCTCATGGCAACCCACCCATGCGCGTGAAGCTGTCGCGGCACGATATGAGGGGGCTGGCTCGCTCTCGGCTGCGACCAAGAGGGGAAATGTCTTCACAAGCGGTGCGTCTGCGTGCTGCAAGTCATGTACCTAGGTACTAAACTAAGCCCCAAGGAAGGGGCGGCGCTCCCGAGCAGTCGGAAACGTCACGCACCCGCGCACTTGCCAAGACGTGCTTGTTGCCAAGGCCGCGTACGGGGCATCTTGATTGCGTGGATTGCGTGGAACTTTTGCGATATACCTACGCACATCTTGCCATGGTCTTTAACATTAACTTTATGAAACGAATTTGGCCATATATACTTCGTACGAAGTATGTTATGCGCAAATTATTCTGCTAGTCATACGAATAGACATTTCCACTTGGCCGAATACCGAATAGTTCCTCCCAATATGCCTACTCCCACTCTGGGTACATACCTCCGAGTTCGGACGGAGACTGACCGCTGCCGGTCCTCGGAGCCCTCAAGGTCGGAAGGAACAATAGAAAGGGGAGGGCCCCTTTGCTCGTTTCATGGCTCGATCCCTTATATTTCTTCATCTCCAGCAATTGGCAAAGCTACCCTTATCAAGGGCATTTCCCCGCGGGTGCCATCCTCGTGTATAATAACTCGTACGTTGTACGAATACGTGGTAGTACTCAGATAGCATACCGAAGTATTTCGTATTCGTAGGTACTTCGTATGTATGTGTACCTATGTACTTCGTACGAAGTATGTGGGTACATATCCATACATAACGGAAGCTGGTCGCGTGCGCATCTATCTTGGCAGTCCCCCCCCCTTTTTTTTCCCCCGGCATGGCATCGCTTGGCTGCAGGGAAGATGGGCTGGAGTTGATAATTGACTCTTCCACTCTAGCAAAGGAGCATTATGACTTGTATAGTCACACAAATACATGCAGGGCACTTGGTATCCTCTGCTCGCGTGTTTGGTGCCTCGGCAGCAATCGGGTTTCGTCCCATGCGCTTCGGCCTTGATTGGATCGCCTGCGGGATGCATGCATGCAGCCAGAGTAGTGTACGAATACCTACTACTTCGTCGGTGCAGCACACAGCACAGCTGCCAAGGTCCACTAGGATCTATCCGTACTACTAGGTAGTATCCGTCCGAGCTACTATTCGTACCTAGGATCTATCCGTACGAAGTACTACTAGTATGGGGCTGCGGGTCCGTTGACACACATGTGTGGGAATGGAGACGAGACACGACAGGACAGTCTGCAGCGGCGGCGGGCGTCGAGAGGGCGAGGTGAGACAAGGTAAAGGATCTCTCTCTCCAACTCTCACTGTCGACAGGCAGCAGGTACTTCGTACTTCGTAGTAGAGACTCATAAAATCCAGACAGCCTTGGCAATTGACAACGGCGCGGGGGTCCAAGAAGGTGTTCGAGGGCATATCGCGCTAAAACCGCTAAAACCTACTTGACAATTAGGCTAAAGTGTCTGGATCTTGTTTCCACGGTAGTACTTCGTAGTATGTAGTATGGGTGCTGTAGAGCCCTGGCGTCAGAGGGGGTTGGTGCCTTGGGTACTGTAACCTCTTCCGTACTACTACTACGACGCATACCTACATCAACAAGTTGGCTGTCGAAAGATCTAATGCTACCACACACACGCACATCAATAATCCGAAGTAGCCGTCGTCGTCGTCGCCCAACGTGTGTCCATGTGACTTGGAGCTAATAAGAGAGCGGGTGGCTTGGGGAACAAAAGGTTCGCAGCCGCACGTGCAGCCCAGCCAACATGCCTGGTTTCCCATTTCCTTCTTCTTTTCCATGTCCCCCCTCTCTTTTCAGCAAACTCTCTCTCCCCTCCCCTGCTCCCCTCTCCTCCCCTCCTCCCCTCCCCTCCTTCTCCTCCTGCTCTCTCTCTCTCTCCTTCTTGGCTCCCCTCAGTCTCCATAGCGGCTTGGTCTCGACGTGACGACAACGCCGGCAAGGCGGCGCCTGCGCTAGACGTGAGCCCCCCCTCTACCTTGATTCCATATCACACGAAACACCCGTCGTCGATCAAAGCTAACTCTTTTTTTCTGTTTGCTCGCGCCACAGGTCGACTCTGCTGCATTTCTCTCTGGGCAAGATCGCGTCCTCGCCATGGCATTCCATCGAATTCGACACGCCCGGGCCAGCTTCCCGTCGTCGATTCCCTCGATTCTCGCCTCCTGGCTCTGCACCCGACGAGTCTTCTTCGCCTCTCGCTTCGCCTTTGCCGTCGCTGCCGCCTCCGTCTTCGGCTCAAAGGTCGTTCACGTGTACGCCCATTGCGAGGCCCTCGCCTCCTCCGACGTGCTTGCATATGGCCTGTCCTTCTTCACCCAAGATGTCCTTCTCCTCCTCGTCCTCCGACTTCTCCTCGATGCCCAGTCGTGCCTGGCCGTGCGCCCACTGAGGCTTCTCGCCGCATCGCTCGCTTCTGCAATCGTCGCCTTCTCTCTGCTCCTCGCCGCTACCAGCATATCCTTCTTCCTCGTTGCCGGCACAGAACTCCACTGGCGCAACATTGGGGTCGCCGGGGACTCGTCCTCGTGGGCCATGCTGCTCTCCGGTCTCTTTTCTTGCTCCCTCACCGTCGGATCTATCCTCGTCACCGCCTGGGTTTTGCAAGACCTATGCTTCGTCATGACAAACGCCGCCTTCGCCATTATCCAGTGGCCCTTTTCCTTCGTCCTCGGCAAGCTCTCGAGACGCTGGAGAAGCCGGCGCAATGTCAGCTACCAGCACGTCCCCCAGGACGACGTCGAGGGCGGCGCTTCCGAGCACAAGATGATCGACGACGTCAGCTGCCAACTCCCCGACCAAGCCGCTCACGCACCCCTCGCTCAATCCAAGTGGTTCACCTGGCTCCATGTCGCCGTCGGCGTCTCGCTGCTCACCCTCATCGTCACTACCCTCTCCCGCCCCAACGACAGCTCCCTGGTCTTCATGTCCTGGACCCTGCCGCTGATGCCCCTTGTCGACTTCATCAACGCCTCTCCCAGCCTCGCCAACTTGATCCCCTCGTACGGCACCGACATCAACGGCGACTTTGGGAACCGAACCGCCCTGGCCGACCCCGTGCCCTTCCCTTGGCTGCCCAAGGACACGCCGCTGCCTGGTTTCGAGGACTGGTACGAGAAAAGGGAGCATTACCGCGCCGCCAATGATCCCCTTCGCGTTTCCAACCTCGACCATGGTGTTATTAGCGAGATCAAGAATAAGCTCAGCGACGTCAAGATTCGCCACGTGGTGCTCATCAAGCTGGAGAGTACGCGCAAGGACGTCTTCCCCATCAAGAGGAGCGGCACCATATGGGACGAGCTCATTGGCACCTTCAAGAACAAGTCGATGCCCGCCGAGGCTTTGGAGCGCCTATCCACGCTGACCCCGACGGCCAACATGCTCACTGGCGACTATGACGATGGCTTCAAGCATCAGACCCGAAGGCGCCGCGGCGGCATCAACGCCAACAACGCTCACACGACCAGCACCTATACTCTCAAGAGCCTGTTTGGCACCATGTGCGGCCTGTACCCGCTCGTCGCCGACTTCAACGTCGAGCAGGAGCACCACGTCTATCAGCCATGCCTCCCCCACATCTTCAACGCTTTCAACCATCTCAAGGATAAAAGGCCAAAGGACGACAAGGCCAATGACGACGACGACTTCACCTCGTACAAGTGGACGTCCAAGTTCATGCAGTCTGTCACCATTGGGTACGACAAGCAGGAAGCCGAGATGCCCGTCTTGGGATATGCCGCCGAGAACGTCATCCACAAGGAGTACCTGCAGGGTGACAACGCCAAGTTCGGCAAGGTCAATATAAGCGATATCAACTACTATGGTATGCCCGAGGTGGCCATTAAAGACTATATCCGCGATGCTTTCGCATCGGCCAAGAAGAACAAGGAGCGCGTTTTCCTATCGCACCTGACGAGCACGACACATCATCCGTTTGGCATGCCCGAGGAGGAAAAGTATATTCCCCTGACGGCCGAGAAGAAGCTCAACGATCTATCGCACTATCTCAACGCCGTCGGATACGTCGACCGCTGGCTGAACCAGATCTTGAGCATTCTCGATGAAGAGGGCGTGGCCGACGAGACGCTGCTCGTCCTCGTCGGCGACCATGGCTTGTCCCTGCCTGAGACTGGCGCCGTTACGCCCTATTACAACGGCAACATTGGCAACTTCCACGTCCCCTTGGTTCTGTCGCACCCGAAGCTGCCGTCTATTGACATCAACGACGCCGTCGTGTCTCTGCAAATCTTGCCCACCATCCTCGACCTGCTAATCGAGACTGGGTCGCTGCCCGAGTCGGCCAGCCGGGCGGCGCACGACCTGATTCACAACTACGAAGGTCAATCTCTGATCCGTCCCCAGCGCAAGGTCTCGCTCGAGACGGGCGAGGCCAACTGGTTCTACACCGTCATGAACCCCGGCCGCGCCAATGTCGCCATCCGAGACGCGCGCCAGCTCGACTGGCGTCTCATCATGCCCGTCATTGACGATGTCGAGTGGCGTTTCACCAACACAGCCCAGGACCCACGCGAGAGTGACGCTGTCGTCGCATTCACCTTTGCCTCGTTTCTGGAAAAGGTGGAGAAGAAGCACGGCATCGAGGCCGCCCGGTGGACAGAAAGGGCGGCTTTCATGGGTCGCTGGTGGGTCAAGGACAATGGCAGGCGCTGGCGTTTCGCTGCCAGGTGATTTGACACCTCGAGGTCAAGCAGCAAAGCAAGGACAAGGTGAATCACCTCGAAGTGACTCCACCTTTTCTTTCCTACCCATTCTGTTTTCTGTCTTAAGCATAAGCTGCGGTTGCATTGGCGAGCATTGTCATTGTTTATTCTAGTTTGTTCCTCACTCAGCTACTCTCTGTGGACCCGTTGTTGCCGGGCGGTTCCTTTGGAATATAACGGAGTGACGCCAGTCATGACGGATACGTCTCGCGGTGACTTGAACGGGTCCAGCCAGAGACGCTCCGGGGTAGAGCGACGCGGAATGGCGAAACTGTGGCTCCCTTGTGGAAGTCATGACGTTTTTATCGACATGTCGGAAAGCGATGCGGAGCGACCCTCGCGACGGGCGAGTCGATGGGGCCAAGCCCGGACGCATGAGCTCTCGACGGCAGAAAGAAGACGGCATCGACGGACTCTTTGGCCGGTGCTTGCATGAAGGGGGTCGCGAACCCGACGGGACCGGATTGGACATGATTGATGCCTGAGCCGGCAATTCCAGGATTGCGTCTCGAAACCATGATAGTGGTACACGGTGCGTTGCCGACTGGATGCGGGACCCGGGACTGTCGAGACGACCGAGCTTGAGGTGGTGAAGGATGGGTGCGATGGAAGGCGAGTTTGGATTTGTTCGTCCGTCTGAACGGCCATGCACGGGTGAGTTTACAGGTGTGACGGCGGAAGCGAGAGGACACCGTGGTGGTAAAGGATCGACTACGTCTGGCATGACGGGGGTCCAGCAGGTCGGGCGTTTTCAGCAACAAGGGCTTCAAGATGAGAAGTTAATGTTCAATCATATGCTTCTCGCCCTCTTTTTTCGTGTTTGGTCGGCCGCAAGCAGCGTGGCTCTGGCAAGAAGTGACAGGCAGCGACGGGACGGGAGTTGAGCACGAAGCAACGGGAAGGCAAGAGACTTTTCGTCGTTGGCTCGCACGCGGGCCCGCAGGCAAGCCCAACGACAAGTGATTTCTGTTTACTGCGGCGTTTACTGGGCCAACCGATGTGTCGGAACATGGCTCATCCGGTCAAGGCGCAGTTCGTCAACAAGAGTCGAAGCCGCGGCGTGAGCCTAGCTGGGGACCCTGAGGGGGACCTAGACGGGGACGACAAGAGACAGCAGCAGTAGCAGCAGGGCTCTTGAGTGGAACCGATAATGAGACGAGGCAGGCTGGCTGTTGGCGCGCCCTCTCGCGGGTGTCTGTCCGACCTGCCGGCGTCAGCACCCGCAGCATGAAGAGATGAAGAGTCTTGGACAGCGGGCTGACGGTTGGCTGGTCCTATTACAATCATGAAATTAATCAAATAATGTCGCCTGTGGCCAACACCAATCACATGCAGCGAGCACTCTCGCTCGGTCCGCTCTTGGTCGCCAGCTTGTTGTTGTTTGCTCTGTTGGTTTGGGGCCCTTCAGCCCTGTCGCCGTTTTCGGGGCCGTTTTCGGTTGGGGCGTTTTGCTCGGATGGTGTCTCTGGGGAGGAAGGAGGAAAGAAAGGGGATGACTGGGAAAGGTTTGATGAGAAAGAGTCGTGGCCGGTGGGGCTTTTTCTTTTTTGTGAAACCCTCTTGCCGAACCCTGTGCATCTTGTAGATCCCGGTTCGTCCAGCTGCTTTATCCAGGGCGTGTTTCGGCGACTGACGGTGAACAAGCATCTACGAATACAGAGCCAAGGACAGGATCACCGCTGCTCCTGCCAAAACTCTGATTGCCGGGGGGGCGTCACGGCAATTGAAAGGAAGGACATGGCCCATGGCATAGAACACCCCCCCCCCCCCGGTCCTTGTAGCAAACACGTGGATGCTTTCAAATGGTTTCAAAGGCTTTCAATCGTGGCTGAGCATCCTTGTATAATAATCTCTGCATCACAGCCACCCGCTTTGGTGACGGAGAAAGAGGCGAGGAGTTGGATAGGTGGTAGTAGGAATATCCGTAGTCGATGTGCGCATGCATGCACGCATCGACTATATGCAGAACTTGCATCCGCTTCCACGTCGAATATTTCCGAGCATGACTCCGTCTGCCGATGCAAGAGACGATGCAAGAGACAAGAGACGTGGGGCGCAATCACAATCGACAAAGGGGGGGGGGGACCACGGAAACTTGCACCCGAAAGCTTCAATCGCCATGCATGTGCAGCATGTGCCCATGACACTGCTGTCCTTGCTTGCTTGGTCAGGGACACGGCAATCGGGGCTTTGGTGCCGCATCTCGTGGCAAAAACAAGACATCTCGATGGCCGCCCGCCCGGCCCAAGCCATCGATTAGCCATGTCAACAAATCCCAATCCCCTGGTGGAGAGATCAGCCGCCGTATTTGTCATTGGGGCGTTTCGCAGCTCTAGAGGGAGGTGAAGATGCTGTAACTCGTACGGATACGGTTACTGGTCACTACCTACCAAGTACATATGTACATACATGCAGGGCAATATAGAGGTGCAGAGCAATGCAGAGCGCAGAGCAGCGTCTTGCGACTAGACGGTTGGTGTCTTGCGTTGGCGAGAGAGTGCGTCACGAGGGAGTTGCTTTCTCTCCAACGCATCCATCACCGTCATGCTTTATAACATTCAAGGGTCGCGGTGCATCGTCGATGCATACGCTGGCCGTGCTCCCATCTTCAGCTGCACCGGGCCCGGAAACAAGATTAGAGTTTGAGATTGCTTCAGCCAAGCTGGTACTACAGTAAACCTGGCCATCTGCCACGGAGATGCGCCGTGCAAGAGATGCGTGCAAGAGATGCGTGCAAGAGATGCGTGCAAGAGATGCGTGCCAGAGATGCGCCGTGCCAGAGATGCGCCGTGCCAGAGATGCGCCGTGCAAGAGATGCGTGCAAGAGATGCGTGCCAGAGATGCGTGCCAGAGATGCGCCGTGCCAGAGATGCGCCGTGCCAGAGATGCGCCGTGCCAGAGATGCGCCGTGCAAGAGATGCGCCGTGCAAGAGATGCGTGCAAGAGATGCGTGCAAGAGATGCGTGCAAGAGATGCGTGCAAGAGATGCGTGCAAGAGATGCGTGCAAGAGATGCGTGCAAGAGATGCGTGCAAGAGATGCGTGCAAGAGATGCGTGCAAGAGATGCGTGCAAGAGATGCGTGCAAGAGATGCGTGCAAGAGATGCGTGCAAGAGATGCGCCGTGCCAGAGATGCGCCGTGCAAGCAAGAGCTGCCGCAGGTTTTCGGGCGACGAGCTCTCATGCTCTCATCACTCTGACTTGGAGCTGTAAGGGACATTGCCGCCTACAGCGCCTACAGCACCGCACCCGATGCTCGCGCATCGGGTATTGGCAGCGTCATCAGGCGCCGTCGATGGCGCCAAGCCCCTCCTGGGCCTCAAACCGTCGCCCTGACCGGTTCTGGTTCACCTGTTGGGCTTCTATTCTTCTTTGCGATTCTACAACTTAGCTGCAATGCATTCGATATATGCATAAATGTGCGCTGGGGGGGGGGAGTGTGTGCAGCAGAGGCCTGCCTGGTACGAGTAAGCACGTCTTCCTTCAACTCTCTTCCGCCGACAGTGCCGACGCGCAACTCGCATCGCCATCGTTGCCAAGTCACCAGGCAGACGACGACAACATACGAAGTACCTGCCCACGTACCATGACCGCCCACACACACTCAAGGATGGCTTTGTTGCCTGCTGCCTGTGCTGCTCACATCTCACCTCGCGTCGCCCTTTCGCATCCTCCCCGATCCATGATGCACTCGTTATTGTTGCCGCGTCCCGCTCGCTGTAAATTGCCCTCATGCATTTTGCATTTTGCGCCCCCGGCAACGGGCCGGCTGCTCCATTGGCTACAACCCCTTTTCTTATTCCCCTCCTTGTTGCGCTTTCGGTATGCACGTGTAGGCATTCGAGACAGCTGGAGACATGACTTGCTTGGACTGCCCGGCTCGCACCCCCGTTCTTTCGAGGCCTGTCCCGGTTGTTGCCTTTTGTCCCGCAGCCATCTACCGAGTAGATTCTCTCGCTTCCATGACAGCCTTCATGGAACAAAGCACGCGAAAATACCACGACACAGTCGAGATGGCAAAGCCGGCACCAGGCAGCCTGACGAAACAGGGCGTCGTTTTCGCTTGGCAACATGTCGAGCGGCCGAAAGTCGGCGGCAGCAGTCAATGGCCTAGGAAACAGGATGGCTCGCTCGCTCTCACCATTTTTTTTCGGCAAGGCCACACCCCCTGTTTCTCGTTTCTCTCTCTCTCTCTCTCTCTCTCCACTAGTATTCTAGGCCGTACATCCGTCGACACGGGCACATGCGCGGGGTTCCAAGCTTCAAAACACGCTCCAAGAGAGTGCTCTCCTGGCCCAACAAGCTACCGAGCCAAAAAAGCCAAGTCGACTTTAGGGCCAGGGTGGACTTGCCGACGCCGCCCGCCCTTATCAGATGCACCATCCTTTGTCCAGGTACTTGCATGTCTCGCGGAGAGTGGCCAGCTAGGCCTGTACTCGATACAGTCGCTGGACCCGATCGGGGAGCCTAGAGCCCCTGTTTAGGCTCTGTTTCTCGCGCACGCCCTGCCCCTCTAGATGCATGAAACCCGATGCCCAACTCAAATCCTGGCAAGGTTCCTGGCCGGGTTCCGTGCGAGATGATGTACATTGGGGTCCCGCTACCTGCATACTCGCTGCTCCTCCTCCCCCTGGCTCTCGCACCCCTCCCCTGTCCGTGGCTAATCCCGGAGGCCAAGGCAGCCTGCGAAACCATGGCAAGCTCGCTTCCTCCCTTTGGACTCCCGATTTCGGCTTCTTTTGGGAGCGGCACCCATATATACCTGCACACACACCGCCCCCCTCTGTCCCCGTGCCGACTCCTCATCACAACACTACTACTATATCCCCGCCCGCCGGCTCCTTGACGAGGACACACACATATCCACCCAACAGCCTCGACTAAACAACTCCCAGTCCCAAGCCGTTTGCGAGTCATAAACCTGAGCCGCCCCGTTTCCATCCATAAGCTGGCCAACGGCCCAAACGACGACCCGACTCGAGCCATAGTACTCGATCTGCTGCCGTGCCGCTGTCAAATACGCCGTCCCTCCCGCCGCCTCAAGCTCGACAACAAGCTCAACAAAAGCACAAACCTAGACAAACACGTCTTCGTCATGCCTAAACAACTAGTGTCTCCCTCGGGCTCGTCGGCGTCGTCGTCGTCTTCGGCCTCTTGTTCCGACTCGGATCTCCCCATCGTCTCTTCCTCGGCCGCCTACCGTCACAGCATGGACACGGCCACGAGACGGCCTCGCGCCATCGCCTCGGTCGAGGTGCTGCGCTGCATGCGCTGTGCCCGAGCCGTAGAGACGACCTCGACAGACGATATTAGCACCATGGGCATGGTCCGCATCGCCCACAACCTCTACTACTGCCAACGCTGCGCCAAGATGGTGGGCTACACATAGGCGACACGCCCTCTACCATCTACAGACAGCAACATCTGATGATGAACATCTGACGAACATCTGATATGTCGACCTGGCTCTCTCCTACCTCACGCCTTGACACGGATTTATGACCACGGACCAAGCATGCGCGCACGACAATGCTCTTTTCAGCGAATCAACCCTTGTGATACCCACGCTCTGAAGCCGCCCTCGGTTTCTTCTTCCCGCCGGCGCATGGACGCTCCGAGCAGCTCGCGGGTCGCCGCGTCAGGTCTCATGTCCATGTCCGTGGCCGAAAGAGTCTTGGGCCAAAATATGCCCTCGCAATTCGCAATCTCACCTACCACTGCCCGACGACGTCGCGGCTCGCTTCATGGAGATTGTTTGCTACCCGGACGAGTTTTCATGGTTGCTTCCCAAGTTCATTATTATCTTGATCGGTTTTTCCCCCTCATCCGCTGGATGCATCGCACCAAGGCCGAGTCTACACGAGAGGTAGCACAAACAGGCGTGCATGCCTTTGCTCAGGACCAGCAAGCTCAAACGAGACGTTGCCATCAAGGCCCTCATTCTCGAAAACGCAACGTTACGCTGGTCGATTTACGGTTCTGCGACTCGATCCTCGATCAATGCCACTACAAGTGTCTTGGGTTTGGATCAGACGTATCGGCGATTCGGCAGCCACACACGGCACAAGTCAGCGACAGGCAGGACGCCGGACCGGACACGGAACGTTTTTCGGCCTAGGTACATGGATGCAACGGGGCTCGCTGCCTTGGGGGGCCTGGGGGGTAGTACTTGGGGGGACTCCTTCCGGGTCATCCCTAGTACTGCCCGTCAGGGGTTCCCGGAGATGTGCAGCCTGGCAGCCCGCAGACACCGCGGCCGAGCCAATGGCCATGGTCGAGGGCGCAGCTGCCGGGTTGTTCGCATTATGCCCATGGGCTGAGCATCTTTATCCGTACATACGAGTTACATAGCAACAAAAAAGACAATTTACAACCCATCTCGTATATGCTACGAGTTCCGGAGTGTCCATCTGTAACTCGTACTTCGTACTTCGTACACTGTCTCAAATCTCAAATGCACCTTGCAAGCCTTGTCGTAGTATTGCATTGTCGATGGATGCACGCTACGCAGTAATATCTGGCTCTGCCCGAGTCCTCGCGTCTCGCAGGGTTGTCCTCGGCCTAGGAGGTTCTGGACCTCTGACGGACCAGTGTGTACCCGAGAATCCTCCACGCACGACAAGGACACGACAAGACAATGCAAGGTACAAGGTGGAAGAACAAGATAGGCCGGCCAGAGAATGCGCGCTTGGCTTGGCAGGACGAGGGGTTCCTGTCCGGCACGACCCTCAAGAAATCCGTGAAACGGCGCGCGACTCGATGAATAAACCAAGGGGCTTCTAGCACTGGCCAAGGACAAGAGCGCGAGAAGAGCTGTTTCATGCACGTTGGCATGGCACGAGTGAATTGTTTGCTGTTTGTGCATCGTCTTGGTCTTTCTTTGGAGAGTTATTTCGTATAGGGCCTCGGCCTCGTGCTTGCATCACGGGCGAAACGAGGTGGACGGCATGTGGCGTCCCGCTGCCGGGCCGTGGACGCTATTTGTCGGCGAATTCCCCCCGGCAAGGTGGAGATGGCGGCATGCTTTCTTCCCCCCTTTTCCCCCTCAGCTCTTGGCAATGGCCTCGCACGTCCTGATGCCAAGCTTCCGTTGCTAAAATTGGAGGCCGCCGTGGGTGGGCGTATGGGCGGCCGGCCCGGCCGAGGATGGATTATGTGGGGCGCAGCGGAGCGGCCGGGTGCCGCACGTACGGAGCACTCCGAGTGCCCACATGGCGACAACCTGCCGCTCATGCAATCTATCTCCGTCCCTCCCTTTAGTCGAGGACGGGTGAGGGGTGTGGTTTCTCTTCGAGAGGGAGCTAGGTAAGTACGGATACTATCCCATATATCCCATATACGCACATGCCGGGGAACCCCCCAGACATGAAGCCATCGCCAGAGAGTTGCTGCTTGCTTTGGCGAGGTGCGCCGTCTCACCCACCGCTTATTCCTGCCACGGCTGCCTGACACACGGCGGTGAAGACGGCTGCCTGATTGCATGTGTACGGGCCATGTCGCAGCCTCACGTCACCGGGGGGGGGGGGGCTTGGAATTGCTGTCTTTGGTTTTACTCAGGCCCCTCTTGACACCAACGACGAAACTTGTGCATGTCTTGCGAGAGAGCCCACGTCGCCCAAGGCCAAAGTTACAACACACACGCGCGCACGAGAGAAGCACGGGGCAGAACAATCAAGAAGGATTCGGACACCTGACCTCATTGCGCGGACACCCCCCCCGGATCGTTTCGGCGACACGCGTTGTTGCCGTCCCATTTCCTTGCTTTTTCACTGGCCCGTCATACTTGTTTCTTTTTCCGACACCTGGTTTTCCCGAGACGCAGGGTCTCACGTTCCGTGTGTGCTAGCGGCCGTCAGGAGTGTGGTCATGGGAGGACCGCCTCGTCAGGGTACAACTGCTTTGCCCGCAAAAGGCGCGCTCGTGGGCTACACTGCACGCCTGTCCATCAATGAGGCAAAGCGACATGCTCAGCGTCACATCCATCATGGTGATGAATCATGGTCCGTGTAACAATAGATCGGACCATGATTCATCCAAGCTCTCGGTTACGGACACGGAGAAGCCACCACGTACGAGTACAGCCAGCCGTCTTCCATGTCCGCTCACATGCGAGACGAGTAGTAGAGGCGCATTGTGGCTGGGAAGCGTACTTTTGCGAGCAGGTCTCCCCCAAACCCTGCCTCTCAGATTCATTTACATACTCTGTAGTTAACTCGTAACTCGTTCGGAGTAGTACAGATATGAGGCATCGATTCAACACAACCAACCCCAAACGCCCTTGATTGCAAGTCTGGTGCTGCTCGATCCCCGAGGCCCGTCAAGTGCCCACCTTCGCTGCCCTCGTGACATGCAGCTTCCCAGTCGTCATCTCCTGCCGCCCTTGTGTGGCAGCCATGGCCGTTGACATGCAGCCCCCTACCCCCCCTTTCATGGCGGCTTGCGGCGGCTCACCCCTCCATCTTGACGTCGCTGTCCTTGCCCAGGTTCTTGAGAAGGTAGCTCCGCTTAAAGTACTCGTTGGGATGGGCAATGGTCTCGAGCTGGTTCGACGTCATGATGGCTTCGTCCTTTGCCTTTTTGATCTCGGCCTTGTGGACATGCTCAAACACACTGCGACTTGGTCAGAAGAGACCCTCGGGCGTCGACAAGAGAGGGAAAGGACCAACCGGTTGCAGGCCAAGTGGTACTTTGTGCTGTCCTTGTCCTCCTTGACGCCCTGCAGCACCGACCGGTCCGCCACGCCCATCTGCTGCAGCAAGGCCGTCAGGTTCTCCAAGCTAAAGTGCCGGTAGGGACACCCGTGGGCCTCGCCTGGGCCAGGCGGGTGCTCCGTCAGGATCTTCTGGCAGCTAAAGGGGCTGTAGCCGCCGCCCCTTCGGTTCGAGTCGCCGCCCACGTCGCCGTACGAGTGCCGCACGTGGTATCGGTACTCCTTGTTGAACGTGTCGTCCGTCACCTTGTGGAACGCGCTGCGCCAGAAGATGAGGCACTCTTCCAGATTCAGCCCCATGCCCTTGAGGAAGAGCGTGTACTGCAGCCGCCCGTAGTGCTTGAGGTGCGCGTCGCGCCGCAGCGTCCGGTGAAGGTGCGACATGCACGCAGGAAAGTGCTGCGACAGCTTGTCCACGTTGGACGCCGTCATCTGGGCCCCCGCCGGCGCCGACGAGTCCGATGCGTAGGCCGAGTCGGGAGTGATGAAATTCTTGGAGAGATGGTTGAGAATCGGCGTGAGCCGGTCGTCCTCGTCCAGCCGTGGCAGCGCGCGCGCCGTCAACTATTCGCCACGTTAGCCAGCCCGACAGCTCCCTCACTTGAAAGACTCGGGCTCCGACCGCCTCACCTCGAGTTGCCGCTCGAGTCGCGAGGAAAACTCGGCGACGACCATGCTCGACTGCTCCCGGCCAGGGACAAAGGCTTTGCCGGCCCTGAGGAAGACGCGGCGCTGCTCCACCAGGTCCGGCACGCGGCCCCAGTCGACCTTGAACCAGGTATCGTCCACCTCGGCGTTGTTGTTGCTCTTCTTGGGCCCCGCCACGGCCGCCAGCTCGTCGGCGAGCTCGCGCCGCTCGTCGTCGGTCACGGGCTCCCACCAGTCTAGGTCGAGGCTCGAGACAAAGGCGGATCGCTCGCTGAGGTCGTCGCTGTTGAAGCGCAGCCGGAACAGCATCGTCTCGAGGCGGTTGAAGCGGCGGCGCAGGTCCTCGGTCGAGGCAAACGCCAGCCGCAGGATAAAGTGGCTGTAGTGGTCCTTTTGCCGCTGGGCAAACAGCTTTGTCGATGCCGAGCTGTTGGACTCGAGGGGCAGGAACTTGTCTAGGGCCGGCTTGATGTGGGCAGCCGCCTCGGCCGGCGACTTGTTACGGTAGGAGCATGCCTCGAGCTCGGCCAAGACTGGACGTCGACGTCAGCTCTCACGTCGTCGCCCTTTTGCTCCTTGGACGGACCTCTCAGCCTGTCAATGGCCCATTGCTCAAACTGCTCGAGTGTTATGTCGGCCGTGGGTGCGTCCGAGTAGAAGTTGAGGCGGTGGGGATACTCGGCGTCCTTGTACTGGGGCGTCGCAAACTGCTTCTTGCGGTGGTCGATGACATTGCGCCTCTTTTCATGGACGCGGTTGTGGTCTTGTCGCAGCATCCCGTCTGTGCCTCGTGGTGCGGGCTGCCGGTTTTGGAGAGGGGGGGGGTTCTTGGAGAAGGGGATTCTGAGGAGACGCGACGGGTCATACGAAGTACGCGTCGGGCGAGAGTGGAGTCTTTCAATTAAAGCGACCAGCCAATCAGATGCGATGTGATTTTCACGAACATCCCGACATGGCTTACCCTATACCTTGTCTTTGTCCTGCCTCCTGCGGGAAAGAGGGCATCTTTTGGGCGAGTTTAGGACGAGAAACAAGCGGCACCACGGCCGGCGAGTAAAAGGCTTCGTTCACCGGGCGAAGCAAACCTGACATGAGGCACGTTAAAAAAGTGTCCGACATTGCACGGGACGTCGGCGACGGACCGGGATAAGGCAAGGCGGGGCCCCGCCTAAATGTGGAGCGCCGGTCGCCGGGGAGAAACGTGTACTGCTACCTACTCGTATGTATGTACTACTAGCAGGCTCCAGCCTGGAAAGGGGAATCGCTTATGACTGAGATCCGTCTAATGCTTAAATAACATTTAGGGCGTATCTAAAGAGCATGCAGCCCCTAATATAGAGCATATAAAATAGTAGAGTAGTGTGGCGTGTTAAGGCGTAGCGCCGATACCGCAAATTTTAGTAGGCATATCCCCCGCGGCTACGTAGCCGACTACGCGAAGCTTATAGAGATTTTTTTACATACGCTACTAAAACCTAATATTACTAATTTAACACTATTCGCACCGTACCTTTCGCACTAAGCCGCCGCCGTAATAGAGTCTCTTTTAAACCGTACCTTTCCCTCCCTCTAGGAGGCTTAAGCCGCTTATAATATAGTAGCCCGAATAAACGGCTACGCCCTTATTATAGCTATAAAGAGGCCTAATATAGCTAATCCCTCGTACGCTAACCTTCGCTACTTAAAGGGCCGGAAATACGTCGACCGTAGTAATAATGCCCTCGCTAAACGCCGTAAGATAAGCATATAGATAACCGAATGCCCCTTTCGTCTAGTCCTTAAGCTAGACTAGGTCTAGGGCTCTTAGTCTATCTCTAACCCGTCTGCTAAGCCCTATAACTACCCCTTTATCGACCTAATAGCTTAGGCGAAGTATAAGGGGGAGGTTATTACGAAGTACTCCGCCGAGATCGTTCGGCTATATAATAAGAGTATTGCTATTTGTATAGTAGAGAATTACTATTTGTACAGTAAATCAGGATTGTCTCCACAATTTCGGCGCGCACCCCGCGCGCCTATGTCCCGCCACCAAATTTCCGTAGAGGTACATGGCAATTAAGAGGGCCGCGTAAATCGTGCCTGGCCTCAATTCAATTTAATTCAATCCGGCTGCGTGCCCTCTGCTGCGTGCCCTCTGCTGCGTGCCCTCTACTGCGTGCCCTGCTGCGTGCCCTCTGCTGCGTGCCCTGCTGCGTGCCCTCTGCTGTATGTGCGGCTCGGCGGCTTCTCGATGTATGCTTTGTGCCCGGCTCCCGGCTGCGTGCCCTCTGCTGCGTGCCCTCTGCTGCGTTCCCTGCTGCGTGCTCTGCTGCGTGCCCTACTGCGTGCCCTCTGCTGTATGTGCGGCTCCTTGATGTATGCTTCGTGCCCGGCTCCCGGCTGCGTGCTCTGCTGCGTGCCCTGCTGCGTGCCCTCTGCTGCGTGCTCTGCTGCGTGCTCTGCTGCGTGCTCTGCTGCGTGCTCTGCTGCGTGCTCTGCTGCGTGCTCTGCTGCGTGCCCTCTGCTGCGTGCCCTCTTCTACGTGCCCGACTGCGTGCCCGAGTGCGTGCCCTCTGCTGCGTGCCCTGCTGCGTGTTGGGGTGGATTGCGGTATGGTGTTATTCTTCGCACGATTTGCGCGGCTCTCTTGGTTGCCATGTACCTACACTAGATTTTGGTGGCGGGACATAGGCGCGCGGGGTGCGTGCCGAAAAATTAGGTTTACTATACAAATAGCAATTTGTTACTATACAAATAGCAATACTCTATAATAACGGCCTTAGACTAATTTTTATTATAGAGCTACTGCGAATACGCTCTAACGAAGACCCCGACCTAGTAGGCATTTCTATTAAGCAGATATATAACGCCCTTACTTATTATCGTTAAAAGGAGCTTGCTAAGCGTACGCCGCTTTAATTCCTCTACGATAAGCTTAATAAATCCGACTTCTTTATCTATAACACCCGTAATCCGTAAGACCGACTTACCGGCCTCTTTTTAGCCTTAAAAAGCGGCGTAAAGCTACTACGTTAGTTCCTTAATGTCTAGCAACTAGACTATACCTATAAGACTACCCGATTTAATATACCTCTTCTTAATATATATAGTATTACGTACTTAAAGAAGACGTTCTTAATCGTATCGGTCTTCCTTATAGGCGAGGATAAAGGCTAATACCGTTAGGCTATCGCGGCCCTACTTATATTACTAGCTAAAGAAGGAATTTAGCCTCCTTAGCTTATCGTTATAGACTAGGAATTAGCCTTTATTAACGCTATTATAAGCTTTAAGGAGCTTAAGAAGGTAGTCCGTCTTTTCTACCGCTAGTACGTAAGTAAGAATATGCTTGCAAAGTATAAGATATACTTCCCTAAGGCGTTAAAGAGTCTATAAGGGCAGGTTATATAGGCTTTAACCTTCGAGGCGTTCCTTTAAGCTTAGATAAAGCTAATTAACTTAAACGATAAAGATACCTTTAATAAACGTCTCTAGGAATACTAAGCGTTAAGGCATCCGCCTATAGCCGTGCGTTATACGCTCTAGACGTAGCTTAAGCCTTAGAGGGATAACCTCGTTACTTGCTTTATTAACCTCTATCGTTACTTCGGTTATATAACTACTTTAGTCGTTAAAGGGTTTTATTCCTCGATAAAGCGGTTCCTTTAGTCTTTAATAAAGGACCTTATAAGCGTCTTTTAGAAATTCTCTACCTTCTAGGTATATTAGGCCGCTAAGGTTACGTCTATTCGTCGCAATAATATATATAAGATTACGAGCTTTACCCTTAAAAGCCTCTACCTTCCGATATGCGAGAGAGTCTCCTCTTAGGCCCTTAAGCTTATTGCCGAATAATATAATTCGATTTAGATAAAGCTAGATATAAACCCTCTAGAGCTTATTAAGCCGTCGGGCTACTGCACTTATAGCTTTAATATAAGCATAGGCTTGCCGTGCCGGTATTTAATCTTCTAGCGCCTTAATAAGGGGGGGACTTTATAGCTTAATGACTTTAACGTCTTTTAGCACGTAGGCCCTAGGGAAGGTATCCCTAGCCTTAAGGCTCCCTTTAAGCCGGCTATCGTACGCGGTAAAGGCAGGCCTAAGGGCGCCCTTAACCTCGAGAAAACGACCTACGGTATAAGGCGAGACCCGTCGGCGTACGAGATCGTAGAAGGCATCGAACGTGCCGAGGCTATAAGGGCGCTACCGCCGTCGTTAATAGCACCCGCGGCACTTAACACTACGGCTACTGCCATAGCACCCGCGGCACTTAACACTACGGCTGCTGCTACGGCACCCGCGGCACTTAATACTACGGCTGCTACTATAGCACCTACGGCACTTAATACTACGGCTGCTATACGAGGCCTATAATACCTTTAGCAATATAGTGACGCGTACGAGGCGGGCATAAGCATACTACGAGCATACTAGCGAGCTATATATACGCCGCTCTCTAACGATAACGATAAGGCTGCCGGCGAGGCTGCCGGCGAGCCTTAAGCCGGCTCGTTATAACACTAGCCGGTCGACCTTATATAAGACGACGATAACGAATTCGACGATAACGAATTCGACGATAACGAATTCGACGATAACGAATTCGTCCTAGGAATACCCTCGTAGTAGTAGCTCTCGCAGCGGCGGCTCTCGTAGTAGCTCTTATAGTAGCTCTCGTAGCGGCGGCTCTTATAGCGGCTCTCGTAGCTCTTATAATACCTCGTAATACTCGTAAGATACAGAGCATAAGTCGATTCCCTAGGCCGAGTAGGATATATTAGTAGCATAATAGGATAAGGCGGAGGTTATAGAGGTAGACTAGGATAAGATAGAGGCAGACGACGTAGAGGAAGCAAAGGCAGCGTAGGAATTACATAAGGATAGCCTTAAGTAGCGTTATAAGCAGCCTAATACACGATTTCCCTTAAGCCGCGATAACCTCTCTTTACTAGGTATATATATTAGTACGGGCGGCTTCTCACACAGTCGGCTACGTAGCCGCGGGGGATATGCCTACTAAAATTTACGGTATCGGCGCTACGCCTTAACACGCCACACTACTCTACTATTTTGTATACTCTATATCAGGGGCTGCATGCTCTTTAGATACGCCCAACATTTATTGCCAGGTGTCTCCGTACCGTAACTCGTACCGGTGTACTTCGTACGAGTTAACTCGTAGAACTATAGGGTCCGTCTCATTTCCCGGGGCTGCTTCAGCTGGGGCTCCACAGCATAAGTCATCACGATCTGCGAGTAGTACGAAGTATAGAGTACCGAGTATAAAGTACGGAGTATCCCGTAACACCTTGAATGAGCGAACCTAGGTATGTAAAGGCTCGCCATGGGCAAGGGCCACGCGGTCTGTATGGCATGGCCTCCATCACTAACTCATATGTCGTAGGTCACCTTGAGACGGGACGGGCAGCCACAAGGGCAACTCGATGAGCAGCCGTCGGACCCGCTCCTCCAGCGGCCGGGATACCGGATAAAGTCCCTGCGAGGCGAAAGCCAAAGGCGGGATCAATCTCGACAAGCCCCTGTTGACGCGGCAGAGCCACGCTCGTGTAATTTACAAGACAGGACCCCCGTGACAGCTGCACACGTACAAATATGTATGAATATACTACCCCGTAGTATCTGTACGCTGTGCTCTGTATGGCGCAGCAGAAGACGAGCCTCGAGGTCATGGGGGTCATGGGACTTGGTGGTGGCTGCCCAACTTGCCGTAATTGTCATTCCTGTTGCTGGCGGGCCGGATGGACAATTAAACTCTTGGGCCCCTGTTAGCCCTGTTAGTGCTGCAGGCGCAGGTACGCAGTAGTAGTACTTGGTACCCGGCTGCCACTGGCCTGTTGGCCGGGTACACTTATGAGAGGCCCATGCACTCCCGAACAACGATGCCGGGGTAGATGGATATTCAACGGCTGGTACGGAGTAGCGGTCGGTCGGTTACAGAGGAGAAGGGGGTCGAGCAAAAGTCGAGTCGCGCAGCGTCGGTTTGGACGACGACGTATGTGATGGCCAAACCTTGACTCGAGACTTAAGCAGGTACTTTTAGTCTGTGACTAGCGCTGCGTTCCACGCCGAGTTAAAGGAAACCTAAAAGAGAAGTACTGGGCACGTGGGCCCCGAGTAGCAGGGCCACTGCCTACTAGGTAGCTGGTACGCCACTTCTCCACCGGCACTACGGGCCACTCCCGACTGACAAAAACCACCAATGACGGCTGCCTGCTGCCGCTCCTCGTCGACGTCAAACTGTCAAACTCATTTCACCCTTCCTTCACCTCAGCCCCGACTTCATCACGCTCAACGACGACGACGTCGCATCGCATCGCCTCGCACCGCATCGCGACACGATACGACGCGCCACCAAACCCCCTCGACTCCTTCCCCCCTCGGCCTTCCTCGGTCCCCCTTTGGCTGCTCTGCGTCGCCATCGCCCACGGCCGCCCGCCATCGCCGCCGCCGCCATCGCCACGGCACACAAGACCGCCCCCATGTCCTTGTTATAAGGAGCAGCCTCTCCTCCCCGTCCCTTCCATCTGTACGCTCTGCCCAGGTCCCGGTCCAAGAAGACTACGCCCCTTGTTTTGCTCGGCGCCTGGGCACACGCAACGCAACGCGTCTGCACCACATCCTCCAAAGCCACCAACCATGGGCGACGACACATTTCCTCCCACGACGACGGCCACCTCCCGCGAGCCCTTGATGGTCCTTACCGATGACCCCGATCTCAGCGTCCAGGCCATAGCCCGTCCCGACACCGACACACCCGCGCGAGCGCCCTCCGTGGCCCGGACATGCTCTCGTCATGACGCCGCCTCCTCCGCCCCGCTGTCGGCTGCAGATATGACTCTGTTGACCCCTTCAACGCCACTGCGTATATCTACCACCGAAGTCTCTCCTTCTAGTACCCTTGCCACCCCCGGCTTTGCTCGCCGTGGCCCGCCGAGCGACAGGGTTCACCTCTCGACGCCTCGAGCCTTGACGCACAAGGCCTCCCGTAATAGCCTGCAGCCCATGTCTAGAACCCCGAGCCTCAGTTCATCCGCCGCTTACGGCCTCGGATCCACGGGCGGAAGCAGTAGCGCCATCCCGAGCCCCGTCATCGCCGCCATGGGCGACATGACGCCTCTTCCGAGCCCCCTACTCTCGGGCGATTCCCCCGGCCCATGGAGGAGACTGAGCATCGGCTCCGGGTCGCCGCCTCTGATTCGTGCTAGGATGGCCTCTATGGGTCAGGTTTCGGTCCTGGTCACCAACAACGGAGAGTCGGTCGAGTCGGCCGCCGCAAATGCCCCCAAGCGCAAGATGTACGCGGCAATGGACGCGGCCAACAAGGCACCGCATCCCGCCTCGCACGAGCAGCAGCATTCGCAGCCGCAGCATGCGCACCGGCCAAAGAACCGCAGCACCAGCGAATACATTCCAGATGCCGTAGCTGGACCCAAGAGGCTGGTGACCGTCTCTGGCTCCCACGTCCATTACGGCGCCGCAGACCACGAGTCACAAATGCGCAGGGAGCTCAACTACGCCGAGTCTCGAGGCCTGACGCCGACCGTCACGCAGCCTCCCACGCCTCCCCCGAGCGAGTCGTCGAGAGACGCGGGCGATGGCACCAAACTCAAGGAGCAGGGCTACGAATACTTTGAGGTCCGTGGGCGCGGCGACGGCAAGATGCGGCGTTGGAGGTCCATTGGCTTTCTCGGCCAGGGCACCTTTAGCCACGTCATCTTGGCGACGGGCCAGGTGGTGCCGGATGGCGATTCGGGCGAGCCCAGTGCCGCAGCGCCCACGACGCCCGTGACCGAGTGCAGCGTGGCCCGCAGGAGGCTTGTGGCCGTCAAGGTGTGCGAACACGGCCCGCGGGGCGGAGCGTCCGAGGAGCGCGTCGAGATGAGTCTGAAGCGCGAGCTCGAGATATTGCAAAGCGTAAACCATCCGTCGCTGGTCAATCTCAAGGCCTGGAGCATAGAGCCCACCAGGGCCATTCTCGTGCTCAACTACTCGCCTGGCGGCGATCTCTTTGAGGTGGCGACGGCGCACCGAAACGTCTTGACTTCGTCGCTGTTGAGGAGGATGTTTGCGGAGCTGATGGGCGCAGTGCACTATCTGCACGAGAGGAGGATCGTGCATCGAGATATCAAGCTTGAGAGTAAGCCACTGTCCTCGGCAGTCCGAGCCCCTTCCCCCCGACCCGAGACTCGAGGCTGACGTGCTTGTTTATTCAGACGTACTCGTCAATCTGAGCCCGGCCGAGCTTGCAGACCCGACCATGGACTGGGCTACTCTGCCGCAATCCGTCGTCACCTTGACGGACCTCGGCCTTTCCCGCCGCGTGGCCGACGACGAGAAGCTCGAGACGCGATGCGGTTCGGACGACTACGCGGCCCCTGAAGTCATCTTGGGCCAACCGTACGACGGGCGGGCCATCGATGCCTGGTCTCTTGGCGTCTTGCTCTACGCCCTCCTCGAAGCGCGCCTACCATTTGACCCCCACCCGGGCATGAGCGACGCCCATCGCATGCGCAGCCGCACGAGCCATCGCATCGCGAGGGTCGAGTGGCGCTGGATCGAGTACGCCGGGGAGGACGGCGACCACGAGGGCGACCTGGCCAAGTTTGAGGCGAGCGGCCTCGTCGGGGCCATGGAAATCACCGAAGGGCTCCTTAAGCGGTCGCGCAGTCGCTGGAGCGTCGAAAAGGTGACTGCGCAGCCGTGGGTGCGAGACGCCGTCCAGGTCGACGGCGGCATTCAATTCTGGGAAGAGGACGAGGCCGAGGAGGTCTAGAGACGGCCCCTCTGCACTCTAGGCTTCAACCGCGTCGAATGGGACCAGGCAAGGCCAGGCTCGACGTTTGCGGGACGCGTCCACTCTATTTGGCGGGCTTGGTGCCCTCGAGCATTTCTTCGTTTTCGTGGGACCAAAAGCAGACGGCCATTCCTTGTACCGGTCGTCTCTTGTGGCACGACGCGACGGCGTTGCCATGTACATATACCTATACCTTTCAACAACTGCTTCAACTTGCACTCCTGTTACTCTAACACGCCTCTTTCGTTTGTTGTCCGAGCTTGATTGGATGGCGACATGGTCTGGCAGGCAGATGGAGAGGCGCCGGTCAGGATAGGGTGTCAGGATAGGGTGTCAGGATAGGGTTTGAAAAGAGGGCCTCGGCCATGACCCCCCCTGACAGAGACGGCTCGATTGGGATGCATTTATTATATGGAGGTGCTCCAATGCCGATGGTGATGGCGATAGTGGCACATGGCAGGCCCTGAGACGGCGTTAAGAGGCGGCACGGGAGCTCGGTCACCCTGGCGGCAGAGGGCACGATGACACGAGGGTCCCCCCTTTGTTGGGGCCCCCCTTTGTCACTTCCCGGGGCGGGACGGCGCGAGACGAGACACGGAGGCGATGCAACTCTCTGTTGGCGATTAAGCCGGGATGTTATAGGGACGCCAAGGACGCCGCGCGGCTACTGCCGGCCTCTGCGGAGCGCCGACGGCTCCAAGGCGGCTGGAGATTGTAGTCGGGCGTCGACATTGCCCTAAGCCGCTAAGCCGCCACCCCTAAGTCCCTAAGCCCCTAAGCCCCTAAGCCCGCCCTGCCAGCGCCCAATCGTGAAACCCCGAGGCCTTGGGAAGCTAGTCGGGGGAGTCGGGGGTCTAAATGGCTAATGCTTTGCTCAATTCCCCCCTCTGCAACGTCTCCGTCGGAAGCTACCGTGCGACGGGCCAGCGGATCCTCGGGCCTGAGAAGCGTCTGCCTAGGCGAATGGACCCGGAGGTTTATACATGCATGATATCGTATCCGTGGAAACGTAGTCTAGTATATGCATGCGGCGGCGGCGCCCAGAGGTCGGATCCATGATACGGCCCCGCTCCGGATCTCGGCGCCCTCGGCGCCCATGGCCCGACGCGGCCTGCCAAGTCCCTTGGCGACGGTCCAACGCCCATGCCAGATGGGCCGCAAGGTTGGCGCGACATGCATGTGCCTGTATGTTGTACATACATACATGTGCCTGTATGTTGTACATGCTGTTGCTGCCTCTTACCAAAAGGAGAGACGAGCATTGGCTCGAGGGGGCAGTTCTCAAGTATTCATAGGAGAACTCCATCACTTACATACTTTTATATTGATGTAGTCCCGCCATGCCATGGCGTCGTACAGCCTATTCGTACAGCCTGTTCAGTGCCGGCATCCTGCTCGTCGCGTGTGCCGCCGCCCTGTCAGGCCATGCGAGTCTTCGGTCAAGTCTATTTACGTTTTTGGTCCCCCTTCTCGTCTCTCTGAGCCCGCTGAGACGGGGTCTCAAGTCAGCTCTCCGATGCAACGATACCTCTCTCTCAAGACTCAAGGTCTCTCTCACATACTTTCTCTCTCATATGTACTGTAAGCATACCAAGTATATACGTACATGCCGTACGGGTATCAAACAACGGACGTGATGCCCCAGAGCAGCATCTTGGCCCGCCGTCAACTGTCCACTCCCCCGGGGCCAGGACCCCGAATCTACTAGTACATGTTTGCCCCTTGCCTGTATGTACATATTCGTATGTATGTGCAGGGCCATTCATGTGCAAAATGAGTTCCCCTGCACCTATTTATAATTTACACGCACACCCTTGCATGAAAATCCCCCGACAGATGGACGAACGCTTCATCTTTACCCGGGTGCAGAAATAAAAGAAGAAAACATTGCTCGGAACGACAGCCATCCTTCCGGTAACGATAAAAGGTAAAAAAAAGTCTACGGATAAGCACTGTACAATGCATGTACATAAGAAGGCCACTGTACGCCTTGGTCGGTCATCAGGCCTTACGATTCGCTGACCCCTTGCCCCCCCCCCCTCTCTTTCTTCGTCTTCTTTTGTCCCCCCCCCCCCCCCCCCCTCCCCCCTCAGCTTCAGCCCTCGGCCATGACCACTTTTGGAACACGGCGCTGATGATGAGGGCCTCGGCAACAAGGCAAGATTGAGATGCTCATCCTACCTTGAGCCCAAAGGTTACTACGTACTTCGTATACATGTCCATTATCGTCGAGAGACGCAAGAAATAAATACGAGAGCAAGATCGCCTGATGGGCTTCTACTACCTACCTAGGTGCCGAAACCTCAATTGTGGTCCATGTCGTCCATCGGGCTCTGTCTCCGGAGCGTCTTCCGCCCAGTTGGTATCCCGAATGACGCCTCAAAGACGGCCACGCCGAATCATGGCGGCAAACAGAGACCAAGAATCCTTCTGGAATCACTCCAGCGAGCCTCTCAGGACCCTCGGCTGCTGTGTGGAATGCCCGGGGTCTGTCCCCGGCCCCAGGTCTGTCAGGGGGGGGGGGCGCCGTCATGAGGCCCTGATTGGTCTCTGGGCCTCGCCTGTGGTGCCTCGGGTTCCAAAATATCACCTTCTCTTTCAGGTCCATGGTTGCATCCCCACACAAGCCGTCCCCCCCCCTCTTCTTCTCCCCTCTCCTTCACTCTCTCTTCAGAAGCCAGTCCAGCTCCTTTTATTACTTTCAGCATCGGTCGCAATGGCAGCCCAGCCTGCATTAGGTTACATCTCCCTCCCTCTCTCTCTCTCTCATCAAGACCCCCCTCTCTCTCTTCAAGACCCCCTTCTACTCTCTCCAAGACCCCCCCCCCCCCTCTCTCCTAGACTCCCCCCCCTCTCTCTCTCCAAGCCCCCCTCACAGGCCAATCCTCTCTCCACTCTGCCGTTGGTAAAAGGTTTTTGTCCCTCGGTGCGCTCGCTGTGCAGGAGCTGTAATAAACTGCCATATACTGCTACATACTGTTGTAGAGCCGCCCACCCCCCCTCCCCTTTGCTCTCCGGCCAGGCCATTGGCTTTCCCTTCCAGGATACCTACTTAGGCGAGGAACTTTTGCTCATCTCACTCTCACACTCACACTCACTCTCTCTCTCTCCCTCTCGCTCCCCCTCCCCTTCTCTCCACCGTCTGCGGCTTTGCTCTCCACAGCCGCTGTGCGTTGCGTGGATAGCGAGGCGACAACTCGAGAGAGACCTCGCACACCTTCACTGGTCGACATCTGCCCCTTTCCCTCTGCGTCCCCTCCGTTAGTTGCACACCAACCACTTGGCTCTTCGTAACGGCGACTATGGGCACTTCTGCCTGCCTGGCCGCCCTATCGTCCCTGCTCCTGACCACCCCCCCGAGCCAGACACTGCCGCGAGTGATGAGTACTCGTGTCGGTGAATGAGCATCCGGCCGGGCTTCTCGACTCGCTCGAGTCTCGCCAACTGACAGCCCACCCACGAGCCCCTTCTGCCCGGCGCCTCGTCGCCATGTTTAATCATCCGACAAGCAGGCCCCATGCTTCGGCCTTTGCCAACGACTCCTATGCCTTCCCCCCGCAGCCCTGGGCGCGCTTCGACGTCAACCAGGCCGTGTCGTCATCGGGTGACGCGTCGCAATCCCATCATGCAGCCCTTGAATCTTTCAACGCCTCCTCCGACATGGACTGGACGCCCTCGTCGTCGAGCTTTCACCACGGGGGGACCGACGTGGAACTAAGCTCGCTGAGTCCCGTCCAGCACCAAGACGGAGGCGGTGTCGGTCGCCTGGTGGCGCACTTTGAGAACAAGGGCTTCGCGCCCTTTGAGAACAAGGGCTATGCGCCTCCCCTCCCGCCCAGACCCGCCCCTGGTGCCCAGACGCAGCAATCCGTCCCCCGGGCCCAGTTCGATGGCCTGGGATACTTTGGAAACGGCCCCGGCCTCGCATCGTCCTTTAACCCGAATCGCATCGCCACTCCCGCCCAGAGTCCCGCCGAAGCCCAGTGGGAAAACTTTGGCTTGCAATCGCCCATGACGAGCCCCGTGGCCAACAGCTCCTTCCGTCTCCAGGATGCTTCCCGGGGGGACAATTCCGGCGCAGGCCAGCTGACGGGGCAGTTTGGGTGCCTCGACCATTTCGTGTCTGCAAACCGCCTTCAAAGCCAGACGGAACCCTCCCTGTCCTTGTCCCAGAGGGGCCATTCTTCCATGGTCAGTCCGCCTGCAGTCGTGTCTCGGGCACAGCCATCGCCGCCGACATCGGGAACTCCGGGCTTCGACATCTGGCGCCCGCCGGGATCCGTGAGCGTCAAGTCCGAGGCGCCACCTTTGGCATGCTCTGTTCTTCCTGCAGGCAGTTACGGCAAGCCACCGGTGCCCAACACGCCCAAACCGAATCTCAACGCTCCTGGATCCCACTTCATCCTCGAGTTCAACCCCAGCGCCAGAGCCAAGGGCAAGGCCCCAGCCAAGCCTGCACGGTTACGAGCCCCTCCGCCGCCATCAATGCCTTCTCCCTTTAGTCCCGAGATCAAAAAGGAACCAGCAACGCCCTCCCGATCATCGCCATCCATTGCCGCCCTGCCGGTGAGTAGTACATCGTTTCGTCACAGAGACGCAAATTGGACCCCGTCTTACTCGCAGAAGCAGGCTCAAAGGCAGCCGTCGGTTTCTCTCCGTGCTCACGCCGCAGGGTCTCGCCCATCGCGGGAACAGGTGCCTGCCGAGGCCTGGGAGCAGTTCAAGTCGACAATTCGGGCGCTGTACCTGGATGAGCGGAGGCCACTCAAGGAGGTCATGAACGTCATGGCCGAAAAGTACAAGTTCCAGGCAACGTGAGCTCCCACGCAGTTGTTTCCTCGCCGTTGGCGCCCCAGGCTAATGTCGGGCATGCAGGCCCAAGATGTACAAGACACGCTTCTCCCAATGGGGCTTTGTCAAGAACAACACCGAGGACGAGGTCAAGAGGCTGCTCTCCATGAAGTTTCAACGCGATGCCGAGGGCAAGGTGTCCGAGTTTGTCCGCAACGGGCGGGTAGTGAACCTGGGCACCTATCTGAAGAGAAAGGGCGTGACCGAGTACGACCTGATCGATTTCGAGCTACCGGCCGACCTGCCAGCCCATGTCAAGTGCCGGACGCCGACGCCCCCTCCAGCACCGGAATACCTGCGATCCCCCGACCTCGTGCGAGCGCAGGAACTCGTCGTCGGGAACATGAGAAAGGCTTTCCTGCATTGTCGGCAGGTCGAGGTGGAGACCAACACGCAGGTTGGCTGGGCGTCGACCATGGTTTGGGGCGCCGGGTCGAGCGACTTGCTCATGGAGGCCAACTTTTACTTTGAGGCGCGAGACGCCGACCAAGGGGGGCACTTTCTCATGCGGGCGTTCAAGCAGCTCGAGGTTGACCTCAGGAAGCTTTCCCCGCTGGGCATCAAGGAACTGCTCCTGGGCATGGTGCAGCGAGACCCGGGCATGATGACGGCCCTCTGCAAGTACCTCGCGGCATACTCGACGACCAACCTGGAGCGATCGCACCCCCTCCGACAAATATTCACCTGTCTGTACGAGGTTCAGCAGAAGCACGGGCCGGGGACGCTCTCGGACCTGCTCTGGGGCAGCATCCCAGCCATTGCCGAGGAGCTCGAGGCCATATACGGCCGGCGACACCCGTACGTGGCACGGGCGTGGATCGACCTGGCCCTCTTTTACAACCACGTGCACCCGGAGCGGCTGGCGAAGCTCATTGGCGAGCTTCGGGGCCTGGAGCGGCAGCTGGAGCAGCGGCACGGAGCCAGCAGCGTCGAGATGCTCAGCTTGCGGTATTCGATCCTCCAGCTTCTGTACGCGGCGGGGCCGCAGGCCGACTCGACGAGGCAGGCGGCCGTGGCGCTGTGGAATCATGTGAGGAGCCTGGGGGTTGTGTTTTCGGTGCGCGACGCCAAGCCCAACGTATACTGCTACCACAGCCCGCTCAAGGTGGACCCTTGGACGAAGCGGTGCCGACGGCGATACGACTCGGGCGTGGCCATTATGGAGGAGCACGTCGGAGTCAAGGTGCTCCCCTACTTTGAGGAGGATTTCCACACGACGGTGCATGCGCCCGACTGTCAGGAGGCGTGGTCGGCGGCTCTCAACCACATGCAGTCGGCCAAGTGGGCTTATATCTGAGGCGAAGCTGCGATTCCATTGTATCGGAGGCGAAGCTGCGATTCCATTGCGTCGGCGTTTGGGGGCGATTTGAGGACTTTGTCGGGCACTGTAACATTAGCGGGCATCTCCGCAACAAGATACCGGGCGCAAGAGGAAGCAAAGAGGCGACGCTTTGACGACGTTGACGACGAAAGATGACCGAACACGGAGGGCCTGGCCTGAAGAACAAGGCCAAGCGGGTGAGCCGAGGAAAATTGCCCGTGGCTGCCCGAGGACTCCCAGGACTCTCTTGGATTTTAGTTCTAGACAAGGAGTGGTGGCTAGCCACGTCTTGTGCCTTGGCCCGCGGGACGGCGATTCAGATAAAGGCGTGCCAAGACGTTTGTGCTTTCTGCCTGTCAAGCTTTTGCACTCACAAGAAGTTGTCGTCGACGCTGAAAGCCGTGCGAGGAATGTAGCCGAAAATCTACCGACATACAACATCCATGTCACTCCGTACATATCCTCACTAACAATACTACCACCTAGGTAGGTAGGGGGGACCCTCAATCCCCTCCTTCCTAGGAAAATTTCCAAACCTCACCCGACCATGATTCGGTGGTCCAACTCCAACCCGCTCGGCCTCGCAGCTGCTGCTCGAGGCCTTCGGTTTCTATCATCGAGTCGCACCATCAAGGGTACCATCCAGCTTCGATGTCTCCCCCGTCGCCTCGACTGACCCCAGTCAAGAGCACGACGTCGTCCTCCTCCGCCAGCACGGCTCCAAATACCCCAGGTGGCACCTCAGCTCCCCCCTCCGACCCGACGCCCTCGTCAAGCTCTCGTACGGCGCTTCAGTCCCTGCTGCCGACATCATCGGCCGCAACGCCCTCGACGTCGTCCTCGACAGCCGCGGCCACGAGGTTGTCCTGCACGAGCCCTCGCTGGCCAGCTACGTCGTCAACCAGTCGGGCGAGCGGTCTGCCACGCCCATATACCCACACGATGCAAACACAATCGTCTCCCTGCTCGACCTACACCCCTGCCGCCCGGGCGAGGACGAGGCGGAGCATGAGGCTGACCATGGGCCCCCTCTGGAGATGTTCGAGGCCGGCACCGGCATGGGTAGCTTGACGCTGCACTTGGCCCGCGCCATCCACGCCGCCAATCCTCCCGTGCCCTCGTCCCTCCGTCTTGCCTTCTGCAGGGCCGCCATGGTATCCGACCGCTTTGCCTGCGACGTCCGGCTCTCCCCCGAGCACCAGGCCGCCCGCGATACCTACGCCGCCTCGCGCCGAGTCATTCTCCACACCCTCGACAACAAACTCAAGCACCTCAACGCCGCCTTCAAGCTTGTGCGCGACTTTCGTCGTGCGCTCTACCTCCCGTCCATAGACTTTCACACGGGCTCCATCGACGGCTATTTGTCGGAGCGATTGGCACAATCCGGCGGCCAACCGTTCCTGTACCGCGCGATTCTGGACCTCCCCGGGGCGCATGAGAACGTAGAGCTCGTCGCTCAGGCTCTGCATCCCAACGCCCTCCTCGTCGTCTTCCAGCCGTCCATCAGCCAGATTGCCGATTTCGAGGCACGGAACAGGCAGACCAACCTGCTGCGGCTCGAAAAGGTGCTCGAGCTTCCCGTCACGACAATAACCAATGGCCTCCACGACTCGGTCGGTGGCAGGCAATGGGACGTGAGAATGACGTTTCCCAGAGCCCAGCAGGAAGGGTCGGATAAGATGGTGCAGGTGTTGCGCCCCAAGGTGGGCGATCGCATCGGCGGCGGCGGATTCGTCGCCGTCTACCGCCGTTGGCCAGTCGGAGAAACACCCGCTGCGTCCGTGGCCGATGAAGGGGAGAAGGAGGTAGGGTCGAGCGAAGCCGAGCCAACACCCGTTGCGTCCGTGGCCGATGAAGGGGAGAAGGAAGTGGGGTCGAGCGAAGCCGAGCCAACACCCACTGCGTCCGTGGCCGATGAAGGGGAGAAGGAAGTGGGGTCGAGCGAAGCCGAGCCAACACCCGCTGCGTCCGTGGCCGATGAAGGGAAGAAGGAGGTAGGGTCGAGCGAAGCCGAGCCAACACCCGCTGCGTCCGTGGCCGATGAAGGGGAGAAGGAAGTAGGGTCGAGCGAAGCCGAGCCAATACCCGCTACGTCCATGGCCGATAAAGGGGAGAAGGAAAGGAGGTCGAGCGAAGGCGAGCCTTAAGCGTCCGAGTCTCAAAGCATTGTAGCAACATGTATGTATTCGTAAGATAAGACTATATCTCTTGAGTGGGGCTGCACACGTAATACGCACGCTGTTGCAACCTCCCGCCGTTGGTCCACTGGCAACTTCCCGGTGCGGCCCCACACGGCCCGTCCACTTGCCTAAACAGGAAACCACCCAATGCTCTCCGCCCGCGGGGGTCGACGGCAACGACGGCGCCGTCGTCGTCGATCTGAAGCACTTGCAGCACTTTTCCATGGACACGCGCACCTGGACGGCCACCATTGGCGCAGGCACTCGGCTGGGCGACGTGACCCGGAAGCTCCACGAGGCGGGCGGCCGGGCCATGTCGTACGGCACCTCATAGGCGGACACGCCACCATCGGCGGGCTTGGCCCCACCTCGCGGCAGTGGGGCTCGGCCCTCGACCATGTGCAGGAGGTGCAGGTGGTGCTGGCCAACGGCACCGTCGCCCGGGCGTCGGCGGCCGAGAACCAGCAGCTCTTCTGGGCGCTCAGGGGCGCCGCGGCCGGGTTCGGCATCATCACCGAGTTCACTGTGCGCACCGAGCCGGAGCCGGGTGCAGTACTCGTTTGCCTTTCACCATGGCCAGTACGCCATCGGGGTCTTCAGCGGTCCTTGTCGTGATGCGTACATGTGCCTTGGGCCCCGAGCACGCTCGCCATGTCCCTCTCCCGGACAACCCAAGCCACGCAGAGTCCAGCACCCGGCCCCACGAGGCATCCCACGACAAGACTAAGTAGTAGGATGCGCCAGCCAGCTTCGGCGGCGATCCAGTAGAGGACAGTGATGCCAATGGCCGTGAAGTCGGCCTGGACAAATGCCAAGGCAGCCCGTGTCGTGGGCGATCTGTCATCTGCGGCAAAGAGAAGGTGATGCAGCAGCCCAATGTGCGCGGCCACGGACCACAGCGGTGGCACAGCGTAGAGCATGACCAGGGCCGGTCTGTTGGCCTCCAGGTGCACTTGGGCGACGCGACGGACTCTGGCCACAGGAACAGGGACGGCGCGGCGAACAAGTTGGCGTATCATGGACACGTAAACGGGGAAGAATAGCCATAGCAAGATGCACGTGCTGGAGGGCTTGAGGAGAAATGGGATGCAGGGGACAAGGTAGCCGAGTGCGACCGGAGATGGGGATTGCGTGAAGCTCCGACGAGGCCAGCTGTCTGTGCGAGACGGTTGTCTCCATGTCCTGCCGAGCCACCAAGGCCTGCTGTTCAGGGGTCGAGTTCGCACCGCTGCCTGGAGCGACAGTATTCCTTTGGTGATACAGAAAGGCCGGCACAATGCCCAGCTGCCAGACCACGGCGCCCCCCGCCAGGTTGAAAAGCAACCAGGGACCCGTCGGATTCCGGATCATCCAGTTCTACTGGTTGCACAGGCGGGCCGACTCGACGGTGGTGACGGTGAGAAGCGCGCCCACGTAGAAGAGAATCTCGTTCATGATGAAGGACGACCGTCTCGAATCGAGGGCTGCGTGGAAGAAGGACACCAGGCAGCACATGGGAGGGCCGACGACGGGCACCTGCGCCATGGGCGGCACATGCTCGGGCGGGAAGCACTTGGTGAAGAGCGAGTTGACATTGGCGTCGGAGCTGAGGAAGAGCACAAAGGCTGTTGCCGCCGCAAGCAGGAGAAGCGGGAGCATCAGTGGGACCAGACTGAAGTGCTCCACGGGATGCGGCCGCCGCCGAGTGCGTGCCATCTGCTCCATGCTGCAATGAATGTAGAAGCATGAATGCCACGTTCGTCACTGCCGCAACGCGCAGCTCAATGCGGCTTCTTCGTCAATGACTGCCAAATTCTTGCTGCCAGGGGCCTCATTCGCAGGCTCACGCCGACATTTTGACGATTGAAAGAGACATTCGGGGCCGGCGCGTACCGACGCCACATGAGGGCAGCAGCGTGTGTCGGTGCCTCAGCCGAGCGTGTCGGATCCGGGGTTTGTGCGGCCTAGAAGCTGGGAGCTCGATGGGGCGCGCGCGCACAGCAAACCATGAGCTTGAGGCTCGTCCCAAGCTCCTCACATTCGGAGAGCAGAGCCTTGTTGGCCCAGATGCTCTTGTCCGTCTCGGCGCTCGTGGCGCTCTCGTAGCACCGCGTGTACCACCAGCGACCAACTCTTGCCACGAGCTTGGTGATGCCCTCATCCGCCATGGGGCTTTTGTCTCTCATCATGTCCGCCAAGCTCGACCTTGACTTGTCTTTGCGCTCCGCCCTGTTCATGTTGGAGCGGGTGATGGAGCTCGCCACTGGGACGCCGACGCGTGCAGCCCTGATGCTGGAGAAGCCGGCCTTGCCGAGGAGGCGTAGCATCAGGTCCGCAGTTGAGGCCAGGTTGATTTCGGCCGCCTCCTCGTGTACTCGCTCCTTCAGGCGCCGGACCGTCCGCCTCCCTCGGTTGCCCATGCTGTTGAGGTCGGCGTCCAGGACAGACAACTCGATGTAGCCGCCAGGTCGGAGGACTCGCCGAGCTTCGTTGACAATGTTGCGGTAGTGCGATTCGGGGGCGGCAACGGGGAAGCGATACACCAGGCCGTCGAAGCTATGCGCCGCAAAGGGAAATTTGTCGAGATGACATGTGTACTGTACCTGATGGTGGTTGGGGGGGCTGAGAGGAAAACTCGACGGACAAGTCCGCATTTCGGCTGGCAGTGCCGCGCGTGGAGACAGGTTGTACAAGGAAGCCGCTGGATATGTCTCGGCGGCGTAGAACGACCAGTCGTCGTTGCCGAGGCCATCAATGACCAGAATGGAGAGTCCCTTGGCAGGATCCTTGGCGAGATCCAGCTCGTGTCGAATGTCGCTGAACAAGACATGCCCAAACGAGAGCCATTTGCTGACAGTCATGGAGCCGACTCGCAGGTTGACTTGTGCCAGGGGCGATTCTTCATCGGATGAAACTGCGCTGCAATCCGTGAAAATAGTCTTGCCCGACCCCGAGCTGTTTCTGTTGGATACAGAATGATGCACATTGGCCGGAAGAGCATCTTGCCACTGCTTGCCGAGACTCGGCTCAGCGCCCGCTTCTCCCTCAGCCACCGTCTGGTTGGGACGCGGTTGAAATGCCCTCCGGATCCTCTCCGTCATGTCGGCGCTACCCGAAGTCGAGTGACTAGGCGCTTTGGAGTACGTCGACACTTTGCGGCAGTCTCCTGGAACAGCGGCAGACTGGACAGAAGCTCCCTTGATCGACCTACTGCGTTGGCGTTTGAGCCGAAGTGGGCTCACTTCCAGAGGCATAGGCGTTAAGAACATCCTGCCACTGTCTTCGTCGAGGAGGTCGTTGTACTCGTCCCAGATCTCATCCTCGTCAGGCGGGTCGTGAACTTTGGGTACGACGGCAGTCGCATCGGCCAGGATACAAATGTCCCGAGAGTCGCTGGAGCTAGTGTCTATGGTTCTGGCCTCGAGCTCTCGAGGAGAAAAGGCAAGGAACTCCCGTTCACCCCGCGCCACCTCGGAAGATAGCTTGGAGGTGGAGTCTCCATATGAAGAGGAGTTGACCTCGCTGTCGGCGGCAGGCTCTTCCGCGGTTCCATCCAACACGGGTGTCGAGGGCTTAGGCGGGGTCGGACCGGTCGCGATAGAGTCCGGATCGTAAACATCGAAAGTAACTCTGGGAGAAGCTTGCAGGCTGTTTCGGAACGGGCGCGAAAAGGTTTGCGGAGAAGGATTCTCGGGACGGCGTGAAACAACATGAGGTATCCGACCAACCTGTGCTAGCCTGCCACGCTTGCCTGAGCTCGGCATGGGCCAAGGGGCCTGGCCGGTCTGAGATCGGGTCGCGGGCCGGTCTGCTTCGCCAAAGACATCCCGTGGGACGCATGACGAAGGCTGAGACCTAGTAATCGTCGTGTGCTGTGCCATGTCCAACGGAAGATACTCGAGTAGGCCCTCGACGAAATTCGTTGGCCCAACATGGCCATGTTCCGTAGAGTCCATCATGGCGTAAAACGCCACGCGTTTCTTGTCAACGGCAACGACGGTAGCTTGCACCTCTTCGCCGTCGCCCTTGGTGTTTGGGCGGCTGTGGGAACGACCAAACAAGTTCCATTTTCGAGAACTGGGCGCTCTCCTTTGAGGGTTCTTGACTGACAGGTAGGAATCGTTGGATCCGCGCGAGCTCTCCTTACGCAACTGCAAGCGATAATCTTCAGAAACGATGCTCGCATCTATGCTAGTCATTGGCGACGATGCTGAGGCTGGGGTGTCGGTGATGATGGGCTGGGGTAGCCTCAAGGGATTGTCAGCAGACAGCCTCAGGCGCTGCACCGAGCGACGGAAGGCGATTGTTGGTTTCGCCATGACGCCATCCATGCCACTGCCTCCGCGTGTGTGTGAAGAGCTGAGAGGAGCTGGCGCATCGGGGGACATTGGAGTTGGCCAGAGGGTTGTCCGTTGTGCCTTGCTCGGTGGGCATGTTTGTGCGGGAGCAGCCCTGTGCTGAGCACCGGGGTGGCGGTGGGTCAGGGGCTTTTCACTTTCCAGTGAGGCAAAGTCGGCGTTGGCATTTCTGTTCTCGACAATCTCCCCGCCAGCGATGACGACGGGCTGGACACGATCTGCGAAGAAGGAGTCGCTGCCAGGGTAGCTGGACTCTGAGAGCTGGGGCTCAGCCAAGCCTCTGCTAACGCTGGAGCCGCTGCTGCTTCGTCTCCGGATGGCGCCGAACCTTCCATATCCCTCGTGGCCTGTGCCAGCCGCTGGACCTTTGCGCCCTGGTCTCCTCTGCGGAGAATACTCGCCTTTGTCGTCCTTGAGGCCCTCTGGAGCTGTCTTCTTGCGGCCGAAAAAGGGAAATCGTGTGGTGAATGAAGAGCTAGCCTTGCTCAATGCCTGATTGGATCGAGAAGACTCATTCGAGTTTACTCTTTTGGGCTCTGCGAGAACTACTGGGCTTGCAGTCTTCGAGGACGTCTGTCGTATAACGGGGAGCTGTGGGGTAGACGCGTTCCCCCTGGCTTGATGCAGCGACGTCGTTGATACGGGCAACGACCTGGAGGTTACAGGCTCGCTGACCCGCCGCTCAAAGGGCTTCGGCAATGAAGATAGATTGCTCTGTATGATAGGAGTGATTTTGAAGAACTGTGAGGGCATATCCGGGGTACCATCCCGGCTTGGACGAGGGGGCGGCCCAGCCCGTGGCGACGAAGGCGTCTTTGACGGAGAAGCAGTTTCAGGCCTGGGAAGGGAGCGACTTGCTGAGCTCGGTTTGTGTTTCTCCCGAGGCGCGATCAAGGGCAAAGCCTCGCTGACCTTGCGTTTTGGGGAATCCTGAGAAGAATTACCCGGTATGGGACTCGTCGACAGTGGAGATGGCTGCCTATCCGGCCTCTTCTCTCTCTTTACATTCTTGTCGCCGTCGCGAACCGTCGAGCTTGACGAGGAAGAGGTCATGGACTCTCGCACAGGAGCAAGGCCATGCTGGCCGGCGCCAGTCGTTGCATCAGCTTCCCTCGGTATACTTCCAGGCCCTCTCCAGGTAACATGTGGCCTGGTCGAGGCAGAGCCATTTTGCTGGTCCCTTGACGCGACGATGGATCGGCTCGGTACGGCAAGGATGGAAGACTGAGAGGATGTAGAGGTCGGAGTCGTGTCACGGCTATACGGCCCCGGCCCCGGTGATTCGGAGAGCCTTGTCGAGGGGCTGGCACTCACCTGACTGCTATTACCTGAGAATAAGATGGAGGCCGGGGTTGGGGGCGAGAGGTCGTGGGTTGCCAAGCGGTGGAGCACATGGATGTTGTGCCAGCCAGCCGAGCGTCCCGGTTGCTGCAGGTTTTGGTAGCGATCCAGTTCCGGATAGATGACGGGAGGCTGCGCCGCAGGCCGGCGAACTCCCCCCCCGTCGGCGAAAGGAGAGCTCGGGTTCACAGTCCGTACACACGGGGGGGGTGTGACGGACTCGAGCCGGCCTTGTAATTCGCGTCTTGGTGATGAAGAGCTCCTGCGGATAGTGTCTTTCCGTACGCTTGCCGTATCGCGAGAAAGGATTGACTTATTCTTTCTCAAGGGCGATGGGACAGTGTTGCGGCCGCCGTCAAGAGATGGTCTCGAGGAGGAAGACGAGGGACTCGGAACATGATGGCCCAATGGCCTGCCCACTCCGGACAAGTCAGATGAGGAATCAGACATTAACCGTGGAGGAGGCCTAGGGAGCCCAGTGCGTCGCGTCGACAACGCTCGAGGAGTCCCCTCGGACGGCTGCAGCTGTGGTGAGTGCCCGGTATTGGTCGTTCTTGGTGTCACCATCTCCCTCGGTGCCACGCTGTTGGTCGCCCTCGGTTTAGCGGCCCGGCATCCTGCTGCATCCATTCTCCGGGACCGAAACCCCTCTGATGGACTGGACGGGAGCCCGAACCCCATTCTGACAGACGCCATGCTCGCCCAATCTGATCAAGTGCGTCCGGCGCTTTCAACATGTCTCCACGTTCCCTGACCAGCCCATCGTTTGACCAAGCTGGTGGAAGCAATGCGATGCTCAGCTTCTGGGCGAGGAGGCCGGTGTAGTCGGCAAACTTATTCAAGCAAGGTGAAAAGTTGAGCCGAATTGGACCAGTTCGAATCGGGAGTGAAGATGGGGTGTGAAGTAGACCGGGACAGCACCAGGCTGAGAAAGCGAATGCTCGTTCGAGAAGAAGGGTGGTATTACAGATTAGAGCTGGAAAGAGGACTAGTGTAAGAGAGAAGGAATAGAAGAGAAGAAGGCTTGTGTGCAGGCTGTATAGGTAAAGGGGTCATACGGAAGCTGTAGTGACGGGGTGAAGGGTTAGGTTTAAAGGGTCGAGTGGACATGCCTTAAGAAACCCCGGCTTTTGCGGCCCTAGTTAAAGGCTGGCTCGACGTGACAGCGACTGCAGACTCAAGATGCGGCCACCGCAGGAGGGGGGGTCGAGAGGGTGTGGGTGTATGGCAACATGCCACGTCGAATGCAGCAACGAACGTCAACTTTGGCGCCTGCCGACAAGGATCATGATGGTCTCGACGTATTTAGTCTAGGCAGTGAGAATGAGAGAGGCAATTCAGTCATGACAAAGCATGAATAGAGCCAGTGTAATGGTCCTTGGATGGACCATCAATCACGCCTAGACGCACGTTGTGGACAAGAGCGTGAGGTGAGTTGGAGGGAGAATCCGACCATGCCATCAAGCTAAGGGCTCAGGGCCCAGACCAGAACGAGACACGTTTGCACCGTATTTTCGAAGATTTAATTTGTGGGAGCTGGCCATGGGGCAGCGTGAGGTGGAGGAGGTGGAGGAGGTGATTTAGGACGAGTCAAGGGCTGCAAAACCTGGATCGGCCCAGGCGGTGATGTGGAGTGGAGCCGAAGAGAAGACGGACTTGGATATTGCCGCTGCCATTGGATTCCGCAAGCGCAACTGCACTGCCATGGGCGTCGAGAAAAGTGAAAAGTGCCTGCAAGGTGCATACAGAGGTGTCCAGTGAGAGGTGACGAGGCACTAGTAGATGAGGTTACGATTGGGCGTCAAGCCCTGCGCAGGGGGGGGGGCTGCAGCGCCCAACAGGTAGAAAGGTGCCCTAGTGCCGGGTTTTTTTGGACGTCGGGACCAGTCAACTGACTGATGCTAAGCCCTGGTGAATGATGCATCTTCTGCCGTGGCAAACGTCGAGAAGGGACAGTCGCGGTGACTGTCCAGGCACGTGGGGGACTTGAGCCATGGGGCGCACAGTGCTTCTGGACGCATGTACTTCGTATGTACACACATACGAAGCAATATGGGGAAAACGCGTGAGGATGCCTGGGTCTGTCTATATAGACGGCCCGCGTCGCATCCCAAGAGACAAGGCCGGGGTCCTGCTGTTGGATGCGGCGAGACGGAACAAGGGTTCAGGCTGGTGGAGGAGCGTCGACGACGGTGAGTGGTGAGACATTCGGACTGACGCTGCAAATGGGGACCTAAGCCTTGGGCGGCCCGCACAGAAGATAGGCCGAGGGTTCGTTGGTCGACGAGTTTAGCAATGATGTTGATTTTGCCTCTTGCTCTTGCGCACCCCCGCACTCTCACTCCTCCCTCCCCCGGCTCGTATCCTTATACCGAGATACTTATGTATATAGTAAGCATCTATTTCGTATCGGGTTATGCATGCAGCAACTCACGAAGCGAGTACTATGTACCTAGGTACTCGTAGTCGACCTTGATTCTTCCAATCCTTCGACACCGGCGGTCGATGGACTCTGGCGCCGCGTCCGCCCACCCTCCACCACTGGCAAAGGTCTCTCTAGCTTGGGACGACGCTTGTCTGCATGTCTCGTTCCACAGGCTCCGACAGGACGATCTGGGAGGCGCATGTCTCTGATGACTGTCTCAGACGCCACACACCAAGCTTGGAACCCTGCCGCCCCGGCGCTTGTGGTTGTTGCGTGTGCATTGGACGAGCACCACGCTCGACTGCCTGTCCAGCCGCCGGGGCTCGAAGCAACTCGCCGTCTGCTTGTGTCACGCGCCAGCCCGCCCAGAAAGAGAAATCTGCCGACGATGGCGACCTACCTAGGTCTCCGTACGCGCGACGCGTGACGCGTGACGCGCTCAACATGTCGTTTCCCTTGGCTGGGCCTCAACTTGCTTGCTCTTTGTTCTTGACCAGCCCAGTCTCGTCGGCTCGCCACCCAGACTGTCAACCGTTGGACCTTGCGCAGCAAAGACACCCCATTCGCCCGCACAGTCGGGGCTTCTTCTGCTTGCGTGCTAGATGGCGAAGAAAAGCCAAGCCCCTCGGCCATGCGCCTAAGGGCTAGTTATGCAAGACGGCCCTGGTCCCAGACGCTCAGCTCCGAGACCAAAACCCAGCTGCCATGGCCTCGGAAAGCCATTGCCGACGTTGGTTGGCCGATGCACGAGACATTCTGGAAGTTCGCACCCCAGCCCCCTTTGACTCCAGTCCACCACTTGTCTCTACGACCGGCGGCAGGACCCCCACGTGCCTCGCGCGAGACGCCTTTCTTACTCTTTCCATTGGCTGAAGCCTTTTTGGCAGAAAACATCCCTTGTTCTCTGCTTTGTGACAGGCTGACTGACTCCCCATTTTGCCTCCAATGGGGGACGGCGGTCGGCAGTGATTGACAAGGACATATGCGGCACACTGGCTGACCGAACATGATGACCAGGTCTTTGAGTACAGATATGGACTCGGCGCACCCAGCATCTCCTTCTCCCTCTGCCTGTATGTCTCTCCTTGCTGCAAGTGCTTACCTCTATGGGATGAGCAGCACACGAGGATTCGTCCACGTGCCAGCCCTCTTCGGTGTCTTATGAAGCTAATGTTTTCCTCGGTAGACCGGGCAACCCAAGTCCACCACATGACCCAATCGAGCGGCTGAAGGTTGAAGAAGCCTCGCCATACGTCGGCCTCTGAAGGTGCCAGAGCCCAGACCGATGCAGGTTGAGAAACGAAGCCATGGTACTTCGTACGGTACGCTGGAGAAGGACACGGAAAAATAGCACAAGTCACCCAAAGCTTACTGGCAAACGGTTTCTGCGCTGACGTCGACGACTCTCCGCAATGGCGCGCATGCTGTGGCAGCGACAAGACGTTATGGCGTGGACGGTGCAATGCAAGAAGAGCCGAAGTGCAGATACGGACCAGCCGTGCAATGACGGCTGAAAGCTGCATGCCCTGACGCACGACAGCATCTGCGGCCCGACGTGCCATGTGGAATCGAAGGCGAGAAGTAAGGCCGGAGGCAGCCAAGGCCGTGACAGTTTTCGTCGACGAGCTCCGCCACGAACAGGGTGGCATATGGCGCGTGGCTGGAGTCGCCGACTCGGACTAAAACTCTATACGGAGTAGTACATACTCCGTACCACCGGCGTGGCTGACGTTTCCAGCAGCTGCCCCTAGCATCACGCGATCCTTGTCGGCATCGGTAGGCCCCAAGTCTCACGGCAGATGGCGGCCGAATCACTGCATCGGCCGGCGCCAGATTCGGGAATCATCCCCGGGGCGAAGCTCTCGGGTGTCACCGTTGCGAGGTTGGCATGATTAAGCGAAACAGCACCCATGTTTCGTTTACCCATGTTTCGTTTCCTCTTTGGCGGTCGAGAACTGGATCTGTCCAGTCACCATGTCGACGACGTCGGGCAACAAGGAAACAAGACGAGCCGAGACAGCATGAAACAGAACGGCTAGACAGGGCAACAAAGATGAAACTGCCGAGTACGCGAAATGTCAAAATCTCTCAGAGATAGGTACCCGTTGGGACCTAAGGGCCTTCGTCCCTTAGTTGGGTCCGAATTAGCCGGACACGCCCCTAATCGCCGGACAAAATTTAGTATCTCTCCTACTAGATAGTATGTAAAGGTACTTACCACGTGACTAAAGACTAGAAAAAAGCATTTTTGAAATATTCTTATAAGATATATTTATTTTTCCTAGAATATTTCTTATTTTAATACTATTATTTATAAGCTATTACGTTAGCATTCTATCGAGATATAAATTAGTTAATTCTTACTTTTAAAGAAGAATTTCCTACTACTAAAAACTAGAGGTACTTACTTAAAATAGGCTATAATTACTCTTAGAGCGTATATAAGAAAAATCGCTTTATATATAATAGAAGCGATAAGAAAAAGGAAAACTATTGATTAGTTTTTTTATATTATAAATCGCTTTTAAAGGTACTTTTTAAATAAAAAGGAACCCTTAGGCGCCTAAAGGTACCTCTACCACCGCCGCTCCCCGCGAAATTTTTGTCCGGCGATTAGGGGCGTGTCCGGCTAATTCGGACCCAACTAAGGGACGAAGCGTTCCTTAGTTCCCAACGGGTATCCAAAAAGAAAGCACGTTGTGTTCCCACGCGGCCTCCTTACCTGCTCTCACTCCCTAAAGCTGCGGCCGCTAGCACTCCCGTAAAGCATGGGCAAGAAGACGCCATGTCGGAGCGAATAAGCACAGAAATCATGACGACCCAGGAAGACGTCCGAGGGACACCGCCCCAGCCGCCTCTGCAGCTACGAGTAGAATAGGAATTCCAGAACTTGCCGCCAATCAATTGGCCTACTCCCTCTCTGCAAGCGCGCACACGAGGCGACAAACGACGATCCCCCATCGGAGCACCGGGGCCAAACGATAGGTCGGCGCGGCGTACCTTAGTTTAGGACCAGGCGGTCTCCGTCGTTTCCTGGCCTGCGCATCATGGAGAGGAGGGGGTGTGCGTGTATGCGGCTATGCGCCACGGCAATGGGGCCATGGGTCTTGATTGATGGGAGTAGGCAGCCCGTGGCGCCTGTCAGTACCGATGGGGGCCTCTCACTTCACATGCGTTGCCCAGCGAAAGACGGCTTGCTGTGTTGATTGCACCGACGGACGCCCTCTAATGCAGCCGGGAAAAGAGCAGAATGGCCGCCACCTAAATAGAACACGACTCGCGCCAATGCCAGGCCCTGAAGCCCTCGTCCCCTGACGCGCCGTGTCCCAGAGCAAAGACTCGCCTCGACGGTCTGGCCTTCTCAAGGTCTCTGGATGGTAGGCCGTGATGCTCCCCTCCTCCCTGCAGACTGCAGCATGATTCCCGTGGTTGGCTTTCCACCAGCCCCTCACACTCATCACCAGATGGCCCAAACACTTTTCCATCTCCTTCAAATCTCGTCGACGTGATCTTGTCGACGTGAGACGACACGCAAGGGTGAAAACTTTAAGATCCCCCCCCTCTTTCAAGGCAGCCGTGCCCTTCCGAGGCAGCCACGCTGCAAGACAGACAGGCCTTGGCAGGCGCAGCAACGACGCGGAGCCGCCGACAGAGCTCCCGACGGAGCGGCGACGGACGAGGCCATGTTGCTCGAGCCCGTCCGTCGTCGAAAAAGGACGTGGCAAAACAGCATGTCTGTCTTACTGTGAGTTTGTCCCCCCGGCAAGGCGCCACGCAGCGATGCCGGGCGGCCGCACACGGCTAATCTGGGAGAAAAACACAGTCTGTCAGTTGGTTTCGTGGCTTGCAGAGGGCCATCGTTCTTGAAGGGGAAAAGGGGCGACAAAATCAGAGAATCATTAAGCTGGCACTGTCGCTACCCCCTACTCGCTTTGGGCCTGGCCCTGTTGTGCCTCTCCAACGCCATGTCCCCTGCAGCTATTCCGACTCGAGTAGAGTACAAGCAATGTCCGGAATCTCTTCTTCAGTAAGCACCCAACGTGTCAAGACCGTCACTCACCCGCCAACGAGCCGAGCCTAGGCAAATCTGGCAGCGCGTTTCTCCGCCTTGGCCTTCTCCGAGGGATCGTCCATGATGCCGCCCCTCTTGGCCGGGCCCTTGTTGCCGTCCTGCCGGGTGGCGCGTCCGTTGCGCTGGTTGCGTCCCTGGCGGTCGCCTCCATTCTGGCGCTTGCCGGAGCGCGCGTCATCGTCTCCACCGCGGCCACGGCCGCGCTTGAGCGACTTTCCGGGCAGGGCAGAGTCCAGGCCCGTGGCAAGCTCGCTTTCGTCGATTCCAAAGCGCTTGGCCCGCTCGGCGCGCCTTTTGGCGTCCTCGTCTTCGTCGATGCCGAAGCGCTTGGCACGGTCGGCGCGCTTCTTTGCCTCTGCGTCGGCGGCAGTCTTGGAGAGGCCCATGGCAAAGGACTGCGCTGGATCAACGGGGGCCGTCTCGCTCTTGGGCTCCTCGCCTTGGGCGACAGACAGCTCGGTGGCGGGCTGCGCGACGGCTGGGGCGGGCTGCGCGACGGCTGGGGCGGGCTGCGCGACGGCTGGGGCGGGCTGCGTGACGGCTGGGGCGGGCACCTGCTGCTTCTTGTCCTCCTGCTTCGGCTGTTTGACCTCGGCGGGCTTGATGGCGGTGGCAGGAGCTGCGGCAGTCACCGGGACAATGTCCTCGTCGTCGGTGTAATCGATCTCATCTTCCTTGTCCAACCGGGCGAAAGCTGGTGGCGACAGGGTTAGCTGGGTGCCGAATGAGAGGCAGGGCGGCGCGCTTCAGAAAGGCCAAGGCGCGAAAGGCTTGGGCGGGGATAATGTGCTTACTGGACCCGGTTGTGGCCGTCGATTTGGAGTTTTTGACGTTGTCGTCCTGGAGGCGGGCGATCAAGTCGGCCTTGTTGCCAGTCTGGGGGAGCTTCTTGTCGGCCAGAAGCTTCTTGAGCTCCGGAACCTTGAGGGTCGAATACTCGGCCATGACTGCGAGGCTTTTCAGATGCGCGAGTCGATATTCGCGTCGAAATGAGCCTGCGCGAGGTGCAGGTTCGCCGCGCCAAACGAGGTGCGGCGCGCGCAAACTGCGACAGCGCCAGGGAGCGGTTGGACAAAGGGCGCAGAGTTGTCTATGGCGGAGTGGCGAGGGACGTGTGTCGTTGGCATAGAGGTGAGGAGAAAAGAGGTTCGAAACGGGGGAGCTGCGAGAGACGCGTGCGCGTGATCATGGATGATTATGATTGAAGGGGAATGAATGGTTGGGTGCTGGATGTAGTGCTACGTGCAAGCCCGATAAACGGGCATAAATGGGTGGGTACGTGGCCCGTCACCAGAAACAGGGCGTGCTCCATGTACCGTTGATCTTTGATTGTTCTTCCACTCACGGACAAAGAAAGCAACGGACCGAGTACATAACTAGGCTGGCTGCCCTCGCCGTCGAACTTGAGAGTGCACATTTTAAACCAGTATTCATCGTGCCAATGTGTTACGATGACCTTGCTGTGCTACACTTGGAGCGTGACTTATTTTCCGAGAACCTCGGAAGAAGAAGGTGAAGGGGATTGTTTGCTTCCTTGGGCTCATTCGCCGCCGAAACCCTCCAACTCGAGCTGTGGCATCCAGCTGCGTAGCCTTATCCCTGGCATCATCTCGATATTGAAGCACATAAGAGTACTACTATTCGTACCTCGTACATACAAACCATCATTGCCCTCGGCAGTCTTTCTCGTTCCCGATTGAGGTACGGAGCCGAGCTGTGCATTTCGGAAGCACACCAGGTACCCTGGCCCCTAAAGTACCTGATGTGGCTCAGAAATGGCGACCCCCAACGAGTATCCATTCCCCCAATTTACCTTCCCCGTGCTGCTAGCTCTCCGCTCCGGATGTCTCAGTGGCCCTTGCTCCCGACTCTTTCCTTCGCTTCTTCCAATCGCTCCCGGCTAACACCATCGGCTTGTTCAGCTCCCCAATTCCCCCACAGCCAAAGACCCGGCTCCGCGACCTTTTCCGGCACCATGCCCTAGCGCGCCGGCGAAGCGCGCGACCCCGAGGGCAGAGACACTCGACTGGAAACCCCAGCTTCTCCCCACGACTCTAACCAGCGACTCTACCGGCGACCTTACCCAGCGACTCTACCGGCGACTCTACCCAGCGACTCTACCCAGCGACTGCTCGCCCCTCGTGGCCAGCTGAGCGTCCAAGATGACGCGACGAATCGTGAGCTCCAGCCTTGCCCCGTGTCTCTCTCGTCACCGCCGTCTCTCTCTTCAGCCTCATTCCCCTCCCCTTTCCCGCTCTGCCGTGGCCCACCCATGCGGAAATGGATGCTGATTCCATCAGGTTCGCACTCTTACGCAGCTCTGCGCCGCCCTGGCCTTCACCTTGCTCGTCGTCTTGCTCCTCGACCGCAACTACCGAGTCCTGCCCAATGCCATCCACGGCTACATGCCCACCCACCATCCCGGCCTCGTCGTCACCGACATCACCCTCGTTACCTGCTCCAGCGTCAACTTCTTTTCCTCCTGCGACCTCGACCCAACCGTGTGGCATCGCATCGACAAGGAGCTCTACCTCGGCAGGGCTTGGACCTCGAGCGCCTACCTCTACGTCAATCGCAAGCATGAGGAGGACCTGACGGCCGACGACAGCGTTGTCATGGACATGACTGTCGGCCGCCTGGACCCCAGTGTCCAGAACGAGCCCAACGATATTGGACGATGGGAACCTCGGCCCGGCGGCCTGTGGATCAAACGGTCCAAGAAGAAGAAGTCGAGCGACTCCAAGGACGTTGTCACAAATGTCGACGTGCTCTTTGGCGACGACGCCGTCGATGCGCGACCGGGCTGGGCCATAGTGGGGACGCCCTTGCTGCTCGACACGGGAGGCGCTCTTCTCAGCGTTCACCTCTCGGTCCACCGGGGAAGCGTCTCCGAGCCCAAGAAGCCCAAGCCGCGCATCCCGGACAACGGACGGTTCAAGATTCTGCAAATTGCTGACCTGCATCTGAGCAACGGCGTGGGCGAGTGTCGAGATCCGATACCCGACATGTACGCCGGCGGGAAATGCGAGGCGGATCCAAGAACCCTCGATTTCGTCAACAAGATGCTGGACGAGGAGAAGCCCGACTTTGTGGTGCTGAGCGGCGATCAGGTCAATGGCGGCACAGCCCCCGACGCGCCAACGGTTCGACCCCCTTTTCTTCCGTGTCATGTCCCTACTCCCCCAACGACCGACACTAATGACATGCTCGCAGGCCATATTCAAGTACGCGTCGATACTCACCAAGCACAAGATTCCCTACGTCGGCATATTTGGCAATCACGATGACGAAAAGACCATGTCTCGAGCCCGGCAAATGTCTCTGATGGAGACGCTGCCCTATTCCCTCTCCACGGCCGGACCCGCCGCCGTCGACGGTGTCGGAAACTATTATGTCGAAATCCTGGCGCGGGGCAGCTCGGATCACTCGGCCTTGACCATCTACTTGCTCGACACTCACGCTTATTCTCCCGACGACAGGAAATTCCCCGGTTACGACTGGGTGAAGCCCAACCAGATTGAATGGTTCAAGCGCACGGCGGCGAGCTTGAAGAAGCAGCACAGCGAGTATACGCATCAGCACATGGACATGGCCTTTATTCACATCCCCCTCACCGAGTATGCCGACTGGCAACTCCCCCGCGTAGGGCAGTGGAAAGAGGGCGTCACGGCCCCAATGTTCAACTCGGGTTTCCGCACTGCCCTCGTCGAAGAGGGCGTCGTCATGGTTAGCGCCGGACAGTACGTCTCCTGCAAGGCTCTCTCTCCGCCTCCTTTTCCCTCGACCTGGCACCCGTCCAGTAGAGTGCCGCAGAGACTAAATGCTAACTTGTCACTCAACAGCGACCACTGTAATGATTACTGCTCCCTCTCCCTGTCGGGCGACCGGGACCCAAAGAAGAACCAACCACTGACGCCCGCGCTTTGGATGTGCTACGCCGGCGGCGTGGGCTTCGGCGGATATGCCGGGTACGGCGACTACGTCCGGCGGGTGCGCGTCTTCGAGGTGGATACCAACAATGCCCGCATCACGACGTGGAAGCGACTCGAGTTTGGCGAACCGACGGGACGCTTGGACGAGCAAATCATTGTCGACGGGGGGCGCCCGGTTGCGCCGCCGCCTCCGCCACCACCTCCCGAGGGACAGCAGCCCGAGGCCCCTCCTCCGCCGCCGCCCCCTCCGCCTTTCCAGGCTCCTCCGGCACAGGACGCGCCGTGAGCCCCAGACGAGAACCAGGAGAGGACAGGTGCGATTTCTTTTGATGAGTGAAGAGAAGGTGAGCCAGCCAGCGCGCACACGATTGCTGTGCGCGGGACGAAGACATGCATTATACCATTGGAGGCGTATCGTATCACATGAATTTACGCACGCACTGCTTCACGTTGTATGTATTAAGGATGGCAGTAGGCGGGTACAAAATAGCGACGGGGAGGCGGGCCGCGGCGGATCTTGATTGCTCAGGAGTTTAAGAAACCACTCATTGTCTGAAAATTTGATGGACTTCCTGCGGTCTGCGGGAGTATGACTATATATAAGCATTTGCTCCTCATTAACGTATAAACTCAAAGCCTTCGTGGCGCAGTTGGTAGCGCAGTAGTCTCATATTGGGTCCGTCGTGGGTTTAAGCACGGGGCGTTGCCGGGACGACGACTAAGACCATGGTTTAATCTAAAGGTCGTGAGTTCGAGTCTCACCGAGGGCATCAACACTTTCTTACATATTTTTGCCGAATGCGCCACGGACACCGCCAACGATGGATTATTGGGACGATAAGCTCTATTAGTATTAGGACGGCGGCGGATACATACACGCACGATCGAGCGTTTTTCTAGGGTAATAGAACGCTCGAATTATGAAACACTAAAAAGTGGGTCGCGGGGGCTTGCCATCGCATTTATTCTCTTTCACCTCAGTCCTGGAATCGCTTTGTCTTGTTGCGCAAAAAGACCACAATATTATCATCGATGGGGATGATCCTGCTTATGACGATTCTGGCTGGGAGGATGTTGACTTTGCCGACGAGGCCGAAGCTCGTCTATTTGACCAGGTCAAATTTACGCTAAATAAAGGTGACGAGTCTTCGAAATTCGGGAACGAACGTGGCAAAAATAAGAGGACCAGCGTGAGGACCAGCTCCAGCCGCACGCTCCAGTACCGGGAGAGGGCGAAAGGTCAACAGCCCGCAACGAGTTGCCGTTTCTGCGGTAATAGGTATGCAAAGTAGGACAGCTGTATTGTGCAAATCATCCGTACTTTGTAGTATGCCCTTTGCGATGCTTCGCCCATGCACATCACCACCTTCAGGCTATATGTACGTGCGACGCTCGCAAACGAAGTTGTACATGCAGAGAGCCAAGCTCGCGTCTCCCTGGCAGCGTCATGAAGGGGGCTCCTTTTTCCACAGCCGCCTCACATGGGGGAATATCGACAGCAAAGGAAATCAAAACATGGGCCTCGTCATGGTCGTCAGAGACGACACTTGGAGTGCAGAGAAAGGGGGGAATTACGAGAGGGGAGTCGTCCGGAGAAGCCTGTTTGGAAAGCCTGTCTGCAAAAAGGTCGGCTTCTGTGAAAGTCGAGTCGGTCGAGAGCGGTTCGTCAGGCGCGGAGAACCTCTTGGTGCAACAGGCGCAAGACCCAGCCGGCCTCGCCCGCCGTCGCGAGCTGAAAGCACCACTTCTTGATGTTCCCGCCCGTGGCGCCCGTTGCCGGCACCATGCCGACGACGCCGTGGCCGTCCTTGACCTCTTCCCACACGCCGCACACGATGCCGCGGCTGCCCATGGCCGTGAAGCAGCCGCTGCCCAGCACCGCGTCCAGCACCACCTTGGGCGAGTCCGACTCCTTCTTGGGCACCTTCGTCACCGTCACCCGCTTCTCCAGCCCGTGGTTGGCCCGCAGCGCCTGGCGCCACCCGGGCGGCGGTCGCCGGATCTGCAGGCTGCAGTTGCCGTAGTCCTCCCACTTGGCCGCCGCCACCAGCAGCAGGTGCAGCCGGATCTTGATGCTTTCCGTGCCCGGGCTCGCGGCGTGTTTCCCGCTCTCCGCCATGCTGACCGACGGCGACCGCAGGGGAGACGCGCCCGACTCGGAAGAGTTGAGCGTGTACAAGCTGTTGCCGCCGCCGGCGCCTCCTGCGTCCTGCCGGTCGACCGATGAGCGCGCAATGTTGAATGACAGATTGCCAGCCAGCGTCAGCTTCTTGAGAAACGTCGACGCCGAGGGCACCGACGACTGCGTCGTGCTGGTCCCGTCGTGCGACTGCGAGGGCGCCCGGACCGAGCCGCGGTAGCTGTTCTTCCTGCCGAACCAAGCCCGCCGCCGGCTGCTGGAGCTCCCCTCGCCAGGCGCCGACGCGTTGCGCTCGCCAAAGCTCTTGAAGCGGGTCTCATTTTCGAGCTGGATAAACTTTTGGTTGTTGAGCCGGGCGTGGTGAACCGACATGTAGAGGCTGAAGCATTCAGGGGCGCTGTGGCACCGAAATCGAAAGTTGCCCCCGCCGTGCGACGGGTGCAGCAGGCAGTGCGGCTGGACCGACGACCGAATCTCCAGGTCGAGCGCCGTGCTCTGCCGGATCAAGACGAGCGGGGTGAGGTCGAGCGCCAGCAGGGGCTTGTCGTCCTTGATAGAGTCCCTCTTGCGGAAGCTAAAGGCCTCGACCAGGCCGGCCTTGATGACAATGGAGCACGGGTGCACAGACATGTCCTTCCACGTGCCCGTGTCCGACCACCGCGAGATGGATGCAATGAAGCGCTCCGCCTTGTCCTCGGGCGCCGTCTTTGGACCGTGCAGTCCGACCTGTGAGGCCGAGTTGGAGGGGGTCAGGCTGCATGCCGACGCCGCCGACACCGCCGACACCGCCGACACCGCCGACACCGCCGACACCTGAGACTCGACCTCGGGGAGCGTGTCCTGCTTGATGCTGACGCCGAGCTCCGTCTCGGGAATGTCGACGCTCTCAATCTCGTCGTCAGACGACTCGGGCTCCGACGACTCCGTCGAGTACGCCCCAGACGCAGACGACGTGTCCGACGGCAGGTACTCGTGCTTGAGAGGGGATGAACCTCGGCGCTTGACACGGTTGTTATTCTGCTTGTCCACCAGCGGAGGCAGCTTCGGCTTCGACATGTCCGCGGCCCGGGGGCTGGGGCTGGGCGGCGTCCGGTGCGCTGGCGGCGGCGGCGGCGTGTCATCGGCCTCGGGGCAGATGCGTTTCGGCGTCTCCGGATCGGGCCGCGCGCCCTCACTCGGCCGTCGGCTCTGCTCGTCCTTGTACGCATGACGGGTGGGAGTCTTTTCGGGATCCTCGTCGCCTGACGATGTCGCCGGAGACGGTTGCGACGGGGTGGTCGAGGACCGGGGCCGGTATCGCGACGGGAGAGCTCGCCGGGTGTCGGGGCTGGGCGCCGCGAGGTCCTTGGCTATCGGCGATCTAGGGGAGCTGGACAGCTCGCTCGGGGCTCTGACGGGAATGTCCTGCACGCTCTTTTCGGGAGTCGAGGGACGGCTGGGCTTGACGACGCTGTGCTCCAGCTCCGCCGGCGGCACCGGAGACCGGGGAAGAATGTCGAGCCAGTCCTGAATCTGGTCTTCACCGCCGGCGCCGAGGGTGAACAGTTCGTGCCACGACTTGCCGTTGTGCGTGCCGCGCACCATGACCACCATCTCCAGGCCTGCCGTGCCGGCGCGCGCCGACACCGTCGACATGGAAATGGGCGCAAAGAGGAGGTAGGATCGGACAAGATCCCCCGTCTCCCGAATCAGCAAATCACCCTCGTCGCCCGGATGGCTCTGCTTGTCGCGGTGCACCAGCTCGACCTGGCACTCGAGCCTCTGCCCGTTGGAGTGCGCCAGGCTTAGCGAAAAGATATCCTTGGCGTTGACCTGGCGGCTGGGGTCAATCTTGACTGGGCCCCTGGCGCTCGCCAGCGTCGCGAGGTCTCGGGTCCTCGACGTGTCGGTGCCGACGGCATCTTCGTCCGTCATCCGGGCCGTCTCCTCCTTGTGTCGCCGCCGGGCCTTTTCTTGCAGCACCTCAAAGTTCCGAACCAAGTCGTGCGTGTCCGGGGAGCCCTGAATGGCGTCCGCGCACTGGAAGAAGCGCGCCAACTGCTTGACCCGTACCAGGGGCCGCTTCAGCAAGTGCGCGACGGCCACCCGCTCTCCCTCTGCGTTGACAATGTCTCCGCTCTCGTTCCTGGGCAGGGCATTCAGCAGGGAGTCGTCGTCGCCCGACGAGCCCTCGGCCGGGGCGAGGTTGACGACAATGTCCCCAAAGCCCAGCCGCCATGCGCTCAGATAGCTGCTGTAGATGGGCACGATGCCGTGCGCCCAGTGGGCCAGCCTGCGAATGTCCGACACCGGCGCCTTTCTGTGCGCATTGTACAGCTTCTCGAGGGCGACGCCCATGCCCACGACCGACTTTGAAAGGCCGTATGAGCCAGGCTTCGAGGGGCTGCTGAAGAGCTCCGTCGCGCTGGTGCCGTAGACGACGTGAGACAGTAGGACCGGCACGACGCCGTCGACCATGGTCTTGAGCTGGCGCAGATACAGATTCTCGTCGTCGACAAACTCTCGTAGCAGCTCGTCCGTCGTCACGTCCGCGGTGCCCCGAGCCTTTCTCAAGCTCGGCCGCGACCGCTTGTCCCGAATGCCACTCGGGATGCTCGAGTCGTCCGGCAGGGAGAGCACAGACACCAGGTCTGAATGGCGCGTCAGCCGCCGTCTGAGCCCCGGGGTGTGGCCCTGCGACTTTCCTGCATCGCTGTCCCTCGTGACCGCCGTCGACTGCGTCATGGTGGAACGGGTCAAGTCGGACGCCAGATCCGAGCTGAGAGCACTAGAGTCGTCCTCGGACATGATGGTAGACAACTCCTGCTTCCCGCTTGTCGGTGGCCGAGGCCTAGGAGCGGCCCTGGGCGTGGCCTGTTCCCCACGGTCGCTCTCGACCGAGCGCGCATCGCGTGACCCAAGGGTCGACGTGTATTCCGAGGAATGATAGCCAGAGGTTGCCGGATCGTAATTGTTAAACAGGCGCTCCTCGTGGCCTTGGTAGCTCATCGGCCGGGGGCCATGCCCGGTGGACTCGCCCTGAAAGGCGTCCTTCAATGCCCCCAGGAACGGACGCCGGCCGGGCACTCTCCGCGGCGATGAAGGGCCCTTGAGTGCTCGCCTCCTCTTGAGCGACGTCGGACTCGTGGACTCCCTGCCGGTTTCAGTCTCCGTCTCGGTCCCGGTTCTGTCGGCACGAAGCGCCTTGGCCTGAAGCGCCTTGGCCTCTCGGCCTTCAGCTTCGTCGGACGAAGGGGTGGACTGGCGCGAGGGCCTCGTCTCGTGAGATGGACGCCGCCGGGACTTGGTCCGATGGTCGGAAAGGTGATTGTCGCGAGACGCCGTTTCCTCGGGGGTCGCGGCAGAGCACTTTGCCGACTTTTCGACAAACGGATCGACCGTGCTGTTGAGCCACTTTTCGATGCTCGGCGGGCTGTTGATGGCGGGCTGCTTGGGCGGCTCATTCATGTCGTGAATCATCTTTTTGCCCTCCTCCATGACCTTTTTGAAGACGTTGGGCATCGTCTTGAGGCTCGAGTTTCGGTCCACCCTGGCGCGCTTCGGCCTGCTCTGGTTCAGGGAAAGATCGAGCTCGCTAAAGGCGGAATGGCCAAAAGGAATGTCGCCCCGAATGTCCGCCATGGACTTGTTTGCCAAGCTAGAGGTTAGCTCTGATGGCTCGTCGAGCGCAGTGCTCAGATGTGAAGCCTCGTCGGCAGGTGACGACGACTCCTGGGAGAGCATGGAGCCGAGGGCGGGGTGAAGCACTCTCGTCGGCTTTGATCGCCTGGCCCGCCTCTTCGATCCCGAACCTCTCGTAGGGGTGTCTAGGACCGAATCCGACTCTTCAATGACTTGGATCCGGTCAGAGCCGTCTTCCCGATGCGACCTGACTGTTGACGAGTGCTCCGATGGGTCCGTCATGACCTCGATGTGGTCGGAAAAAGACACGTCGCGCTCCGGCCCCGGCGTCGCCCGTCCTCCCGCCCTCAAGGCCGGAGATGTGTCCATCCTGACCCTGTGTCTCGCAGTATATCTTGACCCGGTGCGAAGACTGCCATTCGTGCCGTGTCCCGAGGACCGTCTGGAAGTCTTGACCCTGATGCCGTCACCGTCGGGCTGGTCCCCCAGCGGCGTAGTCCAAATGCCATTGTCGGCGCGCGCGGTGGGGCTCGGGGCATGTCTCGCCGTGGCCTGGCTCGACATGTATCCTCCGTCGCTGGCCGCCGCGCCCTCGGAGCGCGAGCTACTATACTTTGACTGTTTGGACCTGTAGCGAGGCGGCGGGAGGTTGTCGGAAGCGTCGACCTTGGCGGCCCAGGCCTTGATCTTGTTGGGCACCGACGGGTTCGGGGCCGAGCGTAGGACAAAGTCGGGCGGAATGGGGCTGGGCCTGAGGGTCGGGGACTTGGTGACCCTCGGCAAGGCGCGCCGCGGAGAGCTCTTTCGGTCCTTGCATCGCCTCCAGTTGTCGTCACTAACGACCCTTTTCTTGGGGGGCGAGTTTGGCCGCGCAGCATCCGGGGTCCTGTCGCGCGACGGAGCCTTTGCGTCCGGGGAGGAGGTGTAGAGGACGGGGGTCGACTTGGAAGGGCCCCTCTTGTTCTGCCTCATCTTGATGCGGATGCGGTCCTCCTCGGTGACGCTCTCCAGGTCGTCGTCCTTGAAGGCCACGTCGGGGGGTTCGGTGGCGGCATTGTCGGGGTCGCCTGGGACCGTGACGGCGGCATTGGACCTCTGCCAAGTGTGAACCCTGTCGCGCACGCCGCCTGGGGTCTGGAGCTTGCGGACGGAGCTCTGCCTCATCTCGTAGCGCAGCTCCGCCTTGATGGCCTCGACGCTGAGGCGGCGTCTGCGCTCGGCGGCGAGGCGAGCGGGCGAGGGGCGGCCCCTGAGGAAGTCGGTCAGGAGGGTGGGCTCGGGCTTTCTCGAGTTTGAGCGGGCGCGACTCCCGGCGGCGGTGGGGGCCGACTTGGGGGCGGCTCTCTGGGTTTTGGGCGTCGGCGTCGTCGGCGTCGTCGGCGCATGGCTGGAGTCGTCGTCGCGGGCCGTCTTTGTGTCCGAGGCGGGCCGCGAGGGCGTTGTTGAGGGCTCGGGCTCGGGCGAAGCATCTTGGTTGTCGTCGCTGGCGTGGGTTGAGGAAGGCATAGTACTCTGGCTCTAGACTGCGCGGTCAAGCCATCTCAGCAGGCGGTTTCCGAGGATCCACGAAAAGTCGGACAAAGGGCGCACCTTGAAAGGGGAGCATGCTGTGGCAGCCGTCGGCAAGGCGCGCGACGCTACCAGCACAGCATGACAGGGGAAGCCGCGTTTCGAGGGAAGCGCCGTAGTTGCGAGCCTGAAGCCGGGCCCCGAGGGGGATCAGCCAACAAAAGACGACGGCTGGGTGTGAAGGAGGGCAAAGGTGAGGCGAGGCCCCGTCAGGTAGGAAGAGTGGTGGTGTGTGTTGCAAGATGCCCAACAAACAGCCCCGTCTCGTCGGACAGGCACCGAATGACGACGACGAATGCGACGTCTCGTCTCGGATGCAGGGGAAGAGGGAAAGGTAGGACGAGAATGACGGCGAATGGGCCTGGTTGGACGATAGAGAAGCGAGCGTGCGAGTTGCGAGTATCTATGTGTCGACGGGTGTTGCCGCTCGTAGAGAGAGAGGGGGGGACGGGATAGAGAGATAGAAGCTCCCCATCCAAAGAGCCGACGACTGACGACGACGAGACGACGACGCTTGGGGGCTGGACGTTGGTGGCGGCGCGGGACCGTCGAGGGACCTTGGAGGGAACCTTGGAAAGGTGGTGGTGGCTTGAGTCTAGCGGATGCTGCAGTAACCAACAGGCCGCCGCCTCATTTGGGTGAGTTTTCCAACGGGCCCATAGTGGAGAGGTAAACAACAGACGGGGCAGGCCATCGTGGAACCCCCGGCGGTACCTGTGGTGCCAGGTCAGGTACTGTTCTATACATGCCTGTGGGCGTGGGCATGCCAGGTGCGCGCGCTTGCGTGCGAGCCACCATGTCTAGTCGGGTACCTGGATGTATCTGTCTACCTAGCACGGCCATAGCCACTTCGTCCCGGGTACCCATGCCGCGCGCCACCGCCCATATTCGGGCGCGAGCTTACAGCGGCACTCCCTGCTCATGACAGTGGGAGAACCAAGGATAAAGAACAGCCAGATGGCTGTACGGATAGTACATACATGTATGTTTGGGGCGGCATTATCCGCAGCGCGGTGTTGACTGCAGATTTCGCAGGCGCAGACACACAGTGAGTCGGCAAAAGTATCGACGATTTTTTTGGTGGGAAATTACGAACGAATACGGAGTACCTTTCATGCCTGCCGCAGAGGCATCGACTTCCCTCTGCCCCCACTGCTAGCGATGGACGACGTAGCCAAAGTATTCGTAGTCGCGAGTATGTGCGCGCATGCTTGACACAAGACACGGCGGCACTCGCCTTTTCCAGCAAGCTTTTTGTGACTGGTGAGTTTTTGACGTTTCACAGGAGGTGCGTCCAGGCCCATCGTCCACTCGTGTCGTTGTTTTGGGTGCTTCGCTTCGCGGAGTAGAGCTACAAATCATTCACGTGCAAACCCCATCAAGGGTCAATACACACGTGCTTGTCTCGATAGTATGTATGTACCCGTTGGCTGTCTTTATGCCAACTTAATTAGCTCCGCCACCTTTACGGCGGACGAGGCGGTCACTTGGAGCACGCCTCCTCGTTATCCCGTGGCGCTGCCCTGTCATGACCTCGTCATCGTCTGCCCTCGTTTGAACTATGTACAATAGAGTTGTCAACGGTAGCAGCAACAGAGCATCTTGTTAATCTCTCTCTTGGCACACCCACCACCCGGAGCCTTCTGCCAAAATCACCCACAGATCTCGACACTGACTGGCATGCGTCAATGGCGGCCCGCAATGACCAAAAGTCGACGCCATGGCAAGACGAGACATTTTATACCCAATAGTCCAGCTGATCCATCCTCACGGTCTTGTTTCCCCGCCGCATCCACCCTCCCACACTGTCTCGTCCCACCTGCACCTCTCGGCGCCGCGACGCCTCTGCAGAATCGCATTCCATGCCCGCATCGTCGTGGGTATTCGTACAGTGACTTTCATTCATCAGGGCAAGCTCGTGGCCGCACTCTGCCTACCCTAGAGCCATACATCACTTACACGCCTGACCATGACGACGAGACGGCAGGCCGCCAATCATCAATGATCAATGGCAAGCCCGGTACTTCGATTAAGAGTTTGAAAAGTGTCAATGCAGCCAAACCTCTCGCGTACACACACGTTGTTGCCTCGATATTAACAGCCCGTACAGCACCAGAGCCGCCTTCAACAAGCCCAAGTTATGCCGCTTCTCAAAAGCCCACCAACACCTTGTAATGCAGACGGAATGACCCCAACACCGCTAGATGCAAAGCACAAATGCCGTCGACAGCCCACCAATAGAGGGCAATGCAAAAAAGAGCCAGCTACTCCTTCGCTGGAAGCAGAAATCGCACCCTCTTATTCGGCTTCGCAGCCGTCTTCCTTACCGCCGTTCCATTACCTCCGGTGCCGCTCCCGTTTCCCTCGAAGCCCGTCTGGCTCCTCGTCACCTCCTCCTCCGTCTCCTCCTCAATGGACCACACATCCGGGCTCGGCTCCCGCCACAGCCGCCCCGGTCGCGGCCTGGCCGACATGCTCCTCGCGTGGGTTACCCGCTGCGTCCGCGCCGAGCTTCTGCCACGGCTTCGCGTGGCCGGGTACGACGCCGGCGACAAGAGCCCGTTCGTGGTACGTCCCTGGACGGGGCTCACCGTGCGCAGCCTGAGGCCGTCAATGGCAATGTTTCGCAGCGGCGCAAGTCGGGACGGGCTGCCGGGCGAGAAGCGCACGTAATCCTCGTCATCGTCGTCGTCGGTAGTTAGGCCGTCCGAGTCCAGTTCCGGGGACCCGGCACGCGCCTTGGGCATGCCGAGGCCCTCGAGGCTCGACGGGCTCAGGCTGCGCACAATTTCGCGGGGCTGGCTCGAGTCTTCGATGCCGGCATCAAAAACCATGTCGTCATCCCCCATGTCACCCATGTCGTTGTCCGGGGTCGGAGTGAGAAAGTAGGTGAGAGGGTTGTCATCCATGTCCTCGAGGAGCGGCCTGGGGTCGCTGCTCGCCTTGGACATGGATGGACTCAGGCGCACCTGGGTCGGTGGCCACGAGTCTCGACGAGACCAGACGTTTGACTCTGTAGGCATCATGTGTATTTGTATGTGCCCGGCTGGTCAGTGTGTTTGTGTTTGAAGAGCGTCGTGAGACGAGGCCCCGATCCGCTTGGGGACGCGGCCTGATGATAAGACGGTGATGGAAGAAGGCAGGCGCGGAAGAAGCAATGGGGGAAGAAGAGATGCTACTGCCGGTCAGGCCGGCACGTGCAATATTTCACTGATCTTAGCCTGGTAAACCTGACGATGTCGACCTCGAGGTTAGAGATTCAAGACGGTTCGGGCACGAGATTGTCTGGAGAGAGCACGGCGTCGTGTCATATATATGCACGATGCAGTAGTCGCCGGCGGTCCATCTCCGGTAGACGCCCACACCCTCCAATTCCGCACTCGCGTACGCGTTGTGGCAGCTTGGCTGCTCGTCGTCTTACTCTTTAGTAAGTTAGTCACATCACCAAAAGGGTGGCCTTGTGAGTCCTCAAGGTGTGTGTCGACGCTGGGCAGGCAGCCAAGCAAGGGTGCACCTAGGCGAAGCGGGCCTATCAGAGATGTGCGACCACCCTCCACAAACGGCACCCAAGGCCCATGCCGACTTCTGTCGTCCCGTCTGCCTCGAGTCACGGGTCGGGTCTGACCGCGCCGCCAAACGCAGAATCCAACATCCAACATGAAGCCCCGGCGAGGCTACAAGGCGCAACTTGGCGAAACCTGTCCGCGGCCGCGGCGGCGGCGGGCGGGAGCCTAGTGGGCGGTGGGGAGCATGAATCACGGCCTGGGAAGCTGACGAAAACTTGGAAGCTGCAAGGACGGCAGACCCCTAGCCTCGTAAGCTGAGACTCGGGACACCATCACGGCGCAAATGCGGAAAGCCAGGTTGGGCATCTGACACTTCCCCATGGTGGCCCCGGCAGCTCGTGGCCAGGAGCGTGAATGCGTGAATCCGGCACGACCAGGCCAGGGGGGTTGACCAAGCCCATGTGCGCCCAGGACGAGAAATGCGAAATGCCATCATGATGATCTACATGGAGCATGTCCGGTTGGATCGGAAAGTTTGCAGGCTGTGAAACCGTATCCTGAGCCTCGAGATGGATGCACGGTGCCTTGCATTGTGCATCCCGAGGTCAAGGGGCCGCATCACGCCCTTTGCCTTGCAAGTATGGACGTGATGCCAAATGCCAGTGTCATCGGATTCGAGCCTGGCCGCCCATGGCTTGCCAGAGCGAGACGCGCCAGGGCAACTTGCCCACGGTCGCAGGAGCCGAATAGCCAGGACTGTCCGGCACCTCGTCTTGGAGTCGCTGGCGCAATGGGGAAACGGCGCAGCTGATGGCTCTGCGAGCCCAGAAGCGCGGCCCGACACCATCTTGTTGGTGAGTCCAACAACAAGGCAAGCCCACAGAAGCAGGGAGAAGAATTTGGCCGTGACCCAGGGCCACAGCAGACCTGCTCGGGCACTTGCTCAAGACACGGCGCCCCAATCACGCGCCGACGCTCTCCGGCACCTCCTGGGAGTACCCGCTCGGGCTCCACGGGAGTCAGTGGTGGAAGTCGGCAGCGGCTCTCTCAGCACGAGCGTGGCACACGCGCCAAGGTGTCTCGGTCTCGGGTCGTCGTCTAAAAGCATCAACGCAGAAAGCATCAGAGTCATCTGCCGTTGGGACACTGGCCGACACAGAGCTGCCATGCCCAAAGTAGCCACGGGCCCTGCAGCAAGTGAGCTGTTGGTCGAATGGGAGCTCCTCGATTAGAAAGTCTTCGCCGGGCTGCCTATTCGAGAACAAGGCCAATGACGGATGCGGGCGCTGAAAAAGCGCGCCATGCTCGGGAGGGAACGGCGGCTTCTGGGCACTGACGAAATGGATACCCGACTCTCTCGTCCGGGAACTCTGGTATGATTAGGTTCGATCCAAGATGACTAGAGGGCAAACGGCAAAATGCAAAAGGCAAAAGGGCAAAGGTCCCCAACTAGGGGAGCCACGTGACTGACTTGTCGATCCACACCCCCATTCCTCACTCCTACATAGGTATTTCATCGCCCCTCTACGAGACTCGATTCATGCGCACCTGCCTTGGTCCCCCCCTTGTTAGAGACCCGATGGAGCGAGACAGTCTCACTGCCAAGAGGCGGGTCGCACGATCCTCGAGGCAATTTCGTCTCATCCTCGCGGCCTCTCTGCTCTTCTGCCTGCTTCTCGCCTGGTGCAGCGGCAGCCTCTCTTTGCACGCGGAACGCCGTCCATCTGATTTTGAACCTTCGCCCCAAGAAGCGAGAGACGCGGGAGACTTTGACATCAACATCAGGACAGAAGACGCGGCCCAGGTGGTGCTGGCGCCCGGCGAAAGGGACATGGCGCCCTACCCCATCTCGATGCCCTTGCGCATCACCACCTACAACATCAGATACGCCACCGAGAAGCCGGTGGCCGACGAAAAGTTTTGGAAGGTCCGCTGCCGAAAGGTCTGCAATCAGCTGCGCTTCATCACGGCGGGGCATGAGAGCCCCTTTCTGTGTCTGCAAGAGGCCCTCCATGCCCAGGTCCACGATATTCAAGCCCAGCTGAGGTCCTCGTGGGCCTTTGTCGGCCGCGGCCGAGGAGAGGACGAGGCAGACGGTGAGTACTCACCCATCTTTTATCGCTCAGACACGTGGAAGTGCGTTCGCAGCCAGACGCGCTGGCTCAGCCCGACGCCCGACGTGCCCTCGCGCGGCTGGGATGCCCGCCACAACCGCATCGTGACCATGGGCGAGTTCTTGCACATGGAGACGGGCACCAGCGTTGTCGTCTTGAACACGCACTTTGACAACGTCGGCTCCCGCGCGCGGGCAGAGAGCGCCAAGCTGCTCATCAAGTTTGCAAAGGAGTGGGGTGCAGAGGATGGGACAAGGGCTCCGCCATCGGCAGTCTTGGTCGCGGGTGACTTTAACAGCGAGCCCGACGACGAGGCTTACAAGGTCATGACGGCGTCGGGGTCGGGCATGTCCGACATTGCCGATCTGGTGCCCGACGACGAGCACTATGGCAACAGCCTGACGTACACGAGCTTCGGCGAGCCCAACGAGACGCCCTTGCGCATCGACTTTCTCTTCATCCAAGAGCCTCGCACGGCCACAATCAACACGTTTGGCGTGCTGGCCAACAGCTTTGACGATCGGCTCCTCCTGTCAGACCATCGGCCTGTCGTGGCCGATCTCGATGTCGAAATCTAGCCAATGCCAATGGTCGAGGGGCGAGGAAGTGGTGTAAGTCGGGAGGACGGACGACTCGTGGCCGTGACGACGCTCGCTTGCGTCGCCTCGTCATTCGTCGCTTTAGCTTCTTGCTGGCCTGGGTACTGCTCACCGTTGCCCTTGCCGTCCATACTGGCGTTTCTTTCCGGGGAATTTCATGTACTCGACATTCGACATGCACGCTACGGTCGGTCCTGGCACCGACATGAAGGGCTAGTGAGGTTCCGGCGGACGGGGAGAAGGCGTGAGATGGATGCGAAATCTCGAGACTTGGCAGTGAGAGGAGCCGTTGGAAAAGGCGGTGTGTGGTCGTTACTCTCTGCGTGCTGTTGCGGGCCGTACGTGACCGACCATCCTATGCTCACCTTTGGTGGGAGTGGGCCGGGTCAATGACAAGACATCCGAGGCATTTGGCTGGTAGGCGTATGGCAACGGAGAGGCGATGGAGAAGAAGTGTCACGAAAATGGGGAGGGCAGCCAGGACAGAGATGGCGAGGTTGCGCCGACCTCACGGGGCAGATATAGAGCATGACAAGCATGAAGATTGGAAGCCGTCGGCGGCGCGTGCCGCATCGGGCCACATGATGCTGCTTGTGCCCGCCACGGGAAGAAGTGAAAAGATGCGACGGGACAGCGTAATTGCATACGAAGGCACTGCCGTCGAAAGCGTGTGAGGCGTAGCTCTTGAGGCCAAAGTGTCAGGAACCCGAGTCTTGCCGGATATCAGAATCGCCGAGCGTCGCGGGCAGTTGACGGCTCACTTACTTGGGCTGCCGGCTGCAGCCTTGCACAAGGACGGCAGCAATGTTTCTCTGGCTCTCGAGCTTCTACGAAGTACGGGACCCCGAAAGCCAAAGTGTGTGTGGTTCGCGGCACACGGCAGGGCGCAGAAAGGGGGGGGGAGGCCGGGTGACACGGGGCGGGCGACGAACTGCCCAATCAACAGGCATGGACTGACCGAATTCGTCGTCTGCGTGGAGGGTGGACGAGCACGAGAGGCTTCTTTGAGTAACCATGGGAGCAAGTTGGTGCATGCCCGTGTGTAGATGGAGGGCGAGGGAGGGTGACGGCGAGGGCAACGGGGTGGCAATACAGCCAGGTTGAACAGGGGCCACGAGCCGAGAGGATGCCTTGTCTGGCTTATTAGACGCTCCGTTGCCGACGACTCGTGCACGAGATACGAAAGACGGAGGCATCCAAATACTTGAAAGCGACGGCTGAGAAACACGGGCTGTCTAGCTGGCAACATAAACAGCATGAGCGTTGAAACATATTTCACCCGTTGAGAATAAAGTAATAAAGTAAGAGACGACAGCAACACCCTAACCCTAACTCGTACACGAGCTTGGTAGGCGGCGATGCTGAGGTGGCGCCTGCAAGGGAGAGCGGGCAAGCATGGAGCGAGGAGCATCGTGAGCCGGGAGTGAACGGGGACAGACAGGCTGCGTTCCACAGAACAAGCTCGGCATTGCGGGCATGAAGTCGCTTTTTTCACTGACGTGCATAACGCACATTCCGCGCATGTGCACAGTCGACATGCCTGCTCGTCGGTGAGTTGCCGCTATCGAGATGCCAAGTTGATGAAAAAGGGGTGCTTGGTTGTGCTCTCCAGCTCCTTGCCACCTACTGGCCTAGATTCATCCGTACTTGCCTTGGGCAGTGCTTTGAGGAACATGACAACTCGAGCCTTCTTTTTTCCTTTCTTTGTCAAGGCGTAGTTGGCCGGAAGTCAGTCTCACAATGCTTTGACGCCGTTGCATCCACGTCGTGTAGTTGGACGTCAGTGTCCGTGGCCGCAGTACGCGCAACTGGCATGTAGCATCCATGTCCGTACTTCGTACTTCGTACTTCGCACTCCGTACCACAAAGGGCCGTCTCACCTCGAGCCCGTCCGTCAGGGGCACACACGGTTGTACATACAGGACCGACTGACCGTTGCGGGCATGCATGTGTGGGACTCGGGCTCTGTGAGCTAGACGAGCGAAAGATGGTCATGGATCGTGCATGACGATGAAGAGGGCCGACGATTGGGAGGCTGTCGAGCGCCATGACGAAAGGGCCCAGCAGTCGTTGGCGTTTGTCCCTCTCTTGGCGGCGCCTATCACGGGGCGTCGGCGTCCATCTCACATACTGTGCTGTGCAGGTACGGAGTCCAGCATCCGTACTTCGTATGCATATCCAATTTTTTTAAAAAAGGAGTTGGTATTCGTTGCAGTGGTAAGTGGTACCTAGGGAGAGGGAGCGGGTGAGGACGGATCGTCTTGCGCGTCCCCTCCTCTCCTCGCCGACATCCACCCCCCCTCCCCCTTTTGCCGCTCCGGTCTCAGTCGGCGAAAGCCCCGAGAAAGCCGAGAGAGTCAAGATTGTTGGAGAGGACAAGGGAAATTGAAGAAGAAAATAGGATGCGTGGGAAGAGGGGAAAGGGAACGTGCAAAAAGGTTGATGCCCAACTCACGGGGAAAAGACTGATTGGGCAGGGAAAAGCGCAGAGAAGAAAGCGTTGGGGAGGAGAGGAAGGGTTGCGCGGCTCCGCTAGGTTTGCGGCGGCGATTGCACCGACTTCGGTAGGTGGCTTACGCGGAGGAGGAGGAAAAACGGAGCGAGGGAGAGACGGGGACGGAGATGGGGGAACCGTACAGGAGACGTATAAATACTAGAGTATCACTACGAATATGTATGTATATACATGCGGCTGTTCGTCCCTATGAAATAATGGCAAGGCAGGACCACAAACTCAAAGCACTAAAATGCCTTTTCGTCAGGTCCAAGTCGTCGGCTTCTCGTACGAATACCCCTGGAAGAACAAGGCCCAACGAGTGTCCCGTGCCCGCAGCGGAACCTAAAGCTCTGGTTCCCCGTTTCAGTCGGTCCCTTTCTTGCAATCCAATCCGTCAAGCTTCCCCTGTGAGGCGCAGACGGGCTTCCCTGGCCGGGGCCCCTCTTGTCGGGAATGCTCAACCGGGTACATACGGAGTACGGATAGGGATAGCGGGCACCACTTTGCTGGGTTTCTGGGACTAGATCTAGGTAGTACCGCCGTGTATGCAAGTACGTACGAATATATAATCCATGCACGAAAATGATGGCGACAAAGGAGAGGCACCGGTGGCTGCAGAGGTAGAGGCAGAGGTACAGCTGGCTCCGGCGCAGCCACGGAGCGGGCCCGGCGGCGGGAGAGCGGGTAGATGGGGGACGAGCCGGCGCCAAGCTCCACAGTTGGGCGCAGGCGCTTTGTACCCGTTGCCCGAGAGCGAGTCAACGACATACATACATATAGTGAAGTGAGTAACGGCAGGTGGGATGAGTCAAGCAACTGCCGGGACCCAGTGAGCGGTCCTTTTGCGACATGGGTTGGTGAGAGGCTCTTTTTGGGGGGATTTATCTATTTTGCTGCATGCACTTGACGGAGTAAATAATCTGTACTCGTAAACGTCTCCAACTACAAGGGGTCCAGGCTGGGGTACGGATACTCTGTCTAGGTACTTACCCAGGTACTCTGCGTAGTTCCCCGAACGTAAGACTGTACTCCGTATGCTCGACGCCTTTATTATGTACATACACCTTTATTACTGTCCAAAGATGGACTTGTAGCCAGTGTGTCGAGCACGACCCAAAGCCAGCCTGGCCCCGAAGAAACCCAAGAGCCCACTCACCTCGACCATGGGTCCCCTGCTCGCCGGATGCCACCTCTTGTCGCCCATGATTCGGAGACGCCCGTCCTTTAGACGCGCACCCCATGCTTGTCGGCCGTGGATGGGGTGCCACAGCCACATGTACGGAGGAGCCTGAGGAGCCTTGTCGCCGCATCGCACTCTTGATTCTCCAGATTTCCTAATGTTCTACAAAGTACCTATAGTCGAAAGGCTCAGGAAATGCAAATAAAGTTACAAGGACATGATGCTCCAAGCAGTTAAAAGTGAGCTGGGACGTGGCTATATGCGACTGACTACTTGCAACCTCACGCCCACCCCTCTTCTCTCCTCACCTTGGGAAAAAACCGCTTCGCTGGCTGGACTGTAAATTCTCCTCTGACATGGGTGGCTACTGTAACTTGGGCTTATTCCTCTGTCTGTCTGGGACGCCCGTGTACTGGCTGGCCGGTCGACAAGGGGGGGTGAATGTGGTGCGTGGTGATGAATGGGGGCTGCAGCAAAAAATGCTGGACCGGGGGTGCAGGCCAGCAGGGGGGGGGGGAGAGACACAGAAGGAGTGTGAGTGCTTTGCCGACTAATAAAACCTCGTTGCTGCCTCAGAGCCCGCCGGCCCGTCGCCCTCTCTGCCAGTTCCATCATGACTGTTCGCGTTTCTCGGCGTGTCGAATCGACCCCTGGCTTCCATCACCAGCTTCACCGCAGACACCACCGCTTCCATCGCCGCCTCTCACTTGTTGCCCTTGGCATTTGCTCGTCGACTTGTCCAGACGCCGATTCTTCTGCGCATCCGACGACTCCCTGGCCACGCCTTGCCGTCAACCGTTGACCCTCTTTGCCAGTCGACAGTTGCTTCTCCCCCCCTCGCCTCATTCTCTGTCTCGCCCCCTGTCCTGTCGCCCGCGGAAGACAGAATCATCCTCCTGGGGCCCCCTTTGTTTTCTCGTCTGCCTTGCAGAACTGGTCTCCAGCACTGGTCTCCAGCACTGGTCTCCATCACTGGTCTCCATCACTGGTCTCCATCACTGATCTCCATCACTGGTCTCCATCACTGGTCTCCATCACTGATCTCCATCACTGGTCTCCATCACTGGTCTCCATCACTGGTCTCCAGAACTGGCCCGTCTTGACCTCGTCGATTCTGCCATCTTTTCCCTTCTCCTCGGCCACTGAGTGCGTGTTGCTCGGATACCTGTAAACGGTACCTTTACAAGTACCGGCACTTACAGCACAGGTACCTTTCACAAGTCGCCCACCCCCGTACCGTCCCGACTCGGAAAAAAAATCGAGGCCATCGAAACCTTCCCCCCCCCCCCCCGCCCTAAACCCATCGTTCGCTCTCCACCGCCGCCCAGAGAAAAACCACTCCCCGCTTAGTTCCGTCAGCGAGCGTTGCATCATCAATCCTCGTTTCTCATCCTTCCCGCCCTCGTGCGGCCGCCTTGTCCCGCGCTGACGAGGGCGCTCTCTCTCTCGACCTCGTCAATCCGCGCCGCCCCCCCTCACGAACCTCCTCACGAACCTGGCGTCTGTCAGCATGTCCAACAGTTCCAAGAGGAGCTCCCTCGTCGCCCACGTCGAGGATGCCGCCGACGACGACGCCGTCGAGGGCATTTCGAGCACCCGCAAGTACGCCATGTCCGAGATGCCCGCCAAGGAGCGCCCCAACACGGGCAAGTCCCGCGCCGACAAGCGCCACGCCCTCTCCAGGTCCACTTCGTCGTCTGCTGGCGCCGCCCTCACCGACTCCGATTCAACGGCCCGCTCTTCTGAGAGGATGAGCAAGGACGTCGCGCGTCCCCCGCCCAGAGACGTTTCCGACATGACCCGAGGCGACCCGAAGCGACGTGAGCGAAGGCCCAGGGAAGATGAGGCACCCCTGCGCCGGGCTAGAATCGACTCGGCAGCGCCCTCCAAGGATCGAGACGCTAGCACGCCGGCGCACAGGAAGCCCAGGCTGCCCCCCTCCAAGCACCCCATCTCCGTGCCAGTCGTCCAGCAGCAGCCCGGCTACGTGAGGGGCCGTGTCGAGGACCCGGCCTTTTACGGCGTCAAGCAGGCTGCCGCCTCGGGATCGAGGCCGCGAGCCCAAACACGCCCCGTCAGCTACTATGCGGGCCAGCCATCTGGGCCACCCATGATGGGACCGGCCTGGCATCCAGGTGGACCCAGCCCCGGTGCCCCGTTTTCTGTCGGGAGCTTCCCGCCCCCGCACATGTGGTCTGGCGGTGGACCTCTGCCCACGGGCTACGGCCCTCCTCCTCCGTCGCCTGCTGGGCCCCCTAATCTCCCTGGATACCATGATTCTTCGGCCCTGGGCTCGAGCCCCCACAGCCGCCTGCGGCATCGATTTGACTCCCGGCCCTCGTCTGCCATGGGCTTCCGTGCCCCTCCCGCACACGACTTTCGCCAGGACGACTACTTGGACGAGCAGGCCCCCCGCGTGTCACGCCGGCCCTCGCGCTCAAAGCGGGCCGACGAAGACGCCATGCGGATGCCGCCTCCGAGCTTCATCCCCAAGAGGCCCCAGTCGGCGCTGCCCCCTACCACGCCGTTCCGTCCGCCACCGATCCAGCGCCCGCCGTCCCGCCAGAACCAGTCGCGCCCGACGTCCCGCCAGAACCAGTCGCGCCCGCCGCCCTCGCACAGGAGGTCGGCCGGGTACGATGACGTCAGGTGCGACGACTCGTCCTCCGACGCCTCCTTGGATGACGACGACCGCGACGAGGGCCTGTTCCACGACATATCCCCCAATGCGTCGTTTGAGCAACGGCGGGCCGTCGCCTCCCGCCAGCGCCGGGCATCCGTCGTCTACGAGCAGCCTGACTACGACCTTGTACCAGCCGCCGGACGTGCCCGGCGGGCCTCCATGTACGGCCCTGCTGGCCTCGGCTCCGGGGGCGTGAGCCTCGGGGATGGCAAGCTCAACGCCGCCCTCAAGTACCAGGATGAAGTCAACGGGTGTTCCCAGGTGCCCCTGACGGCCGAGACGCTGCGCAAGGTGATGCGGCGAGGCGGGGTGCCCAGCAGCCAGTCCACGCGCAGCAGTGGCAGCCGCGACGACAGCGAGTACCGACGCAGCAACACGACGGGCATCACGCGGTCCTCTTACGGAACCGACGAGTTCACCATCAAGGTGCCCGGCAACACCGTCGTCCGGCTGCAGGGGGCCGAGATTGAGTGCAGCAACGAGGGGGGCGAGATCACCTGGTCAAGCCGCGCGACCGGCTCGCGCACAGGCAGCGACAGGGCCAGCACCGTCTACCAGCAGCTCGAGGACTCGCGCCGAATCGGAGACGGACGCCACTACGAAGACCCCCGCCGGCTCGACGACTCGCCCATGCGCATGGAGCGCAAGGCCCTGCCGCACCGCCCGCGCGCCCCGAGCCAGGCAGACTCGCAGAGCCGCGGGTACGCGCCGCCCTACGCGCCCTACGAGCCGGCCTTTTCCGGCGCAAACTATTTTTGATGACGGACAAGACTGCACGACGACGACACGCGGAGAATTTTCCTTGACGATAACGAGACACGTCTGGCGGATTTCTTTTACGATTATTTCATCTGGTGTCATTGCTTTGGACTGCGCCCGGCTCTTTCGCCCTCGACTTTAGAATCGGCACGCCAACTTATGGAAGCAAGCGTTGATGTTTTTCACTTACCTCTTCCCCGCGCATGTGCCACCGGGAGCTGATTTACCTGTTCACTTCGAAATGGCCGGGCCAAAGACAAAACCCCAAAAAGGGGGTTTCACCTCCTACCTCGATCCAGCGGCATACGGAGGCTTGCGTCTTTGATATCGAAAATGACCGACTCGGCTGGTCCGTCTCTCGGACACGACCTGGCCATGGTAACGCGGTTCTTGTTCCGACAACATTTGCACCGATTCATTTCGACTTTTAGTATGGACACGGATTTGATTGCCTAGTCATCGAGGCGACGGGCATCCACAGCTGAAGCCCGACGCCCTCGTGGGACTTTTCGGGGGGTTGAGGGCTCAAGACATGATACATTTCCTATTCTTGGTTCATTTCAATGTCCTCTTGCAGCATATTCTCCTCCTGCGGGCGGCTGCCGCTTCAACACGCGAGCGACCACTCGACTCGACATGATGGAATCGATATAGACTGTATGGGGCAATGGGGGTTCGCGCCCCCGCACTCTCTGGCCCGACACAGGCCGTTTTCACGGCAGTAGGCCGGCCTCTGTCTCCACGACTACGGACATGTCACTTTAATTCACGACAGATTCTTACTGGGTCCCTGTCTGGAGACTCATTCCGGCGGTGACGAGGCGGGCTAGCAGCAGGAGACACGACTGGATTGTGGCTCAGAGAGAGAAAAGGATGGATGATGGCGAAGTGAAACAATGGAGAAATGAAACACGAAAAAACAACGATTCAACGCCTTGGATGTAGAAGGATTGGCAAGCGCCGAAGGCCGGGAGGCAAAGCCTGGTGCCGTATGCAGACGGCATCATACCATATTGTAAGAGGGGTTTTCTGTGTTTATGGGCGAGGCCCCGGAGGACGCGCACTATGTCGAGGTGTGCGAATCCTAATAATTGGCCGTTCTAGGGGCGCAGAATACCGGCGCCGACCATGTCGGCCAGTGCTTCATGAAGAGGCCTCGTCGTGAAAGGATTGAAGCAGTAACGCGGCCGCGTCGGTGACGAGACGCAGTTAGTAGTAGGTGGTGGTACGAAGACGGGTACCTGCGAGCAAAGTACGGAATAACTACGGGGCAGGAGAAAGGGGCGGAAGATTTGCTTAAAACTTGCTGCAGAAGCGAGGCATATGTACGAGGTCCAAGGGGGGGAGAGGCAGCGGTTGAGAAACCAGCCAAGCCTAAATATAAAAGCTACCCTAAAATTGACGACCTATCCGACCATCACCGCTGTCCAGTCTAAAATGCTTAAACAAAATCGTGTTGTTGGCTCGTTCCAGCCTCCCTCGCTTCCGCTCCTCCTCCTTGTGCTGTGCTCTATCACCCGCTATTGTCAGCCTGGACATCCGCGCGGCAAGCATGGCCTCACTGCTGTGGACGATTTCGCCGCTCCCGTTACCTCCCCGCCGCCGGGCGACGTCGAGGCCAGGAGTCGAGGGGGTCTTTGAGCCCAAGGCGAACGAGTCTAGATGTCGGTCTGGTGTTGCTCGGCGAGCGGCTCGAGGTTCTTGGGTGTCGATATTCCTTTTATGTGAGATGAGCTTTCCGGATGGCAAGCGCACCGGCGCGGTGCCGTCGCCATGCGTCTGCTCAGTGACGACGTTTTCAGACCGTGGCGTCGCGTAAAAGTCCTCCGTGTCCGGGGACACGTCGAAGCGGCAATGGCCCTTGGCCACCATGTGCTGCTGGGCGCCCTCGACGGTGCTCCGCAGCGTGCCGCAGCATATGCATTCTCGATAGCCGTAGATGACAAAGTGTAGGTACCCCACGACCGTCTCGAGGTCGACGGCCAGGCAATCTTGGAAGGGCACGCTGAAGCCGTGCGCCGCGGCCATGTGTGCCATGCTGTCGTCCAATATGCCGGACTCTTGCGCGCAGAAGAGGCATTTGCCAGGAACAAAGGCCGGTGCCGATGGTTCGTCTTGCGTGTCGTCTTGGTCTTGGTCGGCACCAACGTCAGCCTCATCTCCGCTTCGAGCGCCCGACGGTGCTGCGCTTTTCGTTTGATGGGCGTCTGCGGGGGGAGGAGGTGGCGGCGGCAAGGTGACGCTTCCAGGCCCCGCTACCTTCAATTGAAGCTTGTAGACACTGCCATCGAAACATTAGCTTGATATGGGGTTCGGCCAAGGAGCAAAACAATCACTTACTGCCCATCACTCTTGACATGGGCTCGCCACGTTTGCAGGCCATGCATTGCCACGTTGCAGAGTCTGCAGCAGGAGGGGACTTGCGCAATGGCCAGGCACGGCCGGTCCTCGACAAGGCACGTGTCCGTCATGCTGGCTGTGTTTATGTCCTGGTATGGGCGCGTGGTGTTGCGAGTTGTTGGGCTTTTCTTGTATTTAGTGTTCAAGTCGACGCCATGGGCAATATGGAAATAGGCACGGCTAAATCCACGGGTTCCCCGATGAGTCGAAATGAGACGCGACCCCGCTCGAAGTTGACTCACCGAGATGCATTCACGAGTCACACAATAATGACATCGTTAATAGTGACTCACCGAGGCATTCTCCAGCCTCATAGTACCTTAGTAGGTAGTACTAGGTACTTCGTACCTAGGTCCACTTTTAGCCGGCGACGCAGCCAGCCCCCGCTCCCCAGCCACCCCGTTACTGGGGGAACAAGCTGGACCTCTGTGCCAGCGCCGTCCATTTCCCTCTTCTGTTTTTTCCAACTGGTCCATGAAGAATACGAACCTCTTGGCGCAATACGATCCCACACTCTGAGCCTCGCGGGACGGGGTCATCGTCATCGTTTTCTACCTTGGTCGAGCATCACCTCTACAAGGGTCCATAGACAGCCGCTGAGACGAAGGCATTCCAGTACCTGGGCCGCATACCATGGCTCCGGCCGGCCGCCTCTCCCACCGAGGTATTCTCCCTGCCTTGCCGTCGGTTCGCTCGATGCAGAACGACCTCGGCCTCTTTGCCCGCGACGACGAGCCCAAGCCCAACATGGTCAAGCCGCACGGGGTGCTGGACCCGCACGACATCAACAACGCCGGCTTTTTTGCCCTCTTTGCCCTCATCGGCGTGGCCTTTGTCGTCACGGGCATCTGGTTCTTCTTCTGGGCCAGAAACGGCGGCTTCTACTTCAAAGACAACGACTGGGACGACTACAAGTCGACGGTCCTGCGCCGCAAGGGCCCCAACGGCACCGTCCTCTCGGGCGCCACCAAGTCGACGGACCTTGGCGGCGGCAGCGTCTACAAGAACGTGGGCGAGGACGACGGCACCACCGTCGTGACGGAGAGCACCGCCCTGAGCGGTGTCACGGCGGGCCCGAGCGACATAGCGGCCCGGGAGAAGCGCAAGCACAAGCTTGAGCGCCGCGAGCGCGAGCGCGAGCGCGAGCGACGCAAGCGGAGGGGCGACAAGAAGCAGTGCAGCGGGCGACACGTCGGCGAGGATGGAGGCGTCTTGGACGAGACGGCCGAGAAGGAAGCACAGAAGGAGCTGCGCAGCTACCGACACGAGAAGCCCGCGCGAGTGGGCGGCCTGAACAAGCAGTCTGAAGGATCGCACTGGGACGGCTCGACCAACGCGGCGGAATCAACGGCAGCGTCGTCGGACCTCCTCTCGAACCGGCAGAGCACGCCGACGCGCAGCACTCAACAGCCCGCCATCCGCAAGGTGTACTCTACGACGACGACGACGGCGTCGACGGACCGCGAGACGGAGCGGATCCGCAGCGAGGCGCGGCGGCTACGCGAGGAGAGCAGGACGGCGCGGCGCGACTTTAGCTACCAGCGGCCCGGCGGGGCGGATAGCGCGCTGAGCGAGAGCCTGCTCGAGGGGAGCGGTGGCGGGAGCGAGCTGGGGACCAAGAGCTATCACCACCCGATGCCGGAGCTGAGGGAGCGAGAGGGCGGCGGCAGCAGCGGGGGGGAGAATGGAGGGCGAGACAGGGAGAGGGAGAGGGAGAGGCGGAGGGAGAGGGAGGAGAGGAGGGCCAGGAGGGGGGGGTACAGGCGTGGAGCGGGGGATGAGGACCTTTAGGGATATCTTTTGCCAATGCACCTGTGAGTGAGGCTGCAGGAAGAGGAAAGCTGGTAGAGAAGAGGTGACGGGAGCTGGGCGATGACGGGCATGGTGATGGCGGGCATGGTGACGATGGTGGACCGGCAAGATTGAGGACGGACAGATATGTACTTACTTTAAGATGACGACAACAGATGGGGACTGATGTTCTCTTGCTTTTGACAATGAAAACTGGAAGAAGCGCACTTGAAAGATGGGTTTTTTCTTGTTTCAATTGACTGTTGTAGCGAGCAAGTACAAGGCAGACGAGGGATTCATTGATTGCATGACTTGTCCCCCGACACAGGGAGGATTGTTATACAGCTTGGCCCTCATTATATCGCTTATGACCTCTGCTAACACCATGTTTATAAGTCAACTTGACGGCAACAACGAGTGCTATTTTGATGCGTACGTTAAGACAAACACTTTCTCATATTTTCACTCTCCGCATAGGCATCGTATTCGTATGTATGGTTTAGACCCTTTGGTCCAGCGAGGCAGTGGCCGCCCGCGCCTCTCAAGGTGGATGCCACAAAGGGGGAAGTAACTTTATGGTCATTCCCAACAACCAACTACGAGTTGTCCATTTTGTATAAAGACCCGAGACCTCGTATTCACACACACACCAAAAGACTTCCTGTATCAGAACTGCGCACTCCATCCGCTGGCCACGATCCTCGCCCATCTACGAATACAATACTGGTCCCGACGACGACGCCAAAGACAACATGGCCTCGGTGCACGCCGCCCTGCTTCGGCGTGTTTTTTCGACGGATCCCGACACGCCAAGTGCAGACGTAGAGCACGACATGGTTCGCCCGCCGCCGCGCCCCCCAATGTGCAACATCGGACGCGGAACCTGCGGCACCGTCTACGACATGGGCTCCACGAACCGCGCCATTAAGCTCGGCAGCTCGGCCAAAGACCTTCTCCGAGACTACCAGCAGACGGCCACGGCCAGGCGGGCGGTTAACGAGTGGGCAGCGGCCCTGGTCACGCACTTTGAGGCAAAGGGCCTTCGCATCTCGGTCCCCAAGATGCCTCGATGCTACGAGTTCCACACAGACTGCGCCGAGGTCGTGAAGCGGCACGAGGAGGAGCTCGCTTCGGACGACGTCTGTTCCTCGAGCGACTCCGACATCTCCGAGATTGAGCGGACCAAGCCAGGCTTCATTATGGAGAGAATCCCTGCCATTCCCCACTGCGCGCGCGAGGCCCTGGTCAAGGAGTTCTTTGATGAGGAAGATCACGATTACTTCCTCCACGACATGGATAGTCTCGACTGCCTCGTCAGGCTGTACTTTGGCCAAGAAGACAATGGTGCCGCAATCAGCGACCTTCGCAACTTTCCTCTCTATACCGACCAGATGGACGACATTGGACTCGACACTAAGACGCTTGTCACCGAGCTCGCAGTCGGCCTGGCCATCGTTCACTGGGGCGCCGAGCTGGATGCCATGGACTCCGAGTATGTGCTCGCGTCCTCGTCGCCCTACCTTTCCCGGTCACGCACGAGCAACCTTGACTTGACCGTCGGTGACGCAGCCGAGCCGACGCCCGATATTACGCGCCGAGACACATGTATATGGATACTCGACTTTGACAAGGCATCCTTCCTAGACCTAGACGACCACGACGAGACAGTTCGGCGGCTCGTCGTGGCAACGAGCGGCAACGACCCTTACTTCCCGCGGGTAGACTTGAATGAGGAGAGATGGCTTCAGTTTAGGGAGGCATATGTCGAGGCGAGCGAGGTGATTCTCACGGCCCGGGCGGCGAGAGGGGAGATAGAGCGTGGCTTGTCACGACTCCCAGAGCAGTTTATGGGTGCTTTATATCAGCATTACATGGATGATGCAGACCAGGGCGACTATATTGTTTTTAGCGACTAGGCCCGGGACGTAAACCATTAGAAAAGAGTATTTTAGAAAAAGGAGGACAGAAGATACCTGACGCGCTGCTGTGGCCGAGAAAAAGAAAGGTTGAAAGACGCTGAAACTTGGGGGGCACCTTGGTGAAACGAGCCCTCGTTGCGGTGCATAGCTGAGTGGCAGCAGCCCACGGCGCTACACGCACTGCACCTAGACTGCGTGACGGCGCGTAGTTGCGGGGGCCAGGGCAGGATTCCAGTGGCGGACAGGCTGAAAGGACAGATGGGAAAGGGTCCCGCACGCCCTCCCTCTCAACTCATCAAAGTTCCCCAGTAGCTAGCCACTGAGCGCAGAAGCCCCAAACGAGGCGCAACTCTCCGTGGTTTGTTGGCCGCTCAGTTCCTTGCCGCGGCGTCTCCGAAACGGACGAGTCGTCTTGCTGCAAAGCCACCGTTTTGACTTGGATTTGACGGTTCCGCGGCAACCGACTTGTCTCGCTCGTCATGCTTGATTCGGGTTTCGCCTCGAGGCAGAGCAAGCTCCCTGCTTTTGCATTCACAGATGCAGAGGTGTTCGTACTGTAGTCCACAAGGCAGCAGAGTTTCGTCGTCCGCATATGAATGAAGGATGCCAGAGAGGAGGTAGTGTGCATGTACGGGTACATACATACCTCGTGCTGGGAACCTGAGACCTGAGCCATGCCTACCCGTTGGGAATGGGTACTAGAGGAACCTGCGCTTCCCCGCCAACCCACCCTCTGCCGCCTTTTCCTCCTGTACTTTATGTACCTATACCTAGGTATACCCGCTCCGCTTGCCTTACTCGCGACGCTTTTCCTCCTTCCGCCGCCTCCTCTTCCCAAACTCCACATCCTCCTCATTCTACCTCACCTCCTGCTCCTCACGGCTTCTTTTCTTCCTCCACCCCCCCCCCCCCCCCCCCCTCCCCGCGCCGCGGCTCCGACTTTTCGTCTCGTCTCTTTGCTCTCCCTCTGCTCTGCCTCACCTCGGCTCGACTTTTGCGCTTCTGCGGCCTTGGCCACCCTCGCTACTCCATTGGCTTCTCGTTATCCATCGCCTACTCACTCTCGCCGCGACACCTCCTCCCGGCCTCCCAACCACTCGTATCGCCATTCCTACCTCCCGCCTGCCGTCCCTCGTTCCTATCGTCCCATCAGCGAGCGATCTTCATCACCGCTTCCGCCGCCGCCAGCCAGTGACGTTCGGGTCCACTCACCCGCGTTTCCTCGCCTCTCGCCACTGTCTGACCAGTCCCATCCTCGATCCGCGACGGCAGCGATAATCGCCCTCCCGCAGCCGTCGCGGCGGTGACGCCGGCCCGTCACAAGGCACCAGATCTCCCGTCTGCGGGTCCGGCTTCGGTCCGCCGCCCGTCTGCGGCGCCCACACCGCCATGGCTGTCGTCGCGGCGCCCTCGTCGGCCTTTACCGGCATCATCATCGGCCTCGTTTCCTCCTTCGGCTCCATCATTCTCATCGCCCTCGTCGTCTTCATCTTCTGGGCTTCGGGATGTGCCGGCTCCGGACGCATTCTCCTCGACCGGCTGGGTCGCCCCGGCGAGTACGATGACGAGCAGGCGTTTGCCAGGGAGGAGGCCGAGGCCCTCGAGAACATGGATGACATGTCGCGCACCGAGTATCTCAGAGCAAAGGGTATGAGACATGCCGAGTCGACCCATACGCGGCATATTGCTAACCTTGCGGCCTCTAGCCTTTGTCACTGCCAACCCCCCCGAGTCTGTGCAAACCGACATATCGCTTTCACAGTACCTGGCCATACAGGAAAAGGGTGTCTCGGCCTGGGAATTCGAGCCCGAGCTGGAAATCGCAAACTGCTTCGTCGAGGCCCGCACCGAAATTGAATTCTTCGACTCCGAGTGCACCGTCATGAGCAACCTCCCCGTCCCAAAGCAAAACGACGTGTATTACTGGGAGGCCAAGATTTACGACAAGCCCGAAAACACCATGCTTGCCATTGGCATGGCCACAAAGCCTTACCCGTTGTTTCGGCTGCCCGGTGAGTCGACTCCACGTCTCCTACGCGGCGTGAGGAAGCCAAGGCACAGTTTGGACCGCCGGCTAACAATTGCCGTGTCTAGGATACCACAAGTATTCGGTCGCGTACCACTCAAACGGCTCTCGCCACTACAACCAGCCATTCAGTCGGACGCCGTACGGGCCGCAGCTGGTTCAGGGCGACGTGATCGGCGTCGGCTACCGGCCTCGCACGGGCGCCATCTTCTTTACGCGCAACGGCAAGAGGCTCGAGGAGGTGGTTCATGGGCTCAAGGCACAAAACTTCTTTCCCGCCATCGGGGCCAACGGTCCAGCCATTGTGCACGTCAACCTCGGCCAGTCGGGCTTCGTCTTCATCGAGGCCAATGTCAAGAAGTGGGGCCTGGCGCCCGTCACGGGCAGCCTTGCGCCTCCGCCGCCCTACGGCTCCGAGCAGGGTAGTATCCTGCTCGAGACGGGGGCCAAGGACGGGGCCATGCCCGGCCGGGGCCACTCGCATCGGCAGTCGGTCAGCGGCTCGCCCTTCCACACCCACCACGGGGGCTTCAACCTGAACGCGCAGCACGGGCGTTCGCGGAGCGGCAACTTCAGAGTGCTTCCTCCCACGAGCCCCGGCCCCATCAGAAGCCCGACTGACATCTCGCTCGCCCAGTTGGTGCCCAACGATGAGGTGGGCGAGGCCAGCGGCAGCGCTGCGGCACAGCGGCACCGCGATGAGGAACATGACGGCAACCCCCTGCACCTGCACCTCGAAGATGCGACGAACCCGCCGCCGGACTACGCGAGCCCGACGCACTCGGTCGAGGAGGGCAGCCCGAGGAGCAGCACCGACAGTGAGGAGAATGCGCCCCTCATCAGGGTCATGCACCGGAGTCGGGCCGAGTCGTCGGCCGCCGTGATTCATGCGCCGCGGCGTCAGGGGCCGCCGCATCCGCCGGTGCCCAGCTACAGCGACGCCGTGCGGGACGGCGCGGGCTCGCACAGGCAGAGGCACGACGCGTCTCGCGGGCACCTATAGCCGCGGCCCGTGCCAGCAACCTGAACCGTGCCACGTGATGATTCTCCTGGGCCGTCTGGCGCGGAGGGATGAGGTGACTGGTGGACACGGAAAAGGGCCACGGAAAAAGTTGGGACAGGCTGTGAGATTGGAGTCTTGCTTGTGTCCGGCCGTGCAATTGCTCAGCGCACGTAATGCCATGTGTCTGTCGCGCAGGCGTCTGGGAGTTTTTCTTGTATAGCATCAGGATGCGATTTTGGCCCCTTTATGTCTTTTTAAAAGTCGCCGCTCATGGCCCGACAGCACACACACCAAGCGCAAACACACCTCTGCATGGCCAATGACCAAAAAAATGGCTGCCTAGTCGCCAGTGTCCAGTGTTCAGACAAGGAAGGTATCGGTGCGACTGCGCCGCGCACCCATGCATCCATCGTGTCTTCTTGTCTTCTAGGCGAGACGATACGCGCAAGTAGTTGGTTGCCCTTGCCGAACCGCAAACACACAGGACCTGCACTAGTATAATTGGCAAATGGCTGTAGATCTCATTATTGCGTCGGGTCTATTCGTAGATGCATCTTATTTCGCAACTCCAAGTCGTGGCAGCTCGCCAGACCTGCCACCATCAAAACTTCATTCATCCAACCACGACGACGGTCAATCATCCCCTTCCCCGTCCACATGGGCCGCTGGACACCTTCCCTCATTCATTAGATCCAACCCCGCTCCATGCCCGACAAAGGACTATCCAATGAGTTCCGCGCAACGCCACGCTAAGCAAAAACGCACGCCTCTCCGCGCGCTCGTCACCTCCGCCAGCCAAGTGGTTTTCCCTCTCGTGGACAAGCTTCCATCGCCGCCAACCTCGCAAACTTTTTGCAATGTGTAGGTCCGTAAGGAGTGAGAATCTATTTCGTCGTAAAAAAATCAAAGGAGCGTCCGGGTATTGGTGGGCGTCATCATCGTAAGGAGAGTGGCGTATTAGAAGATATACATTAAGTCCGATGGTATGTGGGGTTTCGAAAGGATCGTCGTGTCGTCCGAGGTCGACTTGGGTGTCAAAGGAGTGTCGTGTCCCTAAAGGGGGTTGCGGTGAGACTTCGGAACGAGGGGGGTCGCAACGGCCAGGCTCGAGTGGTCGATGATCTTTCCGAGGGTATTGCAAATAATTAATTGAGTCGTGAGCGCGTGAAGATATCGTGGTCCCTGGAATTAAGGTAATGTGAGGCAGCAAGACACGCCTCCATGTGCCATGTGGAGAGATGCATATTGAGCCGGCCAGCCAGTCAGCTCACACATCGTGCTTCAGGTCAGACTGAGCGAGCTCGTCAGACGGCGGATAAGAGGCGCCAGAAGGAAGACGCAGAGGCTGTCTGGCGATGACGAGGGACATGGGGATCGGTGCTTGATGACGCCTTCGAGTCGGGGGGGGGGCCGAGAGCATGCCGAGCTGCTGAATGAAGGGCGAGACGGCCCGACCCCACCTCGTCATGGAGGCTCGTGGCGGATTCCTGGACGGTGAGAACAAAAGGGTCAATCCGATTGCGTCTTCCTCGACCGAGGCTTGGCCGCGAGAGCTCGGGCGCCATGAAAATGCCTTAGATCCACACGGATTGGTGGGGAGTGACGAACCCTAGGCCGTAGCTGGGATTCGGCTCGCCCAACATGGACGGCTGGCCAGAGGAATGGGCCGCGGAAGCAAACGCTCCGCACTCCTCGGTGTCGCTGAGCGCGACCGAGCCGTCGAGCGTCGAGGCCGGGCTGTACGCGCCACCAAACGTCGGCGACGGGATGCTGAGGTACTGCTGGTTCGGAAAGGGCGACGACAGCAGGAGCGGGCTGACCGAGGCCTGGCTGTGCCTGGGAATGGCGGCGCTGTTGAGCATGGGCAGCTCACCGGCGCTGTATTTGAAGGCCAAGTTGCCGTGGTGCGCGAAGTGCTGCTTGGCGACGGGGAAGTTGGGCGGGTTGAACGTCGGAAACGACGGAGTCCTCTCGGGGTGACCCCAGCCCATGCGGGAGCGGAACTCGTTGACCGTGTGGATGGGGAACTCCATGAGCGTGAGGGCGTTGCTGCCGCCGGCGGCACTCATGGACCAGAGGCGCCGGGCAATCTCCTCGACGGGCGAGATGGATAGGCTGCCAAAGTAGGCGGCACCGATCTCGGGGAAGAGGCGCTCCATGAGGAGAGCGACCGTGTAGAGGTGAGCGATGATGGCGAGCGAGTCCGGGGGGGGGGGTTGGGTTTGGTTATGGGGGGGGGGGGATTGGTTCTGCAGGTAGCGCACGGGCTCCCAAAAGAGCCAGGTCCTCAGGGGCTGGAGGCGCTCGTACTGGTCGTTAATGGAGAGCGCGCTGATCTTGCGGGCGCCCTTGAGGAAGCCGATGAGGCGTTGGATGAGGCGTTGGATCTTGGCCGTCTCCTGCTTGTTGCGCTTGAGATGAGCCTCGACCTTTTGAATCTGCTCGAGCGTCCGCTGGAAGGCCTGAATGTCCTCGTCGGACGGCTGACTAGGCTGGTGATTGGGGCCGGGCGATGGCGGGGCCGTGGGAAAGGTGCTGCTCTCGGCGATGAAGTCCCCAAACTGAGACTCGTGCTTCCAAGGATCCATGGCGTCGATGACCTGGACGTTTCAAGTCAGCATTCGAGATCCCACGTCGGGGCGCACGCGGCCGCCGCAAGTCGGCCCGGTTGGCGTGGGCTCCATCAGGAATCTCCCAACGTACCGTCGACGTCCCCTGCATTAGCTGGGTCCAGCTGCGCCTGTCGACCGTGTTAGCCATTGTGCGTTGCTTTTTGAAGGGTGCACACGCATCCGCGGGTGGTGCAGGGGGCCGTGGGCTTACCAATCCGTCGCCTGCCAGGATAGCACGAGCGAGGCTGCCAGGATTGCGTCCGAGGTCTCGCGGGAGAAGGAGCCAATGGCCTCATGCAGGCCGCTCAAGGCCACGCCGCGGTGCTCGAAAGCCATGCTACCGACTCGAGGAGAATCGGTGAGGTGGACGATGTGCATGGCAGAAAAGGCGAGCAGCGCATGCATGACGTAGGGAGTCGTAGCCCCGATCCTGAGCAGACTGATGGGCAAGAGATGGTCAGCCAAGGGGAAGGGGAGCTTCGTGGCCAAGATGACCCGTGCCGCGTCACACAAGGCGGCTGGCACATGCAGATGGGGGTAGCAGGGATGGGCCAAGGGTTCCACGTACGTCGGGATATGGCGGGTCCACAGCGTGAGGTTGTTGGCGTCAATCGAGGCAAGCTCGTGGTAGAGGCTGGCGACGTGGTAGATGAGGCCAAGGTCCTCGTACACGTACAGGTGCGGCATGGGGGCCGGGTAGACGCCGAGAGTCGGGAAAGGAAATATTCCCGTCGACTGCCAGCGCATAACGGCATCATGGACCTTGGGCCCCCAAATGAGGTCGGGCTTGTCCGGCGTCGTCGAGCGATGGGCCTCGTGGTAGGGGCAGCGAGTCTTGTGCTTGGTGCAGTTGCGGCTGTTGAAGGACTAGGTCAGCCAAGAGTGGCCCAACAACAGACGCCTGTCGACAGGCAACAACCAAGGACGAGACTTACCATTGTGGGAAGTTTTCGTCGCATCGAATGTGACGTTGTTTGCTGGGCGGCGCTGTTAGTCGCGACTGCACACATGGAGACGCAGCCCCGGGCGAGCTGAGGACAGGCCCGTCCAGACGTACCAGGCGGCACAACCCTTGCGGGACTTTGTGTGACTTTATATACCGCCAGGTTAGCCAGCTGAGCAACCCAGAAGAGGTGGGGGGACGCAGGAGACAAGAGCCAACGAACCTGCGGCGAGGAGGGCCGCCACCGGGACCAGCCATGTCGAAGGATGGGAGGGAGGTGTAGCGAGGGACCTGTAGAGGGCGGCACCTTCAGCCGGAGCAGAACAGACAGCACAGTCGACTGCACTCTGGCGGCACAGGGAGGAAGGCGGCGGACGAGAATGCGCAACCCGTGACGTTGGGGTAGCGAGCGGATGGGAGGAAGAGGGCCTCCCAGAAAGGCTGTTCGGGTCGAGGATGGCCTAGAAGCAGCCACAGAAAGCGACAGGCTTGGCTGCAGTCCCCAGAGGATTCAGATGTGGACGATATGGCGCGGGCTGGAATCAGCACAGGTAGCGATCGTGAATGGCGAGAGATGTCGAAGGCGGTGGAGTCCCCAGCTCTTCTTGCTAGCATAAAAACGAACAATGCACCAAGGCTTGGTCGTTTGGTCTATCCAAAAGCGAGCGTCGTCGTGGGAGGTGGGCGAGCCGTCAAGACATGAGCCGTCTTATACAGCCGTCGGGCGAGGACCAAAGGATGTTGGGCTGCAGAAGACGGGGGCGAGAAAAGAATATGATTTTGGGGCGTTTTACCCGTCGAGGTCCGTCCGTTTCTTGAGCTCCTCGGATTGATTCCGTCTTTTTTTTTCTTTTTTTCCCTCCTGAGAGCTGTCCGTCCCACAAGCGCGGCGCAGACAAGACAAGGACGGAGATTCTCCACTCGGCGATAATCCAGGCGAGGTCGGCAGAGGGCAATGGGAGAGAGCGCCGAGGCGAGATGCGACCCGACGTTGGGGGAGAGGGAGAGGGAGAGGGAGGGAGAGAGGGAAAGGATGTTTCGAAGCAGGCGGGTGGAGGGGAGAGAGAGAGAGAGGGCTCGGTCGATGCGAAAGGCAACAAAAGACACAACGCAAAGCGAATGACAGGAGTCAGCGAGGACTTCCTAAGAGCGAGAGTGCAGCTGGGACGGGATTGGTGATGCAGATGAGATTTGAGATGTTGGACCGGGGAGACGGCAGAGTCTAGGCGTAGGGGGGCGGGAAGAGAGGCAAGAGGGGATGGAGATTGTTAAATACAGAGACAAGAGACAGAATTGGCAGAATTAGCAGAAGCCAAGTACGAAGTACCCACGAGGAGTCCTTACAGGTAGGAGGTAGCGAGGAGCAGCACCTCAGCATCCGCAGCAGCAGAGCCAGCACCACCACCGCCTGAGGTCGGCCCAGTTCCCTGCACTAAGCCGCTGCGCGACTTGCCAGGGTCGGAGGGGGGGGTCTCGAGAGTGGGAGGGGGGTCAGCCCTTCCCCCCACAAGGCCTTGCCTGTGCCCTAAAAGTGTCAGGTTCAGGTACTAGGTTGTACATATGTACCTAGGTACCAATTAGATCAATGGGTCCCCGCGGGCACGCAGCCAACCAGCCGGCCCAAATGGAGAGCGACTACGAATATTCGTACGGAGTACGGAGTACATACAAACCTAGAAGACACAATTAGTTCCCAACGGGTATGTACTCCAAACGCTGGGGGAAATCCTTGCCTGTCTGTGCTGCTGTTGCGCTAGGTCACACACAATACCTAGACACGAGCCCGCGCGTCTTGACCTTAACAAAAGGGACTTTGCTCTGGGCCCGGTATCTGCGGCACCGAGAATCTGCCTTGTTGGTGGATATTACGGATACACGGGCGGCCCTTTGCAGATCGTCGACGGCGTCGACGGGCCTAGACGACGTGGTTTTTGCTCGGGGGCGCCCAACCGGTGCAAGGTGCATAAGGTGCATGGTGCTAAAGATGAACCTTTTTATTATTGGGCCACCGGAACGTGGTCTAAAACCTGGAGTTGGGGACCTTGATGGTCTGCTTCCTCGCCACCACGCACCAGGTAGTAAGTGAACAGGTAACTACGAATACAGTCACAGCGCTACACGCGGTTGTAAAGGGCTCCCTGCCATACTACTATTGCTCCGTACGAAGTAGTCAACATACCGAGAGCAGCAGCAGTCAGGATGGAACCCATCTTAGGGTTGGGGGGCGTGTGGGGCCGCCTTTTTGTTCAGCCAAGGGGAGACATGTAGTACGAGTATACATGATAATAATATGAAATTCAAATCATGCAGTAGCTTCAGGTAGGCCATATGTATGCATGTATATAACCGTCATTGCATTGCTCATTGCTCCGAAAAGGCCTGCTGCCATGAGCTTGGCCCGACGCCGGCGCTGATGCTCTTGTACGAGTTACTGTGTACGAATACCATGTCGCCGTTACTCGTCTCCCGGGTAGCAGGTAAGCGATTGGAAGCGCGGTTAGACATTAGACACCGCCACACCGTCGCCCGCCAATCATTCGCCTCACTCACCTGACTATCCAAGCCCTGAATGTTGGCGCCCGCGCAGCGCCATTGGGCGGAGCGCATGTATGTACCGAGCGTATCCGTACCGAGTACGAAGTATGTAACTCGTACGTGCCAAGACACGAGAATTATTCAACGGCCTGCCCTCTATTCGCCGCGGAGACATACATACATCACACATACATACATAGTACATGCGTGCAGCAAAAGTAATGCACCCGAGCCTTTGGTAGAGAAATGGATTGACGGAATGGCAAGAGTGAGTGGAGAAGGTCGGCCGGGAGCCAAGCCCAGGAAAGCCATGTCCTGCAATGACGCACATGGTTCGGCCAGAGACAAAGCTAGGAAAAGGCCCAGCCAGTCACAGCAGCGGGTAAAAATAACAAGTCCCTCGTCCTGGTCCTGTGGGTTGGGTGGGGAGGGGTGGGGGGGTGGAGATGGGTGGAGATGGAGGCCGCGGACGACCTACCTTTATATCATTTTATCGGTATTTACTAACTCGTATATCATTTTGAAAATATTCTCCTGGGTCGAACCAAGTATCGACTCATCATCCATATCCAGCAGAACCGACGATAGGGTTTCGGGATCCAGAGATTGATGGAATGACGGACTGACTGATGACGGGGATATATCCGTAGTACTCGGTACGGATACTCCTGGGCGATGGGTAGTACTAGATAAAGACATGGCATTACTTGGTACATACGGCATGAAATCCATGGACCCAAGGGGGGGTATTAATAGTTCATCTGACACGCCATCATCACCTCCATCATCACCTCCACCATGACTCCTGCTCGCCGGCACCGCCCCGCCGAGACGCTATTCTCGACAACAAAATATCAGAACCTATCATTTCGGCTTTATTATCGGTTACGTAAATGCCTCAGGGTCAAAAGTTTAATGTTTAAGCCAGCCAGCCCTACGGCGCATGCACGGCGGAGACATGGGCGCCGGGGCTCGCATCGTCCAGCATCAGCCAGCCAGCACTATCTAGTGTCTTGGCTTCTTGGCTCGTTTCTTTTCCTGTATTGTCGGACGGAATTTGCTCCCAGAGACGACTACGAACACTTGGTAGTACATACGCCGCGCGCAAACGGGCCTCTCGGGCCGCCGCGGGCCTGGCCTGGCCTGGCCGGGCCGGGGCCAAGACAGCCAGCCAGGAACCGTGACCGCCATGGACGAATCAATGACGTGGGCGTGCGGTAACCGCCAAGGCCCATAATGCAAGTACCGCACAAACTCTGAAGGACGAGGGAAACAACAAGTACCCTCGTCGGAGGAGAACTGCCTCTGATGGTCTCCATCTCTCTCTTTCTCTATTCGCACTCTCTCTCTCTACTCGCTCTCTCTACGAATACTGCCAGCAGGAACCCCCCGGCCCGCCCGGCTCGGCCCATGTCCCCCCCTCTACGGCGGCACTTCAAGGACCAACCCCTGTGTCGACTTCTCTTCTCTCTCTGGTCTGTCTCTGAGCCTAGAACAACGCCAGGCCCAGACTAGGCCCTAACCTTGGCCGGGATGATGCGTGGACGCGTCCGGCGTGTCTCTGCTGCGTGTCTCTCTCTCTCTCTCTCTCTCTTCGAACATGTATGTACATACTCCGTAGGTCCGGGCCATACAGGGGATAAGTACATGAGGTGGTGGCATCACTAGCCGATCGAAGCAAAGACGAACTTGTAGCCGCCGTCTCGATGCAACCTCATGCCGAGGCCGGCAGAACAAAGCAGCATGACGTGACTCGGGGCCCCTCCCGGTCCCCGGGGCAATGGAGAGACAAAAATACAAAAATGACGGGGCCCCTGAAAAAAAGGGCAAGATGCATAATTCCACTCCCTTGCCTTTTAGTTTCACCCGTCTTGCTCGTCTTTCACCCGAAGCTCTAGGCTACATTTTTTGGTCAACAGCTTGTTCAACAGCTAGTAGCTTGTTCAACAGCTCGTAGCTTGTTCAACAGCTTGTAGCTTGTTCAACAGTTTGATCAATGTGACGAGTCTCTGCCTCCGAGTCTCAACCAACGTGACAATGGGAGGCCTTGGCTGACGGCAAACGTTACCGCGCATAGTATCGACGATCAAGGGCATCGTCGTCGGCGCACGCTCTCGTTTCATCGCCATTGTCATTGGCCGTGCGTGCCTCTCTCTTCTGTTTCCCCCGGCCCAAAGACTCCCATGTCGACGATTTGCTCCGGCCCTTTGTTTCCCACGTCTCCCCCGAGATCCGTTGAGGTGCCCAGCCCAAGCGCCCAGCCCACGCTTCACCAGTAGCGACTTGTGGTGCGAGCAAGGACGTCAGAGCAAGCTTCAGGACGACGAGATGACAAGACATGCTTCGTCGGTGCATACGTAGACTACTATGTAGTGTTTCCTACACCCAGGCACTGTCACACAGCCAGACATACATGCAGTAGTACGAAGTCTGTTTTTATTTTGTTTAGACGCCGGGGCAAAAGCACGACTTCCTTTTCATTCTCCCAACGGCTTCTTTCCCTCTCCTTGCCTCTTTGAGCGCTAGTCGGCCAGCAAAAGCATCAGATATCCGACCAGATGACCCACGGGCCCGAGGCTCCGTTGACCGACGCTTGGTTCTCTCCTCACAGCCACGGCCAAGGCAAGATCTGACGGTAAGATGCGTTTCGGGCCGGAACCAAAAAAAAAAAATCGGGAGGGGGCTGCGGCGGAAAAAGAGGAGCAGAGTAGAGGGGGAAAAGGGGGGAAAAGGGGGGAAAGGGGGGGGAAAGGGGGGAAAAGAAAGGCAAAAAAGCACGACGCTCTCGCCCCCAAGCCAGAGAGAGCAGCGCATACCCCCAGAGAGCAGCGCATACCCCCAGAGAGCAGTGCATACCCCCAGGCCAGAGAGTATTTCTCCGCCGTCCTGTCTCCTGCATCTCATTCCTGCCTACCGATCGATCCGTGCATGGTGTGACGTGCCATTTGTGCACAGATGCTGGGCTGTGTTTCTGTACCTAGGCCCAGTGACGTCTGCTGCACTGGGTATCCGACCAAGTGCTCCAACCTCTGTTGTCCGGGCCGAGGCAAAGAAGCATCCCTGTTTGTATGTACTACGAATACGAAGTACATGCAACCTGTTGGCCGATACGTAGCCCTATCGCATCCCGTCCCTACATGGCCTGAGATGCTACCCAAGATCTCCTACACGTATGTATATGTGTTGGGGGGGGGGGCGTGGATGACATGGGAATGTAGAATATAGACTGGGAAACGACCCCTTGAACGTCGTCGTGCAAGTAGAGCAACCGATCCGACGCAAGGCCGCGGTGCGTCGGACGGGCCACGGGAAGAACAAGCCCCTTCTGGCTCAGCCGTCGGGTCCGACAAGGCCTTGGCATCTCCGTGACCAACTGTCGTGGTCAGCTTGGTGGTCTTTTGACCGGTTCGGAAGCAAGAATGGCGAAAGGCTCTCGGCCCCCACGGCACAGCGCCGCAGCATCTTTGTTTTTGATGCCCCCCAGGCTTCCCGGCGCCGTTGCCAGGCCCCGATGCTCTTGCTTTGGCCTGCAGACGTGGCGGTTCGACAGCCAGTCCCGCCTGCTGACCGACTGCCTGCCAACTTACCCCCATGTATTCGTACGAATACTCGGTATATATCCTCGGCAAGAATTCTTGGTCGGCGGTGAGTGTGAGTGTGAGAGTAAGCTTGTGAGACAAGAGCTCGTTGTCGGGTTCACCTTGTTTCCCGCTCGCCTTCCACCTCGTCGGAAGTCGGGGCAGCTGGGACTGGACCCGCGGGCTCCAGAGAAGCCGCTCCGTCGTGGGACCGACACCGGCTGCTGTCTGTCCAGGATGGACGGGACACAAGGGTTACGCGTGGCTGGCTGCAAGGCTCATCATGTGATGCACGGAATTGCGCCTGTGACAGTTGGCCCCTTGTCGATTTCCTTCTCACCCCCCGGCATCTTTGTCCGCTGATCCATCTTGACTCTATTCGTACCGTCCCTGTGTCTACACTACATGCGGTGCTTGCGGAAAAGGAGAAGGAACAGAGCGAACACGATGCATGCCATGGTGACGTAGGGGGCAGAGATAAAGATGCAAGATGCAAAGATGCAAAGACAGTAGAATATATAAGCTTTTGTGCGTCTGCCAGCCAGCCAATCCCGCTCAGCGTCAATGCCCACGCCGACGCCTCTTCTGTGCGCAGGAAAAAGGCGGAAAAAGGCGGAAAAAGGCAAGAAAAGAGAGAAAAGGGTAGGGGGGGAAATACAACGTTTCATCGCCGCCGCTTCAGCCCGAGTCGCTTCCCTTCCGTATTCGTACTTGGTACACATGGACGGAGTACACACAGGTGACACAGCACATGAACCGACATGTTATTCATTCACGGCTGCAGGCGTCCAGCGAACCCAAGGCCGATGGCTCGACACACGCGGATTGCACATGTGGCACTAGAGACACGGCACATGATGCAGTGGGCGATGCCAGTGGGCGATGCCGGTGATGACAGTGGGTTGCCAGTGGGTTGCCAGTGGCTGATGCCAGTGGGTGATGCCAGTGGGCAAAGCCAGTGGATGAGTCCCCTTTTCCGTCTCATTCTCAGCGCTCTCTCTGCTTCTGCCACTCTTGCACACCACCCTCGAGGACCTCGAGCTTTTCCTTGGGTAGCTGTCAGGCATCCATGGGACAAGCCCCTGAGCCTTGCCCCCGAGCCTTGCCCCTGAGCCTTGCCCCTGAGCCTTGCCCCTGAGCCTTGCCCCTGAGCCTTGCCCCTGAGCCTTGCCCCTGAGCCTTGCCCCTGAGCCTTGCCCCTGAGCCTCGCCCTGAAAAACTGCCGTCGACACCACGAGGATCAAGTCCCGGGGCTCTGTGTGTACTCGACGATACATTCATCAAGTATTCGTAGCGACGATACATCAAGTCCAAGGTCGCAGTGCAGCCCTAAGCCCGTCCAGACGGCATCATCCTTGCTCGCCCCTTTATGCCTCGGCACATGGCATACCGAGCCGCGCACTTGGCTTCCGCACAAGAGTCATGGCGCCTCCCAGAGTCATGGCGCCTCCCAGAGTCATGGCGCCTCCTAGAGGCAGCTGACGTCGCTGCAACGCCGAGAGAAGCCCAGGGGGAACCGGAGCAACACAATCTGCCAAATCCCCCTGGCCATCCCCTGCCCTCGTCGCCATTTCTCGACTCCAGCCTTCATTCAGGTCACGTCCAGCCGGCAGTTGCTTAGCAGCCCACATGGCGGCTGGGCGCTCGGGGAAGGCATCACGCAACTGGCCATGAAAGGCGGAACCGGCCATGAGAGACCGGACAGGGGAAACGGGCCAGGACCAGCCATTTCCATGCCCATGCCCACCCATCGAGTATGCATATCGTGCCATCAAGCGCAATGCAGCATGTCCCCGGCAAGGTCTATTGGAATGGACCACCCCCCCCCCCCCCCCCCCCCCCTGATATGCCGTGCCCGAGAGCTCCGGATGCCCACCGCCGTGTGACGGACCATGGCCAGCCGGGCCAAAAAACTTGCCTTTGCCAAGGGCGCGACGGCTCAACCGCCCGAGTTACGTCTTGTCCCCCCACCGTTGCCAGGCAGTTTGTCAAGTGTCTCTATTCTCTCTTTTCCCGTGACTAGGCTACCCACTCCCTCTCTTGCTTGTGACTAGGCTGTCCTCTCCCTCTCTCGAGGCCAAGATGCTCCCCTTGGACTAGGCTATCCACTCACTCTCCTGTGACTAGCCCGTCCCCATGCCATCACAGGGCTTGGCTTGCGAGGTGCCGTCCTACATCACCACAGGCGCACCTTGATTTGTCCCACTCGGAGAGGCCCAGGATCCAAGCATGGCAGAGCGGTGAGATGATGAGATTGTGAGACAAGGGACGCACGACATGCGTGAAATTGTCCCTGATGCCATCTCACAGCCCATCAAGGAATGCCCGTCGACGGGCTTTCTCGTCCCAAAAGTCGCTACTTTGCCTTGGCACGTCGCCCTTTGCCTTGGTCGACAGCAAGTGTCTTGGCATCGACGGTTTAGGGAACAGGGGTCACGGAGTACATAGCCAAGAGTCACGTCTCTCTTTGTCGTCTTTGATTGTTGATATCAATGCCTTGATCTCGTCGACTTCTCCCAAAGTCGTCGCCATTAAGTCCATTGAGCATTCCGTCTTTGGGCCTTGCTGCTACATGGTAGGTGACCCATGATATATCCCTCTAGGTGACCCATGGTATATCCCTCAGTCTGCCGACAAGGTTGGCAGGAAACAAGGTTGGCAAGAAACAAGGTTGGCAAGAAACAAGGTTGGCAAGAAACAAGGTTGGCAAAAAAGCTTATAGGTGGAGCATCGACTGCCTCGCTCCTCTTTGCACCTCGCGGACCGCGGCTCCAACAAGAGCCGCGCTTCCTTGCCTTGGTCGCGCCGCCTTGTGTGACGCTCCGCACCGGCACGGTAAACCATGTTGGCCGCGTGCCTGTTTAACCATACTTGCCCTGTGCCACTATTCTCCGAAAAAGATGCTGATGTAGAAGGCTTGTTGCCAACACTCACCCGCTCAGCCCCTTGCCTCGCCCTCTCTCCCAGAACTTGCACCATCCTTCAACGTACAGAGTACAGAGCGTAGTCAGGTCTTTGCCCCAGAGCAGGTGACTGACCAGGTGCCTATACCAGCTGTTATATAGGCGTGTCTCTTACCAGCTGTTATATAGGCGTGTCTCCATCACAGCCTACACATGGGTGTCGGTGTGTGTATGGGCACATGCAACCACGAATATGCGCAAAGGAGCCCACCATGACGTGATGCCGACCAGGCAAACCAAGACACACATACCGTACGAAGTACACACACTCTCTCTATAGAAAAGGGCCAGAAAAAGGAAAGCGTGCTCGTGGAGCCGAGTTGCCGAACAGAGGTTCTATATATAGAAGCTCCCACACCACACCGTTGCTTCCCCCCTTTGATTGGCCTCAACACATCAGTCCCTCCCTCTCACGTCGGTGGGCTAATCATCGTGGTCATCATCTACTCGGGCCCAGAAGAGCCATCTCGACGAGTCTTGCACATATACCCCCCTGCTCCCTGGCTTCTTCTGCGCTACTTGCCGGGCTGACTCGATGCAAGGACGGCATGCACCATCGAATGATGCTGTCGTGGTATACTGACGTCAAGGCTGCCGAGCATCCGGTTAAGCCCGACGGGACTAGAAAAATCAAACAGTCTCTTGGAATGAAGGGCCGTCTAGTAGAGCTTCACGATGAGGCCAAGAGTGGTCCCGTTGGCCCGACAGCGGCCATGTCTGCGCCAAAGGGGACGGGCTAGTGTCTGCTCGGTGACAAGAAAGTGTCTGCTCGGTGACAAGAATGCCGGCTCGTCAGGCCATTCATGCTTTCGCTGGCGGCAGCAACAAGAGTCCCATTTCCCAATGCAGCACGCCTTGAAGCTTAGCAGCAATACATGTATGTACATACATACATACAAACCCGTGGCCCATACCATCTAGACAGATCCACCGCCAGAGTCACAAGCCTGGAGGGCCGACGGGTCAAGGCCAGGGTGGGATTCGGTCTTGGCCGTGATGCCGCCCTTTGATTCCAGGCGCGTCCGTTGCAGCCCCCTGCCTGTGCCCATCCTTGGCCCTCGTGGGGATACAGGACTCTCCAAGCATCTTCATGTAGCAAGTGGCTCTATAGCCTTTGGCTAAACAAGGGCCCTCGAGCAGCGTGCCTATGAAGCAGCGTGCCTGTAGGCAAGGCACACCCGGACGGGAAGCTCGTCATGCCAAGACACACGGCACCCGACAGCCGTACATACCAAGTGCTAGAATGCACCAGGAATAGAAGCACAGAGACTTGTTGGTGCGTCGTCTTGGACTGCTGTTCATGCCGAGTGCAGCCTCGGGGGAGCATTCGACACGTCATCGACTCGGCCATGGACACCGCTTCTGGACACTGCGTCTCTTCACACGGCCCCCCTGTTCTGATTCAAGTCGAGATAAGAAGAAATATTCAGGGGCAACACTGGCAGCGTAGTATATCGAACAAGTCCTGCCAATGGTTCTCATCAACAAGTTTCGAGCAAGTTTCGAGGGATGCTGTCTGGACTGAGTTACCCGGCAACCTTCTTTCTGGTGGAAAGCATCATTGAGATCCCCAACCCTAGGAACAATGTTTGGACCAAGTCGACAAGATTCCCTCATCTAGACCGATTGAGCTTTGAAACTTGCCATGAGTGGCGAGTCGACATCATTTCCACCCAAAAGAGTCCAGTTCACGCCAACAACCGCGTACGATTCTCGACGCCCCGTGATGTGCCCGCCCCTTTCCAAACACCATTCAAGTCAACCCAAGAAAAACGTCGACAGGCCCAAGGGTTGGGCGCCCACTGCGGTCAAGTCGCTTTGATATTGTCCTTCAATGTCTATCTACCTTCTCGTCCATTTGCATTTGCACTGGACAAGGGAAAGCAAGCATAAGCCCCCGACACACCGCGTGCCGACGTGCCTTCAGGGGCAGCGCCCAATGCCACACCCACGTCCACGGCTCCCCCCGCCCGTCCGTGGCCGGATATTGTGTCCCGAATTGTCCTCCCTTCCGCCACAGTCGTGCTTGTTCCCTCATGATTCATACTCCCCCAGTTGGCTCATCGTCGCGTCTCCGTCCCATCATTCCTCCCATGAGCTTTTTTTCGCTTGTGCATAGCGTCCTCCGAGCCGCGACGAAAAGGAAAGCAGTCTATCCCATGCCTTCCGATAGGCTCTTGTAAAGATAAATTTGCACGTGTCACCCCGTCAGTCATGCTTCCCAGGTCGAGCTTGGATGCCTTTGCCCTGCTCAGAGCGCCAACGCAGCAAGGCATCGAGGCAACCACGTGCCCGTTTTGTTCAGATGGAATAGTTGTTCTTGAGGCTCTGCTGGTCTTGGGGCTGCATCTGGCTGACAAACGCGTTGAACTGTGGAATCATTTGCTTGTAAACGTTGAGCACCTGCACGAGGGGACATTTGTTAGCGTCGCAAAGCCATTTGACTGGAAGACGGCTATACTCACGCTTTGGAAAACCTCACGCAGCTCCTGCTTGATCGGATTCCGCAGGTTCATGTCCTGGTACTGCGCAATGGACGAGAAATAGTCCATCAAGACCTTCTCCATCGCCTGGGGATTCCGGCCCACCACTATTGAGAATCCCTTGAACGCAGTGGCCTTCTCCTCGGACGGGTCTACTTCCTGCATCGCTTTGAGGAACTCCTCTGAAAACGTGGGCAAGGCAGGCGCCAGCACATCGGCGGAATGCAGTCCAAGCCTGCCCAGCGCAATGGCGGCGTTCTCGCTGAGGCCCTTGGGCACCCGGGGGTTGCTCATGATCTCGACGAACCGCTGCAGGAGCTCCGGCGCCCACCGTGCCATGCCTTTGCCGTGCTGCATGGCAATCTCGCCGGCGGACCAGCATGCGTTGTTGACGACGCCAAATCCGCTGTCCATCTCCTCATCCAGGACGTTGTCCATGTCGAGTTGCTTGAGGAGAATCGGGACCATTGTCGGCACGTGCGGTTGCAGCTGCGGGAATACGTACTTGGCGCAGTCGCCGACCAGTGCATACGCCGACTGCCGGACCTCGTCGGTAGGGTCCTCCATGCAGAAGCCCAGCAGCTCAAAGAAGGGATGGGGTGACGTCTTGATGAGCTCGGCCGACCTCTCGTCTTCCAAGGCCTGTACCACGGCACTCAGGAGGTCGAGGCTCGTGATGAGGAAGTCTTTGTCGGGCTGATCCAGACTGACATTGCCCGCGGCAGCAAGGCTCTGTTCGAGGTTCATGTGGATAATGTTGACGCATCTGACAAATATCGGCTGAGCATAAGGAGTGAAGCCGTGGCTCAGGGCCAGCGCGACGTAGGATAGACATTCCAGCAGCGGAAACACCTCGCGGGACTGGTCCGAGACGGCGTTGTAGCGTTCAATCAGAGCCGGCATCAGCTGGTTCGCCAGTTCAGGCGTCGCGAGCAACGGGCCAATGCGCTCCGCGAGGGTCTGGACGCAGTCGTAGAGGATATACATGTTGCGGTCCTTGTACTTGGCAAAGCACCGGACAAACTGCTGGATGATGGGGCCGCAGTATGGCTCCAGGTGCTTGCCCGCCTTTTCCTCGATGTTGGCAAAGGCCGACGCGCCGGCCTCCTGCACTTTCTTGTTCTTGTCGAGCATCTTGCGCAGTATGCCGTCCATCAGAGGCACAAAGAACTGCTCCTTTTGACCCTGATTGGCCAGGTTCGCCGCCCACGACGAGTAACGTCCCAGCGTCCAGCACGTAATCTGCCTGACAATGGGTTCCTGGTCCTCGAGCAGCGAAATCAGGTAGGGGACGAGCTCGGGCAAGTGAGGAACCACGACGTCCATGCACCCCTCTGCCACGGCGCCCAGGGCGAGCACGGCGGCTTCTCGGTAGGGCCACTTTTCGTGCTTGAGGTTTTGAGACAGATACGGGAAGATGGCCTCGAACACGGCGCCCTTGAAGTCGCGGGCAAAGACGTCGAGGGCCGCGGCCGAGCATTTGCGGACTGTCCAACGCTCGTCTGGGTTCGCATCGTCGCCGTCGTCGTACTCGTCGTCAATCTCGCCTTCTTCGAGCCCCTCATCCATTTCGTTGAGCTTTTCGTACGCTTCGCCATTCTTGGACTGGTCGGCCGATGCAGACCCCTCGCCGTTGGCCGTCCTCTTGAGGTTCTTCTTGGCAAATGCTGGCTTGATGTCTTCCTGGCGATCTTCCTCGTCGTCGTCGTCCGAAAGACCACCCAGGAGCGCAATCTCGTCGGCGCTGTACACCATGCACTCGAGCAGGACGGGGATGATCTTGTTGAGGTAGGGCTGCAAGGCCCTCCATAGATCCTCGTGCTCCCCTATGGCCAGCCAGAACTCGGCGGCCTCGCAGGCCAAGTCGTCGTCTTCGCTCTTCTGCTGGGAGATGATGTAGTCGACGAGCCCGCCGATGTGAGGCTGCAGCTTGTCGGGCCGGGTCTCGACGAGATGCACAAAGGCTCGGCACACTTGCCGGCGCACGTCGGGATTGTCGTCGCTGGAAAGAACGAAGAGGTGCTGGAGCAGGTCGTCGACCGAGTTGAGCATGGCCTGAGACTCGCGCGGGGTGAAGACGTTGATGGCCGTGAGGGCGCCGACGCGGACCTTGGGCAGCGGGCTCTTGGTGGCGGCGATGAAATGAGGCAGAACAAAGTTGAGGGGTCGCTGGCCATTGACCTCTCTCGTGAGCATCCGGGCATTGTCCTCGCATATCTTGGCCATGGCAGACATGGCTCCCTCCTGAGCTTCATTGGTGACGTGCCCGCTCGTGTTGCCCACCATGTCGAGCAGCTGCGGAAGCAGGTCCGGCCAGGCGAGGAGGCCGCCCCTCTTGATGATCTCGGTGGCGATGTTACCGGCAAAGTTGCGGATCTGGGAGTTCTTGTCCTGCAGACCGAGTGGAACGGCGAGCTTGACGAGCTGCAGACTCGACTCGGGTATGGACTTCCACTCGGACCTGACATGGTTCTTGAGCATGATTCCGGCGGCCGAGCGGGCCAGATGATAGTCGTGCTCGGTGCATTGCAGGCCATCGGGAGGCTGTGAGCTGGAGAGAATGTAGGCAAGGTAGTTGTTGATGTCGGGCGAGTTCTTTGCCTGCTGGAGCATCTGCCGAGGGGCTAGCACACGGGGCCGAGAGGGAAGCCGGGTCGCGACAGAAGACTCACCTGCTCCGACTGCTTCTGGGCGTTCTTGTCGAAGCCGCTCAAGGAGTCTTTGAGGCATGAGGCAAGCTGCCTCAGCGACTCGGGGGCGGGCTGCCAAGACATGGCTGCGGGCGGTGCGGCAAGTCGAGCGAGGACGCGGCAAGTCGAGCGAGGACGGGGCGCGAGACGGACGTGGGCGGCGCAGGCTTTTCGTCTATGACATGAGCTCCGGCAAGACCAGTCTGCCGGCGGTCATTGCGAGTCAGCGAGAGACCAAGATGCGACGGGCGCTGGGTGCGGTTACGAGACGTGTGCCTGGAGTCGGGCTCGTTGGTCGCGGGGCCCCTAGCGATATTGAGCGTCAAGGTCTGGACGGACGGATGGCGAGGGCCGGGGCGGTCGCCGGGCAGAGAGGGCTGACACCAAATCCGCACAGCGAGAAGTCGTTATGGCGGAAGTTTTGCGGGAGGTTTGAGCGAGCCGAACCTCTGTGCGCCTCGTGGGGTTTGGGTTTGGGGGGGCCAGCCGCCAGAACCGCAGCAGGCGGCGGGATGCGATAACGATAACCCGGCGCTGGCTGGCGGGGTACACACTCGCTGCTCTGTGGATAGAGAAGACCCCTTTTTTTCCCTTGCCCCTCTCGGTCTTCGCAGGTACATCTCGTCAACGAACAATCAAGGGTCAATTGTTAGAGCACTTGACTCACTTGCACGGGCTTGCTGCAGGGATGGAAGCTTCGTGCGCACCTTGAAGCTATTCATAGCGCCCAGCTCTCGTCTTCCATCACCTGGTTGCAGAGACTCGTGCGTGTACAATACAGTGCATACAGTATATGTTGCACAGTACATCTTTTACTTGCTCTTCCGCGGCGGGTCCACTGTTGAGCCCTAACAGGCCAGGCGCGGGGCCCTTGGCGTTACAGATGAAGCTGCAGCACATTCCGCGGCACTTCTCATTTGTCATGCCGCGCCTATAAAATGATGCGGCACGATAGCTACACTTCACTTACGGATATCAATCCAGTCTTTCCCGCGCTCTTCCTCAGACGAGTCACACAGTCCAGTCACGCCAGACACTGCTTCTCGAGTGGCACCACGGCCGGATGCTCGCAGTACCCGCGGGAACGATGCTGTATCCGTAAGAACAGTTGAATCACCGTGGGCAAGGACAACCCTAAGCGAGGCATAGAGTACGTTATCCTTGTGCCCCTCGTCGCGCTTGTGCAATGGTTACAAAGGCTCAAGGGTGGGCATTTTGGGTCGCTGCACCAGAAGCCGTCTGCAAGCCCCTCAGCCGCTCGAGCACCACGTCAACAATGCCCCGAAAAGCTTCCATCTCCTCCTCGACTGTGCCGCCCATGCCCGCATCGGCAAAGCTCATCGAATTGGTCACGTAGGCCGGCAGCTGCGCGCGCCGAGCAATGAGCTTCGCTAGGCGAGTGGTGAACTCGACGGTTGGCTCATGGGAGAAGAGAGTGGTTGAAAGGGGCTGCTGAGCGTCGAAGCGCTGTGGCGAGGTCAGCATTGAGTCTTTGAGTCCTCCAAGAGAGCCGAGCGGCGGCGGCGGCGGCACCGACGTTGGGCAGTGCGTAGACAAAGGAGCCCATGGCCTTTGGTGCCGCGAGCTCGTCCTGCGACGCCGTTGTGAGAGAGAGGACGATGGCCTTTGTCTGCGTCGACAGGCGCAAATAGACGCGCGTGTCGAGCGATCGCGGCAGGGGGATGGACAGCCGCACCGGCTCGGCAGCGCCAGCAGGGGAGTCGCCCATTGTTGGATCCGACGCCATCGTCAATGCTGTGGGCAAGCTTGCAGGCTTCAAAGCTTCAAGGCCGTCGAAGCTTCAAAGGTAAAAGGTACCAAAGTACATATGTACATGGATCGGGGCAGCGGGCGCTTGTTCCGAAACGCATCGAAATCACATGATTGGCCCGCCGACCCTCCTCCGTCTTTCCTGATTGGACCTTGCCGAAGAGTAAGGAGCTTCCCGCAAGCAAGCTCCGTCGACAAAGGAACTTGGGCTGAGACCTGGACTACCTATTTCTACGACACGTCCCAAGTCTGACTGCGGTACATAAACAGCGACGAATGTCACAAGGCAGGATTGTTCTCATCGATGTTGAGGTCCAGCTCATAACCAATCGCCATGAACACTCAGCAAGCACAGGCCGTGGCCGATGAGACGGGCTGGGGCGACGTCAATCAGGGCACCCAAGACCCGGAAGAGGTCAGAGTCATCTTCTCTGCCTTGGACTCTTTCCGGTAAGCGAATGGTGTTGGCACACACAGAGAGAGAGAGAGAGGCGCCATTCGTTCCGCCCTCACCCCGGCGTGTCATCCTTTCTTTCCCTATGCCTCGGCATAACAGAGCCTGGATAGCATCAAGACGACTTGAAGACTTGATCTGCGGCGAACCCAGGCTGACAATGTACGCCACAGTCAATATGCCAAAGTCACCCACTTCGACGTCACCCATATCCGGCGACTGTCGTTCTACGCCCTGCCGCAAGCTCACTGGGAACTACTTGCGCGGCCGCCCTTTCGCTATCTCGAAACCCTGGATAGGGCCGACGAAGCCATCGACTCCAATGCCGAGCTAGGCCGCGCCATCTTGCGCTCCGGCCTCCGCGCCTTTCACTCGATAGCCTCGGCATCCGAAGAGTTCGAGCCCGCCATGCCCGAGGCGTGGCAGGGAGTCGCCAAGCACTCCGACATTGAGAAAGCCAAAAGCACCATCCGGCAGTTCTTCCGTGACTGGTCGGCGGAGGGTAAGGCGGAGAGGGATGCGTGCTACGGGCCCGTCATGTCCATGATGGAGCGAGAGAGGGAGGCGCGATCCCAGAGCGAACCCCTAAAGGTGCTTGTCCCGGGTGCGGGGCTGGGAAGACTGGTCTTTGACCTGGCTCTGAGGGGCTTCGAGACGGAAGGAAACGAAATATCCTATCACCAGCTCTTGGCATCGTCGTACATTCTCAACGGCTGCGCCGCCGCCGAGTCGCACACCATTTACCCCTGGGTACACTCCTTCTCCAACCACCTCTCGCGGGAGAGCCACCTTCGCGGATGCAAGGTGCCGGACGTACACCCCGCCACCGTCCTGGCCAACACCCCTGGGACCGGCTCCATGTCCATGTGCGCGGCCGACTTTCTGTGCCTGTACGCCGACGATAAGAACGAGGGGGCCTTTGACGCCGTGGCTAGCGTCTTCTTCCTCGACACGGCGCCCAACCTGATTCGGTACCTCGAGGTCATCTGGCACTGCCTGCGGCCAGGAGGCGTGCTCATCAACGTCGGGCCGCTGCTGTGGCACTTTGAGAACCTTCCGCCCGGCAACCACGGCCTCGACTACGACGGCGACGGCGAGCACGACCCGAAAAACTCGTCTGGCATCGCCGATCCGGGAAGCTTCGAGCTGTGCGAAGACGAAACCGTAGCGCTGGTGGAAAGGCTGGGCTTCAAGATTGAGTCGCACAAAACGGGTCACGAGGCGCCGTATCTCCGAGACGATCAAAGCATGCAGCAATCCGTGTATCGCGCCAGCATATGGCTGGCGCGCAAGGTCGAAAGACCCATGGGGGAAGCCACCGAGCCAAGTACAAAGACTACGGGAGAGACGACATGTTAGGGCTCGGGATGCAGTTCTCGGAGAAGGCAGGGACTCGGCCCAGCTTGGGCAAAGGGGGGATGTGTGATTTGAGCATAGCATAAACAGCCAATGGAGTTCCTTGCTTGTTTGTTCTAGATGATCAGGCGCCGGCCTGCCGAGAAGAGCGGGTTCATGCTCGGCAACAACACGAAGCAGGGCACAGCAATTGTACACGCCCACAGTCTCACGGCGCCGTGTCCGATGACGGTGGGTCGGAGCCATGGATATGCATCTCAGAGCTTTGAGTCTCCTCCACGCATCAACTCGCCACGAGCCCACACGGCCCCGCCGTCAATGGCAATGGCCTCGCCGTTGACGTGGGAGCCGGCCCTGCTGGCCAGGTAGACGATGGCGCCGGCAATGTCCTCGGGGCGGCCCAGCCGGCCCATGGGGTTGCCCTCTGCAATCACCTGTGCGCCGCCGGCCATGTCGAGAAGGCCGTTTGACATTTTGCTGGGGAAGAAGCCCGGGCAGATGGAGTTTACGGTGATGCGGCGAGGGCCCAGCTCGAGGGCCAGGTTGCGGCCGAGGTGAATGACGGCCGCCTTGCTGGCCGAGTAGCCATAGGTGCCCTGCGGCCCAATGGTGCCGACGCCGAGACCGGCGACACTGGCCGTGATGATGACGCGGCTGGGCTCGCCCTGGGCACCGCCCTGCCGCGCCGCCTCCTCAAGCAAGGGGACAAAGTCGCGGACCGTGTTGAAGACGGCGCGGACATTGAGGTTCATGACCTTGGCAAAGGCCTCATCGGGGTGATTGTCCAACTCGGCGCCCCAGGTAGCGCCGGCGTTGGCGAGCAGCACGTCGACGCGGTCCGTGTGCCTCCTGACCCCGGCAAGCAGCTGCCTCACGCCCTCTGGCGTGGCCGAGTCTGCGGGCACGGGCACGGCGCGGGCGCCGGGGGCGAGGTTGGGGAGGGCGTTGAGCGCCCTACAGGCGGCGTCGCAGGCGGCGGCCTTGCGCGACGAGATGAAGACGGTCGACGCGCCGGCTTGGAGGATCCTGGCGTCGCGGCGTCAGTCGCGACCGTGACGGCGCTGCCAAAGGGGGCCGGGGGGGGTTTACGCAGAGGCTGCGTGCAGGCCAAGCCCGCGTGAGCCGCCCGTCACGACGGCAATCTTGCCCCGTAGGGAGAAGAGGGAGGGAAAGTCGCTGAGCTGTGCTTCGGCCATGGCTTGTTTGGTTTGCGTGTGTGGTTCACGCGAGCAGCGTCGGGGAGCACCGGAATGGACGAGTTCTTGGGGGCGAGATGGGAGGGCGAGGACTCTGAAGCTCAATGGCGATCGACGAGCACATACGTATGTACGTATGTACATACGAAGTATGTACCCCCTGTGAACTTAGGGAGCGGGAGCGGACGAAGCTCCCTAAGTTCCCAACGGGTATCTACGACGACAAGAGAGGAATGGTTCGAGTTGCGTCACCCGCGCTTGCCGAGTTCCGGTTTGAGGCAGGGCGTGTCTTTATCGTCCCGCCAAACCCGCCACGCCCCTCTGCCCTCTGTTCTCGTACTGCTAACTCGTAAACACATACATACCCTTTACGACGCGTAAATGCTCATGTTAACTCTGTCTGCTTTTGTTTCCTTTTAATCTCGAGAGGAATCGGGCGCCCGCATCGCCTTGCCGTGCCATGAGCAGAAACTCGTAGGTTGTAACATATGAACAGACCTACAAACCTTCATGCGCCTCATCTACGGTAGTCAATGAGCCTTGTCCTTGTCCTTCCCTTCACTGCCTATAGTAGCTTCATGACACGGAAACTTATTACTTGAGCCGCAAGTGTGTCGTCAATCAAGGCTACTAAACTGTTTATTCCCATGTTCCGGCTGGGTTGTTCTGTTGCAGAAAGAGTCCCAAGGTCCCACCCACTCTCATGTATTCTCAATCAACATCCCAGACGGATGGCGCAGGCGGGCCGATAAATCAGAGCCAGGTTACGTTAATGAGAGAGACTTGGTCTACGAATAGGACATGTCGCGATACTTGACAAGAAAATCGACAAAAGAAAGTCGTCACCTTTCTGCCGTCCAGTCTGCCAGTCAATACGCCGGGTCTTGTGCCGCCCGTCAGTCTGCATTCGTGCCTCGTGCAGCCCCGAGCTGCACATGCAACCTATTCGGCCGTCATGCCAAACGTCGAGCTACATGAGAGCGCCCCGGCCATTATCATCCTCGTGCGCTCCGCTCTTCCCGCAAGAGCCGTTGGTAGACGCCCACCCGTCCAACCACGAGCGTCCAAGGCGCCCATCAAAGACCCATGTCTCGGCTGTCTTCTCGGAGAAGATGCGCCAAGACCTGCCTGCCTCGAGGCTAGACTTCTGTTCCTCTGTCCAACTAACGTATGAGAGTTTCGATGTCGCTCTGGCTGACCAAGGGCATCTGTTTGCATAAAGAAAAACGTCTGGTCGTGCTTGATCGCGGAGCATTCTTCCAGCTCACTTGGACCTCTTTTTGTGATGATTCTTCTCGCTCCAGCAACGGTTCACCGCGTCTTGCACAAGGTCCCAGTCATTGGCCACGACGGATCCAATAAAGAATACTTTGACGTTGTGCTCGACCGTCACCAGCTTGGAGTAGTTGACGCGCGACTCCTTGGACAGCTTCTCGCCCTCCTCCGTCATCTCGACGCGAATGGGCGCAAAACCCAGCTTCGGCTCTCCGTCGAGTAAACGTGCCTTGTGCCCACGCTCGTGGATCACGCCATGCTTCACCGGCTTGACGCCTCTCTTTTTGCAGCCTTTGCCTCCGTACGTGAGGATGGGACTGACCTCGGTCAGTAAAGTGTTTTTCAACCGCCGTGCTGGCCGCGTCTGACTTACACGCAGGTGCTGTGGCCGAGGTCGTTTGCAATGACGATAAATCGCCGGAAGCCGACAAAGAACTTTGTTCCGAATCGGTTCTGAATCTCCTGCCTGCCAGAGACGCTGGGGGCATGCTCGTTGCCAGATCCTTGCGGCTCAGACCAATGAACCTTGAAGATCTGGAAGCCAACGTAATCAGTTGAGTGACTGCCAGGGCTAGACGGTATTTCTACCCACCTCGCCCGGCTGGAATTTGCTCGAGTGTTCGACTCTATAGCCTGATGATGACCGTTAGCCCAGTCATCATGGGCAACAGACTCTGCGAAACGTACGAGGGTCCAACTCGTCCAGCATCTCTTCGTCTGCGGTGATGCGAGCCTTGGGCGTGGGCGGACCTTCGTCCTCTTCTTCGTAGTAGGCACCTACGATTCGTCAGCCAGATTGATTGCCAGAAAGCCGAGCGGTCGCTCAAACCATATGCCGCCGCCGACGATTCCTCGCCACTTGGGGCATCGCCGTAGTACATGGCTCGGCTGGCCGCCGCCTGCAGTTCGGCGTCACCTGGCTCGCGGCTTGGGCCCTGACCAGCCGCTGCGCAACCGGATTAGCGGACGCAACCAAGAAAGGGGCAAGACTGGGACTCTCTTACTGGCATAGCCTGAAGCGTCGCGGGAATAGGATGAGGATACCCGGGGATCTAGACGGCGTGAGCTCTCCAGTTGGTGATGTGTTCCGCCTGATGATCGCACCTGAAGATGAATGCTCATAGTAAGTGTCCGGCGATTGTCCGTAGCCGTCTTTGTGCAGCCGAGCCGTCAGCCGAGACAAGACTCCAAGGTGGGGACTCGACCTACACTGAGACTCATCACATGCGGCATAGCCAGCCTCGGTACTGGCTGCTGAGGTAGCGTAGGGGTTGGGGACGGCATCGTCGGGGTGCTTCCCCTTGCCCTTGGGCTTGCTCGACTTGGGCTGGTCCTTGGAACTGCTCGAAACCGTATACTCTTCGGCTGGAAAGTAAAGCGTTTAGTCGGCCATGGTCTGGCGCGCTGCGAGGGGACGGGACGGGCCGAGGTGGCGGTGAAGAGCCGGCTAGGCTTGCGACATACCCTGGGCGTCGTAAGAGGAGCCGGGAGAGAGGTTCCGAAAGTCTTGGGTGAGCTCTTCTACTTCTCGCGGGGTCTGCCGGTTATCCCATTCATAATCGACGTTTCCTGCAACTGGTGTGAGCGCGAGCGGATTGGCGCGAGAGAGGGCGCGCGAACCGTTGAGGTCCTGGCGAACGCGATACCATCGACCGTGGTTCTCGTCCCAGGCCCATTCAGACCAGGGCCCCCACGGATGCGGCTTTGATTTGTGCTTGTGCTTGTGCATGGTGGCATCTTGGGCTGGGCTGGCGGCGCCCAGAGCATGCGATGTCGACCGAACAGCCGCCACACGAGCACCACTCGGCCGGGCCGGGTCGGGTCGGGGCACCGAGACTGACGCCAGCCTGAGTTTTAGAGGGCAAGGCAAGACGGAACAGGTTGACCAAGGGGAGAAGAAGACAGGGCGGCGAGCAAAGGCGGCGCTGATCGGGAGAGGACGGCCGTGAGGGGTTCTTGTAGGAGATGAAGGCCATGCGGCTCAACCGTACGAATACAGTCGCCGGGGAGAGAGGGGAGCCAGGCCGCGTCGGAAGGGCCATCAGGCTCCCCCATCCTAGGTCCATGTACGGATATTCGTGGGCATGTATTCGTAGGTACCGTCGTACGGCTAGGATTGGGGGAGACCGGGGGCCTCTCTGCCTTCCCCTCTCTCACTTGGACGCCTTGGGGTTGGTTGGCGACGGGAGCTGGGCCGCAGGGTCGCGGCCCGCGAGTGGGTTGACAAGGTTGACAAGAGACAGGACGGATGGATGGGTGGAGGAGGATATATTGTACATATGTAGTAGCACATGCCCAGAGTAGAGGCCAGACGTCGCCAGGATGGAGTCTGCAGTCGACGGCCCGCCCCAGGCGTGATAGGTGGCTAACGAGAGCTGGGAAACGGCCATTGTCGCACAGCATTCGTTGGGCAGCTGTTGCGCCTGCGAGGCGAAGCGCGGGCCAAAGGGCAAAGGGGCAAAAGGCGGCGCGGAACGAGGCCAAACGATGGGAGAGGGAGCAAAATGTGGTGGTGCTGCTTGTCATTTCCCCCTCCATTTTGCCATCCCCTCCCCCCTCCCCTACTTCGTACACCCCCCGACTCTTCCCTTCTTGGCCGCCGCGTTTCGAGCGTCTGCCCCCCCCCCAAGTTGAGACAGCGCCACGTTGGACATGCTGGTACTAGCGGCGGGCGCGGTGAGTTTCTGGACCGTCTACCGTCTGCAACTCGTATCGGGAGCAAGACTGTTGTGCCTTCGTCCTCGTGCCCCCTCTTGTCCCAGATCCGTGCTGTGCGCACTGTAAGCAGGATGCCGCCTGGGGTTACGAATAGGTGTTGAAACATTCCGACGGCTGTGCTGGGTGTTGTGTTGTCCAACCACCTAGCTCTCGTATTCCAACGGGATGGATAAAACAATACAAGGAGATGCACACCCAAAAGTGTAGGTTGGCAGCTGTCACGACTCGTCGAAGCTCTGGGAGCTACGGCATCCCCCCTGAAAGCTCCGGGGAAGAGGTCCGCTTATACGCGGCTGCAGGCTGCACAGTGCTCTGCGGCACGGTACGGTCCTTGCATGCGCTATGTACGAGTTACCACCTACCACAGGGCTGACGTCTATTTCATCCACGCCCCGGCAGCGGCCTACGGAGCATCCAAGCTTCTTCTTCCTCTTCTTCCTCCAAGGAAATTAAACGACAGCATGCGACGCAGCCCGGCTGTCCACCACCTCCAAGTCTCCAACCATCGAGTTATACAGTGGCCCTGTACCTCCGTCTCCCCTTGACAGAGCCGTACCGCCGTCTCCCCTTGACAGAGCCAGCCGGTAATCTATCCCACGTCTCAGCCGTCGGCGGACAAGACGACGGCCAAAAAGGAAAGCCAGCGGGCGGAATGGGCTGTCCGTCCGTGACTGTCGGACGCGCCAGGCTCGAATGCCTTTCTCGGTTCCAAGACATGGCCGCCGCGTGTCGTTGATGCAGACACTCCCTGCCTGCCCTGTGTGACAGCAAGCATTGCGGCTCAGCCCATGGAAACCGCCGTCTGCAGCCCGTCCAGCCTGGCACCTCGGCTTGATACTGCACCCGTCCATGTGCACCTCGACGCCCACGACAACCAGGCGACGACGGACCCATCCGCCCTCGACCGCGCCTTGTCCCGTGCGCGAGCCGACATGAAGGGGAGCGACCGACGGCGCCTGGCCAGCAGCGACACTTCGACCCCCTCCAGTCGAGTCACGACGCCGAATCCGCAGCCGAATCCTGCTCCGCCCTCGAGACACCCGCTTCCGCCCAGTGTCGGTCCACTTGCCGTGATACCTCCTCCTCCGCCACCTTCACCTCTGCCGCTGTCGACTCACTCTCCAGGCCAAACGACTCGGGATTCTTCCGCGACTCCCAAAGCGGTCCTCGGCCAGCTCCCTTGGCCCAGATTCGATCCGGCTAGCAATGACGCTCGCCAGCCTCAGCAGGGACCTGGCGCAAGTCGACCACTGCCTCAGCCTGCTCCCTCTAACCCCCCTCCAGATGCCCGCTTCCTGTCCTCTCGTGACGGGAGACAATCGCAAGCTAGACCCATCTCATCAGTGCCGCCTGCTGCCAACATGACGCAGCATCAGATGAAGACGAAGGATACCTGGTCGAGTGTGCCACAGAAGCCTCACGGGTCAAAAACGTTGCATTTCCCGCCTAGCCGTCCCACGCTTCATACCAGTGACAAGCATGCTCAGGCTCAAAGCCAAGGCAACATTGAGCCCCGTTTCATCAGACAGATGACGCAGCACGTGCGGAACTCTGAGTCTGAGCTGTCAACCTTTTCGCTCTCCCGTCCCGCGCGAACCATGTCGTCTAGCTCTGCTTCTTCGTCGGAGCATGACCCCATCGCCTACCGCAACACTCGCATATTCCCGCCCCAATTCCCAGCTCCTCCGACCAGCCGTTCGTCGGCACCGCGGACCAGGTCCCTGGCCACCAACCGCATCACGACGTGGGTTTCTCGGTACGAAAAGGCTCGAAGCCCAGCGAGGACTCACCCAAGAGCCACGGGCTCGACCACGACGTCGGAGCAACGAAGCTCCGCCGAAGATGATGCTTCCGTCGTCTCTGATGCCTCTTCGTACGCCGAGGTGCAGCTACTATGGCAACAGCTCAAGGGGAAGAGGGCCAAGGTGGGCGACATCCAGCGACAGATGGCCAGGAGGCGCCAGGAGCTCAGGAGCCTCCGTCGACGCCAAGACGAGGCGGACAATGCATTCATGAGTGTCATCCGCCCCATGCTCGTCAACCAGTGGCGCTTGCCGCCAGCCTCGGCCCAGATTCTCGACAGCCGGATGGCGACTATGCAAGACTTGCGAGACGAGTACCACTGTCGAGAGTCTGACTACGAAGCTCTTGAGCTCATGGTGGACGACGAGGAGAGGAAACTCAATGGCTTGGAAACGAGATTCTTTAGTCTGCTGGCGGCCGGACAAAACAGAGTCGAGCACGCTGCCCCTTGCCACGTGTCCCCGTCGGAAGCAGAGTCGGGCCCGCCCTCGGACGTACCCTTGGAGTTGAGGGGAATATCCGCCGACAAGCCATCAGAAGACCTCCATCCGCTCTACGTTGAGCTGACGTCGGCGGTGGGCGATTTCGAGAATGCAAAGGAAGAGTACCAGGACCTGCTCTACGTCAAGGAACAGTACGAATTCGAGTCCAAGCTCAAGTGGTCTACAGGGAAAGGGACGACGGCCGAAGCAGACGACTTCTTTACCGAGTTCCCCACAGAGGAAGCGCGGATGAAGGGCGAGGTTTCGAGGCTCGAGAGCAAGGTCGAAAGCCTCAAGAAGCTTTGCGAGTCAAAAAAGGTGATGCGGAAGCACATGTCGGTCCGGATGGCGTACGCGTTGGATCCTCGGACGAAATTCGAGGAGCTGGAGCTGGAGGACAAGGCTTCGGTTCTCGCGAGGCATGCATCGCTGGCCCATGCCGTCTTTCCCGAAATTCTGTCTCAGCTCGACCATGTCTTGGCCGAGCCGGAGCCTATGACGTCGCTCCAGGCTCTCCGGGCCGCCGCCCGAGCGCCGCAGGACACTGCCGAGAACAAAGAGCGGCAACGACTGGCCGCCAAGGAGTACTCGATTGACAGCCTGATGGCCGGAGGTGAGGCGGGCGGCAGGGGGGACTTGGTCAACAGATGGCTCCTTCAACAGCTCCGTCTGTCGCCGCTCAACGTGCAGCTCCTGCACTCGACATTTGTTGCAAGCCGATCGCTACGGATTCGGGATGTCTGGCGGTGGCAGCGCGACGTCTTGTACTACTGGTGGCGCGACAACACCATGGACGCGGCCGAGGACACGACCAAGCGCATCAAGAGTGTCGCCTCCAACGACGCCTCTTGCCCAGGAACACCGCTGATGTCGAGAGCGGCGTCGGACGGGCACCTGGGATGCTACGATGACCACCTGGCTCGCCTTGAGAGCGACAGTGCAGTGACGGCTACCGGATAGACACGCAAGGTGGTGATGCTTGTGCTATACCCCCGGGGCGCAGTGAGGTCCCTTTGCGCAGATTATTGGGATGGTGAGGTTCGCATTTCCTTGGGTGTGATGATGAGCGACGAAAAGACCAAGCGCTGGGGTTTCAAACCAAAAGTAATGACGAGGTCAAAGAATGCCAAGGTGCGACTAGGAAGTTGTCGTCCCCCGGCGGCTGTCCCCTTTCGGCGCCCAGCGGACAGGGCCGAGGGGAGAGTGACGGACGAAGCGGACGGCGGGGACTTGGGCGATGATGTGACGATGCCAGGAAGCAATTTACGCATTATCTGGGGGGGTTAAACTACAGACTCTACGTTTTACTCTGTCAATGGGAAAGATGATGGTCACGACATGGACGTGAAATTATGACCACTTGAACTTTCTCCTCTCACAGTGCTCGGCGTAGAGAGCCTGCCACCCCTTTCCACGGCTGCCCCGTTCAGGGCCAAGGGGGAACCAAAGGAGTACCATGGATGGTAAGGTTGGAGGGCATGTGATAGTAACCATGGCCCCCGCCCATCAAGCTCAATACTACCACCCTCCCCCCCCCCCCTGGCTCGAACGACCTTCTTGGCATGCAGGCGTATCAGATGGCACATGCTCCGATGCTCCGATGGCTTGCAAGTTGGGGTGCATCACTTCTGAGGGAGGGTTGCATGCGCGTCCTTGGGCACGGCGCAGACTTACAGACATCAACCACACTTCACGTGTTTGTCCGTGTTTGTCCGTCTTTGTCCGTCTAGGCAAGCCAACACAGTTGAAAAGGCCGGCCCTTGGCGACATGTGCAGAGCTGCGTCCGGAATCGTCGTCATTGGGCCTCGTTGCCGTGCAGACCAGATGCTCTCTTTGCTGCCACGTCCGCAGTCAGCCTCCAAAGCATGCCCACGCAAACACCGTCCGTCTTGGACTTGTTCCCGCCCACGGCACGCCTCAAGCCCGCAGCAGCCGGGCGCAGCCGAGCGGCGCTCCTGGATTTGCAATTATGCCCATGAGACGCGCCCGTTGCCTCGTCGGGGCTTGCTTCGTCTCCGGTGTGGCTTCTTCTGCGGCCGTCTTCGCTTAGGCCTGGACTGCCTCTGATCCTTGTGGTGATTGGTCGCCTTGGAGCTTGCGTTTGAGACACGAACGGTCCTTGTCGCCGTTCTTGGCAATCTTGTCCATGGCTGTGCGGGGGAGCGAAACTCTTGTATGAAAACGACGGGGCCGCCGCCCTCTGCGCGGTGTCGGGGCGAGGGCGTCTTGTGCTTGTCGGCGCGGGCTGCGTGACCGGCAGCCACCGAGCTGCCGTGCGGCTCGCGACGTGCGCTCTTTCGGGGTGCGCCGGGGGCATCGAGGGCCTCGCCGGGATCCATCGACGATTTCAGGGCACCATGGCTGTAGGCTGGACAAATGACCAATGATGTAGCCAGTGCCCAAGTTGGGGCTCGACCTATAGAGGACGTGGGCAGAGGAACGGGTGGGGGAGGGCGGCTCGACGATTCAACGAGCTCTCGGGGCGTCGTCTGCGATGGTTTTTGCCACGTGATGCCTGCTCTCTGTCTACTGCTCCTTCCAGTCTACTGCTCCTCTACTGCTCCTCTACTGCTCCTTCCACGACTCGATTCCTTCCACGTGCCGCACGTCTGCGCAAATGGAGTTTACTTGTTTTGTTCATGATAACAAGCCCGCGCCTCGTCGTTTTATGCGCTGTTGCAGTAATCATGGGACAAGCAACCACAGGAATGCAAAGTCCTCTTCTTATCAAGGTGAAGCTGTTCCAGGTCCTGTGCCCAACTACGAGACAAACGCTGCAAGGGGCTGCGTATCGCTGGAGCAACTTGGTCTTTGCAGTTTCTCGCCGGCGATTACTATCCAGATCGACCGCGCTGTGGCCGCAAGCACAGCCATGAACCGATACGAGTCCATGGCAGACTCGAGTCGTTGGGAATGCGCAGCCCAACTCGACACACGATACCGCTCGCGAGGCTGCCGATTAGTCTTCAAGCCTGAGGGGAGAGCCAACAGTAAACGCAGCCATGGCCGGGCCGAATCATTACCGCCCATCGCCTTCTTTTCTGCCTCAAAGGCGTCCACGGCCATTACCTATATATAGGCCCTCTGCTCTCCCCTTCAATCTTCACTTCTCCATCTTCACACACTCACTACCACGCTCACTCAGCTTTCAACCATCTCTCCACCATCAAACAATCTTGTCTGACAGCTCACCTTTTCACTCAGCAAGATGAAGTTCTCCACCGCCACCGCTCTCATCGTCTCCCTCTCTGGGAGTGTCTTGGCTGCTCCCGCCATGGACGCAGTCGACTCGGCGCTCCTCAAGGCCGGTGATTTTGCGCCGTCAAAGCAGTACAAGAGGCACCATTTCCGCTTTGACGAGAATGAACAAGGAAACAGCCGCTCGGGCTCGCACGCCCAAGGGATAAATTCCGGCGACCAGTATCTCGTTGCCCGCTGTGAGGGGAACGCCCAAGGGAACAGCCGCTCGGGCCGTTCGCACGGGCATTCGATAAATACCGGCGAGTATCTCGCTTCCCACTGTGGGGAGAATGCCCAAGGAAACAGCCGCGCGGGCCGTTCGTCCAACCAAGAGATCAATACCGGCGAGTATCTCGTTGCCCGCGGCGAGGCCGTCGACGCGTCGGTTGAAGGCTCGCAACGTGTCTCGGATGAAGCATCGAAGAACATGGCTGGCGGGTCCATGGCCCCTGGGACACCCCATTCACCGATGCAGGCCAGGAGCAACATGGCCTCGTCCAACAGCGACGCGTCCCTTGCAAAGCTCTCCCAAGACGCCAGGGCCGCCAACACGGTGAAGCCTCAACAGAGTGAATAGGACACCCGGTGCAGCATCAAGCGCGGCTCTTGCCCGCAACACCCTCTGTGTCGCCACGAGCCCGCAAAGGACACAGAGCAGGGCCATGGAAATCAGTTGGGTGGATGTCAGTTGGGGGGATGTGTCGGGGAGGATCAACCATGGCCTGATTAGTTTCGTCAAGTTGCATTAATCAATTATATACTTCTCTCACGGTGTCCAACAGTCGAGCTTGACATGACCGTGCTTTGCAGCGACTGCAGTCATGATTACAAGGAGCAAGCCTCATTCCGAGCACGTCTAGACTTGAAGGCCTCGAGGATGAGGGCCCGCATGGACTTGTAGGTGATGGGCAGGTCGCGGCCGTCCATGGTCTGGTCCCTGACTTCCTCTTCCGAGGCCCAGACAAAGGCTTGGTGCTCGGCCGGGTCGAGCCGGACGTCTTGGCAGGACTCGACGTCGACGTGAAAGGCAAAGCGGCAGAACCAACGAGTACCATTGCGGTTGGAAAAGACTGCGAGGTCCTCGCCCTCGCCCTCGGCCGCGAGCTGGCGAAAGCGCACGGCTACAAGGCCGGCCTCCTCGCGTAGTTCGCGGGCGGCCCCGTGGAGAATGGTCGGGTCGTCGCGGTCAACGGCGCCGCCGGGAATCTCCCATCGATGGGGCATGGAGTCGTGGCCGGCGCGCTGGACGACGAGCATCTTGCCCTCGGGGTTGAAGACGACGACACTCGTGGCCAGGCCGTCCAGTCTCCTCGGCTGTTTTTGTCGCAGCCTGGCCTCGTTGCTCGCGAGCCAGGACTCGGCAGAGACGTTCCACTCGGCTAGGCTGGCGTCAAAGTCGAAGCTGGAGACTGCGGACCGTGCCATTGATGGACATTCGTTTTGGACTTTGGTGCAATGGTTTTCAAGTTTCGACTGTTTTGCGAGGCACACCGAGTAGCATCATCGGTGTCAGGTGACTTGTTGCCCTGGCTAGTCACGTGCTGAAGGTACTCCGTACACTTGCGTGTGATCCCCGCAAGCTACAAGCTGCTCCACTTCTCCATTTCTCAGCTTCATCACCATCAAACTCGCTGACGGCACTTCGCGACAGCAACGCAAAACTTGAGCTTCACGGCTGGGTGTCTTCGAGACGAGCAGGGGCCCACGAGTCAAATGCTGTCGAAATATCCATCCGTGATGCTGAACAAGGCAAGAACCCAGAGCAATGCCGGTTGAAGGGTGGCCAGAAACAAACAATGGCTGCATCAGACCAACCCCAACCCTCCCTTTCGTCCACCAGGCGCTCCCTTTCGTCCACCAGGCGCAATCAAATCACTCCAGCTTTGCCAACTCGTCATCGAGATGGTTCCTCGCCGCCACCATGTCCGCCTCGGCTTCCCGGATTCCCACTTCCACCGTCGCCTTGCTCTCCTCTATCTGCCTGATGTTGCGGCCCAGTCTCCTGATGTCCTGCTCCAGCCAGTCCAGGTATTGTTGCCCGTCGGTGGTTATCGGGCGGCGAAAGGCAACAGTGGACCGCTCGCGCTCCCTTTCGCCGAGGATGCGCCTGCTGTGGCTGATTTGCCCGGAAAGCTGGGACATGTAGCGCAACAGGCCGTTTTTCTCGTCGCGAGCCTTCTCGAAGCGGTGCGTAAACTCCCGGTACAGGTGAGCCCGGCTTTGTTGTCCTCCCGACGAGTCCATGTCGGCTCGTCGTCGTCGTCGTCGGTGCTTTCGGAAAGAAAGTGTTTTCGGAAAGAAAGAGCGAGTAGGTTGGTCGTCTGTCAAGGTTCTTGGCGGAATGCTCGAGGGTCAACCGTCGACAAGGGGGACGGCGAGGGTATTTATACTCGGGCCAAATCGTGCCTCTACTCAGTGCTCAGCGCCTCGGGATACATACAGGTTTTGAGCTGTGTTACAGCGTCAGGGAGGCGCTCGTAACACTAGACGAGTACCGTCGCCGCTTGCCCCAAGTCATGGCCGGGGGCGGACCCATGACGGAATCCGGTATAAAATGCCTCTGATGCTCCTGGAGAATTGGGACACATTCACCATGACACATTCACCGTGGCCTTGTTGCGTCCCACGATGAAGCCCGCGTCCCGGTCCGCACCCGAGTTGACCGTGGCAAATCTGACGATACGCGCCTCATGCGTGAATGGTACTCGTCTGCGCATCGACGGTTCAATGTTGCTTGACTGCGTCTCTACGCTCTCCAGACCATGTCACAGCGTCAGGCTTGGTCCAACAATGCACCCATTTGCTACTGCCTGCGACGAAACCACCATGTACATGTCATGCAAATCACCGGCATGCTACCGGCAATAAGAGAGACGCACTGCGGTCAAGTATGCCATGGCACGGGTCAATCATACTGGCCAAGATGACTTCTTGCTGGGCTCGGGGGAGAAGAAAAGGTGGCAAAATAGCACAGAAATATCCGCATCTACTCGACGCTTCCCAATCCTGATAGAGCGAAACCACCAACCCTTGCGCTCTGCCTTTTCAATATCCGCAAAGACCTCGTCCATCATCCATCCGGGTTCGATTTCGTCTTTGCCGGGTACAAGAGGGTCAGGGGGCGAGTCTGATCATGTCGTACGTGTGTCATGGGATCGAGCTTCACTGAGACGCCCGCCTCTGAATCTTGAAACTTGAAATACGGACCAGATTCTTTTCCTCGGATGCAAGAAATCATGTGCAGGATTAAGAGACTACGGTAATGTTGCTAAAGACAATATCCATCTACACGTAATGACCAGGTGGCACAGACAATTCCAGCTCGACGGGTCTGTATAGGGGCTCAAAGTCTTCATAACGACTCCAAGACTCTTGCTTCCATACAGAGACCATAGGTGACACAGTGACACATATCCGATTTATTCACAACACCCCCCCTAAATCTGTGTCTGACGTTTCCTCACTGTAGGAAATCAGCTGGGTAATGGCAATGTCGCCCGTCACCCGGTTGAGCCGCCGCGATGGCTCCTCGACGTCATTCTCCTGCTTTTCCAGCCACAATGCATGAAGCCTATCCAAGTCATTTCTGAACCTAGTGGCGATGCGGTCCCAGTGGCAATAGTAACGATAGATCTTGTCCCCGAAGTCGCAGAGCTGCGCGTCGGTCAAGGCGGGCGCGTTTCGGCCACACGCGTTTAGCATGATGAGAAGCTGCTCGGCTATTTCGCTGGCAGTGGGCACGTTGCCGTTGGTGGTGGCTCGAGGCATGGCTGCCGGTTTCGGGATGCAAGCAGGGGAATCGAATGAAAAGGGGGAGTGCTGTATCCGACGTAAAGAAGTTGGGAGGAGAGATGACCTGGAGCTGGCTGTCGGGACACGGGCATATGGTGGCCAAGGGGGCTTTACTTATACTTGGATCGAGTTACACATGACTTCATCTCTCGGGTCCTTGCTCTAGTCACCAAGCTTTACAGAACAGTTACTGAACGGGTTACTGAGCAAGTCTCGTCAGGGCTGTGCATGTTGCGCAAGACGTGGACATGGTTATCCGACAAATGCAAACAACATAGCCATCGGGCGGGGTGCAGATTGTGAAGAGCCCATGGAGAGCCTGGACGGAAGAAGCCAGACAGGATTGGTGAAGCACTCATCATGGTTCCCTCTGACTGAATCAGGCACTATTCATGAACACGAGGGCCAGCGCCGACACGGCAATCAGGCCTTGTCCGAGGGAGGGGCGAGAGTCTGGCCTTGGGGCTTCAGTTCGGCCCACGCCACGGTCGTCTAGGAAATGGAATATGAGCAGACCAAGAACAAGCACCACGCCACGGTCGTCTAGGAATGGAATGTGAGCAGACCAAGAACAAGCAAGAGCCCAGCCCAAAGGAACGCAAAAGCCGTAGACACCTTTCAACCCCTGAGCCCACCTCGGATTACTATTATTAACCGCACTGCCGTGGCAGTACATGTTCTAGCCATGATTCGATTCGCACAAACATCGACTCCGTGGTCCACGTCATGCAAAGGCCACCGCTATGCATCCACAAAACGCCAGAAAAAATCAACAACAAGGTCAAGCTGCAGGCACCCCCGTATTGTGCATCTCCACCACTCCACCCACGTCGCCGTTGAGCTCAGGGACGCCATATCGCTTCTTGAGCGTTGCCAGCAGCGGGCCGAGCTGGTAGTCGCTATCCATGCTCTCGTGGTTGCAGCACGGAGAGCGCCGGATGGGGAGCAACCAGTCTATGGGGTGGTTCCCCATGACCGACTTCCAGTTTCTCCAGAACCCCAGATCCCACGGGTTCTCGCCGGGCTCCGTCCGCAATATGGCAAACTTTCTCGAGGCCCGCACGTCCCTATCCGTATCATGGGCCATGTAATTGCTCCGAGGGCTTGACGCGTCCGTCATCTGCTGGACCGGAGGACGCTGCAGCGGGTACGAGATGGTGGGGAAAGCATCCGAGGGCGGGCTGTTGCTAGGGATACGAACGGCGAGGAAGAAAAACCGCGTCTTGCTAAGTATATCGATGTTTGTAATGTTTGTAAAAATGAAGCGGGCCGCCGTCAAAGTCATGGCGAAAGTGAAGAAGCCAAAGATCGAGGTCAGAGCAATGGCGGCCGTGACCCAGCCGTCAACCGAGGATCCCCGGGAAGTCTGCTGCTGTAGACAATAGGCGCCCGCGGCGACACTGACGGAGCACAAGCAGGTGGTGTACAGGGTGAACTGGAAGAAGAAGTTGAAGGCTGGAGGCGCGCATCAATCGTCAGCATCGGCACCTCGGCAGCCTCTACCGGAGCACTCACACGTCTCCGAGACCATGCCGCCAACCCAGGGACACAGATGATCCATTTTGCGCACGCAGCGCTCCAGCTCGCTCGAGTGGTGGGCCCGGTCAGGCTTCCATTGGCGACAATTAGAGCACCATTTCGGCCGGCCGTCGGCGTCGCAAACAAAGACGTCCTTGCTGTAAAAGGCCTCGAGTCCGGGGCTGTCGGGGTCTTGGTCCGGCGGCACCCACGGGTTGGCCTCGGCGTCTCTGCCGCGTGTGCGCCTCGGGCCCTGGTCTTTGCCGTCGGCATGGCCATCGCGTATCAGGGGGACGAAGCCAGCATCGAGCTGGATGGTGAGGAAGGTGCGTAGGTAGGTCGAGACGGCGAGGACGAACAAGACAGAGTAGAGAACCAGAAAGGTGACCGCGAGCCCAGTCTGGCCCCGGGTGCGATACAGATAGTAGACTGGGCAGAGTCAGCGACGTCGTGGCGCGCAGACGGCCGCGGGCGACGAGGAGCGAATGGGATGAGCGAGCTCACCGCAGAGCCGGTAGACGACGGCATAGGTGCCCAGGATGAAGGCGGCGACGATGAACAAGGGAATGATTCGGATCGTCCAGCGAGTGGCAGCACGGTTGCTGCGCCCGGATCGCGTCATGGCGGCATGGCGGCGGCGCCTGGTGGAGTTGCTTGGTCGTCCAAACAAAGCTTCAAAGTTCAATCCGTCGCAAATTGACTTCTCGTGATGATGTAAGGTGGTGGGTCGCGCGTTGAGATAAGGGACAGTGCAGGCGTCTTGAAGCACACCGTGGCAAACACTGTGTCCCACCGTGCCTCACACTCTCCACTCTCCCCGCTTTCGCCTCCATCATGACATTCCTAACCATGTCGTCAAACATTCGACTTACACAAACGCCAATCAGGAGGAGTGCTTCCACAAGCAAGAGACGACAAGACCAATCCCGATTTGATTTCCTTGCCGTTTCTCCCAAGCAAGGCCGCTGCTGTTTGCTGCTGCTGCTGTTGCTGACCCGCTGCAGCCCTTATCCAGGCATTTCCTCGAACCCCCCGACGCTTAAGCCACCCGCGCCGCTTACGCCAGATCCCCTCACGTGCCACGATGCCATCACTCGCTTGCCTCGTCTGCGAGATGCTCGGTGTCGCCCGCCGAATTGCAATTTGCGAGGCGAGAGCCCAAGCACAGCCCCTTGGCAAGCTCCCGTCCCAACGGGCGGCCCTGACATGAATACGTCATGCAAGGTGGCAGGCGCTGCCACACCCTGGGCCCACGGCATCAATGGCCGAGATATCTGCCGCACTGCCTTTTTCTGCTTCTTCGATGTCAGAGACAAGGGCCTCTGCAGAGGAAGCCGACTTTGCGGCTAGGGGGCACCTGGTCGTCCAACTGCTCCGATATCGCTCCGCTCTCTCTACCTTGAAAGTTGGAGGCGAAGCTACAGTCCTAGGGTCCGGCTTTTCTTCCCGATCCAGGGCCGCTTCCAATCCCCTTGCCGTGCAGGCGCCACGCGACCTCGGATACTCCTCTACTGGCCGGCGGCAGGGCTGCCTCACTCGAGGACTTGCTCAAGGACTTGCGCTTTACGCCCCGGTGGGAATTCCCTTTGCCCTGTCTGGGCTGACCAAAAGACTTTGCGCAGCCTGGTTTGCCGAGTTTCGAAGCGTCCACTTTCGGCTTGCTTCATGAATGGTCGGCACTGTTTCCTGCCTCGCTTGTTGACAGCCTCGCCGCTGGCTTGGCGTGGCTCGTAGGCCTTGGCCCAAGTTCGTCGAGCGAGCCATGTGCACAACGAGGCCATGCTCAGGTTTAAAACGAGCCGTCTGTCCAGCTTGATGAAATACCAGTGATGGCAGCAGCGAAGCAGTCAATTATCTGACCCATACCTTGAATCATTTACTCATTGACCCTCACTACCACTCGCCACCGAAGCTATCCGCCATGCCCTCCTCCTCAAAGAAGCCTGCCACGCAGGTCCTCTACATGTGGACCTGCCACAACTGCGGCGGCGGTACCTTTCTATGCCCGACGACTCCAGCATGTCTATACTGCTCGCACGTCCGCTGCCGGGTCTGCCAGGTGTTTCGAGATGTCGTTGCAGCAGGGGGATGAGAAGCAGACTTTCATTTCACCATGTACTTGGCTTGGCTTCGCCTTTGTATTGAATCATTTGTGCGACAAGATGTGATTTATTTATAGAGTTATTTTATTTTGAAGCAATCCGACATTGAAGGCTTCCCAACAAACCCATCTCCGTCCTCGGGGTTAAAGCACAATGCCAATATTGGACTTTCTCTACCCGCCCTCGCAAAACATGACATCATGAGCCGCCCCCCTTTGAAACCCAGCACTCGAGGCACATGCTGTGGCCCTCGCCCCCAGCCCCGTGGCCTGGCCTACCGTACCCTACTTACTCCTCTGCTCGCCTCTCCCCTCGACATTATCAACGAGTTTCGCCGCCGCTCCCCCACAGCACTCGTCTCCAAGAGCAACTTGAGTTTGCACCAGCTCGCGCGAAGCTGCCCATTGTTGAAGCAAAAAAGGGAAAGTCTAGGTATTTCGTGTTCGTTGCCCCTGCGTCGACATGGCCAGCCGGACCATCTCCAGCAAAAAAATGCAAGATGGGCCGAAAAAATTGCAAAAAGTCAAAAGAAAATCAACGAAAAAGATGTCTCTGTTATACACCTTTCAAGTCCGCCCATCGCCAAGACGCCATCCTCTTCCACCTGTCTGTTCAGCCAAGAGGGGTGAAGGGGGGTAGTAGTTGGCAGTTGTGCCCGCAAAAATGACAAAGGTTATCGTCAGTGCGTGCCGTTTTACCGAGACACGACTTGTATCTTGGCTTTCGGTGGCTTGCGCGCCGACGCCGCCGACACGCTGGGGGTGCTTTTCCCGAGCGACGTCTTGGTCTTTGGGAGCGGAGTGCCCGTGCCTGGCGATGATGCCTTGGACGGGGTGCCGTTGCCAGAAGGCGTCTCCTGGCCCGGCTGGTCGTTCTCGTCTCCCATGGCGAAAATGGTGAGGCTCGAGGCGCGAGACGTCGAGACGTGCTTGGCGCGGGGGTGACGGTACGTCTTGACCACGCTGCTGGCGCTCGTCTTCTTGATGAGGGTGGCGGCGGTGCGCTTGGCGGGCGCGTTTGCGCGCCCCAGCGCCGCCTTGTTGGCGCCGACGGAAATGGTGGACGCGAGGGCCGCGGCGGCGCCCTTGGCGGCCTTGAGGCCGGCGCTCGAGAGGGACGCCGTCGCCTTGGTCGCGAGCCGGATCCTGCTGCGCTTCTTGGCGTTGCCCGTGTCGGCCTCGTCGCCGCCAACGAGCTCCTTGAGCTTGCGCTTGCCGGCCTTGACCGTGGCCTTGACCGTGGCCTTGACGGCGGCCCTGAGGTCCGTCTTGGGCGCCTTGACCTCGCGGGGCTTGGGGCCGAGGACACCGCGGCAGTTGGGCTCGCCGCAGAGGCACGACTGGACGTTCTTGGCGGAAAAGGGGTCAAAGTTGTAGTCGTATGTCAGCTCTTCCCCCGTCATGATGGGCCGGTCGCCGGCAAAGAGTGCCATTCGAGGTTGGCCCGAGACGATCCATTTAATCATTCTGCAATTCGGGTTGCAACTGTGGTTGACAAAGCGGGCGATGCTTCCGGTGGTGGCATCGATGATCATGTTTTGGTCAAAGCTCATCAAGTAGTAGCACTGCGAGAGTCGAGGCGTTAGTTTGATGGGGCACAGTCGCGGCATGGACCCGACGCACCTCGTTGTCCTTGTAGACCTCGTTCATGCGACGCTCGCACTCCTCCTCGGTGATGATCTCGCCGGCGTACTCCATGATGATCTGGTTGGGCCGGAAGCAGCGGTTGCTCCGGACGCCGTAGCCACGGTCCGACGTCTTGATGACCTCGACGCCGACGCGATACTTGCCCCCCTTGGCGCGGCGGGTGGTGAGGTCGGCAAAGGCGCGGTTGGCGCAGTGCTGCTTGCCGACATTGCAGTTTGTGGCGTCGCATTCGTACAGCATGATGCGGTTCTGGCAGCTCTCGCCGCAGCCCTCGTCGGGGGTGCAGACGCACTTGGACTGATAGTCGTGCATGTGCGGCGTCTTGCGCCAATAGTCCTTGGAGTCGCCGATGAAGCGATCTGGAAGGGGGGTCAGCAAGAGCCAAGGCAAAACACTCGAGGGGCCTCACTCTTGGTCATGCGCTTCCACTCGTCGGGCTTGGGCTGGCCCGGGGGCAGCGGGTTGCAGACGTTGTAGGGCAGCTTAAAGTCGCGGCCGGCGATGAGGGTGCGCAGGCCCGTGTACATGGGCGAGGGCATCGTCTTGTTGAGCCGGGCCGCGGGGGCGAGCTCGGGCAGCTGGGCGAGCTTCTTCTTCTCGGACAGGGTGAGGCCCTTTGTGGGGTCGAGCGGGACATGCTGGCCGGCGTAGAGGCCCTTGTCGAGGAACTTTTTGACGCGGCGGCGCTTGGTGTTTGTGATGGGCTCCGGGTCCTCGTCCTTGGCGGGCTCCGACTCGGCGGCGGGCGTGCCGAGCTTGGTCGGCTTGCGGGGCCGAGGAGCGGGCTCGCTGGGGTCGACGTACTTGCCGTTGGACCAGACGGTGTGGATGACGGGCCTGTCGTCGATGCCCGAGAACTCGTTTGTGTCCTGCAGACGCCTGAGCTCGCGCGATATCTTGGTCATGCCCTTGTCGACGGCTCCGCAGCCACGCTTGCCGAGGCTGGAGAGCTTGGTGCCGAGAGACGACACGGCCGAGGGGAGGGGGGCGTCGGGGCATTGGCGGGCCTGGCGACGCGTGCGCGGCGTGTTGAGGCCGGGAGTGGCCGAGGGGGACGGCAGCAGCCTGTCGAGGGTCCGCTTCTTGGGGTCGGGGGCCACCTCGATGCTGCCGACGAGCGTGTCTCCCGAGATGGTGCGGCGGCCGTGGTCGGCTGCGGCGTCGGGCTTGGGCGTCGGCCTGCCGTGGGCGTCGGGGTTGTAGACGGGGTCGGACACGCGAGAGCGGCGGGGGCGTCGTGGCGGCGAGGAGGCGCACTGTTGGGGGGCGGTGGGTTGTTGGGGCGAGTGTTGGGGGAAGGCGGCTTCTTCAGCGGCTTCTTGGGAGGCGGGCTCTTGGCAGGCGGGCTCTTGGCAGGCGGGCTCTTGGCAGGCGGCCTCTCGAGGAGCGACGGGATGCGCGTCGGCAGCATCGTCGGCGACGGTGATGACGTCGTGCTTGGGCTCGGCGGCGTCCGAGTGCAGGTCCGAGTGCAGGCTGGCCGTGTCGGCGATGGTGGTGGGAGGCGTGGAGCCCGACGAGGCCAGGTTGGACGACGAGTCGGTGGCGAGGCCCGAGAAGCTGCTGCTCTCGGCCAGAAGAGACATGGCCATGGGGGCGCGCACGTCGTCGCCGCGGTGCCTCGACTGGACGGTGGCCTCGAGACGAGGGCGCGTCGGCAACGCGGAGCAGCAAAGAGCACGCGAGACGCGGCGGGCCGAGTTCGTTTGGGTGAGAAACAAGGTTCCGACGGGGGAAACAAGGTTGACTTGAGGTTGACGATTGGCGGCCGTGGTTGGTCAACAGGTGACGGACCCAAAGTACCTTGGGCTGCAGTTGGCCCCAAAAAGACGCGCTTCTCCTCCTGCTTGCTGCTTGGCTCACAAGGGAGCGGAGGACCAACCGTGAGCAAATGACGACGCGACGTCCAGGGGGGGGGCACAACAAGCACTGCCGGCTGGCGGCTGAATGCGGCTGTCTAGATGATGCCAGAAGGGGAGACGACGGCGAGGATGAGCAAGGCAAGGCGGTGGGAAATGGAGGGAGAGGGGAGTGTGTCGGGAAGTGTAGAGAGAGGGAGGCGTAGAGAGAGGGAGGTGTGTAGAGAGACAAGTGTAGAGAGACAAGTGTAGAGAGACAAGTGTACGAAGTAGAGAGCCAAGTGAGAGAAAAAGGCAAGTGTGCAAGAGAGAGAAGAGAGGGAGTCTGACAGAAAGTGTGAGAGAAGAGAGGGGCCGGCACAGACAGGAGAATGGGAAAGATGGAGAATCAAAGACGTACATACAAACTCGTACCTCGACTATAGCAAAAGTAGGCGATAAAAGCATAGACTGCCCTCTCTTGCTCTTTTTTTTTTTTCCCCGTCCGCGGGCGCGGCGGCGACTGAGAGCCCAGCCCGATGCCGGCCGGTGTTTATGGTCGACGACGGTAGTATCAGCGAGTCGAGGTTTACCGAAAAGCGTTGTCGTGAAAAGGGGTAAGAGAGAGGGAGAAGAGGGAGAGAGGGAAAGATGAAAATGGGCGGCGGCTTTGGCTTAATAAACGAGGCTGGGCAATCACTCAAAGGGGGGGGGGGGGGGCGGCAGCACAAGCCCCAATCCGCTGGCCAACCTTGGTCCCGTCCGTCTCTTGTTCACGTCTTTTACTTTTTACTTTTGCCTCGTCCAGGTCCCGCGTTTGCTCTCTCTGGTTTGTCCCCGTCGCCACCAGCATCGCCATCGGCTTCACCATCGGCGTCAGACATGTCCATGGTCCTCGTCGTCTCGACCATGCCACGAGCATCGACACGACCCTTGCACTGTGCCTTGAATCATATCCCATCATCCGTCCATTCTCGTAAAGTCGCCTCTCCATATGCCACGCCGTGAACCACGCGCCTTGTGCCCCGTTGGAGCCCCCCCGTGACGCTCCAGCTCGTTTCGTCTCTTTGCAAGGCCGCACAATCCGCGCTCTGCGTCGACGCTTCGCTCCCCTCCAGGCCCGGGACGCATCCATCTCTGCTGGGCATGACTGCTTGCGTGGCGGCACTGCTTGGCCAAGCCCCTGAAATACTGCAAACGATCCATGCCTTGAATCAACAGCCATGCCATGGGATCAACAGCCACGGATTCATGGCCGTGATTCACGACATGTCATTCATTCACGACTTGTCTGGTGCAAACGCTCTTCACCACCTCGACCACGCTGCCGAAACCGCCGTCGACAGGCTTAAGTCGACAGGCTTAATCGTCGACAGGCTTAAGTCGACAGGCTTAATCGTCGACAAGTTTCTCGACGTGCAACCCCGAATCTCGTCTCCTCGTCGACCCACCCGTCTCTACGCACATTCTACGCCTCTTTCTTTCCCATGCCTCGTCCCTTTTCCGTGCTCCCCCTTTTCCGTGCTCCCCCTTTTCCATGCTCCCCCTTTTCCATGCTCGCCCCTTTCCCACAACTCGCCCTTTCCCATACTCGACACTGGTCTGTTTCGTAGGGTTCCCGCCGTGCTAGGGCAACCCGCTGGAACACGCGCCCCCTTGAGACTCCCCTCTCCATTGCCATCCGCCGCCGCTCCCGTCAGTGGGCCAATCTCCATACCGAGCAACCTGGACGGAAAGAGCCGCTTTTCCAAGGTATTTATTGAGACCCAGGGGGCGTCCATGATGCAATTCCGGCCCCTCGGTGCACAAGCCCCGGCCTCGCTTGACCCGCACAGACAGACCGGTCAAGCAAGATGCGAAAAGAGGCCGCCTGGGACGGAGCCCTGTTGGCTGCGAGGGCCCGACGGAGCTCGTCAGCATCAATCTCGAGTCTTGCTCGGAAATGCCCTCGATATAACTTGAAAGATGCTCTCAGTCTCCTCCTATCCGTCAGGCCCCCACCTTTGCGCGCCGACTCAATATTGTCACCTCGGCATACTCAAATTCCACCCGTCTCTCGACCAGTTCTCGGGATTTTTCCTCTTCGACTTGCAATCTGCCTCGACCGGCCCGCGTCTCCTTGTCGCCGTCTCCCCCCCCCCCCCGTGTACTGCAACCTGGCTTCCCGGGTAGATGCAGACGCAGGTCCGCCGGCTTCATGACACGGCCCATTGACATGACGGCCGGCGACGTGTCCTGCTCGGCGGCAACGACGGTGAAATTCAAAAAGCTTGGGGGCCGTGACGCCACAGGCAATGCAGCAGCGGCGCAGCAGGCAGCCAGAGTTGCACCCGGCCTGGGAGTTCTACTGACGGCTACGAGATGGTCGCAGCGCGTCTATGCTTTGTTGGCCAAGTCCAATGTCACACCTCACCAGACGACATGTGCTTGTGGCCTCGCCGACGCTCCCGCGCCCTAGCATGGCCTCGTTGGCGAAAACGGTGCACCGGCCCCCGTGAGGAACCAAGGTGCTGTATTAAACTACCCTGCTCATGACAAATAGCCTTGGTCTAGCATCCTTTGCGCTCCAACAGACGCCCGGCATGAAGAGTAAAGGGAAAAACATGGGAGAGAGGGGGGGGTATTATAACGGCCATGTAAGCAGAGTCGACGCGCAAGGCCGCAGTACATGGTCGAGTCAACTGCGCCATGGCACGCGAGAGACGGCGTCTCTGCGCGCTCAGGTCGAGCGCCCGGCCAGTGCGGCATACAGAACAAGCAGCGGCAGTTCAAGCTGCCGCCTCCTTGGTGGGAAGCATGGCAGGAGGCGCGGCAGCTTCGGCGCCAGACGCCGTCTCGTCGGCGGGCTTGGGCTCCTGCGCCGCCTTGCTCCCGGGCTCGGCAGTCGCCGCCGGCGTCTTGGCCAGGTACTCGTTTGCGGCCGGCTTCTCCTGGTTGTGGGACTCGGAGATGGCGGCGAGGACGGGCGGCTCGCTCGACTTGGCAGACGCGTCCTGGACGGCGGCCGCGTCATCCGTCAGACGCACGCTGATGCCCTCGCTGACGCTGGGCCCCTGGCCGCCGTACTCGACCGGAAGGGTCTGGGCGATGCCCGGGAGCTCGGCGGCCAGGCTGGTGCCCGAGGCCATGGGGTGGAACTTGCGCAGGGTGGCGGGGGCGAGGAAGAACTTCATGGCGCCAAAGACCCAGCCCATGATGGCCGGCACGTTGACAAAGTACTTGTGGGCGAGCAGCTCCGGATAGGCCATGGAAAGCGTCTGGATGGTCTCGCGGCTGGCGGCCTTGACGTCCGGGTCCATGCGGAAGAAGCTGACGGACTGGTAGTCGTGCACCTGGATCATGCGATAGGGGTCCTCGGCACCGGCGGCCACGGGCTCCTTGATGTCGTTGAGGCGCAGCTTCTGCACGCCGAGCTCCATGAGGGCGGCACGCCACTTGACGAAGCTGTGCGTGTGCGCGAGGTTAGCCCAGTCACTCGTCCTCTACGGTCATGTCCTCCATGGTGATGTTCTCCATGGTGATGCTCTAGATGCAGACAAGGGGGGGGGGGGGACCGACTCTTCAACATTGCCAAAGGTGGCCTTGTTGTCCTTGACGGACCCGTATACGTTCCACGTCACCACCACGTCCCTGCCCGCCCCGTCGTCGTGCGTGGTGACGAAGCCGAGGCCGCCAAACCTGCGCGCATCAAAGGGCTGGCCCACGAGCCCGGCCGGGTCGACGGCCTTGCGCCACTCGAGCGCGGCCGTGAGCTGCTTCTCGGCCGCAGCCACGTCGTCGTTGTTTGCGCGCAGGAACTTGTGCAGCACAACCAGCGTGGGCGCGTCGTTGCCGCCCTGCTGCTGCTCGTCGCCCTCCTGCTGCTCATCGGAGACGGCGAGCTCCACGCCCCACATCTCCGAGTGCCCGGCCTGGGCCACAATCTGGGGCAGCCGCGCCGCCAGCTGGGCGAGGGGCGCCTGGTCTTGGGTCGTCGTCGCCATTGTTGTCCGTGTCTTGCTGTCTGGTCAAGTCGAGAATGTTTGGGGGGGTTTGGGGCAGCTTTGGGTCACGCTGAGGAAAAACTCGGAGATAAGAAAGATTGATCAAGGGGGTGAGTCTGATACAGGGGTTATACGAAGAGCTGCTGCCAAACAAAGACAGACGGCAAGCCACCAAGCCTCTACAATTTCAAGCAGGCGGCGACCTTCGACTGACTGCTCGACTGACTTTCTCCGATGGGACTGGACTTGTCTCTTTATCAATATCATCGAGGCGAGATTGCTGTCCATGAGCATCACGAGCAGCAACACTTGCAAGTTGTTCTCGGTACATGCCTACTCTGTACCGTAGATGCCCCTGTGCCTGTGCCCCCGTTAGCGGCTGCTGTAGTGCCGCGTCGAGCATTACAGGTCTCTTGATTAGTGGACCACGCCCTGGACGCACCAGCCGACAGGCCTGCCCGTCTCATCCGTGGCAGAGACGATGCTTCACCCGGACAACGCCAGCTCTGAGAGACGTGTCAGCACACATTGAGGCTTTTGCCAAACCCTCATCATATCCCTCCAAGCAATTTCACGGAAAAATCTCTTCCCTCTCACGAGTCAGTCGTTGCTCTTATTCACCACCAATGCCCCCTATCGAGCAATGCCGAATTAATGACGCAGTCGATGCACCACTCACTCCAACCCCGAAAACCGAGATCCCCATGCCTGCCCGAGGAAACACGTCCCAGGGTGCCTTCAGGAAAAAGCAAAGAGCGAGCCCAAGCGTCCTCGGTTGCGAGACCAGACCCCCAAAAGTCGTCCCTCGGCTTCCCCCCTGACCCTTGTCCCAGTTTCCTCTTCTCGTCCGCGCACACACAAGACCAGTGATCCGCTAGAAGTGATCCTCTAAACTTGGGTGCAGTATCAAGAAACAGAACTTGGGGGGGAGGGCAGTAAAAGAAAAAACTCCCGCAGCATTTCATCTTTTCTGAAATCACCCAGGTGCAAAAAAAGCGACTGACTCGCCCGACTGACTCTCCCGACTGACTCGTGATCCTTTCCGGTGCCCATTGTGCACTCAGGCCTGGGGCAGAGCGCGCGAAAGGATGCGCTCGACGGCCGAAAACTCGGCGTGGGCCACCTGGGCCAGCGTCATCTGGTCAAACTGGGGACCGAAGCTGTAGCCCAGCTCGGCCCAGAAGTAGCCCCAGTGCATGTCAGTCTGCTGGCCCTTTTCCTGCAGAGCGGTGCGGCTCGAGTGCGACTGGCCGAGCATGTCGCGGTTCGTCTGCTCGCGAATGACCGACACGTACCACTGCAAGACCGTTAGTCAAAGAAAGCCCTTGCTCCAACTGTTTGCTCGCTCAAGACTCACCTCGATGACATCAAGGGGGATGCCCGGCTTAGGCGCCAGAGAGTACTGGTGGCGCCACGAGTGCGCAAACGGCGGCTGGCCAAAGAAGCGCTGCTCCGCCTCGGGAATGTTCAATAGCCACGAGATGTTGTCCTTCATCAACGGCGTGAACCCGGGACACGCCAGCGCCGCGTTGACCAGCCGTGCCTGTAACTGCGGGCCGAGGTTGACGGCATCGACGCCGCGGCTCACCTTGTCCGAGAGGACGGAAAGCAGCCGCTCGGTGCCGATGTAGACGGCATGGCGCTGGCTGATTGTGATGCAGTCCGTGGCGTACCACGGAAACTTCTTCAGCGTGCTGATGAGGCACTCGTAGGGCCGCTGGGGGCAGTCCTTGGAATAGGGCGACTGGCGCCATGGGTCAGCAGGCGACATACAGCCTAGTCAAGGGGCAGAGGGGAACGCACTCGATGGGGAACCTCGACATGCTTGATGAGCATCACCATTTCCTCCTCGGATATGAAGCCTCGAAAGTTCTCCCACGCAAATTGGTGGTTGTATGGCTTGAACTGAGGTGTGACACCGTCCCAAATGAGTCCGCGGGCAAGCGGGAAAAGGTCCTTCATGAGGCTCGCCTGGCTCGAGAGCTCTACCTCGACGGGGCGATCTCCTAGGCGGGTGACCCGGCCGCTCTGCAGATTATGATTGTGCCTGTCGACCGCCTTCATGGCCTCCTCAAGGCTCACAAACTCGACATAGGCGTCCATTGTCTTGCTCGTGACGCGTTCCATGATGATATGCACCGGCTCCTCTGAGTCGTTGAGGATCTTGGAGTTGCGTCCAAGAAACGCAATCACCTCGGCCCGTCGGGTGGAAAACGGAATCTAGCAATTTTTGTCAAAATTTATCCATGTGCAGTAGAGCTAGAGCAACTTACATTCTTAAGCTTGACCACTCCATGGTTGAAGGAATTGGCCATGCGGGGAGCCTCGATGAATGGGAAGTGGTTCGGAGCCATAGCGGTGGCTAAGAGGGGCAGGCCCGTCGGCGTGTTAGTCAGTGTCAAAAGCTCCGTAGATCGAGTCGCCCCGATATCTTGCACCGCAAGCATCATGGCCGGCGAAGATTCCTCTAGACCTAGAACGTAGGGCGCATGGCTCTCGTTCACGATGCCGCTGGGGTCAAACTTGGGCGGCGGGGAGTTGCCGACATGCTCGCTTGCAGGCGTACGGGGCGCATAGCTTCGCGGCTCCGTCAAGTTGCCCGAGAGGGAGCTGGCAGGGCTAAAGTGAAGGCCGTTGGTGCCAAACCCGTCTGCACCGCGAGAAGAGACTGGGCTCAGTAGGCCAAGCACGCTGCCGCACGACTGGCTCTGCGGGATGCGACCTGCCGAAGTCATGGGCTTGGGCTTGGAATACACCACAGAAGGCCCGTGGTCTTGAGAGCCTGCACTCCGGTGCCCATTGTTGGTGGGCTCGGGGAAATGGACGGCTGCGCCACCTGGAACTCCTTTCTAAGAAGTTCCGGTTTTGAAGCCATTGCCATTGCGAAGAGTCTCATTGAGAAGATGAAACGTCATCTGCTCAAAAAGCCCCGATTCCGGACCTGACACCCCGGCCGTAGCGATTGTGTTAGCCCTGGCCTTGACGGGAACACGGCCGGTGGTGCCGTTGGCCTTAGCGCCAGCAGTGCCGCCGTTGGGGCCGTCTGCAGTCCAGTTGCGAGTGGCATTCTCCACCTGGTGGTCGAGGCCGTTGACACCATTGTGAACGGGGCCATCTGCAGTCCAGTTGCGAGTGGCATTCTCCACCTGGTGGTCGAGGCCGTTGACACCATTGTGAACGGGGCCATCTGCAGTCCAGTTGCGAGTGGCATTCTCCACCTGGTGGTCGAGGCCGTTGACACCGTTGTGAACGGTGCCGTCTGCAGTCCAGTTGCGAGTGGCATTCTGCACCTGGTGGTCGAGGCCGTTGCTGTCGTGGCTCCCAATGTCATAGATGGTAGCATCAATCAAGGCATTTCGAACCTGTTGTGACGTATTAGCAGAGGCACGAGGAGAGAAGAGATGGGCCATCGGGTGCTTACATTGGGATCAGCAACTTGCTCGGCCTTGGGAACCCAGACATTCGACTCTGGATTGAGCACGCTTCTGCTGACGGCATCCCTGGAGCCGTTGCCGCGTCCTCGCCCGCGCTGAGCTGCCATGGCAGAACGCGTGTTGGCAGGACGCGAGTCGGCATCGTCAGGCTTGATGCGCGAGCCATCCTCGTCGTTGGTGGCAGTCATCTTCTTGTTTCTCGCGCGCCTGCTCGCCATTGTTGCGGAACCTGGTGGCAGCAAGGTCAGTCGTGTCGTCTCAGCGAGTTGAGCAAGGCTCGGAAAGAGACGAGAGCGCCTTGGATACTCGTCCAAAAGGCGAGTGAATGAGGAGTGTTGGATGGAAGGGATTGGTGTGTGGTGAAGAAACGCAATGAGCACACCTGTTTGTTCTTCGGCGAGAGGAGACTTCCCAAGTCGATCGCCTAGATTTTCCTCTGCAATGCAACTGAAACAGAGCAAGCGGTTAGAACTTGAACTGCTCAGAGCTCGCGGCCACGGCAGCACCGCAAGCTGGGTCAGGGGCTGAACAATGCCACAAAGGCAGAGAGCATGGGAAGCGATGAGGAAGGGTGAGAAGGGCGAGAGCAAGCAACCGGGGCTGGTTCTCTACTGGCACAGTTTCAGAAAGGCGTGGCTAGACTGCCAGGTGAAATTTTTGCGTGCAGAGCTGTGCCTCTGTTCTCGGGGTTTCCAATCACAAAGGGGGGGGTGCAAGTGGTTGCCGGCCGGCCAACAGCTGTAGGCGGCTCTGCTCCTTAGGGCGTTGATTATTGCGCGCTGCGGCGACTCCGAGCCCACGTGCTCGCGCAAGCTGCAGTCTGATTCACTCGCACGGTCAATAATCTGCCACAATGGAAGTGCTCGCCTTTGAATATTCAAAGGTCGGCATGAAGGAGGAATGCCGGAGCCTCGCCACAATGCGTTTTGCTTCAAAAGGCTAGTCCCGACCTCGTCTCTCGTTTCGATGATGCAGCTGAGGAAAGGAGAGGCCGAGTTTCTCTTTGTTGCCAGAGTCGTTCAGAAAGCCGAGTGCTCGATGCGGCTATGGGTAGTTTAACTTGTCAGCGGCTGGAAGCAAGCAGCAACACCCCGATGGTCGATGCAGAGAAAGTGTTGGGTTCAACGCAAATGCTGTGGTCAGTTTCGTTGACGTTTCGGAGCCGTGAGCGTCCTCCCTCCAGTTACTTCTGCTCCACAGACTGGCCAATGGCTCCGCCGAGTCGTCAGCTCGAATGGACGTCACCCGATACCTAATAATTACGTCGCATCTCGCATGGTCCTTTGCCGCCGGTCTTGGTGATTCGAGGGCCAGGTAGCGAGTCATCACGATTGGAATTCCCGCTCCGGATCCGCACGGTGGTTGCTAGTCTCTGACCAGTCGAATTGACGAGGGTTCCCAACATATTTCATTGCAGCTACTCTTTTCCTCGAATAAGCGCACCCAGGCCGTCCTGGCGAGTCGTCGCAGGTTCATAGCATGGCACAGGGCTCGCGCTCAAAATCTCAATCTCCAACGTCGTCACATTGCTACTCAGTCAAACTGCAAGCATGTCAGCCACCTTTCGATTCAGCCAAAGAGAAAGCAAGTCGGCATGGTTTTGACGCACCGGTGTCAAAAAGGACTCTGCCACAAATCTCGCCCTTGCGTTGAGCTGTTCCTCTGTCAGCAATTTGATGGCCGACACCGTTGCCGTTGCCTCTGGGCATGACGCACAAAGAGCTTCATCTCAGAAATTTCCTTGTCGACATCTTCCATGAACTGGATGATAAAGTCGACGAGTTTGTGCTTGAGCATCTCATCGGTGTGGAAGTTTGTTATCAGGAAGGAAATGTCATAACCCTGGGACAAGTCAGCCTATCCGTCTCTGCCACGAGAGGCCTCGGCTGCCAACCTTGATTGGCTTGCGCCGCAGGATAAAAAAAGACTCGGCTCTTTGTGTGAGGAAGCGGGTGAACTTGTGGACGAGAATGTGCTCAATCTCGTCTGCCTGCTTGATCTTGATGCTGATGCGGATCGAGTTGATGCTCGGCTCGATGAAGACGCGCTCGTTTTCGTTGCGCGCAATCGTCAGCGGAGCGAGGAGGACTTCGGGCGAGGTGCAGGCCTCGATCTCGGGGACATTGTGCCGCTCGGCCGTCTGCGAGGCGAAATTTGATAGCGTCAAGGCGGCCGTCAAGCTGCTGCGGACGCACTGCAGGTACGGCCGCAGGGATTGGGACTAAGACGGCGCAGAGGGTCAGCGGTCATGGGCGCAAGAAAGCCGAGGTCAGCGGGTAGCCGGGACAGCACGGCGGCTTACCATGGCTGCTGATGCTGAAGGCCCAGATGTCTCGGGGGATGGCGATGTCGTCGGGGGAGGGGATCGTGGCCCAAGGTACGTCTTGGCGGGGTCTGACGTTGCGCGGGCGCGGGTGGAGCCGGGAGCGTAGTCACGTGCGGATCTAGTATGTAGGTACTCGATTTATGGATTTGTGGCTGAGGAGAAGTTTCTGTCCACCAAATCCTCCGTCGACAAGACAAAGGAAAAGAAGTTCTTGACAGTCGTCGTCAACTCAAAAGAGCCAAAGGACGTCAATCTGAGGTGCGAAGTCTTGTACGTCGCGACTTGATGCGCCTCTGCTCCGAGTACACAGCATGGGTTCGGAGTCCTCCACACGTATGTACTTGTTGGTACAGTGGAGATGGGTGGTATTCGTACAGTGGTGTATGTACCTACTAACCTACCTAGGTACCTAGGTACATAATTCAACAAATTGAGTCGGTCTTGGCGCTGGAGGAAAAAAGTGAATTACTACGGTACTACGAATACGAAGGTTCCGCCCAAAAGTAATCTGCTCATACGGTGCCTGGGTCGCCTGTCAATCAGCGCCCGGGTCGCCTGTCAATCCGCCATGCATAGCGCCCGAGTCGTTTGTGAAGTGCGCCCGAGTCGCCTGTCCGCCTGTCAATTTAAATTATATACACAGTGGCTCGACCACCCGACTTACACGGTGACAGGGGTGACAGGGGCACCTAGGTACTAGTTAGTAGTAACCTCGCGTCCTTAACTTTATTTTGGGCGGAACCTTCGTAGTAGGTACATATGTACAGTAACTGCAGTGACGCAGCTCTTCTGCTCCTCCCACCTTTCCTTTTCCTTCCGTCTTCCATTCCTTCCATCAACATCCTCTCCCCTCTTCATCCACCAGAAACCAACCAGCCAGACTGACTGCACGCGATACGACCTGCAGTTTTCCCGCATACACGTGCACGTACACGCATCCACACATCCGCCCTCGCTGTCCATGACCATGGCGACAATTGCAGGTTCGTGCCGTCCTTCCCCTCCCGGCTACCCCATCTGGCCAGCGCACACCTGGAACTGGCGGCTAAAAAAAAGCACGCCGTCCAGTTGTCGTCAAGAACCATGGCAAAAAACACGAGGTTGAGGTCGACCCGAGCTCTACAGGAGAAGACTTCAAGCTCCAGCTGTTCAGCCTCACCAACGTCGAGCCCGACCGGCAAAAGGTCTTTATCAAGGGGAAACAGCTCAAGGATGACGCCGAAATGGGCAAGCTCGGCCTCAAGGACGGTCAGAGCATCATGATGATGGGCACCCCCAGCTCACTCGCCCCCGATATTCTTCGTCCCAAGAATAAAATCAAGTTTCTCGAGGACATGACCGAGGCAGAGCAAGCTCAGCAGGTCGGCGCCACCCCAGCTGGCCTTGTCAACCTCGGCAACACCTGCTACCTGAACTCGACGCTTCAGGCTCTGCGCTCCATCCCTGAGCTCCAGACGGCCCTCTCCAAGTACTCGCCCGGCCGCCCCTCGGCCGGCGCGCACACGGACTTGGCCGCCGAACTCTCGAGCTTGTACACGAAAATGGGCCGGACGCAAGAGGCCTTTCCTCCCATCAACTTCTTGGGCGCCCTTCGTACCGTCTTCCCTCAGTTTGCGGAAAAGGGAAAGTCCCACAACGGCTTTGCCCAGCAGGACGCCGAGGAGGCCTGGTCTCAGATTGTCCAACAGCTGGGCCAAAAAGTGAAGATGAAGGATACGGCCGGCGCCCCCGAGGTCTCATTTGTCGACAAGTACATGTCTGGCGAGTTTTGCTCGACAATGGAGTGCGACGAGGACGAGGCTCGCAACGGCGGCGAGCAGGCCGTTGTCGCCAAGGATGGCTTCCTCAAGCTCAACTGCCACATTGATGGCTCCACGAACCATCTGCGAGACGGTATCCTCGCCGCCCTCAGCGAGAAGCTTGAGAAGAAGTCGGAGGTGCTCGGCCGCGACGCCTTGTACACCAAAAAGTCCAAGATTTCTCGGGCACCCAAGTACCTGACGGTTCACTTTGTGCGATTCTTTTGGAAGCGAGAGACGCAGAAGAAAGCCAAGATTATGCGAAAGGTGACGTTTCCGCAAGAGCTGGACATTGTCGAGTTTTGCTCGGATGAGCTGAAGAAGGCGTTGATACCCGTTCGCGACAAGGTGCGCGAGATCAGAAAGGACGAAGAGGACATTGAACGCGCCCGCAAGCGCCGGAAGAAGAACCACGAGCAAAACGTCGACGATGTTCCCGGGGGCGCCGGACTGGCGTCGAGCAAGGCCGCCAAGGGGCAAGAAAAGCCGGGAGCGGACAAGAAGACGGACAAGTCGAGCGACGGCGACGCCGTCATGGGCGAGACGTTTAAGACGGACGCCGAGATTGACGCGGAAAAGGACGCGCAGGTGCTGGCGGCCAAGAAGGAGCTCAACGCCATCATCGACCCCGGGCTGCGCGGCGACGACGGCGCCAACCAGTCGGGCATATACGAGCTGCGCGGCGTGGTGACGCACCGGGGGGCCAGCGCCGACAGCGGCCACTACACGGCCTTTGTCAAGAAGTCTGCCCCCGTGGACCCCACCACGGGCAAGAAGGGCGAAGAGGACGGCAATTGGTGGTGGTTCAATGACGACAAGGTATCGGAGGTGACGGTGGACAAGGTCGAGGCCCTGGCCGGCGGCGGCGAGTCGCACTCGGCACTCATCCTGCTCTACAAGGCCATCGCGCTCCCGACTGCCGAGGGAGTCGTTGAGTAGGCGGGGCCGGTGCCATCAGGTATCCGGCGTCTACAATGGGTGTTGTCGGAGTAAGGGGAGATGGAAAAGGGCCTGGTGAGGGCGATGGGAAAGAATGCGGCAAGGGCGCGACAAGGTGATTTACGAGATAGAGTCGTCGTACTGCGACATTGATTGGGGTATCATCTGATCGTGTCCAAAAGCCGTGAAGCATGGATGCAGTCCTGCGCGAGGTTGAGGAGCCGAGAAGTTCTATCGTGTATTTACTTTGGTCTGTCAATTTTTGCCGACTCGCGCTCCCGGACACGCTCGCGAAACAGGGCCATTTTCCTCTCGAGGTTGGCCCTTTGCATCAGCAGGCTCTCCTTTTGCGTTTGGAGAATGGCGATTTGCTCCGAGGCAGACGTTTTTCGAAACTCGTCGATGGCCTGCCAGGAGGCGAGATTGTTAGCTCAAGTCGATTGGATTCCAGTCTGGTAGTGACGTGAGAGAGTGTGAAGAGGCGGCATACCTCTTTTTTTTGCCGATCCGACTTGAGTTGAGCGCCGGTGAGGGAGCCGACGGAGACGACGGTGACAAAGGCGGCTGCCCACACGCCGCGCTTGATCTTGTCTTGCCTCGTCCAGGCATGAGCCATGACAACGAAAGCGCTAAATCTATGTCCTGACTGGGTGGATTTGCCAGTGGATTTGCCACGAGCCAAGGCGCTGAAGGCGGGTCCTGACAGGAAGACGAGGTTGGGGGAGCCGACGAGCGGCGCGTGGCCATGGGCGATTATCCGTCCTCTTTACCAGAGATTATCCGTCCTCTTTACCAGATTTGGCGCCAGATTTTGTCGGCAAGCTTGCGGCGCTGATCGACTGTCATGCGCCGGACTATGGCGACGGATGGCGACGGGCAGGCGGCCAGAGACGTGGGCGGGGACGCCCCGAGCGATGACGACGACGAGAAGGTGGAGGAGGAGGAGGATGAGGCCGGTTTCGAAGCAATCGAGGGCGAGCGTTGGTGGCCGTGGTTGGTCAAGATGGCCAGCTCGACATCTTGGTGGAAATGGCCGACGTCGTGGAGCGAAGTGGCACCGCCGTTGATTAGTAATCGCACTGGGGCGGCCATGTATCTTGGTGGACCTTGGATGAACAAGATTGGCAAATCCGGGGAATAATTTTTTTTTTCAAACGGCAGAACAAATAGGCCAGGCAGAATGGCTCGAGGAGGATGGAGTAGGATATTAGGAGCGAGATTAAGGGATAAAATTCGAGTATGCAGACCGACGGCTGGTGATGCTGGTGATGCCGGTGGTGATGCTGAGGCTGATGCCGATACGAATGCTAATGCTGATGCTTCGACGCTACTTCGTACGTATCTAGTGTATCCACTTCCGAGCATAGCATATGTACGAAGTACGCGAAGATAAAGGTGCAGATTCAACAAAGCTAGGGAGTGGGTGACACAATGGTTTTTCTTGCCTCTTCTGCCCTACCATTGTGATGCTGGTGACAAGCTTTTGGCGTGGGGGAGAAACGGGCGCGTGTGATTCGGAATTCCAAAATCAGCTTCCTTTGAAACCGACCGCGCTCCTTCTTCGCGGGGATGGCCGAGTACAATAGAGCCGGTAATGGGGATTGTGTTTGGGGCTGCCGCTTCTCTCATTTGCCGCCTCTCCCGTTCGCCGCCTATTCTGTTCTCTTGTTTTACCCTGGCAGAGAATGGAGAAGAAGAGACATGGTGGAGATAATCCTGTAGACTTTTGCGATACATGGCGTTTCGACGACAGACGTCTGGGGCGAGTGTCTGGGGGACGAGGCACGAGGCCCGGGCGAAAAGGGGCGAGCCTGAGACGCGAAACGCGCAGGCAGGAACGTCGGACGCGAGCATGAAGCAAAGAAAGGGCCCGAGGACGCAAGCCCGCGGATGGCCCGGAGTCGTGGCCCGCGGATGGCCCGGAGTCGTGGCCCGGGTGATGCGGCCCCACTTTCCCCCTTTGTCTCCCGGGGGCGCGGCACCACGTCTCTCCTCGCTCCATCTCCATCTCTCCGACGTCATCTGCTCCGTCGCCGTTCCATCTGAGACCCCCCCTCGAAGCCCGCCCCTTTCCCCCGTCGTCTGCCAGGGCAAAATCAACGCCTTCAACGCCTGCACGCTCGACTCCCAACCCGCCCCGATGCCGTCGTCGCCGCGCGTCTTCCTCGTCCGCCACGGCGAGACGGAGTGGTCGCTGAGCGGCCAGCACACGGGCCGCACCGACATTGCGCTCACGGCCAGCGGCGAGAAGCGCGTGCGCGCCACGGGCGAGGCCCTCGTCGGCAACGACCGCCTCATTGTGCCCCGGAGGCTCTCCCACATGTCCGTGAGCCCTGTTTCTCCTCGTCCCCCCTTGTGCTTGCTTCTTCTTCCCGCTCTCGTCCACCGCATGAAGCCACGTCCATGCCTTGAGACATTGCTCTGCGCGCGCGGCACGGCACGCCGCATGTACGCCATATACACCTTGCATTGCACATTGCACAAGTCGTACATGGTCCAGAGTCACGACAGCGGCGAATGTGACATGCGGCCCTCGTTCACGCACGGCATGCGCCCACCCGTCCGAGGGGAGGCGCGGCACGGCGTTGCCAGCCTTTGAGCTGTCGCCGTTTGCTGCTTGCTTGACAGCCACCGCGTCGGCCTCGTCGTCACCAACCGCGAGCGGCCGGGAAGAAATGGTGGAGGGTGGAGGGACGGGATAGGCTCCAAGGGGAACGAACACACATGGCGCCATCATCATCATCGCTTGGGGGCGTGCGGCCACTGACTACGTCGACTCCCCTCCCCCCCCCCCTTTTCAAACCCTTTGCTCCTTGATGGTGCTCTGCCTCGTCACATCACTCGTCGTGTCCATCCCGTCGGCCTGCCTTGTCCACTCTTCGTGTACATCCCGTCGGCCTTCCTTGTCGTGTACCGGCCTGTACACGGTATATCATGAATCAGCAGCAGCAGCACTCCCCGTGGAGAATTCAGATTCAGATACACTGACAAGGCGGCCTCGCAAGCCACACACAGCTACGTTTCGCCCCGCAAGCGTGCCCAGCGCACCTTTGAGCTGCTCGGCCTCGACACCGGCGCCCTCCCCTGGGCCGCCCACGGCACCGCCCACGCGCGCCTCGGGCCCGCGTGCGACGCCCGCGTCGAGGTCACCGAGTATGTCCGCGAGTGGGACTATGGCGACTACGAGGGCATCACGAGCCCCGAGATTCGCAGGATGAGGACCGACCAGGGCTATCAGGGGACTTGGGACATCTGGCGCGATGGCTGCCCCGGGGGAGAGTGAGTTTGCCCATGCTCATCTCAGCCCGTCACTCGTCTTGCGTCATGGCCTTGATGTGGCTACTCGGCGTTTCTTTCCGCCTCAAACTCCCTCTTACACGGCGACACGACTTTTATCGCTGACGCGCCGCTGGTGCCAGGAGTCCGGAGCACGTTACAGAGCGGCTGGACCGGCTCATCGCCGAGATCCGGCAAAAGTGGCACCAGCCCGTCATGAGCAGCACCGACGCTGCCGGCGAGGCCGGAGACGTCCTCATTGTTGCCCACGGCCACATCCTGCGCGCCCTCGCCATGCGCTGGGCCGGCAAGACGCTCCAGGACGGGCCGGCCTTTCTGCTCGAGGCCGGCGGCGTTGGCACCCTCAGGTGAGCCCTCACTCCCTCCTCGGTGTTCCGGGCTTGTCGCCGCACGGGATGTCCCGGTGAGGTCTCGGACGAGGACTGACGCTGATTTTGTCTCCAGCTATGAGCACCACAGCATCGAGGAGCCGGCCATTCTGTTTGGTGGCGCCTTTGTCGTTGACATGGCTGAAAAGGGCATGCGGGCATGATTGGTATCGGGAGCAGCTTGTCGTGTCTGCAAGAGTAGAGGGACTTGGGGGACACGCCACGATCTTGATATATGATGTAAAAGACGGATAGACCTGCCGCACCGACTGCCTCGAGAAAGAGATAGAAACTCGTCGTCTAATAACAACTCGTGTACTATGAAAATGGACAGCATCCAGCAACGACGTCAACTTGCGAGAGGATACAGAGCCACGCAACATCAAGCCTTCTCCCCCTTTGAGCGAAAGTGCGGGACCTTACTTGACGTAGACCCGGTTCACTGAAGTATCCGTCATGATGAGCCGGCGAAGGAGAAAAGACGATGTGGGCACTGTAGTTTATACGAGGAGGTTTATTGCCCATGCAGACTAGGTAAAGTCAATGACGCATAAAGATGAGTCTTTTCTTGCTTTGCAAAAGACAGCGCCTTTGACTATTTATCGTCTTTACCGGAGACTTCGAGCCGCCTGTTCGGAGACGGCGGCGGAGACTCGGGTGGGTCCCCCCGGCCGGGTTCTCGGGCCCGTGTGCGGGGTCAAAGGCGCCGCCGCCGAGTCACGTGCCGTTCAAGGGGTGACCCCTGGTTCAGCCGCCATCTACGACGGTGACCCCTGACGCGCGTACGGGACCGAATCATGCTGCCATGGGATGAGTCGAGCACCCATGACGCGTACGTATACACAGTCGCCGACTCGACGCCGACGCTGCGAACGAAGCTGCGCCCTCGAGCACCACGGCCATATGGCTCGACGAAAAGCCTGGAATCCGGCGTCCATCGGCCCAAGGCCACTCCGTCGATACAGGAACCAGTCAAGCTGACCGCCATCAAGCCCCATGAGATGTCTCCTCACCCTGCCACGGAGCGCCCCTCGGCCTGGACACCAACCACGCGCCCCGTCTCCCACCCGCCGGCGACTCCCCCTCGCAACTGGCATCGGGGGCGCCCCCGTACCGTGTTATGGACTGGGCGCAGCCGATGCGGCGACTCGAAGGCGACTGTCTGTTGGCTCCATCCGGATCGAGGCCGCCGTTTGCTCTCGAAAATCATAACGGTCGCTTCAGTGACCTCGTTGCGACTGCCACGCCCCCTTTAGCGCCGTCTTCTTCGCTGCCTACCGGGCCAGGGACCGTAGCTCTCCACCGCTTACTCCTCCTACCATAGCTTACACTGTTTCTATAGGAACCCGTCGAATCAACAAGATACCTTGCCAATCCACAATACGAAGGCGTGTCGAGCCGTGCAAAACGTGTGTACAAAGGAGGATGGATGCGCCTGCGCCGTCACAATGGGAGGGACATCCAGCTCCGGAGCACAAAATCATCATCAAGGAACTGCGTAGATGCAGACACCAAGAGAACCCGCAGCTGTGTCCAACCATTCCTGCCGCCTCTCGTCGTCCAAGCCGCCGAGGGAGCCACGATTTGGAGGTTGTTCCAGAGGACGATGCTACATGTCCAACCGTGAATCGCAGAGCATTTGCGCAATAATATACCGGGGATTCCTCTCGCAAGGGTGGGAGACTTTCCATGCTTGTTCCCCGCTTGACGTGGTCTAGACACGTTGTCTGGGGGCCGACAACGGAAGCAAAGCAGCCCGACAACGGAAGCAAAGCAGCTATGCGAGACTTTGCCAAAGCCCTACGAGGCTCTTTGTTGTCGAGCTCGCCAAAAGAAGCCTGGTGCTCTGTATTTGCGCCAAGAAAGGTGCAAGAAACCACGCCTGGTCGTGCCTCCTGGGAGGGAGGAAGATCAACCCCCTGGCCTGGTTGATCCCCCCCCCGAACGGCATCACTTGATCACGAGAAACTGGATCGACGACTGGACTTTTGATGGATTTGCATCGTCGTCAAAAGAGATGGCCATCATACGTGGCCTGTCCTCAGCCATGAAAAGGGGGAATGAAAAGGGGGCAGGCCCGCATAGCAAGGCAATACAAGACGAACCACGCAGCGAAGACGCACTCGCTTGGTTTCCTTTCTTTGCACGTCTTGATGTGCTGCGGGGTTCTCTCGGTAATAGTTTCGAGGCGATGAAACGCCACTTGCCGACACGACTCGAGTCTTGCCATCTACTAGAAGGCAAGCAGCTTGCGTGGCGTTCCTTGCCAACACAGTCACCTTGGATGGAAAGAATCTGCCAACGCCGCCTCTGATGCAAGTCTACAGCGAAATCTCGACTCCAGCATCCCATCCTAGGACCACAAGAGCCCTTGCTTGAATGTAAACGTGAAACCAGTCCAGCTGGAGATGCTCAACCCCCGCAAGCCATTCACTCCCAATGCTCCCCCGCGGGAAATGACTACAGGTTTAGATCTCCCGCCCTCCCAAAGCGAGTCAAGATCAAACAGCCGAGTCAACCAGGGGCTCCAGGAAACAGCCGGGTCGTAAGGCTCGATTTCGTCACAACTCGCGGGAAAGCACGGCAACGCCACGAGCCTTCGGGGGGAAAACGCCCCGAGTTTCTGAAGGATCAAGTGCGCCCTCTGGGTACAACCCGCCAAGGCCCTGACTTGCTCGGGATCTCCTCTCCCCTCCCCGCGCCCGGCATCCTCATCGTCATAGCCGTGGCTACCGTTTTACCCGTCCAGGCAAACCCCCCCCCCCCCCCCCTCCTCCTCCTCCCCCTTCCCCGGAGCCATTTCCCCGGAGCACCGAGGCATGACGGGCGAGTAATGCTGCATCTTCAGCCTTCCCCCGACTTGTCATCCACGTGGCAAGGTACTCGACCGGGACTGAGGTCGAGAGGCGGGACGAACCTACATATCCACGCATCGACTTGATACTACGAATACAGCCCGGGCTCTTCCCCTCTCCCCTCTCCATCTTCGACGACAGCCCGTTCTCCCACCCACCCCCCTCTACTTCCCCACCCCCGTCATCGAATCTCTGGATGATTAGCCGACCCCCGGGAGATCACGACTAACTAGCCGCTTCGTCCACCCTTGGACGCCCTCTGGGCCGGAGGAAATGTATGATATGATATGCATGTGTGTATGTACTGGAGCGGCGGTGTCGAAACGTGGCCTGTTTTCATACGCAATGGGCTCCCAAGGGCCGAGCGAGAGCAGGGGTCGGGGGAGGAGGAGGACGAGAAGGATCAGCAGGCATGCGAGCTCGACCGAACACAACGCGTAGTCTCATCCCATCACATGGCCGGCATCGGCATGCTCCTTGATTACTCCTTGCTTTACATCTCTCTAGCAAATGCGGCATGTCGCCCTCGTGCCATGCCCCGACGCCCAGGGATTGCTGCCAACGTTCAGCAGGCAGGGAACGGATGTCAAACTCTCGGCCAACCCGTATGTACAACTTCCGTCTCTTACAGCTGTCATGTGGTGCATAACGGGACGACGACGGTGATGCACGCCCACCAGCCACCATGTGCCCTTCTGGGCCTCGTGCAGCTGAATACGAGTTGCCCGTCTCGGAGTATGGACTCGAGAGAGCGTCTGCCTTGCTCCCTCAGCAAACTACTGAAAGCCAGGAGGGGTATTCGTAGTGCGAGTATCCGTAAGAGAAGAAGAAATAGCTCTCCAGTCTAACCCCCAGGGGCTGCCAACAACCACGGGCCAACAGCAAATAAAGTACCGGGTTGCATGGTTGGAACACTAACCAGCGCCATTATGAGACTGGATACTAAATAGAGTGCGTATAGCATACACATAATGCATGGCTACCTTGCATGCGCCCCTCCCTTTTCCCGGCAGCGAGCGGCAAGGGATCGACGCACGAGATTCCATGCCCTCAGCCTCGACTCGACTCGTCTGCACACGGCCGCCGCATCAGCGCTTATCCCGCGCCCAAGTGAGCAGAGCGTAGAGAGGAAAGGAAGAATAGAATCTTGATTGAATCATTGCTCGAGTGGCGCCTGGTTCCGTCGGCCCGTTCGCCCGCCCGCCAAGCCAAAGTTTAAAAAAAAAACAAAGGAGAAGGCAAAAAATCAAAACTGAGAGACTTGGCTGGCCTCAAAGTGTGTGGCGCCCCCGTCGGCCCGTGTTGGAGCCGTCGACAACAAGCCAACTCGATTCCCCTTTTCTCCTTTGCGCCTCGTGGTTGGCGGCAACGCCGTGGCGCCGGATTCAGTCGTGGGTGAATCAGCCCAGGCCCCCTGCTTGGCCCGGACGGCTGCTCGACACACGGGTTCACACGGAACAGGCTCACACGGAACAGGCGGAAAGGCGTGCAACACAGCCACCCCGTCGGCCCAACCACGCTCGGTGCCAACGGTTGATCCCGCTGGCGTCTGTACGCGGGGCGGCAAGCCGATTCGCGCGCACGACTCGATGAACGGCCAGCGTGGCCCGCGCGCTGTTTCGGGCAAGGGAGCGGGCGGCTGATGGCACAAATCAACACCAAGTTCCATTCGCCCCGGCGCCACCCAGAGACGCCGACGAGTAGCTGCATCCGTTCCCATGCAAACGTCCTGCAGGCAGCAGCAGAAAACAAGCCAGCTCCCGTGGTTACTTTGTTTGCACTGCATCAAACTGGTAATGCCGCCGAGATTAGGTCCCGCTCGCTTCCGGGCCGAGCCCTGTTTCTGGGGTCGTTGGGAAACCTGCTTCCGTATCCGTAGTAGTAGCAGTACTCGGTATCCGTACTCGGTATCCTCGGTATCCGTATTGTGACGGCAAAGGGGGGTTTGGCACGCACGCAAAGGTCGGATATGGCGCTGTCGCAGACGCAATCCGCAGCCAAGCCTGCCCCACTCACTCGCTCCCTGGCGTGCCCGTCCTCCTCTGCTGGGAAACCATGTCCAGCGTAGGTTAATCATGGCCGGACGAAACGCTGTTTTGGCCGTCTCGGCGGCAGCAGAGTAGAGGCCGTGGTGGACACGTCACTCACCGCATCAGCCGATCAGGGCACCCACCTCAGGGCACCCACCTCAGGGCACCCACCTCAGGGCACCCACCTCAGGGCACCTCCCTCAGGGCACCTCCCTCAGGGCACCTCCCTCAGGGCACCTCCCTCAGGGCACCTCCCTCAGGACACCCACGACCTCAGCCCCAAAACTGGGGCTGAAGACGGAAGACTGTATGCAGCCGGGCCGGGTTGCATCAATCGTCCATCGTCCGCATGAGAGCTTCGTCATGTGACGGGCCGTCGCTGTGTGCGATTGGCGGGCCGGGCCTTGTCTGGGGTGAGCTAGTCGGCCGGCCCATGCCGGAGCTGAGCACGTCTCGACCAACCGGAGCAGCAAAGGCCAAAGGAAAGACGCGCCTCATGTCTGGCACGCCGGGGCCACAGGTGTCTCTCTCTCGCCCGCTGCTGTGGCAGACGATGTCGGTGTGCCCACGCCAGTTGCCCACGCCAGTCGTGTCTCATGCCCTCTTGTCTCTGGGCCTCGCCCAGTCGCTGGGCCTCGCCCAGTCGCAGCTGCTCGAGGGAGACAAGTTGCAGAAGGCCCGGCGCACATCAGACCCGTCGAGAGCTGCCGGCCACGCTCGAGTCGAGTCATGTGCCGTTTGCATACGCACCCATGCCTGCGGTGCGACGCCTGCGGGACCGACCGTCAAACAGCTCAATCGGCGAATCGGTGCAACCCTTGTCGGCAACGTGAAAAGAGAAAAGGCCTGGCCAGTGCAAAGGCTCCTCCCTCTCACCAACACAGGTACCAACGCAGGCAGGGCGGCTGCTGCTACGCGCTGTTGGCCAGCAAAGACAGCTGTGCGCGAGACCGACCCGTTTCGACAACCACACCCCCTCCCCTGCTTACCGACATGTTGTTCCCTGGCTCGTCGACGCCGTCACGGCCATCTAGAGTCTGGCTTGATTGCTGTCTAATGAGTCCCTTTTCTTTTCCATCTTGCCGCGTATTGGCCTGCGTAGGTCCACGACTGGAACGGACACTATTCCAGTCCAGGGGCTGGTCCGTCCCCCTCTTGACCTTTTTTCCTCGCCTCCAGGCCCCTTTTGGACTGCCTTGTTTGGAATGAAATTCCGTGCCCACACAAGCCGGCTTCTTTCGGCCGTCAGTGCCTAGTCCTGGCGACCAGAGGGCGAGGGGAATACTGCCCGTGGCACAGCCGACATGGCAGTTTGCCTTTTCCGGCATTGCTTCCCTCGCGGGTGATTGACTGTTCGACTTCGACATCGGCCAACTCCCAAGTCGCCGAAGCGCCTTCGGGACATTTCCGACTGGGTCTGGGGAGCACGGCTCGGTGACCTCTATGCGCCCATCATCCTGAGCCTGCAGGAGCAATTGAATGCGGGGAGCGGGGCGCCGTCCTTATGCCGCCCGTCCAACAAAGATACTTTGCGTCACCCGTGTCTTTTACATGGAAGCACTCCGCAGTCAAACAACTACCGCGTCTGTGGACTGTTACTAAAGGGCCGGGCTGTCCTTGCATGCTATCCCTGCCGGGCGACGGTCGAGACGCGGATCGTGCGGAGGATGGCCGTGGGCTCCGAGGCCGATGGCGGGCCATCATCAACGTTAACCGACAGGTCGCCTCGAGAGCAAGTGCCGACGCACGCGTACATGTGATACTCGGAGGTACTTATGCAGCCATATCTGCTTGGGGCCTTGGCTTCAGCCGCCCGGGATGCAGTTCGACCTGGGGGGGGGGGTCCAGGAGCAGCCATGGCGCATATCGCTCTCCGTTGGCAGTCGCAACCGAAGCAGAGGGCGAGAGAGAGGTAGCCGAGCCGCCCATCCCCCTCGCCAACGTCTCTTGAGCGCCGTGTGTAGAGGAGTCCCGAGGCGGTACGAGAAGGCAGGCGAAGTGACTGGTCACGCAGCCTGAGGGTGACGGGTCAGCCTACGGAGTAGTACTAGTAGCAGTGTGCTAGTACTGGTAGAGTGAAGAGCAGATGCTCTGGCCGTTGTCCCGCACTAGCTTCCCGCAATTTCAGGCGGGAGGCCCCGAGCCGTGCTTAGTCGAACATGGAGCAAGAAACAAGGCCATGTCTCAGTTGGTCCCGGATGGTAGTATCCTGACGGTCAATGGCCAGGAGCCTGATGGGCAGGGAATGCGGAGGCGGCGTGGGAGCTGGAAATGCAATGGAACAGCGAGCGCGAGAGTCAGTGTTCGGGGCGGGCGCCGTCAACTGTCGCACGCATCCGGTGATCCAGGCAGCTGCGGGAGGGATCAGGGGTGCAAAGACGGAGACCCCTGGCCCTGGCGCGAGCGAGAGACACTGTTCGTCAGCGGCCGGTCGACGCCGAGTCCATTTTTGTCTGCTGGATGGTGTGTGCGTGCGTGTGAGCGTGTATGTATGTATGTATGTATGGGCGAGATGGGCGAGAATTTTTCATGACCAAGGCTTCTTAGGCAAGAAGGAGATGGGGAGTCATTGCCCCATTCGGCCGACCGCTGTCCGTGGGTGCCTTGTGGATTAATACTCAGTGGCACGTGCCTCTACGGAGACTCCGTACGAGTGACATGCGCAGTACTCCGCACATGTACGGAGTACTACGGTAATCGGTAAAAGAAGAAGGGCCACCTTGGTTTTGTTTATGCCCCCTTTTCTTCCGTTTCCCCCTCAAGCAACGGCAGCGACATGTGACCAAGATTGGTCGTGAACCCCTGGCAGCGGAGAACAAGCCCGGATTGGAGGTGGACGCCGTCATGGGCCAAGCAAGGCCGAGCAAGTGCCGGAGCGTCTCTGGAGGCCTGTGACGGCTTGTGCCACCACGCAACAACACCTGTCTTGCACGACTTGGCCCGTCTGTGCATCATCGCCATCGGGGCGAGTGGGAGTGCGAGGGCGGGCCGTCATGGGGGAACACGGCATGCATGGGCGGGAGGAGCCTTGGCTTGCAATACGATGCCATGCGGTGCCATGCCCAGCCATGCCACGGTGCAAATGTCTGGTTTTGGCATGGGATCGGCTCCAACCATTGTCGCGCGCCGGCTGCCTCGGACTGGGAGAGGCCGCCGTAGAGAGAGAGGAAGGGAGGGAGAGAGAGAGGGGGAGGAGAGAGAGTGAGAGAGAGAGAGAGAGAGGGGAAGAGAGAGAGGGAGAGAGAGCATTTCAACGGCAGCAGCGCCACGGTACCGGGCAGATCACTGGACAGCGCAGTAGGTACTACTGTATCCGTGCATGCGCGCGCTTCTTGGGCATGAAATGGGAGAGTGATGGAAATGACGGCACACGGAGCCAAGCAAGCAGCGGCAGTGGCGAGAGTAGAAAGAGCAGAAATGGCAGCATCATCCCGGCGGCTGCGCTCCATTCCCGTAAACGAGGCCCCAAGCGGCGCAGGCGATGGCGCCATTTGGGTAGTACTACTGACCATGGCAGCGCGTGACGGTCCCGTCCTGCAATTACCCGACGGCACCTCGACCTCCATGTTGCGTGTCCAAGCCAGCGTCGTGCTGCATGTGCGGGATGCGCCATGCATACATGGTGGGTAGATAGATTGCCGAGGCACTCGAAATTGGTACCTGGCACATACCTGCCAGCCATCAGCACCTACATTGTAAATGGATAGAGACTAGGTAACTCGGCTAACGCGGTGCGTGGGACGAGGTACGTACTGCGGGGAGCCCGCCGAACAAAGTCACGGCGGTTGAAGCATAAAAAAAGAGAGTCTTAAAAAAGAGTACTAAGAGTCGACATTATCGCTCTGCACTTTACACATTCTCGTTCCTTCTTCCCCGAGTCCCTTGTCTTGGCCCGGGCAGCCTCGTGAGGGGGGCTCAAGGGACGTGTCGCAAGCATATTCCCCCCAAAAAAGGAAGAAACAAAGGGTAGGAAGATACACAGAGCGTTGCATCTGCATGGCAGACATGTCCAGCTGACCCCCCAGTCACTCACAGGCGGAGAAATGTTGCCGCGCACGTTGCCCCAAGGAAGGGGTTGGCTGCCATCATCTCTCTCGTCAGGACGCACGGGGGGGTGTGAGGCGTGTCGAGGAGACACGACGACGAAGAACCAACCAGGGCGTTTCCCGTCCTGGAGTGGCGGGAACAGCGGGTTGAACCGCCGTGCATATCGACGGGGCCACGCTGCATCCGTCAATTCCATCCATTTTCTCCTTTGGGCCTCCTGCAATGCACGCCGGGGAAACCGCCGTTGCGCCATGCCGTGGGGCCGCCCTCGGCGAACCTCTTTTCTCATCACACTCTCACAATCTGCTCACTCGCCTCTTGCCAAGCCTTTGGGCAAGGCTTCGAGTAAGCAACGTCTTGACGTCCTAGAACCTCTTCGTCTTCCGCCTCGCCCGTGCTTCCTTTAGAGGCTTCTTTCAGAGACCCCTTTCCCCCTCTGACCTCTGAGAGCCGTCTGTCTTGGCTTCCTGGGTCCGTCCTTCGGCCAACTATCGACGACGAGGGGCAGCACCCCCCACCCCCATGGACCTTTACATACGTACTCCATACGATGGCGTATCCGTCACGGCGTCGTGGCCAGTCGTCCATTATCGTATGCTGCACGGATTCTCACCCCGGCATCCGTACTTCGTACTTCGTACCCATGCCGACATGGCGTGGAAGGCCCGGGCCCAAGCCGCGTATCCGGATGCAAGGCAATGGTGCAAGGCAATGGGGTCCCACCGCCTAGGCACAATCTGCAGTGCTACATGGGACCTGGCCAGGTCGTGTATGGCCTGCGGGGACGGACAGATGGCCTCGGGCAGAGCATCCAGCAGGCACAAAGCGAGCAGCAAGACTCGTCGACGGGCGTGGCAAGACTCGTCGACAGGCGTGGCCGTAGGACGAGGCCACCGGGAGCCGCGGTACCGTGCCTCGGCTTGCGGTGCTGCGTATCGGGTCGAGCAACACGAACACGCCCCAACAAAGCGAGGGCCTCACAAGCCTGGCTGACCTGTCAGATTGCCGGAGGCAGTGACGATGCGCATCGTTGGTCCGGACCCGGCCAATGTGGTTTTACGACACGACACGCATTTTTAGGTGCCACAGGTGGCATCAATAAGTGGAGATGGGGTCGCGGCCCGTGAGCTGTATGTAGGTGCAAAGCATATGTGCAAAGCATATTCGTAGGTGCAAGGCATATGTATGTACCAAAGCATATCATGGAAAAGCGTCCCTGTGTGGATCCACGACGACGCCTTCGGACCTCGCCGTCGTCATATCCGCGGCCACAGCCGACGACTGCGCATGACCAATCGCCAAGCAAAACAACTACCCACGAGAGAAGAGACACGAATGGCGCGTGTGGCTGATGGGGCTCGGTGTCGAGCGAGGAATGCCCTCTTTGGTCGGCTTATACATACGCACATACGGCTGGAGGAGCGCTTATTGGCACAAGCAGCACGTGCCAGTGTGTGCAACCATAAACCATACCTTGCGCATACGATGCATGCGCTCCGATGCATGTGCCATCCATGATGCGCATGACTGACTCATCCGAGGCCGTCTTCCTGCTGCCTGGTGCTGGCGAGCTCGAAAAAAAGTCCCCAACGCCGGTGTTTGAATGAGGAGGCGAGCTGTGTGACGGGCCGACAACATGACCATGACACGATGACTGCATCGGAGCCCTACCAGGCAGCCGTGAGTCGAAACAGGGCTGCTCCCGCGAGCTGGCACGGTGCATGGCCGAGCACGTCGGGCACTGCCTGGGGCCCGCTAGAATGCTTGGCGTTGGCTACGAAACATGGCTGGATCCATTACCCCGGTGTCGGGATCGAGGCACGGGACGCCAGGCTGCTGCTGCTTGCTTGCTGCCGCTGCTGCCTGACAGGCGGACAAACGGACCGACGCTCGGCACGGGATGTCGGGGCTCGGCTCGCGGCCGGTTCGAGGTATCGTCAGGGTCGCCAGCTTGCAGGGCGGGCGAGAGGCTCGACAAAGCCGTGGCAGCTGGCGCCCAACGACAATAGTACTACTACTAGTACTACGAATACCTACCTACACACTGCACGGCCACAGAGCCGCTTCCATCGAGTCCCCCGTCCCCCGGCCGCGCCGCGTTTCGTCGGGCGGGCGGGAGATTGCACGGCCCGCCTCCCATCACCGTCCCTCTTCCTCTCTCCTCTCCAGACGACGGGCTCCAGACGACAGGCTCTCTTGTCTTGTCTATTTCCGGCTCGAGCAAATGCCGGGCTCCCCATCTCATCCGCGTTCCAGCGCCCAGACAGCCGCACCAATGTCCAAGTATGAAACCCCCCGTCTTTCCCCGCTTGACGTCATGTACATGGGTACTCGTTGGCCATGACGAGTGTGCCCTCGTCTTTGTCTCGCTGAATGCGTCAGCTGGCAAAGGTATGTATGTAAGCGGCAAAGGCGGGCGGCGGGCTGCGGCAAAGGCGGCCCCGCTTTCGGAAACAAACGACGGGTTCAAAGGCTGGATGGGGTCGACAGAGACCCGGAACATCCGAGAGTTCTTTGTTGTGGCCATGCATATGCTCATGCACCAGACCGGGGGCACCGTTCCCACGTGTTCCGTGCGCTGATGCTGCCATGACAAACAGCGCGTGCCTTTGCCACAAAGCGCCTTGAGTTCCCCGACTTGGCCCGGGCCATCGGCCGGCATCCGACGCCTTGTTCGCTTACACGGCGCCTCCGCTGGCCCGGCGAGCCCGTCGGTGCCCACTGGCGGCTCGTCCCCCCCCTCATATCTTTCAGTCCCATGTCTTCTTCTCCAGGCTGCTGCTGATCAAAGGGAGCGAGGGTCAATGAATGCCCCGCGAGTTGGACCGAAGCCGAACAGGACCTAGCGTCAACGGGGGGCCGAAAGCGGACCGAGAAGGAAGAGGCATGGCGCACGGGCAAGGCCAGACCGAGATCGAGACAAAGATTGGCGAAAAAGCCAGGAGGGTGTGGCCAGTTGGGGGGGGGGCGTTGGTGTGCGACGACTTTTCTCATCCGGGGCGGGAGAAAGGCGGCCAGGAACCGACGGACGCGGCCAGCGAGGGAGAGAAACCACGGGGCGGATCGCCAAAGTTTGTTTTCGCGCTTCCGTTGCTTCTTCATCTTGGCCGCTCCTTGCTAGGCGGGTGTGTGTGCGTGCGGCTCGTCATGTTCGTCTCCGAACAGCATCAAGCATCATGCACCGCCGCTCAGAAGACGGGTGGGCGCACAAGAGGTTTGACTTTTGTTGGTGCCATGGCGAGGGAGAGGCGCCTTTCGTTCCGCAAGCAGCCGTGGCCATGGAAGCACATGTACGAACAGGTTCTCTTCCGTGGGCGGGCATCGTATGCTCGACGCCCAAACGGGACACACATGTCACAGGCGAGCATGAATAGAAAGCATGAGATCATGGGAGAGAAACGTGGCCAATAACGAGGCAAATGCGCAGAGGAGGAAACAACGGGCATGGTGACAAGTGACAGACGGCACACAACAAGACCAAGCCATAGGCAACATGTCAACGACTGCTGCCGCCGCTGCCCGTCATTCTTAATCGACACACAAGACGCAAAGAAGCCCCTGCAGCGGGCGCAGGTTCAGGTTCCATCCCGGGCTTCCAGTAAAAGGGGGGGTCGGCTTAGCGGACTAGTGGGGGGGGGCTTAACGGTCCAGCGGGGGGGGGGCCTGAAAAGGGACCACTGATATTCCAGGCATTGGTCGGGCGGTGGAGAAGCGCAGGGACTCAGGCAGGGACCAAGGCAGGGACCCCCCAGCAGTGGACCTGGAGAGAGGGAAGCACACTGCTCTTGCATGCTGCGGCCGCCTCTGCAACCCAACCCGCTCTCGGGAACGGGCGCCGCCTCGGGACCCCGGACTGGACTTGACTTCCTCGCTATCCAAAGGGGACGAGACAAAAAACCCCCTTTGCTCAGCATCTACGAATACGTACAGAGTACATACATATTTCCAGATGTACTTCTCCTCCGGCGCTGTCACCGGGCCCCCCCTGCTGTGTACGAGTTATGCCTCGGTTAGTGAGGTACTCAACTCGTACACGCTATATGTCCCTTTCTCTCTCGTCTCGTCTTGTCTCCGCTCTCCCCTCCTCGCATTCGCCTCTCACTGTAAATTCCATCATCGTCATTTATCTTCCGGTGTCACCTCCAGCCCGACGCACCGCATCGCATCTGCCCGCCCGCGGCGACGATGCGTCCTTGCGGGGAGAACGAAAACCATACCGGCATCCCATGGTGCCTCTCTCGTCGTCAGCCGCGCCGTCGCTCGTGGGGATTTTTGAAACACCCACACTGTGCCCGCCGGAGCCGGGAATCCCCTCCCAGCACCTCTTCTGTCCTTGGCCATGTGCGCCTCGCCTCGTGTGTGTAGTCTGAAATCCATCGACGCCTGGGATTGGCTTCTTCTACTGCGCGCTCCGCATCCCGGAGTCTCTCTCTCATTTCGTTGTGCGTCCCAACACCACACACCACCAGGCCACGTACGCACACACACACACTCGCGCGCACTCACATGAGCAGCAACGAGGGACAAGGGAGGAGAGAGAGAGAGAGGCCACATAGAGAGGCCACATGGACGCGCCCGCTGCACTCACCCTCCCCTCCTCCTCTCGTGGGCCACAAATTCTCGTGGCGTCTGGCACATCACGGCTACCCCGTGCGCTCAAAGGACGACAACAACATCATGACCTGGACTGCCCCAACTAGCACGACCCCCTCCCACCACCCCCCTCGACGACCAACCGAGCAAGGTACTAAAACTACTACTACCAACTTGACCGTCTGCGCGGTGCACGGATACTGCCGTCACCTCTTTGTCGATGTCGTCGTGTTTGCCTGCGCCCGGCCTCGCCTCTCCGGTCACGCTTCGACTCCCAGGCACGCACGATGCCCCAGGGCCAGGTTGGCGGCGACGCGGAACTGGAGCCGGAGCCCAAACCACCATGTGGCCTGAGCCTCTCATTTTCCCTCCGCTCCCTTCCTGTCTTTGGGGTCCCGCCCAACGTAGATTCCGATTCCTAGCACTCTCTGCATCCGTCCCGCTGGGTCGCGCCAACCGCTAGCTTGCAGCGGCGCTCAGCCACCCCCGTTGTATTGGAGCGTTCCTGTTCCGTCATGAGCAAGCAGCACGGGACCGAGGCTTTGTTCTCTCGCCCGCCCCGGGGGGCAGGGAAGCTTTTCCGTTTCGCCGGCGTGCCGCTTGCACCAGCCAAGTTGGCAAGGCGATGCCGAGAGGTCGGGCCCATCGAAAGTGCGCCATGACGAGGTACATACATACGTGCATCTCCCGTTTGCCACTGTGTCTGTGTCTTGGCATCACTGTCGTCATCCATCATGGCCGCCACGAGGCCGCAATAGCGCCCCGAGCATGCGTTGCATGGCTTTTGTGCCGCAGCGCACATGGCCCGCTGCTGCTGCTGCTGCCTTTAGTGTTTGTTTTCACCTGAAAAGAGAAAACAAGGCAAAAGGATTGACTGTCTTGTTTCTCCGCCTTGCATTATTCCAGCTGCCAATGCGCCGTCAGGGGGCTGCGGCGCGGGCGGCTGTGCGTGACGATGCCGCCTTGTGTTGGCTGCAACCACCGACCGCCCGTTTGTGTCGTTTGTGTGGATTGGGCTTCCAACTTCTCTTCCCTGTCGCCCACTGGATTGGGCGGCGCTACGTCGGAGCCACGAAGCCAAGGCGGCGTGCCACATGCCGAGCAAAGAGTGAAGTGAGAGAGATGTTTGGACAGGCTTATGAAGCGTCTTGTTGATTGCCGCCCAACCGCATCCACCAACAGTCATGGTACCTAGGTATTACCATTACCACTAGCACTTGGGGAGGATGGGAGAGGTAAGTTACCAGGTAGGTAGTAGGTAGGTACCTGAGAGGAAGTGGTTAGTTGCCACCAGTTGGCAGCGTTAGACGGCGACTTGAGGATAGACGCGAGTTGCGGAACTACTGGGAGAGGTAGTACGGAGTATAGGTTCCTACGAAGTAGGTACCTACTCATGACGGCAGGGCGTCGCGGCGCTGCAGTGGCTGCTGCGAGATGGGCAACGAGGCAAATCCAGCCCCCCATGGCCCGGCCCGCGTCGGGCAGGCATCACAGGCACCACCACCTCCCGCAGGCCTTGTTCCAAGGGGGGGGTGGCACCACAGGGCCTGTACTGTAGTATTTCAGGTTGCTCTCCAGGTTCTTTGTCCACGGTAACCAGCATCTCCATCAAGCAGCCCGGCCCGGCCGCCTTGCACCTCTTCTCTTTCTCTCTTCCTTCTCCCTCCTCGGTCCTCTTTCCCTGGTGTGTGCGTGTGTTTGTCTACATGTCTCATCTCTCGCCTCTCCCCCGCGCTTGCTCAAAGGGCGCTCCCCCGCCGACCCAGTAGGGCGGCGCCGCCAAACCCGCCCGCCTGGCCACTGTCTTTGACGACTGTCTTTGACGACTGTCTTTGACGACTGTCTTTGACGACTGTCTTTGACGACTGTCTTTGACGACTGTCTTTGACGACTGTCTTTGACGACTGTCTTTGACGACTGTCTTTGACGACTGTCTTTGACGACCGTCTTCGTCTTTGACGACAATCTTTGACGTACCGGCCAGGCTGCCGTCCGTCCTTGGGTAGAGCCACTGAAGGGCCTGGTCGTTACATGCCTGCAGCAGTCGTCCCGCCCTGCCCTGCCCTGCCCACACCCACCTTCACCACCGCCCTACCACGACCTGCAGGCGGGGCCTCCCAGGCGCTGCTGACGCTACCCTATGGTAGCAGTACCTTCGGTGCGGCACGGGTGCGTGCTCGTCGCCGCCCTGCCGGAACCTCTGCGTACCCGACCCGTCCCGCCAGCCAGCCCGCGCAACACATGTAGCCTACATACAGGCTATCGGCGGTCGCTGGTCGGCCCACGGCACCTCTCTCTGGTTGGCAGGACCCACTGGCCGGCCCCCCTGCCCCCCCTGGGCCGTTCCTCGGGTGCTACAACGGCAAACCACCACAGTTCCGGAGGCGACCAAGAAAAGCTTCAATCAACACCCAGAGCGGCGTCCCCCGCAAGTGCTCATACACACACACCCATCACCCCACCCCCCTGTACATATCCTCCTGTGCACGCCCCTATTCTCCTCTCGACGCCTCCCCTGACTCACACCCCTCCCCCTCTTTCCCGACTGGGGTGGGGGGGTATAGTAGCTATACTTGGGCCTACCGAACCTTCCCTCTCTTTACTCTTTCTCTTTCTTTACTTGCCTCCGCAAAGAGTACACACCCCTCTGCCGCCCAACCCAATATTCCTTCCCTCTTCCACCGCATCTCCTCTCCTTAACCAGCCAAAACTCGGTTTGCGACATCGTCAACTCGCCGGACTTGAGCCTCGTGCCAGCATACACCGCTCTGCGCCTGACTAGACCCGTACTGAAGACGCTGCTCCCTCGTCTTCTCTCTCGCCACGCCGGCCTCTACTCCCGACTCCGTCTTCGCCCCCGTCCCCGAATCCGCCGCTCGCACACGAATCCTCGACGGCCTTGTCCTGTCGTCCTTGTCTGCGCCCCGAGGAACCCAACTCGAGACTTGGTCCGCCTGCCCGTCTGCGCAGCCCGTAAACGCCGAGGCTCACGCGCCCGTCTGCGCCTGTCGCCCCCTCCAGACTACCAAATGCGCCCTCGCCGTTTGGCCGCCGTCCAGTCTGAGTAGAGCAACGCCGGACCTCGCCCGCGGTCCGCTGCCCCCCCAACGTGCGGTCTTGCGCACCCCGGCGTCGATAGGCATAGCATGGCCGACGACCGTCATCGACAGGACCGTCCACAGCAGAATCGCCCCGAAGACCAGCACCACGCATCTTCGTCACGCTTCCCGGCCGACGAGCACCAACAGGGCCGCTCTCCCGCCGAACCTCCACGAGCCACCATGGCCGCCACCGTCACTCTCCCCTCGATCCACGAGGCGCGCTCTGCCGCCGGCTATGGCTCGCAACCGCAGCCGCCCCCCGGCCCCGCCCGTGGCTATCCCCATGATCCTCGCTTTGCCTCGCCGAGCACCGTCAACGGCTACCCCTCTCCCTCGGCCAGCGGCCAGCCCCCCTCGACTTACCTGCCGCCTCTGCAGACCAGTCCGTCCGACCCCCGCTCGCCTGCCTACCCGCCGCCCGACCAGCGCGGCGCGTACTACGACGACCGCCGATCCTACCCCGAGCATCACCAGCCGCAGCAGTACGCCGGCGAGGGCTACTACTACCGCGGCCCGCCCCTGGGAGCCGTCCCCCCGAACGGGTACCCGCGCCCGCCCCAGGGCGCCTACCAGGAGTTTGCCCAGCCGGCCGGCAGTGCCGCGGCCATGGCCCAGGCCGCCCCACGACAGCGCACCTCGATTGCTTGCCGATATTGCCGGAAGCGCAAGGTTTGTGTCGCCCGCCCCTCGGCTCCTCGAGGCCCGGCCCGTTGCTAACTGGCTTCTCCTTCAGATCCGCTGCAGCGGCTACCAGAACACGCCCGGCGGCAAGTGCCAGAACTGCGCACGCATGAACCAGGAGTGTATCTTTCAGCCCGTGTCCTCGTCGGCCTCGACGGCCTTTATCCCCGTGTCGGCCGTCCCGGGCGGCGTACCCCCAGGAACCCAGCTGTTTGGCGCCTATGGTCAACCTCTAGCGCCGAGCCCCGTCGCTATCGCGCATCCATATGCGACACAGCACCATGGCGGCCAGCCACTGCCCGGAGTGCCTCCTCCCGGCTTTTACCCCCCGCCGCAGCAGCAGCAGCAACATCCACCGCTGACGCAGTCTCCCACCGAGTCGTTTTCCTCGTATGGCGACGAGGCCTCGCAGGTGGCGGGCAGGAGGCGGAGGCGGACGCCCGAGGAGCGCGAAGAGGGTTATCGACTGCCTCCGCCGAGAGGGAGCGGCGCGTCGGAAGAGGAGCCCCGCCGCAGGTCGCCCGCCGAGTTCTCCAACAACAGCAGCCCCGGCGGGCTGGCGCACATGCCCTACCAGCCCCCCCGGCAGAGTCCTCGCAATGCTCCCGCGCTTCCCCAGCTGTCGGGCCAAGGTGGGCGATCGCCGAGAGCGCAAAACGGGTCCAGCGGTGGGTCGACCCCCGCACGGCAGCCGGTGCCTCCCACCAGCCAGCCCCAGAATCATTCCGTCATGAGTCTGAGCAACCTGGTGGAGAAGAACGACATCGACAGGACCATGATTGACCGCCTGAACCATTCCCGCGACAGCAAGAGCGCCAACGGCTCCCGCTGAGTTGGGCTCGTCGGCACCAGCGGCCCACGAGGGATTCCCTGCGGACAGGCCACGAGGGGGTCGGGGTGTGTGTCGACTCTCGGGTCAATGGAGCTGTGCGCGCACGGCTCCCGTGGCGAATCGAAAGGCCCTCGGCAGGATGGATTGCTGCTCCTCCTTTGACGGGGACATGGAGCATCCGACCAACGCGGAACCCGGCGAAGCTTTCAAACGTCTTTTGAACGGTGCAGAAGGGCGATACCAAAGTTAGAACAACTACCCGTTTGGCAACAAACACATGTCGGGCGCGGATGCCTTTGTTTGCTTCTTGTTGTTAATTCCCCACGCCGCCTTTTGATTTTCCCCTCTTCGACTTGGGGCTCTGTTTCTTGCCGTCATTTTCACGCTTCTTGGACTTGTCTGCCTCTTTCTCTCGATGGGTTTGTTGATGATGGGCCTCGGGCTGTAGACCGAGGCAAGACGCGGGTCCCCCCTTGACGACGGCGGCGACGGCGTCAGGTTTTCTCTTCTGCACAGGCAACGACGAACGACACGGTCTCGACTTGATTGTGCCAGTGTCCTTTTACCATTGAAATTCTTATTCTTCCCTATGTTTGCAGAGAAGACGGATATGCCTCACGGCAACGAGTTTCTACTTTTTATTCTACGGGTTCAAACGTGTGGCTTTTCTCGTTGAATTGACGGCTGGCTGGGAGCGTGGAGGGCATGCATTGGACGGGAAGGATGCGTGGTAGTTTCTGATTTTGGGACGGAGGATGGTGCCCACGCAGCCGAGCGGGGTGATGGGCGTGAAGCCGGTTGTGCTGGCGCTGGTCATGGGTTGGCCTGGGAGAAGGGGGTTCAGCTTGGCTTGCCTTTGCAGCCGTATTCGCAATACAGGATGCCCAATGTATGTGGCGACGTGCCCGGTGACGTGTGCGGCCGGCTCTCTTGGCGTGACTTGGGTTGCTCCTTACTCTCACGTCTTGCCCCTTTTCGAAGCCCTGATGCTGGCGGACACGCCCCGTAGCGGCGGCCCCCTCACCTCATGTTTCCTTTCTTTTGCCCGGTGGACCATGGCCAGAGCCCAGGCCGGCGAGATGGCTTCCACTCCAACGAGAGGGGGGATCAGCCCGCCGGGAGAGGCACGGCCGAGTCTATTTTGGGGGTGGTGTGCATTCACGCTACACACACATGGTGGAATCGTGATGTATATTCATAGCTACGTCTGGGGAGGGGAATGGAAGGGGGGTCGCTGGCGCCGGGGACGACAGCGCAGAGAGACGGGCGAAGGTGTGAGGGGACGTGCGAGGGAACGTGCGCCTGGCACTCTGCCGGGGCTGCCCGATGCTTTCCGTCGTCTCGTGAGAAGTTGTGCCGCTTTCGGTGGCGGGCGGATGGGATGAATGGCGGAGGGGGGGGGTCGAGGTGTGAGGGGGAGCGAAAATCAGGGGTGGAGCTGGCCCCATCTGTACGACGAGAATGAAGAGCCTCATGCCGAGACGAGAGAGGGAGGATGGGCGGCTGACGGCTAGAGGAGGGGCTTGGCGAGAGGGGGAGTTGGCGGCTTTTCTGTCGGTCTGGCTGTCTGTCTCGGCCCCGGACTGTGGGATGCTGGTACCTACATGCAGAAGGGGAGATGCGGTTTCGGGTACACGAGGGTGTTTTGCTCGGCATCATGGACAGGTCTGATGGATGTCGAGCGAGAAGAAGATGACGGGTTTCCTGGGTGTGCCGGGCCGGACGGCAACGCTTAAGCGTGTGCGCGGCGAAAGCTTAAAAAAGAAACTTGGGTGTTTTCAGTCAGGCACACGGAGTCTCTCTCCCTTGCTCTCGCTTCTTGAATGTAGTACGAAGTATTCGTACGAATATTTGTACATCCATGACATATGACACATGTACAAGAACCAGCCATGGTCCATATATGACGCTGTTCTACAGCCCACCCCCATGTCACGTATAGCCCAAAAGTGGAGGCACCCTCCGTCCATGGTACGGATACGAGTCGGTACGTACGTACATACATACATACATACATACATACATACATAGGTACATACATACAAAGCCACTGCCAGCGTCTGCATTGGGAAGCCCCGTGGAGCTGGCGCGTGCCGGGCGGGCCCCGGTGGATCGCGGGCCCCCTCGTACAGGCTACGCGGGCTGCGGCGGCGGGCAGGGGCGGGCGCGCGGGTCACGGCTACCGGGGAAGCGTGCTGGAAGGTTTCGTCGCTCATGCACGTCGCCCACTTGGACGGCGGGCCATCCGCACGCATGCATGCGCACACACATGGCGCCGCGGTCACATGAGCCTGTCGCTGTACAGGCCAGGTACATGGGTCGGCACTAGGCCCACGCCAGGGGGGGGCCGCCAGCAGCGAGCCTCCTCTGGGTCCTCTCTCTTGCATCCGCTCTCTTGCTTGTTGGCTTTATCCGCCAGCCCTGTCCCTGCCATTGACCGAGTTGCTGTGTGTGTCCGTGGGGAAGACGTATGAGATTCCACGGTCATGGGTGTTGAATTGTGGCCATTGTCCAGCACATCCATCCGTACCTTTTTCCTCTTGCGTGTCTCGTCCCTCTTCCGTCGCCGCCAGTCTCCTTGCCTTGGCTTCGCCTCGCCTCTCCTTGCCTTGGCTTAGCCTTGCCTCTCCATTGCCTTGCTTCGCCTCGCGCTTTGACCGGCGTCCCGTCTCGATGCATTCTCCCCGTGTATTCGTATGTACACCCGGAACCAGCCTGGCCAAGAAATCAAACAGACGCTCAACTCCAGCACACACCATACATGCGCAGGGCAGACGCCCAGTCGACGAGTTCTCGACCCTTTGCCTCCTCGAGTGGGAAACGTGACCGACGAGACATCAGCCGTCAAAAAGACTTCGCTCCCCACGGGCAAAGCCGCGTCCATGCCAGTCGCTCCGTGTCGCTGCCCTTGTCCCCATCTGCCCTGCTGCCCGGCCCGCGTCAAAGTGGCCTGTTTGCATACAACATGCGTGGCCACGGCCCCGACGCCGGGGCTCCTCGTCGCCGAGCCCAGCCCAAGGGGTCCAGTCCGGCTCCTGCCAGCTTTCCCTGCCGGCAATAGGGGGGCGTACAGTCTCTGGAGATGCCGCAACTCTCGTATGTAGCTCCGGCTCGGCACCACGTCCCTTTGGTTTCTGCCACCGAGGTGGAAAAGTATCGTGCTCGCTGTTCCAATCTCGCCTGCATCTTGCTTTGCGCTCCCGTGTGCCTCTAACACCCAGAGCCCAGCTCATGTCCGCCCCAGAGCCCAGCTCGTGCCCGCCCCCCTGACCCTGCTGGGCGCGAGCATCTATCTGATCCCCCCCCCCCCCCCCCCCCCCCCCGCCAGCCAGCCAAGCGCAGGCCTACGACTCGGGGCCCGGGAGCTGCTCGAGGCCGCTAAAAATCCAAGGCCTGTTTTCATCCCCCGAGGGCGCTGTAGCGTAAGGACTCGCTTAGGGGCGACTTGGGTGAAGCGTCCGAGGCCAGCCAACGACGGACTCTTGCTCCTCTGCATCCAGGACAACCAGCTCTCGAGTCCTTGACCGTCCACGACACGCCCCGGTCGGCTCCCAGAGTCGTCACGGCCCAGTCGCGAGCCAAGTACGGCCCAAGGGGGAAACTGTGCTGCGAGGACACACGCGGCCGGATACCTAACGATGCTCCGCCCGTGCATGAGGCCCCGTGTAGCCAGAGGGCACTAGACCGCCGTGGTGCGTCGCTACACGAGCGGCGCGCTGTCTGACAGGTGGACGGACGTCCTTTGTCAAGGGGGCCTCTGTGGCACGCAGGAATGGGCACGGGGGGCACGCAACGCTGCCTCGACAGACTCTCGGGGCGGAGAGACTGGCGCCAGGAAGCCGGGGAGACGGGTTCCGCCGCACACACGCCTTTGTTTGTTTGTTTCCCACGGCCGCCCCAAGGAGACATGCGAGATTCTCCTGGGCTGTCTTTGACGCTCTCCTCTCTCCAGGAGCTATGCGTATCCAGGGTTTCGAGGCAAATGGATGTGCCGTCGAGGAACAACTACATGCACCAGTCATGGCGGCGGAAGAGTATCCGCGCCTACTTTCCCCTTTCCCTTTCCCTCTCCCCCTTCCCATCCCTCCCTCGGCTGCCCTTTGGCAGTTTCTACAGTCATGCAACGCCCGTCCCGTCTCGTCCTTGCTGATTCCTCCTTTCAGGGCCACCGTCGGCGTACAAGGTTGAATACTCTCGACGCCTGCGTAGACGACATGGCCGACGGAAGCAACGTGTCACCACCAAGGACCCAGCCGACGACGGATCGAGAACCCCCCCAGCAACTGGAAAATAACACGAGGACAAGTCCCGTCAGGGGGCAAACGCCATCCTCTCTCGCCTCGGGCACAGTGGGCGACCTGGGTAGAGCAGTTACCTCACCTTGGGCACAGGGTGCAACCTGGTTATAGCAGCACTGGAACCGTGGCCAAGGCGCTGCAGGAGTCGTGAGGGGTTTTCATACAGGCGAGCAGAAAGGGGCGAGAGCATCAGACGAGGGGGCGAGTCAAACAACCAAACTCCAGCGGCCTACCGTGACAGTGCCCCATGGTTCGTGGCCTTTTCCGTCTGGATGGCTCCTTTTCCTCGGCCACACGTATACATGCCCCTTGGCAGAGACCAGGCTGAGAGCCGCCTCGTCGACTCGTCTCGCAGCGCCCTGAAAAAGCACATGCCGAGACAAATCCAACATGGTGATGCCGCAGCCACGCGGTATCCGGTCGTAGCGACAAGCAAAGGCGAGCCTTGGGACGCGAGCCTCATCCCACCTCTGGCCGCCCTCTCCTCTCCTCTCTTCCCCGGTTGGCGTCGTGGAACCTCGCCTGCCACAACCCCCTCTTACGTGTATGCACATGTTTGTGCTACGTCGTACAAGGGCCACCGCAGCATCATATCCGCATCACCTAACTCGTACGAAGTATTCGTACTACATACCAAGTTACATACTCCGTACGAATACGGAGCAACTACACTTACCCTCGCCCGCCACTGTTATCCGCTCCGAGACCAACAGCCGCCCTCGCACAGCCCTGCAAGCCTCATTCAGGTCCTTCTTGGACACTCCCATTCGCCGCCCGTAGCCTCACATTCACCTTGGAGAGGATGCATGTAGTACGTAGTAACTACATGGCAGGTTAAAGGTGCCTCTGCAGGTACGACGTGCATGGGCTCCACGGTGGCCCCCGTGCGGACCCTCGGGCCAGTGCCGGTCAGTGCCGGGCCTCTCCGGACCCGATCTGCCCGTTTCCTGGCCCGAGAGGGTGACAAGCACGTCCCCATACTTGTAGGTACCCTGTCGGCAGTGAGGCCCGTCGTCTTGCGTGAAATTGTGTTGCGCTCGTGACACGTAATTCGCCCTCGGTCCATACTCTAGGTCTGCTGCCATGCGCAACGTCAAAAGGGGAATCGACTGCCGAGCTTACATGATTTGATGCCAAGGTCAAACGAGAAAAGCAGCTCAAATGGCAACAGCAGCACCGAAAACCATATACGCTTCTCCAACAACCCCCACACCTGCCCTCGATGAAATTGCACCTTGCCCCTTGACCGCTAGAACTTGGACACGGATCTCTTGCTTTTTGGAGTCGCTGCATAGAGGTCGTCGTCGTCGATTTCGAGCCCCGGCCGAGGGAGAGGCGGCAGGGGGGGCAGAGGAGGCTGATGACGAGGTGCGCTGCTCCGGGTCGCCGCTTCATTCGTCGCGTCCTTGGCCGTGTTCTGGTCAGCGGCATTGGAGCCGCCTGCTTGTCCGTCTGCAAAGGGATCCTCCAACTGATTCGCCGCCGTCTCACCATGGCGTGCTCGCCCCTGACCGGGTCGCGGTGGTTTCGGGGGTGCCCCGTCTGGCGGGCTGTGGACCTCTGCCTGCTTGCCTTTGCCGTTCCCGCCCGAGGCAAAGACACCGCCGGCAGCTCCCGAGGCAAAGACACCGCCGGCAGCTCCCGAGACAAAGACACCGCCGGCGGCTCCCGAGGCCATGGGCACCGCGTCCTGCTGGTCCCGTGCCCGGTCTAATCTTGGCACAAGCGGCGCGTCCTCGTCGCTCGGGCTGCGCGAGGGACCCAGCTGTTTCCGTGCACTCAGTACGGCGCGTTGATGCTGGTTGAGGGCCGTCTGCAGCTGCTCGTTGGTGTCGATGAGGCTCTCCATGGTGTCGTTGTCGGGCGCCGGGTTCTCCGACGTCATGTAGCCCTGTATGCTGCGCGACGCGCTCAGGCAGCGGTTCGAAAACTCTCTGATGAGGTCGTTGTGCGTCATCTCGGCGGGCGACGTGTTCATGACGACCTGCTCCAGCAGCTTGGCCGAGGTCCGCGCCTCCTCGAGCCGGCTGACCAGCTCCACCGGGCTGGGCAGCTGGTTGTTGGTGTGGGACTTGGCAAAGTAGTTTTGCGAGCTGCTGTTGGCATGCTGCGCAGGGCTCCCAAACGATGGCCGAGGTGCCAACGGCGGCATGCGGCCCTTGGCATTGAGGGTCAGCCTTCGAGTGAGCAGGACGGTGCCGCCGTGGCTTACTCCTTGTTCCTTGAGCGCCTTTTCCTTTTCCTTTTTCCACATGTGCACCAGCACGCCGAGGTTGGCGTCGTCCATTTTGGTGTGCTCAAAGTCGTCGAGCATTTCCATCACGAGCTGCCGCACGCCGGGGTCCTTTGCATTCTTGAGCAACGCCTTGGCCGTGCCGGCAAACTTGTCGTCGAGGTTCCTCGTAAAGGTCTCGCCGGGGTTGTCGACAAGTATGCGCACCAGCATGAGCGCGTTGTACTGCCACGAGGGCCGTGAAAAGTAGTCCTTGCCCAGGTACTTGCGGATGACGCGCGCGCACTCGGCCGCGGCCGCGGGCGACGACTCGGCTGCGTCGACAATGGGAGGGAGGAAGAGAACCTCATCGCTCTGGGCACTGCCGCCCGACTCGCAAAAGGCTTTCTGTAGGCCTCGGGTCAGCAACGAAGCTTGAGCATAGGGCAGGGGGCGGCCGTGAGAGCCTGGCACGTACCACGCTGTTGTGGGCCGTCACTTCTGGGTTGTCTGCTTCTGGGTTGTCTGCCGGCGCCGCGGCCGAGGCTGACGGGACTTGAAAGATTTGGGAGTCGCCTGCGGCTTGTCAGCTGCTGGAACCCGGCCTCGCACATGGGCATCAGGACTTACGGTTGGGCGAAGACGAGGCGCTTCCGCCGGCTTTCCGCTTGATGCTCCCCAGCATCTTGTTCATGCTGAGCCCCTTCATGGCCTTCATGATGGCGTCGCTCTATTTCGCGCGGCCGAAGGCGTGTTTGTGCGACGCTCTTGGGAGGGCCGAGTATGGCTGCACGGAGCGGGCGTCTCGGCGGCTGAAGCAAAAGGATGGACCGTAGAGGCGCCGTCGAGGGTCAGGGTGAGAGAAATTGGCAAGTTGATGGCGTGGCGGATGCTGGACAGCCAAAGAAGACGACGCGACCTGTGTCGTGGTCGCAGCCGCCTGGCAATCGTCTGCGCCTGGACGATATAACTGTCGAGTCGCGCGTGTCGTGGCTTTCGTGGACCAGAGTTTGGGGAGACCAAGAGGCAGAGGCAGAGGGAGAGACGACGAGACGACGGGACGACGGGACGACGAGACGACGAGACGACGAGACAAAAGGAGTCTCTGTGCCTTGGAGCACTGATCTTGGCGCTGACGTCTCCTCTGGATGGTCGATTGTCACTCGCCTGATAATGTCTTTTCCGATGGGCGTGGTTGGTTGATGGACAAAAATGGACCTGGAACACGTCGCCTCCAAAAGGCGAGGCACGCAGAAATGATACCCGCCGGGGACATACTGCAGGCACCATCATGCGCCAGCTGTGCCGGTAACTCGCGCGTACATACATGGTACATTCTCCCTGACCATGATGTGCTGCACAGCCTCACAGCTCCACGCAATCCTTCCCCCTTCGCATCCCGCCGCATCAGGCAACCACGAGCATGTATGTACATACATATTTCGTACATACCTACCTACCTATGTATGTAGAGGTACTACGTATGTACAAGACACATGACTTGCCGCTGTTTCCCTGTTTCTCGAAGCTGTCATTTGTCAGACTCGCAAGCCCATGAACCTGTTTCATCTCAACCATATACGTACTGCTATCCATGTGCTCGACGTGCCCGCTGTCTGGCTGGCCTCCGAGTGGTACTCCGTGCTCTGTGACCCTACTCGTCCTCTTGCCCTGCCTCGCCCGTCTCGTCTGATCCAAGCGACATGTCCTCCACAATCAGGTTGCCCGACTTGCCAATCTTGTCGCCCATCGTGTCCGTCGTGCTGGGCTCGTAGACGACCCGCGGCAGCGTCGACACAATCCTGAACGTGTACTTGTGCTCGTACCCGTCTGGCCGGCCCTGTCCTGCCTGCTTCTGCTCCTGCTCTTGCTCCGGCGCCACGTCGAAACACTCTACAAACGCGTAGAGCTCTTCGACCGGCGCGTCGTGTGCGAACCGCCGCACGATGCGCCCGGCTCCCGATGCTTCCGCCATCTTGAGCGCCACTCGCACCACCTTGCTGTCGCCTGCCGCCGGCTCCGCCATGATCCTGGCCGCCCTCCACGACTTCCACTGCCGCTGTCGCGCCGCCAGATGCGCCGCCGCGTCCGCCTGTTCCTGTGCTCTTCTCTCGGCCTCATCCGCCGCCGCAGCCGCCTCCTTCTTTTCTCGCGCGCGTTCCCTGTCAATGGCCAGGGACCGCTCGTACGCCGAGTCTTGCTCTGTCCGGAGACTCCGCGACACCTCTTGCGCCGTGCGTTCGGCGCGCGCGCCCTCCAGATCGGCGCCGTACTTTTCCATGGCGCCCTGAAGCTCCGACAGGTAGGTGGCGGGAGCCATGGGGCCCGTCAGGCGCTTGACGATGCCCATCCGCGTGCTGCCTTCCTTGGGCGTCAGGCAGACCAAAGCCGAAAAGGGGTACTTTGTACAGTTGTACTCGGTCGCTGCTTGGTACGCCTCCGAGTCCAACACGTTGCCTCCCCAAAAGATGATGTTGTTCGCGGGCTTGTTGATGAAGTCGACAATCTCGGGGTTGAGGAGCGTTTCCCTGACAAATGAGCACGTATCGTCGTGCTCGGGGGACATGAGAAGCACCAGCAGGAACTTGAGCTCCTTCTTGGCCAGATCGTGCGCATGCGCCAGCCCGCCCTCGAAGAACTGAACTTGGTTGGGCCCGTACTCTTCGTCGAACTCGCGCTTGAATCTCGCCGCCGTATCGCGGGGCAGGAGCATGCGGCGGCCCGTGGTATTTGTCCAGCCCGTCGTGAGGGCCGGCGGCCGTATCGAGGCGGGAAGAAACGACAGGACGTAGCAAAAGGTGCGGAACAGGGTCGAGGCAGCCCGCCAGCCCCAGCCAAAGGGCGTCAGCAGCAGGCCGACGAGCCACGGGGACCGATGTGTCACGGGCTGCTGCGGGACAATTCGGGGCGCGGCATCGGTGCGGTCCCTGCGCGATGACCGCGACGGCCTGCCTGACGACGGGGCCATGAGGCTTTCTTGGAGGCTTTCGTGTCGGGCCGAGGTGCGTGGGATTTCTTGAGCCGTCATGGCTTCGGCCACGGGATCGGGCCCTTCGCCATCAAAGAACTTGGCAATGGCAATCTGGTCGGCGGTTAGCAAGTCGCAATCAGCCGAGCCTCCCGAGCGCCGAGGGCGAATACCTGAACGTTCCATTGCGAGCGCTGCAGCAGCGGCACGGCAGCTGCCAAGTCTTGGTTAGTGACCTGCGTGTACTGCTCGAGAGCATCCCGTTGGCTTGCGGACAGCTGTCCCACGTCGACGTCGGCGTCGGCCATGTCGCCTGCCCTCGGCTCCTCGAGGTTCCTCGAGTTGTGGGGTCGGCCTCGGGGCGCATGCGCCGAGACAGCAGCAAACGATGGAGAGAAAGCTGCTGTAGTCTGTGGGTGGGCGGATGTGGCTTGAGTGGTGATGTGATGAGTTGCTTGCCTCGGAAGAGAGGAAGAAGCTGCAGGCAACCAAGTACACAGTACGGGGACCGCCGATGGCTCACTGTACGGGACAAGCACTCGGTACGAAGTACTTCGTATAGCAACTTGTGCCGGCTCCACCCCGTGTCCACGCTCGACGGCCGGTGTCGCGCAAAATAAATCAAAAAGACAGGCGTGGAGCCAAGGGTTTTGTCCTTGTACGGAGTCACTAGTAGTTAGTATTCGTAGAGAAAGGGCTCTAAACACGAGTCATGTTCCGTACGGGTGTTTGAATCCCTACGCAAGAGATGATGCTGCAGCCCTTTGCTTCAGCCATGATGCTTCTGAAACGGCTGAACGAACGCATGCAGTGGTCCAACCTTATCGTGACGTCGAGAGGCAGACCAATTCAAGGCCGTCTTTTGAGCATTTCCAGTCTCGCCCTGCTCGCCTCGCACCAACATCTGCGGATCCTGCGGAGGGGCGAGCTCAAAATGGTACCTGCCAGCCCTGGCGGCGGCTGTTAACACAGCAGAGCGCACCTCGTATCTGTTAGGTACTAGGGGGGACTAGAAATTCGTCCCTTAATCCCCTCGTAATCCCTTCACGTGATCCCTTTACCCGCGGATCTAACAGGAAGGTACAGGGTAAGTCTTCGTCACTTAAAACTTTTAGAGTATTGCTAATCGCACGACACTAAATGTCTAATCGCACGACAACCCCGTTTTTTCCTAGCCTAAACCCCGCTATCGCCCGCCACACGATTTGGCCTATGTAGCCTAGCGCCGCCGGGAGTCACTCGAAGTCACTAAGAATTTTTTATCGGCATCGCATACGCACACGAAGCTCTAACGTTCCTACGCCCGCGATGCGATATACGTGCGACGATTGCGATAATGCGACGATTGCGACGATTGCGATAATGCGACGATTGCGATAATGCGACGATTGCGACGATTGCGACGATTGCGTCGATGCGACGATTGCGTCGATGCGACGATTGCGACGATGCACGTATTAAGGCTTAACGTAGGGACTTCGAGTGACTCCCGGCGGCGCTAGGCTACATAGGCCAAATCGTGTGGCGGGCGATGGCGGGGTTTAGGCTAGGAAAAAACGGGGTTATCGTGCGATTAGACATTTAGTGTCGTGCGAATAGCAATACTCAACTTTTATAGTGCCTCAACGGGTATGACAGGAACCCCGCCCGGCGGTAGGTACCTACGAATACCTCCGCCTAAAACGAAACACCACCACTGATTATTCCGTTCCAGCCTCATCCCATATTCCTCCATCGCCTGCATTCGCTTACGCCCATCCCTCGCCGTCCTCTTCGACTGGGCTGCGTCCGCCTGCCCGGCTCTCTTGTCTATTGGCGGTGAGCCACGACATAGCCTTGCCGCACCAAGGTTCGTCTTTGTGCATCCTTCCCCCGCTGCTCCCCCGCCATGGCGATGCGTCGGCTTGCCGGTCGAGGACGCGGCTGCTCCCCCAAGCGGTGCTTCTGCTTGGAGGCTGACGCTCGCGCAGACGTCGTTGACCTGGTCCACAGGACGGCCCTCTCCCTCGCATCGCTATTCACAATGGCAGCTTCGCGGTTCCCTCAGACCGATCTGCGTCGCCAGGTCCCATCTCCGCGGCCCAAGACGCACGGTACGTCACGCCCGACTCTGCCGCCTCGAGTCTGCTGACCGTAATGGCCGTTAGAAAACAAAGAAACGCTCTGTCGAAACGTCCTCATATACGGCCATTGTCGCTACGAAGACCAGGGATGCAAATTTTCCCACGACCTGAACAAGAATAATAACAATGGAAACCAACCCGACCTGTGAGTTCCAACTCGGCTACGTGGCCTTGCAGCATGTGTTGCTTGGCAGTGTCGGTGCCTCTAGGTGCCTTTCGAGCCCATGGTGACCTGCGCCAAACGTTGGACATGCGGGAGCCTCGCGCGGCAGTCCCGTTGCAGTTCCGCGAGGGCCAAAGACGTGGTTACATGGGCGTATTGCAGCATCGCTGACGTTTCGTCGATAGATCGAAAAAGGCTCTCAATGTCGAGTCTCCGTCGTTTATCCCAAGCAACCACCAAACCCCCCCCTTGGCCAGAGAGGCCACCATTCCCACGCAAGCTGCGAGCGCGTCGGCGTTCACTCCCCGAGCCTTGGGCGGTAAAGAATCATTCGAAAATGCCCATGCACTAGGAAGTTCCCGTTCGCTGACTTGCAATGTCCAGCAGGCGCCCCTGTCCTAGCTCAAGCAGACCCCGAAACCGCTGTTTTCAACCCAGCCTCAATCCGCGAATTCACGCCGAGCTTTGATGTGAGCTCGCAGGTAAGCTCCGTCCTTGCCAACCCATGCCATGCTCGCTAACCCGACCCTAGGCTGGCGTGAATGGATCCGAGCAAGATGGCACCGTCCCATATGACCCGTTCACCATGGCGGTCGTCGCCCAGAGCATGCCGACGGCCTCGTACAACCCTTATTCTGACGACATCCCCATGGCCGCTAGCTCGTCCTTTTTCCAACCACAGGGCGCCTTCTCCACGGCTCTTCAGCCGCTCCAGCACCACCTCTACGCCCCCGCCGGGCCGCGCCGCCAGGATCTGATGCCCTACCACCGGATGACGCGCGACTTTTTCATTCCCGAGAAGATGCGACAGGATCTTCTGAAAAAGGCGGAAGCTACACTGCAAACCATACCAAACTCACAGCTACCACAGCTGGACAATTACCACTCGCTCGTTGCGCTGGACACGACGCACAGAAAAAACGCAAACATCTTTGGTTATCCCAGCTGGGTCTACAAGGCGACTTCTTCCAAGACGGGACACCGGTATTGCCTCAGGCGGCTCGAAGGCTTCAGGCTGACCAATGAGCACGCCATCAGGTCTGTGAATGAATGGAAGAAGATATTCAACGCCAACGTGGTGACGACACACGACGCCTTTACCGCCAGGGCGTTTGGGGACAGCTCCCTGATTTTCGTGCAAGACTATCACCCCATATCCAAGACGCTTGCCGAGGCTCACCTCACCCCGAGCGCCAGCCACGGCACCCGAAACCAGCCAAAGGGGCCGTTGCCCGAGTCGATTCTGTGGGCCTACATTACCCAGATGGCAAACGCAATCAAGGCAATCCATTCCGCCAATCTGGCCGCACGATGCATCGACGCGAGCAAAATCATCCTTACGGATACGGACAGAAATACGATCCGACTCAACGCGTGCTCGGTGCTCGACGTGGTCCAATTTGATATGAGGCGGCCGGTGCATGAGCTGCAACAAGAAGACCTTTTGCAGTTTGGCCGCACCATGCTGTGCCTGGCCACGAGCACGCCGCCGGTGCAGCTCACCAATCCTAACGTGTCGGTGGAGCAGATGAGTCGGTCGTACTCGACGAAGCTGCGAGACACCATTGTCTGGCTTCTGACTCCACAGCAGCCATCGGCCCCAAAGACCATTGACGAGTTTGCCCGGGGCATCGCCGGCCACATGATGACGGTGCTCGACCAGAGCCTACGCGGGAACGATGAGTTCGAAGCGGTGGTCTCCCAGGCGCTGGAGAATGGCCGCGTTGCACGTTTGCTATTGAAGCTGGGCGCCATCAACGAGCGTTACGAGTTTGACGGCGACCCAGCCTGGTCCGAGAACGGGGAGCGGTACATGCTCAAACTCTATCGCGACTATGTCTTTCACCAGGTCGACAGCAACGGAAATCCGGTGCTGGATCTCGGGCACATGATTCGATGCCTCAACAACCTCGACGCGGGCACCGACGAGAAAATCTGCCTGACGAGCCGCGACGAGCAGACCAGCTTCCTTATCAGTTACAAGGAGCTGAAGAAGATGCTGGGCAATGCTCATGGAGAGCTGCTCAAGCGGAGCAAGCAGGGCAGGGAGTTCTAATATGATATTCCCCATATTCCCCACCGAGACTCAAGGATGAGGCTTCTTTCCCAACGAGGCCCGGCGCGTTCCCATCGAGGCTCGGCGCGTTCCCGAGGAGTCTCGCCGCGTCCCCGAGAAGTCTCGCGTCGTTCCGAACATTGAATTCGGACGATTTCCCGACGAGGCGAGGGATGGACAAACAGACTGAATAGGGTCGACGAATAAGTCTCGCCGCGTCCCCAACGAGTCTCGCGTCGTTCCGAACATCCGAACATTGGAAACGGTCGTTTTTCCAACGAGGCGATGGACGGACAAACAGAGGACATGGGGTCGACAATATGGCTCCATGAGCCACGCCGCCAGGTAGTTAAGCGAGGAGGATAAGCGAGCAAAGCAGCGGATTAAGGTAGCTATAGCGAATGTTTGAATAAAAAGAATTTGTCCATAATATGGCCCCACCACGACTTATGGTAAGTCGGACAGGCCGAGGCCGCAAAGGGCTGCTGTCCGGCCACTGTTTAGAATCAGTATGCGTATCAACTTCCTCATGAAAGCTTTGCTTCCGCCCCTGAGCTATGTGTCACGTCGTCAGAAACGGCCAGGTTGAGTCAGAGGAGGTGCTATGCAGCAGCTGTGCAGAGAGTTGAGCTGGGAGTTGAGCTGGGAGTATATCCGTGCAGCGTTGGGCAAGCGAGCAAAGCGGCTGATCATGGTAGTGACGAAGACACTTGGTTCCCAACGGGTAGTTGGGCAGCGAATGTTTGGTATAATAGAATCTGTGCCGCATCGACCGAGGGCCCGCGCCCGAGGGCGCTATCAGGATGACGTCGATAGGGCACGATAAAGGGCACGAATTGACGAAGGAAACCGATGATGTGGTCTGGTCTGGTCTACGTGCCACCTTAGCCAGCACAGGTACCGGGCCGCATCTAAAACACCCTTGTGGGCACGCTCCGCGATGCGATAATCTGTCCATAATACCTAATACCTAATGTGGCCGGTCGCCGATGCAGTGCCTACACCGTCGGTGGATAGAGGTGCCGATGCTGCCTGGTTTAAACTGCCGGCTGTGTAGATTGCGCGAGTACGAGGTGCAGCTCTCGACCCAAGGTGCAGCGACAGGCCCGCGACGCAAAGGGGACGGTTCATGACAGCCGTCGGGCACTGCATGCGTCTGGCCATGCATCATGTCCGCCAGACTCTGCGTGGCATTCCCCCATTCAGACAGAAAGTCTCGAGCTTCCCGCGCCTCTCTGGACCGAGGGGCCGAGGGGCGTCGTGGCCGAGAGAGGCGGCGCACAGGGCGCATGGCCGACGCTTGCCCGGCATCCGAATCCATCCCCGCCAAGGGCTCGTTGACGTCAGGATTCGTCGTCGGGCTGCGCAAAGGGGTTGGCAATGGGCTCGCTGCCGTCGACGGGGGTGATGACGACGAGGAGGGTGCCGCGGGCGACGACGAGGCCGAGGGGTCTGGTGGATTCGTTTCCATCGTCGTCTGGGGGAGCGCGTCAGCATGGTCACTTTCATGTCGGCTTTTCTGTTTCCTCTTGTTTGCTGGACTGGAGGGCGGTGGGGGTCGTCGGAGCTTACCGCGGACTGTCTCTTGGACGTCGTCGAGGACGAGGTTCATGAGGGCGTCGTAGCCCTTGAGCGTGCCCTTGACTGTGTGGCGTTTGATCTTGTCAGCAAATGGGCCTGGACAATGGCGGTTGACGGGATCCCCCCCGGTTTCGCCCACGCCTGGCCGAGCACGCGTACCTTCTCGTCCGCCGGTGAACTTGACGTTGATGTCCTTGTCCATGTACTTTGCCAGGTCGAGAATGTTTTCCTTCTTGGGCCGCTCGCCCTTGTCGCCTCCTGCGCCTCCGCCTCCACCACGGGCTCCTGCTCCCCCTCGCCCACCGCGGAAGCCGCCGCCGCCGCCGCCGCCGCCGCCGCGTCCACCTCGGTACGTGGGTCTGTCTGACATTTGAGGTGTGGTTGTGGGTGTGGGTGTTGGTGTCGCTGGTTGGTGGTGGTTTGGGAGGATGATTGTCGACAAGGCTTGGGCGTGTTGCGCCGGAGAAAGGACGGGACGGGACGGACCTCGATATTTCCTTATCGCTTATCTGGGTTTGGGCATAGGCTTGCGAGTTGGTTTGCGGGCAAGTTCCTCGGCTTCTTGTTTTCATGTTTTTATTTTGGTGCAAAGGGAACTGAAGCCTCTACATCAGCGTCGGTGGCATTTGTGGATGACGCTTGTCGAAGTGAGTGGCGACTTGTGAATATTTGACCTTTGGTGGCCGATTGACCGGACGGACGCTCGATAGCAACCGGGTTGGTTTTGGAGTCGAGGAAATCTTCATCGTGTCCGGACAATCTTGTCTGGACCATCTTGTCTAGACGCAGCCCGTGCTTACCATCCCTGGCCTCTTTAAATCACGGAATCGTCGTCCTGGTTGTGGCTGCTGACGACTAGACCAGGGGGGACATTTCATTCTCTCTCTTTCCCTTTGGCGAGTGGCCCGAGTCAAAAAGCAAGGCACAGTTTACGTTTTGCAGTCCATGTACGAATACGAAGTATCCGTATGTACATGGTCTTGTGCTGTATGTTGATGCAGGGCATCAGCAAGTCGACACGCTGCATCTGGTCTGCCCTTGCCTGCCTCGTGCTTCTTCATCCATCCTCGTCCAGCTCTAGTACTCGCCAGGTGCACATCCTTTCCCCTTACCGCCTCGGGGTTGGACTCGACGATGGGCTGCACGAGGACTGGGTCCAGCATGTGTTGTGTTATATTCGTACCAATGTGCCGATACATGTACGCATATTCGTACACGGCAATTGTTCTCTCCCATGCTGCAACCACGGCGGAAAGCCAACTTCCCCCATCATTGCCTGGCATATGCTTCACGATGCGAGGCCATGGGGTGCATCTCTGCAAATCTGCACCCAACATTCGCCCCCCCTTGCCCGGCCGTTTGATGTTTGATAGACGTCCGCCTCCAGCCCCTGCTGCCTCTTCCCCCCCAGCCCTCGCTTCTTCCATCGACGTCCTTGTCGTTATACCAAGACGGGCTCACGACCATCATGTTATGCGCCGTGACCATAATGTATGCCCCGTAGTCAGTAAAGCCTTGTTGTGGGCGTTGCCGCCGCCGCCCCTTTCCCGTCCCTCGTTGTGCGCCTCCCGAGGCGCTGCAGAAGATAGCGTGACAGGCCGAGACCAGAGACTAGACCGGCACCCCATCGAGCTCCGCTGGGCATCTTCTTGTCCAGCGTCCAGCCTCCAGTCTGCGCCTGGGGCTACGCTACATACATATGTGGACGGCCGGCCGGCACCACGCCATGCAAAAGTCGCCGCGCACTCTTCCCACGCAACCCGTCCAAGACCAGCTTATCCCCCGGTCTTCGGCTCGTCTCTTTGGGGACCCACCCTCTCATCTTTTTGAGCCGTTCGACATGCAGGGCCGACATGTCCCCCCCCCCCCGGCGATCCCCTTTGGAGCGTGCATATGTAACTTGTTGAATACCACCCGTACGTCGGGCATTTGCAGGGAAATGTATACATATTGCCGGCCCTTTGCTCTTCTCTCTTACCATGTGCTCGCTTTCCCCTCTCTCACCTCTTCTCGACGCTCGAGGCCAGCCCCCCCCCCTTCCTCTCTCCCCCCCATCTCCCCCTTCCCTCTACGACCCCGTTCCTCCTTTGCGCGCCCCTTCCCGGACGAGCCTCTCGCCGCGGAGCACCGTCTCGTCCGGTCCGTCCGGAGACCCCCCCCCCCCCGTCATCCCACCACGTCTCGCCCTTGTCCAACTTGGGAGTCCCGTTTCCACTTGCTCGGGCCGTGTTGCCGTCGGCCATTGTCGATTCCGTCGTTGCCCCGAGACGCAAATCTAAAAACACACATCTTCAGGCCCAAGTTGGCTGTTTCTCAGCACGACCGGGGCTTACGGGGGCCGTCGTCGTCGCAGCAGAGATGGCGCATGCCACCCCGGATTTGGACCCCCACAAGCGCAAGCGAGACGCCGAGGATAACGGGCCCCAGTATCATTTGCCTTTGTCGACGACGAGCCATCAAGGTACGCCCTCTGTTGAGTTTTCCCGGGGCTCACATTGCTCCTGTCGGCCCCCTCTTCCATCGACAGTGTCTCAAGAAACACGGAGAAAGAAAGGAGCAAGAAAAAAAGGAAGAGTGACACGGTCCGCTTGGGCAAAACCCTCCGAGACCACCGTCGACATGACATGGGCATGTGACCAAGTCCTCTCCGCGCCACCAAGGCCGGCCTCGGCTGCTTTTCTGCACACCAATGCTTCCCGTCACCCCCTTAATGTTTCGTCCCCCGGCTCCTCTCCCCTCGTCCGTCTCGCCGTGTCCTTGGCCAATGCCACTCAGCATGTCGTCGTGGGCCTTGTCTGACGTGTCCAGGAGGCGCCGGGTTTATCAATTACCTCCCCCGGACCAAGACGGAGCGACTCGGCCTACTACAAGGCGACGCGGACACGTTTGGCGAAACCATCCGTCTGATTGGCGAGTACGAAGGAATGCCGGCCTGTCCCCCTCCTGTGCTTGCGAGGGTGCAAGTTTGCGTGCTAATAGTCTCTCGCAGGCGTCTTGGAGCGACACGAAAGCCTGGCCGCCAGCCTCGGGGCGAAGCTGACGGGCCCGCGGCTGCTCAAGGGCATTGAAAAGTTCTTTGACGGGCCCATCCGAACGAGCTCGTCACAGCCCTACGCCACGACCATTAGCTGGCTCGACATTGTGGCCTTTGCCAAGGTCAACCCCAACAGCTTCGTGCTGACGACGACGGCCGACGGCACGCGGTGCTGCCACTTTGTGTGCAAGGGCGTGCGGACCGAGATATCAGAGGACGACTGGCGCCTTATATCGTCGGGCGCGCTCGACCGGTTCCAGCTGGAGCGGCCGTTTGAGGAGGACGAGACGGCGGAGCTGGCGACGCTCGACATCCTCGAGCAGCGGGCGTCGATTCTCTACAAAAAGGCCGACGAGGTGGCAGCCCGGGCTCGTATCCTGAATCACAAGCTCGGGCATCGGAGGGGCGACCTGGCACGGCGGCGCCGGACACAGGACGGCGGCAACGCCCGGTTCCACGCCGTCAACCAGGCGGCCCGTCCCCCGGGCGCCGGCTCGTCATATGACCTTCATGCCGATCTCCTGCAGCAGTACACGCAGACAAAGGGTGTGCCCCCGTCTCGATGCGCGTCCAACGCCGGCTTATCGGTTGCCAGCCTGGGCCCCCTGTCGCCGGCCATGACATCGCCGCACCAGCAACAACTCGACCGTCTCTCGGGGCAGTCGGGATTTTCGTTTTCGTCGTCGAGCAACGCGGCCGACTCGGCAACGATGGCCGACAACGGGGGCGAGGCCTACAGGGCGCTCATGACGCAGAGCACCGACAGGCTGGCCAAGGGCGACATGATTCACCCGCCGTGCGACCGCTGTCGACGGCTCCGGCTGCAGTGCACCAAGCACCTGACGGCGTGCCAAGGCTGTACCAAGAAGCACGCCAAGTGTAGCTGGAGGTTCCTGACCGACGATGAGATTGCCTGGCTGAGGTCCGAGGCGGGCGGCGGCGGCGAGGGGGAGACGACCGAGGGTGAGCAACAAGGCAGCACCGGAGGGGGCATCGACTTTGGAGTCGAGAGGGCGGCCGCGCCGTCGTTGGGGGCCGTCATCAAGGTGGCCGAGGGCACGTCGCGGCCGGCGAGTCGGGCCGGGCCGGAGCTCGGGGGGCCGTTGATACACTGCCCGGACCCCTTTTCTGTCGTCAAGTCGGAAGCAAGCCAGGGGACGCGGAGGAGCCACTTGCCGCTGGACCAAGGCGGGCCCGTGCCGACGAGAGAGCAGTCCAGACCAAGTCGCATATCGTCGCTCATGACCGAGACTGGATAGGGGGCGTGGTGGGCTGTCGTCCCGGGGACATGTCATGGTGTAAGAGGGAGGAGGTAGAGGTGATGAGATGATGACTTTGGCTTTGATGGCACAAAGAGGCATCACGGCAGCATGTATGTACTTCGTACTTGGCCGTGAAAGAGGCATCAACAAGGGAGCGTGAATCTTGTTGGCTAGACTACGAATAGTCACCGACGAATGAATGTCAAGAGTAACTTGAAAAGTGACCAAGGGCGAATTGGTTTACACCGTGACGCTTGAATTGTGGTCTCATTCATCTATGTACCGCCACTGGCTGATACGATATTTCTGGTACGATACGAATACACGGGCTCAAACATGACGGGGTCATCCTTGTTTATCCTCGTTATGCGCCGCCATGAATGACTTGGCAATGGCTGGCATTGAATTTCCCCGCCCGCCGAAATATGCAGCGGAATGTTAGCTGGAGCAATGATTGAGGGAATGCTCGCCGAATTTTCCCTAGAGTCTCAGGAGCATCTGAATTTAAAAGGCATAATCAATGCTTGACTCTGATGAGACCAATCATCATGACATACGAGTTAGGTAACTTGAGACAGTGAGGTCTGCGGTAAACGCACTGTACATCTCTGACGTACTTGGCTGACAAAGCCACCACTGACTGGCCTCTGGCCTACCCTGCGGCGAAGAAAAAAGTTTGGAGCCTCATTTCGCCATCCCTTCATTCCCATCTTCAACCCTTCCCCCCCTCTTATTCCATTTACCCTCTTTACCCAGGCTCGCGCCATACCTGCTCAACGCCCGCGGCAGATGGCAAAGCACATGCTCTTGGCGGCTACGTAACCTGTGCCTCGTCTTCTCCTCCCGTTGCCGAGCACCATCGGCTGGACCACAAGGCCATGGCCCAGCCCCAACGAGTCGCCTCCTTGGTGGACGGCCGCGACGACGCCCGGCCCTTTGATGCCTCTCACGCAAGCCTCGAGCACGCCGTGCTTGTCCAGTCGCGCGAGACGGGCCATGTCGCCCCCGACGAATTGCCCCCCGTGGGCCACGTCAAGGCTCTGCCCTTTGCCAAGTCCTGGATTCACTTCTTTGCCGGAGGGTAAGTCGGGCCATGGCGCATGCTGTGCGCGACGTCGGGCTGACGCGAGTGACGCCTTAGAGTCGGCGGCATGGCGGCCGCGACCGTGACGGCGCCCCTCGACGTGCTCAAGACGAGGCTGCAGTCGGACATTTACCAGGCCCAGCTGCGGGCAAAGTCGCACGCCATCCGAGGCCTGAAGCCCGCGAGCGCCGCCCTCTACCATCTCACCGATACCTTGCAGATCCTCGCCTCGGTCTACCGCACAGAGGGCTCCCGGGCGCTGTTCAAGGGCCTCGGGCCCAACCTCATTGGCGTCGTGCCCGCGAGGAGCATACACTTTTACGTCTACGGCAACGGCAAGCGCATCATCTCCCAACACTGGAACGGCGGCCAAGAGGCCCCCTGGGTGCATCTGCTGGCCGGCGTGGCGGCCGGCGTGGCCACATCGACGGCCACGAACCCCATCTGGATGGTCAAGACGAGGCTGCAGCTCGACAAAAACGTCTCGGAGCGCAGCGGAGGCGCCATGAAGCGCCAGTACCGCAACAGCGTCGACTGCGTCCGGCAGATTGTGCGCAGCGAGGGCGTCGGCAGCCTCTACCGGGGCATGAGCGCCAGCTACCTCGGCGTCGTCGAGTCGACGATGCAGTGGATGATTTACGAGCAGCTCAAGGCTGCCTTGGCCCGGCGCGAGGACCGCATCGTCAGCAGCGGCAGGGAAAAGACGTGGTGGGACAAGTCGGTCGACTGGACGGGCAAGGTGGGCGCCGCGGGGGGTGCCAAGCTGTTTGCCGCCGTCGTGGCCTATCCTCACGAGGTGAGCCGGGTTGTGTCGCCCTGCGTAGATGGTGCCCGTGGCTGACAGTCTATGCTTGCAGGTGGCCCGGACACGGCTGCGACAAGCACCCGTGGGCAAGGGGCAGCCCAAGTACACGGGTCTGATACAGTGCTTCAAGCTCGTGTGGAAAGAACAGGGCATGATGGGCCTGTACGGCGGGCTGACGCCTCACCTGATGAGGACTGTGCCGAGCGCGGCCATTATTTTCGGCATATACGAGGGCATCTTGCGGCTGTTCAACACGCCGGCATAGTCGAGCTCCTCCCGCCGGCATAGTCGAGCTCCTCCCGCCGTCATAGTCGAGTTCTCCCGCCGTCGACGTTGGATTCTCGACGGTGAGGCGGATGGGCTGACCAGAGGCAGGCGTCGTCTATGGCTGTCAATGTGTACATATCTTGACAGGTTGTACGATATCACGGCGCACAGCTTTGGAGGTGAATTTCGGGCGACTAGATGGCCCTCTGTGTTTGGCGTTGTGGAAAAGGGTTATACGGCATCTAGCTAGACAAGCATGAGACGGGGAGTGTCTGGTAACACGAACCAACTGGGTGACTTCTGACGGTGTCGTGGGCCGTGGCAAGGGAGGGATTCTGTGACTGCCAAGCGACACGACTTCACCCTGGCAATTAGAGTTCCAGACCACATTTACTATGGTCATGGGTCCGCTTTTCGGTTGTTGTCGAGTTTGGCAACAAACTATCACGACTCGGATGCAACCGCCCGGCCTTCAGCCACCCGGCCTTCTGCCTCCCCGCACCCAACCGCGGATGTGGGGGAACCGTCCAAAGGTGCTTTCCTTTTCTTCTCCCCTCTCTTCATGTAGGCTCTTTGGGTCCGCGCCAATCGGATTCGGGCAAAGACGAGAACCGCCAGCAAACGGAGCGAGACGGGATGCTCAACTCGCGGATGGAGCACTCGAGCAGGCCCTTGACCAAGCGGCCTCGGGCGTCGCTGGCCTGCAATGCCTGCCGCCAGACAAAGTCCAAGGTGCCTTGACCTCCCATGCGCTGCGGCGGGCCGGCAACATGCTCACCCCCAACGCCCTCAGTGCGACGGCAACAGGCCCGTGTGCGAGCGATGCGCCAGAACCGGCAGCGGCTGCGTCTACACGCAGGGCGGCCACGACAAGCGCATGGAGCGCCAAGAGGAGCGCCGGGCAAACCTGGTGCTCGCCGGCAGGGTCAAGGAGCTCGAGGCTCGCCTCGCTGCTGCCACCGCCCGGCAGAGCCCCGACTCGACCCCGCGGGACCGTCCCGCCGACCCCGACGTGTCCGTGGCCGATGCCGGGGCCGATGCCGGGACCGATGCCGGGGCCGCCGCACCCGCCCGGACCACCCCCGAGTCGACGGCCGATGCCATTGCCACGGGCCTGTTTGACCACCCGCCCGTAGTTGACATTGGCTACTTTGGTAAGAACTTCAAGTACGTACACGCGCGCATAGATAGATGCTCAGCTCACTCGGCGCCGCAGGATCGAGTTCCAACCACGCCTTCTTCTGGTCCCTCTCGGCCAGCATCGAAAACGTCAGCCACCGCGGCCCATGCCGCTACCAGGAGCCCCTCTCGCGCCAGGGCCCGGGCCCCGACGACGACTCCCGCCGGCCGGGAGAGCCGCCGGCCGTCACCACGGCGAGCCATGACACCGCGCCCGTGCCGCCGCCGGCCGCCCCCGACGACGACTCCTTTCCGGGCGCGCACCTGGCCGTCGAGTGGACCGCGCGCTTCTTCGACACGGTCGGCGCCGTGCTGCCCTACGTTGGCGAGTCGGACGTGCTCCGCGAGGTGGACGAGATTGACGCCCGCGGCCAGGGCTGGCTGTCGGCCGCCCGGTCGACGCAGGCCCTGCTGAGCATCGTCTTTGCCCAGGCCCTGTACACCATGGGCGGGGAACGCTCGCCCGAGCCCTTTTACCGACGGGCCTTGAGCTTGCTGGACGACAAGACCGTCTATATCCCCACCGTCGACGCGCGTATGGGCAGACCCCCCTTTCCGCTCCTCGTGTACCAGGCTGACAGCGGGCAGTCCAAGCGCTGCTTCTCCTCGCCAGCTTCCAACAGAACACGCAGCGGTCCATGGAGAGCTGGGCGCCGCACTACCGCGCCGTCAGGGTGTCGTACCAGCTCGGCATCCACGCGCCCGCGTCGTACGACCACCTCGCCGTCGAGGAAAAGGAGATTCGCTCGAGGCTGTGGTTTGCCGTGGTGAACCAGGACAGGTGGGCTCTTGACCACCCCGGCAGCCCGCGAGAGGCCGCCATGGGCGCTGACGTTGATGGCTTGGCAGGATCCTGACGGCTGGCCTGGCCCGGCCCTGTCTCATCCCGCTGCAGCACCTTCGCATGGAGCTTGCAGAGTTCCTCGGCCCCCAGAATCGGACTGCCGACATGTCGCGTCCCAAGGAGAGCCTGGTCTACTTTCGCCATGTCATGTAATGAACCGCGACCCCCCTGGCCCTCGTCCTCTCCTATCCCTGTGCTGACGACGCCTTGCCTGACGACAGTGCCCTGCATGAAATCATGGGCATCACCGTCGATTCCCTCTACAGCGCCAACATCAGCTCCTCGAGCAGGCTCGCGCTCGGCGACTTGATGGCAAAGACAATCGACCTCTCCTGGAGGCTGGAGCAGTGGCGCGAGAGCGCAGCGCCCCCCGGCATCGTCAGCGCCGAGGCCGACTTTGGCACCTGGACGGCGGCGGGCTTCGAGGCCGAGCGCTACGCCATCCTCCTCTCCATCTTCCACTACCGCACCACGATGCTGCTGCACGGGTCGCTGCTCATGAGAGTCCTAGAGCGCGTCACCCGCTCCGGCCAGGACGCCTCGTCGGGGGTCCTGCAGGACGCCGGCCTGTCTCTCCTGGGCAACTACCTACGGGCTCTCCGCGACTGGCTCCGTCTCATCAACGGCATCCTCCGCCACGGACGCTCGTTCCTGAACCGCAACGCCGTGTGGTGGACCAGCAACTACATGAGTGCGTCCTCGCCCGTCCTGGGGCCCCCGTAGCATCGGCGTGCTGACCTGACCCCCTCGCGCAGTGCTGTCCACGTGTATCCATGCCTTTGCGTTTTGGCTGCTGTCGGCGAACCTCGGGTCGAGCATGGACGTCCTCAGCGTCAACACAAACGACGTCGAGGCCCTGCTCAGGGGCAGCCTCGAAACGCTGAAGCTCCTAGGGGGCACCAGCATCATAAGCCGCAAGGCCCACCGCTGCCTCCACCGATACCTGCGGTTCCTCAAGAGCATGCGCGCGCCCATCGGCTCCGCCAACCCCTCGGACGCTGACGCCGGCGCGGCTCCGGCCCCGGTCCCCGACGCGGGCCGCCCGCCACCCGAGCAGTGCGACGAGGGCCTGCCGCCGGCGAACCCGCAATTCTTGCCGTGGGCCCCGGCAAACCCGGCGGGCGAGGGCTTGTCGGTCGAGATTGGCAATGATGTTATCGCGACGTGCATCGATGACATGTTTGGCAGCCTCGGCCACGACGACTTTATGAATATAGACTTTCTCGGCCCTGAGCATGCTATAAGCGACTTTGACGCCTGTGGCTTCATCTAGCTGCGTTGGATCCTCGGGGTTCTTGTCCACCGCCACCTGTAGCGATAAATCAAAGACAATGAAAGACGCCTCTGAGGAATCATCACTCGTCTGGTGATGAATCCTTTGTTGATAGTAGACAACGCCGAGATGGCCCGGCGGTTACCGGTGATGAATACTAGACAACGCCGAGTGGTCCGTCGGTTCTCGGCCTCTGGCCCGGCGGTTCTCGGCCTCTGTCCTGGCAGTTCTTGGCCTCTTGTCCCGGCGGTGGAGTCCACCCAAGCCAATCGGCAGAGGATTGCCCGGCCTTGTCCCGAGTCCCGAATCCTGTCTCCCGCACTCCGGGCCGCAACGTCCGCCAATGGGAGACATTGTATTGATACACCAATGTCCATGTTCAAGGCAGGGAGAGTCCCCAAGCAAGCTTCCGACCATATATGACCCTCCTATATATGTATGCTCTCTGATATCTATGCTTTGTACGAATCGGGGGTCAATTGATGGTCAATTGAGGGCAATATTCGTAGATCCTCCCGCTCAAGCGAGACCGCGACAAAGACTACTAAGCACAACGTCCTTGATGTATTATTTGTCGTGCAATTGAGGAAAAAGACGGCTCAACTGCAAAGTGTTTTAGATTTGCCAAGACGGCGACACGAGTATATCTTGGCGAGACGGGTAATTAACTCCTTCATACTGCCGTCGCTCTGTAAGGAGGGTCGCGAGATGACCTCGCCGGCAGTCGTCGTCGCATGATTCGCTTCGGACGAGGAATGGGACCGGCTAATGGAGATGGAGACGTCTGGGCCGCGGCCCGACTCCGGGCGGGCTACGAAATCAAGCATTTTGTGCGATTCCGGCTCATTCACATCTTTTGAGGCTGTCGCTCGTCTCTGAAGATGCCGAAGCTTCGGCCCCTTTTATTCTGTGCGGCCTGGCCTCTTCAGCCTCAAGTATCAGGGCATACCGATGAAGAAATCGGCTGCCAAGACTGCGGCTGGTCCATCTCCGATTGGGCTCTTTACCGTTTCAAGAACGATCTCGGCCCCTTATTTTCCGTCGCAGGGATGTCGGGGACGTGTTCCAGGAACCCCACGCATACCCATTGGGGCACCAAAAGTGTCTTCGTCACTTACACTTATAAGTGCCCCAACGGGTACATAAGAAGCGGCTCAGACGAGGTTCCACGCGCCGTCATCCTCCTTCAAGGCTTACATGTACATCTTTGGTCCTCGGCAACATCCAAGATATCACTGAGCTCTTCGAACCAAGGTCTGGTACTCGAGTGACACGGGCAAACGAGATGGGTCGCGTTTCATCAGTCCTCAGTGCGAAAGTGGTAGAATCCGATGATGCGGTGAGCACATCTCCAAGGCGGACCGACGTACCAAGGACGTGGCCTCGACGGTGTCGCTGACGCAAACTCCAAGAAAGATGGTAGCCCACCGGGGGAACCACCCGGGGAAGAGCACCGGGAACCACCCGGGGAAGAGCACCGGGAGTATCTTGTTGCGCGGCATGGAACCTCGAGCCTGGATCCGATGCCGTGCATGGACGATGCAGACCCCCTGAACTGGCATCAAAAAAAGGTGACGTTTAACCGCCCGCCAGAACCTGCCCTGCTAAAGTCGAGGTAGAAAGTCTTGAATCTCTCCCTGGTGGCCTTTCACGCCATGATGTTTTCCTTCACGGCCGCCGCCATCCAGTGTGCCTTTGTTGACATTGCCGCCGACCTCGACGTCAGCGTCCACGAAACGACATATCTTGTCGCCCTCTTCATTGCCGTCACAGGATCTTCTCCGCTGTTCTGGGGACCAATGTCGAACACGTTTGGACGCCGTCCCATCTTCCTCATCTCGCTGGCCTGCACTCTCGCCGGCAATGTAGCATGCGCCTTGAGCCCGTCATACTTGGCCATGGCCGGCTGCCGAGCCATCACGGCCTTCTTCGTCAGTCCTGCCGCGTCGCTCGGCAGCGCCGTCGTGTCCGAAATCTTCTTCAAGAAGAACCGGGGTAGATATATGGGCGTCTGGACCGTCATGATCACGCTGGGTATCCCGACGGCGCCTCTGGTCTTTGGCTTTGTGGCGTTCCGGGTCGGATACCGCTGGATCTACTGGATTCTTGCCATTGTGAGTGCCCCGTTGGTGCGAATCTGTCCTCCGTCTTACCCCCTTTGCAGACAAACTCTGTCCAATTCCTCCTCCACTTCTTTCTCGGCTCAGAGACGAGATACGATCCCACGACGGCGCCGACGTCGCCTCCAACCCTGGTGCAGCGGTACTTTGGATTCCGGAGGATCAATCCCAAGCCCATCAGGCCCTTTGACTTTGTACGACCGTTGACGTTTGTCACCCGCAAGTGTGTCATCATGGCCGCCTCGTCCCATGCCATGGTCTTTCTTTGGTGCACCGTCATGACAACGCTGGAGATTCCGCAGATTTTCCCAAAGAAATTCGGCCTCAACGCCCAAGAGGTGGGCCTGCAGAACATCGGGAACATCGTCGGAACTCTGGTTGGTGAGCAAGTCGGGGGCTTTTGCTCGGACAAGTGGATGTTGCTGCCACAAGGCAGGGGGAAGGCAGCCAAGCCCGAGTTCCGGCTCTGGCTCAGCTACATGGGCTATATACTCGCCATTGTGGGAGTTGTTATTTTCTTGCTTCAGATCGACAACGCCACGAACCAGTGGAACGTCACGCCGCTGGTGGGAGCCGGCATCGCAGCGGCAGGGAACCAGATCGTGACGACAGTCATGGTGACGTATGCCGTCGACTGCTATCCCAAGGACGCCGCCGCCATCGGGGGCCTTGTCAACTTTGTGCGCCAGACCTGGGGCTTCATCGGGCCTTTTTGGTACGTTGCCAAGTGAGCAAGGCCGCGGCCACTGACTGCTAATGTCTTGCGAACCAGGTTCCCTCTCATGATTGAGAAGCTCGGCCTCACGCGTAGCACGGCCGTCCCGATTGCCACGATGGTGGGCGTGTCGGTGATACCCACCATGTTGCTCCAATGGAAGGGTCGAACCTGGAATAAAGAGCATGAGAGTCTGGCGGATTCGCGGTGGAAACACAAGGCATGAAGACGTATTTGCGGTCATGGCTATGTCGGGTTTGATTCATGCGTCGTTTATTCGTAAACGTAGCTCGTGGGACGAGTCTCATGTGCGAGCTGAGCTCAGCCGGGATGATGGGGGAGTGGATGATGGAGACTCTCCCAGTGTATTCGTAGGGAGACTAAAGGAGACGCAGGATGAAGCAAACTATTGCCTCCTAGTAAAGTCCGCCTCTGAATGGTCACCCGTGACGCAGGTCATCTCGGCCAGGTGAGCATGGGTCTCATCGTTTCCATTGGCTCACCATAAGCTTGGCCGGAAGGTGGTATTTATATCAAGGTCCGAGAGGAACCTTGTCTTTGCCCCTCTGATGACACGAAGCTCGCGAAGAATCCGAGGCAGTTAATTCATTCCGAGAATATTCCCAGAGTTTCAAGGGCCATGAGTGACGGTGAGCAACAAGATTGCGGCTTGCCGGAGGAATCCGGACCAGATCCGGCCCCGCGCCGGACGCCGCAAAGGCAGCCGAGGGACTTCGGTGGGCTGTTGGCGAGCGGTTCAAAATGTGCAGTCCTGGCCTTTTTGATGCTGGCAGTGGTAATGGCCCTGCCGTTGCTTGCCTACACGCGGCGCGAGAGATTGCCCCTTGCCGAGCACGAGAGACAGAAGCAGATTTCACTGGCACTACATCCCGAGCGGCACATTTCACGGGGGCCGGCGACATTAATATTCAACTGGACCGTTACCCTGGGGACGAGGGCGCCAGATGGGGTTGAGAAACAAGTTTACCTGGTCAACGGTACGTCACGTCTTATACGCATCAGATGCGCTTGCCCGTTTGACTCTTGTGGAACAAAGGCCAGTTCCCCGGCCCTACGATCGAAGCTCGTTCCCGAGACAGAATCATTGTGCATCTTCTCAACGGGCTCGAGTCCCAAGGCCTCGCCCTGCACTGGCACGGCTTACAGATGAAGGGCCACAACAACATGGACGGGGCAGTTGGCTTTACTCAGTGTCCCATTCCGCCAGGCGAAACCTTGATCTACGACTTTTCCATCGGCGACAACGAGCATGGCACCTTCTGGTGGCACAGCCATAGCCACGTCCAGAGAGGTGATGGCCTTTACGGGGGCTTGGTAGTTCATCGGCCCCAGGCGCACTCTCCCTCTGCAACAGGCAACGACGCGCTCCTCTTGATAGGCGACTGGTTCCATCGCAAGCAGGCCGACGTCTTGAGTTGGTACGCCGATTATGGCAGTCTCGGGAACGAACCCGTCCCGGACTCGCTGCTGATCAATGGCCGGGGCCGCTACAACTGCTCCTTGGCCGTCCCAGCTCGCCCCGTCGTCTGTAAACAGCTTTCACTAGCCGACATGGATCCCGTTTTCGGAGCTCGCGGGGAAGCCGCGACAAGGTTAAGACTGGTCAACACGGGCACAATAGCTGGGTTCCATTTCTCGGTGGACGGGGCGGCGATCCGGCCGTTGACCGTCGACGGCCCCTGCGCCGTAGACGCCCGGCCTGGTCGCTCCGTTGGAATTCTCTATCCTGGGGAGCGAGTCGACTTGGCACTGAGTTGGCAGCCTGGAGATACGAAGCCGAGGGTGAATATCTATCTCGATGACGAGTATGTTCTGGCCCAAACTCAGTATTCGGAGAAGCATAACGCTGACAATGGCAGGAATTTCCCAGGCTTTCCGAATGATGCCCTGACGCCAAACCAGTCATTTATAGCGCTGCCAGATTTCGGGAAAGGCCCCTGGGTCCAAGACACTCGGCCACTGCAGCTCGGTCCGGGTCACGGCGACCTCGGCGCCTTGACGGCGCTTCCAACGCCGACTCCGGCTCTTCCCGCCAGAGCCCAGCACACGATTCTCTTATACATGAAAACTCAGAAGCTTTCTCAGTTTGAAAACAGGCCTCTGGGGTTCATAAACCACACGACATGGGAGGCACAAACGCCGCCTTTATTATCGCTGAGCCGACAATCTTGGGACTCTCATCAAATGCTCCCTTTCATCAACTGGACAGCGCAGCCAGCCATCGTTGACCTTGTCATCAACAACCTGGACGATGGGTCACATCCGGTTCATCTCCACGGCCATTCTTTCCGCGTGCTGTCCTCGTTTAGAGCCAAAGGCCGCGACGGCTGGGGCAGCTACAATCCGTTTGAGTCAAAGTCTCCCTCGGCCATCAACTTGGAAAACCCTCTTGTCAAGGACACCGTCACGGTGCCGCGGCGAGGCCATGTCGTGGTTCGCCTGGCCGCAGACAACCCCGGGCTGTGGATGCTTCACTGTCACATGCTCGTACACATGGGCACGGGAATGGTAGCCGGGCTTCACGTAGGTAGCTCGGATGATTTTGGTCACGTTCAGGGGATAGATACGACGGCTGCAAGGCTCTGCAGGGTGTCTGGCGACAGGAGAGGCTGACCTTTATCTTGAATCAATAATGCTACGCTGGCATGGGAAGGGGGTCAGCAGGGGAACTGGAACTGCCCCTTTTCGACGGTCCTTTTCGACGGTGCATGCGCTTGCTTGACACCACCAGAAGCTCGATGTAACCAAGGCATCACCAGGCACGAGGAAGCAGCGTGAGCGGTACTATAGCCATACTGGGACATTTGCCACGTAATTATGAATGAGTGCAGACCTGCGACGTGAGGTTGATTTCAGAGACTCAAAAACTGCTCGGGTCTTCACCACATGGTCATTTCCAAGAGCCCGCTGGAGACGAAAAGCCACAAGCATGGCCAAACTTGGGCTCTTCGCGTGCGTCTTGGCCGCCGTCGTCAACGCGGCACACATGGCAGGACTGGCTGACATTGATCATGTCGTTCTCTTCATGCAAGGTAGAGTGAAATATGTGACTGAGCATTCGCGGCCCGAGGCTAACAAACAACGGCGCAGAAAACCGAGCTTTCGATCACTACTTTGGCACAATGGCCGGAGTGCGTGGGTTCAACGATGCCAATCTTCAGACGAACAACGGCGTTCCGGTCTGGCAACAGCTGACGACGACTGAACTGACCAACGAGACAACTCACGTCACCCCGTGGTATATCAATTATCTCGGCGGCAATTGGTCCGAGGCGACGCAGTGCATGATAGCAGGGAGCAACGGCTGGCACCAAAACCATGCTGCCTGGAACCACGGCACCAACGACCACTGGGCCATGAACAACACGCCTTGGAGCATTGGCTTCTACAGGCGGCACGACTTGCCCACGCAATGGGCCCTCGCGGACAACTGGATAGTGGCCGACATGTATCAGGTATCAGAAGTATGGCTCCTCTATGCATCCTCCTCGGCAGCTAAAAGCTTTAGGAATCCGTCGTGGCGTCGACGTCACCGAATCGAGCTGTCTGGGCCTCCGGCTCCATCAACGTACCAGGCGGGCCGCAGAGGCCAGACCAGGGGGGCAATCCATACATTGACAACAACGAGACTCCTGGATGTCAGGAGGGTGGCTTCAACTGCTACCCATTGAAGTGGAAGACGGCTGCTGAATACTACGAGGATGCCGGGGTTTCCTGGCAAGTCTTTCAAGACGCCGACAACTTTGACGACAACCCCTTTGCCTGGTTCAAGCAATTCCAGGATGCAAAAAGCGGAACGAGTTTTCATCAAAGGGGCATCAAGGGGTTGGCGCTCAACACATTCTACGAGCAGGCCGCCAACGGGACACTGCCGGAGGTGTCGTACATCATCGGCCCGGCAGAGCTGTCCGAGCACGCGCCCTACTCGCCCCACGACGGGGCTTGGCTCGAGAACAAGATTGCCGAGGCGGTCATTCAGTCGCCAAAGTACTCAAAGACGGTCCTGATCATCTCCTTTGACGAGACGGGCGGCTGGTTCGATCATGTCGATCCCTACCGCTCGCCAGACGGGACGCCGGGGGAGTGGCTGGATGATCCCTACGGCAAGGTCGGACACACCTTTACCGGCCCGGGATTCCGAGTGCCAATGTATATCATCTCTCCCTGGACCCGGAACGGCGGCGTCTACACGGAGCACTCGGACCACAACTCGCAACTCTTGTTTATCGAGACGTGGCAAGCCGCCAAGGGCCGCAACGTCAGCACCGACGAGATGGTCCAGTGGCGACGAGACCACATGGGCGACCTGGTAGGGGCCTTTGACTTTTCCAACCCAGACTACCGCGTCCCAGGCCTGCCAGTCGCGCCAGAGCCGCACAGAAACAAGCAAGGGATTTTCGATGGATCTGCTCACTGTTCGGGACTATATCCATGGCCACGCCCGCCTGTTCCTTATGGAGCTCCAAAAGACATGGCCAGCCTAGTTGAGCATGGCTTCAAGCCCATCCGAGGCCGGCTGACCGAGGGCCGATATCTCGTGCTGGAGATGAACGGATACGCACTATCCGCTCCATCCCCTTGCACCATGGACGACAAAGCTTCCTTGAGCAGGTGCACTGAGAGGCACGACGACCCGTCGCAGCGATGGGTGGCTCATGCTGTCGAGCTGGGCGGAGACGAGTTTACGCTTTCCAGCACCGTGGATGGACGATATATTTGCACCGATGCATCCTTGTGCGCTGAGAAGGCGATTGTGTTTGCCATAGCATTTCGGCCCGGTAGAGGTTATGGCTTACAAGTCAAAGGCGAGGACTTGTATTTGGCAGCTACCACGGAAGGGCATTTGTCGATTGAACAAGGACAGGAGTTTTGGAAGGTGTATAGTGTCAACTACTAATCATAGCAACACGCCATAGATGAGTCGTGTGTGGCATTTCACCTATAAAGCTAGGTTTCTTTACAAATACTAGGTGCGATCATTCGGGTGACCCTAGGAAAGATCTGAGACCGCCCTTGGAGACAGCCCTCTTAGTGCCAAAAGTCACTCCCATAATCATAATTCGGGGCGAATGGTCTAGTGGTATGATTTTCCCTTAGCAAGAATGAGGAATGGCGCAACAACCCCGCCAATTCGATGCACTTGGGAGAGGTCCAGGGTTCAATTCCCTGTTCGTCCAGACATAGTCAATGCACGACCATTTTTTTTGGGCTACGCGCCCTTGTGCACTTACTAGTGCCGCCCACTCTGTAGTTTCAAATCGCTATTTCTAGTGGCGAAGCCAGGCAAGGCTTCATCGCCAACCAGGGCTACCTGTTATCGCGGCGTGATCCCCGATGACGGCCAGAGCCTGACGGTGCCGCATTTGCAGTCCATGACGTCCTCTCTCGCAGCCAACAGTGTCGTTCCTCAACGTGGCGCAGACGGGCGGCGTGCTGTCGAGGGAGGTGATGGAGACGTCTTACATTGAGGAGCGGTTTCCGTACGAGATATTGGGCGACAAGACGCCCAGGAGACTGCTCGGGCCGATTGGCAACGTGATCAAGCTCCTGTTCCATGTCTACATCCACCAAGGCCACGTTACTGTGGAATAGTGATGCTCGTCGGCTCCAGACTACGAGCGGGATGGCTGGTCGATGACGAGCTTGTCCATTAACAGACCTTGTCAACCCTCATTCTTACTTGCGCGTCTCGGGCTCCTACGTCGTACCACGTCAAACAGAAGTAAGAACTCGTGTCCATCGGGCAGGTCCCCGAATGGCCATCCTCCTGACTCATTGACCCGTGCTAGAGCCTCGAGGGGCTCCGCGTGATCAACATAAAAATCCGTATCGACGCCGCAAACAAGCCCAGTCGTGTCTCTGGGGTGGAAGAGGTTCCCGCGAAGCTTTGCATCCTTGACGTAGCCGACCGGAGATGCAGCCAAGACGCTTGCGGCATGTCGCTCAGCAAATGCGAACGGGACATTTGAAAACAAGAAATCTACACAGGTCAGAGGAAATCTAGCAAGCCGCGAAATCATGACTTACTTCCATAGGCTTTCGCAAGAGTCTTGCAGGCAGCCGGATGAGAGCTCATGATGCCGAAGATGTCATCGTCGTCATCGAGGAGGGCCAGAAGGAGGGTCGTTGCGAGACGGCGTTCCCGATGATGGCGATGAACGACAAGCTGGGTGACCCAGAGCACTTGACGGCCGTCACACCGCCAGCGGCAAGCAAAGGCGTGACCCGCCAAGACTCCATCAACAGTGACTTTGGCGTAGCAGCTCTGTGACCCCTCGGGAAGCAACTGGGCGCGTAGGCGGGAAGCGCTCACTTTGACGCGTGTGCCTGTCGATGACCGTGAGCCAAGTACCGGGGAAATGAGAGTTTTCACTCACCTGCCTTGCCAAAAGAGCGTCCATCAGTGGGCGGCTTGCCCCAGATTCCGTAGTTTTCGCTAAAGAGTCGGGCGGCATCTTGGAGCATTTACTCGGTGAGCTCATCCCGATGGAAGCGTTGGATAACTCGTTCCGACATCTCGCGTGGTCGAATCTCCCTTTGCGGGTTGTGTAATAAGGCAAGAAGCAGAAAGAATGCCTCCAGGAAGCACTTTAAAGGCCTGGCGGAGGCTGACTAACAGACGTGCTAAATTCGCCCCAGGGTGAGTGAGGAAAAGTGGGGAGTCAAGAAATTTCTAGAACACCAAATACCAGAGGCCGACGGGGTTAGAGATAGGTGGTGATGGCTTCGTTGAGTCTATGGCGGAAGAAGAAAGCGACGCAGGGGAGGAATTGAAATAGCTAGCTTCTTTATCTGACACCATGGCGATTAGTATTCTTTTCGGGTATCTTTTTCAACATTCTCCTCATTCAACGGCAGTAACTTTAACCATCAGACCCTCGCTTAGACGTCTCTAGAATACTTGGATCGTTGTCGCCAGCGTGGCCCATGTCGCAAAACCAGCATCGGGATGGGGGCGACGCAGAGACAGCTCGCGCTCAGCACGGCAAGGCCCCGAGCATAGCCATACTTTGCAATCAAGAGTCCCGCCCCCAAGGGGAGGAAAGTGGCGGCAAGACTCCGCACAAAAATGAGGCCTGCCATGGCAGACGCCGGGTAGGAGCCAAAGGCATCTACAACATACGCCATTATGGGCAAGACGGAGAGCATGGTTGTCGCTCCGAGCGAAGCAGAGGAAAGCAGCAAAAGGGCGAGCGGAAGGCGTAGCTGGGCGACGAAGCCATGGAGCATGACGCAGGCGGGCAGCAGTATAGCGCCGATGACGGCCAAAGGGAGTCGAAACTCGGGCTGCCCCACGCCGTCGTTGGACTTTCCGAGCCTGACGTAGAGCCTGTCTAGGGTCCGATTGCAGAGCAGGACGCTAAAGGCCAAGCCGACAGCTGCGAGTTGTTAGCACGGGACATCTGGGGGTTGTCATGGGACCAACTGTAGCTCATAAAGGCAGATCCTTGCACGGCCAGGGGCTGCTTGTAGACGACTTGGAGGATGTCCGGTAGCGTCACATAAAAGACATAGGCAAAGGCAAAGGCAACGCCGCTGAACAAGCATAGAGCCATGAGGACGCCGGAGCCGCAGAGAATCACGACGGGCCTCAAGACAGACTCCCAAGCACCGTCGTTGTTGTTCCCGCAAAGACTATCGAGTTCGCTCGGTAGTCTTTTCGGTAGTCTCCGCAGAATGACCGTGTGGCAAGTCTCCCGGAGGCAAGCCAGGATCATAATCTCGCATATGCTGGCCATGGCGACGCTCACCCAGATGACCTGCCGCCAGCCCAGGCTCTCTGCAACCACGCTGCCAATGGCCGGCCCCGCGGCTCCGCCGAGCAGCGGCGCCATGGCAATCATGCTCATGGCGAATCCACGCTGCTCGGGGGCCATCAGGTCGCCCACGATGGCGGGATTCAGCACGTTGGTCACCACGGCCAGACCCGTCAGTGCCCGGGCGCCGATGAAGACGGGTGTGCTCCGGCATAGCGCCGCCAATATCGTGGCCGAGATGAAGAGGACGTTGGCCGTGTTGACGACGGGGTAGCGGCCGAAAGTCTCGGAAAGGGGCGCGAGGAAGAACGGACCGGCAGCCTCGCCCAGCTCCCATATCGTGACAAGCAGGACGCTTGCCGACGGGCTCGAGCTGTCCTTGTCGAGGTCTCGTACGATGTAGCTCGCCACCGGAACGACCGAGGTGCAGGTAAAGGTGCTTCAAGAGAGTCAGCGTCGCTCAAACGTGGGTATATGCGGCTATACGCACACGACAAAGGCCATGGAGGCGAGGAGGGCGATGATGGCCCATTTGTAGGGAGCCGGCCACCGCTTGGGGTCGTAGGCATCGTAACTCGGGTCGGAGTCGATGACCCCCTGGCTGTCCCGCCATCCGTTGCTCGCCTCAAGCAAAGGCCGTCTCGCGTCTACGGGCATGCTGAGCCAATCTTCCGAATAGACAAGGGTTGGAGTGGGCCAGATGACGGGATTGATGCGGCTATGGAGAGTTGTTGGTCGTTGACGCCCCTGGATTGTGCAGCCGGTTTGATACGACACGTCAAGTTCTTGCCGAAGCAGATACCTCGAGCGGCTGACGCGCATTAGTGGGAAAGCAAGCATAGGTATCCGAGAGCGGAAAGCCGCGGATGAAGCACCGTTGGACAAGTAGGGGGGAGCCGAAAACACGTCCCCACGGGTTCATGACGCTTACAAGGGCGAGTTGGTTGCTACGTACTTGTATAGACTTTAACATCAACGATGCCTGAAAACCAGCAAGACTACAAAGTAAAGGCTCTTTGTTACCCGCCATGTGTGACCAGTCAACTCGCTGCAGCAGGCAGTCTCAGCCCCCGGCTTATGCTGCATCAGCACGGGCTGGACAACGGATGGCCGTCTCCCGCACGAGATCAACCGTGGCGCAGTGAAAGGATCCGCCAAGACTGTTGACGTGCTGAAAGGGGCACAGAATCGGCTCCATGCCAAACTTGCTCCTGAGCCACTGGGCAAACTGCGTGTCCTTCTCCTCGACAAAGATGCGCCGCTCGTCGAGGCTCAGCGCGTTGAGCACCAGCCACGGCGAACACATGTACATGGGCGGGCTGAGGCTCCCGCGACATTGGGGCACGAAGGGATAGGCGTGCAGTTCCCAGTCCGGCCCGGCAAAGACGGCGTGCCGCCGGAGCTCCTCCTCGGTGACGCGCCCGGGGTTGTATACCAGGACGCCTCTGCGGAGCGGCAGGATGGTGGCGTCGATGTGCATGGCGCTCGTGTCGGTGGTCCGGAGCACCTCGACGGCATAGCCCTCGGGCCCTACTATGGACTTGAGACACTGCACGCCCATGGGGTTGGTCACGTTGCTGAGCTGCCCGACGATGGTCCTTCCAAAGCGGAGGAAGTCGGCCGCGTCAAAGGCAGGCCTGCTGTTGTTGACGGCCCAGCAGTTGGCGGTGATGCCATGTCCGTTTTGCACGTCGACGCCGTTGCCGTTGACGTTGCCGTTGCCGTTGCCGACGTCGTCATATATCGTATCGTGGCCCACGTCGTCATATATCGTGTCGTGGCCGACAATCTCGGGCGCTCGATGGATGCGACCCGCGCCGTCCTCGCTGCCCAGTTGGTCCAGGATGTCCGAGTAGGCCAGCTTGATCTCGTTTCGACGACAGCGCCAGGCAAAACGAGCCTCGATCAGCGTGCGGCCAACCGTCATCAGCCCGTCACGCGGCATGGCGCCCGTGTAGCCGCCGGCCTTGACCCAGTCGACTTCTTTGGGCCGATAGACTCGGACCCCGTGCTTCTCCAAGAGGGAGGCAAAGTTGTCGAGCTCCCACTGTGCCTTGGCGACGATGTCGGCCGGAAAGGGGTTCGAGGGCCTAAACTCGGCAAAATGCTCGCCGGGCATGGTGGCTGCTATCATGTGAGGCGGCTCGGATGGAAAGGCCGAGTGCTCGGCGCGGCCCACGATGACGGCCTTTAACGGCGACCACTCGTCGTTTGCCGAGAAAAGGGGCGTCTCTGTCACCATTGCGGGAGAGTTGGGGTGAAGGATAGTATTGGGCATGGCACTGGAAACTTACAGTACGAGATGGAGAATCATGTCTACTTATAGTGTGCTGACCAGACTAGAGCACAAAGTAAAGGATTCATCCACGATGTTGCCCTGACCTCGCATGCGCATGCGACCTATCCGGAAGGGACCGCAAGGGGAACTCGAGCGGATCCTGGGCGTCTCCAAGGTCATATGGCTTGCGGGTGTTAGTGCCGACGACGCGACCGACTGCCATGTCGACGCCTTGGCGCGCTTTTCTCGGCCCGGCCTGGTCGTGATGACTCGGGTCTGGACGGTGGCATACGAGACAGCGCATACTTCGTACGGATACTCTGTATGCGGTTGATTTCATTGCGACCCCATTGGCGTCACTCTTCGGCTCTGCTGTGATATGTGACACGTCCGAGATGGGACTGGAAGAAACAAAATGCTCATCGAGACCCCGGCCGTGTCCTGTTGTGTTACCCCCCTTGGAAGCACTATAAACATGCTAGTAAACACAGTTTGCTGGGCCAAAGTATGCCATCTTGTCCCTTTGGATGCGTTCCATCAGTTGTTAAATTGTTAACCCACCTTGTCCTGGTCAGATCAGTCGCAATCATGGCCAACCGACCAGCCGATGGCGAGTCGGACTTTGATAGCATTCCCATTGTCGACCTTGCCGCGTGGCGGAGCTCCGACCCCGACGACCGCCAACGACTGGCGAGCCGCGTCTACGACGTCTGTACGCAGGTTGGCTTCTTTTACATCAAGGTAGGTGTCGCCATCTCCATACCTGCCCAGCGGCTCACCCATAATTTGCAGAACCATGGCATCTCAGAGAATCTGATTGAAAGGGCCCATGAAGCCGCCAGGCGTTTCTTCTCGCTTCCAGAAGAGGTCAAGATGCAGTGTTTCATGGGCGATTCCAAGGTACGCTCCCTACTGTGCCCAGCCAGCCCATTCACCCCTTTAACTCCCTTGACCAATTGCTAGAAATTCCACGGCTTCAGCCCCGTGTTTGCTGAGCTATCGACTGGTACTGATCTAGACGACCCTGCAGAACAAGCCGAGCAGGCCAGCTTCTCGGAAGCCTTTGATATTGGCTACGAGATTGCTGGCGACGCGACCAAGAAGCCCGAGGACCCCCTCCCACCAGATACCTTCAGTCTCTACGGTGACAACCAGTGGCCACGCGAACAAGACTGTCCCGGCTTCCGCAAGGTCTTCCTCGAGTACTATGTGGAGGTGCTTGAGCTCTGCCGCGACTTGATGCGTATCTTTGCCCAGGCGCTCGGCCTGCGAGGGGATTTCTTCGACGGCAAGATGGACCACCCCGGGGCAATGGCTAGGATGCTGCACTATCCGCCTCAGCCTGTGGAAGGAGAGGTCATGGCTGGGCTCGCCGCTCACACTGTAAGTGCATCACCACCCCCTTCATCACCCACCCTACTTACTTCAGGTCTAACGGGGGTGCCTTTGCCCACCAAGGATTACGAGTGCGTCACCGTCTTATCCCAAGGCCATGTCCCCGCACTGCAGGTGCTCAACAGGAGCGGCCAATGGCTGCAGGCGTACCCGATTCCCGGGACCTTGGTGGTGAATATAGGAGACTGCCTGGCCATGTGGTAAGAATGTGAAACCGTTTCAGCTCGATCATCTAGATTAAATCCGTGTATAGGACTAACAACCGGTTCAAATCAACCATCCACCGCGTTTCCAACCTCACGGGCCAGGAGCGATACGCGGTGCCCTTCTTTTTCGGCGTCGACTACGATACCACCATATCTGTGCTCGAGAACTGCATCACCGAAGACTCACCGGCCGGCATGGCTCCGATCAAAGCGGGCGAGGTAAGAGGTATCCCTTGGTGGTACAGTGTAAAGTGACGGCCGCTAAGCACAGACATTTACAGCATATCCGCCAGAAACTATCTCGGTCCTACGTTGGATATGGCGCAACGCCTCCGGATCCGGATAAGGCGAGGCGCCTGCGGGCCGGTTTGAAAGAAGCCTGAAGAGTGCTATGATCCACGGCAGAATTTCTGTACACGCCTGGAGAGTAATGTCGATACTTTGAATGTGGTTGAGGTTTAACATTTTTTGTATCGAGTTGAAAGATCGGTCGGGTTTCATTGAGGCAGAGACCTTAAGCAGGTACTACCTGGTCTGACGAAGGCATCCATGATACATTCAAATGGCTTGATTGAGATACCCGGAAGCGTCACGGGACCTGTATCCCGTCTTGTCTGCATTCATCTTCCGTTTCTATATAGCTAAGCTCCGCTTTGGTTACAACTAACCCTGCCCTCTTTCCAACTATATATACTACTATACTTTCTTGAGGCATGAACCTTCTCTTACACCGTTGGATTTCATCTGTCTCACTCTGCTCAGTCTGCGTCACGAGGGACTCAAACAACATGAGAGGACACCAGTCATTGTTTTCTTGAGCCGCTATCGAGGTATCTGGCGTGTGAGGTTGTTAAGTTGCAGATCCTGTGTATGCATCTACAAAACAAAAGTAAGACTCGAGATGTATTCGTAAAGGGGCCTAGAATACGCCACTTGGCAAGTGGCATCGCACTTGGCTCCCACTCCCACCACACACGCGGCTTCGAGAGCCGGTTCGGCTATGACGGAGCCGACGGGCCCCTTGCCTGGCACGAATTAAGCCCCGACAATGCCCTCTGTGCCACTGTGAAGAACCAATCCCCCATCAACATGGAACCGGGCAAAGAGGTCACTGTTGATGGCTCCTCTTTGACCTTTCAGCTCTACAGCTACCCCCACGGAGTAGAGCTGGAGAACATCGGAGACACGGTACAGGCAAACGTCAATGGACACCACCTGCTGGGCGAACACTACCCTGCTGAAGTCCACTCGTGCAGGAAATTGAGACTAACGTGAGCAGCTGGCTCCCTCGCCATCATCGCCTTCTTCGTCGAAATCTCTGTCGATGGCGACCGCGTCTCCAATTTCCTCACGGCCGCCCTCTCCAGAGTCAAAGAGGTGTCTCGACCCGGGCAATCAGCTTTTACCGGCCCTCTCAACCATGCCGATCTCCAGTATCATCTTTCTCAGTCGGACGTGTATCAATACAGCGGCTCCTTGACGACACCGCCCTGCAGCGAGAATGTGGTCGTCGGTGTCGTCGCTCGCCCTCTTTACTTCCACCCTCGCGAGTACCGGGCCCTGAAAGATACCATCAAGTTCAACTCGCGTTATACCGATCGACCGGGGCGGCCTAACCTGTTGAGCGGCAAGATATAACGGTCCGCGGGGTGGAATGATCATCTTACGCACGTTAGATGACGACAATTTTACTCGTACGAATCAAGCAATGCTATTGTAAGTGTGGGGGACAGGCAACAGTAGTATAATGAATACATTACACGAGGATGTCTAAAGGACATAAAGTACGGGGTTAGAGACTTGGTCGAAGCGAATCCATTTAATTCTCGACCTTGTCTCCATTCACGTGGTGCGCCGGTAAGTTCTAACGAGAGAACAAGGTTCATTGTTTGTTGGGGTTATTCTAAATCTGCTAAAGATCGTTTGCTGCAAATGACTCCTGACAAAACCCGAAAAGCCCAGACATAATGAAATGACAATCTTGTAACAGAGCCGGGTAGAAATCAAAAAAAAGGAGCGTTGTCGTGAATTCGTTTCAGTCATCAGCAAAAGTGTGTCCAATCGTGTGCCCGTGAGATCGTTTCATGTCGTGAGGTATTGATATCGCCCTGCGATTCCGATGGAGAAATCAGACTGTGGCGGGGCGTCATGATCAATCTCCAAGGAAGATGTCGCAAGGGCCGTATATCAAGAAGAGAACATGATGGCAGGGGGTGAATGAAAAAGAGATCAAGAAGCCTGCGCTCGAAATGAATAAGGAAAGATTTGAAGTAAATCAACCGTTGGAAACCCCCAGAATGGTCGTGGTCTGCGAGCCCTCCCACGTCATACGCCAGAGTCGTCTTGTTCAATGCCAAAGGCATCTTGAAACTCGTTCCAGGCGCGACATTGTGAGTCCAGTGTCTCACCATTGGTCAACCGGGCGATTTCGTCGTAGCGCTCGACAAATTGCAAGGCGAACCCTTCGCTTGTGTGCCACCCAATGTGGCAATGCAGTAGCCAAGCGCCCGGGTTGTCCGTCTCAAACGCAATCACCAAGAACCCATTTGCCGGGAGCATGGCCGTGTCTCGCCGTGGCGGGTTTCTCCAGGTCAGAGGCGTGTCGGCCGAATAATTGCCAGTTCCCTGAGCGAGGACAAAGAAATCATGACCGTGCAGGTGAATCGGGTGCGGTATAGGCAAAGTCGTCTCAATTGCCATGGAGAAGAGCTGATTGGCGGCGGGAAGTTGAATGACGGCGTTGGACCGCTCAAAAGAGGTGACACGGCCACGAACTTGCTGCAAAGTCGGGTTTCCCCAGTCCACAACCATGGTGGTGCTGTTGAGAGTCCACTTGAAGAGGCCAGCAATGGTTGTGAGATTGACAAACTCTGAAGTCGTGATTTGTGTAGGTGTCAAATCCCTGGTAATGTGAGGGGAGAGGTTTCCGTTTTCGTCATCGCAAGAATCAGTCGAGTCGTGGCCCAATGTAGACGGTGTCGAGGGACGGTCGCCATAATGAACGATGGCGCGAACGTTGTCCGTGTTGTTGACCCTAGAGCAAGATGACTGAGGGATGGCCCGCATCCAAAAGTTCTCGGCTACATGGTCTTGATCCGCTGAGACGATGACATCGTAGCGCTGGCTTATTCCAATGTTGATGACGTTGGTGGAATAAGGCCGAATGGGCACAAGGTCGGCAGCAATAACGGTCAAGCGGTGATTGTCGATGGTAAACTTAAAGTGAGTGTCGATGGCAGCGTTGACTAGTCGCAATCGATGCGACTTTCCCCGAGTAAAAGGAATGTTGAGGCGTTGGCCGCCGTCGTTGAAAACGTTGGTTCCGTTGATGAGTGCGTTGATGAGAACAGGCGGACCCTGAGTCGCGGCCGTACCGTAGAGTTCATCTACAGTCTGATGGTCCCAGTCGTTGAGGAAGACGACGCCAAGATCCTCGTCGTAGTTGGACGTGGCCGGGCCGTTGATGACGATGCCGCCAAAAACACCCTGCCAGGCCTGAAGTGCAAAATGAGAGTGGTACCATGTTGAGCCGTACTGAAGGGCTCTCCAGGTATATGTGGTCGATTCCCCGACCGCGGCAGGGCACTCGGTAATGGACGGAACACCATCGTTCTGGTTGGTAAAGAGTTGTCGAATGCCGTGGAAGTGGATGCTGGTTCCATTCCTCGAAGTGTAGAGAGAGTTGGTCACATGGACAACAACAGCATCACCCCAATCGGCAAACAGGGTCGGACCTGGGATGCTCCCGTTGACGGCTGCGAAACGCGAATGTCAGTCGTCACTCCCTCGCTCAAGACGTCTTGTTTGGCAGTGGAGACAAACCCATTGCGGTTCGAGGAACGCCATCGGGAGCAATCATCACGTCCGAAATGTCCAGCCAGTACTCTCTTGTCACCCCCGTATCGGGTGCCTGAGAGGTGTAGTCGGTGTTGATGGAAAAGTTGCACCATTTCGAGCGCGTTTTGGCCGTATTGCCCCAGCAAGCGTGGCCTCCGCCATGGCGGAAGTCACCCATGCTCTCCAGAGGATAGCGTGGCCCAGGCGTATCCTCGGGGCGGTAGCCGGGCTCGGCTAGATTGCCTGGTCGATATCCTGGGTTTGGTCAGCCTGCCCGTCGAGGAAGTAGCCTGGCCCAGCCAGACCTTCGGGGAGGAGGCCGGGTCCGTTGAGGCCGCCGTCGAGAGGAGAGCCAAACCCCCCCGGGCCGCCGCCGCCAAAGAGGGAGCCAGGCCCAGCAAGATCCTGAAGGCCAGTGGGAGGATAGCGTTGTTGAACGAGGTACTGGATAACCTCGTAGTGGTACCCCTGCTCGACCAGGTACTCGAAGTGCTCGGAACGATAGCCCATCTCGGCCAAGAAGCGGAAGTCCTCGGGGCCGCAGTCGAGTTCCATCAGATATTGCAGACCATTGGGGAGAAAGTCAAATTCGGTGAGGGACTGAATGTCGTCGGGAAAATAGCCCATCTCGGCCAAGTCGCGAATGTCCTGCGGCAGACAGCCGAGCTCGACAAGGTGGCGTAGGTCCTGAAGAGGGCAGCCCCGTTCCGACAAGAAAAGAAGATCATCGGGCATGAATCCTTGGCCAGTGAGGGAGCGGATGTCATCGGGAAAGTAGCCTTGGTCCGCCAGGTATCGAAGATGGGCCGGAGGAAAACCCAGCTCACCAATGTACCCGAAGTCCTGGGCAGGATAGCCGATGCCGAGCAGATACTGGAGATCCTGGAAGGAGTATCCGAGCTGGTGGAGAAAGGGCAGCCCCTCAGGAGGGCAGCCAAGTCGGGTCAGGTACTGCGTTTCCTGGTAAGCATAGCTATAGCTGTAGCTGTAGCTGTAGCTGTCGGAGTAGCCGCCGCCGCCAGGGTGGCCGATGCCGCCGTCGATGCCACCACCATGGCTGCCGCCGATGCCGCCGAGGTTACCGCCAAAGCCACCACCGAGGCCACCACCATGGCTGCCGTCGATGCCGCCGGCGTGGTCACGGCCGATGCCGCCGCCAATGCCACCACCATGGCTCCCGTCGATTCCGCCGCCGTGGCTGCCGCCGAGATCACCGTGGCCACCACCATGGCTGCCGCCGCCGCCGCCGCCGAGGTTACCGCCAAAGCCACTACCGAGGCCACCACCATGGCTGCCGTGGATGCCGCCGGCGTGGTCCCCGCCGATGCCGTCGCCAATGCCACCACCATGGCTCCCGTCGATGCCGCCGTGGTGGTCACCGCCAAAACCAACACCGAGACCACCACCGAGGCCGCCGCCTCCATGGCCGCCTCGGCCGCCGCCAGGGTAGCCGAAGTTGGACTCAGGGAAGCCTGAGCAAACGCCCGAGCCGCACTGAGCGTCGCTTGTCTGCTCCTCGGGAATGGTGGCCGGCAAGGCTGCGGCCATCGGGGCCAGAAGCCCGGGGATGATGACGCTTCGGGGACGCATGACTTGTCGATGAGTTTGACGATGAGATGATTTGCGTAGAGTTCCGCCGGGGGATGAGTTGGAGTGCTGTTGAAGAAGAAGATGGAAGTGGTTGCTGAAGAGTGGTTGTGCTTGGTAGATTGGAATGATAGTACGTGGGACAAGATGGCGTATTTATACCAAGTAAGGCGACCATCGTGACGACCTTGAAGACTTATGCGTACGGCATACAGGGCGCGTGATATCGATACTCTTCACTGGAGGCTGGTCACCGCCACGGTGAGCTCAAGGTGTATCTGTGTTGCTCACATGCACGCTTCAGCCTCGCCCAAGGCATTGATTTTCTGAGCAGCAGACATGGACACCCATGGCAATGCGGAGCGCAGGGCTCGATCTGCTTTGAAGAGATAGGACGCGTCGTCGGCCGGGGTGATTTTTTCCGGCCCCAATACCCGCCTCCTGTCCCATGGGCGAGCCAAGAGGCGCGTTGTCGAACGACTGGCACAGAGCCTTGGCTGGAGATGCCACGCTGAGCCATGGAGCTGAGATGCTACGCTGAGCCATGGAGCTGAGAACAAGCCCGCCACTAATAGGCGCAGCTGGACATGCTGGGCAGGACTCAACGTGGGCGTAGAAATCGAGGTGAAGGAAGCAGCTCCCACGCAGGGGCGCATTTGAGCCAGCCATTCGGGCTGTGCATCTTTCCCTGTGGGCAAATCTGTCCCGGAAGGCCGGAAGGATGGTTCAAGGACCAGATGGAGAGACGGAAAACGACGGTGGCTGCAACGAAATGCAATGCCTTCCGCCTGATAAGAACCCCCAGTCGTCGTCGAGAGCGGCTGGTGACCAAGGGGGCAGCGAACAGCACCAACATGGACCAGGGCAGCTAGTCAGCTGGTTGTCTGTGGGCCAATCCACGGCGCCGGCGGCTCCTAGAACGGGAGCTTCGTGGCCCCTGCCTCTTTTGCTACCAGGAAGACCGGGGTGTGTTTGGTTTCGCGGTGGTTTGTTGTTCAGGCATCATCGTGGGCCGGGTGAAGTTTGGAAAGTTAGAATCATGACCGGGGTTCCCCCGTTGAGGGAGGCGGGGAAAAACAAAGGGCCGAAGTGGGCCGGAGCTCGTTTTCCCGGTACGTACCCGCCTCTCCGTGCGCGCAGTCCAGCCCCCTATCTTCAGCCCCCTATCTTCAAACCCAGCAGTCGAAAAAGAGAAGTTTGAAACTTCTACGAAGTACGAAAGCCACATATCCTATCTCGTATTCATTTCTCCAGTTTGTCAAGATTTGGTCCCGTGATGCCCCACTTACCCGTCTCGGTCGTGCCCTCCTCCTTGAAGCTACATCTCGGACTCGTGGCGACACATGGCAGGCGGTAAGGCAACCGCCCTCTGTCGAAATGACTTTGGGGTCCTCGCATAGTGTCATTCTTCTTTGCACGGTGCCGAAGTTGGGTGCCGTCGTGCAGTGACGCCTAACATGACACACCAGCCACGCCAAAGTCTGGCATTATCAGAGTCGCCTGTGGGGCTGGGTAAATGCTGTGTTTGCTTGTAAGGATCTTGTGAAATCGAAAAGGTCCCGCCTCCTCACCTGGAGTCTGGACAATGATATCTGAATATTCCATGCGACCAGCTCTCTGCGAGTTGTCAACGAAATTCTGCACGATCAAGGCAAAATTGTTACTCTAAGAAAGTAAAACAATCACTCCATTCTCGGTGCGATGGTTAATCTGTCTGAGAAGCAATGTTAAATCGGTCGGGTGACTGCAAGATCCGGGCCCCTCGAGAACCGGACCCTCGACTTGCTGGGGATGTATATGACACGGCGTCTGATAAAGGGATGGTATTGAATAGACTTTGATTCTGCGGTACCGAGCCATGACTACAGTACTGCTTAGTCGAGAACTCGGACATTGACTGGGGTTTCGCTACAAATCGCGAAATAGATGAGCAAAGTCCTCCTGCTCTAGATGCCACGCACAAGCAGAGTTCCCACATGCACTCCATACGACAGCGCCTCCCGCCAAATCACGAATCCCGTTGCGAGGGGTATTTGATATTATAAGCGATGAATGAACGGCATCGGCTCTCCCCCGATCAGCTGACGACACACAGTAGGACGGGTGATGACATGAATTCGGCTCTAGACCCGACGAGGCGAGGACCGTGAGAATACAGACACCATCAAATCACGGCGCCGACACTTGCCGGGCTCAAACATCATGGCCTTGAGGACGGCCGCCTCGTTTTGCTGGTCGGACGGAAGAGGCACGGGCCCAAGATCGACAAACTCGAGGCCGGAGAACAGTATGTAAGCCCGCGAGGCAGCCTGCACGCACAGGGGCCTCTGTGTCTTTCTGGCGTAGTCTGTCCCCCACGAAACAAGAGCCTTGGCGTAGCCATGTCGCTGATAGTCGGGCCTCGTGGCCAGGATGTCAAGATGGAGGAACGGGCCGCGGCCGGCGAAGCTCGTCTGTTTCCCCGCGCAACAAGCCCGGCCCAGGGCGGCGAGCTTATCTTGCATCTTGGCAAAGACTGAATGGGAGCCTTTGCCGCCAGTAAGCAAGCCTGTACGGAGTATGCTGGGCGGGGACCTCACCATTCTCATGCAGCCGGCCAGCAGGGCCGTCCCGTTCTGTCGCTGACCTGCATGCATCCGTATCCCACACGGCGACCGACACCACAATCGGCGGGCCGGAGCGCGTGCCGCTCTTTGGCGCCGAAAGTTCCAGCACCATGACGCGGTGGCGCTGGCTGTCGAGATGGCTTCTCAGCATCGCCTCGGCGAACTCGATGCAGCCGGAGCCTCCGGTCAGCGCCTTGGACGGGCAGAATGAGTTCCACGGCGCCTCGTCCGCCAGGGCCGCGAGGACGAGGCGAGCGACGGCTGGCACATCGGCCGAGGTTGCTGGCCTGATGTTCATCTCTAGGCGCCGGGCAGGTGCTGGCCTGATGTTCATCTCTAGGCGCCAGGCAGGTGCCAATCGATCCACTGCGGGCGTCTGGGCTTTGGATGGAACGCAAGTTTGCTGAAAGGCTCGATGTTTGCATGTACGAATGGAGACGAGCAGGACATTCCAGTATGTACCCGCGAGGGGAAATAGGCAGGCTTTTAATGATGAGCGGCCTGACAACAATCCAGGGCGGGGATATTGACCGAGCCAGTCCGCATGCGAGGAGCGGCAGCCGCTTGTACATACATTTAATGGACGCAACGCATGTATGTTGTATGTCCCTTTGCCGCTCGGCTGCAGGGCAATCATCATGTGCCATCAATGGTCCTCCATGCGCTTATTTCAACCGTCAAGGCCTTGCTCAAGTATCACCATCCCCTACATGTCAATACACGGGCCCTCCCCCGGCGGGCAGGCATAGATAGAACAGAGAAAGTGGATCTTCTGTGTAAATAGTAAGACGCCTCTTCATTCTCAGTCATCGTAATGCTCGAATAGAAAGGTCATGGAGAGATACAATACAACGATTAGGTTCATAACGATCTTATATTTACACCCTCGCACGTTGCCCGTGTACCCGTTCTTACCCGCCGAGGGAAGCTGGACCAATCCCTACAACGGGCTCAAAGCTTAAAGCCTCCTTTAACGGGTTGAAATGGCTCAAATCCGGTGACTTTTCAATCAATCGGGCGGAACAGTCGGTTCTTCCGGTTAGGGCCACGGCCTGGTGCGGGACGGTTTTCAATTTTTCAACAAGTTCGTAGAGGCTGCCGTGCGAGGCTGCCGTGTGTTTATTGGCTCGCAGCGCGCTTGCAGCGGTGTTTAACTGACGTCATGTTCAAAGGAGGGCGAAATCGGCCATGTTTAGTTTTTTAAAGGCCCGAAGATCGACCACATGTTCCTGCTTCGGCGCGTGATGTATGCGGACGAGGGACTCTTCCGCTCGCCGCGAAGCCATGATGCGAATTCAATTAATTATACTTACCAGTTTAGTTTCATTGCCCAGTGAGGGAATTACCCGCGTAATGAAAAAGGAAAGTGTTCAGGGGACGCTCAAAACTCTAAAAACGCAGGGGTCTCACCCCCCACCTTCCACTTTGAGCCTTCCTCTCTCAGTTCGCGCGTCCGCATAAACAAGCGATGGGCAGGAGCAATAGAAACGGCAAGGAAAGAGCAGTTTTCGGCATTTGTTCTCAGGTTAGAGCAAATGCTAAGGGCACCCTGAGGGTCAACCTTCCCTCTTTGTCAGCTGCCCCACATGAAAAGCCTACATAAAGACACGCCTGCGGGCCTTTTCTCCCATCCATCCATCGCCTTTAGTTGCCCGTTCCTCTTTTGTCATTCGTCGTCTCGCTAATCACCTCTTGACACCTTGGCCTAACCGTTTCTGAAACATTTCTCCTACATGGAAGCCCTCATAACGGCAAGCGTCCGGGCCCATTTGTCCTGCTACGAATTCGCACAGCCAGCGCTTGTCGGCGATGACGACGGGAGTTCCATCACCTTGTCCACCGACACGGCCCATGCGTCAGAGGACGATGGCTATCAGGTCAAATCCAAGAATGCCCATGGCCCAGCAAGCGAGATCGGACAGCAAGCACGAGGCTCGGTTTCCGGCTCTCTCCGCGATATTCTGTTCTCGTCCTGGCTGAACATCCTCTTGATTTTCGTGCCCATCGGCTTCATGTGCCCAGTTGCAGGCATGGGCTCGTCTACAATCTTCGCCGCCAATGCTGTTGCCATAGTTCCGCTGTCTGCACTCCTGACCAATGCGACTGAGAGGGTCGCCGCGCATGCAGGCGACGCCGTCGGCGCCTTGTTGAACATCAGCTTGGGTAACCTCGTCGAGCTGATATTATTGTAAGAGCACCCGACCTTTTTTCGCTTTGGTCAGCCTCAACTAACCACTCCGCACAGCATGTAAGTTCCATGGCCGTCTCGTCAGTGACACTGTCCTCGTTGCTAACGGAACCAGCGTCGCTCTAGCCCACGGCCATGTGCGCATGGTCGAGGCCTCCATTCTTGGCTCTGTCCTCGTCAACCTGCTATTAATCCTGGGCTCGGCCCTCTTGGTCGGAAGCACGGTCAACAGCGAGCCCACGTACAACACGGCACGGGCCCAGCTCCTCGCATGCCTGCTGTTTGTCTCCATGTTCACCTTTTTAATGCCGGTATGAGATGACAAAATAACCTCAAGTGTTGACATGGCAGTCAGTTGCTAACGCTCTGCAGACGGCTTTTGAGTCTACCTTTCACGACGACAGCCCTGGACCATCCGCCAGCCTACAGATGAGTAGGATATCGTCCCTTGTCATCCTGGCAATATACGTCGTCTACTTGGCGCACGAGATACAATTACCATCTCGTCACGGCGAGCACATCGCCGTAAGCGAATTTGACAAGGAGAGCAATTACTCCACGGCGAACCATTGTCAACCACACTCTTCAACATCGCCACGGGCCCATGCTCATCAGTCCCAGACCTTGTGCCCTTGGACTGTTCGGCTCGCAGATGAGGAAACAGTCCGGCCTACGGCACAGCTTCATGTTAGTTACGTGACCGGCAGCCCCATAAAACTGGAGCCCGCATCGCCGAGTGACTGGCACAAAGACGACGACACCCTCGACTCTCGCGGACGTCAAGGCGGCAGCCGTCATTGCCCAACAACTCGTGCAAGCTCGAGACAACCGCTACTTCAGCCTCGCAAACACTCACCCTCGCTTTCCATCAAATCCAACGCAGGCCGCATGAGCCGGGACTCTTCCGCCGTACGGGAGATAAGAAAGGGCTTCTCTCGATCGAGCTTGACAACCGTGCAGTACCTGCGAGAAAGCCATCTGGACCGAGACTTGGATGCTCAAGACACTCAAGCCAGCCTTGCACCACGCAAAGAAGTAATAGCGTCGATTTTCATGCTCATCCTGGCTTCTGTGCTCATGTCCGTCAACGCTGAGCTCCTCGTCGGCACCATCGACGACGTGACGAGCCAGACCAAGCTTTCAGAGTCCGTCATCGGCATCATCGTACTCCCAATCATCGGCAACATCGCCGAGTACAGTACAGTCGTCTCTGTTGCCGCCAGAGACAAGTTGGATCTGGCCATTGCCGTCGCGGTTGGCTCGTCGATCCAAATCGCCCTGTGCGTCACGCCCTTGACCGTCATTGCCGGCTGGATCCTGCACCAAGACTTGGCCTTGACCTTTAGCTTTTTCGAGATGGCGACGCTTCTAGGGGCCGTGCTCCTCGTCAATCTCCTTGTACTCCATGGGTCGAGTTCGAGCTTCAGGACAGGAGGGCTCAAAGGCGCTCTGATGTGTGCTTGCTATCTCATCATAGGGTAAGTGTCCCCCGCGCGATAAACTACAAGACTGACGCCCCGTCCCTAGACTTGGGGCATACTGTGCTCCCCAGTCTGTCGTTTGACCAGTGTCGGGCAAGCTTGACCTTGCGTCGGTTGTTCGGGAGGCGGGCGAGGACGAGGACGAAGCTCAATCCGGCGTTCAATCACATCATGAGCAGTGAGATTCAGCCAATGAGAGGCTGAGTTTAATAGCGAACTTTGGTTGTTTTCGTCATTCATTCGCTGCGATTATGAGATCCTTGTAATGATTTTCAAGGATATCACAGCCTATGTTGCCTCACCCCTCGAACTTAAATTCGGAACAAATGTTTTTACTTTCCTTGAATTGAGGCATATTTGCTGTATTTATCGTCCTGTTCTTTTACGCGGTGCTTGCGTTTGAGAAAGGTATCGGTGCAAGAGCGCCCTCTGCCCATGTCAAGTATCCACGAGCGCATTCCGAAAAAGTGACCTGGGGTTGCTTTCTGAGGAAGAAGTCGTCATACTTTTGGTCCATGGCATCTCGCAAGCTTCCAACTTCTCCTTTCGGAAATAAAGCCTCCCAAGGCCGGCGACATATCTTGCCCTTGCAGCTCTTAAGCGTCAGGAGGAGGCTGTCGAGCCGTGCCGACAATTCTAGGATTCCAAAGCCTGCAGTAACCGAGTCGGAGCCGTAAAGATTGGACATCTGCGACGGATCGGACTACGCGCGTGATTAGCCCTCAACTCTCGTATAAGAAGAGAGCATTGTCTAGAGTCTCACCTTGATGTCGTATAGCTCATGCTCGTTGGTACACCAGACGCTGTAAGAGAAGTCGTAGGCGGCGCCAACTACTCTAACCGTTTTGTACGTGTTTGGCATCATGGTTCTTGCTATCCACAGTGTCAATACTAGACGTCTCAAGGCAACGAGCTGAGTTCCAAAACAGAGACTTACAGATGTAATCAAACCCGGGGCCCTCCGCAACGCCTCTTCCCCAGAACTCGACGTTTATATGCTCCTGCCTAGAGCTCCTAAGCTGGCTCTCTTTCGTGAGTGGAATCGGCTCGCCATCGAAATCATCGTGAAGCGAAATCCCCGCGAGTTCAAAGAATGTTGGCACCAGGTCAGTGTGCGAGGTGGGAAAGGCCGCCTTTTCCCCCGCCGCGATGCCCGGCCCACGCGCTATAAAGGGCACGTTGATGTCATGTCCTCTTCAATGTTGCAGGTCTTTCCGGGAGGTAGCCGGTGCTGGCCAATATGGAAGCCGTTGTCAGAGGTGTAGAAGAGGTAGGTGTTTGCAAGAATATCTGGGTGCGCTTCAAGTCGCAAGACGATGGACTCGACGAGTTCGTCGACAGCTTGCAACGCCCGGAGTCGACGCCGGTGTATCTCGTCGCCTAGACGGATCTAATCGGCGGTAAGCATCTCCAAGTTGTTCAAGTATTTGACTGAGGCAGGCTACGGATGGGCACTATATTAGCCTTCCTCTTTACATGAAAGGTATCCGGCAGCAAGTGTCTTACAACTATCGGGTTGAAACTCGGCGTTCTCGGAACTTGAGCGTCGGCAAACAGATGCTCGTGCCTCTCAGCGGGCACCGGAGGGTTGTGCTGCACGCCGCCACGTTGGAAAACCGTCTCCGCATGGAAAATCGTCTCCGCATGAGGAGCCATGGGATTGACAATGAGAAAGAATGGCCTGCCGCCCGCCACGGCGTCGTCCAAGAACTCGACGGACCTCTCGGCAATCAAGTCGGTGGAATATCGTCCCGGATTGAACGTGTACTCTCCATTGTCCAGCACCGTCGAGGCATTGTTGTAAAGATAGGTGTATGGATCCAACAAAACTGACAATGGAATCAGCAGAGGTCTTGCAGAACAGTGGGAGCCGGCTTACACTCGGATCTCGTCCAGCCAGCAGCGTAGGGTTTATCATAGGAATCGGTTGCGTGGCCATTCATGAGCTTCCCGGTAAAGTATGTGTTGTAACCAGCTTCTTGCAACCACACGGGCAAGTATCTATCATTGAGGCCTTCTGCGATGAACTTTGAGTAGCCACCTATTGCCCATTAGCTATGAAGACAGCCAGCTACACGCTGTATCGCGACGAACCGTACGGCTAGGTCGTGAGAGTCAGCTCCAGCCGACACGCGAATGCAGTGTATGCTGCAACGGCTGAGAAGACATCGCGCGCTTACCGCTGCGACGTCGGTTACATTGGTGTTATGGGCGGCTCTGCCTGTGAGTAGCGAAACTCTTGACGGGCAACAAATGGAGACTGTGCAGAAATGTTTCTGAAACATGGTGCCCTTGTCGATAAAGTGCCGCTTCACCAAGGGCTGGTAGTCAAGAGAGTTGAGCAGTAGGTCTTGGTCATCCGTCATGATGAAGATGAAGTTTGGCTGGCCCCGATGGCTGTCATCTGAAGATGCATTCTTGGAGCTGGCCACGCTTGCGGAGCCGACGGCAATCCAGAGCGAAGCGAGTAACAGTAGGATAGGTGCCATTCTGAGCTGGTCGGTATCACAGCAAGACATGTTTGACTGGACGTCACCTAACCAGTCTCTTCATCCTGGGCCAAGCCATCTATTTATAGCCAGCTTGCAACATCTAGCTGGACCCAATCACTTTCCATTTCGTAATTATGACTTTAGAGAGTGGGGTTTCCAGTGAATTCCATAGTGAATTCCCTGGTGGAAGTCCCGTGACTTCCTTGGAATTCTATGGTGGGATTCCACGGTAGAATTCCTTGGAATTCCACGGTAGAAGTCCCGTCCCGTAACTTCTATGGAATTCCACGGTAGAAGTGTTATAGGACGAGCTTATAGGGGGGTAATAAACGTCATTAATCCATAAGGGACCTAGGTCTAGGTATGTATAAGCCCCCCTTTTCCAAGGATATCACTACAACTTAAGTTTTTGGCACTTGGCCTCGTAGTAATGAAAAAGGCAAATAATGGCTTGAACTTAGGACCAGCCATAAGCTCTACAGACACGATTACAACGCCCCACAGGCGGTCGTCAATCGGAGCCCCTTGCCACAAAGAGCCGCGTTACATAAGGGGACAAGGGTCAGAGTCTAGGGAACCAACGTTATCCCTTATAACCTCACGTTACTCAAACAAGCATTCATATATAGCTTCTTCTTAGGATTCGACTTTAAAGTTTGGCCTTTTTTATCTATATCTGTTCAATCTCGAGCCCACCTCCTCGCCATCGCCGCCTTAGGGAGAGGCTGTTTTTCTGTAATTAAACTGACCCCTTTAATGCCCACTTGGAGGGCAAGGGATCTGACTTGGAAGACTTGGCTTCTCCGAATCTCTTCTATACCAGTCATTAGGCTTACCGAGGCTTCCTTCACGTCGATACCACTGTGATCTCGGGTCGTAAATTTCATGGCTACTGAGTACGACCTGGACCGAATTGAGGTAGCAGCCCATGAACCGAGGTACGGTAGGCCATGGCTCGGGTTTGGGGTTTCCTGGCTGGGGATTGGGTCTCTGCGGCCTTGGTTCGGGCCTCTTCGACTCGAAGTCGGGTCTCTTTGGCACAGAATGAGGACCTTTTGGCTGTGACGCGTGTCTTTTCGGATCCGGTCTCTGTCTTTTCGGCACGTCAGCGGGTGTCTTCGGATCCGGTCTCGGTCTTTTCGGCACGGCAGCGGGTGTCTTCGGATCCCGTCTCGGTCTTTTCGGCACGGCAGCGGGTGTCTTCGGACCCACGTTGGGTCTTTGCGGCCATGAAGGAGGTCTCTGCGGCCCTACGGGAAGTCTTCCAAAGCTGCGCATAATGGACCGGGCATTGGTCCTGATCCTCGTTACCGCGCGTGACTTCCCGTACTTGTTGACGTAAAATAACGGCAATGTGACGTTGCAAAGCATCTTGTTCTCCAGGCTTTCGTCGCACACCTCGTGGAAAAACCTCTTATATGCTGGACAGACGAGGTCTTCCTCCGAATAACACACTTGAACTTCCTTGCCGCAGAACAGCCTGGGCAATCTTTGGCACGTGCCCGAAACCCTGACGTGCCAGGTCCATGTTTCGAGGTAGCAACGATGCCAAGGAGGGCAGGTGAAGGCTTTCCTTCTGCCTCTGGTTACAGTCCTTCGGAGGGTCGATTTCCCCTTCTTTCTGTAATATGCCGAGCCCTTGACCTCGCCCAGTCGACCGACCGTGCCATTCAGGGCAATGTTCCAGCCTTGCGGGATCGAGTCCAGTATCTCGGTGGACCCTTGCAGCTGCATCGTCTGCTGTCTTTCTCCAGTTTGCACATGCTGCTCAATGTTGACCTCGGGCCAGGCGGTGATCTTGAGCTGGCGAGAGCTAAGCATATTTCTGGTATAATAATGAACCTCGCGGCACTTTTCTTTGCTCTCCTCATCGTCGATGTAGTCGTTCCTGCAAGGCTTTTGGAATTTCTCCCCCGTCATCACATATGCCTGGGCCATGTCTTTGACTTTGACGGATCTTTCAATTTGAGCCTTGAATTTCAGCGCTCTGGAGGTGCTTCCCTTGCGGAGACCCGGGGTTCTTTGCTGAGGCGGGCGGGCGCCGTCAGCCCAGGCGAGTAGAACTAAGACGCAGAGATGGACGATCATGTTGGGCGTTGAAGAAATGAGTGAATTTGAAATGGAAAACATGGATTCCGTTTGATATAAATGAGCAGTCAGAGCTTTGCCCGTTTCGTCTTGAGGCTCGTGAACTGACTCGCTCCCGTGGACAGGCGTGAATAAGATATTCATACATGGAATGCTCGTCATGTCCACTATCCCACAGCAGCGGAGCGCCAAGGCCTCCAACCATCTTTGCTCGAAAACCTTGGGCTCCAACTGGCATTTCTCTACCCTTTTCCGGATGATTGGCCGACACGCCCTGCATGATCCATTAGCTTCGAATCAGACAGACTTATAAAAGCGCCTTTGTCGTGCTCCCCTTTGACAATCCCCATCTCGGCCCAGAATTTTCCAGCTGGACCATGTGTGTCACTGCTGTACCACACTTGTTTTTCGCTCTCATCGCGATTCCCCTCGCAGCGGCAGGGACTTGCCAAACGAACGTTTATTATTGCTATGAAAGTCTTGTCCGACGTCAAGGTAACATCTCAGATCAACGCCGTAGAGGAGAGGGCAGCTCATTTTGCAATAGGTTACCAGGCCGAGGATATCCACGGGGTCACCATGAATTCAGGAAATCGAGACATTTCCCACCAGTCACTGTTCGTGTGCGCCGATAACCAGCCTATACTCGACGAGCCTTGTATGATGGGCTGCATAGCTGGTGATTGGAGACGGCGAGATCGGTGCGCGAATGATTAATGATGGAAGCTGTAGGGGGGGGTCGACGCCCCTGCACCGCGTGGATCTGTGGATAGTCAGTCCACTGCATCAAGTCTTAATCTCGGAGAAGTTATTCCGACGGTGGCAAGGCTTGGCATGTTACGAATATATATGTATGCATGTGGACTCGACTGTCAAATTGCCAATATTTGACTTTGCGCAGCATCGCTCACGCCCGTGCAGCTTCCCTGTAGCTTCTCAGCTTCTCCAACACGGCACTTTTGCCATCATGCGACTCCAAACAGCTGAAGAAAAGATGCTGCTCCGACAATGGCGCCATTTCATCCGCCCTCGGGGGGCTGCGATTCAGGTTGGTGGGAAAGGGGTAGCCTTGGCCGATGGCGGCAACAAAGGCCTTGACCTCGTCTCCGAGTCCCTGCTGCTTGTACAGGGACAGCAGATGGTCCCAGCAGCTCTCGACCAAGGGCACGGCATCGACCGACTCCATGGGCCGGGTTGGAGTAGTATGGCAGGAAGGACGCCGCATCAGCGACGCCGTGCTTGCCAAACACGTTCCAGACGCCATGGTTCCTGCCCGCGCCCGCGAAGTGGTCGCCTTGCTCCGTCGTCGTCTTCTTCTCCTCGTCGATGATGGCGCGGAACACCTTGGTCTCCCTGTCCAGCACGTCGTGGTCGGCGAAGAGGCCCTTTGTGACAAACACGCCGGGGCCGTGAAGCAGGACTTGAATGTTGATATACCCATCTTTTGGGTGGGTATAACCAAGAGATTGGAGGAGTTGCATCCGAGACCAAGCTAGATGGTCCCGCGCGGAGGCATTTGTTCCACCAACCCGCCATCGAGAGCTTCTGTTTCAGTGCGTGTCAGTGAAACCATGACCCCCTGACATACGACCAGACCCAACTTGATGGCGTCAAGACAGACATCCGCAACGCCCACTAACACGACGACATCGATGGAGACATGAGCAGCAAGCTTGGCCCCGTGACCGTGAGAGGCCACCTTTTGCAATATTAATTAGGCGTTATATCGGTACTGTATCTTGGCCACAAATCGTTGGTCCCGTCTCAACTGATTGTCGCTTCTGCCCGTCCATGCCCGTCGAGGCTCATACTCCCTCGATATGCCCCCTGCTCTGCCTCGACAGTTGGTAACTGGCTCATGTCCACCATGCGGCTATGTCTCCGGCTGGTCCACCGGCTGCCTCGGCCCTCGGGCGATTGGTCCGACTCGCCATCGTCGTCGGCCGTTTCCACTTCAGACTCCTGTATCCCCCATTGCGGGTCCGCCGTCATGGTCTGGCCGTGGCTCTCGAGGAGGAAGCCAACGCAGACGGGCCCCAGGATGGTGTTGAGCACAATGGCCCAGGCCGCCGTGACAAATGCCTCCTTGCTCATGTATTCAGTCTCGTTGAGGCCTATCTGGATGATGAGCAGCCCAATCTCGCCCCGTGCCACCATGGCCATGCCGAGGAGCGTGGCCGGCCGCCAGGTGGCCTTGGCCAGCGACACCTCCCTCGCCTGTGGCCGCTTAGCCGTCACCTCCCATATGGGCACGACGGCGCCGACGACGGCCTTGCCGAATACCATGAGCAGGCTAAAGACGAGGCCCCGCCAGACGGCCTCGCCGGTCCAGAGGGCCTTGAAGGGGATGGCGAAGCCGATGCTGGCGAAGAACATGGGCTCGAGGATGTACGTCTGGGCGCCGAGGATGTACTTTTCGAACGTGTGGATAAAGTTGGGCGTCTTGCCCGGCGCCGTCTCGCCGTGTTCGCGGCTGAGTACCATGAACGGGGCATCGGGATGGACGCAGGGGATGCTGGAGAGGAACGTGCCGGCCAAGAAGGAGCCGTATAGGACCGACGCGCCAGCAAAGGCGGCGACGGAGATGAAGGCGCACAGCACCAAGACCATCAGGACGATGTTTGCCACGTGCTTGAAGCGCACAAAGTGATGCTCGACATGCCACCGGAACAGGGGGCCCAGCACGAACTTGGACAGCAGCGGCGAGGCGACGCCCATGGCCACGCTGGCGACGACGGGGCGGCCGATCAGCCAGCCGACGTTGATGGATCCGGCCGAACCGATGTTTCGGATGACGCTGCGGGGCCCGGGTGTCAGCAGTCATGGTCGATATATATATATATATATATATATATGTGCTTGCGGCCACATGCCTTGACATGATCAGGCCAGAGACGTCATCGAACACGGCGGCACTGATGAGGATGATTCCCACCCGCGTCTTGGAGAAGTCTATCCCCTGGACGGCTCGGCCAATGACGATAAACGTGGTGCCCAACGACGTGGTTGAGAGCGCTGCGCCGATGATAAAGGTCTCGATGGCACCTGCACCGCCGTTAGTTGCCGCAAGATTCACCGCACAAGGGAGGCCGTCGATACCATATCCGAATGCCGCATACAAGAGGCCGTAGCAAAGCGCAATGGGCGTCGTCACGCCGATGACGGCCGCCACAAAGGACGGCACAAAGTTCTTCTTGAGGAGGTCGAGCCGCACCGTCAGGCCGCCGCCGAATATGATGAGGATCAGCCCAATGTATCCCAGGTCGACAAACGTCTTCTGCCACTCCTCGTGCAGGATGTTGCCGACGGGCCTCCCGTATACAAGACCGACGATGATCTGGCCAATCAAACCGGCCTTGAAGATCTTGTCGGATGCCCATTGTGCCAGGGATAGGAAGAAGAAGAAGGAGATGAGGGTCAGCAGCTGGATGACTGCAGCAAATCAGCCAAGGTTCAACGGTCGGCGGGCATCGCACAACGTACTCTCGGGTTCGTGATACTGCAGGAAGTCGGCGTCAGGCTCGGCTACCATCGTCGACGTCGCTGGTTCAGGGGGCCGTCTGTTGCGCCGCTCAGTCTTGGGTCAGTCCTCGGCCAAGTGACCACTCCCGCGTCTCGATATTGCTGCTCCACGACCGACAGGGTCAACCTGCCGTCACGTGGCCGCGTAGGAGCTCCTTGAGGACGGACGCCTTACCACTTGTAGAGTCGAGGTGAAGTCTGTAACGTGTTTCACCACCACCGGAGTCGACTCCTTGGAACCCAGGCCGATCTACGCCAATGTGTCGCGATCAAACCACGTGTGTTGGCTGTGTCCTCTGTACGAGATAAATATGTGGACAACGGTAGGGAATCGGCAGGCACCATCTTATTAGCCCCTTTACCCAGCGAGCGGTCCGCCGTTTGCAGTTCCATGCACTACTTAATAGCTTAGAAAATACCGCGTATCATATGTACTAGTAAGCTTACTAGAGCCAATGCCCCCAACTTCTCATGCCCAAAGTGAATCGAGATTGCTCTAGATATATTCAGGTCCCTCTCATTGTCATCCAGGCAGTTGCCAACGCGAATAATACCATGATTAGCCCATTTGTCTGGTACGCGGCACCACTCCCAGCATGCATTGACAACATTCACTGGGTTGGGCTGACAACAGTTCGTCATCCATCTCGACCGATTCTGACCCGGAATCACGGCTTAGGTGATGTCTTGTGGAACTGGCAGGTCGGGAGGGATCGCGCCGTTGGGGCAGTGTGTGGTGTTTTGATCCATTTAGTTGCAGCCGTTGTGGAACAATAGGGAGCGGATGTTAATTCAGCGACTGCGATTAAGAATGGTTGCGAACCCCCGGGGGATCCAGCCTTATACCTTGGGCCTATTCTGTGGCAATCTTTTTGACCGAGGCAGGACAAGTAACTCTAGGTTCTACAAGTTTCTATGCATCTATAAAGTAAAGTATGATAGAGTAGTACCACTACTGCGGTAAATCACGTTGCTTAGACTCTATCTCCCCAGGTGGATATTTAGATATTTAAACCCTTCTCGCTTTTTGGCGGTAGCAGGCTGGAAAAAGAACTTGTTTTTAATCGTCTCTTGTCCACAAGATATTAAATGACGACCCAGCGTGTTATTAAGACTAGTAGACCATCCAACGTACAGGCGAAATGGCATACTCCTTTAGTGAGACAAATGCCGAGCAGATCACGTCTTCCGCCATCAAGGTCCAGACAAGGTGAAAAATGATGTAATGCCCCCGTTGGCCGGAGAACATCATGGCCCTCCGGCACGTCCGTTTTTATCCCAGTATCCGTCCCCGAAATCGCGACAATACTGCGCGCCAACAACGCAATAAAAGCCTTCGCCAACGCTCCTCTTGTTGGGCGACCGAATTCTCCTATCGTCACCGTAGAGCTTGTCGCCGCAGAGGAGATTGTAGTTACGCACGGTATAGGCCGTATGTGCAAAGCTATGCCAGACGCAGACAGTCTGGTCTCTTTGAACATTGCAGCCATACGACTGGCCCGTGGTCCGAGTCCTCGCGACGCCGAAGCCGCCAGAAATCCACTGGTAGATTGCACCGCTCGCCGACCAGCTCATTGTCCAGCCGCTAGATGACTGGTAGTCGATACGGCAACCCGAGGCCGAGGCACAGTGGAGGTTTTGCTATCAGATAAGTCAATACTCGTCTTCTCTGGCCGGTTGCCTGCTATAGCAGATTACTCACAGTGATTTGCCGATGATGATGGTTTTGGTGCGGGTTGCCGTCTCCTACCAACTCTGTGAATATCCCCACGGTACAAGCAGAGCGTTTCGGTCTATCGAGTTGGGCGAAGCCCTGATCCGAGACGTCGGCATCGCAGTTGGCCATCTCGTCGTTTTTGGTAAAGCTGGTGTTGGGACTTAGAAGAGCGCTTAGATGGGCCTTGAGCCTAGACTGCTCTTTGTCTAATCCTTGAGTCGCGCAATTCGGTGGCGTAGCTCTCTTTGCCGAGTAAAGAAGCCGGCCCGGAATGAAGAGTTTGCAAGTGACTAGGATATCTTCATCGTTATACATGGCACCACATATTCGTGGATAACATAAGTTTGGGGGCCAACCATAATGTGACCAGACCCAACGTGATCGAACTCGGCGGCTATGACGAAGTCATGGAAGGGGCCATCGTCAAGTTTGCTACTACACGATGAGGCCCAGAGCTCGGCGTCCTCGTTTAGTAGAGAAAGGGTGGAAGACGATGGTGTAGTATACGCGAGAAGCGTAACAGCGATGTTGTCACGGGAGGCGAGACTGACCCCCAAAGCCGCGACGGACGCTATTGCCCAACCCGCCAGGGCCGAGAGAAAAGGAAGTTCCATGGTCAGATGGCGATGCGTCGAAGCGTGAAAGGCCGTGGAAAATGCGCTGTGTTGGGTCGTCCCATGCCAATATACTCTACTTTCTCCTACGGGACATATAAAGCCCTGATCCACATGGCCCTTTGGTCATTGTTCCCCCATAGCCAATTTCTAATGCTGTATTACCTGTAAAACATTACATCACATGATTGCCTCACCTTTCAGGCTGTTTCGACCGTCCCTAAAGAAAAGTTATTCGGTACAGAGTTTACATCACAGTGCACAAAGCATAACATTTACCCACAATGCCGCCTCTACCTCCATGAAGCTGCATGTTGCGCCGGTAACGTTCCACACGGGCCCGCTGATATACATGTTCCCACGGGAACACACCTTGAGATGGCACCTCGAGTCGTGAAACGAGGCAAGAAAACTAAATCATGCTGGGAACGTGTCAATGACTGACTATACCACTCCATCAAAAACTGATATAACGATATCAAGGGCAGTCAGGATGGCCTGGGGCCTGGGTCTCTAAAATTGTACCCTCGACTAGAACTGGATTATGCGACTTGTCTACCGCTACCACTATGCTCATATTGCTTTCAAGCTCGTGTCAAGCGGCAGCGGGGAGAGAATTACGTCCTAGGAAATGCGGACAGGCCGAGAGTTTGACGTAAGTCTGCAACCCTCGGATGGCCAGTCTAGTAAAAGGCAGACTGAACCATCAGTTTGACTAGACCGCCAAACTAGCCAGTCTAGTACGTGTACGTGAGACGGAGACTGGTTGAGGTCCCAGCCTCCACGCAGAATGACATGGTGCTACCACGTCTATAAGGGAAGGGATCGTGGCCTCCGTTCAAGCGAGTCTTTCCCTTTTGCGAATCGACCGTTGCTTGCCTTGATTGTGTTGGAATGTATTTAAGTGCACAAAAGGTGGAATGGACCGAGTGCTATATGTCTTGGGCATTAGCATGCGTAGAAAAGTCGAGGCAGGTCGTCGACTCAGACAATATTGTTAGTATTCTTCCTTTGGCTGCTGTCTGCGCGATAGGCTCCCTACCACCAATTAGATACAAAACCATCAAGGTCTTTCCTTATCCGACCTACCAGAGACCCTCTGCCGGATCGTGCCTAGCCATTCCATTCAACCTTGCTATGCGACGTGATCTAGTTCTCGCACACCAACACTGTCTTAAAATTAGCCTCTATAGCTTTCCCAGAACCTGCCAACTGCCGGCTTTGCCTATATACATATCCGTCGTCTACATATCTGGTGCAATCTTTTATAACCCATTCTTGAGCAGTATTCTCCGACTTCTCACCGACTTCTCACCGACTTACCATGCATCTGCTATATTTCTTCCTGATGAGTCTCGTGGCTCTCGCATATGGCTCATACGACCGTCCATATCATACGGATAGAAAGCATCACGAGTTTTATGAGCGCAGAATGCGTAAAATCAATCAAGAGTATCGACGAGATATTTTTGATACCCTGCCTAAAGGCCACTGCAACCACAAGAATATCGCAGTTCGACAAGAGTGGTTTGTGCCCTGTTACCTACGCGAGTGAGCACTGGTTTAAGAATCGACATATTAGGAATTCGCTGTCGAAGCATCAACGTGCCGACTACCTAAGGGCGGTGAAATGTCTTCGTTCAAAGCCTTCCGTACGCCGTGGGGAAACATTGGCCAAAAACAGATTTGACGACTTCATCCTCGCTCATGTCGATCAAACCCTCAGCATACATTTCTCGGTACCTACAGTCAGGAAGCAGACACCGGTCCATCCCGCTAACCTCGTCCCATAGGGCCTGCTATTGCCGTGGCATCGGTATTTCGTCTGGCTGTACGAGAAGGCGCTTCGCGAAGAATGCGGATATCAGGGCTACCAGCCCTACTGGGATTGGTCGAAATACGTTGCCGATAATCAAACCTCCACCATCTTCGACGGTTCTAGATACTCTTTTTCAGGCAACGGGGAGGAGGTCCCCCACGGCACAATCAACCTGACGGTGGCCGGTGGAGCTCCTCCAGTGAGCTTCATTCAACGACCTGCCGGCACCGGAGGTGGCTGTCTCCAAGGAGGGCCGTTTGACAACTTCCAAATACATATTCATGCTAACAACAAAGGTGCTGGCTCAAGGCCTAAAATCACGTCTCGGCCACGATGCCTCACCCGCGACTTCTATTTTCCAATTTTGGCAGAAAGAAACTCGTACAAGAACGTCAGCGATTTGATCTTGAACTACCATGACATACACTCCTTTTACGGCATGGTCGACAACCCCCCTATTGGTATACACTCTGGTGGGCATGGGTATATCGGCGGAGAGAACTTGAACCAGTTTACCTCGGTTAGCGACCCGGCTTTTTACCTTCACCATGGGGCCCTTGATCGCGTGTGGGCAATATGGCAAAGCCGGGACCCTGCGACAAGGCAAAATGCGCTCAGCGGGACGCTCACATGGGGGAATTGTATGTATTACCTCCGCACAGTCCCATCACCAGTCTGGCTAATGCAAATGGCACCTACAGATCCGCCAAGCCCAAACGCCACTGTTTATGATACAATGTTTGTGGAAGATGTAGGGCCTGACAGGCCAATAGGGGACGTCATGTCAACGACGGATGGACCTCTATGCTATGTCTACGAGTAGGCAACATGTAACTGTGGCCGTATGTAGAAGATGTATTTTGATAGATGGGTTCTCCCCACTCTCGTCTTACAAACCTACTATACCAGAGAGGAGACTTTATACTCGCCAGGTTTGCCCCCGTTCAACCTGCCTATATCCACGGAGCATGTACTTGATGGCAGGATGGACGGATGCCATGTGACAAAACATGGGATTTATTCATGGACAGACTTTTTATACCGTCAATGCACACATGTCACAAGCATCATCTGTTCGTTAGCAACGAAGAACGAGAAACCTGATAGGTCGCTAGAGTAAATTCAATCAATCAACAAGCATCATCTTCCCTACATCCACCCAATCTTTCTCCAGAGAAACGTGATTCCACTCATGGCAGCAGTAGCTCCCGTAAACGCAATGAGCGGCCCATAGCCCGTCCCGTAACCCCCAAACGCCCTGCCCTGCCAGGGCATGCCCTTGATCAGCACCTGGCTCAGCGGCCCGGACACGACGCTGCCGATGCCGCGCCCCGTGGACAGGATGCCCAGCACCATGGTGGGGTCAAAGGTGGCGCCGCCGCCGCCGGGCCCTCTGCCGCTCTTGGCCGGCTCCGACGAGATCTGGCGCATGATGCCGGCCCAGGCCGACGAGTAGGAGCCGGCAAACAGGCCGTAGATGACGCAGAAGACGAAGAGGACGGGCAGGCTGGTGGCGAGGCCCCAGAGCAGGAATATGCCCAGCGTGGTTCCAATGGCCGAGATGAGGAGGCAGCTGGTGACGTGGAGATGGTCGGTGAGGGAGCCCATGCCCGCGCAGCCAAAGACGGAGGCGACGTTGATGAGCAGGATGGTGAGGGCTGAGCTCAGGGGGCTGGCGCCGATGGCTCGCGCGTACGTGGGGAGGTAGATGCTGGGGAGGAAGAAGCCGAGGGCCTGACAGATGTTGGCCACCTGGTGCAGCAGAAAGGTGCGGCCGAGGACAAAGCCCATCTTGAAGGGCTTGATGTGCGTCGTGGCTGTGGGCGGCAGGCGGGGCTTGATGAAGTAGGCCAGGGGCATGGTGAGGATGAGCAGGGCGACGGCCCAGATGCGCAACGTGGTGCGGAACCCGTAGCGGCCGAGGAAGTGCTCGAGCAGCAGCGGAAGGGCGCAGCCGGCGAGCCCCGTGCCGGACCACATGATGCCGTAGGCGAAGCCCTTGCGCTTGACGAACCACTCGTCCATGTACAGGATGCAGGGGCAGTAGGAGATGGAGCCGCCGATGGCGTACAAGACGCCCTGGCTGATGATGAGGTGCGCCGGCGTCGTCGACCAGGAGCTCGCGGCGAGGGAGCTGCACATGATGAGCAGGCCGATGACGGGGGACCATCTGCTAAAGGCCGGGTAGAGGCGCTGGAGGCCCATGATGAGGGGGATGTCGAGGTACATGATGCCCTGGGAAGAGGGTCAGACATATAGCCGAGGGTTGGGACGAGGTGATTTACACATACCAAGGAGCAGGTCCCGATGATGGGAATCTGGGAGGACTCGGCAAAGATGTCGTGAGAGGTGTAGTAATCCTGGAAGACGCCAAAGGAAAAGGGAAACCCTACGAGTCGAACAAGACAAAGCCCGTTAGCAAACAGTGACATGGTGACCCGGCGTCTTCATGACAGCCAAGCATGACAGCAACACGACATACCCCAGGTCAAAGCCTCGACAAAGAAGCTCGCGGCCAGGAAGAACCAAGCGTGCTTCCCGCGATCCGCCGGCGGCAGCGAGAACTCGTGCCGCGCCGCATACAGCGCCCGGCCCGCATCGTCGTGCACGAACGAGGGCGCCGAGGCCACGGCGGCCCAGTCGTGCGGCGTCGAGGCGGCCGCCGGCGACTCGCCGAGCTCAATGGACTCCTCGGTCCGCGCCATTGACGGGTGCGCTTCTTTGGGTTTGGGCTGTGATGTTTTGTCGCCGAGCCTGGTCGTCGTGTATCTGCCCGTTGGTCAAGGAGGCAGGTTGATGGGGAAGGGGAGAGGAGGAAGAAAGCTTAAGCATTATCCATTTATACTCAACGCAAGCGCAAACTCTCTCGTCTCCACCATGCCAGAGTTCGAGTTCTTTTTCTTCTCCGCCTGCTGGCACTGTATAAAATGGGGTCCGCCGTGTGCAGATGGCCTCGTACACGCAACGCAACGCAAGCGGTATACGCATTTCCACTCGTTTCCTCCTGCCTCTCTCCTACATCAGCTTCCCAGTCATATTTCGTGTTTGAGAAGCATACCTTGTTGCCTCATCAGGAGTTAGCCCTGCCCGTCATTCGTCGTCGTTGGCAAGGCGTACTTGACATGGTGCCCCCCTGCCCCTGAAGGCCCCTTGGCGGGATCCGCACGCACGACACACGGCAGTGGACGAACGTCCTTTGCCCACCGTCTGTCGTTTCGCCATCCATCGCCTTGTTCGCTTCCTGGCTCCCCGAGAAAATAAGCTCGGGCTGCACCTGTGTGGTGGGAGCGACCTTGTCGTCGTCGTCAGTCATTGCATACACGTTCCAACCGAGACGTCATGCCGCATAAAGCCGTTCGATTTGATACGTTCAAGCGATTTGCTGCACTTCCACACTATAAAGACAGACAGGAGAGCCGACAACAACGAGGCTCTTTGCTGAGAGCATCGTCGTCTGTCGAGGTGAAGAGCGTGATGCCTCTGCATCCATTCATACCGTGTCATTATTACTCTCTTTCGCCGTCCGTCCGCCGAAGCCGGGACGGACACGCATGTTGGCCGCATCGCTCTCCCTTTTCGGACATGACGGGCAGGCTGCGCCAGGCAACTCGACTCGGCCATACCGCTTGAAAGCCCCATCCCCATCACCAGACATTGCGGTCCCAGTTGGGGTCTATGCAACTCGCCCGTCAGTCGCCGTCCAATCGCCTCGACTCTCTCCCCGTCGTGACCCGGGGACCTACCCTGCACAAAGGCCGCGAGGACCTTGCTCCCCGTCTGGAGCAGCGGGTGTCCCACCACAATCTTGATAAACTTTTCGAGGCCGGCGCGCCTGTTCTCGATGACGTCGTCGCTGAAGCGGTTGGTAAAGACCTTGCCGGGCAGCGGCGGAATGGTGACGCGCGCGCTCTCACGCTCGAGGATGTCGCGAAAGTACTCAAAGTCCGAGTAACGTCGCCGCACGCTGCTCTGCCGCAGCTTGAAGGCGGGGATGTTGGTGCGGCAGAGGATCTCGTAGTCGGTGTACATGTGGCGCCCTATGCCGTGCGTTCGCGGATTTCGGACCTGCCAAGCGCGTGCGAGCAGTTAGAAATGGCCTTGTTGCGTCGTCGTCTCCTCTCTTGCTGTCACGCACGACACGTCGCGGGTTGACAAGCATCCAGCAGGCGCACAAGAGGCCAGCCCGCTCACCTCAATCTCGAGGAAGTTCTCGGGCGGCCCGTAGATCTCGTCGAAGCTCTGCTGGCGGGTATCGGGCATGGCCTGCATGATGGGCCGGTGGAGGTTGGGCGGGCTCTTGGGCGCGGCTGTGAGCGGCGACGAGGGCTCGTCACCGGCGGCAGCCCGCCCCGTGTGCTGTTGGTCAGACAGTTTGGCGGTGTTTGCGGTGCTCGAGCGCAGAGTCGCTGGGACGGTCCGCCGACTGATAGGGCCTCGATGGCGACGTCGCGCGGCGGAAAATGGCTGGCGGGCGGGCGCGGCAGGGTCCGAATGCCTGCCTTTTGGGGAGATTGATTGCTGCTGCTGCTGCTGAATCGCCAGATGAGGCAGCGTTTGGACGGCGGAATGACGCGACCGAGGATGAACAAGGTGCGCTGGCTAGTGGGCGACGGAGGAAGGTTTTGCGGGTTTGTGCTGGGGAGAGAGGTGGGTGGGGTTGGTTGGTTGCTGTGCTGGCTGTGCTGGCAACCTCGTCCTACCATCGGACAGCAGACGGACGACTTCATGGACACGACGCTACCATGGACACTCCCATGGACACTCCCATGGACACTCCCATGGACAAAATTCCACCGCTACGACGCATCATGGCCCGGCAACTACGGCTCTGGCACGGCATGTCCACAACCCCCCCCCGATTCATTTGCTCTCGCCTTGTCCGATTCCATCGACGAGGTCCTCGCGTGCTATTGTACACGTTTGCATCGCTACACCATCGCAAAGGGGGCCGTCTCTCAGTGTCCAGGTTCCGCGGCAATATCGCCAAAATGACCAAAAGAGCCATTCCGAAGCGGAACAGATTGCCCTCGAGAGCCGCCGCCGACCGCAGCTCGAGCCGAGGCCGTCCTCAATGTCGTAAACCCCAAACCAATCTCTCCCTCTCCGTGTGTCGCGCCTCCACAGGCGTCACTCACTATATGCTCGCAGGCCCAACACGTCAGCCGGCCGAGGAGAACAAAACAGACGAGGCGACTGAGGCATGCTGAGCGACATGAGTTTCCCGAAGCCAAAGAGGCAAACCGAGTCTGTCTCACCTTTCTGCTGCCTCGTCATCAAAGCTTGCAGCGCATGAGCTTGCGCAATGCATGGACCTCAAGGAAATCTCAAGTCTCAGGGCGATGCTAGAGCGGCCAACATGGCAACCGGCCGGCACATCATCGCCACATCATCCTCTGCGACGACCGCCACCGCTCCAGGCTAACGACACCCGCCGTGTTATTTTTTGTCTGAAAATTTTTGGTGGATGGCGCGAATTTGTTCTTCCACGTTGAAACTCTGCAAATGATTCACATGAGCCTGGCTCTTACCCTCGGGATTACCGTCGAAGCTGTTCATGGCTGCCCTTTTCCGTCGCGCAAGCTCGTCCTCGCTAAGGGCCTGGCCGGTGACGGGATCGAATACGTCGCTCCGCTGGCTCGCCAGACGCTTCAGGTTGTTGGCCACGTCGGCGTGGGATATGTTGGAGTGCGCGTAACGAGAATCCGCCTTGGCCTTTTGTTCCTTCCAACTCGGATCCAGTAGCTCGACTGGCGGGTAGCACGTTAGCTCAGCTCTCTCTCTTGCGGCATGGGCCCGAGAATTTACTTCGCATGTGAGCCTCCAGCTCACTCATGGGGATTTGCTGCTTGCAGTTGGGGCACAGCGCCATCTGCGCCCCCTGTCTAGACGCGGTTCGCTGCGCAGCCCGGGGCACGTAGTTCTCCCTGATCTTCATGGGAGCGGCGCCGCCTCTGGCCTCGGCTTGCGCCTGGTGCACGCGAGCTTGCGCGTCAGCTCTCTCCTGGATGCGACGCGTCTCTTCCTCTTCATGACCCACTCTCTCGGGCTGCTGAGGGTTAACAGAGTACTGCAGCGGCGGCTGGCCGGGCTGGTGGTGGGCGGGGAGAGGCATTGCCGGTTGCTGGGTGGCGGAGCCCGGGCGGGGGGGCAGCAGGTGAGAAGAGTGCTGGGCGGCGAGCATGTCAATGTCCTCGCCGGGCATGGCCTCCTCGATGCGAAAGTTGGGGTTGATGGATGCCCTGTTCCTGTCCTCGAGAGAAGCGTATTCCAGTTCCGACAGGCTGGTCGGGGGCGGGAGGTTGGCCGTCTCGTCGGCGTCGGAAAAGGTAATTGTCTCGACAACGACAAAGTCGCCCCAGTCGATGCGAGAAAACTCAACCTTTTTCTGCTGCTCGTCCTCTTCCTTCTTCTGCTTCTCCGCCTCCTGGTACAGGGCGTACTCGGCTCGCTGCCTGGCCCGCTCGAGAAGTGCGTAGGGGTTCTCCGTGTTGGCCTTGACCTGGGCAAGCATCTCGTCCCTCAACTGCAAAGCTCCGTAGTACTTGACGACCTTTGAGTACTGCTCCACCATGTGCTGGAAGAAATTGTGGAAGGTGTGGTTAGGGATGAGGAACTGGAACTGCGGGTTGCCCGTCTCGCGCTGGGCCAGCTGCGTCATCCACTGACGACCAAACTGAGCAGTGTACTGCGCCGTCAGCTTGAGGGCGTCAAGGTCCTTTTGATTTATGCGGGGCATCTTGGCCGAGAAGTCGAGCTCGGGGGGCGCGGGGGGTCCTTTTGGCTTTTCGGGCTTTGCCACCTCGCCAGCGCGGCCAGCGGCAATGTCGGTGCCGCGGCCGGCATTGATCTCGCTGAGACGCCATTGATAGAATGCGTAGTAGGCATCAGCCGAGCTGAGAAAGCTGAACTTTGGGTTCTGGCACTCCTTGTCGCGAATGCGTTCCTCGAAGACGGGGCCGTTTCGCGCAACGTAGCCGGCCGTCCTCTCGAGAATGTTGCGGATTTCGCGCGGGGGCAAGACGACACCGGCGGGCGGCTTGAGGTCGTCGAGAGTCGAGGAGGCTTCGCCGTTGGCCGCGGGAGCTGCCATGTTGACGTGGCGGCGAGTTGGCGATGACGAGAGAGAGCAAGACAGAATGCTTGGCGCGCGCGAAGAAACATGAATGCCGAGCAGCTGGTGTTTTGGCGCGTTTTGGAGTTGCTGCCAGCTGCTCCAAATTTGGGCCGGCCGGACTTTGTTTGATCCGCCTCTGGCCACGGAGTACGGCCGACTAGAAGAGAGTTAGAGTCAAATCGGAGCAGCCTCTTCGACTCTCCAACTTCTAACTTCTCAACATGAACATGACGCCCCCAACGCCCTCACCAGCCCGGAACCCAGCCAAGGCTGCCAAGAGATATACTGATTTTGAAAAATGGCGAAATTATATTGTCATTCCCGCCGAATGCTGCGCACCAGGCCACAGCCAGCCATGACCCGAGATTATGACCGAGGATATGACTCCTCATCGCAGCTCTCAGACCTCATCCCTTTCGACTGCATCTTTATGTCGCGACCCCGGGCAAGTGGACACTTGATTGCCAACTCTTGTACTCTATTTCCAGGCAATCGGTGGTCAAATCTAGCATCGAGATCGCCATGCTAATGGCATAGCTTTCCATCCGTCTCTTCTCGTCGCCGACTAGGTACATACATACCCCTGGCAGCCCGATTACATTCCCGGACTCGTTCTTGGCAGATATCTCCATGCAAGTACTTACACTCGTCGAGATCCGTGCGCTCGTCGGCTACCGAGTCTCTCGAAGCTGCCAGCGGCGTCAAGCCCCAGCAACATGGGCCAGTGACGCCTGCGCCTTTCGTGAAGAAGCCAGCGGTGCTTCGCCTTCGTCTCTTGGATCATATTCCGGCTAGGCTTTGCGCTATATGCCAATGCAAAAGTGGTACTAATGTCAGTGGCAAACACGATATCAATTATTTATGGAAATGAGCTGGCCCTCATTTTAACGACCAATCTCTCGCAATGGCCGGCGCCGCCCCTCAGCCGGGACGGCCTATGTATATATGTATGTATGCTCCTCCACAATACGGAAGCATTCTCGACAATCCTTCATCTCTCGAGTTCCAAGTCACTTCGATACAGAGCCACGGTCTGGTCTGGTCTGCCGGCCATCTGGAACTAAGAGCAAAAACATGAGCATAAGGGCTTTCATCCCAGCAGTTGCTTTCCTCGCTCATCATCATCCACGATGCCCGCTGCGTCCTCATCTCACAGCCTTCAGGGTCACTTCATCAATCACTGCCAATGCGTGCCAAACCATACATACCAGTCCTAGCCAATCCCCCCTCATCCAAAGTCCGCGTTGCCCAGGCGGTATATAGCTATCCTGCCCAATATAGACACACACATATAGGACCGTGGGTCGGCCCCAGAGCGCCTAGCCGTGATCATTTCCCAACCCACAATAAGCTTTACTGCTTTGCTATTCACGCTCGCTCCCTCTTCTCGCGCCGCGGCGCCCATTCACTCTTTTGTGATCCTTTCTATTCTGCTCCAACAGACCCCGGACCAGAGCGGTTTCCCCTTTACCACTCATCACATTCTCTCCATCTGCCTCTCCCCCCCAACTTCTCGTGCCGTCCGCGCGAGGTAACCATGGCTGTTGGCCGCATTTTGCTGCCGCTCCTCGCTCTGGCGGGGAGCGTCGCCGGCGAGACTCCGCCCATCCAGGTCAAGGCACGTTGCCTCCGGGTCCGTCTTCCGCTGCCGCCGTCTAACCAAAGGTGTCTCCTAGGGCTCCAAGTTCTTTTACAAGAACGGGACGCAGTTTTACATCAAGGGTGTCGCGTATCAGCGGGATATCGCGGCCGCCGGCGGCGTCAACGACAAGGGTAGCTTCTACTCGGATCCCCTCGCCGACGCATCGAACTGCAAGCGAGATGTGCCTCTCCTCCAAGAGCTCGGCACCAACACCATCCGCACATATGCCATTGACCCGTCTGCCGACCACTCGGTCTGCATGAAGCTGCTCGAGGACGCCGGCATCTACGTCGTTGCTGATCTCAGCGAACCTCGTCTCTCCATCAACCGCGAAAGCCCGCAGTGGAACACTAAACTATTCGGTCGGTATAAGCAAGTCGTGGATGAACTTGCCAAATACCCAAACGTCATCGGCTTCTTCGCAGGCAATGAAGTCAGCAATAATAAGAGCAATACCGGGGCTTCTGCCTTCGTCAAGGCCGCCGTGCGAGATACCAAAAAGTACATCAAGGACAATAAGAATATCTCGCGCTGGCTCGGCGTTGGCTACGCCGCAAACGACGACGCCGAGATCCGTGATCAGATGGCCGACTACTTCAACTGCGGCGCCCCCGAGGAGTCGATTGACTTTTTCGGCTACAACATCTACTCGTGGTGCGGAGAGAGTAGCATCGAGATATCCGGCTACGACAAGCAGGCCAAGTTCTACCAAGACTACTCTGTGCCCGTCTTCTTCGCCGAATACGGCTGCAACACCGGGCCCGAGAAAGCAGCTGGTCGCATCTTTACAGAAACCGAGGCCCTCTACTCGGACAGCATGACGCCCGTCTTTAGCGGCGGCATCGTTTACATGTACTTCCAGGAGGACAACGATTACGGTACGTCTCGCGTTCTCGATCGACCGTGAGCTGGCGACTTACAAGTGACCTTTGCCACTTGATAGGACTTGTCACAGTCAGTAAAGACGGCAGCGCCGAGAGAATGAAGGATTTCAAAACTCTCAGGGACCAGGTCACCAAGGCCAAACCCAAGAGCATCGAAATGAGCGAGTACACTCCTACCAACAAGCCAAGAAAGTGTCCGGCCGTCAACAACGACCCTTGGGGGGCGAGCGAGTCCCTGCCCCCGACGCCAGACAAGGGCCTCTGCGACTGCATGGTAAAGTCCCGCAGCTGCGTGCCCAGGTCGGACGTGTCCCCGACCGAGTACGGCGATCTCTTCAACTACGTTTGCGGACTCGACAAGGTGCTCTGCGCGGGCATCAGCGGCGAACCCAGCACGGGCGTCTTTGGCTCCTACATCATGTGCGACGACAGCGCCAAGCTTGCCTATGTTTTCGATGCCCATTACAGCAAATTCAACGAGGCCGCCTGGGCCTGCGACTTTGGGGGCAATGCCACGACCCAGGTGGCCGCCGCCGAAGCATCTTGCTCCCCGGCTCTGGCATCTGCCAGCGATAGCAACAAGCATGTCGCCACTGCCACGGCGCCTGCGGGCGGCAAGGCTTCGAGCTCGGACGATAGCCTTGCTGTCCACGGCGTCTCTTTTTCACGTTTCTTTGCTGTCGGTGATTTCGCCCTTGGCCTGTACTTGGTAGCTGCCGTGGGCGCTGGCGCGGCCGCCATTGTACTTTAACGCCGAGTTATCGGCAAAGCCTCTTGGCAGTGTGCGATCAGGAGTCAAGGGCACAGGACCACGGTTGGCTAGGGAAACTACAGAGAGGGATTGCCGACAATGCCAGAAAAGTTGATGATATTCCGCCACCATGGCTCAAGGGCGTCAAGCTTGTCGAGTATGACCAACGACACGTAGCAACATGTTCCAGATACATGCGTGTTTGTCAACAGAGTGAGCCAACGACGCCCAGTTTGCATCATGCAAGGCGGTTCCAGACCACGCCCTGGAGCGCAAAATGGCCCCCTTCGTTTCCCAGACTCCATGGGAAGGGGAACATGTCCAAAAATTTCCGAGGCTGGCAACGAATTCACGCTTCCTGGGTGTATAAGGTAATCAAATCTCCTCAACACTCAACATTAGAGACGCCCTCGTTGACGTCATGTCAGCCACAATATATGGTTACGATGAAGTGAGCCCAGCCATCATCAGTTATCAGTTGGCAGTTGGCATTGACCATGCAGAGTGTACGGACCGGATTGGAGTACGGATACCTACCTACTCTACTTCGTACGGAGTATGAGTTACGGAACGAAGAGTACGGATACAGAACTGCACCCAGATCCCTGCTCCGGTAGACAATAAATCAATAAATGGCCACCACCTTTTGGAAAAATGGCGCCACCAGATTCATGTGGAGGCCTTAAAGTCGGCATCCCCTCCTTGCTCCGCATAAGGTGCCTAGGTTCATGTACGGCCGTTGCCTCCATTGGTTCGCCTCGACCCAGTCAGCTTATCCGCCCCGTAACAAGGAAAAACAAGAGGCGGCTGGATCCCGGTCGGACTTGGTCTTGCTCGTCTCCCTTTCCCACGCGCTGTTGCCCCTCGCAGCGGTTTGCTCCGTATCCCGCCCTGGTGCATGAAACATTTCTGCTCCACCGTGCCATGCCTACGAATACAGTGTGGCTTAAGCCGTCGGCAGGGCCATTCGTTCAAGGGATACTCGACCGGGAACCTGCCCGCCTCATCGCCGAACAAGTACCTGTTAAAGATGGCCCAAGCCTCGGCCTTGGCCCCTTGCAGCCGGACAGCCGGGAGATAAGATAGGCCGATACCTTGGCCACATTAGCCCGCCCCCCCCCCCCCCCCCCCCCGAAAGCGGCGGCACTTGTGTGCGGATACGGATAAGAACTGGCAAAATTTGATGTGTACATGTGTATGTACATGCGGAGTACCTAGTACCGTTTACGTAACCTCTCACCTGCCCTGTCATCGCCAATGACGAACTGTAAACTGGTTGAATACCTCGCCCGCCCAAGTCCAAGCGCCCAACCGGAAGCCAGACTGCAGAAACCTCTCTTCCGCCTCTTCTCTCTTACGCGCGCCCTCGACTCTCTCCTACCGCCTTGTTCCCCCCTTCGCATCCTTCTCTGATTCCGTCACCGCTCCGTACGCTCACCGGTCATTCACGCAGCTCTCCGCTCGGGCCCAATTTGCCATCACCTAGCCTCCAATTGCCAGCACCGCCGTCCTGTCATGGACCATCGGGCCACCTCTCTTCGACGGTACAATCAATGAGCGAGCGTCCCGACCCTCCTCTCTCAAGCTGCCAGCTCTTCTTCTTTTCGCGCTCGGATCCGCCAAGCTCGCGCGAGTCAGCCAGCTAGCTTAGCACGCACGGCCTCGCCAAAAAAATCGCCCTCTCTGAGCTGCTTGCTGCTGCCAAAGCCATTCTTCCAATGGACGCGTACGTCCCTGCTCCATCATCAACTTCCTTCTTTCCTCCACCCTCATCTCACCTGATGACTCCTGCTGTCTCCCCCATTTTGTTTTTTTCTAGTTCAACTTGTTGCAAACCCTCCCTCGAACTCTCTTCTTCCTAGGCCCTTTTGTCTCGCTACGGCAGTTTATGCTAAGACAGAGCTCCCCACATCGCTCACCCACCCCACCCACGCGATGGCGCTAATTGAGACGCTGTGGCTGACCTTTTACCCAGCTTAATCCATGTCGCAGGCTTGTCCCAGCATCAGCATCAACAATCCTCTCGCCCTTCCTCGGCCCGTCCCTTCGGTCACTTCCGCTCGCTCTCATCCGTCTCCGCCTCGCCATACCCATCGTCGCCACCCATCCCGACCCTGAACAAACCTCGCCTCTTGTCCAAATCACCCGCCATTCCTCTGAGGTCCCATTCCGTGCCTTCCTTCAGCGATGAGATGAGCACGCTGCCCGACCCCCGAAGTCGCTGTGCCCCGAGCCCGGCCGCCGACAAGGGCACTCCCGGCTCGATTCGCCACCCCGACCTCGACGACGAGCTGGCCACGCTGAGTGCCAAGCTCGTCAACGCCATCAACCACCAGACTCTTCTCGACGACACTCTGTCTGCGACGCGCCATGAGCTGCAATCCGCTCGAGACCGCATTCGAGAGCTCGAATCTGAGATCCACTCTCACCTCGAAATGTCTAAACGCGACGTTTGGGTCCGCCGATCCTCAATCGATGCCGAGCGAAAGGCCATGCAGGCCGAGAGGAAGAAGTGGCAGGCCAGGCTGGCCGAGGAGACGAGCAAGCGCCTCGACACGGATAAGGAAAAGAGGAAGATCGAGCAGGAGCTCGAGAATTTGACAACCGCTCTCTTCGAGGAGGCAAACAAGATGGTCATAGCCGCCAAGGAGGAGGCTCAGCTGCAGAACGAGGCACTTCAGCGCAAAAACGACCAGCTCAAGTCGCAGCTCGCCGACTCGGAGAGTCTCCTCAAGTCACAACAGGAGCAGTTGTCCCAGCTCAAGGCCGTCATGGAAAGCATGGCGTCGGAACGCGACGATCTGACAAGCGGAACCGCTCCTCCGTCCCCCGGCATCTCCAGGCTCGATTCGGCCGCCGCCGACGATGACGGCCCCCCGCCCGAGGGCCACCTCGCCGGCTCGCCCTCGCTCGACACCTTTTCTCCCTGCAACCCTACCAGCCTCCAGCACCTAGTCCAGCCCGTTCTCCGCACCGACCTGGCTTCCTACGACGACTTCGTGGCCCTTGCTCGGGTGTCTCAGCATCGCCGTGGGAGCCGTGTATCGTCTGGCTCTCTGGGTGGAATCGCCGCACTGGCTCTCGGCCTCGGTGGCTCCACTTCGAGCGCTCATCCGTCCAATGCCTCGACGACGTCTCTTAGCACCTCTGCCCCTGCCCCCAATAGCGCTCCTCAGTCGCCCAACACGCCCGCTTCATCGACCAGGGTTAGCTCCCCGACTGCTCTCGGAACCCCGTCGCCGAATCTCAAGGACACGCGTTTTTACAAGCGTGTCTTGGCCGACGACGTTGAGCCTACGTTGCGTCTCGACGCCGCGCCAGGCTTGTCGTGGCTCGCCCGGCGATCGGTCCTCGCGTCAGTGACGGATGGCTCCTTGATCGTGGAGCCTGTTCCTGACAGCGCAACGTACATGGCCATTGTCAAGCCTCATCACCACCCTTGCTCACTCTGCGGCGAATCGCGAAAGAGCTCGGAGCACCTGCGCAACCACCGCTTTAGGACCAGCGAGTCTGTCTCGGCGCAGCGATATGCGCTCTGCAGCTACTGTCTCAACCGTGTCCGTTCTACGTGTGACTTTTTGGGCTTCCTTCGCCTAGTCAGAGACGGACACTGGCGAGCAGAGGATGAAGATTCAGAAAAGGCCGCTTGGGAGGAGAGCGTCAAGCTGAGAGAGCAAATGTTCTGGGCCCGTGTTGGCGGGGGTGTCGTGCCTGCTTCGCAGGCACCAGGCTCTGCCCCCGCCGAGACCGACAAGGAATCGCGGCCAAGTCAGGATCATTTGGGTATCGTGGAAGAGGCGGAGACTGGCAAGAAGACGCCGGATGGCGTGCGCCAGGCAGAAGACGCGGATTCCAAACTTAAAGCATCGCGGCAAGGCACCGAGCATGTGCCTCGAGAGCCTCGCACCCCTCCGGATCGCATGGACGGAAGCCGGAGTCGCCGCGATTCCATGACGCGGCACGCAATATGAGGTTCTTCTGACCTCGGTGGTGGCAGCCGGCTGCGGACGGTAGACGATCGTCGGCAATCGCCCACGGTACATTCTGTCCATGAATTCAACAAAGCGATGACATTTTTCTTTGTCACAAATCCTTACATGTATCTTAACTTTCGGCCCGCTCATACCTGGGACAGTGGATGGAGAAGCAAGTGGGACGGGCGTTTTCAGGGTGGCACCTGGTGATTTCTCCGGGGGCAGGCGAACGGAATCGAACCTGAGGACCGGGCAAGACAAGTCCGGGGCCCCGAGGCTGGAGGTGCGAGGCGTTATACCAGGAAATGCCATGATGAGCAATGGGCTTGATGGGAACAAGTCTTGAAGGGGGGTTGAGGCCTGGGGAGCCACCGACGAGGGTTCCTTGTCGAGATGCGGGACGAGGTCCACGGACGTTGTCGTTGGCTGTGTGTCGGCTTGGGTGTCGGAAGCTGGCGCGAAAGCACATGTAACATAAGAAGAAGGTTGCTTGCCATGGTCACGAAACCTTGCCGAGTACAGCATCATAATGAAGAAGTGATTCATGGAGACATCAACCTCGTTGGATACATGGTACACTTTTCGTGGCGACACAAGTCGTCCGGCACCGTCTGTCCTCTCCTCCTTTCGGGTGTAGCTTCTTCCATATACACACATCTTGCCCGCGGGCGTCTGTCTACCTGCACACATCAAATCGTGCTGTTCAGGGCGTAGAAGCAAGCACCCAACAAGGAAGGCGTGTCCAGACCATCCTCCTCTCAGCAGCGCCCTTTACAGCTCGTCTTTGCCGGTAGCGTCCTTGCTCTCGCTCGCGGGTTTGGCCTTTGCCCTCTCGGCCTCTCGCTCGCCGTCGCGGCTCGCCGCCGCGTCCTGGTTGGGCTTGGCGTCGTCTACCTTGACCGTCTCCTTGTCGACGCCTTGGACGTCCGGGTGCGGCGGCGCCACGCCCGCGCCCATTTCGGCCGGCCAGCCGCCCTCGGGCATGGGCATCTCGTTGCCGTTCTCGTCGAGGACGCGCGTGCGCGTCTCGTACTTTGTCTGAAAGTCGATCTTGCCCTCGAGCTCCTTGACCTGCTCGGGGTCCAGGAGGTTGCCGTCCTGGTCGCGGTACTCGACCTTCTCCTCCTGTGAAACGACCCGAGGAGCCGGCGGGGGTGAAGGAGATGAGACGCCGGCATCCTTTGCGTTCTTCTTCGCCGCCTCCGCCGGCGAGGGTTTCTTGGCGCCTGGGCTGGTGGATGAGGCAGCCAAGGAGCTCGAGGGCGTGTCTTCAGCCGCGTAAGCCGCGTACTAGAGTCGATCGACGTCAGCGCAACAAGTCACGACACGTGAGTCGAACGCGAATCTGATCAAAGGTCGCAACGGCTCGTTCGCGTCCTGCAAGGTGAAGAGAACAGATGGGCGTGACCCGCAACGTGGCCAAGTCACCGAAAACCAAGATCGGGGAGCACTTACGGAGTCCAAAAAGTTATTGCAGTCCCAGTCCCAGCCGCTAAACAGCTTCACTCGGTTGCACTCGCTCTTGGTCCACTGGTTGCCGTACGCGAGCGGCGCGTACAGAGTAAATGCAGCCACAGAGAGCACAAGGAAACAGACGGTCGCGATGCGATTAACGGCGGCGCCGTCGCGGGCGCCGACACCGGGGATCCGAGCAGTGAGGTAGTCAAACACCTGGCAGAGAGCAACGACGGCAAAGTACAGAGCCGGGAAGTAGTGGTGGAGGAACAGCTGGCGCTGCATGAGGTAAAAGGGGAAGTAATGCAGCGCCCAGCCGAGAACGTAGGTGCCGATCTCGTAGTCGAATCGCTTGAACGTGTTGCTCGAGTAGTCGTTGTAGCTGCGTTGCCAGCGGAGGACGGCGATGCCTTTGAAGAGAACCCAGACAACTATGGCCAGGGTGGAGGACAACCAGACAATGGGATTGCCAATGAGATAGATCTGGGTGTGATTCTTGCCCCAGAAGTTGATGCCGCGGCGCAGAATGGGCCACGACTCGGGCCGGGAATCCCAGGCGTGAGACTCGACCAAGCCGGCGTTTGTACGCCACATGACCTGCTGCAGCTCCCAGAACTTGCCCAAGAATCCAGGATCGCGATAGTTGACCTTTTCCACGTCGTCTCCAAGCTTGGGGTGCTCGTTGTGCTCAATGTACCACAGGCTGTTGGGCAGGGAACCGCTCTTGGCGCACGTCACCTCCTGCTGCTCAGAGGCCCATTCGGGGAGCTTGACCTTGTGGGAGAAGAGGACGCAGCCCGACATGATGTGGACCAGCCTAAACTTGGTCTCGATGGTCCGCAGCCGCTCCTTGGCCGCGGTGCCAATCGACTTCTTCTTGGCAATCTCGACGCGGAAGAAGTCGTTGGCGTCGCCGTCGAAGCCGTCGAAGCCGTAAGCAGAGACTTCGTTCTGCCACTCGGCCTCGGAGACTGGCGGACGCACGTCATGCGAGTGCAGACGGCGGTGCGTAGGTTGGTGGTAGAGTCTGAGAACGGTGCCGTCGGTGATGAATTGCGGTCCTCCGGCAAGGTCGTCCCAGGCCTTGGTGCCGTTGATGGGCTTGCCGTCGGAGCCGAGGGGCTGGGTCTGGTTCTCGAGAAGCCAGACGTTGTTCTCGTCCTTGTGCGGGTACAGGGTGATTTGCTGCTGCTTGCTGCCGGTAGGATACATGAGGGGGTGAGAGTGCAGATATCCGCCTTGGGTATTGACGTGGCGAATCGTCACGCGGCTTCCCAAGACAACGTCGGCGGCGACGTCCTTCATGCCTTTGCTGTTGAGCGTCGCCTGGAACTCGGAGCTCATGAAGCCATCGCCGTCGCCGGGATTGACCAGGCAGACAAAGTGGATGGCGAACATGGCCATGTAAAAGGTGACGGGGATGACGATGAGGCAAAAGGTTCTGGCGGCGATGTGCTTGGCCCAGAGACGCTGGCGCGAGGTTAGCCGAGTCAAGCATCTGACACGGGGCAGCACGGCTTACCAGTGTCACGTTCTTGTTGTCGCCTAGAAGCACCCACAGCTGCACCAGGGTCAAGGCACCGACCCAAGCGATTGTAAAGAGACCGACCCATTTGATGCTGACAGTGACGCCCAAGCCGAGGCCAGTCATGGCAAGCCAGAACCACCAAGCGGGTTGGAACGCCTTGGGCGGGCCCTGTTCGTGTTGGTTCGTGAAGCAGGAAAAGGCGAGCACGGTCAGTGCGGTGGCGCCGACCAGGGGCGAGTCGAGGAGAATCAAGCGAGCCTGGGTCAGGAGGCCGTTTTCTAGCAGGTGAAAGTGAGAGTCAGAACTACAAGTCGTGGTGAAGGGCATGGTGAGACCAAGGCGGGACTTACCAAAGATGATGAGGCCGGCGCCCATTGCGGCCGTCATGGTGCGGCAACCGACCGTCTTGAGGGTCAGAAACATGAAGGGAGCAAGCGAAATGCCGCAGAGGGCGGGAAACAGGCGCATGGCAACATAGGGCACGCCAGGCTCGAGATAATCCTTGCCAATGTCCTTGAAGTCGAAGTTACCGTCGAAGCCAGCCAGCCAGCCGGTGAGGGCGATGAGCATCTTGGCGAGGGGAGGATGAACGTCCATGAAGAAGCGCCCCTTGATGTATTTGGAGGCAAAGCCGCCGAAGCTGCGAGTGAGGGAAAGCGGTCAGCGATATTTGATCGTCGAGACGGAGGCATGCAGTGCGCACTGGACTTCGTCGAAGACGACGCTGCTGGGCTGATAGATTCTGAAGATGCGGACAATGGCAGCCAATACGGTGACGGCGAGGGCGACGGTGTAGTCGGAGACGGGCAGGAGGAAGACATCATGATCATCGACGCCGTCCGACTTGTACGAGGTATTCTTCTTGGCCTTGGACTTGTGCTTGGCCAGCGCCGAGGGAGTGCCGGCCGAGGCCTGTCTCTCGACGGCGGGCGGCTGAGGACTCTTGCCGCTGCCGGCGCTGGACCTCGCCATGGTCAAAGGGGAGACGGAGAGGACGCGCGAGGGTTGCGTTGGAGGTCGAGGATGAGGCGTTTGGATGGCGCTCGCAGCTTTCGTGGACCGACCAGTACCCGCGGCGGAAGGGGAGAAGCAGACGAGTTGAAGGAGAGTGGGGAAAGGGACAGTTGATTAAAGCGGATTCATGAGAATGAGCGAGGAGGGTGAGGAGGAATTGTGGACAACAATCAAGGGGTTGGTGAACCAATCCGTATACGAGTTAGTGTGGCCTCATCGAAAGTGACGGGGACAAGGGGAGCGAGCCTGGGTACCTGGATATGCCCCGGTGGTTGGTGTTATAGCATGGCGAAAGCGGGGTTAACCGATGTATAGCGACCGTTAGAGGTAGGTACTACTACTCCGTAGGGCTCGCAGCTCCTCAGCCACGATAGATCGGCGCCAGATTATCCGTACCTACCTAACTCGTAGGTAGTACGAAGTATTATCCGTCCGTATCCACTATCCACGTTTTCGTACTTCGTATTCGTACACAAACATCATTGTTTTCTCGGCATAATAAAGACAGCCCGATCACGGAGACGCCGTGGACAAGAAAAGCATCGAATGGCTGGCTTCATGCAGGACAAGGCGAGTACGGCCTCACCTCCCTCCCCCTGCCAAACATGTGCTGCGGGCAGCTTGTCCCGGCTTTGTTGGTGATGTTTCTTCGCTTGCCAAGGAGCAGACGTCAGCATAGTTTTTTATCTAAAAAATAATTGATAACTACTAGGGGGGCCTTAAATCCGGCATCCCCCTCCTTCTTCGCCTTGCTCCGCAAGGAGGGGGGGTTTACTAGGGGGGACTAAAAATTCGTCCCTACCCCCCCTCCTTCCAGGAGGGGGGGGACACCGACCGGCCAAAGAGTTCAGCGATAGGCCAAAAAAAAAAGATACCTCCTATTAGTATAAGCACCCTACGTAAATATAAGTATCCTCGTTTAAATGCCTATGCCGCATACTACGGCATTAAGCCCGCTTATAGTAATAGTGACAATGCAATACTAACGCGTCGCGACGACAACTTCGCGATATTAACGGGCTTAAAATCACGATAGAATAGGAAGCCGATGCGGAGGAACTATTCCCCATTCTTAAGCTAGAACGTTAGATTTATGTTAGATTTACTACCTAGTTATTAACGTGCGATATATTATGCGATGTTGTGTTATGCGATGTGTAAGTAGTGGTGTCGCGATTATTTGTTAAGGCAGCTACGAAAATATGCATCTACCCGAAAAAATCGGGGTACTTTGCTTTACTAGGAAAATGGGTGGTGCGACTAAGTACCCTTTTTTTAGCCTATCGCTAAACTCTTTGGCTAGTCGGTGTCCCCCCCCTCCTAGAAGGAGGGGGGGTAGGGACGAATTTTTAGTCCCCCCTAGTACTAACGTAGAAAAAGACCGACAATATAGAATAAAATAAGGTACTTAGCAGCCCCGCTATTTTTAGTGTAAAACATACGTATCCTAGTGTAAATGCATTCCCCTCTTAGGTATATAACCTTTTAACCCGTAATACCCGTACTATCGTTAGAGATATTACTAGCATTTAGCGTTAGTATTATACGGTATTAGACTTTTCCTCTTACGCCCCTTACTATAATGCCTCTAGCTTAATAGCTTTAAATTCTTCGCCTATACCGTTAGCGATACTAGCGCTTACGATCTCGATACCGTCGACCTTTAAGGCAAGCCCTTAGCGGCCGCTAGCTCGCTCTTTAGCCTCGAGGATTAATAAGTCTACCGCCTCGTGTATAATATTATCCCTATATTATACTGCCTCGGTATTATAACGATAACGCCTATAACGTAAGAATTCGCGGAAGACGAGGTATTAGTAATAGAGCTAGTCTATTTTATTAAGATAATCGCGTTAAGCGCCCTTTAGCTAGCCGCCTTATGTCTTAACTATACGAGGCGATGTCTTTAAGATACTACCGTAAACGATAGCCCTAACGTTATAAAGCTATCGTCGTAAGAAGGTAGCCTCGCTACGAGCATTCTTAACCCTTATTCGGCGTGCCTCGTCGTCTTATATAGCTAGACGGTTCTCGGAATCTCGTACGGCTCGGAGTCTAGCGTTATAGACACTTAATAGGCCGTATTTAGCTATAACTTATGTCCTAGTATAGAGAACCTTCCGTTGGATTTATTTTTCCTTTAGTCGGCGTATCTTAGCTATAGCGGTAATCCCGTTAAGTACGAGAGCGTTGCTAGCTTTACTCGCCGCCTCGTAGACTTAAAGAATAAAGGGCGATAGCGGTAAACGAGAAATTATCGTTAATTAGAGCTAATACCCGACGTAGTCGTAGAACCGCTATATATCGGTAAGGCTGCCTATAAGCGTCGTAACGTTCTTTTAGTCTATTAGCCGCGTGCGAACTTAGCGTTAAGGTATTACGACGATAGCAGAGTTATAAGGTTTAATGCCCTTAATAAAGCTAGGTAGATATCGCTTATCTACCTCCTTAGTTAGCGATAAGAGGGCGTCTTAAAGCTAGTTAAGCATAATAGACGGGTTATATAGAAAGAGGCTATATTTCTCCTAAGCCGAGCGGATCGTTGCCTTTTTAAACGTTCGATTGTAAATCTCTTAAAGGTAGAAGAGGAAGTCGGTCTTATTAAAGTTAATAGCGCCGTCCGCGATCTTACGATAGAGCACCTCTTAATGCTAGTGCTTATATAAGCGGAATACGCCTACGTCGAGAGGTTAGAGCATATGCGTAAGGTGTAGCGGCAAGGGGAAGAGCTCGATGTTATGTTTTAGGCAAAACCCTACGATTTCCGCTATAAAGTGGTTTTTATAGCTATCTATAAGAAGCAGCCGCTTCTCGCCTAGAGTAGAAGGTCGAGAGTATTCCTTAAAGTACCGAATCTACTTAATAGCGATAATATTATTTATATAGCCCTTCTAGCTTATTATAAGCATTATATGTTCGTTAAGTACGTTATTAACCTATTTAACTAGTATCTATACACCTAGAAGGATTATAAAGGAGGGAATAAACCCCTTAGTAGCCGAGATCGCCTCGATAGTAGTTATAGAGACGGTATTATAAGAATTAGTAAGTACTAGCTTCTCGATCTCGTTAAATATCTAAAGGAACGTGCCCTTTTATAGGAAACTAACTATAAAGCCGGGCTCGTCGAAGTTCTAGATATTCTTATAAAGGATATAATTCTCTATAATACAGCTAGACTAACCGTTAAAGAAGGCCTTAATATAAGCGCGGTCTTATATTGCCTTACGCTTAGCGTCTCGCGACGATGCTTTACGACGATAGAAGTACGCCTTAAAGCGCTTTATAAAGCGCTTAGCCTAAAACCGCGATGCTATTCCTTCTCTGCCTTTCGCCTTAAGTATTGCGTTAGCGTGTTGTTATAAGGCGCGCCCCTTAATGTAGTGCCCTTAAGTAATGCGGCGATATGCTTAATAGAGCACCTTTGTCTCTTTAGACGGCTTAAGAAGATAGTTATAGCCGCTATTATCGAGGACCGAATAATGCCCTTTAGCCTAAGACTAAAGGCGCTTATAAAGGACATCGAGTGCGCGAGCTGCTTAAGCAATTGTGCCGTAGAAGCCTTTGTAAAAAAGGGCCGCGCACGCGATAGCACGCGCCTCGAGGTTATAAAGCGTATAGCGCGTAAAGGTATACATACCCGTCTCGGGATTAATATAGAAGTTAACTATAGATACCGGAGGCGGGGAAGAAGCCATTATGCAAATTCGGCTTTATTAAATATACGATATAGGCTAGAATGTAGGTTAACGCTACGTGCGTATTATTGCGATGTTATTATATTGCTATATTAGGTAGGGTGCGGGACGACTATAGAGATATCGAAGATATTAAGCTAAAGTAGTCTACCTTGGTTTACTAGAGGCTGCTAGCGCAAAATGAAGTACCTTTTTTTTTATTCTATGTTGTCGGTCTTTTTCCACGTTAGTGAACCCCCCCTCCTTGCGGAGCAAGGCGAAGAAGGAGGGGGATGCCGGATTTAAGGCCCCCCTAGTATAAGGACCAAGGCCGCCAATGTCTGTCTGCTCATTGCCGGCGATTTTATGGACGAGGAAGTATTTTTAAGTCCTTTAACAGCACGTCGACAAGTTTGGCAAACTCGTAAGTCCTGTCAACAACACGTCAAAGCAAATCATGTGCGACGACTTCGAGGACATCGACTTGGACATCGACCATACTTGGATGGGGTTTACGTTGACACGTGGGAAAAGTCGGACATGATGATTCTGGTCTAATGGTCTCATCTGCAGACGCTAGTCCTTGTCCCTTTTCGGCTCGATAAAGACTTTACGACAGATGAAGAGTTCACAACATCTATCCATACAACTCGACCGAATCTTGGACCCCATCCCATGTCCCCGGCACTGTCAGCCAATAAGTTGTCATATATTCGCCCTCGTGGCCTTGGTCGTTGCAGGTCGTTAGTCGTAAGAAGCCACTGTTTGACGCAAGCCGGCAAGGAAATCAAGCCCTATAAGGCTCGGGCTCGGGCTCGGGCTGGGGCTCGGGCTTGTGGGGCTTAGGCGTGGGCTTGTAGGGCTTGGGCGGAAGCTCAGGCGTGATCGTGATCGTGGGCTTGGGCTTGGGCTTGTAGGGCTTTGGCTCAGGCTTGTAGGGCTTAGGCGTGGGCGCAGGCTCAGGCTTGTAGGGCTTGGGCTCATGCTTGTAGGGCTTGAAATCAGGCTTGTAGGGCTCGATCGTGGTCGTGGGCTTGGGCTTGGGCTTGGGCTTGGTCGTGGGCTTGGGCTTGGTCGGGAGCTTGGGCCGATTTGAGATGGGCTTAGGGCGAGGCTTATTCGTATAGTCATCGCAAAAGGCATTCTTGACGGTGATGAAGGCGACGTCTTGGGGCGTATCAGTCAGCTTTCAAGCCAAGATCTTGTCCAGGGAGCTTACCGGTGATGGCGCCGGAAACGCCGCACTTGGACAGACATCCCTTGAGTGGCTTGCTGTCGTCGATGTGGTGGCAGACGGACTTGAGAGCGTCACCGGAGCACTTGATGCCCGTGGCGGCCGTCTTGAGACACTTGATGCTGCACTTAAGGGTGTCCTTGTCCTTGCACTCATCATGCTTGGGAAGGAATCCGTCCGCCGCCGACACGACGGCGACGAGGGCGGCCATGGCCAGAGTCAACTTCATATTGATGGTTGAGGTGGTGGAGATTCCAAAGATGACGGGAGAGAGTGCAAGAGCCGATGTGGTTGAGTCTGGGGATGAGGAAAGACGAGGGAAGTTGACCTTTAAGTACTCCTCCGTGACGGATCTTGAGCATCACAATTCCAGCCAGAGGCGGCTGGTTCTGGAAGTCTGCGTGGTGAGCAAACGCCTCAATACCTCGGTAAAACATGGACTGTCCCCTGGTTGAGCAGCATCTGATGGAGGTGTTGCTCCTCGAGGCCTGCGATTCCATGTTCGAAACGGAGTCTTGTCTCTTGGCAGAAGTTTCCGCAGCTCAGGGTGAGTTGATTGGGACGTTTTGCGTCGAATGTGCCAAATCCCTGTTTTCGACGACAGAATCCAGACATGACTGGTGAAATTGATGCTTCATCATGGTGACGGGATCTGAAGACGATTCTCCAAGAACAAGACATGGTCCTGTGCGGAATGTGTCGGGAGCGACAAGGGATGACGTCTCGGCCGGAGCTGACTTTCCTTGTCACGTCAGTCTGGCTAGTACTTGAATTGCTGTTCCCGAATTGCTGTTCCCGAATTGCTGTTCCTGAATTGCTGTTCAATGCCCTTGATCCCTGGCTTAAAGGTTCGCGGGTATCAGACAAGAGTTTCGAAAACATTCCATGGCAAGATGCTATAGAAACCCGCCAGGAATAAAACCGCCTCTGCTCCGGCTTCTTTGGATCAAGGTTCGACTGAGGTCTGGCTGTAGTCGACGACATGTTGCCGATTGGCTCAAGTGATGCCAAGGGATTGACTGCATACATCAGATAGATGTCTACCAAAGTACGGTTGGCATCATGTCTCAGTAGTCGGCCATGATGATGCGTCACGTCAAACAAATCTCGACATGGGTTCAATGCCCTCAACCGTTCCATGACTTGAATGGCATATCGGGTCAACCAGCAAGCTCCCTACAAGTCCCTCGTTCGCTCCTCGGCAGCCGCAATCCACTCCCTCAGTTTCGCCTCGTTGCGGGGCCTGAGCCCAATCTTGAACGGCTTCGGGTCAGTCGTGAGAGAGGTGGGCGCGCCGTTGCATTCAATGGCATCCATGACGGGGGCATCGGCGGCGTCCCGGGCCGGCCGGAGCTCAAACGCCGTCACGAGCCGGACGTAGGCCGTGTACAGCTCGCGGTTCGCCAGATGCGACCCGGCGCACATGCGTGACCCGGCGCCGTAGGCGTAGTGCGGCGTGCCCGTTTCCCGGTCGTCGAGGAAGCGTTCGGGGAGGAAGCGGCCGGGCATGTTGAAGCGAGTCTCGTCGTAGTCGGCCGCGTAGGCGTTCTGTCAAGATGCCGTCAGCGGAGACGGGGAAACTCCGTCAGTCGTAGACGGGAAACATGTACATCAGGGGTAATTCGTGTACATCAGGGGTATGCATCAAGGGTACACATCAGGGGTACACCTCAGGGGCCGCACCATGAAAAAGGTACTCCCGGCGGGAATGACGGCGCCCTCGTAGGCAATGTCCTTTATGCTGGTCCGCGGCAGGCATATGGGGATGACGGTCCAGTAGCGGAGCGTCTCCTTGACCAGAGCAGTCACGTAGGGCACCTTTTCCTCGGCCAGACAGCGGTCCCAGGCATCGCCGTTGGGATAGACCTTGTGGATGGCTTCGAGGGCCTTGGCCTGCACTGCTTGGCCCTCGTTTGTGGAGAGAAAGGCCATGCCCATGATGAGGTTGCCGGGAACCGTGTCTAGTCCAGCCGAGACCATGGTGAGGCAGATGGACTTTACCTCGGCTGGCATATCCTGTCAGCCCGACTTTCCGGGGGATCCGTGGCATGCTTACCCAAGTTTAGCTCCGCCTCTGGGTCTTTGAGAACATTGCCCGTGATGCAAGGCTTGTCCGAGCCCCGTGCGATGCGGTCCTGCAGGTCATTGAGCATGTCGGTCAGATACCTGTCCCTCCGGACGCGGTACTCGGCGGCCGTCGAGTTCCGGCCCCCCCAGAGACGCAGCAGGGGGACATAGTCCTGCCAGTTGTTGCTCGTCGACCGCAGCGTGGAAATCTCGCGCTCGACGCGGGTGATCTCGGCGAGGAGCTCGCTGTCGACGCCTCCGTCGATGCGAAAGCCGTAGTTGAGCGTCAGGGAGGTGTTGAGGGCGAAGCGCTGCATGTAGGGGCTGGGATCGACGTCTTGGGCGCCGCCTCGGCAGTCCTGGAGCAGCTCCTTGATGCTGACGGTCGACTCGAGGTCCAGAATGGGCATGTAAGACGCCGTCGAGGGGCGGTTGAGCGCCGTGGCGGCAGCCTTGCGCCGGCGCTTGCACGACTCGTCCCACGGCGAGGTGCCGATGGTGAAGCCCTGGGACGTGGAGACGACGGAGTGAAAGGTGTGGAAGGTCGGACGAGAGATGAGGGCCGACTGGTGGGTGATCCAAAAGTGCTTGACGGCGTCGTACGAGTTGACAAAGATGACGCGCTGCAGCCCGTCAGCTGCTTGTGCTTCACTCGAACAAGACTTGCTCACTCGAACAAGACTTGCTCACTCGAACAAGACTTGCTCACTCCAAGACTTGCTCACTCCAAGACTTGCTCACTCCAAGACTTGCTCACTCCAAGACTTGCTCACTCCAAGACTTGCTCACTCCAAGACTTGCTCACTCCAAGACTTGCTCACTCCAAGACTTGCTGCTTATGAGAGTGCCTCACTCGGCAAGACTTGCCTTGTTGCCCAGACGCGTCTGGAAGACGGGCCCGTACTCGCGAGCCCATTTCTGAGCAACGCGGGCGTGGTCGGTGCCCAGTTGCACGAGGTTGCCCAAGACGGGAAGGCCGGGGATCTCCGGGAGCCCCTTTATCTTGGGCATGTCGGTGGCATTACAGCGAAGAAAGACATACAGGGCCGCTACAAAGGCGATGGCCACGAGCAGGTAGGACATGATGGAGGCCTCGAGAGTTGGCATACAACAAGAATGGTTCTGGACGCGCCAAGCGTGTTCCCGTCTTTTTGTGCCCGTCTTTTTGTAGCCCGTCCGGACGTTCCCGTGCTCTGACGGGCATGGCTGGTGCGACACTGCTAGGCCCGATTCCGATACAGATGCAGATGCCGCATCAAGAGACACACTTGCTTACCCCTCGTCTTCCGTCAGATGGTGATTCGAGTCTCTTGATCTATTGTCTTTTGTCCAAACCTTTGAACCGTCTTGTTGGCACATCAAGGCTCTATAGTGCCTGCTTGTCTTGTCGGCAGCTCCAAGACAGGTTAGACAACCCCTCAGACGCCGTGGTGTTGAATCACCCCTTGAGCGTTTTTTTTATTGCATGAAGCAATAACGACAGACGGGCGACTGACCGAGGGACGAGCTGGCGTAGGCATGCTTTGTTCACCGACTCAATAACGAGGCGAGAGGCACTGGTCCGAAGCCAGCCGACCACATCATCCATCAGTATTGCTCCTGGGCAGTGGGTGGCCTCTTCTTGCTCAGGACCAGAGAGGCATCGGCACGGTTATACGACCGCTCCAGGAGCCGGGCCATGACGCTCTGCCAGCCGAGACCAGGCACCGAGACCATGCACCCAGAGACTCTTCTGGACAGCTTACAAGCTCGACCAGGGATTGAGCCTTGCCATGCAAGACACGGGACGTCGATGACGGTGTCCGTGGTCTCGAATCACGACCCCCTTGCCGCAGCTTCTGCCGTGCTAACCGTGCCAATGTCGAGAGTCTGCTTCTTCGGCGTCCCCGAAGCACACGGTTTCGCACCGCCGTATCGCCGACCGTCGTCTGGCCCGTCAGAGGATCGATTTGGGGGCTCGGCGGCTGAGAGTCGAGGGCTCGGCGGCTGAGAGTCGAGGGCATAACCGGTTTCGAGTGACGCTCCATCTGCGAGCTGGTCAAGGTCGAGGCGCCATTAACAGGAAATGGGGCAACTAGACGTCCATTCACTGCCCCCAGACGGTCCTGCTGCCGCTCTGCATCACCCACCGCACACGTAGATGACGCCTCTTCCCTGCGGCGCGCCACGGAGCTGCCTGCTGGTGCGACGACCGTCGACGACGGCTCTCAGTGGCTGATGGACAGGCACAGCATCATGTCGTCGGCCGATTGGCAGCCCGGGGCGCTGGGTCGCCACCACCTGCTCATGCTGAGGGTCGAGTCAGCAGCCCAGCGCCGAGTGCAACGTCGAGGCTGTCGCGACGGCACAGGATTTGCCCGTCTAGACGACCGGCACCTCAGCCCACGGCATGTCTTGGACCATGGGGCGATGGCCTCGCCGTCCCCTCGGTCTTGCCGTCCTCGACTTGGCAGCAACTTGGCAACGACGCCGTCGTACGCTCTTCACCCACACTGCCAAGGCTCAGCCGGCCATGGATCACGTCTCTTGCAGACGTCGAGGCCCTGCGTGGCTTCGTTGGCCTCCAGGTCATGTGGACTGATGTCCGTGTGGCGAAATGCAACTGAATGGCCATGTGGAAACGGCGCAGTTCAAAACAAGGACTGGAGCCTGCATGCATCCCGGATAAAGGGGCCATCTTCTTTGCGTCGACTGAGACAAGAGCAGGGGTACGGAGGAAAAAACGACGTCGGAAACGGGGAATAGCAAGTCGCCCTCTGCTGGGGATATATCACATGCAGACAACCAAAGGTGGACTGTCCAGGCCCAACGTCGGCTTGGTGGGTGGACGAGGCGTCCGCCACTGGGAGAACGAGGCCTTATCCCGGAGCGAAGGCTCAGGTTGCGCATCAGCCTCGATGAATGCATGCACACGGTAATATAGCAAGTATTGATATAGTTGATATACACACGAAAGTGAGGCGGTGCCTGGAGAAAGTGACAAAAGGAAAGAAGGAAAGGCGAAAGGGGGGATGACAATCATCAGGCACACAGACACGCACCCATGGCAATCCCACGGCAGTCTTCCGAAACCATGAACTCATAGCTGATGGATGAAGAGAAATAAATTCATCAATCAAACATGAGTCCAGTTGATACTTTACGGGTTAGTACATGGAAGATAGTCGCAACGCTCGTGGCATTGCCTCATTGAGAAGAAGCAACAAGACGTGTTCGCACAAGTGCAGAGTCAAAACACGGCCGAGGCGCTTCTGGTTGGTCGTCGATTCAACAAAATAACCAGCCAGCGGCCAATGTCCCAGTTGCCATGCGCGGCTCGTCGACGATGGCCTTTTCCGTTGCCTTTCTTTTTCTTGGAACCGTCTCTGGAGCCTGCAGTACTGCAGTGTGAGCCTCAAAGTTCTTGTCTCACGTTGAAAATTGAACTCCTCGCAGGTGCAAGCAACAATGCCTCGGTGTGTGCGACGTGGAACGCGGTGCCACCAGTCAGACTCGACCCTTTTGACCCCGGCTCTGGCTAAAGGCCGCTCTGGCTAAAAGGCCCGGGCGGATCGAGGCGCAGGGGTTCCTCGAGCCGGCGCAAAGAGGAAGAAGGAAAGAAAAGGGGGCGGCGCGTGCCGGGTCCGGGTCCTGCTAGCGGCGAGCATCTCCATCTCAACCTCTTTAGCCTCCTTGACCTCTTGACCTCTTGACCTTTTGACCATTTCGAGAGATGGGACTGGCCATTCGAGAGACTGGTGGGAAAGGGGACCACGTCTCACGGAGAATATGAAAAGGGTGGCAAGAGCAGACAGAGTTCGGGCCTCGTCCCCCCACTCCACTCACGACCTGAACGATCGAGACCAAATGCCGGGGGCGTCGTTCCCCGGTCTGCTCTGTGGCGGCGGATTCGTCGAGATTGTGGTGGCTTAGAATCCATGTCCCACTCCCGCCGGGAGGCCAGGAAGTGTCCCCGTGGCGGGTCCGCGGACGGGTTGGCAGGGTGAGCTGACGGACTTGACGAGAAGCCAGATATTGGCCCATGTCTGCGAGTAAACCAAGAGTTTCGGCACTTGGCCACCAATGGCCGCCAAGGGGGTGATGTCAGTGGGCGAGGGTGGCTTCACGGGTCACCGTCAGCCGTCCCCCTGTCCGCGTCCACTTGCCGCTCGGTGCGACACGACACTCTGACGGACTTTCCATCCGCTTGATATTCCCTTTCTTCCGGACGGGACGAGACCAGACGCCCAAGACAGCGGAAAGCACGTGCCGTGCGCGATGAGCCGACAGATCCAGTCCCGGAACCACTTGCATGTATGTACACATGGAGTACTATCCGTATAGAGGGCATCCACACGTACACACATGTCCTTGCAAGATCCCATCTGATCCTTTGCGGAAGACGACTCTGACCATCGTCTAGGGTAGCATTCGCCTGCCCGTCGGCACCCAATATTGGAGCCCAGATATTATGCTTGGGGGCCAGAGGCGACCGGAAATAGGGGCCGAAAGGGGGGAGGGGCGGCAGATGGACGTGGGCGGCCAGCGCGCAAACCTGCACTCCAAATGGACCTTTCATGCAGGCCCCCAGGGCAGACAAGGGGGTTTAATCTACAATGGGAGAAACAGATAATAAAACCTGCTAGTACCATCAAGGATCGTCGTGGGTCTAGGTCAAGACAGGCCGAGCCTTGGTCGACTCCGGCTCGGCCGTCAACAACTGGTGTGGCGGGGACATAGGCTGGTTACCCGTTGCTTGCTCTCCCCGAGCCGTCTCTTTCGACCAATCGACGCTCGCTGCCTCGGGAAGCCTGGGGGGGAGGCAACTTTTCGCCATGTCTTGCCACGACCAGCAGACATGCCGTCACTCCTCCGCTGTCATACGGTGAGGCTTCCGCAATATATCATGTATGTGACTGCTGATGCCGAGCCTGCAGGAGTGGCCTGAGAGCTGAGAGGGTGGGAGGGTAGGCAAGGGACCCGGAGAGGAACAGGGGGACAGGCCGTTGCTTTTTTTTCAACGCCAGTACTATCTCCGTGTTGCTTTTCCAGACCAACCTCACTCTCGCTCCAGATTATACCAGTCACTCACTCCTGTTCTGCCTGTCCAAAATTCTATAAGAACCGCCGTCCTCTCCAGTCAGAACAACTATTCCTCATCCCACAGCCTTCATCTCAAGCAACCTCAGCCACTACAGCCTCACCACTCTTTCACACTACTACTCTTTATAAATCTTCCATCCCCCCAACCAACCTTCAACATGAAGTTCACCGCTGCCATCTTCGCCCTGGCCACCGTTGCCATCGCTGCTCCCACCGAGCTCGAGACCCGCACCGCCCACACCCGCGACCACACCTCCGCCGGCGATTGCGCTGCCACGAGTGGAAAACAGGTCTGCTGCACCGGCCTCACCTGCCTCGTCCAGATCCTTGGCAACAACTGCAAGAACGAGGCCTACTGCTGCCACACTGGCCAATCCGTGGTAAGAACGCACCCTCCCCCGAGGACCCTGACAGTCGCCGGCCTCTAACAAATCTCCAGGGCGGCCTCGTCAACATCGTCGCCCTCAACTGCGTCAAGATCCTTTAAGCTTGTCTGTCGCGCTGCGGCTCCTCGCCTCGCAATGGGAGGGCCCGGCACCACGCAGGGGCGCCAGCACGCCAAGGTGTGGTTGCGGGATCTGTCAATTCGGGCTGTACAAAGTGGTATCTTCCGTTCGTTGTGCATACCTAAAGGGCGTCTGTGAGCATTGGGCGACTTGGCTCCAGCTCCTTTGATGACATATAGCAATAGTGTTAGCAGTATGAAACTGGATACATGTTCATCGCTTGCTTCACAACTTGGTCGTTTCCTGTCATATCTCATGCACGTAATTTCAAACCAAAGTGACCGTGAAAAGGTCAAACTATGCACATACGAGCCCTGGATCCTGGATGCTGACCTCTCGTCGCCAATACCACCATACAATAATCCAGGCGTGGTCTACGGATACACCAGAGCCTTGAATATGACCTTTTATGGTCTACAGGCCTGAATCACCCCACCCGTGCATGGTCTCGTTTCCTGCTCCATCGCCGGAGGCTTTAAATGCTTGGACCGTAACACAGCGGCAGCCTTGAGAGGCTTGCATGAGATCGGGTCGTGTGACACAGGCCGTGGGCCATAGCAACCCATGCCCGAGAGTCTCGTACCCACCAAGGACGTATGTATTCTCGAATCACGTTGGAATTCGGCGTCGTCTTGTGCAGACTCGTGTCCACAACTCTTGGCAACAAAGGTGCTCCAAGCAGACGACGCCCGGACCCCAGCTACACGCGGCAACACGAGTAAGTGGTCTGGGAGAAAACGCCTCGCAAACTCGATTCCTCTTCCCCCATTTTGTAATTTGAAATTTGAAATTCCTCCCGAGTACTCTTGGCACACGCTCACTACACAGCAAATGGCAAGACTTGTAAAGACCGACGGCACACGTCGAATACCTAGTCCTCCCTCCAATCGCCAAAGCCTGGCTCCCCGTATGGATTCCACTCCTGCCCGGGCCAGCTGGTTGCGCTCATCTGCGGCTGATAGTCCTCGGCGTCCTCGGCCCTGAAGAATATCTTTTCCTCCTGTGACTCGAGGCGCCTGCTCCTTTCATATCGTTCTGCCGTGTCATCTAGCTCTGCTGCTGGCCCGACCTTGACTGCACCGCCTTCTACGGCGGGTGCCCGGACATCACCTCCCGACTTGGCACCACGAGGACTTTGCGAGCCTGTCTTGCAGATTCCGCTCGAGTTCGTGCTCACCCCCGGCCTCGTGTTGCTCGCGTCCTCCGTAGAGCGCTGCCTCATCTCTAGCCCATCGACCCAACAATCCCCCGTGACTGTTGGGTCCTTGTCCGCTGCTGGAGACTTGAAATTAGGGTGCAGCACCGGTGACTGAGAGTGTCGGGAGAGAGCGCCGGAATCCGCAGAAATATAATTCCCAACGTTGGAGTTGCTGTTTCCTTCCGAGCGCGCTTGCGTGATGCTTTGGTGCCTCTCCATGGCCTCCCGCCCGTCCAGCCTTGATTCCTGCCATGTACTCATCGAGTTCATGCTGGGCTGATGCGGGACGGTGACTCCAAGGCCTGTGTTTGCACAGGGGTCATCAACCGACCCCAGGGGTGGAGACGGGCCCATCCCCAACGACGAGACGGAGTCATGTCGGAGAGGGCTTTTCTGGCTTATCGGCGGAGACTGCTGCGACCGAGGCGACAAGAGCCCAGCGTAGCCCCCGTGCGGCTGCTGATGCGGCCGAGCGTACCGTCCCGACGCCGTGTGGCATCCAACGCTGTCGGCCGTAGGAGCAACTAGTCCCTCACCGTGAACAGCTTGATACCCTCGAGGGATCGGCACTTGATCGTATACCGGCTCCCATTGGCCGGCTGGCGCTTGGGCGCGTCGCTGGGGCTCCGCTGGGGGCCCCGATGGTTGGCCGTCAAGCCCCAGCTGGGGAGAGACTGCACTTTGGGAAGCCCACGCACCCGAAGGGGATGATCGCTGGCTCTGTGCTGGCGTGATATTCCACGCAGGATGCACCGCTCTCTGCCGCTCACTCTGCCCGGGTGGCGGTTGATGTGGGTAACGAGACTGCTGCCTCTGCCGTGGCCCTTGGCCAGTTTCAGTCCCTTCTTGGCGCGTCGCGCCTCGATTGGACTCGAGTGACCTCGAGATTCTCTTCAAGGCCCCCAAAAGCTTCGACCCGGCCGGTCTGTCTCCCTTTTCCGTCTTGCCCTGGCTCTGCGGGGCGACTTGGCTCATGTGCCCAGACACGCGGTGCTTCAGACCCTTCCATCGAGAGCCGGCGCTGTCTGCTTGGGCGCTCAGGTGCTCTCGCTGCCCCTGCGGCACGGTTGGCCCAGATTTCTGTGGCTCTAGCTGGGGGTGCAATTGGTGAGCGAGCCCAAGGCCGACCGTCTGGCCAAATGTATGCGGGCCGGGGTGCTGCTTCTGGTGCTGGGGAGGAGGGCGCTCGCCATCGCCAAAGTCTTGGTGTAGATTATCCTGCGGCGTAGAGGCCAATGAAGCCTTCCTTTGGGAATCATTACCTCTGGAGTGGCTCTCGGTTGATTGCCCCAGCTGCGAGAGTGGTCCGGCAACAGGGGTGGTCGCACCGGAAACGCGCAGGTGGCCAGCCGAGTTCTGCTGAGAGGACTGCGAGTTGCCGTTATTGCTGGGTCCGCCGTGTGAAATACTAAACGAATCATGTCCATTTTCGGTAAGCAGCGCTTGCGACTTGACGCCATCAGTGGCCACGTCAGATGCGTCATGGCCGGACACGGCGCCCATCCCAGGCCCAGGCCTGCTGCTGGCCTGTTGAGCTGGCTGCTGCTCTGTAGCTTTCCCGTCCGACGTGACAAACAAGTCGGGGGAAACCGTTGAGCTTCTCAGAAACGCGGCGTCGCCGGCAGCATCATGCTGGGCTCCAATGCCAGCCAAGGGTGAGCCTCCGTCCTTTTGCCGCGTCGTGCCATTGCATCGTGATGGGAGCAGAGGCGTCGACAGATACCGACAGTGTTGTGCATCACTAGGCACCTTGGGCACGACTCCAAGCCCCTGAGCTAGCTGTCGACCATCGGCCTCTGCAGCCCAGGCACCTTGTGTCATGGGGGCCTCGAATCCAAGTGGAGACGGGCGCGTCTGATTTCCAGCTAGTTGGGGAGACTTGCTGATTGTCAAGCGTGGTGGTAGCCTGAGAGCATCGAGCAAGGCAGCCGGCCCTCGGGCGGTCTGCATCTCCCTGCCCGAAGAATATGGTCGCGGGGGGCCCTGCGGGTGGACGGCAGGGTATGGAACGCCCCCGTGCCATCGAGGGTCGTCTCGATACCGGGCCCGCAGGTCCGAGAACGAATGAGCATGTCGAGGGGCCTCTTGCCCTTCAGGTTTCAAGGCAGGCTTGCGCCCCAAGAGATCCGAGATCATGCCCGACACGGAGCTCCGCCTTGCGCCTCTGTCTGTTCTGCCTTCACCCACAGCCTGGGGCGGCATGGGATCAAACAAGCTCGTCGTGCTGCTTCGACCTGGGCCATGAGACGGAGCAGGCGGTGGCGCCAATTGGCCAGCCCTTTGAGAAGGCTGGCTAGCTCCAACGCTCACGGTTCGCGGGGCTTGCGAGTTCTCGCCTCGATTTGCTCCAGAGCCGTATATCATGTCCTTGAAGCTCGTCAACTTGACCATGCTAGAAAGCCGCTTCTTCTTCTTGGTCGTTTCGAAGCTGCCCGCATCCCCACGATTCGGATCCTTCATGAAGCTAGAGGTCGACGGTTGCCGCGCGCCGTTGGGCGTGCTTTCGCCTCCAGATCCGACCCCAACCAGGGAGGGCTTACGATCCGGCTGCGGCTGCCGAGCCATGTCCGATGCCCAGACCTCGGGCCTTGAGTGCTCATGTCCACCAGTACTTTGTGTTTTTGGAGAACCATATTCTGCTGATTCGCGGCCAGTGAAGTTGGGACGAAAGCTCGATGGCTTCCTCTGAGCCCCCTGAATCTCCTCGGCTGCAATACTCGACTCGGACGCCGACGGCTGGGCCTCGTGCGACCAAGCTGCTCGTTTCCCCGACGACGCCCTCGTCATAGGATTGCCTGCATCCTTGAATATTCCCAGGCCCTGTTGATCGCGCTCACAATCTCCCGCCGATGCCCGAGCGGTGTTCAAGTCGAAATCGCCGTTGCGAGATCCTGGGGTCGCAGTCTCTCCCCGCAGAGACGGACGCGAGTCCGACTCTCCCCTCACATCGGAACAAGGCTGAGGCCGATGGGCGTCATCGGTGACAGGATGGGAGAAGAGTTCAGGCCATCGCTGCGCAGATGACGGGGGCACGTCAAGAGAGTTCTGTCGCAGGTGGTCCGGCGTACCAGTTTCCTTGTCGTAGCCGAAGAACATGTGCTGCTGCGAGTTACCTGTGCCAGGACGATGCCTGGTGACGGAATGAAGGGGCTCACACAGGTGGCTCTCTTCCAGTTTCCAGGGCCCGGTAGCTAGTCCCGGAATCGGACTGGCCAACATGGGCGAGAGGCGAGCATGAACAGGCAAGGCCGCATCAAATGAACCAAGCGCCGAGAGTTGAGTGGTTGGGAGCTTGCACTGCGCAAGGGGCACCAAAGTTTCTGGGCCTCGCGGTTGCTCCTGTATGGGGGCGGGAAAGCCTGATCCAACGTCATCACCAAAAGCCGGCTCCAGCGAGCTACCACTTTGCAGGACGGGCGATGGTACGAGCAAGAGCGGCTCTTCAGGTCCGACCGGGCGACGCGAGTCTTCCTTTGGGATGGAGAATCCACAGTCGTCGCCATTGTCTCTAACCTCATCATCGTCGAGCGAAAAGCGCCGACCAGCCCTCTTCGCCCTGGTCGTGAGGCCAAACGTCGAGCTCCTCCGTATGGGGGGCAATCCAACAAACGAGGAGATGCGCTCCGGGACATCGATTTGGGCCTGAAGATGAGGCTGTAGCTCTACGCAGCCGTCAACTTGGGAAGAGATTGTTGAACGAGCGGGCGCCATCGATGGCAATATATGCTCCGGCGATGCGACTTGCTGCTCGTCGCTGTCTCGGCGCGGTACGACAACCCAATCATCTAGAGCCTGGTCTGGGGAGATGCCAACGCCTTGCTCCGGTACTAGCTGCGATGCATGCTTAGCACCCCCTAGCTGTCTCACGCCATTTCCCAAGTAAGGAGGGATTTCCAGTCTGCTCAGGCCAGCGGTGACTCGATCAGCAGAGCCCGGCTGATTTGGATGGCGCACAGGCTGCGGCTTGCCCAGGCTCTCATGGCCATGCGGCCGACACTGAGCGAGGGTGTTGGAATTCGATGCCTGCTCTTGTCGTCGAGTATCTTCTGCTGACGGCTTGTTGCCAGTATTGGACGGCCGAGACCTCGCTCCCAAGCTAAACGCCCAGGACGACCGCCGATCATTCATCTGGACCAGAGAATTGGCCGATTCGGCCTGCAAACAATTAACATTGGTCCATTCACGTTGTGAGGTGACACAGAATTGTGATGAATTAGTGAAGAAAGGAATTAAAGAAAGGAATAAGGGGAAGTGCCATGGACGAATCGTGTAATTCCTATCTCGTGCTCTCCGTGCCATCATCAGAACAAGATTAATCGAGATTCCAGCTTCGGGCGACTAGATCAAACAACCCTTGATACAGGCTTCCCTCCCATGAATACAAGCTCCCATGAATACAAGAGGGAGGGAGGAAAAACGTAAAATTACCCCCTCACTGCCGAGCAGGGTCTGAGAAAGGAAGCTTCAGTGAAATACCTTGTCACCGCTTCCGCGCAATTTGTTCTTTCCTTTGCTCAGCAACCCCTTGCCCATTTTCCCGGCCGAATGCATGAACTCCTTGCTCTTGAAGCCAATTTGGTGGCTAGGATGTCCAAACGCGCTGCCGGCTGTTTGCGAGGGCATCTGCGACCCCGCCGGCCGCGACCGACCGGCCGGTGACGTACTCGGCGCAGTGGCGTTGAGATACTGCTGATAGTAGGGCTGCTGTGCGGGAGGCTGAGCGCTGGCGGATGGCGGATGGCTCTCCGCCTGAGCAGGTGGATGAGAAGTTGCTGCGGCCGTAGAATCCGTTCCGTCGACGTATTCGTGATTCTGGGCCTGGAGATGCTCAAGCCACGTTTCAAGTCCGGACTCGGCCGATGCAAAATACTTTCGTGTCTCGTTGTATCTGGTGATCCTCTCGGCAGGGGCGGGTAGCGCCAGGATCTCTCGGAACGTCATGCTTGGTGCCTCTGCCGAGTCATGAGGGCTCCGAGGCTCGGCGGGTTCACTGGATGGCTGGCCAGCAGGGCTTGTCTGAAGTTCGAGCGGTGGGGTGGGAGAGGAGACACTCAAATAGTCTGGCGCTGGAGCTCCCTCGTCGGAGCGTGACAGTCTCGTGCTGTCTCGTCCCGCGGAGGCCTGCTTATCGCTGGAGATGGAGAGGGGCGATGGCGGCTGGGGCACCTCGGGTGGCTCTTGTCCTCCATGCAGCATGGCGACGGTGCCGGAAGCCATGTCCGCGGGCTTGGGAGACTCGGCGTCTGCTCGTGATGGCGCGCTGCCGTCAGCGCCAATGGGTGGCGGAGTAGGCCCTGATGCCGACCGAGCGACTGGGTTCGCGACCAGCTCGTGCGCCGTGGGTGGTTGGTGGCCCGGTTTGGGAGAGTGTGGTTTCTCCCTGCCCTCGTCGGCTTCCCAGGAAAACCTCTTCCGAGAGTCCGACTCATTCACGCGCACATTCTCGTCCAACGCAGAAGTTTCCGACGGGGCGTCGACTACCCACTTGCTTTCTAGCGTCGTGGCACGCGGAGAGGCGGCCTGAGCCTTGTCTGACGTGTCCGCCCAGTAGCTGTCGTAGTCTCGCAGAGTGTAGCTGCTCTCTCTCACCGCATTGGGGGCTGGAGCGAGGAAACTCTTGCGACCGTCTCCGGATACTAAAGGGTCCGCGGACGAGCTGGCGCCGGGGCTCAGCGATCTTATAATCTCGTCACTAAGAACGTCGTTGTCCTTGACGGGTGACGAGGCTCTAGTGCTGGAGGTAGGCTGGCGCCTAATCGAAATGGTTTCGGATTCCTGGCCAGACTGTCTGTGCTGGTGCGCGTCGGAAGCTTCAGTGTCGCCAAGGCTGAAGTATGCTCCCGAGGGGGTCGCTTGCCCAGCCACATTGCCGACAGACGCACAAGGACTGGGTGTCCGCAAGGGCGGAATGGCGGGCCAGCCGCTCCCCAGGTGCAACGTAGGCTGTCGCGCCTGGGGATGCGCAAGGACCGTGTCTGCTGTAACGCTAGAGGGCCCGCGATTTGAATCTCGATGATTATCGTCGGCGTCTGAGATGGCAGTCCCCCCGTGCTCCTCGGTCGTGCTTCTGGGCATGCCCGCATCCTTGGCAGACGTTTTGGTCTCTTCCAAAGTGTGCACAATGGACGGTCGTTTCTGTTGTAGCTCTGGCGGTGTTTCTTGCATCACGAGGGGCGGGGGAGGAGAGTCGGTCACCAAGGCAGACACGTCCTCCTTTTTCGCCTCCTTTACATGCGGCGGCGACGGCGAGGACAAGCCGTGACTATCATGCCCTGGGATAATTGGTTCAAGGGGAGGGCCGGCGCTTCCCGTCGAGGCAAAGAGGTCGACGCCGAATGCAGACATGCGAGCAACGTCGGGCAGCTGAGAGCTGACGGAAACCCGACGGCCACCATGTCCTTGTCCACCAGACCCTACGTCGTCAGCAGCATGGGAACCAGGGCCTCTACCGCCCGGCGAGTCCAGCCCGCTCGATTTGGGTGGAACCGCGGCATGGAGAGCTTCCTTGTCCGTCCCGAGGCGAGGTGTGTCGACTGGCTTGCGATGTCGCTGGTTCTCTTGATCCATGCGACGGTATATGTCGGACGGGCGAACGAGTGGCGGCGACGGCTCGTCTGGTTCCGCCAGTTGCGAGCTCGAATGATTTGATGGGCCAGCGCCGGTGGACTGCGAAGAGACTGTCTTGTCCTGTTTCGTGGTGGTCGAGGGGTCGGGCATTGCAGGCAACGCCAAGGGTTGTTGCGCCTTTGGAGACTGTTGGGCGTGGAGAGACGAGGGCAAAGAAGCTACGCCTGCAGGTCTCTGGGTCGACGACAGCTGCTGGACTGGGGGAGGCTCGTCGTGGTCAAGGTCATGGTACTCGTCGGCTCCCCAGTCATCGCCGTCGTAGCTCTGGACCCTGGCCTCAACCCATTTCTTCGTCTTGGTTCGGTTCACGTTGACCTGGTACGCGCTGCCGGCGGGCGGAGCTTGCGATAGTCTGCGAGGCGCAAAAGAGGTCAGCTCAGCAAGAGGGTGATGTTCGCGGGCACCACCGACACGTACGCGGCAGACTGATGGCCTGGGCCGAAGCCTTTGTTGAATGGGCTGTCCATGGCAAGATGCGTCGCAACAGCGTCTATCACCCAGTCATGACTTGTTGACACGGATGGCACGGATTGCGCCACAGAGATCTGAGCGATGGCAGGTTGACCAGGGCGCGATTGTGGAGAGGCCACAGGTCGAGGGTTCGGAGGCAAGCAAACGCTCTGAAGAGAGACATAAAAAGTAAAAATAAAGCGCGGGGCGAAAAGGGAGGCTGAGGCGGAAAGGGTACGAGAAGACTGTCTCGGCATGAGCTTTGGAGATTGCACCGGCGAAAAGGCGAAAAGGCGAAAAGCTGAGAGAGGCCAAGAAGACAGGAAAATGTCGTCTAGGACCCAGTGCCATCATGCCGGATGCTGACCGAAGTATCTCTTGCGCAGAATCTGACCGTCGAGATACACGGCATCGAGTGTCATCTGATAGCGTGGAATGGAGACACATGAATGGAGGAGAGACGCCAGCTGAAGAACAATGGTCTGTGCCTTGATGCCAAGCCCAAGCGGTTGGCTGACACTATCCGTAAGGAACCTCGGCCAACTGACTAGTACTACCCTACAGAGAATATAGGCTGAATGTACGGCCATAGTATCCTAAGCATTTCATGGCGACATACCTACATATGCCTCAGAACCTTGTGCGACTGACTGTATCTACTGTCAGATGCCAACTTATTAATTAGTTTTCTGGCTGTCCAAGGGTTTTCTTCCCAACTTAAGGCGGAGCTAATTAAGTTGGCATAAAGATAGTCACCGGGTAGACCTATTTTGGTTAGGCAGGACCCTGGCTTCCAACGCCCGCTCAACCGGGCCATGGATCCCTCTTTTCCCCCTCTGTTCGTTGCGTACGATTGGGTTACCGGGTCGTTGTTATTGTGTTGTTATTTGCAGCCTTCTAAAGAAGAACTGCCGGTATAGGCATGTGGGACCATATATTGTGAGGTGGTTTGGTTGCGCGCACGTAACCTATAGGATCACTCGCTTGAGGACTAGCCCTAGTGTCGCATCGGAGCGGCGCCTACAAAGGCCGGTTAGATGTAGCTCGGTACCCGAGCAGGCTACCGTGTCTACTTTGCCGCCTATTTAAGCAGGCGCGTAAGACAGCTAGCCCTATGCCTACACTAGACTAAAACAATAGACTTTTCCGACCTTAATTATATACGTGCCTAATTAACCACCCGACCGCGCCTACGGCTACGGCCCCTTTTAGGTAGATGCGATAGTTATAAGCCCGGTATACGACCTGCGTAAATTGCTACTAATGCCTACTATTATAATAATACGCACGTCTACCTATAAGGCGGCCTAACGCCCCGTAGGTAACCTAATAAGCCTACGATATACTATAGAAATACAGCTATTATTATATCTTAGAATACGTTAAGGCATACGTAAGGATGCGGATTATACCGCTCCTTTTATACCGCCGCTCTTAGTATAGTTCTCTCGCACCTATAAGTACGCTGTAATATACGGTCTTAGAAGAGCTCTTTATCCCTAAGCACTATAGCATTATTACCCTTTTTTAGCCCCTTTTCTCTTAAATACTCTTAATATTAACTATTATTATTATATCTTCCTTTAGCGTAACTAAAGCTATAGATAATACTAAGATTATCCTTACTAAGTTAGTCTATTAGGCTACTTAGTACTCTACGTACGAGATTAATGCTAAGACCGTACGTATCTAAGAGTTTATTAACTTTAAGGATACTACGGTCTCCCTTAAAGAGCCCGTAGAGGCATTGTTTAAAGGAGAGCTTATAAGGCTAAATAAGCTCGCAGCCGCTAACTACGCAAAGGATGTCCGTCTCGGCTAAGCAATAGGTATGTATAAGTAGATCCGCACGCTTAACGAAGCCTAGCTTAAGGGCCTTACGGCCTAACGTAAGGACTATAAATAGAGGTATATTAAGTATATTATAAAGCTTAAAGCATATATAAAGCTTACGACCTAAGTGTATATAACGGTAGACCTAGCCTTAGTAAGGTTCTTTCTAAAGACTTAGGACATCCGTAAGACTATTATAAAGCTACGTAAGATGCTTAAGGTTATAGATAAGTACTAAGTAGACTATGCTCGCTCGGACTATCGTAAGGCCTTATAAATAACGAAGTAGACTAACCTAAGCGATTAATACCTTTAATAAAAGCTCGTATACCTTAAAGCCGTCGAATTAGATATCCTAGATATTAGGGGGTCTTAGGGCATAACCGACTTCCTTAACGCCGTTATAATACTAGACTCTAAGTAGGCCCGGCAATAGCTTAGTGCGCTTTACGTAGAATAGCTAAGGAAGAACGTTACTATAACCCTTTAGATCCTTAGCGAGCTATTCTATTACGTTAGTTAGGATTAAGCCCGTACCTTTAGTAAGTCCGCGCCGTCCGGGGCGTTCGCTACGATATAAGCTCTACCGGCGACCCTTAAAGCCCGCTAATCCTACGACTGCCCCTACGGCATCGTTAAGGCGCGCTATAGCTAGAAGCCCGCGGACTACGTAGCGTTCTATATTACTATTAATAAGGTCTCGTATAAGCCCTAGCTTCTTGTTAGTACTAACTATATTAAGAAGTATAAGGAGGCGAAGTCCTTATCTCGCTAAAAGCAGATAGTAGAGGCTATTAAAGGTATAAAAGGGAAGACCCCTACTGCTTTAACCGAGATAACGCCTACTATATAAGGTGCCTAAGCATATATAGTAATAGACTTAAGGTTTATAGGTAGTAAGGCGAGCTCCGCTCCGACCTAAGCTAGCTTTAGCACCTTCGGCTCGCTTAATAGCTTTATCTCTTCCGTCTTTAGCAACTAGCGCTATAAGCACCCGCTAATTAAATCGACTCTATTCGACTACTACGCGAGAACCTATATTATTAATAAGCTCGAGCTTCTTAAGGGTAACGTTATCGCCGCTATAAAGACCGATATTATACTTATAGGCGATACCGCCCTTATAGTACTATATCGTAGGACCCGTACGATAAAGAACCTACTCTACGGACCGGATAGCCTTAATATACGAGATCTCGTCCTTAAGGATACCGCCTATATACCCGGCTTTTATACTAATATTATTAGCGGGGAAAAGCTTAAGGTAGGCGGCTTTTAAATCTATAGCTGCGATAATACGATCTAAGTTAGCCCTATAGAGAATAATAACGTAGTTATATATATCGAGAGTAAGTATAGGCTTTTAATAGCTAAATTAAAGTCCTTTTACTCTTGCTTTACCTTACCTTACGCTCCTACGTGCTTATTCTTAGTAGTATAAAACGCCGTCTTAAGATACCTTAAGCGCTATATCGCCGTATCTAAGAACCTACGCCTACTAAAGGTAGATACCGTAGAGCTTTAGCATCTAAGGGCTAGGCACTTAAGCCCTTAAGTGCTTAAGCAATTAATCTTTCGGGCATACGGTGTGTAAATTAAAGGGCCTATAACGGTTAAGTGCCTAAGCTACGCTTAAGGAAAAGCGCACGAGCAGATTTCTTATAAAGAGCCCGTTAACTACTTGCGGTAGCCCTTTTTCTATATCTTCTTTAATATCTTTAACTTTAAACTCGGCTATAACGGCTACCGATATATCCTACTACTCTCTAACGAATATAGCGGGATAATATTCTTATAAAGCATAACGTGGAAAACGGAATTAGACGACCTAATCCGTAACTTTAAGGCCTTAGTCCGCCGCTATATAGGCGCGGTAATTTATAAGATTAAGATAGATAATAAGAGAGCTTTAGTTAACCTCCCGGAGTAGAGAAATTCGCCTTTTTAAGATTAGGCTAAGCGGGAGGGCATTAAGCTTAAGCTCCCGCTAATATATATAAAAGAGCCTATAAGCGGCGTAAAAAGACCGGGAGGCGTAATCTAATAACGCCTCCGCTCTATTATAGGGAAGCTACTATATAACCTCTAGCCGGAGATATACTAAGCGCTCGTTTGTATATATAACATCTTGCTGAAATACTATAACTAGTAGAGAACCCTTAAGGAGACTATCGATAGGTAGTTTAACTAATACCTCCGCTAGTACGGTAGGATCGGCGCTACGGCGTATAAGGACGTAGACCTCCGCCTTAAGTAGAACGGTATATATGCCTATAGCTACCGCGCTTACCCCTTATATAAAGATATAAAGGCTTACCTCTATAAGAAAGCCTTTAAGGTCTTCCCCTAAGCGTATATAGGTTACCTTATCGGCTATTAAGCTAGTAACCTATTCTACGTCTAGGTTCTTTAACTTACTTAGGTTATTATTACCTAAGATATAATTTTTAATAAGCTTTACTACTTTAATCCTTAGACTAAGGATCTATAAATGCCTATCTAAGAATACGCCCCTTTCGCTAAGTCGATTGAATTACCGATTTAATACGATTAGAATACTATACTTAAGGATTTTTATAGGAATTTAACGATTATATCTTAGGAATTAAGCCCGACGATTTAAACTTAGGGGTAGAGGGTAGGGCATCGCTATCGCCGTCGCTAGCCGCTTTAAAAGCGGCTTTAACTCCGAAAGATACCTCGCCTACCCTTAAAGGACTTCTTACGCTAGAATGAACGCTTAACCCGACGGGGTTAAGCCTATTGCCCGCACTAAGATTACCCCCCCGCGACGAGGATATAGACATACCCTTCGTCCTAGCGCTCTAAGAGCTAGGCGTATAGCCGAAGCCCTAGCTTAAGTAAACCTCCTTAATACCTAAAGCTATTACCCCCGCTTATTAGGAGACCTAGCTTACGACCTAGCAGCCGCTTATACCTACGTAAGAGATAGGCCTATAGAGTATATAGTAACCTAACGACCGAACGGATCCTAGTTATAGTATTATAGCTCTATTAGTATCGATATAGACGAGTAACGCCGAGGGCCTTAAAGCGGGCTTATTAAGTATATAGACGAGTAACGCTAAAGGCCTTAAAGCGGGCCTATTAAGTATATAACTAGATATAAGGTTATAACGACTTTACTAGATATAGAAAGAGCTCTATAGTATAAAAGCTATAAGATAAAGCTCTTAAGCGAATAAAAGGATAAAAAGAGATAATATCTTTACTACCTTACTTTTAGAAGCCCTCTATCTATAGGGGGACTTTATAACTTTTTATTTAGTATTCGCCGCCGTAGTCTTATAGGAAGCTTATAAGTATTATTGTAATAACTTATTCCGCTTGCTTAAGCGCTACTAAGACCTTAACTACTACCCGTACGGTAAGAAGTTTAAAGAGGGATATCGTTAAGAGCTTTAAGACCTCCTCCGTAGAGGTATATAGCGCCTCCTTTCGCGAGAACGTGCTAAAAGAACCCTAATTCCGCTTAAATAGGTATTCTTCTATAAGTTTAATAAAGATAGGTACCTTATATATTGCAAAGCGCGTATTTATATACGCGGAGACCTTTAAGGCGACTAAGGCGACGAAAAGACTTATGCTATAACCCTCGCTATTAAGACCTTTAGGACCGTAATCTCTATAGTAGCGAAGCGTAACCTTAACGTCCGATAACTTAATATTGCTAACGCGTTCCTTAATACTAATATTAATAAAAAAAGGCCGGTATACGTAGAGCTCCTAAAGGGCTACGTAGAGCTTGGATTCCTTAAGCCGGATAAAAATCCTACGATAGTCGCCGAGCTTAATAAAGCCCTTTACGGACTTCGCGAATCCCTTCTCTTTTAATACAACGAGATCTACTAAGCGCTTAAAGAATAAAGCTTAATCCGCACTAAGGAGGAGCCTTATGTCTTTATAAACGGGAAGGTCTTTATGCTAGTATATATTAATAATATCCTTATCTTAAGCTTAAAGGACTACTTTATAGACGACCTTATTGCCTTCCTTTACGGTAAATACAAGGTCCGTAAGGAAGCCTTTAAATAGTATCTTAGGATCTACGTTATTAAAGACCGATAGCTCCGCTAAATCTACCTATACTAAGACGCTTATATTAAAAAGATCGTACGTAAATTCGGCCTTAATAATATAGGGAAAGCGCCGGCAATCCCTATACCGACCTAGCAGCTTATTAAAAACACGGAATAAGCCTCTTTACGTAAGATTAAGGACTTTTAAGAACGCGTAGGCTCTATTATATATACCGCGGTTATAGCGAGGCTAGACGTAGCCCTTATAGCTTTATAGCTCTTATAGTTCCTAATAAACCCCTTAGCCGTATACCTTAAGGCGGCTAATTAGTATATCCGCTACCTTTATACGACGAGGTTCCTCGCGATTATATTCGACGGACTCGCTTAAGGCGAAGCCCTTATTATCGCGACTAACGCCTTATTCGCCGACGACTTTAAGACGCGCCGATCGTCGTAAAGCTATATTATAATACTTTACGACGGCCTAATAGTATAGAAGGCAAGCTTATAGGATATAGTTATAACCTCTACTACTAAGGTAAAGCTCCTTAAGCTAAAGCGTACCGCTAAGGAGGGATACGCGCTCGCTAAGCTACTATACGATATCTTATATAACCTTAGGCCTTTAAAGATATACTATAATAACCTTTAATCTATCCGCCTTATAGTTAAAGAAGGCTATATCTCTATAAAGCTACGTTACGTTAATATCTAGAATATATAGCTTAAGTAGGAATATAGATAAGGTCGCTTTATAGTTAAATATATCTCTACGGCCGATATACCGGCCGACGGTCTAACGAAAGCGCTACCGCGGGCTAAATTTAAGAAGTTTAAAGCGCTGCTAAACCTAAGGGATATATAAGGGCGAATATAGGCAAGGACGGAGGACTAAAGGCATTAACGCTAGGGATAGACGCTTTTATACCTTATAGGGCGCTTGTAATAGCTTCTTTTTATAGCGTTAAATTGATTACTTAACGCTAAGGGGTATATCGCATCGGAGCGGCGCTTATAAAGGCCGGTTAGATATAGCTTAGTACCCGAGTAGGCCACCGTATCCACTTTGCCGCCTATTTAAGCAGGCGCGTAAGACAGCTAGCCCCGTGCCTACACTAGACTAGAACAATAGACTTTTCCGACCTTAATTGTGTGCGTGCCTAATTGACCACCCGACCGCGCCTGCGGCTGCGGCCCCTTTCAGGTGGATGCGACACCTAGCCCTCTTGCATTAGTCAGCCTCTCGTGCGGGGTGATCATTAGGATCACCCTCGCACAATCCCACAAGTCACTTTTCTTCCTCTCTCGATGCACTCACATTGATCCCACGCTGCCCGCACACACGCCACCGCTAGAGTCCTTATAACACATACATTGACGAATCCCAACGCCGGTTATTCAACCACCAGAGCCTAACCAACAGGATAGGTGCTTTCTTTTCCGCCTTGCCACGCATGGAGTCGTGTTTATCGATTTAACGCAGTAAGCTGTGGAGCATGCGATGGAGCAGCCCGACTTTCCTTAGGCTGTGCGCAGTCTGCAGTCCTTGACCGATCTAAAGTACGCGCGCAATTATGGATCAACTCGACGGTTACCAACTTTTCGGCGCGGCCCGTTCGGGCGAGCGGGCCGCGGCGGGGAGACGGCCGAGACGGTGCTCGCGTGCGGCGACGCCGGGGCATCGGTCAACAGATTCACGGCGCGGATGTGCCGACGGCGGATTCTGGCCGAGTACCTCGACGGCGAGACGAGGAGGCGCTGTGCGACGTCTGCAGCGCCGAGATGGTCGAAAACCCCGCCGGAGAGAAAAAAGAAGTTCCAGGAAGCCTTCCGCGAGTTCGTCGACACCTACCTGGAAATGAAGAAGGAGTGGACACTCGAGGAGTGGTTGAAGAACACCAAGCTCGAGTAATAATGTGTCAGTACATTCAATGTAACTACGTGCAGGAGGCGGGCGTGGTAGCAGGCGCCGACGTGGCAGGGCGCGTGGCAACAGTCGACGACGCCGTCGACGACGCCGTGGAGGGAGGCCCAGACGACGCCCGACGCTCCGCAGACGCCACTCCCCGTTTCAGGTCGCACGCTATCAGAACCTACCGGCAGTCAATGACGGTCTTCGACTCACACAGGCGCTGGAAGCTATAGCCAACGGCATGCAGGAGATTCGAAATGAGATGCGGGAGATCGAACCGAGATTGGAAAGATTGGAGACTAGGTTGGTCGACAAAGCTGGACGCCCTTGATCGGAAGGTTACCATGTCGTAAGTCGAGGGCTCATCTCCTTTTGCAAAGCTTGGAGAATGCTAACTTGTCTTCTTGTAGGAACAAGAACCTCACGGCACGCATACCCTCGTCCGCACATCGACCACACACACGAGCCTCGACCACACATACGAGCTTCGACCAATAAAAGCCTCGACACGAGCCTCGCGCACACACAGCTCTCGCGGCGAGCGGCAGAGTCCTTCGTCCCACGCACACAGCTCTGGCGCCATAACATTCGCGACGAGCGGCAGAGTCCCTCGTCCCCCCGCATACTCTCACAAATCACACGAACCTTCCCCGAAGCGACCGGCCAATATATATCAGGAGGAACAAGGCGTGTTGTTGCCGCTCCAGTATTTTGAGCCCGTTGAAGGAATTGGGCCAGCTTCCCCCTCGCGTTGGTGTCAGAACAGACGGGAGGATCACGTGTAGATCACGTGTGGGAGATCATGCATGAAGTACTTCGTAGAGCCCTTAAAAGAGAGGTGTGGATCGCGCACCCGATGCTTTGCTACCGAGGTTTACCCCACCTTACATAACCAGTACCGGATCTGCTGTAGCCGTGGCCGTGGCTGTGCCGCACTCAATGAACAAACACCACGTGTCGTCGCAATCCGACCAACGGCGCCATCGTCGACGAGGCAAGAAAAGAGGCGGCCGCATTCGTAAAGCCTCGTCCTTGTCCACTCTCTCTTCGTTTTACCACCATTCAGCCCCCGTACCTTTAGCAACCCGACCCGGCTCAGCACGGCTCCGACGATTGCGACGCCTCCCAAGACGCACCTCGTATCCGAGAAGCCGCTCCCTCGTCTTCATTCTCTCGCCGCGAAGCCACGCTGGTCGTCGGTAGTCGCACAAAGCTCCGTCATCATGGCCGTCGCATCCATCCAAGACCGCACCGCCGAGTTCAAGTCGGTCCTGGCGCAGGCCCAGCGCCGCCACAACCCGCCAAAGGTCGGGTCACAGAGGAAGTCGCTGTTGAGCGATCCGCAAAGAGCCGCCGCAGATGGAGACGCGACCCCCCGGCGGTCCGACTTTGCCCGGAAGGCGGCCGAGATTGGACGCGGCATCTCGGCCACCATGGGCAAGCTCGAAAAGTTGGCGCAACGTGAGCTGCCCTCGGCCGCCGCACCCCCAAGGCCCTGAAAGTACTAACCTGGCTGCAGTCGCCAAGCGCCGTACACTGTTTGACGACCGGCCCGTCGAGATCAACGAGCTCACCTTTGTCATCAAACAAGACCTATCCTCGCTGAACCAGCAAATCGGAGCGCTGCAGACCCTGACGAAGCAGCAGCACCCCAAGGCCGACCAGGAGGGGGAACACAACAAGAATGTCGTCTACCTGCTCCAAGGAAAGTTGACGGACGTCTCGGTCAACTTCAAGGACGTGCTCGAGGCCCGGACCAAGAACATCCAGGCGTCGAGGATGAGGACGGAAAACTTTGTCTCGTCCGTCTCTCAACACACGCAGCCGTCGCTGCCACAGTCTGCCTCGCCGCTCTACGGCACGCCCAACCGAGCTTCCCCAGCCCCCGGCGCCGACACGCTCTCTCTCAACCCCATAAGCGACCAGCAGCTGATGATGATGGAGGAGGCCCAGCCGACCAACACCTATATCCAACAGAGGGGCGAGGCCATCGAGGCCATTGAAAAGACGATTAGCGAGCTGGGCAGCATCTTTGGACAGCTGGCGACCATGGTCTCGGAGCAGAGCGACATGATACAGCGCATCGACGCCAACACGGAAGACGTCGTGGACAATGTCGAGGGCGCCCAGCGGGAGCTGATGAAGTACTGGTCGCGCGTCTCCAGCAACAGGTGGCTAATAGCCAAGATGTTTGGCGTCTTGATGATATTCTTCCTGTGAGTAACTGGCGAATACGCTGGCGTAACCAGTACTGACTTGTTCCTGGCAGGCTCTGGGTCCTCGTCTCGGGCTAAGGTGGGCTGTTGGTGAGCAGGGCTGAGCGGGCCCATGACTCTATCAAGGCACGCCTCGAGGCCGCTTGATTTCCTGTATTCGTATAATGGTGTTGTGGGAGAGGCGTGAGGGGAACCCATCGGGAACCCATCTGTTCATAATAGAGGCGTTTGAATGGGAGACGGGCACAGCTAGATAGACTCTGATGATGAGCACATGATTCTCGGCAACAGAGAAGTGCCCCCCCTTTACGAGAGACGGCACCGTCTGCCACTACTTCAAAAAGGACAAGATGGTACAAGGGGCAGAAACATGTCCAATGATGTATTGCCCAATGCGCTTCATCACCTTTGCTCCTCCATGTCCACCACAACCTTGAGCACCAACCGTCCCGCGTGGTCCTTGACCCTGGCAGCCATGGAGAAGGCATCTGTGATGTGATGCATGCCCTTGAAGCGGTGGGTGACGAGGGTCGCCAGGTCCGGCATCGACGCCGGCCGGTTCGACAATAGCTCGATGGCCTCCTTGTACGTGTTGGCGTATCGGAAGACGCCGATGAGGTCGACCTCGCGCAGGGCGGCAGCGGACATGGGCAGGGTGACGATGGGGGTGCCCATTCCGATGATCATGACCTTGCCTCCAGGTCTTGTGGCCTGGCCGGCGTCGTCAGCGATGGGCCCGGAGACTGGGGGTTCAGGGGTCGACAAACGTAGATGGAGCTCTGGAGGCAAGTCTCGACGCCGGTGCATTCGTACACGGCCGAGACGTCGCCGACGGGCCTGCCGCGCAGCTCGATGGCCTTGATCTCGGCGGCCACGTCTTGGGCGTAGGCGAGCTTCTCGTCGATGGTCTGCGGGCGCGCCGCGGGCACGACAAAGGCGGCGTCGGCGTAGCCATTGGCGACGGCGAAGTCGACGCGGTCCTTTTGTATGTCGGCAATGATGACGGCCTCGGCGTCGGACGCCTTGCTGACGGCGGCCACCAGCAGACCGACGGGCCCGGCGCCGAAGACGAGGACGGTCGATTTGGCGGGCAGGCCGGCGCGGTGTCTGGCGTGCATGGCCACTGAGAGCGGCTCGATGACGGCGCCGAGGTCTAGAGAGAGGCCGTCTGGAAGCCTGCGTGGAGTCTTTGTCAGTCGCCCGGATCATGATCGCCCACGTCAAGAGGACGGATCAAGAGAGAGGCTCAAGAGAGAGGCTCAAGAGAGAGGCTCAAGAGAGAGGCTCAAGAGAGAGGCCTCTCACTTGTGACACCACCGGGCCGGATGGTTCACCCTCTCCTGCAGCGTGCCCTGCGCATGGGGAAAGGCCTTGGCCGAGCTTCGGAACCTCATGCCGCGGCAGATATTATATCGTCCCTGGCGGCAGTACTCGCACTCTTCGCACGGCAGGCCGACCTCGAGGGCAACGCGGTCGCCGGCCTCGAGGTCCGAGACGGCCGAGCCGACGCCGACGACGGTGCCGCTCGACTCGTGGCCCAGCGTCAGCGGCTCGCGCACCACAATGTCGCCATTGCGGAAGTGGTGGAAGTAGTGCAGGTCGGAGCCGCACAGGCCCGTGGACTGGACCGCGACCTGGACCTCGTCGCGGCCGGGCGGCGGCAGATCGCGCTCCTCGAGCCGGAGGTCCCGCTCGCCGTGCAGGACGGAGGCCCGGACGCGCCGCGAGGCCATGGCGGCGCAAGGGATGCTCGGCGTGCTTCTGCTGTGCTCCTGCTCTGGTGCGACGACAAAGGGAGGGTCCGTATCTCGTTGCGGCCTTGGAGCGCCGAATGCCCAAGTCACGTTGCGATGCTTGCCCGGAGGACTTGCCTTGGTGGAAGGGGCGGCGCAATGCAGACTGTCTTGTCACTGCGAGTCAAAATCCAAGCTCGGGATTTGGAAAACCCCTCCAATTCTACCTAGGCTCGTTGCAGCCCGACGACTCAATAGCCGCTGGGTTCGGGGACCTTTCGGCGGCTGCGGAGGCGGGGCAGTGGCGGCATGCGGAGACAGATCCCGGGGCCGATTACCGCATTAGGCAATATTCATCTGCGTGTTTCAAGCCACCGTCGCCGAGCAGAGTGATGATATCCGTATTCGTACTCCATCTGCATGCGCATGCACATATTCCGTTGCCTTGATGCTCGCTTAGTTTGAATCCCAAGTGACGGATATGCAAACTTGTCCGGGCAACCGAGATTGGCTGCCCCAGTCTTGCGCAGGGCCTTGGTCATCGCTTTCAGGGGTTGTACGGGTGGCACCAGCTATATCTCGGGCATCGAACCCACAGGCAGAGTCTCTCGCCAGCAATGCCATGGGAAACAGCAGTGACACTTTCACCATCCCCCCTCAGAACAGGCTTGTTGGAAGTCGGCCGAGGACGGTGCAGCATACGACGCGCAAGACTGGCTCATTGGAGACGGACAAGACAATGAATCGCCATTGATGGCGTCCCTGCAGTATCTACGGCTTTTGAATGATCAAGAGCCAGGAATGCACTCAACTTGCTACTTGCAAATACATGCCGGTCTCTCTCCGTATTGCCGCCAATAGTACAAGAGCAGTTTCTTGATGCCAATCTCAGTCACTCGATTTCGTCATCGTCCAGCAGATTGGTATAGTCTCTCAACATGGCATTCTCCTCAAACTGCGCCGCCAGGCATTCCACCGTGGCCGACCCCGGATCCGACATGGCCAGGTCGAGGTCGGCCATAAAGGTGGCGCGGATGCTGCCCGGGATGCGCGCCCAGTTTTTGTTCTCCAGGTCACGCACAATCCGGCGTGCCGCATCGCTCGATACGTCCTTTTTGCGCAGCGTCATGGACAAGAGGGCCTTGGTGATGGCTTCGGCAACCCGCCACGACCGGCCCAGGCTCTCGTAGCCGTATATGCACAGCAAAAGACACGAGTACCAGTTCTCGTCCATGACGCTGTCGAGAATCGCATTCGCAACGTACATCAAGGCCGTGTGCCACAGGATCGAGTACGATGACGACTGGTATCTGAATCGATAGTCGAAGATGAGTCGCTTGAGCTGGGCGACCGAGGCGGCGGACACGACCTCGGGCGAGCCGCCGACGTGACTAAAGGTTCGCAGACGCGTCTTTGCATCTTCCTTGATGCACGGGCGGAAGATGTCGAGGATGGCTGCGTGGAACCAGAGGCTATAGTCGTTGGTCTCCCTGTTAGCCGCGATGCGTCCTCGCCGCCTCGACTCGGGCTCACAGAGACCTACTGCAGGATTTGCACGTGGTGCGGACTCTGGTCCCTCTGGGTAAGCTGCACAGGCAAGCCGTTGCTCCAGGCGAGAAGCTCTCGAAACTTGTACTCGGCAAATGGAAGGTAGCCACGAGAGCCCATTGGGGGCTGGCCTCCGGCATAGTACACCCAACTGACTTCGTGCACGATGCTCCAGAAGCGGCAGAGGTGAGGAAACGTCTGTCCCATGTACCACGGGAGGAGAGAGACGTGCGGCGCCCCCAAGCTGGCGGGTGTAGGCGGCCCGTCGGTGGTGGAGTCGGCGCTGTTTGGTTGCGTCTCGGGTATTGGCACTTGCGGAGGATGTTGCGGGCACTTTAGCCCCGGTTGGTGATAGAAGAGAGACATGAGTCTGGCAGCACTGTCAGTCAACCTGGTGCCGCCACCGTGGACACATGATCAAGGTGTCTCGTACGTTATCCAGTTGAAGACGCCCCAAGCGGCATACCCGCGTGCTCCCTTGGCCTCGGCTGATAGTTTACTGTCTTCGTCTGGCAAAGCCCGACGCTCGACACCGAAAAGACCGAGCCTGATGCCCATGTCGGTTGCCTCGGATAGGTAGACCAGCATCTTGTGGTCTCTGCCTTGGCCCAGGTATCCGAGGCTTAGAAACTCGGCCGCGGCCATGGTTTGGATTGAATCTCGGTTCTTGCTGCGCTCATGGTTCCAAAGCCGCTCTGCCTCTGCGCAGAGGCTGGTTGTCTGACCTTCCGTCTCAGGGTCGATACCACTATACATTTGCTAACCACGCTGTTAGAGGTTGATGTATCGATTCCATCGCGGGGATGAGGCGGACGGCAGCTTTTGAACAGGCCAAGCAAGGAGGGCTGCTTGTATGGAGTGGGCTTGAGCCATGCTGAGAGCAAAACGATCAAGGAGAGGAGGAAAAGGTCAGGATCGGCCGTTCCTCTAGGTAAACCTACACAAGCCCAGTACAATAACGCGTTGACTAGCAGTGAAGAGCAAAACTCACCCTGGCCAGCAGTCAGGTGTGAAACGAACAGCTCGGGGTCAAAGTGGCCCAGCAGGGGATGGTCGGTTTCCAGGTAGAGAGAAATGCACTTGGCAGCCATGTAGTTGTCTATGTTGACGTTTGTCCAGCGGTTGATATTCAGCTCCTGCAGACGAGGGTCACATAGTCGCGGCGAGACCTTTGGTTCTTTATTCTCCTTTGGCGGCAGGCTACCGGAAGCAGAGGCGGATGAAGGTTTCTGTGTGGTGGCACGACGTGTTCCTCTCTCCGCAGCCGAAGCTTCCCGCCTTGGGCCGGTGTCTCTGCACTCGAAAACCGACATTAGTCTCGGGGGTCGTGCTGCGGTGCCAGGCTCTGTGCCGGCCACGCAGGCTCAGGGGCTGGAGTGCCGCGTCCAGGGGTCACTCACGTGAATATAGGGATGTTCCCTATGGCGGGCTCGGTGAGTCTCCGGTACGGCTCGCTTTGGAGCGCCTTGGGGTCAAAGGGCGTCAAGACGGGATAGGCGATGGGATGTTGGGCGGCGAGCTCGACGTGCTCAAAGTTGCCGCTCGTGATGTTGGTTGCGGCGGCCGACTTGAAGGTTTGATGGCTGGTGGGATCGCCCCTCAGTATGGAAAGTATGGTTGAAGCCTCGGGCTCCTCCCCCAGCGAGGGCATGATGCGAATCAGGTCGGCTGCAGGAAGCGTGTTGAACAGCTTGACCATCTCGACGACGAGCTTCTTGGACTCGTCGGACAGGGGCGCATCATCCCGGTACTCGCAATGCGAGGTCTGATCCCGGCAGTTGGCGCAAGTTGGACGCTGACCGTCGCACTGCCGGACAGACGTTAGACGATGGACGGCCCTGATTAAGGGGGGGGGGGGGGGGGGGGGGGGCTGGAAAGGAGGCGAGGCAGGGCGACGCACCCGTATCTTCCTCCGGCGGCAGGCGTTGCACGCCACCGAGACGCCAACCCGTCGTCTCTTGTACTCAAAGGCGGCCGACGTCAGGTTCTCGCTGTCACTTTCGGCGGCTGGAGCCAGAGGACGCAGCGGGGGATATCTTCGCTCCATTGCGCACTTGGAAGCTGCGATGCGCAGAGCAAGAGAGCAGCAGCATCGGCGCAAGTATCGCCATGTGCTTATAAGTACTCGGCAGGTACGAAGGAGGTTTGGCCGTGGCTCTGTTCATGGTCGCGGAGCCAAGTCCACCTATGAGAGCGTCTGGTGGTCGCCCACGCCCGCCGTGGCGGTATGTAAGTCGATTTCAGCAAATATACATGGCGAGAGAGGGGTTTGTCGTCCCAAGTTCGACTTGATCTGTCTGGTGAATCGTCATCGAGCTTGACCACGACCTCTCAGCCCATGGCCAGACTCCTGTTTTCGGGTCGTGACGGCCCCGGTTCACGTCCCATCGAGATTCGATGCTGCAGGCTTCAGAGACGGTGCCTAAGGATTGCACGACACACGGCCGTCGACCGTCTTTTTGAGCATCCGTTGCATCGACGTCGGCTGCAGCTAGTAATTGACGGCAAGGGCACGAATACTTGTCCGTCGGGAACTTGGGGAGCTTCAAACCAGTCCCCACGCCGGCCGCCACAGGGGATCCCTGATGAATACAGTACATGTAGTACGGTGACGCGTGGCATCGTCGCTTTGATAGGCCAGCGTCGATATACATTCTGTAGCATCGTATTGCCCACGGACTGGCCCCGGCGAATGACGGGTGAGAATTGGCATGCGTGGGAGCCGTTGGAGCCGTTGGAGCCGTTGGAGTCGGCCATGGGAGCCCGCAGTAGCAGAATTCCTGCAGCCAGAGAGGCACAGACAAAAGGCCAGGCGACTGCATTGGCATATATTCGCGCGTATGCGCAAGGCCGCATCGGGATGGTCGGCTGCCGACTCTCGATGCCCCGGATCAGTCGTCAGCCCTGCAGCCGGACTGACGTGGCTGGCCCGTATCTTGATTCGACTTTGGACATGTGGATGCTGACAAGGGGAACAATGCGATGATGAATGCCATGGCCGAAGCTCCATCATATGTCTTGGATGCGTCAGCCGAGCCCTGAGCCCATGGCCTCGATGGACCAATTGCAAGTCATGCGGATGGCAGTCTCGAGGTCGAGAGAGTCGTGGAATGGACATGGACGAGGCCCTCCCTTTTGTTCGAAGCCGCTCTCCGCCTATAAGAGTCGCGTTCCGTCATGTTGCACAACATGACGGAACAAAGGAAAGGGCCTCGTCTTGTGCTCCCAGACAACAGACAGGATGCACATTCACACGGAAGCGGCGTCTTGTGGATGCGCATCTGTCGACGATGCATCGATTCCCGTCGCCACCGCCTTCAGAGCCGACTGGCCCGCTCACCTGGCGAGGAAACGGTGAGCCGTCAAGAGCAAGTATGTACTACTCCGTAGAGAAAACAAGTCGCAACGAAACCCGCATCCACACCTGGACGGCCACGCGCGCCATCTCGGGGCCGTCCGAACCCTCCATCATTAGGCGCCGTTGAGCAGCAACACCATGCCTGGTTGCCGCTTCGTGCCCAACGTCGGTTCCTTGCCGGTTCCTTGCCCTTTCTGCGCCTCATTTCCGACTCTGGTGGAGCGAGCAGAGCCAATTCTGCCTCGTGGCGCGCAACTGTACCCGTACCCGTCTATTCGAGACAATTCAAGCCTTTGAAAGTAAACGGGTTGGACGACAAGTCTTTGGAAGTCATGAATGGAAACCAAACATTGGACAATGCCGCCGTCGGGAGCCGCATCAGCAAGGAGCCATGGCGTCGGTAGGTGTTTCCATTTTCAAAAGGGCTTTCAAAAGCCGAGCATGAAAGACGAGCCCCGAGAAAGGGGGGCATCTCGATGCGGGCCTCACCCCCCCCCCCTTTTGCCAGGATCCCCATACAAGAAGCTTGTATGTACGCCTCCCGTACCGGTACCTTCTGTCCACCGGCTATCGCTGCCCCATGCGGCCTTGGCCGGCATGATGTCCAATTACATTGTACGGAGCGGCCTCCGGGTCTCCCGACCAATGGTGAGCTGCATGCTTGACTTTGGCTAAGAAAAAAGGCCAATCTCTGCCGAGGGAAAAAAAAAAACATACATACGGATACTGTAAGACAGCGTCCCGCTCTGCTTGCATATGAAGGAGCTTGCGGTCTCTCAGGCCCTGCCAAGCCAAAGCCCCAACGGCCTGGGTTGACCAAGACGTCTTTACGAGGAGTACGGATACATGGAGCTTTATTCTTGCATGTGCGTGCTTGTTGGCCCATTTCCCACGAAGAATGCTCGACTGATTTCAAACCCGTCAGTCGGGCCTTGCCTTGGGCGGTATATGATATGCAAAAGTCTGGAGCTTCAGGCCTTGACGGGGGGGATTTACTCCTCTGGACACCTCCTCTGGACACCTTCTCTGGACACCTCCTTTGGACACCTCCTCTTACAAGCACCGTGGTTGCACGAAGCCGTGTTCAACGTATGTTGGAGGGGCAGGCTGCTTGCGGCCCCTGCCCCCAGCCCACGGAGCCAATCAAGGCCGGGTGGCTGTCAGAATGATAACGGCAAGCATATATGAGCGGAAAGAGGACTTTTCCTCGCTTCCTTGTCCCGCAGTGGCGACTCGTTGAAGGAGTTGGGCAGGTATGATCATGTGTTTCCAATCAACACAGCTTGTTGACATGGCTTGTTGACACCAATAGAGGCCACGCCCGTCCTTCATCACCCCTTCATCTCTACAATCTGCCTCTCTCTGCCTCCCGTCACAACTGGCATGCGCATACCTACATGCACAGATGGGCATGTACGAGTCGGCTCTGGCCCGGGGACCCCCCTTCTCCAGCCATCATGGTTTCGGCTGGCCCTGCCAGAGGCGGCTTTCCACAGCGCCATGCCGGACTTTTAACGCCGTAAAACGAGATCGTGCCGCGTTTCTCGGCATGGCGAGCAAGGGTAAGGCATCCTGGCAGTGAGTTGGAGTCAAGTCGCGTTTTGGGTTTTCATCAAGGGGGCAAGAGGAGGGAGGCAGCAGAGGGATCCCTCCATGCACAACTTCGGTCAGTCAGCACGAGAGCTCTTGCGCCTCACTGCTCATGGATTTTCGGTTCGGTAACGTGCCGAGACTCGTACTTGGTACTGGACGTTGAGTAGATACTTGCACGTTACCGACACCACAAGTCCTATTCATCCTTGGACTTCTAGGGGGTAGAACCCGAGTCGGGACATGCTCACGCGTTGGCTTACTGGCTCCCGCGTCGACCCTTTGCTTCCATCTTCGTACAAAGACTTTGCTTCCCCCGCCTTTCCCCCTCCCATGGCGTGCTGGGACAACTCTTCAGCCTGGCGTTGAGGCCCAGCTTGACTGAATGTTGGTAGCAAGTGCCGAGTGAGACGCTTTGCATGGACGCCCGTGGAAGCAGGCAATGATGCAGTGCGTAGACATGCATTTTGACCCATGCTTCACACAATGTAGGAGCAGGGGCCGACTTTCCTTGTTCAAACGCTCTTCTCAGGCAGGACTTTGGTAGACTGCATTATACCGCATCAAACCTCTTTTGCTCTCCACGGTCACCTCCCCGTGCGGAAGAGTCGACGAAGCCTCCCCTCGCCACAAGCTGGCCATGAATGACCACCCAAGGCAACATTTCAACAATGACATACACCCTGCCAGAGCCGACGGACGAGCTTTACACGCAAGTCAACTGAGTGCCACATGCGCCTTTGAGCCGGGCCAAGGCTTCCTAGACCATGAGGCACTCCACAACACAATCTTCTGTTGCCCCGAGTCCAACAATGCGTTTTCGTGGATCGAACAGAGCTTCATGGAAGCCTCGGACCATCATTCTCTCCTACGCGGGCCTATAGACGTCGGCAAGGAATTCGCAAACGCCATCGATGCGTCACGACATTGGGGACCGGACTCGGACTCCAAGGACTCTGCCTCGCTCGACTCGCTGCCAATAAGTCCGAAAACTCCCCGCAAGGGCCGCGCAAGACCCTCCGAGTCCACCGCAACCCCCCAGCGAGCGCGCAGTCCCAAGAGGAAGTGCCTCGAGGGGAACAGCACCGAGGCAGCAAAGGACTCGGGGGTTCCGCAAGCCCGAGAGAAGAACCGCATCGCGGCGGACAAGTGCCGCTCCAAGAAACGACGGGCCGTTGCACAGCTCAAGACCAAGCATGAGTCGCTCGAAAGCACACATCGACAGCTCAGTAGCACCGCCTCGGACCTGGTGGCGGAGACGCATGCTCTAAAGAATATGCTGATGCAGCATGGAAACTGCGACTGTGAACTGATCCAGAAATACCTAAAGGACGCTGCCTTTAGCTGGATAGCCAAGAAGACGGATGAGCACTTGGAGGCCTAGGGCTGGAGGGCATCGGCTTTTGGACCAGCCGACACCATTCACTTGTTGGTGGAAATCTCACATGTAACTATCGAAGCTATTTCCGCAAGGGCTTCCTAGAAAGAATGGCCTCGTTGCGCCTGGGGGCAGAGGGCGCCGTACCAGCCTCGGCACGCTCTTTTACACACTGTCAACATGCAAGTATTTCGACCAAGCGATCGTATCCCTGTTGGCCTACAACATTTCAAACGGAGATAAGAACAAGCATGGCGCAAGGCTTCGATTCAGCTTCAGGGGGAAGGGGGGAAGGGGCGCATCAGGTTGCACACCGACTGGCGGGGGGGCAGCTGAAGCGACTGTCCATGTCATATTACACGTACTCATATTACACGTACTCATATTACACGTACTCATATTACACGTACTCATATTACACACGCGTCATGTTATCGGATGCAAGGCCATCTCAGACTTTGATTCCCGAAAGAGTTGGTGGTCACAGTACGGATACAAGACAGAAGCTTGGGAGCAGCCGAACCTGGCCGCTTCCTCGGTATCAAGGCCAGGTGCATACATGCCAAGGGTCTGCTTGGGGAAAGTCATCTTTACTTTGGGCAATGTTGGCATGGTGTTCGAGAGGCAAGATGGTCTTGAATAGGGGTGCTTTTACGAATAGCCTCCCCTGACCCGTATTATGTATTAGGGGACGTGCCTGACTTTCGTAGATGCTGCCACACAGAGCCTGAGATGGTGTCTTGGCTACTCCGTACAGCAGAGGTGACGAATGATTTCCCAGGTACAAACTCGGCTCGGTGGAATCTTCCTGCCTCGAGGCAAGACGGCCGGCGCCCAATCCCAGCAGTTTGTAGCCACCAGTCGACCATCCGATATGAACCGGACGCCTACCAACCAGCATGAAGCCCGGGCGTGAACAATGGTCAAGGCCCCTGAAAGCCCCTCTCGTCGACAATGGTGCTTGGCGGTCTCCAATCATTAAGAAATCAAGCTTGCGGGAGACGTAGATTCAGCCCTATCATCGCACGGTACTTTGTACGATTTCACAAGTCTTGCACCCAAATTCGGCATCAGCCTGAACCCCTCAAACCCCCCAGATACGAGGGAGGGGCTTGACCAGGCTGCTTTGAGCCGTGCTTACTGGTCGCCTGAGACAAGACAAGACAGACTGCTACTACATATACTCACTCGTACGAATACCACATGTGTGAATACCTAATCGAGCCTGATGCTTCACATGTTGTCCGTTTGTGCTTGGAAATGGCCCTCGCTGAGAAGGAATCTCAAGTTTAGACCGACTTGAGAAGTACCTACAGCACAACACACCTCTTTAGTCTTTGCATGTGCATGTTGGATAGGGCTGAGGGGTTCTCGGCGTCCACGACCAATCGGTGTGGTGACGACGAGCACAGGGGTTGGTCAAAAGTGTTGGATGGGGGCTTCAGGGCTTCAACCCTTTGCCTTTCAGACCCGACACGGAGCGTCTCTCGAGATAGAGTACCATAGAGTACCTCGGCCTCACGTGGCATTCAAGAACTTGTCAATGGCTCGAGAGCACTTACACGCCATGCGCCGCCTGCGCCTCGTCGTTATGTCTTGCGGGGTCGTGGCCATCTGTCTCGATGCAGCGGTGGCGAAGCATCACCATGACGAGGCCGAAGTGCCGAGCATCCGCACCTACTTCCTTGTTGGAGGCCACTACGCAGACGACGGCAAGGGCCGCCACGTTGTCCGGGACCAGATGTATGTCGAAAGGCTGCTTCCCGTTGACGGCGTCACCCAGCCGTCGCCTGTTGTCCTGATTCATGGCAAGGGCATGACCGGGGCCGTGAGTCTTGCAAGCCCCGTTGCCAGGGAAGAGCTGATGCCGTGCCAGAACTTCCTCAACAAGCCCGACGGCGGCCGCGGGTGGGCGTCGGACTTCATCGGCCAAGGCTACGAGGTCTATCTCGTCGACCAAACGTCCGCGGCCGCTCGGCATGGCAGCCGGGCCTCGGCCAGGGCCGGCCGTCCGTCTTCTCCGCCGAATAGGTGGAGGATCGCTTCACCGCCACCCGTCGTCGGAGGCTTTGGTCTCAGGCCGGCAAGCACACCCAATGGCCGGGTCAGGGGGTCGTGGGTGACGGCGTCTTCGACAGCTTCTACGCCGCCACCGTGCCGTCCTCGGACAATGCGACGCTTTCACAGAGCGCGATGCAGCGTTCAGGGGCCGCACTTCTGGATCACATCGACGGCCACAGTCAGGGAGGGACGTTTCCTCTGCTCATTGCCGACGCCAGGCCTCGCCTCGCCAAGGCCCTTGTTCTCCTGGAGCCGAGCATCTTCAGTGACAGGGCAGCTCGAGCCTGGGGTCTCTCCGATGTCCCATTGACATACGAATATAGCCCCTCAGTCGAGGATCCCGCCAGAGATCTGACCAGGGAGACACGCCCGGCCCCTGACAAGGATCACGCCATGTGCATCCTGCAGGCAGAGGAGCCCACACCTCGCCGGCTTGCCAATCTGGTCGACATGCCCATTCTCGTCGTCACCTCCCAGTCTGGATATCATGCCCAGTACGACTACTGCACCGTCGAGTACTTGCGCCAAGCTGGGTGCTCTACGGAGCATGTGGAGCTGGGCGAGGATGTTTCTTGAGAAGAACAGTCGTCAAATCCAAGGCCTTTTGCATGAATGGATACAAAAAGTCTGACTTTTCTCGGCGTCATGTGTTGCTCTTGACCCATATACACTGAGGCCCATGAGCATATGAGGCTCATGGGCATATACACCAAGGCTGATGAGCATATACACTGAGGCTCATGAGCATATACACTGATGAGCATATACACTGGGCTCATGAGCATATACACTCGAGGAGGCTCATGAGCTTGACTGATTGATATGATGTCTTTGTACAATTCAGGGACTGGCTTCTACATGCACTTGGGAGTTAATAATGGGCCTGTGCAGTGTGTCTTTGCAGCTTTGCATGCATATATTGGACATGACTTATGGACTTGGTTGCCTGACCCCGGCGACTTTCGGCTTGCCTCCAACTTCAGACGGCATTGGGTGTACAGATACTTTGGCCCTGCTGCCGCACGATGAGATCTTTGGTTGCTGCACCTGCTGCGGTTCCCCTGACCAGGGCATTGCGGCGTCATCATGGCCTCGGAGCACTACACGTATTGAGCCCATGACTGCTCTTGTTTACGCTTGGGCTCCTACTTCGTGTACCGCTTCGAGGATCGAGTGCGAGGTCCCCAATGGCACGTTTTGAGGACGCACCTCGGCCGAGCCCACAACCTTGACCTTGTCAATGACGCTGTCAAGGCGGCCCAAGGTTGGTTTGTCCAAGTAGATGTGATGAATAGTGGCCTTTCAGCTCCTTGGCAGTCGAGGTGCAATTCACGCAGCCTGGGACCAAGCTTGGATTCATCGTCGACTTGGGGGCGCTCATGCTGAGCCTGTACAGAACTTTGCAAGCCTATTCATCCATCTCTAGACGGCATCGGCATGAACTGTTGCGGCCTGAAGCCTTGTGGGGAAAGTCGCCACTGGGTTTCCAGGGGTTCCGAGCCGTCATCAACGTGTCGTGATCTGGCCCATGTCCATGTCCCGTGCCAACCTGCTGCCCTCAGGGGGTTCAGCCACGACGATCGCGGGGTGCATCTGATGTGATGATTGATTCCAAGTGGTGGCGGCCGCGTTGCAGATCATATTCGGGCTCCATCACGGGGCTCTACGTTGTACGGACCTCGAGCTACGCTACCTTTTAAGAGGGCCGAGGGCATCGGACGTGGCTCCATGTCCTGCCATTGGCTCGGTGTGGCTGAACAGGGGGTGGTGGTGGCCACGGATAGGGACAAAGTCGAGGGTTCTGTTTACTCGGGAACCCAGACAAGCGCAACCAAGGGGGCATAGCCTTGGTCCATGCGCATGGGAAAAGAAAGACAGGGGACTTTGCAAGTCTCGATGCCCGAGACGAACCCTTGGCATCATTCACGCAGTGACGCACATATCAACGTCGCGAGAAATGGCGGTACTACTTGGGCCGAGGGCTGAGACAAAATACCGGCTCGGGTCGTGTGCATAGAGGCGGGCAGGGCCAGGAGGAAAAGGAAAAAAAAGACTATATTGGAACAAGAGTTGTTTTCTCAAACTCTTTTTTGCTTTCGTCCAGTTATGCCATGCAGGCGTGGGGGATCAAGGGATCAAGGGATCAAGGGATTTGCTCCAAGGGATTTGCTCCAAGGGATTTACTCCAAGCCCGATTCAGCGTCAAGTCGAGGCATGTTGGGAGAAAAAAACACTGACAATAATCAGGAGTCGAGGGAGAATCAAGACAGGGAATCAAGACAGGGAAACTGTCATGATTACCCGGCAGCCCATGCCTGCCCAGCGTCCAAGACAGACGTCAATCGTCAATACCTACATATGTACATACATACTCGCAAGGTCTCTCGGCCGTATTCGGTACCTCGGGCTACTTGTCACGGTTTCTTACACCTCCAAGGGGGGGGGGAGCAGCTGCAGACGGCGACCCACCCGCGCGGCCTCGAGATCGGCCTGACGTTTGCGAGGGTGTGGTGTGTTGCAGCAGCCCGTGTTTGTGCTGGAGTGAGCCAATCAGCAAACCTTGCTCCCCTCGGCCTTCCTCTGAGAGCTCATACAGAGATGGAGACAAGGCGTGTAGGTATGGACGTATATATATATGCATGTATGTGCGTATGCAATGCCTCACGGTAAAGCTTGCCATGGACAGCACAGCAGTAGTGGCCATGGCGGCCTTGAACACCATCTAGCCGTGACGCCTAAGCCATGGTGGCCTGATAGCCACGCCAGGGTCCGACCTCGACGGCACGATACCGAGGCACACCGTACTTAAGGAGGCGGTTCCTTTCCACGGGGCCCCCGCTGTGGCAGCAAGAGACAATGCCACGTCGAATCCAGATACGAATGGCTTGTCAGAGGTGCCGCAAGAAACGAGCCAAGGTTAGTCGAGGGTCCAGTCGTCTTGTCCGCCCCATCATGCCCATCCATGCCGCATGCCCCCTGGCCGGGCTAGTTTCACTGATTGAGCGGGCTAGTGTGACGGCCAGGCACCGTGCAAAAGATGCGACGAGGCCGGCGAGGGATGCGTCTACGACCACACGCGACGCGAGTCCAAAGACGACCTCCGGGCCGAGATCGACCGTCTCCGGCGCTGCAACGAGGAGCACGACCGACTGCTGCGCGCCATCTGCTCCATCAAGGACGTCCAGGCCAGCAACGCCTTTATCCAGGACCTGGTCGAGGGCACCAAGTCCCGCCGCGCCATTCTGCAGGAGCTGGCCCACCAGGACGGTGAAAACGGCTGGCGGTCGTCCGACGGGGGCGGACTCGAGTCGTCGGCCGCCTCCTCCGGCTCCCTCGGCGACGACGCCGTCTGCCCGCACTGCCTGAGCCGGCTGCCCTCGCCCACCATGCACCGCTCCGCCTCGGGCTCGAGCGACCTCAGCACCCTGACCGAGGCGCCCAAGGCCGTCCTGACGCCGGCCCTGGCCACGCCCGCCTCGCTGTCGTCGTTGCCGCTCGACGACGCGCAGACGGACCGGTGGACCCGCGCCGGCTGGACCGTGGCTTCGGTGCGCCGGCTGCTCGACGCCCTCCTGACCTGGGACTACCTCCCCTTCTGCCTCATGTGCAAGGACCCCTTTCTCCGGGACTACTACAGCGGCTCGAGCCGGTACTGCTCCTCGGCCCTGGTCAACGCGCTGCTCGCCCTGGCCACGCGCGTCGTGCACGAGAACGGCGACGAGGCCGAGAGCCCCGGGCCCGGCTTCAAGTGCGGGAGCAAGCCCTTTTTCGACGAGGCCGACGCCATCATCCGCAGCACCGGCCCCTCGGCCAGCCTCCCCGACATACAGGCCATTGGCATCCTCGCCCTGTACCAGATTACCTGCGGCCGCGAGGCCGAGGCCCAGGCGCTGGCCGACTCCTTTGCCGCCCGAATCGCCGATCTTTGCCTCCAGGAGCCCCTGGTGGGCTCCGAGGCCGACGAGTACGCAAAGGTTCGCGCCACTTCGTACTGCGGCGCCGTGTCCCTGATTCGGTATGTAAACCACTCGCTCCCCAGGCCTGAGTCTGATGCCATTTCGCTCGCAGCATACTTCGTCTCACCACCGGCCAAGTCTTCAACATGTCGACGAATAACAGGCTGCAAGACGACTCCATCTTTCTCGACCAATCCTCCTGCAGCGCCGAGTACCTGTTCGGCAGCTCCGCTACACCAGGTGGGTGCATCAGAGCGCGTCCCATACGAGTCGCGCGGTAACACGGCAGCAGACATTGCCCTCGACGCACGCGGCTCTCAGCTGCGCAACCTCCAGCTCATTCCTGCCAGAGTCTTCCAGCTCACGGAATGGGTGTACAAGCTCTCGTCGGCAACCCATATCGACACGGCCGAGGTCATGGCAGTGTATACCAAATGTCTCGATTGGTACGAGGGGTTCTTCTCCCTGCTCAAGACCGACGGCAGTGACACCCCCTTTGTACTCTTTATCCAGTGAGTACAGAGAACTGGGGAGTGCGAGCAAGGCCAGAGACACTTGCGAGAAGAGACAGCAACATCCGGCTAACCGCACGCATGCAGCATGTACTATCAGTTCTGCCTGCTCTGCCTGTTCCGCCCGCTCGCCAACCTCGTCCTGGCTGATTCCGACGTCCGACCCCGCGAAATCTGTCTCCAGGCGGCACAGTCGATCCTCGCCCTGTCGCAGTCCTACAGCAGGCTCTTCACCCTGGGACGCGTCTCCGCATTCGTCCCCTATTTTGTTTGTGCCTCTGGCCTCGCGGGGCTCACAATGGAGTCGACATGCAACCGAGTGCCCCTGGCCGGCGGCTCGCAGCCCCTTCCGCCCAGGAAGTTGTCCTTGGCCACCAACTCGGATGTTTCAAGCGCCGACGGCTTCAGCACCTATCAAGACGTCTCCCCCTCGCCGACTTCCGCCAAGATGCCCATCATGGCCCACGCGAGCCAGTTGCTGGCCGAGATGAGCTCCAACCATCGAATGGCCTCGTCCGCCGAGAAGATGGTTCGAGGGTACACGGGCTGAGGCCCGCCTTCACCATCACGAGCCACGAGTCCCAAGCCGAGCTACGTAATTTTGAGCGTGAGGAGTTTAGGGCATCTTTGGCTGAGCACAGGAGCGGGTCGTGAAGCCACCCGTTTGCGACCATTTTCGAAAGGCGACCCCTTTTCCAAGAGCTGTGCGAGACATGCTCCGGGAAGAGGCCATGGCAAAAGTCGAGAGTGCGTTTTTTTGCAGACATTGAGACATGTTAATGCACGGCCGTTTTTTGGAGTTATCGGAGGGAAAAGGACATGGCGGCCGAGGGAATCCCAATGCAGCGGTTCTAGCCGACTTCTGGGCATACGAAGCGAGTTAAATGAGCAGGTGCATTTCACGCCTAGGTCTATATATGGGAAGCGGGGGACAGATGAAGCGATGTCCAAGGCGAATATGTACTTCGAATACGTAGTGGCTAATGAAGATTGGGCCAAGGTCATGTTTCCTAGCCTGTGGGTTCTCCCCAACAAGACTGCCTCTTGTTTATCGCGTGCCGACGGATAACTCTGTAGTATCAGTTGTGTCATTTGCGACTAGTACTACTACTACCGGAAGCTCGGGGACTGGGGGTTCAGCTGCTGTCTCCAGTCCCTTGGCCGGCTAAAATTTCCGAAACACACCGACATAGAGGTATCCAATCACAGTCGAGGAAGATGACGACTGGAGAGACATTGACATTACAGCAGCAAGGGTTGGAGACTGGTCACTTGCGGCTGTGGGGGAGACAGATGTCATTCTTGGCGCCCAAACAGCTAGACGTACCAAGTATTCACAATCTTTCGGCTGGTCTAAACTGACTCACTACATAGTCGTAGGACCCCTTTTTCCCAGGGTCGACGTCGGGCGGGAATACGGCGACGAGTTTCATGCGGGGCCGCATTGGGCAATCGGCGGCGGCGGGCTCGGGCCGGACGTCGATAGCCGGGCGGCGGCAGCGCGGGGCGACTCGGCCAATGCCCCGCGGGTCCGGGTCCCCACATGACATCAAGCCACCATTACACCATCGCAAACGCTGCAGATGGATGGATACAGAGGACGAGACAAAGACGTCGACGCATCGCCGCCCGGATTGAAGAGACGTAAATCGACAAAGACGACCAAAGAAACATGGCATCGCCAATGTTCTCGCTTCAGGGCCAGACGGCCCTCGTCACCGGCTGCACACGTGGCATCGGCCAAGCTGTCGCCATCGGGCTCGCCGAGGCTGGAGCCGACATCCTTCTGGTTCAGGCATGAAAGGCCCCATACTTGCTTTTCTGTCTGGGCTCTAGTTTGGCCTCTAGTCTGGCCTGAGATGGGAGCACGTGCTAATTACCGACGGTAGCGAGACACGATCAGCACGGCGACCAAGGAAGCCATCGAGAAGCTTGGCCGCCGCGCGAGCGTCTATACGGCCGACATGGCCTCGCCGGGGCAGGTCGCTGCGCTGACGCCCAAGATCCTGGCCGACGGGCACCAGGTTCGCATCCTCGTCACCTGCGCCGGCATTCAGCGCCGGCACCCATGCGAGGCGTTTCCAGACAGCGACTTCAACCATGTAACACGTCCAGCTGGCGTCATCGGGACCCTCGCCGCTCGCTGACATGCCGCTCTCCCAGGTCATCCAAGTCAACCTCAACGCCGTCTTTGCCCTCAACCGCGACATTGGCGCCCACATGCTCACGCTCGAGCCCTCGCCCACGACGTCCCGGCGCGGCAGCATCATCAACTTTGCCTCGTTGCTGACGTTCCAGGGCGGCCTGACGGTGCCCGCCTACGCCGCCTCCAAGGGCGCCGTCGGCCAGCTCACCAAGAGCTTCGCCAACGAGTGGACCGCCCGCGGCATCACCGTCAACGCCATTGCCCCCGGCTACGTCGAGACGGACATGAACACGGCGTTGCTCAGCGACCCGGAGCGGCTGGCGGCCATCAGCGCCCGTATCCCGGCGGGCAGGTGGGGGTCGCCCGAGGACTTCAAGGGCACCGCCGTCTTCCTGGCGAGCAAGGCGAGTGGATACGTGAGCGGGCACACGCTGGTCGTCGATGGAGGGTGGATGGGCAGGTGAGGTGACGATGGGGCCCTGTCGGCTTCCAACAGGGGGCAAAGCTCCTTCATCTTGTCACAGGGACCCCTTGTGTACATCGCGGGGTTTAAAGAGACAGGCTGAGGGGGAGACTCGCGTACTCTTCCAAAATACTAGCAAGAGACGAGTTTAGGATGTTTCATGTTCAGAATCAAGCAGTTGTCCTACTACTATCCAACACAAGTTCCATTGTCCTTACCAAGCGCCATCGCTGCCCAAACACACTTCTTGGCCTGAATTCAGGGACATGCTGAAACCGGATAGCTCCAGCGCCACGGACCCGGTGCATCTGCGTCGTCACGACTCACAGCTGGCCCGGACAACTCTCTTCTTTGCAAGCTCCCAGGTCCCGGTCGGACCCCTGACGGCCGTGACCTTGCTCCGCTGGCGCCGCACGACACTGCCGCTGGAACGGGGCATCCTCAACCGGGCCCTATGACTGCCGTCAGCACTCTGCAGCATCGAGCATGTACTGGATACCGACGTACTCTGCCTGGGTGGCCGCGATGCGGACCCGGATGAGCAGCGAGTCGAGCTCTTCGAGCATGACCACTGAATCGAGGCGAGGCTTGAGATGTATTGTATCAGACACAATGGTCTTGGCCCCTCGGTTGCTCTGTACTAGTGATTTGTCCCAGTTGAAAGAAACTGTGAAAAGGGCAGAGTGATACTTGACCATCTTCAGAGAATAACGCCGCAGCACGGGACTCTTATACCTTGGGCTCACCCCCTCTCTCGTGCAACGCGGCCCGCACCAATGTTTGTCAATCGGCATAGCCGAGCCTCGACTGGCAAGGGGACATTTTTCGGAATCACATGCTCCCTCAGTGCAACAAGGTCGCGTCTGAGCGTCGCAACGGGCTCCGAAACGGGGCGGAATCCGGGGAAGCGGCTGCAAAAGTGCGTGGCGCTATACACATGTCCGTGCCGTCTGCCCGGGCGGCGCGGCCGACTTTTGGGTTTCGTCGGCGCCGCGCCAGCCCGACGGGAACCGCGTGGTGTCCAAAGGCTACCAAGGACTTGCAATGACAAAGAGATGGCCGTGGAAATAAGTCGGAAGCAGTGCCTGCCTCCATGTCGTATTCGGCCCGTGGCATTGTGGATTGCCTCTAAAATCCAACCCTAGGACCGTGCCAACGACTTGACACGGCCTTTGACCAAGAAAAGTCTACATGACCACGATGCTCTAATGTAAGATGCGCCAATGAATGGAAGAAAATGGTGCAAAACAGGACGCTCATGGAAAGAAAAACTAGAAAAGGGGCCCCTTGCGGAGTCGCGCAGCAGCATGCAGGGACTTGGGTGAGGATAAATGGCCATGATGGAGGGACGACGGAACCATCTACTGGGCTTTGCTTTTGCCGCCCTCATAGTAATGGGCCATCTGGAGGCCGGCACGTCGGAAGCCGCACTTGACGTAAAAGCCCTCGTTGGCGTCGCTGCAGTCGAGAATGCTCTTGTAACAGCCAATGCGCTCGGCAACAAATTCGAGGGCCTGGATGAGTCGCAGGCCGAGCTTCTTGCCCTGCTGGTCCTTGGCGACGGCAATGTCTTCGATGTGGCCGACGGCACCGAGGTTGTGGATGCTGCAACGCCCACGTCAGTTGATGAACAGCCAGGGCAGCCAGGCACGGGAGGGCGCGTACAACTTGCGCTCGACAATGAGAGCTCCGGTGGCAACGACGGCGGCGCGCTGGTCCTCGATGACAATGATGTAGTATCCCCCCTGCTGGCCCATGCGATCGTACTGAGCCTCAAAGTCGGCTTGAGAAATGTCGCCGACCGTGGTCAGGACCCGCAGACATTCGAGGAAGCCCGTGTCGCGGTCCGACTTACGCAGAGCCCGTAGCTTGTAGCCCTCGGGCAGAGCGGCAACGACCTCGGGGGAGATGAGGTTGGGCGAGAAGAGACCGTCTTCGGCAGCCATGACGACGCGAACGAGCCGACGGGCAGGAGTCGAGAGGGCGAGATTCTAGCGGCGGCCGGAGACGGGGAGCCGCAGATGCAGCTCGGCGAGAAACGAGGCTCGGGCCAGCGACGGACAAGGAGAGGACGGCAGGGAGCCTTGGCTGTCTGGAGAAAAAAACAAAGGAGCTGACCGGCCGGCGCTGACGAGGATGGCCCAAATGAAGATTGTTAGCAGAGGCCGAAAGGGCACAGAAGACGACGAGATGGGGAAGCGCAAGTGTAGAGGAGGAAGATGGCTGCGCATAAGCCAGCCCGACACGGCGTTCTTGCGTTCTTGTCTTTCTTTGCGATACATGATACATACATACGAGCCATCGTCACCAATCCGGAGGGGTTGCCAGGCCAATGAACTCCCTTGGCGGAACAATAAAGGTGGGGGGGCCGCGCATGCGCCACAGCTCGTTCCTGAGCTCAGCCACTGGTCTCCACAACACAGAGTACTAGTTACCTGTCACCATGGCCCGAATGCCAAGCATCACAAGGCAATTCCGATTTCTTGCTGTCCCCATTATGAATTCTGCCGCTTTTCTGTTCCTCATGGATCAAATGATATTTTGAGTAGGTATGTACATACATACATATGTACATAGATGCTATTCCCGGTTGTGGCTGCTGGGTGCTCTGCGACGGCTTGTCCATTTACCCTCGGTTTCTCCGTCCGCAACCCCGCCTGTACCCCTGCGCCACGCCCCTCTCTTTTGGCCCAACATCTTCTGTCTTCTTCTCCCGCACAATCGACCGCCGCCGCCGCCCACGCAGTCGGTTTATCCCATATCCCATGGGCGCGGGCCTCGAACCCTTGTTTCGACTGTGCGTTCGCCCCTGTGAAACCAGCCATCGATGATTTGCCGCTCCCCTGTTCCGGGAGACTGGGACCGTACCGAGCTGACTCTGCCATGCAAGCTGCACATATCGCTTGCAGCTTGAGCCTCCTCCGTCTGGTACTTTTGGGGAAAGCAAAAAACCGGTACGGTGACGGAACAACAAGGAATGGTAGTGGAATCTGTGCATAGATGACGATTCCCGACGTGGGGGTCGACACATGCCTTGCTCCCATTCGCCGTTCCAGTCTTGCGACGACTGTTTCAGCCGTTGGGCTGTCAACATGTACTCCAGACACAATCACATGCAAGGCTCAAGTCAAAGAAGGCATTGTTGACTGTCTCTCCCTTTCCGAACTAAAAACACTCAAGGATATGCAGCCTGCTGGGCCGTCTTTACCAGTATCCGACCGCCTGTCTCATCGATCCGTCATCCTTCTTCGCCTCGTCCCTGACTACCTCTGACCTGACAGCGACCAAGCAAGAAAAGACGAGGAGCGACTGCATATGATGCTCCATCACGTTGGACCTCCATCGAAGACGCCTGAGCTCTTGCCGCCCGCCGCATCGCCCTCATGGCCCGGGACGACATCATAGCCGCCGCCGCCGCCGCCTCATTGGGCTCTCCGCACCCGGGCCCGACCCTCCTCCCCGGCCCTGTCGCCCAGGTTATTAGCTTGGCCACGCGATCCACGGGCCTGGCCATCCGCCTCAGCTCCTTTGTCAGCTCCTACGGCCTCGATGCTGCCCGCTTCACCACCTTGTCCAGCCTCGAGCTGGCCCGCGGCATGGTAGAGGTCGTTCTCAGCCGCGCCGCCAGGGACTCGCTGGCCCAGTCAGACTCTCAGCTCGCCGCCGCCGATGCAGAGACCATCCTGGAGCGCAGTCTCGAGACTCTGCATTACGCCGTATCCCAGGTCGTCTTCTGGACCTCGGCGAGCTTCCGCCTCACCGGCACCACCCTTAATGCCGCCTCCGACGCCTCTCAGCTCGTGCTTTCTTCCTTTGACCAGCTCTTTGGCTCTACCGACTCCTCGAGGGCCGTCGCCAGCATCGTCACCCTCATCCGCCGCGAGTTCAACAACCCGGCCACCGGCGCCCGCGGCGAAAAGGTTGGCGTCCTCGACCTCGTCCTCGCCCTCAGCGCCTTGGCCTACCTGCAGCGCGCATGTCGGAGAACCTCGGCCGAGGAGAGCCGACGCCGATCCTATGAGGAGACAATATGGGACGTTGTCGTTCTCAGCGATGGTCAACGGGTTGATGTAGAGCAAGACAAGCTGGCTAGCACCCAGCCTCCATCCTCGGGGCTGGCTACGCAAGCGTACGACCACGACGAAGTCATCCTAGCGCGCCTGAAGAACCAAATCATCAGCTCCATGCCCCCGGGCACGTCCGTCGACATTTCCGACTCGGTTTCCTCGGTCCAGACCATTACCGTCGACGTCCAGGGGTCCCAGCTGCCATCGCTCCCTACGCCTCCCGGAGCAGAGATTATTGAGACGCGGGGACCTTCGTCGTCTGGGGCCGATTCTCGTTTTCGAACATCTCTTGACTCGAATGGCGACACTTCGTATCGCGTCGTTTATAGAATTCAGCGCGAAAAGATGCGGTCAACATCTGTGCGTCGGGAAGATGAAGCATCGGGCCCCGTTGTCATCGAGTTGCCCGATGCGAAGCCACTGCAATCTCTAGGTCTCGAAGACGCTTCCCCGGTTGAGTGTTACTCGCCGGATCCCTGCCCGTCGCCTGTCGACACGTCCTCGGACTCGGACAGGGCGCCGAGCCCGACCGAGTACACCTCGGGTTTTGCAGCAGTCACCACAGCTAGTTCCGCCGACACCGGCGAGCATACAGGATCTCGAGGCCACGCGCGAATAGTGGTGCCATCGCCTGCCGAGATTGCGGCAAATCAAAAGAAACAAAGATCGCCACTCACGGAGCCCAGTTCGCGAGAGAACATTGGCCGGCCCCGCCCCAGGCTGGACACTGGGAAGCGCTCGCATTCAAAGAAGAAGTCTGAGTCTGTCTTGCCGTCGAAATCTTCCGAAAAGAGAAACGGGCTCAAGCAGGTGCTCAAGGGTAGAGGGCAGTCACTCTCCAACATATGGAGCAAGGAGCAGCCGTCTGCCGATTCAAGCCGCGCCTCCTCGAAGCCGAAGCCGCAGTGGAAGACTCCGGGTGGTGGCAGCCCGACGGACCCCGCCGCCGGCAAGTCCAAGTTCTCGACGCTACGGGCTCCAAGCCAGCCGGCTCAACGCAGTCCGCCCGCCCGGCGCTCTGTTCAGGCCTCCGAGCTAGAACCCAGGACTAGCTCCCGGACAAGCTACATCTCTATTCACGAGCACCGCCGGGACTCGGTCGTCTCTCAGGCCGACACCTACTCGAAGCATGCCAATGGGGAGCTACGGCCGGCCTCGCCCACCATTGTCCGAACAGACTTTGCGACGCAGGAGTCCACGACACGGCCAAGAAGCGAGGTTTACTCGTCTCAGATGGGGCCCATTCCCCCCTCCCCACACAAGAGCCACCGCCTATCGGCCTCGTATGCCCCCAGCCTATACAGCCTGGCGACAAACGACTCTCAATCGTCGCTCGTACTGTCCTCGTACTACCAAAAGAGCACGTACAACGGGTCTGATGCCCTGAGCACCCTGCGCCGCGAAGGCTTCGTCAACGGCACCTTTCCCGCCGGCCCCCTACTGCCCAACATTGCCCGGTACATGCGGTTCTCGTCGGCCTGCTACGGGTCGCACTTTCTCAAGTTCATGGGCATCTCGACGGAGCTGCCGTCGATGGGGGTGTGGGACGGCACGCACCACGACGTCCGACACTTTGTCCATCACACGGAGTCGGAGGCGGGCAACATCCTTCTGGCGTCCTTTGTGGATCCGCAGGGCGGCGCCGACGCCACCGGCTCGACCGGGACCGGCGTGCCCTTGGTGCATTACATCTCGCTCGACCACGCGGCCAAGGCCGTGGTGCTGGCGTGTCGGGGGACCCTGGGGTTCGAGGACGTCATGGCCGACATGACGTGCGACTACGACGACTTGACCTGGCGGGGCCGGCGCTACAGAGTCCACAAGGGCATGCACGCGTCGGCGAGGCGACTCCTCTACGGAGGCGACGGCCGGGTCCTCGTCACCATCCAGGAGGCGCTGCGGGAGTTTCCCGACTACGGCCTGGTGCTTTGCGGCCATTCGCTGGGCGCCGGGGTCACGTCACTGTTGGGCGTGATGCTCGCGCAGCCGAACCCCGACGGCCCTGGCTTCGTCATTTCCGCCGAGTCTCACGCACAGCTCCTGAGGCAGGACCCAACGCACGAAGGCTTCGGGGACCTGCGGCTGCCATCTGGGCGGCGTATACACGTGTATGCCTACGGCCCCCCGGGGGTCATGTCGGCGTCGCTCGGCAAGATTACCCGGGGCCTCATCACCAGCGTGGTGCACGGCAACGACCTCGTCCCCCACCTCTCTCTCGGTCTGCTGCACGACTTCCAGGCGCTCGCACTGGCCTTCAAGCACGACGAGAACAAGACCAAGGCCGAGATCCGGCAGCGCATGTGGCACGTGGTGCAGTCCAACCTGGCTGAGAGGTGGCGCCGCGCAGAGCCACGGGCCCCCGCCGAGGCCGACGAGGAGCAGTGGACCCTCCCGGCGCTGGGCGCGCTGCGCGATAGCATGAAGGGCGCCAAGCTGGTGCCGCCCGGCGAGGTGTTTGCCATTGAGACGCAGCGCGTGCTGCGCCGCGACGCCTTTGTCCTCTTGGACGACGAGGGGCCCGTCGGGCGCCCGGCGCAGCGCGTCACCCTCAAGTACATTCGCGACGTCGAGGCGCGCTTCGGCGAGGTTCGCTTCGGGACGGGCTTGTTGATGGACCATAGCCCGGCAAAGTACGAGGACGCGCTCAACATGCTACGGCTGGGCGTCGTCGACTGAAGACGTGCGCGTGGACCCGAAGCTGTTGCGCCATGACTTGAATGGATGGTTAATGACTGGCACACCTGCGCACCACCCATACACATATGGACTACTTTTTTTCTATGTACATTGCTTTTGCCTGTCTTCACTTTGACATTCTGGGAATTGGCCAGCGAGAATATTACAGGAAACTACCTAGGTAGAGGCACGAGGGGGATGTAGGATGTACTCAGTTTTGCGCCGCCGTCTGGCGAATGTCTCACGGTTTCTCTTTACGACAGGCCTGTCACGCATCTCGTACTTGTTCACAGAGAGGCAAGTTTCTTTGGCGAAACAGCAGCCTTTCCTAGTAGTACTCGGCTGCATGTCGAAGTAGGGCACACAAGCGCTCGAGCTCTTGAAGGAGTAGAAAAGCGTCAAGCGCGCAAGCCCTGACGGTCGTGTGTCGGCCCTATCAGGTCAGTGTGGAAGGTACGAGACAGATAGTAATATGCCAGGATGGCTGTGGCGGCTGTCAGTTCCTATGTATGTATACGTACGGACACATACGTACGAAGTACAGACAGGGCATCGTCCTCAAAGGGATAGACGATGGCTCAAGCAGACATCAGGCGAGCCGTTCTGGCGGTGAATCGTTGGGCGGAGGGAGGAGACTCGGGCCAGGTATCAAAAATCCTGTATGCCCGTCTCTCCACGCCCGCACTTTTGCGCCTGCTCATCACCGTCGTCGCCACGGCCAACATGGGCATCGACAGCGACCCAGCAGGGCTCCTCGTCATCGAACCACTCGTCCTGCGCATCTCGCGCCGCCAGGACATCGAGGGCCAGGTCCGCGTCCACGGGGTCATAGTCGAAGTCGTCGTCGCGCCCGCGGACGAAGCGCTCCGTGAGATAGTCGCGCCAGAGCTTCCGGCCGTCGTCTCCGTCGACGGCCTCGCCGCGCCACGGACCGTCGTCGGCGGTGGTGGTGCCGCCGGGAGAGTCCTCGCCGCCCAGCTGCGAAAGCCGCTGCTCGCCGCGGAAAAGGTCCGCCTCGAGGATGCGGCCGTAGCCCTTGGCCTGGTCCTCTGCCTGGCGCTCCGCGGGCGTCTGGAACTTCTTGATGAGGCGCTCGTACAGCAGGGGATCTAACGGTTGTGACTGTGAGCTGACGCTGATTCAATGAGGCATCTCTAGAGTAAAAAGCAAAGAAGCAGAAGCAGAAGCGGAAGCGGAAACAGAAGCGGAAACAGAAGCGGAAACAGAAGCGGAATAAGCATGACAATATCGTACCTGCGAGCTCGTGGTCCAGGTTGTCGAAATAGGCCGGGTTCCGCTCCAGATACTCGCGGCGGCGGTTCTGAGCCTGGATGCGGGCGCGCTGGGCGCCAGTCATGGGATGCCGCGGAGCCGGCTTCTCAAAGACCGCGTCGTCTAGGCGAGCGTCAAGGTCCATGTGGTTCTCTGCGCGGTCCGTATCCTCCCTGGCTTCGGGCTTACTGGAGAGCATGTTTGTGTGTGATGTTTGTGTGTGAGGAACGGAAAGAAAAGTGGGACAGGTTTGGAGGCGACAGGAAGGCGGGTTGCTGGGAAGCGGTCAATGGCGGTTGTCGGCTGGCACGGTTGTCGGCTGGCAGCTGGCAATAACGACGCTCCAGTCTCGGCGCACGCAGCCGTACAGTCCCCCAGTCACAGTGGGCAACGGCGTGGTCCGCAACAAGTCAACATTTTTCGTCCAAGACAGCCTCTTTGCATACTTGTACGAGGCAACTTCGTCTCGTCAATCCAGTAGCCGCCCCATGCTCAGCCCATCAAAGACGGGCAGCAGCATCGCCTCGATGCGCTCGTGCGAGTGCATCATGGTGTTGAAGTCTTCGAGCCGCCGCACCCCCTCCCAGTCCCAGTTGGGCGTCTCCCGCGGCAACGTCTTGGCCGCCGGGTTGTCGTCGGACTGGTCGACGACGAGTGCCGACAGGAGCGCGTTGTCGCCCACGACGAGCCCGCCGCGCCGCAGCAGCCGCCGCGCCGCGCCGGGCTGCGACCGCTCGAGTATGGTGGCGAGGTAGTCGGGGTAGCCCGATTTTTGCGCGTCGATGAAGACAATCTCGAATGGCTCATCAAGCTGCAGAGTGGGCAGACTGTCCAGGTCCACACACAGAGCACGTCGGCCGGGCTGGTGGTTAGCCGTGGTCCTGGCGCCCATCATGGGGACCCCATCACGGTGGCGCTTCTGCGGCAGCCGTCGTATCCGTGCTTGAGGAGCCGCTCCCTTGCCAGCGCGGCGTACTCGGCAGACTGCTCGAGCCCCGTGACGACTCCGTCGGGCCCGATTGCGTTGGCCCACATGGCGAGCGAGAAGCCAACAAAGACGCCCACCTCGAGGACTACCATGAAGCCATGACAATCAATCAGCCAAATGCTCCCCGGCTGCGTGTGGAGAACCCACTGGTGATACTGCAGCTGAGCATCTGGCAGATGGACCGAGTTTCCATCAATACTCGCTGACCTTGCGGCCTACCGACTGGTGTATAGGGTGGTGCAGTTTTTCTTCATGGTGGGCGCGTCTTTTGCACGAGCCAGGCGTCAGAGTCCCGTCTGCCAGCCTGGAAGCAAGTTTTTGTCGCTTGTCGATCATGCATGCATGTGCGAACACCCTGCGTCGAATCGACATCTGCAGTGACAGACTTGCAATTGGTCGGTAGTACCCGCATTTCCACCGTGTAACCGTGTCTAAATGCATCATTTCCGCACGGTAACGCCCAGCAGGAAGGCGTCGGCAACCTTTTGGCACAGTACAAAGGCATCCATCCATCACCCACCTTATGATCCAGCACAAGCAGCCCATCAACGACGTTAATTAACCTCAGGTTGTACAGCATGTGTCTAGAGACGGCAGATTTTTCTGTGCCAAACGGACTTTTGCGCAGCCATGCCGGCCGACGCGCGGACGAACCAGTCGCGATTCATGTCCATGTTATTATTCCTGGCAAACAAACACGCAAGCACGTCTGGGAGACCCTCGTAACAAACCCGCGGCAGTTGGACTGGACAACAATTTAAATGGGCAAACGGGGGGGGCAAAAAGGAAAAAGGACCCGGCCTTTTCCTCCCGAGCCTGGCTGCCCGTCTCCCACGAGCCTTGACCGTCTGTCCCGTCCCGTCCCGTCGCCTCTGACACCTGCCGTCGGGCCGCCATGCCATGCCTTGACTGCCTGCCTGCTGCTGTCGTCGCCGCAGTCTCGCTCTCCCTCTCCCCATCCACGTGTTCCCAGGGGCGCGCGTGAGCCCCGTCCGGCCCCCAACGCCCTCGTCGTCGTCGGCCATGGCGCCGGACATTGCCTCTCGCATCAGGGCCCGCTTCATGCGACGGCGACACTCCGAGGCAGCAGCGGCACCCCCAACCGCCCCGTCGTCGTCGTTGTTGTCGTCGCCCCCGGCCTCGTCCAGCGGCGTCTCGGCCGAGAGCAAGCAGTACCACCTCTCGTCCCTCAGCCTCCTTCGACACCGCCGCAGCCAGCCTGGTCGCACCAGCCGGACAGTGGGCGAGGCTCTGGTTGTTGCACCGCCGCCCGCGGTGCTGGTGGTGGCGCTGGACCATGGCCCCAAAGACGCCGCCGTCAGCGCCAGCGCCAGCGCTGCGGCCACTGCGGCGGCAGCCTCAGCCTCTCCAGCGGTCGGCCCCTGGCTGTTGCAGCGCCCGTCAGTGGACTCGGACCCTCCCCCCCTGCAGCCTTGCCAGCAGGAGAAGGAGCCTCACCTCTCAGCTGCACCGCCATCACCACCGCCCTCATCTTCGCCCACATCGCCGCCGCCATCGAGGCCCCCGCCGCCACCCCCGCCTCCGCAGCATCTATCGTCGGCGCATTCACCCGTGGTTCCCTCGCCGCCGCCTCAACAGTCACAGTCTGCTACTACTGCTCCTCTCCTGTCGCCGCCGCCTCCCCCACAATCGCAGCCAGCGTCTCCCCCTCCGCCTCCGCCGTCCCATCCACTTTTAGGGAGCCCCCACCTCCGCAGCATCCACGAACACTCGATCCCTGCCGCGGCCAATCTGACGTCGAGCGACGACCCGCGCCATGGTCACGACCGCCAACTCGACCAACTAATCGCCTCCTCGTCGACCTCGACCGCCCTCGCCGCTGCCGTTGATTCGCTCGATTCTGCGTGTCGCCGGAGCTTTGTTGCGAGCCGCGAGTCGAGCTCCGCCAATCATCTCCTCTGCGGCGGTTCCTCGTCAGCGAATGACGGCTCCAACATGGTGACTCGCAAGGTCTGGGTCAAGCGGCCCCATGGCTCGGCCACCGTCATTGCCATCCAGGAAGAGGACCTCGTCGACCATGTCCGCGACCTGATCCTGCGCAAGTACGCCAACTCGCTGGGCCGCACTTTCGACTCCCCCGACCTCAGCATCCGCATCTGTGCCCGAGGCCACGAAAAGGACCGCATCCTGGGCCCCGAAGAGGCCATGGCTCGTACCCTCGATCGCTTCTATCCCGGCGGCCAGAACGTCGACGACGCCCTCATCGTCGACATTCCTCGACGGACCCCAAAGGCCTCCCCCCTGGCTCCGCCTGCCCCGGGCACCACCGCCTTCTACTTGCCCGACGACGGGCGCCCATCCGAGGCCGGCGAAGGCTACTTCCCGCCCGTCGTGGCCGCCCCCTCGCCCCATTCCGTCTCGGTGCCCACCAACGGCACCATCGCGCACTCGATTGCCATTCTCGGCACCGGCCAGGTCCCTCCCATTCCGTCGCCGGGAAGCGGTGCCAGGTCCCGCGCCCATCGGGATCGCTCCGAGCGGCCGAGGCTGGTCCGCCAGCACACCGCGTCGCCCACGATAGCGCCGGCTCATTCGGCCGGGCCAGCGACAGCCAACGCCAACCACGCCACGCAGCATTCCGCCCCGCGGATGCCTCACTCTCGAACCCACTCCAGCTCCTCGGACCACCAGGGGCTGCCCACGGTCAAGACACCCAAGCCCAAGTCTCCTGGACCGCTTCCCGAGTCGACGCCCGCGAGAGTCGCTACCCCTCCGCCTCGGATCGCCTCTCCCCGGTCTTCCAGCGCCCGGCCCAAGAAGAGCAAGAAGGTCTCCGAGTACCCCGCCGGCCAGACGGGAAGCATGCTCAACGGGACCGTGCCGCCCATTAGCGTACTCATTGTCGAAGACAATCCTATCAACCTGAAGCTGCTCGAGGCCTTTGTTAAGCGGCTCAAGGTCAGATGGCAAACGGCCATGAACGGAAGAGACGCCGTAAAGAAGTGGCGGACGGGTGGGTTCCACCTTGTCTTGATGGACATCCAGCTGCCAGTCATGAATGGTCTGGACGCGACCAGGGAGATTCGAAGGTTGGAGCGGGTCAACTCCATCGGCGTCTTCACGTCTCTGCCCAGCGGGATGCAAGAGGACGAGGACGTCAGCGGCGAGCTCAAGGAGCAGGACCGCTTGGAGACCCCGTCGCTGTTCAAGAGCCCCGTCATTATCGTGGCCCTGACTGCCAGCTCGCTGCAAAGTGATAGGCACGAGGCTCTTGCGGCCGGCTGCAACGACTTCTTGACCAAGGTGAGTGTTTGGCGCCTACGGCCGATGCTGGACCTCGGTTTGCTGACTGCATCACCCTAGCCCGTCAACTTCGTCTGGCTCGAGAGAAAGGTGATGGAGTGGGGCTGCATGCAGGCGCTCATCGACTTTGACGGCTGGCGCAAGTGGAAAGACTATGGCCAGCTTGCCGAGGAGACGGAGGCGAGCAAAAAAGCGCTGGGAAAGTCCAAGAGAGCTCGCTCCTCGCTGTCCTCGTCGACGTGAGCGCGGCTGTTCAGCCTCGCACGTCACTTGTCAAGCTTGTTTCTCATGGCGTTGTTCACGCGATACGTGGCTCACACGAGTCCACTCTGCTCTTTTTACTAATTTACTAAATATGGTTCGGGCATAGCGGATTCGTCGGTGATGGCGCGATGGATGTGGAATGATACCACACTTGGACACGACGAGTGGAGGTGTGGCGAGGGAAGGATATTAATTGTAATCCACTCAGCGTTGAAGGTTGGACTCTAGCGCTCCGAGACTGTCCATCGTCTACTCGGAGTTAAATCAAGAGTTGAATCAACAATGATAGGTGCTCCCTATTGCCTCTGGCTTCTGTCCATGTTTATGTCTGCGCAAGAGTGTGCCGTTGAGGCCCCGAGAAGCTATGTACTTCGTACCCTAGACCAGAAATGAGAGCCCCAACCCGGAAGAATGGAAATGCCGATGCCGCCGGTAAAAATATGATCAAGGCACCAAATGGCGAGAAGATAAAATGACACCAAACGCCAACCTGTCATTCACATTCATCCAGCGCGATTCACACCAGCACGCCCTGTCCCGACGACAGGAGCAGGATGAAGGAGGCTGCGACGGGGCCTGGCCAATACACATAACCTGCCGACAATGCGTCCCAGAATACGCACCCCGTCGGTATCGCTGGCGACCGAGGCGGTGCTGCTGCAAGCGCGGCCATGGACGACGGCCGTGCCGTTGAGCGCCCGCACCTTTAGCACGACGCCGTGTCTTGACAAGATGACCCGCGCTCGCCAAAGGATGTTTCAGTGGCTCCAGGGGAAAAGGGGAATGGAGCTCGTCGAACCGAGAGGGGCCCCGCGGTATCTGGGGCCCGAGGCCGACCAGCCCTTTCCGCTCAACCCGCTCTTCCGCAGCCTGCCCGTGCTCGACGACCATACGAGGGAGCTCATCTGGGACAAGGTCATGAACAGGGGAGAGTCGCTCAAAGCCGTGTCGGCCGAGATGAGCGTCGATGTCCGCCGAGTGGCTGCCGTGGTGCGGTTAAAGCAGTTGCAAAGGCAGTGGGAGAAGGACGTAAGTTGGACCCCAATTCCCCTCGAGCGCTGCTTGAGCATGTCGAACTCGACAAAGACGCTATGATGAACGCAAAAAAATATCGATTAGTCTTGAAGACATAACCCATGGTTAAAAAATTTTACATGTTGCTGATTGCTACCCCACTGACCTCTACCGCTTGCAAAACTACTCCTGACCGATGAAGGCGCTGACCACTGCACACAGGGCAAGAAACTGGCGGTGGCGTACGCCAAGGCGGTCATGGGCATGCTGCCCAGGACGTCGTACCGCGAGGGTGAGAAGAACACGCCGCACGAGGCCGTCAACGAGATCCACGTGCACACGCGCACCATGCAGCAGCTCTTTGTGCCCGTGTCCGAGTCGCGGCACTTTACGCGCGAGGACGCGGCAAGGGCCTTTCACGGCACGCTGCTCTCGGCCGACGCTCGGTCCCCGCAGCCGCAGCTCATCGAGATGGAGCGGGAGATTTTGAAGGGCAAGGACCGAGCCAAGGCGTTGGTCGACTTCAAGGAGGCGACGCAACAGGAGGAGGAGGCGCTGGCGCAAAAGATTCAGCTGGAGCGGCAGCGGCAGGAGAAGATGACGACGCGCGTGCGGACGGACCGGTACGAGTTCCGCTTCAAGCAGATCAATGTCCAGGACGTGGGCAGGCTCGGACGCTCACGCAAGGGCACGGGGTGGAGGTACGGCGCGCCGCTGCAGGACCGCAAGCGCGGCATGGTCAAGATCCCCACGTCGGTGCCTTGAGGCATGGACATGCTGCGTCGATGGTTGCGGCTGGAGCGTCCGGTGGCCCGCCCGTCTTGTACAGTACATCGGGGGAACCTCGTGTGTACTATTTCGCCTGCCATAATGGATGATGGAGCGTCGTTTGTTGCATCACGTCGGCGAAGCACGGGCGGAGGCAGAGTCCCCGTCTCGAGAGGGCACGCATGGCCATGCCCCCGTCTGTGTCACCTCACTCCCCCTTCGGTTCGGAACCGCGCCTGTCGGAGCCGATTGGCGTTCCTTGTGCCGCCTTGTGTCGCGTCGCCCAAGGCTCCCCGCGCCGACGGGCCTGCCGGGCTGAAGCCTCGTTGTGGAGGACGGCCGGGAGGACGGCGGGCCGGACCTCTGCAGACACGGCGGGAGCGAGGCCGGCGGGGTGAGGGAGGGACGTGGAGGATGCGGCTGTTGCATCTCAAGGCTGTTGCATCTCGATGCATGGAGGGCTGCTGCCTCTGCCGTCTCCGTCTCGGGCTCTGCCTGGAAGCTGAATGGCACAAGACGCGCGACACGACATGGGAGGCCAAAAAAGGAGACCATAGGTTGATGCCTTCTCGCCCGCTCTCAAATCCCCTTTGTCTGCCCAAGGCAACAACCAGGCCGAGGTTGCCGTCGGCATCCCTCCTCGGTTGGCCTGACCACGCCCTCTGCCGCTGCCGCTGCCGCTCCGGCCCCCTCATTTCCCGTGCATGGCTCTGCATTGCCCCAAGCCTGCGAGTCATACACGACACCTTTGGGCTCACATGGACTTGGCCAACAACACCATTGACGCTCAAGGACCGTGATGCGCATGGCATGCCGCTCAGGTGGCGATGCGCCTTCATCCATGACATTGCTGCCGACCCTTTTCCCCTTTTCCCCTTTTCCCTTTTCCTACGAAGTACGAATACCTAGTCTAGTCTATAACCGAGTCCAATGCTGTCCCTCCAAGACCGCTTCCTCTTGAAAACTCCAATTTTCATGCGCCCGCTCAATCAGAACATCGCTAAGCAACATGTCCGTCCAGTCGGCCCCGGCATACAAATACAAGATGGCTAGAGGCCGCCATGGAGCTTGCCCATGAGCAGCGTCATGGGCTCTGCGAATAGCTGCAGTTGGAGCAGCGCCAGTTCTGGCAGTTGGGGCAGCTCGGGTCGAGAGTCATGGAGAACCAGCCGCTGGAGCAGTGGCACTGCCAGCAGTTAGCACAAGGAGACAGGCTTGTCGCAGGATGGGGGCAGCGGGACAACGTACACATTGCCAAAGGTGAGCTCGAGCGGCATCGACCATGGCGGGTTCAAGCCCGGCGACGTGGCCGCACATGATTTCCACACAAAGTCCAAGTGGGATGGGGAGGATGCGTGAGATGAAGTTGGGAGCGCAGTGCGACAAAGCTGAAAGAGCTGCTGGTGAGGACATGTTTGTCAGAGCACGAGAAACCGCACATATAGGCAGGGAGAAGCGCTTGCTTTATGGCAGTCCCGTGCGGCCTTGCAAAGGCCGGAGATGCCAACTCGGGAGCCCGGCCTTGACGGCGAGGAGAAATGGGGCAATGTCACTGCCTGCCTGGAACCTAGGCCCTCAAGGCAGATGGCAACCGAGCACGACTCATCAGACCATTGGCTGCGTTTGAATGGAGTCTACCGAAGCGTCTGTGGCAGAGGCTCGGAACGGCGTCCAAGACGGGACCCCCAATGGTAGGCATCAACGCTTCGTCGAATGGCGAGAGACAGCCGAGCGTCGGTAGAGAGGAAGTCGAGCAACGGGCTGCGTAAGACGAGTTGAAGGCTCACTCACTAGTGTCGACAACGAGGCTGGCCCCGTCACTCGACGCAAGGGCCAAGGCTCGGCTGTGGACCCCATCTCTCCCCCTTCAAGGCCCGAAGAATGGTAGGCAGCCAGCCTCAAGTGGCAGCGCAGAGTCCTACCAATGGCCAGGAAGCGGACGCCTCCAAGGCCCAACTGGAAAAACAAGCGGGCCTCTCGCTCCAGGCAGGCGTGGATGGATGGATAAGCAGCCGCCTTTGTCCCATGGCAACAGCCGCCAGGCACACAAGCCCCAATGGTTCCCGTTGCCGACTCGGGAGCCGTGCATGTTGAATGCATGTATCGCCTGTCGCGGCCTAGAGGCTGGCTGGGGTCCGGTCACGGTCGTGGGTCACGGGTCGTGGGTCACGGGTCGTGGGTCACGGTCGTGGGCGCGCCCCCCTTGAAGTCGAGGCCGTCGTCTTGGATGATCGAGGTTTGAGTTTTGAGAGAGAGGCAGAAGAACGCAGTGGTCATGTGACTCGATACAAAGCAAAGTTGGCATAACGAACGATTGTGACATCATCATTGGCGCGCTTGGAGGGAACCCGCGGCCGGTAGTCCCTGGTACCTGGTCCCTGCACCGCAGTCGCGATGCTGACACGTACCCTGTACTCGGACCGGTAAGATTGGAGCGCGATATTGTTTTCCAATCAACTCCAGACAAGAACTCCCGCCCTCCACGTCCCTCCCGCGGCCGCAACCGTCGCCTCGGAACTCTTCCGACAGTCGTCTCTGTGTGCGCAGCCTCGCAATTCAGCTCGCCTACTGCTCCTAGCCGGCAGTCAAACATCGCTACCAGCCGCCGCCGCCGCCATGGGCCTCTTCACAACCACCGTCAGCTACTTTGCCTTTACCGGCCTGCACCTCGCGTGCTTTGCCCTCGCCCTCACCGTCTGCGGTCTGTACGGCGGCGACATCCACCACGCGAACCAGCTGGACCAATATGCCGACTCTAAATGGGTGAGGCGCCTCCTCCGCCCGACGCTCGTGTGCTTTGCCGGGCCAGATGAGGCATGCCCGTGTGACGGAGCCAAGACTGACAGCCGTCGCGTGCCAGGTCTACGCCGTCGTCGTCGGCGCCTTGTCTGCCTTGACGTGCGTCGTCTACTTTGTGCCCCCGGTCCTTCGCCACGCCGGCATTGTCGCCGTCGCGTGGAACTTTGTGCTCTTTATCCTGTGGATTGCCGTCTTTGGCGTCTTTGCCTCGGTACGTGACGGCCCCTTCCATGAAATACTGCACGCAATCTGGGGCCTGACAGGCGAGGCACGCGACAGATGTTCATAAAGGAGAATGCCGAGGGCGACAACGACATCAAGCGCATGAAGAGGGCCGTCTGGGTCGATCTCGCCAACGCCCTCCTGTGGCTGATTGCGGCACTTGCCGCCGCTGGCTACTGGTGGAAGCACCGCGAAACGCGATCGCAGTTCACCGGACGCGCGCACGTGTAAACGAAACGCCCATCTTGAGGGGCGTCTTGGGCCGTGGGCCCGGAGAGAGCAAGTGGCGGTTCAAGTGAAGACGACAGGGAGACTTTTGAGATGGCACGCAGAGGTTGATGCTCGACGTGACGATGCGCAACTGCACTCTCTGTTGAATCGGGGTTTAATACGGCCACGGCAAACCTGGGGTTTGCCAATAATTAGCTTTGCTTCCACTGCACGGGGACAAGACGGTACATACATACATACCTAATGGTCAGGGGACCCATTCGCAAGAATCAATCTTCTCTTGTGTATGTACGGAGTTAGGTCCAGCGGAATGTGCGCGACGCGTTCCTCTGCCGATGCCGAGTCGTCGCTCAGGCCCGGCCGGCAGCTCGGCACCGTAATTCGCCGTGGCCGTACGGACTGGCGAACGGCAGCCACCAATGACGGCCAAGTCGAGGCTCCTCCTCTGGCATGTGTGTGCGAGGTGATGCAGCGGCTGTCACAGAGAGAGAGATGCCGATTGCTCAGAGACAGAGGTGACGCGCTGCTCGGATGGTGGCACGGCACGGGATGGATAGAGTATCATAGAGGTGTATTAGACGGCAAGATGTTTGGTCGTTACGTACGAATATAGATGTATGGATAGGATAGAGTAGTAGTAGTATGCACCGCACCTTGATGATCCCCCCGTCCCCGTCACAAAGTCGAACAACAGGCTTGAAACGTGAAACCCGGTGAGCGTGATTCGTACGAAGTACAGTACCGGCAAAAGAAACAACACAGTATGTCATGACAAGTGCACTCGTATGTACGAGTACATACGAATACGGACTCTGTTGAGATGGTGGCTTGGCTTGTTCGAGGCCGAAACGAGCGGGGAGAGGGAGAAGCCACGTAAATAAACTTTGGGACCGGCGAGTGATTTTTTTTGATGGGAATGGATTGGAGAGTCAAGGACGCGTTGAAAAATCGAGGCGGGTGGCTGTGGCCGGGAAGCGTGAGTGCGGGCGTGAGTGTCCTCGGTCAGGCCACCCACCCGCGGCACATCATGCCCAGCGCCCTGGCACCTACCCCCAGCAGTCACCCTTTGGCTGGTGGAGACCGCAGATTGCGCCAGTGCCTGACCTCGCTGCGTGCTCTGGGAAACTCGCCCCTGTTGAGCTGGGGCCTATTTATTAGCTTCGTTGTCTTCCATTCTCTCAAAGAGCAAACTCGCTCTCGACTGCTTCCACTCCTCTGTTCCCCCTTTGCGGACCCCATCCTGCGCATTTTCGTTTCCGTCACTGCGCCACCGTTGCCAACAGGCCGCTTTCTTCCCGGGCTTGCGCCAACGCGCCTTTTTGGTCCGCCGATTGCATCAACCTCGACGCGACGACTGACTCGACAAGGTGGCATGAGTCGCAGCCTGCCCTGACTGCCGAGCCTTTCCATCTCTTGGGCGCCGAAACCATGGCCAGCTTTGCCCGTTCCTTCAAGCCCTCGCCCGCCTATCTCTCGCCCTGCCGCCGCCCCGTCCTGCCCGGCCGCACCGTGTCCAACTCGTCGGAGCTGTCCCTCAGCTCGCCTGGCGACGACTCGGCCGACGTGCTGGCATCCTCAGCCCCCAGCACACCAGCCATGGAGGAAGGGTCACGGTCCGGCACCAAGAGTGAGTAATGACGGTTCGCGTCCCCTCCCTCGGCTTTCCACATACGGAGCAAAAAGAGAGTGGCCCAGGGATGCACTGAGGGATGCACTGAAGGATGCACTGAAGGATGCACTGGCCAGCCAGGGATGGGATGGCGGAACGGCGGCTAGCTCGCTCCATCCCGCTCCAGCCTTGACGACCCCCACTCGCACCTTGACTCATGGCGGGGTAAACTGCTGGCAGAGTTGCTGGCAGGGTCGCTGCAGAGTCAGACGTCGGACGCGCCATCCGTCATGGTGCAGACAATTCGCCCCCCCCCCCCCCCCTGTTTCTCAGACTCGTCGGCGTTGCGTCTCGGCGTCTTGCCTCTATAATTTATAATGGCTCGTTAACTTGCCAAAGAAAACTACGCCTCCATCCACAACTCGCCCAGGTCCGGCAAAAGCGGCCCCATTGCCATCGAGCTGCCCAAGCTCAAGAAGCTCAACGCTGCCGCCTCCGTCTATACGCCTCTCGAGCCTCTCTCCGCCCGCGGCGATCTGCCTGGGTGAGTGCGACCCAACCCGTGCTCGACGCCTTTGCCGCGCTCGGAGCCCCTCGGGACCACCACCCCCCCCCTGGTCATGGGACTGACACGTTTTTCCAGGGGTTACTTTCCCTTGCACGAAGATCCCAAGGGCCGCATCCACCGTCCTCATCCTTTCCATCAAGACGCCGCATTCTCCCGCCATCATCCTCGCTCAGACACAGCAGCCACCATGCAGACCCATCGCAAGGATCCTCACGCCGCCGCCTTCTCCGCATCCTTGGCTCATGCGGGCATGCCTGTCGCCTCGTATCTCGCGCCCGGTTTCCACGACAGCCCTTTGCCCGTGGGAAAGTATTATCCCTCAAACTACGAGCAGCACCAGCGCACAAAGGTCAACCGCCGCGCGCATCCCTCCGTGTCCGAGTCGCCGCCGTTGTCCATGAGGCATGATCCGCAGGTTGCCAGGCACGGCTCGCAAGCCCCTCGCGGAGAGGTAGCCGAGGCCGAGGCGCGGCGCAAGATGCAGCAGTATCAACGCGACATGATTGCGCAGGCAGCAATGGCCCTCGGGGGCTCTGCCAGGGCCGCCTCCAGGGCCGCGTCGGGCGTCTCGCTCGGCGCCAAGGCCCTCAAGGACTCGTGGCCCACGGGGCCCCTGCCGCACAAGCCCGCCTCTCCAAGACTGCATCCGCTGGGCAGCCCGGGTCCCGTCACGCCAATGGACCTCGAGGCCGTCGACGCCGGCGGATATCTCGAGCACGGCAACAAGTCCCAAGACTGGCTATCCCAAGAGAACAAGGCTGCCGCCCGCGCAACGCGCTTTCTATGACGCATCTCTACGACTGAAACGCGTGAGAAGCAATCACCATCCCCGGCGAAAGCCCTTGACAGCATTTTTTCCTTTGGTCTCGTTTTTTTTTTATACGAGAGTTTACGGGGCATTGAGCCGGCGTTTTCTGTCTACCTCTTCGGTTTCTCCGGGGCCTTTTTGCTATACTGTCCTCGTTTCCCAGCTATCACCCCAAATGGCATGTTTGGTGTTTGGCCATTCCACTCTGGCCCGGCCGACTCCTTGGCACATGGCACAGAGTGAGACATTTGTCAACAAGGAGTTTCGATGAACAAGTGGCCCAGGCAGGCCAAGCATATACTGTATGATACCCCTTTCTAGAAATACGAGCTGGATCCACGGCGGTGGATCGCCTTGGAGATGCGTGTCTGGTGCGCGTTGGGACCGATGACGTGCTGCGTGCATGACCGTCTCGGCCGCGTGTCTAGCGCCATTTTGCCCCCGTGAGCACCGGGTAGTATTTATTGGGTTGGCTCTGACGTCGGTCAACCAGACGAGGAATGGGGTTGAAGCACAATGGCGCCTGCCCGCTGGACAAGACACGCGCTTGCTCGGAAGAAAGGCCGAGCCCGATCGACTTTTCGGCCCGTCCCAGTGATTCAATGACCCGCGCGCAGAATCTCGATGGCCTTGGCAGCGACTTTGCCGGCTTCGAGGGCCTTAAGAGGCAATCCGACTAGTGTCCAACTCGCAATCTTGAGCAGGGCCGCGCCGGCCAAGATTGGCTCGTGGATGCTTTCCATGTCGGCTCGGCTCAGGTTTTGTACATTTGGTATCATTTCGTCATCTCAGGGAACTAGGTCGGTATATCCGCTTTGTGTATTATCCTACTTAGATACCACAGTCACGAGCAACATTGCGCCTCGGCCCAATTCGCCCCCAGTCCACCGCTATTACCCGTTGGGGCACCAAGTGTCTTCGTCACTTCAACGCGCTTTGCCGTCGAGTTCCGAGATATCCGCCAGGTATCTAAAGTAAATTCAACCGGCCCGTCGCGGCCGACCGGTTTGCCTCCACGTCTTGTCCGACAGCGGCCCCCCCCTAAGTAATGGTTTCAGAACCGAAAGGGGTTATAGCCCTGCAGTGCCGTGTTTCGTACACTGCAAAGAAACAGTTCGATTGTAGCCAGGTTCAACCAGTTCGCGAAAAATACCTGGCCTTGGACATGTTGAGCCAGCGTCCAGCAATCCAGCGTCATTGCCTTATGAGTTTGAATTTCGCCCGTGGCGGTATTGACCCAAGGCTCGGTTTCAATTCCTTTCATGTGACCAAATCTGCCACACCTGGGGGCTGTGGCCGCGCGTATGAACAGGGAAGGTCGCCCAACAATAGTGGTGGGATCCCAGATGAAGTACATGCACTTCAATCCGACGGTGGTAATGACGAAGATGGCGACAGATAGATGCGCAATGTTAAGCCGTATTGCCGCCTGGTTCAAGACATTTTTCCAGCCGGACGGGGTATCCTCAATAGCCGCTTTGCATTCGATCCACAGGTAGTCCCTTGAGGAAAAGCTGGGTTTGCTGCATTGGACCCGGAGTCAACTTGACCACTGTGAGATCAGGCTTGGTCGAAGCGAGCGAGCCGTCAAAGCCCTTGTACGCTTCGTCGCAGATCCATTGGCGACTATTGCTTTTCGGATTCCCGATAGCGCTTTATTGTCGCCAAACTGTGCAATGAATTCTGAAGACTTTTCCTTTTCGTTCAAGGTAAAGTTAATCTCGTCAATACGACGAGCTTCTTCCTCAGTCTCTGCGTCGATATCTTGCCAGTCGTCGGAATCCTTCTCAGTAAGAGCATCTCCATAGTTGCACCCTGGCCCACGTTTGTCAATGTCGCAGATTTTCACAAAGGCCGTTGTGTTTGGGCTCCAGAAATGACTTTGGCCAGCCAGGAAGCCCGAAAGTTTGTGAAAGCTGCTGAGCTTGCCTGGTAGATGGGAAATCAGCAAATCAATTACTTGGGTGTGTGAGTTCCCGTTAACGTACGCTGCCATTGTTGAAGCCCTCAACAGCTACTTCGTACACATCCCACGGGGGCGCTTTCCTAGCTGCCAATGCCGTGAGGGCGCTTTTTGCATCATGCAAGGGTACCAATCCCTGATCGGGTCTTTGTCGCTTTGGCTGCTCATCTAGAGCAGGCTTTGTCGTTGAAGGTGCGATTCCACTGCGTAAATTGCTGAAAATTAAGGGGAATCTTGCTCCTCATGGTGATTGATTTGGCGGGAGGAATCGCGCCGAATGGCGGGCTGGTATGCGTTTATTTCAAGAAGCGCCAAAAGGTAGCTTCTTTTTTCTTCTTACACATCTTGCGCGCGGGATGCAGGGCAACGAGAGGCAAAAGGGCAAAGTTAGATGATGATGAGGGAGGAAGCTAGGCTTTTCTTTCCCAAGCTTGCGCCTAAATAGGCGTGTGGGCTGCCGCCGGGAGCCAATGAAATGCGCCTGATCACTTAGTAATCCTACACGGGACGAAGTACCTATGAATATTTAGGTATTCATTCGTCTCATCATCAATCATCATCAGAGCAGATCCTCTCCTCACAAACATGCCCGCGCCGAATGTTAAGCCCGCGCATGTCGTGCCCGCGCATGTCGTGCCCGCCCCGAATGTCATGCCCGCGCCGAATGTCAACGAAGACAAAGTACGCCAAGACCAAGACGCCAACGCTCGGCACAACCACGACTCTAATCACAACCCCGATTGTTCGCGTTCGCGATGGATTCCAGTCCCATGCCCTCCTATTATCATGTCGAACCATTCTCCAGCCAATGTGCAATCTGCGACACTGCCATTTAGCACCACTCAGGAGTTGCCTCCATCCGCATCTAATGAGACCCAGTTCAGCAGCACTAGGGGTCTAACTCTAGAAGCTACCCTGGCCAAGTTATATGGAAGGATCTCTACAGAACCATATCAACAGCCGTTGCCGCCTAATGGGTTTGCTGGAACGAATCCGCAGACTCCCGGAATACCAGTCTATGCAACCCCACTTGATCCAGCTTTTCGAGATGCGGCTAAAAGAAACGACTTCATCGCAGCTTTCGTCGCTGCTCGCGACAAAATTCAACGCGGAGAGGGTATGAGCGTCGGGCAGGGCTTTAAACTCGCCAATTTTCCAGGCGTTTGTTTCTTGAGATGGAATACACTTATTGCAAGTCGTCAGGACTTTATACTTTAGTGATGAGATTGATGTAAAGGCTGTATGAAATTCACGACGCCGCTGCGCCGGCTGTCTGTCGAGCCTCGCAGATCGGAGCGCGAGCGAAAGTATGTAGTACTCAACTGCCAAGATTGCCGGCCATCTGTTCTGCCTTGCCCTTTGTTCTGCCTTGCCCTCTCGTCTTTTCGGGAGGCGAGCGCGCTCCTCCCCTAGCCCGATTCAATGCCTGGCTGACATCTGGGTGAACTTGGGGTTTCCACCTCGTCGTGAGCACGCCCGTCAAAACTGCCCAGCGCTATATTGGGGGGTCCACTAGGGAGCTGTTGTCCAGAGTGGCCTGGACAGCCGCTCTGTCCACCTTGGCGTCTGGAGAGAGGCGCCTGTAGAGCTTCCAGCGTAGCCTCGCTACCGTTGCGGACCCTATTTGCCCTCGTCCTGCCTTGGTCGCTTTCCCCCCTTCGTCCCGTGCTCCTGCCCCTATGAGTCCTAAATCGACTCCCACCCCGCAGGACGTTATGCAGAAAATAGGGGTTTGGACTGGGCTTGTGCTCCCGTCTCGTCCCCGTGATGGAGCCGAGTCGAAGTCTCCGGTTTCGACTTGAGGCAAAAAGAAAGGGTGGTGCCGCTGCGCGCTCCTCGGCCTCGAGGCGCTCCTGTGATGCCTAGGCCAAATCGAGGCTCGGGCAAAGTCGCCCAAGGTTTGTCTTGAGTGACTTACGAAGTATTACCTAATAAGTACTTCGTAGAGCAAGTCTCAGTGAGCGTCAACGCGCTCAACCCCTACGCAAACAACGCGACACACAATCCGATGCTCACCGCCAACCGCGCCGGTGGTAAAGAGACCAGCAACATCACTGCGAGCGCCATGCAGCGTCTGCAACCATGTCCTACGCCGTGAGGAGGCCCGCCGACCCTTTGCGGTCTAGCGGCGCCGCCGACACGCCCACGACGGCGACGGTCCTCGACTACATGTGCCTCTTCACGCACGATCTGCGCCGCAAGCAGAAACGCTGGCAGGATGGGCGGCTCAAGTTCCACACGTTCAACAAGCGCGTCATGGTCTACGACGACCGCGGCAACTTCATCGGCGACTCGCACTGGCACTCAAGCGACGCCCTGGACGAGGGCGACGAGTTGGAGCTGGACCGCGGGAGTGCCATTGTCCAAGTCGCAGACTGCACGGGATCTCGCGAGCAGGATCTCACCGAGCTTCTCGACAAGCGGGCCAAAGAGGTGGGACAGCGGAGGGCCAGCGCGGCCGCCAGGACTACTCCCGCGCAGCAGACCCCCGTGAGACGACACGAGGGCCAGCAGAGGCAGCCGCAGACGCACTTTCAGCTAAAGCACCGCCCGCTCAGCGCCATTGTGCCGAGTCCTGGGCCGATTGGCCGGGCGGCGATTCCGGCCCGTTCGCCTTTTGAGGCCAGGCTCGCTGAGGCGGGAGGGGAGCAGCAGCAGCCGCCCGTTGCCAAGAGGAGGAGGGTGTGCGTGTCGCCGCCGAGCAAAAAAGGGTTCGCCCAGAGTCTTTTCGGGGCCAAGCTGACGCTGTCGGCGTGTCCTACGGCGACGCCACCCGCCACGGTGAGGGTGTCCAAGAAGCTGCCTGGCACTGGGAGGCTGCCGGAAAGCCACGAAATTGCCGAGAACGAAGATGACGACGTGGTGATGCTCGATGGCCCCCCACTAGGACCGCGGAATATGGCTGCGAAGCCAGCACAACTCAGAGCTGGGTCTGCAAAGGTCATGCCGGCTGCCACCTTACAGGTCAAGCCCTGGAGGTCGCCACGTGCCGGCGGCGCCAATGTCGACACTGGGGAGAAAGACACATCGCGGCACGCTGAGCCAGATGCGTTGCCAAGCTCACACTTGGACAATGCGCGGCCGGCTGCTCCGGCCAGAGCGATGGAGCAAGAAAGGGCGGACAAAAGATTAAAGGCAGCGAAGCCTACGAATGAAATACGACAAGATGTCTTTCAAACATCAATTGCTCACGACGTCAGAGAGGCGGCGAGCCCGTGCTCAATGCAGGAGGGCACCGACGAGGTGCCTCTGACCAAAAGTAAAGCGCCAGCGGAGCGAACCCAAGAAACATCATTACCATCATTTGCTCGAGAGCAACCTTTGGCGCCTCAGAAAGCGGAGCCGCGGACCGAGCTACGAATCAGGCCCAGGCAACGACGAGGACTGCTTATGATGTCTGCGAAACATGCTCATCCACGCGACGCTCATGCCAGACCGCCCTCGAGGCCAGCTAGCACCAGGCCGAGTCCAAAGGCAAGCCCACGTCTCGGACCCCTAGAACTGGGCAGCCCATTCGAAGCGCCGGAAGCACAGGATGCAATTTGGTCCGGCTCAGAGGCGAGTGCCTCTTGTCATGCTGCGCCTGATCTGGCCGACTCGAGCAGCCAGAACGACGTGGCTCTCATTGACGCTATAAGACGACGTCGTGTTGCTTCCATTGATGCAGAGTCAAGCAGTGATGACGAGGTGCTGGACCAAAGACAACGGGCCAATTCACGACGCGTGCCAGAGAGCGATGATGATGGATCAGAGGGCCAGGAGGAGCATCCTTCTAGAGCGCGCGGGGGCGAGAGGCGCCGTACACGCTGCACAAGCGGCGACGAACCAGATAGCTCGCCGGAGCCACCGGCAAGGAAGTCTACTCGGCGCAGCTGCCGTCGGATCAAGAACACGGAGCAGAAAGCGGAAAACCCGGCCCCGTCCAGACCGCGCATCACCAAAATGGCGAGGAAGAGCGTCAGGAGCAGGGAGATTATCGGCTACATTCCGCCTGTCGAGGACGACATGGTGCCGGCTCTGTTTGCAGCGTCGGCGAGGAGGAATGCTCTTTGGGCGAACCCGGTTCTGAGCGTGGGCTCGACATGTGCCTCGGCGCCCCCAGCTGTCATCGCAGAACGAGGTGGCGAGGCCAAGGCCAGGCCGCGCGGCAATGTAGCTCCCTTACCCCTAGCGCTGGAGCCGGATCGCGAGGAAGCTGACCCAGAAACGAAGCCTGATGCCAATGTGGAGGCGGCGGCGATGCCAGCAATTGCGCCTCTCAAGAAGCCGGTGGGGACAATGACGCCAGAAGAAGCGCCCCCGAAAGAGCCAACAAAGGCGTCAATGCCAGCAGCAGAACCCCCAAAGGAGCTAGCGGGGGTGACGATGGCGGAACCAGCCAGCCCTGGCAGAGAGGCTGCCCAAGGACAAGGCCCAAACCGGAACCCAGATGCAGACAACGGCCCTCGGCCCCGGATGTCCAACCCCGCTACGCGCGGTAAGAAGGCCACACGGAAGGAGGATGCGGCCGGCCATCCGCTGCAGAACCTGGTGCCCATGGAGCCAGCTGCTCCAGCGCGAGCGGCTCCAGCACCGACGGTCGAGCCCAAGAGGCCGGAGAGCGTGTTGCCGGGGTTCAGTCGGGCCAACGGAGGAGCGTGGAGCAAGCACGCAGAGGATCTGCTGGGGATGACGAGGCCGACGGAGAGGACGAGGGGAAGATGAGTGCGGTTCGTGCTGAGCGGCGCGTCCATGTATGGTGGGTTGGACATGGGGCTGGAGTATGTACCAACGGCAGCTGTAGATGGAACATGTCGTACCAGCATCCGGTGTGCTCACCAGAGGCTAGGGTCTAGGCATCAGCAGGGTATGAGCCTCAGAACAACCCCGAGGGAGAGTGAAGGCACACCTTGGAGACATCTCGGAGGCAAGCCGTCAGAAACGGAGATGCTATTGTTGGTAGGTCTCTAGGTCGACCTTGTAGGGTAAACAGTGTGGTTGTATTGGGTTGGTTGCTAGCTAGGTGAGGGGAAGCCATCGCAGTGATGTGGCCTTCCCGGATGACACGTGATCCCTACGATCACGTGTGTGTGCGACAACAACGTCGCAATGTGTTTGACCGAACAATAGCACACGATGAGATGACCTTCCCGATTGGTTTGAATATAAACATCCGGAGGTTTGGGGTTCGAACCGTGCCGACGAATTCTTTTGTTGCAGTCAATTTAGCAATAGAATAGGTAAAGGAATAAGTGCGCGAATAAGCGCGCAATTGAATAAGGAAAGAGCGCGCGTTTGCGGGCAACGAAAAACAGTCTGCATATATCGAAGTTAAAGATCACGGCCGCACGACGAAAGCTTCTATCCTAACGGTTAGCGCGTTAGTCTTAACGAAGCGTTTAAGAGACTTATTCAGGGATGTTAGATCGTAGATCTGCGGCTCGGACCAAATAGGCGTTATAATAGGTCTAGATAGGTTGTATAGTAAAGAGGTTATATTAATGTGATATATAATAATGCGTGTTGTGCGTGCTTCCCCTCTTTTTATAAGGGGGCCGTATTTAAGGGATATTTCCCTTACGTTACGTAGCGGTTATACTAACCTAATCGTTGTGACCTCTATTATATAATCTAACACACCCCCCTAGCTTCGGTCCTAAATTTAAGGGAGGGAAGCTAGCATTAAGAGGTCGCTAAATAGCTTAAATCCGATAAGTTTTTAAACCTCGTTCTATCGTTAAGCTATCGGGGCGGGATATCTTTAATCCCTGCCCTTTTAATCCTACGCTTAAGCGCTCTAACGAGTGCGGCTTTATAAGCTCTTATACTTCCTCTATTACTTCCGCCGCTACACACACAGCAGATGCCCTTACTGCGTAGAAGCATTATTCCTCTTCGGTCTACCGTCGTTAAGGGTATTCGTAGTCGTTTATAAGTCGTTTAGCAGCTAATGCTCGTAGCGATATTACGAGGCTAGTCGTTTAGCAGCCTATACTCGATTCCCTAGTGCGTCGTGCCGAAATCGACGGAATAGTCGCTATTGCGAGATACGCTAATGTTCTTCCTTCCTCTTTTTATTGTTTTTGCCTTTCTAGTTGTTCTACTAGCTGCTCTACTCCTCGTCTTGTCCCGCATAGGAAGGGCCGAAGGAGCCTTTCTTAGTTTAAGATAGTTAAGCAAGCAGCTAGTCTATAAGCATAGTGAATTCGTTAGTTATAGTATAGATATAGAAATCCTCCTGCCTCTCTAAGTGTAAGAGGTAGAAGGAATAGACCTAGGTGGGATAATAAGGTTAAATAAAGGCGAGAAAGTCAGCAACCTAAATACTCTTGTAAATAGCTTTAGGAAGTTCTTCCTAAATCCCTTTATATATAATCTTCTTCTAGCCCTTAAGCTAAAGGTGCTAGTTCTTTAGCTAACTTAGGGAGGGCTTAACTACTGCTTTATAGCGAACCTAAAGGGCTCGATGGATATCTTCCGGCTTGCCCTTTGCCTCTTTCTTAAGCGTAGCGTACTAGTCCTTAAGGTCTTTGCCTAGCTTACAATAGGTCTAGAAAAGGTAGTTAGAGATAGTTAAGGCGATCTAAGTTTAGAGCTCCTTAATATCTTTCTTCTAACTCTCCTATTTCTTCTCTTTATGCAGAAATATCTGCTATTATTAGGTGCCTTAAGGAGGTTAGCGTCCTTATTAGACTATTTCTTCGTCCGCTATACGAGAGCGAGATCCCCTTAGAGAGTCGTCTTTAATAGGCATATTCGGAATAGGAAGGAGCCTTTCGGTACCGAAGACCTATTCCTATAGGTTGCTATCGAGAACCTACGCCTTAAACTTATTGTCTTAAACGGACTAGTTAGCATTTTCGATAAGGATAACTTCGGTGTTCTTCTTAGTAGATATAGTAATTGTTTTTGCCTAAAAGGAGCCTGTTTTTAGTGTTTTATACCGTATTTTCAATAGATTAAAGGCTAAGACTCTTAATTATTAGATCGTAGATCTACGGCTCGGACTAAATAAGCGTTATAATAGGTCTAGATAGGTTATATAGCAAAGAGGTTATATTAATGTGATATATAATAATGCGTGTTATACGTGCTTCCCCTCTTTTTATAAGGGGGCCGTATTTAAAGGATATTTCCCTTACGTTACGTAGCGGTTATACTAACCTAATCGTTATAACCTCTATTATATAATCTAATAGGGGAGGACTTCGTTAGTGCATTAGCTAGGTTTTTATTCCTATTAATCTATCGTACTTCTATAATCTCCCTTCGCTTATATAACTAACGAATCGATATAACATCGATTATTAGTCGCTTTTCTTTCGTTATAGTAAGCTTTATAAGACATTTGTAAAGCGAATATAAGTCTATATAAAGGATTAAAGGCACCGGAGGCAGCTATAAGCGTTCTATAATTATCTTAATCGTTATAGCGAGGCAAATGCCGATATTAACGCCTTTAACTATGCTATAGACCTCTAAGGCTAGAACGCTGTGTATAACCCTTTTGCATTTAGTAGAGCTCTAGTGCACGATATTGCCTTTAATCTCGAAGTAGCTATTAGACCGGGTCTCTATAATAAGCGTAATAATAAAGCCTAGCTATAAAAAGAGGTCTAAGTTATTTATAAAAGAGCTATCCGTAAATACTATTAGCTTAGCATTCGTAAGATTAATTAGTTCGTACGTTAGGCCGCGTTTCTTATTGTCTATTTGCTATTATAGGCGTTTATTAATTATTACGTAGTCTTTCTCGTTAGGGTTTTAAATTTATACTGCTATAGAAAGGTTAAAAGAAGCTTCCGGTTGGCAAATTAACGCGACGTATGCTCCTTAGGCTCGCTATTCTATATACCTCTACGTATAGTCGTAATCCCGAGCGATAATTATCTTAAGCTTTTCTAATTAACCCTTTTGCTAAAGAAGAAGATCTTAATCTTCGAGTATTAGCCTAGCCCTATTGAAATTAAGCACCGAGCCGGGAGATATCTTAGTCTTCGGCTTCGCTTTAAATTTAGCCTTTTAAAGCTACTCTTCCTTAGCATTTAAGAATATGCGTATGCCTAATATTAACGTATTATCCATTTATAGGCTAACTATCCTAAATCTATTAAAGGTCTTATTCGCGATTAATAAGCATAAGTCGTACGTCGAGGTTAATATATTAAGTCGGATAACGTAATATTTATAATACGTTTAGAACTAATATAGTCTTAACTCTGCGATCCTATAAAGGGGTCGAATTATATAGATAATAGTCCCTTCTAGGTATTATCCTTGTATTTCGGCGGGCAGCTTAGTTAGGATAGTCTTAAATAGCTTAGTTTCGGCTTATAGGTAGGCCTAAGTAATATCTCGTAATAAAAGAGTTATGCTATAATAATGAAGGAGTCTTAGAGTAAGGGCTAGGATTAGCCGCTAGCTAACGCGTTAAATCGTCGGTAATTGCGTTAATAAGGTCGTCTTCTCTTCGTTATTATATCTTTAAACAACGAGTCGTAACTTCTCGTAGGGTTTTTTATCCTTCCCTTTTACTTTACGTACTATCCTCGATTAAAGATATAGTAACCTCCGTAGATAGCTTTATCGTAGCGTTTAAAGCTAAAAACACCGCGGGCAATAAGGTTATTAATCTCTTACCTATCCGATTCTTTAAATAGGGCTCTTAAGGTTATAATAACTCCCTTTTCCCGTAAATTAAGTGCTAATTCGTAGGTATCTTTTTCCTTCTTAATAATAAAGGCTTAAGGAGGGGGAAGGGGAATAAGGAGCTTTAGCTTATTCTTTATACTAAGGGGACGGCTACGTCTACGTGGCATTAAGGGCGCATAAGTCGGAGCGGGAAGTATAGTCGTCGGGTTAGGAGGAGTCTCTTTATTGAAAGCAAAAGGAGTCGGTTTAATCGCGTAAATTAAGGGCTAAAAAGACAAGTCGTCTCGATAGTAAGGCTATACGACTATAGACCGAAAGACTTAAGGTCTATTAACGGTATTAATAGTAATATTATAACCGTTAATTATAGCAATCTTAAATAGGCCTTACTATCCTCTCTTTTCCCGCTAGACTTAGACTTTACTCTATAGTAGGAGAGTAATAGTTTTAACTATTAACGGACCGTTCCTTATATAAAGGGCATCTTATACTTACCTTTCTATAGAGAGTTATCGAAGCATTTTTATCGCCTTTTATATAGCTATAGACCTTTTTAGGGTTATAGCTAATAGGGGCGAGTTAATAGTTATACGTAGGTACGCACTAAAGACGAGAAGTATAGGGATAAGGCCGTAGGGTCCGGCTATATTATTAACGGCTTTTACGGCTATCTAAAGGACTGCCTTAGGAGACGTAATAGTCCTAATCTCTACGTAAAGGATTTTAAACGCATAGCGTAAAAGAGCGTAATACCTTTCGACCTTCTTAATCGACGTATATAACTCTATAAGGACCTGCTTATAGGTTATCCCTATAATCTTTGCCTCGTTATAGAACTTTATTAAGGCAAAATTAGTCCCTACGTCGTATTTAATCGTATTAGGAGGTCTAAGGTAACTATCGATCTAAAGGGCTCGAAGGACTTCCTAGGTATCCTTAGCTAATATAGAAGGAAGGAACCTAGCCCTATAGAACGCTATTACGGAGTTAACGACGTATAGAATAGGTCGTTAAGGGCTCCTAAAGTATATTGCGTCTACTATAATCTCGTAATTAAATTCTTAGTTATCCTTTAGCGTGAATTTAAAACGCCTAGGTGCCTATAAGTGCATTTAGTAGTAATAATAGAATTTAGAGATTAACTTAAGCTATATAGTCGTTATATTATAGCCCGCCTGCTTAAGTAGGTAATAGAGTCTCGAAATAGCTAAGTGCCTAAAGTAGCGATATAGAGTTTATATCTTACTCTCCGTTAGAAAGGAGATTGTTTCTTCTGCTTTTAATAAGAAGAACTATAGGTAACCCTATTTACGGATTACCGGGATCCGGTTGCCTAAATCGTTAGTCCTTAGTGTATTCGTTATATTATCGAAGTAGATCCTAAGTCGGTCTATATTAGTAAAAGAGAGCAAAAAAGGGGTATAGGTCTTAAGAATATAAAAAGTTACTCGACTAATAAGGGTTTTAAGGGCGATTAAACTAAGTAATTAAATAAGAGTGCTAGTTCTAAATCGGATGCTAGCTTGCCCGGCTATAAAGCTATTAAGCATAATAAAAGGTTCCGTTCGCTATAAAGCGAAGTACTACTCTTATCCTACTATTAATACTCTAGCCGCACTAGTGTCGATTATAATTCCCTAGAACTATTAACGGGAGTAGCGATCCTCGATTAAGAATTAGTCGGTAGGGATTAATT